>OY747703.1:22023795-24663795 GCA_963556495.2 Valencia hispanica
TAAATATGGATCACAGGATTTCATTTTGGCAACATTTAAGAAATCAAAAAATTAAGATAAAGATCTATAATTTCTAGGAAATACACACTTGGACTGGTGTCTGGAAATGCTAACCATGCTAATAGCTAATAGATGATGATAAAGACATTTTCATATTAAAACTTTAAAACATTTTATCTGTATTTACAATCAGTATTAGTCTGTTTTATCGTGATTGCTCGCTCTCAGACATGATAGGACGTCACTGCTGTTCCAAGCATAAATATTAATAATCACTGGGAGGGCTATAATTTATGTAAACTGTGTTTTAATTTGAGCTCTTAAACAAAAATCAGAATCAGCTAAAATCAACAGGTTAGAACATTACAAAACTGATTATCCGAAATTGGCCACAGAATCTCTAATTGGTGAGTCGCATACTTGTGATTAAACAGTAAGTGTGATCGTAACTTTTCTTATCTTACAAAGAAAAAAAAAAAGGAACGAAGGTTATCAGGTGAACAGCAAAAGAAGCCTGGATCTAAACGGAGAGGTTAGCAGCTGGATCATCGGTGCTCTCCGCTCTCCCACACTGAGCCTCCACATGATTCACACTTTTCCAAACGCTCACATGCCACACAATCAATTTATTATGCAGCGACAAACAAGTTCATGCCTGATGATGTCTCTGCATACAAAGAGGTGACTGACGCGACAAAAACAGACAGGACGGAGCAGCACTGTGCAGAAACAGCACAGATTTTGGCAACACGTGCCATCAGTTTGATTCAATTAAGCACAGCAGAGAAGTGGAAACCGGCGAGTGCCCATCTTTTTTTTTTTAGTTCATTGTCTTTTTATGTCTGAAATGCTTTTTTTACAGAGCAGTTAACATGTTTTCGAAGACAGTTTTGAGTAGCAGCAGTGGACCTGCCATGTTGGAGAATATTGACAGGTACATCAAAAAGGCGAATCAAGGATTATACCTGAAGCAGGGTCAAGCAGAATGGTGGATGGTTGGTCAGTCTGAACACAAAAGAGCCAACCACCCACACCTATAAACAGAGACACCATCAGACGTTCTCCGTACCTTGAATGAATACTCTAACCGCACAAGAAAAGGAAAGCTGACAGCCTGGAGGATCCTCTTCTCATTTAGAGTGTGCTCTATTTGCTTAAGCTTCACCACCTGGAGTTCACACAGAGATAAACAGAGAAAAAAAAAAAATCAGGAATTAAATTTCATCACATAAAAGACTTGTGTAATTTAAATTGGGTATTAACGAAAGGAACCAACTCTCTAACAAGTGCACCCTAACATTTACGGACAGTTATATAAGCATAAACTATTTACACCCCCGCCTTAAAACTTAACTCTTACAACTTTCCATTCTCTAAACAGTTAAATGCTATGCTGAGTAGGGATGCGATAATGTATTCAGCTCACTAAATGAAACACTTGATACTGGGTTTACGAGCACAGGACGATGAGATTTTAATATAATTTTTTCAAATAACCCAGAAACACCATCTAATTATATTACTCGTCAAAGTGAACCCCGTCTCGGAAAACTTTACGTATTGTTGGACCAGAGTTAGCTACTATTATGGTTTTGTAGTCGGAACTCGAAAATCTTAACTTCTGTGTCGGAAAAATGAACTGAAATGCCCCCCCCCCCCCCTTAAACTGAACTAATTAAAAGTGATGTTATAGGATGTGGAACGTGCAGTTTAAAATGATGTTTGTAAGAGGTACTACAAACAATGGCTACTAGGGCGTTGCCATTTTGGAATCCCAACTTCTCTGACTACGTTAACTGGAACGCTATTAACTGGGATGTGACATCATTCCCAGCTCCAGGTTCTGAATTCTGAGGTAAATGGAACGCAGCATTAGTCCTGGAAATGAAGGTAAGCTCTTCAGGCTTGACAGACAATTTTCAAATTGGAGACTTGTATTCTGAAGTAACAAAGGAAGTTGTTTTGACAACATTCTAGTTAGGCTGAACCACATTTTAGCTAGAAAACAATAATTTGTGAGCAGTGTAAGAATAGCACGACTGGCTACCTGTTAACCGCTAACAACGTTAAAGTTAGAATTAGCTTAGAATTAGTATTAGAAGTTAGAATTAGTCATTGGCTAGCTTACATTTTTTTTTATCATTCTGGACTGCATTCAATCCCCTCTCACTCAATACCTGAAATATATATCTACAGCTACAGAGGGGCAAAAAGAAAAAAACTATTTGGCAGCTACCGATTGTGCAAGTTGTCCCACTTAAAAAGATGAGAGGTCTGTCATTTTCATCACAGGTACACTTCAACTGTGAGAGACAAAATGTAAAAAACAACAACCAAGAAATCACACTGTATGATTTTTAAAGAATTTATTTGTACAATGGTGCAGAAAATACGTATTTGGTCAATTACAAAAGTTCACCTCAATACTTTGTAATGTAACCTTGGTTGGCAATGACAGAGGTCAAACGTTTCCTGAGAGATCTTTATCAGGTTTCCACACACTGTTGCTGGTATTTTGGCCCATTCTTCCATACAATCTTCTCTAGAGCTACACAGCCCTTCACAGATTCTCAATTGGATTGAGGTCTTTCGACTGGCTAGGACACTCTAGAACCTTGAAATGGTTTTTAGGTAGCCACTCCTTCGTTGTCATGCTGGAAGATCCAGCCACGTTTCATCTTCAATGCTCTCACTGACGGAAGAAGGTATTTGTCGCAAATCTCACGATACACGGCCCCATTCATCCTTTCCTTAATACGGATCGTCCTGTCTCCTTTGCAGAAAAGCAGCCACAAAGCATAATGTTTCCACCCCCATGCTTCACACTGGGTATGGTGTTCTTGGGATGCAACTCAGCATTCTTTCCCCTCCAAACACGGTGACTGGCATTTATACCAAAGAGTTCCATTTTGGTCTCATCTGACCACATGGCATTCTCCCAGTCCTCTTCTGGATCATCCAGATAGATCATCTCTGAGAAACTTTAGATAACCCTGGACATGGGCTGGCTTAAGAAGGGGGATCTTCCGAGCACTACAAGATTTAAATCCATACAGATGTAGTGTGTTACTAATAGTAACCTTTGTTACTGTGGTCACAGCTCTTTTCAGGTCATTGACCAGTTCCCCCCATGTAGTTATGGGCATGTTCCCTCACTATTCTAAAGACCATGTGTAGCCCACGAGGTGAGAACTTGCATGGAGCCCCAGGTAGAGGGAGATTGTCACTGATCTTGTATTTATATCTATTTTCTAATAATTAATAATTATTCCTAATAACAATTTCTATAAAAACAACAGTTGAAATCTTCTCACCAAGCTGCTTGCCTATTGTAGATTGGCTCATCCCAGTCTTGTGCAGGTGTACAATCTTGTCCTTGGACAACTCTCTGGTCTTTGCAATGGTGGATGTTGGAGTCTGACTGTTTAAAGGTGTGGACAGGTGTTTTTTTTATAGAGATAACGAGTTCGAACAGGTGCCATTAATACAGGTAACAAGTGGAGGATAGAAGAGCTTCTTTAAGAACAAGTAACAGGTCTGTGAGGGCCAGGATTCTTGCTTGTTTGTTGGTGCTAAATACTTATTTGCTGCACCATTATACAAGTAAATTCTTTAAAAAAATCATACAATGTGATTTTCTGGAGGTTTTTTTACATTCTGTCTCTCACAGTTGAAGTGTAACTATGATGAAAATTACAGACCTCTCTCATCTTTTTAAGCTGGACAACTTGCACAATTGGTGGCTGCCAAATACTTTTTTGCCCCACTGTAATTACTGGATAATTATAAACTGAACGGCGATTCTTTAAAACACAGTTAGAGATTTACAAACACAAAAAAGGGTATTTTTGTGCCTTTTTCACATTAGGACCACCTTAGAAGGAGACAGGTAAAAAAACAGCATTATATGGATTAATCATAGTTGGTATGAGTTATTCTACAACAGTTACAAACTTTAAACAATAAAACATAGATTGATTTGTAAATTATTTAATTTATTTATAAGGAAAAAATGTGATTCTCAATGTTACCCAAATCATTGCTAACATCTCATGTTTTTTCTCATGAGATGGATGATTTGTTAAGGCGTACAACATAGACATAGAAATGGTAACCTATAGATACAAGTTGCCGAAGACACAAACTAACCCAGAGCTTTGCTCATTTTGCTTTGATTAAGTGTCAAAATTGTATTTTACTTAGTTTCTATGTCTGGAAACGAATCAGAACCAAAGGAAAACAGGAAATAGAGTGTAATACAAATTATTACAATAGAATAGAAATAGAATTTGTGGGGGGAAGCTAAAGATTAGGGTGATGGCAAGGAGGCCCTCCAGCCTCAAAAACTTTAGGCTCATCACCAAAGATTGGTCATAAACAAACCAGTGAAGACATGCAGATAAGAAGGGTTTGATTGCAATTTTTAATTAAAATGTTAAATAGATAATTTATATTCTTCAAAAATTATCAAATGTTTTACATTGTTTTATTAACTATTGAAAGACACCTGTCTCAGCTCCTATCAGAAACAAGATTCTTGGTTGATTTTAATTCTTACTCTGCCAGGAGTATGAATTGTTTTGGGCTTAACTGTATCGGTGCACACCAACTCTAGAGTAACTCAGGTCAGGTCTGACCAGTACATACATTGTGGTTGTCCTGTTGGTCTCACTCTAAATTGCCTCTAATGCCATTACAGACATTTGAAAAATGTTCTTTGTGTTTTCTTAGTGCAAATATGTGAGATTTTTATGCAGTCGTGATTACATAAAATAAAATAATATATGTAAAATTGTTCTTAAGTACTCGAGGGAAGCTGCAACCCATATGTCAACTTCAGTGTCATTAACCAAGATGCAGTCTACTCCAATCTTCTTTTTGTGGTCACAATCTGTTTATATCTTGTCTGCAGCTGAAACCTTGTTATTTTAAATCTCAATAATGTCGAATTGTCAAATAAATAGATTAGGCGTCTTTGAACGACTTCAACACAACTCAAGAACTACATCCTTTCTTACTTAATAAACAGGATGCTCAAAGTACTCACTATAATAATAGCCTACAGTCATATATATATATATATATATATATATATATATATATATATATATATATATATATATATATATATATATAGTCTAATTACTTGGTTTTAATAATATTTTAAGGTATATGAAAACTAAGTAATCATCATCATCGTACAGGTGAACAACAGACCATCATAATCATCAACAGTTTAGACATTTAAACAAAACATCTTAGGGCAGTGATCCAGGTCAGTTGGAGTGGTTGGGAAATTGGCTTATAAGAATTTTTTGACATCAGTCTGTTTGGGAAAACAATATGAGTAGGTATAAATTTCCTCAAATCTGTGAATTTTATTTAATTTGAATTAATAAATGTTATGTCGTAGGAGGAAATGCAGGCGAAGCTTTACACTGAATTGCTCCACTTGCTGTAGTCTGCATAGAGAAAGAAAGATCTCCGGATGATGCTCATTTTAGCACAAGTGGATTGAGATGAAGCTTGCACCTGTATTTGAAGCACCCTGAAAGAGCACCAGGCCTTTTCACAGCAACCCATACAAAGTGTTTTCTATGATCAACAAGTGGGAACATTGAAAATAAGTGTCTGCGGATGACAGTAACATTTCAAGCACCCTGATTTCCCTGCCTTCCTGTGACCTTGATGACCTCCATTGCTGAGACTGACCTTCTGCTTATTGAGGATCTTCATGGCGTAATGCTGTCCCGTTTCTCTGTGCTTCACCAGCATAACACGGCCAAATGAGCCCGTGCCCAAGGTTTTCAACCTCTCAAACTGCTCCAGGCTAGCAGTGTTCTGAACACATGAAAAACAGAAAGGGTTAGCACATTTTTTGGGAGTTGGTGGAGGTACTGTCGTAAAAGGTTTTTTTTTTTTTTAAACAAATGTAATTCTACTCTCGATTAAGCATCTTATAATGTATAACACTTCCATAATAAAAGTAGGTGTATAAGCTGGATATCATCATGATATCAAGGATATAAAACAATTTGTAAATAGGATGCAATTTTGAAAATAATAATAGAATATTCTTTTACAGCTGAAGTCAAACTATAATCTGATGGTGACTAACTGAAAGGAGTATATTTATGGTTAGTTGTTCAATCATTCAATAGATTAATACATTGTCATTATTTGCACAGAGAAATCAGCTGGTCCCCATAGTTGGATCGTTTTCAGCACAACTGGCCATTCAGAATCTTAAAAGTCGGCTCAGTGAACGCACCATATCTACGCTTAACCAGATCACACTGACAAAACCACTCTTCAGTGTGGACACTGTTACTGAGGCACACCAGGTTAGCTACAGTAGTTTCAGCATTGGTAAAGTGTTGAAAATAAAGTAAATAAAATTATGTTAATTTGGGTTGTGCAAATAATAGAACAGAATAGAATCCTTTAATGTCCCTCTGTGGGGAAATTCAACTGTATCAAAGGGCAAATTGAAGCCTACAGATAGCCATAAAACAATCATAATAACAAGAAAAATTAGATAAGGACTGTACAGTAAGGTCTAATATACAACATACGAAAGAATAGCAGATGCACACTCTAAGTGATGGCCATGTGTGATAAGACAATATAACAAAAAAACTGTCCAAACTGTGCTTTTATACATTTATACTGAATTTTTTTAAACAAGAATATAGGAATCTGTGCAAAGAACTGAAGCAATGTAAACGCTATTTTGTGTTGGTTGGAAGCATTGATGGTTAGAGACTTAGTAAACTAATTATAGTTTTTAAAAGAGAAATTTGGAATCGGCCGGTCAAAGTTTGACAAAAATTTGAGATGGGAAAACAGCCAGAGATTTATGATCAGAGCTTCTCCATTCATCGCATAACACAATAACAGTTATGGTTTATAAGGTAATTACAGCATTTGTAGGCTTCCAGTCTGGCCTTGAGGTGTTCACTAAAAAAAGGTGAATTTCATGTGTCATGAGCCTTAGTCTATGCTGAATTCTACATATGTTTTAGCCCGTTTGAAGACTAGCAGAAGGAGCTAATTATGAACTATTTTAGTTTCCTGGCAGCAGCCACTAGATCTTTCTTTAAAATCTCCAAATGGTCCTTGATGCATTGCACCAACAAGGTTTCTATAGGGCTTGTGAAAGACAACAGCATCACATATCCTCAACGTACTTAACAGTGGGCATGAGGTGCTCTTTTATCGATGTATCCTCTGTTTTCTCTCCAGATCAACCACAAGTGTCTGTTATCAAATATCTTAAACTCTGGCTCCTCAGAAAGCCAGTCCCAGTAGCGATTTTAGAAAACTGAGCACGTTTATGTTTGTGATGGTAGGGTCAGACAGTTTTTTCCCACTCACGTATCTCCAAAATAACCAGATGGCATGTGGGAGTGTGTCTAAAGGTTTTCTTGGAGCCTTGGTGACCCCAAGATGTTTCTTACAGTGAGTTTTTGAGATTTGTTTTACTTTTTAGCTATTTCCACACAAGGATCAACAAACATCTCCCTTATTTGAATGTCATGTTCTCTTGCCATTCTCATAATGAAGAAGGGCTAAGTAAAATAGTCCTCTGTGCTGCAAAACAGTTAACCCCTAGGGGAAAAGAAGAAGGTTGTAGATTCAAGATTTAAACTTCTTCAACAGGGATGATGCCTTTTGTGGCTTTGGGACTGCAGCTATCTAGAAGCCTGGCAGAGCACAGTCTTAATATGAAGGCAAGAAAACACAGTGGTGTATGGAAAACGTTAACAACTACATTAATGATTAAGACATAATCATATTTATCCTTAATCACGACGTTAGAAGGTGACTACTTGATACAGTGGCTTATTTCAGGGACTTTTTGTTGGTTTTCCATTAAATCTCAGATGAATAGTAGTGTCTGTCTTCTAATCGGATTTTAATACACTCAAAAAAGGAGCCGATAACTGAAAAATGTAAACCTTGCTGTTAAAGTTTGATTCGGTTTAAACTCTTCGATGATCGGCTCGTTTTGAGTGTGTCTGTCTGTGTGGCTGACAGCAAAAAAATAAATGAATAATGCAGGAGTGTCTTCCACTCTTATTTTTCACTAAGATGAACTGACAAACAACCTGGTACAAACCTGTGAAGGACTCTCCCATTTCTTGAGGAAGTCCTCTTTGGCTTTAGCAAGGAATTCCTTGACTGCAGGAGAAAGGAAGAAACACACGGTTTTAGGAGTTTGTTGTTACAGATGACGAAAGACGCCACAGGAATACTTAAGAGTCTTGCTTATATTTTTGGAGGTCAACAGCTGAAAGCATGACTAAACCTACATCCTGTTGCACTGTTATTTCTAGCATCACTTCACAACTTTGACTAACATGCAAAGCAGTTCTAAACAATAATTTGCATCCAACTCCACTCACACATACACACACACACACACCTAGTCACAGCGCTCAAACCTTCAACTATGCTCATGAGAACTCTACACTCCTGCAAAAGACACTATAAATACATGTTTCAGTGCCTCAACTTTGGTCAGAAATACGCTATTTGTGTTTTTGATAAGCACCTTCATTTAGATGGATATTGTTTTTATTTCGAAACAGGAAGAAGGTATAAAACGCGTGCTTTGCTTTCTGGAGACACTTAAGGGCAGATCCCTGAAATCGAAAATGGAGCGTGGTGCATGAGAAATAACTGTAAGGGTTCAGAAAATAAATAAATAAATAAATGGGATGACCAACCATCTGCTCTGCAAAGACAAACAACTTGCAGCACACGTCTTGCTAATCTTCTGACATGCAAACCGGTTTTTGATGCTCGATTTTATGTTAGAATGCAAAAAAGAAGAAATAAAAAAAAGAGGGAAACCGTCGTTTTCTGTTTATTACTAAATCTGCATCGAGCTTACAGCACAGCTGTGAAAAAAGAAGGTACTACGAGTGCAGATCTAGTCCAAGGTTGTGTGGGACCTAAAAGTGATTCTTTTTTTATTTTGTGGTGCCTACCACAACCCAGCACCCTTAATGCAACTGCAGCTCAACTTTTTGGGGCCTACCGAGTATTCTATAAAGCTCTTCGTTTCCTCCTTGTTCTTAAAGTAAATAGGGAACTAAAGCAACTTTTGGATCTGGCAACTTTCTAAAGGTATGGTAGCTATAAGTAAACAGGTATGTCACAGTTTTGGGTAGTTTTACGTCACTCCCACAGTAAAGTTAGGGAGGAAGGTGCATAAATGTGACAATAATTTGTAGTGTACTTAAACAATACCTAGAAACAAATGCCTAAACAGAAGCATGTTATTTAACCCCTGAAACATACTATATTACATTATAATATGTTAGAAATGTATCTTTTTTTTTTACATTTTTATCCAGGGAAGAGGAGTGAGGCTTAATAGTTTGTTCGTGTGTAACAACAGAAAGAAAATCTATAAATAATACTTGCTTATTTACTTGCAAAAGGTTATCAAACGTGTCTGAATTTCCCCCCAGCTCAAACACAAGTAGCAGAAATGAATTAAAAAAACACAAGTAGCAGAAATGAATTAGAAAAACACAAGTAGCAGAAATGAATTAAAAAAACACAAGTAGCAGAAATGAATTAAAAAAACACAAGTAGCAGAAATGAATTAAAAAAACACAAGTAGCAGAAATGAATTAGAAAAACACAAGTAGCAGAAATGAAATTAAAAAAAAGTATAGCCTTAAAAATGTTTCTCTTTGCATGCGTGCAATGGTGAGTTTGTCAACCTGTCTTGTGTGGATTGGAGTTTTGTTGGAGCCCCCCCCCCCCCCCCCATCCCATAGGAAGCCACAAAAACTTCTCAGTACGCCTATGCTTTGCTGCCGACACACACTGGGTGTGTTGCAAGCAGCGACAACAACAATATCTATTTCCATAGAGCAACAGGCACAGAGTGTTCAGGAAACATCTGACACATCGCTTGTTCGCGATATTGCCAAGACCTGAGCCCAGGAGCAGCGAAGACGCTAAGATAGCCGCAGCCTCCACTTGCTCCTGGCTGCTTTTGCAGCTCCTAAAAATGGTGATAAGACTTAACACGGTTTTTATTGTACACCGTGTGTGAAATCCTATGCCCACTAAAACGCTGCAACAGAGCCTATAATGCTCATTTCTGATCGAGATGTTTAACGCGCACAAGGAGTGGGACGTTGCTGCGTAACATCTGCGAGCGTACGCGGTTTAAAGCCCAATTAGCGGCTCGTAATGAATGGAGATAACGGGGAAGGAGGCCTACTTATAGCGCATGGCAGGTGGTGTGATGCTTTAAACAGGATGCGGTGTCACGTTGTTTCTGATCATTTCATTAGGATGTAACCGAGCAGGCACAGGTCGGGGAGGGGAGGGGGGGATCGGTACAGGAGAGAGAGCATACCCACCGCTTTCCATCTCGCTGCCCTTTCTGGCCGTGGGCGCGTTGCCCATGATGACAACCTGTCAACGGAGCGATCCGTGGCTTTCGGGCCGCCCTGCAGCCTCCTCAAGCCGGTCAGATCGCGCTTGGATCTGGTCGGTGTCTCCTGTATCCAGCGAGAAACGGAGCGCTAGTCCGCTCTGGAGGAAAAGAAGAAGAAGAACAAAAAAAGAAAAAAAAAAAAAAAAAAAAAAAGCCCCGACAGATGCTGCTAATGCGGCGCCACGGCGAAGAGAGAGGCTGGAGAAGCGGCTCCACTCCCTCCGCGGTCATCCACCACCGACGCCGGGTTTAAAGCCCCCTGCGTGCCCTCCCGGTTAGGGCTTTCAGCTCGGGCCGAGCTCGGCGCAGATGACCTGAACACGGAGGATACAGTCTTTGCCTGACCCTCCTTGCAGCCCCCGCCGATTGAGCCCCCCTCCCCACCCCCGGCTCCCCACCTCTCCTCAGTCCAGAAAAACAGTCCCCGAGGCGAGGGTGCGAGATTGTCAGTCCCAAGCGTCCCGCTTTCCGGTAATGAACCCAGCTTTAAAAAAAATAGACCGACCTAGGCTTGGTCCGACAGCGACAAGTATTCATCCAAATCAACATCGCCGCCCCCCCTCCCCCCACCCGTAGCCTCGGAGACGACCGAGATGACGGAACTAGAGCCTCGCGAACGCCCCGCCCATTCCCCGAATCATGCTTGATTGATAGCTGAGACCCGGTTGGTGATTGGCTACGTCGTTGCAGCGGTGAGTTCCGCTGTCCTCTGATTGGTTATTTCTCCCGTCTGTCTGACAGCCCTAACAGAAAAGCGAGTGAGAGGAGCGTCATCGATTATTTTCCTCCCAACAACGTACTCGCCCACCGTCCCTCCGTCTCCCATTGGCTTGATGCGGAGGGACCGTGGGAATCTCAGCGAGCGCGATGGTGTCATTGGCTGTGAGCAGCGATTGACATTAAGGCCCGCCCATGCCCCACCCTCTTTGAAAAAAAATGAAAAAAAGAAGAAAACTCATTTACCCCACCCCCGTACCCTCCAGCATCCAGCGACTGATACACGTTTGGCTGAGTGACGTCAACGGCGAGCTATTTTTGGATATGTTGGTCAGAATTTAACGCACGCCTGTATGGCAGGGCAATGTAACATATAATCAACAACATTTCTAGTCTTCTTCATTTCAATAATGGCGTTCGCTATTTGTCAATCTGTCATTTGAACTGGTCAGAACTATGATTAAAGATATATAGAGCTGTGTTTAAAAATAATAGCAGTATTTAAAAAGTGACCACTAAAGCTAAAGATTCTCGCAATTGCCTTTATTTCCATGGACTGCGCTTTCAGTTTTAAAATCAAGAACTTAAAAAACAAACAGCACCCTGGCACATAGGGGTTTCAACGAGATCTCGTCGTACGAGATGACAACACAATACGGTATTTCTTGTTGAAGTGATTGCCATCTCCTGAGCCAGTTGCGGTCATCGTGGATTCGCCTGATATAGTTGTAATCGAAGTTGCCCCAAATACTCTTAAATCATTTGTTTGGCAGCATTTTGGGTGTCCGGTAGGAGCGATGAACGGCAACAGAGTGAAAAACAAGCATGAACAATATGTAAGCACAGCAAGTTGTTCAGACGTTTGAGTAGGCAGAAAGCGTCACTACAACCACCAGTAGGGGGACTTGCAGGGGTAAGTTGAGCTACATCACAATCACAGCACACCCCATCAATAGCAGCAGGGTAATTCCAAATGTACTGCAGACAATGCCTGATTGAAGCACAGTCCTAAGGTCTGAAAAGATAAAAAGACATCAGAGAAAGAAACATTTAAAAAAGCAGAATAAAGGCCTTTTTGCAGAGTAAATTTGATCTTAGGAGTTATCTTTAAATTTATATCACAATCTCATCCACTCCTGTTCTCTGGAGTTTTATGTATTGTTGCACCCCAACAGGTCTGCAGTAAAAAGGCCCAACACCATAATATGAGAAAAATCTCCATACCATGGCAAATGAGTCTTCATGCATCATATGGTACTGTGGCTTGAAATCCTTGTGGAAGATGTCATTTCATAAACTGTCTGCAGCCCGTAAACCCCAAAAGAACAATTTTGCTTCCATAACTCTACATGTTGTGTAATTTGTCTTAAGGACAGTCTGTATCAAATTGTACGCTCTTCAGCCAATGCGGTTTGTTCAACATTAGGACTTAGCAGGGGCTCATTGCAGCATGGTTTCACTTAAACATCTAATAGTTACAGTACTTTACAGGTGACCGTAGAAGTTCTTTGATCAGCATGCTGATTTCTAGCTGAGTATTTGCCATTTTGCCTGTTTTATGATCTATACAATTGGTAATTTGCTGTTTTCTTCCACACCTTTCTGGTTTTCGGTTCTCTCAATAAAAGCATTCTGGAGATCATTTTACCTGAGCAGCTGACGTTTACCGCATTTCTTTAATGTTTTCCCCTCATGAATCAAATACACTATTCTTCTGTGCAAAGTATAAAATCATCTATTTTACTGAGATTATCAGAGAGGAATGCACTTCATAATATAAACACCTTGTACAGCATCCTTCATCCCTTAAACAAGGGTCATCTGCTTTTTCACAGAATGAATCACCACACTGACTTAACGCCACACTGCCATTATTTTCAACACCCTTCCTTACAATTATTGATTCATACACACAGATTCAGCTGGGATCATATTGTTACCCTGTTGGCCTTCTATTACATCTTTCACTTTCCAGGTGTTTACGTTAGGAAGAATGCATTTAAAGATATATCTGGACCAGACAGCCAAATGCTCACAAATGGAAAAACATGTCATTTGTCACAGGATAATGACATATGACACATCTCAAATGCTCATCATTGGTAGCAAAGAGCACTTCTGGCATTATGAAGGTTCACCTTTAACGTAGAAAAGTTATGCTCGCGTTTACAAAATTTACATTATGTGATAGGCTGGCTTGCCATACCCACAAAGCACTGTGAAAGCAAGGACATCTACATATTTTTGAGAGATTTTTTAGCATAAAATACACCCCCAATCTGAATAAATAGGATTTTTTTTCTCCTTGTATTATTTTGCCAGGTGTTTCCACAGCCAGGCGATCAGTCAAACCCCCCTCTCAGCTCGGCACCTGGATCACCTACTCGGGGAGCAGAGCAGACGACAGACAGCCTTTTATATCCAGCATCATCAAAAGGCTAATTTCACAGATTTGCATTTGAATATCAAATATCCTTTTGAAGTACTGCAAGTGTTATTTAAAAAAAAAACAAACACAATACACCCCATAAACAATCTATTAATACCCACATAATTATAAGGCTGCGTAAAGCCCTTCGTTCCTATACGAACAAGAGCTGATCATCCAAATGATTAATGCCTTACGACCTGTTAGTTCTGCAACCATGGGAAATCCGCCGGGTGTTAATAAATTAAGCTGGTACACCTGGTATCAACATGAACCTTTACCTGAAAGTAGATTTCCATAGTTGGATTTTATTGGAACCTACAATCTGAACATAAATAGCAACCAAACAGAAATGCAGCAGACGTTCAAGCTGCAATAAGCAGCTAGTTAGGATTGTTACCCGATAAATGGCATTCATAGCCCTTTCAGGGATTTTTTATTTCTTATTGCATCTTTGTATGTATGCGTAACTAATGCTTTTCATCACCTTAAACATTGCAGACATCAGAAGTGGAGGGAACAGATGGATGGATGGGGGAGTTACTCGATGCGACGAAGATAAATCGAGCTAGAGCAGACTCCCCCCTCCTCCTCCCCTTTTATGCTGCAGTTTCCTAGCAACATGAGGCTGGAGTGGAAATGGTGAAGTGATGCTGCTGCGTTTTATGAATGAAACTGGAAAAATGAAAGAGCCAGAGTGGGGAGGGGAGAAGAGAAGAGAGGGCAGAGTTTTTTTTGTTTGTTTTTTTCCTCCCCACTGCTGTTGCAGTGCTTTCTATTCCCCACGACGAATCGAAGCAGAAAGGTGCTGTAAGGCAGAGTGATAATCAGAAAAAGAAACTTTATTTAACCTCACCACTGGTAAAAAAAACAAAACATGGAGGTATAGAATATATACATATATAGAGTACAAAATAAAATAATGCCCTCTCATTTAGAAGGCAAAACAAGCGCTAGGAACACATTATTTACAAAGAGCCTTTTAAACCGCAAAACTCGACAGCAACATGGGACCCATTTCTCGTTTAAACATCCACAAACGGTGCATTAGTGGGGATCTGCTCAAAGGTATAGATTTACTATTGTGAGCCAAAACTTATAGCAACATGGTTGTGCTCTGCATTAAGTCTCAGAATAAGACTGAATAGATTTTATCCCAAGAGGCAGTATCTCCCATGATTCCACAGAAAAGCACTCGTTGGGAGCATGTTTATGGGTAATGAAGTGCCTGAACTGTATAAAGCTTGTGCTACATGCATAATGATATGGAGATCAGTGTCCAATGCTTTATACTGTGCTCAAAAAGAACAAAAAAAAAATATATATATATAGTTGGGAGTTAAAGAGGAATCAGGGTTTCTCAGGGACTAAATGAAAGTATGACAAGGAAATAATAAATTATGGCATTTCTGCACAGATCTACAAGTGTTGCGGGGTAGAGGTGGGGGGGGGGGGCATAAAAAAGAGGAACTTATGTTGGTAACACCTTTCCCATTAAATGTGCTGAGCAAAAGAGAAAAATGTCCCATGTTATTATGTCCTTCAAATGTCCACATAGCGGACATCCCTGGTCTTATTCTAAAAGTTTGTGATGTGTACAAATGTAAAGGTAAGAAGAGCTCCTTGTCATGAATCTCTGGACTCCTACATGCAGTCCATGGAGTTGTCTGGCATCTGTCCGACAGCTGGCATCTTTCCTGGTATGCAGGACGGGGGGAGCATGCCACCAACGTTCGGGGACGGGTCCACGTTTTCGCTGTCTTCCATTTTGTCGGCCAAGCCCTCCCAGTTAATATGAAAGCGGGTGACGCGGGGGTTGGAGGCCAAAATGTTCCTCAGAAGCTACAGGAGGGAAAAGAAAGAACATTGACTTGTTATACATATAAGCAGTGTTTTTCAACCCTGGTCCCCAAGGAAAACTGCCCTGTGGTTTTTTACATATTCCCCTGCTTCAGCACACCTGATTCTAATGGCTGATTTGATTAACAGGCTTTTGCTTAACTGCAGTCATCTGAATCAGATGTGTTGAAGCAGGAAAACATCTAAAACATACAGGCCAATGTGTCTTGAGGATCAGGTTTTTTTCCCCCTCTATTGAAGGGAGTCAACAGTTTCGAATTAAGAAGTCCAGTTTCTAAGACAGAATTTGTTTCAATAAAAAACGTAAATGAATTGTATAAATTTTTTTCTTAAAAATTTTCAATAAATTAAAACAGTTCCCTTAAGTAGGACTGGGCAATAAATTGATTGGATTGAGTAAATCTTCATTAACAGCAAATTTGATAAATTTTTGGAAAATCTGTTTATTTTTTCCACCTATGAACTCCCTGGGCTTCCCTAATTCAGAGTGAACCCACCATCTTGTTTCACAACTTGTATCTAGTTGGACTTTGATCTCCATATCATTATGCATGTAGTAGTTTTTCCAAAATACTTTCTATCATTTCTAATTGTTTTTGTGTTTTTTAAAGAGAAGAAATGGAAAAAAATAACGAAAATCAGATTTTGTATAAAAAACCTCAGACTTTTTATGCCCTATTCGAAGGAATTCCAAATAAGTACAAAAATGTTATAATAAATGAAACCAATAATGCAAATCAAGTTCAGACTACTGTTTGCAATCTCTTCATCTTGTAAAAAGGCTTAAATAATGGTAGTCCCAAATATTGCTTGTTAAGCCAAACATGATAGAATTACATTACCAAAAACAGATATTTACTTTTCAGTTCCACGAAAATAGATTCTGTAACTTGTAGCTTTAACACTGACTGTTCAGTATTAAAAGTAAACAGCTAACAAGCAAGGGAAAGGCTAGGTGTGAATGTTGAAGCATACACTACTGTGCCATCAATATAAAATGAAAACTTTAAAAAGCAGACATTACTTTAATGATTATTCATGTAGACAAAGAAAATAAGTGGAGGGATCCTCCACAACACAGAGGCGAATTGCTAATGAGCTACTGCCGCTCTTCTGAAACTATGTCCCAGAAAAGGCACAGGTTTTATGATTTTGGCTAAAAACGGCATAATCATAATTTAAAGACCACTGAGAACACTTTAAAATAGCTCAAAAGATCATTGAAGTCGGTCTTTAAGGACTCCTCCCACCCCAGTAACCACCTGTTTGTCCGGTAACAGGACAGCTGGGTGATTCATGACTTACAAGCAGAGGTTTTTAGCATATATATAGGGTCACATATTTATGCTTTATTGTTTTATATTGTTTTCTGTATTTTGTTTTTTGCGCCAAGGGAGTTGCATTCCAATTTTGTTGTACTCTGTACAACGAGAATAAAAGGCTATTCTTTTCTTATTTTCAAGTGATTCAATATTATGTATTACTTTTAAAGCCACTCTTAGTGTGCTGTAGTTTTTTCTATAACCAGATTGAAATGAAGGGGAGATATTATCGATATGGATAACTCTCTGGAGAGTTGATTAACCAGATTTTATAAAAGCTTAGTTCAGAAAGAAAGTTTGATAACATATTAAGAGCAGTGCGACCTCCTCCAAAACAGATGTACGTAAAAAAGGCTGAATTCCATAACTGAACGATTCTATTGGTGGTCTGGGATAGAATTAAAAGAGAAACAAGGGGTGGGGCAATAAAATCGAAAGCCAATATAAAAATAAGGCTCCAATTCTTCAGGATCAGCTGTTTGTTTTTTTAACATCCCAGAAGGGAAGGGCTTTATGTACCTCCCAGATAGTGAAATGAACAAAATTAGGGAAAGGCTGATGAGGAACTTAGAAACAAGGAACTACTGAAGGACAGGGAACCAGAAGAAAGAAAAATCTCCATAAAAACAGACAAGCATTTCTGTTTTTGTCAGACATTTTCTGTGCATCTTTTCACAACACACTGTGATAATGTAGCAGCTGTATTGGTTCCAGCTGGAAATCTGACAGAATCCCTGATATCTTAAAGGACAAGTCAAAGTCTCTGAACTTTGAAGTAAGGGTAGGCTCTACATTTCTGATGCAGCAATAAATGCATTTTGCAGTTGCTTGAAATGTAGCTAATCACCCTCATGTCTAGCCTTTGTGGCTTTTGATCATGGATCATTTCTGCCTTTTCTCTGGTAATTTTGAAAAGAACCTATTGATTTACAATCTCAGTATAACCATTATAAAATAACTCTAGTGCAGTAGGACCTCTGGTGTCAGGTATAGTTTCCCCTTTTCTCTTCAAGTGTAAGGTTTGTTAGAATTATTTTGTATTTTGTACTAAAATAACATGATAAAAACCAATAACATTAGCACAAACAGTTGAGTATTTGTGGGGACAGCTTGTTAAAATCAAATAAACTTTATATTTAGTCCTGTGGGACTCAACTTTGAATTTGGAATAAATTCAGTTAGTGAGATTTGACTTTTTTAGATACATGTTCCAACCAATTACAGTTAAGATCACCTAAAATAATTTCTTTCAAATCTAAATTTGATAACAGCATTGTAAAAAAAGACACTTGTTCAGAGTTAGGAAATGATAACACTAAACATGAAAATAGTACAGTAGCAAGATAGGAACTGTTTCATACAAAAATTCCCTGTTGGAACAGTAGAGGGCAGCAGAAAGCTACTTTTTACTAAACTGTTCTCAGAATAACGGCTCATTTAATGGTCTGTCTAAAACCCAACTTCATCTCTGTTCATTACCTGAGAGTAGTCTGGTTTTAGAGGTGGGTTTTCCCGTAGCTCTGGATCTGTGTATTCATTGTTGACATAATAACCGATGCGAATGAACTCCTGTCCGCGGTAGGTGCAGGTTATGAGGACTACAGTCACTCCCACAGCATCGGTCTCCGGAATCAGACCTGTATTAGGAGCGTCAGCCTATTGGGTTAAAAAGGAGCAACAAAAATCAACTCAGAGATTATTGTCCTATAATACAGCATCAAGTACACTGGTATAAAAACAGGGGCAAATTAAGCATATGTTGCATCTAGAGATCAGAGTTTTATAGACGACTTCTGATCTCTGGTTTTTGTAAAGCCTGGACTGCCAATACGCAATTCTAATTTCGCTTAAGAGCTATATCATATGAAGATGTAGGATCAGCTTTCAACATATTTTTTTCTATGCATTCCGTTGATACACTGGTCAACTATATTTTAGGAGCACAGCTGAAACTATGCAAGAGAGAACAGCAGCTGTAGTATAGGGTTTACTATTTTTAGGACGAAATTATGAAAGAGTTTACAATGTAAAAAGGTACTGGCCTTATTAGTGTGTGTGTATATATATATCTATATCTATCTATCTATCTATCTATCTATCTATCTATCTATCTATCTATCTATCTATCTATCTATCTATCTATGTGTATATGTATATCTATCTATGTGTATATGTATATCTATCTATGTGTATATGTATATCTATCTATGTGTATATGTATATCTATCTATGTGTATATGTATATCTATCTATGTGTATATGTATATCTATCTATCTATATAAATAAATCTACGGCCGTCTTTCAAACCTTCTGTGCACGCAATGGACAATGCTAGTACCAATCAGACCAACGAACAACTTGACGCATTCACAGCGACGGAAATCACTCAAGGGGGCAGTCCGCCACACACCGTCCAAGAAGAACAGCGTGGCAGTCATTAAGTCCAACAACAAGTCAACGACTTCTGTCATTCTTGTCAACCAACCTTGTCAAACCATGAGAATATTTGGTGTACTGACAACAGACCATTCCTGAGCTGCCGCCATCTTTGCTGTTTTACATCGCAGCTCTGCCGTAATGGTGCTAAGCCTGCCCAACATCTCTCTAAAAACATGTGAATGTTGTGAATGACCCGGCCTACACTTAGCTGAGCCAATGGTAGACCTGCTGAGGCTACAATAGAGTGTGGCTAGACCAACTAGCAGAAGAAAATTTTTGTCTAGATTTCTAGGCTCCAACTTTGATGCGCTATGTTTCACTTTCCTGATAGCTGCTGAAAAGTCTTGCACTCTCTCCCTCTCTTGCAGCCTGAATGACAAGCAGACATGACCCCTGTAGACAATGGTTTCCTTTTAAATAGCTTCTTACATTTGTACTTTCAACATTGAGCTGATACGGAAAAACATTTTGAAAAGGGTTGTTGCGTGCACTTAATCTGTTGGGTTCACTGACTGGAATAAGAAAAGATTTCTCAGTGTCCGACCAGCGGGTCAACTTGTCAAGAACGATCAAGCTATCAGCTAATTCTGGTAACCAGATGACATCCTGCTGTACGACCTTCTTCATGCCTGAAGAAGGTCGCAAGGCCGAAACCTTGCAATAAATTGATCTAGCACAGTGTTTTAGTGTGCAGCGGCTGTATTTTTATACATTTATATTTCTTAGTTCAGCAGTACCTCATAATAAGACTTTCTTGACGAATGAGCGGTGGCCATTTTTATTTTTGAAATGCTTTGTAACCTAAAATTAGAGAAGTAACATATTCTCTTGACAACTCACCTGAAACACAAACATGTGTCTTCCAGCTGGTACTGGACCAACTAAAACAGAATCCAGAACCTGGTCGTATTCTTCACTCTCAGCAGAACCCACATAGATGATCTTCCACTCCAGATCTATCAGAAGAAGAAAATTCAAGAAAAGTCAGATATGCAACCTTCATTATGCCAGTGCTTATGCTTTAAGCTGAGCATATACAGGATTTTGAACGCAATTCCACTGGAAATTTATTGGAAAGCTTTGCCAGCTGCAAATTGAAACAAAAATAGCAATCATAACATTAAATCATAAAAAACAATAATTTATTATTATCTGTTTTTTTACAGAGCAATGAGCATTGAAATTGTTTGAATATGCATTAATAAAAATCGACAATTTTCCTAAAATAGAAATATTGGATTTTATAGTCAATTTAATACCCACCCAGTATCAAAGTACTTGCACAAAATCTTTAAACAAAATAAAATTGGTCCTAATCTTATTTAAGAGAGAAAAGCAAGTTATTCATACCGTAGCAAAATAACATTCAATGTAATGAGGTTATCTACACAATATAATTATTTTAGCTCTATAGACTTAGACTCATCTTTTTTTATTCAAGAGAAAAACACTACGTTTTTACGTTTTACAGCAACAGCTCACTTTTTCTTTCTTCTAAACAAGGGAAAAGGACTTATATACTGACTTTGGTAACTACTGTTGGTCAAATAATTATTGGCTAGCATGCAGAAAACAAACAATAAAACCCATCTCTGACTTGTCTTTAACTCGCATCTTGATCTGTAAACTGGATTCAAAGAGCTCTGTTTTCAGCTGAATTTCATTTCAGTTTACAGACCAAATAAACAAATTGTTTCAGTTTTTTTTGGTTGTTACTGGTTAAGCTTTGTTTGAAATTAATGGAGTTTGAACGAAAAAGACCAAGGTCAAGCATAATAGCGACAGCAAAATATCGCATTTATCTCTGATGTGAAAAGGCAGGATGCACCCAAAACAAGTCTTATGACAAACATTTTGCTGATGGGGTGCCTTGTTAAGGTGACTTGCTTTTCGCGGCTACGTTTCCCCCATTTGATAATGCATTCCGTACAACCGCAGAAGTGGAAAGAAACGGCAGAGAAAAAAAAAACGAAACTAGTAACGACAAGAACAAAACGAAAATGTTACTTTGCTCTAAAAGAAGGCACAAATTAGTGCTGGATATTTTTAATCCACATCAGGAATTTATGTTTCGCGGCAATTCATTCAACCAATATAATGCCCCCAGCCAATCAGCTTGTCGGAAAACACGTACACGCTGGTGCAAGAGCCAATCAGCGAAAGGAAAAGGCGGGTTTAACAGGACAAACGCGCCAGCGCCAATTTCCAACAGCTCGCATAAAGAAATGCATACAAGTCGTACAAAACATAAGATAAAAGTTGTTTATACATGAACAGAAAAGCAAAACCGCTATATACAGCTAGGCCAAGCTTTCTCATAGCAAAACTAACACATCAAAACACCTAGACGCGCCTAAACGCTACAGCTAACAGAGATATTGTGATCTTACTGACAGTAAAAGAACACCCACCTTCAGGTAAATCTTCCATGCATTCAAACGTTATCTCAAACTGGAACGGATTTCCAAATGGGCTCGGGTTGTCCAGAACAGCAACATTTAACACTTGTACCTTTGCCATGACAGAAATTTAAGACGCACTTCAACCTCGTAAACGAATTAAGCTGCAAAGAATCCTAAAATGTTACTGAGCCTTAATCTATCGCTGCTCTAAAGCCGCCTGTCGGGTCGTGAAGTTAAACTTCGAGCCGTTATTGTAAGAGAGAACACCTACTACACAACCCAACGGTGGCTTGGCGAGAGGAAGTGCGTCACTTTTTTTCTTCTCTGTTGATGACGCATTCACAAATAGTGTACTGGTTCCCCCCAGTGTTCACTTGGTAAATAGCAGCTAAAGATCTCAGAAAAAACCCGCCCAAAAACCCCTTTAAAAATTATTTGAAAAAAAAAATAAAATAATAATAATATGAATGTTAACATTTGTTCATCGTGTGCTGATTATTTAATCAAATAAATGACAGAAGCATGATACGTGACAAATATATGTTTGAGGACTTGAATTTGGAATACATATCCCTAGAATATATATATATATATATATATATATATATATATATATATATATATATATGAGGAATCAGAAAACACATGTCAGTTAGTTGAATAAGTATAGTCCTTTACTCTGCCAAAAGGTTAGACTCATTACTGTAGAATTTTATATGATCATAAATGAAGACAGCTACAGAAAACGTTCTTCCATGTTGGTGCCATTTTTTAGATTTTAGTGGGTGAGAGGCAAGGTATACTTTTCACTCTAAAGTCAATTTTATATAGAGTATTTTAGCCTAACATGCATGTTTTTAACTACGTAAGCTAGAGTAGCTGGAGAGAACTCAAGCATGTCAACTCCTTGCAGAAAAGCTGCGGTTTGACCAAATACCTTCTTGATGCAAACCAATTGTGCTAACAAATGTAGCAGTTGATTTTTGGAGCAAATGTACTTAAAAACATTCAGGCAGACTTTTCTGTTTAAAAACTTCTACTCATTTTAATATTAACACTGTGTTGTCGGACCAAAACTTTGACATTAGCTGTGTTGAAGAAAGTAGATGAGAAGTCATATTCTGGGTATGTCTCCTTGTCTGCATTCGGAATAAAAGCAGACAAGGATACATTGCGGTATGTCATTTGAAGCTTGTCAATTCTCACCATTTGCACACATTGGACGGGTTGCGTTAAAGTTTGCTAACAAAAAACAGATCACTGGATTGAAGCCATGTAACATACCCATTTGAAAATTCCCTTTTCCTTCACACTGGAGGAAAACACATTACTCAAGAAATCCAGAAACATCTGGCATCTTAATGCAAAATCTTGCAGCTAAGTAAAATAGTCTATAAGTTTTGCTGTCACAGTCTATCCACTGGTAATTTATTTTTAAAGGGTTCATGGTCACTAGTCAGTGTTCCTGACAACAAAGGAAAGTGAGGAAGGACTCAAATTAGAACCATTTCAGGTCCAGCTTTGTTATTCTGATTTGAAACCGTTTTATTTGATTTAACACCATTTACTCTTATTGCATTGAATGCTTTGCATTTCGTTGAAATGGCACAAAATGGAATCTCTAGTGTCAGTGAGCTTTGAAAAACAGGCATCCTATTCATGTATTTCACGTCTTTTTCTAATGTCGACACCCATAGAGAGTGTACTGCTGGACCATTTCCTCCATGCCCACACAGGTAGGCTTGTATTCCTTAGCTCCACATTGTCTTTCGGTGGGCCAGTACTCAATCCAGGATCTCTCACCCAGCACATATTGGTACCTGATAGAAATATGGGAAGGTTAACTTTCAAAATCCTGACAAAGGTACATAAACTGATCAGTGATAAACAGAGTAAACTTACGTCTGATTTGGTTCATCAGCGTAAATGTCTTTGGAGGTGCCCATGATGAGATAGTTTTTGCGTGTTTTTAAATCTAATGCTTCTTTGCAGTGCGGGTAACTGAGGAATGTGCGTCTTTTATTCTGAGAACCCACATCTTTACTTCCTGTGTTTAAAAACAGTGGTAATATATAGTATATATATATATATATATATATATATATATATATATATATATATATATATATATATATATATATATATATATAGTAGTTTAAGCAAACATAGTGATTCAAGAAACTGGATCATAATGCATGTCTTTCTAAAATCACTTGACCTACTTTTAGCATTACATTTAGACTATAACAGCTTAACCATCAGTTTGACTAATACAATTTAAACAAAAAAATTTTTATCCTATAAGATGGCACTACTTTGATTAAATGATTGTTTTATTTTGTATCGGAAGCAAAAATTACAGTGTGAAAAAAAATACAGCAAAACTATTCATATCCCACAAACTGCGATGTATTTTAAGGCAATTTCACTTGATGAACCGCAAAGTAACCCACAACTGTGAAGTAGGAGTGAAATGTGAAATGAAACTGTGGTGTGCCGCTGAATTCAGACCCCAAAGTCAATAACTTTCGATGAGAATGACTTACATTTTGTTCAATCTTTTTAGCAAAACAGCTCAGTTTCAGTCAATTTTGACAGAGAGCGTCTGTAAACAGCACATTTCAGGTCTTACCACAGTTCCTTTTTAAGGTTTAGAGCTGGAATTTGACTGAGCCATTCTACACATAAACCATTGTATAGTGTTGTCATGGTACTAAGATGAAAACCCTGAAAATCCTATATATTTCTTTGATACTGCAGCAACATGATTCTTTTCAAAACATGGGGTTGTGTCTCATTAAGGAAAAAAATAGATTAATTACAAATATGACATTATTCTAACTTCCTTAATTTGGGCAAAACCAATAAGTAGTGAAAAATTCAGCCCTAATTTAGAAAGAAATATATAATTTACATGTTATACTTCCTTGTTTGGCAAATTACTAAAAGATCCTTCCATATAATCTGTGAAACTCTTTAGCTCAGCCTGAGTAACCATAGGCCTCTTGACTGCTTCTCTGGTTTACTGCCTGGCCTGACTTTTCAGTTTAGATGGTGGTTGTAGGTTTGCTGTTGTGCCATACCCTTTTCATTTATAAATTATGTATTAAACAATACTCTGTGAGATACTGAAATGATCAAAGCTTGGACACTGTGTTTAACCTAGCACTCTTTTAAACTTCTCTTCAACTTCCTCCCTGACCTGTTTGGTGTGTTCCATGGTCTCCATGATGCTGCTTGTTCACTAAATGTTCTCTAATAAACTACGGGAGAGTTTATAGTTTCTAATATAAAAATATGAAAAAGTTCAAGGTGTTTGGATATTTTTCAAAGGCCCTTTGGAAACATGAGAAAGTAATACGTTGGTGTAGATTCTCAGTCATCCAGGACATGATATTGTTGAGAGTTTAAATAAAGGCACCTGGACTTTTGTTGTCTTGAATACGTTTCGTCTCTCATGAGAGATGAAACGTATTCAAGACAACAAGAAAAATCCAGTTGCCTTCATTCAAACTCTCAAGAATGAGAAAGTATTACAAGTATATTAAACCCTCATGTATACAATTATATTAATACAGGATTGAAAATATATTGGAGAACTTTGAACAAAAAGAAAGCATGAATTCAACTGTAAAGTTTTATTACTATTAAAAGCTGTAAGTGTGATGGAGATGAACTCACCTTCTTTGATGACATCAAGCACGAGCACTGTATAAATATCAGTGGACAAACCATCTGCAAACTGTTCCACTTTCACTTTGTAAGCTGAGAATATGCAAGTTGTATCATTAAGTCAAGTCTAGTTCATTTGGACAGCACATTTCAGCAACAAGGCAGTTCAAAGTGCACTAGCATGTTTACCCAACTCCTTGTGAAATGCATACAAATATATACTTACCAAAATCTATTTTGCTGTTCAGTTCAGTCTCACAAATCTTATCTGTCCGGTCGTCATTGTTGATTTTGCCCTTCTTCTGCATACTGCAGTTCTCTACAGTGACAAAGCAGGTACAGTGTGATTAAAAAAAAACTCTACAAGATCAAGTTCTTCCTTCATAAAACAGGCAGCAGTTCAGTCAGTGTATTAAGAGTTACCAAAAACAAAGACTGTTGAAACTAAGCCACTTTCAGATCATATCTGTCCAAACTGTCCATAAAGACCCACCCCCCCATACTGTGTCGGGACCTTTGACAAGTAATTAACTTATGTTATGTTTGCTTTTAGATAGTTGCTTTCATAGATGTTTATTTATACCAAAAGAAAATTTACAAAAACAAAAAGATAATCAGCCAATCTTTATGAAAATTGTAATCTCTTTTACACACAGAGAAACATTAGGGTTAATTTCTGTACCCAAAGGTACATTTTTAAGATGAGTATCTTAGGAGCAGTAATAGTCATTTTTAGGTGACAATTGTACTTTTAGGGATTTTAGTGGTATACATTTAATTTATTAAAGAAAAGGTTTCAAAATTGTCCTTATAAGAAGGGTAGATTTGTATTTCCCAATTTTTGAAACTGTAAATCAATGTTAAGATGAATCAACACTGTCCAAGGAGCTGATAAGAATTTTATGATCATGAAGATTTTAATTTATGTTTCATGGGGATTATAGATGAAGATGGTTTTGTTTCCTTCAAATATCTGTACTTTAAAGCCAGAGTTTATTTATGACAATCTCCCGTTTTTGCCACATATTGAGCGTGATCCACTCAAAAGTCAGTTATTCTCTCATGTCATTACCCAGAGAAACCAGCAGGGGTCAGTAAAAAGTGAGACTCCACCAAAAGAATGAAGGCTTAAAAGGATGAACACTTTAAATAAGTTTTTTCTAGTTTAGCTATTAATTTAGTATTTCTTTATGCAGCATATAGTAGAGACACATTTATGTCAGGAAAACTGAATAGCGGTAATTCACATTTCAAATGACTGTTATTGTTCCTGTTTCTTGTCATTTTTGAACAAATTATTTTTGAAATTTACAGAAAATCCCAATTTTGAAGTTGTAAATTTAGTTGTACAGTGGGTTAAAAAGCATTTATTCAGCCACTAATTGTGGAAGTTCTCCCACTTAAAAAGATGAGAGAGGCCTGTAATTTTCAACATATGTATACCACAACTTTGAGAGACAAAATGAGAAAAAAAATCCAGAAAATCACATGGTCTGATTTTTAAAGAATTTGCTTGCAAATTATGGTGGAAAAATGAGTATTTGGTCAACTACAAACAAGCAAGATTTCTGGCTCTCACAGACCTGTAACTTCTTCTGTAAGAGGCTCCTCTGTCCTCCACTCGTTAACTGTATTAATGGCACCTGTTTGAACTCGTTATCAGTATAAAAGACACCTGTCCACCACCTCAAACAGTCACACTCCAAACTCTACTATGGCCAAAACCAAAGAGCTGTCAAAGGACACCAGAAACAAAATTGTAGACCTCCACCAGGCTGGGGAGACTGAATCGGCTATAGATAAGCAGCTTGGTGTGAAGAAATCAACAGTGGGAGCAATTATTAGAAAATGAAAGGCATACAAGAACACTGATAATCTCCCTCGATCTGGGGCTCCACACAAGATCTCACCCCATGGGGTCAAATTGATCACAAGAACGGTGAACAAAAATCCCAGAACCACACGGGGGGACCTAGTGAATGACCTGCAGAGAGCTGGTTCCAAAGTAACAAAGGCTACCACCAGTAACACACTACGCCACCAGGGACTCAAGTCCTGCAATGCCAGATGTGTCCCCTTGCTTAAGCCAGTACACGTCCAAGCCCGTCTGAAGTTTGCTAGAGAACATTTGGATGATCCAAAAGAGGATTGAGAGACTGTCATATAGTCAGGTTAAAACCAAAATATAACTTTTTGGTAAAAACTCTACTTGACAAATATTTTCCACCATAATATGCAAATAAACTCTTTAAAAATCAGACCATTTGATTTTTCGGATTCTTTTTTTCTAATTACAGGCCGCTCTCATCTTTTTAAGTGGGAGATCTTGCACAAATGGTGGCTGACTAAATGCCTTTTTGCCCAACTATATGTACTGCTTCATGGTTGAATGATCTGGTCTGGTAATATTCCTTTTATATAGCTAATACTCTCTGACAGCTAAAACAAGTTTTATTCACCTTCAGCACATATGCACTCATCATTTTTGCAGAGTCGCAGCAGCTTTCCAGCTTTCCTCTCTGGATGGTAAAATCTCACACAACGTGTCTCTGCATGGTGTGTTAAACATGTTTATACACTGGCAAATTCTACATTTACTTGACCATAATGTAATATATGTGTTATAAACGTATCCTTGATGACTTGTAATTACCATACTGAGGGCTGTCATGCTCATAAACAGACACAGCTGCTGGCTGTAATACTCCCACTTGCTGCTTCTGGTGAATCCTAAAAATGATCTCTTCTGGTTTTATGTGTGAAACCTTTGGAGACACATCAATAATTTAAAAAAAATTTGAAAGAGAAGACCACAGATATAAAAAGATTGAATGGATGTAACACTAAAGGCTTACCTTGTCCATGTAGATAATGAGAGAGCTTCTTTCTGACTCACTGACACTCTCCATGTATTTTGAAATAGTGCGGGCACGCCCTTTAGATAACTAAAAAAAACCAACACACTTGTTTTTCAATGATTTTAGACAGAGACATCTGAGCAGTCTTAGTTTCAAGATCTGTGTGTGTCTTACAAGGTTAAGATCTTTGGTGTTGACAGTGAAGCCAGTTAGCAAACCAACATCCAAGACTGTCATGGCTGCATCTCGATGTTTGTTCTTATATCTGTATAGAATAAAGATTAGCTGACAAACAGTAGATACAAAAGTACACAATTAAAAGGATAATTGATTTCTTTAAAATAAGATTCTGTTTTGGAGCAGTCATTTTCTTACTTGCAGGATCTTCATTTTGTTGAAACTATAAGCCACTTTCAGATCATATCTGTCTAAACTGTCTCCAAAGACCCCCTCCCCCCCATTATGTGTCAGGACCTCTCATATGTAATAAAGTCTTTAGATAGTTGCTTTCATAGATATTTGTGGTTATTTATACCAAAAGAATAGATGCACACAGGAAAATCATAAAGGTGTGGTGCCGACGTTACCATGACAATGACAGAGGAGTGGTTCATAATTATGACAATCCAGTCTAAAACACAAACCGCAAACACATCTGATCAGAGTGACTATCTGTTTCAAAAATATGTAAAGAAAGACAATATGTAACCAACTGGTTGGGTTTTTCATGACATTCTACATAACCATACCGTTTCTTTAAACTTTAGGAGAAAAAGCTCACATCTTGATTCAAATAGCCATATTGTGCAAACCTGACATCAGTTTAAATATTCATAAAGTAGCCTTCAGATGAACTACTATGCCATTTTAAAAATCTGAATAGGAGCAAGATGGGAAAATTAACTTTTGTCTCATTCCCGCTCTGACAAGCAGTTTCTTTTAAAACCAATCTCTGACAAAAGTGAAGCTAAGAGTTACATTTAGGATCAAAATTATTCATACATCTTCATGGACTTCAAGGACCCAACTTGAATCTAATAGAGAATCTGTAGCTAGCGGGAGCTAAAGATTAGGGTAATGACAAAGAGCGTTCCAACTGTAAATGCTTGGAGTAAAAATATTCTTTGACATGCTGTTTAAAAAAAAAAAAAGTCAATAAAAAACGTTTTCAAAATTGATACTCCTTATACCTTGCTTTATTATCCTTAGAGAGAGGTAATGTAATTTTAGTTGAATGAAAATAATTTCAAATCTGAATTTGCCCAGAGTCTTAAAGAATTGGGGTTGAACTAAATCTACTTAAGGTAAGGTATGGACTGGTCCTGCCCCCTTAACAGAATTCCACTTTAAGACCTCCCTACTGTGTCCACTTACTTGCTCAGGGGAAGTGGTTGTTACTAAAACCACAGGGTTCTTTTCATAGATAAGTTTTTACCAACTAGCATTAAACAATGAGAGAACTTTGTGTTTTACTACAATTGGCATTCTTTTGGACTATGTGTACTTGAATCTGAAATCTGACTGTATGGGTACATTACATTGCAATTAATTTGAACCTGTATAAATGGATATGAATTGCACCTGCTTTTCTTGTAAGGTTCCTTGAGATGACAATTAATGTACTTTGGTGCTATACATTATTATGCTTTTGAATGAGTCTTTTTCATATTTCTCTGAAACCTAGTGTAAAATAAAGAAAGCCAGAAAGATTTTTAAAATTGTTACATGTGATTTGGTGTTTGAATTTAGGCACACAAGTACTGAGCTGTCTCTACCAGAATAAATTTTTCTTGACTCATTTTGAGGTTACATTTGAGTGTGGAATGGACAATTTTCATGAAATCTTGTGTTTTTCCCTCGCAAAGAACTTACAAAAGCCGTATACTCATCTTGTATATCTTCTCATCTTCATCTGTTGTTTCTAAATACAAAAAACAATAACAGTGTGTTTGGTGGAAAATCACGTCCGTAGATCTAAAACATGCTAAGAAAAATGCTAACAGTCAAAGAGACACAAAACTCTAGTAGACAAACCTGGGAGGAGTTCTACTGACATGTTGAACTTCTGACAGTCACTGTGCTTTTCTTTAGGTAAAGCATAAAACAACGACACCATCTGTCAAAAAAAAGGGCGGTTTAAAGTTATCACAAAAGAAATAAATAGGAGGCTACCTTTGAGTTTGAGGACTCAGTGTTAAAAAATATGTTTGACTCGCCATGGACAAAACTGAATCTAAACCAACAGACACAAATGTATTTCACTTACTGTCACTGTGGCTTCTCCTGGGCCTGTGGCAACAACTGTCACATTCTGGTTTATATTAGGAATCTATAATAATTACAAATGTGGACAAGCAAACAAACAATTCAGTAGAAACGAATAAAACAGAATTTTTTTTGATAAAAGTTTTGAGCCATTATTTGTGATAAACTGTTTGTTCGAACTTTAGATGTTCTTGTAGCAAAGTAGTTCCCTTTGTTGAAGTTGTATTTTAAAGGTTTTGATCTGCCTGGCAACATGATGTCCACATTTAGATAATAGTCTGGATCTTGGTCACTGGTCCAGTACTCTGCCACGGCCTGGTACACTGTCACGGTGGCCTGTGTGGAAAAGAATGACTTTTAAAAATGAGTCCACCCTATCAACAGACACATCAATGCCATCAGTATCACAAAGCCAAGGTGTTTAAAGTGTGATAAAAGTACAACTGGTAGTTTCTGAATGAATTACCTGTAATATTGAACTTTAGTAGCTGAGATGTTATGTTAAACAGTTTTGAAATGCCTATTCATTCTCATGCATCACTACACATTAAATCTGCTTCAGAAGTCTCCCTGTACTTTTCTTGTCAAAGCAGAAATGACAAACTCAGAGTAATGGTCCTGTTGTTGGCCAAGCAAATGTTTCAGATTAAAATGACTAATTTGCTCTTCTCATCTCTTCTCTAAGAAGAGCTGGTTTGCCTCTCAGATCATATGTCATCACTCCATCATTGTCTCAAAGTACGAAGCAGGCTTTCCCTTATACTTGTCAGGGCTGTGACCACCATGATTGATGAGTACTTACCAGAAACGATTAAAAAAGATTCATTAAAAAATTTACAAATTCCCAACATTTAAATTTTACAGATACAGTTGACCAAAACCTTTATTCCGTTTTTGTTTAAAATTAGACCAAGGAACAGGAGATTCCAACCTCAACCTGAGCTGCAGATCATTCCAAGACCAGAAATGAGAGGAGATCAGATGTTTGTGTTCACTACCAAGGTAATAAGCACCAACAACCAAAAAGATGAGTTGTTTTAAACACAGTTATCTTGGCTTCAGACAGAACAGTAAAATAAAATAAAAAAAAAGAAATATGCAGGGGAGAAAACTTTGATGGAATGAATAGAAGGCGACGGTGAACCAAAACATTGACAGCGGTTAACTCCTAATGTAGCTCTTGGGATGACAACAGACCAAACATTACTGTGTTCCAGATCAAAGTTAGAAAGGCTGTTAGACTGCTAATTTTTGTGTTTAGTTACCATATAAACTTTTTTTTTAGCATATTTGGAAACTAGCAACAATTTTTCTCTGCATTTTTTTATTATTATTATAAAAACATGTACAAGTACAGCAATGTGTGAGAAAGTCACAATAAACAGATAACTGTGGCTATTCCTAAGTTGTACATGCAGGACAGCCATATTGGATTTTAAGGTCAGGGTTGGTAACAATTCTCCAACATTCCCAGCTGGATTTCTGACTTCAGGAGATCTTTATTTTACTTTTTTTAACTTGAAGAGACTGGCAAACACTGTCATAAAAGATCCGAAAGAAAAAGACAAGATTCGTGTCACCTGAATTGATCCATAGCCTCCATTTTCTCTTTGCTGCTTGTTAAACCATCTCGCAACTGGCCAGGCTTCTCTAAAGGCCTTTACAATAATAAAAAAAACAACATACAATGTAAAGTTGTTAAGGAGAATGATTTTCTATATTGTTTATGTAGTAAATAAAACATCCTAACCTTGACTTTGACCAGAGCCAGAAGAGCGTATGCTGTGGCCTCCAGTGTATAAACACGACCCATTGGTGCAGGCCAGTGCGAGAGATCTGAGGATAACAATATTTACTGATCAAATCAAGATATACAGTGTGAACCTAGACATTTCTTTTGCAGATTTAAATAATAATAATAAAAAAATAATACAGTGTTTTTTTCAACTCAATGTTGGCAGTGCAACAGAGATACCATAGATGAGGGGAAGTCAATCAATCCACTAAGGTGAGCTGATTGACCCACTGAAAGGAAAACATAGTTTAAAACGGGACAAAGACATCCCCTTTCATGACTTTTAAAACGCTGTTCTAAATCTTATCTGCTTAAACAAGATTGCAAAAATTAGAGAGGTTGCTAATGGATGTTATACTCATATACCGTTTTCCTTTCCTTTCCTTTTGATCTTTTTAAAAAATATTTTTTTGTGGAAGTGTTTAACATTAACTTCTGCAGACATTATTTCATAAAATGCATATTACTTTGTTGGGGGTATTAAGTGGTTTTTAGTCAATTTCCCCCTTTGTCAATTCACATATTTTGTACCAATACTTTGTCATTTAATCCTATCCTGCTTCCATTACGCACCTGTTAAACCATTTCATATTCAACAGAATTTTTTTCTTTTGATACTTCAGTAATTTGATTAAAAATAAAGACAAATATTTATAAAAAACCACAGATTTCACTTACAATATGAGTTAATTGTTATATAAATATATTATTTATATATTATTATATATTATTATTATTAAATATATTATTATTGTTATATGTAATATATTATTTTCTGAAGACTTTATATTATACCCTATTTTTACCAATCGTGATTCTGATCCTTGTCTGAACGGCTTTACTTTTGTGAATTATAAAAGATTAGGGCCTCTAATCAAACTAAAATAATAGTGAGCAAGCTCCCCCTGGTCAATATTAATAGTTGGAGACTTACAGCAACGTTACTGTAAATCAACGATTGTCATTGTGTGTATAAAATATCCCAAAGATGGGTATGAATTGACACATAGGTACTGGTACTGATACTTTTTAATACTGTAAAACTGGGCTGCAATATGACCCGAACTGCAGGAGAACAAAATGGTGAAGAGTCACAATCTTGTCTCAGAGGTGTTGGACTTTATTTTGTTAAGATCCATCAAGACATCATCCTTTCTTTGAACTGCAACTATCTGGTGAAACTCCTGTCTGCATTCATATGAATTTCAATGCAAACCAGCATTTTAGTTTGCAAAGTTTAGGGTTTCCACCTACCCCCCTACATGCTGAGAAAATGAGAGGGATGGGAAAAATGACAATGAAATATTTTTCTGTGTTAATAAATTTATGTTTTTCCGTTTTGTAAAAAACGCCAAGTGAGTAAAGTCCTCCGCTTCCCTCACTCTGCCTGTTGTTGAAAAAGGTTAGTCGCAACAGTAGAGCCAGTCAGTCTGGATACTTACTATAGGTTAGTTTACTAATGAGCAAAAACAGGTTTTCTTTGAATGTTCTCACCAACAACTGGATTATTATGATTATAGCATTGTTTTTGAAATTGGTCTAACATTTGCTTGGTCTAGGCCTTATTCTTGCCTCATTCAAAGTCTTGAATCTCTGCTAAGGCGGTTTTGTAACACAACACTATCATCATGTCTTTGTGTGTTTAAACTATTTAAATGTCATTCATTAGAATTTATCTAAATAAATAAATAAAATTGCTTCACAGTGTTACTGCACCTGGGGAGGCAAAGCTGTGCAGAATCTCAAGGTTCATCTTGTTTTCATTGGCCAAGGCATATGATGCCATGGCAACGGTATATGGGTTGACTAAGGTCAGCAGGCGTTTTTGCAGGTAGCTCACTGCTTTGTCTATGCTGCCTCGTAAATTCTGGACAAAATAAAAAAAGACAATACAAAAAAAAGGTAAGAAATTGAAGAATGTTTAGTAGCTACAAGCGGAAGTCTGCCACTGTTCTTTTAGGAACTGAAAGTGGAAACATTAGGTTACAATATATACTGAAGAGAAAAAAAAAAGCTTTGTGAGAGAAAACATAGAGGTCCTCACATTAACATGGGCACTGCAGAATTTGCTTGACTCCTGCATGGCAATGAGGCAAAAGGCTGTCAGGGAGACGTCAGAATCGGTGCCTTCGACATCTCCCTACAGGCACACACACCACTTATTTTACATCAATATTTATTTGAAAATACGCTATTGTTTTCAAGACAATGAATAATTCCCACCATCATCTCCGAGTGGGATATGCTTCCAACTTCTCTGAACATCCCGTCAGACTGCTGTCCGCTTAAAATCAAAAACTTGACGGCATCACAGATGACTTGGCTTTGCACGGCCACCAGGTTGTTGGCCAGGGAAAACACCTTCACAACATACGCCGTCAGCCTTGTGGGTGGGTAGACAGACAGACAGACAGATAAGAGACTTAAAACCTATGCACATTATTATAAATAGATACACAACATGTTTGAAAGTTTGTAGAGTTCACCAGGTACTGCTGTCATGGTCAGGATACCCAGAAAAAGACCCGTCTTTTTTACGGTAGTTAAGCTGATTGCGGTAACCTAAGTCCAAAAAAAAAAAGTGATACAAAATTAACAGATTTTAATGATTGTTATTTATGATATGAGTGAGGTTTTTATAGTAAATCATGTACTCTAATGCCTTTGTACGCTAAAAGAAGTACACTGCACATCCTTTACTGGGATCGTGCTCAATTGTAACATTTTTAGATTTTTTCTTCATATATTGGACATTTGAAACAAATATGATCTCATGGAGCTTTACATGACAGTTTATATTCACTTTTATATTCATTAGAATTGGACGGAATCTGCTTCAGTTCATTAATAATCCAAATGAATCCATTCTGCTACAATCCGGTCCCCATGTTCATACAGTCGAGTCAAAGTCTGATCATTTAACAGCAACTGGTAAAACCAGATCCCAGCCGATTCCATCGAGCTCTTGGCTTTGAACCACCTGGCGGTTAAAGCTGAACATAAACTCATCATGTAAACTGCAGAGAAATTTACTTGTGTGCCTCACCGGTCATGATGTGTTGCAGGGCTTCTTCACGTCTCTCGATGCCCACTGCTTCCCACTGGTAGGTCATGTCCAAATACATGGTTGCGATGACGGGCCTTGTCATGTGGATCATGTTTTCCTCTCCACATCCAGAAGGTTGGTAGATCAGACTGATCATTGATTCTCCAGTGATGGTGTTCTTCAGCTCTTCTTTGGGCTTTTTTCCTGGCAACATTCCCACAGTAAGCAAAATAAGCTAAGATTATGCAGTACTACCAATTTAACATTAGTAACCAGTTTATGTGTATATCACCAGTAACTGCTATTTGTGTGCTGGTAGGTGAGTTCGGTACGATGTCTATGAGAGGAATGTGACTGTGGAGGAACTGCACTTGTTGACCGCCTGAAATGTAAAAAGAAAAGATTTGTTAAAGATTCAGTATAACCTTCTCTCTAATCACTCCTTCAGCCCAGTTTGTCTCATGCTTTCAACTCTCTGACTCTCCCTCATCCATTCATCCTAGCTTCATATTCATCCCACTCTTTTTACTCATTGCTCATTACATTCCCTTCCTGCCTCACTAATCTCCTTTCATCCGACTCTTCATCTCAATTGTTTCTGTCCTTTTTGAGATGTATCTGTGAGCCAAACAATCAGTAAATGAAAATGTTAACAAGAATCTACAAAGTTCTGCTTACCGTTTCCCCTGTTTTCAGGATCCAGCGTTATAGTTTGAGGACTTTTTATCAGTAAACCTTCAGGCTAGAAAAACAGCATTGAGGAAATACATCTGAAATAGTTCTTTCTTTGCTTTAAAAAAATAGTGTATCAGTTTTTGTCAATTCAATCATTTTATAATGTAATGAATTCAATACGCAGTAGGGCTGGAAGATAACCAGAGAGGCTGGCTGCACAGGATGGTTGCATTTTTTCTATTTGATTTTTTGTATTTGACTTAACTGATTGGTAGTTTCTCTTACCACGACTCGCAGCGTTTTTGAAATTCCATCACCTTGTACAGAGTCCTTAACAGCTCCTTTAACCTCAATGCGGAAATGTCCTTCTCTTGTTGGAATAATAACAAAAGGAACAGATCGAGTACTTCTGGCCCCTACTTTAACCTCCTGCCGATATTTCCCACGCTTGGAAGCTGCACTGCACACATGAGGTTCCTCAATGAGGTCCACACGTACCTTGAAAACAACAAACAGGTGAAGAGGTACATGGCTCATTCATTTCAATTCAACTCAACTCAATTCAACTCAATGCAGATGGTTTTTGATATGGGTTATATGGGCAGTTGCAAAGGGCGGCTTTAGAAAGAGGACAAACACACACCAGATAAAAAGATGAACCTTATTTGCAAAGTTCACCTTAAACATATTTTCTATTGTTTACATGTATGTGCAGTCAATGGGGACTTGGTTTATTTAGTAGGTTCAGCCTACTTGATGCTGACAATAGGAAGACTAGGTCACATGCTTTGTAGAAGCCTGCCCCTATATCAGGGGTGCCCAACTCTGGTCCTCAAGATCTACAGTCCTGCAACTTTTAGATGCATCCCTTCTAATCACAGCTGAATCAAATGATAGACTGCTGATGAAGGAAATTAGCCATTCGATTCAGGTGTGTTGGAGCAGAGGTGCATCAAAATTTGCAGGATGGTAGATCTTGAGGACCAGGGTTGGACACCCCTGCCTTAAGGTATCCCACCCAAGAATTTTAGATAATTTGTCTGAATTTTAGGAGGTTTGGGAAGAAAGAAAGTGGTTTGCAAGAACTATCACTGAGTTCAGATCAGTTTATGTTGCACCATTTTACAACGGTCAAATCTGGTCACTATACAAACAGGCTCGCTTCACTTCAAGTTATACTGTATATAATCAAATTCAGTTCAAATCAGCTTCATTTATTCGAGTACAAAGATAACCAACCATATACTCACTCACACACACACACAGCACGCACGCACGCACGCACGCACGCACGCACACACACACACACACACACACACACACACACACACACATCCTGTTACATACGTCACAGTTTAACCCTGATTTGAGTACAGTAGGAGCAATTAAGAAGAATTGTCAGTGGGTAATCCATGCAACTTGCTTACAGTGACAGGATCAGGACTAATGTTGTGCAGAACTGCTTTAATTTCTAGCTGCTCTCCACGCACACTTGAGTAGGGCAGTTTAAGATCAAGGAAGAAGTCCTTTCGGACAACAATGTCCAAAGGGTCGGCCACACAGAGACCTTCCAAGGGCAACACAAATGTCAGAAAAAAAAAGAAACATTGAACACACGAGGGACTTAAATCTAAAAACAGAAACATTTTATTCTCTTGATGTTACCTTTTGAAACACTACTAATCACTAAAGACTCGTATTTAATAGCTGAATTCTCACCCCGGGCTTTTGACAGACCAATTCCTGTGAACCTCCAAGTTGTGATTGTGTCTTGAAGAGGCACATTCTTAACGAGTGACGTCGTTTCACTAAAACAAAAGAAACATTCATATCCTTAAAGATGAAATGTAAATTGATATATATTTTTTCATATGTTAAAGTTTCAGTGAACCCACCAGTTAGGGGTCCTTGGAGAACACGCGGGCAGTTTGACATCGGACCACAGCCAGCTTTCGGGGAATTTGGTGCGAGAGACGATATCATTGGTGTCCATGTAGCTGTTGTCGTCGCTCTCACCTGAGGTTTGATGAAAATGATAACATTTTATCCCCTTCAAACTACAGAACTGCTATTAGCAATGCCGTCGCCTCTTATCTCCTGTTTCAGTCTCTTACTGCGAGCCAGTTTAAGATCTTCTCCTCCCTTCTCAGCTCGTTTTTTTTCCATCACGGTGCAGCAGTGCACAAAAGCCTCGACGCAGGCTGGACCATCCAAAATGTACTCGCTGCGACGCTCACAGGAGTACGAAACTGTGGTGTCCCTCATACCGTCTAGACAACAGTCACGCTGCAGTTCATCATCATATTGACTCACTGGTTAGAAAGAAGGTTGTTGAGAAGAAACAAAGATAGAAATGAGCACAAGAAGTTAAATGGAGACATATAAACAGTCCAGTAAGGATAAAATGAAAAAAAAACCTAACAAAAACAAATGGGGTAAAAACTGTATTTTTAATTAATTAAGTCAGCAAGCTTGTATTATTTACATTTCTACGTTTTTACTGAAGTTTGATTGCTGGCATATAACTGAAGTCATGGGGACAACAGAAAACTTTGAGTACAACTTGAATATTTATGGTAAAAGTTTTATTTTAAACATCAAACTATTATTTTACCAGGAAGTGCCTTGAAATAAAAACTCGAGAGAGGCCTGGCAAAGAGCTATACGATGAAAGGCATACAAAACAATTATTAAAAGGTACAGACAAATAAAATATCATACATTCACTTAAGTACAAGCTAAATAAAAACTTACAAGAATAGAGAATAAGATAAAGACTTCATAAAATAATAAATAATCTTCAGTTATAAACTTTTTAAGAAGAAATTTAAAATAACTCATGGGAATAAAATGTCGAGTTTTAATGGCTTTTGCAAATGATTCCAGGATCAAGGTGCAGCGTATGTATACATGTGCCAAAAGATCAGCTGCATAGTGATTTATTAGTAATATCATACATTTTTATTAGTTTACAACATACAGTCATTAGTTTTTGAAGGAACTCAGTTCCTCACTCAGTTTTAAGCCTCCTACACAGCTGTTTCAGTTTCAGTTAGTGAATGTGTTTCAACCTATGTGTGACATTGATGATCATTAGCACGTGCTTGGTGTAATTGGTTGATCATACACCTGACTATAATCCTACAAAATCCCTGACTCTGTGCAAGTGTACCTGTAAGAATTGATGATGGTTTGAAGGCAAAAGGCAGTAACACCAAATACTTGATTTGATTCAGAGTTCTCTTTTGTTTGCTCATTTTGCATTTTGTAAATTGATAGAAATGAACAATATATATATATTGTATATATATATATATATATATTATCGGTCTACGTCACTCCCTGCTCTGCTGTGCGTGTCCTCTTTGGTTGCAAGTAATCAGAAGAAGCGATTGGAATGAGCAGATGATCACTTCACATCAGGTAAGCATTGGCTAACAAACAAGCTAACATACCTAACCAACACTGCAGCTGCAAGATAACTGCAAATAATAACAGTGGGAACCAGGGAGTCATGTAAAGGTTTTGTGTCAAACCATTTGTGCATGCATCGCGTTGTTGATAAACAAATTCAATCAAAAAATATTTTACTGATCTCAGAGAGAAATTGAGTGTTGTTTTAGCTCATACTAATTAATTCTTCAAGGAGTTAATGTAAAAAGGATCTCCTGTAGCAGTCTGTGTTGCAGCAAAACTTTAAAAGCCTCTGACTGAAGAAACTCTGTTGTTGTCTGTTAGGTAAAATAATAATGTTGTATTATTTTTTTCTTACGATGTCTTTCTAATGTACTTTTTAAATGTCATTTTGGTTTCAGTCACATGCTCCTTTGCATGACATCCTGTTCTTTTAATATGTTAATGAAGTGTGACTAAATAAAGAGAGACTGCAGAGGGGGTGCTCTTGGAGACCAGAGACTATGAGACTGGGAGGCTGAGAATAGACAGACACGGTCAACCACTTTTTTAACCTAACATTGTCGGATAGTCGTATCAAGAGGATGCTCAGGGTTGTCCAAAATGAATAGGAAATGGTAAAATTTACATTCAAAATTTTTTAGTTTGCCTTAGCAACTGGCTAAAAGGTTCAAAGGACCACGTGTAAATGTGATTGTGGACTTCAAAACAAAAGTTCCATGGATCTCTCCTGCATTTCCTTAAAAAAAAGGCTTCCGGTTCTGTCCATTATATTCACAGAAAGTGGTAGTTTTTCAGTCATATCTATATTATTGAGATTCTGTATATTTAATAATTACAAGATATCTTCACAATTAAATTACTTTGAACAACAAAACTGTGTGAGAGTTGACACAAATCAAACAGGATTGTAGATTGTTCTTGTTTTCTTTGATGGTTCTTACGTAAGCTGGTGGTGACGTTCATCATGTCGGTGTCCCGTTTCCTCCTGCTGAGGGCCGAGCATGTCAACTCTAAAACATGGATGGATGCAAAAAATTTACATTGTAGCCTTTGCAAAAATTCCTACCTCCCAAAACCAGAGCAGTATAAACAACTGCCTTTATAAACCTCTAAATGAACAACCTTAATCATGACTTTAGGATCTTAAAGCGCCATGTTTTTTCAACAGAGGTCTTCCATCTCAGTTGTCGGTTTCATTTATGATTTTTTAAAGTGTAGCTTTCCCTTATAAGTATTTGTGTTGTGAAGCCTTCTGCTGTTTTTTATTTGTGTAACAAGGATTCCTAAAACTTTAAATGATTGCCATAAAAGCTGTGTCTTTTCACTGTCTCTGCTGGCATAGCACGGTCAATTCTATCAGTTTTCGTCTTTCACACAGCAATGTATTGTCTTTTTCTTACATTCAAAATATTAGCAGGAAAATATTGTTAAAAATAAAAGCATGAAGTTACCTTGTCTATGCGGAGTGCCGGATTGGAGGCTGGAGTGAAACAACAGCCCAGCATCGTAGAACACACTCATGCTGTCTTTTCCTCCGCCATGTGTGCACCCGATGTCATGTTTCTCAACTGTGTCCCACACCTGGAAAATCAAAAGAACCCCTCAAGGCAAAATGCCATTAAAGCAACTCTAAAACGAATCTTTGACATGCAAGGATTCTTTGGCTTTCAGTGCACAGGCAGAACATGGTCAATCAGCATATTTCTGTGTCACTTTTTGCAGCCTCAGTTTAGGAGAAGAGATTACCTTTTTCTGTGTCAGACGGTATTTCTTGTTAAGAGCAATGACAGCTTTGTCCACAGCCACCAGTCCCACTGTGGCCTCCGGATCGCCTGTGATTTTAAAGTCAAACGTCTTCCGAGGTTCATAGGAGGCAGAGGATTTCACAGGCTCCAGTTTTAACTTAAGAGGAAAGGAGCTATAAGTTAGGGTACACAAACTCATTATAATAAAATAGGAGATCAAGATTGACCTTTCTGACTGCAGATGAAAAAGTTAATTTTTTTCCTATTAATAGACTCACCACAACATGCTAACACCCACTTATATTGTGTAAAAAAAAAACAGCCTTTACTAGATAATAAAGGTATAGTAAATGTTCTAGATTTTTAATTCTAAGGCAACACAACAGCTTGTTGGTTTTCTGCAAATGATCAGTTGAGCAAAAATATTTGACAGTTCTATAAATCAGAGGTCCCCAGATCCCACTGTGCTGAATATTTTAGATGTTTCCCTGGTGTTGCACACCTGGGTTAAATGAATGGATGATTAAAAGGCTTCTGCTGCAACTGGAGGCGTGCTGAGCAGGTAATGCAATCATTTGAATCAGTTGTGCTGGTGCAATAAAAAACCCAGTGCATTTGTTTAAATTTCACACTGAAAGTCTGCTACCTAATTGTGTGCCTCACCGAGCCCATGCAGGAGTCTTTTACATCCACCCAGACTGAGTCCGACACCACCTCATCATCATTCGGATGGTAGTAGACGAGGATGCGGAATGATGGCAGCATCTCGTTGGTAATTGTGAGTGTCATGGATATCATCACTTGACCTTTCAACCTAAAACGTCCGTGTTTTATCAACTGACCTCTGCTCTGGATCTGCAGACAGATAAAAAGTGTACATCAGCTCTGTGTTGAAAATATTTATGCTTCAAAGGATTTTAGAAACAGACGATAAACTAAATGGATGCAAAAAACTTGCTCTCCCACCAGATATGTTATGTCATTTTCTGCATTATCCTGTTTGTTGAGGTTGATGTTCACTTTCAGGTTATCTCCTGGTTTTACTTCAGCTGTAGTCACTCCTGCAGAGACTTTTTAGGTAATTTGCCAAAACAAAATTTAATTATGCACAACTAGTTGATGGATATAATTGGACTATTTACCGATGTGGACATAGCTTCTGCTTGTTGAGCTGTAAGGGAGAGCAATCATGCTTGCTGATGCTTGCCTTTCAGCTGGAATTCGAGGATTTTTGGTCCTTACCTACAGTTAAACAGAAATATAAAAATGAAATAAAACAATATGCATGACAAACATAGTTACACCCTATAGTTTGCAATGTGGAAATGCAGCAATGGATTTCCTACAGGTAATATTAGGTAAAATAATATTTTCTCCTTATTTAAAGGAAGAAAATGTTATTTAAGACTTTACATCTTAAAGACACACTGTAGTCAGAAACATGAGAAACTCACAGGAGCTTTCTGTCCAGGGTTTGATGAGTTTTATTGAACAAAAGATCAGCATGTTGAACAGCAGTCCAATCATAAAAAAATTGAAATAATAAACACGCATTTCTAATAATTCTCAGGACTTACTGTGATTTTTAGTGGTTCAGCTTTTTCCACAGTATTGATTGAAAGTCTTGCCATGCCGTTGGCAGAAGTAATGCCTTCAACCTCGACTTCATCGATCAAAACGGGAACACCTTGTGCTGAAGTGCCATCAGGATTCAAAACCTCAAGCTTTCAACAAACAATCAAACAAAGGTCAGCCCTGTCTGACAGAGATTGTGACATATATTCAAATGTATGTGTCATATATTACTGTAGAAAAGAGAAAACCAGAAGATACTTCCAGACCATGAAAGTTTGAACTTTGGTTGCATAATTTATTAAAATGTATTCAATGTGCCTTAATGCCAACATCAATAAATGAAAATAGACCTTGTGGAAGTGACTGTTGGCTCAGTTAAGGTGCTTGTTTTGATGAAATTACTTTATTTATTTAAATCCTGCAGTTTTTAAAAATATAAAACTCCATAAAATGCCATGGAAGGTGGGAGCAGTATTTGTGTCCAGTTGTCAGTCTTGTATTGTTTTTAACTTATTTATAACTCGCTCAGGTTCACAGAAATGTGGACCTTCTCTGCCTTAGTTGTAACAACAAAAGACAGTTACAGTAGTTTCACACTTCACAAAGTAGTTTTTGAGTGACTTCCTGCAAATCAGTCATGTTAACGTAACCTTTAAAATTGACAATTTGCCTGGATGTGCAACAAAAAAGACAAAGAAAATCTTACCGCAAGATCAAAAGACAATCCTGGTTTGAAATATTTGGGTGTTTTGGTGAACTGGATGATATAAGGTGATGTGACAATGTAAATATCTCTCAGCTCCGCCTCCACCATTTCGCTACCTGTGTAGGTAAGAATAAAAAGTCATGTTTTTCATGTTATTGTTTTACAGTAGTAAGTACACAGCGTTGTAACCCTTTAGATAAACTGGCATGTTCTCCCAATATGATAAAAAAACACACTTAACAGTTATTTGATTATAAGTTAACAACTTCAACATGCTTAATCAACTTCTGGAGAACAAAACAGAACATCCTTCGGTTTGCTGAAGCGTAGAGTAAGATATAAACATTTATATGTAAAATATGAGCACAAAAAAAAAACAGTTCTGAAGACTCCAGGGAAAAAAAGAAGAAAAAGAGCAATGCATGGAATTCATTAACCAAACATGTAGAAGAAATCAGGTGTTGCACTGAAGAACGCTAGTAAAGTCTTTTACTTTCATGCTGATGGAAGCAGATTATTATCTGCCCTTTGAGACTACCATGGTTGGAAGTATGTTAGTTTACTTCCTTCAGGGAATAACTCTGAAGCCACTGATTTAACTACTGAAATTGTACCAAGCATTTCAGGATAATGTCACTGCTTTATACACAAAGTGGTAATTCTGAACATTCTCCCAGTTGGGCTCTTAAAAATCGCTGGAAAGGATCGTGAATGTGATTCACACTAGGTTTTAAGATTAAATTATAATGCATATATGTCATAATTTCCTTCAAACAGGATTAAATTAAATGTAAACTAAATAGAGCTGAGGCTTAAAAAACAAATAAAAAACATCTTACGGCAAAATTAATTTTGGGGCATTTTACGTTTCAAAATCCTAAAATACTTATTTAAAAAAAATATGTAAACTTGTAAATGAGACACTGGGTATGAGACAAGCCTGTGTAAATAAAGGATGAATAAAAAAATAAATAGAATAAAAACATGACATAAATGAAAATGCAAAACTGAACACTGATGGACAGAGGAAACATCTGTGCTGTTGTCACGTGGTGTGTGGAGAATGGACCCAAACGCACTCGCTGAAGGAAGGTGCAGGATGTTTATTACAGTGATGATGAAGACACTGGACATCGGGCAGGGAAGGAAGACAGCAGAAAGAATGACACACCATGGGGATTGACAAATACTACTACTACTAACTAGGAGGAGGAATGATCCGGCCGGGAGTGAAAGGAAGTGAGGGGTCTTAAAGGCAGGAGGTGAGTAGGATCAGGTGTGGATGATGAGACAGACAGGTGAAGACAATAAGGCAGGAATAGGGCAGCGTGACAGCTGTATGTTATCTATAACTTGCACATTTACATTATCTTCAACAACTTTGGGATTTAGAAGTTAATATAATTGGAAATTGGAAAAAAATGCACACATTTTTTTTTACATCTAAAAATATCTAACAGATTACTGATTTATTTTAATTAATTATTCAATGGCTATGCTCTTCAAAACATCAAGAATTTATGTTTTTGTCTGCCTTACCAATCAAAGCCAGTGAGTGGACTTTGCACTGCTCTGGTCTGAAGTGATCTTTCTGTGTGGGTTAACCAATCAGTTGCTTGGGGTAAGTGTTAAAAAACACAGTGACAGCTTAAATTATGCTATGGTAACAACCAGAAAAACTGAATCTATTGAATAGAAACAATTTTATACAATTTATTTAGTGAGTTTTACTTGTAATTACTATCTATTTAAAAAATATTGACACATGTAACTATTTCGGGATGCATTCCTCATTCTTATTGAGCTGATTTATGTTCCTTTATAATTTTAACGAAAGAAGGTTAAAATCGGGTCTTATTCTGCATAGAGTTGGGTTGTTCTTCTGGTGCATGTGTGGGTTCTTTCCGGGTACCCAGGCTTACTCCCACATTTCAAATTGCTTTTAAATAAGAAGGTTTTCTTAGATAAATGATATCGATGCCCTCCAATCTCTGCTTTTCTTACCATTGTCTGTCAGCACGCTGACTGCCACAAATATGGAGCTCCCAAGAAGATCTGTGATGTTTTCAAAGGTCTGAGTAATGTGTTGTCTCCTCAGGGTCACCACTCCTTCTCCGTTCTCAATCTAATGTCACATGATGTAAGTTAACTGGAGAGTTTGCATTTCATTTACACTCACAGGTCACTTTATTAGGTACACCTGTTCAATAGCCTTTTAAAAAAGAAAGCAAATGAGCCCGCAAACACACACAAAAAAACCCTGTCAAAAGTTTATGTTAAATTGTTAGCATTGCTGACAACATTATTGGCACCTGTTTGAAGATGGTCACAAACTAAAAACCTGAACACTGCTAAAAATGCCTCCCAATGAGCTCCTTCCAATCCCTCCCTTTGCTTGCAAGTTTCAGGTTAGAAACTGGGGTTTGGGCAGAGAAAACCCGTTTTTCCAAAGCATATTCATGACGATGTTCCCTATTTTTGAAGCAAAACGGTGAGATTTGAATTTTTTAGTGCATGTTCAAATGAATGCTGGAGACAGATATAAAGCCAAATGCCACAGAAAAATAGTTGGAGGAAAAGCATCTACCGTCACTCTCTGAAGTGAACTGGGAAAACTCTTCTTTTGATTTTGATGCACAACTCCAAAAACTCCATAGGCAATACCTTCTACTCCTTCACCAAACATATACCTGAAATCAACAGGAGGTAGCTTTTAATAATTTTTTTTAATTTAACCCAGCAGACAAAAGGTCTTCTTGTCGCCGACCCTGGTACTTTAGATAACTTAAATCAATGTGATAATCAAGACTTGTTTCTAAAACCACAGAAAAAAAACACACATACGTGGCTTTGATGTCTATGTGGAGTTCTATGCTGTCCGAAAAGAAGAATGAGCTTCGGTGTATTAGTTTAACCTCAAAACTGGGCAACACTGAAAAAAATAACAGATCTGAGTGAGCCTTAACAGCACTACAATGATAACTGACTGATCAGGAAATCTGATTTAACTCACCATATTCTTTTACCTCAAACTCTGCAGAGTAACTCATCTGTGGTTTGCTGTTAAACCTTGCCATTATTTTCCAAAGTCCAACGCTTAACATGAACACAAAACATACAAAAAGAGATAGGTAGATAAAAAAAGATCTAAAATGTGATTGCTAATGTTTCCTGATACTTTGTCTCCTTTTGACCTGTAACACAATCATATAACTCCTCCCATATTTTATCATCCTACCCATTCTATAGATATATGTGTTCTAGTTAGTATTAAAGTTAAGATAGAGTGAGCGACTCCATGAATAGGTATCAATTTGTTATATGTCTGTGCTGAATGCCCTTGGCTGTTACCATGGTGCATCGATATATTAATACCTCAAGTTAGTATAATGCAAATCAAATCCAATAACTGCAACCGACCATATTCAGCAAAGATAGATAGATAGATAGATAGATAGATAGATAGATAGATAGATAGATAGATAGATAGATAGATAGATAGATAGATAGATAGATAGATAGATAGATAGATTGATAGATAGAAAACAGCTTTGTAAGAAGTCAAATATTCACCTGACAACTTCAGCAAGTTGAAAATCTCCTGAATAAATCCCAGACCTCAGAGAAACTGTATCTAATGGTAGAACGATGCCTTCAGGGGTCTAAAATATTGAAGTCAAAATTGCTATTAGAACTGTTATTTTTAACTAGACACCTTCATTTTTTTAAAATAAATCCTTAAGAAAATTATTTTTCTTAAAATTTGATACTTGTAAGAAGTTCCTGGGAAGAGTTTTAAGATGAGGAACTGTAGACCAATGAACCACAAGTTGCATTACATATTCCAGAAAATATGTAAACACATTGTGTGTCCCTCTTTAGATATGAAGTAATCACCATTTTAAGCTGAAAGGCTATATCTGTCTAGCTGTATTGATACTGTAAATATCAGTCAGTTTATTTAAACACAGCACAGAAGCTTAATATATTTACACATATTATTAGTGAACTCTTTTAGAGATATTTTGAAAACTGGGAACTATCATCTATTTTTATATTCCATATATACCATAACATGCAACAATGATATTCATAGACTAAATAATTTACCACAAACTCAATGGCAATAGAAGCATCCATTTGGGTTACGTTATTCCTCTCCACAGGTGTCATGTCAGGCGTCATCGCAAATATCCTGTAATGAACTGCAGCAAAAATATTACACATCAAATCATCGGACCTTTTGACTTTTTATTTACATTAATTGATCCTTTATTATACTGTACTGAATTCTCATTTTCCCCTCCAAATAACAGCAAAAAAAAATTAAAAAAAATATTAGAACTGGTTCATTAATTTATATTCAGCAAGATTAAATCCAAACTCTTGTAGGTATTATGGCAAAGACAAAAACTTCCTGAAAAACCTTGATTGATATGTTCTAACAAGGTCTTTTCATAAATTTTCGTCCCTATCATTTGTCTTCTTGTCTCTTCGTCTTTTTATTGTCCTCCTAGTATAGAAGAAAGAACTTTATACTGCTGAAATTCAGCTGGATAAACTCAGAACAATCTTCAGTTATAATTTGCTAAGTCTGACAGAGTTTTTAAAGATGACTGTCTCTGGTGTTCCATTTTCTAATTTAGATAATGTAACAGGAAAGATGGAATTGAACAGTGGTGAGATGTCAGATTCACCTTTGCTGTTGGGTGTGTAGAGAGCTTTGTCCGTCTGAATAAAGATGTAGCCGGCGTGCAAGGATAAAAGGACAACTTTCTCCAGCTTTACATCTGGGAACTGAGCTTGCAGGTACACATACAGCTTTGAGGTTGGGCTGCGACTGAAGTCTTCAGCAGGAATCTGTCAAAAGTATGGAGAGATGTAGTGTAGTTAAACCCTGTTTAAATTGAAAATTTAGAATGAGCTGAAAATATTTTATCTTTCAAGATTTCATTTGATTAAATCTGCAAAGGTTAGGGGTGAAGATAAGCAAAACAAATTTTGAACATTACCTCTACTTGCCCAAAGTCTTGAAATTTGTTTGCAGTGGTAAGGTTTACAAAGGTGTAAGCAAGTCTTTTAGATTTGGTCGGATAATTCATTACACTGATGATGACAGTGAAGTTGTTCTCACTGGGGCAGTCTTGGCACTCCACAAATATGTTTTCTGCTCTTCCCAGCTGGAGCAAATTGGGGGCAGACATCACCTTCCTACAGAGCAGTAGGTAGGATAGGAATTAAAGCTAAATTTAAAGTTGTGTCTGGGCAGACTGAACCTAAATACAGGTTAATGACATCTTATCACAAATAAATCATTTACTTTTGTTTTGTGTTTCACAACATTTGTTTGAGTCTGTTAAAGTTTACGTTTACCCCGCCTATCAAAAACATTTCCCAGATTTTCAGTTTGTGATCCATTGATTTTTTTTTCCATTGACCAAAAACCAACATTTAACATTTTATCATTATTCGCCATAGACTGTGGCTGACACATAAAATCATTTAATGAACCTGGCCAGCAGTTGTTGTACTTTAAAATTAAAAGGTTTTTAATTTATTTTCTAATCTTCAGGCTTTGTCCAGTATCAGCCCAGTGTGTGTATATGAGTTTCATAACTTTGCTCTATGTAGTGCTTAAAACTGTCTTTTTTGACACAATATCAGTTTTACTCAAAGCTGACAAAAAACAAAAATACATTTCAGCCCCCAAATTTTAAATTAGCATTTCAAAACAAAAATAAAAATGATTATATGCACCCTTTTTTACACAAAACTTTATTTTTACTGAAATTATTTTGTGTGATTTAATGCAGCTTAGAATTAACTTCTCCTACAAACATTACACTTGTGTTACCATACATTTAAGAGTTTCCTTTTTTATTATTTCATTTTCTTTGACATTTTGTGATGATCTATGAACAGTAATTGTATCAAAATGACAAAATTATCTAATCCAGGTTTGAAGAAATGCAGACTTACATGGGAGATCCTCTTGTTTGTGAAATCACAGAAATAAAAACCACTGAGGTAAACAACCACCACGGCTGTGTCCTCTTCATCCTCCGTCCTGATCCCATATTTTCTGTTAGTGCAACATTGGGCTCCAAGTTTCTATCATGCATCCACCTCCCTCTGTGTGGACTTTCACTTCACCCGTCACATGTCTCAGTTGCGGTCTTCCAAGAGATTGAGAGGTTTTGTTTAACTCTAAAATATTTGTTACATCTCAATATAAAAGCCAATTGCTAAACCCTATTTAAACCAGTACATCCAAGGAGGTCACTCCTTTAACTGGATGTGATTAATCTATTTTTTATTATAAAGTTCAGTACATTTCTGTTTCAAGTAACTGGACAGGTGTGTGTTGCCTTTTCAGAAATTGTCATGTAAATTCCTTTTTATGTTGCTGTTGTTCAAATATGATAAATATGCAAAATATGGGTGGATTAGGTGTATAATACTTTATTCAAATAGCATAAAATTAAACATTTTCAGGTAAATTAACTCAAGAGACAAACCATTGACTACTCCTGTTGCAAATATTTTGATATATGTTTAAGGATCTTAAATACAACATGTACTTGAAAATATGACTGTCAAACCCAAAAAACATCAATAGCAAATATGTTGATACACAGATGCCAATAGGTTGTCATTGTTGGTTGTTGTTTCAATACAGAAACTAAACTAGAAATTAGAAACTAAAGATTTGTTGTTAGACTGTTTGTAAGAACAGAATGCCATCAAGCCTGATATACATACAAAATTTTATAATTCTTCTTTACATATAAATTATCACCCCAACACATCAGCACCATCACCAACCCTGCTCAACGCATTTGGTATTTCAGGACTGTAAAATCCTGTTTCTTTTGCTGGGATGTTCAACTTTCTTACAGCAATGCCTCCAGATGAATCCCAAATGCTGCTGAGAAAATGTAAATGTATCCCCTCTTTATTAGTTCTGGTCCCATTCTTACTGGAGAGAGCAAGGAAGTTTGTTTCTTTTTTCATAATGTGGGTCTTCAAGAGCTTATGAACTCAACTGCAATTACATTTTCTAATAATAGCTTGAGATAATTTTTTTATAGCCAATTTTGTATGGATGGTATGTTTTACAAAAGGTACTTAAATGTAACATTGTAGCTTTTTGTACATGTGTAGCTAATCGTAGTTGCTAACAATGATTTAGTAAGAAACACGACAACGCTAAATGATTAGGCTTAATAAAAGACAAGAAGGAATAATATTTCTGACATTCAATTTACTTTGAAATTGTTGCTGTCAAAATTAACTTAATTTTTGATCTATGGACTATTTGCTGCCCAGAAGAACAAGATTTGTTAGTTTTTTTTTCACAATGTGAAAAGAAACATTGGAAAGTCATTACAATTCAGATGAAACAAGATGAAACCAAACACCTATATATATATATATATATATATATATATATATATATATATATATATATATATATATATATATATATATATATATATATATATTGATTGCCTCTATTCATCCTAATATTTCTTACTTCTGGCACTGTATGAGCAGGCAACCTGTTTCAGCAGTGGACACTGGATTACCTCACTGGCCGTTTACAGTATGTGAGGACACAGGGGTGTATCTTTGACAGGGTGGTCTGCTGTACGGGGGCCCAGCAGGGAGCTGTCCTGACACAGTTCCTGTTCACACTCTTCACTGCAGACTTTTTCATCAGCTCCCCATCTTCAGAAGTTCTCTGCCTCATCACAGTGTAGGACAGCGGACAAAGGACGTTTTGGACTGGTGCCAGTGGAACCACCTCCTGATCAATGCATATATCATGATTTAAATCTGTGGGGGAGGGATGGGTGTAGTTTTATGTGGGGTCATTTTAATCTGTAAAGCACTTTGTGATGCAATTCTTGTATGAAAAGCGCTTTATACATAAAGTTTGATTTGATTTGATGTGGGGAAAATCAAGGAGCGAGTGGTAAATTTCCGCAGACGCAGACCCACCACACTGACATGGGCGAGAAAATACAAGCGCCGAATGTGTATCTAGACCACCAAGACAGCATTGATGGGGAGGAAATAGAGACTGTGGAGTAAGTCAGTCAGTCTGTCTGTCTGTCTGTCTGTCTTTATTCAACTTTATGAAGACGACTGGGACAGCATTCATTCGTGATTTTTGTTACAGTAACATGGCCTCATTTGAAGGATCAAATAGAAAAAGGCTGTAATTTTGTTGGTGTCTTTTTCACTATATTTTATTATGAAAGCAACTTCTTCTGTGAGATTAAATCCTGAAAAATGTTGTTGTCTTGCTGTATTTTGATAAGTCTCTTTTTACACTACTCACAATAAGTTAGGGATATCGTGAGAGACTCAGTGGATGTCATACATATGGTGTTTGTTTTCCTTCAGAGATTTTTGGGATAGGGGAGGCAATTGTATTGGGGTGATAGACACACCTCATTTCGTGTTTTCCACATAATGGTCTCACTGTGTACAGTGTGCCTTACATATTGGGCCAACATTAAACGATACTTAAGACAACCCTTTTCAGTGTGTCATCAATTTCAACATTCTGTGGGTTTAAAAAGCTGGTATTGTCAGTAAGTCATTCCAACTTCATCCTTTAAACAGCCATGAACACACATCACTTAACGGTCGAGCAGCATCACCTGGCCATAGTGCACCTTCGGTTCGGTGGCAGGCAGTCAGATGTTGCACGTGAACTTGGTCTATCTCAAAGTGTCATCAGCAGACTTGCATCAAGACACAGAACTACTGGCAGAGTTCATGACAGACCCAGGAGTGGAGCCCCACGAGTGACAAACCGCAACGATGACCAGTACCTAAGGACCTATGCACTCAGACATCATCATGCAACTGCCACACAGCTGTAGGCCCGTTTACGAGATGCGAGGAGTACTAGGGTTTCCAGACAAACCATTCACAACCGACTCCACCGCTTTGGCTTGAATGTCAGACGATCGTTGCAGGTGACTCCACTGACACAAAGACACCGGCGTGAACGTTTGCAGTGGGCACAAGACCATGTGACCTGGACAATGCAGCTGGTCTACCGTCCTGTTCACTGACGAGTGTCAGGTCACCTTGCACAGAAATGATGGTCGTCAGCGTTGCTGGAGAAGGCAAAGTGAGCAATATGCCAAGGTCAACATGGTCCCAGGGTTAGCTTTGGTGGAGGAGGTGTTACAGCCTGGGGAGGTATCACCAGTCAACGCAAAACTGATTTGGTTATTGTAGATGGCTCAGTCACTGCACGTCCTTACCTCAGAGACATCATAGAACCCATCATCATCCCCCAATTCCGCCAACACACCCCCAACTTTCTGTTCATGGATGACAATGCTCCACCACACCATGCCAGAATTGTCACAGGAAGTTGGAGTGCCTCATATGGTATGGCCACCAATGTCCCCTGACATGAACCCCATAGAGCACGTTGGTGCAAATGGTGTTTCTTCTCATTCATTATTAGTAATATCAAAGGATTCTTTTACTTATTTCATTAAAATTCAGACCAAATAGGATTAGCACTCATGTAAATAACAATATCCCTAACTTATTGTGAATAATGTATATCCTTCTAGAAAAAAACACAATGTCTGAGGTACCCTACTACCGCAATGCTTGAACAAAAATGTTCAGGCTGTTTTAAATAAATTGGGTTTCATTAAGGTACATCTACCGCCGGGAAAAAAATGGAGAGGTTTGACAACAGTGAATATTTCCCAGAAGATGAGGATAACAACAACAACAACAACAGATTAAATTTGAAAACAGATTTTATTACGTAAGAATATTTTCTGAAAAATATTATTTGTGTACATTTTTTGCATTCTAACAAAAAAAGCCAAATAAAAAATGCAAAGAAATCTGCTCAAACGGGTCTCTTCACATCCTGGTTCTGAATATGCATCAGAAAAGAAAGAAATAAGGGTATTTTGTTTCATTTATTAGGACATCCAAAGATGGTATACTGTTCGACCATATCTTCCAGACCAATACACGCAAGTCGGTGTGTTTCTAACTGGCACTCGGTTTGTAGAGGCCAGTACTCGATCCAGGTGCTCCCCCCAAGAACATACCAGAAGCTGAGTAAAGAAAGGTTGCACATTAGATCTTCACTTTTATTTAGATACTTCAGAGAACTTAAGAGAATTTAACTTGAATTGACTACATTGCAGATTTGCAAATTTGAAATAGCAGAAAACATTTGGAGTTTTGTGCAGATTGAATCCTCCCATGTCAGGTTAATTTTCCTTCAGGATCATAAATTAACTCTTGAACAACTAAAGGTTTTATCTCTCACTGTAAACAAAACATTAAAACTGTAAGTTCAGCAGTTACCTTAAGGTCTGTTCATCTCTTTTTACATCTCCGGATGATCCCATGATCAGGTAGGTTTTGCCTGTTTGCAGATCTAAAGCCTCTTTGCACGTTTTTTTACCTAGAAACTTGCGCTGTTTACCTTGTGCTCCCACATCAATGTATCCTGTAATGAAAAGATTTGGTCAAAAACAACAAAGAAATATTAACTTTAGATATTCAACTGTATAAAAAAGGGTAGTTAAGAGCATCACTGCTGCACTAAACTGCAACACTTGCAGAGAAAGAAATTAGACTTCTGACAATGAAAATGACTTTTAGATCCTTGCTGATGTCAAATACTAATTTTACTTTAACTTCTATGTTTAATAACCAGACACACTACTCACAAAAAGTTAGGAATAATATACTTTAACCTTTGCAGGTGAACTTATTGTGGCCTTCTCTAAACTCCAATAAACCTTTGAAATCACAAGTTACCTGTGCTCAGCCCCTACCCCTGAATGCAAATGAACCAATAGAATTCAACAGCCACTTTCCCGGAAACAAATAGACTCGGACGTTCTCACCGTCTTGCTCCATAGAGAAGCAGTAGGACATGTGACACTTTTGTGGTTTTCTAGGCAGTATTTGAGTTTTAAGACACAAAAATGGTTAAACGATGTACCTGGGGCACATGCAAAAGCGATACACTGTATCCTGTAACCAAACTGAATAAAACATGGACAAATGTCTCCATTTGATAAAACTGTATGGCAGACCACACAGTCAACATGACTACCATAAACAAGAACGTATATGTTTGTAGATATTGTTGGTAAGACAATGGTCATGTATAATCTTAGCAATCAAGACATTCATCCATCCATCCGGTATCTGTACCCGTCCATCCTATGCAGGTTTGAGGGGGGGCTGGTGCCTATCTCCAGCAATCAAGGAGCAAGAGGCGGGGTACACCCTGGATAGGTCGCCAGTCCATCGCAGGCAATCAAGCCATAAAACTTAATATCAATCACATAGAGCTTAGCAGTAATTAGCTTTCTTAAGCTAGCCCCTTAGCAGGCTTTGTTAACTGATGGTAAATGAATTTAACATTACCCTGCTGTACATGAACAATGCTGGTTTTCAGTGACGTTTCCCTTGTCAAAGACAATTGATGCTTTTCTCTTGCTTTGAGACCTGAGCCTCTAATGTCAGTTTAATTTCATGCAATTCTACTTGGAAATTTTGTATGTAGCCCCCAATGGCATAATGCTGACCTTTCTGAAGGCTCCTCGAAGACATTAATGGTTGTTGGCTCCAAAAGTTGACAAGGGCCTCTTTAGGAATTGTTTCGGCATTAACAGCTCTCGTTGTAAACATGCAGTAAGCTGTGGCGGCTTGTCCAAGTTACAAACAGTAACTAACGGGGCCGGGGCTTAGCAGGACTGAACGACAGGTCAATTGTTCCAGTGCGTTTTGCTCAAAGAGCTTTAACAACAATATTCACAACAAGTGTTTGATCCATGAATCAACCATTCAATTCCCTGGTTCAATCAGAATTGGTATTTAAACAACCCTTATCATGCTGTTCAAATTTTGACATCATGAGACCAAGATGACACCCAATAACTGGCCAACAGTACCTCACCACACTGAGGGTTCAGACAGGATGATCTCAGACAGAAGTGGCTACTGAGCTGAAAGTGTAATCAGCAGTTTGCTACAGAGAGACTGGGAGAGTCACAGACAGGCATAGAAGTGAACATCTTCTGTCAAGCAGAGTGCTATGCATCAGCCATTGTTGTCACCAGACGAGCTTTTGGTGGTGATGTTGGTGCTACAGTGTGTTCAGGTGTGTCCAGTCAATACAGGACTGCCCTACACCATGTGAAGGGTATAGGGACAAGCTCATACTGCCTCAATAACTTCCTTACACCAGTCATTGTGCCCCTGCATTAACAACACAGCCCTAATTTCATCTTCATGGATGACAATGCTCCAGCTTATGAAGGTTGCATCATTAGGGAATGTCTGCTGGAGATTGGGGTACCTCAAATGGAGTGGCCTGCACTTTCTCCAGACCTAAATCCCTTCTAAACTTCTTTGATCAGCTGAGCTGTTGTTGAGTCTCGTGACTCTGTGCCCACGGACCTCAATGACCTGAGAGCTCCCCTTCAAGAAAAGTGGGATGCCACGCCTCAGCAAACAAACAGTAAAACAACTGGAGATGTCATTATCAAGCTGTCGTTGATGCTCACACATTATGGAGAATCTAAATTTTTTTGTTGTGGCATACCCACAACTGTTGTTGGTTTTGTTTCAATGTATTTTTGAGATGAGGATATCATCATTACATGCTTGTACTTAATGCCCAACTTTCATGATGTAGATCATTGTAGCATGAACCTTTTAGGTTTCAAAGGTCGCCCCAAAGAGGAGATAAACATTTTGAGAACAGGTTTCTTTCAAACTAAAATAGAGAAGGGGAAGGAAATAGTTATTTATTACTCACCTTCCTTGATCACCTCCAAAATGTGTAGATTGTAAATGTCAGCCGACATGCTGTCACTCAACTCTTCCACTCTTACCTTATAGACTGAGGAGAGACAAAGATTGTTACCCTGTTTGCAAGTATGTTTTCACACCCATTAAGACTTAGTCATGAAAAAAACAAATAAACTCTCTGTTACCTAAGAACTAAAAGAGGCTATGCAATGATGTGAAAAACTCTTTACCCCCTTCCTGATTTGTAGTTGTTTTAGCATGTTTTGTCACACTTAAATGTTTCAGATCAAACAAATTTACATATTAGTCAAAGACAACACAAGTAAACATAAAATGCAGATTTTGAATGAAGTTTAAAGTGACTGGATTGAGAACAGGTTTGACAGTAACCCCGATGTGATGGATCGCTGTTAAAAAATAACTTTGTGTTTACCTGTGTTGTCTGACAAATATAAAAATTTATTTGATGATCTGAGAAACTTGGGTGAGGTAATTATGCAAAACAATAAGAACTCAGGAGGTGGGCAACCACTTTTTCACACCACTAAGTATTAGGACAACTCAATTGGGTCCAGAAAATTGCAGGAATTCACAGAAACCAAACCATCAAAATGGATCATTATCTATAATGGCAGAGACATCTATACAAAAGTGAAAAGTCTGTAACAGACTAAAGTTAATTCCAAAAGTAATAGGTGTATAAAAAAATGTTTAAGCGATAGGGATGTAATATTTTACTATATATTCAAACATGCACACTCTTACCAAAATCTACAGTGGAACCGCACATTTTCGAAAGATAGTCGTAGTCGTTGACTTTTCCTTTTTTCTGACTACTGCACTTTCCTGGAATTGCAAATATAAAATGCATGTTTTACGAATTCAGTGAAAAAATTGAACTCCTACAATTTTTAGAAGATATATTAATTGTACAACATAATACTCAAACAGTTCTTGCCAAGTAACTAGCACTTCATTCAGGAACGAAACATGCTGTGCAAACATTTCCCCGGTTTGAATCATCTGTTGCTTATTAAGATCCTAATAAAAATTCTATAAATATAAAATTAATACAAGGCCTACGATAAAGTGTTTTTAGTCCAGTTTTTTGCAAATAGCTTACAAACAGAGTAAACATTGAGGCCACAAGAAAAAGTTAGTAAATACAGTGAGTACAAAATACATTTTTCAGACAGGCAGTTTGTATGTTAAAAAATATTTTTTGAAGCACATTTTTCCCATTTTCCCTGGCACATTTGACTGGCACTGAACCCAAAGCTCCAAACAATAACACATTTTAGTACTACTGGCATCCCATAAAAATAACTACCTGAGATTCTGCTACTGTCTGGGCTTGCAAATTCAGTTCACTGACAACTGATTTTGTGTGTGCTTCATAATGTTAGAATAATCTATAACATTGTCATTTTAAAGAGTTATGCTGCTCAGAGCACATTTGTTTGGAGAATGCACCAATCATTGATGGCTTTGGAGGTGAGGACCTCTACAGCTGATTGTGTAGCGTCCTGGGCACAGTGGACATATCGAAAACAACAGCACTCAGCTAACAGTTGTCGTTTAATACCTTCACTGCATGCACAATGACCGTTTACACACAGCTTAGACAAAGATCTGCTTCTCTCAGGACTGTAGAATTTCACACAAGTCTTATCTGCAACAACAACAAAATATGTTGGAAATTTGTTACACTTTTCAAAAGAATCATCTCTATAATTCAACCTTAAATATACATTTCAGTCAATTGAAATCAGTTACTTTGTTCCTCATTCTTACAGTGGGGAGATTCTGATTTCACAGCTAAGAACTTACTCTCATAATATTCATTGACCTTTACAGCAGCTGGTTGTAGGATTCCAACTTTCATCTCCTGGTGGATCCTGAAAGAGATCTCCTCTGGCTGTGTGTGAGATATCTGGCAAAAAAATGGTCCACAAAATATAAATACCATACATGAGTGGGATTTATTTTATAGTGGTAAACATTTTTAGAGCTGGCTTTTAATTTCCTATAACCCTATGGAAGCTCCCATGAGAATACATTCATGCTGCAATGACCTGTCTGCCTGGACCTGGATAAGCTGAGACATAAATCATTTGTTTTATTTGAAACCTGTTAAATAACTGGAACATTTTAAAGTTCTAATCTGTTTTACTTTGGATGAAAACCCAGGATACTTTGTCTCATGAACCAAGATGTTGCACTAAAAAATAAAGTTTTACCTTGTCCAGATAAAGGATGAGAGACCCTCTTTCGGACAGAAATGTGTGAGCATCATATTTGGAGATGATTCTGGAACTTCCTGTAGACAGCTGTCAACGCACATTTTTTAGGTTAATGAAGTGCAAATAAAATAGGTTAGAATCTTTCTGGTAATGCATCTGCTGTCTTACTGCATCCAGGTCAGGCTTGTTAAAGGTGAAGCCAGATGGTAACTCAACATCTAAGATTGATAACGTTGCATCACGGTCTCTGTTCTTATACCTGCACACAAACATAAGCAGTAGAGAACAAAATATTTTAGTTTTTGCAAATAAATGAGTAAAGTCTTAAAAATACAATAAGTTTAACAATTGGTTAAAAATAAATGACATGAATGGTCTGGCAGGAGTCGAGTAATGATATTTCTCTTTAGGGTGATATTGGGACATAAAAATGGTTTCAGAGGTAAAAGATTATAGATGAATAAAATATAACTTATACAATGGAAACTTAACTTGACACAGTGAAATTAAAATTAACATTAGAAGCTCTCTCTGGTACTCACAAGACCTGTATCCTCAACCTGTATATTTTTTCATCTTCAGTGATTTTTTCTGCATGTGAAAACAAATAAAAGATGTTTCTGTTCAGAGGTTTCCGAACACAAATCATTGGCATGTATTTCATTCTATTTTTATGCTTAGATTTATTTGATCTCTTCATTTTTTCAGAACTATAGCATTAATCTTGAATGAGTTAAAAAATGTCTACACACACATGCACACACGCATGCACACACACATTTGAATTTATAGTAGATTTTTTAAAAACTATATAAATATATATACACACACACACAGGAATTTAAATTTTTTCATTTTTTCACAGTTAAATGTTTCACATCAGTCAAATTGTAATATCAGACAAAGATAACCTGAATAAGAATTACATTGTGTTTTCAAATGATTGTTTCATTATTAAAAGGAAAAAAGGTGTCCTCTCTCAACCAATGGAAAAATATAATTACCCTGCTTGCTAAAAAGTAAATTACCTGTGAACATTTTTTGGTTCAGTTTCACTAATGATGTCAAAAGTAGATGACTATCTAGCCTGAAGAATCATGAAAAAGCCTGCATGGTTTTGGTCAGTACCTGGAAATGTTGTTTTTATGAAGTTCATTATTTTTATTATCAATAAAGTACAAAAAAACTCCTCCCTGGTTGTTTGTTTGTGTATACCCCTCTTCAAAAACTCTAAATAAAAGCCAAATATTTAACTTTCCCAATAGTGTACCATCTCCTTTAACCCTAAAATACATGGTACAGGTTTGAAAAATCACACCAGCAGCCCAAAGATCATGCATTGTTCTATAAAAAATGTTTATGCCACACATTAATCTCTAAAATAGCAGGGCATCTTTTGGAAATGAAGATTTGAAGGTTGCCACAATATGCACCTCCTCTCTTTTGAACCCAAAAATTATCCTATAGAGCTGTAATTAACACCAGTGGCTCATGAAGCATGTGGAATTTTATAGAAAATCTTACATCAGTCATAACTTGCTTAGTCTTTGAAATATCAGGGGATGCATTTCTTGGCAACCTCATAATTTGCCCTGCTGAGAAATGCATCCCCTGCTATATCAAAGAATAAGACTGCTATGAACAGTGTAACATTTTCTATGTAATTCCACATGCTTTATGAGCTAATGGTGTGAATTCCAGCTCTATAGGATAATTTTTGGGATCAAAAGAGGGGGGATGGATTTCTCGGCAACCTCATAATTTGCCCTGCCAAGAACCATTTTCTATATAATTCAACTTTCTATATGAGCATCTGGTATGAATTCCAGCTCTGTAGGGCAATTTTTGGGTTCAAAAGAGGGGGGAGGCAATTCTCGGCAACCTCAGAGTTTGCCCTGCCGAGAAATGCATCCCCTGCTATATCAAATAATTAGCAAGTTATGAATGATGTAACATTTTCTATATAATTCCACATGCTTTATGAGCTACTGGTGCGAATTCTAGCTCTATAGGATAATTTTTGGGTCCAAAAGAAGGGGGATGCAATTTTTTGGCAACTGTTGTATTCTACTTTTTTGGGGCTATTTTTTATTATGCAGTACATATGTTTTAATTATATCTTTTTTAAGCGTTTAGAAGTAATAGGCCTGTTTATATTATTCAGGGTAGTAAAACATGACTCTTTACCAGTATTTTATGGGGTTAAGGTTTTAAGTAAACTCTTGCGTAAAGATATGAACTGAAAGCAGGGAGGATCGGTTATAACTCCAGTTCATGGTACGGTCAGGGGACCTGGAGAAAATATATGACCTGTCAAGATGTAGAAGGAGGAGAGAGGAGTCATGTGATATGTTCTTTGTTCTTCTGTAATAAAAATGGTACACCCTTGTAGAGAAGCGAGTCAGATCTTTTCTGGCTCCCATCTGCAGGTGCGTCCACTGTGAAACAGATATCTGTTTGTGTGTGTTGTTTTACTCTCTGTCTCTCAGTTCTGGGTCTTATTTTGAAACAGTTCCCGCCGGGGTTTTGGAGTTCGGCGCCCCCACCTCTCTGAGTAGAAAGTGAGTTGCAGAGCATATTATGGTACGAAGCCGACAAAATGGTGGAGAATGCGGGCATTGATTTGGTTTTGAGTTTTCTCAGGGCTGGGAGAGATTGAGTGTGAGTAATGAGTGTGGCATAACTGATTGATACATGTGTTTGTGGCAATTATAGTAATTTTGTGTTTTTTCTTTGAGTTCAACAGAGAATCGGAGAGCGACTGGATTGATCCTTGCTAATCAACACCCGGGTGGTTTTGTATCAATCTGGAAAAGCGCTAACACCCAATTAATAGGTATTGATCGATTTAAACGTTCTCCATTTAATGTTGATGTGTTGTTCTTTCGGTTGAGGGCCGATCAAAGTGCGGACCAGAGATTGAGGGTTGGCCGCCTCGCCTCCGATAGGACGCTGTCGGAATTCTCCAGGGCTGGCAAACGGAAAAGTAGACAGCAGCAGAGCCTGTGTGCTCTCTGTGTCGAGACGGATTCCCTTGGAGAGGCCGGCGTATCTTCCAAACGCACGTTTGAGCCACGTGAATTGGATTGTGTTTAAAGGTCCGGCTTTAGGTGGCTCCGGTAGAGGTTAGTGTTTGATGAAATTGTAAAATTGTTGTTCTTTCTTTCTTTCTAGTGTGACTGTGTGTGTGATTGGAGAAAGTGGAGGTAACGGAAAAAAGAGCTACCAGGTAGCTCTTTGCACACCGGCCTCATATAAACTTCTCATTTAGGGGAACTAACCGACTTAATCTAAAACCATAATTCCTCTGCGAATCTTAAACGCCTAGACAATGCCCGCGCTTCTTGTATAGACAATAAGCGTAGAAGCTTGACATTGTAGAGGAATGAGGGAATATCATTTTCAGTCAGCTAAAGTACCACCATAAGCTAGCTTAAGGCTAACACACAGTGTGGATGAGTCTCGCCTGGAATAAAGGCGTTCAACCTTGTGCAACTACGTAAACACGTCTAAAGCATTGTCTAACACATATATATAGGACTGTTATTATGGATAACTGGTAGTAAACTCTTTCGAATATATATAAAATAACTTTTTTATGGTAACGGAGCGGTCACGTTTGGCTTCCGGTTGAGCTAGGTTGCTCATGATGACAGCTAATCTCTGGTAGCTTAGCTTCCGAATTGTATTTATTTGGCTCGGTTAAACAGTCATTCGAGTATTGATGGCGAAGTGTGGTTTTGTTGGAGGCATTTTGTTCTTGTCTTTGGTTGGTTTACTTATGAGTACGGTTTGTTAAGTTTAGCATCGTAGTGAAGAATTAGCCATCTGTGCACCGGCGTATTCATTCCGCGGCGTGACCCGGAAGTTTTATTGGGCCGGACTTGATCTGTCAGTCCGGCGGAGTTTTTTTTTTTTTTGAGCAAACTGTTGACGATTTTGTGTTGCAAAGCGAGTTTTAAATGTATTTCTTTCGGTATATGTTTTAATGATAAATAAAAATTGCTTTATATTGGGAGAATTCTATTTCTTCGTGTGTTTCGCCGAAGTGCGCGTCCCGAGTTTTGGCGCAGGCCGGACTCTATTAGGAATTCTTTGATTTTTAGACGGAACGGCAATAATCTCCGTATATAAATAAATTAATGATAAGATTAACAGTGCGTTATAAACCTTTTTAGCTTTCCTTCGTTTCGGCTTTGCCTAAAACATTATTAAGGTTAATGTTGCATGACAAAATAATACATGAACCCCTTCACTATAAAAAGAAATAAATGAAAATTAAATAAATAAAAACTGTGCCTGCCTTTATTGTTAACTGCATTAATATTGGGATAAATTTGGGCCTACGAATTGATAGTTTATCAATTAAAATAAATAATTTATAGAGTTAATACAAATAACCTACTTTGTTAAATTTTAATCCATTTTGGATTTTTGTTACAATTTTCAATGGCAGCCGAATATAAATTACTCCCTGCTCCACAGGGACAAGAGTGGCGCACTTTAGATGCCCAATTGTTAGTATACATTTCTAAATTATATTCTGTTTTAGTTGATAAGCCCGCTAAAAAAGATAAAAACCAGTTCCAGGGCCGTATGACGGCCATGTGGGCTCGTCATGGTGCCCGAGGGTATGATAAAAGGAGTCTTTCACAAATGTGTTTTGAGGAAGGAAAACGTTTTGCAGATAAAGCTAAAACAGCAAAGAGCATCACTGGTGCTAAAATGAGACACTTAAAAGCTGAGAAAATGTGGAAAACATGGGGTTTAACAGGACAGGGTATTGATCATTTGTGTGTTACTGCAGAAAATAGTTTTTCGGCAGACCATACTCCTCCCCCATATCAACCTATGTACCCCATGTTGACGACCTCTGGTCAAACACATATTTCATGGGGCTTGGAGACAGACAATGGCCAGATTGTACTTCAAAACACGCAGGGTGACGCACAGAGTTCACCATCTCCTTGTGAGCCACCCCCGGTGGGCATTACTCCCCCCCTTCCTTCAAGCAGTGCAGTGTTGCACTGGAGTGGCCTCCCACAGAGGTCTGTAGCCCATGAACCATTGACTAATAAACCACAGGGTGATCTAAAGGTAAAAGATGATGGACAAGATTATAAATTGCGTTTTGAAGTCACCGGTAAAGGGATTGTAGAACACACTGGGGAGGAAAAGCGACAGCTACTAAAATTAGTTAGCAACAAAGTAGAACAGGACACCGATAAATTGTTCTTGGCGTATAATGCTAAATTGATGGACGAGATGGAGCAGCACGAACACAGGTTAACTAAAGTTCAGCGACAGATGGATGAGGTGCTGCAGGATCAGGAAAGATTAGCATCTGTGGTAAGGGGGCAAGCTGCAGACCTTTCAGGGAGTGCCAGCCCCAGTCAACGTGATGAATGTGCAGCAGTTGTACAGGTCGAAAATATGCAGACGTTGGGGAACAAGGGGAGTGAGGGGCCATTTAAGAATACCAGATCTAAGTTGCCACTGGGGGCATGTGGGGGCCCTGATTTAATGCTTCCTTTAGTGGGAGCATCAGATGGTTCAGTAATTTACAAACCATGGAAGATGGCTGACATATCTGCCATCATTCTGCAACTCCCTGCTTTGACTGGTGGAGAAAACTGTTGGATAAATAAATTAAATCAGCTGACTTCAGGGCAAACCCTAGCGGTGGGAGATTGGAAAGCCATTATGGGTAGGATGCTGACATTGACAGATTATAATGAGATGATGCTCCAGTGCCAGTTAGCACGTGTACTTGATGAAGCCCCATTCACGCATCATGCACATGATCTTGCCGAGTGGGTCAGAAGAAAATATCCTACTATGCCCGCGTCTAAAATTTAGAAATTTCCCTGGTCAACTGATGTTATTCCTGCAGAACATATGGCAAAATTTAAAGATAAATGGGTTGCCGTTACTGGGGAACACCCTCGAGATCCGGGGAACAATCGGATTTGGTTTAGAGAAGCAGTTTTAGCAGGCATGCCAGAGTCTGTTGCTACATTAATGAAACGGAATCCTGATTCACACATTTATGATCAGCCTACATGGGAAAGACACGTAACATATTATTTACAAGACGTGCAAGATTCTGCGTTAAAGGACGCTGAGGAGAATAAGAAAATGGAGACTGCTTTTGTAGCGTGGTACAGATGCGTAGCCGACCTCCACTACACATTTAATTTAAAGATTTATTTATTTATTTATTTGTAACCCGGATTTTTTGTGTGTCTAGTTCTGGTTTAGACTTTGTTAAAGCTACAGTTAAAAGAGGCTCAGAATAAATTGACTGACTTGTATCAGTCTAAAAAAGTGAAGCAGATGGTGGCTGAAGCAGCACCTACTGTTGGATCAGCGACAGTGCTGCCTTCTTTTCCTGTGATGTATGCTGGAGCTGCGCCGAATCCGCCATTTACTGCTCCTTATAGGACATGGCAGCCCCGTGGCAGGTCGCGTGGCAGGGCCAGGTTTGGGGATTTTAGAGGCATGGGGAGAGGGCAGCCAGGTGCTAACGGTTGTCGCAGGTGTGGCTCCAATGAACACTGGGTGAGGGAGTGCCCACACCCACAAGGGGGCGCTATACCTCCCGGTCAGCCACCTCTACATATGGCTCCGAATCAGCATATGGCTCCTCCCTCCTATCCAGGAGGACAGAGTGGGCCTCAGTATTGACAATGCCCACAGAGTACCTTAGTGAGCAGGGCAAAGGGGGATCCGATGCTCACAATAGACGTACATGGACATTCATTGCCATTCCTTGTCGACACTGGTGCTACTTTCAGCACGTTGGACAGAGTTTTACCAGACGTCAATTTTTCTGGGAACACAGTGTCTGTGATTGGAATCTCTGGGGCTCCAATGATTCTCCCTATCACTCAACCATTGCCTGTTTCAGTGGGAGATCAAAGACTATCACATCCTTTTGTCATTGCTCAAACCACACCTGTCAACTTGTTAGGCAGAGATCTGCTTATCAAACTTGGTGCTTCGATCCTATGTACCCCTGATGGACTTATGGTGACTTTTCCGAATGGACATACGCATTGCTGTGATACCATGAGTGGTCAATTTTTGCTGAAGGATGACACTTCACAAGTGGCTGATATTTTCTGGGCCAGATTGACTACGATGTCTGCACATGAATCTTCTGCGGCTGAATTTCTGAGATGCTGGAAGCCTTGGCTGCTTGAACTCCAGCCTTTTGTTCCACCGCCTGACCCGTTCCATGTGACCTTCCTCTATGAGAGGGGCGATTCTACTTTATATCAGGAACAATTTGAAACAGAACTTGAAGGCCAAAGTTGGTCTCTGGCTTCGGGTCCATGCTTTGTGGGGAAGGAGGGTGTTGCACTGTATGCTGATCTGACTTCAGAGCAGCATAAATGGTATATGATGGAAGCTGAAGCGCTTCCACACATATCGCTTTTGTTGCATCCGAAACATCAAGCTAAAGATTTGGGGGGAATGGTTAAAAGGGGAGTTGAATTAAAGGATTGGGTTCCTACCCAGATACCTTCAGTCTCTTTTTCTCCTTCTACTCAGATGTACAAAATAGACACGCAGCTCTCAGATACTACCATTCTGGAACATTTGCAGCTTTCTAGAAATAATGGCAGAGAAAAAACAGATCATCCTGATGCAGTGGAGGCCTTAAAGGTCGTGCCTGACTCTTTGTGGTCAGATGGTCCCACTGATGTCGGTCTAGTGCAAACCACACCCATCACATTTGAGATGAAACATTCTGATCCAATCTGGCGTTCGCAGTATCCACATAAACCTCAGGCTGAGGAAGGTATTGCAGACACTATTGCAGGCTTACTTGAAGTTGGAGTTTTAGAACCATCAAACTCTTCATATAACACCCCTATTCTTCCTGTGGAAAAACAAGGTACTGGTAAATACAGAATGGCACATGATTTGCGTGCTATCAATGAGGCCCTTAGAACCCCTCCCATTTCTACACCGAATCCGTATACAGCTTTGGCATCCCTGACTCCTGATTTAAAATGGTTTACCTGCATAGATTTGGCTAATGCATTCTTCTGTTTACCGCTCCATCCTTCTGTCAGGGATATTTTTTCATTTACATTCAGGGGCAGGAAGCTACGTTATAGTAGGCTTCTGCAGGGCTTTGCTTTATCTCCAGGTATTTTTAATCAGGTGTTGAAGCAGTCATTAAGCACTGTACAGCTCCCTCCAGGCTGTGTACTGACCCAATATGTGGACGATTTACTTTTAGCATCCCCTACTGTTGAAACGTGCATAGCAGCGACTCTAGTTGTGTTGCAACATTTGGGAAAAGAGGGATTCAAAGTCTCCCGCGATAAGCTTCAGTTGGTCAGGCAGGAAGTCCAGTTCCTGGGGCGAAGGGTGACCGCTCAAGGCGCTGGACTGACGGACACCCACAAGAATGCTATTTTGGCCCATTCTAAGCCTCTCACTGTTAAATCAATGCTGTCATTTCTGGGACTGACAAATTTTTCCAGACATTATGTGCCTAATTACACAAACCTTACCACACCACTCAGGGCTCTTGTAAATGCTCATGGTATGAAAAATCTGCATGCTAAATTAGAATGGGACATACCAGCTGAGGAGGCATTTATTAAGTTGAAACAGGCTCTAGCACAAGCAGCTGATTTAGCCACTCCTGACTATACATGTCCATTTTTTCTTAACACATCAGAAACAGATGGGGTGGTTAATGGGATTTTGTTTCAGAAAAAAGGTGGTCAGAGACACATTCTTATGTATCTTAGCATAAAGCTGCAAGCTATTGAAATGAGACAGCCGCCTTGCACGAGACATGCAGCAGGAATTGCACATCTAGTGGAAAAAACATCACACATTGTCAGGGGTTATCCATTTAATATTTTGACATCTCATGGAGTCATGGCATTGGTTAATTCTGAGACGTTTACTCTTTCTACTTTGCGTCAGCAGCGGATTAGCAGAGTTTTGGAGGCACCAAACATTATTTTTACGCATGAAGGAATAAACATGGCTGACCAAATCACCGCCTCTGGGGAGCAGCATGACTGTGTCAGGCTGAATTCTGTTGCTCAAAAAATACTTCCTGATTTACGGTCTGATCCCTTACCTACAGGTTTTGTGCTCTATACAGATGGTTGTTGTTTTAGAGATGGACAGGGCCAGTTGAGATCAGGTTTTGCAGTTGTTGAGCAAAATGGGGATTCACTACAGACTGTCGTTTCAGGGAAGCTGGACGGCAAGCAGAGCGCACAGCGTGCTGAGATAAGGGCTCTTATTGAAGCATGCAAATGGGGAAGAGATAAAGACGTCACGATTTACACTGATTCGAACTACGGGTTTTCTGTTATACATTATGAATTACCACAGTGGAAAAGGGCAGGTTTTGTTACTGCTACTGGTAAGCCTGTACACCATTGTGGTGGAAAATTGTTATGCAATTAGGAATTAAGTGTATATTCTCTGTTTAGTGAATGCATCTAGAGTAAAATGACAAGGTTACTGCTCCAGCTTAATGTTATGAGAAAGATATATGTGTCAGGTCACCAGAGAGACAGACGCCGGGGCAGTAAGATAACAGTCTGGCCTTCGGATGAGCTGCTTTATGTGTTGATATAAGACTCGCATGAAGCAGTTCTCTGGAGGCGGGGCGTGAACGTTGGAGAAGACATCTACAGAGATAAACAATGATTGCTGAATACTATTTAAGCGGTTAGTTAGAAAGGTTGGTTAGGGTGATGCACGAGTAACTCTGTCCCCTCCATGTCTGGCCAGATATGTTTGAATTAAATACTTAAACGCCTTCTTGGACTCAAGTCTTATTTATAATGGAAACCCTGAGATACTATTTTTTGCCATTACACTTGGCGCCCAACGCAGCCTCAGCGAACAGAATGGACCGGCAGGGACAGGGTCAAGGCAGTTGCTAGCGTCCTGGGAAAGTTTCTCCCAGCCTCTTACCTCCAGTAGCTGTTTGGGAGATGGAGGCCTTGAAGCGTCTCTGTCGGCCCTGCTGTCGCCTGAGACAGAACCTGGTAAGACTGAGTCCTTTAAATAAATAGTGATAACAGAATTTTATTTGCACTCTCAGGAGGTGAAATATTTGCTAGCGTTGTCGTGTTTATTTACTTACACGCGGTTGATTGATTGATTAATTAATATAATATATATACTGATATATAATTGTATGGTTAATTATTTCATCAGAGTTAAAGAAAGTATCGGGTTTTGCTCCGGGTTTTTACCAGGGAGCAAAAAGTAGTTGGACAAGTAGTCAATTAATTAAATTGATTGATTATTTTCCGACGAGGGTTTTTTTAAGCTTTTGTTTCACTCAAGGAAACTAGAAAGCGATGGGGGAGACGTCCTTCATTGGAACTGGGTACCCAGGCAGACAATCGGGTCTGTAATCTAGCAAAACTTCACCTCCAGACAGTCCAATATGTCGACAGAAAGAAAAAAATAAAATAAAATAAAAAATAAGTAAAAGAATTATTGGGCCCTGGGGAGGAATTTAGATAATCTGAAAGGAAATCTAAAAGTGATGTAATTTCTTTGTGGTTTCGTTTATTTCTCTTTTATTTACTCTTGTTTGCTTCTTCCAGAACTGGAGTGTTTGAGCATTAAGATAATTTGTTTGATGGCTTGGTATAATGCAGAATGTTACACACACACACCTTTATTGTAACACATTCCATTGTAGAACTGCTGGTGAGTTTCGCTGAGTTGTCCTGTGTTTTTCTTCAGGCTGGTTGGGACCCCTGCCTTCGGTCCAGCGGTGCCTGGGGAGGGCCACAGAGAGCCCTAGTACCCCCCCCCACCCTTGGAATAAGGGGTTTGGCAGCCATAACAAAGGCGGAGGCTGGACTCCGGCCTGAATGCGGGCTGACCAGTGGGCAGAGGGGAAAACTCTTGCTCAGGTGAGATGAGTTATTTCGGGGCTGTGGTCCCTGAAACATGGCGATTGGCTGGATCGAGAGGGGGGGCCCTGGGCCGGCCAGCCTGCAGATGACCCAGCGAAATTCAGGCAGGACAAAAATACACACAGCTCAAATGCAATTAAGAAATGCTTGCCGACTGATGTAGCTGTATTTTATCTCTGTGACACCTGCCTATGACACATATATACACACTCCCTTAGGAAAGTAAATCTTGTTTTGTTTTTGTTTTGTTTCTGCCAGAGGACCCTTAGAGCGAAAGGGGTCTCGATGGAAGCAGGCCATAATTTCTGATTCTTTCTATTTTCTATGTTGATCTAAATTTTGTTTTGTTATTGTGTTGTAATTTGTAAGGGAAAGTTGATGTGCGACTAAACCTTAATTTATTTGTCCTAGATGGACGGGGTAAAGCAGACAGAGAAACTGCTACGGCTCTGATAAGGTGATGATTCGTCATCCGGTGAGTTTAGTCTAATTAGAGCTTAAAGACGGTGTTGACCACAGTTATCAAGTAAATAGTCAAGAAGTCTTTTCTTTTCTCTCCTAATGCTCTCTGTCAGGAGAGTCCACATTTTATTTTGGTTGAAAGTTATTTGATGGAATTGTTATTACACTAAGTACAAGTTTCCTTAGCTGTTGCAGCTTGTGTGCACTAACTTAGAAACGGAAACGTTCCTATTTTACGACTAGAACAAATAGCAAAGTTGATTGGGGCATTTAGAGTAGGTTGTGAATTATAACCTGACTGACTTGATTTTGACTAAGCTGACTGACAGTGAAAACATATTTTCCTTCCTTTCTGGGACAATTGGGGCTGAATTGTTTCCTTGTATTTTGGGGTTTGTTGTAAGAAAGTAATAAATCTTAGAACTGTGAACATTAACTAAAGTAACTTGGACCTTTACAGCAACACTGCTTAGATTTCGCCACAGCTGTGAAGGACGAATTTTTTATCAGCTTGCAAGGCGCTAATGTAAACAATCGCGAGACTTAAAAAATAACAAGACTTTGCTGTGAGCAGCAACAGTAAAACAACATTGTTTAGACTATAATTTTAACACAACTGAAAAAAACTAAACCTTTAGGTTTCTGCTGGGTGACATTAAAATAAAGATGACTGATCCTTAGGATACTTAGGTCTTAAATAAATGGGAAAAAGGTAAACACTTATCTTATCTGGGGAACATTCAAGCGTCAGAGCAGTTAGTGGGCCTTATTAGACATTTTGCTTGGAAAATTACGGAATTGATCTCAAGCTGTGAAGTATTCTGTGTCTCCTTCCAGGATAAGGGGCAAGAGGTCAGGAAAGGTTTGATCCTAGAAATCTGATGGTTTTGTCACTCTGGTGGGTAAACACAGGAAGTTATATAAGTGGGTCTTAATATAAGGCACCTGACTTTGTAATTAAAGGGAAGTCGTCTCACTGTTTTAAGTAAATATTAATATACCTGAAATGTTTTTTAGGGCCCATCAATTATAACAATACAGTGGTCCTGTGAGTTTGGAATTTTGCTTATGACAACCAATGCAATTTTCAATTTCAACTGAACCAGAATGCAAATCAGGCTGGTTCTCATTCTTTTTTTTGCCTTTTTTCTAGAATGGACTGACCACTTTGTCCACAGGGGAGGAGTCATGTTCGAGGTTCGACCCAAAAAGGTATGGACAAGTGGCTTGGGAGGTTACCTGTGCGTACCTGAGTTTGGGGGCTGCTTATATATTTTGGCTTATTTGGGGCAATGGTGAAGGGAATTCAAATTCTTACATTTTCTCTTAGACCTTACAAGGGAGGCTCAGAACTGTGCTCCCCTGTAGCTGCAAAAACACTCTGGGGATCCGTTTTCTTTAAAATACTAATAAATAATGAAACGTAATAAGAACATGAAATCTTGGAATTAAATTGCTTGTTTCCAAATGAATGAGCAGACTGAATTACTAATGTTGGACACTGTTCAGCCAATTGTTTTACTTTCTTTTAGTAAAAGCAAATCCAACTCAAAATGTAATTGTTCGTCAACAGTGACGTATCACTTTTCAAATTAAGAAAGCAAATAATATATAATCACTTGGTGTTTATGGGTAAAAGTCAAATCCTGAACTAGATATTTCATAGTTAGTTTTGTTGTAGCTCTCTTGGCTTTTATCAAAGCCTAAATTATTTGAGGTCTGTTGTGAGAATTTTTCTGCATAGCATTTTTTATAAAAGAAGATTTGAATGGCTTAATGTGGGAAAAATATATTGATCATGTTAAAGGTTAAGTCTCTGTGTTGACTGAGATATGCATTGTTATGTTGAACCAACATGTGAGAAGCTCAAGGATACAATCTTGAGTCACCAACTTGTCAGATGTGTCAGCATGCTGACTGAAGGACGTAGGAACCACTCCATTATCTGCCCTCTGACCCAGAGTGGAGTCTTACTAACGAGGTTAAAGTTATTCTATCTTACTGAAGACAGACACCTGTCTATGAAGGAGGAGTCTTAGTTTTATTAATTTCTATACAGTAAGATGTTAAGATGTGGGTGCAGGTCAGTTACTGCCATGCTGTATGTTCTAAACACCGTGTTGATCAACAAGCCAAATTGAAGCTCTTGAACTAAGAAGGAATCCTTTCTCGTCATTGTTAAATATTATTTCCATAATAGGCTTTTTAATGCATTTGACATGCATTTAGTATCAGTGGATTGCTCGGGATCTCAGGATTATAAATATGTCATCGCTCTATCTGAAAAACTAAACGCAACAGATCTAGGAAACTGCAATCTTAACATCAAGTGATCTTGGATAAAAAAAAAAAGATCAAATAAAACAGAATATTCCAATTTAAAGCATAATGAATGATGGATGATTAGTATGATCTATATTGGTGCATACGAGTCAGATTTAATGTTTAAACTAAACTATATTATCTTGAAAACTTGCTGTAGTTTTAATGGTGATAATATAATAATGATTAATTATCTAAACGTGACTCAGTGATTTACTGGAGAATAAATTCCTACATCAGTTTTGAAAACATATTTGCTGGAACACATTTCCAACAATCATTAATAATGATATTTTTTTTGCAAAGTGCAAATATGAATAAACATTCTTTAGTCTATTTGATTTATTATGCTGGTTTTTCCAAAGCAATGCTTCAAATTAATGTGTGAGATGGAAATGACATTTACCTCATCAATCTAATATTTGAGTATTTTCTAACCTGAATCCATATTAATTTTATAGCCTATTAAATGGGTGAGCTGTACTCAGTGAGTTACAGCTGTTAGATTTGCGCTAATCAATAAAAGCCTCGGGGGGAAATAATGCACAAAGGTAAATGGTAATATAACATTTGAACTATTGTAACTGGTTCGACCTAAAACTATAACACTCTGTGTTCATGAGATAAGGGGCGGCTGCGTTTGGCCCGGGAACCTTAGCTTGAAAACTTTCTTTTAAGATCCTATGAGAAACGATGCAATTCAGCTTTAAACTAGATGAATGATGGTTTCTATGTTTAACTAATACTTTTGATAAAACGTAGCCTACTCAGCAGTAAATAGAAATAACACGGAAAACGCACCGTTAAAATCGGATATATATTGAAAACCAACTCCAGTTAATACAGATGCGAGTAGCAGTATGAAAGTATTTCAGTCTTTTGAGTAATTTACAAAAAAAACGAATAGAAAACAACGCGGGTAAAAACTCTAAGGTTAATCTTAGCCAGCGAGTTATTAACTACAATGTGGTAAAAATGATCTGAAATAATGTCTGTTGCAGATTTAATATGATTGTCTAGTTCTAATCAGCTAATGGAGCCACAAGCTTCTTTCTTATGACCGATGTGCTGCGATTCTCTGGTTGTAAACAATCATAGATCCTGACACTGATGACGCGTTAATAGCTCTGCGGCTGGAAGTCTTAAATAGGAACTTAAACATTGTTTAGATGAAAAGTTTAGTCTTGAGTTTTCAGTTACTTCCTGGATGTTAACGAGTCCGGGTTAGTCAAACTGTTTGTTTTTTGCGCAAAACCACTTCCTGTTTCAAACATGAGCTTTCCAAATTAAAACACGGTAATGCTTAACTTCATGAATCATGCTTTTATTTTCCCAAGAAGGGGAACTTCTGCTGTAGCGGCAGCAAAGTGACAGATAATAGAAGCATTTAGATCATAGACCGTATATACATTTAGATTCACACAAAGGAGGTAGAAAGCATGAAACAAATTTAGGATTAGAACATTAAATGATAAAGAATAAAGCTTTAGTCATAGCTCGCCCAAAAAGAACTTTTCCTTAATTATAGTAATGTTTAATAAAAATGTTTAATAATAATGACGCATTTGGGATAAACTAGGCTACCTGTTACAGTGGTATATGTGAAAATTATGCTTTTAGTGCAATCTTTAAGCCAACAGGTGTGACCTACACACACAGTGGGGTTTAACTTGGTTTCTATTTTTTTAAATTTAGTTTACTTCATTAAGACAAATGATGATAAAAATAGATTCAGAATTTCGGTCACTGTTCTAAAGACGGGACAAATGTGGAAAATATTCAGTTAACCCCTGTGCACATTATATGCTATAGATCGCATAAAAACAGGGTGTCAGAATAATAAATGTGAGACCTACTGTCAAACCGCAGTAAATTCTATTCAGTTGCAACACTTTTTGATGTTTGAGGGTTTTTTGTGTGTTCCTTTTAATAAAAGATTAAATGAGACGGGGGTAACAAGGCTAATTTTAAAATATAAGCTGTCTAAAATACTGAATAGAGGTAAAAGTGGGCAAATAGATAATTACTTCGGTAGAGTATAAAGTATAACTCAAGTCCTACACAAAAACTGCAATGAAGAAAAGTGTCTTTCTTAAGCAAGAGTATCAGGTACAGGTAAAAAGGTTACTTGACATCGTTGTTATTAAAATAGAGTGGCATACTCAAATCTGAATGTACAACTGAGTTAGATAAATTGAATTAGAGATGTTTTACAGTTGTACAGGCTTTAAAATTGTGCATTTAGAATAAATGTATTATTTTTTTTCAAGGAGTTAAGAGAGAATAAACTGTAAGAAACAGATGAGCAAATAACAGCAGCAGAGATATTAATTAGGTAAATAAACTGTGTCCTGAGTAAAACAATTTTAACTAAGGTGGTTGCAAAGATAATCCTTACTGTAACATCAATTAGATTCTGGAAAAGCAGGGTCTGAAGAAGTTGTCTAATTCAATTCAAAATACTTTATTGATCCCAGAGGGAAATGAAGTGTTGTTGTAGCTAATGCAAGTAGGACTAAAATTCTTAAATACATTAGGTAACTATGTGGTGAAATTATTTTGTTTTTGCAAGGCAAGGCAATTTTATATGTATAGCACACTTTCAACAACAAGGTAATTCAAATATAAGAACCTAATTGCGAACCTAAATGATTGGGATATGATCATCTGGGGGTTGAAGCTGCCTCAGCAGCGACAGCAGCAGGATACACAGGTTCTGAGGTTGTGTCTTATGCATGACCTTTAACCTACTATGTTTCTTTTCTTGACACTGGAGAAGTGGTTGAAGTTATTGTTTCCTTGTTTCTTGATTTTTAAGGCATGTGCAAGACGATGGCTTAAAAAAAGGGGGGAATTGGATTTGATAGTAATTGGAACAGATTTTTAAGGGATTATAAAGAGAATTGTAACTTGCAGGTTTAATTGGGTTTCTTGTGAATCATAAATCTGTCATAAATTAATGAGGGTTTTTACTACCTGGACTTGACATCTGACTTCATATTCCATTTCGGTTTGGGTTCAGACTTGTAGTACATATTGTGTCTGGGAACTTTAAAAAGTTTTAATTTGATCTGAAAACCTTCTTTACTTCTTGCTGGGAGTAGTTGATTCTTGGGATTTTTTACTCTCACAAGTTGGAATGGTCGGTTGTCTTTTTCTTGGCATGGATTTAGTACAGAGTGATCTGGAGACATTTACCTTAATTGTAATCTAGCTTCAGTTGATGAGGTTTGGCTCATTAACCAGGTTGTGAGTTGTTTGGAATTGCTTTTGCACACAGTTGCATCAGGTTGATCTGAAACCATACTCCGAGGGTGTTGGTTCCACTTAATCACTTGTCATAATCATCCTATTCACCTTTAGTGAATTGGCTCACCTATGTTTGAACATCAATGCTCTAATACCTAATTAGCTCAGCTCCCAAGGGTCGCATTGGGAGGTTCTCACTGAAGGACCTTCTGAGGAGTGACCACTCTCTCCTTTCTGAGGAAGGACTGATCGGTGGCTACGGGTCACTGGATGCTGGCGGAGGCTGACTTCACGGCAACAGACAACAAACAGCGCAAGGGAAGAGTATACATTTCAACATCTAGTGTTGATGTAATACCCTCTGAAGTGTACTGGAAGATGCTACATAATTTCTCCTTTGTTCTGTGTTTTATCTAGAACATCCTGACCGATGACGAGACCTGTGGATGGCCGCCTCTGGGGCGAGGGGCTGTTGAGATGACATTTTGCCCACAAGAAAATGGCGTAAGAAGACCCTGTGGGTTTTCGGTCTCAATGCACAGGAGTCTCAGCAAAGTCATCTGGAAGGATCTAATATTTGTCACTGTGAGCTAATTCCATGGCCAAGCATGTCTCATGTCTGATTGTAATTTGTGTTTTGAACAATGTCTTTTTTTTTTGATCAACCTACCAACCTTTTAGGGAGATTTGTGATAGCACTTTTAAATTTTCCTTTATATGGTATTATTTAGGGTTAATAAAAGCAGGGAATTGTGGTGGAAAATTGTTATGCAATTAGGAATTAAGTGTATATTCTCTGTTTAGTGAATGCATCTAGAGTAAAATGACAAGGTTATTGCTCCAGCTTAATGTTATGAGAAAGATATGTGTCAGGTCACCAGAGAGACAGACTCCGGGGCAGTAAGATAACAGTCTGGCCTTCGGATGAGCTGCTTTATGTGTTGATATAAGACTCGCATGAAGCAGTTCTCTGGAGGCGGGGCGTGAACGTTGGAGAAGACATCTACAGAGATAAACAATGATTGCTGAATACTATTTAAGCGGTTAGTTAGAACGGTTGGTTAGGGTGATGCACGAGTAACTCTGTCCCCTCCATGTCTGGCCAGATATGTTTGAATTAAATACTTAAACGCCTTCTTGGACTCAAGTCTTATTTATAATGGAAACCCTGAGATACTATTTTTTGCCATTACACCATCATGCAGATATTATGGAGCTTTTGGATGTTGTACAGTTACCAGCTAACCTCGCTGTTCTTAAGTGTAAGGGTCACAGCAAGGCTGACACTGTTGACGCGTGGGGAAATAGGGCAGCAGATTTGGCGGCGAAAGGAGCAGCAGGTTATCTGTCACATGTCCACACGCAGCTGATTGTCACGTCAGCACAGGAAATGTCAGACAGTTTTGCTGAGGAAGTAAAGTTGGCACAGCAGGCTGCTGCGTCGCAGGAGATAACTGTGTGGAAGGATAGAGGTGCGATTTTTTCTGATGGCTTTTGGTGTGGGCCTGATGGCCGTTTGGTTTTACCTGCCGCGTTAAAACCCACCCTTTTTCAGGAGGCTCATGGTGCGGCACATGTGTCATACACTCAGATGAAACGTAATCTTTGTTTTTGGTGGCATCCCTTCCTGCCACATTTAATTAAGCGTTTTTTGAGTGAATGTGTGGTGTGTGGTCAATTTAATCCTAAGCCTACTATCAAGCCAGAAATGGGCGCCTTCCAGGACTTGTGCAGGCCTGGCGAGGAGGTCGTTATCGACTATACAGATATGGTGACCCCTGTTAGAGGTTTCCGTTACCTGTTAGTGATGATTGATCCACTGACCTCGTGGGTTTCAGCTTTTCCTGCTAGACAGGAGGATGCTCAGACAGTGGTGAAATCTTTGATTAACCACTGGATTCCGTGCCATGGCTTTCCGACTAGGATCAGGTCTGACAATGGCACACATTTTAAAAATAAACATCTCCGACAGGTTGAGGAACAGATGGGAATAACCCACAAGTTCGGCACTGTTTACCATCCGCAATCTCAGGGCGTCATCGAGCGGTCTAATTCAACTTTAAAGTTAAAGCTGGCAGAGAACCACAGGTTTCACCGCACCCTGACCCGGACCCTCGCAGTGATCATCAGCATCTGAAGGGTCTGGTCTCCTCCTTCCTTCCGACCCCCCTCCTGTCCCTCACGCTGCAGCAGCTCTCTGCTGACCTGGGAGAATCTCTTTGCAGTGGGTGGTGTCGGTTCTGACTAGGCGGTGTCGACTGCCGAAGCCAGGAGGCGGGGCCTGGCCCACCCAGAAGATTGGTTGAAGTTGCTGTAATCATCCAGTGTAATCTATATGTGCAAAAATTGGGCGAGATAAGCAATTTGGACTTGCTTTTCTCGAAGAGGGATTATACCGAAGAGAAAAGATCGCAAGAAATCAAACACATTTCACAGCAGGTTTTGACCACCTCACAATCGGTGGGGGAAGCTATTGGAGGCGGGGCCTGTCTGTGCATTTGTGTTTATTGGGGGAAATGTTCAGTTAATGAAGTAACTGTCATTTCAGTGAGAGCGATCTGCATAAAAGACAGTAACATTGGGAAAAAATAAAGAGTCCACTGTACTGAATCATTTCATCACTCTGGTAGCCGCCTGCTGCCAGAGAAATAAACAAGAGCGAAGACTAGAGAACAAAATAATAAAGACTGAACACTTATTAATCATTTTTCTTGTATTTTACAGGTTGTTTAACCAATTTTTATTTACAGGTGCAGATTGTTAGACACTGCCTAAGAGGGTGTCAAAGAATTTTTAAGTAGTTAATTTGTAGGATTTTTCTTAATATTCAGTTTTTACGGTTTTATAAAACTTTTTAGTAATAAGATAAAACATTTTAAGGGGTGTTTAAAGTATAATCAGGTTGACTGACTACTAATTTTTGTTTTACTTATTCTTTTTTCATTATGATGTGGTTTTTGTAGGATGCTTTTGGGGTTGGTGACAATTGCTAGAGTTTGCTTTTACTATAAGAATATTGAGAATTAGGTTGAAACATAAAAAACAATAATAATAAATTAGAAAAAAAAATATTGCTTAAAGGTAAAGATAAAAAAAAAAAACAGACACCCTTTTGTTTTGGATAAAATAAATATAGGATCACACCACAGACAGAAATATGCATCTTTGGGAAAATAAGAAGGTGCTGTACGCCACAGGTTTTTGCATGGTGTTATTGGTCAATATTATCTTTTACTGTTGTGGTGAATGGCCCTATAATAGTTCTACAAATCAAACGCAGGTTGGAGTTCACTCAATTAGACAGAGAAGAAACTTAATGGCTAAACCATCTCCCTCTTCACGGTGCGGCACTTCCGAGGCACATTATGGATTTTCTCAATTTTGTATACCAAAAGGACGATCTGCAGTGATTACTATTCCTTTAAATACATTGGTTTATAAGGGACAACAAGCAAGTAAATATAAAACCTACCCCTTGTGGTACATAACAAATGATCAAAAAGATACTAGTTGGTCCACTTTAATTGCTGATCCTTTAGGATATGACTGGAGAAGGTATACCACTACCTCTTTTGCAAAACACATGCGTCCCTTGGTTAAATTGGATAAGACTGCAGATAAATTACTTCTTACGGTTAATTTAACTAAGAGTGATCTCCTCCCCTTAAAATATCTCCAGAAGGGGGAAGGTTGTACTCTCTTTATAATTTGGGTTTATAAAGGGGGAAAAGATGTTCAATTTCCTATTACAATATGTCAAGACTCTCTTAATGTTTCCACCTCAGTAAGTCAAAACCAGGCCTCAGCAGCAAGAGGTAGTATAATTAAAGAAGAACCATCTGTGGACGATTACTTTGAAATGATGACAGGAGTGGGAGGCTCCACTAATAATTGGTTGCCTATGGTAGAACATGCAGGAAGAGAAGCGAGACAGGACTGTGTTGTGTGCATGGGAGCCCGACCTGTTCTCAAGGTGGTCCCTGCACCTTTTGAGCTCAACACAACTTGTCTGGTTTCCCTGCTTTCTAGTGAAAATCCAGTAAAAGATTGTAGTAACTGGGAAAATTTATTCCCTATAGCTGATAACAGAGCTACCCCACCCTTCTTTGATAGTAATGTAGCTCCAAATAATTTTACTTGTTTCAAAAATGGTGAGCCTGGACATAAACTAATGGGTTCAGTCAACATTACATATTGTAATTCAATCCAAACTTTCCTTAAATCTTTTCAGGCTCGTGCTGACATCTGGTGGTGGTGTGGAGGAAAAATTCTCCGCTCCATTTTACCTAGTAATTGGACAGGATTGTGTGCACCTGTTACATTAATTATGCCAGTAGCAATATTTACTTATGATCCCACAGGAGACCAGACTCTTCTCACTTTGAATAATCATGTTAGAAAGAGGGACTTAAGCCACGAAGATGATTCAACTTATATTGATGCCATTGGAGTTCCTAGAGGTGTTCCAGACGAATATAAATTGGTTAATCAGATCTCAGGAGGATGGGAATCAAGTATTTGTTGGTGGTGTACCCTGAACAAGAACGTGGATAGAATAAACTATATACACTATAATGTACAGAAATTAGCTAATAATACTAGAGATGGGTTTGAGGCTGTTCATGAGCAACTTAAAGCCACCTCCTTAATGGCATTTCAAAATAGAATAGCAGTCGACATGATCTTGGCTCAGAACGGTGGCGTCTGTTCCCTTTTTGGTGATCAATGTTGTGTTTTTATCCCTAATAATACTAATGCAGACGGTAAATTAACTAGGGCAGTAGAAGGACTCAGAATACTTTCAAATAGGCTAAAAGAACAATCAGGTGTAGATACCTCAATGTGGGACAATTTGTTAAATAATATGTTTGGTAAATGGAAGACTCTGGCAATGTCTATAATGGTTTCTTTAGCAGTATTTGTGTCAACTATGGTGTTATGTGGATGTTGCTGTATTCCTTGTATACGTTCATTGCTCACAAAGTGTATTGAAAAAGCTGTTGGTGATAATATGCAAGGTCAATATCTGTTACTCCCTCACATGGAGCCTGAAGGAGAAGTACAGAGGAGTGATCAATCTATTTGAAAATAGATTGAAAGAGGGATTTGTTGTATTCTACTTTTTTGGGGCTATTTTTTATTATGCAGTACATATGTTTTAACTATATCTTTTTTAAGCGTTTAGAAGTAATAGGCCTGTTTATATTATTCAGGGTAGTAAAACATGACTCTTTACCAGTATTTTATGGGGTTAAGGTTTTAAGTAAACTCTTGCGTGAAGATATGAACTGAAAGCAGGGAGGATCGGTTATAACTCTAGTTCATGGTACGGTCAGGGGACCTGGAGAAAATACACTACCGTTCAAAAGTTTGGGGTCACATTGAAATGTCCTTATTTTTGAAGGAAAAGCACTGTACTTTTCAATGAAGATAACTTTAAACTAGTCTTAACTTTAAAGAAATACACTCTATACATTGCTAATGTGGTAAATGACTATTCTAGCTGCAAATGTCTGGTTTTTGGTGCAATATCTACATAGGTGTATAGAGGCCCATTGCCAGCAACTATCACTCCAGTGTTCTAATGGTACAATGTGTTTGCTCATTGGCTCAGAAGGCTAATTGATGATTAGAAAACCCTTGTGCAATCATGTTCACACATCTGAAAACAGTTTAGCTCGGTACAGAAGCTACAAAACTGACCTTCCTTTGAGCAGATTGAGTTTCTGGAGCATCACATTTGTGGGGTCAATTAAACGCTCAAAATGGCCAGAAAAAGAGAACTTTCATCTGAAACTCGACAGTCTATTCTTGTTCTTAGAAATGAAGGCTATTCCATCCGAGAAATTGCTAAGAAATTGAAGATTTCCTACAACGGTGTGTACTACTCCCTTCAGAGGACAGCACAAACAGGCTCTAACCAGAGTAGAAAAAGAAGTGGGAGGCCGCGTTGCACAACTGAGCAAGAAGATAAGTACATTAGAGTCTCTAGTTTGAGAAACAGACGCCTCACAGGTCCCCAACTGGCATCTTCATTAAATAGTACCGGCAAAACACCAGTGTCAACATCTACAGTGAAGAGGCGGCTGCGGGATTCTGGGCTTCAGGGCAGAGTGGCAAAGAAAAAGCCATATCTGAGACTGGCCAATAAAAGAAAAAGATTAAGATGGGCAAAAGAACACAGACATTGGACAGAAGAAGACTGGAAAAAAGTGTTGTGGACGGATGAATCCAAGTTTGAGGTGTTTGGATCACAAAGAAGAACGTTTGTGAGACGCAGAACAACTGAAAAGATGCTGGAAGAATGCCTGACGCCATCTGTTAAGCATGGTGGAGGTAATGTGATGGTCTGGGGTTGCTTTGGTGCTGGTAAGGTGGGAGATTTGTACAGGGTAAAAGGGATTCTGAATAAGGAAGGCTATCACTCCATTTTGCAACGCCATGCCATACCCAGTGGACAGCGCTTGATTGGAGCCAATTTCATCCTACAACAGGACAATGACCCAAAACACACCTCCAAATTGTGCAAGAACTATTTAGAGAAGAAGCAGGCAGCTGGTATTCTATCGGTAATGGCGTGGCCAGCGCAGTCACCAGATTTGAACCCCATTGAGCTGTTGTGGGAGCAGCTTGGCCATATGGTACGCAAGAAGTGCCCATCCAACCAATCCAAATTGTGGGAGCTGCTTCTAGAAGCGTGGGGTGCAATTTCTCCAGATTACCTCAACAAATTAACAGCTAGAATGCCAAAGGTCTGCAATGCTGTAATTGCTGCAAATGGATGATTCTTTGACGAAAGCAAAGTTTGATGTAAAAAAAATCTTATTTCAAATACAAATCATTATTTCTAACCTTGTCAATGTCTTGACTCTATTTTCTATTCATTTCACAACGTATGGTGGTGAATAAGTGTGACTTTTCATGGAAAACACAAAATTGTTTGGGTGACCCCAAACTTTTGAACGGTAGTGTATATGACCTGTCAAGATGTAGAAGGAGGAGAGAGGAGTCATGTGATATGTTCTTTGTTCTTCTGTAATAAAAATGGTACACCCTTGTAGAGAAGCGAGTCAGATCTTTTCTGGCTCCCATCTGCAGGTGCGTCCACTGTGAAGCAGATATCTGTTTGTGTGTGTTGTTTTACTCTCTGTCTCTCAGTTCTGGGTCTTATTTTGAAACAGTTCCCTCCGGGGTTTTGGAGTTCGGCGCCCCCACCTCTCTGAGTAGAAAGTGAGTTGCAGAGCATATTATGGTACGAAGCCGACACAACCTCATAATGTGCCCTTCGAGAAATGTATCCCCTGCTATATCAAAGAATTAGCAAGTTATAATAATAATAAGACTGCTATGAATGATGTAAGATGTTCAATAGAATTCCACTTTCTTTAGGAGCTACTGGTCTGAATTCCAGCTCTATAGGACAATTGTTGGGTTAAAAAGAGAGGAGGTGCATACTGTGGCAACCTTCAAATCTCCATTTCCAAAAGATGCTCTGCTATTTTAGAGATTTATATGTGACATAAATATTTTTTTATAGAACAATGCATGATCTTCGGGCTGCTGGTGTGATTTTTAAACCTGTGCCATGTATTTTAGGGCTAAAGGAGATGGTACACTATTGGGAAAGTTTAATATTTGGGTTCTATTTACAGTTTTTGAAAGGGGTATACACAAACAAACAACCAGGGAGGAGTTTTTTTAATACTGTATTGATAATTAAAATAATGAACTTCATATCAACAAAATGTCCAGGTACTGACTCAAACCAAGAACAAGACATGATTTTCTTCTCTTCCATAATAGACATTTAAGGGGTATATGGTGTATTTTACATAATTTATGTGGGCTATTAATTAAGAATTCTTAGACCAACCGATAAAAAAATTGCGTACTCTGCCATTAACAGTAGATAAAACGTTTTCTTAAGTAGCCTACATTGTGTCCTGTTTGCACCCATATCAGCCTTTAATTGCTGATTTAAAAAGTTCAGAAGTTATACAATGCTTAAACTATCACACCGTTGGTAGTAAAAGCGCAGAATGTGACCCATAAACACCAGAGCACTGAAAGATCCTGCTGAGATGCTGTGACGTTAAAACACTAAAGTTAAACGTATTCAGATAAAAGGTGTCAAAGCCGTCCCTTTTTAAAAATTTTCTGCCATAAAACAGTACATTTTCAGGACGTACATGCATAGGAAACATGGTAATATTACGAATATATTTAAAAGTTGCCGCGTCACTGATATTTTAATCTGTTTTCGTTATCAGGGAGTTTTGAACGAAGCGCGTTCCCGTGACAGGGGTTGCAATTTTTGGCAGGCATGCATCTCTCGGCATAACACCGGCTCCCAGCCAGCCTCAAGCCCCGCCTTCCGCTCCTCCTCCAGACTCTCCAACATTATTAAGTACCATCACTGAGGAGGAGTTTGCGTTTTTTATCAACAATTACAGAATGACTCTGGGATGATGGAAGCCTTGTTTGAGGCATACGGCGCCTCCATTTGGAGGAAACGCCACAAGCCTCTAGCTCCTGACTCCACAGGGGATGTTCCGGAAGACACGGCTCTGGCTCTTGACTCTGTAGAGGGTGTTCCGGAGAACACTTCTCTGGCTTCCGACTCCGCAGGGGGTGTTCCAGAGAACACGCCTCTAGTTCCTGACTCCATAAGGGATGTTCCGGAAGACACGCCTCTGGCTCTTGACTCTGCAGAGGGTGTTCCAGAAGACACGCCTCTGGCTTCTGATTCCGCAGAGGGTGTTCCAGAAGACACGCCTCTGGCTCCTAACTCCACTGAGGATGTCCAAAAGGACACACCTCTGGTTCCTGACTCCGCAGAGGGTGTTCTGGAGGACATGCCTCTGGCTCCTGATTCCGCAGAGGGTATTCCGAAGGACACGCCTCTGGCTTCTGACTCTGTAGGGGGTGTTCCAGAGAACACGCCTCTAGTTCCTGACTCCATAGGGGGTGTTCCGGAGAACACGCCTCTGGCTTCCAATACCGCAGGGGGTGTTCCAGAAGACACGCCTCTGGCTTCTGATTCCGCAGGGGGTGTTCCAGAAGACACGCCTCTGGCTCCTAACTCCACTGAGGATGTCCAAAAGAACACACCTCTGGTTCCTGACTCCGCAGAGGGTGTTCTGGAGGACACGCCTCTGGCTCCTGATTCCGCAGGGGGTGTTCCGGAGGAAAGGCCTCTGGCTCCTGATTCCGCAGGGGCTGTTCCGGAGAACACGCCTCTAGCTCCTGACTCCCCAGGGGCTGTTCCGGAGGACACGCCTCTGGCTCCTGACTCTGCAGGGGGTGTTTCGGAGGACACGCCTCTGGCTCCTGACTCTGCCAAGGGTCTCCAGAAGGACACAACCTCGGGGTCAATGCCACGTCGTGGTCTTCTACGCCACGTCGTGGGTCTTCTATGCCTCGTCGTGGGTCTTCTACGCCACGTTGTGGGTCCTCTACGCCACATCGTGGGTCCTCTACACAACGTCATGGATCCTCTACTCCTCTCAGAGGGTCTTCTACTCCGTCCTCTGGAGGGTTCCCAGCGTCCTACCAAGGTCCCCTTAGTCGCAGCCGGTTCCCAAGACACAAGGTTCTCTGCAGCTGGTTCCCAAGACACAAGTTTCTCTGCAGCCGGTTCCCAAGACACAAGGTTCTCTGCAGCCGGCCACCAAGATACAAGATTCTGCTCTGCATCCGGCCACCTAGACACAAGGTTCTGCTCTGCATCCAGCCACCTAGACACAAGGTTCCTGCTCCTTTGTCGCCGGCCTCCCAGGTTCCTGCTCCTTCGTCGCCGGCCTCCCAGGTTCCTGCTCCTTCCTGTCCTTCAGTCACTACTCGCTGGTTTGTTGTCATTCCTCCCTTCCTGGTTCCTGCTTTCCCTGTTCATCCCGGGTCTGTCTTCCGCGTTCCCTGGTCTCCATGTTCCCTGGTTTTCTCGTTATCATTGTAAGTTTGCATTTTATTATTTAATTAAAATCTGAGTTCATTAAGTTCTGCATTTTGGGTCCTCTTTAAAACATGCAAACCTGACATAAAGAGTGCTTTTCTTACAACATGAAGTAAGCTACGTCAAGCCGTGATACAAACAAATTTAACAGATGACAGAATGAAATTACCTGGCACAAGTTGTACGCTCATATCAAACGCTTCACATTGACTCCCATGTTTCTTAGGAAGAGTGTAGTAGAGTGATACCATCTTTAAAAGACAAAACAAGGATCCTGATGAGTATTTCAGCAACTTCGAAGAAAATTCTTCCTTTTTTAATTTAGAATTTTCTTCATTGATTAAATGTAAACAGTTTTGAACCAAACTTTACTTTACTGGCTTAGCTATTGTTGAAAACTGGCATTTTTGATTTATAGAGTGCTAAATTTACAAATAGCAATGTGTTTTAACTTATGATACAACATAGTTGGCAAAAATATTCATATTAAATTTACACATCTGCACTGGATGTACTGGCTACTCTGCATTTTTAATTTGAATAATAAATGCAAAGTGTTTGGATCTGAATGAAATGCAAAGTTACCCTGTTGCATGGCTAGTGACAGACAGATTTTAGCAATTGTACTGATTCATAAAAACTTTAAGTAGAAGCACTCAAACAGTAACATATTCACCCTTAGGATTGCTTCTCCAGTTCCAGTTGCCATCACTTGTATGTCCTTGTTTATTTCCGATACCTGTAACAATCATACAGATTTTTTTAAAGTTTGTTACTAAATAATCTGTTTTCTATTCCCACTTAACCATTGCAAGGTAGAGACAGACAGCTATGCATGCACAAATTCACACATTTGGGTAATTCTGAGACTAACTTAATAATTTGCATGGTTTTGGATGTTACTCATGAAGAGCAAACAAACAAAGGTTTAAACTAAGACCTTCATAATGCAGTCCCTCCTATATTTTGTGGCACTTTTTTGTAACTGTTGGGACCTAAAATGCCTGATTTTGCGTCAGCTTATGTGAAAAGTAGCATGTTTCTCTTGTGGTTTTCTTTTATTTCTCGCTAAATCACTTAAAATTTCTTGCAAAAAATCCATTAAAAGTATTAAATTCTGAAATTGTAATAAGGGCAATGGAAGAGCAGTTGACCATCCAACAGAACACTCATGTTGTAGCTTTTTGCTTGAACACAAGAAAACAATTCCAGGTTCATAGAACTTTGGAATACAAAAACAACAAAATAACTCAATAAATACAGAACAACATTTCTCAATGCCATCTAAACTTGCTTTCGAAACTGAATAGTGGCTCAACAGTGTGGAGACTGTGGCTCAGTGGTTAGAGTAGTTGTCTGGGAATCTGAAGCTTGTAGGTTTGATTCCAGCTTCCTAGGGGCACATCACTTAACGCCAAGTTGTAAAATACTGTGGTTGGTAAAAGAACAAAGATTTTTTTTCCTTTTTAATAAAGTAATCTTTTTCATAAAGTAATCACAATCTTTTTTATGTGTCAATTTTTAAAATGATAATTACAAATTCAGTAATATTATTTTTATATATTTTAATAATATTTAATCCAAACAAACTGAACAGAGAATTCACACCGTGCCATCACATCAACCAAATGAATACATGTGACTTTTTCTACACAGTGACAAAAAACCCATGACTGTGGCCCCAGTGACTACATATAAACAATTAAATTCAATGATCGCACTTAAAATACGAACAGTTCACCTGCTTTTGCCTGAATGCAAAGTCTCACAATTTATGTTTTTCTGGAGTCCAAATTCACGCTGCAGTGCACGACTGGAGACTGAGAGGCGCCACTTCAGCCAAAGTTTTGAAGAGAGGGAACATTTCTCCAATTGAAGAGATCAGAAGTCAGAAAGACTCCATGAACTAGCCGTTTCCTAACTTGCAAGCTATTGCTTTAGTGGGAGGACATCAAGCGGCATATGCACATCTTCTGCACTAGTAATTGGAACAGCATTGAGTTCTTTGTAGCGCATCTGTGACGAGACGCACCCGGTCACAGTTGTGCTCCAAACCCTAAATAACTCTTCTGTCAGCTCCTGGTTTAGCAAGATGCATTGAGTACAGGGTTCACTTCTGAGATGACCGTCAGATGCTCTCATAGATGCTCGTTTTTAAATTGATTTAGTTAACTATACTCCGTGTGTAAAGTTGAAAATGTATGTGTCTACACCAAGTGGTCAGAGATGTGAACTGTAATCTCTCAAAATTATGTTTTGTCAATCGATGACTTCCGTTTGTGTTCAACCACAATATTGCTCAGTGTACAAAGTAATTTACAGCCACTTTCATGTAAAGACTGAGGAAACTGTATAGCACGGTCCTTGGAAGTGATTTTTGTTGGCTAATCTGACATATTTCACTTTCGCTCCCTCTAACATAAGAAACAGGATTTGTATGTGATACGTGTCAAATATAAGCTGATGAGAAGAAACATTGACATTGGTCAAACATGCGTTAAAGTTGCGCTGATTGGATAAAATTGTAAGAGATGAAGTCGCAAACATTAGCTGAATTTGCTGGTATAGTTGTGATCCCAACATCGCGAAATCCTGGAGGGACTGCTGATGAGAGGCAACCATGTAAACAACAACTCCCTAGTACAGCCCTTCTTTTCTTTGTTTCTAAGTGGAAGAAAAATCAAACATTTATGGAAATGTGTTTGCTTTACCGTGGTCATTTTGGTTTTACTTCCCCTCTGCTGTTGGACTCATGAACAATAACCCTAAGACTGTTCCCACCACCCGCTCATTTACATGACCCATATTGTGTTTTTTTTGCACCTGTCTGATTTTCACCAATTGTTACCTGCACTCATGTATATAACAATCTGTTTAGCATAGTATATTTTTATTAAAGTGTTTGTCTGTTTGTTCTTGTATGTTTGCAAAAAGTATCGCAGCAATTTCCTAATGTTGTAAACCTATCCAACATTTTGCAATAAAACCCTTTCTGATTCTGATTTGCATTACATTTTGAATCACTGGTCACCCTCCATTATGAGCTAAAATCACACAGTCACACTGATCGATTATGCTACTTAATAATATTAGCGTACGCAGATCTTTGCCAAAATGCTTTAATAGAGAGGGTGTTATATCAGTCAACATTTGCATTGCTAATTGGTTTATGTTTAGTCTTGCACTTGTGGCCTTACCTTGGATGTCCTTGTAAGGTAGTAGTTATCCATAGTCAAGTAATGCCTCTCTGGTCGAAGCCTCCCTGGTATCGAGATTTCCACATTCAGATCAAATTCAATGTCTTGCACACTGTTCCAGTACTTAGCTAAAGCCTGGTGCACAATAATGATGGTCTGAAGAGAGAGACATGACTAAGCGTTAGAAAATATTTTCTCAGAAAATAAAGAAAAACAGAGAAACCATACATTTTTTATCTTTTATTCCTGATACCTGTGTTGATGAAAAACCTCTACTTAAATCTGGTTGTTCATAGAGCCATCTCACAACACGATGGGCTTCTTCAATTTCCTTTAACAATGTAAGAAAAGCTTTTCAAACTTACTTTAGATAATGTAGAAGTCCAACAAAACATCACCATGTAAGAAGGCTTTAGATTCAAAGAACATCTGTACTCATAAAACATTTCAACAGAGACTAAATTAATGTCAGTTTAACCATTTTGAAGTCTTTACTTTTTGAAATATATTTAAATATAACTAATTGAATAACAACTATCTTGTATGAGAGTAGGAAGTTTCACCTTAGCCTTGACAAGCACAAGAAGAGCGTAGCCTGTAGCCTCCATGGTGTATATTTTTCCTCTTGGTACAGGCCAGTGAGATCGATCTGTGGAAGAAAGAGAAACATGTGTTGTTGGTTAAGTACTGCACTTCTGATACCATCAATCAAATTTCATGTTACAACATCTTGTGATTAGATTACAAGTAAAATGTCACACTACTGAAGCACGCTACTGAAGACCAGCCAACACATAACACTGTTTTATACATACACTGTGTATTCTGTCAGGCATTAATGCTTTTCTTTAGCAATTAGAGCTCATGGTATTTGATTGCTAAATTAGACTTTCTCTCTCTTTGTGCTTCAGTAATATCAGAGTTTTCATAGCCCTGTCACTGGTTCAGCAGTTTTTCTTACCTAGACTACTGGTATCTTCTGTCAGATAGAGAGTTTGAAAGATCCTGAAAACACCAGACTAAAAATAACATTCTAAAATTGCAGTTTAACTCTTATCCAAGCTGACTAAAATCCTTAGTATAACCCATTATTTTTTTCAAACAAATTATCTACATTGATAAAATATTCAGTTGCAGACTAATGTCATCTGATCAACTTCAGTGAACATAAATAACCATAACAAAGCTGGGTGTATACCTGGAGCAGCAAACTTAAAAAGAATTTCCTTGTTGAGTTTGTTTTCAGTCACCAAGGCATAGGAAGTTATTGCAACAGCATAAGGGTTTGTAAGAGCGGGCAGACGCTGCTCCAGATAAGCTGTCGCCATGGCTATACTTTGGATCATTGACTGGAAAGAAAGAAAGAGAGGGAAAAAAAATTTTTTTGGGGAAAAAAGTAATTAATTTTACATGCCGGCCTCTTTCATCTCTCAAACTTACCAAAATTACACGTAGCCCTTAAAAACAGTGCTATAAGGTGAATGTTGCAAAAGATTTCGTAAAAAATTATTTACTATGGTAAATCTTTCTAGATACCAGTTGCTGTAGCAGCCACTAAAGAAATAAAACAAAGGAAAAAAAGTTTGGCAAACAAAAATTAATAACGCTGTTTTCCCCAAGTCACTATGATGGTATTTCAACTGTGTATATTTCACATATGTTACAGAGAACAAATTTAAATTGTTTGCATTATAAGTGCAATCACTTCAGTAAAGGAAGTATAATTAAATGAGTTAATAGCTTCCAGAACACAAACTGTTTGTTTAAATATAGGTGTTGATGCTACTTTTAATTCATCATCAGAGGTGTCAAAAGTATTCACATTCTTTACTCTAGTAGAAGTATCAATACTAAGGTTTAAAAAGACTTCTGTAGAAGTTGAAGTATTAAGTCAAGTTTTTTACACAAGTAAAAGTAAAAAAGTACAAAAAGTATAAAAGTAAAAGTAATATATGTAAGAAAATGCAATTAAGGACTAAAACTTAAGCTGCACCACAGCACTATACCACACCTCCCCCAAAAGCAAATTTTTACCAAAGGCCATAATGTTATATAAAAATGTTTATATAGAAAAATTTTGGGATACACTAGGCTACCTGTTTCAACCGTATATATGTCTATTGAAAATTCATGCATTTTAGTGTGATACAAATACATTAAAGAACTGCATGTGGACTACTGAGCATCATTACGCGTTTCATGAAGTGGAACATATGATGACTAGTTGCCTACTCTATAAGTATTGTAATAGTGTATTTGCTTGAGTCTCTGCCATGACCATCTTTAAACTCCGCAACATACGTCTGTATGTGATGGTTGGACTATGACGTAGATTGTGTCATGCGCAGTCAGACCTCAGCTACACCAAAAAACAAATCCTAATTTTTAAGTCATCAGGTGTGTCTTACACACACACAGTAAATTTTTTTTATATTTCTTCCTTTTATTAGATCACCTCGTTACAACAGAAAGATGTTGACTCAAGATAGACCAATATCTATACAGTTATCTTTCCCTCTGTGTTACCAGGTGTATAAAATATGTACTGGTATTATTTATATTTAATATATCATAATTATATAATATAATAATATATAGTAAACATATATAATTATCTGAAATAGTATCATCAAAGGTCTTATAACCTCACAACCTCAACACAGACATAATTGTGCAGACCCCCTGGAATCTCTATTGATCCCCTTGGGGGCTCGCAGACCTCAGGTTGGGAACCACTGTTGTAGAGGCTGAAGCTGCACTCTGCTGCTACACTGGAGACTGGAATTAGGCACCACCTCAGCCAAACTTATAAAATCACAGAACATTCCTCCAATTGAAGTGATCAGAATTTGGAAAGACTCACTGAACCCAGCTTCCTATCGCTTCAGCAGCAGACAATGCCATTGCATGAGCTCCTTTTGAATGGCTGGTTGGCACGACACCGGGCTCTTTGAAGTTGCATCTGTAACCACCTGCCCCGGTCACAGTCGTGTTCCAAAGCCTCCTGATTTGATAGATATATTGAGTACAAGTCTTCGTGTCTGACATGATGCTCAGATGGCTTCATGGGAATATTTTATTTGATAAAAATTGGTCAGGGATGTGAATTGTAATCTGTCAAAATGATGGACAACCTTCAGATTTTTTAGCCACCGTTCTAAAATACCGGACAAATACGGAATATATTCGGTTAATGTGATCCCTGTGCACAGTATATGATAGATCGAATACAAACGGGTGTCAAAATGGTAGATGTTTAAAATGATCAAACCACATTCAAATGCTATCCGGCTGACTCAATCTATCTGGATAGGTTTTTTTGTCTTTCTGTTCCCCCCCCCCCTATAAAAGCCAAAATGAAACCAGAGTAACGAGGCTATTTTTAAAGTAGAAAGTACAGATAATTGCATAAAAATGTAAGGTGTAGAAGTAAAAAGGAGCCTAATCTATAATTACTCTTGTGAAGTATAAACACCCCAAATTTCTACTTAAGTAAGGTAACGAAGTCTCATGTATCACTTTGTTCATCATATGCCACAAAGTGATACATGTGACTCTGTATTTCTGTGTTTAACCCTTTCTCTCTCCAAGAAAAGTTATTGAAGGAAATTTTGCTGTGAGTAATTCTGTCGTGTACTCAGTCTTTTACGTGTACTCAATTTTAATGCTGATGATACTCCTTGTTCGACCCCAAACAGATGTAATGTTTTTGTGCGTCTGCAATGTCTTCACAAACCCCTAGACAGGTGAAGTTTCTTTTTCCACAAAACAAAATTGAAAAACTGAATTAAAAAGTAGATTTTAAACAGTCAACCTTTTCAGTTAGTGGTTCCCATTATGTTTCCTTGAGTTTGTACAGTTTCTGAAAATAATCAGAAAAGCATTCCTTTTTTATTTTTAAATAAACTATATTCCTAGAGGTCTTTACTCCTCTGCCTTTACACACTAAACTTGAGTGACATCCTGTTCTTAATCCACATGGTTTGATATACTGTGGACCCACCCTTTGTCGCTTCAACTCTTATAGGAAGGCTGTCCATAGTGTGAATGGGAATTTTTGCTGTACAACACACCTGTTTAAAATGTGCAGTAATCTTTTTTGTAATAAACTGTTTCCTCTGAAACTGCTAGTTTTTCTTCTCTACAAAGTACTCATTGTTTCTCTCATGATTATTCTCTACAACCAAATAAAGTATCTGTTACCAAGTGGCAGTGATTTCTGCTGGCAGAACATCATTTAAATATGGAAGGAAGATGAAGACAAAAAGAAGAGATGAAGGTACTCACAAAAACAGTATTAGCACATATTCCACGTGCCTCCTGCATTGCAATCAGACAAAATGCGGTTGTGGAAGCATCTGAATCTGTGCCAGCAACATCGCCCTGCAAATTTACATTGGCATAAAATGCATTTTTATTTTTTCTTATGAAAGATCCGCTTTGAATGTTATCAAAATCAAACGACTCACTGTCATTTCTGTGTGATACACACGTCCAACTTCTGAAAACATCCCAGTAGGTTGCTGTGTTGTAAGGATCAGAAACTTGATGGCATCACAGATTATGTTCTGTTCTATAGTTACCATACTGTTTATCATGGTGAACACCTTGGCAACATAAGCAGTCAGCCTTGTGGAGGAAAATTTTATACAGTTGAACCAGATATGTATATAGACTGTATAAAAATACATTGTCTGACATTGAATATGACAAAAATGTAGCAGTCTGTGGACAGTTAACATTATAAAATTAATTTATATTTGATCAACAGAAATTCAAAAACAATATTTTTCTTTACTTTTTTAAAGTAATATGGTTACATCCATTGAGATTAAGATGCTAATATTTATACCAACCCAGGGGATAATGTAATGGCTTTGCAATTCAGAACATTTAAGTTAAAAGGAGGCACATCTGTTAATTAATTGTTACACAACACCTGAAACTCAGAAGCCTCTTTCAAAAAAAACTACTGCCACTTTGCCACAAAGTGGAGGTGGCATGAAGAAGCCTTTGGTCATTCATGAGTGGTCAAGACTGGCATTGCGGTAATATTACTATCAAGGTTGGCGACACAAATGGCGCAACATATCTGCCATGCCGCATTCAAAGGACACACAGTGTTACCCTGATATGCTGCCACTGTGTGTCTAGTGATTCACTGTGTGAAATCATAGAAATACTTAAGGAAATCAGAAAAGATATTAGGCAGAGAATTCCTGCTTCTGGTTGAGGTTTGACATGTACATTCGGACATAGATTTAGATATACATTGACTTTTAACACATTATTATTTCTCCAACCAATCTCTATAAACATCAGAAATGATTGCATGTGAAATTTCTGCGCATATCAGCAGCCTCTGAAAAACTCTGAACACAACCGTCTGGAAACAACAACCATAGGTATGTTCTTAGAACCCTAAATTTGTTTTCTATTCTGATGCTATCTTTGAACAGGAGCAAGTTGCCTTCACTACATCCGGATGCCTAAATGCATTGAGTTGCTGTCATGAGACTGCTGTTTGCTACCAAGTAACTGAAAATGTGTGTCTAATAAAGCGGCTAAAGTGCGTGTACTGGAAGACACAAATCCATATATCATTCATCCTTTTCATTTTTAATTAACAAACAAAAATAAAAAAATGAAAATATGATTGGTTTTATTATTTGTTTTTTAAATCAGATACAAAAATAAAGAATATCTTGTTTTTCATATTTAAAACTTTAGTCTCAGATCAAAAATACAAAATTGAGAAACCGGCCGCCTGACCAAATTTGATTTTAATATCTAATTGTACGGATGTACATGCACAGGTGTAACACAATTTTCTGCGACCATCAGATTCTGTGACTCGTGGCGCTATTTTGCTAATTCCTCCATAGGTCACCAACTTTGACAGCAGACGTTCCTATCATGTTATGTGACCCCCATCATTTAAAAAGGAAAAGTGTTTGAGGGTTGAAAGTTTTTAGGTGACGGTGTGTGCATAGATGAGTTATAAAATTCAGAGTTTTTGGATGTAAAGGTGACAGAAGGACAATGGCTCAGAGGTAACCAATTGTAGCAGCTCACAGGTCCCATCAAATAATGTGACCCTTCCAATCATAGGCTTTGCAAAACAATGTTCACCTCATATCAGATTTTAATAATGGCATTATGATTATTACAAAGTAGCACTACTTTTCGCTCAGGAATCAGAAAAACACTGTCCCCTAGAGTCACAGAATCTGATAGTCGTGGAAAATGGTACATCAGAGCAATTAAATATTAAGATCCAAATCGGGCCATTTTTCAGTTTTGTATTTTTGATCCAAGACTAAAATTAAAAACATGAAAAACAAGACAATCCGTGTATCATGCATAAAATGCATATCCTTTCCATTTGCGATTGACAAAAAAAAAAAGAATTGAAATTGTGATTGTTTTTTAAAATTTGTTTTTAAATCGGAAACAAAAAATGAAAAAGGTCTTGATCTTCATATTTTAAATTTTAGTCTTTTTAGTTATTGCTTTGTTTTTCTATAAATTCCATTATAATAGAGTATTTCAGAGAAATATTAAAAGATTATCAAACATTTGTATACAGGTAATGCATATTTAGTTAATAAACTGTTGTCTGCCTCACCAGGTGCTGCTTGGTAGTGTAGAAAATGAAGCAAAAGACCCATCACTTTTACGGAAGGTCAACTCTCGTTCATAACCTAAACATAAAAGATTATTATTTTTTATTGTATCGATCAAAACATGAGCTATCTTCCGATTACAGGTATTAATCAAGATTTTATTTGATAAGGATTGTGGGTATACCATTCTTTATGTGTTGGAGGGCTTCATTTCTTTTCTCTAACCCCACATCTTCCCACTGATTGGTGCTATCCAAATACATAGTCGCAGTGACAGGCAGAGTCATAGTTATCATAGTCTCCTCCCCAGACCCTGAGGGCACTTGGAAGAAATTGCTCATTGATTTTCCACTAATAATATTCTCCTGCATTGGATTCGTCTTCCATGTCCCTGTGTAGACAGAAACAAAGGAGTTAGTAAAATTATTTAAATATTTGATACTTGTACACTTGAAGAAACAAAATACGATAAATTACCCAGGAGTCAGGGACCAGCATTTTGAAAAAGCTGTCTAAAACTTTCATTTTCAGACTTGCTCATTTTAAGTGTGAGGTACATTTTGTGCTGACTGTGTGTCGGCTTTTTCTGCTATAGCGGAGTCGTTTAAGATTTACTAAGTTAACCGTCATGAATTGGGATGAGGACCAATATAACTGAAAATACAGGGTGTAATACAATATCTTCAAATAATATCACAATAATACAATTAAACTGAATCAATCACTTGAGATTTGAGCATTACTGTCATTATAAATTAATTAATTTCTAATACACATTAGGTTTACCACATGGATATGAAATGGGAGCATATTAGTGCCAAATCTATTACAAGATGGGAAAGGCAGGAATGAATTAAAAAAAAACAGTGTGTGTAATTTAAATAAATTTGATGTTAGAGTGTTGGAAAAATTGAATGTCATTTTTATTTTTATATTTTATAAAAAGTAGATAAAAACAAATAAACAAACAAAAATATATATTGTAAACGCAAACAACAAAATGAAGAAAATGGGACAAAATGACAATGAACACAATTTTAGATTTTCCCTGTGGACACCATTCTTGGAGAACGAGGTTTTAAAAAATCTTGAAGCTGGACGTTCTTTGATTGGTCTTATAGACAGACATAGAGTTTTTGCAACATAGAGGATTTTTATCATAGCACACTCAATCAAAAAACTACCAATTATGAAAGTTGCTTTTGAAAGGTCATTTTATTGTTCAGATTTGCACAGTTAATTGTACTTCGTTCTTTCTGGATATATTGCTTGTTTGAAATACCTGTTAGAAAGACGTATGTCTTCATCGGTGTGTTTGGAGCAATGTCACTTGGAAGAATGTTACTGTTGATCACTTCAACTTGTCGGCCATCTAAAGACAAAGGCTTTGTTATGGCTGGCATCCATTTAACAAAATGAATCATGAACATTTTTCATAATTTAACCATTTCATTTGTATACTTACTAACTCCATGCTTAGTTGGGTCTAATGTGACAATCTTCACAGACTTTACCAGTTCCCCCTCAGGCTAGAAAAATGTAAAGAAATAATTAAAATCAAGAATTTCTGTCTAAAATAATAACTTACATATTGCATCATTTACGCTGAGGCGGGCAGAAAGGAGCCTTCCGAGTATTTACAGAAAGCCTTAAATTGTCCCAGAAATAATAATAATAATAATAAATAAATTGCATTTAATTTAAAAAACAACAACAACCTTTTATTAGTTTTTTAAAAATACATTAAAATGATAGGCGGACAGCTTCTCTGTAATTCAACAATGTAAAATGAGCTTGATTTTCTGTCTGAGATCTGCTTTTTACGGGACTTTTGTGTATAGAACAAACTGTCTGCAGCCACTAGGCACAGCTTGTCTACTTGGGGGAATTGTTTCCCTATATCTCATTACCCTCAGCCTTAAGTTTCATAGTGGTGGAAATTCTGATCAGCTAATCATCTTTGGTTTCGTTTTAATGAGTTTTGTATCTCGTTATAATAAGAAGCTTCTCATTATAATGAGAAACTTCCTATAACTATCATTATAATTAATCTCCTAGCTCTGCAAATAACACCGTGCCTGAGGTTTCTCTTGGTCTCCTCTGCACTGAAAAACTGAATGTAGAATTTATGAGGGATTTGTTTAATTCAGATGAGTAGAGTTATTACTGTTGCTTTAGTTGGAGCTTATAAAGTCAGTGCTTATAACCATTTCCAGTTTTGGCGAGATAAAGAAGACTTAACTATGAGAGGCACTGCTGCTCACTGTACTGTATATATTAAGTAGGTCTAATCGACTAAAAAGATAATGCAAATCAAAGCAACCATCTGCTAATATAGGCTTTTAGCAGTTTGGGTCTTTTTTTGAGAAACAGATGAAAGTTAAAAGAAAATCCAGATCTATTTCATAGTTGGACTTACCAACACCCTCAGTGCTTTTCTGATTCCATCTGTAAGGAAGGAATCTTTAACAGCTGCTTTGACCTCAACAAAGACCATTCCTTCCTTCATTGGCATAATGACCAATGGAACAAGCTGAGATGTTTGAGCTCCAACTGGAATCTCCTGGCGGTACCTTAGATTTCTGTAAGCTGCACTGCACACATCGTTTTCCTCCATCAGATACAAATACACCTTAGAATGTGTAAAAGAAGGAACAGTCATAAATGTAGCAGACATATGTTAAGAGATTAGAATACAAACAAAAGGGTTGTAAATGAAGAGATTTCAACAAAAAAAGAAAACTTCTGACATTTTTATTCTTTTAACTCGTTTAAAACAGATTGGCCTCTCTGGTGCTGTTCATAAATGCTTCACATCCTATCTTACAGTCAGGACTTTAATGGTAAGTTTAGATACCTGCTCCTCTAAGGTCCACAAGATTACATGTGGTGTGCCCCAGGGTTCGATTTTAGGCCCAGTGCTTTTTAACCTTTATATGCTCCCTCTTGGGAGCGTCATCAGAAGACATTGGGTCAACTTTCACAGTTACGCTGATGATACACGGTTATACATCTCCATGTCTCCTGATGACACACGGCCAATGGACGCATTTTTATTTGATCATATCTTATAATTGTTTCAATTTTAATATTTTAACTTATTTTAGTCTTCCGTCCAGTGTTTCCTCCGTGGGAGCCCTCTGCCTCGGGGGTGGTGGTCGGCTGTGGCTACCTTGGTGCTCCCCAGGTGGTGCTTGGGTGGAGGTGGGGGTACCAGCCCTCCCTCCTCTAGGCTCCCTGGGTCAGTGCCTTGGCTGCTGCTGTTGACCTGCTGCTGCCGATGTAGATGGCTCCCATGATGACGTTTCCTGGCTCATCTGTACTCAGCCCGTTTTGTTTTGTCCATTGTTGCTTTTATGTGTGTGCGTGCATGGGAGATGGGGGGGTATAGTTGTGATGTTTTTTACTTTTGGGTTTTGGGAAAGGGGGGGGGGGGGGATTGTGGGTCATTTTAATCTGCAAAGCACTTTGAGAAACTTTGTTGTGGTTTGAAAAGCGCTTTATAAATAAAGTTTGATTTGATTTGATTCTTACAGCAAAACCTTTTGGTATTCTACAAGCATCTTTTAATGTTTCAGTGCTAATCTGCAAAACTGATTTATCGGTGCAAAGGTTTACTCTAAAAAAGTACACTTTATTTAATATTGGAATAGATTTGTACATTAAAAACCAGATGAAACCGGAATCTGGGCAAGGCAAAAATTGAGACTTTGTTTGTCTCATGCAGATGATTTTAGTCTAAATTATCTTCAACATGCCTCTGTAATTCCTGTTTTGTAGCTTGTTCACCCCGTTAGCTGAAACCATCCAAAAACTCCATTAGGTGGATGCTTGTTTGTTGCAGGGTTAAACTAAACACTATTTACCCAAAGTTATGCTTGATATTCACAAATAAATTAATTTAACACCTCATCTACTTCTTCCATATATTTTCCTCAAGTAAAAAAAAGTAAAATTAAAAGGAGAACCAAGCTCGTCAGACCTTAAGCAGAATAGCTAGTTTACAGGCGCTAAGTAGTATCCAAAAAACACGGCGGCTATTTTATTTTACCTTATCTGTAGAAGTATTTATATATATTATATTTCTATTAATGAGTAAAAGTTCAGATTATTTTTATGGTTGAATAATTTACTCTACTGGCGTTTTTTCTATTCATTTTCAGAATTACTTTTATGTGTTCTTTGTACATTATGCTTTTTTTGCAACATCAAACAATGTATTTAGACTGTGTAAAATGTTAACTTGTTTGGTCGGAATAGTTTAGACTCACAGTGATAGGATCAGGATTGTAATTGTGGATAACCGCCTTAATTTCCAGCTCCTCTCCACGAACAGCAGAGTACGGCAGGATGAGATCAACAAAGAAAGTTTTCTTCACCGTGACCTTTAATGGGTCAGACACACAGATGCCTGTAAAAACAGAACAACAACACGAACATCAAAAACAAGAGCAACAACATAGTATTCATGCACCAGTTTGTTGATCTTAAAACTTATAAAAATCAAATCTGGAGATAGAGAGAGAGAACGGTTTTTGCAAAACATTTAAGTTATGTAAAAACAGAAACAAGTAAGTCGGTAAATAGTCCTCACCGTAGGTACTTGAAAGACTAATGCCTGTTAGCTGCCAGGTTGTTATGGTGTCAGGCAACATGAAAGTTGTTTCATATGATGTAGATAAACTGAAATAGAGTTACGTCAGTCTCATAGGGGGAAGATTTCATTAGGTATTTATTGTGACATTGCTCATTTTGTACTTACCAGTTAGGTTTGTTTCCAGGGCAAGAACTGAGTTTCACATCCTGCCAAAACCAACTTTCTGGGAATTTGGTGCGAATGATGATTAAATCTATATCTGTGACACTGTCTTCCTCAATAAAAGAGGAAACGAAGAAAAAAAAGCTCTTTTAATAAGAATCAATAACCATTTTTTAAATACAGTAGAGTAATAACATGAACTGATAATAACCATCACTCATATCCTGTGCTCTTCTCTTGCTGCGATGCAGTAGTTGAGTTGTCCCTTTAGTCCCAACTTGCTGTTGTTTCATATAACTGCAGCAACGCATAAAGGCCTCAATGCAGGCTGGACCGCCCACAACATGCCTCCTTCGCCTCTCACAGGTATATTGATCAAGGACATTTCTCATACCGTCCAAGCAGCATGATTGTAGTTCTTTATCTATGGGCTGAAATTCTTTAATGAAATTTGAATCTGTAAAACAGAAAATAATGTGCACTGCATATGAAACAGCTACCTCAGAATACCATGGTGGATTACAGTTTTTCATGTGATTAATATTTTTATGCAATAGTGTGCATGTTTTTGGCCCCCCTTTGTGAGAGAATATAAAAGAAGAATATATTTCATGGGCACAATGAAAATCTGGATGTTTGCTTTGCAACTTTTCCTCTCTGTTTTACTGACTGATGGCAATAGTTTTAATTTGTTATAACAAACGGCTTGAACATGGAGGCATGGACGGCAAAGTCTGCAACAGCTGCTCAGTGATTTTTGATCCCCCACATTTTTTGACTATAAAAAATAAAGAAAGAAATAAAGAAAATAACAATTCTTCATTTAATCTGCCATACAGGGACTCTGTGGTTCTGTAGGAATTTGTAGGAACTTTTACCTGTGGGGATTGTATTGTTTTTGAGAGTGGTGGCTCGTTTTCTCCTGCTGGAGGTGGGGCACTTGAAATCTGTAAAACCGGCATAATTTAGTAATTAGACAGAGAAACAAATGTAGGGTTGTACAGTATCACTATGGAACAAAAGCTACACTGTTGCCTACAAGATATCAGAGTCTAGTTGCCCTCTTCCCTTTTTGGCACACCACCCAGGTAAAACTACTACCACACTGTTTCCTATCTAGTCATGTATGTTAGCAAATTAAAAAATAAAATGTAACCTTGGTCTAAACATGAGGAAATTAAACATCAACCCTGTTACGTCTTTGAAATACATGTCACTTAGATGCTTCCTTGTATATTGTGTTTGTATTGAAATGAATGTTGTAAAGTTTGCAGTGTTCTACTCTGTCGGAACTGGGTGTGCTACTTCTGTGATGCCACCTTCTTGTTTGATTTCATTTTTGTCACTATTTAAGAATCAAAGGACAATGTCGAAATCAAGGTAAATACTCTAAGAGCAACCCAAGTGATCAACATAATTATTAGCTCAATTAGCCAGAAAGTAGGTCAACCTGCTGTAAATACAAAGACCCAGCTCATGTACAAAAAAAAATATTTAGCCAAGACAGAGAAATTTTAAATTTAGAAAATATTAAGATGGACCAAGATTAAAAATCCCAATCATTTCTTAATCAGGTTTTAAAGACACTGGTGAAATATAGCGTGACTATATACTCTCTTTGCATGATTATTTGGCAATTTGAAAATGTATTCTATTACTGAATAGTTACACAAATTTTTCATGTATCCAAAATGTTAATAAACCTCACACCTCAATGTGTAACAAGGTAAAATTTGTGTTTTGGTTTAAAAGAAATATATACCTATGGATGCACAATTGTCGAACAATTAAATGAAAGATTTAAATGAAAGTGTTGCCATTTTTCTTGTTTTTCAGGACTGCATTGTGGCACAGTTGATAGCACTGTTGCCTTGCATCAAGAAGACCCTAGGTTTATCTTCTGACCCTAATGGAGTTTGCATGTAGTTTGCATGTTCTCCCTATGCAATTCATGGGTTTTCTCTGGCTTCCTCCAAAAACAAGACTGTTAATCGGTCTCTCTAAATTGTCCTCAGATGTGAGTTTGTGTGTGCATGCTTCTTTGTGTCTCTGTATTTCCCTGTGACAGACTGGCAACCTGTCCAGGGTGAACACCGACCCTAAATCGATGACCACTCTAGACTGAAATCAGTCCTCCTGTTAGAATAGGCAGGTTTTCCCGATGGATGGATAGTTTGTTTATTTTTATCTGCAGATGATCCAAGAGGAAACAACATTCCCCTACCCTAAAAATGGTTTAGGTCAGGTAATTGAGGGTGCCATGTCATTTTCTTTCTTATCTTAGCCTTTACCGACAATACTCCCTGCAGTGGAGTATTCATAGGCCTGCTATGGAGCATCGTCCTGAATAAAAATCGTGGTCTTGTTGAAAGAAGCAGACTTTTTCTGTACTACTGCTTTAAGCACCTGAAAAGGTCTAAGTGGTTCATCTTTAATAGTACTACACCATACTAGTATACTGTACTTCCACCTTGCTTATGTTTGAGACCAAGTGGAGTTTGGTGCCTGTTACTGTACTCTAATTTACTCTCCATATACCTTCCTTCTGAGTTTTTCTTTTGTTTATTTTTCAGGTGATCTTAAAAAGGCATCTTTAAATTAGGTTAACCTGTTCTGTAAGGTGTCCCTGGTATGGTGCTTGTCTCAAACAACAGTCCAGCATCATAGAACACATGCATGCCCTCCTTCCCTCCACCTGCTGTGCAACCAGTGTCATATTCCTCCACCAAGTCCAAGATCTAAACAGAGTGAAATATATTTAAATACAATTGATAGAACACTTTGTAAGTAAAACATGTATTAGACATTTTCCACAAACACTATTGAGTTCACAATTTATGAAGTGAGTGAACATAATAATAACAACAACACAACAATAATAGTAATAATAATAACTTGATTTATAAAGCACTTTTAAACAAAGTGCTGCAATTAGAATTTGTAAAATGAAATAATTTAAAAACATTACAAAACAATACAGTTTAAATACAGATCAAACAAAAAGGAACAGTAATAAAAACTATACGATAAAAATAACGATATAATTAAGGTACATAGGATAAAAAGCACGCTCCCTAGTAGTTTAATTCTTGGCTTTGGGAACTTTTAAAAGGCCAGTGCCATAAGATCTCACAGCACAAGATAAAACATACAGGTGAGAAAGGTCAGAAAGATATAAAGGAGCAGGACCATTTAAAGCCTTGTAAGTCAGCAACAGGACCTTAAAATATGCCCGAACCTGACAAGGCAACCAATAAAGGGATGTCAGTACTGGAGTAATGTGCTCCAATAATGTAATGTAACTCCAATAGCACCCTGAAGTTGACGCCTGTCCCTGCAGGTGGCTTCACATTAAAGGGGCTTCTTGTAGCTTTTTGGAGCCCAAGAGTTAAGGCTCACTCACCATTAATAGAGACAAGTTTTCAAACAAACTAAGGAAACTTCTTTGTTTAGGTCTCTAAAATTTAAATAATTATCAATGCAAAGTTATTTTTGGAAGATGCATGAAAGATCAGACTTTTGTGATCGTGGTCACAGGTTAGTTACTGTCCCATCATGACCGTCCATGCTTTTTTCTTCCTTTAATGACATTTTGCTCCTCAGTAAAGTGTTTATGTAGTTTCATTAGACCATTCAAACTGCATGCCAACAAAGTAACATTTAATGTAATACTTTCTTGCCTTTTTTCAGTGATTGATCCCCTGATATGCCCTGTACAGTATGTATCATTCAAAATGCATTTATTTTCTGTATGAAGGATGACGACTAAATTAGCATAAACATTGGCAAATGGTGAGTTTATTTTATGCTCTTATGGTTAGAGCTTTGGTAAGAATTTAGAGGAATTGTAGAAATGTATTTTAGTAACCAGCTTTGGTTGCTCTCAGTGAAATGTTTATAAAAACAAACTCAAACCACATATCCAGAAATGTTTTGGCAAATAGATAAAAGGAGTTGCCTTTTTTTGAGTCAGGTGGTGCTTCCTGTTTGGGGAAGAGACACTTTTGTCAATTGCGACTAGTCCCACTGTGGCTTCAGGATTTCCTGTGACTTTTAAACGGAAGCTGCCACGATCTGCATAAAATACAGCAGGTCTCACTGGTTCCAGACTTAGCTTAAAGAGAAAGAAAGCATTTATTTGTTTTTGCTTAAAAAACCCAATACTCTTCACATACGTGAATATTTGTATGCATAAAATTGTATTAGTTGGTGTGAATGTATCATGGTTCAACTGTTTTACTTCTTACAGATCCCATGCAGGAGTCTTTGACGTCCACCCACACAGAGTCTGCAACCACTTCCGAGTTTGTATGATAGTAGGCTACGATGCGGAAAGATGGCAACATATCTTTGGTAACGGGAAAGCTCATCCTCACCAGCACTTGACCCATTACACGGTATCGTCCATGTTTCACGAGCTGACCTCTGCTCAAAATCTGTGAATACAGACAAAATATCCAGCAATGAAATTCCTACAATGATAGCTTCAAACAATCAATGTTCATAGATTTCCTAACACACAAGTTGCAGACCAATTTTTTTCCCTTACCAGGTATGTGATGTCTTTTTGTTCACTTTCCTGTCCTTTGAGGAGGAGACTGACTTTCATGTTACTTCCTAATTCCACCTCAGGTGAATCCACATCTGTAACAACATTTAGGTATTTAGGGGACGGAGTCTCACCTACTAGACTAAGCAGATATGAATATCAATGGATGTACTACATTACAGTTTAGGCCTGAAAAGGTTTCACATCGCTGGCATGTTTAGCTTTAAAACGATCTTTTCATTTCACCCACGTGCTTTTTCTTACTTAAACAATATTAGCTCTTAGGATAAAGTCTCTACTTGTATCTAATTGAGAGTCTGTGAAGGGAGCTAAAGAATAGGGTAATGTGAAAGAGGTCATTTCAACCATTGAGACTTGGAGTTTATCACAAAAGATAAATCATAAAAAACACTGGAAATATGCAAAAAGCTGGTTAAAATTTACAAAAAGGAGTTGATTGCTGTAAGGTCAATGAAGGTTGATTAGAGAATCAATAATTTTCAACATGCCACTTAGAAAAAAGATAAATAGTTTTATTTTTAATCCCTCCTTTTTGTATATTTTATTCTTTGGGAGGTGTTGCTTACACATGTGGAGGTAAGAGTTGCTTTTGGTTTCATATGGATGAGCTGTTAGGGAGGCAATTGCTTGTCTTCGAGGTAGTATTTGGGGATCTTTGGTTTTTGCCTGCAATAAAGGGCACACACAACTAAACACAGAGAAAAGTAAGAATTACAGAATGACAACGGATTACTTGTTTTATCAATGGCTATTGTGTAAATGTTATAATTACATACTGAAATATTCTCTGTTATTTATTTCTGTTGTGTCATTTTAATGCTTACTTGGTACTTGGTACTTGGGCTTACACTTTTCCACTGTACACCTGTCTGCTAGCAAATTACTCCTCCCTTGTGCTCAATTTGTTGATTTTCTCTAACTGACAATAAACTTTTATATCTTTCGTTCTTTACCTGATTGTCGCATAATTTCCCCCTCAGTTTAGCTATGAAGCCATTTTTTAAAACTTATTTTGACAAGTTGGCCATTTTTCTGCTTCTTTTGTAATCAGAGGGTTGTAGGTTCAATTCTAGCTTTTACTCGTCAATGTGCCCTTAGGCAAGGCCCTTAACCCCAAGTTGCCTACAGATCTGTGTATCGGCATATAAATATGTGTGCATTTGTGAGTGCAAATGGGAGAATGTTGCTCCGGTGTAAAGCGCTTGGAGTAGTCAGTATGAATAGAAAAGCGCTATATACGTTCAGTCCATTTAACTTAGTCCATGTGTGCTCGGTTTCTCAGACTTTTCACCAACCAACTCTGAAATTGTTATATTTTCTATACATTCTTGCTTTGTCTACTTCTTTTGATTTCTTTGGCTTTGTTCTTCTCAATCCTTTGATGGTTTTTCAATAATTTTGTTACTCTGATAATGGTCATCTTTTTCTATTTGAAAATTAACTTTTACTTTGAACTGGAGCCGTTCTGATTTGTTAAGGCATCAGACCTCATAAGGAGACCTCATTTTGTGTTTTTTTTTGGACTAAATAAAGTGCTAAACTGGTACAAGTACATGCCATAAGGATTGGGTGGCATTAGGTGGATTAGTTTAGATGACTTACTACAACAGTTAGAGTTTGAGAGCTTTCTAATGTGTTGACACTAAATCTTGCAACACCATTTTCTGCAGTATCATCTTCCATGTTATCCACCTCCACAGTCACACCTTGAGCAGGGGAATTGTCAGGATTCACAACTTCCACCTACCAGAGCAGAAAACAAAGGAAAACAGTAAAAAAAAAGAAAACTACATTACCGGATTTAACTGCTTAAACCTTTCAGGCCCCTTCACACCCAATTACGATCACTCTACAGTCGGGGAGACCTCCAAACCTATTTGAATCTGGCTGGAATATAATGAATCTGTAAAGCCCAATAAACTGTGAAAGCTGCTCAAGAACTCTTGGATTAATTTTTTCCCTGTTTCTTTTCCATCCTACCACAAAACTACTACCCCGAGCAGTGCTCTGCTTTGCTGCACCACGCTTTGTATTGCTTATACAAGTTTATTCCATTTACTATTACCATTTATATCTATTGGCTATAGATAGAGTATAGGCATTACAAAAGTAACACATTTGCTCCAGGAAAATAAGCCTCTCCTCCAGTCTCCCCTATGGTGCCCCCTCCCCAACCTCTCAGTGGTCTGTCCGATTGTGCCTTAATCTCAAATTGTGTTTGGACAAGGCCTCGTAGGACACAAAGCGCTTGTGCCTTGGGTACCCAAATGGCTAGCACTGTTCCTGGCCAACAGTATCCCATCTCCAGTAATTTTCCTGTTAATATGGTTGATTGGTGCTTCTGTAGTCTGTTTCAACCTTTCTGAGGTGGAGCAACCACTTAGGGCTTTCAACAGTTTGTCAACAGACTGAGAAGATCCAGAGTTTTGTAAATTTTTTCATATGTTTTAATCAAATTTTGTTCAGTTGGCCAAAACCCAGATATCCTGCCCGCAACAAATAAAAAACTTCAACATCATAGAGGAAGTTTTGTGCATTTTCCAAAAGAGTTTGAAAACTCTTTCACTTTATTACACATAATGAAGAGCAAACTGTTTTTCGTAATGCATTACAGAAGACCCTTCCAAGATTCTGCAAAGACCATCCAGGTCATGGCTGATCTTTAGTATCTTGGTGGGATTTTAGTCCACTGTGAAGAGGGCCTTAAAAACTGCTCCAGCTGAGCAATTGACAGTTTTCAGATTATCCCTGTTGAAACAGACCACTGACGTCTTAGGATGTTGGAATGTATGTCTTTGAAATTTTTTCTCTCTGTTCACTTTAAATGTAAATAATTTATTTACCACAACATCAAGAGGCACTCCAGGTTTGAAAAACTTTGGTGTTCTCTTGAAGGAGATTCTGTATGGATGAGTGACAATCTTTATGTCTCTCAGCTCAGTCTCAACCATGTCAGCACCTATTGTAAAAACATAATTTTAAAAATAAATCTTTGTTGTATTTTTATTTTTTCATTTATGTGTCTTTGTTAATCAAAGGTTGGAATGCTTCTGTGTACTAAGAAAATGTTGTAATTGTCAGATAAAAAAAATCTGTCTTTCATTGAAAGTTGTTTTTTTAAACAAATTCCATTTTAGCCACAATATACGTCATCTTCTTTACTTGTTGTGATGATGGTTTATGTGAGAATAATAGAATTCAGTTCAAACTAGACTTAAATGACTCATTTAAAAATAGTAACAAATTGTGTGCTTGGAGGATTTTTGTCATTTTCAGATCCTTTGTAGTAAAATGAAAAAGTGTGCAGAGAAAAACAGCTGAAATAATGTTAACTTTTAACCTTAAATATGTTCACAATCTGCTCAGCCTCTTTAAATTTAACCAAAAAGAAAATGTTCTATATAGTTTCAAATTCAAATTGAAAAATCCTTCGATCAGTTTTATTTATGGCTAACTGTTGTGTAAATAACCTGTACATAGGTATCATCTGACATGTCACAATTAAATGCAAAATGTTACTTACCGCTTTTTGTCAATACACTGACTGCTACAAAAAAGGAGCTCCCCACCAGTTGTTCAATATTCTGAAAAGTCTGTTCGATGTGCTCCCTTGTCAGTTTGGCCACTCCTTCACCTCCCAAGATCTGATATGATGTGAGGAAAACATTTGTCATCAAAAATATCTTTGTCTCAAAACACTCAGATTATGTTGTTCATATAGAGAACAGAGGATAGATTAATGATAATAAACAGTGGTATTCTTTGACTGAAATAAGAACATATTTAGGTAATTCAGTTCAAAAAGGTAAACTCATATATTATCACACGAAGAGAAAGGGGTTTATTTTGGTTAATTATGACTTAAAGTTTAGAAATACTTAAGTTCAGTTTCGGAGAAAAAATTGAATATTTCACAGGAACTTAAAAAAAGGAACAAAGAATTGCTATGGTCGAGTTTTGGCCTATAGCACGATGGTGAAGGCCGATAACTTTACTTCCATCCAGCAGACAGCTACTGACAGAATCTACATTGAGGGTAAGTTCTAAAAGCTAATTGGAAAATGGGTTGGGTATTCCCAGAGTGTCAAAGCATACTGATGGAAGGTTGAATTGAAGGGAAAAATCTGGTAGAAAAAGATGCACAAGCAATAGGGATAAACTTAGGATTGAGCACAATGGGAAGCAACAGCCATTCAGGACTTTGGGGGTGATTCAGAAGTTGTGAACTTCAGTGACGTCAGTGCTGCAAGAGCCAACACACAGTTCTATCAAGAAAATGGGATACAACTGTTGCATTCATTATGTTAAGCCACTCCTGAATCAGAAACGACTTACCAGGGCTAAATAGAAAAAATACTGGACTGTGGTTAAGTGCTCCAATTAATAGCCAATTTTGTCTTTCATTTAGGAAATTAAGGTACCACAGACTGGAGGGAAGGTGGAGAGGCACAAAATCTAAGTTGCTCGAGCACATACATGGACATGGACATACATTCAGTAGGATGACATTTCCCCGTCAAAGGTATTTTTATTGGTGATATGCAATATTCAAATTTTCAGTGGCTATAAGCCATAATCATACAAATGAACAGAAAATGATGTCTGAACTATATCACACTGTGTTAAATAAATTTGTGTGAGTTTACCTTTTTTGAGTTGAATTCCTGAAATTCTCTTTTAATGACAATTGAAATTACTGACATGCACCTGTCAGTCCAGACAAGTAGAACATGCTTGAAAGCCATGTAGAAAACTACACAAACATCTAAATACATTTGAATCCCTCTCACCTTGATTTTCTGTAGAGAGTCAGGAAAACTTGTTTTACGACCCTCTTGAACAACTCCAAACAGCACATAGGCTGTTCCATCCACTGTTTCTCCAAAGTTATATCTAAAAGCACAAGTAAAGAATTAAGTTTTAATTAGATAAATACTTTATTCACACTTCTATCTTTTCATCCATAAGATACTTACATAGCTTTGATGTTGACTGCGAGATCTAAACTATCCACATAAAAGAAGGGGCTTGCAGGTGTCAGTTCAACTTCAAAACTAGGGAGAACTGTAAAATTAGCCATTCATGAGCACCTTTTTATCCATCAGGTTAATTGTAAATAAAAGCATAAATTTCTTTAAAAACAGTGGAAAAGGAGAAGGAGAGTACCGTATTCTTTGACCTCAAACTCGAAAGCAAAGCTCACTTGGGGGTTATTCCGAAACTTGGCTACAATTTTCCACACTCCAAAACTACATGAATACACATGAAAAAAATAAGTATTATTTCTGGAATGAGAGGGAGAAGATCTCATTCATACCGGAAATTGGATAAATGAGAATATAATTGAAAAGTTTATTTATTTTAGGAACTCCATTTACCAAGTGAAACACATTGTATAGATCAATTACACAATTATGTTGCTAGATCCACACTTCCTTTAAGAAGGCCCTGTGTAAGCAACATATTAGGGTTCTTCCCAAATTATGTTGCTTATCTGGGCTGAAAAAGAGACACGATGACGTATTTTTCCAACTTCTTCCTCCAATTTGAGACCAGTGGGGCATGTAAATGAAGGCACATTTTCTATGTAGAATAATTGGAAATCACTTACCTGACAATTTCAGGAAGCAAATAGTCTCCGTAAACCAGCCCTGTTCTTAAATGTTGTGTGTCAGAATGTACAATAATCCCTTCAGGAGTCTACAAACAAAACTTTGATTATTCACTGGCAATCACCCCAAAAAATAAAAGTATCAATTTCTTTCATTGAATTGCGAAAGATTTCAGCTGTTTTTGGTTATATCCACATCTGTGCTGATTATTAATATCATGGCAGTATGTGCAGTGTGGAAGGTTTGGAAGTACTTTGAAGGAAAAACTCATTCTATTCCAGAACAGACTTAAACAGGAGTCAATGAAATATTTTTAGTAAATACAAGCCTTTTGGGAATATACTTGAGCTTCTGGAGAGATTTTACATATAGGCTACAGTTACTGAAACATAAAAAATACATTACCACTATATCAGTGTCAATGGGTATATTAGCTTGAGGTTCCATGCCAGGACTGACTGCAAAAACCCTATATGCAACTTTAAAAGACATTAAAAAAAAACATTTTTTTGTCATCAGACACAATCAAATCTGGTAAAAAAAAACAAGAACAATTGTTCACCTGTTTGAACGTTTAAAAGACACAGACATATTGGCAGGGAGAATATAAGAAACAGGTGATCAGAACTTGAACTTTATCCATCCTTTACTTTTTCCTTGTCCACTGTGCTGAGCCATCATGAAAACAAATAGTTTATTTCAAGGATTAAAGGACTGATGTTGCAGCAGGACCTCGAAAAACTCATCCATGTGTTTATCTTTAGTCGGACTGATTACTGCAACATCGTCCTCACAGATCTGCCTAAAAAGTCAACCAGACAGCTGCAGCTGATCCAGAATGCTGCTGCTCGTGTTCCTCACTAGAACCAGGAAAGTAGAGCACATCACCCCAGATCTAAAGTCATTACACTGGCTCCCTGTAGCTCAGAGAATAGACTTCAAAATACTTTTACTAGTTTATAAATCATTGAATGGCTTAGCACCAAAGTATGTTGAAGATCTACTGTCACCATACCAACCCCCCAGGACCACTCAGGTCCTCTAATTCCAGTTTATTCAACATCCCTAGAATTAGAACCAAACATGAAGAAGCAGCTTTCAGTTTCAATGCTTCTTTAATCTAGAACAAACTTCCAGACAACTGCAAAGCTGCTAAAACACAGTTCTTTTAAATCCAGCAAAAACCCCATCTGTTTAGAGCTGCCTTTGAGTAATGCTTTCATGTATCATATGTTTCGTGTGTGCTTCATGCTTTATTGCAGTTTTAACTTTATCCTAAATTCATGTATGCTTTGTCTGTGTTTTATTGCTATTTTTGCTTTACCCTTTATCATGTAAAGCATATTGAATTACCTTGTTGTTGAGAGTGTGCTATACAAATAAAATTGCCTTGCCTTGCCTATTGTTTGCATCCACAGGGTAAATTAACTACATCCTTCCACAACATAGTATTTTCCCCAAACAAGAGGATTGTGAACTAGCTTTTTCAAGGTTGGCTGTAGTTAGAAGGTGGTGAGAGCGTGTCACAATTATCGCTATGCAGCCACATTTCCAAAGTAGTTGGAGAAATCAAAGAACATTATCCTTACTGTGCTGCCTGCTTTGTTCAGATGGCAGTGGGCTTGTTGAAGCAGATATGGAATTCCAACCGTATGACTGTAAGCACTGCCAGAGACAAACAGGCAGGAAGGGGAGGTGTACTGCACTATTGTTGTCTCAATGATAAAGCAGTACCCAGCTCCACGACCAAGGTGGGAGGTGAGACAGTAAAGGTATGACAGACAAGTTGTGGGTCAATGAGAGTGGGAAGTCTATTGAGGAAAAAATGTTCTGCTTTTTTGAGTTTTTTACCCATTTGATCCTATTCCTGGTTAAAGCCCCAAATCCTATTCATACCTGACCACAAATTTCCTGCATTGTTCTATTGGAGTGTGTTTTCCATCTTTTTCCAGTTTTGCTAGTTTGTCATATCTGGCCTTGACGTTGACTTTTCTTCATGTTCTCATGTTCCATAATCCCCTGTCTCCCTCCCTGAATGCCTTGTTTTTAATTTTTAAGCAGTTCTTTCATGTTGCTGGCAAACCATAGTTTGCTATTGGGAGATTACCTGACTGGTGCTGACCAGATGTTGTTATCCAGACAGAGGTTCAAGTAGTCGGAAAACTAACACAGAAATAGGCTAGACTTGAAAGAGGGTGTGCTTTTCTTTCACCATGTGTATTTTTCCACCTTTCCAATATAAATATAGTCGCTATATAAATGTGGTTAGCTTTGTTGTGGTAATACTTTGACAAACATTCTTTCATGCTGTAATTATTTTGTAGTTATGACTGAGAGGAAAACATATAATCTTACCTTTGTTGTTAGGAGAGTAGATGCTTTTGTCAGTCTGTATGAAAATGTACCCAGATTGGAAGGACACCAAGACAATTTTTTCCAACAATTTGTTTGGGAACTGTGCTAGGAGATACACATACTGCTTTTTATTGGGATCTTTACTAAAGTCTGCTGCCGGAATCTGGGAATAAAACAAAACACTGTTAAAATTAAAACATGGGATTTGGGATACAGGTCACATAAAAAGGGATTGTCAGATTAAAATGCCATCAATGATGAGTTTTTACTCGATTAAAAACGAATAACTAATGACAAAGGCAGCCGGATTTAAAGTTATATCCATTATTAAAATTTCAAACTGCTTATGAACGTGTGTATACATTTGGAGTATTTAGTTCATTATCTAGAAACATTTACAGTAAAAAGTCTTTAAAAAAAAAGCCATTTCAACTTGTTACTTTAAACAATACTCTTGAATGTTCTGAAGTTTGCTCAAAACTTACTTTGTTTTTAAAATATTATCTCCAGGTAACCTATGAAAAACTCAAGAAGATCATGCCTTGAAGTATTTAAATTTAGCATAGAGGATTCCTGTTGCCAAAAAAGGTTTTCGGGTCTCTTGATCTATTAAGTTATTTAATGTTTTGTGGCTCTTTTATCAATTTTTGTTTTCAAATATAACAGCTGTAAATTTGAAATAAACATTTAGCCTTTGTAAAGCATCTTCTGATTAAAACTACTAGGCCTACATCTTAAAAATTTGAGAAGCATGTCCAAAACAGGTGTGAGAGCATAACTGTTAACGTGCATTGGCACCAACTTACCTGAATTTTCCCAAAATCCTGAAAGTTGTTTGTCCTATTAAGGATCAAAGATGTCATTGCAAGAGCTTTGCATTTTGTTGGATAATTCATTACAAGGATTTGCACAATAATGTCATCTTGTTGCTCGCTGTCTTGAACTTCAACAAATATGTTTTCTGCAGTTTCTACTCGAAGCAGATTGGGGGCAGACAATACCTCCCTGGAAAGGCAAGCAGACACAGAGGAAACACAAAAACATTATGCAGTCATTCTACATTATTAGCTTGAACAAATTTAATTTGTCTGATTTAAAATCTGGAAGAAACCAAGAATCTGAAACCAACCATGTTAATTTTTATGTTTGCATATATATGCATTACTTTGCATCTTACAGGATACATGTCACAGTAAAGTGAAAAAAAAACAACAACAAAAAAAGCAAAACAAAAACAAAAACGAACTTTGAACTTTTTTTATAATAGTTCCATTCTTTTACACCAAAAAACCTGCTACTTACAGGGGTGTGCAGATTAATTAACTGTAACTGCAAAGAGTGGTTGCTCACCAAGACACAGACAACAGACTACTTCAGGCTTTAGTGTCTATAAAATTAGCATAATTCTAATGAAAAATAAACGTAAGAAAAAAGATTAGCGTTCAAATGCAGAAAGTAATATTTTATTCCATATTTTCCTATATTTTGAATACAAGTGGTTAGATTCATACACTTGTTCTTTTTACATAAATCACAGTAAAGACAAAAAAAATGAGGGTAAAGACACCCTCAGACACTCAACAAGAAAACCAAAACACATCTAAAATTAAGTAAAAACTAAAGGTAATTTAATTACCTTTATTGAGAATTCAGGTGAGTTAAAGCGTTTATCATTTTGACCTTTGAGTTCACTAAAATTTGTAGGTATTTGCTCTGTTATTATTTACTCTTAAAAATTGGATTTTTACTGATGTAAATCTTAAAACTGAAGACCTTTTAAACTTTAGTATGACGTTTTCAATTTTCTAAGAAGAGGCTGAGAAGTTGTGCACTTATTTCAGCTTTAGTTGTAAAACAATTGTCTGGCTAACAAAACACTGCCATCATTACTTACTTTTCATTGCATTGTCCAAAAATGAATTTGATATATACAAAATGTCTTCAATCAATCAATGATTGACAATGTCTTGTATAAACTTATCATACATCATAATACAGGTAAAAACTGTAATTAAAACACCAGGAAAACAAGGCTGAGCTATATATTTATGCTGTAGTGTATTCAGTCAATTCGACTTTTTTCACAGTGAACATTTTATACAATCAAGTGCCCATCATTTTTGGATAGGTTAGTTTTTTAAACCCTAAATCTAACCTGAAAGGGAACATTTAAAGAAAGACTTGTGAAGTTATGACAGGTCTACTTACAGTGGCACGCCATCAGCCAGAGAAGTCAGTGAGAGCAATGCAAGAAAGACCGCAAATCTAAGCAGAGTCCAACTCTTCCTCCTGCTTGAGTCCATATCTGCTGTCAAAGTAAATTCCCTCAGTTACTTACTTTTATTCACATGACACAGCTTGCTCCTCCTACATTGTGACATCACAGTGCAGGACAACTCGACAGTCCCAATCAATCAGTGGGGAGAAGTGGTTGGGTAACCTTTTGCTGAGTTCCTGTTGTCTCTTTTCTACGGATTTTCAAGTATTGTGAAATGTTTGTTTTCACAAGGTAAATTTATTTCAGCCAGAGAAAGTCTCTTGAATAATAATCACAAAAAAGTAGTTTTAATCTATGTTCTTTTAGGCAGAGCATGTAAAGGAACTGGTAGTTTTGACATTCATCTTTTGCTCATATTTCCTCAGAACTTTAGTCATTTACTGTCATTTTGCAGTAAGTGATGGTAACTGTCATTGCAAAACGTTCAAGGTCTGAACTTGTTGGCACCCAGCAATGCAGGTCAACAAGGCAAACTTCCCAAACTGGCATATAGTCACAGCATTTCTCAATACTTTCCTGTTTTCAAGCAACATGGTCTCTACTATAGATGCTGATTTTATGGATATATCCTTAAGTAACATCCTGGGTGGTATTTCTATTTAACTAACTGTGGTTTTAATAGGATCATAGCATTTGCATTCTAGCCAAACAAAAGCAGTTTCAAAGGTCAGTTTGTTTTGCTTAAGCTGGAAACATACTATGCAATTTTGTCAATTTTACTTCTGATTTTTTGAAAGGAAAAGTCTGCATCAGTCTGAAAAGGTTATGGTCAGGTGAGTTAGGGCAAAAATCTATTAGCGTGAAATAGGTTGTACAGCAGGGGCTTATTGCACAAAACAAAACATTGTTATCACAGTATTTAAAGTCCCACTCCGATCATATTTTGAGCTGTTTTTTAAACATTCTCAGTGGTCTCTTAATTATGATTATGCCGTTTTTAGCCAAAATCACAAAACCTCTGCCGTTTTCTGGGACTTCGCTTCAGCAGACCTGCAGCAGCTCATTAGCAATTCGCCTCTGTGTTGTGGGCGGAGCCGTTGGCACGGAGACCCCCCCCCCCTCCCCGTTGCTGAGAGCTCTGTGAAAAAATGAACAGACATGTATTACTATGACTACATCTTACAGTCCATGGGTCAATACACATCCGGTGACACTATTTCATTCAGTATGTGCAGCTCCAGCTGTGTCGTCAGCGTCACTTGTCTCTGACGAGCGATCATCATCAGAGGGCAAATCGTCCCCTTCTGAATCATGATCGGCAAAGATCGGTGCACGCACCTCATCCGCACTGTAAAGTCATCTGGGCATTTTGTTTATGGTTATAAAAATCGCTATCTGTCTCTCTATCAGTTTCTATCCTGCAACCGCTGCTGTCGCTTATTTTTCTCTCCTCTCCTGCGAGCGCTCAGCAGCATCTCGCGCTCAGCAGCTGGGCGCTGACAGCTGGTGTCGGGTTTCAAACCTTTTTATCTCCGATTTTTTTTCATAGAAACACAGCCACAAATGACGCCAGTATTGAAGCTATATGTAGTGGACATCTAGTAGTACCAAGCAGTAACAGCACAAGGCAGTAGATTTAAAGAAAGGGTCTGTTTTATTCAGCAATGTATGGCAACCCGCTACAGCACAGGTGTTGATCCGCCATCGTCTTCTCTACTCCTCAGAACCTGAGCGGGCGGGGCGGAGCGGAGTAGGAGCTTGTGGCTCCGCCCAGTGGAGTTACTACGTAACAACTCCAGTCTATTTTAGCCGGCATTTTAACATCTGCTACTGATTCACAGCCATTTGAATGAAGAAATACTCAGAAATACAACTTTGAGCTTAATTTTCTCAAGGTATGTCCTCTAGCATCAGGAAAATGCCACAATAACATGTTAACACCTAGAAAAACATGATTTTCATTGGAGTGGGTCTTTAAAGGAACTGTATGTAAGATTGTGGCCCAAACTTTAGGTTACTGTCATAACCACGCTTCTCTGAGTAACATGAGTGAGATGTCTCACTATGAGATATGCCCCTCTGCGGATTCCTCAGAAGCACTTATATCATTACGCCACTCCTGATTGGCTGGTGATCATGGCACCCACGTCACATGCCTCTATAAGAAGCATGCGTGCCTACGCAGAGCCATTCAAGATAAATACCTCTTCTCGCTACGCCCAGCAAGAAGGGTTGTCTGGTGAGACATCTCACTCATGTTACTCAGAGAACTGGGGTTACGACAGTAACCTAAAGTTCTCTTCATAAAATTCGTTTCGATGTCTCACTATGGGATATCAAGTCTCCCGTATTGCCAGACAGCTTATCCAGCGACCACCAACACTCAGAGGGAGACGTCCTGACCTGCTGAGAACCCCACACCCAAAATGGCGTGGGTCATTGCAGGAGCCAAGACATCCAACTTATAGAATCGTGCAAAAGCGAGCGGGGACGTCCAGCTTGCCGCAGCACAAATCTCCTGGACAGATGGAAGCAGACAGGCCCCGAGTGGAATGGGCCCTAAGCCCAACAGGTGCCTGCAGGCCCTGGCAGGAATAAGCCAACCTTATAGCCTCCACAATCCAGTGGGAAAGCCGCTGCTTTGTGATGGGCTTGCCCTTACAGGGTCCGCCCCATGACACAAAGAGCTGGTCACTCTTGCGACAACCCCTCACCCTGTCCACATATGCCCTCAAGGCACGAACTGGACACAGCTTATGAAGTCGCTCCCCCTCAGATGAGGAAAAAGGTGGCGGTGATAAAGCTGTGAGAACAACAGGAGAAAAAGAGCCCACCACTTTAGGCACAAAGGCCGGGTTGGGCTTCAGAGACACCCTTGTATCTCCTGGTGCAAACTGCATACAAGATGGGTGCACAGAGAGCGCCAGCATATCGCTGACCCGTTTGGCTGATACCAAACCCAGGAGCAACACCACCTTGAATGACAGAGTTTTAAGGTCAATGTTGTCCACTGGTTCGAATGGAGCCCCCAAAAGGCCTTTCAGCACCACGGACAGATCCCAAGAGGGCACCAAAGGTCGGGACACAGGGAGAAGCCTGCGTGCTCCCTTCATAAACCTGCACACCAGGGGGTGTTGGCCAGCCAGCCTTTCCCCAAAGCCCACGTGGCAGGCAGAAATGGCGGCGAGGTACACCTTAATTGTGGAGAAAGCCTTATTTTTGTCCAGCAACCCTTGCAAGAAAGACAAAATGGTGTCCACCGGGCACTGGAAAGACAGAATATCTCTAATCTGGCACCAGGCCTCAAACACCCTCCATTTAGAGCTGTAAAGGGACCTGGTGGAGGGGGCCCTAGCATTCTGAATAGTTTGAATTACAGCTTGGGGAAGCTCTGCTGCCTCTAAGCTGTGCCACTCACGGGCCATGCCCACAGGGCTAGGCGCTCTGGATGTGGGTGGAAAATTGTTCCCTCCGCCTGAGACACCAGATCCCTGCGGGCTGGTAATTTCCAAGGTTGGCCTCTCAGGAGCTGGAAAATGTCCGCCAACCAATGCATGGCGGGACAACGAGGAGCCACCAAAATGAGTGTATGGCGCTGAGTCCGTACCCCGAGAAGGGTCGGGGGTATCAGGGCCACTGGGGGAAATGCATAAAGCAGGTGCCGTGGCCAACCGTGCGGCAGCGCATCCACGCTGAGCGGAGCATTCTGATCGCGTATTGAGAAGAACAGAGGGCACATAGCGTTCTCCTTGGATGCAAACAGATCCACCCCTGCCCGGCAAAATTGAACCCAGATCTGCTCCACTATAGCTGGATGCAGAGTCCAGTCCCCGTACAGGGGTGTCCCCCTGGATAAAAGGTCCACTCCCCGATTCAGGACACCCAGGACGTGGGTGGCTCTGATTGAGAGAAAACGCCTGCTGCACCACAGGATCAGTCTGCGTGCCAACATGTGTAACTGGCGGAAGCGCAGCCCCCCCCCTGGCAATTTATGTAGGCCACCGTGGGGGTGTTGTCTGTTCTCACCAGGACATTGTGGCTGGCGAGGAACGGGAGAAAGTGCCTCAGGGCTAGAAAGACTGTGAGGAGCTCCAAATAATTTATGTGTGTTCCCCGGAGCTCTCTGCTCCACACACCTCTTACATAACGACCATCGAGGAGTCCACCCCATCCACACAGACTCGCATCTGTTGTGATCACTCTCCTGATAAGGACCACCCCTAAGGCCACTCCCTGTTCCAGAAAGAACGGATGGCGCCAACGGCGGAGCGCCATGACACACTCCATTGTAACCTTCACCCTGCGCGCTCTGTGGCGCACCAGAGACAGTTTCAAGGCTGACACCCAGCTCTGAAACTCCCTCATGTGCAGGCGACCTAACGGCACTACAAAAATGGATGACGCCATTAGCCCCAGCAGTCGAAAGCCCAGCCCAAACCGCACGGATCTGTGGCGGTGAAAGCGCGTGAGGCAGGATCGGAGCACGTTTACGCCCGCCGCAGAGAGGCGGGCCGCAAACGCTTCCGAGTTCAGATCCAATCCCAGAAAAGTTATTTTCTGCGAGGGAGATAACGCACTTTTTCCTGGTTTATTCTGAAACCCAGGCCACACAAATGTTGGATCACTATTTGTGTTTGAGACGCAGCTTCCTCCCCGGACCGAGCCAGCAGGAGCCAATCGTTCAAATACGTAGCCAAGCGGATGCCCACCCTCCTCAATGGAGCGATTGCCGCCTCCGTGCACCACACAAACACCCTCGGACTCAGGGAGAGACCGAAGGGGAGTACGGTGTATTCGTAACAGATTCCCCGAAAGGCAAACCTCAGATATTTCCTGGAATATGAAAGTATGCGTCTTTTAGATCAACTGAAGTGAACCAATCACTCTGACGTATCAGACGCAGAAGGGATGCGTGTGTCAGCATCCTGAACTTGTACTTTCTGAGGTATCGGTTCAGAGCCCTTAGATCCAGGATCGGGCGAATTCCGCTCCCTCCCCGTTTGGGGACCAGAAAATACCTGGAGCAGAAGCCGCTCTGAGCCTGATCGGGAGGTACTACGTATATCGCTCGTTTCTCCAGCAGGGAGGAAATCTCTGCCTGGAGGATGCGAGCTGATGGTCCCTGAGCGTGAGAGGGGACTATGCCAGAAAACCGAGGAGGAACTGAGGCGAACTGAAGCCTGTAACCTCTCGAAATCGTTTTTAGCACCCAGTCTGAAGCCAAAGTCACTGCCCATTCCTGCATATGCATGGAAAGCGGGGACACGGCTCTTACAGCTGCCACATACGGAGCAACAGAGCCCTCTAGTGGGTGCAGCAGGGAGGCGCTCACGTTTATCACTGTTCAGCCTGGAAGCAGCGCGTTTGCACACCGACTGCATGTCCACCTGTGCAGCCGGGGAGGCCGCTCCATCCCAGGGAGAGGACGAGACACCGGGCTATGCAGCCTGGGCGGCGGGAAGGAAGACATCTTCTTCCTCGTCATCCTCTGATATGAGGAGCCCGTGCTCGTAGTCCAATTCCAGGACATCCTCCATAGGCTGGACCGCATTGGCCAGGTCAAGCTGGGAACCTCAGCTGGACGCGGCGTACGGCTCCAGTTCCTGGAGGGCATGACTGTCGGCATACACGGGCGGTGGCCCGGTTGTCGGCAGGTATGGGTCCCTCCCCGACAGGCTAGCTTGGCGTGCTAGCCGTCGACGGAGGCTTTTCATGGTAAAACGCGCACAGTGCTCGCATGACCCGGGGTTATCAATTGCCAACCGGGCATGTTCCAGCCCGAGGCAACACGAGCAGACTTGGTCTGGATCCTTGCTCGAAATCTTATTTCCACAGTTGCAGAGGCGAGCCGCTGTGCCCTCCTCTTCACTGCTGTGAGAAGCGGCGTCCATGGCTGTAAACTGGTATGTTTAGCCGAGGGACGGGGGCAGCGCACAGAGAAAATAATATAGTCACACTGGTGTGTGGAGACTATATAAATGTGCCCCAACCTATGGTGAAGGTCAGGACGAAAGGAGCTAGCTAACGTTCAGCGACGGAGAAAAAAAAAAGGTAACCGGCTCCAGTCTGTGAACTGTTAAACTAGCTAGCTAACGGGCGATAAGCTAACACTGAAGCGAGAAGAGATGATTGAATGGCTCTGCGTAGGCACGCATGCTTCTTATAGAGGCATGTGACGTGGGTGCCACGATCACTAGCCAATCAGGATTGGCGTAATGAGATAAGTGATTCTGAGGAATCCGCAGAGGGGCGTTTCCCATAGTGAGACATCGAAACGAATGTTATGAAAGAGAACTGCGATCACTTTCAAATTACTGTAGAGCGGTGTATCCCCTACCCCCTGACTCGAGGTTGCCAGATAGGCTGCAGGATCCAGCAGGAACGTAGGCTCCTACAAGGAGCTTCCAATGGCAAGTGACAAGTCTTACACTATTTTTTTTCTGTTAATTTTGTTGAATTATGATAGAGAAATGGGCTCTGATAATGCATTGCTAATGTTAGCAATGACAACTCGCCGTTTTTATTTCCCAAACAATTCCTTAGCTTTTCAATTCAATGACCCTTCTCCTCCTCCATATGTGCTAATGTAACGTTACTTTGCACAAACATGCTTAACTTTGTTCGACTGTCATGAGTATTTGAAATGTCCATTTACATGAAGAACAAGTAGCCAAACATAGATTAACTTACCTGTCCAGGAGACAATTAGCAACATTGGTGTCCGTCTTCAAAATCTTGCAAAGGCATCTCCTATACAAATCCTTGTTTTATGTCTGACTTTGTCACGACGTATTTCTGAATGATAACGAGGTGTTTTAGGTGTAGTAACGTAACGTCAGACATTTTTTATCCGAAACACTTTTGTAGCTGCAGCTGTAGTAACTAGAGCAGAGCTGGCAACCCCGATGCCGAAACACTACTGACTTCGTGATTGGTAGATAGTTGGAGGGTGGCGCTTCAGGCCAAAACACAAGATGTCAACATCAACATCAGTTGAGGGCAGCAACTTCACTTTTTAAATGACAATATCCTGGCCGTACTACTGTTGTCAGTGATATAAGTATTTGAAATTAACATGTTTTCTTAATGTCTAGTGACATATCAGGCCCATTTTATGAATAATTGAAATACATTTCTTACATACAGCTCCTTTAAACGTTTATGGTAATTAATTTTTATAATTTTGGATAAAGGATGATTTTAGATGATATTACAGTTTCCCATAGACTACAAGGCTATATATAAAATGATGGAATATTAGGGCCACGGAGAAAAAACCCCACAGACTTCTAGAATAGTCAGAAATTTACGAGGATAAAGCATCATGTTGAAGCATCACAAACCATATAATTTGTAGAAAACATCGAGACGTATAAAAAACTTCCAAAGTTTTGCATGGGTGACAGTTCAACTTTATAACCACCAACACTTCACTACCACCCAAGACCGCCAGAGGGAGCCATTTTGACTCCTTGTTGGTGGAGAATTAACAATGAAAAGCAATATTTAAAAAACATTTTGCTCTCTCTCTCTCTCTCTCTCTCTCTCTCTCTCTCTCTCTCTCTCTCTCTCTCTCTCTCTCTCTCTCTCTCTCTCTCTCTCTCTCTCTCTCTCTCTCTCTCTATATATATATATATATTAGTCAACCACCGATTGTGCAATTTCTTCCACTTAAAAAGATGAGAGAGGCCTGTAATTTTCATTATAGGTATACCTAAAAAATGAGAGACAAAATGAGAACAAAAAAAAAATCCAGAAAATTACATGTTCTGATTGTTGGAAAATATGTGATAAATGCAGTCTTTACTTATGTTGAACATAGTCTGTTCTTTTGTTTAACTTTGTGTGACAAGACTAAGGGAAGTAACTTTTAGTGTGGGGGTAAGAACCTTCTTAAGGAAATGTGCTTATAAGGAGCTGACTTTGCAAAAATATGCTGTCCAAACAGGATGCACCTACAAACAAACAAACAAACCAACAAAGTGCCATTGTGTTAGAAACAGTTCTGCTGTGTGTTGTATGGTGATAAGATAAGACAATGGACAATGGGGGTGTGGTGGAACGGTTCACATGTGTGAATAAATAGAAGCTGTAAGTCTCAACATCTTTGAGACTCTGCTGGATCAGAACAACAACTGGTGTGTCAGTTTCTTTTACTGCATGATTCTCCCTCAGCTGAGCAAACACATTTCACATCTTCTCTGTGCGTGCTTTTCTTTCTAGGTAAACCTGTGAGTTAAAATAACCTAACATTTTTGGTGCCGTGACTCGACGCTTGGTCCGCGCAGGGGAAGGTCTTCGCCGGAGGGCTGCACGGGGCCCCACCTGACCTACAAGTCCAGGCTGCTTTCTTGCTTCACTGGCCAGCTGATTAGCTCCGCCGGACACCTTCTCTGCCGGTCCCTTGCGATCGACTCGGTTTGAATCGCTCGCACAGGGGGGAGATTGTGAGTACCATTTTGGTTTTTGCACCCTTATTTTAAAATTATTTCTAACTAAGACAGAGAGGGTACAGTTCTGCTGTTCAGGTTTAAAAGACGTTTTAAACCTCTGACTAAGGGAGTCAGGTATTGAGCCTTCCCGGGACAAAATAGGAATAAAATAGGTATGAAACAGTTGATTATATGGGAAGGTTGTAACGGATTAGATCGGTGAAATCTAAAACCACCTCAGAGGGATATAAAGAACGCCACTGAAGGCAGTAAAAATACGAAACAGCAGAACTAAAAAATAAAAGTACCGACCCTAGGTTGGTGTAAGTTAAGTAGGCACACGACATAATCCTTATGTATGCCATTTCCTCCTGAAACCTGACGGTGTTAACGTACGGAGAGAAAGGCATTCAAGGGACGTCCTGTGTGGATCCAGGATTTGTACCGTTCTTAGATTAGAGAAGTCTATTGACTCAAAACAGGGGTTCACAAAACCGGAATATAAGACTATACAATCACTAAAATTTTTCATTCCTCTAGATAAAAGATAAAATAAGATGAAATAGGAGAATAAACTAAGTCTGATTTTAAATTCCCCAAGGAACGTTCCTCATAATACTCCTTATTATTACTCTACTTTTAATAATTACAGTGATAAAATTGATAAAACTTGATCAAGACTGGAAAAGAACTGTAGAACCTGCCCTTTCAACAGGGGATCTTCATTAGAAATAGGCCTACTGATAAATAATGTCTAAATAATAATACTAGTAATGAAAAAGCATGATAATAAATACATAATTATCTTAATGTGTGATAAACCGGTTGTGTGACTGTGTGACTGTGTGTGAATGGAGATTTCTATGGTGAAACAGCTGTAGGCTGAACGGAGTCTCATGGTTTGAAAATTGAGTAAATAACACTGTGATAAGATAAATAGATCAGATAAAAGTGAAATAAAAGTTGAATTTACTTCATTAACATGAGAATGAAAAATGAAAACAGTAAAATGTAACTTATTGAAATATGGGGAAAAATAGCAAAGAAGATTTTAAAGGAGATGTAAAAAATTTATGTAAGAGGAAGGACAATACATTTCTTTAAAATAAAGATTATGAATTTGAAGGACGACTGCCTGAGTAATTTCGTGCACTTCTTGGTAGTTGCGATATAAAATAAAACTAAAAGATGAAAATTGAAGAATTAGACATTTGGCGTCTCAAACAAACAGGGAAAAAAGGAGGGTTAATGTATGAAGCAGATGTGTTTTTTAGCACCCGGGAGGATGAAAAAAAACGTTTTAAACTTTGTTTTCTCCTAAAGTTCCGCCGAAAGAAAAATAAAATAAGAGAAAACTCACTGACATATTTTAAAAAATCCTATGAAGAGTAAGGTAAACTTTATTGTGATCTAAATGAATTATCTTAAACAACCGACCACCTTTCCCCTTCCCCTCAAGGAAGGGCTGTTCTGATAATAAACAACACCCTTCTGTCCCTCAACAATGGGTCGTTAGTTGTTCTCTTAATAAACAAACCAACTGTGATGGGTTGTGACAGAAATCGGTGAAATGGACTTCCTGAGGAAGACTTGTTGAAACCAGATTCATCATGCGTTTCAAAATTGTTAAAGGTTATCAACTGCCAAGGCAGAAGAGGAGGAACACACCTCTCCTGCTAGCTGATAATGAGGGGGATGTTTTAGCTGAGTGCAGTTCAATACAAAAAGGTTGGTATTTCTTAAGTGCAGCAGTAACTTTTACTTTATAAAATAATAATAAGAAAAAACTTAGCTAATATTTTTAATGATATTCATGGGATGTCTGTGAGATCTCTCATATAGTAGAAAAGAAATGGTTTAAAATGACGGATTATGAGCAGAGTGATTTTATTTTGAAATTTAGACGGATGTCTACAGGTCCTGTGGGGAAGTGATAGCTGGGTGGCTACATGAATTTATTCTTTGTAACAAGTGGCAGCTTCAGATGTTTGCTTCTAACATTTTAATGACAGATAAGATATATGTTGAAAGGAAACAGTCTTGTAATGTGCTGGGTTAGAGATTGCAAATAAGAGAAGAAATTTTCGTTATGGGATTATCGTAGTAAAGAATGTAGTAACGCACTCCGAAATTCAATATTAGTTCCACATGTAATCATAATAATAGGCTAATTTGTAGAACTTATATATATATATATATATATATATATATAAAAAGGTAATGAATAAGGGTTAAAGATGTTTCATTATGGAAATATTAGTTGCTGATTAACTGAATAATAAAATTGGATTAAGTTATTGAAGTCCAATGGGAAAAAATTATGAATTTGGTGGAATTTTGTTTTCCACTAAAAATGAGGTTGAGTTCTTAGGAAAATGAAATTAAAATAATAGATTTTGCTACAGGGAAAACCTGTTGTGATAATCATAAAATCTAGAGATTATTTTCTAATTTGTTAGGAAGAGATTTCCTATTTCACTTGAAGTTGGGCATGTTCTCTGTAGGGGATAAATTAATAATCCAAATTGTAGATTTTCATAAAACTCTTGAAATGAGACACCTACCAAAGAATTGTTCTACTTGGAAAGAGAAGAATAAAGTTTTAACTGAAGTTTGTAATCAGATGAAGATGAAATACTCATAACAGTAGATCCAAATTGAACTTTACATGTTTTCTTGGCATTTGGCCAACAATGGGGTAACAAGGGTATGGTGATCTTTAGTGACAAACTACTTAAAGCATTAGAGCAATATTGACCCATGGCCCGTGCAATGTGTCAACAGGGGGTATAATACAACAACACTTTACAACATACAATCTAGAAACTTACTTAAAATTTTTTTGTAGATTATGTGTTATTTGTGTAAAACACAATCCTCGGGGAAACATGAGACCAAAACGTGGCCAGTTTCCCCAACCAAACCAGCCTTTCCAAACTATACACATGGACTTTATTGAACTAACACAGAGTGGTTCCTATAAATACTGCCTAGTCATGGGTTGGAATTATTCCAACAGCCAAAAATGATGCACTAACAGTGGCAAAAGCATTATGCAAAACAATCATTGCCAATCATGGCATGGCAAAACATTTAGGAATAGTATTAAAAAATCATTGTGCTTATCATCCTCAAAGTACAGGTCTGGTTGAAAGAAATAATGGGACAATAAAAAGCAGGCTAAGAAAATGTATGGAAGAAACAAAAAGGCCATGGTTAGAATGCTTAGATTTAGTTAAACTCTATATGAGAATAACCCCAACAAATCAGGGATTAACTCCTTTTGAGATAATTTATGGTAGACAATATAAATTTCCCATTACTGCACCGGACCTACAGAAAGCAGATGAAGAATTAACCCTAGCTGATTACATGAGGAAAATTATTCAGACTAGAGAAGTACAAAGAGCACATAGTTTGCCTGTATCTCCTTCTGTGTTACAGGATCCTGAGAACCCCATAAAGCCTGGAGATTGGGTATTCATAAGAGTCATCAAGGAAAAGAATTGGACAAGTTCAAAGTGGGAAGGACCTTTCCAAGTTCTGTTAGCAACTCCCACAGCTGTGAAGATTGCTGAGAGACCTTCCTGGATTCACCTTTCACATTGTAAACTGCAGAGACAATTGGATTAATAGACGTGTGACAGGAGGAAGTCTGGGCTACAAAGGGCATTGGTACCACTAGGGCCTTTGGTCTCAAACCCCAGCAGAAAAGCAGTCCTGTCACCTAGTGGTCAAACTCTGTGAAAAGAGGGGCTATTCATCCAGTTGTTTTTCTCTGCCAACACCATGAAGATTATTACATTATCTGGTTTGACATTGCTAAGCTTTGCAGTGTTATGGCTTCTGATGAATTCGAACACCACCCCATCATGAGATAAAAGATTTGTAATTAACACCCACTACGTTTTTAAGAACGCCTGGTATCAAGTAGCTAGTCTGACTGCTAAACTTTTCACAATTTGGAACAGGAACACCTGATGGCTACATTTGGAAGTGTGGATATACTTTCTACCTTTACCTGCCTAAAGACTGGTGTGGTACCTGCAGTTTGGCTCGACTGCAACCATCATGATACAGAGAATGGTTTTGTATCATCATCATCAGAGCTGAAGAAGAGTGATTTCTCACCGGTACAGGAGTTCGTTCCTTTTACAGACAACGATGGGCGTAAACTGCTCTACAGTGATGCTAAAAGGAATTTTCCACACCATGTTTCCATCTGTTGGAGTTGCAGGTCTGACAAAGAGGATGAACGAAGTTTGGTGGTCCCTGGAAAACACCACTGTCATCCTTACGGAAATGTCTGATCTGATGGGAAACGATCCTGAAAAATTGGCTATGAGAACTATGCTAATGCAACACCAAATTGCCCTGGACATTCTATTCGCGTCAGAAAGGGGACTGTGTACAGTGATTGGAGAACATTATTGTACTTGCATCCCATCTACACATGACAACTGGACTCTCATCCATGACAAGGTGCAAGGACTTGTTGATTTCCTGAAGTCACAAGAATTACAAAAGGCTCCCTGGGACTTTATGTTATGGTTGACTACTGGACGTTGGTATCAGGTTCTTTTGAACTTTGCAATGCCTTTTATTGTCATTCTGTTTCTATTTTGCTTATTTGTATCCTGTATTTTACCATGTAAGAAACACCTGATGAGAAGTAGGAGTATGTTTGTTAAGTTAACTTTAATGAATTCTACAATGTAAACTACTTTTAAGGTAGCCGTTGTATGAAGGATGTTTTTTATTGTTCCTTTTACTGGAGTTGTTAAGACTGCATTTCAGGGGGGAAATGTTGGAAAATATGTGATAAATGCAGTCTTTACTTATGTTGAACATAGTCTGTTCTTTTGTTTAACTTTGTGTGACAAGACTAAGGGAAGTAACTTTTAGTGTGGGGGTAAGAACCTTCTTAAGGAAATGTGCTTATAAGGAGCTGACTTTGCAAAAATATGCTGTCCAAACAGGATGCACCTACAAACAAACAAACAAACCTACAAACTGCCATTGTGTTAGAAACAGTTCTGCTGTGTGTTGTATGGTGATAAGATAAGACAATGGACAATGGGGGTGTGGTGGAACGGTTCACATGTGTGAATAAATAGAAGCTGTAAGTCTCAACATCTTTGAGACTCTGCTGGATCAGAACTTTCCGGAATTGCGCCGCTCAAGGTGGCAGCATGTTGGAGTAGCTCTGTACTTTGGTTCATATATTTTTCTTTTTTAAAACTTTTATTCTTCCATTTCTGGTAGAAACATTGTTTTTGTGGACAAATGTTCTCTCTGGTTTTGAATGCTCTGCAGCTGGAAGGATTTTTGCTGATACTTTTTATTTTTGGACATTTGTTATGATGCATAACCATGGCAACAAGGTGGTTTACAACTGGCAGCAGCTGATTAACATCACAAAAGCTCAAATAAGACCTCAACTTCAGCCACAAAACCCTGATGAGTTGAAAAGAAGACGCCATAGATCCAGAGCATCCTCTACATCAGACTGTCATACAACTACAGAGCGTCTTCAGTCAGAGGCTTCTTCAGATCTGCAGACTGCTACAGGAGATCATCCCTACCCACAGCCATCAGCATCTACAACAAATCTTTGAAGGAACTTACATAATGAGTTACAACAACATTTAATTTCCCTTTGGGATTAATAAAGGAATTTTGAATTTGAATTTGAATTTGAACAACGACTGGTGTGTCAGTTTCTTTTACTGCATGATTCTCCCTCAGCTGAGCAAACACATTTCACATCTTCTCTGTGCGTGCTTTTCTTTCTAGGTAAACCTGTGAGTTAAAATAACCTAACACTGATTTTTAAAGAATTTATTTGCAAATTATGGTGGAAAATAAGTATTTGGTCAATAACATAAGTTCATCTCAATACTTTGTTGTATGCCCTTTGTTGGCAATGACAGAGGCCAAAGGTTTTAGACACTGTTGCTGGTATTTTGACCCATTTCTCCATGCAGAACTCCTCTAGAGCAGTGATGTTTTGAGGCTGTCGCTGGGCAACACAGACTTTCAGCTCGCTCCAAAGATTTTTTATCGGGTTGAGATTTAGAGACTGGCCAGGCCACTCCAGGCCCTTGAAATGTTTTCTTACGAAGCCACTCCTTTGTTACCCGGGCGGTGTGTTTGGGATCATTGTCATGCTGAAAGACCCAGCCACATTTCATCTTCAGTGCCCCTTGCTGATGGAAGGAGGTTTTCACTCAAAATCTCACAATTCATGGCACCATCCGTTCTTTTCTTTACACAGATCAGTCGTCCAGTAGGTATGGTGTTCTTTGGATGCAACTCAGCATTCTTTCTCCTTCAAACACGACAAGTAGAGTTTTTCCCAAAAAGTTCTATTTTGGTTTCATCTGACCATATGACATTCTCCCAATCCTTTTCTGGATCATCCAAATGCTCTCTAGTGTGTTACTGATGGTAGGCTTTTTGTCACTTTGGTGCCAGCTCTCTGCAGGTCATTCACTAGGTCCCCTTGTGTGGTTCTGGGATATTTGCTCACTGTTCTTGTAATTATTTTGACCCCATGGGGTGAGATCTTGCGTGGAGCCCCAGATCGAGGGAGATTATCAGTGGTCTTGTATGCCTTCCATTTTCTAATAATTGCTCCCACAGTTGATTTCTTCACACCAAGCTGCTTACCTATTGCAGATTCAGTCTTCCCAACCTGGTGCAGGTTTACAATTTTGTTTCTGGTGTCCTTTGACAGCTCTTTGGTTTTGGCCATAGTGGAGTTTGGACTGTGACTGTTTGAGGTGGTGGACAGGTATCTTTTATAAAGATAATGAGTTCTAACAGGTACCATAAATACAGGTAACGAGTGGAGGACAGAAGAGCCACTTACAGACAAAGTTACAGGTCTGTGAGAGCCAGATATCTTGCTTGTTTGTAGGAGACCAAATACTTATTTTCCACCATCATTTGCAAATACATTCTTTAAAAATCAGACCATGTGATTTTCTGGATTTCGGTTCAGGTTAACCAACCAAATGTTTGGTTGTTGTTGTTTTTTATTGAGATAACACATCTGTTTAAGTTATTTCATCATATACTTTAGTACAGGAAGCAAAAAGTAATGTTAAAATTTTTATGTCTGATTGGATAGTGCCTGCAAGTTTCTGATCACTGTTTGAATTAAAGAGATGTTGATGTTAAGATCCTTGCTTTGAGTAGGGCAGTTTTCAACTTTAACATGCCCTTGATGGAATGGTTTCCCAGGTTGAAGTGATGGCTCGCTAATCGTGGCTTGTCTTAAAGAAAGAAATCCATATTCAGATTATACTTTGAGGCTTGTAAACAATGTTGACTATTTACAGGTACTGTATACTTACAGCAAGAGACAATTCCGGCAAATAATTTTAGCAGGAATTGCAAATAATTACTTTACACATGAACCCTTTACTTATAGGAGCTCTTTATTCGTGGCCGTTGCTAAGAAGAACTCATAGCTAACATTTTATTTTCTGTCACTTCAGAGCACATCCAAATATTTTAATCTGTTCCTCCAGAAACTCCAAGTCCACACAAGTAGGGCGATGTATTTCAGTCTGGCACTCTTCTTTAGTTGGCCAGTACTCCACCCAAGTAGTCTCACCGATGATATACCGGTATCTAAATACAGAAAAGAGAACAATGTTTTTAGTTTTTACAAAAAAGGATTTTGGACAATTATGCTTTAATCAGAGTGAATAAGGAATACGTAGACCAGCGCAAGAAAATTAACATTATAACAATTAACAGTTAATTTCTGTATGTCTCAAATCCATTTTTATCAAAACAATGAGGTCTTTTGCTTGTTATATCACTAAAGATTAAGTTGGGTGTAGCAAGTCTTTACAAATAAACATTTAGCAGAGAAACGATGGAATAAATATATAAATGCAATGCATTTATCATTCAGTCAACCTGCTGAACAATCTGAAACTGTGTCATCTCAGGTTCAGAAAAGATTATATCCCATAAACAGATAAACCTCACCAACATGATCCTTAATCATGAACCTATTTAAATAACCCTTACGACATACAACAAACTTACGAGTTGCCAACTATGTGAATATCAGATGATGCACCCATGATGAGATAGGTTTTTCCTGGTTTTAGATCTAGCGCCTCTCTGCAGTGCTGGTAACTAAGGAATATGCGAATTGTGCCCTCTGGACTCACATCGGTAGATCCTGTGGTTAAATAAAAAGGTGTTGGAAAAGAGAGCACAGCAAACAAGAACTGGCATTTCAAACAACTTACATTTGGGTCCATTTTATTGCCCTTAAAACTTACTATTTAGAATGTTATGCCTATAACAGTAAAGACAGTTTCTCTTTTGATTTAAGCACAATCTGTAACCTCATTATATCAGTATAAACCTTTGGTTTATAAAAATGGCAGCCCAAAAAATATTTTTTCCACCAATGCAGATATTACTTTCCATCTGCAAACAATCAAAATAAATAGATAACACCTACCTTCCTTAAAGGTTTGCAAGATTCTCACTGTGTAAGAGTCAGTGGTGTAATTGTCAAAGAATTCCTCCACGATCACTTTGTAAACTGAAAAAAAGAGATGCCTTGATTAGCTTGTTACCAATGCTTTACCTAAATTTTCACTCTATAATAAATACTCTTACCAAAATCTATTTTGCTTGATTCTGTGGATTCACAAGCCTTTTCTACACGAAGATCATTACTGATTTTCTCTTTTCTCTGTTTACTGCAGTTTTCTAAAAACAAACAAACAAAAAAGATATATTTGTGAGCTGAGTTGAGGGAGGAAATGTGGAATATATATTTAGAAAAATATAGTTAAATGACATGAGTGGTGCGAGGCAATAATTATCTACAATTTGTATTTGACAATTAAATTTCTTACTTTTCGCTTTTTATTAACATTATGTGTCTCTATCAGAAATCAGCCTTTGAGTAGAATCAGACAAGTAGGAGGGCTGATTGGCCCTGAACCAGTGACTGGATGGTTTGTAAGCACTACCAGTTCATAAGGACAACAATACTCTACTTCAATATATTTTTACCCAAGTAGAAGGAAAAAGTAGTGGTCCAGATTATTACTCAAGTAAAAGTAAAGAAGTATTTGGTAAGTAAGCTACTTAAGTACTGAGTAACTGTTTGATTAGAGCATCTAACATAATTTTGACAAAATGATCTAATCAAGCAAACAAAAATATGAAGTTATGTGCAATATCTGGTATTTGAAAAGATTAAATAAAAAAATCAATAATGTCAGCACAAAATTAATTCAGGAAGAAGACAAACACAGTTCCAAACCTAATTATTTTATGACATAAAGCTTCTAAAGCCATTACTTAAATTATTGGCAACATGTATACAGTACATAGGTTAAAACATTGAAAAATACCTTCAGCGAATATATAAACCAGTTCACGTATATTTACTTGTACCCCAAATGGCAGGCTTAGTAGAAAACTAACAGAACAATGATTTTTTTGTAGAAACATAAAGTCTTACTTTAACACAAACTATAAGTGTGTGTCTGTCTCTGGTGCTTTTTTTTCCAATAGAACATGCTCATTCCTCATTCAGTGAATTAACTGGAGGTGTTTGGAGTAGCCAGACGTTGTACTCAAGTACGAGTGGCACTACGTCAAAATGACATTACTCAAGTAAAAGTAACAAGTATGGTTCAGAACAAGTACTCCCAGATGTATTTTACTTTTTCAAAAAGTTACTCAAGAAAATTTAACTAGTTACTACCCACCTGAGCTTTCTTTACTAAGAAATATACATGAAGACTGCTGTTTAGGTAGTGCTTAGTCCTGAAAAGCACAACTAAAATGTTAACAATTTTAAATGTCTCCAAATAAATGATTTTATCTTTGTTTGAAAATATTGTTAAACGATTGCTTTTTAATACATGCATTGTAAAGTAATCTCTACTCTTAATATAGACTGGTTAGAGCAGAAAGGGCCATTCTAGTATCTTCTTATATTATAGTACATTTCTCTGAAAGAAAAGTTTAAATCGGGGAAGAAACACTACCACAAGAGAATGCTTTGGAAAAATCAGTGACTGTGAATTAGTTACAAGAACAGTTGGTGGATCTCCATATGTTGTGTTTTTTGCTCTCTAAGCTTTTTATTTTGACAGGTTACATTGATAATTCATTTTAATAAACACCACACATTAGCATAAAGTGGCCAAAAGTACATTCAAAGCTTGCCAATGCTAATAAGCAAAATCCTGATTTTGTCACAAAAAAAAAAATTACGTCAGCCTTTTTCAGCCTACATAGAGTGCATCCGAAAAGTATTCACAGTACATCACTTTTGGCCATGCATGTTACCTTCAGCGCATAGACATTCCTCATTTTGACAAAGTCTTAACAACTCGCCACTTCTCCTCTCAGGACGGTAGAACTTCACACACCGTTTCTCTTTAGCAAGAAACAAAGACAAATTACTTTCTTCACAGTTTTAATATTTAGTTTAAGTATTGCACATTTATAAATTTACAACAGATATTGAATGAACTGCATTATCTTTGGGCAGAGATGAATGCTTTTAACCTATTTAGAACACAGATAAATAGCAGAATTTTGCAACATTAGTTTTAGCCTGAGATGCATATACTTTTTTAGTTTAGAAACCTACTGTCATAGTATTCGTAGACTGACACCGCAGCTGGTTGCAAGAGGGTCACTTTCATCTGTCGTTCTATCCTGAAAGAGATTTCCTCAGGCCGCGTGTTAGAAACCTGTGGCAAGAGGTGGTCATTAATATTATAAAAAGTGTGTTTGTTTTGAACCTATAACATCACCTTTTAGATTCTTGTCTGATTTAAGTGATATATTTACAAATGCTCCAGATTGCTTAAATTAATTTGTTAACACAACAGTTGCTAATGCACAACATTCAAAAGAGTCATGGGGTCATTTTGAGTTTTTTTTGTCTTGACTTGGGTTATAAAATGTGAAAGACAGTCAATGAATCCAAAAGACTAAGCTAGAGATACATTCTTACCGTATTCAGATAAATGATCAGGGAGCCCTTTTCTGATAAAGCATTGTTTGTCTCATATTCTGCAATGATGCGGTCACGGCCTTTAGACAACTACACAAACAAAGGATTTAGAAATGTTTATAGTTAGTATAAATAAGATCTGATTTAAGATAATTTCTCTTAGTTATCATGTTTGTGTGCAATCCTTACTGCTTCTAGGTCATTTTTGTTAAATGTATAGCCTGTTGGTAAACCAATATCCAAGATTGACATGGATGCGTTGCGCTCACTGTTTTTGTACCTACACACACACACACACACACACACACACACGCACACACAAATGGATCAGAATCACAACAAAGTCTCAAACAGTATCACAGCTTTTAAAAACTTTGAATCCTAGCTGAAACCAGGAAAACATTCAGGTTTATATCTGATCCGTATGCCACAATATGACTCAGCATATTCCTCCCATTAGTGATACACAGAGAGTCTATAATAGTGAGTCGGGATTCGCTGGCTAACTCTGCATTTTAGCCTTCAATGTTGTATGTTTGCATATAAATAACCTGTACCTCTATAGCGCATTATTTAGTCCAGAGGACTCAAAAGCGCTTTACACCACATTATAGCCACAAGTTTCCTGGGTAAATTGGAGAACCTTTTTCCTACCGGACAAATGCTACAAAAACTACCTAATTCTACCTGTGAATATGTCTCTCCACACTGAACCATTGTCTTTTTTGGTGCTTCTTTGCCAATTAATAGCAATTCAGTAATCGTTGCATGGGTTGCTAAGATTGTTGTAGTCTTGCTGCGTTGTGAACATTAATAGCCAACTCTTGGAAGTTATGGTTGTGATCAAAATGCTCTTTCTATTGTTGCTTCTAAAAACTTAAAAGAACCATGCCACCCCAGCCAGATGAAAGAAAACAAGCTGTCCTTGTCACTAGTCTTTGCAGCACCTATATTTTTTCAGCAACTTGTTCCACCTCACAGGGGCCCCTGAAAATGCTTCCGGTTTTTTTTAGGGTAGCAAGTAGTACGTATTGAAAGTACTCTCATTTGGTCTGTTCTTGGGCCACACTACATTTGGACAAAGTAAACAAATTGATTAAATTTTTTCAAATACTGGATGCACGGCGCAGGCTCTGGAACCCGTCTCCTCGAGAGGGGTTGGACTCTCTTCCACTCTGGAGTTGCCCCCGCTGAGAGGCGCCGAGCTGGGGTGGGCATACTTGTTGCCCCCCATCTCGGCGCCTGTACGTTGGGGTTTACCCCGGTGAACGAGAGGGTAGCCTCCCTCCGCCTTTGGGTGGGGAGTCTTTGGAGGGGGTGCTGGAGAGTGCTCCTCCTGGGGACTCCCTTGTTCTGCTGGGGGACTTCAACGCTCACGTGGGCAATGACAGTGAGACCTGGAGGGGTGTGGTTGGGCGGAATGGCCCCCCCGATCTGAACCCAAGTGGTGTCTTGTTATTGGACTTCTGTGCTCGTCATGGATTGTCCATAACAAACACCATGTTCAAGCATAAAGGTGTCCATATGTGCACTTGGCACCAGGACACCTTAGGCCGCAGCTCAATGATCAACTTGGTTGTCGTCTCATCTGATCTGCGGCCGCATGTTTTGGACACTCGGGTGAAGAGAGGGGCTGAGCTGTCCACTGACCACTACCTGGTGGTGAGTCAGCTCCGATGGTGGGGGAGGACGCCGGACAGACCTGGAAGGCCCAAACGTGTTGTGAGGGTCTGCTGGGAACGTCTGGCAGAGTCTCCTGTCAGAAGGAGCTTTAACTCACACCTCTGGCAGAACTTTGAACACGTCCCGGGGGAGGCGGGGGACATTGAGTCCGAGTGGACCATGTTCCGCGCCTCCATTGCCGAGGAGGCTGACAGGAGCTGTGGCCGCAAGGTGGTCGGTGCCTGTCGCAGCGGCAACCCCCGAACCCGCTGGTGGACACCGGCGGTAAGGGATGCTGTCAAGCTGAAGGAGGAGTCCTACCGGGTTTTTATGGCTTGTGGGACCCCTGAAGCAGCTGATAGGTACCGACAGGCCAAGCGGGATGCGGCTCGGATGGTTGCTGAGGCAAAAACTCGGGCGTGTGAGGAGTTTGGAGAGGCCATGGAAAACAACTTCCGTACGGCTTCGAATCGATTCTGGTCCACCATCCGGCGTCTCGGGGGGAAAGCGGTCTGCCACCAACACTGTTTACAGTGGGGATGGTGTGCTGCTGACCTCGACGCGGGACGTTTTGGGTCGGTGGATGGAATACTTCGAAGACCTCCTCAATCCCACCGGCACGCCTTCCAATCTGGAAGCAGGGTTTGGGGACTTGGGGTCGGGCTCTCCAATCTCTGGTGCTGAGGTCACCGAGGTCATTAAAAAGCTCCTCGGTGGCAAGGCTCCGGGGGTGGATGAGATTCGACCGGAGTTCCTCAAGGCTCTGGATGTTGTGGGGCTGTGTTTTTGGTTAACGCGGCTCTGCAATATTGCGTGGACATCGGGGGCAGTTCCCTTGGATTGGCAGACCGGGGTGGTGGTCCCCCTGTTTAAAAAGGGGGACCACAGGGTGTGTTCCAACTACAAGGGGATCACACTTCTGAGCCTCCCTGGTAAGGTCTATTCAGGGGTTCTGGAGAGGAGGGTCCAACGGATAGTCAAACCTCGGATCCAGGAGGAACAAAGCGGTTTTTGTCCTGGCCGTGGAACACTGGACCAGCTCTACACTCTCAGCAGGGTCCTGGAGGGTGTGTGGGAGTTCGCCCAAAACATGTGTTTTGTGGACTTGGAGAAGGCGTTCGACCGTGTCCCTCGGGGGGCCCTGTGGGGGGTGCTCCGGGAGTATGGGGTACCGGGCCCCTTGATACGGGCTGTTAGGTCCCTGTACGACCGTTGCCAGAGTTTGGTTCGCATTGCCGGCAGTAAGTCGGGCTTGTTTCCAGTGAGAGTTGGACTCCGCCAAGGTTGCCCTTTGTCACCGATCCTGTTCCTAACTTTTATGGACAGGATCTCTAGGCGCAGCCAAGGCGTTGAGGGGATCCGTTTTGGTGACCTCAGGATCGGGTCTCTGCTTTTTGCAGATGACGTGGTCCTGTTGGCTTCATCGGAACGTGATCTACAGCTTTTGCTGGAGCGGTTCGCAGCCGAGTGTGAAGCGGCTGGGATGAGAATCAGCACCTCCAAATCCGAGGCCATGGTCTTGAGCCGGAAAAGGGTGGGGTGCCTTCTCCGGGTCGGGGATGGGGTCCTTCCCCAAGTGGAGGAGTTTAAGTATCTGGGGGTCTTGTTCACGAATGAGGGAAAAATGGAGCGGGAGATCGATAGACGGATTGGTGGGGCATCTGCAGTTATGCGGGCGCTCTACCGGTCTGTCGTGGTGAAGAGAGAGCTGAGCCAAAAGGCGAAGCTCTCGATTTACCGGTCGATCTACGTTCCTACCCTCATCTATGGTCACGAACTCTGGGTGGTGACCGAAAGAACAAGATCACGGATACAAGCAGCTGTAATGAGTTTCCTCCGCAGAGTGTCTGGGCTCTCCCTTAGAGATAGGGTGAGAAGCTCAGTCATCCGGAGGGGGCTCAGAGTAGAGCCGCTGCTTCTCCACATCGAGAGGAGTCAGTTGAGGTGGCTCGGGCATCTGGTCAGGATGCCTCCTGGACGCCTCCCTGGTGAGGTGTTTCAGGCACGTCTAACCGGGAGGAGGCCCAGGGGAAGACCCAGGACACGCTGGAGGGACTATGTTTCTCGGCTGGCCTGGGAGCGTCTTGGGATTCCTCCAGAGGAGCTGGAACAAGTGGCTGGGGAGAGGGAAGTCTGGGCCTCTTTGCTTAGGCTGCTGCCCCCGCGACCCGACCCCGGATAAGAGGAAGAAAATGGATGGATGGATGCAGTCCTCTGCAGACTAACAACCGTGGGTCAACACAAACAATGTTTTGTTTACTTCCTGGGATAAGAGCTAATTTTGAACATGGAGAAGGGCTGTTTGGGGCTGTAAATCAGTAGTCCCCAACCCCCGGGCCGCGGACCGGTACCGGGCCGTGGGTCATGTGGTACCGGGCCGCGAGCCACACATAAAGAATAAATAACTTCCAGTATTTCAGTTTTATTTATTATCTGAGGGTGAACGCTGTTTTATTTTGAAAAATAACCGGATATCCCCGTTACATAGCTCAGTCTTGACACGTAATCCCACAAGGTAGCAAGATGGATAGAAAACAAACGTTTCTTTGGAAAGGGGAAAAGGCCCAAAGCTCTCACTGATTCAGCGTTGTGGTGAGTTCGATTTTTCATGCACTTTGTATTTGTTTTTGTGGTAAATCTTGAATTATTAAAGGTATTTTTACATGTTACCATGGCGACCAGAGATCGTTAGGGGGCTGAGTGTTACTCGTGTTATGTTGTCTGCTCGATGTTAGGAAGACGCTGTTAATAAAGCTGCGAATACACATTGGATTTACGTCTATTGTTATAATTTTATACCGTCCGTTATCATTTATCCGCCACACCTTAAAGCCCGGTCCGTGAAAATATTGTCTTATATTAAACCGGTCCGTGGCGAAAAAAAGGTTGGGGACCACTGCTGTAAATTACTTGCATGGTGGTGTCACTAAATTTGGTCATGAACTGAGTTTTGCAGGGTAGGCTTGACTCCTGAGAGCAGAAACATTCTGGAAAACAGAAAATCAGAATTGCAGTATGGGAATAAACATATATACAGTAAAGACTATAGCTGGGGGACTTCAAAGAAGCTAAAACATTGCCACTGGAGCTTCCCTGCATACATCCACTGCAATAATGGTTACACTTAAACCTGCATAAGCTTAGGCAGGCTTTACGTTGCCTCACAGCTTCGCCATGTTTCAAAGCCCCAAGATTTGTGGAAGTTAGACTGGGCACCAGTCATATTAGGCTATCTAAAATAGTGACTGCCTCAAACACGGGTTACAATGATCAGATTCATATAATCCAACTTCATTTAACACAATTGTTTTGAGAAGTTCAATTAGAATCCTGTTTTGCTACTGAAACTCTGAACTGCTTTATATTGAGACTAAAAACCCATCTGTTTAGAATTGCCTTCGAGTAAATGATTGATGTCATATGTATGAAATGGGTTCATGCTCTCTTGCTTTATTGATCTTTCTCTTGCTTTATTGTGTATCATGTGTTTCATGCTAATTTGCTACTTTTACTTTAAATGTCCAATGTTATATTCCATGTCTGTTTGTTTTGTTTTTTAAATCACCAAATCATGTGAAGCACCTTGAATTACCCTGCTGTTGAAAGTGCGCTATACAAATAAAATTGCCTTGCCTTTTGGGCAGACCACATTTCAAGACAAAACTTTGTGGAAGATTGAAGGTCTAACCTGGGATCACACTGTGTGATCACAGCTGTCCTAGACCTTTTCTTTTGGTGTGAAAAGAATTGTGATGAAAAACGTTGTGTGCATGTGATTCGCAGCTCTGTAGCTGAGCAGTGCTCCCCGACAGCCTATTAAGTACTTGTACGACCAAAACCAGCCCTCTGGAGTCTTCAGGCAGTGTCATAAATTTTCTACCCTGGTCTGCCATTGACCAATGAAAATGCACTCTGGGAGAGATAGCGAGACGTCATGCAGTTTCACCCACTAAAATCTTGAGCGGTCCAGTGTGACACACCTCTATAGTTTGGTGGGGCTTGCACACTGTGGCATAAAGGAGTCCTTTGAGACGGCCAAAAAAAGCACAGTGTTAACTGGCCTTAAGGAGGGGTCTGGATGCGCTAAACAAACACTTAAAGATAATTGTGACACCTAGACTTAAACAATTGTGGTTACCTCTTGGGTTCTCATCAAGAGTGGTCATATGAATAATGTATGTATAATGTGTTGTTCTAGTCCTGTTTAGCTTTACTGACAATTACTTTTGTTCCATGATAGAGAATGCAGTTTACTTTAAAGCACGGTTGCCTTAAACTTTTTTCAGGTGTCACACCACCTTCTCCTGATTTTATGTTTAATACTATTGACACAGAAAGTCATAATGAATGGATATGAAATATGTCAAAGAATATTGCACACAAATGGCATGTCCTCATGCCATTCTTACTTAATTTTGGCATTTGTGTCAGTGAAAATGCATAAATGTTCAGACTTACAAGAGACAAGAAACAAGTGGATTGAAAGGCTCAAAATGGGTTTATATTATGTTTGTGTGTCCATACTACTAAGCGAACTGACAGCTTCAGTGCACAAAAGAAAAAAAGAGAAATTAAATATTGTTTTGACAAAATGCACTTTTCAGGGCAACACCTTGTGTGAAGCACATTTTTGTTGTTGCATGTTGTGCTGTGTTTCAATCCTTTGTTGAAGAAACAACTTTTAACCAACCAATGAAAAATTGGCAACCGAGGGAGAACTTTTTAGTTCCATCAATTGTCAGTTTAAAATTTAGCTATGGTAAGAGAAATGTGCAAAAGATTTAGATTTAGTCATGAAAGGGCCAATTGAACTGACATTTAAATATATTCATATTCTGAACGTGGAAAAAAAGCAACACAAAAGCACTACAAAGACAACATGCATTCTTGCCAGAGATACATTATTGATGTTTTTTTAGTTAAAATGTTAAGGGGACTTTTAGCTGAGCTTAGTCCAGTGTTTCTCAAACTATGGGGCGAGCCCCACTAGTGGGGCGCAGAGGTATTGCAGGGGGGGCGTGACATCAATGGGATTTAAATAGTTTCCCCCCCCCCTAGATTCTGTTGTTGTGAATGTTTCACTGCACTGTAAATTAAAACAACCAGCTCCCCCATCTCACAAATTTAAACACACTCAAATAAAGTAGCAATTGTGATCATCATTGTAAACAGAACCGGGACATGGAACATTGGGCTGGGAGTTTGACGTTGGAATATATCGCAGCAGAACAAAACAAGCTGAAGAAGCTGCATTATCAGATTCCATCTACAAAATGGACAAATATCTAAAAAGATCAGGGAACGTTTCGGAGTAAGAGAAGTCACACGGTCAACCACGGAGGAAATACAGGGATGAGTATCTTGCTCTTTATTTATTTTATTATTTGTATTTTTTATTTTGTACTTTTGAAAGCTTTGTAAATTTGATAAAACTACAACTTTTATTTTCTCCAACTGTGAGCTGAAGTTCTACATGTAGCAACTACTGACAGCATATATTTCTGAGCCGGTTTTAAACCAGTGCGCAATCCCTTTTTCCAACTAATTTATACCCTTAAAAACTTGTAGACTAACTCGGCTATTTAAATAAATAAAACACTTAGTCAGTCGTAGTCACCATTCTGTTTGGGCGATAAAAGCATGGGGGGCTTGTGTATGCTCCTTTGTCCAAAGTGGGGAATGATAAAAAAAGTTTGAGAAACACTGTGTTTAGTCACATATAAAACTAAAATGATGGGTGTACTCACAAAACCTCTATTTTGAGCTTGTAAACTCTTTCATCTTCCTCTATCTTCACTGCAAAAAGTAAAATATTTGATTATTGTAAAATCTTTCTTGAAAACAAAATTCAAACAAGAAAAACTAATGCAATCAGACACCATTTCATCAAGCATTAAACTGAACTAAACACACATTGGAAGGGTAGAATTACAGTACCTTCAATAAGCTCCAGTGTCAGGTCAAACATCTTACAGTCACTCTCTTCTTTTGTTGGCATAGCGTAATAAAGTGAGACCATCTGGAGCACAAATAAAATTAATAACTGTTACAACCCCAAAGAGTTCTTGGTTTGATTTGACTGTTATTTTTACACATAGAAATTCATTTCCTGATTAGAAGTATAAATTTGTGTGCATGTTTAACAAGATCAGTGGTCACTTAGGTATTTCTGGTCCAAATTGGCAGTAATGCAAAAACATCAACACCCAAAACCTATGCTCTGCTTATAGTAAATCAGCATCACAACGTAATGATCTAACTGCATATGCTATAGAGTCAGTATTTATAGAGTTTTTGTGAAAGGCCGAAACATTTGCAGCCATCGCTATAAAGGGAAGTTAAAGAAGATTATAGAGTTCCTAGTAGACTTTGGAAATATTAAAACTAAATATCTTTTGAATTACTTTAAATTAAATCTTTTTTTAAAGTACCAGGTACATGCTATATAGCAGAACTCACATGTCAAGGCAATGAAAAGGCAATAATTCAAAAGTTAACAAAAAACTAATTAAATTAACAATAAACGCACGAAATCCCAGAAGGAAATATAAAATCTTACGGAAAAGACCATTACACAATTTTAAGGTGAGCATCTCACTAAGCTGCTTATTGTAAGATTTGAACTGATCCTCTATGATTACAAAACCACCTGAAAATGAAAGTAGCACAGTAAAGTATGATGATCTATATGAATATCCTATCTATTGGCAGCTTGTGGAAGTGATTTAAGGAAAAGGGTTATTTCCTATACGTTATTCTCCCTATGCATTGGCATTAGCAATGAAACCATCATGAGCGCAACTACAAGCAGTCTCTGAAAATCACAACACTCAAAGTTAAGCCCATTCTTTATGAATTGGTTTGAACATTTTACCACAATAAACTGTAACCACAAGAAAACATCATGAGCAGTAATATCGGTAAGTCGTAATGAAACAGAAAGGAAACAGTAACGTCACTTTGACAAGCTGAGACCATCTTTGAATTCATTCCATGAAACCAAGGTGTCTCTTTATCAATGTGTTTTGGGTGCAGTGGCGTCCTCTCACAGTCCGAAAACATGCACATTGTTAAGATTGCTTGGATGTGTGTGTTTAACTCTGCCATTGATTGACGAACTGCATAGGAGGTATCTTGCCTCTGGCTGTAGAACCAAAACTCCTCCTTAACGCTAAATTTAGATTAAGGTTCACAGACCCTGAAGTGTACTGCTTGGCTGCAGGGGTTCATTAAATGTGTAAAAACTAAAATATATATAAAACATATATAAAATTATATGCACACAAAAGTCCTTATAAAATAATAATTAAAAGGAAAAACAAGAAAATAAAGATTCATTGAACATCAAATAGGATGTAGTGTCATTTATGAAGATGGATACATTGATTCTGACTGAATTTAACTACATGTTTGATCAAACTGTATTGAAATCTTTTATTAATATCTAAACCGGCCCTGGCCCTCGTTTGATGCCTGGTCTCGGCGCCCGGCGTTGCGTGGGATCAGGACCCGGGAGCTGGCACAACTTGGCGTCCAGATGCTGACTGAGCCCGGCCTGGGGATGCTGTCCGTCCCCTGCGGCTATTGGTGGGGCGCTGGGATGTTGGCGGTGGGGATTGGCCTAGGGTGGAGGCGTCGCATGGCGGCCGGCCGCGGCCCCTGCAGTGCCGGGGGCCCCTCGTCGGCCGGTCCCTTGTCGGGTCCCTGCTGTGGGGTGGGGTGCCCCTGGGCCCCGGCTCCCCTGGTCCGTTGACCGGCCCGCCCTGGCGCAGCCGGTTGCCGGCGGGGCCCGTGGGCTCGTCACTGCTGCCCCCCCGGGCCCCTGCATAGTGGCCGCTGGATGTTCCCCTGGGGTTCTCCTTTTCTCCTCTCTTGGGGGATGTGGTCGGCTCCGCCCGGGGCTCTGGCGGTCCTTTGGACGTCTTTGCTCCGATCTCCTTCATGTCTGCATCGATTCCTGGGGGACGGATTGATGTCTTCTCACACCAGCTATCGAACACTCTTATGGAGAAACCTTATATGCACCAGCATGCTAACACACACACATAGATGTGGGGTCTCTGGTGTTTAAGGATATATTCTTGGGCTGAGGTTATCATTACTAGAGCTTGATTAATCGGTACCATGAGTTTTTCTGTGACATTGTTGTTGTATTTTTATATCTATTTTTGTGTGATGTGGTTGGGTAATTCTTAGTTCACAATGTTTGGTTGGTTTTGTCGATGTTCCTTTTTCGTGTTTTGTTTTTCCCCCTCTCTCTGCCGTCCTGTGGGTATGGAGGCAGATTTCAATGTTTTCCTGTGTTTTCTTTGTTCCCCTTCCTCTCTTGTATTTTCAACTCACCCTCTCTCATGACATTTTGTTTCCTACCTCTCTTCTTCATCTTCCCTCTTTGTTCTCCTTAATTTTCCGTCTCCGTGTCCATAACATCAGGAAATAAAAACCCCAACAATTCATAATAAAGATTTTTCACACATAAATCAAGTGGAGTACTATAGCAAAAGCTGTACTGCTCCGCTTGTGAAAGTAAATCTGTTGGGCTTCTACTTGGTATTCAGACACCAATTCTGAGCTCCACACTGCCAAACAGGACACGTAAAAAAAAATAAAAAAAATAAAAAATAAAAAATAAAGCTGCAACACAATTTAGAAGTAATATTTAAAGAACAAATTTAAACACCATCAACAAATCCTTACTTATTTTGATAAAAGAATGTTTCTATATTATCTGTTATATATTATATCCCCCCTCCCAATGAGAATTTAATAAAAAAAATTTAAGTGAAAGGTTATGAAAAAAATAAAAGTAAGTAGTTTACTAAGTCTCATTATTTTACATGAACACAGCAAAAACATATTTTTCAAAAACAATGAGTTATACTTACATTAAGCGTTGCTTCTCCTGTCCCTGTTGCAGTCACTTTGACATCCTTATTAATACCATCAAACTGTTGTGAAAATGGGATGTTGTTTACAAAAAAAACAAAAAACATGTTGAGATATATTCACTCAGAACCTCTGGAAGACGATTAGAAATTAACTCATAACTGAGACAAATGTACATTAAATTTTAGACAAAAAGAACTAATGTAAAGTAACATAACTAAAGTCAAGATTTTGCGAAGCTTTAACAAAGCCCTTGTTTTTTAACTAATTAACTAATACATTTTTTAACTTGTTTTACAACAATTAGACGTCTGCTCATTTTTACCTTTCAACAGAAACACAGCTCGTGAGCCGATCACAGATACTTCCAAACTAACTAACAAACCACCAATTGTTATTTTTGTAAATGTTCTCATTTTAGGCCTAAATGTAATGAAACAACTTAACACAACAAGAAATCTCCGTATTATGTTTAATAGTACGTAGCAAACTATAATGCTACTGTATGCTCTCAAGATGGCTGTCTTCTTTGTAAGTCCATAATTCAAAATGACATTAAAAGTAAATCTGTTCATTGACCTTCAAACACCAAACAACTCTTGCCATCTCAGGCAGGAAGACCAGATACTGCACTTGTAACCCTCAGTATACCTCTTAAATATATATTTCTCTGTTGGAACAGCAGTGTTGATTTTAAAGTAAACCTTATGGAATTTCATATGTCTTTGTTCATATAATCACCATATGTGCATATTTTTCAACAGTATACACTTACTAGTCACTTTATATGGTACCCTTCAGAACTTCCCATTGTTCATGTCATACATTAAAGAGGGTTTTTGAAATATTTCTCAGAGATTGACAAGACAGCACTATGGAGTTGTTGCAACTTTTTTCATCAGCACATCTATAATGTGGATTTCCTGTATTCCAAAGGTGCTCTGTTAGAGATTTGATTGCTGTTGATGTGATTGATACAACATGAGATTAATTCATGCTTTCATGTTGTGTAAGCCAAATTTGATTGGAACACTAAATGTTGCAGCTGAAATCAAGACCAGGCGATGTTTTTCCAGTCTTTTACTGTCCAAACTCTGTGCCTGGGCCGACTGTTGCTTCAGTTTCCTGTTATTAGCTGAAAGGAACAGCACCCAGTGTGGTCTTCTGCTGCTGCAGCTAATCTGCCTCAAGGTCTGATTTGTTGTGCATTTTTGATCTTATCTGACCTACTGTTGCCTTTCTTTCAACTCAAATCAGTCTGCTCGTTCTCTTCTGAACTCTGACATAAAAAATGTGCATCTGTCCATGCAAAGTTTGGTTACTGAATATTTTCTTTCTAAGCCTAAGGGATTGTTCTGCAGTTTTTAAGAAACTGCTGATCATGGAATGATAGTCGGCACCAGCCCATCTGTCACCGTGTTAGATGCCTCATAAATGGCTTTTCTTCTGTTCTGATGGTGAGTGAATTACAACAGCTCATCTTTACCAGGTTTAGATGCCTAAGTGCATTGAGTTTCTTACATATTTTTGGCAGATTTGTTATCTGTGTTAACAAGCAATTGAGCACACTGTATGGACCCGATAAACTAGCTGATGAGAGTATTTACAGGTTTTAATTTCCAAAAATAGTCAATACAAAAGCATCCGTAGAGTTATATTTCTTTACAGTATGCTGGGTTTGTTTTGTCAGTCTTATGGTTCTTTAGATTGAATTGCACTAAAACTGAAGTAATTATTTTTGGACCTAAAGAGGAACGATCAAGGGTCAGCACACAGCTTCAGTAACGTAATACAGCTAGAAACTACTGATCAGGCCCGAAATTTAGGTGTAGTAATGGACTCAGACCTGAACCTCCAGGGACACATAAAGGCAATAACAAGGTCAGCCTTTTATCACCTGAAGAACATGTCTAGGATTAAAGGACTGATGTTGCAACAGGACCATGAAAAACTCATGCATGCATTTATCTTTAGTCAGATTGTTAACTTCAATAGCGTCTTCACAGGTCTGCCTAAAAAGTAAATTAGACAGCTGTAGCTGATCCAAAACACTGCTGCTCGTGTCCTCACTAGAACCAGGAAAGTAGAGCACATCACCCCAGTTCTAAAGTCCTTACACTGGCTCCCTGTAGCTCAGAGAATAGACTTCAAAATACTTTTACTAGTTTATAAATTATTGAATGGCTTAGCACCAACGTATCTTGAAGATCTACTGTCACTATACCAACCCCCCAGACCACCCAGGTCCTCTAATTCTAGTCTACTCAACATCCCTAGAATAAGAACCAAACATGAAGAAGCATCTTTCAGTTTCTATGCTCCTCTAATCTGGAACAAACTTCCAGACAACAGCAAAGCTGCTGAAACACTGAGTTCTTTTAAATCATGGCTAAAAACCCATCTGTTTAGAGCTGCCTTTGAGTAATGTTTTCATGTATCATATGTTTCGTGTGTGCATCATGCTTTTTTGCTGTTTTAACTTTATATGCTTTCTCTGTTTCACTGCTATTTTTATTTTATCCCTTAATCATGTAAAGCACCTTGAATTACCTTGTTGTTGAAAGTGTGCTATACAAATAAAATTGCCTTATCTGAACTACTATAGACTCTTTGTACTAAATAGTCTTCATTTTTGCTTTTAACGTGAACATGCTAAATGCAGAAATATTCCTTTCTGTAATTGATCAGAAAATCACTTTTAACAATTATTTATGCATCTTTCTCACCTTAGATGTTCTAGTGGTGTAGTGATTTTCGTTATTGAAGTTTATTTTGTCCACCAGAGACCTGCCTTCTATTGATATGTCCACATTAAGATCAAATGGGGGTTCATTCACATTTGAGGCATACTCGGCTACAGCCTGATACACCATTATTGTAGCCTGGGAAAAAATGTATAATTTAGAGTCAAACTATCAGATTAAAAAGAAACAAAGGAATTGCACATTAAAAGATATAACTATGTTCACATATGGAAGGTTTTGTCTACCTGAGTTGATCCGTAGCCTCCGCCAACCTTCTGCTGTTGACTGAGCCATCGTACAATAGGTTTGGCTTCTTGAAAGGCCTTTAACAAAAGCAGACAAAAAACTATGTTGACTTTTATTTAATGTTTTATTCAATGTATTACATGATCTAAATGCCTTTTGGGATAATGAACATTTATTTTGATCTACTAATAAGGTTGCCCAATCTAACAATCTAATGTTTAGGGTTTTGAGCCTAAGGCAGCAAAGGGAACATGGATGCGAATAGGCCAATAGTTTTCTATTCAAAGGGAGCTGAGAACATTGCTTTTGCTTCCCTACATTATTTAATCTGGCAAAAACTTGTAATACAGCATAGACCATTAGATCTTTTGAGAGAGAAATTTTACTGAACCGTACAAAACATGCACTAATATTATAATTAATTGAGAAGTTGACATGCCTTATGAGTTCAATTTAAATCCGACCTGAAAAGTTAGATATATCAAAAATATTATTCAACATTCAGCTGATGTTTATTATTCTTCATACATAGTCAAAAAACAAAAGCAATCCCCCCTCACATATATATATATATATATATATATATATATATATATATATATATATATATATATATATATATATATATATATATATATATATATATATATAATTCCTAGAACTAAATGTATTGAAAAGGTCAGTATGCATTGGCATTTAACACAGAAGTTTTAGAAAGACATTTCAGTTACACTGAATTTGTTATGGACTTTTTCTGTGGTTATTTTACCAGACCGAGTTTTGTTAACTGCAACTGCATAGTGCATTGCAAAACAATTCATCTCAACCTTGAAGAGACATTTAAACATCATGTTGTAATATAGCAAAATCTTGCCCTATCATGTCTTTTCAAGCTTTTGTCTGCAAGTTATTTGATTTGAAATTTTTTCATTTCATTTATTAAGATCCCCATTAGCGCCTGAAATCTCAGTTGCTATTCATCCTGGGGTCTCCTACATTACATCACAAATTTACATAATTCATCATTTTATTACATTATTCACACACACACACACCCACCCACACACACACCCACCCACCCACACACACACACACCCACACACACACACACACACACACACACACACACACACACACACACACACACACACACACACACACACACACACACACACACACACAACCTAGAGATAATCTACAATAGCCCAATGCAATTAACTAAATAAACAAACAACAACTGCTAAACATTAGTACATATAAACCATAAATAGCTCTCCAATACAAACTATAATGCATCTTTCCATATTACCATACTCTTCCCGTATAATGACTCTTGTGTGAAGAGAAACTATTTTAACTTCTTTTGAAAACATTTCCTGTTATTTTCTAACAACAGAAATCCTGGTAATCCATTCCATGCAACCATGGCCCGATAAAAACTGCTCTCTGAAACTGATTAGTTCTGACTAAAGGCAGAACACATCGCATTCTAGTGGTTTGTCTTGTGCAATAATTGTGTTGATCAGCAAAAAATGAAAATTTTCTGTAAATTATTTCAGGAGTTTTTGTTTCAATGATATTACAAATAAATGATAATAAAAAGATATTTCAATCTATATTTTACAGTTAACCATGCCAAATTGTTGTGCATTGTGATTATATTAGTTGTATATGGACAACCCAAAACGATATGTGCCACTTTATTCTGTGCAACTTGCAATCTATTTAAATTATTTTCATTGGTATTTGACCAAACAACTGATGCATAGTCTAGATGAGATAATACTAGAGATTGGGCTAACCGTTTGATCAGCCACTTGGAAATACATTTCTTACAGTATCTGATCATTCCCATACTACGACCCATTCTTTGCAATAATTTATTTATTTGGCAATTCCAAGACAGTGAGTTATCCACAATTACACCCAATAAATGAATATCTTCTACTTGCTGAATCACATTTCTTCCTATCTCTAAGTGCAATGTTAGTGATAGCTTACGAAAATATTTTGACCCAAGTATCATACATTTTGTTTTACCTGCATTAATCAGTAATCTATTGTTGATAATCCATTGTATGACCAAGTCTAACTCCGTATTCAACATAATATTCAATTGATCTACATCTCTTTCTGATAAACACAACGTTATGTCCTTGGCATACATTGCCATGGTTGCATGTTTAATTACAAGTGGAAGATCATTTATAAAAACAGAGAATAAAAGCGGTCCTAAACAACTGCCCTGGGGCACCCCACAACTCATTTCTACCACCTCAGAGTAGCTTCCATTAAAGTAAACTGTGTACTCATGTTTACTAAGATAGCTTTCAATCCATTGAACAGCAGTTGGTTCAAATCCATAACAAACTAACTTTTTAAATAAAATATTATGGTCTAGAACATCAAATGCAGCACTTAGATCTAAAAAGACTGTGCCCACCAATTTTGTATCATCAATTTCCTGTAGCCAGTAGTCAGTTAACTGAGTAAGTGCTGTTATTGTGGAATGACCCCTTTTATAAGCATGTTGATATATTGTGTTTAACCCATTGACTTCCAAATACTCTTGTATTTGATCATACACAGCTTTTTCCATCACTTTGCTTATTCCCGGTAGTAAACTTATTGGTCTGCTGTTCTGACCTGAAAACTGTTCTTTGTTATTTTTAACTAAAGATAAAATTGTTGCTTTTTTCCATTGTGAGGGAAAAACACCTGCTGTTAAGCTCAGATTAATAATATGAGAAATGGGTAAGGCAATAACATCTACCACCATCTTTAACAATTTTACATCTAACTGATCAATTCCACAGGGTTAATCTTTACCTGTTTGTAATATTTTCTTCACACTGTCCTCTGTTACAGTGTTAAATTTAAATGTGCAGTCTTTTGTTATCATTATCCTGTTTGTTATTAATTCACATGAGATATTTTCATATTGTCCCAAATCCATGGCTTGTCCAATTTTTTTATTTTATGCTTAAAAAAATGGCTTAAATAATTAGCAATCTCTTTTGGTCTAGTGAGGCAAATCCCATCAGCCTCTAATGATGTTGTTTTACATTTTGTTTTCCTTCCCAGTAATTCATTAAGTGTTTTCCATACCTTTGCACTGTCCATTCCACCATCTCTTAATTTATTTTGATAATATATTTGTTTTTTTACGTTTGTTTATTTTAGTCACCAGATTTCTTAATTTACGATACTTATTCCACTGAACCACGTCATTCTGTTCAATAGCTTCTGCTTTGGCTTGATTCCTGTGCCTCATATATTCTTTGAATTCTTGATCCAGTCATGGAGTTGAGACATTTCTTACGTTTTGTTTCCTTAAAGGAGCATGTTTGTCTATCACTCTGGTTATCAAGTTTTCGAAGATGGCCAATGCTCTACCAGGATTCTGCTGCTGTGTAACCTCTGACTATTCTACACTCCTCATTTCTTCTACGAAATCATTCTCTTTAAACTTTTTATAAGTCCTTTTATGAATAAAATTTTGACCGGATTTAGGTACTTTTGTTATTCTTTTTACAGCTATTAAATTATGGTCACTGCAACCGACTGGAATAGAGACTGCCTCCGATAATTCTGAGTGCACAAAAGAGGACTTTTACAGATTTTCCAGGTTGCTATTTGACACAACACTCACCTTGTCCTTAACAAGTGCAAGAAGAGTATACGCCGTGGCCTCCAGTGTACAAAGTGTTCCCTTTGGAACAGGCCAGTGGGACCGATCTGGGAAAGACAGTCATATATTATAACTACATTTTGTGTATGATGACCTTTTTAAAAAATTTCAAATTCCCTTTATTTTTTATTGTGGGTTTTTCATATGAAATGTTAATCTAGAAAACCTGGGGCAGCAAACTTGAACAGGATCTCTCGTTTTAGTTTTTGATTGATTGCCAGAGCGTATGATGTCAGCGCAACAGCATAAGGGTTGGCGAGGCTCTGCAGTCGGCCGTTCAGGTAGGCTTCTGCTTTGCTCATGCTGTTTTGAAGGCTCTATTTAAAAAGCAAGGAAAGGTCATATAAAAACATTACTTATGATAAGTAATGATAAGATGCGATATGTATATATACAGTATATATATATACAGTATATATATATACAGTATATATATATATATATATATATATATATATATATATATATATATATATATATATATATATATATATATATATATGGACTGAACTTATATTGTGCTTTTCTAGTCATACTGTCCACTCAAATCACTTTACACTGGGGCCACAATCACCCATTCTCACTCACAAACGCAGACACATTTACACACCGATTATGGAGCTCAGTAGGCAATTTAGGATTAAGTGCTTTTGAATTTATACTCTTAAACAAGCAAATACATACTTGTTGAAGCTTCTGGCTAGAACATGACAAAACTCCAACAAAACTTTTGACTTAAAGCTCTACTCCTTTGTCCAGTCATAAGGAGAACGCAAATGATTGTTGTCACATGTAGATCACAACCAGTACTTGCTAGAAATTCCTCTAATTATTAGTGATGGTCTTCACTATATTCCCTGACCGTTGTGCAATAAGATCCTTTTGCTGCATTGGAACATCTCTGCAAAGGATGCAATCAACAAATGTTGGGAAAACATGCCACAATATAGGTGAGGTATATGACTCAACTTTTTTAAATTGTTGTTCAGTCAATGGCAGTTTAGAACATTGCCTAGGCAAGAACAAGAACTAGAAATAGTTTATTATTTCACTAAAAGGAGATTGATATTTTTAATTTAAAGCAAAATGAATGTTGTCTGATGTCTGGGAATGCTATGTATGGATGGGTTACTCACATTAACAGTTCCTAAACACATTTGACTTGACTCCCTCATGGCAATCAGGCAGAAAGCAGTCATGGAGGCATCTGAATCTACACCACCCACATCTCCCTGTACAAGTATATTGGATACAAAGCTGATAATATCTTCCCTGGTTTTGTACACTATATTTATGAGCCAGTACTGTTTTATTTGTTTTACTCACTATCATGTGTTTATCATGTATGTCCCCAATTTCGACAAACATGCCATCAGGTTGCTGTGTGTGAAGAATCAGAAACTTGATAGCGCCACATACCACATCTGATTCAATGTGCACATGACCTCTTGCCATGGCAAACACCTTGGCAACATAGGCAGTCAGCCTTTCCATTAGAGATACAAGAAGAAGACAGCAGAAATATATAGATGGAAGTTTAATGATAAAAAAATTTAATTATAATTTTCTCTTAAAATATTTCATTCATAAGTATGCATCTCACCAGGTGCTGCTTGATTTCCACTGAAAGATAGCAAAAGATCCATCATCTTTTCGGAATTTAAGCTGATTTTTGTAGCCTGCAAAAGAATTCTACACGTTTAATTACCTTATCACATGAGACTGAAGTTTCAGAAAGCTTACTGTATCTGTATAAAGTATTTTTAATACTTTTAATATGTTACAGGTAGCAGTTGTTGGCATCTGTGCCTAAAAAAGAGTCTATAAAGCGTACCACTTTTAATATGCTGTATAGCTTCGTTGCGCTTTTCAAAGCCCACAGCTTCCCATTGGTTGGTTTTATCCAAATAAATAGCAGCAATGACAGGCAGGGTCATGGCAGCCATGTTCTGCTCTCCACAACCACCAGGCTCTTTGATCAGAGTATCCATAGACTTCCCACTAATGGCATTATCCAACAGTGTATTCATCTGCCCAATTCCTGTGTTTACAAAAAAAAGGTTATTTACCAAGATTATCATTGGCAAAGGACAAAAGCATCTTTACAAAAATATTCTGCAGTTATCTGTGCTACTTGTGCCAATGTGATGAAGATTTTGGGGCAGATTTACTATACCTGGTGAATAGCTCTTTAACAGCTTCCTAAATAGTTAGGTGCATGGTCTGTTAAATCATCTACTTGGAGTCTCAATGACTATGTGGTAAGTAAAAATAAAAAATACAAATAGAGAATCAAAACCCGATCATTTACATCTTCACCTTTCTGCTCTTGGTCAAATCTGATAGGCACTACATTGTTGCAGGAGTTATAAACTCTTATTCTATTGCTGGAAATAATTTGTCTTCTTTGCATTGAGCCCTTCTCCTATACAACCTTTTATTATGGGAATGGCACAAATTTGTTATGTCAGCTGTCTACCAGCAAAATGGATGGGGGGGTTTTGCTGTTGGCTCACATCAAGAAGATCCTGACCAATCAGGGAGTTTTCTATGCTGAATTTTAATCCAATAAAAGCATTTTTGAGTACAACTTTCTCACACCTGTCAAAGAGATTTGGGTGTTTTTCGGTGTCTTTGGAACCAGATGGGCCATGGAAATGTCACTGTTAATAACTTCCACTTGTCTGCCGCCTATGACAGGAGATAGAAAGACAGATTTACAAATAGAAAACTATACATTAGACTTTGCATATTTTGATGTTCTAATCTTACCTTTTCTAGCAGGATCTAGTGTTAGTTTTACTGGTACTTGCTTAAGCTCACCTTGAGGCTAGAAAAAGAAACAAATCAAGAGCAATAAGTCTTGAAGTTAACCTGCAGTTAAAGAGACAGAGCTAAAACAAAGTTCTCTGCTTAACATAATTTGGAATTCTACTAACATTTTACAAAGAAAATTTTGTGGCTTTTTCTTCCATTGTTTTTGTTTATATAACCTGTTTCCAATCTGTTATTAGATTAAAAAAAGAAAAGAAAAAAGTAAAATCTTTGAGAGATCAAGTTGAAGTAAATAAATTGGGTAATGTTGGAGTGTTCTTATCGAAATGTTTTCTCAAATTTTGCCCAATTCTAGGTACAAATGGTGATGAAAACATAGATCTCACAGAATGAGTTAAGAATACAGGTCCTTCTCAAAAAATTAGCATATTGTGATAAAGTTCATTCTTTTCCATAATGTAATGATAAAAATTAAACTTTCATATATTTTAGATTCATTGCACACCAACTGAAATATTTCAGGTCTTTTATTGTTTTAAAACTGAGGATTTTGCCATACAGCTCATGAAAACCCAAAATTCCTATCTCAGAAAATTAGCATATCATGAAAAGGTTCTCTAAACGAGCTATTAACCTAATCATCTGAATCAACTAATTAACTCTAAACACCTGCAAAAGATTCCTGAGGCTTTTAAAAACTCCCAGCCTGGTTCATTACTCAAAACCGCAATCATGGGTAAGACTGCCGACCTGACTGCTGCCCAGAAGGCCATCGTTGACACCCTCAAGCAAGAGGGTAAGACACAGAAAGAAATTTCTGAACGAATAGGCTGTTCCCAGAGTGCTGTATCAAGACACCTCAGTGGGAAATCTGTGGGAAGGAAAAAGTGTGGCAGAAAATGCTGCACAACGAGAAGAGGTGACCGGACCCTGAGGAAGATTGTGGAGAAGGACCGATTCCAGACCTTGGGGGACCTGCAGAAGCAGTGGACTGAGTCTGGAGTAGAAACATCCAGAGCCACCGTGCACAGGCGTGTGCAGGAAATGGGCTACAGGTGCTGCATTCCCCAGGTCAAGCCACTTTTGAACCAGAAACAGCGGCAGAAGCGCCTGACCTGGGCTACAGAGAAGCAGCACTGGACTGTTGCTCAGTGGTCCAAAGTACTTGCATGTCATTCGGAAATCAAGGTGCCAGAGTCTGGAGGAAGACTGGAACGAAATGCCAAAATGCCTGAAGTCCAGTGTCAAGTACCCACAGTCAGTGATGGTCTGGGGTGCCATGTTAGCTGCTGTTGTTGGTCCACTGTGTTTTATCAAGGGCAGGGTCAATGCAGCTAGCTATCAGGAGATTTTGGAGCACTTCATGCTTCCATCTGCTGAAAAGCTTTATGGAGATGAAGATTTCATTTTTCAGCACGACCTGGCACCTGCTCACAGTGCCAAAACCACTGGTAAATGGTTTACTGACCATGGTATTACTGTGCTCAATTGGCCTGCCAACTCTCCTGACCTGAACCCCATAGAGAATCTGTGGGATATTGTGAAGAGGAAGTTGAGAGACGCAAGACCCAACACTCTGGATGAGCTTAAGGCCGCTATCGAAGCATCCTGGGCCTCCATAACACCTCAGCAGTGCCACAGGCTGATTGCTTCCATGCCACGCCACATTGAAGCAGTAATTTCTGCAAAAGGATTCCCGACCAAGTATTGAGTGCATAACTGAACATAATTATTTGAAGGTTGACTTTTTTTGTATTAAAAACACTTTTCTTTTATTGGTCGGATGAAATATGCTAATTTTTTGAGATAGGAATTTTGGGTTTTCATGAGCTGTATGCCAAAATCATCAGTTTTAAAACAATAAAATACCTGAAATATTTCAGTTGGTGTGCAATGAATCTAAATTATATGAAAGTTAAATTTTTATCATTACATTATGGAAAAGAATGAACTTGATCACAATATGCTAATTTTTTGAGAAGGACCTGTACAGCGAAATAGGGAGGCCAAACAACATTTTGGAAGTAGAATGTTTTTGCACAATAAAAGGGTATAGCAATCCATTGCATTTGTCTCTCTTACCACCACTTTCAAAGTCTTTCTGATTCCATCTGAGAGGTGAGAGTTTTTAACAGATGCTTTGATCTCAATAGGATAAGATCCGTGTGTCAAGGGAACAATAATATATGGTACAGATCTCGTAGTCTGGTTTCCGACCCGAACTTCATTTTGAAACCACTTCTTTTTGTAAGCTGCACTGCAGATACTGGTCTGCTCTTTCAGCTCAACTCGTACCTTTAAAGCACATCGAGATGGAGAGTTGGACAGAGAAACAGACTCAAGATCAAATAGTCATATATTAACAATGAAGGGCAGACAAGGAAAATCAATGCGAATGTTTCCAAAGTAGGCTGGTTTCCAATTGACTGGAAATAAGTCAATTGCTATCATCTAAATCCTTGCTATTTAAATTACTTCACTCGGTGCACATTTTACATTAGAACAACTCAAACTCACTGTTATGGGATAGTCGTTGTAGTTATGGAGAATTGCTTTAATTTCTAGCTGCTCTCCTTGAACCACCGAGTAGGGCAACCTGAGGTCGATAAAGAATGGCTTCCAGATAATGACCTCCAATGGCTTGGCTACACAGATACCTTTGAGGAAGCAGGAAAAAACACAAAATTTAAAATACAGATGGAAACCAAAGCTGTGAAGGATATAACAATTGCTAGCATTTTCCTACTGAAGTCTTACAAGGTTCTAACTAGAGTCTTGCTCCTTTTAAACGGCAGTTTAGGCTTTTTGTAATCCTTGCCAGAAATATAAATCTTAAATAAACTACAGTTTCTATTCTGTATTGATGCAAGTGTGCAAAAGACATGTATGCAGTTTTGAAGTTCTTGTAAGTATGATCAAAAAAGACTAAATGACCCCTAAAGGATTATTTTAGAAATCAGAATGTTAAAACTGGAAAAAGGATCAAATATAAATTACATGACTATAAATATTTAAATAATATTTAATGGAGAAGTCTACTAACTTTTACTTTAATAATATAGAGTAAATCAATCAATCAATCAATCAATCAATCAATCAATCAATCAATCAAATTAAAACAACGACAAATTAAGCTGCACAGACAGCCAGTACGCACCATAAGTTCTTGACAGACTGATGCCAGTCAACTGCCAGGTAGTGATTGTATCTGGCAAAGGTTTAGTTATCACAGCTGACACGGTCTTACTAAAAGAAAAGGAAAAGATAACTTTGGTGAAAGAAAATCTAAGTGTTGCCCCAGTTTTTCTTGTATTCTTCTTCTTACCAGTTGGGGTCATTTGTAGGGCATCTATTTAATGGGATATCACTCCAAAGCCAACTTTCAGGGAAATGGGAGCGTGTCTTTATTTCATTTCTGTCACTGTAACCATCATCTACCTCACCTTGGGAAGAGATTAAAAGCAACAAGCATTTTCATTTTTACTTTAAGAACTCATGTTTAATACAAATAAGAATAAGTTGCTGAGACCACTTATTTTTTCTGCTTATCTCTTACTGCGAGCAAGGTGTAGGACTTCCACCTTCTTCTCATCTCTCTGTTTTTTCATCTCTTTGCAACAATGCAGAAAGGCTTGCTTGCATGACGGACCATCTACAATGTACTCAGTGCGCCTCTCACAGGTGTAAGATACAGGAATTTCCTTCATACCATCCAAACAGCAGTCTTTTTGTAATTTCTCTGTATATTGACTAACTGAAAAACAATAAAAGGCCAAAGTCATAGTGAGCACGCATATGTCAATGGTTTTTATAGATTACAGTTCTGCCTTTATTACAGACCTACCACACACAAAAAAAATCCTTTAACTTCACACAATTTTCTTCTGATTGACTGTATTTTAATTTGGCAGATTGTAATCTGTCAGAGTCTGAGACATACCCTCTCACACTACAAATGATTATGTATTCAGCCCAATGATGTGTACAATGCTCACTTATGGCTTCGTTGCCATGAACAATAAATTTCACAAATGGCAGTTACTGGAAATACCAGTCAGATATCCAGAAGCAGTTAATCCGGAAAGATAACAATTGGAAAAACTCAGGTGACCTTAAAGGATGGTAAACATCACAATTTCAACATAATTAGTGCTAGAAAAATGCGGCAGCATTACTAGTCTTTTTGATACTGCAATATTTACACTAACTAACTGATCTCCAGCTAAGACAGGCTGCCACAGATTTATTAGACATGCCAAAACAAATCTGTGGGATGCGCATTGTAGAGACTCCACATTGGACAATACTTCATCAGTATTATAAAGAAACATAGCAAAATGGAATCTATATGACTAAAAAATTATTGGTTTGTTTTACACAAATTAGTGGTATTACCAAGCACTATTAGGAAAACCCAAGAAAAGGTGCAGTCAAATACTATATAAAATGGTAGATAAAGAATAAATAATGTTGATTAATTCTAACTAAAAAATATATGCAGTGACAAAAGGCTTATTAGGTCATTTGAAAAATAAATCTTACTCAAGGTGGTTCTGACATCCATGATAGTACTTGCTCGTTTCCTCCTGGCAGAAGCTGGACATTTTAAATCTGGAAAAAAAAATAAAATAAAAAAATACAATGTTATAATCAATTTCAGAAAGTATAAAGAACACAGCATGGGGAAAATAAAATGTCCCTGTAAAAAAAGCTAATTTAAGGTTATAGATGCAGAAACGTTGTTATTTTTTTATTCAAACTTGCTAAACATTAAGATATTGACTACAGATGCAATTGTTCTCTTCAGGTGTGAGGCTTAAACTCACTTATCAGCCAAATCATTTTTCCTCTACCTTAAAAGATCCACAATCAAGCACTGTGAAATATATTCCTTAACAACATTTTGGCCTTTAAATAATAATTTTCTTTCTCTTTTAACTATTTTCTTATTTGCTTTGCCAATCTGTTTCGCTTGAATCCCCACAAACCTATGTTTAACCTTTTTCTCTAGATTTCTTGTTTTCTTTTTAGTTAAGAAAGTACCTCACAGATAATGTGAAATTGATGCTGTTTTAAACCACATATTCAAACGATTCCAATTTCTGACACAGCACAAAGAGGACTAAAAAGAAAAGTCAATTGTCACAATAACATTTAATGTCAGAGGTTGTAGGTATTCTCCTGGTGGATATAATTTTCATAAAAATAAACTAAAAAGAAACTGTCTTTTTTTGCAAAGGCATGAGGGGGTGTTGTGCAATTCAATTACCATTGGCATTTGAATTGTCCCCCCATCACCACTTTCCCCATAGCAGTTTCTGACACAGAGAAACGTGAACGCCACAGCTTGTAAACAGCTGGTAATTGTCAGGAATACTTGCAGGTGTTCACATGCCCAGAAATATGTTTCTTTTGTCCTGTGTTTGACATTACTTGTACAAAAAACAAAGTTAGGAGTTAGTGTTACCTGTTCTGTGCTGTGTTCCACCATAGTTGGTCTCAAACAACAGTCCTGCATCGTGGAGCACATTCATGCCATCCTTCCCTCCACCTGGTGTGCAGCCTGAGTCATATTGCTCCACGACATCCCATATCTAATCAGAGAAGTAGATTGAAAAACAAAAAATTTAACCATGCAAGAAAGAAGTCTTAAGTTCCACACGTGGGTTTTTTTTTCTTGAAAAACGGTTTAATTGATTTTGAGATCTATAGGTTTGATTTGTGTATAACACTGTTTCTCCTCTAAGGAGCTCTCTCTTTTTACAAATGGAAATTAATCATCCATCTATCCATCCATCCATTAGGGGGCTAGTGCCTATCTCCACCATTCATCTGGCGAGAGAAAGTACACTCTGGACAGGTCGCAAGTCCATTGCATATTAGGGTTAGGGTTAGCCACATTGATCTTTACTGATTACAGGTATACTTTCTAAATCTTTGAAAGGGTTTTAAATATGACAAATAACAGCAATAGGATTTACTGTCTTTTCAAACCACCGATATGAGCTTTTCGAAAAGAAAACTGTTTTGTCAGCCAGTCTTGAGCACTGGGCATAAAATGTATTTCCTACATCCCCAATTCTAAAGGGTAAAACAAAATGGTAAATGTGTGAAGCCACATCATCAGGCTGCTGGCCTCCACTTGTTTTGTTTGGACTGTCACTGTTAACTATCCATGGTCGAACCTCAGTGATCTGTTTTATCTGTTCACACTTCAGCAAGCCCCACCCAAAACGACAAGTAACAAGTAACAATCATTGAGTCCATCATTACATCATAACTTTAAGAGGTTAAGCCAGCTTTCCCTTACATAACCTTTAGGGCCCAGTCACAACCATGGTCTGAGGTGTAACAGAAGAGGGTTGACTTCAATTCCCCTTGCTTCTTTGATCTTTTCAGAACTCCCACACAGACACAAAAGAGGTACAGGTACATCTCCAAACATTAGAGTACAGTGAATAAGTTCAATATTTTCGTCACTCATTTCGGAAAGGGAAACTTTTAGCCTCAAGTCTTTAATCTTGTAATTTTGATGATTATGGCTTTCAGATGATAAAAACACATTAATTTGCTCTGAAAATTGTAGTATTACCTAAGAAAGATAAAAAAGGATATTTTAAACAAAAATGTCAGGCTTTTGAAAAGTTCTTTTTTCTAGCACTCAATACTTGGTTGGGCCTCCTTTGCATACATTTCTGCCTGAATGCGCCATGGCATTGAACCAATAAGCCTGTGGTTCTGCTAAGGTGTAATGGAAGGCCAGGTTGCTTTGATAGCAGCATTCCGATCATCCATGTTGTCAAGTTTAGTGTCTCTTAATTTTATCTTGACAACCCTTCTCTATGGGCTTCAGGTCAAGCCAGTTTGCTGACCAATCAAGCTCAGTAACAGGAAGCATGAAGCGCTCTAACAATTCCTGGTAAATGACATCACCGGCTGTGGACTTCAGGATACACAGGGGACCAACACCAGCAGATAAAATGGCACCCAAAATCATGACTGACTGGGTAAACTTTACACTGAATTTCAAGCAATGTGGATTCTGTGCCTCTCTACTTTTCCTCCAGTCTCTGGTACCTTGATTTCCAAAAGGAAATGCAAACTTTACTTTCATCTGAAAAAAAAAGACTTTGGACCATTTAGCAACAGTTCCATCCTTTTTCTCCATAGATCTGTTCAGACATTTGTAGCCCATGTGCAGGATTTCTTTGTGTGTTTTGGCTCTTGATACCCTGACTCCAGCCTCAGTCTATCCCTTGTAGAGTTCCCCCCTATTCTAAATGCATTTTCCTTGACAATCCTCTCAAGGCAGCTGTTATCCCTGTTGCTGGTGCAGCTTTTCCAATCACACTTTTTCATTCCACTTAATTTTATTACTTCTTGTCATATTGAAAACCATCTGTTATCTGCTCCATTTATTCTCTCTTCTGTGAAATCTTCTCTGTCAGAGTATAGAAAGCTCCTAACAGTACATATTTACCTGTAACTGTCTCTGTGCCCTGACCACTGTGCCTTGCCAAGCACTAGGATAAGTTATCTGATCACTCCCTCTTTGTGTACAAACTCTGCCCCTCTCCCTACTAACCGGCAGGACTTTGAATTGGTTTCTGTTGGATCTTCTGACTTCTGTGTAACAAAGCTTACCTGTTCTAGACTTGTTTTGCCATTACCAGTTGTGACATTTTCCACCACCTTCGATTTGGGTTATCACTTTTTTTGTTTTGTGCCTTTTAAATCATTTTCATAAACATCATAAAACATGTGCCTTTTTCTGTGTCAGACGATTCTTGTTGTTCAAGACGTAGACACTTTTGTCAACAGCGACCATGCCCACTGTGGCCCCTGGATCTCCTGTTATCTTCATACTGAACGTCTTGCCCGGTTCATAGCTTGCAGCAGGCGTTTTCAATTCCAGCGTCAGCTAAAAGATAAAAATGTGGAATGTTTGCATTTTCTGAACTATTTTAAAATCATGTACCATTTCTTTAGTTTATGTACATGAACTTTATCGATCCTTTTAGTGTCTCTTACCTTTCCCATGCAAGTGTCGGTCACATCCACCCAAACAGAATCTGATACCAGTTCATTGGAACTTGTGTGATAGTAGGCCACAATGCGGAATGATGGTAGCATTTCTTTTGTAATGTCGACCATTAGAGCCATCTGGTTTAGATTGTTGTTCGTTTTTCTGAAATGCTTCACCAGCTGACCTCTGCTTAAGATCTAGATAAACAAATTTGTTTATTAACCCTTCATTACTTAGACAAACGATACATCATGCACATGTGAAAACTGCAAACAACTCTCACCAGATATGTGAGGTCTATTTGGTGACTTTCCGGCCTGGTGAAGTAGAGGTCGATTTTCATCTGTTCATTAAGCTCCACTTCGGCTGTGTAAACACCTGAAATATTGATTCAGAGATTTTTGTATAAAATGAATACACCACAGCAAAAATGTCCTTAGTGTCATGATTATTATCAGCCTGTTCTCTCTTATGGTAATATTATCTTACTTATTCAGGACAACACTTACTTAGGTGAAGTAAACTGTTGGTTGAGGATTTATATGGAACAGCTACCATTGTGGCACTTGCTTGCCTATGTGGTGCAACCAAGGAATGAACAGTCCTTGCCTGGGGAAAAAAACTCAAGTAAATTAAAGAAGTAACTGTATATATATATATATATATATATATATATATATATATATATATATATATATATATATATATATATATATACATGGCCTTAATCTAAACCATACTCCTAGTCTGCCGATTTAACCTAATCACTTAACTAAAATTAACCAATTATACGTTTGAATTAGCTCACATATCACATATGTTGATGCATGCTCTGTTTAGCACCTAACAATTCAGCTCCTAAACGGTCGCATCAGGAGGCTTTCAGAAATTAGGGTCTTCTGGGGTTGTGACCCGTCCCCTCCAAGGGGACTTATCAGTGGCCATAGGTCATTGGAGTGGAGAACCCAAGGGTTTTCAGTCTCAGTGCAAAGAAGTCTCAGCAAATTCATCTGGAAGGATCAATATTTTGTTAGAGCTAATTCTATTGTGAATATGATTTATGTCTGTTTATCAAATTATTGTTGAAACCTTGTCTTTTCATTTTCTTTTTTTGGGCTTGCGCAACCCAAATAGCTAAATTGTGATAGCATCTTAAAATATTTTCTCCATGTCTTAGTTTATGTTCTTACTGTAGATAAGTAATAAAAAGCAGTTAATGTTGTGACAATATTTTTATTTAATTAGCATTTAACTAATTATTTTCCAGTCTTAATATATGTAAAAAAGACTGCTGTTCATCATGTCTCTGTTAAGTGGTGCAGGATCACCGGGTGACAGACATCAGGACAGCAAGATATCTACGCAACGTAGAGCCGTGGGGGACTGCTTCATGCTTTGCTATCTGACTGGCAAAGCACCGGTTTTCTAGGAGCGGGACAAGAAGACTAAAGAACTCATGTAGATAAGGGATAAACACTGATTGCTAAATACAATGTAACTTTTTAGAATAGAAGGGTTGGCAGGTTTGAGTAGTGCAACTGTGGTCATGTGATCAACATGCTGTATTAAATCCTTAAAACGCCTGAGGGACATCTCATTTTGATTTAAGAGATGTTTTTTTTTTTCCATAATAACATCTCAGTACTGCAGTTCCACGTTTTTTCTCTAAGCAGAAGAAATATTTTTACATGCAAATGATAAAGTTTTGTAATGTCAAGTATATTGTAGAAAAAGATTAAGAAATGGAATTGTAAAAGTCAGTAAGATACTAATACTGTAAGTGAAAAAAATACAAACAAGGTTAATCAAACAAATCAGAAATTTCTGAAAACTTACTATTATTTCCAGGTTTTGTAACCCTGCCACAGTGTCGACAGGAAGTCTTGCCATACCATTGCTCGTTGTCTTGGCAAAAACCTGACCAGGATTTACCAGAACAGGTATGTCCTTTGCTGGAGAACCATCCGGATTCAAAACTTCAACCTGCCATTGATGAAAGGAGAAGTTTATTTTATATATATTTATATTAAATTTCATGTTGGGATAAAGTATTTTTAATTGCATTGAATTGAACTGAATCGACTTTTAAATTCAATTTAATATGTTGCATTTTAATTTTTATTTATATACTTATTAACTACATTCCTTTTATTAGTAACAATAGTACTACAATGACAGTTTTAGACACATGTGATATTATCTATTACAATGTTTACAGACAATTATGATGTTATAATATATTTTTAATGTGAAACATGGTAAATTGTACCTTACCATTACATCAAAAGACAACCCTGGTTTGAAATACTTAGGTGTTCTTTTGAAGTGGATTGTGTAAGGGGATTGGACAATCTTGATTCCTTGTAATTCTGCCTCCACCATTTCATCACCTGTCAAAAATCCATGAACAGGATTTATTTAAACAGGTTTAGCATCTTCTTCCAGTTCAGCAGCATTTAACAGCATAACTTTTTAGGGACATGTCTTTTTATTTAATTTAACTTTTACAAATAAAGCCTAATTCGTCTACACTGTGCATATATTTATTTGATAAGTAGTACTTTTGTGGAATAATTTTATTTTTGAACAATTAGAGTTCTTTCAGTGAAATCAATAATGTTATTAAACCTCACACCTTAATATTTAAGAAAGAAAAAGAGACATTTTGGCTTTTTAGGAGCACAACTTTGTTTTTTGTGGGCAGTTATTTGTGTGCAGAATTTCATTTCTATACAACCATATAAAAAAAGGAAAATGTTCCAATCTTACTTGTTTATTTTGATCTGTTAATGTGAGATTAATTATAATAGATTAAAACCAAATCTGACAAATCTACCCACCCTTCTTTTCAAAAGCAATCCCAATCCCTCAATCATGGAATCTCAAAGTTTCTTAATCTGGAGACAATCAACTTTTTGTGTACAATCAACCAAAGCCTCCCAGACAACTGTTCAGAAATGTGTATTGGTTTACTTAACCATCTTTACTTTCTAGGTGTGCTGTGGTGTACTTAAATTCATGCAGTGGAGCATTGTCTCTGCCTGTTAGTGATTCAGCCAAAGGTGCATTCATCTGTTTTGGCAAGAGTCACTCTCATCTCTTCAGTCCATAAAATCTTTGGGAAATCACAATTGAAATATTTTTGGCTCCTCTTTGGCATTGCAATTTCTGTGTTTTGTTCATTGGTGGTCATGTTTTAGCCCTTGGCATCTTGGCAATGTCTCTGAGCACCTTGTAGTTCTAGGCCATCCAGGTAGGTTGCAGTTTTGGAATATAAGAGCACTGAAGGAGTATGGGGTTTTGGTAGCTTCAAATTGTATTCTCTTTAAATATTTAGTAGTTAATTTGTAGTTTCTTTCCCTCCTTTTTGGGCAATTTCAACCACGATGGACTTCTCTGAAAGACTTCTTACATTTAATTAAAGTCAGTTAATACTGTTTTTTGTCCCATTTGCCTGAATTACTATTTACATCTTTATGTAGGCAAGGCAAGGCAATTTTATTTGTAAAGCACACTTTCAACAACAAGGTAATTCAATGTGCTTTACATGATTAAGGGGTAAAATAAAAATGGCAGTAAAACACAGACAAAGCATATAAAGTAAAAACAGCAATAAAGCAAGAAGCATATACAAAACATATGATACAACAAAGCAACTCTAAACAGACAAGATTTAAAAGAACTCAGTGTTTCAGCAGCTTTGGGTGTATGCTATAGGGTGTTGATTTTCTTTTGGTCACACCTTTAGTCTTTACAAAAATACATTTAATATGGTTAAATCCAATTAGCATCCAATTTTAACAGCTTGTAGTTTGTCATGCAACGGTGATCGGACAGAGAACACTGTTGGGAAGGTGGATGTTCCTAACGCGGAGCGAGACAGTAGCCTATGGTCTCGTAGGAGCAGGGGTGGAGGACGAGCTTGGAGCAGGACTGGACGTACCTGCTGGAACTCCTCCAACAGGCTGCCTGGATCAAACTCCTAGCTGTAGGAAGCAGATGGAGTCTGGAACGGTTCTGGGGTGATGCGCTAGTGCGGATCAGGAGCTAAGCTTTAGAGCAAGGCTGATGACTGAGCATCGTAGAGGTGAGTGAGTGGAGCTTTTGAGTGTGTGGATGAGGAGATCCAGCAAATGGTTGGTGAGGATCACATCAGGAGCAGCTGCTCCTGGTTGGTCCTGATGATTTCTTGACAGGACCCCCCCGGACGATCTGGGTGAAGGCGGTGGAAGTCTGCGATGAGGGTGGAGTCCAGAATATGGTGGGACGGAACCCAAGAGTGCTCCTCTTGACCATATCCCTGCCAGTCCACCAGGTACTCGAATCCACTTCACCGAGGACGGGAATCAAGGACACGCCGGACCGTGTTGTTACACAGGCCAAAGGGCATGACTTGGTACTCCCAGTGGCGGGTGTGAGTGCTGAACGCCGTCTTCCACTCATCACCCTCTTTAATACAGACTAGATTGTATGCGTTCCGCAGGTCGAGGCGAGTAAAGATAGAGGCTTTGGACAGAGAGTCTAACATAGTTACAAATTTTGCTGAGAAATGATGTCAAAATGTCCACTTCCCAAAAAATTGTGCACACAGTGTATTCAAACAAAAGTGTCAGGGTCATCTGATACTAATTAGACCAAAAACAATTTTGACTTTCAAAACAAGACCGTTATCAGTATACAATCGTAGTCAATGAATTGGAAGTGAATTTATTTAAGTAACTTAATTCACAAAGTGAAACATATTGTTACAGTTACAGACACATTGGTCAGTGTGTCTTTCTACCTCACTGTTTCAGAGTTTAATGCAGTGTCTCTTACCACTCTGAGTCAGCACACTGACTGATACATATATAGACCTCCCGACCAGCTCATTGATGTTTTGGTAGATGTCTGTGATGTGATCCTTTAGTAGTGTCACCTCTCCATTACCTTTCTGGATCTGTAAAAATATTATTCAAGGATTAGGCAAAGGATTGTGTTAAGAACTGTGAGTAATTATGTGAAATATCTGAAAAGGCCATTGGCAAAACATCACCTTTGAAATTACAATGCTTATGTTAATCAAACAATTTCAGTTTAAAATGGTGCTACTTGAGGTAGTTAAATTATGAAAAACAAACCATCAATGTTTATTCTGTGTAAGTGTGGAGTGCATGCTGTTTGGGAACATTCTTGTGCAAATTCACTCCTGTACCACCAATACACCTCACCCAATCCAAAGGGAGCATATAGAAAACCTACCAACTTGTTGGTCAGAATTGGACATTTGTATGGCAGGTATAAACATTTTCCTAACCAGTTTGAATCTCAAATTATCACTAAAAGATCTTGGCTAAAAATAAATACACCCTGTAAATCGAGTTAAATCTTGTGGAAACTGCAGTCATTTGGGTGTGTAGGAAAATGATATATTACAACTCACCAACAGACTGTCATACAACACATTTTCAAAAGGTCCAAGAATATGTACCTACCGGGACTCTTTGAAGAGAACTTGGAAAGCTCTTTTTATCCTCCCCACTCATAAGCCCAAACACCACATAAGCTGTTCCATCCACCTCTTTACCAAACATATACCTAGAACCATACAAAAATGGTCAACATGTTGTAAAGAAAAAAAAGTAGGACAATCAAAGCCCTGCATTAACCTACGTAGCTTTGATGGTGATCGTGAGCGAATTGCTGTCAACATAGAAGAAGGGACTCTCAGGTGGGAGTGACAATTTAACCTCAAAGCTAGGAAGTACTGTAATACAAGACATCATTTTTTAATATGTTTTCTCAGGTAGAAATTATGGTCTTAATTAAAATGGAGAGTTTAAAAGGGACTTACCATATTCTTTAACTTCAAACTCTGCAGTGAAACTCTCTGCTGCATTGCTGTGAAATTTGGCCATCACCTTCCATATTCCCAAGCTGTACCGATGCACAAAAGTGTGAGATACATTTCTGATTGAGATTAATTAAATATTAAACTATTAATTAATTAATTAATTAATTAATTAATAGATTCCTCACCTTACAATATTACCCAGAGGGTATGTTTTTGAGTAGATTCCTGACCTTAGTGAAATAAGGGCAGACTCTACCACAACTCCACCAGGGGTCTAAAAATAAAGAACAAAAGTATGTTTCTTCCTCTAAAACAGTTTTGTTATGGTGATAGGATTTACTTTGTGTGTAGGGGCTCTCATTTTTCAGATTAAATTTCGTCATATACAACACAAGTGTGCAACATGCTTAAAGGGATTTTTAACAGAATTTAGTTTTGGAAAATGGTGCCACATTTGCAAGTAAAACAAGCCTCTGTATACATTTGCTGTGGTCTGTTAAATATTTGTAACAACTGTATAGATTTGTGGTTTACTGTATGATTATCAAACAAGAAACAATTTATAACAATCTAAAATAAATAAATATATTAATTAATATAAATACTTAAAATCAGCCAATTAAAAATAATGAATCAAATGAAGAAAAAAACAATAGAAAATTGCTGCTATCACTCTTATTGGCAATTCTAAACATTTCTATAAATATATCAGAACTTTTTCTGGTGGCCTATTCTAAAAAGCTGAAGGTGGATTACCTTTTTGGTGTGTTGTTAGTACAGTGATTCAAAACACATGAACAAAATATGTGGAAGTGGTATTTCCTTTTTTCATCAGCATCTCTGACCCCAGACTTAAATTATCTTAAATACCTGTGTGTAGAGCTGAAGAGAAGAGACCAGCGGTGGTTTAAAAATAATTGGTGCCCTTTGTGAGCTCCCATTTCTGCAACATCTCAATATAATAGAAATGCAAAAACTAATGTGAGATTTGGGGATATAAGATAAAATGCTGCCCACTCCTGCATATATTCCAGTCTCCCTATGCTAAGCAACAAGCAGGGAATGCTTAATACATATTTCATGGTTGTCACCCCGACAACCCCCTTAATGTCACCATGGGAAACTGCCATTATGACCCCTAACAAAAAATGTATACTGTATAATAAATAGCGAACATTCTGGGACCATTCTGGAAAATGTAAGAGATGCATAGATGTTCTCTGATTGACTAAATGGGCAGAGACAAAACATTAACAACATACAAGCTAATAATTGTGACTTAATTTGCAGAAAATGAAACAACACTTCCCAAATGAGAGAATTAATTCCCAAGAAACAAAGGATACTCACAATAAAGGGTGAATTTTTCTAAATTTCTTCTAACGAGATTATTTTACTGCAGTAAAAAATATTTTAAGAGTTATTAAATACATGTTAAGAGCAAAGTAGGTACAATACCACAATATCAAGATTAATTGAAGTATCCGACTGGGACTCCATGTCAGGCCACATCGCAAAAATCCTGTAGCGAACTGTCAGAGACACGAAGAGACATGCAGATTATGCACTTTCCATTGCTTGGTAAGTCGCATATTGATTTCCAACATTGCAGAAACAAAAACAGGAGAAGCTATTTTTCACAAAGAATCAACAGAAAGCATATGCAAATATGCATGCTTTACTTATGATTTGCATTTATTCTCAGAACAAGATAAATGAAATGAATCTTTGATCCACTCATTATAAAGTAAAACCCAATATTGTTACCAATGTCACTGATGACCTTTTTTGATTAATCCAAGACATAATTTTTCTATAATTACAACAAAACAATAAATTATAAAATAAAAAAACCCCATAAAAAATAAAGATTGTCCAGTAATACTGATGGTATCACTAAACAGAGGAGTAACCCGTAGTGTGTTTTCAGTTTTAACATGAACCATGTCCATAGCATGGGGAGGTCTTAAATCCTCTGTAATAGTGTCCAGATTTCTATACTGTGATACTTGGTGTGAAACTTTATATGGGCTCAGTTGAGCATTTGCAGATGTTTGGTGTCACAAAACCAAAGGCAAGATATGCTTCTTCATATTTTCTACCATTTGACTTAGAAGTAAATTGGTTTAGAAGAATGTTCTGCAACATTTCATCTTCTGCTTTGTGTTTATGTGGGAGCCTAACCTGTCAAAACCAGCCCATTATTTTAGCCGTGTCAAAGCATTTATTTTATTATCCATTCATACGTCATTCGCCCCCCTCTGCAATGACTCTGTGCCCCCCACCTTGGGAACCACTGCTTTAGAAGTTGCACTGAGATCTTAAGTTTTGTTGATTAGGGATGGTAAGGTTATTTTTCTGGTTATCCCTGAAAAGAGAGAGATTGTTACTTTGAAGGCCACACTGTAAACCAAGATTAGTTTAATCTACTTTTAAAAAATCCAGGTAACTCGTTGCCCTAAATCCCCTAAGTAAAAAAGCAGTTGTTGAACAAGTGCAGTGGACTACATTCAAGGTACTTGTGCCCATAATGGAATGGAATGGAAGTTTTAAGTTGAATGTACTAATAAGAAAATGCACACCTGGTGCAAACATGGAACTGGTACTGTTCTTCTATAACTCCATGTTTTAACTGTGATGTTAGATATGCCCTCTTTCTATAATAATATATATACAATGTTAAGCTTCCAAAAAGGACTATTTCAACCGAGAAAAATATATATATATTGTAACTGCTGTGGGCTAGAAATCAATAGACAAGAGCGACTGCCTACTGTTGCCACATGTTGGAGTAGTGAATGCTCCAAGTCAATGACTTGGAGCAATCTGCTGGGTTTCCTTAGATATACTCTTTTTAATCTGATTGGAATAATGAACTAAAGGATTAAATGGAATGTATGTATGATTAAATTGAATTGAGTTTTCTTGTAAAAGCCTTGAGATGAAATGTGTTGTGAATTGGTTCTATATAAATTGAATTAAGAAAATTTTTGGGCGAAGTAAGCCGGTTAATTGCCTTGATAACCTCTTATTATTTACGTTAGTTACTTCAGTCGATTTGCAACCAGTGCAGGTTTTAGCTTGTTGTTATTGTTGACTTAACTCTGGTCATTCACCCAAGACTTCAAACGTTTGTTGGGTAACTTGCTTCCTTTGATGCAGCTGAATTGTTCATAGTTTCTGTTCCGTCTCACAAGTTTCAGAGCTCATCAATGCCACTTCGTCAAAACAGGTACAAACTACATTTTTGTCGGGTGCCAAAGGCAAACTTGATTAAGTTGTTTGAGCTAAAGCACATAATTACAATAAAATAGGTCTGTTAAAAAGTACAGTTTACTCAGAATACATACTTAATGTGAAAAAATGACAGATGTTTAAGTAATATGAACTTAGTTTGTTTCAGCAGATGTTACAAAAAAAGATGCAATTAAAAAAACAACATAAAACACCTCATCTTAATCGGAATTAGCAAGTAATGATGACAGATTAGGCAAATATGATTGATGTGAACTCTGTACAACCCTATGAATCTGGGTTTACAGTGCAGAAGCCCTGTTAACTCTGTCCTAAAGATGAGGACCACTGTTAGAAACTCTAAGGGTCTGCGAGCATAAGACTGTGAAACCATGAAAGAAAGCTGTAATCACTTTGTAAAGTTATGACTTTGAATTACATCAACAAATATGAGAAGGAATGTCAAGGTTCGAGATTTAAGACAGGGTATTTGCAAATATGTAATGCTGTGAGTCATAAACCGGTGTTACAGGTGTCGAACTAAATGTTTTAAAAATTAAATGGTAGAATTTATGCTTTAAGTTTAAAACAAAAATCCTCAGTACACTGTTCAATGTCCAATTTTAGAGTATTTTTTAAAATTTTGTTTTGAGGAGATTTAAGTGTAAAGTGCTGACGTTTATTAATACTGCAGTGTAGTATTTTGGAATACCAGATAACAGTTTATATTTAAATTAAGCAGGACAAACTCTTAGCTGTGATTAAAATAAACTAAAAGATAAAACATGTTTAACAGAGCTTAGTTCTCTGAAAAATATTCTCTATAACAGAGACTAATTAATTCAAATTGGTAAAGGTTTTCAGCAGCATAAACGTTGATGATTGAACACTGTCACTGGGAATATGTTTGAGATCTTTTTTAATTGTGTAATAAAATTGAGCCCTACTACACTTTTAGCTGCTGTCAAACCATGCTGGGCAATAATCTGCACTCCAGGACTTGACCTGTGTTAAATTATTGTGATAATGTCTACAAATGTCTTTCTAAAACAAGTCAAACAGCTACAGCTTGGTTGAATGCTGTTTCCAGAGTTCTGACCGACACTAAGAAAATTGATCATATCACACAAGTCCTTAATTCACTGCACTGGCTCCTTGTTTGGACAAAGACAGATTTTAAAATATTGCTGATGGTTCTATAAGCCCTAGATGATCTTAGACCTAATTACATTTCAGAGCTACTGTTTAGATATGAATTATGTAGGCCCCTCAGGTTATCAAAGACCTGTTCACTCAGGGTTTTCATGACCAGAGCTAACCAAGAAGAGATAGCATCTTCAGTTTTGGAACACACTACCTGAAAACGTTAGCTGTGCAGGCTCTTTCAAATCAAGTTTGAAAACACTACTGTTTACTGCAATTTTACCACCATTAAGATAAAAATATTTTCATATTTCTATCATGTCTAAGCCTTTCATCTCGCTTCAACGAAGACATTTTAATATTTTTTTGTTTTTATGTAATTTTATCTCCTAATTTTTATGTGTTAATGTGATGCCTTATTTATTTGATGCATTAGGTGTTTCTTTTTATCTTTTTCATTTTTACTGGGAAGCACTCATAATTTCTGTATATGAATGGTGCCTATAGTTCAAATGATATTGAACTTGCTCATCATTAAGACATTAATTCTCGTATCAAAATTTGTTTCTGCAGATTGTTTGTTCTAATGATGGACTCACCTTCACTGCTGGGGGTGTAGATGGGCTTATCAGTCTGGATAAAAATGTACCCAGATTGGAAGGAAACTAACACAACTTTCTCAAGTAATTGATCAGGGAAACGTGCTTGAAGAGTAACATACTGCTTTATATTACGATCCATGACAAACCTGTCAGCAGGAATCTGGGAATAAAAAAACATTTGGATTACATTGGGATAGAAAAATTACAGTTTTAAGTGGTCACCTGTTCAGAGCAGCAAGGTAAAGAAGCTAAGTTAATATCAATAACCATGTAAGCAAAAATGGTTAAATACAATTATTACATATTTTGCATGGCATGAGGTAGTGGCTATAGATTTCCATACGAGTTATAACAACGTGTGGTCATTTACTGTAAAATTTCTAGGTTACCTAAGCCTTTCGTTCTGTCACCTTTACTCCCAATGCTCACATCAAAGTTTGGAGAGACAGTTGTGATAAAAGATGATACAAGAAATGAGAGCAGGAGACTATTTTATTTGACGTCCAATCTAAACCAGAATCTTGGAATCAGGAGAGGGCCTTGTATTTCATTTAGCAAGTGGCGCAAATAATATGTTTTAGTTAATGATTGGTCACATAAAAAAAGTGTGGGAACATTTACAAACAGCTGGTAAGTTTTATGGAGGACCGTCCCTGCCAGAATTGACAATAAATAAAAAATAAGTAAGGTAATAAGTGTGTAAAGAAATGTGGAAATAAATACATAAAATTAGAAATACATTTGTAAATAAATAAATATAAAAATAAATAAATAAATACAATTGAAAATACATCTTTAAATAAATAAATATAGCAATAAATAAATGTAGAAATACATAAATGAAGGGGTAAACAGTTAAAAATAAATAAATATATGTGGGAATAAATAAAAAATGTAATTAAGTATTTCCACATTCATTTATTTATTTACAATTTTATTTTATTTCCACATTTATATATTTTATTCCACATTTATTTATTTCCTTCCACATTTAATTATTTATTTTTACATATATTTATTTCCACATTTATTTAATTATTCATTTCCACATTTTTTTGTTTAATAATTTATTTAGGCCTAGTGTTGAACTAACATTTATCTGACAGTGAGATTCCATTCTCTTCAGAAGAGAGTAGAGCTGTAATCTATGGGGTCAGATCAGTCTCATTAAGAATAAACTCATGCAGGGTTTTTCACAAATTCACATGCTTATTCACAAATGCACACGCTCTGGTTCACAAATATAATTTCGAAAAAACACTTGTAATATAACTTCACAAATGCACACAAACTGTTTCACAAATGCACACGATCCGTTTCACAAATGCACACAATCTGTTTCACAAATGCATACAATCTGTTTCACAAATGCACACAATCTGTTTCACAAATATAATTTTGAGAGAAGCTTCAAATATAAACTCACAGATCATACGAATTGCTAAATGTGCATTTACGAACCACTTCTCATTCGCGAATCTCTCTGTATTTGTGAGAAAATTTTGTGTGGTGAATTTTGAGACTGTGGTAACGTTGCAGGTCAACAAACGTCACCATTGGCTAATGAATCTGTCAATCAAATTTGCGATTCTGATTGACAGATTCGTCAGCTAACCAATGTCTTCGTTTTCAGCCAATCGTATGGCTCCTTACATTTTCTCCTCACTAGCAGAGCTGTTATGTGCGCATGCGCCGTGAAGTTCAACCTCGACACATGGCGAAATGTGGTACTTACCATAGACATTATATACGTATATACGTATGTAATGTAGATGGTACTTACGGTTTGAGACTGATGCATGTCGCGACTTATCGCCATGTGTCGAATGTGTGTTAAACTTCACTGCATATGCGCACATAACAGCTCTGCCAGTGCAGCGTCATAGAGACAGAGTTACGACCATAGACTGTATATAACGACAGACTTTGAACTAGCCGACACGCGGTCACGTGTTCATGGAGTCCTCAATAGTTCCAAACATCCCAGCGCTGTCAGTCAGTCTGAGCGGCTTCTGGCGGGACAGAACGCAAAATCAAATATTTCTAATTTCTCCTGGCGATTTTTGATCATTATTGACTAATAATGTGTACTGATTACTTTTTACTGAATAGCCTATGCATTTTTATTTTATCAAAGCATTTTCTAGAGGAACAGACATTCGTCACTTTTCTACATTTTAGAGGGAAACGAGACAATGCATGGGATATTACTGTTCCCAGGATATACTCCTAAAACACCCTACATGTCTAGCAGATGACATTCAGTCTGTGTTCTCTCTGCCTGCTGTTGGATAGAAAATTAGCTGCATGTAAGGCTGATCTAAGTTAAATGTTTTGAACCAGTTTTAAATAACTTGGAGGAAAATATGCGGCTGTCTATGCGTTGACTGATGACCTGGGATGAATTTTTTCGGTAGAAGACATTGTTCTATAATTATTTATTTTCTTATGAACTCATGCATCTATAACCCAGTTGATTGTGCTTTTAGCCTGACTACAGTAAAATAGTAATTCATCGATAATGTTAAAACCAGTATATGTAAAAAAAAAAGTGTTAATTGTGGGGGAAAAAAAACGCAAACTTTTTATTAAGCAATATTAATATAAATGTAAAACAAGCTGTAATGAAGTATTTTTACTATCATTCTCACTGTCATTACATCTATACAAATTCACTGCATGGATCAAATTTGGGCAATGTGGATATGTGCTGAAGTCCTAATGAAGGTTCATCCTTGGTAATATTAACAGCAGCTCCCTTTGATAACAACCACTGGTGACCTTCCTGAAAACAACAGAGAAACAGTTCATTAGTAAAATGTTTTGCTTTGAAGGACTTAGTGGGTGAAAAATTCAAATTACAAATCAAGATGTTTAGGTGAAAAACCTCACCATCTTCAGAGGTCATAATAACAGAAAGCTGTGTACAATAAGTTTAATCTGCACTGTCAAATATTTTCAATCAGGGCTCTACACGCCACCCTGTGATGGCACTTAGGCATAAGATGGAAGAGTACAACAAAGCCATCACATTCTTCCAAGACATGATAACACTCTTCTGTGGACTTAAGATTGGTCAAACTGGTAGCTGGAAACCAGTGCAAAAAGGAATTGTGATGGCAACATCTACAATTTTATCAATCCAAAAGACATGCATTGACCATGGACATATTCTGTACCATCTTACAGGATACAAACAAAATCATCAAATATTCTAACATCTGTGATGGATGCTCTAGTTCAATAAAGAAAAAATTATGACAGTCTGGAAGGAGAGCACCGTACCCTATTGACACTGAAGGAATTCAAACCAGGAGTGCTGTGTCTGGTCCAATAAGTGGAGGAGCTTTTCCTAACAATGTCTGGTGCATCTCTCATGGAGCTCCCAAATACCATGGCCACTTTAGAGAGAAAAGCAAGTCTGTTAGAAAGCATGCTCCCTGTATGTCATGATGCGCAACAAAACCCCAAAAACCAGCAGATACATCAGGCTGAGACTACAAATGGCAGCAAAACAGATCTTCCATAAGAAAGAAAAAAAATGCTGTCCAATACTGGGCATCTTGGAAGTACAAGATAAACAGAAAACAGCAATGCAAAACAGCATCTGATAGCACAACAAGCAAGCCCCTACCAAACACCTTGATCGTTGCCATGGAGGAACTTGGTCTCTTTTTCGCAAACAACCCCCCACCCACATCAGCTTCAACACACATATATATAGTATGTTTTGGTGGGATTTTTTTTGTCCCTTGTACTTTAATGTCAACGATTCCACATATGTTATTTTAATCATACATAGTCTTGGCATGTTCAGGGACTAATAAAAAAAAAAAGATTGCAATGCTCACAATAGCTTTGGTAAGAAATGAAGTCATTTCTGATCATTTTTATTTTATTTTGACAGCCTCCCCATCACCACCCAGCCACCTCCAGCACTCCACTTACCAACTCATGTATCACTCCATCACTGACAGAACTGGGAAGTTCCACCAAACCTGATCACTGATCAGCTCTCTGCTCAGCAACTCATCTGAAAACAGGAAGATGGACATGAATGCAACGCAGTGTTACCTGTAATAGTTTAATAACACTTTTTTAGTTACTCTTCAACAGTTGTTTATTTAGGCTGACAATCTAAAGAATTCTTCAATTCTTGTGTGTTAAAAAAAGATTGTAATCTCTACTTAATCAAATGATTACAAACGATAATTTCATAAAACAAGTGCAAATGAACAGTTCTGCAGTAAATATCAACTTTATAAAGGTTATGGTGTTCAAGTACTTTTCTTTAAATGTCTTGATTCAGCTCTTATTATTTTGGAGAACACAAAACAAGAAAACAACATATCTTGTTAATTTGGTGATCCTGTGTGCCATATGCTTCAGCAGTTTTTTTGCAGTCAGTTCTTTTGTGGTTTAACTGAAAAATAACGAAATAATTTATCATCTTCACAATCACATTTTTCTTTACTGATATCTCCATTTATGCTTCCCTCTCTGATGCATCAAAGTCAGTTAAAGACTGTTGATACAGCGACCAGCAACTCATTAGAAATATTTTAGACAAAAAAAATCATTAAAATTAATGAAATATAAAAGTATATATCCTATTTCAAACTGTGATGAATATTTAAAAAAAGCTGAATTTGACATACTGAAATAAACCCGTCAATAGGTCATCAAGCTTTTCCAGACCTCTGCTACTCACAATTAGCTAGCTGCAATTAAACTACAACTAGTTAATTAACACAGTTAATTAACCAAAACTGGCTACATTAAATATGACTTATTTTTGGTACAGAGCAGTCAGCTAACGCTTTTCAACGCTAAAAAATGTTGGGATTCCATTAACTTACCGGAACAATAGTTCCAAAACGCCGTGGATGAACTGCGGTCAATGACGCTGCGCTGTTTGGAAGTATCTACAGCTGCAGACCCACGTGACTTCCGCATTCCATTCTTTCAATAGAAGTCTATGGGAGTGTCAGAACTGTCTTATAAGCAGCCATACGATTGGCTGAAAACGAAGACATTGGTTAGCTGACGAATCTGTCAATCAGAATTGTAAATTTGATTGACAGATTCATTAGCCAATGGTGACGTTTGTTGACCTGCAACGTTACAACAGTCTCAAAATTCACCACACAAAATTCTCTCACAAATACAGAGAGATTCGCAAATGAGAAGTGGTTCGTAAATGCACATTTAGGGATTCGTATGATCTATGAGTTTATATTTGAAGCTTCTCTCAAAATTATATTTGTGAAATAGATTGTGTGCATTTGTGAAACAGATTATGTGCATTTGTGAATGAGCATGTGAATTTGTGAAAAACCCTGCATGAGTTTATTCTTAATGAGACTGATCTGACCCCATAGCCTTAAAAGTTGGGCCCGACCCGGCCCAAGAGAATTCAGCCCGGCCCGAAGAGTATATTTTGATTGACAGCTTATTAAAGCCTAAACCTGATTACAGCTCGACATTATTCAAAAGTCACACATCAGGGTTTCCGCTAGAAAAAAATGGACATAGTGACCGGCAGGTTTTCAATTTAGTGGACATTTTACTTTTTATAGGGTGACCATAGTCTGAAAACCCAAAAAGAGGACCTTGGCAGTGGCTGAGAGAATAGTAAGATCCTCCGCTTTAACCGCTTCTGTTGCGTAAGTCTGTCTCACCTGCGTGCGTTTCTGTGTGCGGTCTTGGCCGCTTGCTCTAGATTTTAGGGGATTTTATCTGACTAGTGAGCATCAGGAAGCTGCTATATAAATGCAGGGGACTTCTGCAACTTGAGACTTGGGATGTCTGGTAATAGAGCAGTTACACTTCAGCCTTTTCTGTCTGAGAGCGCAGTGCAGCAGTCAGAGCATGTTTTGTTTGGATCTGAGAAAAGGAGTGGCCTGATGCCTGGGTCTTTCACATCATGACGCATGCAGTGTGCATGCAACATCTTGACAGGTAGATCGGAATAATATTAGTGGCCCAGTGCAGCGCTTTATTATAAATATTCTTGGTCTGTAAAACTGAGCAAAACCTGGACATTTTCGGGAATTAGTTCGCGCTAATGAGATGATCAGCTGACCGCTAAAACCCGAGCCCGACCCGTGCCCGTGAACAATGGTAGAAATTAAACCCGAACCGACGGGTCCCGAAAGGCTCGGCCAAAGATCTTCAGCTCTTGAAGAGAGCCTGTTCTGTGTGAACTGGAGTCTCGGAGCTTACCAATCAGGCTTTAGGCCAGTGTTAGAAACGCCCCCCTTATTAGAATACACTTCAGTTAATAAATAATTGTGGAAATGTGGAAATAAATAAATACATGTGGAAATAAATAATTAAATAAATGTGGAAATAAATAATTAAATAAATGTGGAAATAGATAAATAAATGTGCAAATTAATTAAATAAATGTAGAAATAAATAAATGTGGAAATGAATAAATGTGGAGATAAATTATTAAATAAATGTGGAAAAAAATTAATGTTCAAATAAATAAATACTTTAAAAAAAATTCCCACATGTATTTACTTATTATGTGAGTGTGATTACGTATTTACCCATTTATTTATTTATTTCCTCATTTATTTATTTATTGTCAATTTTGGCAGGGACGGTCCTCCATAAAGTTCTGCCTCTAATTATGGGACCACAATAAATGAAAACAGGCTAGACACTAAAACCAGATACCTCAAAAAAGAAATGCATTTTACCACAATTTTTCCAAATTCCTGGAAATGTTTTTCCTTGGTAAGTGTCACAGATGTGGATATCAATTCCACAGTTTTGGTTGGATGGTTCATCACTGCTATTTTAACATCCACATTATCCTGATTCACATTGTCCTGAATCTCAATGAAAATTTTTTCTTCGGTTCCAACTCTCAGCAGGTTCGGGGCAGACAACACAAACCTAAAAAACAAGGAAGTGTAGTTTAGAGGTCTTTTCCAGGAGTGTGAAAGCTGTTGTTTAAGGTCTTTGGCCTTGGTTTATAAAATCCAGTCACAACAGTACTTTTGGCTTAAATACATTGACCACACAATTAAAAATATCAAATGTCAAATATTATTTTCAAAACACTCATAAAATGCATAAAGCTATGTGTTATTGAGCAGCTGCACCTTACTAAAACTTCCTTCAAAACTGTATCAACCTAACAGCTGTTTTAAGACACTATTGTGCTCTGATCACATGTTGGGGAACATTTATATAAAAAAACACTTTCTCATTTATTTGTGTGCAGGTGTAGAAATTAAAGAAAAGAAAAAACAAGTTTAAAAACAGGACGTTTTATCTAGCTGTGATTTAGTCTTCTTTAGACGTTGATCATCATAATTAAAAGAAGAAGAAAATGGTCATTTAAACTTTGAAATACTACATTTGCTAAGACTTATTCACAGTGTTAGTTTCTGGCAAAAGCTAACTTCACAAAAATGCCAAGATGTTTTTGCTTTTGGAGCCTTTTAAAAAAGTATTAGGGTCAGAAGGTTAAAAACATCATACAAAGCAAGGGGAGAAAAATTGAGAACTTAAGAAAAAAGGAGATACGTGTGAGCTTCAGTATTTACCGAAAACAGGATTGGTAATCTATTTCTGACCTTGACCAAAATCCAGTATAGATTAGGTCAACAAAACATTTCATCATTAATCTTCACTCTGTAAGTTAAGTCTGGTAAAACCTAGAGTAAATTCAAAACCAATGTATTCGCATATGAACAAAAGATTTATGATTTTTGTGTTCAAACACACAAATAATCCTCTGAAGCCATTTTAATTTTCATCTGTTGTGATTTTACATTTTACAAGGACAACATCATGGATAAACCATGTTAAAAGGATGTGAATGGATGTCATTTTTATTCTGATTGAGAGAACAGCTGAGGTTAAAAAAACATTGTCTATAAAATCAAATCAGCAGTAAACGTCTTTTGTTGATCTGTACAATTTGGTAAAAAAAAGTAAGAAAACAGTTCCAATTTTTTGTTAAAGAAAGTGTTCAATAAAAGCAAAACAGTTCAGAACCAATTTAAATATCAACATCCTAAAATCCATGTTATCATTAAAAGAACCAACACAAGCAATTGACAGCAGCACCACAATAAAAAACTGAATTAAAGTATGTTATTTAATTGTGATGTACTAAAATGCAAAAACAAATGTTACACCTCTGTCAAAGCAAAAAACAGATAGTTTATCATTATAAAAACATAGCATTAGCCTAACATAAACATATTTAAACTAAATCCAGTTAAAGAGTGGTTAAATGTGAGGGTATGGGGAGGCTTACTTACATTGGAGATCCAGCAGTTGGAGAAAAAAGAGAGAAAAGGGCCAAGCAGGGCATCAGCCACAGCTGGAGCCAACACTTTCTCCTGTTTGATCCCATTACAGCTCTGAGTGTTTCCACTCACCCTGTGGCTCCTTTATCAACAGCTGTAAATTAATCCACCTCTTTCTCCCGTCTCATCCAGTTACAGATTGCCACAGTCTCTGTAGTCTATTGGAATTTGATTGTGTCTTTGTTTCTTCCTTGGTTAAAATTCCATTTGTACAAGCATAGCTTAAACTGAGTTTTTTCTTTTTTTAGGTAAGTACTTTGGCACACTGATAATTGTTTACACCTAAGTTGTCCATTGCCGTGACCGAGTAATTTTTTGGACTTCTAGCCTATCACACATCCAGATTTAGGTAAACAATTTCATCAGTGTCCTTGTGTCTATTTGCTTTCTCTGATGGGATGTACTTATGAGAAAACTCAACAAGATAAGCTGTGATTTACTGGCATTTCAGAGATCAAAGTACGTTGACTTTAATATGGACTTAATTTCGCAGTTCATGGATAACAAGATTCTAGCTTTTACGTTTGCTGCATGTAGGTGAGTGTGATTGGGTGAATTTGGTTGAAGTGTGAAGGATTGAGTAATTAAAATCTGCATATGAAATTCAGTCCATTTACCAAAAAATGTCATACCCTATATGCAGTGTTTTTATTACCGTTCGTAAGCATGCTGTTCTGTATAAAACATTTGTAAAAAAGCGGCCCCCGGGAAGAAAAAAAGGTAAAAATTATTCCTTAAAATGAGATTAGTTTCTTTTTAAACAAGTCAATCAATTTGAACCGCTGAACAATCTGGCTTTGTATAGGATATCAATAAGCAAGTAGAATGTATCTCTGTTTGTTTGACTATTTACTTTCTTGCACATTTTCAAATTACTGAACAAAATGTGCAATTACACACTGTTGACAAATAGGTTAGTTTTACAGCAATGCTTTGGTGCCAGACTCAATCACACAATTAGTATTTTGTTTTTATTTATTTGTTTGGTAGATTAAAACTGCCCTGGGATATGTAGGTAGCCAGCTTCTTTATATGGTATGCCTGAAGACCAAAGACAGGACTTATAGAGAAAAAAAAACTAAGATAAATTATCAAAATACCAGTAGAACATTTTAGAAAGCTGGGCAACAGTTATGATCAGGGTTTGATTGTTGTATTTTCAATAAAAGGCTTTTCCATTAGTTGTTGAGAATGCTGTAAACCGTATGTGCTTGAACTTTAGGTTTCATTTGTGTTTTTCTGTTTTGATATTTAATTGTTTATTCACTTAGAGCTTGCCATTTATGTTTATTCCTTTACGTCCACCCTTTTTGCTTCTCACACACTGGATTGTGTCTCCTAGATTAGTGTTATTCTTTTCCTATTGTTGTGTCAACGTTGTTGGTTAAAATAAAGATTAAAATCTTAATATGCTGGAGATCTTAATAATTTTGGAAGGATTCCATTTTTCTTCAACCCAATTCATTAAAAATAAAACATTTTACTGATGTGTGTTTCACACAAGCATAATATTCAGCTCCTAAAAGGAATACATTACATTTTTACCTGGGGTTTTATAATGTTGCATTATAAAAACATTTTACCGTAACATTACCTTTAGACTGGGAAAATGTGTATTTATTACCAATTTTACGGTAACATTTGATTCAAAGATTAAAACCAAACATGACTCGAGGAAACCAGCAACATAGCGAAGATTGACATTGTTAATTGTGCAATAATAGTGCATCAGATATGTCAGCATTGTTCCACATCATTTATTTTTCCTTTAAAACATGATTAGCCATTTCAACTGCAGATAAAAGTATGTTTTTAAAATGGAGCTTCTTTTTTTATCACAACCTATTGATTTATTTATTCATAAACAATTACCAACAATATAATTATCATACTGCCTACCAACAGTAAACATAATTAGAAATGTTTGTGTGTTTGTAGATTTGCAGACAGATGATATTTTAGAAGCATACACAGTCACAACTTTCATTTATATAATACATATTTGCTCTCCATTTGCAGTTGTTACAACCAACAGAGGAATCCTGTTTTTGAGTTACATGACATATATCTCTAAACACATTTTCATTTTTGGCACTGGAAAGGATAAAACAATGACATGAGAATCAAGGGTTTGACACAAAACCAGAAATTAGTTCCCTACACATGGCATTTTACATGAAATGCACCAATATTCGTATATTTTATATATCAAATTATCCTGTAATGCAATGATATCCATAAACCATTTTACTTTTTGTGAAATCAGAGTACCATTGAATTTTTATGTTTTATTTCATCTGACATCCAAAGATTTCAAGCTGCTCAATCAGCTCCTCCATGCCCATGCAGCTAGGCCGGTATTTATCCATCTGTCACTCCGCTTCACTGGGCCAGTTCTCAATCCAGGTGTTCTCACCAAGCACATACTGAAATCTGAGGAGACCAATTTCAAAATTATTCAACAATTTGTAAAAAAAAAAAAAAAACTGCTTATAACAGTAACTCAACAAATGCAATGAGATGGATTTTTGTCATTATACAGCTTAGAGCAAAATTGAGCAAGACACAGAGGTTTATTCATATAAGCTACAGCTTACTGTACAAATCTTGCTTGTCAAGTATTTTTCTGCTACTATCCTAACAACATGCCTAGAGTCTCCACAATAAATTTCTAATTGTAAATTTTACTGATACAAAGTCAGAATTGTGATTACATCCTGTTTCTGCACTTGTTACAGTATTGCATGCATCTGATTTACAAATTTGAAAAATGTATCTTCAGTCTTAACCTACCAGTTTCACGACTCAGTTATTTCAGGAAAACAGTAACGTTTTCTCTGTTTTTTTCTTTTGCCCTTTCTGTTGCTACTGAGTAAATATACCTTTCCTACACTGGGGGTGAAATAAATCACAAAATGCTATATAAATGTGCATCGTTCAGGTTCAGAGAGCCACACAAGAGGACAAACTCACAGCTGCTTTTGGTCATCTTTATGAATATCTTTGGATGTGCCCATAATCAGGTAGGTTTGACCTGGTTTCAGACCTAGAGCCTCTCTGCAGTGATGATAGCTGAGGAATGTACGAAGTTTACCTTGTGGACCCAGATCAGTGTTTCCTGCATGTAAAAATTATTGTTCAAGAAGTGAATAGATATTTGTCATGTTGCGTGTTTGAAATAGGATCCAAAATGCAGAACTTTATGTTTTCAGATTTAATTAAATAATAATAATAATAATAATAATAATAATAATAATAATAATAAATAACAAAACTTACAAAGTAATCACGAGAAAGCCAGGGAACATGGAGACCAGGGAACGCAGGAACCAGGAAGGGAGGAAAGACAACGGACCAGCGAGTAGTGACTGAGGGAGAGGTGAATATATACTGGGGAGGAAATGAGGAAGTGACTGAGAAGACCAATGACCAATTAGTGAGAGCAGATGCAGGTGAGAGGGGGAGAGCAGGTGGAAGTAATCAACTGGGACAGGAGGTAAAATGGCTGGGAGACAGAAGACTAAGAAACTAGAAAGGATAATATGTCAAGGAAGGAATCTAACCGAAACAGTGGAGAACAGAAGGAAGAAATAAATAAGGACACTATCTAAAGAGGAATACAAATATAAAGGAGCAAAGGGTGAAAAACATCTAAGAACAAGAAGAAATATGGAAACAAAAAAGTGCAGAAATATCTAGTAGAAACAAAGAATAACTAAACATGATAATAGAACTAGATAGAACTAAAGGAAAATAACTAACAAAACACAAACACCTGGGAACCATGACAGGACACCCCCCCCCCTCAAGGGCGGATACCAGACGCCCGTAAGAGTCCAAAACATAAACAAAAAAAAACACACCCAACCAGGGTGGGCGGAGGGGTCCTCGGAAGGAGAGCAAGAGTCCAAAAAACTAAACAAAAAAAGTTCTGAGGCCTGCGACGAAGAAGCAGGAACCTGGGAGGCCGGAGAAGAAGGAGCAGGAACCTGGGAGGCCGGAGACGAAGGAGCAGGAACCTGGGAGGCCGGCGACGAGGAACCAGGAGACGAGGAGGCCCGCGACGAGGAACCAGGAGACGAGGAGGCCGGCGACGAGGAACCAGGAGACGAGGAGGCCAGCGACGAGGAACCTTGTGGCGTGGAGGCCTGCGGCGGAGAACCTTGTGGCGTGGAGGCCGGATGCGGAGCAGAACCTTGTGGTGTGCGGAGCAGAACCTTGTGGGTGGCCGGATGCGGAGCAGAACCTTGTGGAGTGGTGGCCGGATGCGGAGCAGAACCTTGTGGAGTGGTGGCCGGATGCGGAGCAGAACCTTGTGGAGTGGTGGCCGGATGCGGAGCAGAACCTTGTGGAGTGGTGGCCGGATGCGGAGCAGAACCTTGTGTCTAGGTGGCCGGATGCGGAGCAGAAGCTTGTGTCTAGGTGGCCGGATGCGGAGCAGAACCTCAAAATCATGTATCGTCTAGTCTAGTCTGGATCTGTGACGTCACTCCCAGAGAAATCTGAAAGCGACAGAGCGCAGCCATCAGAAGCGAGAGGGCGCAGATGGGATAAGTAAGTGTAGCAAGAGGAAAACTGAGAGAACGTCTTGCAAAAGTGATAACAGATTTTTGAAATGTGAGCAAAAAATGTGATTGTGTGCCCCCTGTTAGAAAGTTCCTGTGCTCGTGATAACTGTTTTAATCGCTACAGTTTCAGTTTACCCTCTCCCCAGCCTGTTTTACGCTCGTTTTGTTATGAATTGCTCCCTCATATCTGACGCCATATGCCCTTGTCGCAGCTTGGCCGCCAGCAAAGTACTCCCGGATGCACTAACAAAAGCCTTAAGCCTAGTTTATACTTCTCCCTCTGCTGAGGTGTGGAGGCACGCAGTGCCATTATCCGTCGACACAAGTGCTCTCCGACGGCCACGCAAGCACGCATAGAGTAGAGCCCAATTTCTTAACTAAACGTTGAACGCAATGGAGAGCCCACGTCTGTGATTGGTCAGCCTAACATCAGCCCAAGATCGTTTCACCATAACCGGGCTCTACAGTCGATGTAATTAGTACTCAACGCAGCTTTTGGCCACTAGATGCTTTATATTGCAAAGCCAGTTTATCTAATATGTTTTTTTTGGGCGATTTTGAACACCAGGAGGTGTAGAGAACAACAAAACAGACCAATGTGTTTGTTTAAAACTTTGATACATAAATATATTATCTGGACAGCAGCTTGTTTACATGCGTTTTTAGAGTATTCTATGAGCGGCACTTCTAGTAAAATGTTTTCCAGCTCAATCAAAACTTGCTCTCTGTCAGTCATTGATCCTTGAGTGGATGTGTGTTTACAAGCTGAAGTAAATAAACTGTCATCGACCAGAGAGGTCACTCCAATTGTAGGCAGACCCGCCAGAAAAGGTCTGCATCCCCAGCTGTCCTGGTGGGGAATTGCTTTGCAACCCCGACGAGTATAAACTAGGCTTTAGAGCTATTCAGCTACTACTTCGAAGTAGCAGGTTAGAAAAAGGGGAATTCACTAGTGAAGTTGCGCTTCCGTCCACAAGCTAAGCCTGGCATGGAAGACAAAGAACTGCTGCCCGTTGGTCTCATTTATCAGCTACCATGATGTCATTATTGTGCACAGACAACTAGGAATGCTGGGAAATGTAGTCAGTTTAGTTCGTTTTGAGTGAAATGAATCCCAACATCCCTTCTTGGAGGTGGGCATCGGCTGATGATGCTCCCAGTATTGGTTGTTTTGGCTCTCATGTTATTAACTTTTTACTTTCTTTAACATAGAATGTACTCCCAGATTGGTTTCTCTGTTTTTTATTGGTGTATCTGCTCTGTCTTCTCAAACCCCCAGTTGATTTTATAAACTGGTCAAATCACAGGACCCCTGTTTCGTAAAATGACTATGTATCAATTCAACCTGTCTTGGAGAAAAATTAAGATTGATTTGAAAATATACATCTTTAACTCCTTAACATTCCTACAATTTTTGCCCTAAATGTTTTAGAAATGCATACCCAACTTAAAATTAAAGCTGTTTTGCAACAGTGAATCTCTGTCTATGTGCTATTGTTACCAAGTAATATTATTTTGAATACATTGGAAAAGATTACATTTTTGTCCACCCATTTATTTTCTAAAAATACATGCTTTAAGTGTACCTAAAATGTTCCTGAGGCATTAGGAAAGAACCATTTTAAACATAATTTTGCAAAGAAACATTTGTGGTTTTAAAACACAGAGAACAATATAAAGGTAGAACAGAGAAAAGAAATGTCCTCAGTAAACATCATCCAGTTTACAGGTTTGGTGAGGAATTTGTTATCGCTATTGACGTAGGTTAAAGATTTTATATTTTCACTTAATCTGAGATGAGTAAGGAATAATAACAACAATTTACCTAATTTGGTAATAACCTCTGAAATGGTGGCAGCTCGTTTTTGCCGGGGATGAGGCTCACATTTTAAATCTGGAATTACAAGACAGATCTACTGTTAAACAAACAAAAAACAGTATACGTATGTGACACAATAATTTAAAAAATAAGGGCATAATAAGTCATAATTCAAGCTCCGTCTTGTTATGCTTGAGACAGAGGTCACTAAATTATGTTTTACCACAGTTGTTTTGAACAAACATTGCTGTTTGTAATTTTTTTTTTACATAATGCACATGACGATCTCTAAACACCTTGAGCTTTGCACAAGGTGGAAGTTTTTTGAATCAGCTTTTTTGCATTTTTGAAGTAGCTTTATTGCATTTTTTTTTTCAATTTATTGTTTAAAAAAATTATATCCTCAAGAAATTCGACAGTGGGTTGGAATTGCATAGGGGTCTATGGGAGGAAGTTTGTAATTAGGAAGAATAACACATGTAGTTGAGCACCACCCCTATATCATAATATACAACCAGACAATCATTTAAAATATTTAATAAACTTTGATACATTAATATATTCTCTGGGCAGCAGCTTTAACTCTATAGTAAAACTCTATGGGATTAAAAATGAGCACATATAGTTAGTTGCATTTAAAGAAAGGTAGAGTGAATAACAAAATAAGTCTTACTGTCATGTTAGGTTTTAAGTTTTTACTCAAACGCCCTATAATCATTACACTTACCTGTTCTGTAGGGTGTCTCAAAAGCTGTGTTGGTTTTAAACAGAAGCCCAGCATCGTAGAACACATTCATGCCATTGTTTCCACTACCTGGACTGCAGCCTGTGTCATATTTCTCAACCACTTCCCAAATCTGAGCACAAGAGGGGTTATTCAATATTGTAAATGCTGGTATAGCTCATTTAAACTGGATGATCTCCCCAACACTGACATGACTGTTAAATATTGTCCACCCATTTTCAATTGGGTTGTGGTTAAGCCTTTGGGAAGTCCCTTCCAGTGGCCTGAATATGTTTTCCTCTTTCCTTAAAGGCAGGGTATACGATTGTGGGAGCGCTCCTTGAGAGGGCGTTATTGAAAAATAAAAAGTTCCACCCCTTGCTTCATGCTCTCCCACTAAGCCACCCCTTAATAACACAGGCACGCGCAGCCAGCATGGTCTCGTTGGGTCTCCGCCACTTCACTTCACACTTCACTCCGCTATTTCAACCAAAGTCACAAAATGTAACGTGATCTTACCTGTCCAGGAGAAAATCAGCAACCAACGCATCCGTTAGCAAGCCCATAGCTTCCTTGAGTTGACGCCACCGTGTAAATGCATCAGCTCCGATGCAGATTCGGCTTTAAGCACGCTCTACGTCGGCTTTCTTCTTTCTCGTTGCTATTTCCACAACAGCTTTGCATTTTCGGTTCATTTTAGCGCGAGCTCACTTCCTGTTTACAGGCTAGAACGAGCGTTGCGTGCACACGAAGGGCACGCGCAGAGGGGGAGGTGCTGGAACACGGAAGCTTTGCTTACAAGCCTATTATCTTAGACGGACCGTGGAAGTTGATTGGATGAGGTTTTCCCAGGGTTTGTCGCTGTAGAAAGAATAAAAATTATTCGGTCAAGTTTAAGAAATCCTAACTTATAGGTTGCCACTGGTATATGAAGAGCATTTTTTGCAGTAAAAAAAAATTGTTTTAAAAGGAAATCGTATACCCTGCCTTTAAACAAGTTAGTTCCTTTATGCATGCCAAAGCCAATTTGAATGTGTGTTTGGAATCAATACGTTGTTGGAACACCCTGTTGTGTCAACATTTCAACCACAAAGCTGGTAACTTGTTGTGATTTTGAAGATTTTGAACTAGTATTCTTTCTTCATAATTCTATGCAAAGCCTTACCTTGATTCCTCCAAATTCCTTCTCATTGGGGCCAAATACCTCTATTGTTGCCTTATCTAACCATCCAATTATTATTTAAATGATATTGTGCTTTTCCTGGTGAGACCTGCTCATTTTTGTTATTTATTTTAGAGCGGGGACTTATCTCTTGGTCACCACCCTTTCAGTGCATTGATATGTGAAACTTTACTCCATTATTTAAAGTGAGACCAATGTTACAGAGGTTTCCATTTATTGCCAAGTTTAAGGCCTGGTTCACACTGGCTGCAATGCAGATGCAGTGCAGATGCGGAGCAGGTCTTCAGCATGTCAGTAAACATCTGAATTATTCAAATCAAGAGCAAATGTCCTGTAGTCAGGTACAACTAGAATTTATATCTTTGTCTGTAACTTGATCTGCTATGTTTGGAGGAAGTGATCAGTATAACCTAAAGAATACCACCTCCACAGTCAATAATGGTGGTGTAGGCATGCAATGGTTTTTTTTTGTTCTGCCGAAAGGAAAAATTACAATTTCACTACATTTTGGAAGTATTGGACAGGGCTTTGCATGATGAAAATCTTAGTTGAGCCAGAACACTGAAGATGGGCCATTCATGGGTGTTCCATCTTGACAGTGACCCTAAACTACTACTTCAAGCTACCAAAGGAGTGGCCACTGAACAAGCATATTAAATTCATGCAATTCCCTAGTGGAGGGAGGTGAAATTTTGAGCCAAACAGCAGCGAAGAAAGAAATGTATTTGGAAAGTTTCTGTATAAATGAGTGGACCAAAATCCTTGTGTGCAAACCTAGTGACCAAAAAGAAGAAACTTGGGCAAGATTTGCTCAAGGAGTAAATGTTTAGTACACATCTAAATTTAGGTATTAATTTCATTCATCTAATACTAATGAAAACAAATTTATTGTCACAGACCTTGGTTGTGCTTCTTATTTATTTTGTTAAAATTAAAAGGTCTCCGCTATTTAAGCTAAATGAAGTATGAACACAAAAAGTTAGGAATAGTCTGCTTTCGAGCTAAATTTCAGGATGAACCTAAAATACACTATAACCTTTACAGGTGAACCTAATGTGACCTTCTATAAACAATTGAAAGCACATATCCAACTGTACAATGTGTCAGTGTTTTTTGTTCAACATGCTGTTCTCTAACAAGGAACATAATTGCAAAAGATCCATGAATCAACCAATAGGTTTCCTGGTTCAATCAGAATTTGCATTTAAACAGTCCTCCTCATCCTGCTGTCCACATTTTGATGTCAGGAGACTAAGACAATATCAAACAACTGATCAACAGTATTTCGCCATTGCGAGGCTTCAAGCAGGATGTTCTCAGATAGAATTAACTATTGAGCTTAAGGTGCCGTACAGTGGAGTATCATCAGCAGGTTGCAATACAGAGATAAGGAGAGACTGGAAGAGTCACAGAAAGGCATAGAAGTGGACATCCTTTGGCCACATCCTACACTGATGACTGCTTAAAGGTTGAATATGGAACATGAACACTATAGCGACATCTAGTGGGTCTAAGTTGTAGCTACAACAATATAAAAATAATTCCCGTTGGTGGGTTGCCTGGTTCGCTGCTGACACGCCCAGTGACCAGCCTGAACCGTGTCCAGTGAGGAATGTATTTTAGAGCAGTTTAACTGACAGCTAAAGTTAGCGAGTGAGTTAGCTTACCGATCCAGGAGGAAAGTCGCCGGTCCCGCGTGTGTTTGATGCCGTGGACATGTTTTATGTGGGTCCATCTAGTGGAGGCTTCTCCTAAAACTACTCTAGTCTCTGTTCTTCTCCGGTCACTCCTCTCCTGAGACGGATAGCGATATCTCCTCCAGGGCTCTGAAGCTGATGCTTGACTTACAGACTCAGCCATTTTTTCCAATACCAGCCGAGTTGTACCGACCACATAGTTGGATCATAGAGACTGTATCTGAGACCCGGCGGCCGCTTCTGGCGGTAGGTGTAAACATTACGTCATTGTCGTGCCTGTTAAAATGTATATTTTATTATATTTTAATTATATTTTATTATATTTTAATTCAAATGATTTCATTTTGCACCATTTGAAACACCAGTGGAGGTATTATTATTATTATTTTTTTTTTAAATAGCTTTTTATGAAAATGTTCCATATTCAACCTTGAATTGTGAACAGTGCCCTGCGGACCCAGATAATGAATGCAACTAAACTCCATGCACCAAGTGGCACATCAGAGCATGGAAAACCATTTACATCTGCAAGGCTTGCGTGCTAGACGACCTGCAGAGGGAACCAAACCACACCACTAGGCACAGGCATCAGCATCTTGCATGGGCCAGGGAGCATCAACGCTGGATAAGGGACTAAAGGGCCTCAGCGCTGATCTCTGATGAAAGTCAATTCACATTGAGCAGAAATAATGGTTGCAAACTATGTTGGAGGCATCAAGAAGAGATTTATGCATCAGCCACTATTGTCAACATATGAGCATTTTGTGTTATATTGTTGACAGGTGTGTCCAGTCAATACAGAACTGCCCTATACTTTGTCAATGGTACATGGACAAGCCCATACTACCTGAATGACATAATTAATCCAGTCATTGTGCCCCTGCATAAAAAACTCAGGCCTAATTTCATTTTCATGGATGACAATGCTGCAGCTCATCAAGGTTGCATCATTAGAGAATGGGTGCAGGACACTGTGGTACCTCAAATGGAGTTGCTGGTCACTTTCTCCATACCGGAAACTCAAAGAAAACCTCTTGGAGGGCGTCGTGTGGCACAGTGGTTAGTGCGGGCACCCCATGTGCAGAGGCCTTAGCCCCCGATGCGGTCGTCTCGACTCATTACTTTGTTCCCCAGAACCTCAATGACCTGAGGGTCACCCTTTAAAGCTACATTGGGTTATAACTTCTCCCATCTAGCGGTGAAACAACCAACTGAATATTACGTTCTAGCCCCACCTCCCACCCCCCCATTCCGAGCGTGTTTTAACTCCTACGGTGGCCGTTTCATGCCAAGGTTAACATGGCTTCCAGTACTACGACTTTGTCCAGTGTTCCTTCCAGTGATGAAGTTACTTTAAAAAACTACATTGCATTTAGTCATATAGTCAGACCTCTGCCGCGTTGCGAGTAGACAATCTCCCTCTGGCATTCGTCACGGTGCAACTGAGTGTAGCCAAAGCGTGAAAGCCGGAGCAAGAATTTCCAGGAAAGTCCCTCGTTGGCGAATGTATTTCAAAGATGGAGGCTCAACATGGATTCAGCCATTCGCGCGCCTCGCGCGTATGTATTCTGAATGGGATTCTACACTTACGAGAATACTTTAATTAGTAGGTGGAAGTAATTACACATGAATGAGCACATATTTTTGACAGAACAAAGGGTTTTTTGCTAAGAATTAACTAAAAAGAATACACAATGTAGCTTTAAGAAGCGTGGGATGCCATGCCTCGGCAGACAATAAGTTTCTGTAATTGATGCTGAAGGGCACGTGAGATGCTATGGAGGCATTGTTTTGTTATTGTATATCAGTCACGGTTGTTGACTTTTGTTATAATACAATGAGATGAACAACATCACCATTGCAGGGTTTTATATAAAAGCACCACTTTCTTAGTATAGTATTATTATAGACTGAACTTTCTAGGTTTTCCATAATTTCCACCCAGAAGTTAAACATCCATTACTTTTTGTGAGTAGAGCATGTATATTTTGAACTACCTCATACATGTAGAGTTAAAATGAGTTGTGTCTAAATTAATATCATGTGTAACTTCATTTACTGAGGGGCAATTGCTATAGTTTTGAAACAGTTTTTTCTGTTATTTTTCAGATTTTATTGCTACTGCATTATTAATATCATATATAACCTTACAGAAAGACAATGATCACAGTATAAAATACAACAAATCAGTTATTTGTTAATAAGCACAACAAGAATCTTAATGGTTGTTTCTTTGAATTGAGGAAGAAAAAGGACGATGCTAAGGAAAGAATGTTAAACTATAAAAATAACAAAAGAATAAATTAATTACCTTTTTCTGTGTCAGACGTTACTTATTGTTTAGAATGTAGACTCCTTTGTCAACTGCAACCAGTCCCACTGTTGCCCCTGGATCTCCTGTTATCTTAAGATCAAGCTTTTCTCGAGGGTTGTATGAATTCTTCGTTGAGCTTAACTTCAACTAAAAACGAAAGAGAGATTTTTTCCTGGCAATATTTTATTCAAAATCCTCTAGAGCAGTTTGCACAAAGTGTTTCATTATGTAGTTTATTTGGAATACAAGATTATCTCACCGATCCCATGCAGGAATCTTCTACATCCACCCAAACAGAGTCTGATACCACTTGATGGGAATTTGGATGGTAGTAGACAACTAGCCGAAATGATGGCGGCATGTCTTTGGTAATTGGAAGTATCATGGTAATCAGTGACTGCCCTTCTCTCCTGTATCGTTTATACTGTACCAGATGACCTCTACTAAAGACCTGCGGAAAGGATCAGTGTAACTTTACAACAAAGGGAAACAGACTCTAAAAGCAATCCCACTAACAAGATGCAGATTTAAAGAAGATTTCTCACTAGGCATGTGATATCATTTTGTCCATCCTCCCGGCTTCTGAGAAAAAGATGTATTTTCATGTTTGTTCCCAAATTCACTAGTGTTGAGTCCACACCTGCACCCAAAGATTTCAGCTGTTAAAGCGGCTTCATTGATGGAAGTGAGACACATCTCACTTTGTATTTTACTGATATAACCATGAACACAAAATTTATTGAAATATCTCCATTCGAGAAATCCTTTACTTATAGATGTAATTGTCGCTTTCTGTTTTAAATGGGGAGGCTGTCATCTTGGCCGATGCTTGTCTTTCAGATGAGATTTGAGGAACATTTGTCCTTGCCTGAAGTTGGACAACAAACATTTTTTTTTTAAGTAATCAACAAACTAAATTGGTAATATTTTAAGATAGACAAGAATAAACTGGCTGCTAGGAATATGCACACAGGTATTCTTAAATAGGCTTGGAAATTGCTAACAAGAAAGTGGAGGTACAGTATATAAACTAATGTTTCCCTGTCTTTCCTGCTTGTCTTTGATGTAAAGGTCTTAAGAGATTGGCTAATCACACAACACTCTTAAGCCCCTTTCAAACAGGCAAAATGGTAATTTTCCAGACTTCGTCTGTTTTGCTTTTGAGTCTCAAAGCAATCTTCCGAACTTTGTCCGGATACCCTATACCGGTAATTTTAGGGGTTGAAGACCTAGTAACAAGAGCGGACTTTTCGCGGCATGGTGTTTGCTTTCAGATTATCAGGTAATGTTCCGGGAAAGCTGGAGGGGAATGGGGCGGTGGGGAAAAGGGGAGGGGGGCAGGGAACGCTGTGAGCGCACACATTGATGACGTATAAATGTCACAATTTTCCTTTCAGCTTCTTCATCGATGTATCTTTAGTGTTTACATGTGCGCAAAATTGCACACATCACAAAGACGACCACTGCGAGTAGATGTGCTGTTTCGTTGAACATCTTTGCAATAATCCATTTGTTTGGGGAAATGACATGTACGCCTGCCCTGAGTTTTCCTTTGTTCTTTGGTGCTAAGCTAAACATAGTGGCTATGAGCTCTGCACATTTGTTTATTCTGACCTGTTTTTGCAGACCGCCAGTGCTCATAAAAACAAAGATTGCTACGGCCTACAAAATACAGATCGGCTTTAAAACAGATACAGACCCTCTCCAAAAAAATTTGAATATTGTGGAAAAGTTTATTTATTTCCCTAATTCCATTCAAAACTTTAAACTTCCATAGATTATAGATTTAGGGCCCACAATTTAAGAGATTTCAAGTATTTAGTTGTTTATTTGTACATAATTTGGGCATCCAGCTCATAAAACCCACCAAAACAGGAATTAAAAAAATTTGAATACTGTGAAGAAATCAGCCTACATTTTAAAGAGTATGAATGTTTTAAACTGAGTGTCACACACTACTCATCTACTAAACTCAAAGTACCTGCACAGGTTTTCCCAGGTGTCATTAAATTGCTTCACTTTGATTCAACTGTCTTAGTTAGGTTCAATATGGGGAAGACTGCAGACTTGACAACTGGCCAAAAGACCATCATTGATACCCTCCATAGAGTGGGTAAGCCACAAACGTTCATAGTTAAGGAGGCTGGCTGTTCACAGAGTCCTGTGTCCAAGCATATCAATGGAAAGTCTAGTGGAAGGGAAAAATGTGGAAGGAGAAGATGCACCAGCAGAAGAGCTGACCATGGGCTTGAGCGGATTATCAAACGGAGAAGATTCATGAATCTGGCAGAGATCCAGAAAGAGTGGAATGAGGCGGGAGTCACAGCTTCAAAAGCCACCACAGTCAGACGCGTCTCAGCCTCAGCCAGTGGTCCAAGGTCCTCTTTTCCAGTGAAAGTAAAGTGTGCCTTTCATTCAGGAATCAAGGTCCAAGGGTTTGGAAGAAGACGGGTGAGGAACAGAACCCAAGCTGCTTAAGGTCCACTGTGAAATATCAACAGTCAGTCATGCAATGTCCGGTGCAGGTGTTGTTACACACTCGTTTCTAAAATCTAAGGTCACCGCATCAGTCTACCAGAATGTTTAAGAGGACTTCATGATTCCTCTGCTGAGGATCTTTATGGAGATGCAGATTTCATCTTCCAGCAGGACCTGGCCCCTGCCCATACTGCCAGAAGCACCAAAACCTGGTTTGATGCCCATGCCATCACCATGCTTGACTCGCCGGACCTAAACCCCATTGAGAATCTATGGGGTATTATCAAGAGGAAAATGAGGGGCACCAGACCCAAAAAAGGAAGAGCTGACAGCAAGCATCAAGGTAATCTGGTCTTCCATAACTCCCAGGCAATGCCACAGGCTGATTGCCTCAATGCCACGGCACATGAGGCAGTGATTAAGGCAAAGAGATTCCCTACCCAGTGTTGAAGATTGACATATTGCTTTGAAAGTACCATATTTTGATTGATTTAATGTGATCCTAATTTTTTTTTTTTCTGCAAAAACCGAGAAGTAAATGGGGATTTCTTCACATTATCAACATTTTTTGAATTCCTGTTTTTGTGGGTTTTATGAGCAGGAGCCCCAAAATATGTACAACTAAACTAAACTAAATAATTGAAATTGTTTAAATTGTGATCCCTGAATCTATTATCTATGGAAGTTTAACATTTTGAATGGAACTATGAAAATAAATAAACTTTTCATTGATATTTAATTTTTTTTGGAAAGAGTCTGTCGTTTAAACACCAAAAACTAATTGCATAAGTCGTTTTTGAAACCGCCTTCTTAGTATGTCAAGATTCTAAATTAGATCAATCACTGTGGTGACCGATCCATAACATAGAATAAATTCTCCAAAGGTTGTTAATATTTAATTCAGCAAACATTACTTCCTCCAAAGAACGTTTTTGGTCTTCACATCCACTTTCCATTGTGCATTGGTTGTTTGAACACAAACTATATGGTGCTAATTAATCTTAGAATAATTGCAATTTGTTTAAAACTAACTTAATTTCACTCTCAAAACTCCTCAGTAGAAGCCTTGGGGTCTCATTTATAAAGCTTGCTTATGCATAAAATGCGGTGTGAAAACTATGTAAGCAACTTTCTACGGCAAGTTTAGGATTTATAGAAAGAAACGTGGTGGAAAAATGTGCGCAGCTTTAAGCACCCTAACGATCTTGCTTACGCACTTTTTGGACACTGACAGGAGAGATGGCAAAAATATGAATTTAAGCCACAATTTCAAACTTGTAGAGCTTTGCGCACACAGACACACAACCGGCAGTCAGCCACCACCACCACCCCCTTCAAATCAATATTTTGCAAGGATGATACTTTTTATAAACCTAGACTTAAAACGCACCTTTTCTGTCAAGCTTTAAAATATCTAGTTTTATTTGGTTTAATAAATTCCAGTCTTAGTGTTGCTACAAGAGGTAATCATATAGGCCTAATTGAAACTTTATTTTTCTTATCTTTTTTATTGCTTGTGCTGCTTTTATTATTACATTTTTTAATCTTTTTACTCTCTTCTTGTTTTTATTTTTGCAACTGTATTTTTGTATTTTAATGTGAAGAACTTTGGCTGCCTTTGGCTGAGTAAAGCCTGATTGAGTGGTTGCTTGAAATAAAACTGTTTTCCATGCCTCCAAGAGCCTGCAGCTGTCTCTGTGGAATTACTTTCTCTGCCTCTCAGTTGCCACGGTTACCTGTGAAACGCCCCATATTAGCTGGCTTAAGTCTATGCAGAATATTCACTAGACACTTCACTGGACCGTTTATGGTAGAAAGTGGGTGTGTAGTAGGCAGGATATGATCCAAAAACACCTGCGCAAATTTCTATGGAGAGTGGGATTTATACAACGGGAAGTGCGTGCAGCTGTGCGTACTCCAAGTTTGATAGATCGGAAACTTATTAGGCGTAAGTAAAAAAAATGTTGCTGAGCTTAAGTACGGTTTTAGTAATGATTCTACGCAAAGTTTTATAAATGAGACCCCTGGTCTTTAAGCATGCATATTAATACTGAACTGTGACATCATAATCAATTTATTGGTTACTGTGTACCACTTTGCATTTTGGTCCATTTTATTGTTTTACCTTTGGTAGTAAGTTTATTATTCATTCTACTTTTACTTAGTAGTTTAGTTGTATGTTACTAGCTTAGTGAGTTTGTTGATTAAAGCATTTTGACTGAAAGTTAAATTCGTTTTGTAATAAACTTGTATTTTGGAAAGTCGTTTTGTTATTATTCCACATGCATGTGTAGTAACGTGCTGTTCAAAGAACACCAATAACTTTTTCCTTCATCTATTGTTTAATTATCCCAGCCTTATCAGGAAGGTGATCATAAACCTTATCTGTGAATAAGATGTTTGGCTAAGTTTATTTTTTTTGGATCGCAGGATGGTGCCCCAAGCATTGTTATTTTGACATAAAATTTATAATCTTATTAATAATTGTCCTAAGCAGTTATTCATAATTATCCATAGCCAAACCATGCCTTCTGTGTCACAACAGCACGTTTCCACTATCTTTGTCAGGGCAGAGCCGAACCCTTCTTTCAGACTACCTCTGACTCAGTTCGAAGTAGGCTGAGGTGTCTCCAACATGCTCACCTTTGGACTGATTGGCCTGGTAAACTGATGTCACTCTCACTACTACCTACGCGAGCAGACCACAAGCACTGCAGAAATGTACGGCATGTCTGGTGAGCAGAGAGAGAGAGAGAGAGAGAGAGAGAGAGAGAGAGAGAGAGAGAGAGAGAGAGAGAGAGAGAGAGAGAGAGAGAGAGAGAGAGAGAGAGAGAGAGAGAGAGAGAGAGAGAGAGAGAGAGAGAGAGAGAGAGAGAGAGAGAGAGAGAGAGAGAGAGAGAGAGAGAGAGAGAGAGAGAGAGAGAGAGAGAGAGAGAGAGAGAGAGAGAGAGAGAGAGAGAGAGAGAGAGAGAGAGAGAGGCAGGCAAGGAAATCCAATAGAAGAGTTATTGCAAACAATCTGCAGTTGACTGTCAAACAGAAAGAAGATAGGCACTTGTTAATATTTTTCATGATATGGAACTGACCGTTTTGTAGACATTTATGTTTTTTATTACAGTTTTCACTCAATTTGTCTCTGGAGAAAGTGTGAGCGCCCAATCGCCCATTGTTTACACCAGGGATCAGCTGCTAGCTCTGGGTAGCTCTGCTGTACTGCATCCCACCGAGCGAGCCAATATTCCGTGTGAGCTAAGAAGGAAGAGACGAGGCATTTGCGCCAGGATCAAGCGTCGCTCCAGGGGTAAAGAGGTACTGTACAGGCCTGTCATCCCATCCATCATCATGGGAAACGTGAGATCTCTCCCCAACAAAGTGGACGAGCTGGCGGCTCTAACCCGCCATCAAAGGAGCTACAGGGAGAGCAGCCTGATCTATCAAAATAAAATGCTACTTTACAATAAAAGTCAAACGCTGATTCAAAAGTTCTAATTCAAAAGTTAAAAGGTGAATGACATATTATTTGGATGCTGTCAGTCAAGTTCTGATATTGATCTTTTCATCCAACAATTTAATAATTTCATTATGATCAACCGAACAAAAGGCTTTTTCCCAAGCTATTCCAGTGCTCCAAACTCTAAGTTCCCAAGGTCTTTGAGGTGGGCTTGTAATTAGGAACTGTTGCTCTAAGCATTTGCATTAATGCTTTGAAAGTATTTGATGTCTGTAAATTATGGACAACCCTGAGCATCCTCTTCGTGAGACTAGCCTACAACAACAGAGTTTCTTCAGTCGAAGGGTTCTTTAGTTTTGCTGCAATACTGTCTGCTACGGGAAATACTTCCTGCGCACAGACATCAGGATCTACAACGACTTGAATTAAATATTTAAATAGCATAAGCAACAACAACACTTAATTTCCTTTTGGGATCACTAAAGTATTTTTGAATTGAATTGAAGATCATCAATTAAAAGATATTCTAAGCTTTTCTAAGTAAAAGTGCACAATGTGGCAACTTCAGTGTGTAAGGTATATTTACTATTCATGTCAAAAAACAATACTCCTTCATATAAACACAAGTTAAACTTTAGCTTGCTTCTTAGATCCTATTTATTTATTATTTTCAAGCCTTAAGTCTTATGTTAGAATATTTTAAGCATGCAAGTTTAAAATGTCTCCAGTAAAACTAAAACACAAGATGGTATAAAAATAAGGGCTGTCAAACAATTAAATATTTCAATCTAATTAATCAGATTGTAGCTGTGAATTAATTACGATTAATTAACATTCCTAAATATGACCGAAAAAGTATTATTTTTGGTGTTAATAAAGGACACAACCGGATGCCGTTTCTTTCCTTTTAAAAAAGAAATACAGGAGAGATCTATGGAACTTTTGTTTTGAACTCCACAATCATATTTACACATGGCCCTTTATACCTATTCATAGTTTAGCCAGTTGCTAAGGCAAACTAACTGGTTAACCTTTTCTGAATATAAAGCTGACCATTTCTTATTAATAGTGGACAACCAAGCCAAGGGTTATCTGATGTGAAGTGATAGCTGCAGATAGTTGTATTTTTAATCATCTACTCATTCCAATTGCTTCTTCTGATCGTTTAAAGCACCTGATCGCGTCACTTTCTTCAGACTAATCGCGCTGTAGAGAAGGGAGTGACGTAGACTGATAATCCCTCTTTCTGGCCTGTGACTGAGAGGAGACATTCACATGGAACAGTGGATGCTGTATGGATCTGCCATGCTGTTTACGTTAGGATCACAGAACATGGCGTGGGCTGAATTGTGGGATTAACAGGGCGGGCCATCCTGTGCATATGTTAATTGCATTAAAAAATGTATCGCGTTAATACTACAAATTAATTGACCTGCGTTAATGTGTGAATTTTGAAAGCCCTAATAAAAATACACTTTGTGCAGATGAAGCCATACAAATAGTGTTTTTAGTTTGAAACTAAATAATTTGGACAACTTGTGTTTGGGCCAATGTGTGTACATCTGCACAAAACAGAAATGCATTAACATTTTAGAAATGAAGAATGGCATGAAAGTTTTTGATAAAAGACTACAAAATAGACTGATAATTGCAGATTAGTTTGGATAAATAGTATGGGTTTTACAGTATACTTGCCTTGGCTATTAGGGGTATAGATGGTTTTGTCAGTTTGGATGAAAATATAGCCAGACTGGAAAGAAACCAACACAACTTTCTCCAGCAAATTGTCGGGAAAGCGTGCTTGAAGGTTAACATACTGTCTTAAGTTCGGCTCTGCTTTGAACTCATCAGCAGGGATCTGACGAACAACAGGAAGCAAGTCAATTAAAAGTTAGATAATTCACAAAATCTTTGTTCATTTCAATAAAAATGTGTTTCTGAGATTACATTGTTTAAAAAAAATTCATGTTAGCTAGGGTAAGCATAAATTAAAGTAGTAAAGAACTATGAAATGTACACACACTGGTATACTATATTTTTGTCAACTGATTATTTTATTCAGATTTGGTGCTGGGTGATAGAAAATATTGGGATGTGTTTCAAACACAGCTACCTTCAAATAAACAAACAGAAAAATAAAATTAATGTGACTATTTTTATACTAAACATAATGTGTCTGAAAAGAAAGACGATCTGAAAATGATCTTAGCTCATCAAATATGTAGACATATATTATCACTGAAATGTGAAAAGTGTAAATCAAAATCCTAACCCATGTAAGGTTTTTCATCAAAAACAGACCTTGTGATTTCAATAAATGACATTTAACAATGCAGGAAGTAATGTTTTATTCTGTCTTTTAAGCATTAAATATAAAAAGTGTTATATGTATTGAAATTCCAGCCATGATGTCAAACTGCTCACAAACTGATCTAAAAAGATACTTTTAAGGAACAACTCCAGAATATCTTCTGTTTTGCTCCACAAGCTTAAAAGCTTTTTTTCTTAAATGTATTTGTTAGACCAAGCGTTAGTACTGGGTCTACAGGAGTTTACCGTTATTTTCCCCAGACTCTGGAACTTTCCTGCTTTTGTAAACATCACAAATGTTGATGCCAATTCTTTTGCTTTTGTTGGATAACTCAGTGCAGTGATTTGAACAGAAACATTTAGTTCAGATTCACAATCTTGAATTTCCACAAATATGTTATCTTCAGCTCCGACTCGCAACAAGTTGGGGGCAGACAAAACATTTCTATAGAGAAAAAAAGTGGTAGATGTTGTAGAAGAAACTGTTAACTAAGAACAAATTTGATTTATTATTTTTTTATTAATTAATTATTTTATTCATGTAGAACATATCCAACTATCATCTGACTGACAGAATTTGGAAGCAAATACTGTTTTCACTTATAATAGAAGGCTAAAATACTCACTTTCTAAGACTGTTTCTAAATTGACTTTTACCTTAAACAAAGGTGAAATATTATATATAAAATATATAAACTCAGCAAAAAAAGAAACGTCCCTTTTTCAGGACTGTGTATTTCAACAATAACGTTGTAAAAATCCAAATAACTTTACAGATCTTCATTGTAAAAGGTTTAAAGAAAGTTCTCCATGCATGTTCAATGAACCATAATCCATTATTAACATGCACCTGTGGAATCATCGTTAAGACCTTAACAGCTTACAGAAAGTAGGCATTTAAGGTCACAGTTCTAAAAACGCAAGACACTAAAGAGACTTGTCTACCGACTGTGAAAAACACCCAAAGAAAGATGCCCAGGGTCCCTGCTCATCTGCGTGAACGTGCATTAGGCATGCTGCAGGGAGGCATGAAGACCGCTGATGTGGCTAGGGCAATAAATTGCCATGTCCGCACTGTGAGACGCCTAAGACAGCGCTACAGGGAGACAGGAAGGACAGCTTATCATCCTCGCAGTGGAAGACCACGTGTAACAACACCTGCACAGGATCGGTACATCCAAATATCACACCTGCATGACAGGAACAGGATGGCCACAACAACTGCCCGAGTCACACCAGGAACACACAATCCCTCCATCAGTGCTCAGACTGTCCGCAATAGGCTGAGAGAACTGGACTGAGGGCTTGTAGGTCTGTTGTAAGGCAGGTCCTTACCAGACATCACCAGCAACAACGCCGCCTATGGGCACAAACCCACCTTCGCTGGACCAGACAGGAGTGGCAAAAAGTGCTCTTCAGTCACGGTTTTGTCTCACCAGGGGTGATGGACGGATTCGTGTTTATCGTCGAAGGAATGAGCGTTACACCGAGGCCTGTACCCTGGAGTGGGATCGATTTGGAGGTGGGGGGTCCGTCATGGTCTGGGGCGGTATATCACATCACCATCGGACTGAGCTTGTTGTCATTGCAGGCAATCTCAATGCCTTGCGGTACAGGGAAGACATCCTCCTCCCTCATGTGGTACCCTTTATGCATGCTCATCCGGACATGATCCTCCAGCAGGACAATGCCACCAGCCATACTGCTCGTTCTGTGCGTGAGTTTCTGCATGACAGCAATGTCAGTGTTCTGCTAATGCCAGCGAAGAGCCCGGATCTCAATCCCATTGAGCATGTTTGGGACCTGTTGGATCGCAGGATGAGGGCTAGGGCCATTCCCCCTAGAAATGTCCAGGAACTTGCAAGTGCCTTGGTGGAAGAGTGGGGTAACATCTCACAGCAAGAACTGACAAATCTGGTCCAGTCCATGAGGAGGAGATGCACTGCAGTACTTCAAGCTGCTGGTGGCCACACCAGATACTGACTGGTACTTTTGATTTTGAGCCTCCCTTCATTCAAGGACACATTATTTCTGTTAGTCACATGTCTGTGAAACATTTTTAGTTTATGTCTTATGGTGTTGACTCTTTTAGTGTTCATACAAATATTTACACACATTAAGTTTACTGAAAGTAAAAACAGTTGAAAGTCAGAGGACGTTTCTTTTTTTGGTGAGTTTATTTTAAGCTCCACCATTTAAAGAATAAACTTTGATCTGAGTGACACAAAGATGAAGCCAGAGTTAAAGTAACACTTCTAATATTCAATGTTTAAAAATCCCCTTGTTTTTAATGCAAATTTCCCTTGGTTACTGTTGGGAATATTTGCATTTGCTTTTGTTTTTAAGGCATTTTGTCTTTAATACTGTTGAAATAACATAATGATAATAATGTAGCCATAACAATTTTGGAATGAGACATTGTGTTTGGTGAAGCACACTTCTATTATGTTTTGTCATTTACTATTTTAGAGTTTATGTCTTGCTTTAAAGTGGTTCTCAGAAAATAAATAATGTAGTAACAGTAACAAAAAACATTCAACTAGAAGAAAATCAGTGCTTTCTTGAAAAACTCTGAAAATGTTAACTGGAGTATTAAGTTAGAGTCGTACCAAAAAGAGCACCTCTGATTTACTATATTGTATATAGGATCATATTTAGAATAACAAGTTGGCTCATTTAATCCAACATCAACCTCAAAAAAGTACAAATTCTAGAAAAAATAAATGTTTTTCAGCTCTACTTACAATGGAAATCCACTTGACTGAGAAATCAGACAGGAAAACGCTACCAGCATTAGCTGGATAGCAGACGTTCCCATCCCTGACCCCATCTCTGCTGTGGCTACACTGTGGGTGTATTTCAGTCTTTTATCTACTGGCACCAGTATCCTCTTTTTCCCTTGCTGACAGCTGAAGGAGGAGCAGCTGCTCTCTGTCTCTCTCCAGATCCGTTCGCTTTATTTTATTTTCTGTTTGCTTTTCTTGTTTTCTTTTCTTTTGTTTTCTTTTCTTAACCTTTTCCTAGTTACTTTATCTACCCAGCGCCTGGAGTTACTGTATTGGACCGGATCTCCTCTTGGATTACTTTTTTATGGACTTATCGACATGGCTTTTTGCTCAGCTGAGAATTTTGAAAAACTGCTCCACAGAATTGAGGGCATTGAAACAAAGCTACGTCGTCTGGAATTAATTTTGATCTCCACGCTGATTATAGAAACGACACAACTTTACCGTTGAATACACACAGGGAACAGCCTATCAGCCCGGTGTTACATCGGTCTAACCGTGTCACAGAGAAAACACAGGACAACACAACTCCATCAGCAAACAGACGTCTTACTGGCAGAACTCCGCACTCTAATGAACACTGGCCAGCTTTAAAACGCACAGAATCATCATCCCTAGCCTGTTCTCAGAGGAAGAAAAAACAAAAGAAACTCCAGCACAGAGAAAGCTCTGAACCCAGACCTGCCGCTTCTGCTAAAAGTAAACAAAAGAGGTTTTAGCCAAAAACAAGAGATATTTCTCCACCTGGAATCCCGCTGAAAAACAGATTTGCAGCCTTGAGTTCCCCAAAAGATGACACAGCCCCCGGGACCAGTCAAAGCCACCAGGAGAAACCCAGCCGCATCAAACAGACACATAACAAAGTAAGAGCCCCCCCCAGCAAAGATTGTTATCATACAAGACGGATCAATTAATGGAATTGAGGCTTTTTTTTAGCAAAAACACCAAAGTTTATAGCTGCTACAAAAATACAGTGAGAGAAATATCAGAAAAAATCCAGAACAACTTGGACCAACATCCTACTTTGGAAAAACTGCTGGATCACCAGATATCGCAATGAGACAATCAGAGATTCTGAAGAGAGACTTTTCTGATCTCCTACAGAGACTTGATGGACTTAATGTAAACATCCTCATCAGCGGACCAGTCCCTGAAGGGAATGAAAGATTTAGCAGACTCCACATGCTCCATAAATGGTTGAAGAAACAATCAGCTGAGAAGTCTTTTACATTTATTAATAATTTCAAAGTATTTGAAGTGCTAATCATCTGTTTAAAGCAGGCCATCGTTATCTTAACAAGGCCGGAGTAAGGCTCTTAGCAGCAAACATTTTTTCTTATCAAAATCAGAAAGCAAAACACTTGCTCCCAAAAGCTGACCTTGAGGCTCCCATGGATATCAGAGAACAAAAACACCGAGTCATGATGACACCACAGGACCGAACAGATAAACAACCATCAGAGATTAAGTCTTCATCTTCCTGTGACTCATCCACATCAAATGAGTCTCCATTTAGAAACTTTACAGACAGACTGAACGAGCAAATCAAATTTGGAACACAATTAACACCTAAACTTAGACTACACCGAAACCCTAGGACTAGTGTCAACAAGCCTGGAAGCTTCCCCCCACTGATTATTACAGATATTTGATATTTGAGGGAACTGGGCAGTAAATCTACCCCTACTGTCCCCAGAACTCGCCCGGCACCCCCCTGAACTTAGTATACCAGTGATTATCAGCAGCAGGAAACAGAAACCGTTAACCGCACGCTCTCATATTAAACAAAATCTCAAATTGATAACCTGTCAGAAGGTTCAGCTGCCCATCATCACAATACTTAAGTTAGCTTTATTAAACATTAGATCTCTATCCGGAAGGCTTTTCTTATCAATGACTTCATCACTGAGCATAATTTACATGCCCTTTTTTCATCAGAAACTTGGCTAGATGAAAATAACGAAACAACTGCATTGATAGAATTATTCCTCCAAATTACAATTTCTTAAGCGAGAGCAGGAAACACAGACGAGGTGGAGGTGTAGCCACCATTTTTCGCAACTCAATGAACTTTAAAAAGGTAACCCTGGGCACGTTTGATTCTTTTGAATACCTAGCCACCCAGATAAACGAGCCTAACAAAGCTTTATTTCTAAGTCTATATAAACCACCAAAACTTAACTAACTTCTTTAATGATTTCAATGACCTTCTTTCTGTAATATGTATCGACTATGACCAACTAATCATTGTGGGGGATTTTGACATCCATACCGACAACCCCCAAGATAGACAAGCAAAAACATTAGATGATACTCTCCACAACTTCGGCCTGACCCAGCGTGTCAAACAACCAACACACAATAAAGGACACACTCTGGACTTAATTATCAGCAAAGGTTTAAATATTTCCAACATCTCTAATTAATATTGCATTATCTGACCATTTCTGTATTTTCTTTGAAAGCACCATCTCTGCTAAATTATCCAGCCACAGTAGGACCACTATAATAAAGCGTTTTCTAGGGGACAGTTCAGTAGAAGCCTTTAAACGTATTTACCCTTCCACCACATCCCCCTCATCTCCCAACTCAAACTCAGTAAATAAGCTTGTAGAGAATTTCCTTGCAAAAATCTCAGACATCATGGATTCCATTTCTCCAACTAAAGTGAAAGTAGTCTCAGGTAGAAAGAAGTCTCCGTGGACAAGTAATCCACCGGTACGTAGTGAAAAGAGAGAGTGTCGACGAGCCAAGAGAAAATGGCGGAAAACTTGACTCCAGGTTCACTGTGAGATCTACAAAGAGAGACTGAATAGATATCAGCTAACCATAAAAGATGCTAGGGAATCGTTCTTTTCGGAAATCATCAACAGAAACATTAATAATGCACGGACTCTATTTGCAACAGTGGAAAGACTAACTAATCCTTTTGTGACAGTAGCCCCTGAACTAAACTCTACCAGGGCCTGCAACGAAATTGCCAGCTTTTTCACTGAAAAAATTTCTAACAATTAGACGGTCAATCTGTACCTCAATATCGAACCCACAACCAGTGCCATCCCCAATCAACAACAATGTAGAGAAAATGTCTGAATTCCACAAATTAAACCAGAACAGCCTTGAAAAAATCATTATCCAATTAAGCTCCTCCTCCTGCTGTCTTGATATCCCACCCACAGCTTTTCTAAAGAAAGTTCTGTTATTGGGTCTGATCTTGTTCAAATAGTGAACTCATCCCTGCTATCAGGTGTCTTCCCTCAGGCTTTAAAAAGAACGGTTATTAAACCACTGGTAAAGAAGAAAAATCTGGACAACACGTTAATGCAGAACTACAGGCCAATCTCTAATCTTCCATTCATCAGTAAGATTATTGAAAAAGCTGTGTTTCAGCAGTTAAATAGCTTCCTAACAATGACAAACCGTTTTGATGTTTTTCAGTCTGGTTTCCGTGCTCACCACAGCACCGAGGCTGCCCTCGTCAAAGTATTCAATGACATCCGCATAAATACAGACTGTGGTAGAACCACAGTGCTGGTTCTATTGGACCTCAGTGCAGCATTTGACACTGTTGATCATGATATTTTATTGGAATGACTGGAGAGCTGGGCCGGACTCTCTGGTACACTACTTGGCTGGTTTGAGTCTTACCTAAAGAAAAGGGACTTCTATGTTTCAATAGGAAACTTTTCATCAGAACGAAAAGAAATCACATGTGGGGTGCCCCAGGGCTCCTGGGGTCTCTCTTATTTATTATCTACATGCTCCCACTAGGCAAGATTATAGCAACTGTCGGCTTCTTCTCATTATATGCTCTGGAACTCGCTTTTTTTTTTACTCAGAGAGGGGAGGGGCGCCGAACTCCAAAACCTCAGCGGGAACTGTTTCAAAATAAGACCCAGAACTGAGAGACAGAGGGTAAACACAACACACAGAACAACAGATATCTGTTTCACAAAGCACGCACCTGCAGATGGGAGCCAGACAAGATCTGACTCGCTCTCCTACAAGGCTGTACCATTTTTATTTCCAAAAGAACAAAGAACATATCACATGACTCCTCTCTCCTCCTTCTACATCTTGACAGGTCATTTATTTTCTCCAGGTCTCCTGACCGTACCAGGAACTAGAGTTATAGCTGATCCTCCCTGCTTTCAATTCATATCTTTACTCAAGAGTTTGTTTACTTAAAGCCTTCAACCCTAAAAAATACTGGTAACAGAGTCATGTTTTACTACCCTGAATAATATAAACAGGCCTATTACTTCTAAAGCTTAAAAAAGATATAATTAAAACATATGTATTGCATAATAAAAAATAGCCTCAAAAAAGTAGAATACAACACAACCAATAACATTAGCTACCATAACTACAAGGATGACACTCAGCTCTACATTACAATGTCACCAGGTGACTCTGAACCCATTCAAACCCTAAATCAATGCATTGACCAAATAAATGGATGGATGTGCCATAACTTTCTCCAGCTGAATAGAAACAAAACTGAAGTAATTATTTTTGGACCCAAGGAGGAACGATCAAGAGTCACCGCACAGCTTCAGTTAATACAGCTAGAAACTACTGATTGGGCTCGAAACCTAGGTGTAGTAATGGACTCAGACCTGAACCTCCAGGGTCACATAAAGGCAATAACAAGGTCAGCCTTCTATCACCTGAAGAACATTTCTAGGATTAAACGACTGATGTCGCAGCAGGACCTAGAAAAACTCATCCAATGCGTTTATCTTTAGTCGGATTGATTACTGCAACAGCATCTTCACAGGTCTGCCTAAAAAGTCAATCAGACAGCTGCAGCTGATCCAGAACGCTGCCGCTCACGTCCTCCCTAGAACCAGGAAAGTCGAGCACATCACCCCAGTTCTAAAGTCCTTACACTGGCTCCCTGTAGCTCAGAGAATAGACTTGTAAATACTCCTACTAGTTTATAAATCATTACATGGCTTAGCACCAAAATATGCTGAAGACCTCTTGTCACAGTACCAACCACCAAGACCACTCAGGTCCTCCAACTCTAGCCTACTAAACATCCCTAGACTCAGAACTAAACATGGAGAAGCAGCTTTCACTTTTTATGCTCCCCTTATCTGGAACAGACTTCCTGATGAGTGTAGAGCTGCTGAAACTCTGAACTGCTTTAAATCGAGACTAAAAACCCATCTGTTTTGAATTGCCTTCGAGTAAATGCTTGATGTCATATGTATGAAATGTGTTCATGCTCTCTTGCTTTTTTGATTTGTGTATCATGTGTAATGTGTGTTTCTTTTCCATGTGTTTTTTTTAAAAATCACCAAATCATGTAAAGCACCTTGAATTACCCTGCTGTTGAAAGTGTGCTATACAAATAAAATTGGCTTGCCTTGCCTTGCCCCTTTCTGCCTCTTTCATTTTATACAATTAAAGGAGAGCTAACCAGTGTAGGCATTCACCTATCTACAATCACGCCAGCCCTAACTCAGCTTATGCAGCAGAACTTTTAACATTTGTCAAATTTACTCATTTTTAAAGTTTCCGTAGTGAGGCAAATAACAATATCACAATTTTAAAAAAGCACTCTGTTAGAGAGACGGACTACGGAGCTCCCCTAGTCCCACTTTGTCAAAAAAAATTATTATTACTATCTCGTGGCCTGAAGATAGGAAAGTGTCTAACACATGGACCCTTTGTGAAGTGCAATACTTCACATTCTGTGCAATATTCTCTGTTTTAATATTCAGTCTGCAATATAGTTTGCTGCAGTTCTGCTTCTATTTATTTACTAGTACTGTAAATCTTGTAGGCTGCAGATCCATAGTCCTTTACAATTCTTCTTCTACAATTCATGCAAAACTGATCTTAGAAACAGTGCCTCTTTAAAGAGAAAGGATTAACAAAATTAGGGAATTTCTCAGTTTTTCTAGAATTGCATTTATTTTATACAATTTAAATAATTTATTATTTAGCCTTTATAGATTTTTGTGATATTGCTGTTATTTGTTTAAAAAAAGCTTTAGATGGATATATTGGTTATTTAGATCAATTTGTTTGTTCAGTTTTTACTTACTCTTTGTCCATCTGGTTTATCAGCACCTCAAACTGGGATCTTTGGAACCACCAACAAATTAAACAAATATATTTATATGACCAAAACAAATGTACCCAATTTATGTTGAACACTCTTTATCATTCCATAATAGGATCAATTTCAAACATTCAAATCTATACATACACAAAACTGCTTTTCTAACAACCTTTTTCATGCATACAAAAGCACACCTACTTCTCCTATCAGGGCCGTGCAGAGACCTTTTGTGAGGTTCTGTGTTTGTGTGTCTGCTGTGAGTCATCTGTCGCAGGGAGGATCTGTGGTGAAGAGCTGCTGCACGGGCTGATTGCACTCACCTGTTTTCAATCAGGCCTTTTGTGTCCCTGGGCTTCTTAAGGAGCTGGCTGACAACCATTCAACGCCTGATGGTTGCCCTACTGGTACCTCCAAGCCTCTGATCTCCAGGTATTTCTACAGAGATTGTTCCCAGTGATCCCCTGCGTTCTTTGTGTTTCCCAGGTTCTTACTGAGGAGTCTCTTGATCCAGCCAGTCTCACTTTTTTTCCCCACCTGCCTGCCCGCTCTCAGCCACGCCGTCTCCTTCTTGTCACCTTCCACCGGACCTCAGCAGCCTCTGACTCCGCTCAGCAGATCTCACTTATCTCCCCTGAAATTGGAAATCGCCTCAGATCTGTGAGTACCACCGCTCTCAAGAATTCAGTTAATTCCCATCCGTCAACGACCTTCTCTAACCTCATCTCTCTGTATCCAGACGCCCAGGAGACCCTGCTGTTTCCATCTGATCATTTTCGTTTCATTAATAAAAACATCTTAACTTTGTTCTGTGGTCTGAGTGTGGTTCTGCATGTGGGTCCGGAGGTTAGACACGAACATGAAACCTTTGTTACCTAGCTTTAATTATACTTTTCCTTAGCTTAGTTTCTTTTGTTTTAACCTTTAAATAGATTCTTCAGTATTTGCATATTGCTTTCTGCTGTTACAGAAAATGTCAATTAAGTAATTATTAGTAAAGGAATATGGTCAGGGAAGAGGCCTTTCACCTACTCTGATCTAACTGCTGACTCCTCAGCAGTGACGGGTATTTTGGTTGCCCTTGCAATAAAGACATAACATCAGGGGATTGATTGGAGAAGCTGCTTGTGGAGAGGGCAGACATGATCTGGGTGCGAGAGAGTTCAAGCGTAGGCCCAGACGGGGGTCATGTACAAGACTGGCAGTAATAAAATGTGAAAACGCCAATTCAGACTCCAGTCTATCCATATAGGAGGAAGAAGATATTTTTTTCCACAACAGTTTTATATTAGCATGTTTTGCTAGTGTACTCCTTCCCTGCTCCTTCAATTGTTTCTGTGTCTCAGCATGCTCCCCTTCCCAGCTGATCCTCATTTCCTATTTCCCTCTACCTGCTCCCTCTCCCAGCTGCCACCAGTTACCTATGATTATCTCTTCAGGCTTCTTTGTCATTTCCACATCTCTCTCTCGGTAAATAAGCTCCCATTTCTCGCTGGTTTCTCCTGTTTATCTTTTCCTAGGCTTCCCAAAACCCTTTTTTATCTGACATGTTCCTCGTGTTTCTCACCTGAGCAGTTTTTTTTCCATTAAAGTTTCTTTCATTTTATTCTGCCTCCAAGTCTGTCTGTGTTTGGGTCCTACTGCAGAATCATGACAACAGGTGGATGCATCAACATTTAATTAGGGATTTTGTTGCCCAAAACATCTATTTTCTATATACGTTTTTCTGGAAAAGTAATAAAACGGCTTCAGAAAATTGTTTACTCTTTTGGAATGGTATTGTTTACTCTGCATTATTTAGAGTAAATCTTTCTTATGCAAGGCTAATAAATGGTTAATCTGGAGTTTGAGTTCTGTTAAATTATCTGTAATGGCTCCCTTACTTGTAATAAAAAGGTTATAAGCATCAGCTTGTCGGAAAGTTTATTAAATCCTTAGTGGATCATCAGCTGATTTTCTGACTCATAAATCCAGCAGAGGGGTGAGTCACACCTAATCTGGTGGATTAATATAACTGGCAGGCTCAACCAGAGTAAATTGACATAGGCCCTAACAAAGCATTTTAAACCAGTGAAATGAAACTTTATTATTCTGACTGGATTTAGATTGCTAAAGTAAATTAAAACAGGTGGTGTATGTCTGAATGACTGCTTGCTTCCACCATTCAGAGATTCTATTTAATTTCCAAAAAGCTCCCAGCATCATGACATCTTCAACAGTTAGAGTATTCCTGCTAGTAACTTCACAACACCTCGCTTTGAAAAGCCCAAAATAAAAAGTTAAAGAATGTGTTTAGATGGAGAAAGAAAAAACATATCATAGGAACGAATAAAGAGAAACAATATGTTCAAACGATGTAACATAGTTTCAATTCCAGGCAATAACAAAAGCTTAGACTCCCATGAGATTTTTATTATTACTGTTCAATTTTGTCACTTCGACAACACCTGTGAGCAGATGATATATTAAGGCAAAATGAAGCATATTTAAAATGGGACAGTAGTTCCCTTAAATTCAGTTACTGCTGACATGCAAAAGTGGTGTACTGATTGACCATCTCCTCCAAGCCCATGCAGGTAGGCCGATGTTCATCAAGATGGCACTCTGCTTCCGAGGGCCAGTGCTCGATCCAGGTTCTCTCACCAAGCACATACTGAAACCTAAACAGGGATAAGGACAGGAGTACACGGAACGGTGAGTTAGCGAGCTCACTCTGGAATGCTGGAACAAGTTTGTATTAACTGGATATGATTTATAGGTAGTTTCAAATTAGAGGATTAGAGGAACATTCTGTAATGTTCAGAAACTTACGTTTGCTGCTGCTCATCTCTGTGAATGTCTTTGGATGATCCCATGATGAGGTATGATTTGTTTTTTTCCAGGTTTAAAGCTTCTCTGCAGTGCTGATAACCGAGGAACGTGCGCAGTTTACCAAAGGGACCAACATCAACACTTCCTTTGGTTCAATTGTAGATAAGAAAAAGAGAGAGAAAGCCAAATGTTTTTCAGAGAATATGGTATTACAGCTGACATATGCACCTTTTTCACTCCAAATGACTTAAAACCCTAACCTAACTGTCCTTTAAACAGTTTAAATATCTGTATCCATGCAAAAAACATTATTTTTGTCAAACAATGTGGGAAAAAAACAGATTATTGTAACAGTATGACACTATACTTCAGTAAAACAAATCGTGTTAAATAGTAGGGTTTTACTCTAGCAAGCTATATCTCCTTATATAAAAAGTATTTTAAAATATGCCAGTCATAGACAGTGTCCACGAATATTTCATGCCACTGTAATCATTTCCATAGGAGAGACTTGAGAAATATCGACATCCCCACCTTCTTTAATAACCTCCACTATGCGCATTGTGTAAGAGTCTGTTGTCAACTCGAAAGTAGTCCCTTCCACTGTAGCTTTGTACGCTGTGTGTAGACAGTGTGAAGGTTATGCACAATCAAGGTTTGTGTATTTTTGTTGGGTAGGATTTTTAGTTACTTGAGGCTCACTTTCTGTTTCTTACCAAACTCTATCTTGCTGGTCTCTGTGCTCTCGCAAATTTCAGCTGTGCGCTCATCTTTGTTGATTTCTCCACTCTTCTGCAGGCTGCAGTTCTCTGAAACATTTTAAAAGATGCAGGGTAAGAATAGTGGCTCTTAAAAGTGAACAAACCCCTGTTAAAAAGGCAGGTTTTGTTGATGTAGGAAAGACCACAATTAATCATTTCAAAACTTCTAAAATTAAACTTAAAAAAAAATCTGTTTATAGGAAGAAATCGATCAAAAAGATGCAATGACCTAGCTGTATACATGAGTAATCAATTAAAATCATATTTCCTTAAAGGATATTTTTTAAATTACATTTCAGAATTCAGTCTCCTTTGTTAGGAGTGTGTCAGCCTTTTGTACTGTATGTTGATTTGAAAATATTTACCCAATCTACTAGGACTGGGCGATTTTGCCTAAAAAAAAAATCTCCGATTTTTAAAAGAAGAATTTGAGTTTCGATGTCCCCCCCACATTGCACTTAAAAAATGACTGCAGACATCAGGTATTTTGTCAAAAGTGCAACTTTATTGCTGTGATTGTCCTCAAGAGTTAAAATGCGTAGAACAATCCCAAAATAAAAAGTAAATGAGGCTCTGTTTTTCAACAATTTCAAGCTTTAACCCAGGTTTAAGCAAAAAATGCAACAACTTCACAGTAGCTTTAATTTTCTGTGTAAGAAATCAGATAACTACATATTTTGTAGCTTATAACATTACAATAAAAAATAAAAAAACTCTTCTCAGCATAGTGTGAATATAAAAAATGAAACATGCTTGTGGCAGACATATAGCCTACTCAAAGAGTAAACAAATGTAAACTGTTATCTATAACAACAAAACACGTGCTCGTTAGAGCACTGAAACATTGTGCATGCTCATTCTAAAAATTCTTTGCAAGAAAGATGAGCCTGTCCACAGCCTCTGGCTTGAGGCAGGCCCGGTTGCAGGTAACTATTCCCCCACCCACACTAAATACCCTCTCTGAGGGTGCACTAGTGGCTGGAATAGAAATATATTTTTTAGCCAGTAAGCTTAGCCTTGGAAAGTTGGGCTGATGCAGATTCCACCATTCAAGAGGATCTGTGTCTGGCTCTATGTCTGGAATAAGCAAATACGTTGCAAGCTCAGTCTCAATTTTTGTTTTCTCCGATTATGGGTGTGGCGTGGTGGATGGTGTACTGTTTTTAAAGAAGGCACCCAGAGTCATTTTCTTTTTTGGTGGGGTGTCCTCTTGAACAGCTGAGGGACCAGTTTCCTCTTTGGTAGAGTTGGAGAGAGCAGAGATCTCAGACACCGCTCTTTTTTTGACAACTTCCAATTTGCTTGCATCGATGTATGTTGTATGGAACCTCGGGTCCAAAAGTGTGGCCATGTCCAAAAGTTCCTCTTTCTCCAAATCACAGTATTTATGTTTGAGGTAACGCATGATGTTGGCTTTGATTGTTTTTGTTAGCTCCAAATCTTCCTCCTCTGGCAGGAGAAGACTTGTTTTAAACAATTGCAGCACTGGTTTGATGCATGACACACTGACATATGACTCCCCTGACAGTGCATCAGTGAAGTCCTGGAGAGGTTTCACTGCTTTGTCGGTGGCTTCTAATACTTCCAAATCTTGCCATGTGGGAACAAAATGACGCGTTTTCTTGTCCGCACCCAGGACACGAGCTATTGCCTTCTCTTGCTCAAGAAAGCGCTCAATCATCTTTTGACGAGACCCCCAACGTGTTGGGGATTCTGAGATCAAAAGATGCTGGGGAAGTCCAAGCTCAGCCTGCACCTCTATCATGTCTCGCCTTTTTTTCCAGCTGTAAGAGAAGGCTGATACAGCTTTTTTGCAGACCCCTATGGCCCGATCTATCCTGGGGTCCTTCACACCATTTTCTGTAATAAATGTGAAAAGATATTTAGTATATTTTTTGTCTCTCCAAGCATAAACTATAAATAGGGTTTGATTATGTGAGTTCTGACAAATTGTTCTGTACTTTTATCACAATTTTAATAGCTGTAACACACAGTTTAATAGATAATGTATTATGCAGCTTAAGGAAAAGTCAGGTTTATTTATGTAACCCAGTCTAAATCAATGTGTAAACCAGTTGAAATATATACCATGTTCTGGCTATTAAATTAATGAGCAAACAATACTTTACAATGTGTAAGTATGTGCACCTATTTATTCTTACACCAACTCTTACCAATGGCGTTGTGGAGTTTGTGGCCAAAACACTGCAAGCTGGGCCAGTTGTTGTCCTTAAGAGCTTTTATGATGTGGGTGCCACTATCAGTTGTCATGCAGACGAGTCGTTCCTCCAAAAGTCCCCAGGAGCTGAGAGCGTCTTTTAAGCCATGGGCTCTTATGTCACCAGTGTGGTTCTCGGGGAAATATGCTGTCTAGAGGCAGATGCTGTGCAGAGTCCAGCTGGTGTTGATATAGTGAACCATCAGACTCCTATATGGGTGCATCGTCTGGCTGGACCACAGGTCCGTGGTGGCTGAGTAAAACAGCAACTCCTCCAGCTCACTGCGGATCTTTTCCCGAGTTGTATTGTACAGGTGAGGCAGCGCTACATCAGCAAAATACTTGCGACTGGGGACAACGTACCCCGCATCTAATACTTTTAGCATGTGATTAAAGCCTCGCTTTTCGACAGAAAATATTGGCAGCATGTCTGTGGCAATATAAAACGTGATCGTCTCTGTAATCGCTTTCCATCGCGCTCCGTTCTTATCATAAGGCACACAGTTTGTAAAGATCTCAAGAAGAGTAGTTTGCTTTTTAGCAGGTGTACTAGAGGTGCCGTTTTCACTACGGAGCCGGATGCACTTCTCCCATTCTTCGGGATGTTTATTCCTCAGGTGCTGGAATACATTTGTTGTACTGCTACTTCCAGTAGCAACAGCCTTTAAACATATTTTGCAGCAAGGCTTTGTCTGTGTTTCGTCTGCTGAATCAAAACCCAACCAGTTCAAAATTATGGAATTAACTGTGCCTTTCTTTGGAAATAATTCTCTGCTACCATTGACTGTATATCTGCTACATGCTGCCATGTTGTTTTGACTGTGTTACGCGGGGGAGGGGGCTGGCTCATATCAAGCTACGGTAACCCACAAGGACGAAACGCGAAAAAGTCCCAAAAAACGAGTGACAAAAAACTCGAGTTTGCAGCATAAAAATCGTTTTAAGCTACAATATCGATAAATCGATTAAATTGATTTTTTGCCCAGCCCTACAATCTACCTTGCAAAGGTTTTTCAAATCTTTCAGATTCTGGTATCCTCTTGTCAGCTGCCATTTTTAGGAGACCCTTAAAGCTTTTCTTTTGGACTTACCCCTCCTTTCCACTGGACGCGTAAGCAGCACGTTACAGGAGCAGCACGTCATACGCAGCTGATAGCCACCACTGTAGTCAATAGAACCCGTTCCACCAGAGGCAAAAGCAGCACGAGTCTACCGCGTCTGAGGAGCGACATGTCGCAGCACTTTTCTAAATATACGCGGCAGTCCTATTTTCTACGCAGTACGCCTCTGAAACACGTATATTTCTACATTTTGGATAGGGGAGACAGGAAATGTTCAAAATAAAAGAAACGTGCTTCTCTGCGGTTGCTTTACTTAAACAAAGTCACTACCTGTGCGGCCCGGTGAGAAATCAGTACCTCGCGGGAGGGTCTCATTTGTGTGTTATCACACAAATGAGCGATTTTGGATATTCCCTGACATAACAAACTTATTGGCGAATATAAAACGGACATAACATAAAACACCAACCTTTTGGAGCCATGTTGTTGTCTTTTCCTGGTTATTATTGTCATAGACGTTTACAAATGTCTATGGTTGTTTTGTTTACTGACGAAACCACGCGTGATTTTGCTAATCTCGCGTGATTTCGTGCTCTCGGTGACAGCTGCTTCCCTGCTGCTATGCGCCTCATACGTACCCCGTGGAAAGGGCCAAGCAGCAGAATACGAAAGTGAAACGTGCTGCTCCTGTAACGCGCCGCTTACGCGTCCGGTGGAAAGGAGGAGTAAGTCTTCAGCTGTGGTTAAGCCACAAACAATTTTTTTTTCTGCCATTGTTTTGGAGGGCTCCAGACCGATACAATTGGTAGTATTGCCGAATCCCAGGCTGGCGTCTTTCTGCATGGAGTTTGCATGTTCTCCCTGTGCACGTTTGGGTTCAAGAGTTTTTTTTCCCTTCTTGCGTGTTTTTTTAAATTATTATACACAATTGTAATTAAAATGTTACATTCAATGTATGTTTGTACAAAGCTACTCATATACAGTGAATTTATGTATAAACCTTGAGGAACTGGTGGACTGGAACTGAAAAACAGTCCTGGACTATCTCTTTCATGGATAGGTCCACTACCCAGGACTGGAGATACAAGTAAGATATTGAGAACCGATGATTGATGGAGCTGAAGCACAATATTGTGATGGGGTTTATGTGAAATATCAAAAAAAGAGAGGGAAATCATTTAACAATACTTAAACACAAGCGGGATCCACTAACTTTCAATTAATTAGAACATGGTTTGATAAGGCTTCTTTTTTAGAATAAAAGTGCCCTTTAAAAATAACGATCTTAAGTAAGTACCAAACATACCTTTCCTTAAGCCCACATTTTAAAAGGTATTTTTATTGGTCTGATGAATATTAAAATCCTTAATCTCCTGTTTTCATTAGCTCTATGTGGAAAATCATCATAACTAACATAAAGGGTTTAAAACATCAGTCTGTATATAATTAATCTATATAGCAGGCTTCACTTATAGAACTGGGTTACTGAAATAACTTTTTTAAAATTGTTCTAACTTTTTAAATAGGTCAGTTGAAAGGAACTTTACTTGTGTGTGGTAACATGGATTTAATATCTTTCAGCCAATGCCAACCCTGTTTGGACCAATATAAAGCCAGCCACTACTGTCACGACTGCATTCCATTGCAGTCTCAGTTGTGATTCATATAGTATGACAGAAGTTAATTATTTTGGTAAAATTGAAATGTTGAAAAGCAAATATATAATTAGATATTCTACTTAGGCCAAAAATTAAACTCAGTCTTTTTACCTTCTGCACAGGTGCATTCATCATTTCTACAGAGTTGCTGCAACTTTCCAGCCTGCCTCTCTGGATGGTAAAATTTCACACATGGTGTTTCTAAAATGGGAAACAAAAAATGTTTAATATCTTAATAATTATGAGAACATCGGAAATTAAATATTGGACATTTTATCCAATTCAGTTTATTATATGTCTTTTTTTTAAATAAAAATCTTTTAAACAAATGCACTCTATTGGTGAAAAAGATTTACTAGAAATTAATGCCATTCAACACAAGGCAAGGCAATTTTATTTGTATCGCACACTTTCAACAAGGTAATTCAAGGTGCTTTACATCAGGTGGTCCCCCAACCCCCAGGCCGTGGACCGGTACCGGGCTGTGGGTACCAGTATTTTCGTTTTATTTATTATCTGAGTGTGACCGCTTATCCCCGTTACATAGCTCAGTCTTGACACGTCAAGAGGCTTGTATTGGTCACGTGATAGTTATCGCTAAAATTAATCCCACAAGCTAGCAAGATGGATAGAAGATAAGCACCTCCAAATCCAAGACCATGGTCTTGAGCTAGAAAAGGGTAGAGCGCCTTCTCTGGGTCGTTGATGAGGTCCCTCCCCAAGTAGAGGAGTTTAAGTTTCTGGGGATCTTGCTCACAAATGAGGGAAAAATGGAGCGGCAGATCGATAGGCGGATTGGAGGGGTGTCTGCAGTTATGTGGGTGCTGTTCCGGTCTGTCGTGGTTAAGAGAGAGCTGAGTCGAAAGGCGAACCTCTCGATTTACCGGTCGGTCTACGCTCCTACCCTCATCTATGGTCACGAGCTCTGGGTGGTGACCGAAAGAACGAGATCACGGATACAAGCGGCTGAAATGACTTTCCTCCGCAGGTTGTCTGGGCTCTCCCTTAGAGATAGGGTGAGAAGCTCAGTCATCCGGAGGGGGCTCAGAGTAGAGTCGCTGCTCCTCCACATCGAGAGGAGTCACTTGAGGTGGCTCGGGCATCTGGTCAGGATGCCACCTGGACGTCTCTGTTGAGGTGTTCTGGTCACATCCCACCGGGAGGAGGCCCAGAGGAAGACCCAGGACATGTTGGAGGGACTATGTTTCTCGGCTGGCCTGGGAATGCCTCGAGATTCCTCCCGAGATTCCTCCCAAGTGGCTGGGGAGAGGGAAGTCTGGGTCTCTTTGCTTAAGCTGCTGCCCCTGCGACCTGACCCCAGATAAGCGGAAGAAAATGGATGGATGGATGGATGGATGGATGGACAAGCTGAAAGGAAAAACAAGATAAAGCTTTGACCTCTAAAACTTACTCTCATAGTACTCATAAACAGATACGGCTGCTGGCTGTAAGACACCAACTTTTAACGTTTGATGGATCCTGAAACTGATTTCCTCTGGTCGTGTGTGAGAAACCTGTTGGAAGGTTTAAAATTAAAGTGAGAAACTAAGGATTAATAAAAAAGCTTAACGCAAACAAAAGGTGACTGAATTTGTACCTTGTCCAGATAGATGACGAGCGAGCCTCTTTCAGACAGAACTGTGTTCATCTCATATCTCGCAATTGTGCGGGCACGGCCTTTAGACAACTGCACACATATAAACATGTGCCCTCTGTTATCTTTTAAACTTTAAAACAGATCTTTATTTGAAGCAGACAAAGCTTTAACACTGAATGTTAAACTTTTCTATATGTAGGTATTGCAATCTGTCACCAAGTCAAGGTCCTTTGTATCAACAGTGAAGCCAGTTGGAAGACCAATGTCCAATATTGACATGGTTGCATCTCGATCCATGTCCTTATACCTGTATGAGGAATGTAAAGTGGCATTTAAATGATTTCACATGATATTATTGACAACGGTTGAAGTCTTCACAGTACTAACAAAACGTCTATCCTAAGCTTGTATGTCTTGCTATCCTCATCCATTTTTTCTGAAGAAACACAACATTAAATATGCATGTTACATGTAGGGAAAAATATGCATTCCACCAAAAATCCCTCACTTAATTATATGTATTTGTCCATGTATTTTTCTTTTTACTTGCACTACATAATTTTCTTAATTTCCTTGTCTTTCGTTTTCATTGTGAGATTCTTATTTAAAAATATATTTATAGTTTTTTAAAGAAAGTTTAGTTTTTGCAGCCATATTCTGTGACGTCACTTCCCTCCTCTCCAATCGAAGCTGTGATGGAGGAAGGTGAGTTTTTCACATAGCTTCTGTTAATTTACTATCTGAAAGTTGTTGCAAAGGACGGATTGTTGTACAGTCTTTTTGCTAATATGTTGGCAAGGTGTTTGACTCGGTTACTGTATAGTTTGACAGATAATGGAATGGTTTTGTCGAGGTTTAGTCCTTACTGTTGCAGCATATGTGTGAACGAGCTGACTCGGATTTTCCCATGGACAGATGAGCTGAGATTGGCTCTTCCTGCTCTCCGCGAGGATGGACGCTTTTCTCTTTCCCTCCCTACTGTTGTCTACTTCTGCATTCTTTTGTCTTGTCAACTATTTTTGGAGCCTCTCTTTGCATTCTCCTCCGGAAAGAACAACTATGGTTCTGGATCTGGTTCTGGTCAGCTGGTCTCTTGATACAATTAATAAATTTTTTTCCCGGAGAACGGCTAAAAGGGAGAGCCGAGTTGTTCCGATGGAACATCGTGGAGGATCTTGTGTCTCTCACTTTTGGCCATCGAGGACGTTGGAAACATTTATATAATTGGATTCATGATAACCGGATATCTGCTGATTATTGCAGGTGGATTTTCTGAGGTATCGTAAACTTCAAGCTTAAAGGCAGCAATTGGCAGGCTGCCTGGGCTACAGGAAGGTTGCTGTGCTGTCAACACTCAGACTATTTGTGATGTGCGAGCAAAATTGGACTCGTTTCACTGCTTGGGTAATAACTTGGAGAAGTTCTCAGCCGGCTGGAAGGTAATCTGACCCACGATTTGGCCATTTGGACTGAACTCGGACCACTGACAGACTCTAAGGCAAGAGAAAAAGTGATCTTCGCCTGGCTCTAAAACAACAACTTCTTATCTACTGGAATTCGACTCCCTGGTCTTGGTAGACCAAACAAAAACTCCCTTGGATGTGTGTGCAAAAGGACGCTCCATCCCACCCCACTCCCCCATCCCCCACATGAGCCTGTGAGCTGCCTGACTCAGCCCCAAGGTTGTTTATTACATCACAGGCGACAGACTCTGGGATTGAACTGAGAGGAGTTTCATTGTCTCACATTAATGCACACATACATGCACGCACGCTCACGCCACAGCTACAGACATGCACGCAGTCCTGGATTTCAACATGCTCGCGGTACCCTAAGACTCCTGCCCACTCTTCAGACAGCGAAATGATGGGCGCGTGCTTTGGATGGCCGCGACCGGTTTCTCTGTACGGAGGGTTCCCGAACCTCCCCCCCGTCCCATTTGTGTTCTCATATGTTATGACCGATACATGTGCTTATATGTTTTTGCAGTGGTTTTTTCAGCACCTCGGCTCGGCTCCCTGTAGGGGGCTGGGCTGAGTTGCCTTTTTTTCCCCCTGTTCACCCCCCCTCCTATTGTGAATCATTTCTATCTGCTAAAAGGGGCGCTGGTAAAGCCGGCTGCTACCGCGGTCTTCCAAATCCTGTAATGTGTTAATGTTTGTAATTGTTTGTATGATCTTGGATTGGTTGTACCGAAACTTAATTTCCCCACGGGGATTATTAAAGTATCTATTATCTTATCTTATCTTATGATTTACACCCATATATTGAACTGTTTAATTCCATTCTGTGCAGGTATGTTGTTAATTTTTTATATTACATTTTCCTGTTAATTTTGGAAAGATTTGTACACTTTATCCTCACATTATGCAAATTGTTATGCATTTCAATTATTATTATATTATTATAGAGGTCAGCCGGTGGTGTGTCTATGAATGTCTTTTATTTTTTTGTTTCCTTAGGATGTAAAATGCGATATATTAAAAGAAGCATTTTTATTAGCATTTAATTGAATTATTTATTAGTACTTAATTTTAATTATTTAATGCAAAACTCTGTTACCCCAATCCCCTTGGAGCTGTTATGGAGAAAGATGAGCTAAGATCGGCTGAATGATTTTCACCCATATGTTGAGCTGTTTTATTCCATTCTGAGCAGAATAAACACACCATCAGTTAGGCTAAACCTGAACTTCTGAGTCCTTTGTCATTCACACAACGCAAAACTCAGCGGTGGTCCGAGTGAAGTAATGTGGCTGATCCTGGTTACACATTAAACTTTTTGTGCAAATCACAAAAAGAGAGAAAATAGCAAGTTAAAAAACAAAACAATGTTGAAACATTTACCTGGGATTACTTGCACAGATACATTAAACTTCTGGCAGTCGCTTTCCTTCTCTTTAGGGATGGCGTAATACAATAACACCATCTGTCACAGAGAAGTATGCATTTGGATTTAGGATAATAAAGTTGTTTCAATATTGCTCTACATATACAAACTGTTGGTGAAAAGGGTTTTACCAATATTCTGATTTGTCAAAGTTTTCTTGTCCAGAGAAATTGCCTGCTCTCATTACAACTGAAATGTTTGGCATATTTTTTAAATCATACATTATGTCAAGTGTTTAAACATTTTTCGAAGAAAATGAACTGCCCAGATTTAAAATTCTTTTTTTATAACGATTGTTTTTATACAGAGGTTTATCCTCCTTTCCACAGTGCCTTACCAGTTATAATACAGGTGAAGTGCGTAAGAGTCTCATATGATAAAAGCCCCCCCCCCCCCAACCACTAAAATTCAGCCCAACATAAACATCCAGAAGCAGTGTTATACAGCATTACTGCAAATCTTAATTACTTTGGAGCAAAGGTCACGCTACAATTTTTTTGTTGTTGGTCATTCTGACTGACGGGGTCAAAAAATACGGTCAAAATAAATTTTTACCCGTCAGTTTTTAAAATGGCAACATATCCAGTAGTTGAATTTCATTTATTTTATCTCATATTTAATCCAAACAAACTGAAAAGAGAATTCACATCGTGCCATCACACATTGAGTAGATTAATAAACTACATGTATTTGCACCGAGTGATGTGTGAGGTGTGAATACTGATGTCAAGATGACAGACAACTTTCCTATTTTTTCTGTCACTATTTGAATTTTTTTTTTCAAATACAGAAAATGTTAGGTTAAGAAAAATAAATATTGTTTCCCCAAGAATTTCCCCTTGCATATTTAATTTAAGGTTCATTTAACTCCCTCACATATGTTGTAAATACAAAGCAACTGCAGTAAAAGTAAATATGCCATTAACTGTAGTGAAGCTGGAGTTTCTCTACACAGAACAGCCAGGGTTGCCAAGAAAACCTATTTGTTTTTGTTACGCATTCTTCTTTTTGGGCAAGCATCTCATCACTTCAGGGTTTTTCTTCGTCTTCATAGTTCCAAATTCAAGACTACAATGTGTCGGGAACGTACATACAGTGTGAGCAGTCTGGTCGTATCCGAGCATTGGGTCATACATTGTGTGAATAATACTATTAATGTAGCCAGCATTGTTCTTTGTGCTATAATGGGAATTTTAATAAACCTTCCTAGCCAACAGCCTATTGCTGGCTTTCAGTGCCTTTTGAAAAACAAGACAAAAACACCTCTGGCTTTCAACTTTTATCAGTTGAATAAAGATATTATATACTTTATATTATATATTATATACATTATTATATACACCACACTGCATTTTGTGGTGAAATGTTATACAGCTGAATACAGTTATATATGAATGAATAATTAATAATAATCGTCTTAAGCATTCTTCAAACCACACTCAAGTTTATGGTTATTGTCCCTGGCAATTTCAATGACAAACTGATGCCTTGTTTATACACAGGAAAGTATGTGGTGCCCACAGGATGTTTTCTGGTGCGCACGAGATAGTAAGTGGTGCGCAAAGGTAAAGTATCTGGCAGAGGTGTGGACTCGTGTCATGTGACTTGGACTCGAGTCAGACTCGAGTCATGAATTTGATGACTTCAGACTCGACTTGATAAAATGTACAAAGACTTGCAACTCGACTTGGACTTTAACATCAATGACTCGTGACTTTACTTGGACTTGCGCCTTTTGACTTGAGAAGACTTGCTACTTCCCATGAAAACTGGGGGAATTTTGTTTACACACCATGGAGGCTCAATGTTCCCTCTAAGCTGCTGCCCAATTGCACACTGCTAACACAGTCTTTGCACACAGAAAATCTGCTCTGCGCACAATTTTTTTTTTTTACCGGAATTGAAAAAAACAACAACAAACAAATAATTAATTATGTGCTATTTTACAGATGAATCAGTGAGCATATGCACCAATTTACAGTTCCAGCGGTGTTGCTGCACCGGTCCAAATAGAAACACACACTCGCCCGAACCCGTTATCCATGGTTATTGCCATATCAATGCGGCAGAGACCCGCAAACTGACACAACACAGATAGACACGGGTCTAAGGTAAAAAAATAAAAATAATAATCCAGACACAAACTCAGATCCTCCTGTTTATATAGGAGCAGAGCGCTTTCGTCTATGCACAGAGCAGCTGACAGCGCCAAGTTCGTGCGCTGTGAAATGCTTGACTTATTTAGAAAGTCTGTAGTGTTTTGGTGGAATTTTCTTTAACGAAAAGGGGGATTATGGAATGTCCTGAAAACATCTGAAGGTTTCATTTCATTCCTCTCAAACGTGTTTGATCTCGCCGTTTGATTCTGCATTTGGGTTCAAAGATTTCGCTTCAGGACAATAACGTTTATGTCATTGAGTGACCAGTGGCTGGCTGCTCCAGCCAATGATGCGATTCACATACGTATTTACACAGCTAATCAATCTGTATTTGTGCTACATTTCAAGCATCCAGCGCAGACTGTGAAAGAGGCTTTAGTTTAATGAATCGTATCAAAACAGCATCAAGAAATTGTCTTGAAGTGGACCATTTGGATCAGCTGATGCACATAAAGTCAAAGCTGCAAGCAGATGAGGCCATCAACAGCATTTACAACCACTGGATATGTGAGGACAGACGACAAAAATAAAGTTAAATTTAAGTCCTTAATCAGATTTGTGCTTATCTAGTGTCATGCATTTACAATGTTCATTCATGAAAATTGATCATTAAATACCAGTTTATGAATAGCAGAAATACAGAATAATCGTGTGATTATATACTGTATTTTGCAGAGAAAGAGTTGCTTTTACCCAGTGCTCAGCAAGAGCTTCACACAATGGCTCATGCTTATAATACAAGTCAGACCTTTATAATAAAAATGTTAAGTGTGTTTTCAAAATTTGAGTTCATAGTTAGCTTAGCTTACTTGGCAGTTCATGTTTCTCCACAGTTATAATGAGATATTTATACTTACAATAGTGTTAACACACTACACAGGTCATGAATAAGATCTTTGTCATTTTCAATGTAAGTGGGATAATGTACTTAATTAAAAAGTACTCTCACAGAAATTTAAATGCTGTAATTTCATTATTTTAATAAACTATGTAAACTGGATGAATGCGATGCTGGCATGACCACAGTGCACACATCTGATGTTGCTCACAGTGGTCAAAGGGAGCGCTCAGGGCGTTTGTGTGTTTGCTCAGACACATGAAAAATTAGAGGGAACATTGCATGGAGGCATTCCAATTATATTATCAGGTTGGTCCAGTTTTTCAGAAGTGATCATTTTGAGGGGTGAGGATATTATTGATGACATGTTTAAAAAAGTTTAGGGTAAAAGGACCCATGATCATTTGAAAGTTAAACTTTTTTGCAATATGAGGTCAATGCAATACAGGACTGAAGCTGCTGTGCATTGTTCTAATGCAATATGCTGTTGAGATACAAGCATTTTTTGTGAAAATTAAATTTCCATTTTTTTACTGCATTTGATTAATGTTAATGTATAAATAAAGGTTTAAATAAATACAAATCTTACAGACATACATGATTTGTATACATGTATTTCTGTGGTAAGAGGACTTGAAATGACTCGAAACTAAAATGGTCTGACTTTTGACTCGACTTGAGACTTGTTGGTTTTGACTTTTGACTCGACTCGGGACTTGCCTCATCTTTGACTCGTCTTGACTCGGGACTCGAGGACAAAGACTTGAGACTTACTTTGGACTTGCAAAACAATGACTTTGTCCCACCTCTGGTATCTGGTAAGCACGAGATATTATCTTGTGACTCGAGAAAGCATATGGAGAGCAGGAGAAACCAATATTTTTTTTTGCCAATGTCCCCTTAGGGGTTCTGTAGGAATATATTGGTGCTTGACTTGCTGGATTCGCTGCCATTTGCAAGGCAACCAATCAGACTGTGCCCCTTAAAGGAGGAAATATGGAAAACTGTAAACCTTAGCTTCTGCAGTCATGCTAAGACATTGAAGAGCTTATTAATGCATATTAAGGTATGTATGGCATATGAACTATTAAAATAGACTGTTATAAGGATTTTTAGAGGATGTCTCAAGTAGTTGCGGATTTTAACCATTTGCGGATGGCTGTGGTCCCTAACCCCCGCAAATCCAGGGTTTCCACTGTTGTGCAATTGGGCTTACTCATTTTACAATACCTCTGTTTAGGAGGCAAATCTGTGATCATTTTCTTTTAGGTACTACTATCATGCACTAAGTTTGAGAACAGCCTTAACAGTTAAATCTCTGATTTAATAGAGGAGTTACAGATCAGTTCACGTGAATGGTAGATAATAGACAGGTGTGAATCCTTCTTCTTTGAATATTTTATCACATTCTGAAGGATATCATTCATATATATATATATATATATATATATATATATATTTGGCCTTGTCTAGAATTTAAAACAAAAAAGACTACTTACTTTCACTGTTGCTTCTCCTGTTCCTGTGGCAGTAACTTTTATATCCTGATTTATATCATTGACCTATTGAGATTGAAATCAGTGCCTTAGAAAAAGCAGACAATTTAAAACTTGTTGTAATGATTAATTTGAGGTTGCGGTCTCACTTTAGATGTTCTCGTGGTAAATTTATTTAATCTGTTAAAGTTGAACTTGTCAGGCTTTGATCTGCCTGGTACCAAGATGTCAACATTTAAATCGTATTCTGGTTCTTTAGCGTGGGTCCAGTACTCTGCCACAGCCTGATACACCACGATAGTAGCCTGTAAAGACAAAAATAGAGAGAGAAGAATTAATAAAAAATAAAAAAAAGTTTAAAATAAATGTGACATTTCCTTAAAAACAAGTCTATAGACGTTTGCATGAACAAAAGTTATGAGTCACCTGAGTTGATCCATAACTTCCACCTACAAACTGTTGTTGGTTAAACCATCTGACAACAGGTCTTGCATCTTCAAAGGCCTTTATTGAAAGAGCACAAGAGAGAATGTTAGCCTGTTATGTCTATCCAAACAGCTTTATTTATATTTACTTAAATTATTATCAAAGCCTAGTTCTTTGTTTTGTTGGGTTCAAAAGGATTTACTGGTATAAATGAGTAGTGAGTATCTTTCTTTCAGAAGACAACAATCAGAGACAGCAATCAGAGCAAAATTACATACTATTTATTGTCACTTAATAATAATTTTAAAAAAGGATGTTTGATTTTCAGTAAGCTGTCGGCTGTCCATCTTCCCCATTTCCCACTCTGGTTCCTCAGCTCTCCCTTGGCGCAAAGGCCAACAATCCAGAGTTTCACCAGGCACATCACTCAAGTCACAAAATACAAATAGATCCTTGTTACAAAAATTGCTCAATGTAATCCCACTTTAAGAGACAATTATTTAAAAATGACGCAAAAATGGCTACAAGTGTAAATGTTTTTCCCAGTGCAAAAGAAGAATTTTTATCTAAGAATTCCTTTACTAGTTAAAAACAGAAACAAGAACAACAAAACAAGAGTGTGAAATGTTCCACTACTTGCTCCTTTATTGCTCATTTCAATTACAAGGAAATGCAAATGTTTCTTTACTTGTGGGACAAATGCTCTCACCTTGGATTTGACCAAAGCCAGAAGTGCATAGGCTGTTGCTTCCAGTGTGAACATCTTATTTCCATCTACAGGCCAATGGGATAAATCTGGAGCAAAAAGGTAAGTTACTGATCATCACCATAACAATGTCTAATATTCCGGAATCCCCCAAATATGCTAGAGGGACACATAAAAATTAGAAATGTAATCATATTAATGAAAGTGGCATACTTTAAACTAAACGTATGGATATTCCAGTGAGCAGCGTTGGAGCCATAATCCAGAAGTGGAAAGAACATCACCGTAAACCAGCTATGACTGGGTGACTCTTGTAGTTGGAAGATGAGTCAAAAGATAACTAAAATAGTTATCCCAGAGTCAAAGAGCACTCAGGACTGGATGACCAGTCAGACTCTGATGCTGAGGAGATGGGGTATCTCACTTGGGAGCCGCTGTCCGCCTGAGAGGCGGCGGCAAAGACAACAAGGTCATCTTGCTGATATCACCATGGGGGGAGAGCATGAACAGCTCATGCAGACTGACAGGACTGGCCAACTATTGTGATCCTACTGACACATTATTGTTTTTCTATAAATTGATTTTGACCAGCAATACTTAGCCATTTTCCTGCCCAGGACTTTCTTTTGTCCGACCATGATATAGGTCTACCTGCTTTGATTCTTCAAATAAATCATTTGGAGAGAAATTTAGCCGGCTTTTTTCTAAATTAAACAAATGATCAAAATTTTAAAAATAACAAAAAAAAACACAAAAACCTAATTTGGAGAAAGCAGTTACAAACTTAATCAAGATAATCTGGTCAGATGAGGCCAAAGTTAAACTCTTTCACAGGTAGCCTTATTTTATTTGCTTGCTGAGCCAGTTGAGGACACTCTACACATTAGTAATCACTGAGTCAGTCTGAGTTTTAGTACATAAAAAAGTCCAAAATAATGCAATGCAATTGATCAAATTTTTTTACCCGTAGAACGGCTAAAGGAGAGCCCGAATGTCCTGATTGAACACATGTGGCTGAATATGTGATGAATTCCTGGGTGAATCCTGATCAGCTACAACCCCACTCTGCTGTACCAGAGATCCCCCATCTCCCTCTCCTTCCTTGTGTTCTCATATGTTGTGAACAAAATATGTGCCTCTGTGTACTGAGGTGGGTTTTTTTGTACCATGCCCTATAGGGGGCAGGACAGAGATAATTTTTTTTTGTCTTCCCTCCTCTCATTCCCCCACCCCTCTTGTCACAGTTTCTTATCTGCATATGGTGCGCCGCAGTGGGCTGGCTGCTGCCACAGTCTACCTGATCCTGTTATGTACGTATGTCTTGTTTGTATGTGCTTGTTGTACTGGAGCTGAGTTTCTCCTTGTGGGACTAATAAAGTATTTCTATTTTAAAAGATTCCAGATGCTCTTCTGTTGAAAATTAAATGAAATGTGTTGCAACAAAGTGACAATTGCCTCCTTTTTTGATGTATAACATTACCAGAAGCAAACTTGTAGAGGATATCCCGGTTAAGTTTGTTTTCATTGGCCAGAGCATATGATGTAATGGCCACAGCATATGGGTTGGTAAGGGTGGGGAGACGTTCCTCAAGGTAGTTGACTGCTTTGTCTATACTGGATGAAAGACTCTAGACAAAGAAAAAAGAAAAAACGGATAAGAACAGTAAGGATTAAGTGCAGTCAACTCAAAATCATTTATATTTATTCATGTTCAGTCTTTAGTGTCTTAAGCACCACAGCACAATTTCACTCAACAACCTTATTGTCAAGACATCCTTAAATTGTAGAAATTTTCCAAATTCTTACTGATGTAAGACTAATGCCCCAAATTATTTATTCCAGATTAAGACCTAAAGTTGTTTTTTTTAAACCAATAAATTGGTTTCTGATAGAAACTGCAACAGACATCTCTCAAAAGAATAAAAAACAAAATGTAAAGGAGGTATAAATAAATAAATAGTGATGTATTCATTTTATTTTCATTTTATTTAAAATGACATGTAAACAATTACATATACTCTCCTTTCTTATCAATGGTAAATTTTTTTTAGCAATTAGCAATACATCAATCAAACCCTTCTCATAATTCCTGTCGACCTTTCTGCATGTTTCCACTGGTATCTTGATTTATTTTTAAGTGATAAAATCCCAGTCTTTGAGGTTGGGCGGCCTCCTTGCCATCATCCTAAAAAGACAGTACTCTGTCTCGGCCACTCTAATACATTAATATATTTTTCAGTCAGAAGAAATATGTTGATATATTCAAAAGATTACTTTAAACCTAAATCTGTCAGGAGTATGAATAATGTTCGTATTAACTGTATATAACAAACAAATTAAATGAAAGAACTTTTAGAAATTTTAGAACAAAAAGGGAGATGAGAAAACAATGCTGGTTTTTTGGTGATTTACTCACACTAATTGATCCATAACACAATCTGCGTGATTCCTGCATGGCAATGAGACAGAAGGCCATCATGGAGGCCTCTGAATTCATACCACGCACACCACCCTACATACACACATACAGTACACAAGCAAAAAGAAGTCAGGGAAAATATTATGACACAGACAATTAAAAACTATGTTTTATCTTTAGCACAGGTGAATCTGTTCTGTGCTAAGAAATGTATCCATATACAACAGATCAATAGCTAATACAGTTTTGCACTTACAACCATTTGTCCTGAGGTTACTCTCCCAACTTCTCCACAAGAACCATCAGGCTGCTGAGCTTTGAGGATCAGAAACCTCACAGCGCCACAGATGTGATCAGTTTGCACTGCTATCAAATTGTTAGCTAAAGCAAAAACCTTGACAGCATATGCTGTCAGCCTTGTAGGGGAGAAAACATGATGTATTCGTTAAATTGATTTTTATGCTTAATAAGTATTGAGAGGTTAGATTGGCTGTTAAAAAAATCAGTATGAAATTTTAAAATGTGTCAGTTTCTTACCAGGTACTACTTGGTGAATCTTTCCAAATAGAAAAAGAGCCATCTTTTTTACGGTAAGTTAACTCACTATTGTACCCTAACCAAAACAAAACAAACAACAATAAAAAAACAGATCTTTATTAGAGAAACTTATTAAAACTAGTTCCTCAGTTTCTCTTTTCATCTACATGACCTTACCAGTTTTTATGTGCTGAAGGGCCTCTATACGTCTGTTTAAACCAACAGCTTCCCACTGATTGGTTTTATCTAAATATGTGGTTGCAATGACAGGCAAGGTCATGTGCATCATGTTCTGTTCTCCACAGCCTGAAGGCTGGTAGATCAGAGTACCCATGGATTTACCGCTAATGGCATTCTCCACAAGACCAGAAACTTGTTCTCGGCCTGTTTGTAGAAGCACATGTGAAAAAGAATGTGTTAAAGTAACAAGATAATAAAACACACAAAGGTGCCAAAATAAAAGAACATGGTCAAATTAAAATGATGAAACCAAAGCAGAGTAAAAGATCAAATCACTGTCACCACTACTGTTATTAAGTTAAAACATTATGCCTCACCAGTCACGGACACATGTGTGCTAGTAGGTGAGTTTGGTACCAAATTTGTTCTGGAAATTCTGCTGTTCATGGTTTCAACTTGTGTACCACCTGAAGGGAGATGGGCACATGGGATTGAATAGTAAGAAATCAAAACCCTTAATTCCAGAAAACTGCAATGCAATCTTAGCATACAATCTCAACATACCTTTTACGGTTGGATTAACAGTTATAGTCTGAAGATTTTTAACCAGTACACCTTCAGGCTGGAAAAGGAAGTTCAGACACACATCAGAGACTAATATCAATTTAATAATTTAGGTAGGTAAAACAAAAATACTTCCTCTGTGATGCACTATAACAGCAGCATCTTATGAGTTAAACTTCCTAAATTAAGTCCCTAGTTCTTAAGAAAATAAGAGGTGTGTCTGGGCAGAGATAAAGTTATTTAAATATTGTTTAATTGTCTATTTCACTGTTTGGATTTAAACCTTAAAACTGTTTGGGTACACAGAGGCCATTAGGCCTGTGGTTTAAACACTGTTTTATAAGGTTGTCTGATAAAGAGTCATTTTAATCATGCAGTGAACTTACTCTGTTTTACTAGATTTTTTTCGGCGCTCTTCTACCTAAGTTACACAAAGTAATCTGTAAAATGTGCAAAATGTAAATTTTCTCAAAAGCTAAATGTTTAGGGCAAAATAGCTTCCCTCTGTTTGTGCCATGGCGCGCTCATACGCCGGTCGCTCTCAATCTTCGATCTTTTTCGGGCACTTGTCAGGGGTTTAACTTTTTTAGTCTTATGTGGAGTTACTGTTGGTGTCAGAGATGTCCTTGGTGTCTTCTGTGTATTTGCACAATCCATTGCACTGCTTGCGAGTGTAGGCAAATTGCTGACTAGCGGCGGTGGCAGAGTGATCTGAAACGTTTAACATGAACACGCTTAACATCACATCCGCAGACAGCGTGGGAAAAATCCAACCCAACAGAAAATAGGAAAAATTGGATACGGGTTTATAGGTGCACCCACTGTAAGCTGACAAGGTGTCAGTATGCTCATCAGGAGATGTTTGAGTCATAAATTGTCCCCTTTAAAGCATTAAAACACAAACTCCTCTGTGTCATTTCAAGCCACCATTTTGCTAGGGACAATGTCCTCTAAATTAGGGATGCACTGATCCGATATTAGGATCGGATATCGGCCGTGATACTGACAAAATAGCTGGATCAGAGATCGGAAAAATGAACAGATCCACAGGCCGATCCAGGTTTTTTTTTTTTTTTTCTCGTCGCAGCAGAACATATTTCATGAGTCAGCTTCACGCATGTCGCATGCTAGAAGCAACATGGAGCGAGCCAGCGGGTCGGCTGTGTGGAGATATTTCACGCTTGCCACTCCAACTAGTTCGTCGGCTGTTTGCAATGTCTGCAAAGTAAATGTTACGAGGTGAGGTGGTATTACTGCAAAGCACATCCAGAAACACTATGCTAAGGAGCACGCTGAATTCCTGCACCTCAGCAAAACAAAAGGAGCGGGGTCAAAAAGGAAAAAGAAGTCTTAGTTGTGTTTAATTAGTAAAGTCTGGTACCTTTAGTCTCTTCGAGTAAGGTATAAGGTGGAGGGTATACAGTTTAATATTAATTCAACAATAGTATCGGATCGGCATTGGGTATCGACAGATACACAAAGCCCAGGCATTGGTATCGGGACTGAAAAAGTGGGATCGGTGCACCCCTACTCTAAATCCGGCATCTTGGTATCCAAAAATACTAAATCAGATCAATCACTGTGGTGACTGATCAGTAGATTGAGAATCAATTGTCCAAATCGCTACTTATTTCTAATTCTGTTAATTATTTATTGAAACATTCCTTTCTCAAAATAATGTTTTGTCTTCACTTCTGCATTTCATTGGAAAACTGATTTTTGAACACAAATAAATTCAGAAAATTTAGTCTTAAACTGATCAGAATCAGTTTAGAGCTAATTGGCCACATTTCCATATCCTTCAAAGCAAACCTAGGTCTTTAAAGCTACATTGTGAAAGAACTTCACCCATCTAGCGGTGAAACAACCCACTGAATATTACGTTCTAGCCCCACCTCCCACCCTCCCATTCTGAGCGCGTTTTAACTCCTACGGTGGCCGTTTCATGCCAAGGTTAACATGTCTTCCACTACTACGACTTCGTCCAGTGTTCCTTCCAGTGATGAGGTCACTTTAGAAAACTACATTGCATTTAGTTATATAGTCAGACGTCTGCCGCGTCGCGAGTAGACAATCTCCCTCTGAAATTCGTCACGGTGCAACTGAGTGTAAACAAAGCGCGAAAGGCGGAGTTAGAATTTCCAGGAATGTCCTCCGTTGGCGAATGTATTTCAAAGATGGAGGCTAAACATGGATCCAGCCATTCGTGCGTTTAGATAAAAGGCCTCTCAGAACCAAGCTCCCGGGCTGAATTTCAATGCCACCCCAACCCTGTTAAGATGTGAGAGGCACCTGTAAATTAAGTTTAATTGGTTCTGAGACGACCTGCAATCATTCTATACAGAGCACATTTTCAGAGACTATATATGTGGTAGTTAATATGACATACAGCTAATTTGAATGGATTGTTTTAATCAATGCTAATAAATTAAATGCCCATTTCACAGGAGAATATGTGCATCATGAGATAAAGACGTGTCACAGAACTGGAGTTAGAGCCAAGTCTAGAGATTTCACTTGAGTCTGAGCCCTGTCTCAAGGCTTTATTTTTGAAGTAAGAAATAAGTGGGTACAGATAATGGATGGGAACCAAAAGACTAACAAACGAAGAAGCAAAAACGTTGCATCTTATTGAAGCCAAGTCATTTGTGGTGTATGGTCAGGCAATTTTTGTATCTTGAAATGAGTTTTAAATTGTATATTTTTACACCAAACAATTTTCATCCTACCAAATACCAGTCATTTAAACTTAAAAGGCTGTTTAAGTTTACTCACTATATTTCCTACGATAAAGACACTGGATGATGTCTTTTTTTTGTACTTGACATTTATGATAACTGTGAGGATATTTATGGTGTATTGGGTCAACACTGACCGTAACTGGCAATTACATTTATTTAGGAAAAAATATTTTTTTATAATTATAATATACATATTATAATTATCACTAGATCAAGACAATCAATGGCAGCTTGGAATCAAATAAACCCTTTGTTTCTCTTACCACAACACGCAGCATCTTCAGAACTCCATCATTGAGGGAGGAGTCCTTAACAGCTGCTTTGACCTCGATGCTACGTTCTCCTTCCTTTATTGGAATAATGACGAATGGTACAGATCGTGTAGTTTGGGCTCCAACTCTGACCTCCTGCCGGTACTTCCCACGCTTGGAGGCTACGCTGCACACATTCTCTTCCTCCATTAGTTCCACACGGACCTTGACAATAGAATAAAGATGAAGAAAGGTATTGACACAGCAAATGTATGAGGAGCTAAACAAGTCAGATCCTTCAAATATTTACATACAATTTTAGTAAAGCTTTATCAAATAGCAGTATAGCATGTATCTTTATGTGAGTGTACAGTGGGGCAAAAAAGTATTTGGCGGCCACCGATTGTGCAAGTTGTCCCAATTAAGAATAAAGAGACATGTCTGTAATTTTTATCATAGGAACACTTCAACTGTGAAAGACAGAATGTAAAATAAATCCAGAAAATTACATTGTATGATTTTTAAAGAATTTATTTGTATAATGGTGCAGAAAATAAGTATTTGGTCAATAAAAAAACGTTCCCCTTAATACTTTGTAATCTAACCTGTTGGCAATGACAGAGGTGAAATGTTTCCTGCAGGTCTTCACCACGTTTGCACATGCTGTAGCTGGTATTTTGGCCCATTCTTTCATGCAGATCTTCTCTAGAGCTGTGAAGTTATGGGGCTATCACTGGGCAAAATGGACTTTCAATTCCCTTCACAGATTCTCTATTGGATAAAGGTCTGGGGATTGGCTAGGCCACTCCAGAAACTTAAAATGCTCCTTCCTTGCCAGGGCGGCGTGTTTGGGATCATTGTCCTGCTGGAAGATCCAGCCATGTTTCATCATGCTCTCACTGATGGAAGGAGGATTTCACCCAAAATCTCACCATACATGGCCCCATTCATTCTTTCCTTAATACAGGTCAGTCGTCCTGTCTCCTTTACAGAAAAGCAGCCCCAAAACATAATGTTTCCACCTCCATGCTTTACAGTGGGTATGGTGTTCTTGAGATGCAACTCAGCATTCTTCCTCCTCCAAACACGGCGAGTGGCGTTTACACCAAAGAGTTCTTTTGGTCTCATCTGACCACATGACATTCTCCCAATCGTCCTCTGGATTATCCGGATGGTGTCTAGAAAACTTCCTGTCTTTACAAAGACAGGAAGAGATTGGATTTATTTAGAGGAAGATATCATGCCAGGTAAGCAGTTAAATAATTTATTTGAACTTTCTTGTCATGTTAGCTAACGCTAGCCAAACCCGGTTAGGGCAACTACCGGACGGGACACGCTGATGCGACGACGCGGACTACAAAGTGTGCAAGCAGCTGGGTTTAAATTTTACAGCGTCAACTTTCGTCCGTTTGAGAGATTTGATGCGTGGACGCGCTGACCGGTGTGAACATGGCTTAAGAGTGATTGCTACTCGTTGTTAACTGCTGTCCTGATTGGGAGAGCCACAACTGTGTTGCCATGATCACAAAGGGCTGGGTTTTGCTATCACGTGTCTGTAAAGAGCTGACCTACACCTCTTAGCAAAAACAGCTAGCTGCTGTTCAAAAACTGTAAGTGGTAACGCATCTCTTGTTTTATAAAACTGTTTGGAGAGCGCTGCTATTGCGGCACAACTGCCACTGACAGAGAGAGAGAGACAGAGAGAAGCTCAATGTTACATTCATTTCAGCAGTAGTGTGCAGTACTAAGCTGCTATATGGAACATGTTTACTTTGATAATAAACTGGGTTATCTCTTCTTTTATACTCTTTCTTGTATAACAGAAGCATTGCTTTGGCAGGCCCCCCAATAATGTAGATAACTGCAAAGCCTGCTCGATATATATTTCAACTTTGCACACTCTACACTCTGCCTTTGAATTATCAATGTAATTGAAATGCATCCATTGCTTACTCAAAGGCAGCTCTAAACAGATTAGTTTTTAGATTTGATATAAAGAAGTTTGTTCCAGAAAAGGGGAGCAAACTGAAAGCTGCTTCTCCATGTTTGGTTTTAATTGTAGCGATGATTAGTAGACTAGAGTTGGAAGACCTGAGTGGTCTGGAGGGCTGGTATGTTGATCTTCAATATACTTTTGTGCTAAGCCATTCAATTATTTATAAACTAGTATAAATATTTTGAAATGTATTCTCCAGTGTAAGGACTTTAGAACTGGGGTTATTTGCTCTGTTTTCCTGAATCTAGTGAGGACATAAGAAGAAGAGCTTCTTAAAGAAGAAGTAACAGGTCTGTGAGGGCCAGAATTCTAGCTTGTTTGTAGGGGTAAATGCTTATTTCTGCACCATTTTATATACTATTTAAAATTCATAAAATATGATTTCATTGATTTTTTTTACATTTTGTCTCTCCAAGTTTAAGTTTACCTATGATGAAAATTACAGACCTCCGTCATCTTTCTAAGTGAGTCAACTTGCACAATCAGAGGCTGTCAAATACTTTTTTGCCATTCTGCATATACATGTACACTGTATATGTATACTGTTAATCATGCTGAAAGGGATCATTATCCTTTAACTGATTTTTGCTAAATATCCAGGAATATTCCATGTTTTACTTCAAAGAAAATAATCTAAACTCTCAAATATTTTTCATGAGGTAGTTCAAGCCAAATATATAGACTGTATACCAGTTTAGTAGGAAAATTGAGCCATTTTTTCTTAATCATTTAGCATTTCAATGTTTGTTTTTTCCCCATCTCTTTTATGACTTACAGTAATGGGTTCAGGGGAGTAGTTGTGAAGGATCGCTTTAATTTCAAGCTGCTCCCCTCGGACGGCAGAGTAAGGCAGTCGGAGATCAATGAAAAATTCCTTGTGGACCATTACCTCCAACGGCTTGCCTACACAGATTCCTTTAGTTGAGAGAAGGCAAGAAATGAGACAAGAAATGAGGAGGGGCTCTGATATCTATTCAATGGGGAAAGCATAAACTGTAGCTACAAAGTCCTCACCGAGTGTTCTTGACAAACTGATGCCAGTGAACTGCCAGGTCGTGATTGAATCTTGCAGAGGAACATTTCTCTCCACAGATGTGGATCCACTGTAGCACAGAAAAGCAGTTGCAATATTAAAGACAGCATTTGATGTGATTATTTTAGAAAATTAAATGACCAAGGTTTTTTTTTTATTTTATTTTTTCTGTTGTAAATGTATTCAAGTTTTTCAAACGGCTCACCAGTTGGGGTCTTGTGCTGTGCAGAGTGGAAGTTGGATGTCTGTCCACAGCCAACTTTCAGGGAACTTGGTTCGAGAAACAATTTCATTGCTATCCATGTAGCTGTCATCTGACTCACCTAAAGTACACAGATATGGTATAACTTAGGGATGTGTATTGGCAAAAATCTGGCAATACGATATGTATCGCGATACATGGGAGACGATACGACATATCTCGATATATTGCGATACTATGAGTAAGACTATATATTGTGATTTTTAAAACTCAAATTAACAGTAGGAAAACTGTCACAGCATTCTAAACGCTCCAACCTGTTTCATACTTTAATACATCCAGTTTTATCAATAGATCCAGTTGATCCACTGGAACGAAGAAGGTGAAAACAGCCACAAACCACCAGTTATACTATAAAATACTATACTATAAAATATTGCGATATATCGGTGTATCGATATTTTCTTACATCCCTAGTAAAAATGCACATACATTTGAAGCACTATAATCCCTTTGCACACTTGAGATGGGGACATACTGTGAATATGAAGGTCCAGCAATGATCATGCTTCAGGTTTGAATTTTGACTTCAAAGACCATCCCCAAAGTGGTGAGCCAGATACTCTTACTTTTTTTCATGCCCTCCTCTGGTTTAAAGAACAACTCACCCCCCTACCAGAGTCCTGGTCTGCCCAGATTTCCTGTTTGAAAAATGTGCCAATAGGAGGTGTTGCCTGGTAGAACAGAGAACACTGGGGAGGAGAGGGCTGGGCGTGGTCTGCTCTGTGATTGACATTTTGACAGCAACGATGCTGCAGTGACACAGACACAGCAAGAAAGATGGAGAGCAACGTGAGGTTTTGTCCCAGAGTGATCTGAGGTGGAAAGATTTCTCGCCACCTCCTTCATCAGAGGAAAGAGAGGAAAGGGAGGGAGGTGCTGTAGAGGAGGTGTGGCCGAGACTCAGCTTCTTTTATAACCCACAGCAGCAGGATGGCTGAAATTAGTCATCACCGCAGAGCAAATACCAATGCCCAATTCAAATACAAGTGCAGTGTAGAGTTTTAACCTAAAGAGGGGGCCACATGACGGTAGAAAATTAAAGGTCTCATTCACTCGTTTTTTCAATGAATGTCCTGTGGGCTCCAGCCCAATTATATGTCTTGTGAGCTGTTTTATGTGGAAACAATTCTGTTTCACTCCAGTTTCAGAAGGTTGCAATTTGTCGAAGGAGTGGGTAGGTGAAATGTCAGGATCATGAGTATGACTCATTATTATTCATGATATGCAAACTCTTCTCTGACTGGCTAACAGCAATGCGACTCTTAAGCCGTTTTCAGACAGAAGTTCTGGAATATTTGCGGACAATTCCATCCGGTCTTTAACTGGAGTTGTCTTTTCAAACACGCCACTTTTTCCCGGAACATTGCCTTTCGGCTGCTTTCACACAGCAAGAAATGTACCGGAGAAACCTGATGAATATCTGTGGTGTGGGGGGTGCGGGGGAGTGGGGGGTTTCTAGGTGGATATTACGTAAACTTAGTGCGGCGGGCATACGTCATTTCCCCAAACAAATGAGTTATTGCAAAGATGGTAGACGAAACTGCAAATCTACTCCCAGAGCTCGTCTTTGTGATGTGTGCAATTTTGCGCACATGGAAACGCTTAAGAGACATCGATGAAAAAGCTGAAACGAAAATAGTGACATTTATACGTCATCAATGTGTGTGCTCACAGCGTTCCCTGCTCCTCTCCTCTTTTCCCCACTGCCCCACACCCCTGCAGCTTTCGCGGAACATTACCTGACTGTCTGAATGCAAAAACCATACCGCGAAAAGTCCGCTCTTGTTTCTAGGTCTTCAGCCGTAAAATTACCGGTAAAGGGTATCCGGACAAAGTCCGGAAGATTGCTTTCAGACACAAAAGCAAAACAGATGAAGTTCGGAATATTCGCGTTTTTCATGGCCTGTTTGAAAGGGGCTTTTGGCTGCCTTCAATCAAATATATAACTTAACTTACATTGCTGGCGGTGTTCCAAGACACATTCCAACAGTTTCTACCTCAGTTCCTCTTTCTTGGGTAAAAAATGCAATGCTTATGTCTATGTCCCCAAATGACGTAAGCCTGACCATGTTCTGCCATGCTATGGAGTTGCTAGCGTTTAGCTTCCACCAGCCGAGATGCTTTCTCCTCTCTCTGGCCCTAACCTTCCCGCAGGCCATCGCAAGACAAGGTGGGCATGGCCAGTATGGTTTTCTATGTAGATAGCACAGCTTTCTCTGACTTGTTTGTTTTCAGCTCAGATTTTATTGGGGGGGCTGAAGCAGGCAATGGGGGTGGGAAAACAGTTTGATCTGCTGCATATATGTCCTAGAAGGATGGTGTTTTAAAAAGAGCAGGTTTTAAATGGTTTCTCAGTGAATTGGACCTATATTATTTTTCTAAAATGTACTAAAATACCAAAAATAATGACCAGACGTGTAGACAGCTCTATTAGGAACTCATTTATACAGTTTATCAGCAAATAAAAAAGTTGATTTAGGGGTGAGTTGCTCTTTAAAGACTATAAAAATGCAATGGTGTCCATGGTTGTAAAGACATCCATCCTTAGAGTATTACTGACAACAAGGCTTTCAATACCTCCTTCTTCATTCAGTGACAAAGAGGACATTTCTAAACACATCTGAACCTCCACACTCATAGCTATGATTGACGTTAAGGCCGAATCTAAATTACAAAAAGTTAAGTTCGAATAAAAAAAAAAAGGTTTGAATAGGATACTGTTAAAGAAAGATTTATAAAGGATTTTTGTTATAATTTCCAAACAGTGGTGCAGTGGTTAGCACTGCTGCCTTGCGGCAAGAAGGACCTGGGCTTTACTCCCATCTTGCGATCTCTGTGTTGCCCTGTGACGGACTGACAACCTGGGGCTACTCATGTCTTACACAATGAAAGCCCCCCCCCCCCCCCCCCCCTCCCCCCCACACTTGACCTAGCACTGGTAAGAGGGTGTGGACATTTGAATTGCTAATTAAAGTCCTTTCTCATTTGTGTGTCATTCCATAAAAGCAATGTGTATATATAGAGATACTTACAACCACAGGCAGTTGAACAATTGGCTAAGTTAAACAACTGCTCCCAGGATTAGCACAAATCTGGGAGAAAAGTCAGGGTATTGCTCCCACACTTTTGAAAGTGATCTATTAATTTCACCCACATGTTCTTTCTCTTATGACTGCAAGTAATAGTGATTCGAACAGGAAATTCCCAACTTTAATCTGTTACAGAATCTATGAAAGGTGCTAAAGATTAGGGTAATGGTAGGGCTGCCTTTCAACCTAAGACTTAACACATCACTAAAGATAAATAATAGGAATACCAGTGAAAACATGCAAAAAATCTTTCACCACCCCATTTTTCTGATTCTTACTGCGAGCTAATTGGAGACTTTCTTCTTTCCGCTCAGAAATCTGGGTTTCCATCATTGTGCAGCACTGCAGGAAGGCATCAGCACAGGCTTTTCCATCCACGATGTACTCATTACGCTGCTCGCAGGTGTATGAAACTGGGATTTCCTTCATACCATCCAAACAACATTCACGTTGCAATTCGTTATCAAATTGACTCACTGGGGAAAAACAGGATTGTGTAAAAAATAAGTGAAGTGACGTAGACATATAGTGGTAAAAAACATGGTCATTTTAAAAAGGATTTGTCATTGACTTAGATCTGTCCTTCTTACATAGGGTAGTTCTGACTTCCATAATAGTTGCGTCTCTTTTTTGTTTGGATGTTGTCTTGCATTTCAACTCTGAAATAGAACACAAACAAAATGCCAACATGTAAATACCTCAGGAGATATGTCCCTATATTTTAAAACTGAAAATGATTGTCACTCTGTAGATATTTTTGGTAACACTTAAAAATTTGCATCATTTAAGATAACTGATTCTTTATTCTTGAACTGCATGCAATCCCCAGAACTTTCCCAAAAGGTGAAATGAAGTCACCTTGTCTGTAGGGCGTTCCTGAAGCAGTGCTTGACTCAAACACCAGTCCAGCATCATAAAACACGTTCATACTGTTGCTCCCACCACCTGGTGTGCAGCCTGTGTCATGCCTCTCTACGACATCCCACACCTACAGGGCACAGAAGTAAACAGACCAGGATTAGTATTAAAGCAACACTAAGTAAGTTTTGCTCTCTGGGTCCCCCTACAGTTGGGAAAAATGTATTGTTTTCTACTACTGTCGTAAAATCTGTTATGGTTACACCAGGGGATTCACATTTACAAGCGATACCCTCTAACGTTACAGATTTTCACGTCTTGTGCAGCCTATGTTTCAAATGTCTTCATCCCAGGTACATTTTCTATATTTCATATCTACAGCGGCGTAGAGCTGTCAGCCATATAATAAAGAAATTAGACCGTATCACGTTATAACGTTATTGTAAAAACGTGAAAACCACTTGAAACTAAAACGTTATAACGTGACAGTTTCACGTTTTTACAATAAACTATCACGTTATATAGTGATACGGTCTAATTTCTTTATTATATGGCTGACAGCTCTGTTCTGACGATCTGTGCTACCTCCTCAGAATGCCCTACCGTAGCGCGCATCTGTCAGAGCTACCCCTCGAAAAGTATGTTTACATGCCGAAAACAACAACTGTTAGCTTTGATGTTAAACATAATCATCGTAAAATATTTTTCAAGTGACGGGATTGAAGTGGCAGTTTAGCAGTAATGCCTAACATAGGAAAAAATTATGAATAACGAAAACTTTTCTTTCAATCCACAGAACATGCTACCCGTTTAATATAAAGCTAAAACTAGCACATAAAGATGCACTAAAAACCATGATCAGAATATCCTACCTGTTAAATAGGCCTATAGATGAATAGCACACTCTGGAAATCTGTTAGTTTGTAAAGCAGCTAATGAATATATACCAAGCCAGTAAGACATAGAGCAGATAGCAGTATTATTACTCCAAAATATTAAAATGTAGTAGCCTTTGATTATAAGCACAAATAGCCCGCAAAATACACCGCATTTATTGTACGACTCTAATTAATGGGACTTGTTTACATGCAGTGTAACTGTCTGTTTAGTGAATGCATCTAAGGAAATGACAAGCGTATTGTTCCAGCTTAATGTTATGAGAAAGATATATGTGTCAGGTCACCAGAGAGACAGACGCCGGGGCAGTAAGATAACAGTCTGGCCTTCGGATGAGCTGCTTTATGCGTTGATATAAGACTCGCATGAAGCAGTTCTCTGGAGGCGGGGCGTGAAGGATGGAGAAGACATCTACAGAGATAAACAATGATTGCTGAATACTATTTAAGCGGTTAGTTAGAAAGGTTGTTTAGGGTGATGCACGAGTAACTCTGTCCCCTCCGTGTTCTGGCCAGACATGTTTGAATTAAATACTTAAACGCCTTCTGGGACTCAAGTCTTCTTTATTATGGAAACCCTGAGATACTATTTTTTGCCATTACAGTAACGATATCACAGAAGTGAAACTAACATAGGCTACAAGGTAATGTAAATTTGAAACTAGTAGCTTAAGGAAAGCCTTAAAATATTTTGAAAAAAATTAGCCAGTAATAAAATAATTTGAATAAAACTCACCGGAAACTTCAAAGAAATAAAACAGACAAAATGGATCTTCCAGGTAGGAATTCTTGATGACAGATTTGCTGAGTAAGCGAATTGTGACGTAACATCGAAATGTGCATGCGGGTAGCACAGATAGTGGAACACTGGTGTACAGATGAATACAATTTCGGCTCCGTCATGATGACAATTGTTCAAGCTACCTGCTGCTAGGTATCTTCCATTTATATGTACCTGCCGAGTATGCTCCACCCAGAGAGCCTTGCAGGACGCTGCACCTACCGGCTTTTGTGAAGCCTGCCGTAAAGCAAGTCGCATTTGAACTACAAAACCGCTACCCGACGACCCAAAGTTACATAGTGCTGTTATGGCCGATAGAGGGCCGCAAAGCGAATGCAGAAGTGCCGTTTCACCCTGTTATGAGTTGATCAACCACTGACATGAGTTCGGAAACATTATTTTAAGGTAAAAAAAACTCTTTAGTGTTGCTTTAAAGAGTGTAAGTCAGACATACATAATAAATGTAAACAACTTTTAGATACTGTAGAATATACCTTTTTCTGGGTGAGACGGTGCTTGTTGTTCAGGACATAGACACCTTTGTCAACTGCGACGAGTCCAACTGTGGCCCCTGGATCTCCTGTGACTCTCAAACTGAACATGCTGCGTGGTTCATAGTATGTAACCGGTCTTGCTGATTCCAAGGTCAACTACATGTGAAGAAAATAGCACAAAAAATATCCTCATGTACTCATCAAGCTTTGCCAAGTTTTGACTTGCACCTTTAATGGTATGATAATGGTATGAGTTATACCGAGCCCATGCATGAGTCTTTCACATCCACCCAAACTGAGTCCGACACCACTTCATTATCGGTTGGGTGGTAGTAGGCTACGATGCGGAATGAGGGCAACATCTCTTTGGTGATTTCAAGCATAACAGAAATTATTGCCTGGCCTCTTCCTTTGTAACGTGCAGATTTCAGCAGCTGTCCTCTGCTTGAAATCTGGGATGGAAAGAATTGAACATTAGCAGACAAAAAATATGTACCGATAAACTAGCACAGTTAGCAGGAGGCAATAGTTCTGTGTGTGCACCCATGGCATATGTGTAAAACATTCCTCACCAGGTACGTGATATCCTTTCCCTGTGGCGGGTTATTGAGGATGAGGTTTAATTTCATGTTGTCTCCTTGTTGGAGAATGTGATAAATGCAGTCTGTTCTTTTGTTTAACTTTGTGTGACAAGATTGGGGGTAGTAACTTTTAGTGTGGGGGTAAGAACCTTCTTAAGGAAATGTGATTTTATGCTGTCCAAACAGGATGCTCCTACAAAACTACAAACAAACCTACAAAGTGCCATTGTGTTAGAAACAGTACTGCTGTTTGTTGTATGGTGATAAGATAAGAAAATTGACAATGGGGGTGTGGGGAACGGTCCACATGTGTGAATAAATAGAAGCTGTAAGTCTCAACATCTTTGAGACTCTGCTGGATCAGAACAACGACTGGTGTGTCAGTTTCTTTTACTGCATGATTCTCCCTCAGCTGAGAAAACACATTTCACATTTTCTCTGTGCGTGCTTTTCTTTCTAGGTAAACCTGTGAGTTAAAATAACCTAACATTTTTGGTGCCGTGACTCGACGCTTGGTCCGCGCAGGGGAAGGTCTTCGCCGGAGGGCTGCACGGGGCCCCACCTGACCTACAAGTCCAGGCTGCTTTCTTGCTTCACTGGCCAGCTGATTAGCTCCGCCGGACACCTTCTCTGCCGGTCCCTTGCGATCGACTCGGTTTGAATCGCTCGCACAGGGGGGAGTTTGTGAGTACCATTTTGGTTTTGCACCCTACATTTAAAATTATTTCTAACTAGGACAGAGAGGGTACAGTTCTGCTGTTCAGGTTTAAAAGACGTTTTAAACCTCTGACTAAGGGAGTCAGGTATTGAGCCTTCCCGGGATAAAATAGGGACAAAATAGGAATAATATAGGTATGAAACAGTTGATTATATGGGAAGGTTGTAACGGATTAGATCGGTGAAATCTAAAACCACCTCAGAGGGATATAAAGAACGCCACTGAAGGCAGTAAAAATACGAAACAGCAGAAGTAAAAAATAAAAGTACCGACCCTAGGTTGGTGTAAGTTAAGTAGGCACACGACATAATCCTTATGTATGCCATTTCCTCCTGAAACCTGACGGTGTTAACGTACGGAGAGAAGGGCATTCAAGGGACGTCCTGTGTGGATCCAGGATTTGTACCGTTCTTAGATTAGAGAAGTCTATTGACTTAAAAACAGGGGTTCACAAAACCGGAATATAAGACTATACAATCACTAACATTTTTCATTCCTCTAGATAAAAGATAAAATAAGATGAAATAGGAGAATAAACTAAGTCTGATTTTAAATTCCCAAAGGAACGTTCCTCATAATACTCCTTATTATTACTCTAATTTTAATAATTACAGTGATAAAATTGACAAAACTTGTTAAAACTTGATCAAGACTGGAAAAGAACTGTAGAACCTGCCCTTTCAACAGGGAATCTTCATTGGAAATAGGCCTAATGATAAATAATGTCTAAATAATAATACTAGTAATGAAAAAGCATGATAATAAATACATAATTATCTTAATGTGTGATAAACCGGTTGTGTGTGTGTGTGTGTGAATGGAGATTTCTATGGTGAAACAGCTGTAGGCTGAACGGAGTCTCATGGTTTGAAAATTGAGTAAATAACACTGTGATAAGATAAATAGATCAGATAAAAGAGAAATAAAAGTTGAATTTACTTCATTAATATGAGAATGATAAATATTTAAAAATGAAAACAGTAAAATGTAACTTGTTGAAATATGGGGAAAATAGCAAAGAAGATTTTTAAAGGAGATGTAAAAAATTTATGTAAGAGCAAAGACAATACATTTCTTTAAAATAAAGATTATGAATTTGAAGGACAATTGACTGAGTAATTTCGTGTACTTCTTGGTAGTTGCGATATAAAATAAAACTAAAAGATGAAAATTGAAGAATTAGACATTTGGCGTCTCAAACAAACAGGGAAAAAAGGAGGGTTAATGTATGAAACAGATGTGTTTTTTAGCACCCGGGAGGATAAAAAAAACGTTTTAAACTTTGTTTTTTCCTAAAGTTCCGCTGAAAGAAAATAAAATAAGAGAAAACTCACTGACATATTTTTAAAAAATCCTATGAAGAGTAAGGTAAACTTTATTGTGATTTAAATGAATTATCTTAAACAACCGACCACTTTTCCCCTTCCCCTCAAGGAAGGGCTGTTCTGATAATAAACAACACCCTTCTGTCCCTCAACAATGGGTTGTTAGTTGTTCTCTTAATAAACAAACCAACTGTGATGGGTTGTGACAGAAATTGGTGAAATTGACTTCCTGAGGAAGACTTGTTGAAACCAGATTCATCATGCGTTTGAAAATTGTTAAAGGTTATCAACTGCCAAGGTAGAAGAGGAGGAACACACCTCTCCTGCTAGCTGATAATGAGGGGGATGTTTTAGCTGAGTGCAGTTCAATACAAAAGGTTGGGATTTCTTAAGTGCAGCAGCAACTGTTACTCTATAATAATAATAAGAAAACCTTAGCTAATATTTTTAATGACATTCATGGGATGTCTGTGAGATCTCTCATATAGTAGAAAAGAAATGGTTTAAAATGACGGATTATGAGCAGAGTGATTTTATTTTGAAATTTAGACGGATGTCTACAGGTCCTGTGGGGAAGTGACAGCTGGGTGGCTACATGAATTTATTCTTTGTAACAAGTGGCAGTTTCAGATGTTTGCTTCTAACATTTTAATGACAGATAAGATATATGTTGAAAGGAAACAATTTTGTAATGTGCTGGGTTAGAGATTGCAAATAAGAGAAGAAATTTTCGTTATGGGATTACCCTAGGAAGGAATGTAGTAACGCACTCCGAAATTCAATTTTAGTTCCACATATAATCATAATAATAGGCTAATTTGTAGAACCTATATATATATATATATATATATATATATAAAAAAGGTAATGAATAAGGATTAAAGATGTTTTATTATGGGAATATTAGTTGCTGATTAACTGAATAATAAAATTGGATTAAGTTATTGAAGTCCAATGGGAAAAAATTATGAATTTGGTGGAATTTTGTTTTCCATTTTATAAAATGAGGTTGAGTTCTTAGGAAAATGAAATTAAAATAATGGATTTTGGCTACAGGGAAAACCTGTTGTGATAATCATAAAATCTAGAGATTATTTTCTAATTTGTTAGGAAGAGATTTCCTATTTCACTTGAAGTTGGGTATGTTCTCTGTAGGGGATAAATTAATAATCTAAATTGTAGATTTTCATAAAACTCTTGAAATGAGACACCTACCAAAGAATTATTCTACTTGGAAAGAGAAGAATAAAGTTTTAACTGAAGTTTGTAATCAGATGAAGATGAAATACTCATAACAGTAGATCCAAATTGAACTTTACATGTTTTCTTGGCATTTGGCCAACAATGGGGTAACAAGGGTATGGTGATCTTTAGTGACAAACTACTTAAAGCATTAGAGCAATATTGACCCATGGCCGTGCAATGTGTCAACAGGGGGGATGGTTAGTATAATACAACAACACTTTACAACATACAATCTAGAAACTTACTTAAAATTTTTTTTGTAGATTATGTGTTATTTGTGTAAAACACAATCCTCGGGGGAAACATGAGACCAAAACGTGGCCAACCAAACCAGCCTTTCCAAACTATACACATGGACTTTATTGAACTAACACAGAGTGGTTCCTATAAATACTGCCTAGTAATGGGTTGGAATTATTCCAACAGCTAAAAATGATGCACTAACAGTGGCAAAAGCATTATGCAAAACAATCATTGCCAATCATGGCATACCAGAGACTATCTACTCAGATAATGGACCACATTTTGTTAATGAAGTTATTCAAAACATGGCAAAACATTTAGGAATAGTGTTAAAAAATCATTGTGCTTATCATCCTCAAAGTACAGGTCTGGTTGAAAGAAATAATGGGACAATAAAAAGCAGGCTAAGAAAATGTATGGAAGAAACAAAAAGGCCATGGTTAGAATGCTTAGATTTAGTTAAACTCTGTATGAGAATAACCCCAACAAATCAGGGATTAACTCCTTTTGAGATAATTTATGGTAGACCATATAAATTGCCCATTACTGCATGGACCTACAGAAAGCAGATGAAGAATTTACCCTAGCTGATTACATGAGGAAAATTATTCAGACTAGAGAAGTACAAAGAGCACATAGTTTGCCTGTATCTCCTTCTGTGTTACAGGATCCTGAGAACCCTATAAAGCCTGGAGATTGGGTATTCATAAGAGTCATCAAGGAAAAGAATTGGACAAGTTCAAAGTGGGAAGGACCTTTCCAAGTTCTGTTAGCAACTCCCACATCTGTGAAGATTGCTGAGAGACCTTCCTGGATTCACCTTTCACATTGTAAACTGCAGAGACAATTGGATTAATAGACGTGTGACAGGAGGAAGTCTGGGCTACAAAGGGCATTGGTACCACTAGGGCCTTTGGTCTCAAACCCCAGCAGAAAAGCAGTCCTGTCACCTAGTGGTCAAACTCTCTGAAAAGAGGGGCTATTCATCCAGTTGTTTTTCTCTGCCAACACCATGAAGATTATTACATTATCTGGTTTGACATTGCTAAGCTTTGCAGTGTTATGGCTTCTGATGAATTCGAACACCACCCCATCATGAGATAAAAGATTTTTAATTAACACCCACTACGTTTTTAAGAACGCCTGGTATCAAGTAACTAATCTGACTGCTAAATGTTTCACAATTTGGAACAGGAACACCTGATGGCTACATTTGGAAGTGTGGATATACTTTCTACCTTTACCTGCCTAAAGACTGGTGTGGTACCTGCAGTTTGGCTCGACTGCAACCATCATGATACAGAGAATGGTTTTGTATCATCATCATCAGAGCTGAAGAAGAGTGATTTCTCTACCTGGAAAACACCACTGTCATCCTTACGGAAATGTCTGATCTGATGGGAAACGATCCTGGAAAATTGGCTATGAGAACTATGCTAATGCAACACCAAATTGCCTTGGACACTTTATTTGCGTCAGAAAGGGGACTGTGTACAGTGATTGGAGAACATTATTGTACTTGCATCCCATCTACACATGACAACTGGACTCTCATCTATGACAAGGTGCGAGGACTTGTTGATTTCCTGAAGTCACAAGAATTACAAAATGCTCCCTGGGACTTTATGTTATGGTTGACTACTGGACGTTGGTATCAGGTTCTTTTGAAATTTGCAATGCCTATTATTGTCATTCTGATTCTATTTTGCTTATTTGTATCCTGTATTTTACCATGTAAGAAACACCTGATGAGAAGTAGGAGTATGTTTGTTAAGTTAACTTTAATGAATTCTACAATGTAAACTACTTTTAAGGTAGCCGTTGTATGAAGGATGTTTTTTGTTGTTCCTTTTACTGGAGTTGTTAAGACTGCATTTCAGGGGGGAAATGTTGGAGAATGTGATAAATGCAGTCTGTTCTTTTGTTTAACTTTGTGTGACAAGATTGGGGGTAGTAACTTTTAGTGTGGGGGTAAGAACCTTCTTAAGGAAATGTGATTTTATGCTGTCCAAACAGGATGCTCCTACAAAACTACAAACAAACCTACAAAGTGCCATTGTGTTAGAAACAGTACTGCTGTTTGTTGTATGGTGATAAGATAAGAAAATTGACAATGGGGGTGTGGGGAACGGTCCACATGTGTGAATAAATAGAAGCTGTAAGTCTCAACATCTTTGAGACTCTGCTGGATCAGAACAACGACTGGTGTGTCAGTTTCTTTTACTGCATGATTCTCCCTCAGCTGAGAAAACACATTTCACATTTTCTCTGTGCGTGCTTTTCTTTCTAGGTAAACCTGTGAGTTAAAATAACCTAACACTCCTACTTTCACCTCAGCTCTGTCTATGCCTGTGAGGTTGGAAAGTTGCAAAATCTTGTTCAGACATACAAGCTGTAATTGGTGACACAAACAGAAATTATTTTAGACTATTGCTTACCTATGTGGATATAACTCCTGCTATTGGACGAATAAGGTAATGCTTCCATCTTGGCTGCTGCTTGTCTTTCTGGTGTAAGATCAGGTTTGTCTGTTTTTACCTGTAATTTAATCCATCCATACACTGTGTAAACTTACATATAAAATTATGTACCAATCCAAAGAAAAAACAAAGTTTCTCCTCATTCTTAAAAAATTTAAATCCCAAAAACCTGATTACTGTTGGTGTAAGAAGCGTTCCTTTTTTTCATCATGAGTATTAAAAAAAAGCAGGAAACTATTTTTCTTACACTAACCTTAGTTTAAGATTTGGAGAATTCCCTATAAAACATAATAATGATGTTATAAGCTATATCTGATATACTGGATAGTAGAATCAAGCCTTTGTTTTTGATCTATAGCTTCTAAATAAAATCTGTTTGACAAAAAACGGTGCGCTTCCTGCTCTTTCAATAGGATTTACTCACACATCCATAACCTCAAGCAGCTTGAGGTTATGGATGTAGCTTGAGTGAAGCTACAAAAATATAATGACTTTATTGTACTAGAATTTTCTATGTTTTAATACACAATACCTATTTGATAGTTCAGAACTAAACAGTGATTTTGTAGTTGTGCCATATTCACATCGCAAAAAAAGACTTTAAAATCTTTTTAAAAACTATTGAGAATCAAACATTTTATCAGTTTGATTAATGTAGCAAATGGCTGTTGGCTTGGATTTGCACTTTATTCTATCACCCAATTATATTTCATTTATATTATTGTTACTATTATTACTATTATTATTACCATTATTACTATTATGATAGAGTCCATAATATGCATTTATTTCACATCAATTCATCTGTTTTTTAAAAAGCTTTTCAATGAGCCTGCTTACAGTGATTGTCAGTCTAGAAATCGTTGCTGCTGTGTTGACGATGAGTCTTGCCAACCCATTGGCTGCCGTGGTCCCCCTCACGTCACCAGGACTGACCACCACTGGGATACCTTCTGCTGGACTGTCATCAGGATTTACAACTTCTACCTGCCAGTCAGTGTAGACAAACAAATTAGACAGGTTCTATACAGCTCAAAGCACATTTTGGGATTAGTATAATGTCATTCATATCTGCATGGAGTTAGAATATCAATCATGCATTTATCATAGCCATTCTAAATAAGATCTTTACTCAAACAATACACATTTTAGAGCTTAGCTAAGAACATCTTATATAAAAGAAGAAAACATTTGCTTCTGTACCGCAACATCAAAGGACATTCCTGGTTTGAAAAATTTGGGAGTTCTTGTGAAAGTGATTTTGTAGGGTGATGTGACAATCTGGATGCCTCTCAACTCTGCCTCCACCATTTCACTGCCTATATCAAAAATAAATACATGGAGAGTATAGTGGTGTTTAATCCCCTTTCATTAGGGAAAGATTTTGTGCAGTAAACTAAGGAACAGACATAGTATAGGTATCATTTTAAGGGTAAAAGGGTTGTTTCAGTCTGACTGATGTATACATTAGGTTAAGTGAAACACCTTGAAATGTAACTGAGTTGAAAGAATAAAATTATTAAGCTTGAAAAGATTAACCGAATCCAGAGTTTTTTATCTTATTTAATTTATCTGAAGTAGAAAAGGACTTCTCTGAAATGCAGCATTGATTTCTATACCTCTTGTGTTTTTGTTTAGCTGGTTTTTTATCTGATAAGTATGATTTAAGATAACAAAACAAAAAACATGCAAATACACAGTTGCTAATACTCACCACTCTCTGTCAGCACACTGACAGACACAAAGATCGACTTCCCTACAAGACTGAGAATTTCTGGGAAAGTTTGAGTGATCTGATTCCTTTTCAGTGTGGCCTGCCCTTCTCCATTCGTAACCTGTAATCCAACACCACTAGGTTATGATCAGGCTGATTTAAAATTTTAACAACATAAAACATAGTACAAATACTTACTGAGACTCGGGTAAGAGAATGTGGGATGCTTCTCTTAACACCGTCTTCCATGATACCAAACACCACATAGGCAGTCCCATGAACTTCCTTTCCAAACAGATATCTACAACCAACAGAATTGTGAGATGTTTGAAACCATACTCCAATAACAAATGTGTCAAATGCCCTTCTATTCTACAGATAATGAAAACTCTTTGCATACATAGCTTTGATGTTGATGGTAAATTGTTCACTGTCGACATAGAAGAAAGGGACCACAGGCAACAGCTTCACCTCAAAACTGGGAAGAACTGAAAAATGAAAACATTTTTAAAAATTATTTGTCACCAGGTGAAAACTGAACATATGGTGTATAGGTTTGAAAACAGCAGGGGTAATGGGATGTTTACCATATTCCTTGACCTCAAATTCAGCAAAATAGGTCTGCTGTGGGTTGCTTTTGAACTTTGCCACCACCTTCCACAGTCCAGGGCTATGAAGACACACACACAGACACACATACAAGACCCCACGGCTCTGATAAATAAAAAAATAAAATATCTTTATAATAAAAAAAGAAGCTGTAAATAGTGTTTGAATCAGATATCTGTCCTGAAGTTTTTTCCAATGATAGGGATTTATTTTTTTATGCCATGCATGTGTTCTTAATTCTAGAATCGGGGTGCTCTGGGTGGCAACATGTTTAGTTTTATTTTATTGGGCATTGGTTCCTCTGTCTTCTTGATGAAAGATTGCATTTTTTGGACCTGTACACTTTCTAGTTTTTGGTCCTGTGAAGCTGGATGGTTTTGTGCTGTTAATTTTTCATTTGTTGATAACTTGTTATGATGCTTAACCATGGCAACAAGGGGGTTTACTGTCGGGAGCAGCTGATTAACATTGCAAAAGCTAAAATAATGCCTCAACTGGAGCCACAAATCCCTGATGAGTTGAGAAAGAGAAGACGTGGATGCAGAGCAAGAGTAAAAAGGAGACACAAAAGGAGGAAGTTCAAACCATATCTTCCATCGATCATAATGGGCAACGTGAGATCACTGGCTAACAAGATGGATGAACTCCAAGCCCTTACAAGGACTCAGCCAGAGTATCGGGGAGGTGGAGTAGCAATGCTTGTCAACAATAGATGGTGTCACCCAGGACATGTTACTGTGAAGTGTCATCTCTGCAGTTCCGTAGTTGCTAAGCTACAGACCCAGGACAGCAATGCATTTGTGGTAATATCTGGTGATTTTAATCATGCCTCCCTCTCAACTACACTTCCAACATTAACAGTTTGTCAGCTGCTCCACGAGAGAAAACAAGACCTTGGATTTGTTTTATGCAAATGTAAAGGATGCATGCATGTCCAAACCAAGACCTCCTCTGGGACAATCAGATCACAATCTTGTTTTTCTCTGCTCAGAATACAAACCACTAGTTCAAAGACAACCTGTCACAAAGAGAACTGTTGGAAATGGTCACAGGAAGCTGAAAAAGCCATGCAGGGTTGTTTTGAGACCAAAAACTGGAGGACTCTTTGCCAAGCACATGGAGAGGACATCGGGAATGAGTGTGTGACTGACTATATAAACCTCTGTGTGGACAACATCATCCCCACCAGAAGTCTGGACAGAGCCACTGAACTGAACACATTCTTCAACAGGTTCAGTTCAGGAACTAGCTTAGCATCCCCTTCTCCTGTCCCCAGCCAAACAGACATCCCACTCTCCTCTGACCAACAACTTTCCTGTTACACCTCGGATGTTTTATCTTTCACCTCAGTCATGGACTGTTATGTTTCCATAAGTTTGTCTTCAACCAAGTCAGGATATGCTGCTACCCCTTTGCCTCGCCCTCCCACTTGTCTGTCTCTAAAAGTCAGGTGAAGAGGCAGCTGGAGAAACTGAACCAGAACAAGGCTGCAGGTCCAGATGGTGTCAGCCCCAGAGTCCTGAAGGCCTGTGCAGAGCAGCTTTGTGGGATTCTGCAGCACCTCTTAAACCTTAGCCTGACCCAGTAGAAGGTTCCAGTATTGTGGAAGACATCATGCCTTGTTCCAGTACCAAAGAAAACATACCTATCAGTCATCAGTGACTATAGACCTGTTGGCACCCCTGAGTAAGCCACAAGAACATATCATCTGGACCCACTGCAGTTTGCTTATCGTTGTGGAGTTGGAGTTGAAAATGCCATCATCTACCTGCTTCAACCAACCCACTGTTATCTGGACAAAGCAGGCTGCACTGAGGATCATGTTCTTTGATTTCTCCAATGCATTTAACACAATTTAGCCTGATTTGCTTACTCAGAAACTCCTGAAGACACAAGTGGAGCCCTAAACAGTCGCCTGGATCAATGCCACTTGACAAACAGACCAGTTTGTGAGGCTGAAGAATTGTGTATCAAACCAGGTGGTCAGCAGCACAGGAGCACCACAGTGCCACCGTACTCTCACCATTCCTTTTCACTCTGTACACTTTAGACTTCCAGTATAAATCAGTCATCTGCAGAAATACTCAGATAACACTGCAATTGTATGCGAGTATCAGAGATAGACAAGAAGCTGAATACATAGAGCTGGTGGACCTCTTTGTGCCATGGTGTGGAAACAATCGTCTTACTTTAAATGTGAACAAAACAAAGGAGATGACTGTAGATTTAAGAAGAAACAGGGATAAGTCAAACACTGTTTCAATCATGGGAGAAGACGTGGAGGTGGTTGAGAAGTATAAATACCTCAGAGTTCACCTGGACAAAAGATTGGACTGGAGAATGAACAGTGAAGCCGTCTACAAAAAGGGACAGAGCAGACTGTACTTCTTGAGGAAGCTTAGGTCCTTCAAGGTTTGCAGCAAGATGCAAATCTTCTACAAAGTCTGTTGAGTCATTGAGGTAGCAGCTTTAGAGCCAGGGACTTAAAAAGGCTCAACAACCTGATGAAGAAGGCTGGTTCTGTTCTTGGCACTACTGTGGAACCACTGGAGATGATGATGCAAAGAAGGATTCTTCATAAAATAAAAAATAAAAAATATGGACAACCCTGAACATCCTCTTTATGAGACTATCCTACAACAACAGGGTCTTCAGTCGGAGGCTTCTTCAGTCTCGCTGCAACACAGACCGCTACAGGAAATCCTTCCTGCCAACAGCCATAATGATCTACAACAACTCCTTGAAGAATGAATTATTATGAGCTACAACAACACTTAATTTCCCTCTGGGATCAATAAAGTATTTTTGAATTTAATTTAATTAAAGACACACATTATCCTAGATAGTGAAGACAATTTTGCTTTGATACACTCTGTCTCTTTGTGGTCTAATTAAATTATTAGGTTAATAAAGAAACAAAAATAAATTCACATGTGCGACCTTTCAATTTTTATTATACACTGATAAAATGAAAGAGTACATTCTTGCTGACCTTTTGAATGTAGTTTCTTGTTTTGTAGCTTCATTTTAAACTTTGCCAGGTGCTTGAGGCCCATCTACAATTTGCTTATTAATAGGTTTTAACTACTACAATAACACCTATATGTGACTCTTGTCAACCTAAATATCCCAGAATTTGAATACCTTCCATCAAAATTTGCATTATAAGGCTAAGGAACTGATTGCCAAACCGTAACATGGCTAAATCGCCCAGAGCTTATACTCACCTTGAAACCAACATTTCAAGATGAATGTTAATTTACTTAATTTTTTGTATAAATTTTTATTATTTGAGATACATTTTATAGGTAAATATGGTCTGTGAAGTTCAATGTAATGTAGTATACACATTTTTTTAGTTATTGTAAATGTACTCACCTAGCAATTTCATTAAGTTGGTAATCTCCAGATAACATACCAGAATTCAGAGCGACTGAATCAAGTGGTAAGATGATTTCTTCAGGAGTCTACAACAAACATAGATACAACAGACTGCTTTTAAAAGTCAATTAGATTTTTTTTTTTTTTTTTTGGACAACATCGTTCATTTGGTCCTATAAGTGTTGTGATCCCCGGGTGTTTGTGTTTTGTTAGTTATTTTCATTATTTAGTTCTATTATCATGTTTAGTTATTCTTTGTTTCTACTAGTTATTTCTGCACTTTCTGGTTTCGATATTTCTCCTGGTTCTTAGGTATTTTTCACCCTCTGCTCCTTTGTCCTCCTTCCTATTAGTATTCCTCTTTAGATAGTGTCCATATTTATTTCTTCCTGTTCTCCACTGTTTCCTGTAGATTTCTCCTTAGACTTATTATCCTTTCTAGTTTCTTTACAGTCTTCTGTCTCCCAGCCATTTTACCTCCTGTCCCAGTTAATTACTTCCACCTGCTCACTCCCTCTCAGCTGCAACCGCTTTCACTAATTGGTCTCCTGCTCCTTCCGTGTTCACTCTTCACTCTCCTCCTCAGTATATATTCGGTTCTCATTCACTCACTACTCGCTGGTTCGTCCCTCTTTCTTCCCTGCCTGATTCCTGCCTTCCTTGTTGCCCGTCTGGTTCCTGCGTTTCCCTGTTGCTGCCTGTACCCTCCCGAGTTTCTGTAAGTTCCGTGTGGTTTTTCATTAAATCATTTTTTGTATTTACTCTGCTGCGTTTGGGTCCAGTTAAACTACAAAACATGACAATAAGGAAACAAAGTGTTTATGACCTTGGAAAGTAGAATAGTATAAACACAGATGTTTATTTGCATACAGTGTTAGACTTGTCATTATCTGGATAACCTTAGGATTTAGAGTTAGTGCCTGGGAAGGTTACACAGTCTTACTCATTTTGCATGCATGGTTACTCTCACCAGAGATAAGCAGCGACAGTCATACATTTAACTCAGAGACACAGGCTGGAAGAAGAGTATAACTTATAGGTGAAGATGAAGATCTGGGCTCCTTTGTGTCAGGACGCTGCTGGGTTGACACAGCAGAATCTGCATGGAAGACGCAACAGAAGCTGCAGAGGAGACACAACGTGCTGTATTTTTTTGATCCTTTGTTTGACTATTAGATTTTTGTATCACGGCATTTTGATTCCTAAATAAACTTAAAGGTATATTTGCTTCGTTACTAATTTTTTACTATTTGCCTAATGTTGAAACAAAAGACCCGGAGTGCAGGAATTCTGGGTGATTCCAGCTTGCTTCTTGTGGAGAGCTGGACAGATTCCTAATAGTCCAATCACCTCTTTTAACTAATTTTAGAATTCTCCTTTTGCAATTGCCAAATAGGATAAGTAAAAACAAAATGATTGATCCTTGAGATTGATTTTCTTCCCAGTTACAGTTGGTTATGTGATACAATGTTCAACTAATAGCCTGAAAAGAATAAAACACATTACCAGAATGTCGATGTCTATGGAACCATCAATTTGGTTCTGATCATTTCTTTCCACAGGCTCCATTTGTGGCGTCAAGGCAAACATCCTGAAATATACTGACAGAGGCAAAAAGAAAAATAATCATCTTAACTCTCAAACTGAGAGCTAGGCAGAGTTGACAAAATGCCTAAACCAATCATGTAATCTGGTAAGGCAAGTAAAACAAACAGTAAAACAAATATGGTTTTAATGGTTACATCTATGCCTATAATGTGGTGAAACACATTAGTTTTATTTTTTTCCAGATCTTATGATTTTTGCATCTGTGCTTTATTTCTCAAAAGCTAATATTCAGTACCACAACACTCAAAGATATATTTTTTTGTGTCGGACATCTCAATATGCTCTGTTTTGTGTGACAGCATTAGAGCACCTTCTTACCTTTGCTGTTGGGAGTATAGAGCGTCTTGTCAGTCTGTATAAAGATGTACCCAGACTGGAGGGACACCAGGACAAGTTTTTCCAGCAATCGGCCTGGAAATTGAGCTTGCACATAAACATATTGCTTCATAGTGGGATCTCTATTGAAGTCTGCTGCTGGGATCTGAAACCAGAATGAAAAGACAGATATTTTGTTTTGGAATTGGTAAAAGGGCTAATATACTTTTGCTTCAAGGCATGTTGGCAGTCATCTAATTGAAAAAAGGCAAGTTTATTTTACTAACAGTCACTTTTCCCAGCCCCTGAAAATTATTCCCACTGTTGAGGGTCACCGCTGTCCCAGCCAGCTTTTTACTTTTGGTCGGATGGTTCATCACATTGATGATGACAGCAATGTCTCCTCCAACACAGTCCTGACATTCCACAAACACATTTTCTGTCGTTCCCACTCTCATCAGGTTGGGGGCAGACAACACTTTCCTGCAGGCAGAGGAAATTGTTCACGCTTACTGTACTTTGAAAGATAAGATCTTTTTCACTAGAAATCCTTCGGACATACTACTAATTTGTGGTTTTGAGCAATTTCTTATCCCTGTCTACATACATTTAGAACTCGAGTGAGGCGACATTATGGTGAGCACAAAAATAAAAAGCATATCATGCATGTGAGCTTGCAAAACTGAATATTTTATTTGCTTCCGGGAAGTGTTTTGTTTTTTTAAGAAATTCTGAGATTCAATCCACACTCATTACATCTTTCAGTTTGGGACCAAGTGAAAAGAGGACTTTCTTACAATCATGGCTTTTCTTCATGCCAATTGCACATGACTCCTGAATTTATAGGCTGCACAGCTAAAAGCTGGAGAGTGAAGAGATTCTTCCTCTTTTCTATAGATCTTAGCAGTTCCTACTTAATTAGCATTTGTCTCGTAGCTGCCTTTTTGATTAATGCTGTACTTGCACAGACTGTTTGTTTAGGTGGATGGCCATGTCTTGGTTGATACATATATTGAATACATATTTCAAATTTTTAATTTGAAAAAAGAAAAGCATGTGTCCTTTCAATCCACTGTTCAATTTTGCATTCATATGTGGTCCATAACCAAACATTTCAATTCATTTTTGTGGTTGTTGCATGATAAAATGTGAGATGGTTAAAAGGAAGTGAGTATTTTAAAAGGCAGTGTAAGTTCAAACTCTGGAAACTATGGTTTCTGATGGTCATCCAAATGAGACCTGCTAACGGTCATTTGATTAAGTTTTGAGTTTGTTCATATGTAGAGGGCAACGATCTGTTGTTTGGACTTTGTACTCAATAACTCAACCATTGATTATTTTGATTAAGATCCAGCAGTGCATCAATACAGTTTTTCGTCATTTGATTTATTCTGTGTGCTGTGTCTTAAGCAATGCAAGGCTACGCAAAAAACCAACAAAATGTAGGCCAACTTTTTGGCAGCAATTTAAGCAAAGGCCTAATGCAGCATAAGGGTAAAACAGTAAGAGTAACTGCAGTAAAGTGACAGATTCACAGAAATATTGTCAAACACACACGCAAACACACACACACCTATATATATATTTGGTAAAATTACACACAAATACTGTGCAGTTATTAAAAATAGCATACTCAGGTCCAAGGAAAGTGCAACTGCGTAGAATAATTTTAAAATATCCATAAAATGTGCATGCGTAGTTGTTCCTTAAAAAAATTACAGATGAGAAGTCCTAAAACATAACTGTGCAACCAAATATGTGCAAAAAAGACCAAAAAGTAAAAGTTTGCAAACTATTTGTAGTGCGTCTGAGATAATCGTACAAGAACTATATAAAGGAAGATATCAATTCAGTTCCATAAATGCCCGATATTCAAAAAAAAAAAATCACATATTTGGGATTTAGTCTTTTAAAATTATCGTACCGCAAACACTCAGGTCTACTTACAGGTCAGCTCCATCAGCCAGAGGAGCCCAGGAGGCAAAGGCCAGAGAGGCCAGCAGCAGCAGAAAAGTTCTCCTCATCCTCCAAAATGGTCCCTACCTGCTGCCAGTGTGAAGCTAAGCTTTTCAGAACCCTTTATACCACCAAACCTCTGTCCTCAACCTCCTCCCATATTTCTCCTTATCAAAGCCTTATCTGTTCTTTTTGTGCATACCTAAACATAGGCAGTTGTACACATACTTCCCAGCAGCAGTTATTTGTGACATTACCCTCTGATGAAAAATATATCTTGGGAAACAAGTATTCAGTAATAAAAAAAAAAGGTTTTTCGAAGATTATCATATTCCAAAGTGTTGGTTTGACAACCATACCTGAGAAATCGTATACATTTTTGCAACGTTTCAATTTTTCATTCAGACTGTAACGGATTAAATAAAAAATTAGGTTGATGCACATGGCTTTAGAAGATTGTGTGACATTTCCTTTGCCAAAGACAATAACAGTGGAAGTCAACTGCCCTAATGTTGGTCCACCTTGATGTCAGGCTATCCTATGTGTGACAATACCACGCTGATAACCGCACTGCATCTCAGCGAGATCAAGATTGGGGTTTTGACTCAGTTTCAAGACTTTCCAATTAGTTCATTCTTAAGTCAGTCCTTGGTGAATTTACTGGTGGATTTACTTTTAACATATGATCTCCTAAACTCTTACATCTTATACATCGTAGAAATCATACAGGGTTCTACAATATGAGCATGCTACAACCTGCTGTTGCAAAGCACCCTGAAACCATGACAGTTCTCGCTCTATACTTCACAGCTAGCATGAGAATCTTTTCCTGGAATGCTGTGCATCTAGGCCACAGACAAAACATGAACATACAAAAGAATCATGACTTGGGCCCTTTTAATATATATATATATATATATATATATATTAAAAGGGCTGGGTTATAAATAACCCAATTTGGGTTACTTTTAACCCAAGTGCTGGGTCAAATGTGGACCGAACCAGCCATGGGTTATTTTAACCCAGCAGGGTTGGGTTATGGGTTTGACCCAGCATATTGGGTTATGTTTTCTACCCTGAAAATGGGTTAAAATGACCCAAATGTGCAGATAAGGCTACCCAAACATGGGTTAAAAAGAAAACCCTAAATCTTGGTAATTAAAATTACTAATACTTTGGTTGAAATGACCCAATTATACAATAAAATTTTATAGGAAAAAAATGTAATGCTAAATAAATAATTCGATAAACAAACAAAAATTAACACAATGTATGTGCCAACTCTTTATTGATCAGATAAATCATCGTACTTTTTTTTTAAACAAAGAAAACAATAAAACTGCAGAGGAGAATAAAAAAAAAAACATTCATTACTTTTAGCTCATGTTTTTTAAAATACATCTTATTTCATTTGTGTAAATGTAAATATTTCAAGGCGATTACAGATCTTTAAAAAAATGTTGAAAATTTTAATGTCTTGAAATTTTCCAATACAATGCCAATGGAAGAACTGTAAACAAAGTAAATGTCCATCAACATCTTCCAAGAACACTAACCTCTATGTGCTTTAGTCAGCAAAACATCAACCTTACGTCATATCCAACTGAGCTTTCAGTTTCACAGCATTTGATTCATGTCCTGGCATTTCAAAGATCACCTTCTGAAAAAACTCCCAAAACTGTGCACATGGTTTTGGGTAGTTGACATCAAATACAATTTTTTTTTAAACACCCATTAATTGCACCCAAAAGTGATGGGTTTTCCAAAGCAGTCCCATTGACGACCACAGATGTTTGGCAACATTGATGGTCTTCTCCAAGCATAAGGACATGTGGGTAGAACTCTGTTGTGGCCCCCTTCAGATACTCCACCATGTTTGTTCCAGTCTGAGGGGAAGGGAATTAAAAAAGAAAGCTAAAAGATTGAGGTATAAAAATATGCTTTCATAAAGGGCCGTTGAAGCATATTTAGAGCAGGCTGTAAATAATAACTGATTTAAATAAAAAAAAACTGAAGTCACAGGCTGGATGTCAATGAAGGCCTTGCGAAACTCCAGGCTGCTTGGTCGAAAAACTCTGCTTCCAACTTTGTATGGAACAGTTGGGAGACTGGCACCAACAACAAAGCAACATCCCCCTGTTTGTCTGTAAAATGGAAATGTGTCAAGTTTCACTAGATGACCCAACTTAGAAAAAGACAACCATAAAATATGAGCTGCAGAGATTTTAAGGTCAGAACACGCTGGTGTAGGATGACACCTCTCAAAACAGACATTCCTACATCGCCTGCAGCTTTGTAATGTGCAATGCTTGACAGACATAATTTTATGACAATGTACTATTCTAAAGGACATATCTTAATGAAGATCTAGAAATAGGGAAATCTTGTTTCCAACCAATGTAGAGACCCCGTCCTTTCTTTCCTTCTCCTATATTGACTCCAGGGGTTACTTGTTTTGCACTCCAGACTGCATTTGGCCTGTTTTTTTCTGAAAACATCCTTAAGTAAAAATTAATAATTTAAATGTTTAGGAAAGTTTATAGTCAATCCTACAAAATGGTAAAATATCACCTGCTGGCATAAACTGGTATGGTACCTGTATTGTTCCTTTACTGGTCAGGTATGTAATAGGATCATTTACATAGCACATTTCTAGAAATAAAAAGTGCTTCACAATAAAACATGACAACAACACAAGAAATATAAAATCAAATAAAACTGAGCAAGGGTAATTTAATAGGAATACTCAGTAAAATTAAGTTCCATGTAGACCAGAAAAGTGTTCTGATCAGTTTTTTATTGCTTTTAAGGTTGAACATCCCCTGGTTGTGTGGTAGTTGGCACCATTACCTCACACTAAGAAGGTTCCTGGTTCAAACTTTAACTGTGAACTCCACCTCTGTACTGAGATTGCATGTTCTCATGCATCTGTGGGTTCTACTGGTACTCCTGCTTCATCCCACAGTCCACTGTGTGTTAGGTGAGCTGTCGAGGATGCTGGAAATTATTCACAGTCCATCACTTTTTTCACCTTTGTTATGTTCAAGCCTTATTGCAAAATGGATTCAGTTCACCTTCTTTCTCAAAATTCTAAACACAACACCCCATAATGACAACATGAAAAATAACTTTCCTTGAGATTCCTGTAAATTGAAAACAAATCAAGAAAAACTGCGAAATCGCATGCACAGCAGTATTCACAGCCTTTGCCATTAAAATCAAAAATTGAGTAATCAATCCGACTAAAGATAAAAGCATGGATGAGTTTTTCTAAGTCCTGTTGTGACATCAGTCCTTTAATCCTAGAAATGTTCTTCAGGTGATAGAAGGCTGACCTTGTTATTGCATTTATGTGACCCTGGAGGTTCAGGTCTTTTACTAACTCGTTATTACTTTTTCAGTATGAGAAGGGCCTTAGTCAGGGAGGTGACCAAGAACCCAATGGTCACTGTTTAGCTCTAGTGTTCCTCTGTATAGACAGGAGAACCTCCCAGGACAACCATCTCTGCAGCAATCCACCAATCAAGCCTGTGTGGAAAAGTGGTCAGATGAAAGTTCCGCCTTAGGTTGCTTCTACACTAACACATATAAGGTTATACATGGTATATCCCATCTAACCTTATACCTGTCTACACACACACAAGGCATTGTTTATGACCCCCTCCTCCCCCCGCCTGCTGGCGCAACCCCGACCTAGTAGGCATGCACGAAAAGAAGGCAGACCCACATATATATGTCGTCACAGTCACCTCTGACCTGAAAGTACATCTTCCCTATAGTTACCCGGCAGATGTAAACATTGAAGAAGCAAAAAGCTATTTTCTGATCTACAGCTTTTTGGGCAAAGTCACCGGAAATGGCTGTTCCCAAGAAGAGAGATTTCTTTGTTTACCTCTGTGTTCACCAGTTGTTAAGCTGGCTGTGGCGCATGTTTTCTGACGTCACTTCCTTACCAAACTCAATTCAGAAACGCCTAACGATTCCACACCAATCTAAGAGCCGGAGATTTAAGAAATAGACGGCCCCCTTACCCGTGTAAAAAAATATCCGGGGGGGTGGGGGGGTTAGTGGCTAGTGGGGCTAGTGTGGCCGAGACAGGGTATTGACTAAATATTTATTAGCTTAAGCACCTAAATGGCCTAATGTAGACAAGGGCCTAAGTAAAAGGCACATGGAGGCCTGCTTGCAGTTTGCATAAAGGCATTCGTGGAGTATTCTCTGGTCTGATGAGACAAAGATTAAACTTTTTGGTGTGAATATCAGGCGTCACGTTTTGAGTAAACCAGGCACCAATCATCTACAGGCCAATACCATCCCTACTGTAAAGCATGGTGGTGGCAGCATTATGCTGTGTGGATGAATTCAGCCGCCGCACTTGGGAGATTAGTCAGTTTTAGAGGGAAAGTTGAATGCAGCAATATACAGACACATCCTGGATGAAAACCTGCTCCAGACTGAAGCAACAGAACATCTTTCAGCAGAACAACGAACCGAAGCACACAGCCACGATATCACGAGCAACTTCAGGAAAAACTTCAGGAAAACTCTGTGAACGTCCTGCAGTGTCCCAGCCCTTTGAATCCAATTGATCATCTTTGGAGAGATATTAAAATGGCTGACCACAGACGCCTCCCAGCCAACCTGATGGAGCTTGAGAAGTGCTGCAAAGAGGAATGGACCAAGCTCCATAAAGATAGGTGGACCGTGGTGGAGCATCAGATTAAAAAAGACTGGAGGCTGTAATGGCCGCCAAAGGTGCATCAACTAAGTATTGAGCAAAGCTTTGAATACTTATGTATATGTGATTTTGCAGTTTTTTAAATCTTTAATATATTTGCAAAAATCTCAAACTTTTTCACATTCTCATTATAGGGTGTTTTGTGTAGAATTATGAGGAAAAAGATATTTTAATCCATTTTGGAATTAGGCTAGACCATAACAAAATGTGGACAAATTTACATGGCATGAATACTTTCCAGATGTACTGTACCCACACTGATAGCAGCTGTGATAGGATCCACTGACCCCACAGCCATTTATTGAGAATAGTATATAGAGATCCACTTTGAGTCACTTTTGATAATGGGCTGCACCGAAAGGCTTTCTATTGGTGCAAATGCCAGAATTTTACTAATGTAAAATGATCTGCTGTGGCAGTGCACTACAAGTGTGTTCTGTTCCTTTTGTTTAGCTTAGGCCAAAGTGTTATAGCTAACTCTATAATCAAAATAAAAAATAAACAAAGCTGATAATAACTTTGTGAAACACCAATACCTGCTGGAAGGAAATTTATGCTGATGAGACGGTTAGCTGTGTTTTCTTTTCTGGCCATGCGGATGATCTTTTGTGAGAACACAGGGTTCCAGCTCTCTGGTCATTTCCAAAAAGGGACTCTGGGTGTAGCACAGAGAAGTCCTGAGAAATCTTACAATAGAAGAACACAAAGATGCAACAATATATTGTTAGACACAACTGATTTGTGAAATTTGCTGTATGAGAAGAATGCTCACCATGCCTGGGGTATCAACCGAATGTGGAAACTCAGCGATCCATCCATCCATCCATCCATTTTCTATACCCGTCCATCCTAATGCAGGGTTGCGGGGAAACTCAGCGATTATTTCTTTGATTAAAATTGTCCCATTATTTCTAATCCACTGTGCTAGTTGGATGGCAGTCTCCAGCATATACTGGACAAACTGTGATTGTGGCCAGATATTGTATTTTAGCCATTCTATAATCTGGATGACTCGCTCTGGGGATACAGTAGGTTCTGTTGTAGATCATTAAAGGAAAAAACATTATTCTGAAGAGTAATGACAGATAACACCTTTATTGAAATTTTGACTTGGATGGATGGGTATAAATAATGGATCATCTATCTCGCATACCTTCAAAAGCAGGGATGTACTTCGACAGGTTCCAGTCCAGAAGTTTGTCCCTCACAAACTCGTCCATCTTTCAGAAATAAACAGAAGCAGTTTTAGAACAATTTCTCCTTTTTTATTTAGGCCTCAGTTTCACAATGGGGCAGTGGGCCCAGAAAATGACAAAAAGATACATTGAGAAGGGAAAAAATATTTTTTGTCAGACTTGTTTTACCTTAAGCCATCTAAATATTGGAAGATTTGTTATAAGAAAATGAATAGTTACCACCAATGTCACAAGAAAATTAATTAACTGCAGTTTGCATAGGATTATACAAAGCAGATGCCGTATTTATGAACGGTTTAACACTTTTATAACAGTTGGGCCTTAGGCATGATCTGTGTTTGGGTGAGATCCAGCTAAATCAATAGCCTATGAACTCACTTTTCTCGATCTGTTGATTTTACATTTACAATGTATTTCTATATGCACTCTGAATGTTATTGTTTTCATCCGGTAATAGCGCGCATGCACACAACACTGGAGGGTAAAAAGAGCTTCTGTTCCCCTCTAACCAGAGCCATGCTGCCGCGGTTGTACAAAATTAAACCTAGGGGTGTAGGTATGACTAATTTAGATCATCTTTGTGCAGATGATCGAATAATTTACACCACAAAGCTAACTGTATGTAGCGCAAACCTTCCTGACCAGTTTCAAATACGTAACGTGATATAGGAAGAAAGTCCTCAGAATTGGCTGCCAATTAGTATAGTAACATTTTTATAGATATACAGATTAACATCTATATTGTTTTAGTAGACATCTACAATGATATATAAGTTCATAGATAAAGCAGTTTCATGGTAATAACGTGTCTGTCAATTCCATATTTATCCATGCTAACTATGCTAGCAGTAGATACCTTTGCACATTGGCAGATTATTTTTGAATAATTTAAATGTCCCTATAAAATAATTTTGGCTATATTTTATTTAAACTTCAACATACCTTTAATAACGTGTATTGAGCAGATTCTATCATGAGTCATTGGCTCCCAGGATCTGGATGGATCATCCAGTAGAATTTTCTTCTTGGCTATTAACCATTGCCTAACGGTGTATTTCATCAACTGGAACCTAAATTTCACATTAATGTGCTTTCGTCTATTTGTACGCTGCTGCTCAAAAAGAAGCTAACAGACACTGATTAGATTTTATTTTACCGCTATTTAGTGCAATGTCTCGTCAACTGAAAGCTTCTTTACCCTATAGTCAGAAGCTACGGGGCAAGAGCTTGGGTGCATGACGTCACGTGTCAACGCGAGTATAAACGCAATCTGCCTGGCAACAGCGGGAGAGCCACGAAACCACATATATAACTTGTGTCCTTATGGCACTATGAGATAGTACAAATTCTACTATCGAAGTAGTACAATAACGAGCTATACTGGCCAGCTGGAGATATCTGACAAAGTAAATAGCTCTATAAATAGCTAAGATTAGCTACTGTCTGTAAAATACAGGCTAAACGGCCCTCTGCTGGTGGTGGGTATGACACCACTGCTATGAAACGCACAGCTAAGTCCCCAAGCAGAGCATCACCGTGGCTAAGGGAGGGTGGCCTAAAGATAACAACATTGTACGGGTCACTGACAGTTGTGGTTCCGATTCTGTATTCTATGTGTCTAATATATTGGTGCTAGAAAGCTAACTAGTTAGCAAACCTAAATTATGATTCGGTTGTCTGGAACAGATAGGCTAAAAATCAGTTTATTTGTTATGTTGTCAACAGCTTTTACGCAATTAATCTTCAAACTCTTTATCAACATCTTACCTTCTTCTCAATCCCTGCTGGTTTGAAGGTCCATTAAGTCCTTGTCATCCTCTGGTTAAAAATGGCGGAGCTGGCACACCGAAGAATAGGAGGATCCTTCTTTTTACCGCCAGTTTTAACCCAAAATGCTGGGTCAGAATGTTTGACCCAATGTTGTGTTAAACTGACCCAACCTTTCAACGCTCAGCCTTGACCCAGCTGTTGGGTTGCAAAATAACCCAGCATTTTTAAGTGTGTATACAAGCACTTTTTTTTTTATTTGAGTGCCACACTTCCTGCTAATATCAATAATTAACAACTCAAGGAGATGTCTGATCAACATAAGCTATCAAGTTTACCCTACAGATTGAATAAAGAGCAAAAGAAAAAGCTCTTATACTCTACTTATATGACACTACAAAAGTTTTCACCTGCAGCTGAAGGTGAGTCTGTTCATGCCAAAGTCTGATGGCAGTAGGAGACTGTGTTTTGAGAGTAGAGCGAATGTCAGGGTGGGTTTAGTTCCCCTTCTGGGATGGGGCTGGGGGGACTGCCTTGGGGTCCGTGGGGCTTTGTGGTGCTGTGGCCGTGGGCCCCGGGTCGAACGTGCCATGGCCTCCCTCCCCTGGTGGATCCGGGTGAACAGCGGTGCCTATTGGGGTCAGTGGGGGAGCTGGCTCCCTGGGAAGACATTTTGTCTCCCAGTCCTTCCCTCCCCATCCCTGGACACCTCTGTCCACCCGCTCCATCACTTTACAACTCATATAGGGTCTTGGGTCATGGGCACATCACTCGGGTGCGAGGAGGGCCTTCCCTCCTTGCTATCCCGTGGTGTCCTGGGTCCCAATTTTAATATACAACTTAGACACTCCCACTTCTAACATTCTCACACGACACAAATGTAGGGACTTTGGGGTGGGCACACTTTTTGGCATCCAGAGGGGGAGCGGTTCAATCAGCTTCACCTCTGGTGCCGGTGCCCACTGTTAAACCACATATAGACACTGAGGGCTCGGGGTGGGGGTTGGGGGATGTGTGGCTGCCTTCCCCACATCCCACCCCTCTGTTTTAAATGCACATTATAACAACACGCATCAACACCATACTGGAGCGGGAGGGTGGAGGCTAGGGGTCTTTTCACACCCCTGTTCGCTACGGGCCATCAGGGGTTGGGGTCCGGAGGAGGAACCGGTGGTCTGGTCGGGGTCCTGGGCTGTTGGGCTGCTTTGCCACTGTGGGGCCCTTGGCGGTCTGCTTGTCTCCATCCCAGAAGGTAGGGGGTCCATCTCCCGGGTCCGGGTGCTGGTGGCTCTACTGGGGCATCGGTACCTGGACCTGGGAGCATAAAGTGTGTATGGGGTGTGTGAGTGAGGGTACAGCGTCATTTTTTTGGGTGTCTTGGTGAGTCAGTGAGAATGTATGGGTTTAAGAGGGAGGGAACGTATGACTGTGTCTGTATGTCTTTGTCTGTATGTCTTTGTCTACCTGTCAGGTTGGATCTTGGTCTGCCCCCTCGCCTGGCGCACCTAAGGCCTTACACTTAATGGGGGGCCTATTTCCCCTCCGTCACTCCCCGCCGGTGATGGGGGGCCCCTGCCTGCCGGTGCATCGGTGGTCAATCCAGTTCGGACCTGGTGCGTGCCTGGCCGGGCCTGGGGGGGCCGGTGTGTCGGTCGGCCGATGCACTGGGCCGATATCTTCCTTTGGTTGGTTGGGGCACCTCTTTTAGAGGTGCCAGGTTTGGGATTGTTGGGTGGTGCCTGCTAAGTGGCTCGGCGGGATGCGGATCCGGCGTCTCTGCTCGTTTGATCACCTGTTCTGTGCACACCGTGCGTGGTCGGTTCATTGGCGGGTTGGACCGGCCCTGGCCCTCGTTGGATGCCTGGTCTCGGCGCCCTGCGTTGCGCGGGATCAGGACCCGGGAGCTGATACAACTTGGTGTCCAGATGCTGGCTGAGCCTGGCCTGGGGATGCTGTCCGTCCCCTGCGGCTATCGGTGGGGCGCTGGGATGTTGGCGGTGGGGATTGGCCTAGGGATGAGGCGGCGCGTGGCGGCCCGCCGCGGCCCCTGCAGTGCCGGGGGCCCCTCGTCGCCCGGTCCCTTGTCGGGTCCCTGCTGGGGGGTGGGGTGCCCCTGGGCCCCGGCTCTCCCGGTCCATTGACCGGCCCGCCCTGGCGCGGCCAGTTGCCGACGGGGCCCGTGGGCTCGTCACTGCTGCCCCCCGGGCCCCTGCACAGTGGCCGCTGGACGTTCCCCTGGGGTTCTCCTTTGCTCCGCTCTTGGGGGATGCGGTCGGCCCCGCCCGGGTCCGCCTGGGGCTCTGGGGGTCCTTTGGACGTCTTTGCTCCGATCTCCTTCATGTCTGCATCGATTCCTGGGAGACGGATTGATGCCTGCTCACACCAACTATCGAACACTCTTATGGAGAAAGCTTATATGCACCAGCATGCTCACACACACACATAGATGTGGGGTCTCTGGTGTTTAAGGATATATTCTTGGGCTGAGGTTATCATTACTAGAGCTTGATTAATCGGTACCATGAGTTTTTCTGTGACATTGTTGTTGTATTTTTATATCTATTTTTGTGTGATGTGGTTGTGTAATTCTTAGTTCGCAATGTTTGGTTTGTTTTGTCGATGTTTCTTTTTAGTGTTTTTTTTTTTTTTTTTTCCCCTCTCTCTGCCGTCCTCTAGGTATGGAGGCAGACTTCAATGTCTTCCTGTGTTTTCTTTGTTTCCCTTCCTCTCTTGTATTTTCAACTCACCCTCTCTCTTGACTTTTTGTTTCCTACCTCTCTTCTTCATCTTCCTTCTTTCTTCTCCTTAATTTTCCGTCTCCTTGTCCATAACATCAGGAAATAAAAACCCCAGCAATTCATAATAAAGATTTTTCACACATATATCAAGTGGAGGACTATAGCAAAAGCTGTACTGCTCCGCTTGTGAAAGTAAATCTGTTGGGCTTCTACTTGGTACTCAGACACCAATTCTGAGCTCCACACTGCCAAACAGGACACGTAAAAAAAACAAAACAAAAAAAAGTAACTAAACCCCAAAACAACTTTTTTTGTTTGTTTCTAAACTGTATAAATGGGTCTTTACCAATGCAAGCTTTCATTTTCTGGGAATTCTTTTTACATTTTCGTGTAAACTTGTTTAATTCTACACTTTTTAGGCTAAAAACGTGTTAGTAGGCCCTCTTAGGGTCGAAGTGTGGCTACTGTATTTGAAATTTGTGATTGGCGGAGAGCGGTACATATTTTCCACTCTTCACGTCACAGACATGGTCTCACAGACACGCCCCGTGGGTTTGGGTATAAAACCATCTCTCAGACACACTCACCCCGTGGTGAGTTTAGAGATTGAATTGCGAGATTTGATCGATTGCGTTTTTCAGGTTACCATTATTATCAAATTAGGACTTAGTTACCATAGCTAACATATTGTTTTGAACATTAGCCTAAGTTAGCATTACCATTCAGAGACTGGACCCACCCTGTCTCCCTCTGCCTCAGCAGCGCCAGCCTCGGTAGAATTGATACGGCTTGGAGCTGGGCTCCATACAGGCTCCCAACGGATGAGTGGATCTCCTCTGCCGTCACCGGAGTCTAGAGATCCGCTGGCTCTTTTTCATGGGTTTAGTTCCACTTTGCTGCACTGTGCTGTTTTGCAGCTACTGCTAGCTTCTGTCTCGTCATTTTTGTCATCGGCTCCATGTTTTGATCCATCTATCCATCTTTTGTCCTGTGATCTAGTGGTCATTAGCAGCATTTCTATTGAATTCTTGCTTTATTTATTTATTTATTTATTTATTTATTTATTTATTTATTTATTTATTTATTTATTTATTTATTGTGTAGTTGAAAATGCCACATGCATATCATTTGTCATGCCACAAGCATGAGGGAGCGTGCAATTGGCCAGACCAGACTAGCTCTCAGGAAGGGAGGGGGTGAGTAACTCAAATGTGCTGTTAGCATGTTAGCAGAGCAATGCTACTGTGAACTAATGAGCCATTCTCGTCATGATTTTAGCTTTGTACTCAGGGTTTCTTCTTCCAGTCCAGAGCAGAAATGTTTTTGTTAAGAAACTGGCTGGTGTTTTTTCCGCAAATTTAATTGCAAGGTAAGCACATTTCTACTAATGACATTAGTTTACTTTTAGTAACAGGAATGAGTCAGTAAATGAGTCACTTGGGATTGTGAATCATGATTCACGAGTCAGTAAAGTGATTCTCGAGTTTTGAACGATTCGTACATGACTCGCACATCACTAGTCAGTAGTTTACAAAAACAGACTAAAACATACTTAGATATCTGTAGATGGATCAATACATATTGTTGAACATGACAGGCATGTTATCTTACTTTTTTAATTTTGAATAGTGGCTAAGAGAAATAGGTCTGTGTCCTGACACATTCATAGCCAAACAAGAAGTCTGAAATTAGTAAATAAAACTCCCGAGACACTCGGGACACTCAACTTATGTTATAGTGCATGTTAGAGGCACTGGTGATTTCATTAAAAAAGAGATAAAAAACCCCCAAAACATTTCATAGCTGTTTTGTGATTGTATTCATGTTCTGCCGGTTAACGTTCTGAGGGCCCACGGGCGGGCCCAGCCCATTTCCTAGTTTAAATCCACCGATTTTCTGACTTCTAACTTTTATGAACCTATACATATTTTATATCATTGTAAAGCTAAGAGTCTTGTGATTCCAATTGAGGCTGGCGATACAGGATACAATCATAACTGAAGACACAGTGAGCGCTTTTCCCAACACAAACGTTCTCCTGATGGAGGTATAAAAATATGGAACTCACCACTTTGTAGTCCAATAAACGTGACAAAACCGATCCATTTCGAACAAAAATTGTCTTTTTAGATCAATAAGGGTCAGATTAAAGTCCTCCAATAAAGGGATTAGTCACGGACCACAGCAAAACCGATAAGAAATGTAAAACAAACAGTGAAAATGCGCTCCCGAAATGTCTATGGCCATTTTTGTAGTCTTTACGGCTATGTTTCCAATTCCTTCGCTTCCACTTCCGCCTACAAAGGTCACCGAGCATGCCCAGAAGAAAAAAAAAATCATCCGGTTTATTCCGTATTCCTCACGTAGAGTAGATCATAGACATATATAAACACCTTGTTTATATATTTATATGGAGTAGATCTCCAACCAATGGCGCATGGATGGAAAGTCACGTTATGGTAAGTAACTCAAACCAATCGCAGTCCAGAACTCTGACGATTGACGCATCAAATAGCCAATATAATGCTGTAAACGCAGATATATAACATGACTGGGCGGACTTATTCGCTGCCATAGTTTATGACGTGCGTAAAATGTCTTATTCATGAAGAGATTACGCACAGTGCGTACCAGTAACATACTGTTTCAGCACCGTGTCCAAACACCCTTTATAGTCAAAATACAACATTGAAGGAAGCCGTGGAGGTTTATATGGTAAGATGCAGTTATGATTCTGATTATATTTTTAATTCAGTGAGGACTACGGCATTTACCCGGGAGATGGCGCATATGGCACACTTTGGACCACCTTTGACCTGTAGTTATAAAAATGTGTGCAGAATACAAATTCTTTTGGTTTATTGCTGTCAAATTTGGTGTGGATGAAGGTGAGACTTCAGACTTTAGACCCACAGTGTGTTTTAGGTCCCAACCTATTTTTAAAGCCATTTTTACAGCATGTATTTATATAAAATAAATAATCGGACATAAAGAAAATATTTTTCAGTGTATTAAAATTCATATTGCTTGGTAACAATAGCACTCAGAGATATTAACACAGTTCTGGGATACATTTTAGAGTGTTTGCTTTCCAAAGAGACCCCAGCCATGTCTTTACTCAAATTGGTTCAAAAACAGCTTTAAGTTAATTTTGGGTATGCGTTTTGAAAAAATGTAGGGCGGAAATTGCAGGAATGTTTAGGGGTCAACAAGAAGCAATTAGCAACTAAACCTGTCGTATGAATGTATTTGCTTAAAAGTTTTATTTATAGGCTTTGAAGGAGAAAAAACACCAAATCAGAAGACATAACAACTGGAAGTTAAGAATATGGTCTGTTGGGCTTTATGAAGTTTTATTGGGTTATTTTGTTTTCTGGCTAAACCTTTGTACTTTTTGGCTTATTTTCTTTTTTTTGTTTGTTTTGCTTGGCCAGCACTGGGCTGTCATGACTGACTAAGGTTGTAATTCATGACCTCTGAAAAATGTTTCTTCCTGGGTTTGTTGCTTAAATTTCTGTGGTTGGGTTTGTGGAGCACAGGAGTTGAACACTAACTGGCATCTGTCCTGTGGCTCCCTGAGTTTACTATATTGGTAAGTGGTTTGACTGATCTTAAATATATTGGAGAGTAATCCATCGACTGGAACAAGCCAATGACCAGAAAACACTTGTCATCCTAATTTAGGAGCAAATAGCAATGACTATTTTCACCCTCTGTAAAGCAGAAAGCAGCTACTCAATCACAATAGTCAAGATTTGCTTGAGACAGTTATTCAATTTTGATCCCACACAACGATGTTAACTACTTATGTATGCATGGTGTTTTGCTGTCTATGTTTGGCTGAAGGTAGCGATTGCTCTAAGCAAAACTCGGCCATCATGATGAGAATGCTGTTGCACTTAATGTCCTCTATGAAAGGTTCTTGGTTTAGGTTGTCATTCTTGTGGTTATACAGCTGCACTCCTGGGATTATGCAGTATATGCAACCCAAAATCTAAATTCAAACTGACATCTCTGCCTCCATGCTTCATGATCATGCAAGATACTATACCCACTGTGAAGCATCGGTGGAAACATTATGCTTTGGGGCTGCTTTTCTGCAAAGGGAACAGGATGACTGATCCGCATTAAGGAAAGGATGACTGGGGCAGTGTAAAGTGAGATTTTGGGCAAAAGCATTCTTCCATCAGTGAGTATTGAAGATTAAACATGGCTGGATCTTCCAGCATGACAATTATCCCAAACACACTGCCCTGGCAACGAAGGAGTGGCTACATAAATAGCATTTCAAGGTTCTGGAACGGCATAACCAGTCTCCAGACCTCAATCCAACTGAGAATCTGTGGACGGTGTTGAAAATTTGTGTTGCCCAGTGACAGCCCTAAAACATCACAGCTCTAGTGAAGATCTGTATGGAAGAATGGGGCAAAATACCAGCTAGAGTGTGTGCAAACCTGGTGAAGACTTACAGGAAACATTTGACCTTTTTCATTGCCAACCAAGGTTACATTACAAAGTATTGAGGTGAACTTTTGTTATTGTCCAAATACTTATTTTGTGCACCATTACAAAAAGTTTTTTTTTTAAATCATACAATGCGTTTTCTTGAATATTCTTTATTTTACATTCTGACTCTCACAGTTGATGTTGTACCTAGATAGACGGACAGACAGACAGACGGACAGACGGACCGACCGGCCGACCGACCGAACGACAGACAGACAGACAGACAGACAGATAAAGTTTATTTCGGTGTCACTCCACAACACGATTTAAAAATTATACAAAAGATATACATTCATCAAAAGAAAACAAGAAACAAAGTATGCCTCTCCTTAACAAAGTTAAAAGTGTTAGGGACCACTCTAATGAGAGTTATGAGACACCAACTAAAAAGAACATTAAAATATACATATCAACACATATATACACATACATGCATGCATACATACATACATACATACATACATACATACATACATACATACATACATACATACATACATACATACATACATACATACATACATACATACATACAAACTCACCTAATTACCTCAACAGACACATATACATACACAATATATATGCAAATGTACCCTAGAAACGAAACACTAACAATTGTTTTTATAAATGAGAACTCACAAAAGACAACCTTCTATTAAGGAGGAGATTGCAGGCTTTGGCACACTCATTGATGCACTGTTTACCAGCTAAAATTACACACAATTTATTTGTGTCATCCAGATCCTTAAAATTAGCAATATGCTTAGAAAGAGAACAAAATAAGTCAGCGCGAATGTCCTTTTAAATGTCACAGTGTAAAAGAACATGGGCCTCTGATTCAATAGTCAGTATGGCATAAAGTACAGTAGCGTCTCTCCACTGGGGTATTTGTGTATTTGCCCGTTTCTATGGCTAAAGGAGCTACTCCACATCTAAATTTAGCAAAAGCACTTCTGAGCAGTCTTGATAACATAGTTATAGGCAATAAGTGCGTAATTTGTTCCGTTCTGATTTATTTATCGCCTGTAGCCACAATTCCTCGTCTGCCTTTGCCACAGCCATATTAAAACATTTAAAATCATTACTTGTGCAAACTATATCTATACAGGCAAGATGAGACATATTCATAGAGCAAAAAAAATTTTTCACCATATGCACATAACTTTCTACACTTGTCTGATGAAATGCCCACTGAATAACTCGTTTACACAAACGACTATTAGGCATGCCACAAAGTCTCTGTCAGTTTCTAAGAAAACAGGACCACTGATGTTGCCATGGGGTTTTCCAAACCATATCACCTTGTATAGCAGTATTTGGGGTGTATTTACCCACCCCTAAGTAAAATCGGCCCAGACCGCTGCGGCATAGGTCAAAACAGGAAGGACCAGGGCTTCAAACTATTTTGTGTAACACTTGAAAGGAAGACCACCCATACATTTACATTTGGCTATAATTAAACCGAGAGCTCTGTTTGCATGCATAGCTAAATTCTTGGCAGTTACATTATAATCCAAAAATTCTGTAAGAACCAAACCCAGGTATTTGTAATTTTTAGTCGTTTCCAAAGAAAGTGAACCACAAGAAAAACTAAACTCAGACAGGGGCATTGATGGATTTCTAAAATGCACCACTTTAGTTTTATCAGGGTTCACATTCAATTTCCAGTCCTGACACCAGCTGTGGACGAGACTAAGCATCTCCTGAAGCCCCTCCTCAGAATCGGAAATCAAAACAATATCATCTGCATACAACAGTATGGATATTTTTTCATGGTCAATCGAGACATCTTTGTCCAGAGCCTTGATTGCTAAAGATAGGTCATTTATATACATAGCAAACAGAATGGGCGACAAAATGTATCCTTGTTTAACTCCAGTATCAACTGGGAACCAATCTGTGAGACAACCATTAACTCGAACACAGCATTTGACATTCTCATACAAAGCGATGAGACAGTTCATAATTTTACCATGTAAGCCAAGAGCAGACAGCTTATTCCAGAGCATATTACAGTCAATGTGGTCAAAAGGTTTGGAGAAATCAATAAAGGAGCAAAAGGTAGCTTTCTTCAACTTTTTCCTTGTATCTATGATTGTAGTCAAGGTGAAAATATGATCAAGACAGCTCCGTTTCTTTCTGAACCGGTTCTGCTCATCTGCTATAATATCATTAGCCTCTGTCCACTCCACAATATGATTATACAGCACAGAACAGTTTATACACTGAAGATGTTAAAGTAATTCCCCTGTAATTTAGAGGTACTCTGTTATCTTTCTCCCCAGGTTTTGGGATGGGGTTAATAATACCATATTTCCAAGACTCTGGCACCACACTATTTGAAAAACAAAAATTAAAAAGCCTTTATAAAATATTCAGTGTGCTTCCATTTTTCAACACATCAACTGGTAAACATCCACTATATTTCGTTCTCCTATTGCATCAACCCCCTCAATTTAATCATGCGCATTTGCACAACGGCTGTTGAAATCACCCATAATGAAAAAGGGCCCAAGTTTCTGAAATCTAAACACGTTTAGAAAAATGCTCTCATAAAAGTCTGCTGCATCCACCTGCCTGGTGGAATTCGCTGGGGGTAAATAGCAGACATCAACAGAAAAGACTTGATTTAAGACCGGGGTGAGGATTAGCAGACAATTTAAACCACAATATTCCCTCCACAGAGTCATCAAGGATTTCACATTTATAGTCCATATACATTCTGTCACTAATAAAAAAGTCCCACTCCTCCTGAACCAGAGCGAGCCCAATGATGCAGTCTGGCTCTGTTCTGCCCAAACCACCTGTAACCAGCAACAGATGCAACTTGTACACCAGTCAGATGAGTTTCTACCACCCCTAGTAGATCCAAGCCCAGGTGCTTTATACACTGTGAACGCATTTTATTATTTTCTGACAATGCATCAGTGTTCCAGCTCTGCACATTCCAAAACCCGCATGAAACCTAGCGGCGGGTCACTCCCCCCGTCATGTTGCTGTTATTCGTTGGCCGGGTTGTATTGACAACACGACCGCCTCGAACTGTGAGCTTGGCCGTACCGATTTCCTTTAAAATGCCATGGAAGCTTGACTCGATGGCTTGCTGCTCATAGGTAGCGTCATGATTTATATACACCTTTTTGTACTACGGGAGTTTCTGCAATGTCGCTTTTTTGCTCATAATTCTTTTGTGTTCATGACGGCCAAACTTGGTAATTATAACTCCGGCTTTGTCATTACGTGATTGTTTTCTTTCAGCAGACACACACTCAACATCTTTGATTTTGAGCCCGTCCTTAAAAAGACAGTTCACGGAGTTCAGCGTAACTTCATTCACTTTGTGTGGCAGATTTCGAATCACCACGTTCAGCGCTAAATCACTGCTCCTCACTCCAGGTGCGCTTGGATTGGGTACAGCAGCCGCATCGTCCTCCAAAACCTTCAAACGTGCCCCAAAATCATCCCACTCTGATTTTAATTGAGGGTCTGAAAGAGGATGATCCATCACAATCTCCTCCAGCTTGGTGACGCGATTGTAAAGGGCCACAATATCTTCCTTAAATTCCTGTCGGAATTATCTCCATTTTCTCTTGAACCGCACCTGCCACTTTATCAGCAATCATTTCCTCCAAGCTTTTGATGTTGTTAGAGATTCTGCTTTCCATATTCTTAATCGCGTGTAGGATGTCATCATATTTATTGGAATCATCCTCTTTATTTGTTTGAGAGCGCAGAGACGCCGTTTTTTTTGCTGCTCGCGGCCATCTTCAATTGATTGGATTTAGGTTACCTATGATGAAAGTTGCAGACCTCTCTCATCTTTTTAAGTGGGACAACTTGCAAAATCAGTGGTTGCCAAACACTTTTTTGTCCCACTGTGTCTTACCCACCTATTGCTTGTTGTTGTTGGTTCATTATGAAATATTTAGAAGTCATTACCAATTGTCAGCATTATAAACTGTGGGTATTAGATGGATGTTTCATTCAGCTATTTATTTTGTTTCACTACAACAATCCCTTTCATGTCTAAGTTTTGATCTATGGACTGTAAATCTGATTTTTTTTTTTTATTGAATACATTAGGGTTGTGAACTGGAGTTGTTTGCTCTGTTTTACTTGGATGTTTCTCTACTCTTAAAGCAATAATATTAAAGAACGTGTTAGCATTTTTCAGAGGTGAGGAAATACATAAACCACTAAATAAATGAATAAATCAGGTGAAGGGAAAAATCGATCATATATCAAAAATAGAAAAAACATAACCAAAAGCCAAGACTCTGAGACAAAAAAGGAACATTACAGTTCAGTGAACAAATTTTAATATTATCTCTTGTACAACCCATACCAGTCAACCTTTACAAACATTGCAAAAAATATAATTGGGCATAAGGCAGTTGTTTCCTTGGGTTCAGTTATTGCTGACATGCAAAAGTGGTGTACTGATCGACCATCTCCTCCATACCCATGCAGGTAGGCCGATGTTCATCAAGTTGGCACTCTGCTTCCGAGGGCCAGTACTCAATCCAGGTCCTCTCCCCGAGTATATACTGAAACCTAAGAAGAGCAACGGCAGACATATGTGGAAAGGTAATGGAAGTAGTTCCACAAGTAAGATTTGGATGGCATGCCAAATGGAATGATGTGAGTCCATGCTGATGTGTCCTGGTACATTTTGTGAAAAACCTAACAGATAGGCCTAAAATGTCAGATAATTGATTTAAAGGATTAATCAGGATAAATTTTGCTCATAGCGATTAATCATTTAGACATGCCCATGTTTTTAAGCATGCCAGCATGACCAGCTGTACCCATCATTTTTCTTTTCCATGTGTTTTTTATATTATATACTAAAAACAAAGCACAATTTCCCCGTCTCCTTACTGATTTTCTGAAACCAGCTAAAAAGATAAATTAACTTGCTATCATTTACTGACTCAGATCCAAAATCATGCTTGAAGCTTGTTGATGGCTTCAAGAAGCATGTGGTGTCTCTGCAACCCGCTTAGGGACATTTGTCCAGATATTAGTGTGGATCAATGTGTATACACCCCATGTGGTCAAGAGGAAATTCATACTTAAAGTCGAGCACCCAATTTTTGTTTTATTTAAAAATCATACTTTTTTTTGATTGTCAGTTCATTCTTTATAAAAAACTATGTTTTAATTAAATCATTAAAAGCCCAAACTTCCTATGACATTCAGGGTAATGAGTATGTGTAATTCTCTAAGCAGAACTTAAGATTTTAATCAAGAACAATGTTTTTAAAGGATCCCATTGCATGAGCAACCACTTACCCTTGCTTCTGGTCATCTCTGTGAATGTCTTTGGATGATCCCATGATGAGGTAAGTTTTGCCTTTTTCCAGGCTTAATGCTTCTCTGCAGTGCTGATAACTAAGGAATGTGCGCAGTTTATTGGCAGGACCAACATCAATGCTTCCTGTGGTTAAATTGTAGAACAAGAAGGGAGAGAGAGAGAAAGTTATCTTCGCGTTACTGAAGGATTTGAAGGTGAAATGTGAAGCTTTGCCACACCTACAAACTCAAATATCCAACGTAAAACCCTTAAAACAGTTCAAATCTGTATGTAGACACAAAAGGAATAATTCAAATTCATACATGAATTCAAACTATATTTCTCTTTTGGTAGAAAAAGGGGAGGAAAGAAAGAAATACACTTACTATGGCCATTGTCAACATGAACATCTAAAAATAGGAGTATCAATACCCACCTTCTTTAATAACTTGCACTATACGCATTGTGTGAGAGTCTGTAGACAACTCGAAGTCACTCCCTTCCACCATAGCTTTGTATGCTGTGGGCAGACAATGTACAGGTTTGAGCTCTCCTCATTATAACAAAAAAAATTCGGTAGGTATTTTTATGAATTGCAGCATAGTCACTGTTTCTTACCAAACTCTATTTTGCTGGTTTCTGTGCTCTCGCAGATCTTAGCGGTGCGCTCATCGTTGCTGATTTGACCACTTTTCTGCATACTGCAGTTCTCTACATAAAGAATATAAAACAGATTCTGTTTAGGTATGTTAAAGATCTATGACTCTGTCAAAGTATTAAGGTGACTGCTAATCAACATGAATGTATGCAAAAATTGTAAGAAGTTGTGTCGTGCAATAATTTACGCTGCCTTACAAAACTATTTAAACTATGAAAATGTCAATGCAGACAGAAAGTATTAGATACGTAGTGGGATAGTGTGTTAAGGGTGTTCAGCTGTCGGTTGCACTTGGTTTATTTAGGGGTATAAGAAAAAAGGGGGCTAATTACATCTTCATGAAACATGATTTTTTTAAAATTAAACTAATCTACTCTTCTTCCAATTCTGAAATATGCATTGCTTTGTGGCAAGCTATAAAAAAATCCCAATACAATACAATGACGCTTGGTTTGCACATGACACAACATGAAAAAAGGATTTTGAATCTTTTGCAGGGAACTGACCATTTTTGGGAATACAGTGAAGTAAATCATGTGTTATTCATCCTAAAATCTTCATTCCGACTATTCTTGTTTACCTTCTGCACAGGTGCATTCATTATCTCTACAGAGTTGAAGCAGTTTTCCACCCTTCCTCTCTGGATGGTAGAATTTCACACAGGGTGTTTCTGAAATTGTAAAAAACATTTATTTATATATATATATATATATATATATATATATATATATATATATAATAAATGTATTCTTAGAATAGACTCGACTGAAATAGAAATATACTTTATTGCCCCACAACAGGAAAATTCAGGTCTCACAGCAGCAGGTTATGTTGTAGGACAAGCATATTTACACAAAGGTAAAAACAATAATAAAAATAAGTGGGAGACTGTACACTAGGGGCACATTTATAACATAAGATATATAATACCATACGGCAAGATTGCATACTGACAGATAAAAAGAACCTACTCCTCTAAACTTACGCTCATAGTACTCATAAACAGATACGGCTGCTGGTTGTAAAACGCCAACTTTTAATGTTTGATGGATCCTAAAGCTGATCTCCTCTGATCGTGTATGGGAAATCTGGTGAGATATTTAAAGTTAAGGGTGTAACACTAATGAATAATCAAACGTGTGGTAAAGAAACAACTAAAGACTGAATTATTACCTTGTCCAGATAGATGATGAGGGAGCCTCTTTCTGACAGGACTGTGTTCATTTCATATCTTGCAATGGTACGTGCACGTCCTTTAGACAACTGCATACACATATAAACATGTCTCCTCAGTCATTATTAAGATATAAAACAGACCTTGTATTAACAGAAAAGTATCCACACTAAATTGTTAACTCTGGTCAATGTACAGTTTGGTCATTAATAAAATTAGATAGATTTACCTGACTCAACAATGAGATAGGTTTTAAAAAAATATTATTTTTCATGTCCTCTTTAAATTTAGATGTTTATTTATATAGACTCAAATTTGTATGCCTCTAAATAATTTGGACCCAGAGATTAACAATATTGCTTTGTAAGAAGCTAATCTACAACTGCAAACACACAGATGCCATGTTCATTTCTTCAAATTCATAAATACCATGGTAATGTCCAGCTATTATACTGTTCAGAAAAGGGACAATTTCTGTGCACTGATAACGAACAGGTTTTGTTATAAAATGAGTCATATCCAGAACAAAAGCAAAAGATCGCTTGTCAAGGAGGAAGGTATAGATCCGAAAACAACATAAAAGGTTTATAATCTGCAAACGCTTAAAGGGGCAAATAAATTTATTTTTAGAGATGTGTCTATCATAATGGCCATATTTATATTTGGGTAGAAAAAGGAGGAAGCTTGAAAGACTGAGAACACCATCCTGAGTGGGAAGAAAGGAGTGTGGAAGCATCATGTTGTGTGGGTGTTTTCTGCAAAAGGGACTGTTACACTTCAATAGGAAAGAATACTATATGGAAAATTTGTAGCACCACCTTAAGACATCAGCCACGAAGTTAAATCTTGGGCACAAATGGGTCTTACAGATGCACAACAACCCAGATTATACCACCAAGTTAGCTACAAAGTGGTTTGAGAACAGCAAAGTTAATGTTTTGGAGTACATGTAACAAAACCCCAAAATCAGTAATATGTGTGGCAATAGCTAAAAAAGGTGTGTGTGTGAATAAAACAGTCTACAAACCTGACTCAGTTACACCACTTCAATCATGAAGAATAGGCTAAAATTCCAGCAAATAACTGTGAGAAACGTGTAGTTGAAGACCCGAAACGTTTATTCAAAGTCATTAAGCGTAAAAGGAATCTCCACCAAAAGCAAAGGAAATGTGTGTAAACCTCTGAATCTGGAGTAAAAAAACAACAACTCTAACAGCATTCTGACATTTAGCAAACAGAAATATTTTGGTATTCATAACTGACCTAAAACAGGAAAGGTTTAGTCGGATTTAATGTGAAAAAGCATTGTGTCTTTTTATACTGTGTGTGTAAATATCTGGATTCACCTATAGGAATCCTATTCAAAGTCTTACCAAGTCCAGGTCCTTGGTCTCAACAGTGAAGCCAGTTAGCAGGCCAATGTCTAAGATTGACATTTTTGCATCACTGTCCTTGTCTTTATACCTGTAGGCAAAATGTTCAGAACAATTTAGATAATTTCACATACTTTTTAACAAAAGCTGAGGTGTGGTGTATAGTTCTTACAAAACATCTATCCTAAGCATGTATGTCTTGCTATCTTCATCCGATTTTTCTGAAAAAAGAAAACAAAACATTAAATCTACATAAAGTATGCATTGTGATGTATGATGCTTTCTTTTAACATATCAAATAAACAGAGGAAATAATAACAAATTAAAAAACAGAACAAATTAATATCTAATTACCTGGGATTAGTTGCACAGAGAGATTAAACTTCTGGCAGTCACTTTCCTTTTCTTTGGGGATGGCATAATAAAGCGACACCATCTGTAACATGAATAGCGTAGGATTATTGTGTTGTGAGGTCACAACAATAACTCATCTATCTAAATTTTGGGCTTTATGGGCAAAATAACTGATGACAACAATCAAACTACTTTATTGAATGAATTAGATCTGCAATTATGTTTAAATAATCCACAATTCCTAGTTGAAAATATTTTTTGTATGGCCTAAATTAATTTGTGCTGAGGTGTTTAGCGTAGGCCATACAATGCCCTCTTCAGATTTCAGTTAAATAACAAATCAATGAAAATAGTTGCTCTCTAACATTAATATAATAAACTAAGTCTCAACATAATCCCATGTGTTTCTAAACTGCAAGCAATGTGAAGTAAGGAAGTGTAAGGAAGTGTTTTGGTTTAATTTAAAATAATAAATGAATCACACTCTAAATGGATCAAAGTGAAATGGTGAAACTGTTTTTTGTCTGAAAATGTTTCAAACTATTTCCTAATGCTCCAGTTTGAGGAGAAATTATGTATAAAAAAATCAGCTAAAATTATATAAAACGATTGGAATTCAAAACAAAGTTACTTACTTTCACTGTTGCTTCTCCTGTTCCTGTGGCAGTGACTCTCACATCCTGGTTGATATCATTAATCTATAAAAAAAAATGTAAAAAAATTTTATTACAAATTTAGGAAAAAGCAGATCATACAAGATGCAGAGTGCTGTAAATGTGAAAAGGACGTTGTGATCTCACTTTAGATGTTCTTGTGCGAAAGACATTTTCTCTGTTAAAGTTGTACTTGTCAGGCTTTGCTCTTCCTGGCAACAAGATGTCAACATTTAAATCGTATTCTGGTTCTTTAGCCTTGGTCCAGTACTCTGCCACAGCCTGATACACAATAATAGTGGCCTGGGAAGAAAGAAGAATCACAAATAAGACAGAGATAAAATTCAGTTTATCTAACAAGTGATATTTCCCCTAAAACAGTAGATAGCATGAACAACAGTTATGAGTTACCTGAGTTGATCCACCCACAAACTGTTGTTGGTTAAACCATCTCACAATAGGTCTTGCATCTTCAAAGGCCTAAATTTAAAGAAAAGGGATGATTTAAGTTTGTTATGCTGTGCTAGATAGCAATGCATCTATCTATTCATTTAGATACTTATTTTAAAGTGGGATCGTAATAACCCTTTGGAACGCTGGGTATTAGTCAGAGCATTTCAACATATTCACCAAATATTTTAGTTGTACAATTAGGAGCACATGGAGTCTCCATTTCACAGATAATTAGTACCCAGTTTTTGCACCTGCTCCCAAGTGTCCATAGCTGTTCATTTTAGAAAAGAATGGAAACAGCAGATCATGGCTAACTTACAGAAGAATGGATTGAGCAGCCACTTTTTCATGCAACTGCAACAAACAGCACACAGCACTATGTTTCAGCTGAGCAAGTAGCTACATTATGCTACACTTCTAAACATATCCTTAGACAGGGTCTGCTTAAAATAGTTTAAAAGTTTGAGTTGTTTTGGCTAGTAGAAGTATATTTCATATATGCTCTAAGTATTAGCTGTACTTCACCTCAAAAATTTAACTATAAATCTACAAATTGAAATGGCTCTGTCATCCAGCAGTGACAAAATACTGCTTGCTTTCAACAACTCTGCACTATCCCACCTAAAGAACTACTCATAAATTCATTTTCATAAAAAAACACATAAAAAAAGCTTATGAATTGCTTTTGTAGATGTTCCAAATTTTGTCTTTCAAAGTCTCGATGAACAAATAGCAATGACTTTATATTTATGGAACAAATGATCACCTTCGCTCTGACCAGTGCCAAAAGAGCATAAGCTGTTGCCTCTTGTGTGAATGTCTGTTGTCCAGGTACAGGCCAGTGGTTTAAGTCTGACAAACAATAAAAATTTTAATGAATACAAAACATTTGTGTCACAGAAATAGAATTCAACTTCCACACTTACACACACACACATACATACATACATACACAAACAGACAGACAGAAAGGCAATGCAAATACCAGGAGAAACAAATTTGTTGAGGATTTCCCGGTCAAGTTTATCTTCATTGGCCAGGGCATATGATGTAATGGCTACAGCATAAGGGTTGGTGAGGCTGGGGAGACGTCTCTCAAGGTAGGTGACTGCTTTGTCTATACTAGATGGAAGGCTCTAGGTAAATAAGAAAGAGAAAACCTGAACTTAATGGTTTGTTGAGAAGCCATCCAGATATCTCAGTGTAAAAACATAAACATTTGATATGCCCTCCTGTTCATTAATGCCTTTAAGTTGTTTTCTCACATAAACTAATTTGACAATTCTTTGCTAAAAATAGTGACGAACTAATTTAGGAAGTTGAATGAAGAAAAATTACACAGAAAACACAGTGTGGTGATGAGGTACTCACATTTACAGTTGCTGCGCATATTGTGCGTGTTTCCTGCATTGCAATTAGGCAGAAGGCTGTCATGGAGGCATCTGAATCTCTGCCCAGCACATCACCCTACATTAGCACATACGCAAACACCAACATATCAGCGAGAATACTTGTTATGGTCCAAGAAAGAAAGGGGTTTTGCTTTGACGAAAATCCTCATTTTCATGGTAGGAAATATTTTAATAAAGGAAATATACCTAGGACAAAAAGTAAGGAAATTTGTATTTGGTTGTTTTATTGTTGTTGTAACAATCCCTCTTGTTAAGAACTCTTACCCTGTTAAATTTTTATTTCCAACACTACTGTTTATTTCGCTTTAAATGGTGCCACGTTTAGCAGCAGAGCTGTGTATATTGGTTGCCCTCATAAAAGCATGTGATACTCTCTCTGCTAAAGATAAACAATTTATTCTGCTGTTGACTTTCGTTTGCTGTAGTTTATTAAATTGGATGGTTGAGACTTGGTATAGGAGATTGAACAATTAATTATTTTATCTAACAATGGCCTCAGTAATGCTTGGAAGAACTGTTCACAACAGTTTTGCACCTCCTCCTCCTCCTCATACTGATTGCCAGTTTGGTCACACACAACACTCAAACATTATTGTTGTGAGGCGGCCTGTTTTGTCATCTTGGACATTCTGGCAATAACGGCACACCCAATCTGATCCTAAAAGTGTTCAATGGGGTTAAGCTCAGGACTCTTCTTAACTTCTTTCTTTTGCATTACAGCAGATGATTTAGAAAGGTTTTGATGGGTTCACCTTACATTTTAAACCCTGCTTGTTCCACCTAGAAATGCAATTTCCTTAAAAATGTAGCACCATGTCAGTGGAAATAAACAGGTCTTCCATGAGTAAAAGATGTTTTTTGCCAAAAAGCAAAAATATGGATCAAACACTAAATCCCTTACTCATTGTTCTAATTTATACTGTATCTAACCTTTGTAGTGGTGCACTAACCTGCATCTCTCTATGGTGTACTCTTCCAACTTCTTTAAACATCCCATCAGGCTGCTGAGCGTTGAGGATCAGATACTTCACAGCACCACAGATGTGATCACCTTGCACTGCTATCAAGTTGTTAGCTAAAGCAAACACCTTGGCAACATATGCTGTCAGCCTTGTGGAGAAGAACAAATGAAGTACGGTAATAGTTTAGTTCAACAAACTGCATGTACACTAAATACTGAAGTTAGGTATTGTCTCCAAAAAAAGTAATTGAATGTTAAGTGCCTTACCAGGTACTACTTCCATGATCAGCCCACACAGCAAATGAACCATCCTTTTTACGGTATGCTAGCTCATTGTTGTATCCTAAATAGACAGTAAATGATCAGTTTATTCACAAATATTCTCACATTTTTTCTGTCAACCATAAAAAGAGGAATTCTTTTAAATGTAATCTGTTTCACTTTTCAGCTATTTGACCTTACCAGTTTTTATGTGCTGTAGAGCGTCATTACGTTTGTTGAAACCGACAGCCTCCCACTGATTGGTTTTGTCCAAATATGTGGTTGCAATGACTGGCAGGGTCATGTGAATCATGTTCTGCTCTCCACAGCCTGAAGGCTGGTAGATCAGAGTACCCATGGATTTACCACTAATGGCATTCTCCACAAGTCCAGAAACTTGTTCTCTGCCTGGATGCAGAAAATAAAATTGGTTAGTTAACATATAGATGATAAACATAAACATTCCAAATTCCAGGAAGCTGGAAAAATCCCAGATCAATGAATAGTTGTTAGTTAGTTGTAATATCATTGTCTCTGCATAATTAGTATGGGTGTAATAGTCTCCCTCACCAGTCACAGCAACTTGTGTGCTGGTGGGTGCGTTTGGTACCAAATCTGTCCTGGGAATATTACTGTTTAAGGTTTCCACTTGTGTACCACCTAAACATAGAAAAGAAACATGGTATTAGTTAGGAAAAACACACTTAAAACCTCATGGCACTGAAAATGTTAGAGTCTTGATAATGTGTAAACATACTTTGGCCTTTTTGAACTGGATCTAGAGATACAATCTGAGCAGATTTAACCAGTACACCTTCAGGCTGAAAAAAATTAAGTTAGAACATACATTAGTAACAAATGTTCATCCAGTGATTCTCTTGGACCAATGAGCAAGCAGATTTTAGAATTTCGACAGTATGAAACATAAGCAAATGAAAACGAACTTTTTTTTTCTCTTCACACAATTCAATTGAAAAATTAACAGAAAGTTTGATGACCGGGTGTTATCGTTACATTGCTCTAGGGTGGCTAAACCCTCACAAGCAAAACCAGAACTGATTATATTTTGTTCGGTTTGATCTATTCTGGTTACTTATTTGCAGTTAGGAATATACTACTGCTTTCGTTTGCAGAGGAGAGTAACAATGCTCGTCATCCAATGCAGACATTAGAGTGTGTATCTGAATGCCACTAGGAGTTTCCAGTTTCAAACACAGTTTTAATCATAAGCATTCATTCATCAATGTGATCATTTATAGGCAAACTGAACAAACAAAGTGCTTTAGGGTACTGGTTTAATAAGTCGCTAAGCTTCTACTTCTAAGATATGTCTCCCCAAAAATAAAAAAAAGGGAAGTCTCCCAACTTCATCTACCACACTGGATAAATCACCATATAAATCTTTGCTTTATTAAACAGATTATAGCTGGAGACATTGCTGTCACCTCTTCTATTTGAAATAGACTCCTTGTTATGCCTTTAAGCATGAGTTTAATGTTCCAAATGTAACCCCATTGCTCTTCTTCAACGTTTAGCTACATTCTTAGCTGCCTTTTGCTGGCTTTTGTCATGGTGGGCTTTTTTACATAGTTCTTACAACTATTGAGGACACAGTGGAAATTATTGTGAAGTACAAGTCTGAATATAGCTAAAAAGAAAAAGTTATAAAAAATAAAGAAATGTACCTATAAACTGAAGCATGTAATGGGCTGCATAAAAATAAATTTTGTCTTTTCCAAACAAAACTTATTTTATGTTATTTACCTTTAGCCTATACACAATGCATTGTAATTTTTTTTACAGGTGTGTGAATTGCTTTGTTTTTGCTCTTTTTTTCAACAACCCCCAGCCCCCCCCAGCCCCCCCCACACACACACACAAAAAAAACACCTTTTATTAAGTGTCAACCTCAAAACTTAGGACTTACTTTATAACTTACCTAATACATTGAAATAGGGAACTGAAAGAGCTAGCACAGTGTTTAGTTGTAGAATGTCAAGATGTTGTTTATGTGTTCTGTGTGTACATATGTCATATTCTCAGTTTACTCCAGCATGCCACTGCTGTCAAACATGCATGCCAACAGGGCTCTGCTAGGTGTGAGTGAGGTCATGCAAAGTTGGCCCTGTAATAGACTGATGACCTACCGGGGTTGTACCCTGTTACAGCCCTTAGATAACTGTGAAATCCTCCAGCCAAATAAGATCTTTGTTTCTCTTACCACAACACGCAGCATCTTCAGAACTCCATCATTGAGGGAAGAGTCCTTAACAGCTGCTTTGACCTCGATGCTACGTTCTCCTTCCTTCATTGGAATAATGACGAATGGTACAGATCGTGTAGTTTGGGCCCCAACTCTGACCTCCTGCCGGTACTTCCCACGCTTGGAGGCTACGCTGCACACATTCTCTTCCTCAATCAGTTCCACACGAGCCTTGACAATAGAATAAAGTTGGAGAAAGGCAATGAAATATGGGGAAAAAAATCTTTCTTAATATCTAATATATGGCTGGAGTACATACAGGAAATTCCAACTTCCATTTGTCTGAACAATAGCAACTTTTTTACCAACTAATTTTTCCTAACATGTATCTACTGTTTATCGTGCTCAAATTGATAATTTTCAGTGGTTCTAATTTGGCAATCATACTTTGCTGAACAGTATTTCAGGGACATACTTCAATCTGATAAGAACTGCTTGGTCTTGCTAACAAATTTCAGGAATAAAATAGTTCTGATCCTTAATCACTGTGGGTTTCAGTTCATTTTTGGTGCCTTTTTATGACTTACGGTAATAGGCTCTGGGCTGTAGTTGTGAAGGATCGCTTTAATTTCAAGCTGCTCCCCTCGGACGGCAGAATAAGGCAGCCGAAGATCAATGAAAAATTCCTTACGGACGATTACCTCCAATGGCTCGCTCACACAGATTCCTTAGAGATGAACCAAACAAATAATTAAGAAACCAAAAGACAGTGGAAATGTTAGAGTTGGGAAAAGCATAAACTGTGGCTACAGAGTACTCACCAAGTGTTCTTGACAGACTGATGCCAGTGAACTGCCAGGTCGTGATTGAATCTTGCAGAGGAACATTTCTCATTATCGATGTGGCCACGCTGAAATACAGAATAGCAAAAGCAGACGAGAAGGTTGAGCAAAATAAATTACCAAATTGTCCTTTTATAGGGTACTGGACCTGTACAAGTTTCAAACAGCTCACCATTTGGGGTCTTTTACTGTGCAGAGTGGAAGTTGGATGTCTGTCCACAGCCAACTTTCAGGAAACTTAGTTCGAGAAACAATTTCATTGCTGTCCATGTAGCTGTCGTCTGACTCACCTAAAGTGTTATTATAAATGGGATCATTAAAGTTTCTTTTAGGAATGTAAGAATACTGTCCATCAACGCTTTGCTCTTGTTACTTACTGCGAGCTAATTGGAGGTTTTCTTCTTTCTTTTCAGACAGCTGTGTTTGCATCATAGTACAACACTGCAGGAAGGCATCAGCACAGGCTTTACCATCCACAATGTACTCTTTACGCTCCTCGCAGGTGTATGAAACTGGGATTTCCTTCATGCCATCCAAACAACATTCCCTCTGCAGGTCATTATCAAACTGACTCACTATGAAAAACAAAGTAGATTAAAAAAGGAAGTATATATAAAATGGGGATACCTGAATAAATTATGCCATATTTGGTTATAGATTGGCTTAGAGCTGTACTTCTTACAAAGTGTAGTTCTAACTTCCATGATAGTTGTGCCACGTTTCCGCCTGGAGTTCGTCTTGCATTTAATTTCTGAAATAGAACACAAACCGCATCTTTAGGAGATTTATATAAAAAAACTGCAATACTAAAAACCTATTATATAAACTAAATATACAAGATATTAAAAGGATAGTAATCAGATAATACAAAAACACCTACATTTAGCCCTGATGCAAACATGAAAATTTTGTTTTTTGTATGCTCCAGTTACAGGAGAAGACCATGTGCTTTCATGTTCAAGGTTGTGCAAAGTATTAAAGGCAGGGGAGCAAACACTTGTGCCACTGGTGATTTTCTTAAACGATTATTTGATAGATTTGATTTCCTCATTGAATAAATATACTCAAATTAGAGATTAGATTTAATCAAACTCTAACTGGAAATGAATTATAGATTTACTTTTTTTATTTCAGCGCAAGACTATGCTACTGGAATAAAATAATAATATATTTCAAGGTCTTTTACACACCTTTACTTTACCCTATTCCTATGGCATTAAATGTGCCTGACAATGTATAATTTAAGGTAACTACACTTTATAAATCAACTTGTTTCTTAAACAGATGTCATAGCTTCATTCAAACTGGTTGAAATGAGAAGAAAATAATACTTCTCTTAAAAGATAAAATGAAGTCACCTTGTCTGTAGGGTGTTCCTGAAGCAGTGCTTGACTCAAATACCAGTCCAGCATCATAAAACACGTTCATACTGTTGCTCCCACCACCTGGTGTGCAGCCTGTGTCATGCTTCTCTACAATGTCCCACACCTGCAGGGTACAGAAGTAAACAGACCAGGATTACTATGGAAAAGTGCAAATCAAACATGCATAATAAATGAAAACAACTTTTAGAGACTGTAGAATATACCTTTTTCTGGGTGAGACGGTGCTTGTTGTTCAGGACATAGACGCCTTTGTCAACTGCGACGAGTCCAACTGTGGCCCCTGGATCTCCTGTGACTCTTAGACTGAACATCCTGCGTGGTTCATAGGACGGAACCGGTCTTGCTGATTCCAAGGTCAACTACATGTGAAGAAAATAGCACAAAAAATATCCTCATGTACTCATCAAGCTTTGCTAAGTTTTGACTTGCAGCTTTAATGGTATGATAATGGTATGAGTTATACCGAGCCCATGCATGAGTCTTTCACATCCACCCAAACTGAGTCTGACACCACTTCATTATCGGTTGGGTGGTAGTAGGCTACGATGCGGAATGAGGGCAACATCTCTTTGGTGATGGGAAGAATTAGGGATATTAGTCCTTGGCCTCTTGTTCTGTAACGCTCAGATTTCAGCAGCTGGCCTCTACTTGAAATCTAGGATTGACAGAAAAACACTTTAGTAGATATCAAATATGTACAGATCAACTAGCAGAGGTGTAAAATATCCCGCACCAGGTAAGTGATATCCTTTTCCTGTGGTGGTTTATTGAGGTTGAGGTTTATTTTCAGGTTGTCTCCCACTTTCACCTCAGCTGTGTCTATTCCTGCATTGGAAAGATGCCAAGACTGTCAAGACCTAAAAGATCAGACTGAAGACATGCACAGTTCTTCTCCACAGTTAACCAGTTCTTTCCTGACTATGTGAACTGATGTGGTTTTAGAGTATGACTTGCCTATGTGGATATAACTTCTGCTATTGGTGGAATAAGGTAAAGCATCCATCTCAGCTGTTGCTTGCCTGTCTGGTGCAAGATCACGATGTGTTGTTTTTGCCTGCAATCAAAAGGTACACATACAATTTTAGGGTTAGCATCCACGTCATTGTCCATCCATCCACCCACCCATCCATCCAATGTTTCTGCTGGTTTGCTAAAAAATATTTAGTCAACTATAAATTAATTTATGTCATATCACATTACATTATATCGTATTGCAATCCGTTTTATAGTATGTCATTGCATTGCAGTTTGTTGGATCAATTGAAGTGAATAGTAGTTAAGTAATGATTGATATTGTTCAAAAAAGTTTTCGCCACACATGTATAGTTTGTCTATCGGATGAAGTGTATGAAAATACATACGGCATTGACCACAAAACAGAGATCCCAACTTTGGTGTTCCATAACAAAAAGACTAATGTGAGAACTGAATGGACAACTTTTGAAATTTTAGATTTTCAGTGGCTCTACACAAGGTTTTTTTCTGATATCAACGATTGCTATATACTTGCATGGTCCTTGCAATTTATTTGTACCACCTTTTCTTAAACAACTACAAACTGAGGCTATATCATTTTGTTTTTAGGTACGAACAATTTTAACTTACAAAAAGCTATTGAATTTTTCAGGTTTTTACTGTTGTACCATATGTTACATCAATAGTTTTCATCTTTTCACACTCCAAATATTTCTGTTGTACAAATAAATCATTTGACGTGGGGCTTTTTGTACCAACCATCCATCAACTATCCATTATGGGGATACTTCATACCCACTTTCATAACTGATTAAGTAATCAATAATTCCACTATAATTCATATTCCAATCCAATATGTTTCATATTCCACTATATGGAAATGTGGTTATGTGATTCCAGTAAGTAATATTTACCAGACAGAGGATATATAATAAATTAGAGACTTAATCTACTGTTATGATACAATGTTTTACTTAACAGCCAAAGTTCTCTCTGACTCACAGCGTTGTAAATGAGTGGACATTTCAAACACAACTTAAGTCGCTCCTTGGTCACTCACTGCTATTTTTTTCGTAAACATGTAATTAAATTACTCTTTTTTTTCTTCTAGAACCATCACTTTTGTTTTTTAATACATATGGAAAACATTTTACAAAAAACAAATAGCTAATTGTTGTTAGCCAACACATTTGTAAAATGACCTATTTGAGAAACAAATGAAGCCTAGCCAGTAATAATTAGAAGACACATGTTCCTTTAAAGTCTTTTGTCACTCAAGATGTTTACTTTGTAATAGAAAAAAATCTTGAGCATTTTCTTTGAATTGTAATAAGATATTTAAGGCATTTGTTTTTAAATGCTCAATAAGGATATGAACTAAAATATTATATTAAATCACTCCAATATCTTACCATCGTCATTAATGCAATCTCCTATTATTTATTTATTTATTCAATTATTTATTCAGCTCTCTGTTTATTTGACTTTTCATTAAGTCACGGCTTATATATGTTTTTGTGTGTCTGCTTACAGTGATTTTCAAGCTGGCATCCGTTGCTGCTGTATTGATAGTGAGTCTTGCCATCCCATTTGATGCCGTAGATCCCCTTACATCACCAGGACTGACCACCACTGGGACACCTTCTGCTGGACTTTCATCAGGATTTACAACTTCAACCTGCCATTAAGTGTAGGAAAATGAATTAGATTCTTAACATCTTATCAAACCACATTTAATGATAAATCTAACAGCTCTGTAGTAAATATTACAGTTTAAATAGTATGCAGTAAGAGAGCAGTACATGTTTTACACCTTGATTAAGATGTATCATTATATAAGAGTAATTTTGTAAAATTTAGAGTTATTAGTTAACCTTCTGACAGTAAAAGAAGAAAACATTTTGCTCCATACCGCAACATCAAAGGACATTCCTGGTTTGAAAAATTTGGGAGTTCTTGTGAAAGTGATTTTGTAGGGTGATGTGACAATCTGGATGCCTCTCAACTCTGCCTCCACCATTTCACTGCCTACATAAAAGAAATAAACACATAGTGAGAATAATCCTGCTTAATCTATTGTCATTTTATCAAAAAAAGAGCAGCAAGAATGTACAGGCATCCTTCCAAAGACAAAAAGGCTCATTGGTTCTGAGAAATGTGCACAATTTTTCCTCTCATCAGGTCAAGAGAAACACCTTTAAGTATGTTCGAAATAAGAAATCATGTTTTGATTTTTAAATGCAGCTGACTTGCAAGCTTGTTCAGCTGGTAAATGAAAACAGATCAAGATAAAAACGACCTAACATGCAAAAACACAGTCGCTGTTACTCACCGCTCTCTGTCAGCACACTGACAGACACAAAGATGGCTTTTCCCACAAGTTTTTTTATTTCTGGGAAGGTTTGAGTGATCTGATTCCTTTTCAGTATGGCCTGTCCTTCTCCATTCGTAACCTGTGATTCAACACCACCAGGTTATAGTCAGCTTGACTCTTGCTTACATGAAATGTATATTTAATGGAGAATGAACAACAACAAAAAAATACAAGGGCTTACGGGGACTCGGGTAAGAGAGTTTGGGAGGCTTCTCTTCACACCATCTTCCATAATACCAAACACCACATAGGCCGTCCCATCAACCTCCTTTCCAAATAGATACCTAAATGCAAAAGAGAGTCGCTCTTAGGGTCTTACTGTAAGAAACCGTTACAAATATCACCCCCCAACTTATTTTGGAACTAAGGAAAAGCTTTCACATACGTAGCCTTGATATTGACAATAAGTTGATCACTGTCGACATAGAAAAAAGGAACCACGGGCAACAGCTTAACTTCAAAACTGGGAAGCACTGCCAAATGAAAGCATTTTTTTTTATTTTCTACATGATAAAAAGAAAGCGAATTATGTTAAGGTGTGGAAACAGCCTCAGTTACTGGATGCTTACCGTATTCTTTGACTTCAAATTCAGCATAATAGTTCTGCTGTGGGTTGCTTTTGAACTTTGCCACCACCTTCCACAGTCCAGGGCTATGAAGACACACACGCAGGTAATTAACAGCAATCACCCGAAAAACATTAAATACAAACATTTTCTGTTTATTAATTATTGAACATGAATGAAATGACAAATCCCATTGTTCTTGAGCTTCTGGATTTCTGTTTTTGCTCTATAACTTATTTTTATTCAAGAAAATGTACAAAATAGGCCAAGTAAAATTTGCATTTCATTAAGTTTTACCTATCAAAAAAACAAAGAAGTTCAATTTGAACAATTTGAGCAAAACTTAATGCATTATAAGAAAATGTTCCAATATGCTTATTGAATCATAAACTGAAGCACAGAAGTTAATACCTAAATGCTAATTCCTATTTGTGTGTAAATCAAAATTATATAGATCCTGCTTTTTTAACAGTAATTATAAAGTTAAATATTTTCAGCAAAGTCACATGTCATTTAGTTTCTTAAATTAGCTTTTAGCTTTCAAAAATGAATAAGCAAGAAATTACTCACCTAACGATTTCACCAAGTTGGTAATCTCCAGAGAACATACCAGCATTAAGAGTGACTGAATCGAGAGGTATGATGATTTCCTCAGGTGTCTAAAGCAAATCCAAAAGAACATTCAACAGGTTTTACAAGTCAACACAACATCTTTCATCGACTGAATGGTCCAACAAATTCTTTGAGCTAATTTGTGCATCACCCTTTTTTCACCATGAGGGGGAAGCAGGATTCAAATGTGAAACTGATTAATCAATGGAATACATATATTGGGAATTGTTTTCCCAAAACAATAAAACACATACCATAATCTCAATGTCGATGGAAGCATCAACTTGGTTCTGATCGTTTCTTTCCACAGGCTCCATTTGAGGCGTCAAGGCAAACATCCTGTAATAAACTGACATTGAGAGAAGAAAATGTTTACCTCTCAAAGTAAAAGGTAGGCAGATCCTTTGCATTCAAAGTCATGTAAGAAGCCAAAACCAATACTTGTATGTAAGGCACATACTGTTTCGCTGCAGCCAGTAAAAAAGATTGTTGCTAAATATTAATAATTTACTTGTAATGTAAATGTGAAAAATAAATTGAGGAAGTTTGTCATTTAGGTTATCATTTTGAATTATTTTGTTCTACTTCCTTTGGTTTCCTAGTCATATCTAATGCTATTATGATTTTTACCCTGTCTTTTTTAATTTTTATCTCTTCAAATTGAAATTCCAACTAAAATGAATTGATTTTAATTTACTGATTTCAGTTTGGACTTGCTCCGCCTTTTTTCCTTTCTCACTTTATCGGCAGGGGAAAAAAATCCCAAAATATTTATCTCCCAAGATGTATTCTTAGTGTATTACACAATCAGGCAGGATTGGGTACTCAGGTGAATATGGACGATTCCCAGTGGGCCTGGCTGATGTATGGGCCGTAATGTCTATGGCCGCAAGCCGAGACCTAATAATGTGCCAAAAGTGCAACAAGTAAGCAAAAATTTGTTACTAGTGAGAGTATTTTTAAACTAGTTGGGCAAAAGTTCTAACTAGTAGGGGAAAATGTTTAACGAGTTCAGTGTAGTCGCATACTAGTTGGCATGCACAACAGTTGACGTCAAGTATATGGAGTTTTTATACAAAGTGATTGCCATACTGGGCAGCCTTTGCCTCCACTGGCAGCTTGTGTCTTTGGGGTTTTTTTCCAGTGCACCTTGATGTGAACATGTCAGAGCACTCAGTCAGTGGTGTATGAAAGTAGAAAGAGCAAAGGTGGTGCAGGGAAGGTGAGAATTAAAAAAAGGAAAGCTCTGGAAACAGACGCTGCTAAATATGTGAAAACGGGCAAGTTTTTAACTAAAACAAGCTAGCGGTTTGTGACAACAAACAAGGACAGTGAAACAGGTAAGACAAGATGTTGAACTTTGCTTGCAAACCAACCATTCAAGTTGATTAATTATCAAGTCAACTAATTGTGTGGCATTGTGCAACTAGCAAAACATATCATTTTAGTAATAATAATATAATGAGTCACCACATAAATGGCATGCTTTGTGTTTTAGCTCCTTCGAGTTAGAAGGAAAATCCAGCACCAAACAGTACAGTATGAGCCCACAAGTCCAGAGTGGGCAGGATTACTTATTAAATGAATATTATTAGTAGGGATGTGTATTGGCAGAAATCTGGCGATACGATATGTATCGCGATACAGGGGAGGCGATACGATATATCTCGATACTATAAGAAAGACCATATATTGTGATTTTTAAAACGGAATTTAACTGTAGGAAAACTGTCAAAGCATTCTAAACACTCCAACTTTTTTAATACTTTAACACGTTCAGTTTTATTACTAGATCTAGTTGATCCACTGAAACGAAGAAGGTGAAAACAGCCACAAAACTACCAGTTGTACTTTTAATTTTAGTACAAAAATTACTGTCATCATTAATGGTTCCATTCAAATCCTTAAAAAAAACTATATTTTTGTTTTGAATATCGATACAATATTGGGAAATAAAATATTGCGATATATCGGTGTATCGATATTTTCTTACATCCCTAATTATTAGTACAATTATAACAGGCGCATGCGGGTGGGGGGGGGGAGGTGCTTGAGCACCTGCCCTTTTGGCCGTGGTGCCCAAAGTGCCCTTTTGTCAAAGCAAACTTTCCTTTAATTAATAAAAAATTTTTTGTAATAACATACCCTTTTGTGAATGCCTGCCTATGCCCAATCTTAATATTAATAACATTTATGAATTATAATTAAGCTGTAAATAAAATGACCCACATGATGACCTTTCACCTGACGACCTCATCCAACCAGGACGATTCCTAACGCCGCACATGCATTTTTTAATTGCCAGAGGATATTTTCAACACCGCGGCACCTGGTATGCCTAAGTGGTGCTTTATTAATTTCTCAGTGAAGTAATTTTGATGTTTATTTACTTATTATTTTACAAGAACGACGTGATGTGAGAGCATGCAGATATCTTATGTTGTTTATATTGCATTCTGTGTGTTGCCTGTAGTGTAGAAGTAACGTTAGCGTGCTGTTTGAGGGAGAAAAGTTTCACAGGCATCGAGGGTCTGGTCTTTTTTATGTTATTTGACTAAACTTGTGTTATTTGATTTAGTGCCAGAAGCAGAGGCAGAAGTCAATAGTAATGAGGGGATTTTTCTTGTCAGAATAGAAGGAACAGGTGTGTGAACAAGCAGGCATTAGTTCCAGGATAACCACTTTCTATACCCAAATGACAGTGTGACCTGTTTTTATCTTTAAAAGTAAGGCAATAAGTACACAAAGCCCACATTTGAAAGAGAATAGGATGAAAATAATATAGAATAAGCCTGCATGTTTTGCCATTGAAAATATCTTAATTGGGTAAGTCCAATGTGTTTTCCATGTCAAATGCACTAAAGCGTTACAGAATATTATTTTTTTATTGTGACACAGGTGCAGCAGGCAAATTTAGGTAAACTGGAGGAAGTGTGAAAGGGAGAGCAGAGTGTACTCAGGGATTGACTACAGAGGCGCAGCTTAGAATATAGATTCTGATATTTTTGATGGATGTGTTGCAAAGAATAATGTAGATGTGAACGCATGCTGAAATAAATCTACATTGTGCAGCAATTAACCCTCATTTGCACTGAATTAGACATTTTTTTGAAAAAAACTCTGAATTACAGGACTTTAGAGAACAGTGTGCTGTTGTAGCTTTAATTTCCAGGGCTGAAACTGAGTCCCACTCAAACCTACTTAGTGCTTCAGACAATTACAACAAACCTGATGAATATCTGTCTAAACTTTAAGAAAATAATTAAGAATTAAGATTCCAATAAAAAGCCTTCCTCTAAAATGTGGACATTTGGGTGCTTTAAAACATTGATTTATCAAGTGTGGTAAGTAAAATAATAATAACAATAATTCAGGATATCTGAGCCTCCCAACATATAACAGATTTTTTTAAATCAGTTTTCATTGTAATTCCTTTATATTTTTGACAATATTCTGTATTTAACGAGTTCAAAGTTTAATTTTTGTATAGCCTGGATTTTATTGCCCCAACCCTCTGATTTGACCCCAGTTGGGTATCTGTTTTGTTATGCAGCTTTAAAAGAGTGCTGTACTTGTTAGGTAAAATAATAATGTTGTATTATTATTTTCTTAGGGTGTCTTTCTAATGTACTTTTTAAATGTCATTTTGGTTTCAGTCACATGCTCATTTGCATGACATCCTGTTCTTTTAATATGTTAATGAAGTGTGACTAAATAAAGAGAGACTGCAGAGGGGGTGCTCTTCGAGACCAGAGACTATGACACTGGGAGGCTGAGAACAGACAGACACGGTTGGCTCATTCCTTATAGTATTTTCCTGGTCTCCCTCTGCAGAACTGATTATCCACATCTACCTCTGCAGAGCTTATTGACTCCATATTCTCTCCGACCTTTGTGTGTGATTCTTTGTAGGTCAACCACTTTTTAACCTAACAGTACTCACCTTTGCTGTTGGGAGTATAGAGCGTCTTGTCAGTCTGTATGAAGATGTACCCGGACTGGAATGACACCATGACAACTTTTTCCAGTAATCTGTCTGGAAACTGAGCCTGCACAGTAACGTATTGTTTCATGCTGGGGTCCTTACTGAAGTCTCCAGCTGGAATCTGAAATTAGAATCAAAGGACAGATACTTTGCTCTAGGATGTTTAACAGGAGTCTTTTGTGAAAAATATACTTTTGCTTAAAAGCACATTAGCAGCCCTTTGACAGAAACATAATGCAAGAGTATGCACTTTTACTTACAGTCACTTTTCCTAACCCCTGGAAATTATTCCCTCTGTTGAGGGTCACAGTTGTCCCAGCCAGCCTTTTGCTTTTGGTCGGATGGTTCATTACATTGATGGGGACGGCAATCTCTCCTCCACCACAGTCCTGACATTCCACAAAGACTTTTTCTGTTGTTCCCACTCTCATCAGATTGGGGGAAGACATCACTTTGCTGTGGGCAGACGAAATAATACACAGTTATTTTGAAAGATATGATCTGTGGTTAACAGGCAACCTATCCGAAATAATAACTTTCACTACATGTGCTTTAGGCAGCAAAATACATACTATAAAAATGAGATTTTTAGTTGGACCCTTTCCAAGTTTTCATGAATTTTCAATGGGAGACAGAATAGGTGAACAGAAACAATAAAAAGTAATTTGCACATTTGTCACCTTACAAATGAAAATTATATTATTGCCCTTTTGAGGAAAACTTGTGTTTTTGCAAAAAAGGACAAAATGTAAAAATACTCCAAAGTTATTTTTCCACTTGCTCTCAAAGTTAGGAAACCTTAGACTGTAACGACTTTAACACTGAGAATTGTTACGAGTCTTTTGGTTACTGTTTTCGTTGTGTGCAATCTTTTCAAACTTGTTTGTTCAAAAGAGAACTATGATCTGCAGTGTGGACTTCATACTTAATGAATGAGCCATTGATTATCTTGATTAAGATCCAGCAGGTGATCAATGAAGCTACTGATCACATGATGGACTCTGTTTGCTGTATCTGGAGCAAGGCAAGGCTACGCAAACAAAGAAACAATTTTGGGAAACTTTCTGGCACCACCTAAATGTAAGACCTCCTGTAAAATAGGAGGCTAAATAGATTTCAATCTATTATTAGAAAAACTAAAGACAAAACAAAACAGTAACATTTAGCAAACTATAAACTTCTGAAAGATTCACACATTTTTACAAAATATACCAACTAATTTCAATAAATTGATCTTCAATAAAAAAGACAAGGTACATCTTTGAGAGTTGTTTTTCATGAATTATTATCATACTTCAAACACTCAGGTCTACTTACAGGTTAGCTCCATTAGCCAAAGAAGCCAGGGAGGCAAAGGCCAGCGAGGCCAGCAGCAGCAGAAGAGTTCTCCTCATTATCCAACCTGGTTCCAATCTGCTGCCAGTGTAGACCAAGCCTTTAGTGAGCACTCCTTTTATCCTCTAAGCTCAGGTTTCAGGGACCCCCACCCTCCCACATTTACTGTCCTGTCCGTCCAACTGCTGCCTGCACATACGTAAACACAAACAGATGAACACGCAGATTCCCAGCAGAAGTTGAGAAATTGTTCAGCTCTGATAAAAATTATCTCTTCAAGTAAATACTGAAAAAGAAATCAATAAACTCTTTGGATGTCCCACTAACTTCTGAATGCAAACAAATTGCAAGATCAAGAAAACAAATACTTGCACTGATGTTATGAATTATTTTAAACTATGGATTATTTGTGTGCCGTTTTTCTTAAAAAAAAAAAAAAAATTCAACATATGATTGTTTTTGTCCGGCCATTGGTCAATCAATAAGCAGATGTAGGATTAAAGACCCAAAACAAGCAAAAACAAAGAATACTGGTATTGCAAAAGTTTTGTTGTGCAATTTCTTGGTAAATTATTGGTGGGACTTTTTGGAGTTACAAGAGACCGTTTTAAACAGTGAAAGAAAAACATATGTGTATATAATAAAGAAGTCAAAAAAGTGTTAAAGACATAGATAATATATAACATGATTTCAGACTTACAATGTCCATTACATACATTCATTGCATAGTAATAACATGAAGTTATCGGAAAATATTCAGAAAATAGTAAATTATTCAGCTTTAAATGCATACTGCAAAAGACCAATAATAAAAATTCTTACCGAGCAAAGAAATGTTATGACCATGTAGTCGACCGTGGCTCAGGTGGTAGGAGCTCTGCCCATAAGGGGTTGTAATCATCCAAATTATGTGATGAAATGTAGACAGTTCTCTATCACATAGTCATAGGTGCCCTTGACAAGGAGGATGAGCCACAATAATATCTTTACCTAATATGGTGGCTGTTGAGATTTTAATGTATTGAAGCATAGAAATATAGTTTAATGAAAGAAAAAAATACATTATAAAGATAAGTCACTGGGATAACTGTAACTCTGTGAAGATTGTGAACAAAGCCCATTCAGGAGCTTTGAGGAAAAAACCCAACAGTCAGGCCCCACCCCCGTCTCTGAACTTCAAATAAAAATGAGAATCTGAATGAAAATATGTTGCATTTAAGAAATATATTACAATATGTTCATGTCCATGTCTTCAAATTATATAGAAATTGTACTTATTGGCCCATTAATTGTGATAAGGTGTGCAGCAATTAGTGTGATTATGGAGTGGAAACATAAACACGGCACTGACGCTCGTGTATAATGCTTAATGCTGCCCTCTTCCTCTTTGCCTTCACTGTCAGATCGCACCACTTCTTTTTTTATCTCCGCTACAGATCTCTCAATCGCACTCACAGCATTCACTTCCACAAGCCCTGAACTGCAATGTGTTCAAACTCCTTCTGATTTTAAGTTGTCTGATCTTCGTGTGCAGTTTACTACCAAATATGAACAAGGTCAGAATCTGGGTTAAATCTACTAGTGAGGATATTGTTCTAATTTCAAAAACTCTGCTTACTAAGTCTATTACAAATGAAGACATTACAAAATATGGGCACAATGTCTTCAGTACGGACAGGCCAAAAAATAGAGGTAATTGGAAAAGAAGTTGGATGTTCCCAAAGTGCTATATCAAAGCACATTAATAGAAAGTTATGAGGGAGGAAAACATGCACAAGAAGCAGGGATGAGCGCAGCCTGGAGTGGATTGTCAATGAAAAGGCCATTTCAAAAGTGTTGTGGATCTTCGTAAGGAGTGGACTGACGCTGGAGTTAGTGCATCAAAAGCCACCACATACAGACGGGTCCTGGACATGGGCTTCAAATGTTGTAATTTCTCTTGTCAAGCCTCTCCTGAGCAACTCAGCTCAGTGGTCCAAAGTGCAAAGTTTTTTGATGAGAGCAAACTTTGCATCTCATTTGGAAACCAAGGTCCCAGAGTCTGGAGGAAGAATGGAGAGGCACACAATCCAAGATGCTTGAAGTCCAGTGTGAAGTTTCCACAGTCTGTTTTGATTTGGGGAACCATGGCATCTGCTGGTGTTGGTCCACTGAGCTTTATTAATTTAAGTCGAGAGTCCACACAGCCATCTACCAGGACATTTTGGACCACTTCATGCTTCTTTCTGCAGATGACATTTATGGAAAGGCTGATTTTTCATTTTTCAGCAGGACTTTGCACCTGCCTACGCTGCCAAAAGTACCACAACCTGGTTCAATGACCATGGATTTTTTTGTGCTTGATTGGCCAGCAAACTTGCCTGACCTGAACCCCATAGAGAATCTATGGGGCAAGAGAAAGATGAGAGACATGAGACAATGAAGAAGAGCTTAAGGCTGCTATTGAAGGATCCTGGTCTTCCATAACACTACAGCAGTGCCACAGGCTGATAGTATCCATGCCACATCGCACTGAGGCAGTAATTGATGCAAAAGGGGCCCAAACCAGGTACTGAGTACGTATGCATGATTATACTTTTCAGAGGTCAAACATGTCTCTGTTTATAATTCTTGTTTTATTGATTTCATGTAATATTCTAATTTTCTGAGATTCTCAATATGGTTTTTTTAAAGCTGAAAGCCGTAATCATCAAAATTATAACAAATAAAGGCTTGAAATATTTTGCTTTGCAAGTAATGAGTCTATATCATATTTGCTTCATCAATTAAGTTGAATTACTGATATAAATGAACTTTTGCATGATATTCTAATTTGTTGAGTTTCACCTGAGTTTCACAAAGCATGGGACAAGGAAAGAAGAATAGACTTGTGCACTGACTGGTCTGTTTTCAAATGGCTGAGAAATAAATGCACTTCTCTAATTAAAAAGGCCAAATCAGAATATTTTTGGTCTGTCACCAGTAAGAACCTCAATGACCCACAGAAATTCTGAAAAGTTATTCTCTTTCTATGAATAAAATCTCTCACGCTCTTTGTGCACATACAAATCTTAAATTGCTTTAAAGAGCCTTTTCTATCAGTGGGTTCTTAATTTGATTCTGCTGGTGCAGCCTCTACACATTCTGACATAGAATCCCCAAAGTTTTCTGGAGATTATTTTAACTTTGCACCTTTTACTGTCCACAAAGTGGAAAAAGCTTTAAAAACCTTAGATCACACGAAACCGTGAGGACCAGATTTGATTGAGCCTTATTTTTTGAAGTTGGCAGCAGATTCTGTGGCAGAGCCACTTTCTATTCTTTTCAATATTTCAATCAAAACCAAAGAAAATTCCATTAGTTTGAAAATTAGCATATGTTCTACCATTGTTAAAAGGAGGTGATCCAGCAGTTCTCGCTAATTATAGGCATATCTCAAATTCATGTGTTTTATCCATATTCCTGGATTATTTTGTTTGTGATCAGCTGAAAGAGTACTTGAACTTTAATAACATCCTCTCCAGATGTCAATCAGGTTTAAAAAAATGCACAGTACTGTCACAGTCACTATGGAGGTTATAATTGATATAATGGCACTTGATGAGAAACAGTAGTGTGCTTCATTGTTTTGATATCAAAAGCTTTTGACACTGTTGACTATGCTGTCTTAAAAACACACTATCCTCAGATTGTGAGACCATACAGCTGCATGGTTCTCATATGACCTGAATAATAGCACTAAATTGCATTAAATGTGAGGGTCTTTGTTCTGATTTTTGTTGTTGTTCAAAAGGGGGTGCCGCAAGGCTCAGTTTTGGGCCCCCTCCTGTGACTTGGGTCAGAATATTTCTAATATGGTAAATGAAAAATGGTCTGCATTTGTATAACACTTTTTCAGTCAGAGGACCACAACGCGCTCATTCACCCATTCACGCACACATTCACACGCTGATGATAATAATAATATAATACCAATATGCCTTTCTATGCTGATCATACAGGTATTCACTGTTTTGGAAAATCACTTTCTCAGGCCATTGAACCCTGCAGAAAACTTTTGTTGTTGTCCAGCATTCACTTTTTCAGCTAAAACTATGGTGCGTTCAATTTACCTCGGAAGTTGGAGCTGGGTTTGACTTCACACCCGAGTAAACAGCGTTCCGGTAACATAGTCGGATAAGTCGGGATTACATTATGGTGAGGCACAGGTTGCCATTGTTGGTAATACCTCTTGTAAACATCGTTATTAATTGTACTTTTCACATGCAAACATCACTTTTATTTTGTTACGATTGGAGTTGCAGGCTTTACATGTAACATTGATTTTAATGCATTCTTACTAGTATGTCTAGTAAAATAAACATGTTTCCACCACAGCTACTATTGTTGATGCAAGGAGCGGTCATATTGAAAGTCAAAGTCAGAGCAAGAAAACTGACTTGAAGGGGAGTTCCAGTTTATTTTTCCCACTCTGAAGTTAGAATTTCAGAGTTCCGACTACAAATGGAACACACCACAAGTCTTCAATGCTGACGAGACTGCGCTAAGGTTGTTTTCTAAAATATAAGTGCCTGAAACTATTCCAGTACTGTCCACTCTTGAAGGTAATGCAATAGAGGTGGTTCATGAATATAAGTACTTTGGTGTCTTGATTGATAACTGCTGCCGTGTTACGCATAGCAGCTCAAACAGACATCCCTAAAAGAAACAAGAAAGTGCATAAGCCCTAGATGCAATGTAATTAAGAAAAGAAAATACCAAAACTACATAGCAGACATCTTACTGGAATGTGGAAGAGCAGCGTCCCAGGGGAGAGTGGACCAGCAGCAATCAACTGCACCCGGCAAAAATGAGAGGCACCAAGCTGCAGCCCAAGAAGGCGGCCATACCTACAACTCTATGCCGGAAGTCACATGACCTCTTTAGTGGATGTTGTTCTTCTTCATCTGCCAACAGCAGAAAGATGTTCTTGTTCATGAAATTTTTTTTTCTTCGCAGTACATGACGGAGACATGGCAGAGAGACAGAACGTAAGAGAAAGAATGTTTTAATTACTCTTTATAACAAGTGGTATCTTTTCGAAGATGCATTTTATAAAGGCAGCATATCAAAGGTTTAGAGGTGATATGAGTTGCTGTTAAGCCGCGTTCACACCGGTCAGTGCGTCCAGGCAGCAGGGCAGCTAGATTACATGCAAGTCTATGGTATCTACGCATCTAGTGGGCGGCAAACTGCCAAGCAGCAAGTCGCGCGCGTCGGCGCAGCTGGCATCAGCGCGTCCACGCAGCTGATGCCCGGACGCCCCGACGGTCCGTCGAGGCGTCTGCTGCTCAAGTTGGGAAAATTGAACGTTCGGGCAGCAGACGCGCGGCGTCAACCAATCAGAGCGACTCGTTGTACTGACGTAGTAACTCCTTCCATGGGGGAATCGGCAAATTTTTTATTCAAGATGGAGGACAAACTGATCGTCGCTGTATGTAATGTCCGTGAACTGTATGACCCGTCTTCGTCTTTTTACAAAGACAGGAAGAGATCGGATCTGATTTGGAGGTAGATATCGGAGGATATTGGAGTGCCAGGTAAGCAGTTAAATATATTTCTTTTAACTTTCAACGTTGTGTGGCTTCATTAATTAAAGCCCAAGCCACTCTCTCGACAAGATCCGCCATGTTGTAAACAACTAGCAACAGACAAATCCACGCCCGCACACTGACGTAATGACGTGACGCGCTGATGCCCCGACGCGCCGACGCAGACCACAAGTGTGCAAGCAGCTGGGTTTTAATTTTAAAGCGTCGACTTTCGTCCGTTTGAGCGATTTGACGCCTGGACGCGCTGACCGGTGTGAACGCGGCTTTAGTCTTTTCTCCCCTGACTTCCTCTATCTGAATGATTCAAAAGTCCGTGCTAATGTTAGCATAGCTGAAGAAGGTGTCCTTTTACCCAGACACTTCCCAAGGGGATTTTACCTTGGCTTCATTCAACATATAGCTAAATTGCAGGTTTTAAAAAAACATTATAGGAATTTAGGGCAATCTAATAGCCAGCAACAGGAAAACTAAAGTACATAGCACAACTAGAATAGAAGAATGGAATAGAAACACCCTTTACTGCCCTATAAAGTGAAATTCAACAACTACGGCTGCAAAATGACAGGTTATTGAAGCATCTACATTCACAGAAGAAAAACATAAAAAACAGAATTAAAACTGTACATGTTAAGAAATATATGTATAGTAAGGACTACATTATGAAACTAAAGTACTGTGTAGTTGTTAAAAATGACATACTCAGTTTTGAGGCATGTGAAACTGATTAGGATAATTAACTTTTCTTTCTTTTTTTACAGAAAGTTAATGCGAAGTTGGGCATAAAAAATACAAATTAATTACCAGACAAGAATGAAAAATGTACATAGTCAAAATTACAAAGAATAGCTTTTTGAAAATTAAACCTCACCAATCAATCAATTTGTATATTTTAAATAATTTCAAGGTCATTACGGCTTTTTATTTGAATCATTTCACCAGAGAACTCTTAAGGAGAAATGAGTCCAAGATAAGCATTGGTAAAGTCTGAGTAACTATGCAATTATTCATCAGGTTTAAATAACTGATTAAGATAATATCACTGACCTACTTTACTAAAGATGTAGGAGGGGATAGGATTCCATATAGAGGATGGAGTGAATAAAAAATGTTTTAGCCAGGTCTAATAATTAAGGATGAGCTGTGGTTCCTTCTCCTATATTTGACCTCTAGATAGATGATTATCAATGTACAGCCTGTCAGTTTCTATTGATATTCCACCACAAGGTATGATTGGATCATTTCACTGTTTTTCAGATCCTGATGACCATTCTGTAAAGTGAAGGACTAACAAGGCTGCATCCTTTGGTCATGATGGCCAGGGGCAACCTTTTTGTTAAGTATGCTCTTCCATTTTGTTTATTCTGTTCTTTTGTTAACTTTTATTTGGTCATTGTTGTTTTCCAAGCTTTCCTCTGGTTTTTTTTTATTTTTTTGGGAGATTTGGTGACAAAATTTTGTTTGTTTATTGCAAAAATTAGAACTCGTGTCAAGTTTTTAATGCTGCAAGTATGATTGTGTCATGAAAAAAACTTGCTTAATCTCAACAGGTAATTTTAATATTGTAGCAGGGTGGTTATGGAATTTCATTTAAGGAAAGTAATATGAATTTTTGAGTAGCTAATTACACGTTTCAAATGGTAATGGCTACTGGCTGGAATGTTCTCCTGAAACGTGTCCGTTTCACAGCAGAACAAAATAAGATGGATGCGTTCTGTAGAGGATGTGAAGAACCGTCCATTATGTTCAACTGCTTTTAGAGCATTGTTTGGCCTATCAGCTCCAGGATACATGGAACTATACTCTTTTTGAACAGTTGTTTTAAGTCTTCATTTCTGATACTGCTGTCCCAGCAGGTGGTTGCAAAGCAGATTGCAGTTTTTACAATAGCCTTACAGAAAATACTAAACATCTTGCTGCAAACATTGAAGGATCTCAGTTTCTGTTAGAAGAGTCTGCTCTCTCCTTTCTTCTAAACGCTTCTGTGTTGCATTTCCAGTCTAGTCTTTTGTGCAGTTGAACTTCCAGGTAGCTGTGGACCTCAACACCCTCCATTCACAGGATCTAAGCAGTGCTTTGTTTACTCCTGTTCCTCCTGAAGTCACTTGGGAGGACTCAGAGTTGTATTAGACGTCTGAGGTGTATAGAGTGAAGAGGAACATTGAGAATACAGCTCCTATTTCTCGGACCATCATCTCAGACACACAAATTTGCTGTCTCACAAACTACTCTATTAGATAGTCACTATTCCACATGGTTGTGGATTTATCCACCTGGAATTTATCGAGCTTCACACATAACAGAACAGCTGAAATAGAATAGAAGAGAAAATTTTATTTGTCTGACACGGAAAGGTTACAGAAATTCATCTTCAACAGGGTTCCACATCTTCTTTACATACACAAACAGTAAAAGACCTAAGACCACATAAAGCTAAACTAAAATCACACACACATTGATACTTAAAAAGACAATATATAAAATTCTTATAGAAATTCCTTTCCTGTTAAGGGCTGTGATTGCATTTGGAATGAATGATTTTATTATAGACTGTTTTTTTTTTTAGCCAGTGGGACTTTGTATCTCCTGCCTGATGGGAGAAGACATGGAGGGGATGAGAAGGATCCTTTGTGATTAGGGTGGCTTTCCTGATCACAGAGCACTCATACAGATGGACCAGTGGAGTTAGTGGTAAACCACTTGTTTTGCCCGCTTGATCTGTGTGTTAAAACTGCTTGAAAAGTCTAAGATCATGAGTGTTAATTGTCTTATTGGAGAGCAGGATCTTCTTACCATTAAAGGTTACAGTGCATTGCAGGCTCATCATACAAAAGCCAAATATCCATTACTTCATGTGTGCTTGTCATATTTGAAATAGGCTACATTATGCAAGTATTTGAATACTTTAAGCACTTTCTTTTGCACATTGGAAAAATACATATTTACATGTGTTTATTAAATGTCAGTTTCTAACTATTTCACAGCCATAAGAGTAATGACAGTTATCTGCTTATTATTATTTTTATTCACTGTTTGATTCAAGATGAAATATATCCATTTATGGGTACACAGTGGAGTATTACAAATTAGGCTTTACTACTTTATGCAATATTTTTTTTATTCCTTTATAGTAATCAACTTACTGTATACCCTCTTTTAACACTCGTATGTCTGAACTGAATTGCTGAAATGACTTAACTTTCGGTTTCTGGATGTGCAAAGCTGTTAGTTGTTGAATGCAATTTTAAGAAAATACTTTGATGTTACATGTGAAACAGTTCAAGGGGTATGTGATGTTGCCAATATTAAACAAAAAGTTATTTCATATTGTGACAGGACTCTAGATTTTATTCACTTCTTTGCAAATAGTTTTTTTATGAAAGTGGTGTTTCCTGAGATGTTTTCCAATATGGTGAGGTATCTCTTTTCCTCAAAAAGATACCAGTCAGGTGAGTTCAGGTCATAAGTTATTATCTGAAAACCTTTGGCACCTTCTCATCTATGGCTTCATTATTGCTATAGTTTTTCTTTAATGTTAACATTCCAAATAAGAGTTAACCCTGTCCAGAATTGGTAGCAAATCTGTGAGATAACGTTTACAAAGGTCGAACTATCTCAAACAACAGCGGAAGCCTGTCCTTTCACATACTGGTCTGTAGCTCAGGGCGGCACTCTTTGTCCCTCTAGTGAGAGTGAATCTCATTAGGAGGGACAACTAGGCCATATGAGCTATTGACCATCCATGTAATAAAATGTATCATAACGCAATTAATTTAAAAAAAAGACAGAAGGAAAGAAAATTTCTATATGAGCATTATTTTTTAACGATTGTATTATTATTTTCTCCTTCAATAGTTTCTCTTGTCGTTTTTTAGCCTTGTTAAAAAACACATCACTACAGTTATTTGGACAAGTTTGTTTGAACAGTAAAGAAGGTATGTCAGAAGGCAAACAAGGCGTTCTAAACTCAGGGCCTTCAACCTCTAATTATTAAACCCGACTCGTCACAAAAAGCAGGACAACTGATGGTTTGAGCATTTTCTCAAATACATTTGAATTGGAATTTTTTTTAAATTTTTTTTTACTATGCATTGGTCATTTATTTGAAAAATGAAAATGTATTTACAGTATACAGTAATGTAGATACATTACACACAATTACCAATTTGTTCCTACACAGTCGAGGAGAAAAGCTGTGTCTGCCAGACAGTCATTAGCACTCTCCACAAGGCAAGGCAAGGCAAGGCAATATTATTTTTATAGCACAGTTTCAACAGCAGGGCAATTCAAGGTGCTTTACATGATTTGGTGATTTAAAAACAAAAAAACAATGGAAATTAAAAGTAAAAGAAACACATTACACATGATACACAATAAAGCAAGAGAAAGATAAAAAAAGCAAGAGAGCATGAACACATTTCATACATATGACATCAAGCATTTACTCGAAGGCAATTCTAAACAGATGGGTTTTTAGTCTCGATTTAAAGCAGTTCAGAGTTTCAGCAACTCTGCACTCGTCAGGAAGTCTGTTCCAGATAAGGGGAGCATAGAAACTGAAAGCTGCTTCTCCATGTTTAGTTCTGAATCTAGGGATGTTTAGTAGGCTAGAGTTGGAGGACCTGAGTGGTTTTGGTGGTTGGTACCATGACAACAGGTCTTCAACCTTCAACAAGGACGGCAAACCATAAGAAAACCGCTGACTATTAACAGAGTGCTGTATCCAAGCAAATTCATGGAAACTTGAGAGAAAGGGAAAGAAGTGATAGAAAAAGTTGCACAAGCAACAGGAATGACCACAGCCTTGAGCGGATAGTGAAGAAAAGCCCATTCAAGAGTTTGGTGGAGATTCACAATATGGGAATTTGCAGCTGGAGTCAGTGTTTCAAGAGCATCCACACTTAAACATCCGGGTCATGAGCTACAACTGTCACACTCCTCAAGTTGCTCTTAAACAAGAGAAAACATCTAAATCATCTTATCTAATCTGGGCTAATGAGAAAAGTAAACTTGACTTTTGCTCTGTTGTCCAAAGCCCTCTTTTCAGATCTAAGTATGTTGAGGTTCCAGATTCTGGGGGAAGAGTGCAGAAGCACAGATGTTAGGGATGAACCAGTGACGTGCGATCAGTGGAGGCGGTGCCTCACCGGTCATAATGACAAGTAAAATAAAATCGGCACTAACAATGATAAAAATGATGGTTTTCTATAATATTTCAACAGTGTTATAGTCAAAATCACTGAATTTATATAATGTAATAATTAATTTACGCATTGCCTGGTGGTCAAAGTGCGGAATGAGATACCCCGCAAATTTTTACTGCACATTTATGGAAAATGTGTGAAGCAGAAAATACCATGCCTCACTGATAGGAGGCAGTGCAGAGCCCACAAGGCACAATGGGAAACAGAGGCTCTTATACGTATTGAAAAGAATGTATACAGTCGGAAACATACAAAAAATACAATCGGAATAGAACTAATCCAAGACAACTCTCCTCTTTATGGCTCATCTCCAGTGAAGCAGCCAGATTTTTTTAAATTAAGACAAACAAAGATGATTTTTACATGAAAGTGATCGAGATATTATAGAGCAGGATAGGTACATGCACTTCAGATACACAACGGTAAGATCATACCCGATTTTCAATATTATTTTTTTTAAACATCAGCCAAAAGCAAAAATATTTTATTGCTATCGTATTGTTAAATAGAATGGAAATAATTGGAGCACAAGTAAAAGTTGTTAAAATAACAAAATGTTTCAGTTAATTAATAAACTGAAATAGAAGCTTCTAATTTGGGTTTAATATCTCCGGTTCCAGAGAAGTCGGTGCCTCAACAGTCATGAACCTCACTGCATGTCACTGGTAAGAACGATATTAGAAAAAAACATACAACATGCAATTCAATTGATGGATGTAGCGATAATGATATCATTTCATATAAATAAATATTGAACAAGTGTTCATGTCTATTTGCTTTTGGTTCATAGAAAACCAAAATAAATAATTTGTCTATCCAGCTACTGGAAATAGTAGGCTACAATAAAATTTATTTTAAGCATAGTGGGCCTGAATTCCTGATATTAAAACAATTTGCAAACATTTATTGCATGTCTTTACCATACGCATATTATAGGCTACAATTATATTGCGATGATGAAAAATTGTGCAGCCCTAAAAAAATCTAAACTGCTTGATGATTTGAGGAGCCATTTCATCTCCTGGTGTTGGTCGTCTTTGTTTTATAGCCAACAAACATCCAAGACCTCATAGAGAAGTTACGGGTATTGTCAAGAGGAACACAAGAGACACTAGAGCCAACAAAGCAGATGAACCCAAGCCTGCTAATTAAGCATCCTAGACTTCCTTAATGCTGCATTGATACAGTAGCCTAATTCATGCATAAGGAGCTCCAACCTAGTACTAAGTGCACATCCCATGCATGCACATAATTTTTAAAAGACTGACATCCTGTCTTTAAAAAAAACAACAGATTAAAACCCCTAAAATGTACCACTCCATATATAACAAAGTTATTGTCACAATTTAGTGAAACAACTTAGCTTTTTGGTTATATTCTATGACCGCAAAGCCCACATAGGCCTACTCAAATTGTTTTGTGTTGTGTTAAAACCTAAAACACCACACTCCATCACAATTTCATTTCAGTGGCGAAAGAAAGAAAGAAAGAAAGAAAGAGAAAGAAAGAGAAAGAAAGAAAGAAAGAAAGAAAGAAAGAAAGAAAGAAAGAAAGAAAGAAAGAAAGAAAGAAAGAAAGAAAGAAAGAAAGAAAGAAAGAAAGAAAGAAAGAAAGAAAGAAAGAAACTAACTAACTAACTCTGATTGGCTGGGAGTGGACACGTGATCGGGCTGCTTTACATCCGGCAGACAGGTGAGAGAAGGAGCACCCAGTATCACTTATGCTTCTAGCCCGTCCACACCTGGCTAATGGATTACGAGTCCTCTCTGCGTTCCGGACCCTCTCGCTATAAACCAGGAGTCTCCACAGCGGCTGCTGACGCACCTGGACTAGCCTACAGGTAACTACCGTCTTTAGTTGCTAAACCTGGCGTCTGGCAGAGGAGCTTCGTGGAGTCCGTGTCCGAGAGCGGTTTCACGTGTCGTCAGCAGCAGTCTCACCTGCGCAGAAAACCGCAGGTAGTCAGACAGGTGGAGCAGGATCCGCTGCATTCCTGCCGCCGTCAGCGGAGACATACATGTGGGGTATAAAACTGCTCCGGGAGGGTCATTTCTAAGAGGATCACTGAACGAAAAACAAATCAACTTTCACGAGTAAGCTTGAAACAAACGGGTACTTTATGAAAGTGACTTGCTACGACATTAATGGTGAGTTTTTGAGTTTTCCTTACGCGCAGCCATGCTGGTAACATTAATACTGCGGGGAGGTGTGACGTATCCTTCCGCTGCTTCAAGAAGTGGGGTTTTCGTTTTGGGCATATTTCAGGATAAGGATGTAGTGCTGTTTTTCAGCTAATATTGTGCACTGAATGTTTCTCAGCGTTTTACCAATTTCTAACTGCATTTTAGACATCAAATTCTGGATGGCAGAAAAGTTTCTCAAGCTCATCCAGGACAAAACTGAAGATTTAGTCATCGGTCCTGGGGCTCAGAGAGAGAAACTTTACCAAAAATCACTGTATTTTAATCCTTCTTTACAAGTGAAGAACCTGGGCGTCATTTTTGGCTCTGAGCTGACTCTTATTCTTCACATTAATAATATAAACCTATAACAATAGGTTTTTATCATCTAAAGAAGACAGCCAGAGTCCGCCACTCTCTCTCTCGGGCCAACACGGAAACACTGATGCATGCTTTTATCACCAGTAGGATTGATTACTGTATTGCCCTGCTTTCTGGTCTTCCCAAAAAGAGTATATCAGGTTTACAACTTCTACAAAACTCGGCAGCATACGTGTCCTGACGAACACCAAGAGGCGGGAGCACATTACACCTGTCTTAAATTCACTGCATTGGCCCTGATTTTAAGTTTCTTTTAATGGCTTTTAATGGTCTTGGGCCTTCTTATCTTTCAGAACTGCTTTTATTTTATGGACCTTCACAGTCTCTGCGGTCCTCTGGGAGCCGTCTCCTTGTCATACCTAAAGTGAATACCTCATACCTCCCTTTCCGACATGCCCCGATTATTGGGATGGCTCTTAAAATAATAGTAACAGATATTCCTGCCATGCGTGGTGTGTTCAGAGCGCTCTGGTCTGCTCGGCAGGACGTCAGGACCGCTCCGATCACAAATCGGCGATATTCAACATTAGGCCTGGGGCGGTTACCGGATTACCGCCATACTGCGGTCACTCAAGGCACAGCTCGTTATGTGTGTGGGAATTTGTTGATTACCGACCGCGGTAAGAAAATATCCGAACCAGCACAGCCCTATTCAGCATGTTGGATTGTCTTGGTCCGGTATCACAGCTTGTGTGGTGTTGCGAGGACAAACGAGCATGCAGCTTGTTGAATGTGACGTAGCCAATCAGAAAGTGAGGTGACAGGCAGGAATGGCCCTATTATTTCCAAGTATGGGCTCACTTGACCACAGTTCACAAATGCATAGAAGCGGAGATCAGTCAGCAAAGTGTATAACAACGTTTCCCAATAAAATAAACAATAATTCACCTCCATATCTTTGTATAGAAAGTAGAGCCCCTGCTCCTGCTGTGTCCACTTCTTTATCCAATGCTAGGATTTAATTTTTCTGTTAACTAGTCCACAAACCGTTTCCAATGCCTCATCCTCTGCATCTAATTTATTTACTCCTTTGACTTTAGTCACGTTTATATCTTGAGGTTGTGTGAGATTTCCTGTCTGAGCTTTGAATGTTTGTGTAAAATCAGTTCGTGTTTGGTGTCTTGTCATTGCTGTGTGGCCGCACACCACAGTGTAGGACCAAAACAGGAATATCTGTGATCTTTTTTTTTTTTCTATTAGTGTGTGTGTGGTCTGAAACTCATGTGAAAATGTTAAAGGCCGCAGGCATAGGTCTGGAAACGGCAACAAGAACATGCCTATAGGCTTTAACTTGCCCATATCTACTGACACTGCAGTGAGTGAAATTATGCAGCTTTAATGAGAATCAATACTTGTTGGGGATGCTGTAAATTTCTTTGCATTAATCTGGAAAGGCAGAAAATCTTCAGCGTACCAAGTCCGAAAAAGATAGGATTTATAAAAGGTTGGCATTTTAGTAATTTAATAATCATGTCCATGGAATCTTCCTTAATTTTCCCTATCTGTGGTTTACCTGCTAACAAAATCCACCAGTTCTCTCTTTCAGCTTCTTTTACTACTGGCGATTTATATTTGAGTCTAACTGCTAGTGTTTTGGTCATAATACTCCCTGAAGACTACAACAACAGCCAATGCAAACACATCAATGTGCAAAACACACTCAGCCTATCAGTAGGTTTGTTTCTGTGGTGCATAACCTTATGCACATAACCAACATTGTCAGTTAATGCTTCCAAGTACTTGTATACCAAATGCTGCTTATTTTTGGTCTAAATATACTTTTTGAATGTTTATTTCTAATCTTTCCAATTAAATTATTTTTTAATGTGAAACTCTTTTTCTAATTGTGGTCAGAACCTTTTTTTGTGCATTTTTGAGCCTAAGAACTACTTATGTTACTTCCTCTTTTTCTTCTCTTAAACTACTATAAGCAGTTCATCCATCTTGGTGTTCATTGAAAGGTTACAGTGTCTTGTCATCTATTACTAAAATCAAATTGCTATAATTTTTGTCTGACTGAGTCATGGCAACTAGAGATAATCACATGGCATTTTATGTGATAACATCTTTCTCCTGCTCACACCAACTCTTAGGTGATGCTGTTTTTTTTGTTTTTGTTTTATTTTTGCGCATCATCCACCTGTAGGTTATTTGACTTAAAGTTAAACAGTTTTGTCTTTTTTGTTCACATTTACCATAATTGGTTACTCCAACATCTTCACTTTTCAGGTTGATGGAACATAGAATGATAACGTAGATGACTAAAATAAACAATTACTTTAGTTTTACATTGACATTTTTAAATACAGACTGTGGTAGAACAACAGTACTGGTTCTGTTGGATCTCAGTGCAGCATTTGACACTGTTGACCATGATATAGTATTGGAAGGACTAGAGAGCTGGGTTGGACTCTCTGGCACAACACTTGGCTGGTTTGAGACTTCCCTTATGAACAGGAACTGCTTTGTGTCAATAGGCGATTTTGCTTCAGAACAAACAGAAATCGCATGTGTGGTGCCCCAGGGCTCCATCTTAGGGTCTCTCCTATTTAATATCTACATGCTCCCATTAGGCCAGATCATAACAACAAACAAGATTAGCTACCATAACTATGCAGATGATACTCAGCTTTACATTACAATGTGACCAGGTGACTGAACCCATCCAAACCCTAAATAAATGCATTGAGCAAATCACTGGAGGGATGTCCCATACCTTTCTCCAGCTGAACAGAAACAAAACACAAATAATTACTTTTGGACTAAAGGAGGAACAATCAAGGGTCAACACACAGCTTCAGTTAGTACAGCTAGAAAATGATCAGACCCGAAATCTAGATGTAGTAATAGACTCAGACCTGAACCTCCAGGGTCACATAAAGGCAATAACAAGGTCAGCCTTCTATCACATGAAGCACATTTCTAGGATTAAAGGACTGATGTCGCAACAGGAAAACTCATCCATGCGTTTATCTTTAGTCGGATTAATTACTGCAACAGCATCCTCACAGGTCTGCCTAAAAAGCTAATTAGACAGCTGATCCAGAATACTGTGTTGTGTGTTTCATGCTAAATTGCTGTTTTTAATTTCCAATTGTTATATTCTATGTTTTTCTTTATCACCAAATCATGTGAAGCATCTTGAATTACCCTGTTGTTGAAAGTGTACTATACAAATAAAATTGCCTTGCCTTTTCTCAATTATTTGACCTGTTTTTTTGTTGGTGGGCAAAAGAGATCAGATAATCCAAACTCCATCCTATGGTTTACTGGAGCTAATGTACTGTAACATAGAGTGGATGTATTAAAGAAACTGACACACTTGTGGAAAGGAGAGACTCTTGCTAACCATCAAATTTATACCCATAGTCTTCCTGTTGTTTGGATGACATTATACATCACTACAGCATTATTCATCTCTTCTAGCTAAACATTCTTAACTAAACATGACCGTTTCATTAGCTTCTCATTTTTATTTACAGTGCTCTGAAAAAGTGTTTGCTCCATTACAGATTTCAAATATTTGGGCATTTGTGTCAAACTTTAATGTTTCACATCCTCAAACTTTTTTTAAATATTGAGTAAAGATAACTTGAGTAAATGCAAAACAATGATTTCATTTGCTAAAGGAAAAAAGTAAAACAAGCAATCACCGTCTTTTGTGAAAAAAATAATTGCTTTCCTTATTAAATCTTTTTTTTTCTCTCCAAAAACTGAGCCCAATTTTGTAAACTTAAAGTGCTCTAAAAAATTAGGTTTGATTGATCTGTCATGACAAGTGTTCTTGGGGATTTAGTGTAGAACATTTTAGTCAAGGTTTTATCAAACATTTAGTTTTTGTTTTGTTATTTTGCAAATTGAACGAAATTGATGAGAATCATAATCACAAGTGATCATGGTTTCACATCTTCTTGGTATTGGCACAATCACAGTGAATGTTGCTTGTTTTCCTCAGAAGCTATTAATAAAAATCTTTTGTACCTTTTTAGATTCTCCACTGTTACGCGATCTACAGATGCTGTTTTGGTACAGATGGAAGATTAAAGGCAGCACAGGCCTCATAAATATTTTGTATTAACCGTTAAGGTGAGCTGAACGTGTTTCAATTACATGTAATTTACTGTAATCCTGGGTGGTGAATTTTTTCTGGCTGTTCTGTGGGTAGAAGGGAGCAACTATTGCAACAAAATATTTAGCTTCAGATGGAGGGAAGTTGTTTTAGAAACCCCAGTATATGAACATGTGCTTCTGAAATGTTTTAGGAGTAGTGCTGATAGCAGATTCATGTGTTTTTAGGTTTCAGAAAATATAAGTTCCAGGGTCATTTTTATGGAAAACACCAGGTAAGTACTAAGTTGGATTGTGACGGTCTTGGCAGATGGCCGCTTGTTCTGTGCCAGTTTCTGCTGGAGGTTTCTTTTTGTTAAAGGGGAGTTTTTCCTCTCCACTGTCGCTACATGCTTGCTCAGCATAAGGGATTCCTGTGGTTGGAGTCTGCATTAACGGGTTGAAAATGCCAGTCAATGACTCGATGCATTCTCCTCGGATTCCTTAGATAGAACACTTTTAAACTGATTGGAATGTTTGTATGATTGTATTGAAATGACTTTTCTTGCAAAGTGCCTTGAGATGCCCAGCCTCTACTGCAACTGTCTTCAGTTCCTGCTTGTTCTTGGGGCATTTTCCCTTCAGTTTTTGTCTTCAGCAAGTGAAACGCATGCTCAATCGGATTCAGGTCAGGTGATTGACTTGGCCATTGCATAACATTCCACTTCTTTGGCTTAAACTCTTTGGCTGCTTTTGCAGTATGCTTAGGGTCATTGTCCATCTGCACTGTAAAGCACCGTCCAATGAGTTTTGAAGCATTTGGCTGAATATGAGCAGATGATATAGCCCGAAAAACCTCAGAATTCATCCTGTTGCTTTTGTCAGCAGTCACATCATCAATAAATACAAGAGAACCAGTTCAATTGGCAGGCATACATGCCCATGCCATGACACTACCACCACCATGTTTCACTGATGAGGTGGTATGCTTAGGATCATGAGCAGTTCCTTTCCTTCTCCATACACTTCTCTTCCCATCAATCTGGTACAAGTTTGATTATAGTCTCATCTGTCCACAGGATGTTGTTCCAGAACTGTGAAGGCTGTTTTAGATGACATTTGGCAAACTAATCTAGCCATCCTGTTTTTGAGGCTCACCAATGGTTTACATCTTGTGGTGAACCCTCTGTATTCACTCTACCTCCTGGAGAGTGTTCTTCATCTGGCCAACTGTTGTGAAGGGTCTTTTCTTCACCAGGGAACAAATTCTTCGGTCATCCACCACAGTTGCTTTCCGTGGTCTTACAGGTCTTTTGGTGTTGCTGAGCTCACCGGTGGGTTGCTTCTTTTTAAGAATATTTCAAACAGTTGTTTTGCTCAGTCCTAATGTTTTTGCTATCTCTCTGATGGATTTGTTTTTTCTTTCAGCCTAGTGATTGCTTGCTTCATTAATAATGACAGGTTTTTGGATCTCATGATGAACCCTGATTCAACCAAAATGACCCTGAACAACTTCATGTTAGTAGATATTACTACTTGGGAACATACACTTACTGGCCACTTTTACGTACTTTGGTTCAGTTGATTCTTAACACAAATAGCATTTGCTGAAAGTAACAGACAACCATGAAGAGATAAAACATCAGGGAGCCACAGCTGTGAATACAAAAGCTCTGTTGGAGAGTATTCAGAATGGTTTAAGATGGAACAGTAGCTCAAATAAACACTAGTTGCAACCATAATTTGAGGAAAGCCATGTCTGAATGTACAGCAATTTTCGCTGCCATATTCAGATGGTAGGGTCAAAATTTTATTTGAAAGCATGGGCCTGTTTGCCTTGTGTCAACAGTTCAGGTTGCTGCTGGTGGTGTAATGGTGTGGAGGATATTACAGACCACGTCCATCCCTTTTATGACCACAGTGTACCCATGTTCGAATGGCTCTATCTATTAGGATAATGCACCATGTCAGAGCTCAAATTGGCTTGCACTGGTTTCTTGAACATAAAAAAATAATTCATTGTATTCCAATTGCTTCTATTAATAAAGTTCTCAGTCCAAAAGAGCCCATTTTGGATGTGGTGAAATGCGTCAAATCATGGGATGCTATCATGTCAATATGGAATTTATGTGAATTTTTGAAGAATTTAGGCCGTTCTACAGCAACACAGAGGACCAATCCAATACCAGCAAGGTGTACTTGTATAAAGTGGACCATCTGACCACATTTCTGCACAGTAGACTAAGCAAATGATGGGGAATTAGTCGTCAAAGCACTAACAAAACATCCCGATGTCAATCTTTTTGATGCACGTTGGTATAAATGGTCCCGTAGCAAGCAGCTCTTTTTTTGTAACGGTCAGGTATGAAAACAACCAAAGCTGCAAATTGGGGAGGTACCTGAATGTCCAGTATCTGTGTGTTATTTCTACATTAAGTACATCAAAACCATAAACACTTGTATGGGCTCGTAAATGCTGACTAGAGGGTTGATTGTGGCTTGTTCTGTTTAGCTCAGAGTGCTTTTACTCATAAAACCGGCAATGAGTTGTGAAATTGGACATTGTTTTTAAATGAGATGATCCTTTTTTGTTTTGCCTGCATGACTACTTGACCTTCGTGTGATTTCTCTTCCCAGGTGTTGCGTAATGCAGGTGTAGATCCTACCTGCAATGTTGGTGTCTGTCTTCAGCTGGTTTTCCCTGCTCACCTTAGTCCTGCTGCTCCTGCTATGCGTCATACGAAAGAAAAGAAGGATGGAGGGCAAATACAGGCCCAGTGCAGAGGAGAACAAACAATCAAGAGCAACCGTCCCCGAGAGGCCCAGCCTTCCTTTACCGTTGCCTAAAGAGGAGCGCCTTATATAAAGGGACACAGACAGAGTGCGCTTGTGTTATGTTACTATGCTCAGGATTACAAATGGGTGCTCTCTGCATCCATTTTCAGATCATGTCAAGACTTATTTTTTCTTTTAATCTTCTGTGACAACAAATGGACTGATCGGACAATCAGAGTATTCTGTCACTTGTTTCACTGTGAGAAGAGAGAAAATGTGGAGGTTGCTCACAATTTTCCTATTTAAACAATCACTTTTTCTACCACATATCTATGAGCTGAATTGTATTTTCTGTTTAAAGGCACATTAAAATATTTTATTGCTTTTTGTATATTTGTAAAAGAATGTTGACCTAGAACACTAACTGGAATGCACTTTTTATATATCGTGTTCAAAGGCTTAATGTCAAGGAACTGTGCACACATGGTGGGTAAGGTGTCTGATTAAAATGACTGTGTGCAAATTATGTATTTCTGGTCTCCTTCCTTTTTTTCTTGGGGGGGGGGGGGGGGGGGAACTCAAGAGATGAGTTTAGTTTACTAAAGCTATTTATTCAAATTCTGAGACAACAGTCCACAAAACTGCAAAGGTTTGTTTTTTTCAAAATGTCAGTTTGTGCAGCAAAGAAAGTAATGGGCTACAAATCATCTAAATGAGGTCACTTTTAAGTACATACTGTGAAACAAATGGGACCTTCACTTCAAGTAAAAAAAAGAAATCAAAACACTGGTGCCTTTACAGGGATAGTTTTCTTAAGAGAGGTTCCATGCCATTATTACCAATGGTTTTCTTATCCATAGTAAAAAGATTAAATAAAATCGTATGTGGGTTACATTAGTGCAAATTAACAGGAAACATTTGTCAGTTTTCTAAGCTGAACATGGTTCAGCTGGTTACAGAACCACCATTTCTGACACAGAGTTGACTTTAAATTTTTAATTGGAGTACAAGATTTTCCCTTGGACATAACGCCTCAGATCGAAAGATGCAAAGTTACATCTTATCCAGTCAGGCTGATTAGTCATTGTGTGTTGTTAAATGGCTTGAAAAACCTATTGGAAAAACTTTTAGCCATAATTTTAACTGCATTAAGGTGCAATATTAAGAATGGCACTGTAGAGCTAAGCTGCTTAAAATATCTTTACAGTAGCCAACTTCACAAAAGCCAATAGCAGCCTCAGTTTGTAAATTGCTAACTCTACAGTAGAGCCATTCAAGCTGAGCCTTAATTGGCAGTGCAGGTGAAACTTGTCAAAGGTGTGACTACAAAGCCTAACCCACTTAAGAGGAAGGACTGGTTGGCTTTACTATCATATTCCTTTTTTTATTACAGGTAAGGACACTTTTACTGATAACTTCAAAGAACCTGACTCAAAACAATCCCAACAGTCCCTTTAGCCCAGTGGTTCTCAATCATGGTCCTCATGCGCACTATCCTTCTTGTCACACTGTACTCTTCTTAAAAGACAAGGAGGATAGGAAAGAAGACATTACAGAACGATCTCTGCTCCAGCACACCTGATTCAAATGATAGCTTTACCTCCTCATTGTCCTGTTGAATGCTGTTAATTACCCATTAACTGCCCCTTTACATCGAGAGGGGGCAGTTGATGTGGCACTGGCATCTGGTTAGGGTGCCTCCTGGGTGCCTTCCTGGTAAGGTGTTCTGGACATATCCCACAGGGAGGAGACCCAGGACAAGCTGGAGGGCCTGGGAACACCTTGGGATTTCGGCAGAGATGGGAAATCTGAGCTTCTCTGCCTAGACTGCTGCCCCCGCGACCCGATCCCAGATTAAGGGAAAGATGTTCGATAGGTGGATGTGGCAGCAGGGACTTACCAAAAATATGCAGGAGATTAAGTTCTAAGGACCAGGGTTGAGAACCACTGCTTTACCCATGTAGTATATGGCTTTAAAATGTCACTAAAGTGCCCATTTATGTTTCTTAGAAAGGGTGAGGTGATGCAATTTCTTCCTAAATGTCATAGGCTACGTTCACACTGCAGGCTGAAATGACCCAATTCCGATTTTTTTTGCCCCTATGCGACCTGTATCTGATCTTTTCATGACAGTCTGAACGACACAGATCCGATATTTTAAAATGCGGGCCAGGCCACTTGGGTATGTGGTCCAAAATCTGATACGTATCCAATCTTGTGAAATGCGTCTTCAGTCTGAACGGCCAGGTCGCATGTATTCGACCCGCACATCATTGATACGCGTTTCTGCATTGTTATGGGCTGCCGCAGACATGTCTCTTCCCGTGACAGTGTAAATCGAAGGCGCTCACAAACATAATCAAAAGAGGATCTGGACATTCGGACGTTATTGATGAATTATGTATTAGTGAAGCCACTGAACTCACATCAGTATCCCACCACTCCTGGCTGCGACTCCGAACCCACACGTTTCTCTGTACCGACGTTGCTACCACTGCTCCACAAAACGCCATGGCCAAAAACCTTGCTCTCCCCCTTTTTATTTTTCTCCTTAAAACGAGAAGATTGAAATTGTGCTGGCTCCGTTGTGAAAATAACTTTAATAAGGCTAAACAAGCTCCACTGTCGACATCCATGTGTAACTACTTCCGCAAACAAGTGACGTCTTTGACCGTTGAGTACTCTTCTGTGCATGCGGGTCAATTCTGGGTCATTTCACGAGGTCCATGTTCACACAGGAGATCACAAAAGGTCGCATTTAAATGGAAATGTGAACGGCCTTACAAAAAAATCTAATAAAAAAAAAAAATCGGAATTGAGCATTAAGCCCTACAGTGTGAACGCAGCCATTAAGTTCAAGTAATTTAAAAAAGAAAAGGAAGAACAGATTCAATGGGGAAAGGGGATCCTAGTGGAATCAGCCTGCTACTATTGAAACCAGCAACTTCAAAGCTGAGAATGTACAGGTTCAATGAAAGACCCTGTTAGTTTTGAGATTATGGTGGTGCTTTAGTTTGATCCTGAGCCCATTTGAAAACCAAAATATTAACTGTTTATTTTCTTCATCTTTAATAAAGCTAATGGATCTGCATCATGTCTTAGGAAAGAATTACTTCAGGGATTTGTTTACATACAGCCAAGGGTTATTGATGCCTCCTGGGCATCAATTTCAGAGCTTTACCGGTCATGTCCAACTGGAAGAAGATCCCAGGACAGAGCTATATATTACTTTTGTCCGAGGAGTATCTTGGAATCCCACAGAGCCAGAAAGTGTTGTTGGGGAGAGGGATATTTGAGTTTCCCCTTGAAAATTAACTGCCATCAAGGGATTTCAGATAAACAGGATCATGAATGGATGAAAACTGAGATTTTACATATACTAAGCTTCAAATCTCTTCTTCAGTTCGGACACTTTGACGGGAGGGCGGTCTTCCTCCTCGGGCGCCTCAGAGTTTTTGTTTGTGTCTAAGTCACACGGAGTCTGTACTATTTCCTTGCATCGACTAGCAGGCTCGGCCGAGTTCTTTGAAATGGGCCTCAGCTGAAAGCCTTGCTGGCTGTATGGCTGACACTGGAAGCGTGCTACAGCAGAAAGCACTTTGGGAGGATGCGAGGTCAGGCGCACACCCTGCTCCTCTTTTTGGGGGAGTTTATCACTCTGTTTCTCCAGAGATGTAGGCAGTTTAGGGTCAGCAGTGACATCATCTGGCCCTGGTGTGACTGTAGCTTCGCTGTGCTGCTCTTCCACTGAGTTCGAATGTGGGTCATCCTTGTTTATACACTTTAAGTTAAACTTTTCCTGAGAATCCTTATTAGTACCCTCTTGAGATTCTTTCATGTCTTCCTTTGTCTCATTTTCTTGCACGTCATTTGTTTTACTTCCCCCCTCTTGTACCACAGCTACCTCCGCACTCTGGAGTTCATCATCTTTCCTTGTATCCTTTATTCTTTTGTCTTCTGTTCCTTCAGTCATGTCTTTTACATTGCTTTCTTCAAAACTTTCTATATTTTCTGGATCTCCTTTATTTTCCTCCCCTTCTATCTTCACTTCTTTAAAGTTATTTCTGATGTTTATTTCCTGCTTCCCATTTATTTCTCCATTTGTATCATTCTGTTTTTCTCGGACCTCCCTCTGTCTCGCTTCATGCTTTGCAACATCACTTGCCACCACAAGACATCCTGCTCCCTTCTCTGGCAAGCTGGTGTCCAGGCAATGCCAGTCAGAGTCCTCTGTCTGATCCGAAAGCTCCTCTGTGGTCTCCAGATTCCAGCTGTGCAAGCTGCCGCTGCCACTGATGGACAGCGACAGACTCTCCTGGCTGGGGTTGGCTATGCCAAGCTGACAAATAAATAAATGAAGGAGAATTAGAACAGACTTCCATGTAGATGTTTGGGAATGTGAATAATTTCCTTTTTGTTTCACCTTTGTGATGTAGTCATGACTATCTGGTCCAAACAAATCCAGGCTGCGAGTGCCATACAGCAGGCCTCGCTCATGGGAGCTGCGAGAACTAAGAGTGTCAAAAATCTCGCCGAGGAGATCCATCTCTTCTGGGTCACATAACGGTGAATCGTTATCTTCTTCTTCCTTTAGGGGGTCAGGTTCCTGAAGGACCTCAGCAAGCTCCAAAACCTCACTGGAAAAATACAGCAATAAAGCTAAATGGAAGTCAGAAATTGTAATATTATAAAACAAGAAGTACAAATTGTGCACAATGGACCAAAGCTGAAAGCCTTGCTGGCTGTATGGCTGACCCTGGAAGCGTGCTAAAGCTAAAAGCACTTTGGGAGGAGGCGAGGTCAGGTGCATCCCCTGCTCCTCTTTCTTTGGGGTAATTTTCTGTGCTAGTTCTGCAGAACTAGCCATGGGGCCTCAGTTTAACAACATTACAGAAGGATTAAAAAGCTTAATGCAATTAGGATGTTTGTGTAGGAGCTGTATACTTGTATAGATGCTTTATCTACTGCATTGACAAATTATTTAATAACTAAATTAATAAGAGTAAGTTTCTTAATTCTTGATTTTTCTAGAGATGGCATTCTAGGTTATTTTATGTGTGGCTTTGTTTAAAAAACAACAGTGGAAACAACACTTAAAAAAAGGGAAGAGATAAAACCTAGTTTCCTTCTGCATATGTCAGAGTTGTCCGCATTTAGTTTTCACTTGACCATGTTGACAATAGTATTTTTTCTGACTGAAAAAAATCAAAACTTAAGCACTGATGTTAAACTTATTTTCTTGCAAAAAAAATAAAAATTCAATTCAATTGAAACATGGCTGCAACAGGTTTTTATACTAATTTTGCAGCCAAAAAAAGAAAGAAGACTGTTTTCCCACTTTGACTAAATTATTCAGACCCTCAATTAAAATGTTCCAGTTTGGCACTTGGCTGGAAAACTTTAAAATGGGGGACATACTGTACAAATTTTAAAGTCTTGAATTTAAAAAAAGACTTGGATTTCACACTAATACTGGTTTCTGCAGGGTTTTGATTCATGACTGAAAGACTGAGGGTGATACGATCTGTGACTTCACAGACTGCAAGATTTGTCAAACCAACCAAAGTAAACTCCCCACATAATCTCATTAAGGAGACCCTTTGAAGAGAAACCAACACATTAGTTGGTGCAGTAAATGCACAATTTTTGACTTATTTAGGTATTTAGTTGTCACATTAGTTAAATTAGACATAATTATGCATGGACTACAAGATGGCAGCAAATTGTTTTGAATATTATCCTTGGTTTATGTAGAATATGTATCAAAAGGCATTCGTATACATACTTGAGTAAAAATATGTTGAAGTAGTGCTCCTCTGACGTAAGTAACGGTTTTTGGCTACTCTTCTCACCTCTGTCAATTTCTCACATTGCAATTTGGTGCCAGAGTAAGGCTTCAGAACAAAGCCAACATAAGAAGAAAGAGAGGGCTACACATATTTCAAAACTGTGTAATTATGACATTACTGGTAAAGAATATCAGAAGTATTCGTCCCGTCACATCAATTATGATAAGTCTCTCTTCTCTTTTTTCAGTCTTTGTGATTTTTACCATCTTGGGCATTATAATATGTTTCATTTGTGGGGATGTACTGCAATGAGAATAAATCCAACAGGATCAAAATTACATTGGAATGCAAAGTGTGAATTTGTAAAACTTGAAATATATATCCCCACAAATGTTGCGTTCCAATTTTCAAATTTTACTATTGACTAAAATTATATTTTATTTGTTTTTACCAGACTAGAAATGTTTCTCAGACACTCAAACTTTAATCAGGCTTACTGGAATGGTTTCCTTGGACCTGCTCTACCATAAAGGCCAGACGGATGTGGTTTGGAGATTTTAGACCTTTCAGAAGGATATTAATGAAATTTAAATATAAATATAAATTAAATCTGAAGTTTGTTATCGCAGCTGTGTTCTTTTAAATCCTTCTGAGTAAACTGTCATGGTCTTCTATAGGAAGGTGTGCATCTTTTTAAACATTGCAGAATCGATCTTGTTAGCCTGCAAGTTTCCCATTGTCCCTACAGCTTTTTTAGTGTTTAGGGTACACATTAAATGTTTAAGAGAAAGAAAATACCACTTTAAATCTATGTGTTATTGAAAAAAGTGGGGGGAAAAAACATGTGAAAAAAGATTGATTAAACACGTTGTAATTAGTGTATAAGTGGATTTCTCACCTGTCCCAGAGATCATCCGGGTCCTTTGTGATTTCCTTGTCTTTGAGTGCCTGAGCAGGTCGACGGGGTCGTGACTAAAGGAACAGAAGAACACAGTAAAAAAAAATGTGATGAAAACAGTTGGAAGACTGTCTATCAAATATATTTATCAACACATAAATTGAATCAGATTTTTATTTGTTATATAAAAAAACCCTGCAGTCTTACTTTTCCAAAGTGCTGTGTGATTGGCAAGCGGTTCTGTAAGCTGTCAGACTGGGCACGGCGGTGTGACATTGATCTGCCCCTCTGAAGGTTGCGATCCTCGTGGTGGACCTGCATAACACACAGCAAAGTATCAGAAGCCTGCAGCATTTGGATGAACCAAAGCATTTTTCTACATGAACATGAGCGTACCTTGTTAATCAACATGTTTTTAAAACCGGACCTGGTAAGAACTTTGGTCTGTTAGAGACAACAATGAAAAGTTAGGTGCCACCTGAACACAAAGTTGTCTTCCCTAAACCCCAGTCAAACAATGTCTGTCTGTACTCACCTTCATATTTGCTTTGGTCTTCATGTTTAGGATTAGAGCTCCGCCCCCTTTCTGTTAGAAGTACAAAGGCATCAATGTTTCACTTTTCAGCCCAATAAGGAAAGCAGATATTGTCAAATAAACTTACCTTTAAATTGCCAACTAACTGCTGATAAGATTTGCCTTTTCCTATAAATTAGATTAAAGAAGAAAATAAATAGTTGTAATTCAGCAATATAAGAAAAACTAATATACAATTGATGTCTGAATCTGATACCAAGTATTTAGTTGTTGACCTGTTCGTGGCCTTTTAAATGGTTAATATTAGAGTCTCCGAGTGATCTTACTGTAGCTCCCAATTCCTGTAGTTCTGTCTGTGGTTTTGTTATGACCCAAGGCCAGCTGTAATAAAAACTAAAGGCATATCTAAATGGGTGGGTTTTCCATAAAACTACGTTTTTTTTCAAGTTTGAAAATTTTGTCTACAGTGACAAACAGAGATTGTATTGGCTGCTTCAGGTTCTTATTTGTCTGCATTGTTGGTTTTACTCTGCTCTCTGTGCTCAGATGTCCTCAGCAAGGAAGAGCTATGGAGCAATAAAGGTTATGAAGAAGGAAAACTGTTTCTACTAACCTTTGCTACAACCACTATATATTCCAAATGTATTACATATCAAAACAGAGATGTTCGAATTAACATCGCCATTCAGCTCAGCATAAAAACATCATTAGCAGGAGCATAACTTGAGTTTAGGATGTTGAATCAGATGGTTAAATGTAAACAAAAAAATCAGACTGCCCCATAGAAACCCAGGTGGGATGAAATATCTTTCAAGAAAAATAGATACTCCAGCATCCAGAGTATTTTTGGTGAGCAATTTAAAAATCCTAAAATGTAGAGTTTATTTACTGCATGAGGAAATATATGCCATAGATTTTATTGAAGTATCAGATTGAGTCTGCGATCAACAAATACCTACTCTTAAATCTGTATCGGGAAATCCATAAAACATACACATACACACCTGCTGTTGCTTCACACTTTATCTCTTCCTCAAAGAGGTCATCTGGTCCCTTCCCTTTGTTAAGAATATCTAAGCGGTCATCAATGAACTGAAACAAACAAGTGAAGAAACAGCTTTTAAATGGAATCAATGAATCTGAATCATTTCGCTATTAATTTTGCTAGCCTGCATGGATTATGATAACCTATCTCAGGATTTATTTCCCACAGTGTACTCCCAACTTATTTATAGTCAGGTTTAAAGTAATCGTTTAATTTTACCAACATGTGTCTTCGGACTGTAAGTAATATCAATGTTTTGGAGTGGACCAACAAGCGTCCAAACTTGGATATGATAAGCAATCTGTCAAGGGGTCTAAAGATTAGTATGATGGCGAGGAGGCCTTCCAACTTCAAAGATACATCTTTAAAATACTAGTGGAAACATGCAAGAAGCTGTTCAGGATTTATAGGAAGGGTTTGATGGCAGTACTGCCAATAAGTACTTTTTCACAGATTCTATAAAAGGGTATAAATAATTTTGACATTTTCATTGTCAACTAAATGCAAGTACAAACAAATTAGTTTTATTTTATTATTTATACTGCTCTTACACTGTAAAATTATATTTTTTAGAGATCCCTGTTTCATTTTATATCAGAAACAGAGTAGTTGGTTGAATTAGAATAATATGGCATTTAAATATGACACAGGTATATGCCACAGGTATAGATAATTACAATTATGAACAATTATAAACATGTTGGATGTCACTGTTGAACAGTCTTATGGCTGCAGGAACAAATAATCTCCTGAACTTCTCAGTCCCGCAAAGAGATCAATCTTTCACTGCATGTATGTATGGCATGTCCTTTTTAAAATGTCCTTTCATTATTTCTGAATTTCGACTCAGGTGGACAATATGTGTTTAGAATTTGAAACAAGTATGTGATCAATTCATTATTAACACAATATTTATTAAACCTAAAAAACTAAATAAAGTGGATACATACACTTTAAAAAAAGTAACTAGTTACCACTTCTTAGCCTTCTCTATTGAAGTAATTTGCAAAACAAATGGTGTTTTGGTTACAAAAAAAGGTCAAATAATAAAAAACAAGTTGTTCAACTATTTTCAATAATAATATAGTCACATCAGAAAAGCCAGTGATGCATAATATCCACTGTATTGGTCAAATCAGTAACTACAATTTTCTCTCTCCATTACATTATTCGTCAGACTTTTAAGAATTATTTAAGACCTTAGCTAATAACTGGTGTTACAATTTAGTTTTTTTTCAATAAGTCTGTCATAAATGATGTTCCTAAAGGTGGTCTTCAACCCAACCTGTGTGCTGGCAGAGTTAAGTTTTAAATAAAGACGGTTGAGACAGTTCTTTGGTTTTATTTCGTGCATGCAAGGAGAGACAGATCAAGCATTTTCTTCCTAGGCTGTGTCTGACAAAATCAGACTTACAACCCTGTTATATACATAGTTAGGTCACACCCCACATCCAACAGTTATTTTCCACTTAATCCAAACTCTAAGAAGTCCAGGGGGTTTTATTACCACGCCAGTCAGTTATAGAAAACAGATTGTATAAAGGGATTTGTTCCCCCCTCATAAACCAGTATCTCATGACATCTTCCAGAGCCTAAATTACCCTGGCAGCTGACCTGTAGGGTTGCTGACCTGTAAGTGTCTATTCCAGAGAACTTCCTTAAATTAAGTTTCTTTCACAAGCTAAACAAAGTTAAACATATCTGTAATTGCTTATTTTCCTCCACCCCTGCTACATAAGTTTCATGGCAAATTTTGTGAAATTCTACTGCATGGCAATGTGTGGGGTGACAATATAGAGTCCACTATAGAGGCATATAAAGGATTTAGTGCCTTGTATGCCAACAAAACCCATACATGTACAGGAAAATACCTCATCCACTGTACTGGCCACAACGCATAAAAGGGTTTAAGAATAATGTTTTAATACTTATATGAATACCGACTGCAAAATGTCACTATTTTTAACTTTCAGTCTGTCCTAAAAAACCGTTGTCATACATGTCCAGCAGAGGTCACTGTGTACCTGTTTGAAGAATTGCAAATGAATGGCGCTTTGCAGGAACTGCTTCATACTGGATGACTTGTGATCCAAAAAAACCTCCTCACAGAAATAAATGCCACCTTCCTGTGATAACAGATAGAGTGAGCTCATACACATAAAAATATGCTGTAATTGCAAGGAGCACATCTGTATTAAGTCTACAACAAAACCAAATAATTGAAAAACCTTGTCATCCTGTAGGGCATCCCTGTAGCCTCCAAACAGCAGAGCTTGAGCTTTCAGGAAAGCTCGAGACACACCACAGCCAGGAGACACCGCTTGGCGCTTTAAACAGACCTTTAGGCCGGACATCTGAAGATATAAATTCGGGAAACGCATGAGAAGCTGTTGCCTGGTGATATCGATGAAACAGCAGACATGCTAAGCAACACCTTCCTTACAACGAACGTAGGTTGACCATATTCTGACTTCCAAAAAAAGCGGACACTTGGCCCAGTCATGCATCTCTTCAGTCATAAAGTTTACTTAAAGAAGACTTTTTGATTTGAATGTACTTAAAGTGTTTTTTTCTCTATGTGGTATGAAATCAATTCTTCCTAGATGCATAAAAAGAATTTGAAAAGTGGACATGTCCCCTGAAAAAAGGACGTTTGGTCAGCCTAAACCAATGCAAAGCAACTCACGTAAATTATGCAGACCTAAATAGAATATATCTTTACCACATCTGAAGGTATCCTCTTAAGGTCATCAAAGGGGGTTTCCAGCATGTTTGTATCAACATTCAGAATAACGACATCCTCCAACCCACGAGTCTTCACCCTCTAATGGATGGAAATTATTTGTTCAGCAGTCAGTCAAAAAGAATAAACTTAATTTGCAAAGCTGGAGGGATTTGAGTGATTTAGTTAGCAAGGTACCTCAGAAAGACTGGTGTGGACTCCAATCAGATAAGGCATGGGTGCACTGTAACCATAAGAAAATTAGGTAGGTAGGTAGGTAAGTAGGTAGGCAGGTAGGTAGGTAGGTAGGTAGGTAGGTAGGTAGGTAGGTAGGTAGGTAGGTAGGTAGGTAGGTAGGTAGGTAGGTAGGTAGGTAGGTAGGTAGGTAGGTAGGAGGATTTGTGCGTTGGGGTTAGGATGGATGGATGGATGGATGGATGGATGGATGGATGGATGGATGGATGGATGGATGGATGGATGGATGGATGGATGGATGGATGGATGGATGGATGGATGGATGGATGGATGGATGGACTTCTCACCAGCAGTAGTCGAGTAGATGTGGTGGCAGGACAGGTATGAAGATGTGCTGCCAGTACATTGGGTATAACACAGCACTGAGAGCATGTACGCAGGATGTCAGCTGCACACACAAAATAAAGAATTATTTTTCAAATACGGCAACATAAAGTGTTGCATAACACAGTGGTTAGTGCAGGCGCCCCATGTACTGCAGCCTCAGTCCTCAACGCAGTCGTCCCAGGTTCGAGTCCTGTCCTGGTGGACCTTTGCTGCACATCTTCTCCCCCTTCAGTGTACTATCCACTCTCAAATAAAGGCCACTATGGCCAAAAAACCTTAGAAAAATATAATACAGCAACACATACAAGGATGCTTATCTGATTCAAATGGTATCAAAAAGTGGAGAGTTGTATTTGTCAATAAATAAAGCAATGGCAATCTAATGTTGGGTAATTTTGGGTTTAGAAATGGTCTTATCATGCTTTAGAAATAAATCTGGTTTAAGGTATGGGTTCAGTATAGGAAGAGGCTGCTGTAGTTATGATAATGTCATAATACAAAAAGGGGAAATGAAAATATGTGTCTTACAGTGCTCAGTTTGCTTGCGAAGATGAGGATCCGCCTCTCGAACAGCATGCTGGCATAGAGCTGAAGAAGATTCCCGACATCTACTGCAACTATCAACTCAGTCAGGTTTCTCTAGTAAAGCAAAGAAACAGGATATGTGGGTGCTTTGTTAAGGTATTTATATAACTAGAAATGTTTCACATTTTGTCACATGACAGTCAAAATCTTTTATGTATTTCATTGGACTGTTGTGTGAAAGCCCATCACAAAGTAGTGCATTATTCGAACTAGAACAAACATGAACATTAAGTTTTTTATAAATGAAAATCTGAAAAGTATGCTGTTGATTTATGTTTAGCCTTTCCGAGTTAGGGGTTGCAACCACGAGTTTTTTGGAGTATGTCTCTACCAGGTTTTCATATCTAAAATCTAAAAAGTTTTGCAAAATATATCAAGCTCACATAGATATGTTGGAAAACATCTCTACTAAAATGTGAAGTCTCGCTGCAGATTCTGAATGGGATTTAAGTCTGGACTTTGACCGGGCGATTGCAACACATGAACATTCTTTAAACCATGCCTTTATTGTTCTGGCTCTATCTTTAGGATTTCTGTCCTCCAAGAAGGAGAACCTCTAGGGTCGGACCTGCCCTGGAGGAGTCGGCACATATTTAGCGCGTTTCCACTACCTTTGTCTGGGCCGAGCCAACCCCTTTTTTGGACTACCTCTGGCTCAGTCCGTGGCGGGCCGAGGCGACCTGCCAAGCCCACGTATAGACTGATTGGTCCATAGGTAAAGTGATAATTGGTAAAACGATGTCACTCTCACTCCTACCTACATAGTGCTAGCCACTGATTGGCTTGGCGGTGTGCGTGTGAAGGGATGTCACAGAGAATGGCGACGCATGGCTACTAGCGAGTTCAAACCCCACCCGGGCCGGGTATACCCGAACCTAGTGGAAAAGGGGCATCTGTTCCAGCTTTAAGTCTCTTGCAGCCTCTTACAGGCTTTCTTCCAGAATTGTCCAGTATTTAGCTCCTTACATTTTCCCATCAAGTCTGACCAGCTTTCCTGGTGCTGCCACCATCATGTTTAACTGTGGGGACGTTGTAAATGGAACATCTAGTGTTTTGCAAGTAGGCCAAAAAGTTACCTTTTTGTCTCAACCGAGAACAGAGAACAATCTTCCACATTATTGCTGAGTCTGCAACATAGCTTGCTGCAACTCTGACTTGCCTGGTGTGTTCCTTGGCCGTAAGGCTGCTTGCTCACTAATGTTGTCTGACGAACCTCTGAGGTCCCCAAAGAACAGGTGTGATTTTATCAACATAAAATTACACATTGGTGGACACTATTTACCAAATAAATAATTAAACCAACTATACTCACTAGGGATGTAAGAAAATATCGATACAATATATTGCAGTATTTTATGTGACGACATTTTATGTCATAATATTGTATCGGTATTCAAAAGCAAAGTATCGATTATAATTTTTATTTTAGCTTTTAGAATTTGAATGGAACCATTAATGATAACAGTCATTGTTGTAGTGAAATTAAAAGTATGACTGGTAGTTGGTGGCTGTTTTCACCTTCTTTGTTCCAGTGGATCAACTAGATCTAGTAATAAAACTGGACGTGTTAAAGTATTAAACAAGTTGGAGTGTTTAGAATGCTGTGACAGTTTTTCTACAGTTACAATGAGAAATCACAATATATAGTCTTACTCATAGTATCACAATATATCGTGATATATTGCAATATATCATATCGTCCCCCCTGTATTGTGATACGAATCATATCACCAGATTCTTGCTAATACACATCCCTAATACTCACATTTTCAGGAATAGAAGGAAGACTTCTTGGGTCTGGAGCAATAAAATATGGAATCTGTCAACAAAACAACAACCAAAAAACAGCATCATGGATATAGTCTGACATCTTTGTTCACATGTGAATAAGAGGCTGTAAGGTAACATTTACCATTTTCATTCCAAAACCTTCAGCCCAACAATTCTGCTTTCAGACGCAAACTGTGCTGCTTCTAAACTATGTTCTGTTTCACACCGTGAGTCAAATATTCTTTTTTTGTACCATTTCCACTGTTGTTCTCTGTAAAAGCCCATCAGTGCACAGCATACATCCTGATGATTTGCTTAAAATACTCATCCTTGGTAATGAATTCTCCATTCAGACTGCCTAAACCTCATTTATGATGCAATAAAAATGGCATCAAAAATTTATTGCATTGCCAAACATACAGTAGATACATTGGTAAACAAGAGAGTTGGGATTGAATTAGAAATGTATTCTTGTTCATGGTCTAGATGGCCTTGTGATTTTGGAATGAAACTTAAATATAAAACTGTAAATGATACAACAAGCTGTAGTTTGGAGCCACATGGAGTAAATTCGCAGACAAACAATTTTTATCATGAGGTATTAGTCATAGTTTTTGAACAGACTATAGACCAGGATGAAAGCTAGCTAATGTTAACTTGGTTAAGTAAAGCGTGGACACGTAATCTTTTAGAGGGGTGAGTCAACAGAGTTTAGTTCACACATAAAAGCTTAAGTCATCAAGCACAGACAGCCTGTGTTTTTCCAGCAGGAGGGAGTTAGTCGGTACAGGCCCAGCTGGATCTGCCCCTGGGCAACATGAACTCCTGTGGAACTCACCCCCTCTGGTCCCTTTGTGTGTCCAACAGGACGGGACACCTCTGTGCTCACCAAAAACTGCCCTCCCTCAGGAAAAAACACAACACGCAAACCACTGACAGAACTCATTCAAACTCAAGTGTGACTCCCGGGGTTCTCATTGACTGACTAAAAGATTTACCATCTGCAGGGTGACAGATCCAGGAGCCAGTGGTATGGACTGTTTGTAGAGTACAGTCAGGAGCGCTTTAATCTCATTGATCTGTTGAAGAGGTGGTATATTTATATGATGCTAATACAAGTGTTTGTGAATTGGAGAGATCAGAGATTAGAAACTAAAACTCACCTGTCCTTTGAAGAGGTAATCAGCCAAATTGTTGAGAAGTTTGTAAAACACCTCAAACCATGGAAGATAGCTGTAAGAAATTGATAAGCGATGAAATCATTGTGAAAAGATACTGAAAACTCAATGAGGTATAATCCTTCCAGTTCCCTTGACCTTTTAATAACTTAATCATGCATAACTTTGGCTGAGTTTATGCTAACTGCATAATGAAATTGCCAGATTGTGTATGTTGGGGAAAATGTCTTTAAAACTTGTTTCCATTACGTTTTTCTTTCTTTCAAAATGCATTCAAAAAAAGAAAATAGAGCAGAAATCCAAGGGCCCTTTTAAAAGTTCATGTTTTACTACTTTCCAGTTGGTGAAAATATTTTTTCAGGTGGCCTACTATATATCTACTCATTTGTATAATATGGAATTAAATAATCATGTTTTGGGGAAACTTTTTTACAAATTAACAAAACAAAAAAAGAAATCTACCAGATTCCCCATTGGTTCCAATTTTTGACAGTCCCCCACCCCTTCCCTGCCTCTTGTGCCCATAAAATACTGCAACAGCAAGCATTTCTAATGAGTCCAAAGGACACAGGTGGAATTTAATTTATTTACAAAAACTCTACAAAAAAATGTTCTGAGACGTCCCGATCATGAAAATAATTCCCTGTAAGATTTCAGTTTGCATTTAGAGGATGAGAAATAACACCTTTTGAGTTTTAGTCTTTTTTATTGCTTTTTATTGCTAACTTTAAGAAGTTAAAATTCAGAAACTAAATGTGTATTTACTATGTATTGGGATATGGGATGTTAATAGTGGAATTCATGTAAACTGTAACATTTTAATATGTAACATTTCTATGGTAAACACTAAAAAAACTTTTTTTGTGTGTCCAGAATAAAGGGACCTCAAATTGTTAAATATACAGACTAAAGCACACCTGAGAATGCAAAGGCACGTCTGTGTGCTGTTGGTGAGGCGACAGAAACCAAAGCGCTGGCATCCCTCTAGGTCCGTCAAGACAAAAGTAAAGTGCTGCACAGCGACACCATCCTTCGGTCTGGAGAGACGAGCATGGTGAGAAGAGGACGTTTAGATGAAAATAAACAAGCAGGAGATGTAACCAGATGTGCAGCTAAAACTCTGACACTTTCCCAGTTCATACACACCTTTGTATGTCATATGGGAAGCAGAACCTTGGAAGAGTTTGACTAGATTCCTAGAAAATAGGTCAGGAATTAGCAAAATAAAAAGGGAGAGACACAAACAAGACAGCTACGGTAAAGTGCAAGAAATTAATGCGCTCACAACTATTACAGGTTTATGATTAGGGTTACACCAGGAGCAAAGTAAACACTGCCTTTTGTGCAAGCAATGAGAAAATGTGATAAAAAAGTGAAAGGAAAAAAGTCAAACTATGTAGACATGTTGAAACATTGTTAGTGTTGATCAAATGAACTTAACAAGCAAGACTTTCTGCATATTTTTTTAAATAAATTTAGACAAGACCTGTAGGCTGAACTAAAATCCAAAACATGTCTATGAACATGCAATGTTTGGAGGGTAAAATCAAGGTACTATTATTTTCAAATATTATCAAATATTCACAATATGTTCCCTGGAGCAGCAGTGGCTACCTCGTCGCTGAAGTCTTCTGGAAACTGAAACTTCACTCCAGGATCTGCAATATTAAAGCAATAGAATGAAATAAGTACTAAAAAACAATGAACAAACTACATCACACAGGAGCATTTCAGTAAGTTAGAATTTCAGCAAAAAGATTCAATGATTCAATTCATTGAAAATTAAAATATTACATGAATTCAATAGTATTATTTTTAAAAAGTATGTCTATGTACTGTAAAGTATATTAACTCAATATTTAGTAAGGGCTTCTATTGCAGGAATTACTGCATCAGTGCAGAGTGGCATGAAAGTAATCAGCCTGTGGCTCTGCTGAGGTATTCAGGAAGCCCGGGCTGTTTTGACAGAGGTCTTCAATTTGTTTGCATTGTTGGGTCTGGTATCTTTCATCTTCTTGTTTTTGGTCCCAAAATTGCAAGGTAATAAAAAAAATGAACAAAACGCCATGGATTCAGACTGGAATTTAAGCAACGTAATGATGTCTAATAATAAATCAACCAACTACCACTTTAAAACACCCCCAGGTTAAAGGGGTTTCCTGTCAAAACAGGACCCCGAATGCAGTTACTTTCAGGAGGTTAGATGACAAAAATAGTGTCTATACTGGTCTTTGCAAAAAACAAACAAAACAAAAAATCTGTCAGGCAGGTGCATCCAAAACCCTGCTACTTGAGTCCTGACCAACACCAGCAACATGGATCTTATCACATCAGTACTTAAATCATTGCACTGCCTCCCTGTTTGTAAAAGGTATAAATATTGTGTATTAGATACTGAATTGTCTTGGTCTTAAATACTCTTCAGAGTTGCTGGTCAGATGTCAACTATAGACCCTTCGGGTTATCAATGACCTGTTTACTGTCTGTTTCCGGGACTAGAAACAAACAAGGGTTTAATAATAATGGCTTCCATTTATATAGCGCTTTTCAAGACTCTCAAAGCACTTTGCAACTCCATTATTCATTCACTCTCACATTCACACACTGGTGGAAGCAAGCTAGGATTATAGCCACAGCTGCCCTGGGGCAGACTGACAGAAGCGAGGCTACCATATCGCGCCATCGGTCCTTCTGGCCAACACCAGAAGGCAAGGTGTCTTGCCCAAGGACACAACGACATGTAGCAGGTGGAAGCTGGAATCGAACCCACAATTTTCGGGGTTGCAGGCTGACAACTCTACCATTACAGCCGCCCAGTCTCCTTGCTTCTTAGATCTGGAACAAACTCCATGAAAAACTGTAATGTTCAGAGACTGTTGACTCTTTTGAATTAAGACTCAGAATATTACTGTTTACCATAAAGGCTGGAGAGTACTTTATCATTTTTTTTATATCTCAGCTTTTTTGTGTAGCTTAAATTTTGTAAGTGTTTTTTTTATCATGCACAAAAAAACTTGTCTTGCCTTCTTCTTGAGATTTTTTTTATAGGGCTTAAGTTGGTTAAATTCACAAGCCAATCAAGCACAGTGATGCCAATGTCACTAAAGCAGGTATTGGTACTTTTGGCTATGTGACGAGGTACCAAGCCCTGCTGGAAAATGAAATGAGCATCTCTATAAACGTTGTCACTGTCAGCAGACAGAACCATTAAAGTTCTCCAATATTTCTTGATAGACTGCTGTATTGACTTTGGACTTGAAAAAACACAGTGGACCAACACCAACAAATGACATGGCTCCGAAGCTTCACAGTGAATCTCAAGCAGCTTGAATTCTGTCTCTCCCACTTCTTCCTGACTCTAGGAACGTCATGTCTAACTGGAATGCAAAGTTCAATTTCATCATAGAAAATTTTAAAAAAGTAAAAAAAGATTTAGGACTACTGAGCAACTCTGTCCTTTTTCTGCTCTGTCTACTGTAAGATACTGCTTGAATACACTAATGACCTTTCATGACCTGTCTTCCTTCTATAGGGTGTCAAAGGCTGTTTGCTGGACAACTGCCAAGTCAGCAGTCTCCCCCTTGATTGTGTTGACCATAAAATGCACATAACTTGACATTTCAGTATTTTGACTGGACTAATGTAACATTGTAATTTTGGACTATCATTAGCTGCAAGTTATCTCTGGTTCAGGATTGTCTTAACACAAGAAATGCAGCAGTTGTGGCACCTTGAATCACCTTGTTGTGATTGTAGTGTGCTATACAAATAAAATTGCCTTGCCTTGCCTTGTCCTGGTTACGTCTGTATGTGGCAGCTCTAGAAGCGTTGCAATCCAAACCTCAGGAAACTCCCCCATAACTCTTGGATGGACTTTTCTTTGCAATCCTCTAGATCAGTGGTTCCCAAACTATTTATGGTGGGCCCCCCTTTGGTTAGGAATATGTTCACACCACCCCAGTATAATTATTACTTTTTTTAAATTATTGTGTTGTATTATTGTATTTTATTATTTTTAAGGCAAGGCAATTTTATTTGTACAGCACATTGTCAACAACAAGGTAATTCAAGGTGTTTTACATGATTAAGGGGTAAAATAAAAATAGCAGTAAAACACAGACAATGCATATAAAGGAAAAACAGCAATAAAGCAAGAAGCACACACAAAATATATGATACATTAGAAAACATTACTCAAAGGCAGCTCTACACAGATTAGTTTTTAGTTGTGATTTAAAAGAACTCAGTGTTTCAGCAGCTTTGCAGTTGTCTGGAAGTTTGTTTCAGATTAGAGGAGCATAGAAACTGAAAGCTGCTTCTCCATGTTTGGTGTCCATGGTCTCCATGTCTCATTCTAGGGATGTTGAGTAGACTGAAATTAGAGGACCTGAGTGGTCTGGGGGGTTGGTATGGTAACAGCAGATCTTCAATATACTTTGGCGCTAAGCCATTCAATGATTTATAAACTAGTAGAAGTATTTAGTCTATTCTCTGAGCTACAGGGAGCCAGTGTAAGGACTTTAGAACTGGGGTGATGTGCTCTATTTTCTTGGTTCTAGTGAGGACACGAGCAGCAGCGTTCTGGATCAGCTGCAGTTGTCTAATTGATTTTTGACTTTTTAGGCAGACCTGTGAGGACGCTGTTGTAGTAATCGATCCGACCAAAGATAAACGCATGGATGAGTTGTTTGAGGTCCTGTAGCGACAGCAGTCCTTTAATCCTAGAAATGTTCTTCAGGTGATGGAAGGCTGACTTTGTTATTGCCTTGTCATAGTGTAGCAATATCTAACATTGCTTTCAATACATTTTTAATGCCTCTCTGTACACAACTGGTTTAAAACATAAAGGACTCTGAGAGAGGAAAGAAACAACTGTGGAGGTTGTTTTGCAAAACTGAGGTCTTCAATCATCACAACTTTTCATTAACTGGTGTGAGCCTGTTGTGATGTCACTTTATCTGCCAGGTGGAGGTGTGTGTTTATTTATTTTTTATTTGGCTTTTTTCACATAGTAAAAAAGTACCAGCAGAATTACAAATGTATAAGAAAATGTGATGGAAGGCTACCAAAAAACCCTCAATGGGGATTAATATGCGGCAACCAGTTTGTGACCTGCATCACTAAATTTGGTTAATTGAACATTGCTTTCAGAAATATGCCACTGTATGTGCATTTCATTAAAAACTTGTTATGCAAAAATCGTGGCTTTGACAGGCTGTGTTTTGATGTAGTTGACTGTGCAGAAGACATTGATCATTACACCTTTCAGCTCGTGACTTGGCTAAACCAAAGGCAAGATATTCTTGGTCATTTTTTTAACTCTTTGGCTTGGAAAGAAGTTGGTAAAGAAGCTTATTTGGCAAGGTTTTATCTTCTGCTTTGCGTTTATGTGGGAGGCTCGTCAAATACCTGTCACATACCTCGTCAAATACCTAGCATTAATATTTAATGCTAAATAAATGCTTAATAAATGCTTGCAAAAATAAATTATTCAATGCTTAATATTAGCATTTAATTTTTATCCATTCATACCACCCCACCCAAGGGGGCGTGCCCCCCTACCTTGGGAACCACTGCTCTAGATGCTGTTTTTTACCTTTTGCTTGTGCTCCGTTTTCTACCACCTTTTCCTTCCACTTAACTTTAAATCAATATGCTTGAATACACTAATGACCTTTCATGACCTGTCTTCCTTCTATAGGGTGTCAAAGGCTGTTTGCTGGACAACTGCCAAGTCAGCAGTCTCCCCCTTGATTGTGTTGACCATAAAATGCACATAACTTGACATTTCAGTATTTTGACTGGACTAATGTAATTTTGTAATTTTGGACTATTATTAGCTGCAAGTTATAATAATTGAGATTAAAATGAATAAACACTTAAAGTATGTCATCCTGTGTGTAAATTAATCTTCATAAAAGTTAAAGTTTTGAATTTCTGAATAACTGAAATAAAGTAAACTTTTAATTACCGTATATCAACAACTTATTTGGACACACCTCTATTGTGGCAAGAAAAGCAATAGTAATTTCACAAGACAACAATACATAAAAAATGTTTAAAGGATTAAAAAATCTTGAATTTGAAATCTCATCAGGTCAGTATTGAGTCCTTTAGATCCCATAGAGAGTTAACAGGATGCTCTCTTTGAGTTTATTTGTGACTAAAAAGGCATTGTGGTTTCTTCTGATCACATGACAGGAAGAATGTGTGACAGTTAGTACAGCACAAACAGCTCCACATACACTACCGTTCAAAAGTTTGGGGTCACCCAAACAATTTTGTGTTTTCCATGAAAAGTCACACTTATTCACCACCATACGTTGTGAAATGAATAGAAAATAGAGTCAAGACATTGACAAGGTTAGAAATAATGATTTGTATTTGAAATGAGATTTTTTTTACATCAAACTTTGCTTTCGTCAAAGAATCCTCCATTTGCAGCAATTACAGCATTGCAGACCTTTGGCATTCTAGCTGTTAATTTGTTGAGGTAATCTGGAGAAATTGCACCCCACGCTTCTAGAAGCAGCTCCCACAATTTGGATTGGTTGGATGGGCACTTCTTGCGTACCATAAGGTCAAGCTGCTCCCACAACAGCTCAATGGGGTTCAAATCTGGTGACTGCGCTGGCCACTCCATTACCGATAGAATACCAGCTGCCTGCTTCTTCTCTAAATAGTTCTTGCACAATTTGGAGGTGTGTTTTGGGTCATTGTCCTGTTGTAGGATGAAATTGGCTCCAATCAAGCGCTGTCCACTGGGCATGGCATGGCGTTGCAAAATGGAGTGATAGCCTTCCTTATTCAGAATCCCTTTTACCCTGTACAAATCTCCCACCTTACCAGCACCAAAGCAACCCCAGACCATCACATTACCTCCACCATGCTTAACAGATGGCGTCAGGCATTCTTCCAGCATCTTTTCAGTTGTTCTGCATCTCACAAACGTTCTTCTTTGTGATCCAAACACCTCAAACTTGGATTCATCCGTCCACAACACTTTTTTCCAGTCTTCCTCTGTCCAATGTCTGTGTTCTTTTGCCCATCTTAATCCTTTTCTTTTATTGGCCAGTCTCAGATATGGCTTTTTCTTTGCCACTCTGCCCTGAAGCCCAGAATCCCGCAGCCGCCTCTTCACTGTAGATGTTGACACTGGTGTTTTGCGGGTACTATTTAATGAAGATGCCAGTTGGGGACCTGTGAGGCGTCTGTTTCTCAAACTAGAGACTCTAATGTACTTATCTTCTTGCTCAGTTGTGCAACGCGGCCTCCCACTTCTTTTTCTACTCTGGTTAGAGCCTGTTTGTGCTGTCCTCTGAAGGGAGTAGTACACACCGTTGTAGGAAATCTTCAATTTCTTAGCAATTTCTCGCATGGAATAGCCTTCATTTCTAAGAACAAGAATAGACTGTCGAGTTTCAGATGAAAGTTCTCTTTTTCTGGCCATTTTGAGCGTTTAATTGACCCCACAAATGTGATGCTCCAGAAACTCAATCTGCTCAAAGGAAGGTCAGTTTTGTAGCTTCTGTACCGAGCTAAACTGTTTTCAGATGTGTGAACATGATTGCACAAGGGTTTTCTAATCATCAATTAGCCTTCTGAGCCAATGAGCAAACACATTGTACCATTAGAACACTGGAGAGTGATAGTTGCTGGAAATGGGCCTCTATACACCTATGTAGATATTGCACCAAGAATAGTCATTTACCACATTAGCAATGTATAGAGTGTATTTCTTTAAAGTTAAGACTAGTTTAAAGTTATCTTCATTGAAAAGAACAGTGCTTTTCCTTCAAAAATAAGGACATTTCAATGTGACCCCAAATTTTGAACGGTAGTGTATACAACGTTTAGGTATTTTATTTTCCTGATTCCCATAAATCAACATCATTTTATGTTAGAGGCCACTTTCAAACGTTGGTGTAACGACTGTTTGAGTCATGAGTCGCAGACTCTGTGCAATTCAGTTTGTGCAATCCATTGAGTCATGTTGGAGTATATCAACTCCAAGGTACACTGAGTGAAAGGAAAACACCCGAGGAGTAACTTAATTGTAGCAGACAGTATTTTACAACAAATAAAAATAAGACAACTTGAGTTCAATAAAAGCATTTCATAGGAAATAAAACCAAACTATTAGCTATGAAATAATGCACACTGATAACTGATTACACAATGATAGGAAAATAAATATGATTTAAAAGTGACTTATGTTACTGAAATCACAATTTAAAGCCCAAAAAGATTGATCGACATTTTATTGTGATTGAAGCTTTCTAAAGTCTACACATATCTTAAATGACTTAATATAGGTTTCTAGGAAGAAGCAAATACCACAATTCAACAGCCTCCTCTGTTTTCAACCTATTTTAGCAACCTGCGTTATATAGATTAATCTGTAGATGACAAACTTAAGCAGTGCTCACAATAGAGCCAGACATGTATGGCTCATTCTGGTTGATCCAAAAGCTATGATTTTCCTCACCTTTGTCTCTGGCTACAGGGCATGTTGCTTCAAAGAACCAGTAGAAAGTTCGCTCAGGGTTTTGTCTGACAGGAAAGACATTAACACCATATGTGTGAGATTATTGTTAGTATGACATGTGTGTTCACATATATTCAGAAATTTAAAAAAAAGCTGTTAAACATTTATCACAAGCTGAGTGGGAACAAGTAGGACTATAAAACATCTGCGGTATTAAAGAAAAAGAAGTGTTTTAATGCCAATAGTATTATATAGATAAATGCATGTCAGAATAAATAAATATAGGCTAAACTGCCTAATACAGGTGTACTACAAAACAAAAAACAAAAACAGCCAAATGAAGGAACAGTAAGAGCAAGTCCACTATTATGCGTATGGTAGCAGATACAGGGCCAGCAGTTGCTGCAGGAAACTTCCTGTGCAGTTTTGTGAGAGGAAGTTAATAAAAACCACAAGAACTAAGTGAGAGGCAGAGTGACTATGATGGAGGTCGACAAAAAAGAAAAAAAATCATACATCAACTAACTTACTTCAGTCGGGAGCCCATCCTGCCTGAATGTGACTGTTTCCATGTGTTTGTCCTGGAGGAGAGAGGTCCTCAGTGGTTTGTTAGATGAGTGCCATAGCTCTGATGAAGCACTGTTACGGATGAAGGCAGACGGCCAGCAGAAGCAGCAGTCTGCTCCGTCAGCGCCAGAGTGACAGAACACTTCCTGATCTGTCTTGAATATGCTCTAGTCAATGTATAAATGACGTGAGTTATGAGACAGCCTCTGAGAGAGGAACTTCTCATAATTTGGTTTGTCCTAGCTGTTTAAATTTAAAAGTGCTCATCAGATCTAAATATTAATCCTCCTCAAAGGGAAAATATCCCACTTAGTTAGTAAAATGTCTTCAAATGTTTATTTGGTGGATGTCGAAATAACAGAACAGCTGTCAGAGGATGTATGTTTAATGTATGGAGTTCTATTTGGAGTTCTAACATCAGTAGATCTGTCAGCAAGAATCCGGTTTAACTTGATTTATGCAGTCATCCATGCTCACATTTGTGCATCATTATTGAGAATAGGCACAGTTGACTTTTTATGCTTCCTTCTAATGTTCACATAAAATAGAGGTTAGATTAACATCACAATACATTCGTAGCTTCATGTCTCCTGGCTAGAAAGAGGCAAAAATACATAAATAAAAAAATCCACATCCTGCTCAGAAAGGCGCTTTGCACACAGGCCCTTTGCTGCCCCCCGGTGTCACTTGGGGACATCTGAAAACTACAAGTCTCCATTTTGATTACCGGCAGTTTTTATTTGGCGTTATCCAAGATGAAAACTGAAAGAACATTTTTAAACAATGATTCAAAAACACAAAATACAGCAATAGAAGTGATCACACGGACAGAGACTTGTTTAACAATATATTTATTTCAACCAATGCCAAATCAGACAAGTGATCAAACTGGGCCCAGTATGAAAGATTATCTGGTGATAATGAAGATGAACAAAAAGCTATAGACAAAATACCACTCGCACACGTCTTTGTTACCTCTACAAGGCTCAGCTACGTATTTAGTGTGTGAATCCTACTCTGGCAGAAGGAGAAAAAAACAATAAGAGGCAGTGAAGAGATGACATGACATGAAAAAGAGCAGGGAGAGGACAAGACTGGAAGAAGTAAAAACTAAAAAGAGCAGAGTAGGACTTGGATAAACGGATGGATGAGTGACGATAAGAAGTGATGAGTGACTTTAGAATTAGGCCACTTCCTCTTCTCCTTCCTCCTCGAACTCCCCTTCCTCGGCTGTGGCGTCCTGGTACTGCTGGTACTCGGACACCAAGTCGTTCATGTTGCTCTCCGCCTCAGTGAACTCCATTTCATCCATGCCTTCTCCGGTGTACCAGTGGAGGAAGGCCTTGCGCCGGAACATGGCAGTGAATTGCTCGGAGATGCGCTTGAACAACTCCTGGATGGCCGTGCTGTTGCCGATGAAGGTGGCGGCCATCTTGAGCCCGCGGGGCGGAATGTCGCACACCGCCGTCTTGACGTTGTTGGGGATCCACTCCACAAAATAGCTGCTGTTTTTGTTCTGCACATTCAGCATCTGCTCGTCCACCTCCTTCATGGACATACGGCCTCGGAAGACGGCGGCCACGGTCAGGTAGCGGCCGTGGCGTGGGTCGCAGGCTGCCATCATGTTCTTGGCGTCGAACATCTGCTGAGTGAGTTCGGGCACAGAAAGAGCTCTGTACTGCTGGCTGCCCCTGCTGGTCAGAGGCGCGAAGCCGGGCATGAAGAAGTGCAGACGGGGGAAGGGGACCATGTTGACAGCCAGTTTGCGGAGGTCGGCATTGAGCTGGCCAGGAAACCGCAGGCAAGTCGTCACCCCACTCATGGTGGCAGAGACCAGATGATTGAGGTCTCCGTAAGTGGGTGTGGTGAGTTTGAGGGTACGGAAGCAGATGTCATACAGGGCCTCGTTGTCAATGCAGTAGGTCTCGTCAGTGTTCTCAACCAGCTGGTGCACAGAGAGGGTGGCATTGTAGGGCTCCACCACAGTGTCTGACACCTGCACAAACAATACTCAAGTTCAGGGTGAAAACAAAAATGTACCAAGAATTAAAGTGACATGACCATCATACCTTGGGAGAAGGCACCACACTGAAGGTGTTCATGATACGATCGGGGTACTCCTCCCGGATTTTGCTGATGAGCAGGGTTCCCATACCGGAGCCGGTACCACCACCCAGGGAGTGTGTGAGCTGAAAACCCTGGAGGCAGTCGCAGCTCTCGGCCTCCTTCCTCACAACATCCATGACTGAGTCCACCAACTCGGCTCCCTCTGTGTAGTGGCCCTTTGCCCAGTTGTTACCTGCTCCACTCTGGCCTGTAATAGCAGGATTAGAATGTTGAACTGCTGCTAGGGTTATGTACTTCACAACAGGGGTGTAACAAGATCTTGCAGCATAAGATCTTACAATACTAAGACCACAATATTTTTTTGGAGAAAACATTTCTTTCTCAAAAAGCAGTTTGGTGCACAGTTTAATTACTTTTTGTTGCTTATCAATTGTAGATCCCATCTTGGAAGGACAAATTGTTTATATTTTTTGATCTGATAAAGATTTTTTTACATACTGTACATGCACCTTGTCAAATAAACCAATAATTCAATATGTGGAATTAACAAAAAAAATTAACATGATTTATGAATTAAAGTCCATGTTTCTAGTTGCATACCAAAGACAAAGTTGTCTGGCCTGAAGATCTGTCCGAAAGGGCCAGAGCGGACAGAATCCATTGTGCCTGGCTCCAGATCCACTAAGATGGCCCTTGGCACATACTTTCCACCTGGAACAGATATTCATGTGTGTGTTTTTCTTTCCTTAAGGGGAAAAATAACATTTCTAAGTAGAGTAAATATTGAGACAAATCACATAATCAAACCTGAAGCCTCATTGTAGTAGACATTGATCCTATCCAGCTGCAGATCGCTGTCCCCATGATAGGTTCCAGTAGGATCAATCCCATGCTCGTCACTGATCACCTCCCAGAACTAGACAGATCGATACAATGACATGATCACGTTAAAACATTTTGGAAAAAAATCCTAAATGCACAACATGCAACTAGAAAAGCACTCAGAGAGCACAGACCTCTGTCAGAGCCACTCACTGTTCCTGGTCCCATTGCGGACATTTCCTGAAAATTTCATCGAAATCTGTTCACTTTTTGAGTTATGTTGCTAACAGACAGTCAGACACGGGCACCAAAACATAACCTCCTGGTGAGGGTAATAAATTACTGCACATCCCACCATGCTTAATGAAAGTAACTATGTTACTACAGTGAGTCTACAGCTGCTTGTTTCTTAATTGATCTGATTAACTCATCAAGGGCTTGTTATTCAATATTGTGTGTTGCATGTTCATAAATCAGTGCTGACAACGTAAATACAATAAAATAAACTTACCAGGTAAAATATTACCTGGTAAGTATTAATACATGCAGGACTTATTATCTACAGTGGGGCAAAAAAGTATTTGGTCAGCCACCAATTGTGCAAGTTCTCCCACTTAAAAAGATGAGAGGTCTGTAATTTTCATCATAGGTATACCTCAACTATGAGGAAAAAACAATCCAGAAAATCACATGGTCTGATTTTTAAAGAATGTATTTGCAAATTATGGTGAAAAATAAGTACTTGGTCAATTACAAAAGTTAATCTCAGTATTTTGTTATATTCCATTTGTTGGCCATGACAGAAGTATAACTTTTTCTGTAAGTCTTCAAATGGTTTTCACACACTGTTGCTGATATTTTGGCACACTCCTCCAGGCAGATCTCTTCTAGAGCAGTGATGTTTTGGGGATGTCGCTGGGCAACACTGACTTTCAACTCCCTCTAAAGATTTTCTATCGGGTTGAGATCTGGTGACTGGCTAGGCCACTCTAGGACCTTGAAATGCTTCTTATGAAGCCACTCCTTCGTTACCCGTGCGATGTGTTTGGGATCATTGTCATACTGAAAAGACCAAGCCACGTTTCATCTTCAATGCCCTTTCTGATGGAAGGAGGTTTTCACTCAAAATATCACGATACATGGCCCCATTCATTGTTTCTTTTACACAGATTAGTCGTCCTGGTCCCTTTGCAGAAAAGCAGCCCCAAAGCATGATGTTTCCACCCCCATGCTTAACATTAGGTATGGTGTTCTTTGGATGCACTCGGCCTTCTTTCTCCTCCAAGTTTTTACCAAAAAGTTGTCTTTTGCTTTCATCTGACCAAATGACTTTCTCCCAATCCTCTTTTGGATCATCCAAATACTCTCTAGCAAACTTCAGACAGGCCTAGTTAAGCCAGGACACGTCTGGCACTGCAGGATTTGAGTCTCTGGCGGCGTAGTGTGTTACTGATGGTAGCCTTTGTTACTTTGGTCCCAGCTCTCTCCAGGTCATTCACTACGTCCCACCATGTGGTTCAGGGATTTTTGCTCACTGTTCTTGTAATCATTTTGACCCCACGGGGTGAGATCTTGCCTGGAGACCCAGATCGAGGGAGATTTATCAGTGTTCTTGTATGCCTTCCATTTTCTAATAATTGCTCCCACAGTTGATTTCTTCACACCAAGCTGCTTACCTATTGCAGATTCAGTCTCCCCAGCCTGGTGCAGGTCTACAATTCTGTTTCTGGTGTCCTTTGAAAGCTCTTTGGTTTTGGCCATAGTGGAGTTTGGAGTGTGACTGTTTGAGGTGGTGGACAGGTGTCTTTTATACTGATAACGAGTTCAAACAGGTGCCATTAATACAGGTAACGAGTGGAGGACAGAGGAGCCTCTTACAGTGCGTTCACACCAAACGCGTTTGAAGCGTCAAGGGCGTCGGGTTTACATGTCAAGTCAATGCAGAAGCGCGCTGATGCGCGTTGGGGTTTCTGCATCGCGTCACGCGCGTTTTTTGCGTCGTGAAAATGCATTTCTGCCTCATTCGTGCATCAAATTTGCGCAAATGAAGCGTTTGACGGATGTCAGAAAATACGTGCGTCATTTTATGTGTTGCATTTTGTGCATTCGCGCGTGATGCAAGTTTTTGCATCTGCCGCAGAAGTTGAAAAATCTGAACTTCGGCGTCAATTCGTGCTGCGTCAACCAATTAGGAGCCTGTGACGTGGTGTCACGTGATGCTGTGACCTAGTTCACCGGGTCAGGTCAGGCAAAATCTTTCATTCAACATGGAGGAAATACTGATAACGGCCGTGGCTAATCACTCTGAGCTATACGACACCACTTGCTTTCTCTACAGAGACAGGAATAAAAAGGACCTAGCTTGGAGAAATATGAGTGAGGATATAGCGCAACCTGGTAAGTTCAGTTCACTTTTGAAAGTTTTCCCGTTACTGACCCAACAAACCTGCGCAGGGTACTCTCCACTTTAAATAGAGACTCTCTTTTACAACGCTAGATCGACAGCTGCCATCTTGCAAAAACACCGTCTAGCACTAGATCCTCCCACAAGTTGCGCATTTCTGGCTTGACTTCGAATTCGCTTTGGACGCGCGTCGAGCTGCAAATGTTCAACCGTCAAACTTTGGCGTGTGGCGCGCTCTTGATGCTTTGGTGTGAACGCACCGTTACAGAAGTTACAGGTCTGTGAGAGCCAGATATCTTGCTTGTTTGTAGGTGACCAAATACTTATTTTCCACCATAATTTGCAAATAAATTCTTTAAAAATCAGACCATGTGATTTTCAGCATTTTTCTCTCATTTTGTCTCTAATTGTTGAGGTATACCCATGATAAAAATTACAGGCCTCTCATCTTTTTGAGTGGGAGAACTTGCACAATTGGTGGCTGATTAAATACTGTTTTACCCCACTGTATATTGTTTTAGTCTGCAACATGTAGATGTGTTCCTGGTTCAACACACACAAATCAAATAATTAAACTGCCTCCTCAGCATGCAGTTAGGTTCTATGGGGTCCTGCTGATGACCTAATTATCTGGAGTTTGACACCTGTGGCCTAGGCACAAATTACTCCAAAGCCCTTAAGGACACATTAAAACTGGCCTTCAACCACAATACTGCAGATGGAATTTTATCTCAAGGAAGCATCTTTTCAATTCGATTTTTTCCCCATTTTTTAAAGTTTTGTGTTCACCTTGAAGAGACTTGTGATTTGTACATCGTTGCATTACTGCTGTTTTTCGTCCTTTTTCTACATTTAAAATTTTAGAAGCTGCAACATTTTCTAGAGTATGTAAAGACATCATTTACAGAAAAATAAATTAAAAGAAAAAATAAGCGAAACTTTCAAAGGAAAGGGCCCCAGCTGGCTGCAGGACCTCAAGTGTCATCTTTCTCTATCCAAAAATACATACAAGTGTAAAAGATTGTGTTCACAAGGCATTTTATTTAAATAATTTTGTTTTGAATCTCAATTTTTTAATGTCTCTTTGTTTCAAGGCAAAAATATGTTTTACCTTTTTTCAAAACAGTATATTCAACGTGACCTTTAGGCTGATTAAGGCCTGATTCATACTAGGGGTGCACGATTTTGACAAAAAACCTAATTGCGGTTTTTCTGACAAATATTGCGATTGCGATGCGATTTTCGATTTTTACTTTCGATACTTTTAAGTGCATAAAACTAAAATTATGAATGAAATATATTGTTACTTTTACAACACAGTCTTGTACAACTTGACACACATGCGAACAATATACAATAACCAAAAAAATATTTGTGGCCAGGGCCCTCTTCTGGCTTGTATCTGCTGTTGAACCTGAAAAATCTCTAATATAAACTACATAGTGATTGAGGTAATGAGATTGTTCAATGCTTCGTGATTATTAAATACCTGAACCTAAATACAAAAGAATAATAAGACATAATGGAAATTAACTTAAACAGGTAGCTATTTCTTTTATTTTTATTGACGAATCTTTGCCATTGAAAAATAGAAAATGAACTCTTATTAGATTTAGATTTACAATTAGAAAACAAAATCTTCTGCAGTCCACTGCCATTTACCAAACATGAAACTGTTATATTGCACACATTTTAAAATAAATGACAATAACAATTAAAAACAAGACCTTATCCAGCCTTCTGCAAGATAAGACGTAGTAACCTGACAGTAGGGTTGCCAACTCCCAGCAAAACGAATAAGGAACCACCCCACCCTCCGCCTCATGATGCTTGATCGAACTAGTCGACTTTAATTTAATGCACGTGTAAAACAAATGCACAGAAATGAATTATTTTTCTATAATAATTAAATAGATTCAACATCTTTCTTTGCTAGAACTGCAGACTGCACAGATGGTACCTTCCCGAAGGAAAAAGGACTATAGCTTAGTAGGATACTGTATTAGACTTAATATTTGCTGTATACGATAAAGGATTTATGACCACTACATCCAAGTGGTTGTAAGATTCAGATAAATATTTATTAAAAGCTAGACATTTTAAATGAGAATAAGAGAAGTATGTATTTGTGCCCCCCTTTTCCTGTTAATGCCCTACCTGGCCCCCGGGCAAAACTTTGCTAGAGCCGCCCCTGCACAGTTACCAGCTACATAAAACGATCCTGGTGTTATTTGTCTCTCAGAAACAGTTTATAACTTCCCTTCAACTCATTCATGTCACCTAAAAGGTAAACGTGTTTCTCCATCAGCTGTTCAGCTCTGATGATTCAGTAAGAACATCTCCTGGTTTCATCTTCATGTTTCCATCTCTCCACATATCCAAACCGATATCATGACCAGCAGCTGTTACGGCTGTGGCTCCAGCAAACATCAGAAAGTAATATTAAATCAATTCTAACAACAGTTTATCAAGCTTAAACGTGCTGCTGTTGTTTAGCACGACACCCGCTGGTTTCCTCTATCTGCTCAAAGTCCGCGATAAACAAACAGAAACGGGACTGCGACAGAAAAGCCGATCAGCTGATCATTGATCAGTTTCATGATTGAAGGAGCAACAGGAGAGGGAGGGGAGAGAATGAGAGAAGACGAGGCAGCTGCGCAGCGTATAGACACAGGATAACTCCAGCTTTGTGTCTATTTTTCATTCTAGCTGAAATACGACAAATCGTTCCTTCTCACCTTAATACGGAACGCGTAATATTTTCTCTGAATACGGGACGATTCCGTTTTTACGGGACGGTTGGCAACCTGAGCGCGGCAGCGGAGAGAGACTGACAGCAGAGATCTGCAGCCAGGTTCCTCTCCCGCTACCTGCTGAGAACAGTGAGAAATACATTCTGCTTTCACATTGAACAAGTCGGCAAAAGTCTCTAGCAACACATGGAAAAGCCGCTAGATTTGTCACTAGTCACTTTTTGAAAAAAAACGTTGCCAGGGGGGTCGGCAAAGTTTGACAAAGTCATCAAGTTGGCAACACTGCTCTGCATACAAGCTTGTTTCCCATCACCGTTTCTGATTGGCCAGCAAGCCAGGAATGCGAGACTCAACCATTTTGATTGGTGAATAGGTTTGTCACTCAAGCGTCAGGGGCGGGGGAAAAATCTCAGCCTCCTGAAGTTAGGTTATCGCAGGAGTTAAAACCTCAATATCGATGCGATAAAGGTTAATCGTGCAGCCCTAATTCATACCTACCAGCTTGATCTACTGTTTGCATGACCACGAAGCTTGTGTGTTGTAAATGTTGTGACCTGTACCTGCCCACTAGGGTTTGCTAGAACTCTTCGAGGTATGTAGGCCAGATTTTTGGGATGGTGCCGATTGCTCGCATTGACAGTGACAATGATACTGCCATTCGACGGTAACGCTTACTTAACACACAGATCAAGAATACGGGTCAAATGTTGAGCAGAAGAGAAACAATGCTTGTTTTTAAGAAAAACCGAGCTTAGAGAATTGCCGTTTCCCCCTTGTTGTCCTAGTCTTTCTCTCTCTGGGAAAACAAGGACACCAAACTCCATTGTTTTTTTTTTTACTTTCTCTTCTGAGCAGAATATAAAAAAAAAACATTATCAACCCTTTTTGGGGCTACAGAAAAAAAAACTATTGTTGAGTGAAATGCTTTGGTTCGACTGAGCTGAGTATGAATATGGCAAGTTTCTGGGAGTGTAGTCCAAGTGTGTTTAGGCCTTTAAAAAAACCATTATACATTCATTCACTTACATTTATTCTAAATCACTTAAAAGGCTAAACATTAATCAAACATTGTTCTTTGTATAATCCATCATGTTTGTAACATAACAACCGTTTTTATTTTTGTGCACATTTGTGATTTTGGTTAATCGATTCCAATGTATATAAATAATCCCAGAATTTCATTATCACGCTTTCAACCTAGACGCATGATCTGTGCCATAATTTGAAATTATTTCAGATTAAATTGTTTGTTTTTGACGTAAAACTCTTGAAAAATGCTTCTAACACGCGTGCTGTAGACCCGTCTGTAACAATGACGATGCAGTTACTAATTTTATAATAAATGAAACTGATGCAGTATGACCAACATTTGATGAAAAAAAAAAAATTATGAGTTGACTGACAATGATATTACAATGTGGTAATTATTTTGTTAGTAATCTGCAGTCCTTCTAGCTCTTTCGGTGGCTGAGCCACACCCCTCTGTCTATGGCTACGTGCGCGCGCGAGTGCGCGGTCACACACAACGATGCGCATGAATTAATACAATATTTTAGTTAGACAGTTAATATCCACATAAATCCCCAAAACACGTTCTCCACTTGCTGTGCGGCTCCAATCGAGTACAGCAGTCGCCCATTGAACGGACTTCATGTGACAGCAGCGGGGATGTCTCGGATTGCCACCGCCCATCTTGAAGGATGCTATTGTATGCTACCCTCACGGCTCTCTTATGTGCGACACTTTCCTCCCCACTATGTTTGACCTACTTAGTCTTTCCTGAGGACGGCGTGATCTCTTGAGCTTTCACGCCACGACCAGCAGCCGCCAACTCGTATTTAGTTACATAGAAAAACAGCTGCCATTGCTAACAGTTAGATAAGACGTCAATAGACTGGCCGGTTGCCTCATCTCTCTCTCCCTACCTTCGCTCCAATCTGGTTTCCGCACTGCCCGGCCTGAAGATGCACAATCTCACGCATGTTGTCGATGCTGCGATGCAGGGAGTATGCTAACTGCTGGAGAAACGAAAGAAGGTGAGAAGAAAAACACTCAAAAGGTTTTTAGCGACTCTGTATGCTCTTGGCCCTCTCGTTCTGTTGAGTAGGGAGTCTGGCTGAATGGCGGAGGGGGTTTGTCACAAGGTTTTGAGCTCTCCGGTTTTGCCCTTCCCATCCAACTGCGGCTGCGCCGTTCCTGTCTGTGCTGCAGAATTACGTCATCTCCATGGCAACGAAAACTGGGCACAGCCGGTACGAATGGCCTGTCTAAACTGGCCGGCTGGAATAAAGCTGGAACGCAAAGAGACTAATCTTTGTTGTTGTTAAAAAAAACAACGATTATAGATTTCCTCTTTAGAGCTTAAATCACACCTTTCAGTAGGGTATCCAAACCGTAGCAGTTGCAAAAATTATATATATATATATTATCGTATATTTTTAGTGGTAGCCTACAGTCTACAATATGTCTGCTCTTGTTGATTGCAACACCACTTCTTCCCACCTCCACACACACATACCCACAGTGTGTTCGAAATTTCTTAAGTGTCCACGGTGTTAGCTTTGGCTGTGGAGATAATGCTGCTTTTCATTATTCCTTTGCTTGTTATTTTGTTTGAGTTGTTGCCCAGAGAGACAGGATGTTTGACTACAGAACCTGGAAGGAAGTTAGAGTGATAATATGGAAATGGCATGCAATCCTCATCCCACTTTTTATGCAGCAAACCGTTTTTAAAAGACAGCTTTAAACATGTCTGAAGAGTAAAGTAAACTAGCGTAACCTCTCATGAAATAGCATGCCGTTGAAAACAGGTATTTACATACAGTATAAGACAATGTTTTCTCACAATCTAAGTCAGTCTAATCTTTTACAGTTTTCAGATTAGGATTATTAATTAAAATGATTCCCATTAGCTAAAAGCCAGAAAAACAAGAGCGAGAATTAAGAGCATTTTTATTGCTTTCTTCAAAGGCAGACATGTACATACAGTGCACTGAGATCATCCCCCTAAAAGATGGAAAAGCTCAAATAATGATGACATGGCTTTATAAGACTCTGAGTGGATAATTCACCACATTTGAGTAAATCGGACGAACAGCTATGGATGTATCTTTAAGGCCCACATCAAGAACACTGTTTCCTTGTGTGACATCATGCGGGGGGAAAAAATCAGCCAAGGTATAAGTAAGAAAAGCATAGATGTTCTCAACTCCAGTTCATCTTTGGGTACATGTTCGAGATTACAGATGCCTGTAGGTAGGCCTACCATTTATCTCTTCAAACATATCTATGCAAATATAGCTGAGCTAGTAGTGGGCGATATAAACGTTGAAAGGGGGAAATGATATGAGTGGAACGGTAGACCGGGCTACCACAAGTGTATGCAAGGAGGATAAATACTGATGTTCTGTGTTTGTATTTACACTAGATATTGGAAGTTTAAATTGTGTTCTTTTCTATTTAACCAAAAAGAGGCCCGTTGAACTTGAAGCATTTTTAATTAAAATATGTGCAGCTTTATTTTCGTGCGATATTAAAAACTATAAATATGTAATAAGGAAAGCAGAAAGAAATGGGTTTTTTTTTACATTTTACGCTTCAATTAAAAATTTGAACTTTGTGTTCTCATAAAATGTAGCTTTTATTTGATTTAAGATATCTTCATCTGTATGTTGTGAGAATTGTTGTGTTGCAGTTTTCAAAAAAAAGATTTTAATATGTTTTACATGCATTTTGCTCAATAAATGCTCTTTAAGTGGCATTCTATACATTTTTGAGGTTGTTGTTCTGCACCAATGTATCTGTGAGAATGTTCATTAACAGTCATTTTGACATATATAAACAGATGGAAAAAATATATTGCAATAAATATCTTTACTGCACAAGTTTTAGATTATTTTGCAATATAGTTAAAGAATCACAAAGTACAAGATTGTCCAATTAGTTATAAAAGGTGTTTGAAGAAAAAAAAAGGGATCAAAAACTTGTAGAAAGTGAAAGTTTTTACTCTTTTAGATAGACAGATTGAAAAGTTTAGAAATGGATACCACCAAATGCATTTTGGACTCTATGAATTTGAACTAGTGATAACTTTGTAAATTTATGTAAGTTATTTTATGGAAAAACTGAAATTGAGAAATTTACAGCTCTTTACCAATGTAGTCATTATTAAAGGAAAAAAAAAACTATAACTGGCACAATCTACTGTCCATCGCTCTTTTTTGAACTTGTATCATATCCTGGCAATGTTTAGCACTGCTGCCTTGCAGCAAGAAAATCCTGGGTTTGAATCCTGGCTTGGCATCTTCCTGCATTGAGCTTGCATGTTCTCCCCCATGCATGCAGGAGACGGGAATTTGTCTCTATAAATTACCCTCAGGAGTCATTGTGTGAGTGCATGGTTGTTTGTCCTGTGCGTCTCTGGATATGTCGCTAATCACGGGGCAACAAAGAGACACACAGCCATGAACACTGAGTCTAACACTGAAGGGTGATTTAGGTTGGCCAGTAATGTAACATACGTATTTTGGATTGTGAGCAAAATCAAGAGAAGTGTCCTACACACACGCATGGGGAGAACATGCCACATCCATGCAGAAAGGCTCTAGTCAGGATTCAAACCTAGAACAATCTTGCTCCAAGGCAACAGTGCTAACAACTGAGCTACTGTGGAACCTATTGAAACACATTGTTATTAGCTTGTTACACTAATACGAGTTAGCCTGGTCGCTGAACATATAATTTAGCCAACGGTGTTTAACCTTTTGACTGGAACATGTTTAATTTCTGTTTGATTTTATTCTTTATATAGAGATGAATGGAACTCAGAGGAACAATCACCAAAGGATAAGAAGCCACCTGCACTTATTCTGGCTTCATTGTCCTTCACTTCAGTTCCTAACAGAAGTTCTCAAATCTTTCTTCACAGCATTTCTCTTGAAAGATCTTTAAAGAAGAACACATTAAATTTTTAAAAGATCAGTGTTTCTGAAGTATTGGTTCTTTTCAACTCCAATTCAAAGTTAATATTTACATTGCAAAAAATAATACACTGAAATTCCATCTGAGTACAGCTAAAGGTAGCCAAAGTACCAACAGTGGTACTTGTACCACAGTTTGGGAACCAAAGGTTTAGACGATACTTGGAATCAGGGAAAACTGCACAGTTAGTGTCAGACCTCTGCCCTGTCCTTACCTCAAATAGCCTCAACCAAATCCATAACACCCACAGTTCAATTACTGCCCAAAAACTATTCAAACACAGCCAACAGGGCAATAAACATCAGCTGGTGGGGACTTGTGTTTTGCAGTCTTTGAATATGTGCAACTAAAATGAAAATACACTGATAACTGACAACTGAAGAGGAAATAATTACATGGCTTTATATAAATGCATGTAAATTAATTCTTAATAAAAGTTACTAAGGGGTACACATCTGATCTTCAATATATTAAAAAAGCTTAACAGATGTTTGCCCTTGTTAGTATTTTATTTATATAATTCTATAAAATGATCAATGAACTGGATCAAGCCTTTAACTCCAGCAGTGAAAAAGAGATAAAAGTTCCATCCATCCATTTTCTGTACCCATCATTCCTATGCAGGGTTGCGGGGGCGGCTGGTGCCTATCTCCAGCTGTCATGGGGCGAGAGGCGGGGTACACCCTGGACAGGTCGCCAGTCCATCGCAGGGCAACACAGAGACATACAGGACAAACAAACATGCACACACACACACCTAAAGGTAATTTAGAGAAACCAATTCACCTAACAGTCATGTTTTTGGACTGTGGGAGGTAGCTGGAGTACCCAGAGAGAACCCACGTATGCACAGGGAGAACATGCAAACTCCATGCAGAAAGACCCCAGGACGAGATTTGAACCCAGGACCTTCTTGCTGCAAGGAAACAGGGCTACCAACTGCGCCACTGTGCAGCCCTGAGCTAAAAGTTCAATATAAAATAACCTGGAAAATGATAATAATAAAAAGTGATAATTGCTTGCAACTGCATCCATTGCTGACTAAGGTAATGGACTTTTTTTTTTTTTGCAAGGATACAGTGACAACATAAATAACTACAACAACTTGGTTTTGGCTATTCAAATACTATCACTGTTTCTAACAAGGAAAGAACATGTAATTTGCAATTAATTTATCTTCATAGATTATCTTAAGACCTCCACCTCAGTGTTAAACATTAGTGGAGCCCTGACTCCACTATACTTTGGCTCACTATGGCAACAAGTGCTTTGAATAGAACAGATTAGAAATAATCTTTTATTGTCCCACAGTGGGAAATTGAGGTGTACCAGAAGCAAGTTAAGGATACATGGAAGCATGTAATATGTAAACAAAACAGAAAAAATAAGAAACTAAGGTAAGGGCCAATTTACAACATAAGAAAAATAACATTGTACCGTTATTAAAAATAGTATACCAGGTAAAAAGAAATGAACAGCTGAGAAAAATACCATTATTTAAAAAAAAATACAAGATGTGTATATATGTTTCTCTTGCTGAATCTGCAACTTTAATTTTGGTCCATTCAGTCATGGTTTCCAAAAGCATCACAATGTCCTGGTTATCTGAGAAAATGCAGTAGGGATAACAGGTCCTGGATGGAATCCAAGTCTACAGTTCCTTCTCACAGCCCACTGCACAACATTTTACTGCAAATCAATGAAAATGTTTTTTTTTTAAATCCCCGGCATCAATATTCATGCAAGTATAGCTCAGGAAAGGTAAAAAATCTGGATAGAAAAGGTGAAATAAAACAAGTTTGGAGTGACATTTTATTGGGCTGCTGCAAGAGCACAGAAGACCAGGACTCTAAAACAAACCTAAGGAAAATAAGGATAACTGTTTACATCTCGAAGATTTGTTTAGTGCCCAGGCCCAGTCCTTGAGAGCCACTATCCTGCAACTAGATGCATCCCTTCTCCAACACACCTGACTTAAATGATTTAATTCTCTCATCACCATGTCCTCCAGCTCTGGTAAGAGTCATTCAATTGAGTCAGGTGAGTTGGAGCAGAAATGCATGTAAAAGTTTCAGGACAGTAGCTCTCCAGCATTGGTGGAGAAGGTAAAAAACGTTGTATTGCTTGGAAACTAGGAATAAAAAAGGCATGGTTGACAATTTATGTCCACCAGCTTCTATTGGCTAAAAGCAAAATCTTTGTTTAGCTGAGCTCTCTCTCGCTCTCTCACTATTTGTAGTTCATAATGGCATTTTCTTTGAGTTCTCCAATCTAATTATTATGAACTGTCACTTGCAGACTGAATGCTGCTGTTATTTTTGTAGGAACAGCTATTCACCACAGGGGGGTGATAGATGCCTTTAGTTCAGCTGTTCCTTTCTGATACCAGCAGCAGTTATCTACTTTGTTACAAAAGAAATGAAATTATCTAAAGGAAAGATTATTTAATAATAATTATTATTATATATTATTATTCATTATTAGAATGATCAATGAAAAACCATTCATTCTTCTTTGCAATGCTAGTACAATTTCACAAGATTTTAAAGGCATGGAGAAAAGACTGGTACTAATGTATTGAGATGTATATTCAGAAAGCCAACCTAAGGACACCAAACATTGTTTCGACAACATTTTTTTGTGTTAAAGAACATAAAAGGACATGGCAAAGATCCATCTGACCTACACAACCTTAGCTGATCTCCATTTAGAGTAAAAAATCTTCTATTTTCTCACTCTTGCCTCCCACATTCCCATGGTGACCATTATTAGCATTCCTCCTCTGCCCTTCTTGGGCTCTTTTCTCTGAATGTAATGGTAAAAACCTACACGGTTCTCTAAGTTTTTTACTCATAAATGTCATGGTTATTTATAATAAGTTTGTAACAGTGAGCTGAACGTTAAAGCAGAACTTTGTCACTTTATGCCAGAAAAGGCAGATTTGTTCCAGGCCATAAATGCGAGTCGTAAAGCCCAACGACCAGATCAGGCGGACACTCAGCACTTTCAAAGGACACATGCAAAAGTCACAATGAACCATCATGAAAAAAAGGGCATAAAAATCATTTACCAGACAAATGGGACTGTATCATTTTATTCACGTGGACTATTTTGCACGTTTGATTTGTCAAACGTTTTTTGAACAATTGTTTCTCTTTTGAGGGAATGTTTAATACGTGTCTCAGGAAATTAGTAAAAGGTAACTCTTGCATTAATTATAGAAATAGAGTCCAGCTGCTGTCACTTCTTTAAATGTGTGAAAATGATTCAAAATGAGCATCATGAGTGTTTTCAGTTGTTGTCCATTGATGATATTGAACACAACAGCTGAAGCAGGCATAACAGTCTATCCATTCTAGTGAATAAGAAAGGTAGCAGTTGAGCTCCTCTTCCTCTTTAACAGCATTATTTAATTTAATGTTCTGCAAAAGTAAACAATTCAAGTAAAGAATGTCCCTTTGTCAGTGTCTGCCATTTTCAAAAGTGGGGAATTTCACTTTCATTGTCATTACATTCATATAACATATACATATTACATATAATACTTGCAGACTTTTTTGCGTTTTAATGAATTGATACATGCTGTGTAAATAATAGGTTGCCTTTACTTTTAATGTCTTTGCATTAAAATCATCGTACATTCACTATGGCAGATATAAATACATCCATTTATAGCTATAAGAGTCTTGCTGTAGTCTAGCAAACATGTCATGTTCCTTTGGTTTTCAGGACAGAAATTTTTTTTCCTAGATTTGTCTATTTTATTTTTCATACAAACCTGAACAGAAAAAATTAAATTTGTAGAACTTGAATTTGAAGATTTACTCAGAGCAATTTTTGAAAAAAAGGAAGAAAAAAAACCTAAATGTTTTTAGGCTTTGTACTCTGCCTAAATCTTTCATGGTAACTTCTCAACTTAGCACAATTAACTTGGTCATTCTAATTTATGAAGAGACCTGATTCATTGCTATATATACAAAGAAAAATCACATTTCCAGGACACATCAAATACCTTTCTTCTACTCTATTAAAAGTTAGTGTTTTAGTAAAAAGAAAATATAGTAGGATATTTGCAAAACCCATTAATTTGTACTCATGTCAAACTGACAACACATCTACATTCCTCACTCTTCGTTACCTAACAACAGCAGCAAAGAACCGCAAAGCAGTTTTACAAACACTTCCCCTGACCAGATTTATTTTTCTGTGGACTTAACTGATGGTTATTCATGACTTCTTCTAGGTTAGTGATAGCTCTCTATATAAACATTTTAGTCGCAAAAGTTGATAAAAGCTGTTTTATTCTGCTTTCAGTTGACATCCATAATGTACATGAGTTGAATTGATTTGAAGATTATGTCCTGAATGAAATTCTGGATTGCACAACAGCTCCATTCTCTCTAAGGACTAACCTAATTAGAACCCTAAGAACAGTCTGAGGAAGATCTGAAGATTATTCTGATGGTCTTAGTTTTATGACCTAATAGCAATTTTAAAGAGACAGGAAGGCTGAAAATCAGAGGAGTTTGAAGAGAAAAAACCCAACAAATTCATACAACAAACATCAGAGACCCCACCCAAACTCATCTCTTCATCAGCTCAGAACATTTGGGAAAGTGCTTGTTGGATATGACTTGTGCTTCTGTCTCTCCATAGGTATTGGTTCCTCTTTCTATCATTTCTTTGGCCTAATGACACATCAATATTGTGGCGAAGACTACCTCTACTGATCCACCGAGTTAATTTAAGTTGATTTGAAGTCTGGAGGTCCTTCAGTTTAGAGTTGGAACTTGATATTTAGAAAATAATTACATGCTCAGGAAAAGGCTTCTCAAAGTTTAAAAGCCTGTCTGTGCTCAGTGAAAAAATGGCATCCTGAAGACCTTTACTCAAAAAAGAAATTCTTGCAGCAGTCTTCCACCGAGTGATCAGTCCTGGTTGATCCAGACTGGTGCAACTTCTGCTGCTCTGTACATTTAAGGTATGTTAAATACATGCAACCATATAAAAATGGTTTCAAAGAAAAAATATTTGACACCACTATACATCACCTGTCACCCCTAAAAGAAAACAGTTTTGACATTAACAAAACAAAACAAAACACACATATGAAGGCATTTGCAAGCTTAAAATCACAAGATAAGATCTTGAAGTTTAACAGACAAAGGACTTAAGGCAAGTTCAAACCGTCGGCTCAAGCTTTAACGCTACAAACACACACACACACGCACACACACAATATGACTCAGATTCCACATCACTTGCTTGGTTTGCCAAGCTGATATATTTACCGTGTTTCTTTGTGTTCTGATGTTACTTTGCATTACCACCCAGGCGTTCACCTACAGGCAATCTTTACTCATCACTGTCCAATATATTATCATACAAATGTATTCTATTAAATTAGGGCTTTAACAGCAAAAACAGTTTTTGGACTCTGTGTGATATGACTAGATATTCCATACTTCAGTAAGGTTGAACCTTTATTACACGGTTTCATAAAAATACTAACAATTAATGATTTACCATTCATTGCATGATGAATTGCTGCTTTGTGTGGGAAGAAGTGTCAGAACAACACATTTTCATATCAAGGTCTCCAAAAGTCTCCAACAACACAACAAAAAGTAGCATGACTAGTCCTTTTTGTTGGAAAAACATTCTCTAGAGAGGTCTAAACATAGGTCTCTGAACATAGTCGCAAAGTCCCTAAGTTAGCAACACTGAACACAAAGGAACATGAGGATCAGCTAAAAAACAACTAAAAAAAGCAAAGGTAATCATAACTGTAACCAGAAATACAAAACCTATGAATTTGGAACAGAACACATATGACTATTTCACAATGAATCGATAATCATGTGAATAAGGTCATGTTGTTTAGCACCTTAATAGTGCTTACCAGAAACTGTTATCCCATGCACAAATGTGGCATTCAGTTGTATAATAATTGGCCACAAGTTTTTCAATTTAAGGCTGAGAGTATGCACATTGAACATGAATGCAGAATACAAAGAGAAGGAAAAAGAAATCTGATAAAAAAAACAACTAAATGCATTCTCTATTCTGGAAATTTAAAAATGAAATATTTAACTTGGCGTTGAATGGCTTATTTTGGAGTTTGTTTTAAGCCAGTGGGTTTATTATTACTTCAGGCTATTGATAACGCACTGAATAATTAATGTCCAAGTGAATTAATATTGTAAGAATGCCACACTGAAGTTTCAGCATTGTGAAGTTACATGATGTGTTGTGTTTCTAACAGATAAACTTGTGCAACTGAAAAGACAAAGCACATTTTATCATTTTCTGATGTCTTCTTAGCGTCTGATAAAACAAAGCCACATTGTATGCCCAGGGATGTTTTGAAGGTCTTTGTTTGCAGTTTCCGAGAAACAGAAAAAACTCAAACAAAACTTAAGGGAGAGAAGAGTTGAAGTTTGGGCGAAATGGGAGAGGCAGCAGGATTATATTAAATACAAACATGACTTAAATGCAGATTTTATCATGCAATAAATTCCATCTTGCCTTTAGCTTGGTTATAAATTGAATGTTAAATTTGTGTTTTGTTGCCTTCCTAATGGCCATAATTATGGTAATGGACTATTTTTGTTATTTGAGCTGGCTGGTGTGTTTGAGGAATCCACATCTCCCATGTGGAATGTGTGTCCACCTGTATGTAAGTACTGGATTTATGATTTAAAGTGTTGCACAGCTTATATATATATATATATATATATATATATATATATATATATATATATATATATATATATATATATATATATATATATATATATATATATATATATATATATATATGTAATGTATAAAGCTGTGCAATACTTTGCATCTATTGTATAACAGCAGGTCCTCCAAAATTTTGAACTGCAAGTGTTGAACTGAATCTAAAAGTTTCAGCAGCTTTTTACCTCACAGAGTTCTTTCACTTCTCGAGTCTCAAACTTCCAATTTCAGTTAAATCTTATGGTTTTCAGGGTCTACTACCTCTGCCGCTAACGTTTCAGGGCAGCACTCCATTAGCAGCAGAGAGAGAGACCTATGTAAGCAATGAGGGTGAAGATGAAGGAAGAGAAAGCAAGTGGTGATGATGATAATTTGAGAAAGTCAGTGAATGTCATCATAGCCACATAAATCACATAACTTTCATGCACCTCATCAGATGTGTGCTTATTTTACTGCTTCTGCTTTTTTTGTGATTTTCTGAATGTTTTGTGCTGTTTATGTTTTTGTCTAATCTAGTTTTTTTTTAAAGAAATTCTCTCTCTCTCTCTCTCTCTCTCTCTCTCTCTCTCTCTCTCTCTCTCTCTCTCTCTCTCTCTCTATATATATATATATATATATATATATATATATATATATAAACTTTGGCATGCTTCTTTATTTTATTTAAACATTTACAGTTTTACCAAGCCACCATCAGTAAGGGGATTGTGGCTTGGTCCGTAATCGCAAGCTCAGTAGTCACGAAAACAGTCCAGGTCTGCAACAGGGCAGGCAGCGCAGATTGAACAGATCCAAACAGAATTTCCTCCATCCCAATAAAGGAGCAAAATTAAATTTTTAACATGACACATGGGCCATTTCCACTATTTACTTTTACTGCTCTGAGCAGAACTCTGAAAACTGGCAAAAATCAAACACAAAGTCTCTGAGGCCTAATTTCTCAGAAAATATGACACTGTTTACATAAACCAAAGAATGGGGTTGGAGATAAGAATAGCAGTTCTAAAAAGCAGTTTTTCAGCGGACAAACTAAAAAACCTAATGGTTTGAACTTTTAGAATGTCATTTTCTTCTATAATTTTGCATGTTTATTACCTCCGCCAGGAGGTAAAGTTTTTGTGCCTGTCTGTCTTTCTGTTTGTCTGTATGTTAGCAACATAACTCAAAATGTTATGGACAGATTTCGATTACATTTTCAGGAAATGTCCGCAATGGGCTTAGGAACAACTGATCAAATTTTAGGGTTGATCCAACATAAACCAGGTGTCCCCCCACCAAGCAGTGGTGCTGTCGTGGACTCCTCTCAACGTCTCAGAGAGCTCACAGACCTCGCACAGCAGCCCCACTACGGTTGGAGCATATACAACGCAAAGTATTCACGCATGCGCAGATCTCACCTCTCTGCTGGAAGAGCACAGTGACAGCACAAACACAGCCATGTATCTCATTTACAGACATTTTATTGGAAAAATACAGAAAGTTAGAATTAGACAACAACATGTGGGGGGTGAGTGGCTCTGGCAGAGGTCTGTGCTCTCTGAGTGCTTTTCTGGTTGCATGCTGTACATTAAGGCAAGGCAAGGCAATTTTATTTGTACAGCACACTGTCAATAACAAGATAATTCAAGGTACTTTACATGATTAGGGGGTAAAATAAAAAAAGCAGTTAAACACAGACAAAGCATATAAAGTAAAAACAGTAATAAAGCAGGAAAGACACAAAACATATGATACATGAAAACTTTACTCTAAGGCAGCTCTACACAGATGAGTTTTTAGTTGTGATTTAAAAGAACTCAGCGTTTCAGCAGCTTTGCAGTTGTCTGGAAGTTTGTTCCAGATTAGAGGAGCATAGAAACTGAAAGCTGCTTCACCATGTTTGGTTCTAATTCTAGGGATGTTTAGACTGGAATTAGAGGACCTGTGTGGTCTGGGGGGGTTGGTATACTAACAGTAGATCTTCAACATACTTTGGTGCTAAGCCATTCAAAGATATATAAACTAGTAAAAAAAGTTTTTTAAGTCTATTCTCTGAGCTAAAGGGAATAAGTATAAGGTCTTTAGAACTGGGGTGATGTGGTCTACTTTCATGGTTCTGGTGAGGACACAAGCAGCAGCGTTCTGGATCAGCTGCAGCTGTTTAATTGACTTTTTAGGCAGACCTGTGAGAGCGCCGTTGCAGTAATCAATCCGACTAAAGATAAATGCATGGATGAGTTTTTCGAGGTCCCGTTGCGAGTCCTTTAATCCTAGTAATGTTCTTGTTATTGCCTTTATGTGACCCTGGAGTTTTAGGTCTGAGTCCATTACTACACCTAAATTTCGGGCCTGATCAGTATTTTCAAGCTGTATTAACTGAAGCTGTGTTCTGACTCTTGATCATTCCTCTTTAGGTCCAAAAGTAATTACATATGTTTTGTTTCTGTTCAGCTGGAGAAAGTTATGGCGCATCCATCCATTGATTTGCTCTATGCATTTACTTAGGGTTTGGATGGGTTCAAAGTCACCTGGTGACATTGTAATGTAGAGCTGAGTATCATCTGTATAGTTATGGTAGCTAATCTTATTGATTGTTATAATCTGGACTAGTGGGAACATATAGATAATAAATAAGAGGGATCCCAGGATTGAGCCCTGGGGCACCCCACCCCACATGGGATTTTTGTTCGTCCTGATAAAAAGTTTCCTATTGAAACAAAGGAGTCCCTATTCTTTAGGTAAGACTCGAACCAGCCAAGTACTGTACCAGAGTCCGACCCAGCTCTCCAGTCGTTCCAATAGTATATCATGATCAACAGTGTCAAATGCTGCACTGATGTCCAACAGAACCACCACTGTTGTTCTCCCACAGTGCTGGTTAGGATTAGTCCTGGTGAAATAAACTGGTGGCCATCATTACACAGAGATGTAAAGGATTATGTACTTGCTCATCACATCTGCGCCTGTAACAAAACTGGTAATAGGCCTCCTGCTGGTCTGCTTCAACCACTACCTGTACCAAAACATCCCTGGTCTCACATCGCACTGGTTTTCGTCACAGGACTACCCAGCTCTAAAGATATGACCACTATCTTAAACATAATTGACAGATTTTCCTACTCTCCACTTACTCCTCCTTGATGATTCCATTTCATCATAAACTGTAAGCATGTTTATCATAAAATATTCTCCTTCTTAAAATCACCGCTCATATTATCATCCATTTCAGAGATCTAGCTCCCAGTCCCAGCAGTTCTGCGCAGAACAGATATCCAGCAGCTCCAGTTCCAGATCCATTCAGCTCCACTTTACCTTTAATAAACTTTTAAATCTGATTTTGCCTCCAGAGAGTTTCGTGCATATGGGTTAGACAGCTTACTAAAACCATGACATTATTATTGTGCAGCCCTAATTACCATATTGAGACAAATTAGCTCCATGGTGTCGTGATGTGCCGCTCACAAACAAGAAGAAGTTGACTGTTGTAGGTGTTATGGCTAAAAATAGTAATTAAGTAAGTAAAGCTTTATTATTATAACACCCTTCTAGAAATAATCACAAAGTGCTTTACTGTAAAGAAATTACAACAATCTCAATAAATAGCTTCTTCTTAAACAAAGTTTAGACCGAGTCCTTCAATCATTCGTTAAAGTTAAATATAACATGTTTGGCCAAACATGAAGGGACAGGGGGAATCAAAAACTGTTCCGACCTCTTATCCCTACCCAACCCTTCCAATCCAAAGTCCTAAATAGTATTCAGCAATCAATGTTTATCCTCTAACAGCATGAGCTCAGCTTCGGTGTCCAGAGTGTCTTCTTCCTGCCAGCCTGGAGCCTGCCGCCTCTGATAGCCCGGGCATCCGTCTAAGAAGCTCCGAACATACTGTTGATATCTACTGCTTGCTTATGTCTACTTTGGCAGTCTGATACATTCCTTATCAGAATATTACACACAGAAGGCCTTTGTTTTCTCTACATGACCTACTCTGCTAGATGCACTTACTAAAACAGAGAATAAATAATAAAATTCTAATAACATAATAAATACTCCCTAACAATGGCCAGATCATGAATATAATATAATGTAATATATTATAACTGAGCTTTATTTATCTGATTTGATTACAGTGTGCTTGTCTAGATGAGTAAACCTATTCTTTCAACTCCTAAATAGAAAATCCTAACTTGTGCAAGGATATGATTAAATGGTTTGACTGTTGAACTGGTCTATTGCATGAATGTCCTTTCACATTCCTTTGGAGTTATGAACATTTTGACTTATAACACTTGATACGCTGTCACAAAGCAATGAGTTGTATTTTAGCTGGTGCAGCTTACTAATACTTCATATTTGCTCTACCGAAGGGTTGTGATGATGAGATTTGCTCAAATTTTTTCACAAACCGCTTTGAATGCAAACAGGAAGCTCCTGGCTTGCACCTGGTACTCCACTAAAGTGGTTTGGAAGCCAATTTGTTGCCTTTAATATGGTGATGTGTGAGCAACCGGGAAAGAACAGTAGTCCAGGTTTGGGAGAAAAAAGAGCCAATAATCCCTGTGCACGCGTGGGTTCCCTCTGGGTACTCCAGCTTCCTCCAACAGTCCAAAAATATGTCTGTTAGGTGAATTGGTCTTTGTAAATTGCCCATGGTTATTTGTCCTGTGTGTCTCTGTGTTCCCCTGCAATGGACTGGCAACCTGGGGTGTCCCCTGCCTTTTGCCCAATGAATGCTGGAGATAGGAACCAGACCCCCCCCCCACACACACACACACACACACACACACAACCCTGCTAGACAGGTAAAGGTAATGGATGGATGGATATTTTTATCTAAAGCACAACCTCCCGTTGCTTTTTATTTTACCATTTCTACTCAAGTACATCTGTGACACAAAGTGCAAGCCATCTATTTTAACAAGGGTGTTTAGGACAAATAGTTGGTGCACTTGAAAAAGGGGTACAGCTTTCTGACAGATGAGTTGGCACGTTATTAGCTTTTATGAAAGTCTGAGCCAAATGTCAAAGAAACCCACATTTGTCCCTGTCTTCATTTGAAGCTGTTACATATATTACAAATTAATGAACCATCAATCCTCCAATTCTACAGGAGCTGCTCAGGATCAGATAATAAGTACAATAAATCAGACAGTTGAGCTGTGCTGTTGAAGCATTTTGAACTCTTCAGCGATGAATGCGACAAATTGAAGAGAGTTGATGGGATAGCGTTCACTCTGAGAGACAGAGCCCCAGCTCAAGTGTTGTAAATGAAACCCTATGATTTTAGGTCTGTAGTTCAAAGTTCTTAACATAGCAATAACAGGGATGGTGGAAAAACAACTGTTTATCTCAATTTATCTCATAGAAGGCTTGTTTACCTTGTGCTGAAGGGGATTTGTAGAAAACATTTAACATATGAAATAAATAGACGTTTATAAAGAATTTAGTTTTTTCCAAGATTGAATGAAAATACTCGATATTCAATTGCCCAATTTACTTCTTTGAACTTTACCTTTTGTAAGAATAAATTTATTTTCATAATGTTTCACTGGAATTGTTAAACTATGGTAGATATGTTGCTGTGGCATATGGCTCTAAAAATAATTATTAAATAATGCAAAACATAGCTATAATGTACATGATTTATGAAGCAATGTATTTTCAATGTGCTAACAGTGTGTGAGTGTTGGGGAGGCTGTCAGGAGTTTTGAAAGATTGGGGAGCTAGCACAGCCATGACATTGTTTCGTTATCTTTCAGATATAATGTTCAAGTAATTCCAGACTAAAGTTATTATTCGAAATGAGATGCCATGTCCTAGTAAACACTTCAAAAGTCATCACCAAAAGTAAACCAAAAATAAATCAAGATAAAGAAAATGAGAACTGTCTTAGGTCTTTGTCTATTTTGCTGGCATTTAAATGATCAAGATCTGGACAAGCTGAACCCAGTGAGTCTTGACTGTAAATTGATGTCATGATCTTGGGTTGGTTTTCATGTTCTGTTTTCTTCTAAACCTAGATCTTACCTCAGGTGAATATCGGAGTCTCCCTCAGGTCACTTACTGGTTGAGACTATCTGAGTCTCACCAGGGAAACTCAGTTCAATCCACTGGAGGTCACTGCTGGTCTTATTACATTACTCAACCACCAGCTCAACAAATGACCAGCTGGGATCAGTAAAGGAAATGATGATCAAGTTCTTACCACAACTTACCTACCCAACATTAGCATTAGACACCATTGGATCGATGGCACCACTCCCCTGCACCACTAAATATCAGACATAATACAAAACTTTGATAACAACTCCCATTAAATTTTTCATAGCTGCTCTAACCTTATTGTCTTCTACCTCAAAATATTTATCCGATTCTTAAGAAAATTATCTAATATTTTCATTAAACCTTACCTTAACGTTACTCCCAAGTGTGTTTATCCATTTGGATCTTGGAGCAAAACCCTGCACCATGACAGTGGTAGCTCTACGTTTCTGACACAAAGGCTTCCTTTTAAGCCATTATAAAGGATACATTTTTAATAATTAACTCTACCTGGTCTGTTTAGAGAACCATCTTCTTTCTTACCTTCTCCAGCCCTTTTGATGCAGCTCTCCTATACCTCCCGCTGCCCTACCCTGTATCAGAGAGTTCTCTACAGGTGCTTGAATATCAGGCAGCTAAACTTCCACTCTTGAAGAAGGTGTTTGCTGTTTCTGTGTGGTTGACATTTGAATTCTCATTCAAAAGGCCATTACTAGAGACACTTCAATTTTAATAGCTGATGGGGTTCAGGTGAGTTACCATTTCCGGCTGTTACGCATTTCCATGAAATGCGTAACAGCCGTCTTTAATGTTCTCTCACTATGCTGGAAATCAGTTGCTAATCACTAGATCAGGGTTATTCAGCTAAAACTCAGACCGGTCCAATGACAAACTTGCAAAACACATCTAACTTAAATTTTGAATATTTTTTATCCCCCCCTTTCCCCATTCACCAAAAATACAGGCTGATCATAACCATTTAATATTTAGGTAATCGTTTTCTTCACAACAGTGATAAGATAACCTCTTTTAATTGCAGATTTGGTTTGTTCACTACCTTTCTTCTGTTTTTCCTTTACTCAGAGGTGTGCTTGTTGGTGTACTTTAGATCATTGTCCTGCTGCATACCCCAGGTTCCCTTTAGCTTCAGGCCATGAGCTAATAGTTGGACATTTCCATCTGGATTTTTTAATAGAGCAGAATTAATATTTTCCACCAATCACAGTAAGTTGTCCACATACCGACAATGCAAAGCAGCCTCAGATCAACACCATGTTTCAGTTTCCTTTGGGGCCTTTGTCTTCTTTTTGGTCAGCAGAGATTTTGGCAATTTTTGGCACTCTAATGGATGTGATTTTTGCCCAGTTTCTTTCAAACTGTTGGGCTATAAACTTGTTCCTTAACTGAAGCAATGAGGCCTGCAGTGCTTTAGATGCTGTTCTGGGTAATTTTGTGACCTCCTGGATGATTCCTTAATGGACTCAGAGTAATGTCAATAAGCCAACCACTCCTGGGAAGGTTTTCCCTTGTTCCATGCTTTCTCCATTTATTAATCCCTGTGTGGTTTATTGGTGTCCCGCAAAGCCTGATAGATACAAACTGATGTTTTGAAGCAATTATTTATGGGGTTTTTTCCCATACAGCTAATGATAACATAACATTTATGATCAGAATATTATATCAGACCAATAAAAAAACATTTTAAATACAGAAAACTATGTTTAATACCTGATTGAAGATTATTATTTTCCAATGGTACTTTTATTCTGACAAACGATCCTTATCGTAACATATGTTCTGATCTACTGAATTTGACTGTAGATGTTAAAAAGTCTATTGAAGTACTTTTTATTCATATGAGCTTTCAGATATATGGTAATTTTCTACATGTGTAAATTGTATCTATGTAAAAAAAAAATTATTTCTTAGCTTTGGCGTCTCCGCATCTGGGGCAGGTAGGGCCCGGCCCCACCAGATGTTTCTGTGGGGCTCTATGCATGGCATGCTTAAATTAATCAGTAAAACAGGGTCGTTTTTTACAGAGTAATATTATATAAAGACCAATTCTGTTCCTAAAAAGATTCTGTTTTAAGCATTTGTGCATAACTGTCTAAGTCTTTGCAGGAATACTGACAAGCTCGGTAGGCTAAATCCTCTTGAAGCAACGATTGGGGTCGGCCCCCTAACATTTGTTTAATTGATGAACCTCTGAAATCATAGTGAGCATGCCCAATGTGCGCTCAGTAGACAGCCGAGGGGCACAAAGAGAAAGGCAGCAATGCGCCATCTGGCGTGCATTCTACCGGGAATTTAGAAGAAAAAGAAGAAGATGAAATCCCGCTATCAAACAATAGCAGGAAGTGATGCCCCCTATTTTCCCAAATGCGAAAGTTGGTTGTGCAGCATAACTCAAATTAAAATATCGGAATAGCACACGTTACGTTCTGTTGGATAGAAGTGCTAGCTAGCTACCAAGACAAAAGAAAAAAAGAATGAAGTAGATTTTTTGATTAAGTCTAGATTTAGCTCTTGGCTTCTGGAACAAAAATTAGGGAATAAACATTTGGGACGTTACCAGTCCGCTGATTTTAAAAAAAGGTTTTGTGGCCACAGTGGCCCTTATTTGATAGTGGACAGTTCAGAAAGGGGAGAGACATCCGGCAAGGGTCCACGGGGATAGGAGTCAAACCTGGTACTACTGCTTTGAGGGCTGAGGCCTTTGAACATGGGGTGCCTGTCTTAACCACTGTGCTATGTGATGTCCCTCCAGTCAGTGAGTCACCCTTTACTTATGATTTCATGTAAGCTATAAGAAAGGTTTCATTCTTCAATTACATTTACATAAAATGACGTTTGTAGTTTGTAGATCTGTGCTATTTTCTATGGTTCATTTAATATTGAATCAATATTAAATTAATCACATAAAATAGCAATCAATATTATTGATCAAATTCAGATTGTATGCATCACAGAATAATTTGTTGCTGCTATTAGGTGTTGAGTTGCTGTGCCTCACCTAACTTATCATGCCAGAGACACCACTGGTTTTAGTATTTCAACCTTTCGAAAATATGCAAACATTTAAAATTGGCTACTAGTTTTTAACTTTGACGAAAAGTTGTAATTTGATTTGACACAAACTGAGTTTTACCCTCCAAACTGTCTGGAATATAATCATTACAGCCAAAAGTCCAATTTCCCCTTTTCTTCTTAATTTAATCAATATCAACAGGATGGCCATCCTCTTTGAATAATCTTTATTGGCAACAGAGTGGGAGCTTGGTGTTGGCAGTAAGTGTTTGCTGTCTTTGTTGATTAAGATATTGTGGCTGTAATGTTCAATTCTGAACTGCACCGGAACAAAGAGAACAGTAAAGTCTGAAGTTTGTCTGTTGATTACGACTCTAAACTGTTATTTCCTTAAAGTGAAAGGAAACCGATCTAATTTTGAAGACTGATTTAATCTTTCTCTGTGGCCAATGCACTCAGGGGAAATGGTTGTAATCCCCCTCTGGCACTTTTGATTAATATCACTGACATGATTTGTATTGTGCTATCTAGGCGTGTCATGGTCTTTATGTAATATCAACACCCCACCTATAATCTCGCACTGCGCTTGCACAGATGTGAACAATGTTTTTTCCTCTTCCTTCGTTTCAGAGGCTCTGTAAGCCCGTAGTCACTGTTCGGCCTGTTTTAGGACTTAAGTGCTTTCCACAATAGGGCTGTCACATCTGATTGATCTCAGTTTGGCTGGGCTCCTCACACTGTCTTTGTCCTTACTCTAAAATTAGATGTTCTAACTTGTGCTGCTCATTTATGCAACTTCCTATTCAGTTTGAACTGAGAGGAAGTCAGGTATTTTACAGAGACGGAGAGGCAGAAGCTGGTACTTCAAATCCACTTGGGAATCTAACACGTACACATAGGAAATGATCAGGACTGTAATTTCAAGCTTTAAATTCAAGCTGCTGAAAGTCAGGAATCCTCTGAGTAAAACTAGATTTTGCTTTTATATGCTCAGACTCCATGCTTAATAATTAATTCAATAATCACACCGGCGTTTGGTTTTGAAGGTGGCAATCACTGATGGCTGCTCCATCTCAGTTCAGAAAAAGCTCTGCTTTCACATCTTCCATGAAATTGAAGATTTGAGTTTCAGAATATTTGACCATTATACATTAAATTAAACTCATATTCACCCTGATATAAAAAAAGGAAAATAAGCTTCTCATCATTTTTTTACGTACAAATACTTTGCTCCATCTTTAATGAAGACACTTCAAACTTTTAAAGTAATTTTTATTGCAAATGTTGCTTTGATTGCAATTTTGTATGATTATTATTGCTTTGGGATGGAGGACACCTATGCAGGGTCTAACTGCTCTCTTGAGCCTCTCATTACTCTAATCCAACCGTGGTCCTCAAGGCACACTGCCCTGCATGTTTTAGATGTTTCTCTGCTTTAACACACCTGCTTCAGATGACTGCAGTTCAACAAAAGTCTGTTAATCAGTCATTAATGGAAATTGGGTGAGCTGAAGCAGGAAAACATCATACAAGGGAAAAAACACATAAAAGACACATGCTAGACTAAGAGCCATAAATAAATAAAATAAACAATAAAAATAAACAGTATTAATGATAATAAATAGAGGTAGTGCGGATTGTGCAAATAAACTGTTATAGTGCAAGATCACAGATTTGTTTGTTTTGGAGGCACTTTAGCTGTAGTGAGCTCAGCAATATCCCTGCCTCAGGGTAAAAGCTGTTGGATGGGTGAGGTCTTTAAAGATGTAGGATGCTCATTTAGTAGTTAGCTTTTTCTCCCGAAGTCTATGATCAGCTCATTTGTCTTCTTCACATTGATGAAGAGGTTAAGCTCTTTGCACCATTTTTTGGAATCCTTTTGCTCCCTCCTGTAGCAGGTGTTCTGAACACCATACCTATCAGAATGGGATACCTTTAGGTAATGCACATGCGCAGCACTGAAATTTGCAGAATTGTGCATGCATTAAAATGAAACCATAATTTCAGCCTCAAACTACAAGTGGTAAGTTTTGGGTGTATTATCACATATTATGTATACATTACTCAATTGCATGCCTTACAAAATCCCCAAAAAATTTAATAGAAGTTTTCTGGATATAATTGTAGTGATTGTAATAATGTTTTTTTATGCCCCAAGCTATTCTGCATACTAGCTAAGACAATGAGTGTTGAACTGTGCTGCTGTATAGTTACCTTGTTATCGGAACTCTGCAGGGGGGGTTGTGTGTTCCGGGGGGGAAGTTTTTTGGAAGCAGAAATATGCTCGATGACTCTGGTGTGGACGTGAAAGTTCATCTGCACCAGCGTCAGAGCATTTAAACTGTCGGCTGTACTGTTCTTTTTGTGTTTCCTTCGTTAAAAGGAAGAACAACGTTACATCCCCTGCTTGGAGTGGTTATTATTCATTCCGAGCGCAAACCGCTGTTTTTTACCCATCCCTGGCCCACGCAACATTATTTTTTACCATAGTTGTAAAATTGTGCATTGTCATGTTAAATTGTTAAATCTGATGTATTAAGGGCCATTGTAAATAAAAGGAAAAAATATTTTGGAATCAATTTCTGCCAAAAGATTTTAAGTTGTTTTCAAGAAAAAGCTCGGAAATTCTCTGATGTGAAAAATTCGTACATTTGTGAGACGAAACTCAGAAATGTCCATGATTAAAGGCATATATTTTTTATTTTTAAACTAAGATATTTTCTGACATGTTGAGGTCAGGAGAAAAAAGAGAAAAACACTTTGCTGAGATTTTAAATCAGTTATGTCCGACAGAAAATGCCAGTCCTATAAGCTGCTGTACCAAATCTGCAAAACAAGCTATCTTAAAACATTTTTTCCATGCCTCTTAACAACGTTCTAACATACTATAGGTATAAATATTTTGTGAAGATTAAAAAACAAAAACAAATATATATAAGTGGTTCTGTTTGTTTCATATGTTCCCAACAGAGCACTTCGCTCTCAGACTGCAGGTTTACTTGTAATTCCTAGGATTTCTAAAAGGTGAATGGGAGGCAGATCTTTTAGTTATCAGGCTCCTCTCCTGTGGAACCAGCTCCCAGTTTTAATCTGTGAGGCAGACACTCTGTTTACTTTTAAGGCCAGGCTTAAAACTTTCCTTTTTGATAAAGCTTATAGTTAGAGTGGCTTAGGTCATCCTGAGCTAGCTCTGTAGTTATGCTGCTATAGGCTTGGACTGCTGGAGGACAGACTGACCACTTTTCTTCACTCTGCTACTTCCTTTTCTCCTACTACTCTCCAGTTGTATTACAGTACATTCTGTTATTTCGACTGTTAACTTTGTGTTCTCTCAGTGTTTTTCTCTACATAGAAGATATACCTGGTCCGGTATCCTATTTGGCTGGAATGCCCTGTTGGACGGGGGGCATCGACTGGGATGGTGCTCCCAGTGGCTGAACATCCACTGTGTCCTGTTATCAACTTTTTACTTTCTGTAACATATAAAGTTCTCTTATATCAGATCTTCTGTTCCTTCTGTGTTTCTGCTCTGTCTTCTCAAACCCCCAGACGATCGTGGCAGATGGCCGCTCCTACTGAGCCTGGTTCTGTTGGAGGTTTCTTCCCGTTAAAGGGGAGTTTTTCCTCTCCACCGTCGCTACATGCTTGCTCAGTATGAGGGATTGCTGACGGATTGCTGTGGTTGGAAAGTCTGCCCAACCTCACGCCAATGATTGACGCAATCTGCTGGGATTCCTTAAATAGGAAACTTTTTAACTGATTGGAATGTTTGTATAAATGTATTGAAATGACTTCTTGAGTGCCTTGAGATGACATCTGTTGTGAATTGGCGCTATATAAGTAAACTGAATTGAAATTGAATTCTGTCTAAAAGCCAATAACATGGCTCGGTCCGAATCTAACAATTGGACCATCTCACCAAATTATTTAAGGAAGTGTTCCATTTGGTTCCTGGCCCCATTTTAGATATGATGAATCTATCCTTAGTAAATGGATACGTACCACAGGAATTTAAGGTTGCTGTTATTAACCCTTTACTTAAGAAACTTAAGACACCCTTCCTCGATCAAGATGACTTAATTACAGATCTATATCCATCCATCCATCCATCCATCCATTTTCTTCCACTTATCCAGGGTCGGGTCGCAGGGGCAGCAGCTTAAGAGAGACGCAGACTTTCCTCTCCCCAGCCACTTGGGCCAGCTCCTCGGGAGGAATCCCAAGGCGCTCCCAGGCCAGCCAAGAAACATATTTCCTCCAAAGTGTCCTGGGTCTTCCTCTGGGCCTCCTCCCTGTGGGATGTGACCGGAACACCTCATGAGGGAGGCGTCCAGGAGGCATCCTATATCTAACCTTCCTTTCTTATCCAAAATCCTTCAGAAAATACGGTAGCTGCTAATCAAGTATGTGAGCATCTAAACAGTAATAACCTGTTTGAAGATTTTCAGTCAGGTTTTAGTGCTCATTATAGCACTGAAACAGCACTGGTGAAGGTTACTAATGATATTCTCATGGCCTCAGATAATGGACTTGTGACTGTTCTGGTCTTGTTAGATCTCAGTGCTGCTTTTAAAACAATCAATCATAATATTCTCTTAGAAAGTCTTGAACATGTTGAAAGGATCAAAGGAACAACATTGGGCTGGTTTAAATCATATCTGACCCATAGATTCCAGTTTGTTTGTGTAAATGATAAATCATCATACTCAAGGGTTACTTGTGGAGTACCACAGGGTTCTGTACTTTGACCAATTAATTTTACTATATATACACTACCGTTCAAAAGTTTGGGGTCACATTGAAATGTCCTTATTTTTGAAGGAAAAGCACTGTACTTTTCAATGAAGATAACTTTAAACTAGTCTGAACTTTAAAGAAATACACTCTATACATTGCTAATGTGGTAAATGACTATTCTTGGTGCAATATCTACATAGGTGTATAGAGGCCCATTTCCAGCAACTATCACTCCAGTGTTCTAATGGTACAATGTGTTTGCTCATTGGCTCAGAAGGCTAATTGATGATTAGAAAACCCTTGTGCAATCATGTTCACACATCTGAAAACAGTTTAGCTCGGTACAGAAGCTACAAAACTGACCTTCCTTTGAGCAGATTGAGTTTCTGGAGCATCACATTTGTGGGGTCAATTAAACGCTCAAAATGGCCAGAAAAAGAGAACTTTCATCTGAAACTCGACAGTCTATTCTTGTTCTTAGAAATGAAGGCTATTCCATGCGAGAAATTGCTAAGAAATTGAAGATTTCCTACAACGGTGTGTACTACTCCCTTCAGAGGACAGCACAAACAGGCTCTAACCAGAGTAGAAAAAGAAGTGGGAGGCCGCGTTGCACAACTGAGCAAGAAGATAAGTACATTAGAGTCTCTAGTTTGAGAAACAGACGCCTCACAGGTCCCCAACTGGCATCTTCATTAAATAGTACCCGCAAAACACCAGTGTCAACATCTACAGTGAAGAGGCGGCTGCGGGATTCTGGGCTTCAGGGCAGAGTGGCAAAGAAAAAGCCATATCTGAGACTGGCCAATAAAAGAAAAGGATTAAGATGGGTAAAAGAACACAGACATTGGACAGAGGAAGACTGGAAAAAAGTGTTGTGGACGGATCAATCCAAGTTTGAGGTGTTTGGATCACAAAGAAGAACGTTTGTGAGATGCAGAACAACTGAAAAGATGCTGGAAGAATGCCTGACGCCATCTGTTAAGCATGGTGGAGGTAATGTGATGGTCTGGGGTTGCTTTGGTGCTGGTAAGGTGGGAGATTTGTACAGGGTAAAAGGGATTCTGAATAAGGAAGGCTATCACTCCATTTTGCAACGCCATGCCATACCCAGTGGACAGCGCTTGATTGGAGCCAATTTCATCCTACAACAGGACAATGACCCAAAACACACCTCCAAATTGTGCAAGAACTATTTAGAGAAGAAGCAGGCAGCTGGTATTCTATCGGTAATGGAGTGGCCAGCGCAGTCACCAGATTTGAACCCCATTGAGCTGTTGTGGGAGCAGCTTGACCGTATGGTACGCAAGAAGTGCCCATCCAACCAATCCAAATTGTGGGAGCTGCTTCTAGAAGCGTGGGGTGCAATTTCTCCAGATTACCTCAACAAATTAACAGCTAGAATGCCAAAGGTCTGCAATGCTGTAATTGCTGCAAATGGAGGATTCTTTGACGAAAGCAAAGTTTGATGTAAAAAAAATCTCATTTCAAATACAAATCATTATTTCTAACCTTGTCAATGTCTTGACTCTATTTTCTATTCATTTCACAACGTATGGTGGTGAATAAGTGTGACTTTTCATGGAAAACACAAAATTGTTTGGGTGACCCCAAACTTTTGAACGGTAGTGTATACATATATATATATATGTGTGTGTGTGTGTGTGTGTGTGTGTAAGTATGTATGCCAATAATACACAACTATATTTATCCATAAATCCTGATGAATCTTATCAGTTAGGTAGATTACAGGCATGTCTTGAAGACAAAAAAAACATGGATGACTAAACTTCCTGCTTTTAAATTCTGACAAGACAGAAGTTGCTGTCTTTGGACCAGAAGCTCTAAAAGAGAAACTGCTTAGTCAATCACATCATCTGGATGGCATTAATTTTGTTTCTGGAAATAAAGTAAAGAGCCTCTAAGTAATTTTTGACCAAGATATGACTTTAAAATCCTATATTATACGAGTTTCTAGAATTTCCTTCTTTAATCTCTGGAATATTGCCAAAATTAGAAATATCCTGTCCAGGAGTAATGCAGAGAAACTAGCAAAGGTGTCAAGAAATGAAGTACAAATACTTTGTTACCTTACTTAAGTAGAAAAGTAGAAATATGTGGGTATTTTTACTCAACTGGAGTAATTACAGATTGGCCTACTTTTTACTTCTACTCCTTACATTTTTACGCAATTATCTGTATTTTTTACTTCTTACATTTTAAAAATAGCCTCTTTCTCCTGTTTCATTTCGGCTTGTTATAGAGTAAAAAAAAGACCACAAAGACAAAAAAAAACCTATCGAATAAATTGCACCACCCGTATAGAATTTGACTGCTGATCATTTAGCCCCCTAAATGCCGTGACTGCCCCCCCAAACATGATGGCATGCAAAAATCCCACATTTCAGAAAAAAAGAAAATGCAAGAAAATGGTCAGAGTGCTCTCTGTCTCTGATTCAAAGTACCTACTGATTGGTAGATGCATACTGTAGGGAGGGTGTGGCCAGTCGCCGCACTTGCTCGTCGCTCCACGTCTCACTTATGGTGCGTTCACACCGCCCCAAACGTCAGCGTCAGTTGCAGCAAGATTACATGTAAAGTCTACAGTTGATTCCGTCAGAGGTCCATCAGAGTCTCTGCGGTGCGTTGTGTGCATTGGCTCCGTCAACTTTTCAAGCGTTACCTGCATTTCAAGCGGCAACGTAGCAAACGCAAGCAACATAGAAGTTCAGCTAGCTGAACTTTTGACGGACTTGACCCACTTGACGCAGTGCGCCAACCAATCAGAGCATCTCAATGTAGCGACGTCACCACACGTATCTTGAATGAAGCGGGAGCAGGAAAAATATTCGATGTGTTGGGAGCGTTACCTGACGCAGTGCAGTACCAGTACACCTCGTTCTTCTAGTTGCACAAGCACCGCAGCCCCTGCTGTCCCCGTTGCTCCTAGCCCAGCCGTGGCCGCTGCGGGTGATGTAAACATAGGATTGAACACTACAGCAACGTCACCACCCACAGATCTGTTTTTTTTCCCAAGCATCATCATTATACAAAATATTTTGCTTTACACCCTTTAGAGAACATAGGAGATTGATTAGACATCACACAGCTGATGGATTAGCTATTCAAGATACATAAACTTTTTGCAATGAAATGCAGATATGGTGTATGAAGGAACTAATCACATCATATTCAACCCACCTAATGTTGCAGAGCAGCATTCCTGTCCTCCCACAACAGCAAAGCTTATGTTAGAATATCAAAAGAGTGCTCAGGAATGACACTCAAAGAATATGGCAAAGAACAGAGAGGGGTGACATGACATCGAAACGATTCAGACATAATTTTCTCCTGCTGAAGAGAAACAAAACTGAAGTAATTATTTTTGGACCTAAAGAGGAGCGATCAGGAGTCAGCACACAGTTTCAAGCATTACAGCTAGAAACTACTGATCAGGCCCAAAATCTAGGTGTAATAATGGACTCAGACCTGAACTTTCTAGAAACATAAATACAATTACATAGTCCGCCTTCTATCACCTAAATAACATTTCCTGGATTAAAGGACTAATGTTGAAACAGGATCTGGAGAAACTGATCCATGTATTTATCTTTAGTCGGATTGATTACTGCAACAGTGTCTTTACAGGTCTGCCTAAAAAGCAATCAGTTAGCTGCAGCTGATCCAGAATGCTGCTGCTCACTAGAACCAGGAAAGTAGAGCACATCACCCCAGTTCTAAAGTTCTGACACTGGCTCCCTGTAGCTCAGAGAACAGACTGCAAAATATATTTGTTATTTTTTCATTACCTCTCTTTAATTTGCTGCTGTATTGTATGGTTTTCATATGTTGTTTATTGTGTTGTGTTTTTTTCATGTAAAGCACTTTGAACTGCCTCATTGCTGAAATGTGCTATACAAATAAACTTGACTTGACCATTGGCAGAAAAGATGTGGCAAGAGCTCCAGTCCAAAACATTGCTAGTAGATTAACTGGATACTTTAAGTTACCCTCAGGTTTGAGTCCCTGCCTGCATAGTTGTTTGTGCATGCAATGACTGCTGGAGTGGATGGATGGATGGATGGATGAAGTCTGGAAGGTTTTATTGATGTAGCCAACATACCTAATTCTGCTGCTCAGCCTGCAAACTCATTTATTTCATATTTGCAGCACCATTTACCACAAAATAAACAGGTTGTCAAATGCTACAAGATTTGCCAACAAGCATTACTACAGCAATGAAAAATATTAACCAAACCCCAAAGTACCTTACTTTTGGTGCTTGGCTTTGTTTACTCCTGCAGATAATTTTCACAGTTTCAGAAGGTTTGAAAATGTGTTAAGGCTTAAAAAACATTTCAAAACTTGCAACAGTTTATAAATAAAAATGCAAACTCCTTTTAAGAATATGCCATTTAACACCGGAGCACCTACAGTACAAAGAGTTTGCAAATCCATAATTTCCTCAGGGTCAGCAGGACAGCGTTTACCCTTATTAGATACAAAATATTAAAATTCTAATTCACAATTCGTAAAATCTAACAGTGGCCATACTTAAACTAAATAAACCCAATGCAATCAAACCGCTACAGTAATACCGTGCATTTAAATAAAAGTGCCAAGTACTGATAACTCCTAAGAGTAGAAACAATGTTGTCAGAACAGCCCTGAGCAGTATACTCATGTGGGACATGTGTCTGGAATCTTGGCTAATGACCCTTCTTTTATTCTTGCTAGTTGTGGGATTGGACATCCCTAGGTTACACAATTCCGTTGTATTTCAGTGAAACAGGTAGAAGTCAAGTTTATTTGTATTGCACATTTCAGCAACGAGGCAGTTCAAAGTTTTTTACATGATAAAAACATACCATAAACAAACAAAAGAGTAAACCGTGTAAAGCTGCAACCCAGACTAGAATTAATCTATGTTCCAATGATACTGATTAAAGACAGCTCTAAACAAGTGGGTGGTTTTTAGCCTTGATTCTAGGAACTTAGTCTTTCACCACTTTTTCAGCACAGTTTATTTCAGATTAGAGGAGCATACAAACCGAATGCTGGTTCTCCATGTTTGATTCTGACTCTTGGAAAGCAGATTCGACTTAAACCAGAAGATCTGAGTGGTCTGGAAGGGGGATGCAACAACAACAGATCATTATTGTTTTTGGTGCTAAACCATTCAGTGATTTATAAACGAACAAAAATATTTTAAACCACGTACATTTTAATGGTTGAAGTGTGATTGATGGTTCAGAGTAAGCAATTATATCCATAATGTTGATCTATAATGTGGCTTAATCTAGCTCTGCACCAAAAGCACTCCTTACATAGAGTGGGAGTCAGGTGTTTCCTTAGAGTTGAACCAGAAGGCATTCAGAGCTAATATACTATTCTCTGCTGGTTTCCTCCTGTCATGCTGTGAGCTACCTCCAGTGGTTTGTGTTTTCTCTTTTATGCAAATTTACACTTGGTAGGAGAGACATTTTCATTGAGATTTCAGGATCATTCACACAACAGCATACTTATGCATACATTGCTGAACATGTGTGCAACTGATGCATAATTCATCAGATGAAAATTGATTACCTTCTGTACAAAAACAAACAAATAATTCAGGGTAATTTCATGGTGCAGTGACCTCTGGTGAGGACATTCTTTATAATCATTCAATCATGTTTCTGGTCCCATTGGTACGGTGGCCGGGAAGTGCAAAATAAAATTGCAATAACCTGAAAAACTTTTAAATTTTTACCGAAACACATTTACAAGTTAAAAAAAGAAACACTTTTACAAGTTTAACAAAACACATTTACAAAGACAAGACCTGGAAGTGATACTGCAGGGATGAGGTTAGGGTCGGGACAAGACCAAAGTAGTAACAGTAACGGAATCGATCCTGCCAGCAGCTCAATCTGCAGAGATGTTTTGCCCGTTTTGTGGAATCTATTTTCAAGTTTTAGGGACATTTTGTGGTGATTGTGGACATAGTTTGGACTTTGAGACGGGAGAGGGAGAAGAGGTCGGTTTTATGGACTGCCTCGTAAAGTATTTAAACGAAGGCCACTCATACAGTGTGATTGTTGACATGATAGAACGGCTTCACAGTGTCCGCCTGTCTGCGGACCGTGAAAACGAAATAAAATAATGCCGGATTCTACCGCAGGAAAAACTATTAATTTGAAGTAGATATCTGAAACGCCAATGTTTTCAATGACTGGGACTCTATTTCCCATGATGCTCTGCTGTATTGAGTCACACAGGTGTTTGACATCAACTGTCCTCTTTAACTTAGGACTGTTTGTATGAACCTGCACAACTCCTGATGAAGGTCTCTGACCGAAAGCTTGATAAATAAAGCTCCCACAATCGCAGATTGAAGTGTGTGGATTCTGCTCTTTTTTGAATTTCTTAGTATCGACTCATGAAATGGAGACAAGTGAGGCCTGTAGTGCTTTAGACCTTGTGCTGGGTTCGCCTGTGACCTGGAGGAATCGTTGATGAACCCTTGGAGTAATTTTTGTTGATCAACAACAAAGCCCTAGACATGGTTTGATAACCCTTCACAGACTGACAGATGTCAGTTACTTTGTTTCTCATTTTGGATTTGTGAAAATAAACCTATCTTTCCTCCGTTGAAACCATAAAGTGTGTGAGAAACAGAAGAAGTCTATAATAAGCAAATACTTTTCACAGAGCTGTGTCTAATCTGAAAAGATATGTAATACGGATGACATCTTCAAAGAATCCAATTTCTGAAAATCCTACCCATCTTTTTAACCTGAAACACATTTTAAACATGTGTGGGGCTTTTTACTCTCCCGTGAAAGAAATGTGCCCTTAGCCCTTAACATATCTTACCTAAATGCCACAAACCTCACAAATGTATCTGTCAAGTGTTCTGAGGAAGGATGATAGAAAGACAGCATGTATAGAGCAATTCTTTGCTGACGGAATTTATTATAATTGGATTCACAGAAACAAATTAGACACAACCAGTTTGTTTTTAAAACAAAAGTTCAGTTTTTTTTCTTCAATCTTCTAAAGTGTGAATAGTTTTGACAAATGCTTGAAGTTGAAAGTGGGAATTAAACATATCAAAAACTTTGCTGTTTTCAGTTTTAATCATGTGCACTAGACATAATAATTAGCCCCTTCACCCAACTGTCATCACCATTATAATGTTTAATACTTAATACTAGTTACAATATACACGCCACATTCAAACACTTAGGATAAAACACAAACTGTTTTCTGTCCTTTTTTGGTGAAACTCCTTGCTGGCTCATTTGTTATAGCACAACATAATAAAAGTGGTTATATAGTTCACAATGTCCTGCTTCTATCAATAAATATGGTCCCTGATTAAAACTTCAGACAGAATAAAATAAATACGTAGAAATGAACCCTTCATAGTTGAATTGGTGCTCTTTACATCACAATGTACAGGCCAGATATTATTTCATCTGGATGCAAAACCTTCACTAGAAAATATTTTCATCAAATTTAACATCTTTACTTGGTGGTGTATTCTGCTTATTATGACCCAATAGGAAGAAAACGTATGGGTGCATAGAAAATGGCTGTGCAATTATAGCGATCGAGTTACATTCACTTTAATAAGATACAACAAATACATTTCCTTAAAGGAAAGTATTTGTTTTTTTGTTGTTTTTTGACAATATTAGTGAAGTTTTCACTGAATATCATTAACTGAGCACATCGAAAAACATGAATTTAAGATAAGCACTATACCAATTGTATGAACTGCAAATTACATATGTGCAACAACAAAATCCTTTAAATTCACCTTTTTTTCTCCATTTGTAATCACTCCAAAATGTTTGTAAAATGGATAGAAGGTTGCCATTAGTATAAAAAACATAAACAAAGCTTGACAACTTCTCTTAATGTAGAACCCAACTGATGCAAAAGGTTTATTATATTTATAGAACTGTTTTTCTATTTGGCATTGATTATTTTAAACCATGGTTATTTCAACACAATCACAAAGTCTTTCTGAAAATGACAGCACCCATCTTCAGTGCTGCTCCCTCAGTGTCACAAGTTTTTACTCTCAACATTAAGTGCAACAATTCATTTGTCTCGAGTGAATACCTTAGTCCTGCTGTTCCCATATCTGAGATCAGAAAATAGAGTCGTGCTTGTTTCAGTCTGTGCTCATAAATCCACTGAGTACCATAAGCAGTTGTTCACTGCTGCAAACAAACTCCTAACCCAAACAGTCCTCATGATGAGAGCAGCAGCGTAGGTTTGACATTGGATAGGTGTTCCTCCAAAAACTATGAATTTACAGAGACACATGCTGCACAGTCACACTGAATTTAAATTGTTAAATCATTCTTACTGTCTTTTAAAAACAATAAATATTACATTAAACAGGCTAAGCTTATAATGGTCTTTTTATATTCACTTGATGAACAGGATGATCAATATGACATGTGTTTGCATATGTTCCCCCTTAGGTTGTTATGTTGGTGAAAGATCTTTAAAACGCTGAGACTTTTGGTGCTAAAAAAATGTGGTATGAAGTCTTTAGACACTGGTTTCATCTCCTCTCTGTTGGTATGAGCGATAGTGCACCCGATCATCCAAATAGAGTTCCTCTGTTGTGGTGCTGCCCCTGCTGGTGGTGCCTCTCTGAGGTGGGAAAGTGAACTGCAGGGTTTGTCTACTCTTGGCAGATCTGCCTTTGCTCGTCCCGTTGCTGTAGGAGACCACTAGTTTATGGTTTTCCTCAGGCACAGTTGAGCTGGATGGGTGGCAATTAGTCTTGTTGATGCGCAGCAAGTCAGTGCTTGGGTCGCTGGTGTTGTTATCCTGAAGGTCAGTCAGATTCCCAGTGCCGATGCTGTTGCTCTTGACATGCGGTGTCTGGCTGTGGGTGTGGCGGTATTCCTCATCAATGTCCTTTCCCAGTTTCCACCTCTTCCACTTTTTCAGCATCTCAGACTGCACCTGAGGGACAATTAGAACGGAAAAGCATATAGGAGCACAAACGACACAAAGCACTTGGTTAGATGAAGGATATTTGCCGACTGCATTGAAAAGCTTTGATTCATAGATGGCTATTGTTGCGCATCTCAAGATCAGAAGGAAAAAGCTTTTACCTTTATGAAAGAAGCAATACAAGATTAAAGTTAGAACTTTCTCAAAAAAAGTTCCCTCTCTACAAATATAAAGCATCACAACAATTGCAAAGATCAAATTAGAGTGTGCCTGTCAAAGCAAAAACACCTCACCTCTTTATTGACGAAGCAATATAGTATGGCAACCATCAGCCCCTGAAATGAAAGTTAGAAATTTAATCTAAACAATATATACCATTTCAAATTACTTTAAACAAATAAGAGGACTTTACTAAGATTTACAATATTAATGGTTTCTCAATCTGCTACTGTGACAGCTTCAGTAGTCCTTGGTCTTTCTTGCTGTACCATTACTCACAGCTTTATTCACCCAACCCTGTGAAGTAATTAAAGGAGCCATTTTGTTGGCATGAATTAAATCAAGTTAATCATGAGTTAATCAGCTGTGGGACATCAGTTGAGGAACATTAGACCCTAAACAGTCATAGCTTTTTCATGTCATACAGGCATAATAATTGTGTGCCAGAATGGAAGCAGCTTTGAACATCATTGTTCAGTTTTTTAAATGTACTGAAGTGTTACACTGGTTAAAGGTTGAATTTCTCTTTTTCACCCGAAGAAACCAATTGACAGCTATAAATGTAAGCTGGAAAAGTACAGACTTGTTGCCACCCAACAACACTAACTTATTTACTTATATTATGCAAATTTATAGCCAATGTTGTGAAGTAAAATGCTTATTCCAACGTCAAATAATTGTTGTCATAAAAAGTGGACAAAATAACATCTTGCAAGGGCTTCAAAAGGGCTACAAATACGGATGCATCTCAGTAAATTAGAATACCATCAAACAGTTTAGTAACTTTCAGCGTTTATTGTAAAATTTGAAACTCATTTTATATATTCATTACACACAGTCATACATTTCATGCATTTATTTCTGTTACTTGGATAAATATGGCTTCTAAGAAATTAAAACTCAAATTATTTTCTCTGAAAAATTCTTTATTACACAAAAGATTTTAATACAGAAATGTTCTGAATTCCCCCAGGACATGTTCGAACACGTCCCTGGAGAGGTGGGGGACATTGAGTCTGAGTCGACCATGTTCCATGCCTCCTTTGTCGAGGCGGCTGACCGAAGCTGTGGCCGCAAGGTTGTCGGTGCCTGTCGTGGCGCCAACCCTCAAACCCACTGGAGGACATTAGGGGTAAGGGATGCTGTCAGGCTGAAGAAGGAGTCCGGGCCTGTGGGACACCTGAAGCAGCTGATAGGTACCGGTGGGCCAGGCGGAGTGTGGCTCGGATGGTCGCTGAGGCGAAAACTCGGGCGTGGGAAGAGTTTGGGGAGGCAATGGAGAACGACTTCCATGCGATTCTGGTCCACCATCCGGCGTCTCGGTGGGGAGAAGCGGTCTGCCACCAACACTGTTTACAGTAGGGATGGTGTGCTGCTGACCTCGACGCGGGACGTTTTGGTTCAGTGGATGGAATACTTCGAAGACCTCCTCAATCCCACCGGCACGCCTTCCAATCTGGAAGCAGAGTCTGGGGACTTTGGGCTTGGCTCTCCAATCTCTGGTGCTGAGGTCACCGAGGTTGTTAAAAAGCTCCTCAGTGGCAAGGCTCCGGGGGTGGACGAGATTCGACTGGAGTTCCTCAAGGCTCTGGATGTTGTGGGGCTGTGTTGGTTAACGTGGCTCTGCAATATTGCATGGACATCGGGGACAGTTTCCTTGGATTGGCAGACCGGGGTGGTGGTCCCCCTGTTTAAAAAGGGGGACCAGAGTGTGTTCCAACTACAGGGGGATCACACTTCTGAGCCTCCCTGGTAAGGTCTGTTTAGGGATCATCTGCAATTATGCAGGCGCTGTACCGGTCTGTCGTGGTGAAGAAAGAACTGAGCCGAAAGGCGAAGCTCTCAATTTACAGGTCAATCTGCGTTCCTACCCTCATCCATGGTCACGAACTCTGCGTGGGGACCAAAAGAATGAGATCATGGATACTAGCGGCTGAAATGAGTTTCCTCCGTAGAGTGTCTGGGCTCTATACTTAAACTGCTGCCCCCGCGACCCGACCTGGATAAGCGGAAGAAGATGGATGAATGGATGTTCTGAATTCCTTCATCAATTGCAGCATAGCATGGAGGAGATTAGCATGTGGCTCAGCTGAGGTGTAAAGGAAGTATTTGTTACTTCAATAGCAGCCATCAGCACATCTGCATTGTCGGGTCTGGACAATACCATAGGCCTATATAAGGCCAGTTTGCAGGCCAGTCAAGCAAGCCCAGTGAAACCATGATCATTAAAACAGGTATTGGTACCTTTGGAAGTGTGGGCAGGTCCAAGTCCTGTTAAATGAATTAGGCATCTCCATAAAACTGTGTCAGCGGAAGGAAGCATGAAATGATCTAATAATACTGGGAAGATAACTGTGTTAATTTTAGACTTGTTAACTTCTGTTGTGCAACAGGAAGTGCAATAATGTTTGGTTCACATAACCATCAATAACTATTTCAATATTTTTAATTATAATGTAAATATTACTTATTATATATTTAATTATTATAATTATTACTTATTATATATTTTTGAGTTTATTATGTTCAACAATTCAGGGCACCACCTTTTTCTGAATGAAGGAATCTTGAATCAAACTGTCTCTTATGAAGGACAGGAATTTGACGCCGTGGAACGACATAATTGTACGCATACACCAGAATAAGCACAAAAAAACTCTCTCTACAGTATGAGAATTTATTAATAAAATAGATCAACATAACAGCCAAAGTATTCAGTCAATAAATTCTATACCTACACTACCAATATGCAAACTAAACTACTAAGCCAATCGAAGAAAGTGAATAGAACAATGACGCATATCAGACCACTTAACAATCACAGCTTTAGCATATGATGATAAGGGAAAGAAAGGAAGGATTGAGTGTGTGTGTGTGTGTGTGTGTGTGTGTGTGTGTGTGTGTGTGTGTGTGTGTGTGTGTGGGTGGGTGTGTGTGTGTGTGTTCTCGTTTTTACTACCTGGTGGGGTCCACAACCTGACATTTGACTCACCTCATGGGGTCCAATTTTCCCGGTGGGGACCAAAGCCCGGTCCCCAGAGGCACAAGCATTGCAAATGATAGAAAACAGCCTCCTGATATGCCTAGTGCAGTTTTTTTTGCAAAGTAAAATTGGACCCCTTGAGGTCACTTTTCATGACAATGTGTGCGTCGACTTGACGCCCAACTGGTCACAAGTGGTATTGCAGGGTGTAAAATTGAACTCGTGGGGCCATTTTCCTGACAAAGTGTAAACTTTTAAACTTAGTTTAACTTTATATTTTATGAATTTCTTTACATTTTAAGCATTTCTTAACGATCAGGGTGGAGTTTTGAAGGGCGCCACAAATCTAAACACGTTAACTTGCAATAGAACTTTCTGTCTACAGCTTCAAAACTCCCTCTCCTACTTCTTAGATCAACTCCTAACAGAAGTTATCAATAACTTTTCCAAAACTGAAAGGGCGTGGCCAAGGCGATGGCGTCTTAGCCAAGGTTTCATGTATACAGATTCTTCCACAAGCCCTAATTTTAAAAATGCTAAATTGCATAGACTGAAGTCTTGGCTGGACCTGAACAAAATGACATTCCATGTGATGCAAATTATTTGATGATGTGGGCGGAGTCTTGAAGGGTGCCACCCATCTTAAAAGGTTAACTCTCAATAAGACTTTTTGCCTACAGCTTCAAAACACCCTCTCCTACATCTTAGATCAACTCTTATAAAAAGTTAATAACTTTTCCAAAACTGAAAGGGTGTGGCCAAAGTGATGGCATCTTAGCCTAGGTTTCATGTATAGAGAATCTCCCACAAGCCCTCATTCGATAAATGCAAAATTGCTCAGACTGAAGTCTTGGCTTGACCTGAACAAATTGACATTCCAGGTGATACAAATTATTTGATGATGTGGGCGGAGTCTGAAGGGTGCCACACATCTTATAAGGTTAACTTGCTAAAGGACTTTGTGTCTATAGCTTTAAAACTCCATACAAAAGTTATTAATAACTTTTGCAACTGTAAGGCCAAGGGGATGGCAACTTTGCCATGGTTTTTTGTGTACACAGAATCTCCCACAATCCCTGACCGAACCATGTGAAATCACAAAAGGTAGAGTTTAAGTCGGAGCTGAGTGAAATGACATCACGTGTTACGACTACCTAAACAATAAAGGCTGGATTTCTGAAAAGCCTGGTTGCCAAGGAAATTTCCAAAATTTCAGCAGTTTGCTGATGTGAAGTAGCCCAAAATACCAATAAAAGTGAAGTTAAGGGTACCAATACTTTTGTCCAGGCATTTTTTAAACAACATCAGAATGTCTGATTTTCAGTGGTTGAATTTCAGTTATTTTTAATGTTATTACTTAGTTTCAAGTTATTTCTAAGAGCATTATAAGTTTTTCTTTCATTATTGGTGAGGGGACAACAATGATGTCAATGGCTATTTTCATCTAAATTTGCATTAAAATAATCTGTGTTGACACAGACAACAACTTCAAGACCAAGAATGGAGTCTTTCGTATGGACTTACGACGAAGTCGAACTACTACTTAGAGTCACACTCGACTGCAAGCTCCAAGAAAATGTTGACTGGGAGTCGTGTCACTCCAAATATTGCGATTTAACGGACGCGTTTCAGGCACAGTATCCGAGGCAGTTAACCAAGAAGGATTTCCCTCATGATCATAGCATGGTCTCAAAAGTACAAGTCAGCGCAAAAAACATATGCAGCAAATACAGACATGCGGTTGACACAGGGCGTCGAAGTGGTCAAGGACCTAATATATTGACCTAAATATTTTCCAATAAAAAAAGTTCTGGAATTTTTGCAGTCATTTATTTTCACTAGACGTATTCAACACAACACTTTCAAAATAATCATTAGTACATTTTCCAAAGGTAAACAGTGTAACTACTTTAAAAAAAACTTGATGGCTAGCATTTTTAAGGGTCAAGGTACTTTGTAAGTACTCTCCTCACTCTCTTTCCCTCACCTTCATTACAGTCTGTGAGGTAGTTGTTGCATTGTGTAGGAGGCTGTAAGTCTTTATCACCTGCATCATTCCCAACACAGTGTGTTCAGCCACAGTCTCATTACAGTTTTCACAAAAATTGTGGAAAACAAAGTAGACGTAAATAACAAAGGACAGGTCCTGCAAGTTGATGTCCATAGGCCTTTTCAGTGCAGCAAATCTGGCTTTGAGATGACCAAAAGCACACTCAATGACCATCCGTGCCCTACACAAACTTAGCCCAAAGAACTGTTCTTGAGGTGTGGAGCCACCGTTTGCATATTCTTTCATCAAGTAAGGCAGCAGAGGGTAGGCTGGGTCACCAAGAAGATAAATTGGTATTTCCTCTTCGTTGTCCACAATCTGTTTTTTCAGAGGAGGGATCTGGCCAGTCTTAAAGTACAGGTTGAGCTTTGAATTAGCAAAAACCCGTGCATCGTGTACACTCCCGGGCCACTTTATCACAACATCCATAAATCTGTACTTATAATCACATACCGCCTGTACATTGAGAGAATGTTTCCCTTTCCTGTTGATGTAGTCCATCGAGTTGGTAGACGGCTGCTTGATTTCTATATGTGTGCTATCGACTGCTCCCAAACACTGTGGCATGCCATGAGCACGATGGGAACACAAAACCAGATCCTCGGCCTCAGACTGCGTAAAAGGCAACGTAATGTACTTTGGACCCAGGTGGACAGCGATCGCTTTGCACGTTTGCCTGACAACAACAGATACAGCCTGCCGCGACACGCCGAAGTTGTTAGCAGTCTTCCTTAGCCTTCCCTCGTCGCTCAAATAATACAGAGTTAACGCAACCCTTTTGAGTGTAGTAATTGGTGCCCTCATGTTTGTTGTTTGCCCTTCAATATACGGACTGAGTTCCTCGCTCAGGGCGACGAGTGATGCTTTGGACATGCGGAAATTCTCCCTCCATTCATCTTCCACAACAACGCTGTTGACAAAGTTGTCCCACCAACTGCTAGTTCTACCGGGTCTTATCCAAAACTTTCTCCTGATCGCTCTCCTGGTTGTCTTCCATGGTGGATCTAAGAGAATGTGGCGTATGGTGTTGTCCATTATCGCTTGTTGCTCACAACAGTTGCATAGAAGCAATAGATTTTGCTGTAATACAGCTAGAAGGCTTAGTAGCTTCTGCAGCACAAACAAAATCATGCAGTCCGCCATTGTTGTTGTTGTAGTTACGTATGACGCAGCCGACGCGTGATGTGATGGCATCATCGTTTCACAAAATATACGGATTGGCTGTACACACGAAACCGCAAGGGTGTCGTTTTCAGATTTATCTACTTTGGGACCCGGTTTCAAAAAATAGTGGTTTCAGTCTCCAAAAACGCCGGATCCGTGTGGACGAAACGCTAATATGAAAAAAAATGTATACGTATACAGTGAAACACGTCTCCGTGTGGACGGACCCTAACTTGTGGTGGCAGCTGGTAGAGGCAGATTTTTCTGTGGGCGTGGCATTTTAGGACCCCCTCACCTGACGAGGAAATAAACAATGCATGTTTACCTTAAAGAACTACAAAACATTGCGAAATACAATCGGATTCCTCCAGACAACTTTAACATCTTAATACTAGCTCAATAAAGACATTTGTTTTGCTCTAATATTGTATATTACCTTTTCAAAAATAACATCTGCAAAACTGATCACAGAGCTGGGAAATTACACAGAACTTGACCTGTTTTATCTTTTTTTTTCAGAGACAGTTGTCAGAGAAAGATCGGAATAGATTTTGAGATACCATAAAACAAATCCAAAAGCACTGATTTATCCCTGTAAGAGGACAGAAATGTTGAAGAGCCACGATAAATAAAATAAAAAGTTAAAGAAGAAGGACTGGCTTTGTTATTTTTTGTTTCTCCCCATACTGTATGATATTTAAATATCTTAGGCAGAAATGCTCGTAAAAAAATTGCATTATTTTCATTCACTGTTTATACCATTTCTTACAGCTCAGAGGAATCAAATAAGTATTGGGGTCTCTTGTAGAACAATTAATATTTGCAGCGGATTTATTTTTCCTCTTTGTTTCAGGATAACCACGAAATGGAAAAATCGGAAGAAATATGATTTTAAGAACTTGACATTTTGAGGAAAAGGGATGAACGTTGTGTAACTTGAAAGTCAAATTGAGAGAATATTTAAAATATTTAGAGAATAAAGCTGCAATATTTTGAAAGGGCAAAATGTTGAAACTGCTGTGTTGTTTCCAAGCATGTCTGATATGCATCGGGATCATCTCTTTGCTGCATTTCACATTATCATCATGTTAAAAGAGGGAGAATTTTATTTTAAGTTACTAGCTCATTTAAAGAGGATATAGCTGCCACAGCTCTCTGTGGCAGTTTCATTTCCACCTTATTTTCGATATAATTCATGCATTTCACGTTAAACATCATTCCTTGTTTTTACCCCCGACTAAATGACCTACTCAGTCATAAGAGCCAATGCTGAATAAACAAATATATTTCCACATTTACATCAGAATTGTCACAATGTCCACATAAACTGACTGAAACAGCTGTCGGTTAGTTGAAAATCAATAACAGGTTAATATTACGCTAAATAATTAGAAGGTGATAGGTCCTCCTCAATGTGCAAACGCAATTATGTGGCTTCCATTGAATCAACGAAGGATTTGTTTGCACAATATCACAGGTAGCGGTTTATATACATTGACAAGTGTACATAACATGTCAGTTTAAAATGTACAATTGTAACATGAAAGATGTAACATAACTATGCTACTCTAACAATACTGGGTGATTATACTATTCCCCACTGTTAAGCTAACGAAATCGTAATTTATTCATTTTAAGTACCATTTTTTGTGTTGCAGCCTGTTACAGTCCAAATAACCCCAGATGCAGGTGGATCACAATTTAATATGTTGGGACTCTTCTCTGCCCATTTAGTCACAGTTTGACGCATTCTCCTCTTCAGGCATATTATGGTGATCTTTGAAATAGATATGACACATTCTATATAGTATATATGTTTTGGACAGATCTTAGAGAAAAATACATACATTTTCCAATGCGCTTATTGACGTTTGCAGTCCTTTGATGAGAAATGGCACAGCTACCTAAGCTTTACACCCATCTGCGTTTAGTTAATCTAGTTTTAAATGCGATAGTTTTCCTAATTTGTTTCTCTCTCCTAGTCAACATGCAGCTTAATCAGTGGGTTCCCCAGTAGAGAACACAGACAAATACTGTAGATATGGTTTAAAACCTGTAGAGAGTTGTTGTTGTTTGACAGTAAGTTTAGGAACTTTTGGAAGATATTGACCATTTGGATATCACCTCTAACTGCAGTATGAACTATCTTTGTCACTGAAATTAGAATATCGCCCTGCAACCTACTTTATGGACTACTTATTATCCCTCTCTTTTGGACATGTAAACACAAAGACACAAGCGGTACAAGCAATGACTCTTAATTACCACAAATCAGCATAGCAGAATAAACACAGTTCTAACATGGTTAAACTTAAACAAATATGCTGAACCGTACTTTAAACTATATAGTAAAGTCACAGAAACTTACCTTCTGGCATTTACACGCAACAAAAAATGAAATAAACAGAGAAAAACTTCTCTTGCTCCGCAGCAAGGAGGAGGAAAAAGGCAGATGCTGCAAAGCACCTGTGCTGCATTCAAGTAGCATCAGAAATCTATGCTGAGTTCAGGAGCATAGGATATTTCAGCTTACAGTGAAAATACCAGTAATAATACTGCAACTTTACTGCAACTTACAAACTTAGAACAATGTAGTCTTTCTAACACGTATTTACTATATAGAGTGAATGCGATCCCATGAAATGGAGGGCAGCATTGTGCACGCCAGCATATAGCCAGCCAGAAAAACCTTTTTATTTTTTATCTAATACTGTACCAAGTAAGTATTTTGCTTTTAACTTTTGTCTGAAATATTAAACTGAAGTTGACCTTTAATTCTCTGTAAGATTTTTTGATTTTATAAGATGGATCAAACCTCAACATATTATACATACTGGGAGTACAGTGCTGCTATTAAACAGTTTAGAAACAGTCTGATATGATTACATGACATAACAGGATCTGAGAAACAACACAATGCAGTCAGTAGACTACATGTGTTCTTAACCAGCAGCTCACACTAAAGGTAGCCTACTTGGTGAACAACACAGAAATGATTAATTTGAAACATGACATGTGTGACAATATAAATGTATTTGTCAAATAGAAGTTATAACAAAGTTTTGCGAACGGTTTTGTTGAATTGACAGCATTTTTTAAATAAAAAAATTCTAATTAACTGTTTCACGATAAAATATTGACAGTTTAGTTACTACAAGATTGACCTTCTTTGTGAGATGCAGTTTACAACTCCCGGCACTAATGTTAATTAAATAACAGAGACACTTAAGATTAGCAGCAAAAAGTAATAAATTTTTCAATCTGAATGATAAAATTAATATGTGTTTCACTAAAGAACACTAATAGTATTCGTGACAATTTAACAATTTCCTGATGTTTTAGCTAGATACTGTTAGCTACTGGCTAACATAAAATTTTAGCTGTTAGCTAGCAGCTAACATAACATTCTAGAGGTTTCTAAAAGTTGTCGCTAAAAGCAATGGATGTTTGTACTTGAAATGTTTTTAAACAGCAAGAGTTAAGATTTTCAAGAAGATCTTGGGAGCGAAATATAAGTATTAAGGAAACACTACAATTGATTTGATCACAAAAAAATAATACCCCCTAAGGATATTGTTTCCTTAACATACCATGAGTGAAACTTACTATATCCTATTAATTTATATTCCACAATTTGGTCTTTGGTTCCTTGGGGGTACATCAGGGGTATAGCATAGTATTAGTATACAGGTATAGCATTGTGCCAAAACCTCTGGTATATTAGGGGTACATCTCGATGTCAACACATAGGTATATCACAGTGTCAGGCTTTGTCAGGGAATGTCTAATATTACATTGAAGTGTCTCCATAAAAATGTATATCCTTATGAAACATGACATCCATGCTGTGACTCTTAAGCCGCATTCACACCACACGCTTTATAAGCGTCAAACAACGCTCACAAAGCGAGTAGTTTGATGCATATACATTTTTAAGCCTGACGCTTGCAAAGCCAGACTCTTGTAAGGCTTGCCAAGCCCGCCCAACCAATCAGAGCGCCTCACTGTAGCAACGTCACTATAGTGAGACGCTCTGATTGGTCGACGCTCAGAGGAGGACGCCTGAAAGTTCAGCTAGTTGAACTTCTGCGTTTCTCGCTTTGAAGCTTGAAAAGTGCCAAAAGCGTAAACAAAAGCGCATAAAGCGCCGCTGAGACTCTGACGGCCCTCTGACGGCCTCTACCATGGGCTTAACATGTAATCTTGCCGCTTTTGGCGTTGACGCTTTGGGTGGGATGAACACTTCATTAGAGTGACCACAAAGTTGGTCAAAAAGTTACCACAAAGGTGTTGTAAGCATATATAGCAACATCCTTTTACCAATCTTAACTAAGACTCTCACATTGAGAGTGTCTCAAATCATCAGGTACAAGATACCAGTTGCACAGATGTCATTTCAAGGGTGTTGTAATTAGGCAGAGTGAAAGGAGCAACTCATCTGGCTAAAAGAACAAAAACATTTGGATGAGATGCCTACCCCTCCATGTTCCTCTGGAAATTGCAAAACTTTTTGCATCCTACAGACACACAACTTGGCACATATAATTTGGCCAACTCGAGAGCATGTCCTGAGTTTGGAGTCAGTAGGGCCAAAAACAACCGATTCAAATTCAATTCAAAAATACTTTATTGATCCCAGAGGGAAATTAAGTGTTGGTATGGCTCATATAATGAATTCTTTAAGGAGTTGTTGTAAATATTGATGGCTGTGGGCAGGAAGGATTTCCTGTAGCGGTCTGTATTGCAGCAAAACTGAAGAAGCCTCCGATTGAAGACGCTCTGTTGTTGTGTGACTGTCTCATGAAGAGGATGGTCAGGGTTGTCCATAATTTTTTTGATTTTATGAAGAATCCTTCTTTGCATCATCATCTCCAGATGTTCCACAGTTGTCCCAAGAACAGAACCAGAACAGAACCAGAACCTTCTTTATCAGGTTGTTTAGCCTGAAGAGATTACACTCTCCACAATAGACTTGTAGAAGATCTGCTGCATCTTGCTGCAAACCTTGAAGGACTTAAGCTTCCTCAAGAAGTACAGTCTGCTCTGTCCCTTCTTGTAGACGGCTTCACTGTTCAGTCTCCAGTCCAGTCTGTTTTCAAGGTGATCTCTGAGGTATTTATACTCCTCAACCACCTCCACTTCTTCTCCCATGATGGAAACAGTGTTTGACTTATCCCTGTTTCTTCTGAAATCTACAATCATCTCCTTTGTTTTATTCACATTCAAAGTAAGACGATTGTTTCCACACCATGTCACAAAGCGGTCCACCAGCTCTCTGTATTCAGCTTCTTGTCCCTCTCTGATACACCCCACAACTGCAGAGTCATCTGAGTATTTCTGCAGATGACAGGTCTCTGATTTGTACTGGAAGTCTGAGGTGTACAGAGTGAACAGGAATGGTGAGAGTACGATCCCCTGTGGTGCTCCTGTGGTGCTGACCACCTGGTTTGACACACAATTCTTCAGTCTCACAAATTGTGGTCTGTTGGTCAGGTAGTCATTGATCCAGGCGATTGTTAAAGGCTCCAACTGTGTCTTCAGGAGTTTCTGACAAAGCAAATCAGGCTGAATTGTGTTAAATGCACTGGAGAAATCAAAGAACATGATCTTCACAGTGCTGCCTGCTTTGTCCAGATGACAGTGGGTTGGTTGAAGCAGGTGTATGATGGCATCTTCAACTCCAACTCCACAGCGATAAGCAAACTGCAGTGGGTCCTGATACGTTCTTGTTTGCTTACTCAGGGGTGCCAACAGGAGTCTCTCCAGGACCTTCATGATGTGGGATGTCAGGGCAACGGGTCTATAGTCATTAATGACTGATGGGTGAGTTCTTTTTGGTACTGGAACAAGGCAGGATGTCTTCCACAACACTGGAACCTTCTCCTGAGTTAGGCTAATGTTGAAGAGGTGTTGCAGAATCCCACAGAGCTGCTCTGCACAGGCCTTCACGACTCTGGGGCCGACACCATCTGGACCTGCAGCCTGGTTCCGGTTCAGTTTCTCTAGCTGCCTCTTCACCTGACTTTTGGAGACAGACAAGTGGGAGGGGGAGGCAAAGGGGGTAGCAGCATTTCCTGGCTTGGTTGAAGTCAAACTCAAGTCTCTGAAGTCTCTGATCTTGACCTTAAGTTGCTTCTGTATACTCCTCAGTAATTCCCTGTCTCCCTCCCTGAAGGCTCTTTTTTTCTGGTTTAGCAGTTCCTTCAGGTCACTGGTGATCCAGGGTTTGTTATTAGGGAATCATCTCACTGTTCTGGTGGGGATGATGTTGTCCACACAGAAGTTTATATAGTCAGTCACACACTCAGTCATGGCATTGATGTCCTCTCCATGTGCTTGACAAAGAGTCATCCAGTCTGTGGTTGCAAAACAACCCTGCAGGGCTTCTTCAGCTTCCTGTGACCATTTTCTCACAGTTTTCTTTGTAACAGGTTGCCTCTGAACAAGTGGATTATATTCTGAACAGAGAAAAACAAGATTTTGATCTGATTGTCCCAGAGGTCTTGGTTTGGACATGTTACATTTGCATAAAACAAATCCAAGGTGCTGTTTTCTCTTGTAGAGCAGCTGACAAACTGTTGAAATGTTGGAAGTGTAGTAGAGAGCGACGCATGATTAAAATCACCAGATATTGCCACAAATGCATTGGGGTGCTGTGTCTGTAGCTTAGCAACAACGGAACTGATGACATCAAATGCATTGTCGGCAACGGCTGAAGGTGGAATGTAAACAACTGTCAAAACTACACTGGAGAACTCTCTTGGCAAATAATATGGACGAAAACTTACTGCCAAGAGTTCCACATCTGGGCTGCAGTGATGAAGCTTCACAGTAACATGTCCTGGATGACACCATCTGTTGTTGATCAGCCCTGCTACTTCACCTCCTTTTCTTTTCCTGCTTGTTTTCAGATCTCTGTCTGCTCATACAGTCAGGAAGCCTGGCAGAGAGACGTTGGAGTCGGGGATATGATCCAGCAGCCACGTCTCAGTAAAGCATATAATACTGCATTCTTGGGACTCTGGCTGAGTCCTGGTGAAGGCTTGGAGTTCATCCATCTTGTTAGCCAGTGATCTTACGTTGCCCATTATGATCAATGGAAGAGATGGCTTGAACTTCCTCCTTCTGTCTCATTTTTGCTCCTGCTCTGCATCCACGTCTCCCCCTTTGCATCCCCCTCCCACTTGTCTGTTTCCAAAAGTCAGGTGAAGAGGCAGCTAGAAAAACTGAACCAGAAAAAGGCTGCAGGTCCAGATGGTGTCAGCCCCAGAGTCCTGAAGGCCTGTGCAGAGCAGCTCTGTGGGATTCTGCACCTCTTCAACCTTAGCCTAACCCAGGAGAAGGTTCCAGTGTTGTGGAAGACATCATGCCTTGTTCCAGTACCAAAAAGAACTCACCCATCAGTCATTAATGACTATAGACCTGTTGCCCTGACATCCCACATCATGAAGGTCCCGGAGAGACTCCTGTTGGCCCCCCTGAGTAAGCAAACAAAAACATATCAGGACCCGCTGCAGTTTTCTTATCGCCGTGGAGTTAGAGTTGAAGATGCCATTATCCACCTGCTTCAACCAACCCACTGTCATCTGGACAAAGCAGGCAGCACTGTGAGGATCATGTTCTTTGATTTCTCCAGTGGATTTAACACAATTCAGCCTGATTTGCTTCGTCAGAAACCCCTGAAGACACAGGTGGAGCCTTTAGCAATCGCCTGGATCAATGACTAACTGACAAACAGACCACAGTTTGTGAAACTGAAGAATTGTGTGTCAAACCAGGTGGTTAGCAGCACAGGAGCACCACAGGGGATCGTACTCTCACCATTCCTTTTCACTATGTACACCTCAAGATTCTAGTAGAAATCAGAGACCTGTCATCTGCAGAAAAACTGAAGAAAAAAAAAACTCTGCATTCTGAAAAAGACGATGCAGTTGTGGGGTGTATCAGAGAGGGACAAGAAGCTGAATACAGAGAGCTGGTGGACCGCTTTGTGACATGGTGTGGAAACAATCGTCTTACTTTGAATGTGAATAAAACAAAGGAGATGATTGTAGATTTCAGAAGAAACAGGGATAAGTCAAACACTGTTTCCATCATGGGAGAAGAAGTGGAGGTGGTTGAGGAGTAAAAATACCTCTGAGTTCACCTGGACAACAAACTGGACTGGAGACTGAACAGTGAAACTTTCTACAAGAAGGGACAGAGCAGACTGTACTTCTTGAGGAAGCTTAGATCCTTCAAGATTTGCAGCAAGATTTTCTACAAGCCTGTTGTGGAGAGTGTAATCTCTTCAGCTATCATCTGTTGGGGTAGCAGCATCAGAGCCAGGGACATAAAAAGGCTCAACAACTTGATAAAGAAGGGTGATTCTGTTCTTGACACTACTGTGGAACCACTGGAGATGGTGATGCAAAGAAGGATTCTTCATAAAATCAAAACAATCATGGACAACCCTCAGCATCCTCTTCATGTGACTGTCATACAACAACAGAGCGTCTTCAGTCGGAGGCTACTTCAGTTTCGCTGCAATACAGACCGCTACAGGAAATCCTTCCTGCCCACAGCCATCATCATTTACAACAACTCCTTAAAGAATTCATTATATGAGCTACAACACTTAATTTCCCTCTGGGATCAATAAAGTATTTTTGATTTGAATTGAATTTGAATTAGGAGTGATGTATAGACCTCAAACTTGGCAGGTTTATTCCCTGTGTCACAGAGGATGTATGCACCAAACTTCAACCTACGCGAATGGGCCCCTTCAAATTCACTGTACAATGGTGACCTTTGACCCCCTGGTTCTCCAGACTTCCAGAGGGCCTTCTTCTGAAGGCACTGTATCCCAGCCAAGAGGCACCTTTCTTGGCATCCCAGGGTGCAATGACCCACCACTGATTTTCAGGACCACCAGTAAGGCCTACAAAAGTTTTTGAAAAAAAACTAACACCTGCAATCCTTTTTGGGTGAGACAGCGCTGTACGGTCAGAATGGAAAAACGTGAAACGCATGTAAAAAAGTGGTGGATAAGTGCCTCTTCCGCTGGCAGCAGGAATGACAGAATAATGTAAAATTCAACATGCTTTTACTCTTTTTTACTCTTACTTCCTGACCCCAAAATGTATCCACCCAGTTTGGAAGGAAAATGTAACAAAGGGATTCTCTAGCTGTTTTGAAAGAAAAGAAAATCAGAAAATATTGCTGTGCCACAATTCTAGAGCACAGAGACGTTTGTTTCATGTCAGTGTGTAGACAGTGGAGTGTTTTACATATATATAGCTATACTTAAACTGCTGTTTTATTTCTTTTTTGGATTTCTCTTTTAATTAATAGTTTATTTTTTAACTAAAAATAATATATAAAAAATAAAAATAACTGAATAATTGAACAACAATGAAACAAAAGGAAGCCTACAGGAAAGAAATGTGTGCAGATAAGAGTAAGCTGACATTTCCAGACTTTTCCGGTCCCCTTGATGACCATGCCCATCCCCCCACAAAGTGTGTGCCACAGCAGCTGGAGAGAATCTATCATTATTGCAAACACACATTTCCTGAAATTCGCTGTCCCCACGTTACCTACCGGTTTAGCTCCGCCCCTGCAGACACTCACGCTCAGTTCAGCATGAGGAGAGGAGCCATATTGGAAGGAGCAAGGATGTTTCTGCAGAGAGCGATTACACGATGAAAACCAGGTAAGTCAAATCAAAATGTTAACATTCCTGCTCTTGAATATATGCAAAGACGTTCCAGAGATATTTTAGTTGTTTATGAGTTAAACTTTTTAACTATACGATATTTTTTTGTTTGTGTTTTGTGAGGCTAGCTCATGCTAATTAGCTCGGTAGCCTGGAGGAAGACTGAAGGATTAAGATGGCTCCTTGAAACTCATTTGGTTATTTATTTGGAGCTGAATTTAATCTATTTTACATTTGTATTAACTTTAAAAGCTTAATCTTATTGCGATACTCAAGTATGCAGTGGTGGAGGCAAGGAAGGTGGGAGTAAGGCCTGAATACAAACACGTTTTAACCTGGTCAGCATTTTAATTTTCACGTTCAAGTTGCAGCGTAAAGAGTTTATCTTGAGTAATTCTGATGAGTTATGAGCTATTTGTTTTAAATTTAAAACGCGTGTCTGTAGACCATGGTCTTGTGCATGAGGCCCAGTAAAATTAAACTTGTGTTAAACATGGAGTCTGGTTAACCCACTCATATAAGCAGTTTTATTGAAACAATGCAGTGCTGCTCTGCTGCTCTTTAGTTTGATAAAGGGTCGGTAACATGGACGGTTTCAGGAAATCCGAGCACAGCCGTCTTTCATGGCAGCGCATTCAGCAATGAGCACGCTAAACGTGCATGTCCGGTGTGTGCAATTGGCCTGGACAGAACCGTGGGTTTTCCGTTTGTGGAACCTGCATGCAGCTGCAGATCCTGTTTTGCTCAGTGCACGTCTGCAGAGGGAGTAGCTGCTGAAATGCTTGATAATTGCATGGGGCATACACCTGTGAGGAGCCTGTGAGATAATATAATTTCAAGTAGAAACCGTTTAAATAAGCTGTTTAAGCATCTCAGTAAATGTTATTGCTGAGAGCTTGTTTTTTTAGAAACACAGTAAGCATGACTTTAACTGTGATGCCTCAGCATGCATGTATATTTAATGTGATTTTTCTCATGTCTAATTGGCAGACTAACAAGGTTCAAGAAATGTTTGGATCATCTGAGGGATCACCATGAAAAGTGCCCAGAAGTACATGAAGTACATAAATTCCCAACAGGTAAGGTCAATGTGCTGATGTATTCTGGCCTGCATTCTGTTTAGAGAGGCTGTAACGTGTGCTCATGTGTGAAGTTTGTATTTTAAAATTTAAAGCTGCACAGGTAAGGCAAGGCAATTTTATTTGTATAGCACACTTTCAACAGCAGGGTAATTCAATGTGCTTTACATGATTTGGTAATTTTAAAAAAACACATAAAAGAAGCACACATTACACATGACACACAATAAAGCAAGAGAAAGATTAAAAAAAGCAAGAGACCATGAACACATTTCATACATATGACATCAAGCATTTACTCGAAGGCAATTCTAAACAAATGGTTTTTAGTCTCGATTTAAAGCAGTTCAGAGTTTCAGCAGCTCTACACTCGTCAGGAAGTCTGTTCCAGATAAGGGGGGGATAGAAACTGAAAGCTGCTTCTCCATGTTTAATTCTGAGTCTAGGGATGTTTAGTAGGCTAGAGTTGGAGGACCCGAGTGGTCTTGGTGGTTGGTACCATGACAACAGGTCTTCAACATATTTTTGTGCTAAGCCATGTAATTTATAAACTAGTAGGAGTATTTTGAAGTCTATTCTCTGAGCTACAGGGAGCCAGTGTAAGGACTTTAGAACTGGGGTGATGTGCTCTACTTTCCTGGTTCTAGTGAGGAACACGAGCAGCAGCGTTCTGGATCAGCTGCAGCTGTCTGATTGACTCTTTAGGCAGACCTGTGAAGACTCTGTTGCAGTAATCAATCCCACTAAAGATAAACGCATGGAGGAGTTTTTCTAGGTCTTGTTGCGACATCAGTCGTTTAATCCTAGAAATGTTCTTCAGGTGATAGAAGGCTGACCTTGTTATTTCCTTTATGTGACCCTGGAGGTTCAGGTCTGAGTCCATTACTACACCTAGATTTCAGGCCTGATCAGTAGTTTCTAGCTGGATTAACTGAAGCTGTGTGCTGAATGCTGATCGTTCTTCTTTAGGTCCAAAAGTAATTACTTCAGTTTTGTTTCTATTCAGCTGGAGAAAGTTATGGCCCATCCATTTATTTGGTCAATGCATTGATTTAGGGTTTGAATGGGTTCAGAGTCACTTGGTGACATTGTAATGTAGAGCTGAGTGTCATCCGCGTAGTTATTATTGGTTGCTATAATCTTGCATAGTGGGAGCAAGTAGATATTAAATAAGGAGGGCCCCAGGATGTAGCCCTGGGGCACCCCACATGTGATTTCTGTTCGTTCTGATGAAAAGTTTCCTATTGAAACATAGAAGTCCCTGTTCTTTAGGTAAGACTCAAACCAATCTGGTACACTACTACCAGAGAGTCCGACCCAGATCTCCAGTCGTTCCAATAAAATATCATGATCAACACTGAGGTCCAACAGAACCAGCACTGTGGTTCTACCACAGTCTGTATTTATGCGGATGTCATTGAATACTTTGACGAGGGCAGTCTTGGTGCTGTGGTGAGCACGGAAACATGACTGAAAAGCATCAAAACGGTTGGTCAATGTTAGGAAGCTATTTAACTGCTGAAACAGCTTTATCAATAAATCTTACTGATGAATGGAAGATTAGAGATTGGCCTTTAGTTCTGCATTAACGTGTTGTCCAGATTCTTCTTCTTTAGCAGCGGTTTAAAATATGTTTTTAAAGCCTGAGGGAAGACACCTGATAGCAGGGATGAGTTCACTATTTGAATAAGATCAGACACAATAACAGGAAGAACTTTCTTTAGAAAAGCTGTGGGTAGGATATCAAGACAGCAGGAGAAGGAGCTTAATTGGATAATGATTTCTTTCAAGGCTGTTCTGGTTTAATTCGTGGAATTCAGACATTTTCTCTACATTGTTGTTGATTGGGGATGGCACTGGTTGTGGGTTCAATATTGAGGTACAGATTGACCGTCTAATTGCTAGAATCTTTTCGGTGAAAAGGCTGGCGAATTCATTGCAGGCCCTGGTAGAGTTTAGTTCAGGGGCTACTGTCACTAAAGTATTAGTCTTTCCACTGTTGCAAATAGAGTCCGTGCATTATTAATGTTTCTGTTGATGATTTCCGATAAGAATGATTCCCTAGCATCTTTTATAGTTAGCTGATATCTATTTAGTCTCTCTTTGTGGATCTCACAGTGAACCTGGAGTCTAGTTTTCCGCCATTTTCTCTCGGCTCGTCGACACTCCCTGTTTTCACTACGTATCAGTGGATTACTTGTCCACGGAGACTTCATTCTACCTGAGACTACTTTCACTTTAGTTGGAGCAATGGAATCCATGATGTCTGAGATTTTTGTGAGGAAATTATCTACCAGCTTATTTACTGAGTTGGGAGATGAGGGGGATGTGGTGGAAGGATAAATACGTTTAAAGGTTTCTACTGAACTGTCCCCTAGAAAATGCTTTTTTATAGTGGTCTTACTGTGGCTGGATAATTTAGGAGAGATGGTACTTTCAAAGAAAATACAGAAATGGTAGGATAATGCAATATTAATTACTGAGATGTTGGAAATATTTAAACCTTTGCTGATAATTAAGTCCAGAGTGTGTCCTTTGTGTGTTGGTTGTTTGACATGCTGGATCAGTCCGAAGTTATGGAGAGTATCATCTAACGTTTTTGCTTGTCTATCTTGGCTGTTGTCGGTATGGATATTAAAGTCCCCCACAATGATTAGTTGGTCATAGTCGATACATATTACAGAAAGAAGGTAATTGAAATCATTAAAGAAGTTAGAGTTAAGTTTTGGTGGTTTATATAAACGTAGAAATAAAGCTTTGTTAGGCCCGTTTATCTGGGTGGCTAGGTATTCAAAAGAATCAAACGTGCCCAGAGTTACCTTTTTTAAAGTTCATTGAGTTGTGAAAGATGGTGGCTGCACCTCCACCTCGTCTGTGTTTTCTGCTCTCGCTTAAGATACAGATCGCATACAGTTTTGAATGATCTTCGCCTCTTTCCCATATTTCTATACATGACTGCTAATCTGTTGCCCAGTGCAGGTCATGAGCAGCAGCATGTTTTGCTCAGATAGGACATGTTGTAGGTTAGTGAGTCAAAGTGTGGCTTTTTAACAAAGTGCTGGTCTCCCTCTGGATGTCATCTATTTTCATGATTAAAAATTACAAGCATCCATTTCGGAGAATGTTTTAATTTAAAATGGTATGGTTTTCCCCAATGCTTGGTTGTGGGATTGCGTGAGTTTGAGTTTAATTATCTCCAAATGTGTCGATCAGTGGTCATGTTCACAATTGTAGGGATCATAAATGTCTTCAGGTTGGAGAAACTTGAATCGTACCTGATTCGATAAAGGTTTAATTACGTGTGTGTGTGAGGGGGGGGGGGGGGGCATAAAGATGTAATTTCTTGTTTTCAGATACCAGATCAACATGGGACAACCATTAGAGTAATTTACCCCTGTCTGTAAGCTGATTGAAGTTTGTAGTCTGTTTGACTGTAGATGCCAAACTGACTTAAAGATATTTCGGTCCACCTTCAATGTCATTTACGATCAGTGTTTTTAAATTTTTAGAGAACAGTGTAACAAACTATTAAAAATGTATAAGGGACTAAGTAAAAGTATTACAGTAATTTCAGTTTTACCTTAGGAAAAAAGTCTACAAATCTGTCTTGGAATTGATGAATACCTCAATTTGTAATTTGTAAGTTGTTTTTGTTCTTTCATTGAATTGGTATTATGTCTAAAATGGTTTGTATAAAATTGGACAGTTTCATAAAAGCCTTACTCATAGCACACCTGACCAGCGTCTAGCCTGCTACAAAGTATGGCTCTTTTGGTAGTTGTGATCTGTTCTGACGATCTGTGCTACCTCATCAGAATGTCCTACCGTAGCGAGCATAGATGGCTATGTCCATCTGTCGGTGCTACCCCTCAAAGTGCTACCGGTATGTTTACATGCCGAAAACAACTGTTAGCTTTGATGTTAAATATAATCATCGGAAAGTGGCAGTTTAGCAGTAATGCCTAACATAGCAACAATTTATATGAATACGAAAACTTTTCTTTCAATCCACAGAACATGCTACCCGTTTAATATAAAGCTAAAACAAGCACATAAAACATGCATGGAAAACGTTGATCAGAATATCCCACCTGTTAAATATACGTAGGTAGAACATATTGATGTTAGTACTGATCTGTAGAGACTGATAACTCTGGAAATCTGTTATTAGTTTTTAAAGCAGCTACTGAATATATACCAAGCAAGTAAGACATAGAGCTGATGGCAGCATTCTTACTCCAGAATATTAAAATGTAGAATGATTATAAGCACAAATAGCCCAGAAAATGCACCGCATTTATTATACGACTCTAATTAATGGGACTTGTTTACATGCAGTATAACGATATCACAGAAGTGAAACTAATATACAAAGGCTGTCATGTAAATGTGAAACAAGTAGCTTAAAGGGGGGTATTATGCAAAATGGACTTTCTGAAGCTTAATATCCTGAGAACCTGTCTTTCCCTCATTAAAAACATGCCTGAAGTGTTGCTCTGACCCATTCACTCATGTTAGAGTAATCTTTGAGTCTCTGCTGGGAGTTCTCGGGGTTGCTGAAACGCCTGCTCCCACCTATCCCCGCCTTTTCCACCCATCTCGTCCTCCGACCTTACGTACTCAGCCGAGGGGTAGCACAGATGGTCGGAACAGTGATAACTCGGTAGTCGTTCCCGGGTGCTGGCCGGTGGCCATCTCAACAGACATACACAATTACAGAACCTGATTGATTGTGAACCACAAAGCTAATAAGACAGGTTGCCACGCTTTCTACAGTTTTAAATTTAAGGGACAATGAAATGGTTACACTTGCAAATTCTGGGACATGACATTAGAGTTTATAGAGAGTATAACAGGAGGGGACGCTGCAGTTGGCCAAGGTCAGCAAAGTCATAATTGACATGGAACAAGGCCGGCAGTCAGACTACAAAGGCATGAACATGGATCAAATCCAAATAGATACAAATAGTAAAAACATTAGGCAATACCTATCAATTTAGTTCAGAGTAAATTATTAGTCATTGTGTTTTATACTTTAATGCCTATTTTAAGAGGAAGTACTGGAAAGAGCAGCTGGCGAGGTCTCTGACACAGAGGACTTATATTTTCGTTCACCAGGAGGTAGGTTACAAATGGCTGTATATCACTGCCAAAATACTGAGCCAATATGTTCATAGGTTTAAGATTCAATTTTCCAATTCGTTATTCCATTATATATCAATTCTATTCAAAATTTGCATTTAAAAACAATTTTGATTATGAAAAACACTTTATAAATACTTCTTAAAATGACAGTAGATTTATGGATTTGATCGATATTGTGTTTTCTAAGTAAACATCATTTCAATATCAATGAATCAATTTTCTTTCTTTTTTTCTGCCAGGTTGCAAAGAATTTTTTAATTCATGTCAAAATTCAACTCATCTTACAGCATCTTTTTATTTACAAAGGATCATCAACATCCAGAAGACAGCTGACTGAAGAGTCTACCGATGAGGACTTTCTTCCAGGTATCTTGCAGACAAAATGATGATTTTTGATAAATGTCCAGGCTGTAGTTTACACTGTTCGCACTGTGTTCAAGCAGGATCTTCAACACCTCAAGAAATGCAGGAGATGGAGTCGGACAGTCACAGCTTTGAATCAGGTATCTCACATGTTAACAGATCACATGAAAACCTGTCTTCATCATTCATCAGCTTTCTTGCTAATATTAATGGGCTCTTGTTCAGAAACACAAAGTTTAGTAAACATTAGGTTTCTGTATATTTGTTTGAATCATGTTTTGTTTGTTTTTCAGCAGAGATTTACAAAATGTTTACTGTGAAGAGTCAATTTAAATTTCTGCTGCTCCCCCTGCAAATGTTCTAAACAAATGTGGCTTTAATTGGAAAGGAATAAGCATGCTTTCCAACTATACAATCTAATATTGGCAACAGTGTCACACCTAAAATACTTTTCAAGTGAATCTCCCTTTTGTGCTTTCATAATTTATATTTTTAGTATGAGCAGTACAGAGATGCTGAGGCGGAGCTGAAGATGTTGAGGTTCTCTTTGGGAGTGACGAGGATGGATAGGATAAGGAATTGATACATCAAAGGGACAACTTATGTACAGTTGTGTACAAAGTTTTGAGAATGACACAAACATTAGTTTTCACAGTTTGCTGCAAAACTACTTTTAGATCTTTTGTTTCAATTGTTTCTGTGATGTACTGAAATATAATTACAAGCACTTTATACCTGACCACAAGTTCTCAATGGGATTAAGAACTGGGGAGTTTCCAGGCCATGGACCTAAAATCTCAACGTTTTGGTCCCCGAGCCACTTAGTTATCACTTTTTCCTTATGGCACGGTGCTCCATCGTGCTGGAAAATGCATTGTTCTTCACCAAACTGTTGTTGGATTGTTGGAAGTTGCTGTTGGAGGGTGTTTTGGTACCATTCTCTATTCATGGCTGTTGTTGGGCAAAATTGTAAGTGAGCCCACTCCCTTGGATGAGAAGCAACCCCACACATGAATGGTCTCAGGATGCTTTACTGTTGGCATGACACAGGACTGATGGTAGCGCTCACCTTTTCTTCTCCGGACAAGCCTTTTTCCAGGTGCCCCAAACAATCGGAAAGAGGCTTCATCGGAGAATATGACTTTGCCCCAGTCCTCAGCAGTCCATTCACCAGACTTTCTGCAGAAGATAAATCTGTCCCTGATGTTTTTTGGAGAGAAGTGGCTTCTTTGCTGCCCTTCTTGACACCAGGCCATCTTCCAAAAGTCTTCGCCTCACTGTGCGTGCAGATGCGTTCACACCTGCCTGCTGCCATTCCTGAGCAAGCTCTGCATTGGTGGCACTCCGATCCAGCAGGTGAATCCTCTTTAGGAGACGATCCTGGCGCTTGCTGGACTTTCTTGGATGCCCTGACATGAATTGAACCTCTTTCCTTGAAGTTCTTGATAATCTTATAAATTGTTGATTTAGGTGCAATTTTTGTACCCAGAATATCCTTGCCTGTGAAGCCATTTTTATGCAGCCGAATAATGGCTGCACGCGTTTCTTTGCAGGTCACCATGGTTAACAATGGAAGAACAATGATTTCAAGCATCACCCTCCTTTTCACATGTCAACTCTGCCATTCTAACCCAATCAGCCTGACATAATAATCTCCAGCATTGTGCTCGTCAACATTCTCACTTGAGTTAAAAAACTTAAGCAGCAACTTTTCCGATTTCCAATATTTATGTAATTCTCAAAACTTTTGGCCACGATTGTAGATGTTTTGGAAATGGTCAGGGAAGCCAGATTGAGATGGTTTGGACATGTTCAGAGGAGATACAGTGATTATGTTGGTAAAAGGATCCTGAGGTTAGAGCTGCCAGGAAGAAGGCTTAGAGGAAGACCAAAGAGGAGGTTCATGGATGCAGTGAAGGACATGAGGGTGGTTGGTGTGAGTGAGGATGCAGAAGATGGGGTTAACTGAAGGCTAATTATTTACTGTAGAGATCCCTGAAGGGAGCAGCTGAAAGGAAAATAAGTGCTTTTATCTTTCTTATTGACTTATTGTAAAATACTTTGCGTTTTTCTCTTCAATCTGTTTGTTCCTGGTAATAAAATATATAAAGTGGAGCCTGAAGTGTCCCTCTAAAACCGGTATTTCCCAAACTTTATACTACACTTTAAGTCCTTCTCTCAAATGGCTGCTATTGTGTGCTAATATGATCCTACTTTTGTTTTTAAATAAGTGGATAACAAACTAATATGTAGAAACATGTCATTACCTTTCAGTTCACAAAATCCTCAATTTAATGTAATGCCATTCCAAAAAACTGAGGATTTTGCCTCCTTAAAGTTTCTTATTACCATAGATATCATAAAGGAAATGTAAATGTGGGTATGGTTTGTACCTGATGATAAGATTCATGTTGAGAAAAGCTAAAGGACTCCATTTCTAATAATATCCTTTCATTGTTTTTGGAAGGTTTTTTTTGGATTAATTTCTACCAAAATGTTAACGGGAAGCTGAGAGCCACTGAATAAAATTGTAATTTAGAAAACATTAAGACATTCCAAAACCTGACTGTTTCAAATGCTGGACTGACTGCTTATCTGTGTCTTGCATCAGTTATTCTTATATTGTGGGATTTCTTTTGCAGGATCTTCAGCACAGAAGAAACTCTTCACAAAGGCTAAAAGGAAGGATCAAACATCAGGTATGTAATAACACAACTCATCCATCCATCCATTTTCTGTACCTGCCCCTCCTATGCAGGGTTGCGGGGGGGGGGGGGGGGGCAGCCGCCAATCAGAGAGGGCACCAGAAAAACAAAGAGCTGACAGCAAGCATCAAGGAAATCTGGGCTTCCATAACTCCCAGGCAATGCCACAGGCTGATTGGCTCAATGCCACGGCACATCGAGGCAGTGATTAAGGCAAAGGGATTCCCTACCAAGTATTGAAGATTAGGATATTGTTTTGAAAGTACCATATTCGGATTGATGTGATCCTAATTTCTTTCTTTCTGCAAAAACTGGGAAGTAAATGATTTCTTCACAGTATTCTAACGGTTTGAATTCCTGTTTTTCGTGAGTTTTATGAGCTGGAACCCCAACTTATGTGCAAATTAACAACTAAAATCTTAATGGTTTAAGATATTGGTTTTTCTAATTTTATTAACAGAAGTGGGGGAAGGCAGTCGGCACATGTCCACGGGGTGGGATTGAACCCCAGGACAACTACTTAGAGGACCAAGCCCTCTGAACATGGGGAGCCCATCCTAACCACTGTGCTATGCGACCCCCGATAGTTTTATTTCACTTATTTTTATCTGCTCTCAGCACTTTTCAATTTGAGTTTTATTCTTCCTGAATCTTATGGACAGCACTTTAGTCTGTTTCGGCTGTTTTGAAGTGCTTTATTTACATAGTTGGCTTGGCTGATGAACATTGTAAAAGCGGTCAGGAAAGACCCTAAAACAACTACATGAGATCAGCAACAACCTCCAAAAGGGCAAGAGGGAAGGAGTCACAATTTACTGTTCTGAGTAGACTTGATTATCAGAAGTACAGCGGCTACACCAGATGACGCAAACTACTCATCAGATAGCAGAACAGGATGCTTTTCACCTGCTAAAGGGGAGACTGAAGGGCTAACGCCTCAAAACAAGTAACTGAAGAAGCTGTGTTAAATGACTGGAAAAACATCAGAAAAGAATGCTAAAGTTTTTCGATATCAAAGGCTGAGGCTTGATGGAGTTATTAAAGCAGATATGCAAGGAAGTAAGTGTTTACTTTATTCAGTGTTTCGTTCAATACGTTTACTTTAATTAAAATAGGTGGGTTTAAACAAACTGATATCTTAAATTGCTCATCACATCTGGATGTAAAAACCTGAAATCAAAAGCTGGCAGGTAAATCGCCTGATAATAATTTTTGAAGACAAACCTGAAAGTGTTCAGTACACAGCAAAGAAAATCATACCTCTTCAGTTGACGGCAAAAACAAAGAACTTGGCTTAACTGTCCAAATTCTTTTGCAGGGGACTGTAAATCGGTTGGATTTCATTACTTGTTGCCTAAAATGATTTTCTCTTAGTTGGTAAGTTTGTGGAACACAGTCCAAAGATTCTGACGGTACTGTACAGGTTTTCATTTAGCTCTGGAAGTTTTAATTATTATAGCATTTGTGTAAAACCATATGGGGACGTTTGTCACTTATGAGGTATTTACATGCAGTACAATATTCTCCTTTTGAAATGGCAAAAATTGTTTTTATTTGACTTGTTCGATTTCCTGTTCCTTTGTCTGTCCCTCCAAGCTGTCTCGTTACTATGCTCTGGAAATTAACATCTGAAATCACTTCAGCTTGCCTTTTCAAATCCTCACTCAAGAGTCATCGGTTTAAACTTGCTTTCAATCCACAAACATAGCAGTGTCACATTTCAACCTGTCCTTTTGTTTCTGTATTTTACAGTTTTAAATGTTGTGCAGTGTACTCAAGTGTCAAAAAGGCCCCTTCAGTTCAAATTAATTATAAACCGATTAACTTTTGTTTGTTCTCAGGAGCTTTACAGAAAAGGAGCTGGTCTGCAGTAGAGACTCATGCTGTCGAAAAAACCTTAAGGTTTATTGAAGGTGGGAATGTTCCTGGTAAGTCGGACTGTATTACATTAATTGAAGCTTCGCCAAAAGAACTTGGACAAAGGACCTGGAAAACAGTTAAGTTAAATGTCAAAAACAATCACAGCATTGAGGCGCCAAAGTGCTAAAAGACTAAGTTTTGATTTAAACACACAGTTGGTCAGTTCAGTGCTGTTTTTCACATCTTATGTTGAAGCTCATGTTTACAATAGGCCAGCTATAATGAATGTAAACAAATTTCATAGCTTTCTTTACATATTTGTGCACTGTGGGACTTTTTCATGTTCATTGCTGTCTTTACTATGTGGAAAATTTAGGTTAAAGGGAAAACTTCGACTATTTTGTTTAGAAATGAACAATCAATGTCCTACTTGCTTTTTTTTATGGTAATGGCAAACATTTAGTTACCATGAACAATGTATTGTGTTAAATAAAGAATTTAATCACAACACATGTTTGGATTGAGCAGTTAAAGTGTGGTGGAGTTGCACTGTCAGCATAACTGCTGAAGTATTATAGCTGTTCAGATTAACATGGTAGGAAGTGCTTTATTTGTGGTGGAAAGTAGAATTGCTCACTTTAAAAAGGAGGGGTCCCCACAGGAAAACAAAATTCAGGTTTTTTTTCCATGTGAGAGTATTTAATATTTCAAGTGATGATCCACTATAGAAAAAAATAACATGAATTTAGCAATTGAAATTAATACTAAAAACCATGTAGAAAAGGTGGATCCCACCAGCACCTCTCCAGTCATGTGACCCCACAATGTAGTAAAAACGGGTATGTGTGTGTGTGTGTGTGTGTGTGGGTGTGTGTGTGTGTGTGTGTGTGTGCGTGTGTGCATGTGTGTGTGTGCTCGTGTGTGTGTGGGTGTGTGCGTGTGTGTTAATGAGGAAAAGGGGAAATCGCCACCCAGATGCTCTCAGAGGGTGCTAATGGGGGGTACAGGGTCAATAAACAATGCGCACTGGTGCACAATTAGTCCAAACATGGTCTGTGGCTATGGAATAAGGAGACAAGAGGGGAGGAAAGATAGGATGTAGGAGAGAGGGAGTGAGGAAAAGAGTCCCAGCACTATTAACTTGTTTAGCTGTACAAATTAATCAGCCGCTTCAGTGAAACAGCGGGTTCAGCGTTAAACACACATCAAACCAACTCTATGAAACAATATATAAATACTTCTAACTTATCGCTGCCCAGACACATAAAGAGGGAATTGGAATAATTCAGTCCAGTCTGAGGAAAAAGATAAAAATAAAATAAAAATAATGTCTAAATGGGCAAGCTGGCTTGCTAAGCTGGTTCGGATGAACCTGGCGGTTCTGTTAGTCGACTTCAGTTATCAACTTCTGCTGTCCTCTTTGATGACTGCACTGATCGCAGTTTGACCGTTAAAAGATTACTCCTGGCTGAATACACAGCAGCTTTAAAGCCTATTTTAGCTTCACTTCAAAGGTTTTAAAGAAACCTTCTTCCCTGTCCAGCAGGTTAGAAGGAAAGGATCCGCATATGGAGTGTCTCCAATACGAAGCAGCGCTTGAATGGAAAGACAAAGATGGCTGTGCGTCGCTGGATTTTATGTACTTTTTGATATCATCATTGTGCAAGAACAACTAGGAATGCTGGGAAAGGCAGTCTGTTTAGTCTGTTTTGGAAAATGAATCCCAACACTTAATACTCAACCTCAAGCAACTTGGGTTCTGTGCCTCTCCACTCCTTGTCCACAGTGACTTGAACACAGTCAATTCAACAGTTGTAGTTAATGTCCTTGATCCATCTGTATGTAGTGGCTCTTGAAGCACTGACTCAAGCTAAAGTCTATGCCTTATGCATCTATGCCAAACTCTTAAATGGGTTTGTTTGAAAATCATCTCAAACCTCCAGTTATCCCTTGTTGCTTGTACAACTTTTTCTACCACATTTTTCCTTCCACTAAACTATCCATTAAAATGCTTGGATACCGCACTCTGTGAACCACCAACTTCTTTAATCTTTGTTTTTGTGGTTGACCTTCCTTGTGGATGGCGTCAGTGACTGTCAGCAAAACAACATTTAAGTCAAAAGTTTTTCCCTAAAATGGGCAAGCTAAAACATGGACAGAACTATGTCTTACATTTGTTTCACATAATATTCACAGTTTTAGAGCTGCTGAATCTATTATGTATCATACATGAGTTTCACTTTTTCAATTGAATTACTGAAATAAATTAGCTTTTTAATGATATCCAAGGTAATCAAGATGGCCTTGCATGATAAATATAATTGAATGTGCAACCGCATGTGACGGTTTGTTGGATAGCCGGTTTCTAAATGTAAAGATAAAGCAGAAAACTCCTTGTTTGTTAATCTTGTCTGCTTCAATGATAAATAATGATAAATGCAGATAAAGTATAGAAAAGTCATGGTGTTAAAACACTGCTGAGCTCAGACCTGGAAGGAGTTAAACAGGAGATCACAGAAGAGGCGAATGAGGCGAAGCATGGAGCCCTTCGGGACAGACTCGTCAATGATGAAAGTGAAGAGGATGGCGTGAATGCCAAGCAACGGGATAAGAGTCAACGTGGATTTTGCCAGCCTGCACAAGATGAGGAAAAAGAAAAACAGTGAAGACTTTTTTTAATATGACACATACCAAAAAGGTCAGTCCTTACTTATAATTCAACCACTCTGCATGATTTTTGTTCTAAAATTAAAGTTGCAAAGTGTTTATAAAAGAAAATGAAATGCAACAAGCTGTACAAATAAATGACACATTCTACAATGAAACACATAGTCTTAATGGCAAATAACTAAAGATGTGTTCCTGTGTGCGTGGGTACCTGAATGTTTTTTTCAGCTCCCCTTAACCTTTTTACCAATCCTGACTTTTGTGTGTGTTTCGACTGGGGATCTGAAACCTAGGCCTTTTAATTAGAATAATATAATGGGTAGTTGTGATTGCTTTAATTTGTATCGCAGAAAGTAAACCCAATAAATCCTTTTAACTTGATCAATTAAAATATCTTAAGATAGTTACTCTCTGTCTCTCTCCATTTCTGTGGAGATGCTGAAAGCAAAGGTCCACTTTTCCTGTTGATTAAATATCTCCACCAAGGTTGGCAGATTCACCAATGTATTTGAATTCAATTTCTGTATTTTAAAAATCCAGTTATTTAGCAGGGGTTGATAAATTTAAACCTTCTCTTCTCAAACAAAAATACAACACTTCTGTTTAGAAATTCAGGGTTAACACTAAATATAATCTACAGAAGAGGATAAACTGGGAAGTGACTGAAATAAATGACTGGGACTATTCAACTGGTGAGTTCAGCATCCCATCACAAAGCTCGACCTTTGGTTCAGGGTTCATTCAAAAGGTCCTACCTGCTTACCAGCATAGTTTTCAGGGTAGATATTTTACCAATTTTCTGTCAGATTTGGCAGTGGAAACATACCTTTAACATTTACTGTCTTTTTAAATAGTCTTGTTCTTCATCTCAGCAGCATTCACATCCAAGCAAGCATCTCAAGCAAGTGTCCCTTTGTATCTTTACTTATTGATTCTTAAAAAAGGCATTCTCACCTGAATTTGTAGTCAGTGTATCTCATTTGGTGGGCCCTGAGTTTAGACATCAGGATTTTAATTATTCGGATGAAGATGAAGAAGTTAATCTGAAATATGATGAGATTCAGAAAAACATTTAGAAAAAAAAAGTAAAAACAGGGAGAAATTTATGTATTTGTGTTATGAGGATTTCAACCTGCCCTCTTAATGGGATGTGGCTATCTTAAGATGCGGGTGTCTATGCCTCTGCAAGACCAATTCTGAAGACCCTTTTTTAGTAGACAATCAATACAGCACTCAAGCCTTTGGAGTTCCATTGTGGTAACATATGTTGTATGGAAATGAGTTCTTGCTTCATGCTTACAGAGTTTCCGAAGGTATGTATGTGTGGATTTCAGCCGTCCAGCAATGCTACAATTTTTTCCAGAAGACACTACAATGTGACTTTTAGTTCCATGACTGTTTTGCTCCATGGTTGATACCGTTGGTTTCATGACAGAGCAAATCAGCAGTGGTTCCAATACCGTTCACCAGTGAATTCAATTATAATATAATTATAATGTAGGTCAGAAACTGTTGATGATAGAAGTCAGCATTGTGTAAGCTAACTCTTCACACAAGCAGATTAAAATTGCAATATCAAAGATCTAAATATGAAAGCTTTAAACAACATTCAAAATCATATTTGATATTCATGTATAATTTCTTTTTTGTTTTCAAGGTCTTTAAAAAACATCAGTAAAATGTTTTTACATCATGTCACACAGTCTTAAACCATATTTATCATGTGTTCATATTGTGTTTGCACAATGGTCCCGAGCATCTCTTTATTTGCTTGACTTCTGTTATGATTTTCTATACCTTAAGGGCAGATTTTATCCCAGAAAACCATCAGATCGACAACACTAAACTAAATATTTCACAGTCAGCCTTTCCACAGTTTTCAGCATATAATAAAATGATGTTGTAATGCACCTTTCTGCACTGATATTAATGCAGTGATGACTCATCGTGCTTAACAAAAGAGGGCCTTGTTATTTTAACCAAGTAACAAATTGTTTGGTACAGAAAAAAACAACTTTTAATACCCTAAGTGGAAGAGCAGACACTTTTTAGCAACTTAAAAGAAGAAGGAGTGAGCTTTTTTGTTCAGGAAAACTGAGTGAGATTCCTGAAAAGTAAATAGTGAAAAGATGTCTCTTCATCCACCATTTTCTGTTGTCTGAATGGAAGTGGCTTCAGCTACAAGGTTAAAGACAAGTGAAAAGGTGTATCAGTGATTATTTTCAAAACCCTGTGAGTTTGATGCACTGCTTCATTGAAAGCTGATATGTCTTTAACCACAGCCTTGTGACTGAAGGTCTCTGTTCACTTAGGTTAACACAAAGGATATACTAAAGATTGTGTATCCACTACAGACTGCTAGGTAACAAGCAGAGGTTGGTAGTAACAAGTTACATTTACTCAGTTGTATTTACTTAAGTAACTTTTTGCAAAAATATACTTTTAGGAGTAGTTTTACAACACAGTACTTTATACTTTTACTTGTGCAATGTTATTAATGAAGGATTGCTAATCTTACTGGAGTAACATTTCTTGATACCCTACCCAGTGCCAGTAACTTCACTGAATGAAGAACAGAAAACATGTTAACCAAAAATACATAAGACTCAGAGAAAAACCTACAGTTTTTAGTAGAGTGAGACCTCCTATTTGTACACCAGCTTTGCTGTTTTAATAATATTTTCCATCTGCTGAGCCTTTTGCCATTTGCAGGTCAAAAAGATACAGTAAACACTATGGGCCTGATTTATCAATATTCCAATTAAAGGCTGCAAACTTAGGTGCGGAGCAAAAAAATTCGCACGAGAGGCATGTTCCTGATTTGCGGGTGATCAGGTGAACAGGTGCAAAGAGCAATATTCAAATGAGGACTTTGCATCATTTGAATAGAGGGAGGTATAGGCGCACTGGGTTCTTGATGCGTCCTTGGCAAAAAAAGGGGAAAAACAACATACCTGTCAGGTCTATGGCTGTTAAAGAGTTAATTAATATTAGGCAAGAATGTCTGTGAATGTTCTTTTTTGTTTGTCATTAATAAATTTAATGCGTGCGGCATACATGTGCTGCTATCTGCTCCCTGCAGGTGCCATATTCCAGAGACAGCAGGTGCAGGCACGTTGAGCGCGCAGGGAGTTATGATGCGTCTTTGGAAAAAATGGGAAAAAATCGACATAACTGTTAGGTTTATGGCCATTAGAGGGTTAATTACTATTAGGTCAGAAAGTGTGTTAATGATATTTTTGTTTGTCAGTAGTAAACTTATGTTGAATCACGGTGGTGCAAAGTTAAAGCATGCCTTTCAAAGATGGTAAAAATAGGCGCAACAACAGCCAACGCACACATGTTTGATAAATCCCACTGGGCGTGGAACGGCTACTTATTTGCATGTTCTGCTCCCAATATTTGCGCCTTCTGAAAGAATCGCCCATATTAAATATTCATCAAAAGTAAAAGTGCTAAAGGGATTGCGTGCTTCTTGCTGTGCGTTTAACAGGTGCAGTCCTCCCTGCATCTGCTTAGTAAATCACCTGCTGCATAATTTTGCGCCCGCTGTGAGGTTTTGATAAATCAGGGCCCATATATTGTCACTTACATAAGTACTTACACTTATAAATTATCCACTGTAAGTAGATAGATAGCTTCAACTTTTTGCAAAAGTTTGGTTTCTGCTTTATAAATATGGTATTTATTTTTATGATTTTTTTTCATTTTAGTCTTTAAAACACCAGACTTTGACATAACTTAATTTATTTTCTGACTGATGACATCATTGTAAAATATTAAGTGAGATGTTATGATCAGCTACTTGGTATAAAAAGAGCAACTCAGCCCCCCCAACCCCAACCAGAGTGTTACTCTGGGTCAAAAGGAGGCATTGTCTGGCGGACCGAGGGACGCGCAGGGGAAGAGGGCAGGGCTGCTAGCACCTGCTTGCTATTCTAACTCCAACCTGCTATGGAAAAAAAAAGTTGATTTGGGGGTAAGTTGCTCCTTAATTAGTTTTTTTACCAAACATTTTCTTGCTCTTACTTGAGTAATTTATTGGATGTCTACTTTTAGTTTTACTTGAGTAAAATTATGTTGTAATAGTGCTATATTTACTTGAGTACCATTTTACTCCACCCGACTTTGGAAATAAGTGTTACTTTGAGGAGTAACCTGTAGTCATAGTGTTGCAGCATAAAATATCAGGATGCATTAGCCCTTTAAGCAGTTCCCTAGGTCACCAACTGTTAAGAGGAGGCGATGCCGCAAGAACTCATTGAAAATAAAATGCAGTACAATAAATAATAGTACTGACGTAACAGCTTTAAAATTGAGTGAATTAGCAACTAATGTTGAAAAAAAGGGCCATCAAAAGCTGGATTTTTGAAACCCTTACAGATTCAGAGTAGAATAAGACAGGCAAGACATCCCTGTAGTCACTGCATCGCTTTTTACATGACCTCTGTCAAGTTATAGTTTTTAAATATTGAATTCAGCGGTTGTTCACGTGTAAACTGGTAAAGGAGAGGAGATACAAGAGAAAGAGAACCAGAGTGACACATACAGACTTACCAGACAAGCAAACAATATGGGAGAACGGATAATCCACCAATATCCCATGTTAATATTCCTCTCCCAGCACCTAAATACGCGCATACACACACACACAGAAGCACACACACACACAGGAATATATTACAGTGCTGCTTATTGTGATTCTGTAAACATTTTTTATCCCTTACAATATGAATAAGCATCTGCCACTAAAAGCTTCATTATTGAACCATCTTTCACATCACATGTACTTACTCTATGTTCTCATACAGATATTTCACTGTGATCCATGGCAACACAAATATGAGAGGTGCACCTGAAAAAAGGGGGAGCAAGGTCACAAATTATCAGACTCAATCAAAGCAGCATCTTTGGTGCACAGAACTAACATTTATTCTGTTACAATTTCAACCATTATGCAGCATTAAACTGGTTCATCATTAAGAGATAAAGATTTCATGGCAAATATTTTGTTTTCGTCTTACTTAAAAGGTCTGTAAATATGAACAAGTTATGGGCATCTGCAGTTTTGTCTTTTAGTTATCTCAGTGTTAGACCAGTCTTGCAATTTAGTTAGCGGATTAAACCAAGAAAATGTAGAGTTGTTGTGTTGAATTGTAAATCTGACAACTAAGCTCAAACATAGAACCAGCTGAAGGACAAAATAATAACTAATTTACAAATTTGCGTCAATGTGTTAGAAATGTAATTTCTTAGAAGTGTAGTTCCTAAAACACCGAAATAAAATCTCAAAATGATGTATTTACATAGAATCTATGTAATATAAACAGAGGCTGAACAGAAATCCAAAGAGGACATTTCTGATACACCACTTTTGAAGGTGCCGACCCTGCACTCTTGATTTGCATGTGTTGGGGTGGTCTGTTAAATCTGTTAATAGCAGCATATCATTTGGCATCCAAGAAGTCTTTAAAATGTAAACATTTAGGGCATAAAAATGTATTCCATAACTTATTTGTTTGAATTTTCATTTGCATGTTATCGAAATAAATGTATTGGAAAGGCATCAAACTCTGTTTTTGCCTTTTTGGGTTATTATTATTCAGATTTCAGCTCTGAGTGTTAAACTTGCAGGTGTTTTTTGTTTTTTTTACCACATCTTGCAGATTTGATCAGACTAAACATAAATTGCTCTCAGACATCTGTCAGCAAAGACATCCCTCCACTTCACAACAATCCTGGTTTTACTCTCGTTTCATACATAGTTTAAAAAGGTAGCTGGTAGTCTTATTTTGTGCCGGAGATGGGTTTATATGTTCCAAATGCATTGAGCAAAACTGTTTCTGTCTTGCTTTTGTAGTAATGAAGTGAATTATTTATTAGGTGATGGTTTGCATTTATATAGTGCTTTTTGAGATCCTCAAAGCACTTTACAACTCCATTATTCATTCACTCTCTGGTGGAAGCAAGCTTGTAGCCACAGCTGCCCTGGGGCAGACTGACAGAAGCGAGAAGCAAGGCTGCCATATCGCGCCAACACCAGTAGACAAGGTAGGTGAAGAGTCTTGCCCAAGGACACAACAGTGTGTAGCAGGCGAAAGAAGGTATTGAACCCACATTTTCTGGGTCACAAGCCAACAAATCTACCATGGAGCCACAGCCGCCCCGTAGTTTTTTGTGTGTGTTAAATTTGGGTGTATTTGCAATAAAAAACAAGATTAACCTATTACCAAGATGTTTAAGGTCCTTAGCTGGTCTTGGGGTTCATAACACCAGAGCACAGTAGACATTAGGCTTAGTGTCACTGCAGGAATAAACTGCTGCTGGTTCATCACAGAGACATTTATTTTAAAAAGAGGCTGAAAGGTAATGTAAGTTTATGTTTTCCTTCATAATAACTCCACTGACTAAACGTCATGTTCATTTGGTATTTTTCTTATGTAGTAGAGGACATATGATCCAAATAAATCCCATGACATGATACAGGGTCTTTGTCATTGATCTCATCTTACAGCATAACATAGTGGGCATTCTATAAAATATTTATGTAGGCAACTAAAGGATTCATTAGAACAAAAATACCTGGAACATATATTTGAAGGAACAGACTTTATCCCATTTAATACATTAATTACACAATATGGAATTGATAAAAACAAATTCTTAGAATATCAACAAATTAAATCTATTATTAAAGGTAAATTTAGGCTCAATACAGCTGAATTACAAATTCCAGCAAGAGTTTTAGATTTTCTTAATCTCACCCCCCCCCCCCCCCCAAATTGCTGTCTAAAATATACAAAACTTTATCTACATTAGATGAATCAATAGCCATCCCTATTTCAAAATGGGAGGTGGATTTATCAGCCAGCTTTGACCAAAACGTCTGGTCTCAGATATGTTTAAGAACCTTTAAAATAACAAAAAATCCTAATTTGCAATTAATACAATACAAAATCCTTCATAGAGTACACTATACAGGTCAACGAATGTTTAGGATGGGTTTTACATCGTCTAATACCTGCTTACAATGCACAAGCAATATACCAGATACTTATGTTCATGCGCTTTGGTTCTGTCCACCTGTTAAGAAATTTTGGTGCCAGATATGTGAGGACTTATCAAAGTGTTTGAAATGTAACATCCCACCATCTCCCTCAATTTGCCTGTTAGGAAATTTAAATGATGTCACCATGGACACAAAGTCAGTTCTAATGGTTCACATTGCCTTATGCATCGCTAAGAAAACTATCCTCTTGAACTGGAAAAATAAAAAAACTCTTAATATTAATCAGTATTGAAATCTCTTGTTGGACCATATTGGTCTTGAGACGACCTCTGGCTCCATATCTGATCAATCTCTCTGGGCTCCTTTGATCGGCTCCATCACCTAGTGGGGGTGGGGGGCACTTGGTTTTGTCGTTTGGGACACTGTTGCTGATGTGGGGGTTTTGGGGTTGGAGGCGTCTGGGGGGGACCCCGGGGGGTGGGATCACTGGGCGGATGGGGCGCTGGACGTCGCGGCCGGCCTGGGGTTTGGGCTTTGGGTGGTGACTCCTGATGGCTGCATGCGGTGCCTTGGGGGGGTTGCACTGGCGGACATGGGTTACTGGCCTGGTGGCCGTGCTGCGCCTGGGTAGGGTCTGGGGTGGGCCTGGGGATTCGGGGCTCGGGGGCGCCGCGCCCCCTAGCTGTGGTCCTGGCTGGGGGTCGGTCGGCGTGGGGTCTCTGTTGGCTGTGGGGGTCGTGGCCGGCCGGTGGCCGGCATGTGCAGCCGCCTCTCTTTTTTTTTTCTCTGGGCCGATTGTCATCGCCAGTCCCTGTATGGCGTCTCGCCTTGTTTGCTGGTTGGGGTGCCTGGCTGCTGGTCGCGGCGGCTGGGTGGCGTTTCTGGGCCGGATCAGTCCTTTTTTGCACTGGACTTGGCTCCTGGGTCTTGGTCTTTGTGTGGGGCGCTGGGGTTGGGCATTTGGCCGGGATCGGTCGGACTTGCGGGTGGACTGGCCGGGTGGTGGGCGTGCAGGGCAGGTGGGTGGGGCGATGGGTTTGGTCTCCTGCCGGGCCGTTGAGCAACAGTGGTCGCTCCACAAAGAATGAGGCTGGTGGATGTCGGCCTGGTGGGTCGGCCGCCCGGCTCATCGGTTTGCTCCTGGTCTGGGCAGGTACGTCGACGTGGTTCGGGCTACGGGGGCCTCCGGTGTGCGGATGGCGCTGGGTGCCTCCTTTGCTGGCGGGGAGGCTGCTGCTGTGTGGCAACAGGTGCTCTCCCCCTACGAGGGCACTTGGACGGGGGGGAGGGGTGTGCAGAGGGGGGGGGGGGAGCGAACTCAACCTGGGTGTCTAGTGTCTTTTGTGTTTTGAGAGTAGAGCGAATGTCAGGGTGGGTTTAGTTCCCCTTCTGGGATGGGGCTGGGGGGACTGCCTTGGGGTCCGTGGGGCTTTGTGGTGCTGTGGCCGTGGGCCCCGGGTCAGACGTGCCATGGACTCCCTCCCCTGGTGGATCCCGGTGAACAGCGGTGCCTATTGGGGTCAGTGGGGGAGCTGGCTCCCTGGGAAGACATTTTGTCTCCCAGTCCTTCCCTCCCCATCCCTGGACACCTCTGTCCACCCGCTCCATCACTTTACCACTCATATAGGGTCTTGGGGCATGGGCACATCACTGGGGTGCGAGGAGTCCCGGGGTGTCCTGGGTCCTGATTTTTAATATACAACTTAGACACTCCCACTTATAACATTTTCACACGACACATATGTAGGGACTTTAAGGTGGGCACACTTTTCGGCATCCAGAGGGGGAGCGGTACAATCAGCTTCACCTCTGGTGCCGGTGCCCACTGTTAAACCACATATAGACACTGAGGGCTCGAGGTGGGGGTTGGGGGATGTGTGGCTGCCTCCCCCACATCCCACCCCTCTGTTTTAAATGCACATTATAACAACACGCATCAACACCATACTCGAGCGGGAGGATGGAGGCTAGGGGTCTTTTCCCACCCCTGTTCGCTACGGGCCATCAGGGGTTGGGGTCCGGAGGGGGACAGGCGGTCTGGTCGGGGTCCTGGGCTGTCGGGCTGCTTTGCCACCGTGGGGCCTTTGGCGGTCTGCTTGTCTCCATCCTAGAAGGTAGGGGGTCCACTACCCGGGTCCCGGGGCTGGTGGCTCTACTGGGGCATCAGTACCTGGACCTGGGAGCATAAAGTGAGAATGTATGTGTTTAAGAGGGAGGGAACGTATGACTGTGTCTGTATGTCTTTGTCTACCTGTCAGGTTGGATCTTGGTCTGCCCCCTCGCCTGGCGCACCTCAGGCCTTACACTTAATGGGGGGCCTATTTCCCCTCCGTCACTCCCCGCCGGTGACGGGGGCCCCTGCCTGCCGGTGCGCCGGTGGTCAATCCGGTTCGGACCTGGTGCGTGCCTGGCCGGGCCTGGGGGGGCCGGTGTGTCGGTCGGCCGGTGTGTCGGTCGGCCGATGCGCTGGGCCGATATCTTCCTTTGGTTGGTTGGGGCACCTCTTTTAGAGGTGTCAGGTTTGGGATTGTTGGGTGGTGCCTGCTCGGTGGCTCGGCGGGATGCGGATCCGGCGTCTCTGCTCGTTTGATCACCCGTTCTGTGCGCACCGTGCGTGGCCGGTTCATTGGCAGGTTGGACCGGCCCTGGCCCTCGTTTGAGGCCTGGCCTCGGGGCCCTGCGTTGCGCGGGATCAGGACCCGGGAGCTGGTACAACTTGGCGTCCAGATGCTGACTGAGCCCGGCCTGGGGATGCTGTCCGTCCCCTGCGGCTATTGGTGGGGCGCTGGGATGTTGGCGGTGGGGATTGGCCTAGGGCGGAGGCATCGCGTGGCGGCCGGCGGCCGGCCGCGGCCCCTGCAGTGCTGGGGGCCCCTCGTCGGCCGGTCCCTTGTCGGGTCCCTGCTGGGGGTTGGGGTGCCCCTGGGCCCCGGCTCCCCCGGTCCGTTGACCGGCCCGCCCCGGCGCGGCCGGTTGCCGGCGGAGCCCGTGGGCTCGTCACTGCTGCCCCCCAGGCCCCTGCATAGTGGCCGCTGGATGTTCCGCTGGGGTTCTCCTTTGCTCCTCTCTTGGGGGATGCGGTCGGCCCCGGCCGGGTCCGCCTGGGGCTCTGGCGGTCCTTTGGACGTCTTTGCTCCGATCTCCTTCATGTCTGCATCGATTCCTGGGGGACGGATTGATGTCTTCTCACACCAACTATCGAACACTCTTATGGAGAAACCTTATATGCACCAGCATGCTAACACACACACATAGATGTGGGGTCTCTGGTGTTTAAGGATATATTCTTGGGCTGAGGTTATCATTACTAGAGCTTGATTAATCGGTACCATGAGTTTTTCTGTGACATTGTTGTTGTATTTTTATATCTATTTTTGTGTGACGTGGTTGTGTAATTCTTAGTTCACAATGTTTGGTTGGGTTTGTCGATGTTCCTTTTTCGTGTTTTGTTTTGTTTTTCCCCCTCTCTCTGCCGTCCTGTGGGTATGGAGGCAGACTTCAATGTTTTCCTGTGTTTTCTTTGTTCCCCTTCCTCTGTTGTATTTTCAACTCACCCTCTCTCATGACATTTTGTTTCCTACCTCTCTTCTTCATCTTCTTTCTTTCTTCTCCTTAATTTTCCGTCTCCGTGTCCATAACATCAGGAAATAAAAACCCCAACAATTCATAATAAAGATTTTTCACACATAAATCAAGTGGAGTACTATAGCAAAAGCTGTACTGCTCCGCTTGTGAAAGTAAATCTGTTGGGCTTCTACTTGGTACTCAGACACCAATTCTGAGCTCCACACTGCCAAACAGGACACGTAAAAAAAAGAAAAAAAAAAAAAAAAGAACAAAAAAGGAGCCACTGCTGTAAAATTCCTGTGTGGGATTAGCCAGAGAAGAGGGTCAGGAATGATGTTAATTAAACATAAGCTAAACAGTATTAGTGATGAGCTAAAATAAACAAGTGGAGGAGCTAATGATGAGCACTTGCTAAGGATAGAGCTGGAGGAAAATTGGCATTAACAGCACTGCAGCACACATTAACTGGTAAATCCATGCGAAATAGAATCTAAGGTGTGAAGATGTCATGGTAAACATTTAAATTTCCAAATAAAACAAACAAGGATTACCGAATAAGCCTTCATTTGTTATTGGTGAGGCTTTTTTCAAACCAACTTGAAGGTGCCTAACATATTATGAGACGAGAGCAATTTAGTACTGCACACAATAGTTAAAGGTTCCACTTGTTTTAATTGTAGGAAAGGTAAATGTCAAAGGTAGAGATTGTGTAAAAGGGTTGTGGGAAAGCTGGGGATCAGGTTTGTAATGTTCTTGCTGAGGGATAATAACTCCTGAGCCATAACTACTAGTAACCAGTATAAGCAGATAAAATTGGTATTTAAACCAGAAAAGCTTTTTTTGTTTGTGAACCATAGTGTTGTAGTCAAGACCGAGTCAAGAACAAAACAAACGCACATCCGTGAGAACAAGTTCGAGACCATTGCTGTAATCATAATAATTTTGTAGTTGTTGGAAACATTTAAAGAAATAATTTGCCTGTGACAGTTCACAAGTCGGCTAATCTATAACAATGATCTAGAGTAATCACTCTTGACTAATTGGTTTGTATTTGTGTGGCAAATGTTTTCAGTAAGGGGCACTGCCACAACATTTAAGTGAACCCAAACCTGTATAAGCAGACCTTTAGCTACATGCCACTTGTCTAATAAATCTGACAAGCTGGTAACAAGTTAAACAAAACAGACAACTCTGAAGAGCTGACACATCTAGCTAAATGGTAACTGACATAGTATTTGCTGCAGGCAGGATGAGTGGAGAGAACAGGTGAAGGAGGAGGACTTAACTCACTTAGCATTATATTTTTCTGCATGTAGCACAGACGGAAGAACACCCCTATATTTGCACTAAAAAGTGTTTCTACCTCTTGTTTTATCATCTATCTTGTTTGTTCATCCTTGCCACAAAGGGGCACAGGTATCGCTGTTGAAACTTTCAAAGTAAAAGCTTTATTGGTTGCATTTGAATTAATCCAGAGATTTCAAACTAAACTTAATTTAAAGGTCTCATTTTCTGGGAAACCGTTTAAAACTCGCTCTTTTTGAAGTACGATCCTTCACTCTGAGTGGGACATGTATGATGCACGTCATGCTGCTATCCTAACCCCGTTGCCTGCTTCAGCCACAAAAAGAAATCTGAGCTGAAAACGAACGAGTCATAGAAAGCTGTATTATCTACGTAGCAAAGCATACTGGCCATGCCTACCTTGGCTTGTGATCGCCCGTAGGAAGGTGAGGGCCAGAGAGAGGAGAGAGCATCTCGGCTGGTGGAAGCTAACCGTTAGCAACTCCACAGCATGGCAGAACAGGGTCGGACTTTATGTGGACATAGCACATCAATGTTGCATTTTTTACCCAAGAAAGAGGAGCTAAGGAATAAACTGTTGGAATGTGTCTTGGAACAACACCAACAAAGTAAGTTAATTGTGTGATCGAAGGCAGCACATTGCTGTGAGCCAATCAGAGACGAGACGTTTGCATATCGTGAATAATATTGAGTTAGACTCATGATCCTGACGTTTCACAAGAAACTGTGACAAACTGCAACCTCCTGAAACAGGAGCGAGACTGAATTTTTTCACATAAAACGGCTCACAAGGCATATAACTAGGCTAGAGACCACAGGAAATCGATTGAAAAAACGAGTGAATTAGACCTTTAAAAAGTATGTTGCAGCTGTGGTCTTGTTTGATCTTAGTCCAGAGCCCAGCTTCCTAAGACACGGATGAGCAAAAATATAGTCGATGGCTCTAACTGATGCAGAAGATATCATAAAACACCTTTTTTGTTTGCCTCTTGAGTGTTTATATACCACTTTTGTTTCTGACTTAACATCACTGATGTCCACAGTCTGAATAAACATTTTAGACCCATTTCCAGATAACTCAGCTGTCAGGAAACAGAAAATGTAAAGTTTCCCATCAGAATTTTTGTTGTGTTACAAAAGTGTAAGTGTCACAGTTTGGGTTCTGACCCCAGCCGATGCCCAAGTAAATGTAGAAGTATTTCTTCTCGCTGAAAACGGTGATCACCAGGAGGCTGTGCAAGTAGATGCCTTCCACCAGCAGCCAGTAGTTGTTGGCCATTACGCTGTACTGCATCATCACCATGGCACCTCGGCACCACATCACAGCCTGAAATAAAACACGGTCATAAGTGAAGTAGAAGCAGAAAAAAAGCTACTACGTTCTCACATTTCAAAGCACCATGAATAATCTATTAAAATTCAAAACCTCCACATAAATCACAGGTAAATTTTCTGTTACACCTTTGTTAAGACAGACAGTCCAATTTTATAATGCTAAAATATTGGATTATTTTAGTTCTCAACAGAGCATTTGTTGAGGTGCACATTAGTTTTTTTTATTGTGAAATCCTATGTGTTGTGTTGCCCTCTATCCTGATAAAACTACACAGTGAATAAATAATTATTCTGTAGAAAATGTACATCCTGATCATCACTGGATGGACAGAGTCAGGCATATAATTTGAAAACAGGTTAGATTTACACTCCTGATGGGATGCTGCAGTTTTGATTGTTTAATGTTCTTATTTTATGTTGGTTGATTCAGACACAGAGCAGAAGAACTTTTCCACTTTGGATGAAAACAATACTTATTAAAGTCCAAATGAAGAAAAACTCTAGTTTCTTCATTTAAGTATCAGGAAAGAGCTTGAAAAGAAGAAAGAAAAGGCTCAGTAAATAGATTGTTGTTGATTTGCAACTATAATTGATGTGATATGCCTAGACCTAAAATCAAAATCAAAGAGGCTTCTTATTAGAGCACAAGCCCTGTGCGATGGCTGCCGAATTTCAAAACATAGAACTCATGGGCTGTGTACTCTAAAGGTTTTGTTGTGTAATGTATGTAACAAGTCACTGTTTCCAGGAGCTGCTTCGTCCTTCTTTTCTAAATATTCTGAATTTGAAATACAGCTTAATTACCTCCGCCAAGGATATTGTGTTTTCGCCAGGGTTTGTTTGTTTGTTTGTCTGTCTGCAACATGACTCAAAATGTTACAAGTGGATTTTGATGAAATGTTCGGGAAATGTCTGCAAAGGGACCCGGAACAAGTGACCAGAATTTGGGGGTGATCGGAAAACCACCATTACCGAAAAAATTATTTTTTGTGAATAACTACTTAACTAATAAGGATATCAGTGTGAATCCAGCTGCTAATGGTATGTTTTCATGGTCAATGACTCTAAAAAGAGTAAGAATTAGATTGCAACATGGGGGGTGGACTGAACTGCCTTGGAGGAGGTCTATGCTTTCCGAGTGTTTTTCTAGTCGTAACCTTATTCTGTGTTCAATTTATCTCAAGAGTCTGGAGTCACTCAGACACTCAGAGAGTAGCATCCAACACAAGTGTAACCTGCACTAATTATAAGTCAGAAAACAAGTGGGATTTGCTCATTCTTGTGTTGCTAACCACTAGTAGCATCGCAAGCTATAATAACAAAGTATTTCTCTTCGTTTAAAGTACAGGGAGGGGTAAGGGAAGTAGCAATCAGCATTTCACAGCAGGGTGGAAAATACTTGCATCAAAGAAATACATGGAACAACATCATCAAGTAGCCAACAGGGTACAAAAACATCTGTGTGAACATGAACTGATGACCCTGACGTCAAAGTGGGAATCACCTCCCAAAGTGGTGGGAAATAACCGAGCAAAAATCCTGTGGGACTTCAAGATTCAAACGGAGAAAATGGTAATGACCAACCGACCGGATATTGTGTTCATTGACAAGCAGCAAAAGGCAGCTATTGTGATCAATGAGGCCATCACAAACGATAGAAACATCAGAAGAAGAAAAAAACAAGAGACAGTGGAGAAAAAGAGCCTAAAGAGCTAAAGAGAGCCTGGCAGGTGAAGGAAATAGTATCAGCCCTGCTCAATGGAGCACTCGAACAGGGACCCATACTAGAGAAGTGCCTCCAACACATAACTGGAGAAACATTGGAGATCTCAATCCAGAGGAGGGAAGTCCTAAGAACAGTGAAGATGTGGCCAGGGACCCTCAAGCTCCCAGGTCTCTGATGGAGGACCCGAGCATGAAATGAACATCAAACCACCCCACCCAAGGCAATGGGGGATGGGTGAGAAAATAGTTCCTATTACATATTTATCAGTGATGTGTGATCGGGGGGGGGGGCAGGCAAGGCAGTGTCTCACCTGTCATCTTGGCAAGTGAAAACGGAACTAATAAAGATATTAGAAAATCAGTGTTCCTTATCTTATTACTTATTTGTTACATATCTGTTCTGTAAAATGGTTTTCTATGATATTGCAACATTTTTATAGTCAAAATCACTGAATTTCTATAATGTATTATTGAATTTACATATTTTCTATTCAACTACATGAAAGAAGTGCAGAGTGAGGCAGTGCTGTGTTGTGCCTCACCTCTGTATGGAAGCGTATGTGTAACATAAATCAAATTAAAATGGATTAGCACAAATGCTTTTTCATTTTCAAAATCTAGCTGCTATTTTTGACTCATAAATAAAATTAAAAAGAAATTATCCAAACTGCTTTTTCATTTTACAATTCAACATTGCTCACTCTGTAACTTAATAAAATTAAATAGAAAAGGACATTTAAGATTTAATTTTCAAATTGCATCCCAGCAAAATAGTTACAAAATTCAATTTGAAATGTCAAAGTTGAAAAATAAAATCCATTGGCAGAAATGCTTTTTCATATTCTGAATACAAATGCCATTTTTGACTCATAAATAAAATTAAAAATGAATCATCCAAACTGCTTTTTCATTTTACAATTCAACATTGCTCATTCTGTAACTTAATTAAAATTAAATACAAAAGGGCTTTTAAGATTTAATTTTCAAATTGCAGCCCAGCAAAATAGTTACAAAATTCAATTTGAAATGTCAAAGTTGAAAATGAAAATGCATTTGCAGAAATGCATTTTCATTTTCAGAATACAAATGCCCTTTTGACTCATAAATAAAATGAAAAATAAATTATCCAAACTGCTTTTTCATTTTGCAATTCAGCGTAGCTCGTTCCGTGACCTAATTAAAACGATAAAGAAAATGTATTGCTTTTTTGTTTTCATCCCTACCCCCGCGAAAGGTGTAACATAATTCAAATCGAATTGGCAATCCCACACGGCGCAGGAGAATGACGTCAGGGCATTGCGAGAAGATTTCTGTTCCAGCAACAATGGCGGATGAAGCTGGAGACGGAGCAAGCGAAGAGTACAGTTTTAAATGTAAGTTTATTAAAATCTGGCAGTACAAAAATTTTAAACTTAACGCGGTTGTGTTGTTTGGCTTTTGTTGTTAGTATAGACATGTTTTATAATATTATTTTGTAAACTATCGCCCATAAACGAGCTCCTATGTTGGTCTAATGGTTCTCCGTCTATTGCCCCGCTTATGTACAGCTTATTTTGGGTTTTGCAAAGAAAGGGAAAAAAAACGACTCCTTTTAGGGGAAATTATTACCTCTTTACCGGGGCAAAATTGGGCCACGGTGGCATGGAGGTAAAAGAATACATCCAATTACACACCTAATGCTTAGAGGAGTCTTATTAAGCCTCAAAAACCTCATAACCTGTATTCTTAGTATGTGATCTCTTGTGTTCTGCTGTAAAAACTATAGTTTTGAATTCACAAATAACACAGTTGCCATGTTCCTCATCTGCACTTATTTCTATTTTATAAATACAATTATGGTAAATCTGGAGGGGAATGTCACCCATTGTTGGCCAAAAACAAATGAGATTATTTTTGTAATGAAAAAGTACTGTATGTGCATGAGCAGCAGTGAATCAATACATAACTTATGACTGATCATATTAATAAATAGAGATTTGCTACAAGTTTTTGTGTTGCTCTTTTTGTAAACTGTGTATTGATTTCTTGTTTAGGACATGAGGAATCAAAGGGAGGCGGAGGAGAGGAGAGGAGAGGAGAGGAAGGACTGGATGGATCACTGTTTTCTGTTTGTCAATTTATGTTTTTGTCACTTTGGTTATTTAGTTGTTCCATGGTTGTTATAAATAAATTGATTAAAACAAATCTGAAATATAATTGTCATTTTACTAACAGTTGCATTGAATTTTTAAAGGTATGAACATTGAGCTTACTTTGAACAATTTAAAATGACTATTGAAAATGAAAAAACAAAAATTGATATAGGATAAATTGTTGTGTAGTTATTTATAGTTACTCATGCAGGATTAACCTGAATGAGCTCTTCCTGGACCGTTCTTTAAGCTTTATTAGAATAAACAGGCTGAATAAAGCTCAGAGATGTGGATGGAGTTATCCAGCTGAAACCTGTGGGTGGTATTTTCTGGTTGACGAGGGGAACATCATTTAGGCTGGTCTGCAGAGAAGGCTTCGGGTAGCTTCTTTGCACTGTTCTTTGCGCTGCGTCGTCCAGGGCTGGCTTAATCGACTGCTGCCACATCACTAAGACGTGTTCAGAAGACAGTTCGTCCCACCGGAGAACACCACTGAGTTCTCCAAACCAGCCTCATCCTCTGCTACATCATCTTCAAACTCAACCCCAGGTGCCACAATGTCACCAGCACTGAGGCAGATCCAGAGAAGAGCTCATGCTGTTATGACCCGCAATGGTGTTAAAAACATAAGAATGTAAAGTTATTGTTGCACTGGTTGTTTAAAAAAATCTATTCATTTTATTTATTCAGAAAGTGCGAATTAGCAAGACATTCAATTTGGCACACAATTTTGTTTTTAAATCAACTGAATATTAGAAACATTTTATATAATATTTAGTTATTTATATAACTAAATATTACATAACTATATATATATATGTATATATATATATATATATATATATATATAGTTATGTAATATTTAGTTATGTAAAGTGTACAGACCCCTTGAAATTTGTCACTCTTTCATTGCAGCCATTTGCTAAAATCAAAACAGATCATTTTATTTCTCATTAATGTACAATCAGCACCCCATCTTGACAGAAGAAAAACTAATGTAGAAATTTTTGTGAATTTATTAAAAAAGAAAAACTGAAATGTAATATTACTATAAACGGCTGGCTTGACGGCATATTTACAAGTGTTGCCTCACTTGAAGGTGCTCTAACATGCGGTGGTCCACCTGGTCTACGAATGACCCGACGTCCTTCTTAGACCAGGGAGGACGGGTCCTTAGAAGGATGCAGCCCCTGAATTTGGATAACACAGCCTTTATATATGTGTATGCTCACACTCTCATACTTTTCCACTTGTCTTCTTGTTACTTTTCCTCTCTTTCGCCAGCATCAACTATACACAAACGCCCCCTAACGTTTTGATTGCTAAGCACGGTCAGGCTGGGGACTGAAGAAGAAGAAGGAGCCCTGACGTCATTCTCCTGCGCCGTGAGGGATTGCCAATTCGATTTGAATTATGTTACACCTTTTGCAGGGGTAGGGATGAAAACGAAAAAGCAATACCTTTTCTTTATCGTTTTAATTAGGTCACGGAACGAGCTACGCTGAATTGCAAAATTAAAAAGCAGTTTGGATAATTTATTTTTCATTTTATTTATGAGTCAAAAGGGCATTTGTATTCTGAAAATGAACATGCATTTCTGCAAATGCATTTTCATTTTCAACTTTGACATTTTAAATTGAATTTTGTAACTATTTTGCTGGGGTGCAATTTGAAAATTAAATCTCAAAAGCCCTTTTCTATTTAATTTTAATTAAGTTACAGAATGAGCACTGTTGAATTGTAAAATGAAAAAGCAGTTAGGATGATTCGTTTTTAATTTTATTTATGAGTCAAAAATGGCATTTGTATTCAGAATATGAAAAAGCATTTCTGCCAATGCATTTTATTTTTCAACTTTGACATTTCAAAATGAATTTTGTAACTATTTTGCTGGGATGCAATTTGAAAATTAAATCTTAAATGTCCTTTTCTATTTAATTTTAATTAAGTTACAGAGTGAGCAATGTTGAATTGTAAAATGAAAAAGCAGTTTGGATAATTTCTTTTTAATTTTATTTATGAGTCAAAAAAAGCAGCTAGATTTTGAAAATGAAAAAGCATTTGTGCTAATCCATTTTAATTTGATTTATGTTACACATACGCTTACATACCTCTGGTGGCGCTGTGTCACACTGAATGAAGCAGGCAGATGGTGCATGCTCATTTCTGTCTCTCTTTATATCGCCAATATGCATGTTTGATTACACATGTACAACACATGCAGACGTTCTACAGTTTATTTAATATATTTAACCAATGTGTTTGACATATTTAGCCTTTCTGGTCGGCCTTAAAAGTGCAGTGAAAATAAGGTGAGGAGGAAAATACCGTGCCTCACTAATAGGGGGCAGTGCAGAGCCCAATAGACACAATGGGAAATATATGCTCTTCTTATGTGTATCAAAACACTGAAAACAGTAGGAAGAATACAAAATATACAACCAGAATAGAACTAATCCAGGACTAACTTTCCTCCTAAAAAGGATGGCAAACAAAGATGATTTTTAGATAAGAGTGATGGAGAGATTTGTGGAGCACGATAGGTGCATGAACTTCACATACAAACAAAGGTAAGATAACATTTAAAAATGTATCTAAAAAGAATATTCTTGCTATCATATTTTTGAATAGCATAGAATTGATTAAAGCATAATTAAAATTTGTTAAAACAACAAACTAGTCAAATTTAGGGAAAAACGTGACTTTTTAAATGAATGTCAAAAGATAAAATGCTAAAAGCTGGAAACTTCATCACTGTTGAAATCAATCCCTGCATTTCCCAAGGTGTCATTGAAAACATGCCAGCAGTTTTAAAACACAAATAAATACTGACAGTTGATTAGCTTGATGTGCTGTGGATGTTCTTACTGGTATATTGATCCACGCCTGAATCCGATCATCGTTGCCGCTCTTTGGGTCCAGCGTGAGGATCAGCAGAGCGTCTTTGATCAGAATGGAAACAGCTTTCAAGATGAACGAAGCAAACAAGTTCATGTGGATGTTGTTCCTCGTACAATGAAGCTTCCTAATGAAGAATTGGCCATATGAGAAATCTTGATGTTTGTATTTGTCATATTTATATATCATTCCTCTATATTTGTCCCCTCTCTTTCCCTCATTTGCCTGACCATTTTTAGAGTGTATTTTTTGTAGCAGTCTTCAGGTCTCCAACTCTAGAGACGAAAATGTGCCAAATGTATTTCACACAGTAGTGCCGTATTAAGATTGATATGTAATAAATCATTTAATTGTGGTTTTAGTTGTATTTAAAGCAGGAAAAAAAATTTTTTATATGGTCTTGTAGCCCAGGTTATGCTGTTTATTAAGAGGTGCGGCTTGACAATATTCATTTACAATTGAGGCATATTTTCAGCTATAAAACTTTATTGGTCCTCCAACTGGGGGATCATCAGGCTGAAAGCGTGGTTGTATTGGGATGGTCTGGGGCCGCTTTGCTCTTAGAATTCCAGGGTGACTTAGTGTAAGTAATGAAAGTTTAAATACTTCCAATATTGTAATCTCAAGCTCATGCCCTCTTAGGTTATGCAGCAGGGCAATGATACAAAGCACACCAAAGTCCACCTCTGAATGACAAAAAAAAAAAATTTAGTGGCCTAGTCCAAGTCTTGACTAAAAATTCAAATAACCTTGTATGGGGTGACGTTGAACAGGCCAAATATGCTTGGAAACCATCAAATATGGATCAATTAAAGAAATTCTGCAAAGATGAGAGGGTCAACTTTTCTCTGATGAGACAAAAAGACTCTGCCAGCTGTCATAAATGCTTGATGGTAGCTGGTGTTGGCAGGAGTGGCACAGCTACTTCTTAGTTTAAGGAGACAATTACTACTAGGTTGGTTTGGAAAACGATTTTTCCTGAATAAATGTATTTGCCTATCATCAAAAGTTGTTTGACAATCTTTGAAAACCAAAAACGAAAACAGAAGGAATCAGAAAGGGGAAAACTAAAATTGCTGTCTAAAATATACAAAACTTTATCTACATTACATAGATCAATAGCCATCCCTATTTCAAAATGGGAGGTGGATTTATCAGCCAGCCTGGGGATTCGGGGCTCTGGGGCGCCGCGCCCCCTAGCTGTGGTCCTGTGCGGGAGTCGGCCATCGTGGGGTCTCTGCTGCCTGTGGGGGTCGGGGCCGGCCAGCGGCCTCTCTCTTTTTCTCTGGGCCGATTGTCATCGCCAGTCCCTGTATGGCGTCTCGCCTTGTTTGTTGGTTGGGGTGCCTGGCTGCTGGTCGCAGCGGCTGGGTGGTGTTTCTGGGCCCGATCAGTCCTTTATCACACTGGACTTAGCTCCTGGGTCTTGGTCTTTGTGCGCTGCGGGGTGCTGGGGTTGGGCGTTTGCCCGGGGTTTGGGCTGCGGGGGCCTCCGATGCGCAGGTGGCGCTGGGGGCCTCCTTTGCTGGCGGGGAGGCTATTGCTTACTAGCGACAGGTGCTCTCCCCCGACGAGGGCACTTGGACGGGAAGACATTTTGTCTCCCAGTCCTTCCCTCCCCATCCCCGAACACCTCTGTCTACCCGTTCCATCACTTTACCACTCATATAGGGTCTTGGGGCATGGGCACATTACTGGGGTGCGAGGAGGGGTTTCGCCATCAGGGGTTGGGGTCCGGAGGAGGAACAGGTGATCTGGTCGTGGTCCTGGGCTGTCGGGCTGCCTCGCCACTGTGGCGCCCATGGCGGTCTGCTTGTCTCCGTCCTAGAAGGTAGGGGGTCCATCTCCCGGGTCAGGGGGCTGGTGGCTCTTCTGGGGCATCGGTACCTGGACCTGGGAGCATGAAGTGTGTACGGGCTGTGTGAGTGAGGGTACAGCGTCATTTCTTGGGTGTCTTGGTGAGTTAGTGAGAATGTATGTGTTTAAGAGGGAGGGAATGTATGACTGTGTCTGTATGTCTTTGTCTGCCTGTCAGGTTGGGTCTTGGGCTCCCCTCTCGCCTGGCGCACCTCAGGCTTTTCATTTAATGGGGGGCCTATTTCCCCTCCGTCACTCCCCGGCGGTGACGGATGCCCCTGCCTACTGGTGCGTCGGTGGTAAATCCGGTTCGGACCTGGTGCGTGCCTGGCCGGGCCTGGGGGGGGCGGTGTGTCGGTCGGCCGATGCGCTGGGCCGATATCTTCCTTTGGTTGGTTGGGGCACCTCTTTTAGGGGTGGCAGGTTTGGGATTGTTGGGTGGTACCTGCTCGGTGGCTCGGCGGGTTATAGATCCAGCGTCTCTGCCCGTTTGATCACCTGTTCTGTGTGCACCGTGCGTGGGCGTTGGCGGTGGGGATTGGCCCGGGGTGGTGGTGGTGCGTGGCGGCAGCGGCCCCTGCGGTGCCGGGGGCCCCTCGTCGGCCGGTCCCTTGTCGGGTCCCTGCTGGGGGGTGGGGCGCCCCTGGGCCCCGGCTCTCCCAGTCCATGGACCGGCCCGCCCTGGCGCAGCTGGTTGCCGGCGGGGCCCGTGGGCTCGTCACTGCTGCCCCCCGGGCCCCTGCATAGTAGCCGCTGGACGTTCCCCCGGGGTTCTCCTTTGCGATCGCCTTCATGTCTGCATTGATTCCTGGGAGACGGATTGATGCCTGCTCACACCAGCTATCGAACACTCTTATGGAGAAACCTTATCTGCACCAGCATGCTCACACACACACATAGATGTGGGGTTTCTGGTGTTTACCGATATATTCACCAATTCTGAGCTCCATACTGCCAAACAGGACAAGTAAAAAAAGAAGAGAAAAAAGAAAGAAAGGGGAAAACTACTTTTCACAGCAATTTATTTTTGCCTTTCCAACATCTTCTACCAGTTTATTTCTTGAATTTTCTCTTTTGCATTTTTATACCTTTATCTCATTGAATGTATTTATTATGTTATTGTTTCTTGCATTACATTTATTTATATATTTATTTGTCATTACCCCAGATTTCTACCTTGGGAACCTATTTCCAATCTTTATTTTTTAGAAATTAAAATGATCTCTTCCCTTCATCCCTCCCCCTGTTTCTTTATGATTTATCCATACTATACCTGAAACTGATAAGAATCCCCAGGGCCAGGAGCAGGGCTCCGAGTGAAAGTGAGTATCCCACTGTGTACATGATTCGCAGCTCGCTGAGGATGCGGCCATACTGCTGCTGCAAGCCGAAACACAAATACAGTTACCTTTACTGCATTCATACTCAGCACATGCAAAAAACACAGAACTGGAACTATTGTGGGGGCAACATGTAGAAAAGGGTACTATATGAACAGATGGGAAGATTTCAAATGCAGTGGCTCTGAACATAGTCAGGGCTAAATATTTACAGACAAAGATTTCACACACCTCACCAGGATCGTCCTCACATTCACTGGTATTTTTTTGTCCCCATCTACCATCTTCATTGCAGACCCTGTAGACCACACCCCGCTGAACTGTTTACAAAGACACATCATTTGTCATATGAGAGTGGGATCTGCTGTATACTTTCCACCATTCCAAAATAAATAAATACAACTTAGTTCAGCAATGCAACAAAATACAGGTGAAACTCGAAAAATTTGAATATCGTGCAAAAGTTTGTTTATTTCAGTAATTCATCTAAAAAGGTGAAATTAATAAATTATATAGACTCATTACATGCAAAGCAAGATATTTCATAATTTTATTTGTTGGAATTTTGATTATTACGGCTTAGCTTATGAATCCCCCAAATTCAAAATCTCAGAAAATTTGAATATTACATGAAATCAATAAAACAAGGATTTTAAATAGAGAAATGTCGGACCTCTGAAAAGTATAATTATCTGTATGTACTCAGTACTTGGTTTGGGCCCCTTTTGCATCAATTACTGCCTCATTGCGGCGTGGCATGGATGCTATCAGCCTGTGGTACTGCTGAGGTGTTATGGATGATCAGGTGGCTTCAATAGCGGCCTTCAGCTCCTCTGCATTGATAGGTCTTGTGTCTCTCATTTTTCTCTTGCCCCATAGATCTTCTATGGGGTTCAGGTCAGGTGAGTTTGGTGGCCAGTCAAGCACAGTAATCCCATGGTCATTGAACCAGGTTGTGGTACTTTTGGCAGTGTGGGCAGATGCCAAGTCCTGCTGAAAAAAGAAGTCAGCATCTCCATAAACCTTGTCTGTGGAAGGAAGCAAAATGTCCTGGTAGATGGCTGTGTTGACTGTGGACTTATTAAAGCACAGTGGACTAACACCAGCAGATGACATGGCTCCCCAAATAAACACAGACTGTGGAAGCTTCACACTGGACTTCAAGCATCTTGGATTGTGTGCCTCTCCATTCTTCCTCCAGACTCTGGGACCTTGGTTTTCAAATGAGATGCAAAGTTTGCAGTTCTGTTTTTCTTTAGCCCAGGTAAGACGCTTCTGACGTTTGTTGTTCAGGAGCAGCTTGACAAGAGGAATATAACATTTGAAGCCCATGTCCAGGATCCATCTGTGTGTGGTGGCTCTTGATGAACTAATTCAAGCCTCAGTCCACTATTTGTGAAGTTCCCCAACACTTTTGAATGACCTTTTCCTGACAATCCTCTCCAGGCTGCGGTCATCCCTGCTGCTTGTTCATCTCTTTCTTCCACACTTTTACTTTCCAAAACTTTCTAATAATGTGCTTTGATACAGCACTTTGGGAACATCCAACTTCTTTTGCAATTACTTTTTGAGCCTTTCCCTCTTTATGGAGGGTGTCAATGATGGCTTTCAGCACAACTGTCAGGTCAGCAGTCTTCTCCATGATTGTGATTCCTACTGAACCAAACTGAGAGACCATTTAAAGGCTCAGGAACCCTTTGATAGTGTTTTGGATCAATTAGCTGATGAGAGTGTGACACTTTGAGCCTAAAATATTGAACAATTTCACAGTGTTCTAATTTTCTGAGATTTTGAATTTGTGGTTTTCACAAGCTGTAAGGCATAAACATCAAAATTATAACAAATAAAGGCCTGAAATATCTCGCTTTGCTTGTATTGAGTCTCTCATATATTGGTTTAATCTTTTAAGTTTAATTACTGAAATAAATTAACTTGTGCACACCTATATCTTCATGTGGTATGGGAAGGCCTACACCTGGAACTGTGGCATGCTGTGTTTAGTTTTCACACTAATAGAATAAAGGTTTCAGAAATTGCAAGCTTTCTTGTTAAAAAATCTGCGCAGAACAATTCAGTCCGTGTTTAACCTCCCCATATACTGTGGCCTGCATACTAGTCTCAATCGACTGTATGGATGTGCTAATGCCAAAAAGCATTGAAAATGCTTTTATTTTTTTGAGTCTTTTAAAAATTTAAAAGAGGTTCCATAAATCTCAAACCGGTTTTATTAGTGTAAGTAGCTTAGATTTTGAATTAGAGATGTTAAAAAACAGTTCAGATGGCGTTAAAAATTGTGAAATAGTACTTTAGCTCGGCACTGTAAGGAGGATACAAACTAGACAACAACTTTAGCATTGTTAGAGAGCCTTGGTATGCTGTAACTCTGCACTGTGCTTAAAAGACATTTGAATTTTGTCTGTCATTGTGTCACCCTTTATTTTTCTACTGTGTACAAAACATAATACCATAAAAATCATCTAAGTGTGTTTTAAGTACTTTTTAAAGAGTGTTTTAAATGCTTATGTAACCGTGTGTGGCTCGCTAGCCCAAGAAGCAGTCGACACTTTGTTGACACACCAGGGAAACTCAAAAACTACTTCCTCTCCCACTTAAAAATAAGAGCCTCAAACTCAGATAGAGGGTGCAAGATTTAACTCACACCTTTATATCCAGAGGTCTAAATTATGAAGCTTGATGTCAATGAAACAGTAATGCAGAGAGGAAGAAACTTTCTAAAGGAGATAATGGAAACTCACTTGTGCCTATTGAAAGCTCTCAAGCTAAAAAGAAAAACATGAAAAATAAGGATACTTGACAGACAGAGCTGCAATTTTTTTTTCCTGTGCTCAAGGGTCTCCTCTTATAAAACATAACTTTAAGACCACAAAATCTCAAAGGAAATATTACAGTGGTAGATATTGTGAAATCTACAGTTTTACAACATAAGAGTACCACAGGTTGCACTTCATAGACATGCATTAATGCTGTGTAGTATATTCATTATATTAACAATCTTTTTTTTCCAGTACATTACAAAGTTGACCTGAAAAACATCTACAGAGTTTACATTACAGTATGGCATCTCTGTCTGACACACATGCAAAAGAAAACTCATCCTCAGCACAATATACTGTATTACACTACATTCTTGATGAGTGGACAGTTCAAACACAGTGACAATTTTCAGGAGATTAGATTGCCCTTTTATGTTTAACAACAGAGTACAACATCTAGATTTGTTATGTAACTATTTTTACGTTATTGACTTTTTATTCACAAACTATGCTTCTAATCCAAGATAAGAACAGAGTACATCTTAGCTATGATGGATTGTCTCACTTTGACCTGACAGGAATAAGTTCCTGTAAAAAAAAATACTATTGAAGTTTGTTTAATTTTACACTGCTATCATCATCAGTGTTAAGAGTGTCTCTCAATGATAACTTAAGTAACATAAACCTAAAAGTGACGTATGCCTCAATAGCAGAATTGCATTGCTTGGATGGAGTATTGAGGTCCTTTATGTAGCCTGTTAAAAGTATGACAGTGTGAAGTTCAGTCCCTTCATATTAGGGGAGAGTCCTAACAGACACTCGACCTTCAGAGTTTAAACTACAGTACATTCCATTCAATTTATCTCTCATCCAACAGTTTGCAGGTTTCACTTCATTCATTCTCTTCTTTAATTAAATTGAATTGCAAGTACCCATGAGGAGCTCGGTTTTAATGACGAATCCTTTTCCATTTAATCCACAGTATCAGCAACACAGGGTGAGCACCACATCCTTGATGTGATTTTCAAAGAAACTGATGTCAATAAATGCTGACGGCATACGACTAAAAAGCATCCTAAGTAATTTTTTTAAAACTCTGATGTAAGACTCGAAATATTTTATTTATATTGTGAATAGAAGAAAGACCTTGAATGTACAAGGAATTTGTTGGTTTGGAAGAATCCTCCTCCTGTAATGCAAGGAAACACTTAACCTTTACCTTCATGAGCATTCATTTAAATCTATATCTTTGCAAGGCTCTTACTCTGAATGCCAATAATAGTAAAGCTTTCGGTCTATTAGAAAATATTCCTTTATAAAAGCCGAATATATACTTTCACAGTTGCAATTCCTAGAGTAATATGACAATGCAACTTTATAGTCAACCGCACCACCCAGATGCTTTGACTTTAGCTTACTTTGGCATATTCCAACATTATCAGTATGCTGTTATAATGAGGAAACAACAGCATGGTTTAGGTTGATTCAATTTCAATTCAATTCAATTCAATTCAGTTTATTTATATAGCGCCAATTCACAACAGATGTCATCTCAAGGCACTTAACAAGAAGTCATTTCAATACATTTATACAAACATTCCAATCAGTTAAAAAGTTTCCTATTTAAGGAATCCCAGCAGATTGCGTCAGTCATTGGCGTGAGGTTGGGCCAGCAGCATAACTACAGAGATGGCTCAGGATGACCTTAGCCACTCTAACTATAAGCTTTATCAAAAAGGAAAGTTTTAAGCCTGGCCTTAAAAGTAAACAGAGTATCTGCCTCACGGACTAAAGCTGGGAGCTGGTTCCACAGGAGAGGAGCCTGATAACTAAAAGATCTGCCTCCCATTCTACTTTTAGAAATCCTAGGAATTACAAGTAAACCTGCAGTCTGAGAGCGAAGGGCTCTGTTAGGAACATAAGGAACAATTAGATCTCTGATGTATGATGGAGCTTGATTATGTATGAAGAAGGATCTTAAATTCTATTCTGGATTTAACAGGGAGCCAATGAAGGGAAGCTAAAACAGGAGAAATGTGATCTCTCTTTTTAATATTCATCAAAACTCTTGCTGCCGCATTTTGGATCAACTGAAGGCTTTTAATGGCATTTTGTGGACTACCTGATAGTAAAGAATTACAGTAGTCCAGCCTTGAGGTAACAAATGCATGGACTAGTTTCTCAGCATCACTCCTGGACAAGATGTTTCTAATTTTAGCAATATTACGGAGGTGAAAGAAAGAAATCCTAGAAACCTGTTTAATATGGGATTTAAATGTCAAGGGGGCCAATTTAATGCCATCCAGATGAAGTGATTGACTAATCAGTTTCTGTTTAAGAACTTCTGGTCCAAAGACAGCAACTTCTGTTTTGTCAGAATTTAAAAGCAAAAAGTTTAGGGTCATCCATGTTTTTATGTCTTCCAGACATGCCTGTAATCTACCTAACTGACTGGGTTCATCAGGATTAATGGATAAATATAGTTGTGTATCATCTGCATAGCTGTGGAAATTTATCCCATGCTGTCTAATGATTCTACCAATTGGGAGCATATATATGGTGAACAGAATTGGTCCAAGCACAGAACCCTGTGGAACTCCACAAGTAACTCTTGAGAGTGAAGAAGATTTATCATTTAGATGAACAAACTGGAATCTATCAGACAAATATGATTTAAACCAGCCTAGTGCTGTTCCTTTGATCCCTGCAACATGTTCAAGCCTTTCTAAGAGATGGATGCACCTTTGGCTGCAATCACAGCCTGGAGTCCGTTTATAACTCTCAGTCAGGCTACACATCTGGGTGCTGCAAATTTACTCCATTCTTGCTCTCAAAACTTTTCCAGCTCTGTCAGCTTACATGGGGATTGTCACGGTGTGACCTTTTGTCCCTGTCTTTGCCTGTCTCTGTGTCCTGATTACCCCCAGCTGTTTTGAGTTTGTGTATATAGGTTCCCCTGTGCCCTCATGTCTCCGCTGGTTCGTTGTCAGAGTTCGTCAGATGTCGCCCTAACCCAGGTCTTGTTCTCGTCCCGTGTTTTATCGAGCTTAAGTTTTGAACTTATTAAAGATGAGCAGATGGAGCTCAAGCCAACGCTCTGCATTTGGGTCTTTCTTTCACGGAAACATAACAGGGATGTGTGTGAACAGCCGTGTCAAGTCCTACCACAAATTATCTATCGGCTTGAGGTCTGGACTTTGGCTAGACCTCTCCTGAACATCTGGCTTGTTGTATTCAAACCATTTCTTTGTAGATTTAGCTGAATGCTTCGGGTCATTGTCTTGCTGGAAAATGAATGCTATCTGAAGCAGCAGTTCTTTTGCTGATGGAAACAAATTGTCCTCCAGAATTCCCTGTATTTTTCTGCATTCATTTTATCTTTTACTTTACAAGCCTTCCAGGGTCTGCTTCCGAGGAGCATCCCCGCCACATGATGCTGCCACCATCATGCTTCACAGTAGTGATGGTGTGTTTGTGGTGATATTTTTGATGAAGCTACAGTTTTTCAGGCATTTAAAGGGGAACTGCAGGCCCAAATAAACATATTAAAATATTCATCTGGTCTGTTTTAATAAACTCTCGTATGAATACCAATGTCTCAATGTAACAACATTTAAATGCTTTTCTTTTGTTCTCGGCATTGGGTTGGAGAGAAAGCGTACTGTATATAAGGAAAACTCATTAAAGCTGAACATGAAAGAAGGATATTCAGGCAAGGGATTAGAGTATTTGCAGCAGACAATGTTATGAATTACTGGATATTGCATGATAATCTCCAGTTGGAGGTTCAAGTCTTTTATTACATTTCCTTTAAAAGAACATTAACATGAGTAGAAGTTGTTCATATCATTCCAAAGCACACCTTTTACAGCAAAGGAGACCTTTTTGTGGCAGCATAATCTCACACTGTGAAAATATATATAATTACAAACTTTGATTTGATTGTTTATTCAGTGGGAAAAGGGAGGGGATTGAAAATTATAAAAAACAGATGTTGTTTTTTAAATCAAATCATGTACCTTTCAACAGATGTTACTTTTTCCAAGTAGTCTAATGCAAACAGCTCTGGTTTTTAACAATGTAAAGCTTTTGCTCTGGCTGCAATTTGCATAACAATTCATAAATAAAGGTGAAAGTTTCCTTAAATGTGTGTAAAATTCACAGTTTCAATGTAAATTATTTTACTCCGTGAATCTGTTTAAAGAGAAGACCTGCCTTTGCTTCTTGTTTCTGAATTAGAAGAACACTCAAACTCAGGTTTGTTCACTTTTAGCACCTGCAAATACCTTTTTAAATTTGCCCCTTAGACCAGGGGTCACATTAACCGAATATTTTTCGTATTTGACCAGATTTTTTGGAAAGTTGACCAAAACATCTGGAGGCTGTCCGTCATTGTGACAGATTATAATTCACACTCCTGACCACTTGGTGCAGATGTGCAGATATTCTCAACTTTACGCATAGGTACAGGTAACTAAATACATTTTTTTTCCCAAAGATTTCTATGAAGGCATCTGAGCATCATCTCAGACATGGACCCTGTACTCAAAGCATCTTGCTATTTGGGAGCTGACAGCACATTTGGGAGTTACCGAGGCTTTGGAGCGTGCTCCAAGAAGCCTGACGTCGTGCCAACCATTGATGCAGAAGCAACTGTAGCGATAGCTTGCGGGTTCAGAGAGTCTTTCCAATTTCTTATCACTTCAATTGAAGAAATGTTGCCTGATTTCAAAGCTTTGGTTGAAGTGGCACTTGTAATTACAGTCTCTAGTGTGGCAACGGAGAGTGGATTTAGTCTCAAGAAAAACATCAAAATCTCATGAGAAGTCATCTGTCCGTGGCAAAAGTCCAAAACCTCATGACAATAACCTCTGGAGCCATCTCACTTGAGACATTTTTTTACGCACAAGCTGGTGGGTAATTCACGTCCATTCGGCCCAGGAGGAACTACTCTCCAGTTGTATTACAGTACATTCTGCAAATTTCGACTGTTAACTTTGTTTTCTCTCAGTGTTTTTCTCTCCATAGAAGATATACCTGGTCTGGTATCCTGCTTGGCTGCAATGCCCTGTTGGACAGGGGGCATCGACTGGGATGATGCTCCCAGTAACTGAACATCCACTGTGTCATGTTATCAACTTTTTACTTTCTGTAACATAGAAAGTTCTCTTAAATCAGATCTTCTGTTCCTTCTGTGTTTCTGCTCTGTCTTCTCAAACCCCCAGACGGTCGTGGCAGATGGCCGCTCCTACTGAGTCTGGTTCTGTTGGAGCTTTCTTCCTGTTAAAGGGGAGTTTTTCCTCTCCACCGTCGCTACATGCTTGCTCAGTATGAGGGATTGCTGAAGGATTGCTGTGGTTGGAAAGTCTGCCCAACCTCACGCCAATGACTGACGCAATCTGCTGGGATTCCTTAAATAGTAAACTTTTTAACTGATTGGAATGTTTGTATAAATGTTTTGAAATTACTTCTTAAGTGCCTTGAGATGACATCTGTTGTGAATTGGCGCTATATAAATAAACTGAATTGAAATTGAATTGAATTGAAGTTGTGAGTTTGCGCGTTCAGGCCACAGCAGGTGAACTGTTCACATTTTAAATTAAATCGATTATTTTCATTGCTTATATATACTTAATGGGGCCACAGTCAGTATTTTTTGTCCCTGTGGAGAAAAAAGTTACATGTATTCATCTGCTTGATGTGTGATGGCACGATGTGGATTCTCTGTTCAGCTTGTTCGGATTGACTATTACTTACTATCAATAAAAATATAAGTACTATGAATCTCATTATTATCAATTTTATGATGAGATTTATTTGACCCGATCGGTCAAAATGACGAACAACAGAAGAGTCTAGAGTGAAGTTAGACGTTTAAAGTTGACCAGTGTCTTGGTACCTGCAATTGATAATGACTTTCTGTTTCTTATGAAATAGAGGGCATCTTCTCTTAGCCACCACTAAAAGGTTTGATTATGTTTATCTTGTCACCCCACAGGATGAGGATGATTTTTAACCAGGGTAAAAAAAATTTAAAAAAAAATTCACTTCCATGTCTTACTTCTTGCTGTTATGCATCTTTACTGGAGATGACCTAAATCTTTTCTTTTAGCCGGCAATATCCTTCCTCACCCCTGAACACCCATACTGACCTTTGTGATACCATGGCAGGAACCATGGGCAGGAGACATTTACAGTAGTACCTGGAAGTCCATCAGGCCAGCAAGCATACGAATCAAAGGTTCTGTTACACACCAACCCTTTAACACACACATAATAACACATAAGTCATTGCTGAGGACCCATGTAAGTCAGATATTTAATTTACCTTCAAGTAGGTCATTCACTCACCTGTGGCAGGGGGCGCGGAATTGATCAGGTCCAAGCACTGGTCATTGTAGCTGCTCCACTTCTCCTTCACAAGCTCCAGAGAGTTAGCAAAGGATACCTGCAACGGAGAGGCTTCGTGAGGCTTTGTGCAAAATTCCAGCAACACAACAGCCTTTTTTCCTTTCTGTGGCTTCTCAGCCTCCCTCAGTGAGCGGTGCTCAAGAATGAGGGGATTATGGAGGGATTAACGTTGTGTTTAATTTTATGTGTGAAAGAGAGGGAGAGCATTAGTAACACTGTACCTTAGTGCAGCTGGAGAGCGTAAGCAAGGCCAAGAGGAGACACACCTGGGACATCCCACCGATGCTGGGAAGATGGGGGTCGGTGGGGACCAGAACAGAGAGGAATCCCAACACATGAGGCAGTTTCGGCCCTATTTCACCCCACGGCCTGTACACACAACATGGAGAGGATTTATCTTATTAGAGTGTGGTGGAAGTGGTTTGAGCAAGACTTGACAGATAACATTTACGGCATAACATCTGATAGCTTTTACGTCAAACACATCCTGTTCCATGTCAGCCTTTAGAACAATAAAGATGCCCGGGAGCACAATTTACACCCTAATTCATTTCAGTTCATTGCACAGCTTTTCAGTGAATGCGCAATCCATAAAATGAAGCAGCACTGTCCACTAATGGTGTCCAGTAGATGTAGAAAATATCTAGTCAATACTGCAAAAACAGATGATCTTTTTGAAAACATCAGCTCATGAAAAGCAGCAAACAGTTCATCAGATAACAGATATCCTAAAGATCCTTGCAAAAGTATTCATACTTTTTAAATTTTGTTCATCAGATTTAATTATTTTACAACCACAAAATTCAATAGATTTTTTGTGATAGACCAACACAAAGTAGTGTACATTTGTGAAGAGGAGAGACATAATTTAGATACATGGTTTTCAAATTGTTTCACAAATACAATTTTGAAAAGTGAAACGTGCATACATATTCAGCCCTCTTTTCTCTAATACCTCTAAATGAAGTCCAGTGTAACTAATTGCCCTCAGTGTCACCCAGCAATACAATCCACATGTGTGTAATATACAGGTGAAACCCGAAAGCAATTCAACTTAAAAGGTGAACCTAATACATGAGATAGACTCTTTACATGCAAAGAGAGATATTTCAAGCCTTTATTTGTTATCATTTTGATGAGTATGGCTCTAAGCTTATGAAAACCCCGAATTCAAAATCTCAGAAAACCTCACAATTTTTTTACTACTTTGTATCAGTGTGTCACATCAAATATAATTATAAGACAGTGAAGTTTGTAGATGTAACTTGACAAAATATGAATAGGTTCAGGTAATAGAAATACTTTTGCATGCAGTTGCACTCTAATCATGTCCATGTATGTGCTTATTTCCAGGCTGGGATCCTGTGGCATCAGTTGACCATCTTCGCCCACGCAGTTGGAGAACAAAACGAAATCTGAAACGTTTCTGCAAAAAACACCTTGATCATGGAAACATTTTTGGCTAAAACGTTTCAAATTCCATTCTGTTCCAGTCGATCTTCCTTCAGATGAATAGGATCTTACTGTATAGTGCTGAGTCCAAGCTTCTCACAGGTATCTGAGCAAAACATCAATAGACTGCCATGCTGTACAGATTAGGACATTGCTTTAAAAAAGGACTGCAGAACAAACAACAATGAAACAAATTGCTGGGATTTTCCCATCCTGTAAAGGATTTGTTTTACGCTTCATGCTACAGTTATAATCCTCTTTTCGTATGAACACATTTGATTCCTATTAAGTGAGTAGCAGACAGGCAGAGTAGAAACATAAGTTGTTTCGGAGCTAAATACTTGGAACAAAATCGAAGAGATTGCATTTAGGGATTAAATAGGCATGAATAAATGTTCTGAGAAATGTATTTGTTTAGTAAAATCGGATAATGAATTAGAATTTTTGGTAAAGTCTTATTATTTATGTAATGATTCAGTCACTAATTTATTTCAATCCAGCATTCGTAAATTAATCTTGACCAGAATTCTTCTTATATATAAAATCCATCACTGGATTACCTTGCTGATATTTTTAGAACTCTAGATCCCGAAAAAGAGAGTTTAGAAAGATTAAAAAAGATAAGCTTTACAATTTGACAGGTTTGAAAGGCAAACTAAACACAGTTGGGTTTGCTCTTTCTATAGATTTGTTGTCAAAAGCAAAAAAAAAACAACAATAATCTGATTTTATCCTTTAAGCTGCTGCATTTCAGAATACGAGCCATGCCTATTCTTCCCTCTGGTTTGTCCTAAATTGCATATTTTATAAGAAAAAAGATTTAAATACTAACTCTTACTGTAAACACAGCAGTTCCATAAGTGAGCCACTGTTGTTAATTTATGTCATGAGCAGAAGGAAACAAAACAATAACACTCATTTTGTGAATTACATTTGTTTTACAAACATTTCCTATCACATTGTTAGATTTTTTTGTTAAACCCTTCTCTAAATTAATATGTTTGTCCTCTATTTCCAGTAAACCCTTGCAGGTTTCTGGAAAAATTACAGGACCATGAGAACTATTTGAAATAATCTTATAAAATAGTTCAACATGTGTATGGAATCCTCTGAACATTTGATAACATGCTTACAGCACACAATATTTACATATAAATAAAATATTTTTGAATTGAATTACAAGATAGAATAGTAACAATAAGAATAAGAACTAAATGTATTTGGTTAACATTAAAAGTGGTAGCCTTGCATCCCAAGAACGATTGGCTTTCATAATGTGAAAGGGCGAGTATTTAATGACTTGAAACAGGCTCTCACATGGGTGTCATAACAAAGCAAGCTGTGCTTTTATTTAATAATTGAGTCAATACAATAAAGTCAGCACCTTTGCATTGTTTCTTTATATAAACCCAAAGATCTGACTACCCTCCCCCCTCGCCAAAAAAAAATCACCATTGCCAGAAAAAGTTGAATAATATTTATGAAAGAATATACTGTGATGAACTCAATGCAGCAACTTACCACATGTGCTCGTTCAGAGGGGTTGTTTAGGAAAGTTTAACCGATTGGAATATTTACCTGAACTTGGCTGTATTGTTTTATAACAAGAAATACAAAGTATGTAGTTTACTTCATAATTGTATATATTATCAGATTAAATGGACCATATATTTCTATGTACAAATTTGGTTGGTTTGTTGTGAAAAGGCCCTCTACAAATAAACTGAACAGAATTTAAATAAGTATTTATTCAATCAGTATCCCGATTTTGATTCCGGTAAAACTGTACTAAAGTTCACTATTCTATACAAACAATGGTGTATATGAAATTCTTCACATATTCACATAAAAATATATTTTCTAAATATGGTTTCAATGCACCAAGCTCCTGATGTTTTTTTTTTAATCATTATTATTTCTGTTAGGACTAATAAAGAAGTAGATCTGTTACTTACAAGTCAAAGACATATAATCCAAGTCACCAATAAAGCAGCATCATAACAGTATAATTATTAGTGAACCATTTTTCATTTGAAACTGGAACCAAATAATTATCCTAAACATTTCCATGGCAGGGAGCCTAAAAGTTGTAGGTATTTTAAAATATGTTGTATATTACAATTAAAGGAATTGGCTTGTATTTCACCAGGACTGGAAATACATTTAGTTTGAAAAGACAAAGTGCAGTAAATCCTGTTGGAGGTGAAAATCTGTATCCCAGTTATCATGATACACATTGGTTTTATGTAGAAAAGCATTAGATTTGGACAGATAACTGTGTTTAAACAGGTTAATATGTGCATGTTATTATCTAGATGTGAACTGAGTACCGGCACATGGGTTGTACAACAAGCTGCCAGTATTAGTGTGTCTGTTTTCGTCCAATCAGAAAACGCAGCAAAGGACAGCAGGCAGAGGACAGCACATGACTAATAGCGTTATCGATCACACAAGCAGGTTTTACATTATGCACACAGAAAGCAAAATGTTATGGAATGATATCTGACTATAATTTACCATCATATTTAAATTCTGGGCAGAGGAGCTGGGGCTGCAAGCCAGACAATAAATCCTGAAAGCATCTTTCCTGGTCTTTAATTTATAGCCACACCAGTATCTTGGGATCTACAAGATTAACTTAATGATGGTGCACTTTAAAGCTTTTCTAGGAGTTTTTTTTGCAGTTAAAAAAACCCAACACAAAATTCTCAGAATTATTGTAGTTTTCTTTCTCAAATGGATGTTGAAGTCATGTCTTTTCAGATTTAGGGGTTTTTAGTATCTTGTTATAATGATGCACTGCCCTTAAAAACTGTGTGACTCATCTATGCTTCTGACCTTCTTGTGCTAATCTGTAGTAAAGTATTTATTTTATTTGCCCTAGTTTTACTCTGAGACCTCACTGTGAACTCCACTGATGGCAGTATTCTACGTAATATTTCAGATTAAATGTATGTAACCTCACAATCCCACAGAAAAGGCTCGGCATCCATTTACTACAGTAATACGATGAAAACAGGGTGACGTGAGTCCTTGCGGACGTGTTATTAAAGAGCGAGAACAAATGAGAGATGGCAATAAGAATATTGATGATTGTTGTGTGACTAAGTTACCATGTGTGATTCATTTGCTTTCCTTTGGATTATACACCGCAATGAACGCACAATGTAAATTACCACACATTACAAATGATCACGTACTGTACAATTTGTGTGCATTTTGGAAACACTAATAATGTTCCATCTCTTGCAGGCGCTTTAACAAACCGTGTGTAGATCAGTATTTCTCAGCCTTTTTTTAAATCCCTTACTGCCCCTAAAGGTCCAATGCAGACAAACAGAAGGTTTTCTGATACAAAGACCACCATTTAATCAGGGCACCTCTCTACGATTGGGTAAGCCGTATTGCGTCATTTTCTGTTGTCGCTGTTGCACCCCATGGAGCTGTTTGGTGTTGAGACTCTCTTGAATTGATCTAGTTTTGTCTGTGCTGAGGCCTTCCTAAGTTATTTTAACACACAAGCACGCTAAAAACACGTTTTCTAGTGGTGTACTTTACGTCTCGCTAGCTTAGTTAGCTTAGCTTCTTCATGGCTACTCTTCTCTCTCCTTCTACCTCTCAATCTCAGCCTAAATCTTCTCCTCTCTCTTGCTCTTTGTGTCGGATGTTTAGTTACTTCACTGCCTTCTTTAGTGATAATGGTAACTGTAATAAATGTTACATTTTTGTAGCTTTGGAGGCAAGGGTATCGGAATTAGAGGCCCAGCTCCAAACTGTTGAAAAACCAGAAGATAGCCGAGGCCCATTAGCCAGCACGGAGCCAACAAGGACAGAACCCCCTAGCTGTCCTCCAGTAGAACCCGCGCAGCCGGGACCTCAGGCCATGTGTAAGTTTGCCAAAACAATGTCGGACTGTAATCTTTTCTGGTCCCCTGCCCGATCGGACCAGTAACGACATGTTTAGCCGCATGCTGTCATTCCATCAATGGTTGTCTAGGTGGTGTCCTGCAAACGATGTGGGCTACATTGATTTTTTAATTTTTTTTACAGTACAAACTCATAGGGCATTTGGCAAGTCATGAATTCAATCAGATAATTTGTACATTGCTAAATCTTCCTTAGAAACATGTAGCATTATGAGTTTGTCCTTTTTTTTTAAAATTTTTATTTATATATATATATTTTTTTTCCCCCATTCATTTACACAGTATTCTCAGCCACACACATACTCTCCTCTTCCACTATACCCCAACCACTTCCTTCCTACCCTTCCACCACCCTCATGCTTCCTAAATACCCTCACACACTCTCATATCCCCCCCCACTCCCCTCCCATACATACTCATTACTATACTTCTTCCCTCATTATGTACTTATGTACTTATGCACTGTATATATCTATATCTATATATATATATATATATATATATATATATATATATGTATATATATATCTATATATATATAGATATATATATATATATATATATATATATATATATATATATATATATATATATATAGATATATATATATATATATATATATATATATATATATATATATAGATATATATATATATATATATATATATATATATATATATATATATATATATATATATATATATATATATATATATATATATAGACATAGATATATACAGTGGCTTGCAAAAGTATTCGGCCCAGTTGAACTTTTCCACATTTTGTCACAGTACAGCCACAACCATGAATCAATTTTATTGGAATTCCACATGAAAGATCAAAACAAAGTGGTGTACACGTGAGAAGTAGAACAAAAATCATACATGATTCCAAACATTTTTTACAAATAAATAACTGAAAAGTGGGGCGTGCGTAATTATTCAGCCCCCTTTGGTCTGAGTGCAGTCAGTGGCCCCTAGACATTGCCTGATGAGTGCTAATGACTAAATAGAGTGCACCTGTGTGTAATCTAATGTCAGTACAAATACAGCTGCCCTGTGACGGACTCAGAGGTTGTCTAAGAGAATGTTGGGAGCAACAACACCATGAAGTCCAAAGAACACACCAGACAGGTCAGGGATAAAGTTATTGAGAAATTTAAAGCAGGCTTAGGCTACAAAAAGATTTCCCAAGCCTTGAACATCCCACGGAGCGCTGTTCAAGCGATCATTCAGAAATGGAAGGAGTATGGCACAACTGTAAACCTACCAAGACAAGGTCGTCCACCTAAACTCACAGGCCGAACAAGGAGAGCGCTGATCAGAAATGCAGCCAAGAGGCCCATGGTGACTCTGGACGAGCTGCAGAGATCTACAGCTCAGGTGGGGGAATCTGTCCATAGGACAACTATTAGTCGTGCACTGCACAGAGTTGGCTTTTATGGAAGAGTGGCAAGAAGAAAGCCATTGTTAAAAGAAAACCATAAGAAGTCCCGTTTGCAGTTTGCCACAAGCCATGTGGGGGACACAGCAAACATGTGGAAGAAGGTGCTCTGGTCAGATGAGACCAAAATGGAACTTTTTGGCCAAAATGCAAAACACTATGTGTGGCGGAAAACTAACACTGCACATCACTCTGAACACACCATCCCCTCTGTCAAATATGGTGGTGGCAGCATAATGCTCTGGGGGTGCTTCTCTTCAGTAGGGACAGGGAAGCTGGTCAGAGTTGATGGGAAGATGGATGGAGCCAAATACAGGGCAATCTTGGAAGAAAACCTCTTGGAGTCTGCAAAAGACTTGAGACTGGGGCGGAGGTTCACCTTCCAGCAGGACAATGACCCTAAACATAAAGCCAGGGCAACAATGGAATGGTTTAAAACAAAACATATCCATGTGTTAGAATGGCCCAGTCAAAGTCCAGATCTAAATCCAATCGAGAATCTGTGGCAAGATCTAAAAACCGCTGTTCACAAACGCTGTCCATCTAATCTGACTGAACTGGAGCTGTTTTGCAAAGAAGAATGGGCAAGAATTACAGTCACTAGATGTGCAAAGCTGGTAGAGACATACCCTAAAAGACTGGCAGCTAAAAGGTGGTTTTACAAAGTATTGACTCAGGGGGCTGAATAATTACGCACACCCCACTTTTCAGTTATTTATTTGTAAAAAATGTTTGGAATCATGTATGATTTTTGTTCCACTTCTCACGTGTACACCACTTTGTATTGGTCTTTCACGTGGAACTCCAATAAAATTGATTCATGCTAGTGGTTGTAATGTGACAAAATGTGGAAAGCCACTGTATATATATAAATATATATATATATATATATAGATATATATATAGATATGTATATCTACATATATATATATATATTTTTTTTGTGTGTGTGTGTGTGTGAATCTAATTGCTTCTATTACCTGTCACTTTGCTGCTATTACAGCTGAATTTCCCCTCTCTGGGACAATAAAGGACGATTCTATTCTATGCGACTGTTGGGCCACACCTGTGATTACTGTAACAAAATCAACTTTTTGGAGCTTTTAACCATGTTGTAATGCAATTTTCTTATAAAAAAAAACTCCCGCCAGAGTGGTTTTTGGCTTAATTCACGCATTTCTCAGTAATCCTCCTGAATCCTGCACTCCTACCAGCTGCATTGCCTTCTCCTGAAAAACGACTAACTCATGATATAGTGAGGTGTTTTACGTAACTGTGTCAACCAGGAAGTGCCCGATGTGTCCGCGCCGCCCCTGCAGGTTAAACACACAAGCCCCCGTTTTCACAGGTGCGAGCTCCGAGAGTGCGATGAAAGACACTACGCGCCACCTTTTTTATAGTATTGTACTTTCTAAAATGGCTCGGCAAAACTGCGCATTTGGCTTACAGGATATTATTCAACATTCCAAAAGAACAGCCCAATCGCCATGAATGGCTGGAATTTCTCTCTGGAATCCCACATCATTTCACCGTCATTTCACTGATGTCTGCTTTCCGAACCTTGGCCAGTACCAAACCGGACTGTCGGAGAGATTAACTCTTGCAGCCGGATCAATTCCAACAATAAAAACACCTGATGGACTGGCCAGAGCAGTAAGTAAACGGTAGCTACATGTTAATACTAATGTGTGTTAGCCATTTATGAAGCTGCATATGTGAACTTATAACTGCATTGTGAGGTTACTTTATTAATGTGTTGCATCTCAGAATTATTCTTAATGAAGAAAAAGGATTTAGGTTGTGTGATTAAATTATCACAGAAGTGGTACTTGTCACCTCCACATTGGCTTTCGAATTTTCTGTCCGACTGTTGTTATGCTAATTATGTACACTGTTAACTCCAATAAGTTCAGTTTCCACAAGTGCACCTACGAATGTAAGCAACAGAAATACCCGGCTTTATTAAAAGTAACATGACAAAAAACATTTGGTTTTTATTTACCAATTAGTGACATCCTGCAAAAGTCTTCGAGGTCTTTGTGGTACTTCGTACACTTCAACTTCACTGTCGGACTCCGGGTCGAGATGGTAAGGCTCCACACTATGCTCCCCCATCATTATTGTTAACAAAGTTTTGGGGGCGTGCCTTTTGCCCATGCTGCTTCGCTGCAGCCAGGCCGGGGCTCAAGGCTATGTCATGAAATAGGCGGCACTCACAGGGGGGGAGGCGGGATTTTAGGGAAACCGAGCGTGTTACTTCCGAGTCGAAGAATAACTCCAGCATATGAGTTATATTTCAGGAAAAATGAGTACTATATAATGCCAACGGTAACATTTTATCATATATATGCCTATCTCACACGGTGAAAGCTGTAAAATAGCATGATATAGGACCTTTAAAGCTGCAGTCCAGAGAATATATTTATGTATAAAAGTTTTATAAATCTTTAAAATGAAAGTGGGTTCAATACTATGATAAAAGTGCTCCACAACACTTGTTATTTTTCTTAATCCCACTTTCCTCCCGTAGACCCCTATGCATTTCACACTGAGCGCAGAATGTTTTTAGCCAATAGAATTCAAGTTTCGGCATTGTCAGCTGTTAATTAACTTGCATGCGGATCGCGCAAACATATGAACATGGGGCCATATTGTGAAAGAGCATCAGTCATGCAGAAGTTGCTCACCTCCGAAATGTCCATAGCAAAAATACAATGGGGTGGTGCTCAATAGCGCTTGCTGCTTACTTCTTTGACTGGCTGTGTCGCCACAGGTGATGCGCGTGTACAACTGCTACGGTAGGGCTGAAGAGTGCTGAGCTGATGGCTGCCCATGAAAAGGGACAGCCCAAGAGAAGATAGCTGGTGAACCGAGCTGAGAGGACAACGCCGTTCCAAGATAGCGTCGGCTAGCTAGCCACCCACCCCGAGGCCCTGCTGCTAGCAGGACTATATGCAGCCGCTGCTAGCCGAACCAGCTAACAGCTGGTTTCTTTCCCTTTATTGCTGAGTTTCAAGACAACGGGGTCACCCTTCCAAGTAGATTTAAGCATCATTCAAGTAAGGTTGTGTCTGGGAAGAGATCAATTAGCTTAGGATAAACAGTTTAATTTTGCTGCATTGGTAAGATTTCATTCTTCAGTTTGTTTGTGGTTAATCATGCAACATGAGTTACTCCGTTCGACTGGAGTCTTCCTTCTTTGATAGTGGAAATGCACCTATCATTTCTCTTTTGCGCGGCCTGCTTTTGCAGACCGCCAGAATTAATTAACAATAGGAATTGATATTTACGGTATTCAAAATACAGTTTCGCTTTAAAATAGATGGTTTAAACACTAAAAAAGCATTGTAAAAGTCGTTTTTGAAACTGCCTTCTTAGTATGTCAAAATACAAAAATTTGATCCTTCACTTCGATGACAGATCCATCAAGTTTCAAAAGGGTTATTGATTTCTAATTCAGCGAATTATTTAATGAATCATTACTTCCTCAGAATAATGTTTTGTCTTCACTTCTGATTTGCATCGTGAATTGGTTGTTTGAACACAAACCAAAAAGTGCTAATTAGTCGGAAACTAATCACAATTAGTGTAAAACTAATTTAGCTTCACTCCCAGAACTCTTCAATACAAGCCTTGGTCTTTAAGCATACATATTTAGACTGGACTGTGACATCAAGATCAATTTATTGGTTATTGTTTCTACTTCTTTGTACATTTGTCCATTTTACTGCTTTACTTTTGGTAGTTAGTTTTATTATTCATTCTTCTTTTACTTAGTAGTTTAGTTGTGTGCTACTAGCTTAGTGAGTTAGTTGATTAAAGCATTTTGACTAGAAATTCGAAATCTTTTTGCTAATAAGCTCTTGTATTTTGGAAAGTTGTGGTTTGTTATTATTCCTTATACATATTAGTAACTTGGTGTTCAAAGAACGCCAAGAACTTATTAGTTCTATTGTTTAATTACCTCAGCCTTATCAGGCAGGTAATCATTAACAGTAATTGAGACTGAACTATTTAGGCAATTATTATTTTCCTGGATCCCAGGATGGTGCCCCAAACTTGGTCATTTTGACCTAAAGCCATAGTGTCACAACACGATTCTATAATCATCTCTACAGTATTAAAGTGAACAGCATTCCTCCTGATATTTCCCAGACTTGTCTGCCCGCCTGCCTGCCTGCCTGCCTGCCTGCCTGCCTGCCTGCCTGCCTGCCTGCCTGCCTGCCTGCCTGCCTGCCTGCCTGCCTGCCTGCCTGCCTGCCTGCCTGCCTCTCTTTCCTTTCACACACTGTCATCAAAGTGCACAAAATGGCATGGTTATCCTGGGAAAAAACATCAGGAAGACAAACTAGTGAAAGGAGCCAAGAGAAGTTGAGTGAGTGTGTGACTGTAGATCCTTTTGAAGTCTTGTCCTTAAATGATCAAATAAACAACAATGAAATTAATGTGAAATGTATGCTGTTGTTGATTACCATTAACATCACAGCGGCCACTCGTGGGTGTGGCGTATTGTGACTGAGTAAACGTATTACCCACAATGAGCGCTTCCAAATTCTGTTGTTTAAATCAATAAAGCCTTCCCTGGGTGAGAAGGAGAAGGTAATTAAGCAGAGTGTGGAGACTATGTAGGAGGTATCAGAGACAAGCAGACAGTGACTGTAATGGGACCAAGCTGAATGGTAATTATGTTGTTTCTGCTTCGATAAGCCGCTGTGCCCTGTATGATGAATGACACTAAACTCTAATGTTGTTTCTCACTATAGCTTTTACTCTTTCCATACTTTCTGCCAGAATACTGTAATCTTTCCTTTCAGGCTGTTGATTTGTGCATTGTTTTTTTCAATTATCCCAAATGATTAAATCAGACTTTGATCCATTTTAAGAGTTTTCAATATGTTGTTTGAAACTTAACACACCTTGTGTTCAGAAAAATTAGTTTTATTTTATTTTAAGAGTTTAACAAAACAAAAATGTTTGGCCATCAGCCCAGGCCTAGCTATCTTACAATTATGTATCCCTCACAGAGTTCTTCTGATTTTGCTTGAAAGGTTTCACATCATCAAACAAATCTTGATATGAAAGATAACCCCAGCAAATACAGGAAGCCATTTTCAAATTCTAATTTCATTTACTCAGCCAAAAAAGCAATCCAAAACAATCATGCCCTATATAAAAAAGAAATTGTCCTCTAAACTTTTACCGTGGGCATTTTGACTGTATAATAATTGTTTAAATTTTTTTTATGTAATTTCCCACTCAAGGCTATTTAAACTTGAAGGCTTTTTTGGATTGAAGCATATCAGGAGACGTGTGTTTGTGTTATGACGGAGGATGTGGCAGAGAAGATCAGCACCCTCCAATATACAGTCATCAGGGTCACAAGAAACATGTTACTAAAAGATTAAGCAAATTAACACACAGAGATTTGTTGACACAAAGAATCAAACCTGAAGCTACCAGAAACCCATTCTCATTCTGTGGCGTTGCATTCCAGAACTGCAACCTATCCAGAGTTTTAAGAAGAACCACTACTGAACAAAACCCAGAAGTGGAACTGTGGCAGAATCTGTAACAGTAGAGCTCACTTCTGGCTTTTGACAACATATTCTTCTTGCAGTGATACAAGAAAATGTCTCCATCTTATAAGAAGACCACGACCTTTATGCAGGACAATGCACCGTATCCATCGCAGAACACAACTGTGTAACTACTAAAGGCCTTGAAGTCTATTAGTCCTTGACGCAGCCGTCCGGGGTTCGAGTCCTTATTCTGGTACCTTTGCTACATGTCTCCCCCCTTTGCTCTCCCTGGCTGTTTTCTGTCTCACTGTGGCAAATAAAGGCAACTTGTGCCACTAGAAGCCTTTAAAAAAAGTTGTCACCTGAACTCTATTGAGAAACTTCTTCAACAGTAAACTTCATAGAACAGGGGTGCCCAACCCATCAAGATCCACCATCCTGCAACTTTTAAATGAATCCCTTTGTTACCAGGTCTCCGCAGAGCTGACAGACTGCTGATGAGAGAATTGAGCCAGGTGATTCAGGTGCACTGAAGCAGCAATATGTCTAAAATTTGGAGGATGGTGGATCTTAAAGACAGGCGTTGGGCACCCCTGGTCTAAGAAGCTGCAGTTGATGCTACACAAAATGTTAATCATCAACAAAGCAAGAAACCAACAGAACTAATGCATCAGAGCCTTATGACAGCTACTGAATGTACTTTTTGTAGGGCAATCAAAGGGGGACTTATGGTTTACATTATTATTATTGTACTGAAGCATAACATTATTATCTTGTAGAGTTCAAGGTTACATCAATTACGTGAAGTCACATTGATCTCGAAGCAGCAAAGAAACCCCAGACCATAAAACTACCAGCATATTTTGACTGTCTGTATGATGGTACTCTTCTGAAATGCCGAGTCACTTTTACACTGGATATAAGGGGATGCATAACTTTTTTAAGTACATCTTTGAATTGAAATTGGAATGCTTGTATGATTGGAATGGAATGACTTTTCTTGTAAAGTGCCTTGAGAGGACATCTGTTGTGAATCGAGGGTATATAAATAAATTGAATTGAATTGAATTAAAAGTCTGCAGAATAATTTCCTAAAAATCTTTAAGATCAGATGTTTTTTGGCAAATATGAGGTAAGTCTTTTTAGTCAGCAGTGGTTTTCACTTTGGAGCTCCGGCATGCTTGCCATTTCTCCCCAGCGTATTTCTTATTGTTGAAGGATGAACCTCAAACTTAATGAAGCTCATCTACAGTTAGATGCAATTTGGGGTTCTTTGGGAACATTCTGGATGAGTCCCTGATGTGCTCTTAGATTGATTTGGCGCTCTGACACTCCCGGGAAGGCTCACTACTGTTCCATGTTTTCTTCATTTGTAAATACATGGTTGTAAAGTTCTAGAAACTAGTTAATGTCTTGGTTTTTTTATAACTTTTTTTATTCATTTCTCGATGTCAGACAGATTAAATTTAAGTGAGTTTTTTGATTCCACATTTCAGGGATTCATTAGTTATGAATGTTATTTCTAATATTTATTTCAGCTTACCAAAAATGTGTTTAATCACAGTTGGTTTGAATAGGTTTTTGTTTTCATCAATTAATTATAATTTTAAAAATTCTTTTTTTTACTATTGAGTCAGGTTATTTTTGTCAGAAATTAGAAGTATTTTGATGACCTGAGACATTTAACTGCAGCTAAAAGACAAAGGATATCTAAAAGGGTGCACGTATCTTTCACATTACTGTATGTTATGAAGCTTTTAAATGTGAATTTCTGACGCTTGAATCTACAGTTTAAAAAGGGGGAAGTAACAGCATTCTGTTTTAGGTCCATAAGCTTTAGAGTGTTTTTACAGTGATAACGTTCCTGTAAGTTCAAAGACCTCATGTTTTTGTTTGGTTTTTTTCTTGCAAAAGAACCAATCCCAACGATGCCTTTTGATAGCTGCATGGTTATAAAAAATTCTCAAAGCTTTGAGCACCGAACCAAAAATTCCTATTCAGCTCATCTTTATGGAGGTAGAAGCAGAACCTTTCCAAACTCAAACCCCGTGCAATTAAAACCTTACAATTTGCATTTTTAGAGACTGTATGTGTTTGGAGGAGCTTAGTGAGAAGATTTCAGCAATGCTGCTCTGAAAATTAATTTGTTTTTTTATTTATTGAAGTGACTTAGGGGATATAGCTCACGTAAAACAACAGCATGAAATTATGAAATTATAGTTTTAATGACAGTGGAAGTACAAAATTTCAGCAGAATCAGTCGGCCGGATCTCTTCTGAAGTACTCTGAGATACAGAGAGAACAGCAATGATCAGTCATCAAAAATGTACTTTGGTAAGTTTAGTACTTCTCCCAAACTATGTTTACCCTGTGTATCGCATATAAAGATACACAGTTGTAAGAAAATAAAATAAAAATATAGCAGAGCCTCTATGCATATCTGACACACTAGCTTACTAAGTGTGATGCCTGGTTTCCACAGATTTATTAGCTCTGTTGAAAAATTCCGGAGCATGACTTCAGCAACTTTGAAAAGTTCAATTTCTTTCACATGCATCTTTTTCATATGAAAGTTACTAAAAGTAAGTCAAATGTAATTCAAAAATAAGGTATATAGTCATGTACAAACGACGTCTGCTCATATTAGGACACAGGTGGCTGAATCCCACCTTTAACACCCCTTAACCAAACAAATCTACTTTACCAAAATGCCAATTCATACCTCCAAGATCCCTCTACTGTCTGCTAGGGTATGATGCCATAGTGACACATTTTGTCATCTGTGAAAGAGTTTGAGTGCCTATTTTCATGTTTTATCAAACGGGTATGGGCTTGAGTAAGAACATATGGCTATAAACTGCCCGTTGCATGTCTGTAATTAAATTCTGCTTCTAGTTGGGCTAAAGGAATGCTGTGGATAAAATCTTAATAAAGGATGAGAGCTGATTCCTTCAGCATGTGGGAATTTAATGAAACTTGTTGATCAACAAGGAGAACAGCGGATACAGAGCATTTGAATAAGCTGACCTGCCCAAGCTAACCAAAGTAACACATAATATTGTATTAAGCATTCATTTCTTATCTTCATTAGCACTCCCCCTTCTCTAAGTGGAGTCCTCCTTGCCTGTCATCCTGCTTTGCAGTGCTTTGCACTGGTCAGATAGTAAAGCGGGCGCCTGTTCTTCAGGGATCAGCATGTCTTGTAGATAGATAATAAACTGATGTCCGTCATCCGTAATCTGAAACACATCTATTTGTACATCATGTTTGTTTTCTTTAATTTGACATAATCTTATCTTTCTAAACTGTTGTTACAAAGACAGGGAATGCAGTCATTAATACAAATTTTAAAAAAGCATTATTATGATTTGGAGTTCTCACAAGCTAAAATGTTGTTCAAATCTGAATTTCTTCACCTAAGATAAATTCTTTTATTTTAAAAATAATAAAACCTGTATTTTCACTTGTATAAAAACACAATTTTCAATGGTCTAGACAGACACCCATATCAAAACTGACACTGGTTGAACCTAGACTGAGTTTTTTGACACTTGAAGGTGGAGCAAATGTGGACAGTAGAAGGGATTTGCCCAGGGTTCCATTCAATCAACAATCACTCACGCATTGATTTGAGAAATTGTAGGATTCTTTCTTTTCAGTTCTTTTCTTCTTTCTTTTTTTTTCTTCTGGGCTGCACAGTGATGACGTTGGTAGTACTTGTTGCCTTGCAGCTAGAAGGTCTTGGGTTCAATTCCTGCCCAGGGCACTCCGGCTTCCTTCCACAATTCAAAAACATGACATGTCTCTCAAAAATTTTCCTTAGGTGTAAAGTGTGTGTGCATGGCTGTTTGTCCTATGTGACTCTATGCCCTGTGATGGACTAGCATCCTGTCCAGGGTGTCCCCCGGCTCTCGCCCGATGACCGCTGGAGATAGGCACCAGCTCCCCCGCAACTCTGCAAGGATAAACGGTACAGATAATGGATGGATGAATGTTTTTGTCCTGAGCGGGCAGTTGACATAACAACACATTACAACGCCCTGTGAGGGCTCTAAAAACATCTCCAAAACTCAACCTAAACTAATGTTAATATGGGTGTATGTGTGTTAGTGAGGGCCATATGTTGTGCTATTGCAAAGAATTCTGGGATCTTAGAGGGAACACACCATAAAGGTAAATGTATACATTCAAGCAGACTTGATTTCTTCCCGTTTGGACCAATGCACAAAACTTTCCTACATATTACAACATATTTTTCATTTTTTTTAAACAAGTGACAGTGGCTTAAACATCTAAAGTCCTTGCCAGCAGGCAGGCTGAGAGACAAGGGAGTGGGGGATGATAAAAAGGGGTTTAAAGTCAGAAAATCTAATCCTTTATTTTCATGTAGCTCACTACTCTCATGCTGTATAGAGGTTTCCAAATGTAGTTCTTTATGTTGAGGGTGTATTTGAAGGATAATGAAAACTGTGCCCTTGACAGTCAACATTTGCTCTATTCACAGGCTGTTTCTCAGAATTTTAAGCCAATGTCAACACCATCTTTCTTTAATTGAGCTATTTTCTGTGTTCATAGATTTCTCCGTTCTTTCTCCTTCTTGTTTGCCTTATCGCCCTTCAACATCTCTGAAAAAAACAGAAAAATCTGGGATAAAAAAGCACCATCAGCCAAAGCTTTGAAAGGGTCCAGTACTTTTTCTGACCATTTAGTTTCCTGTCTGATTGGGCCTGTGAGAAGTCAGAGGACTCTGGCAGGGACAGTTTCGGTCCCTCATGTCATCTGTGTTCAGCAGATGAAGAAACTTCCCTTAAGTTTGCCCATGCTTTCCTGGACCGTAAACAGGTAGCTTACAGCACTTGACCCTAACCTGATATCCGTTCTTTGTATTTTTGTATCATGTTTAAGAACTTAAGATATTTCTCTGGGCTTCCTTATTAAGAAGAAAGTTGATCAGTCTTTGCTGGTTACTGAAAATAAAGTAAATCCATGAATCAATGAACTGCTGCAGATGGTTAAATAAGCTCTGACCAGATTGCTACATTCAGAGTACATTACTTTCAAATTTGACAAGCGCTGCACAAGAAGGCCAGCGTCCAATTGCAGCTTTGGATGAACGCAGCAGTATCCAGATGAGATCGTAAAAGTTGTGTGTGAAAGACAGAGAAAAACAGCACAGTAAGAAGCAGAGCGATCGGACACATGTGGAAAGATGGCCCGGCCAGCACATACCATTCCCAGTGTCCTGTGGAGAATGCCCAGGGCAAGACCCTAAATCCTCAGCCGTGCTCTCTGGGCTCCAGAAATCTCCTGGCACCCATATCCTGCTCTCTTTGCATTCTACTTTAGCACTAAATCCATCTTTAGCACTCCCCCGCCTCCAATAGAAGCACAAGTGAAGCTCATATGGAAGTTTATGCTCCTGAATCTGAGTAAAAAAGCATTTAAGAAAAATGACATGATAAACCGTTTTTTTTTTCCCAACCCAAAGTCACTTAAATCATCACAAAGTTGAACATATGCTGCAGTATGAACAAAGTTAAAATCTGAACTATGAATTATATTGTATACTTTATGTTTGCTGTCTGTAAAAAAAGAAAAGAAAAAAGAAAGTCAGAAGGAGACTTCTTCTGAGGATGTGGGGGTGACTGTATTGGGATTACCTGCTTTCTGAATTCACCAAGAAAACAAATAAAATTCAGGATTTTACATAAAAACAAACGTTAAATATTATAAAATTGTTTTTTAGGACAATTATTAAAATAACATTTTATTGTAGGGCACTTTTCCTGATAAAATCATCACTTTACATGATAAAAACAGAAAAATAATCAAAGAAAACACATTTAAATCAAAATCGATCATACACAACCAGTTAAACTCTCAGCACACACAGCAAACATACACACCCTGTCCCCTGCCCCTTCACTGCAAAAACACTGCTCAATCCGTTCCTATCTCTTTAAAGCTGCAGTCCGGAGAATATATTTATGTATCAAAGTTTTATAGATCTTTAAAATGATAGTGGGGTTCAATGCTATGATAAATGGCTAGTGCAACATTTGTTGTTCTTTGTACGTCCCCCCTTGCTCCCACAGACAGCTATTTATTTCACACTGTTCGGCAATTCTTTTTAGCCAATAGCATTCAAGTTTTCGTCTTGTCGGCTGTCAATCAACTTACATGCGCATTGCGCGAACCTGTGATGATGAGGCAGTTCACACAGGCCGCTTCTGTTTACAGTCGCCATATTGGAAGAGAGCGACCGCTATGGAGAAGTCGTTCACCTCTGAAATGTCCATAACAAAATATAACCGGGTGATGATCGATAGCGCTTACTGCTATCCTCGTGACCCGCTGTGACACCACAGGTGAACTGGGTGATTCCCCACTTCAAGGATTAAATTCTAATCATCCATGATATAAAACAACAAATTAGAGTCACAGACTAACTGACTTCAACCCTGGTGTCACAGGTGATGACGTTTTATTTAGTTTTTGTCGTAAGCAGACGGAAATCTTAATCTGCACGTCTTTTATTTTGACATTGCCTACTATTTTACATGGCTTCTGTGTCTGATTTCCTGTCTGGCCCGATCTAAACTGCTGAGCTTGACACGTTTTAGAAGAGTAGTGCATAAAAAAATAGACCTGCCGCGTAAACAACAGCGTAAACGCTTTTGAGACGCATCCGATTTGCGCTGCTTAGCGCCCGTTGGAAACTGTCCCATTGACTTTAATGGCAGCTGTCAGCTTCATATTACGCTTCGCAGACATTAAGCATCTCTTATGCATCCGGTGAAAAGCAGGGGTAAGGCTGCAGTGCAGAGCCCTGCCCACCATGACAAAAGCGATCCCAGCAACCTCCATGGCAGGGTTCCCGGCACGAATGATTCCCATGAAGGAAACACTGGAATAAGTCTATATAAAACAATTCTTACACATAATAATTATAATTATAATTATAATTATAATATTCCTGACATGTGTATAGGGGTGAAAGACTAACTGGACTATTTTATTAACTTATAGTGGAGGAGTAAAGGAAGACAACGCCAGAGCTAAGTTCAATTACCCTGTCTAGTCAACTCCAACTCTGAACAACAGAGAACCAGAAAAGTGCAAAAAGCAAACATACAGTGGGGTACAAAAGTATTTAGTCAGCCACAAATTGTGCAAGTTTTCCAGTTAAAAAGATGAGAATGGCCTGTAATTTTCATAGCGCAACGATGAGAGACAAAATAAGAAAAGAAGAAAATCCTGAATCCTGAAAATTTAACACCTCATAGCCAAATCTTTAGCTATGTCAATATTGCAGCAGACAGTGTTGAGTAAGTACTTTGAAGCAACTGATAATTCCCTAGTTTACATACATAATAACTCATTATAGGAATATTGTTTATTATCTTTGCTAAGTTTAAAGCTATATAGTCCTGTCAACACCGTATCTACTCCTCACAAATCTCTCCTTTATGGCATAGTGGAAAGATGCTGAAAAGTTGAAAAAAGTTTGTCACAAATGTGTGGAAGATGGTGGTCTAGTAAGGGGAGACCAATGTTGAACTTTTTGGTCTGTATATGTAAAATGTCATGTGTGGCAGAAAACTAACCACACCTTAACCACAATGAAACATATATGTGGCAGCAGCATGCTGTGAGGACCCTTTTCTTCTGCAGGGACAAGAAAGCTAGTTGAACTTGATAGGAAGATGGATGGAGCTAAATGGACAACATTCCTGCAACAAAACCTCTTGGTGGCTGCAAAAGACTTGAGACGGGGGACAGAGGTTCCCCTTCCAGCATCATTACTTGGAATATACACAGGTACAACAGGCTGATTAGATCAAAAAGCACATTTGCTATTTAGGGATGTATGGCAATTTTTGAAAATGGTTGTCTACAGAAACTCTCCATCATCAAGATGACTGAAATTGAGTTATTATTCAAAGAAAAATGAGTAAACATTTAAGTCTATAGGTGTGAAAAGATGGTAGAGACATACCACAGAAGTCCTTTAAAATGTAAAAGGTGTGCTTTAGTAAGCAACTGTAAATGACTGTAATTCCATTTATACAAAATACATTTATAAACAATACATTTATAAACAATACAACACAAGAATAAACCTAATGCACACAGGATAAAGGGAATAAAAAAACTGCTTTTGTCATACAAACCTCCAAGTCTAAGTAAAAATGTCACAATGTTGCGTGTTATAGTGTATCACATCCAAACTAACCCATCAGCCTGCTTGTCGTGCATTTGCAGATGCCGCATCGGCCGACACACAGCATCACCCCCTGTGACACTTGCAAGTATGGGGGAGACAAACTGATGACACAACACAGCCCACCACAGTAAAACTCCAAAATTAAAGCACAAAAACTCCAAAGCAACTCAAGGAGTAAAAATTTATAGCTTTAAAATCATGTTTAAAATGTAGTTATATAACAAGAAAGTACAAAGAATGGACAACATTAAGCAACAGTATTTTTAAAAATAGCTCCCGTGTCTTATCAGCTAACAGTGAGTACATATACCTGAATGTATTTTGAAAATATACATGAAGAAAATCATGGCTCCTTCACCCTGACTGTAATACCTTAAAACAGATAAGAAGATGGTTGGTGGGGCAACACACAACTGTGTGGCTCAAAAACAGATCAAACCAGATGGATCCCACAAAAGCCTCTGAATTAATTGTTTTATAAAGTACACAATATAATACATCATGCAAAGTAAAGTTCAAACTGTTGAATGTGGCTGACATGCAAAATTATATAGCGGTTATTTGTAAAATTTTAAGAGCTCTGAAATTGGAATGAAACGATAAAATCATCAATCATAAGCCACAAAGTGCATCGAGTAACCCCCAGTGAACTCTAAAGAACAAACCAGCAGATAACAGGCTGAAATCAGACTAAATTAGCTGATGTTTTTTGAGGACATAGTTTGGATAAAATGAAGTCATTATCTAGAATGAATGAAAAAAAACAGATGGTTTCTGGAGCCCTGTGGTTGTTAATAATAAAAAAGTGTTTAGTGAAAGTCAGAGAAGAACTGCGATGGGGTCAGAGGAAAAGCAGTTGCGCGGTGTCACTCTACACATGCAACTATGCAGATCTTGCTCAATATTTTAACAACTCTTTAAGAGCACATATTCTGATCTCAAACCTGTCGTTGAAATGTATTTCTTTGATGTTGGTGTGATCACCTTTGTTGTAGTTACCATGACAGCAGTGAATCACAGGAACAGAGCTATCTATATACTGTAAGGGATTACTGTGAAAACCATATGGTTTTCCAGGTGTTTTAAATTAATCATACATTTAAGTTTTAGGGAGTATAATATGCTAACATGGGCATCAAAAATCTGAAGCAGTATTGCTTTGAATACTCCTCTAAAAAACATCTATGTCTTAACACCAGAAGGGCACAAAGAAGCTAAAACCATAGAATACCCTTTCTGTACAACTCTGCTTCTGTTGTCATTGCTGCTTCTGTGGTATTATTTTCTATATAATGCTTTCAATTGTTTAAGGTAGGAACTGCAGGAGGAATAGAGCACAGGCTAAAACAGTCACTCCTCAGTGTTAACACTATAAGTTGTTAGCTTTATTGCTAAAGCATCAACCCATTCATTTTAGTCAAATGCAGTAACCTAATAAGTCTTCAAATTAACCGGTTTTAAAATACTGTACTGTCTTAAGCTCACAAAGAGAAGAGAAGCTCCTCTGGTCATTCAACTGCAACTGCAAGAGATTTTGAGTTGGACTCTGTAAGAGGGTCAACATATATATATATATATATATATATATATATATATATATATATATATAGGAGGGCCAATATGCAGCATTAAGCTGAAAGTGAGCGTTGAATATAACTCATTCTAAACGATTCGGCACATTGGTTGTATGTGACACCTCATCAGTTATTTCTATCATGATAACATCTGAAGAGATCACACTTGGCTGTAGTGCAATGATCTGTATGGCAAAAAGAAGGACCGGCTGGTCAGACAACCTTAGACAGACAACCTGTAATAGTAACTACCTCACACCTTGAGTTGATATGCCATCCCACACCTCTGTAAGTCACCTGATACTGAGACTTCAGGTGTCACAAGAAAAAAAAAGAATCAGAAAAAAAAAGAATCAGAAGCTCACTGGATAACGTGGAGAACAAGATATTGTTGGTGATGATGGAAATGTAACTCCTGCTTCCCTGCTTCCCATTAGTGTGTTCAGCTGTAAAGTTTGCAGCCTGCTGGAGATGAGGAGCAACTGAGTAAGCCCTAAGGCCCCCGTGCCAAAATGGAGGTCTCCTACAACGAGAGCTTTCTGATACATTTCTCTTCTGGTGTGACCCGAATAACGAAATGGTTGACAGAGTAGAAGTAGAACTTCGTGCATATTGTAGGGAGCCACTGTTTCATGGGGGTGAAGAGATTCTTTAAATGCATTGCCTGCATTATGAAGACACCTTTGGGTTGCATTTGCAGCCAGTAAGTACAGCTAATAAGTTTCCTGCTCGTAACTGATTAAGTCATATGCTGGTAGGTCGATTTCAAACACAAGATGTTGACTCTAACGCCAATGTAACATAATGAACCTTTTATTTGAGCTTATATCTCAATGCGTAAGGTTTTTAAAGTATTATTTTCATTCGTTTAGCAGCAGTCTTGGGAAATAACAGAGTAAAAGACACAACAAAAATATTATAGATAATAACTATCACGTTTCCAGTACCACAACATAACCAACCAATTTAATTTGGTATATTGTGCAACTCTATTAAATAATAACTTTATCATTACTTGGAGAAAGACCTCAATACTGTCTTTCTCCAAGTAAAATACAACATTATAAATTCAGTACTTATAATTTTGTATTCTACTTTGTCTTTTTTTAAATGTCATAGCATTTTGTTATTCCCATAGATATTCCCATAGATATTTTTGAACAACCCGATATTAAATGCTGACAGAAGAAATAAAGGCAACATCATTTAAAGATTATACAACCTGATGGACATGAGGCCCTGAACTACCTCGTCTGCTGGGCTGCCTCTTCAATGTACTTCACTCACCTGCCTGACTGTCAACCTTCTTCACATATTTGACGTAAGTAGAAAATCTTAAGCTGCTCTGAAGCTTAACTGAATCATATTTAAATCATTCAGTCTTAAGTTGAGTGGTTCTGGGAATCTTAGAATACATAAGTATGGTTTTTCTGCTGCATTTTATCGGTAAAATAAAAGGTCTGAAAGGATTGATATTTTTGCTCCACCGTTGAAAAATATTCTGTAATAAACAATTAATGTCCAAGTGTAAAAAAAAAAGTTTTTTGTTTATTTCTTGTTTTCTTTGCAAGAGGGATGAGTGTAACCAATTAACTCACTGACTTACAATTAATAGTGAAGTTTTGTAGCTTTACACCCTAATCTTTGAGACGCACTAAAACACAAAGATCAGCCATGAAAAAAGTTATAGTGTCTGTAGTGTTGAGGCTATGGCCTTTACTGAATGAACTGGATCTCCCAGCATCCTTTCACTGAACGAACTGCATCTCCCAGCACCCATTGTGCTGCCCTCGACCCATTCTCCTTGGTCTGTGGCCAGTGATGACATCACAGAGTTGATAAAAGCAGCGCGAATAATGAAATCTTGGTCTTTTGGTCCCGGTGCCATAAGGAGACGCTTTACTCCACTGCTAGCATTTTCCCCTTTTCCGTTCAAACCTGCTGGACCAGGAAGAACTTCCCTTTTAAACTTCGAAGTGAATCGGCCGAGCAAACAGACTTCTTGTACGGGTAACCAAGGAGTCAGCTGGCCATCTGAGCTCTATTGAAAACAGGCCTGAGTCCCTCAGCGCCTAAAGTTGGACGTCCGCTTTTCTGACCTCAGTTTTTGCGCAAACCGCTCCTTTAAACTGGACACATTCTACGTTCTTCGTCGTGGACTGTGGAGAGCTCCCCCCACCAAGTTGGATTCAACTGATTTATATCTCTGGTCTGGGTAGAGGATAGGTCTTGACGGTTAATATCCGTTTTCTGTTGGTTAAAATAAGTCTGTCAACTTGTTAACCCCTGTTATTCTTGGTCGTCTGTCGCTGTACACCGACCCTGAATGTGCATGCGTTTTGTGTTTTATTATTTGACTTTGGTTTCAACCAGAAGCAGTATATTATATTGTATTATTTCCTTGTTTGTTTATTGTCCGCTGTGGTCGGCGTGTGTCTGTTGAGACAGGTCGTGTGGATTCAGTAGATCTCCTGTCTCCGTTGCCCCCGTTTCCTTTGTCCAAGCCACCATTGCTAATGAAACTAGCCCTTGTTGAATCGCCTCGCGGTCTTCCTTTGTCTTCCTTTGTGAACCGATCGCGCCAATTGATAAGGCTTGAGTTATTTATCGCATTGAGGGGGTGAGCTGAACCCCCCCTCATTCACTCGCTGTCTCCCACACACACACACACACACGCCCCCTTCCCTCGACGTTACCTTTGTTCTATATTTTTGCATGCGTTAGAATAGATGGAAATTATGAATGAAATGTAATCTGTAAGGTGACCTATTTCATTAATAAATTCCCTTAAGTAACGAGAAGTTTCCTGTGCTATTTCAGTGTGTGCTGTGAAGTTTGTTTTAACCCCGCAGACGAACTCTACGCCTTTTCAGAGAGACTGACAGTCTGGATTAATTAAAATTATCTCATTTATGAGATTGGTGCCCCTATATCTTTAATAAACAGGTTAAACTCGAACGTCATCAATAATTATATTAATATAAAATTATTGATTATAATTATTGATGCTCAGAAAACCAGACAACAAATATTTATGATTAATAGTTACAACAGTAGTCTGCTTTGTTTTGTGTTGAGGCTTTCTCATAAAAGTCAGCTATGCCAAACAGTTTCTAGTCAGAAGGTGTGAAAGAATCATCTATGAACTAAACTAAGTTCTTTATTTAATTAAAGGCCTCTATTTTGTAGCTCCACCAATCTGCTGGAGGTGAAGGATTCAGAGTAGTTGTCGCTCTGCCGGGGAGAAGTATTGACCGAGGACAGGGGATGGTGGAAGTTGGCCTGGAGTGTCAGTCGGTCGAGGCATCTGTCTTTTCCTGGTCCAAGTGGGTATATCATCAGGGTTTTGGGCTAGTGCATGTGCTGGATCCCTGCCTGGGCACGAGGGCCTTCGATGAGGCTGTTAGCTACAGGTGCTCTCCCCCTAGGGAGTGCACTTGGAAAGGGGGTTGGGGACTGAACTCAACCTGGGTGTCTAATGTCTTTTGTGCTCATCTTCTGGGATGGGTCCGGGGAAAAATCAGAAATCAAGCTCCCAGCATCTAGAGTAAGGTTGAAAAGGCACAGAATCCACATTTCTTGAAGTCCAGTGTGATGTTTCCACAGTCAGTGATGATTTGGGTGTATCAGAGATGGACAAGATGATGAATACAGAGAGCTGGTGGATCACTTTGTGGCATGGTGTGGAAACAATCATCTTACATTGAATGTGAGCAAAACAATGGAGATGCCGTAGACTTAAAAAGAAACTGGGTTAAGTCAAACACTGTTTGCATTATGGGAGAAGAAGTGGAGGTGGTTGGGGAGTATAAATACCTCAATGTTCACCTGGACAAAAGACTGGACTGGAGACTGAACAGGGAAGCCGTTCTCCCTTCTGCTAACGAGCTTTATGGAGATGCTGATTTGATTTTCCAGCAGGACTCTCCCCTGTCTACACTGCCCATGTCCATGGCATCACTTTCCTTTGCTTGCAAGCAGATACCATAGCTTGTCTTTGGGGTTTAGGTCATTAATAAAGGTATTTTAAATTTGTTACATTTTGTACTCTAGTTTCTAATCTGCGACATTTTATTTTCATCTTTAACATAACTATCAGAATGAGTTCAATTTTAGGATGTATGTAAACATGGTCAAAGGAATCTACACTGCAAAAAGAGACTGTTAGAATGTAACCAATAAAAATGGTGTAACAATTTGCACTCAGTTTATTTGAGTGTATTTTAACCACCACTTTTTGGTACATTTTACCCAGGTTTCACAGCTAAAAACACTTGTAAACTTCAAACACCTTTGTTACATTCGTATTTATGTAAAATATTACAGTAATTTTCAAACTATAAGCTGCTACTTTTTTCACACACTTTGTCCTATAGAACGATGAGTTTTTTTTTTACTGGCTAACATCCAGGGGGGGCACTATAGCAGGAAAGTAAAAGTGAGACAAACATGTGGGGAAACATTATGCGCCAAAGAAGACACTACCATTAATTTTCATGCACACTGTCATCATGGAAAACACATGAAAAAAAATGCATGCAGCTTTTAAGTTAAAGGCCATCAAGCTGGCCGTCAAAGAAGGAAATAGAATGAATTCTATTAATTCAGATGTATTGTGAAAAAAAGAACAATGTATTCATGGATGGTTGAAATATCCTGTTTTCTCATTTTAATTAGAATCAAGGTTTTTTTAACTCCTACAATAATGAAAATTGGAAATGTGATTGATCCTTTCAAAACCTGTCAGAACCACTTTAATGCTTGTTTAAACTTTGCTTGACTTCTAACCCATTTAAATATAGAAAGTTTTTTCTTTGCTTTTGTTTTTTTACAGATTAGACTATTGACTAATTAACAAAGACACATTGTAAGTAGGAAGAGTACGCCACAAAAACCTTGGAACAAAAACAACCAATTTTTCTCTGTCACATGACATACATTTCATATTTAAAGGGACAACCTAATTAGATAAGTCTGTTAAATCTAAACAGACTCATATTTGCCAGGGGCACTGAAACACACAGCGACACAAAGCTTATTTTTTCTGTGTGGTCCAGAAAGGCTCATAGAAAATACTGTTTGTGATGCTGGCCATCCCAGAGAGCATGGCTCATAACTCAGCTGGGTTTGTTTGGTTGCTGTCGTTATCCTCGTAAACCAAATTACAGATAATTAAATTTCTACAGAGAGGCTAGAAGCAGTCAAAGAACATTAAAAAACCCAGCTTCTTCCAAATTCAAGACTCTAATTTAAAAACTCTTAAAAAGGCATTAAAATTGTCAGTGAAAGTAAGTGACGCACATGTGAACTAATCAATTTCAGTGTTACATAAGCTTGCAAAGAAGACAGAGTATGTATATTAAACCTGAACTTGGATACAAAGAAGACTAAGGGTTACATCGCCATAATGGGAACCACAGCAGTTATTTTCTGAACATCTCACTAAAAGAAACACACAACCTATTTTACACCGCATTGTTTGGTTGATGGCTGAGAATGTAAAAAAAATTACTGCTGTCGTGAAAGCAACAATGAGCCCAGAAGTAGATGCGTGCTGGCAGAAATTCCACTATCACGTCTGGGACTTAAGCTGGGCTCCCTGGGGCCAAGGAGCCGAGGCTTTTAGACCAACAAAATACCATTGGGTCAGACAGGGTACGCATTCATTTGAGGTGGCATTAGGGCAAAAGGCAGGGTTTACTTGAGTCTTGAGAAGAAGAAAAAGTTCTACAGTTTAACTGCTCAGTATCTCCTTGAACTCCCACTCAGTTGAAAAAAAAACAATATGGCAACAGAGTGGGTGTACTGGTCATCTGAGGATAACTCTCTGGACAGTAGATAATCTACAAAGGCTTTACTGTCTTCTGCACTGTAAAATCTGATCAGTAAGTTCAACTAAAATCTTTTGAGAAAATTGAGTAAAAAGGGCCAAGCGTGTGAGACAGAAAAGGAAAAACTGATAGTTGAAATGGAGAAGGGGAGAAAAACAGGCAGAAAAGGGAAGAGATACACGCGAGTGATACGGAGGAAAATTGATAGTTGAGACAGAGAAGGAGAGAAAAAAGTGAGTGAAACAGAGACAAGAAGAAAAAGAGTAAATGGTGATGTTTAAAAAACAAAAGTGGATAGTGAAACTACAGCATGTAATCTTAAACAGACAGTCATTTCTCTTTGTTCTTCTCACTGGTGGCAATAAACCGGTTTGTGGCACTTATTAAAAGTGGCAATGTGAAACACCATTATGGGACAAAACAAAGGTTTTGAACAAACATACCCACTCAAACCAGAAGTAAGATCAGAGAAAATATGTATTCTCAAAGCCCAGCATGACCACTACATCAGGATCCTGAGCCACACACTCACTGCTCAGCAATGAGATCATCAGAGTTCCCTCAGAGTTGTTTGGATTTTGGGTCAGCACAAAAGCCATTTACTGATAAAAAGGTTGTCAAGGAATGCATGCTTCTCAAAGGAAGTCACACAGTACTTTAAATTGGTAAATTATGGGAATCTTCAGACTGTTCTTCAGTAAAGAACAGCCTGTCAAGACCGACCCTTGATCTTTCTGGCTCCTGCGTCCAAATAGTTCCTGAGACGGCTTTATCAGGTCTGAACTTACATGGCAATAAATGTCGTCAAAAAGTACTTGAGTTAGACCGAACTTGATTGATTTGGTAGGCAAAACAATGAGTAAAACTAATAAGCTACTTTAATACATATCACAATAAACTGTAAGAAATTATGATCTTCGGGACCTTGGCCTCAAGAAATTTCAAGAAAAACTCTGACTCGAAATCTTTTTTTTAAGGTTTTGTGGCTGTAGTAGCCTTTATTTGAAAGGGGATAGTGTAGAAGGGAGGAGATACTGTAAGTGGAGGGTGACATGCAGCAAAGGTCCAAAAGGACGGGACTCAAACTCAGGACAACCGCACATAACCACTACACCACGGGACGCCCCAGGACCTCTTTAAAATTTATTTGAATACCTCTGGTCTACGGTCTGTCCAAGACATGTTCTTTGCATAAAATTACTCACATAAAGTGATCTCACCGGCTTGACATGTGAGGGGTGGTTTTATGCAAGTTACGCTTATGGAAAGTTGTTTTCTATTTATGTTTGGAGTGTTTACAGAGGCAGCCTGAATTGCAAAACAAGAGGAGGAAAAAGGTGAGAATATGTCCCCTTTAAATAGGTTTTAATGTGCTGTCCATCTAAAAATGAAAATAATGTATATATTAAAAAAGTAAAATGCAGTTCAGCCTGATCTTTACAGGCTGCATTAATTAAGCGGGCCAAACCTGCTGTTATTATGCTGGCTGAAGCTTGGAAGTTAGGACGAAATTTTTTTTTCCATTAATGGACATATTGTAGAAAAACACAACTCAGTGTCTATTAATTTGCCTGGAAATGCTGATAATTAAAGATTTAAAAATATTAAATAAAAATAAATAAAATACTAAAAAATTATTTAAGTTGTGGGCCCTGAATCTATAATCTATGATATATCTATAATAATATGGAAGTTTAACGTTTTGAATGGAATTATGTAAATAAATAAACTTACCATGATATTCACATTTTTTGGAAATATGCAAGCAGAAATTCTTGAGTAAATGAGATTTATTTTTATGTGCTTTTGAAGCCAAACTGATCGCAAAAATTGTTGCATGACTGAAAAAAGGGGCTAAAAATCGTACAGTGTATGCCCACCTTGCCCCCTGGAGGATGCAGCACAGGTCTGCGCCATCTGTTCATTCATGAATGGAGCAGGTCATGCTGCAAATTTAGAACACCTTGCATTGAAGACATACAAGTTAATCAACTGCCTGTTGATACTGTACCCACTTTTGAATGCAAGTATTTATTGAACGTAACATCAACGTCTGCAAAGAATGCTGCAGCATCCACCAGAAAGAAACGTGACTGTATGAGGCAGTGGAATGCCAGTCAGTTCAGAAATTGTGCTGGGAGCGCTAGTGGACGTTAGATTTACGCTGGTCAGAAATTACACATCAAGTGGTGAGGACAAAACTGTCAATCATAATTACTGGCTAAAATTAGGCCTATTGGTTATAGTGAAAGTTAACACTTTAATGCTTCTTTCTTCTTTTGCTTTTATCATTTTTATTTTTATTATCCTAGCCTACCTATGTGTATGAATTAGGCTTTTTTGTTATACAGTACTTACTGACGGATTTAATATAAGTAAAAAAATCTTTGATAGGCTAATAATTATTTAGCATAAAGTTCCATCAGGTGGGGAACTGGTTTTATTGCAATGATTTTTTTCCACACCCGAAACAAATAAAACAAATACAAAGCAAGATTTGTATTCAGACCATTTCAATACAAACTGTGAAAATTATATTTGTATTTTTTGGCCAATGTATTCTGTCTTTTACACATTTTCGTAAAACATTTCAATAGCGGCAACGTGCTTCACCGAGACGTAATGAGCACACATTCTAGAGGCAACAATGTGAAGTGAACATTTGACTGGCAGCAAAGTCAGGTGAGGTGGCAAGGTGTCATCTCTATTGAGTGGTGGTGACGCGATGTGAGGTGATGTCAGGTGAGGCGGCAAGGCTTCATCTTTAAAGTTAAAGTAGGACTTGGGTCTCCTTAGTTTGGTAATCTGTGGCAGCTTTCACACTCCTTATCCAACCCACTGCAGCTTAAGACCAAGATAAAGAACCATGCATGCACAAATGCTCCAAAGAGAACTTTGTACTGGCCAATTGATCTAAAAGTCATGTTTTTAGCACTACAGGAGGCTATCGGGGCTAACCAGAGAAAACAAAAACATGCTGAGAACATGCAGAAAACCCTGGCTGGGATTTTGAAACCAGGAACTTCTTGCTGCTAGGCAACAGTGTTAATATGAAATCATCCAGCCTTAAATCAGAATCCACTGACAAATACTGGCGGCTGATCATTTTTCAACCTGGGATCTTTGAGCAAATATTTAGCGACCAGAAAATTTGGCAGCAATACAAACTGAAACAATAACCTCACAATCTACTCCTGAACATGTTTCGAGTTCAGTTCATTGTGATCTAGCTAAAATAGATTCCCATTTGTGGTATCAAAACCTCTGATTTTCAGCCTAACGTGGCGAGCTTGGGCAAAAATCTCTCTTTGTAGAATAGCCCTCAGGTTAGCACTGGATTAAGATGAGTTCTGTTGTCTCCTATGGGTCTGTCTTTTATTTTAATGTATTTCCATTCACATGATAGAGCTGTAGTCTCCGTAACTGTTTTTAGCTAGATTTAAAAATGTCATTTGCTGCTCACTTCTCCAAATACCACCTACTGATGTGTTTTAATTTAATTTAAATTGATGGCTGTAACTCCTGTTTGTGTGAAAAGTACTGCTTAACAATTTCTCCACTTAAATGCCCTACAAATTAGATTTAGGCACATACAGTAGCTTACATGTACAAAAATTCTCCACACATTGTAACCAGTAGAAGATAAGTTTTTTTTTAACCTTTATGAAGATAATGTTAACTTATAGCACGCCCTCACCATGTGATGCAGTGATAAGTCATGCTTATTTGAGTGTATGCGCTCTGAGGTTATGGTTTGTGAATGATGGAAAAACTGCTTCAGGAAAAAGAAAGTGAACTAATAAGAACATTAAATTTGATCAATCAGATAAAGCTTACAGACTCCTTGTTTACGCTTTTCTGACCAGTAACAATGTTTGGACCTTACTGACAAATGGAAACAAAAGGAAAACATGTTTTTCTGTTCATGTTATTATGAGCAGAGCTAATATTAAATTCCTCTTAATCCCATTTTGAGCACTGTAGCTAATTTAACAGAAACCAATCTAACACCATCTGTACTGCTACCAACTGTTGTTTCTGTTTGAATTTCCTTTAGTCTGAAACTGGACTCAAGTGACTTAATTACAAATTCAAAAAAATACTTTTTTGTAAAGTGGCAAGATTAGCTGACATGTGCGGGGTCTCTTGGACCAGCCAATATGGGGTATGTGATGATGAAAGGCCAGATGAAGAACTGAATCATTTGGTCTATTCAGCTGTTCATAGTTATTCAAGTTAACTTTAATTTCATCCCTTATAAGCATTAATGATGCATAAGCTTATTGACCATGACACAATAGAATAGATGTAAACAGTGCATTGAAATGTTTCCAAGCATGCATTACAGTAAATAAGAATGCACATAACATGGAGCTTCTCACTTATCAAATGGACATTATTTGTACAGCTCCTTGTATTCTTTAAATGGCATTATGGGCCTTTACTGTTACAACACCTAAACCAACAGTTTTGTCAACTGAATTGCTCCGCCTGACAAAGGGTTACATAATTCATTAAAGAGGAGATGTAAAGCTGACAGAAAGATCTGAGTACAACGTTCAAACATATGGAGGGGTTGTCTGCTCTCTTTTATCATTACATAGTTCTTCATTTAATAGATAACAAAGCTTTGAACCCAAAATAATCCCCCAAAAGTATACAGAGGTTAAACAAACTAAATCCTAAACCAGTTAGGTATCTTAATGCATACATTTGCTTCCACCCAAATTTATAAGTTTAGCAAACATTTATACAATTTAGATTTTTAAATAGACGCTTTCACCAAACTGAAATCTGCTAACTTAATATGCATAGGCATAATATCATGACCACCAGATAATAGTGTGTTGGTGCCCCCTTCTTATTGGCAACAGAGCCCTGACCCATTGAGACTCCATTGACTCAAGAAGTTAAGCTGTAATATAGGGCACCAACAAGTTATAAGTAGAACTTTTAGGCCTTGTATGCTGTGTGGTGTGGCCTACATACAGTAAATCAGACTTGTTTGTCCAACACGACCCACAGAGGCTTAATCAGACAAAAATCTTGAGAAGTTGGTGTCAAAGTCAACACCTTAACCCAGATGCACTATTTAAACTATTTTTGAACCAGTTGTTCTTTGTGGAAAGGTGCACGGATTCTAACCACAGATTCTTAGCTGGACATTGCCCAGAGTGCTGCCTTTACCAGCTTGCCTTTTTCCCATTATGGATCCTTGCGCCATGTGCTGCCCAGGAACTAAATTCATAAACCCAGCCATCCACAAGATGTAAATAAAGCTTGAAAGAACAAGGACATCTTGTTGAATAAATACAATGTTAAACAGAGACTCATTTCTCCAACAGTCTTCAAAATGCAAAAGATTATAAAACATATTCATACATTTGTGACTCAGGAAATGGCTGCAAGAAAATAATTACTTTTCCAAAACTAACCATATCCGTCCGTCCGTCCACCCATCCATCCATCTTCAAATTTCAAAACCTGAGTAATCCTGAACCCTGGACTATCCTCTACCTATTTACTCAGAACAATATTTCCAAAGTGCAAAACAACTGGACCTGTTACAAAAAAGACTGGGTGACTTGGTACCAGGCTGTTCTTGCACCAAGGCTGAGAAGGGAAAATGGGAAATGATCCATACTTGCATAGCACTTTATCTAGAGGACCCTAAAGTGCTTCACATTACATTCAGGCATTCACCCATTGATGAGGGTTAGCTACATCACAGCCAAATTTGCCCTGGGGCAGACAGAAGTGAAGCTCCCATACAATAGGCGCCACAAGGCACTCTGACCATAACCAGCAGGCAAGGTTAGTGAAGTGTACACAAGAAAATTCCACATACAGCAGAGAGACACAACTGAGATAAACAACTCCTACCTCCTGAGCCACTGTCGCCAACGTCCATCTCCAAATTTCTTAGTTAGAGAATTGTGCCAATGTTTTTAGAGATTAAGAGTATGTGACTGCGACATTTTTTTATTTTTAAAGGGTTTGTAAACATCTTTACCTGGGTTGTCAATACATGTTGAAGGTGCTGTATGTGCACGAGTGTAAACCCTAATATCTTTACCAATATGAATTGACAGTAATTTAATAACCGAAGTGTGCTCCTTCTGATCTATTTTTAAGGATGATTGATTTCCCCTTAACAGTCAGTGTGTGCAACCACTCAATCACTACGTTTTTACTCTCCATGCACAGTAGCCTGAGTGCAGGAGCCAGTGTGTACAATCTTCTCATTCCTCTGTAGTGTTTGTCCATGGCTCACTCTCTCTTGTCCAACCGTAGTCCCTCTCGCTGTTATTAATGAAGCTCAGTCTGCTCTACAGAGAGACAGCCGAAATAACAAAGCAAATACTGACACTCAACAGCTTCAAGGATATACTAGACAACTTTGCTGTACAACTGTGCGTGGATGTGTCTATATGAGACTGCTTTTATTTGTGCAGTGAGTGCAGAGACTGGCTCAGCAGGAGTATTGGTTTGCCAGGAACAGCAATCTCAATGGATCAAACCTGCACCAGACACCTTAAAATGAGACAAGTCTGCCATTGTCTTTGTTTGTCCAAGTGTTTTCAAAGTGATATAGGTAACCAGCCCAAGGAAAAAGCAAGTGTTAATGGCACTAAAACAGATATGACAGGTGTGACTGACTGTACTTTTTCTTCCTGTCAAAGAGAAATTGACAAAAATGGAAATAAGGAGAAACATAAAAAAATCAAATATAAAATATAGTGAAATGTAAAACTGAGATTTAGACTTCCACACATGGCTCGATTCTTTTCTTCAGTATTCTTGACAGACTTTTTAGACACCTCAGATTACAAAACAAAGGCATCCTCCAGCCATCCATTTTCTGTACCCGTCCATCCTAATGCAGGGTTGCAGGGGGGCTGATGCCTATCTCCAGCGGTCAAGGGGCGAGAGACAGGGTACACCCTGGACAGGTTGCCAGTCCATCACAGGGCAACACAGAGACATACAGGACAAACAACCATACCTAAGGGCAATTTAGAGAGACCAATTCACCTAACACTCATGTTTTTGGACTGTGGAAGGAAGCCGGAGTACCCGGAGATAACCCACGCATGCATAGGGAGAACATGCAAAGTCCATGCAGAAAGACCCCAGGCTGGGATTTGAACCCTGGACCTTCTTGCTGCAAGGCAACAGTGCTACCAAATGCTCAAATTTGTAGTTTGATTCCTTCTCCAGAATCAAGAGTACATAAGCTTCCAATTCTAAAATATTCAACCACTACATATCCTAGATGTACAGTGTACAAACGTGTACACATTCTTTGATCCTTTTCACATTTTGTTGTGATGCAACAGCAAACTTCACTGTTTTATTGTTATTTTATGTAATAGACCAACAAAAAGTGTGCAATTATGTGAAGTGATAGTATAAAAAATATAATTATACATGCAATAAGTAAAAATCTGAAAAGTGTACTTTGAATTGGTATTGAACTGCCTTTACTCTGATATGCAGAAAGTATGGACTAAATTTATATTTCTAACATGCATGGTCAGGAAAATCTCCAAACCTCTCTATTAGAGACATGCATTGCTTTTTTGAGGGAGGTCATGAAAAGACGCAAGAGCAATAAAAGATTAAAGCTGCAAGCAGCCTCTAACGGCCCTCGCAGCAAAGCGTCGCTTCGGCCTATGTCGCGACCGCCTGACCCTCGCACCGCCCCCTTAACGCCTACACAAAGCCTCCAGTGAGCCTCCACTGAGCCTGCTTATCAAACCTGAATCTAGGGGGCGCTGAGGAGGGAATAGGCCACGCCCACCAAATATTTTAATAAATATCTGTTAGGGGGTGAACTAATATTCATGTTTCTGAATTTGGAGCAGATTAGATCATTTATGTTGAAATTAGAGGCAAACGTATTTCCATGGCGTGACGCCATGATTCCCCATGCTACCAAAGCAACACCCTCTTTCAGACACCCTCAGTACTGGCCAACTAATGACCCCATCCTGTTTTCAGTCACTGATCACAGACAGATGTCGATTAGGTAAAAGAACGCAAATGCTGATTTTTCTATGTAAAACATTGCACTTCCTGTTCTCAGGGGGCAGGGCTTAGGTCACATGAGCAAAAGAGTGTATGAATGTGTTAAGTGGTGGTATGTGATGAGAACCAGGAAGTTTTGTACAGCTGTGATCTTGTGTGTTGAAATCAATTCACATTGTACGTATATGGCGATAAGCCATACTTTGGAGCTTAGCCACGCCCACCTGCTTTGATGCAGCAAAATTCTTTTGATAACTTTTGATCCCCAATTTCATAAGTCTGTGGTCGCTTGTTTTGAAGTCTGTAAATCAAAAGCTCTAGGAGGAGTTCGTTGAAATACGACTTATATGCATGGAACAATATGATTAGGCTGGATTCAAAATGGCCGACTTCTTATGAGGTTTGGACCATGGCTCCAAGAGACTTTTTTGTAGGTCCTGAGACATTCCATTTATATGCCGGATTTCATATTCCTCTGATGAAATATGGCTGGGGGTTGGCTGTTTTAGTGATTCTAGGGGGATTGCGAAGCCTTATTTTGAGGCTAAGCCACGCCCACCCGCTTTCATGCAGCAAAATTCTTTTTATAACTTTTGATCCCCAATGCCTTCAGTCTGTCGTCATGCGATTTGAAGTCTGTAAGTAAAAAGCTCTAGGAGGAGTTTGTTCAAATATGACGTATACAAATGGGACAAAATGGTGGGTTGGATTCAACATGGCCAACTTCCTGTAGGGTTTGGACAATTGCTCCAGGAGACGTTTTTGTAGGTCCTGAGACATTTCATTGGTATCCCAGATTTCTTAATCCTGTGATAAAATATGGCTTGGGGGTGGCTGTTTTAGTGGTTCTAGGGGGTGCTGTGCAGAAATTAGACCATACCCCCTAAACCCTTGCATTCATATCTCTTAAGGGTTGGACCAGTAACCATCCTATGTAATTTGGTGGAAATTGAATGAGTTTTATGGAAATTAGAGCCAAACGTATGGCCATGGCGTGAAGTCCTACTTCGCCACGCCGCCACAGCCCCGCCCTTTTTCGTAGCCTCTCAGTGTTTGATACACAGTTACCCCAACTTGTTTACAGTCACTGTGCACTGGTTCATGTTGATAGGGACATGTGTGTGAAATATGGACCTTTCCACATAAAAAATGACACTTCCTGTTCTCAGTGGGCGGGGCTTAGGTTTTGTCAACATTTTACAGATGAAATTTGTTGGGGACCAGATGATTACCAATCACAGTTGTTTTCATGTCTCTGCAACTTTCCTAGTAAGAGATATAAAAAAAATTTGATTTAGGCGAGTACGAAATTTTTGAGGCCAGGTCCCGCCCCTTCAACATTCACAAAAACTCAAGATTTTGATAACTTAAAGAGTAACTAAACCCCCAAACAACTTTTTTTTGCTTCTAAACTGTATAAATGGGTCTTTACCAATGCAGTCTTTCAGTTTCTGGGGATATTTTTACATTTTGATGTAAACTTTTTTAATTCTACACTTTTTGGTCTAAAAACGTCTTAGTGCTGCCCTCTTAGGGTTGAACGGTGGCTACTGCATTTGAATTTTGTGATTGCTGGAGAACGGTACATCTCTACGTCACAGGCATTGACTGTGTCACAGCAGTCATGGTCTCACAGACACGCCCCGTGGGTTTGGGTATAAAACTATTAGACAAACCGCCCGGTGCGGCTGAGGCAGAGGAAGACAGGAGGAGTCCGGTCTCTGAGTGGTAATGCTAACATAGGCTAACGTTCAAAACAGATGAATGTTGATCAGATCGATCAGTCGCAAAACTGCCAACGTCGCTTTGGTCACTGTCCATGTTTCAGTGTCACATTAAGCGAGCTGTCATTGTCCTCCTGAACACACCCCCACTTCCCCCCTCCGCTTTTCCTCAACACTTGGCCATACCCCTCCGTTCTTCCTGGCACCGCCCACTTTGTAAAATTTGTTCAATGTTGTCTGGGGGCGGGGTTATGATTTTTCAGGGGGTTCAGTTACACTTTAAGATACCCCATGCCCGAAGGCCATCTTGACCAATTTTCAAGTTGATCAGTCAAAATCCCTAGGAGGAGTTCGATCAAATAGAGAGGTAAAATTGGGCCAAATATGCCCAAAGATCAGTCAAAATCGCACGTTCAGACCAAGATGGCAGAACTTCCTGTGCGTCTGCCATGGCGACGTTCTATTCATTTCCGGTAGGTCTTGGGATGGTCTTCTTGGGTTCCGAAGGGCATCTCTGTACGATGAAAAAATTATATTGGGGAGCTTCATTTGAAGAATTGCAGGTGGCGCCACTGAGCCATTTCTTTTGGGACTTCCGCGAAACCCTTAAAATACGTAAATTTCACACATGACTCATGCAGCCGCCAATTTTCCTGAATTTTTTTATTTTTTAAAGCCTCAAAATAGGCAATTTATTTTCCGGAAGAATAATAATTATAAACATTACGATTACAATAGGCCTTCGCAGCGCTTAGCTGCTCGGGCCTAATTACGATTACAATAGGCCTTCGCAGCGCTTAGCTGCTCGGGCCTAATTAGTTTATTTTAGGGCTTTTTACATATATCTACCAAAATTCCTATAGATCACAGTAGTGCTGTATGTGCTTATAGGTGTAACTTTAACACCTTTGGCACCATGACTTCACAGTAATTTAATAACTTAAGTGTTCTCCTTCTTCTCATATATTAAAGGTATATCGGAGGATTTTCTTTTTCCGGGTAGGTAGCCTATACTATTGGTCCACCTAAGTGTCAATCATTCTGGTGATATGTTTACGTAAGGCCGTCGTACGTGCTCGTCCCTAGGTAGTTTTCGCTTTCTGGGCATGCGCACTTTCAGTTGTATTATGTGTGATGAGTTTGATGCTAACAGTAACCCAAGAGTGAGAAGTGAGATGCTTAATCACATCATTCCTCCTCGTGTCCAAGCTTCATCCTGGTCCCTGTAATTGAGCCTGCTCTACAGAAAGTCAGCAGCTATGACAAAACTAGTGGCTACAATCAAATATAAACACTGAGAAGATTCATGACACAAGATAGAAAATGGATTCCATCTTTTCCATCTGTTTTTTTTTTGTCTTGGACATTATTTGTTTTAAAAATTGTATATGTGGAAAAACCTACACTGAATCACCTTGAACATGTGGTGGTGGTGGTGGTGGTACCAGCATGCTGCTGGTTTGCTTTTCTCAGCTGCATAGAGCCTTTAAAGAGTACCAGGGCTTAGCCAAGGGGAGATGTGATATTTTTGTAAAAAAAAAGAAAAAAGTGTTACAATACATTATAGACTATAGCATACATAGTAAGGTGCCAAAATTATAATTTATTTTCAATCCATGCATGTCAAAACAGTGTAATATGTCATCTAGTATACAATGGCTCATAGTTTTATATCTAATGTTCAATTTAATATTTAATGTTTTGTGTTTTGGAAAATTACATCTGAAAACAGCAAAACCAAACAATAATTTATAATAATTTGTATTACTAATTTTTAATGAATTTCCTTAGTCAATGTCCTTGCTAAGGATAACTAGTTTGCTACCAACAGGACAGCTAAAGAAAATTATGCATAAGCCAGTGTTTGCCTTTATGAATCCCTTCATATTACAAAGATAAAATCTTACCCTCCAAAAGCTAAGGAGTTGCAACAGTTTTTTTTCGTAATTTTTTCGTAATTTTCTGATACATCGATTTCTGTTAGTCTTGGAAATGTTGCTAATCGCAATATATCCTCTGGTTTGGCGCTGTGCAGTTTTCTGTGCATGCAATTGGCTTCGTTAGGAGAGGGGAGGGGCCATGTGCCCACGGTATGTGGGCAAATGTTGACTTTGGCAAGCCATGGTATGGCAGGGCTGAAAATAGGCCGGCAACGCCACTGCTCAGCTGTATTGGGGAAGCCAGAGTTGATGGGAAAATGGATGGGAGAAAATACGGGGCTATCATGGAAGAAGCCCTGTTAAAGGCTGTAAAAGCATTGACTTAAGGATGGATAACAATTTCAGGAGGACAGCAACCCTAAACATACAGCCAGACCAAAAATGGTATGGTTTAGATCAGTGTTTCCCAACCCTGGTTCTCAAGGCACACTGCCCTGAGTGTTTTAGATGTTTCCCTGCTTTATTCAGATAATTGCAGTTCAGGAAAGGCCTGTTAATCAACCATCAATTGAAATCAGGTGTGCTGATTTGAAGGGATAGGAAACAATGCTCTGCAGTGTACATTCAGTATTTGGATTGAACTCCTTTAACCTGTTAAACTGCTGAGGTAAAAGCCAATAGCTTCTCTGTGTGGTTTAGATTGGGCCATTTAGTCCATGTAAAATGGCTCACAAGGCATTCATTCATACGGGAAACCACAGCAAATTTATTTAAAAAACCGAGTGAATGAGACTTTTCCAGAATGGTCCACTAAAAACCACTAACCTAAATCCAATTAAGAGTCTTTGGCAAATTTTGAAAGTCAGTGTTCAACGATGACCTTCATCCAATCTGAAAAAGCAAGAAGAATGCAGTAAAAATGCTGTTTCTAGATATTTAAAGCTGGTAGAAAAATACCCTGAAAGAGTTGCAGGTGTAATTGCAGTGAAAGTATTCACTTAGAATCACTAAATCCAAAGTATGCCGCATTTGACAGGGTTTTTAGTTTGTATAGTATGTTAAAAACCATATATTATTTTTCCTACACTTCACAATAATGGTCTACTTTTTTGGAGTCATCACTCGAAATTCCATTGCAATACAATAAAGTTTTTAGTTGTAATGTGGCAAAATATGAAAACAAACTGTGAATGCTTTTGCAAAAACACTATATGTTAGCATCAAAATCGATACTTTGTTATAGGGAGGTTGAGTTTATAGAACTTATAATTTTTTATAAGCTAGGATTTGCCGAAATGTTAAGAATGAATTATTAACCCTAACTACAAATCTTTTTCAGCCTCTTAATTCACCTTACATAGAGTCTACAGCATAATTATATGAGTTGGGCAAGCACAAAACCCACTCTTCATGTCTGCAGTGACCTATGCTCTCAGAGCTGATTACACTCTTTCTCCAGGAGAGACTTTGGTTTAAGATACAACTGAGTGGGTAAATCCAACATCACAAATACGCAATAACCCCTCAAAAGCTATTCTTGTTTGCAAGTAGATGACTTGTTGTTATTCAAGATCAATACTGTTTGTTGCTGTCCTTGAATTCTTGCTATCAACCTGGATCTGCAACATTATTCAGACATAATGAGAGCGAGGCCTGAGCACATCAGTGGCTTGAATGGGGATGAAACCTTAATCTGCTGAATTCTGCCATTCGTCGGTGACAAGAACAAAAAATATATTCAGGTCTTCAGCAGATACTTATAGGCACTTATAATAAATGTATTGCACAAGAGCCTCTTGTACCACAGTCCTGAAAGATTTAGTTCAGTTATCATCCCATGTACATCCTACTCGGTTGCTTGTGTCACATTTCTCTTTTTGGGTCCCCAAATACAACGGATATCTAATAAAACCCACTTCATCAGTCAGCAATAACCGTTGGTTCTTCCTTTTTCGATTTCCAAATCTTGTTTAGCAAGAATTTATTTCTTCTGTAAGGCATCAAGATACAGAGCAGCTACACAGGAAGACAGGTAGATTGACAGATTCATGGATTCAAAGTATGCTAGAGAGAAAAATATATATACTCAAAATGGTCCCTGCTGTGTAACATAGGCACTGTGTTTTGCCTGTCACTGCTCTGACCACTGTTTTCTGTCATTATCCCTGTACATTAAATGAATCAAATAAATTATTTAATTAAAATATACACCCTATCAAACAATGATCACAAATGCCTAGATTCTACAACTTATCAGTGTCAGAATTAAAAATCTCAACTATTATTATATCACACAAGTGTTATCTTTGCAAAATCAACATGAAACAGGCAGTGAAGTAAACATTTTCTAAATGTTATGTTTTGACTAGAATTAACCTGAAAAAAAGTATGACAGATGCATTGATTGCCACAATGATTAAAGATTTACATTTCTCACATAATTCAAATATACACTGACACAATGTAATTACAGAGGCTGTGAGGCCGACAACAATTTGTGTGATGCTTTTTTGTAACTAGGGCTGGGCGATATGGAAAAAAAATTCTGTTAAAGTAATATTTTTCTTATCAGTCGATATCGATTTATATCACAAAATAAAACAAATCCCTGTTTTTGTCAATATTTAACATTCCCTTGTACTATTTGAAGATATCAGAAGATTTTTTTGATTAAAAGGTTTATTTTTTAAATGTTTAACATGTAATCGGTCATTTTATAACTGTTTCGTAAAATATTTAAAGAGGTTAAAGCTGGGTGAAAAGGAATAAAAAATAAAATCTTGGATTTTTTTCATGCCAAATTAGATTTTTGATATCAATTGATTTTTTTCTCCCTTTCTGTTCTTAAAAAGAAATTATTAATGACAGAAAATATTTTCTAAAACTTTTATTTTAATGGTGCCTTCTTGGTGTTGACTTGAATTCAAAGTCCGAATAAATACACGCTGTAAAACAGGCTGACATCACTATGAACTACGGAAACCCAAGAGATGCATGGGTGAAAAATTATGTTCTCGATATTCTCGATTGCCCAACCCTATCTTAAACCATCTGCAAAAGGCTTATCCCGAAAATATTTGGGGTCCTACATTGTCAACATTACAGGCTTTCACTGTGTAGTCCATCCCAGATGCCTCTAAGATTGGAAATTTTTATGCTGCTTCAAGAACTGGTCAGATTGTCTAAGAGGGAATAAGAGCATTCCTACTGTGTGAAAAGTAAGGTTCTTAGTTTTCAGGGTTTTTTGTGACATTTATGCAGCTTGTTAAATGTCCACAGTGTATCTGCAAAACCAAAGGTACTCAGGTCCTAGTTAGGCAAACCATTAAATAACAGTATAATTTTTAATGTGAATGAACATTCAATCAGCATCAGTATTCACGCGTATGTTGTCAAATAAGGCTATAACAATGTAAATCAAGTAACGTGCGCTCATTTCTTTCTACTTTTCTCCGAAGGAGTAAGATTTTCTTGTCATCATTCAAAGTAAACTGACCAAAAGCTCTCCAGGCTTGGTGAAAGTCCTTCAAAGGTTTTACATCATACTTTGGCTGCCTCAATAGCTGACAGTGACAACATATTGAGTTGTGTGTGCTCAAAAATGCAGGAAGTAAACAAGCAAAGCCGAAGGAAGATGAACAGTTTGTGAAAGTTATGTCTGTAAGAAATTAGAAAAATTCTGCAAAGGGCTAAAACACAACCTGGAAGATGCATCATTCATCAACTGATCATCTGTATGTACATTTTCCATTTAATAGCTGAAAATGGGTGGAAAAAAATGCTAAATAAAGAAGAAAATATCCAAAGACCTTTAGTATTTTTCAATTGAGCTTAAATTTAATTGAATAGTTAAATGTCTAATGAAATATTGATGAAGATCCCTTTAGAACATTACAAGAAAGTTAGGCTCCTTCAAGCAAACTGTAAAAATATGAAATATTGTGTCATACTTTTCCACAGGGCAGAAATTACAATGTTTTGTTCTGTGATTGACTCAAGATGATTAGAAGATGTGTATTTGTTTACTATTATGATGATATGATGTTTTGTATTTAAATATGCAAATTTCTTAGTTATAAACGCAACAGATCCTTTACAAGACACACCCATTCAACTTCTAGTCAACACAGTCAATCAGCCAATCACAGGGAAGCAACTCAAGACATTTAGGAATGCTTTGACTTGCGGAAGTTCAAACCGCAAAAAACAACGTCCTCTACTGGATTTTATCGCCCAGGTTTATTGAGAACGATCCGAAAAGAGACAAAATCATCTCATGAGTGTCATCTATGTGGACTATAATGCCTTGTTGGTAACAGAGATGAATGGGTAGACTGGTTTAAGATGACAGAAAGGCAACAGTAGCTTAAAGAACCACTTGTTAAAAGTAAGGTATGCACAATGCCATTTTTAAAAGCACAACATGCCAAACCTTTAAAAGGCAGAAATGCTACAGCAGCTGAAGACCACACCATGTCCCACTGTCATCAGCTAACATCAGGAAACACTGACTGGTTAGATGAAAATAACTTTACATCATGACATTCAGATCCTAGAATCTGAATTTGTCCTAAGATTATGATTAAATGGATCCATCCTGTCTTGTATTAGCATTTCACGCCGTCGGTGGTACTATTATATATATATATATATATATATATATATATATATATATATATATATATATATATATATATATATATATATATATATAATTGTTTTGGCATATTTTCTTGGCCCTTTTTAAGCCCCCCAGTACCAAACCAGGCATAGCCTAAACACCACAGTATTCTTGCTAGTTATGTCCATCCCTTTATCACCAAGATGTACCACTCTTTTTAACGATCTTTACGTCACAAAGCTCAAATCATTTCATATTCATTTAAATAAAGTGTCCGGTGATTATGAGTGCATTTTTGTAAGTCTGATTCATCTCTTATTGTCACTTTGAGATACTTTTAAAGCTTGCAACAGAGTGATAACATTACAGTTGTTCCCTTGAGCACTGAGCTAATGCTTGTCCCAACAAAAGGAGCCAAGATGATGGACAAGCAGCATGACTAAAACATAAGAAATTAAAATACAGTGGACAGCAGTAAATTTAACCCTACAGCTTAATTATATTCCTGTTAAATTATAACTAGAAAAGCACTCATAGAGTGCAGACCTCCACCAAGCCAGCTCAGTCCCCAAACCGATCACCCCGAAAATCTAATCACTTGTTACCACTACGGACATTTCCTGAAAATTTCATTCAAATCCATCTACAACTTTTTGAGTTATGTTACATACCAACTAATATAACATACTTGGCGGAGGTAAATATTCTACCCTAATCTCACCTGACTTGTGTATAGTAGTTTACACTGAACAACAGGTCCAACACACAAGATCATGATCATCACCACTGAGGGGTAAGGATCTCAAAGCTGACAACCTTAAACAGCCATTTCACTGCTTCTACTGGAATCATGTGTGCATCTCTGAGAGTTGAAATCAATTAAAAATTGTTTATGTGCCCACACAAGACTGCATAAGAATCCAGTAATGAGTTATTTTATCACCAATTACTTGTGGCCAATACATACATTACTCAAAATAGACCTACGATTGCTTACTTTCAACTTTTTTATTTTATCTTAATACTCGTTATGAATAGCTTTGCATAATTTAAAGCTTTAAAACCGTTTCATTTATGGCACTTTGCTTCTTATATAACCCCTCAGCTGACCCTATGGCTTTAACTAAAAGGATCCGTATACAACAGGCAAGACTTCAACTGACGCCAACTTTAAATTACGTCCATTTTAGGTTGCTCCATCTTCTTTGGATTTTAATTAAATTCCATTTACATTAAAGTTCTCATTGATTTTTCCTCCAGTTTAAGTAGACTCACTTAAGTAGTTTAAGTAGGAAGAACATAAACAACAAATGTTGAATACTGAAATATGTTTGAACAGCAAAAAAACTGTAATGTTTGCATCATGAATGTAGAATATATCCTTCCTGCACATTCTGATAACTTTTTATTAGGTAAAAAAAAAACCTTTTTAAAATGGTAAACAGTGAGAAAACTCATGATTTCTGATCATAATAGGTTAGTTGATATTAGGTTTAATTATGCAGTAATGATGGATTTTTGTATAATCAATTAATTGGAAAAATCAAAAATTCACGGAGATGGGAATCCTGAACTTTTGTTTCTGGGGATAGGCTTATGTTTCACAGAAACACCAAGTCCAATGTGTAAAACATAGTCAGATCCATAAAATTCACTGGATTTGGTTGTCGACTGAAATCATCAGCTGTAGAAATCCGTTAAGTAGATACCATAGCAATACTTTTTTTTTTTATATGTAGCATTTAATTTACGCAGGCCTTCTTCTGACATGGTGTGCAGATCTACAATTTGATCGTTTAAAGCTACACCTAGAAATCGGTTGGATCTGAAGTCTTTTTTACGTTCGACCAACTCTGATTGGTGAATGGCTTGTCGGTAACTGTAAATTCACTTCCATTCCACTCAGCGAACACATCGTTCATAAACCCTAACAGCTTGCTCAAATAAAAACACTCTCCAGTGTGGAAGTCTCTACTGTGGGACACAGACCTAACGTTAGCTCCTTTCTATATTAGTGTGGTGTTTATTAACTTAGATAGACTTAGATATCAACAGAAAATGGAAAGCCAAACATATTCCAGCTCAGTTGCTTTGTTTTATCCTCTTAAAGAGCCCAACTCTGTCTGTCGTGGACCTTGCTGGATTTGAACATTTTTGACAGCCTGGGAAATCTCATAGATAATGATCTACACACAAGGTCTGGAGCTGATAATGCCATAATGCTAACTGCACAAACCATGCCAGCACAAGCTATTTGTGCTGCTAGTGCTGATCATGGTAAACAATGAAAAAATTATTGATTTTATTTTACAATTGACAATTATTGTTAAGTTATGTTTTAATTATTTAGAAGTAGAAACAAATATTTCAGTTTTTTTTTTTCATAGTTTTTAAAGAAAAAAACAGAACTTGCTACTGTAATATTGATTCTGCATCAAATCTCTAATATATTTATCTAATTTGAAATTATAGGCACTAAAATAACAGAAATAAATGTGGAAAAGCGGGGTGGAGCAGAACCTGAGATGGGAATTTTATTGTCACAAAACAATTGTCTATGTGCCATGAAAAAATGTGGAGGTGACTCACTTCAGTGTCAGAACAAACTTAACTAATCGCTCTTTCCCATTTTCTCTTTCTCCATCTTCTCTTTTTCTTTTCTTTGGGTGATGCGGAGTGGATCATATTATAAATTAGCTCCTCATGTATAATGGATCAGCTCTGAGGCTGTGGATTGCTCGCCAGCTTTAAATCGCTTTTCCCCATTTTCCATTTACTGCACTGAGCGAAGAACATTCATAAGGGCACTACGAGCTATAGGAAAAGTGCTCTTGTCACCTCCAAGGATGTCTACGTGCTTACTTGACAAAGAAACCCTATTTACAATGATTCTATATGAAATTCAGTCACATTCTCGAGGAGGGTTTCGCATGTGATGTCATTGCCAAAATCTGACTCTGTGATACCCACTGATTTATCATAAACTGTCTAAGTAACTTTAAAATACAATAAGCGGTGCAGCCGTGGGCTCGTCTCCCGTCTCAGAACGTTATAGAAAAGTCTACAACGATTTGGTGCTGTCTTTTCAAAAATGTATATATATATATATATATATATATATATATATATATATATATATATATATATATATATATATATATACACATATTAGTGCTGACAAGAGATAGAAAAAACTTTGAGATTAATTAATTATGATTTGTAAGTAATTCATCTGAGTAATCTATTTTTAATCCCACCTAATAGTTGCTGAGAAAAGCCCTCATTTTCTGTTTTCATTTAAATTTATTATATTATTGCAGCAGAACAATTATATAACAAAAAAGTGCCTTAATGAAGTCATTCATTGTTTTTAACAGACTTAACAGATGCAGTCCCAGCCATTTACATCATTTACATTTCTCTGTATTTGAGGCTTATCCCAGAGCTGACTGCAACATTGGCTTCGAGCTTGGACCATTGGTTAGGATTCTGGACTCAATATAGCGACAAAGATGCTAAATTGGCAACACTGTCTACAACTCACCACCTATCCTCACTCATCTTGCCCTCGCCATTAAAACAGAAGCATCAGCTCATGATAAGTGGGCCTAATGACAACCAATCGATGTCCACTTCAGGGTGTTGTTAATCCATAACAACTCAAGCACAAGATGTCCAAAGCATAAAAACGGATTTTATTTAAAGGCAACTCACATGCAGAAACAGTAAAATTAAAGATTAAAAATGTGATTAACGCCTTTAAAAAACATAGAGTCCTAAATATGGCCGTAATTAACTAATCGCAATTGACGCGATAATTTGATACCCCTGATATATACATATATATGTCCGTGATTCATTAAAACATCTGCAATATAGGTTCCGAAATGTTGATTTGCATTGAAAGTTTGAGTTTTTAATTGGAGTTCAGTTTAGTTCTTAGGCCTGTTACCTCAGTGAATCTTTTACTCATCCGTGTGCTTTTTCTGTTATTATTCTGTTCATTTATTTCCTCTGTCCTGATCAGACTCAGCATCAACAAATGTCTTGGTGATTCGATTGTAAGTAGACCCCCCTAAGAATGACGAGTCACACCAAATGTTATTCACTTTACATGCAAATGAACAATAAGTGGGCTGTCAGCTGAGCAATCAACAGGCCCGCTGATGTTTCTGTAACATTACAGATGCAATGAAATTACGTAAGCTCGGTTATCATTCAAACATCCACACAGCTGACAGTAAAATAAAATACATCTTATGCAAAATCCGTGGATTCCAAATTCAATTTCCAAAACTGGCTTCAACACAATAGTACCTGCCTCCTGCCTGCATTTGGTACTCCACAATCACAGTTCTTAACATGAACATACAAATATCTGCAAATTAGGGTTGGAATTATTTGGTAACGTGTACTTATAGTCCGTGTAGCAGCAATGATTGGCTACATTTCTGGGAGGATGAGGTCATCTTAAAGGTTTTTTAGTCTGCATCGTGTGCATACTAGCTTGTCATCCTCACCATAACATTAGCATCTGTATTCTGGTGCTTAAATCTGTAAAGAAAGTATTTATTTAATGCTCATAAACATAAACTCTTGGCTTAAAATACACTTTAATTCTCTAAAAACATTGCTCTCTATTATTATATAGGTTGTAAAGTAGATTATGGAAAATGGTATATGTATGCACAAACTGTAAGAAGTGGGTTTAATAAGAGTTGAAGAGGGTGAGTTCATTATGCTATGTTTTGATAGCAAATCCCACTTTCAAGCTACAAGAGCATACACAGCCACCACACACACTTCCCAGCAGATGGGCTACAGCTGTTGCATCCCTTTTGTTAAGTCACTCTTGAATCCGAGACATTATCAGAGGCATATTGACTGGGCTAAGGCCACGTCTCATAGATGAAAGTAAAGGAAAAGGAAGAAAGTTAATTTTTCATTTCAATTGAAAAAAAAAACATCATAGCATTAACCAAATATTCCAAATTTAAAAGAAACAGAGTTTTAAATTATCATTTACCAGAAGTATATATGAGTACTAAAGAGTAAATAAATGCTTACGAGTAAATAAATGCTTGAAATATATGACTCAGTATATAATCTATCTATATACCACATGCCCTTTACCTTTCAATTATATTTTAATATACTGACATGCAATTCTATGTAAAGGGTTTGAGTTCTGATAATTATTATATAAGATATCATAGACTTGCTCCTGGCTAGTTGTGCAACTAGCTACTGAGATGCTGATTAATGAATGATTTACACAATCTAAGGTAAGAAAATGCATTTCTCTCTAAAAACAATAATTTTCAATCTCACAATTTCACACCTAATGCTAATCTGGGGAAACATTAAGGATTGCATAATTTCCTTTCTTTAACAGCCAGAGATAAAGATTAGGATTAAATTTAACTTTCATTATTTTCTCTGGTGACCAGTTTCACTGTTCTACACTTGGCTATCTCTTGATGAGTTCTTTTTTTCTGTGCCCACATTCTCCTTACGCTTCAAATATTGTAATATAAAATTTCTTTACATCTCATTTGTTTTAAAGCACATGGTGAACACTAATCTACACAAACATCCCAAAAGACTGCGTTCTCCCAACTGTGAAATGTTCAATTGTAAGGTCAAATAAAAGTTAAGACCAAAACCTCAAAACAATATTGGCTCATAGACATGGCCCATAATATTTAGACATATAGAAAAAGATTAATACACACTCTCTCTCTCACACACACACACACACACACACACACACACACACACACACACACACACACACACACACACACACACACACACACACACACACACACACACACGTACGACACATACAGTGAACTGCGTTAACTGGACAGAGGAAGAAGAAGTTCAATTTTATGCTCCAAGGATGAGACAGAGAAAATGTGGGGAGTTTAGGACAGAGGTATTTTAGAGCAGGCCTTGCAAGACGAGTGGGTGGGTGTAGTGGAGAATGGAGAGATGGCTAATGGGTGGTAAGGAAATAATACAATAAAAGGGAAAAGGATAACGTAAGACTATAAAGGGGGAGATGAGAAGGGGATTTTTAACCTTAATTATGAGTAAAAAGGGTGAGATAAAACGATCACTTAGGAAGTGTTAACTAGCAGGATAAATGACGCAAGTACATACTGTAATGAGAGTGATTGCCCAATTTAGGTCTTTCAATTTAGCTGTCAGTCAAAAAAAATCAATTCTTGCAAATATCTGCAACAGTTCCCGGGAGGTTGACAGGCTGGTCACCACAAACCCATGTCATAAAGTTTAGATAACAAGGATGCAACAGTGACACTGTTATGAATTTATTGGTAGTTACTACTCTAACATATTTAAAATATTAAATTTTTTATGGCTGAACCTTAAATGGCAGTCTTGAAAGAAGCAGCAATTACATAGCGATGGAGAGCAAAAGTAGGGTCTCAATGTGATGAGATCCATATTTCCCTAACAAAGTATATAAATCACTCTGAGTTAATAACTTTATAGATTAGAGCTGAATGTAATTATAAGATTGAGGTTTTGCACCTGAAGAAAATTATAGCATTTTTATGATCTTGTGTTTTGAATTACTTGCATTACTACTGTATGGGAAGCTAAATCTGTTGCACAGACATTATGGGGATTTGCATGTTTTACGGGGAAAAAAGGCAAGAACCCTGGACTGATTGTAATTTCTGCTGTCAATAGGATCTTAGATTATGCTTAGTGCTCATTAGTTCTATATGGCAAGCAGTGATTTTGCTTAAGGTTGGCTCTGGTAAAAAGAAAAAAGAAAGAAATCCTCTGAAGTCACAGAAGCCCTACTGCATCAGACAATAGCCTCTGCTTGTGTTGATTAAATAAAGAACCATGTTGATATGTTGATAGAGCATACTTTCTTTTTAGCATGCATGCATAAGAAATATACAAACGAACACGATCCAGCTCTAAACATATAAAGGTATCTGTTTTGTTTCCAGTGAAATGATTCGTGGTGCGGAGACAGAGCCAAAATGCAGACATCCACTGATGAGAAGGATTTGTAATGATTTTAATGACAAAACCTAAATCAGTAACAACAAAAAACAGGACATGGAACTGGAAGCAAGGTTGTTATCGTTAATGAAAACTAAAAGTAAAAAAAACATTTTCATTTTAAATTGAAATAAAAATAAAAGTGAAACATTGCAACAAAAGGAAAACTGACTGAAACTGTAATGAGTGTTCACACAACTAACTAAAATTCATTGAATTTATTGAGAAAATTTGCTTAGTTTTTTTATTCTTATAAAGTTTAGAAGGATTACGGTCTACGTCCCTCCTTGCTCAACTGCAAGTGTCATCTGCAGAAAGAGACGCAATCGTGTGTTGTTGTGCTGTTTGTTGCACAAATTGCTTTGATAAAAACAAAAAGCGCACAAGTTCTATAGAATTCCATCGACTCGCAGCTCTTTCAAGGCAAACAAAAGTCTTTGGTTGCAAGCTATAGGAAGAACCGATTGTAACAATGATTAAAAATGCAACAATCTGCACCATTCACTTCCTTTCAGTCAGTAACAAACAATGCTAACATCGCTAACGAACACTGCAACTGAACGATAACCGCAAATAATAATAACGGGAACCGGAGCTAATTTAAAAGACTGGAATCTCACTCTGCAGCTAGTTTGAGCACAGATCCGCTGTGTTGATAAACAAATAATCTCTCTCTAGTTTCCGGTTGTTGGTTGTTGTTCGCAACGGAGAGCATGTATGCATACGTCTGTGACTGGTCAGTCCAACATCAGCCCCAGATCATTTCACCAGAATGGTGCTCGATAGTCGATGTAATTAGTACTCAACGCAGCTTTTGAGCACTAGATGTTTTATATTGCAAGGTCAGTTTATCTTATGTGGTCTTTTGGTGATTTTGAAAACCAGGAGGTGTAGAGAACAACATAACAGACTGCTGTGTTTGTTGAGTCCATCCGCAAATTAAAACGAACATATAGGTCGATTGTGACAGCTACAAAAACAACCCTATATTCCGTATGTGACCCCTAGTGGTTTAAAATGTCAGCGGTAAAAAACAAACAGCCCTTTGGGGGCCTAGCGCATCTACCTTGGGCATTTAAACAGTTGATGATGCAGATATCGAACTAATCTCACTACAAATTAACTAATAAACGTTGTTATTCTGAAGACAGTGGGGTTCACCAGGCTGCACATGGTTAAAAAAAAGGATAGGGGTTTCGGGGTTGGAGGCGTCTGGGGGGGGGACCCCAGGGGGTGGGATCACTGGGCGGATGGGGCGCTGTACGTCGTGGCCGGCTTGGGGTTGGGCTTTGGGTGGTAACTCCTGATGGCTGCATGCGGTGCCTTAGGGGGGTTGCACTGGCGGACATGGGTTACTGGCCTGGTGGCCGTGCTGCGCCTGGGTAGGGTCTGGGGTGGGCCTGGGGATTCGGGGCTGCCGCGCCCCCTAGCTGTGGTCCTGGCTGGGGGTCGGCCGGCGTGGGGTCTTTGTTGCCTGTGGGGGTCGAGGCCGGCCGGCGGCCAGCGTGCGCGGCCGCCTCTCTCTTTTTCTCTGGGCCGATTGTCATCGCCGGTCCCTGTATGGCGTCTCGCCTTGTTTGCTGGTTGGGGTTCCTGGCTGCTGGTCGCGGCGGCTGGGTGGCATTTCTGGGCCGGATCAGTCCTTTTTCGCACTGGACTTGGCTCCTGGGTCTTGGTCTTTGTGCGGGGCGCTGGGGTCAGGCATTTGGCCGGGTTCGGTCGGACTTGCGGGTGGACTGGCCGGGTGGTGGGCGTTCAGGGCAGGTGGGTGGGGCGCTGGGTTTGGTCTCCTGCCGGGCCGTTGACCAGCAGTGGTCGCTCCACAAGGAATGGGGCTGGTGGATGTCGGCCTGGTGGGTCGGCCGCCCGGCTCATCGGTTTGCTCCTGGTCTGGGCGGGTACGTCGCCAGGGTTTGGGCTACGGGGGCCTCCAGTGTGCGGGTGGCACTGGGGGCCTCCTTTGCTGGCGGGGAGGCTGTTGCTGAGTAGCGACAGGTGCTCTCCCCCTACGAGGGCACTTGGACGGGGGGGAGAGGTGTGCGGGGGGGGTGTTTTGAGAGTAGAGCGAATGTCAGGGTGGGTTTGTTTTGTCGATGTTCCTTTTTCGTGTTTTGTTTTGTTTTTTCCCCTCTCTCTGTCGTCCTGTGGGTATGGAGGCAGACTTCAATGTCTTCCTGTGTTTTCTTTGTTCCCATTCCTCTCTTGTATTTTCAACTCACCCTCTCTCTTGACTTCTTGTTTCCTACCTCTCTTCTTCATCTTCCTTCTTTTTTCTCCTTAATTTTCCGTCTCCGTGTCCATAACATCAGGAAATAAAAAACCCAACAATTCATAATAAAGATTTTTCACACATATATCAAGTGGAGGACTATAGCAAAAGCTGTACTGCTCCGCTTGTGAAAGTAAATCTGTTGGGCTTCTACTTGGTACTCAGACACCAATTCTGACCTCCACACTGCCAAACAGGACACGTAAAAAAAAAAAAAAAAAAAAAGAAAAAAAAAAAAAAAGCATTGTCACGTAGCACAGTGGTTGAGATGGGCGCCCCATGTTACAATGGGATGCGGCCTTCCAGGGGTTCACTTCCACCCCATGGATATTTGCCGCGTGTTGCGCTTTCAAATAAAGGCCACTGTGTGGCCACAAAACCTTAAAAAAAGAAAATGCGTCTTTACAGGTAGGTCTTCTTTTCATATACATCTGGGTGGTTTTGGTAATTCAGTGCCATTTTTTAATTATGTGTTAATTTCACATGTCAAATGCTTTTGTCAATTCCCCATGTTTAATACGGTAAAGAATGAAAACAAATGCCTTTTAAACATACGGAGGCAGAGAGTATTTTTGGACCTCAGGTAAACTTTGTAACTCGATCATCTGAAATTGATGCGCTATGATAACCACACTGCCATAACCAAAAGGCTAGCAACACGTGAATGAAGGAATCAAGAGAATGTATGTTTTGTTTTTTGTTTATTCAAGAGAATGTATGTAAATAGTGAAACTGCAGTGAGTTTTACCAGTACGAATGTTGGTAGCTGAGCTGAGATAAATTTTGCGCATACATTTGGCAGCTCCTCTGAGAAAGCATGCCCTGTTGGTAGCTAGTCACTGCTGGATCGGCGCCTGACCCCAGAAAGCGCTAACACAGGTCGTTTTTTGTAGCTGTCACAATCGATCTATAAGGTCATTTTAATTTGCGGACGTGTTGGTTTGTTTGTTTGTTTTCATGCGTTTTTAGAGTATTCAATGAGCTGCACTTCTAGTAAAAAGCTTTCCAGCTCAATCAAAACTCGTTTTCTGTTTGCCACTGCTCCTTGAGTGGATGAACAGTTACAACCTGCGATAAATAAACTGTCCTCAACCAGAGACATCCTTCCAATGGTAGGCAGACCCACCAGATAAGCTCCGCACCGCTGCTGTCCTGGCAGAGAATTCCTTTGCAACACTAACACACCAACGGAGAAGTATAAAAGAAAAAACGTCTCTGTCAATACGTGTGCATGTGGGTGCAAACTTGCTGACCCTGAAGTATGAAATAGACTTAAAGCACTGTAGAGAACATCTAGCTTTGCTTACCACAGTTAAGGAGTTCATGAACCAACAATGAGAGAGAGACTGGGCAAGAATGGCATCTATAGAAGAGTTTCAAGATGAAAACCACTGCTGGCCAATAATAACATGAGAGCCTGACTCAGGCCTGGCGGCATGGGTTGTCGGGCCCGCCCAAGACAGATTACAATGCCCTAAGTTCCAACCATACATTGTATTGACTCTGGTCCACACTCTATACCAGTGGTTGGTGGTAATGCACCAATTTGTTGTTTGCAGGTCGCTGATAAACACAAAAAAGAAGTGTTCTGTGTTATTTGTTAGGCTAACTTGTATGCTAAACTTAGTTCTGATTAAAACTATGTGAGAAATACACACAAGGAAGGGAATTATCAAGGTTTTGAGCGGCAGATAATGTTGGATTTCAGACATAAGACTTATTGTGCACTAACTATTTTAAAGGAGGACATTACTGGACCATTGTGGATGTAAAAAGAAAGTTGTCATTTATTTGCTTTCAGAGTAGTTTGACAAAAGAATGTAATCTGTCTACAGTTATGATTGTATAATTGAATGGCATACATCATTATAATCACAAGCAGGGATAGGATAGAGTTGACATTCAGCCCGGGATCTTGGAAGTTTCTTTACCTCGGGTGGGTCCTGTATAATTTTTTCTTTTGCCCATGAGTATTTCAAACGTTATGACGCTGAGCCAAAGTATATTTGGAAGCACTGCGAGGTTAGGCAGGCCTCCTTTTAAAGTAGAAGAGAGATACTGACGTCTGGTAGCGGCTGGCAAACAATTTCAATACTAATAACCGGCAGCTGCAGCACCACCAGTAGCGCTTACTAAAATCTTCTATAAAGGAAGATGCCTCACTCAGGTACACAAGCAGACACACACCAGGATCGTGACAGTGACTCAACCGCCGCTGCTTTTGGAGTACAAAAACAAAGGTTCTGGCCTGACTCAAGTTGGCCATAAAAACATGTTGATGATGTCCCAGACCCTAAGAAAATTACTCTGTGAACCGATATGATAAAAGTAGAAGTTTTTGGAAGTTTTATGCCCTGTTATATCTGGGGCTAAATAAATACAGCACTTTAAACCAAAAAATCTAAATCATACTGAAAGTCAGTGTTGGTGGTGGTAGTGTGATGGTCTCGGAAAGCTTATTTATTTCGCCACTGACAACTTGCCTTTATTGTTGGAACCAGTTTATGACCTTAAGCTCAAGCATATTACGGTTATCTAGGCCAATGATCCAAACCACACCAGCAAGCCCACCACTGAGAGGTACAGAAAAACTAAAATGCAGGTTTTGAAGTTGCCTAATTAAAGCTTCTGTGGCATGACAGGCTGGTTGTGTTCAGAAACCATCCATTGTGGCAGAATTATAACAACTCTGCAAAGAGAATTGGACCAAGACTCTTCCAAAGCGATGTGAAATACTTATATCCAGTTATCAGGCACACTTCAATGCAGTTGTTAATCCAAAGGTGGCACAACTACTATCAGGTTTAGGGGGGACAAATACTTTTCACATGAAATCCGGATAACTTTTTTCAAGTAAAATGGTTTGTGCACATACCTCCAGAATCCCCCCAAAAATGGAGGCACAGATAGGCAGAACAACCAAAAATAACGAAGAAAACGCTAGATGTTAATCGTTCTTCACTTATCATTGCCCACATTAAAAATTGTAAAAAGAATAACAGTGAGTGCTGCTAAAGATGTTTTGGATATTGTTTCCCCTACATGAATGAAATTATTATCTAAAATAAATTTGTTTGATAAGTGACAAAAAAGATCAAACACAAGAAATCTGTAAAGGGGAAATACTTTTTTGACAGCCCTGTATTTCATTGTACTGAGTTTCAGCAAGAAGGAATATTATATTTATAGTCTCTTTAATTGCTATGCATGTTTTACTTAATGCATTTTGTCAGTGTTTTACTATTTAATCTAATCATATTTATCCACTGTTCATTTTTATATTTTAACCTGTTTTTTTTATCTTCCTTCCACTGTTTCCTCTATGGGAGCCCTCTGCCTCGGGAGCGGTGGTCGGCTGTGGCTGTCTGGGTGCTCTCCAGGTAGCGCTTGGGTGGAGCTGGGGGTCTTGGCCTTCCCTCAACTGGGCCGGTGCCTCGGCAGTTGCTGTCGATCTGCTGCTGCCAATGCAGATGGCTCCTTTGATGGCGTTTCCTAACCTGGCTCATCTGTACTCAGTCCACAAGGCCGCCTTAATGCACGGGCCAACCGGGGCCGTGGCCAGGGGCCTATGATGCTCAGGGGGCCTATCATTTCAGGTTAAAAAAACCCCCAAAAGAAACGTTTTATTACTTGTCAAGTTTTCTGTCAGTCATCTTATATGCTAATTTAATGCTGCTGATTGATCCAAATTACAAGTGACCTACTTCACCCACATGGCCTCTCAAGTTCCCATTGCACCATGAGCTCACCAATCAAACAATTTAGACAATTTCAGGGCGTGGTCATCTGGATGTAAAGAAACGTTGAAAGATGTCAGGGAAGAAATTTGAGAGCAGTGCTCAGAAAAGAAAAGCGATTCATGAGAAGGAGCTTCAAGACAAAGAAATAAGAAAAAAAATGCCTAAGCTGACAGTATTCTTTAAGTCAGCTAAAGAAGTTGGACATAGCTAGCTCTCTGACTCAGCGGGCAGAGAGGAGGACGCAGCAGCAGCACCTGTAGGCATGGAGCAGCCCGTGCAGCAGGGAACCGCAGGTGAGGAGGCGCAGCCGATAGGAGCAAGACTTGAGATTTCTACTGCAGGTTTTCGTTTTTTTGGATGGAGCAGCTCTTCTTTCTAGGAATATGGCCGAATTTATTAATCCTCCAAAACACTGACAACCCAGGGTCCAGACCAGGAAGCAGAGTCGTAGTTTAACCCACCTCTCTGCTGCTTCTGTACTGTTACCCACCCATTACCCTATAGAAACAGTGTCTTGCCCACGGCCAAAATTAAATGGATTAAAAGTTAAGCCAACAAAAGCAAATTATGGAAATCTCATAAAAATAAATACAACTTTGACTGAAAATAAATCTATTAAATGTGGTTTATTAAACATAAGATCTCTCTCCTCAAAGACTTTGTTAGTAAATGACTTGATTTGTGATAATCACATTGATTTCCTTTGTCTCACAGAAACCTGGTTGCAGCAGGAGGATTATGTCAGTATAAATGAGTCAACTCCTTCCAGTCATTTAAATTTTCACATTCCTAGAAATACTGGGCGAGGAGGAGGAGTTGCAGCCATTTTCCGTTCTGATTTACTAATTAGTCCCAGACCAATTGATAGCTACAGTTCTTTTGAGCATCTAACCCTTAATTTTCCTCATCCAAGTTGCAAAACATTAAGACCATTTTTGTTTGTGGTTTTGTATCGTCCACCAGGCCCTTACTCTCAATTCTTGGATCAGATCTCACATTTTTTATCTGTTATAGTATTAAATACTGATAGGGTTATTATAGTGGGGGACTTCAATATTCATGTGGATACTGAAAGTGATAGCCTAAATGCAGCCTTTAATGCTATTTTAGACTCAATTGGCTTTACTCAAAAAGTACAGGGATCGACCCACTCAGGTAAACACACTTTGGACCTTGTACTGACACACGGTATTGAGTGTGAGGAAATAACAGTCCACCCACATAACCCGGTCCTGTCTGACCACTTCTTGATAACTTTTGAATTTACTTTAACTGACCATCTTAAATCTGAAAGAAAATTTCATTATAGTAGAACTTTATATAAATAAAATAAATTTTATTAAAAATAAAAAGTCGAGCTTTCAGAATTATCAAAAATATTAGCCTCATCTAAATCTTCAACTTGTATTTTGGACCCAATCTCAACCAAATTATTTAAAGAAGTGTTCCATTTGGTTCCTGGCCCCATTTTGGATATGATGAATCTATCCTTAGTAAACGGATACGTACCACAGGAATTTAAAATAGCTGTAATTAAACCTTTACTCAAGAAACCTTCCCTTGATCAAGATGACTTAGTGAATTACAGACCTATATCTAACCTTCCTTTCTTATCCAAAGTCCTTGAGAAAATAGTTGCTAATCAAGTCTGTGAACATTTAAACAGTAACGAGCTGTTTGAAGAGTTTCAGTCAGGTTTTAGAGCTCATCATAGCACTGAAACAGCACTGGTGAAGGTTACTAATGATATTCTCATGGCCTCAGATAATGGACTGGTGTCTGTTCTGGTTTTGTTAGATCTCAGTGCTGCTTTTGACACAGTCGATCATAATATTCTCTTAGAAAGGCTTGAACATGTTGCAGGGATCAAAGGAACAGCACTAGGCTGGTTTAAATCATATTTGTCAGATAGATTCCAGTTTGTTCATCTAAATGATAAATCATCTTCACTCTCAAGGGTTACTTGTGGAGTTCCACAGGGTTCTGTCCTTGGACCAATTCTTTTCACCATATATATGCTTCCAATTGGTAGAATCATTAGACAGCATGGGATAAATTTCCACAGCTATGCCGATGATACACAACTATATTTATCCATAAATCCTGATAACATAGAAAGTTCTCTTATATCGGATCTTCTGTTCCTTCTGTGTTCTGCTCTGTCTTCTCAAACCCCCAGACGGTCGTGGCAGATGGCCGCTCCTACTGAGCCTGGTTCTGTTGGAGGTTTCTTCCTGTTAAAGGGGAGTTTTTCCTCTCCACTGTCGCTACATGCTTGCTCAGTATGAGGGATTGCTGAAGGATTGCTGTGGTTGGAAATCTGCCCAACCTCACGCCAATGACTGACGCAATCTGCTGGGATTCCTTAAATAGGAAACTTTTTAACTGATTGGAATGTTTGTATAATTGTATTGAAATGACTTCTTGTTAAGTGCCTTGAGATGACATCTGTTGTGAATTGGCGCTATATAAATAAACTGAATTGAATTGAATTGAATTTTTTCACTTTTTCTTTTCTAAATACACACTGGATATTTTAGTTATTCTGGAAATACAGTCATATCACGGTGGATTATTCTTTTCAGCACGGAAAAAAAGGGTACGAAAAAATTTATGCTCTTGTTTTTCAAATGCTGTACGTATTTTTGGGCTTATTTTGCTGCTCATTTGCTAAAATTTGCACGTAGCGTGATGAAACTTGCAGCTTTAGAATCTGTGAGATGCTGGCTTTTAGGGAAGGCAAAGTTTGCTCGGTTCTGTTCGGCAGGGTGACCGACAGGTTCGCTTGAATGTGTTCATGTAAAAATTGCAAAATAGCACAACTGCTCTTTTAATTGCTTGTTATTTTTGGGGGGTTTGGAGGTCACAAAAACTATCTATGAGTCTTTAGCTGAGATTCTGAGGTTTATAATAATAGGACATGCTTAGCAATCAGTGACCACAGGTCCACTAAATTCGGACATTCTCTCCGCCCTTCCCCCACAGTGTCCCGGCGGCGGGGCTGTGGGGGGGAACAGGTTAAATGTAGATCAATAAGCACTTGCTGACACATTGGCCATTTTGCTGCCCATGGTGCTGAAAGGAGTGTGTGTGTGTGTGTGTGTGCGTGCGTGCGTGTGCATGATGCACAACAACCTATTATCAGCTGCTTTTGATTAGGTTTTTATTCTAAGTTATAAATCTGCACGGTTTCTTTTAACATAGATTTTATTTTTCATTTTAAATCATGCTTTTTATTCCTGTACTTTTGCTTTTTCTGCACCCTGCTGTAATGCTTTTGATGTTTTATGTAAAGCACTTTGAATTGTCCTGTAACATGAATTGTGCTATACAAATAAACTTGCCTTGCCTTCTTCAAAGAGAAGGTCCTTGCACTGACTTGTTTGCTGCTGTTCTTTGTTTCTGCTGTCATCATTATTTGATGTTTATGCAGAGGTGATAGTGGAATTCACTATTTTGTTATAAGTTTTATGGTGTTCAATACAAAAATAAAATAGATATGCTAGCTTTGATGATATATTTTAAATGTTCAGCATATCTATTTATCTATGATAGATAGATAGATAGATAGATAGATAGATAGATAGATAGATAGATAGATAGATAGATAGATAGATAGATAGATAGATAGATAGATAGATAGATACATACATACATACATACATACATACATACATACATACATACATACATACATACACACATACATACACACATACACACACACACACACACACACACACACACACACACACACACACACACACACACACACACACACACACACACATACACACATACATACATACATACATACATACATACATACATACTGAGCCTCTCTGCCCCGGGGCCTATCAGCTGGTTAAGGTGGCCCTGTCAGTCCAATGTCCTTTTTATTGCAGCTCTTAAGTGTGTGTGTGCGTGCATGAAGGATGGGTCTGGGGGAGGTGGGGTATAACTGTGATCATGCTTTTAATTATGTAGGGGAGGGATGGGAATGTGGTCTTTGTGGGGTCATTTTAATTCTGTTTAGTAGTTTGAGTTGCAATTGTTGTATGAAAAGTGATTTATAAATAAAGTTTGATTGATTGATTGATTGATTGATTGACTGATTAACAGGGAATCCCTGTCATCCAGTTAAAAAAATATATATTTTAGATATATCCTTATGCACTGTTTGACACTGAGTTTCTGCAAGAAACACAGGTCAGTTTTGCAAAGATCAAATTTCTGATTTATTGCCCATAAACATCTAAGATATTAGATGCTTTTGAGTTTTTTTATTGATTTTTGAAGTAGGATTTTAATAATGACTCCGCTCTGCACAAGCTGGCAGCAGAGAAGAGTAAAGGTCCGCTCAGGCTGCTGATGTAGTGAATGTTTGAATAAAGAAGTTGGAGATATCAATCTTTATGCAATATTTTCATTCATTAATTCCACCGCTATCAATGGCTTAATTTCTGCTGTGTGATCAAAAACACACAGAGGGAATCATTGAGAACTGGCTGCTCAACTGAGCGCTGTGGCGTCAGTGTGTGTTTACATCATCCTCGTTGCGTGGCTTACAATGTCAAGCATGAATGCAAATCAGCGACTAAGCACAGTCCTTTTGCTTCTGTAGCTGATATAATACTGCCGATTATCCAGACACAGAGTCATTAATCTTGCAGATGACTTTTAATTCATTTCTACCAGCAGAGTGTAAGTCTACACTGACCTTTCCAGCTAAAAAAGAAAATCAGGGCACTATCATATTATCAATTTCCTTATGTGGTTTTTTTTTCAGTTTAGAGTCACACTCAATCAAAAAAAGATTCCCATGACAGCATCTGAGCATCATGTCAGACCTGAACATCGTGCTCAATGCATCTAGCTATCTGGAAGCTAACAGTGCGTAGAAGGGTTATGGAGGATTTGGAGCATGTCAGGCAGCTGAAGGAGTGCATGCTCGCTCAGAGTCTTATCGAATTCTGATCACCTCAATTTAAGAAATTTTCCAAATGTTTCCAAAACTTTGGCTGAAGTGAGACATTCGATTATGCACAAGCAGGTGCGCAGTTCAGGTCCATGTGGACCAGGAGGAAGTTGTGAGGATGTGTGTGCCACAACAGGTGAACTCCTCATATTTAATACATGTATTATTCTGCTTGATGTGTGATAGTACGATTTGGCTCCTCTGTTCAGCTTGTTTCGGTTGAATATCAATTAAAATGAACAAAAATTAAATACTATTTAACATGTCAATGTGATTAAAAATATTGACGGGTAAAAATAAATTATGACCGGGTTTTTTTTAACCCATCAGTCAAAATGACGGATAATGAAAAAATGCAGCTCAACCTCTGCTCTGCATATGCAGTTTTTTTGCAATTGCATTTCCCCCGCCTAAATTCAAAACAACATATTTTCTCCTTGGACACAATAAGCGGACAATAAATTGTGTCTAAACTTATTAAGTAACCTTGAGCACAAGGAAACCGAATAATCTTGGCAATTAGATCCTAACACCATTCTCAGTATGGATAGTAGTTCTATAAGCTGGCAACCCAAAGAAAGCACGTTTTCTGAGCAATTAATATCCTCAGAAGATCTGAGTATCTCTGCAGTTCATCATAATTGCAGTTGGTAAGTATAGGATTTTAAAAAAATGAAATCGCTGAGTAAGTGGCTAGTTTTATCCTTGACTGAAGCATGAATGAATACATTCTAAATTTACATCATGTTGATCAGTCCGAAGCATGAGATAAACAGCAGTGACATGCAGTCATCATGACAAGTAAAATAGATTCATGACAAGTAATAGGTACTAACAACGAAAAGAGAAAATAAATTTGTCTACTTGACTGTTCTATAAATTAGTTCCTTTGTTTGATTTCAACATTTCTATGGACGAAATGGCTGCATCTATGCATTGGCTATTGAAATACATGGCAGAACTGCAGGGTGAGGCAGTGCAGTGTTGTGCCTCAACTCTGGTTGTATCATAGAGTGAATAAATACAGGTGCTCTTCTTCTATGCACTAAGTCTGAAAACAATCGGAAAAATACTACATATACATTGGGAATAGAACCGTTCAAGGATGACTCTCCTCCTTGTTGATTATCTCCATTAATGCCTGGTTCACAATGCAAGACTTTAAAATGGTCATTCGATTTCCGAACCTTGAGAGACCACACACATGGCGATAAAAAAACATGAACATATCAGTTTTGGTCCTTCAGTGTGTGGCCATACGACAGTGACGATACACCACACAAGATGTCACATTCCCAGGTCAGACGGGAAATCTCGCGAAGCATCATGAGGTCAAACGCGACCCCAGAAGAATTTAAATAAAAAAAAAAATCACATTTGACCTTATATGAAATATCCTTTTATATTTCTTGCTGTCATATTGTTGAGCAGTATGTAATTCAATAAAACATAATTAAAAGCATTTAAAACAACTAAATGTTCAAATTAAAGAGAAAATTGAAATATTAGCTTCTGTTTTGGATTTTGGATTTGTGCATCCAACTCCAGAGGAGTCAGTGCCTCAACAGTCATGAACCTCACTGCGCGTCACGTCTTAAAAAGTATGATGCAAGTTAATGACACAAAGTACTGAGTAAAAAATTTGATTGGACCAAAAAAATTCTATAAAATGTATTTAGCAGTAAGGCTAAATAAATTAAAAGTCAGACAGCTTATTAAGACTTGCCCACTCTTTATTTCAGCTTGTTGTTTTTGTCCATATATTGACTGAAAAACTTCCCCCGAAACCTTGAGCTTTCAGGTCAGTTGGTAGAAGTTAATGGAAAAAAGTCATTATCTCATTTCAACCCCTTACATGTTTGTAGACCAGCCTCTTAGAATCAATATCTGTCCTTTGCAAATGTTCACTCTGCAGACACTGACCAGATAAATAAAATCCTCTGGGCCCCATGCTGTTACAAAAAGATCTCCAATGTCTGAAGGGAAAACATTGTGCCTTTGAGCAGAGGAGTTTGGTTTACTTGAAAGTAAAGGAAAGCAGATGGAAACAAGCAGACTTGAAGGGAAGTGAAAAGCTTTAATATAAGGAAAATACAAATCCGGGGCAATTTTTGGTGATCAAAGAATTAAAGTATTCATAGCTGACAGACATAATAGATTACTTTTAAGTGACCTTGGACAAGAACCTTGAAGGAGAAAATAAACTCTGAGATGCATAGTCTCAGTTGCAAGAATGAACATGCACACTGAACACAAGTGCCCGTCATTTCTCCCCTTTGCCATGCTGTGTGTTTGCAGTTTTTGTATTCTTGTACGCAGCTTTTTTGGGGAATTGGAGCTGTCTCTGCTGGACTTTTCATAAAAGCCTTGAATCCATGATGAGGAAATATCCTACACACTTTTGACAGTCAATTATTTTAAAGTCATTTTCCGTTATCTACTCATAGTTTATTCTAAGGTGGGAATCTGATAAATCACATACACCAGCAGGAGGTCACAGAGTGTTTTTTATTTGTTTGTTTGATTAGAGTTATGATATTCCATATTTCATAAAACAGACAATGATCAGGAGCAACACAAATGGATTAGAGTGTAATGTAAAGTCTCCATTAAATAAGTTACAACTAATTTGAATTATACATGAGAATTGTTCATTTTTGTGATAATTTTTCAAAATTAATTTGCAAGATAAGTAAATATGGAAGTGGGTTGAGACAAATGAGAAATGTGAAGGTATAAATTTATCAACAGGATAAATACAAAGGCACCCACTGAATACACCAGTATCTAATCAGTTTCGACTTAATTGATATTGTGTAAATAGCTATGTGTCCACAAATAAAACATGAAGCACTTTATTACAGCCCAAAATTTTTGAGATTTGAATTAAAAATTATAATGGTTGAGGCATCCAGTCATGTGAGAGTTTCTATCCTTTTCATTTATGTCTTGTGATATGAACACTAGCAATATGAACAAATGTAGATATTTAGTTAAAAAGCCATGGAGAAAGGAAAAAGTACACACTTGAGTGTATTGTTTTGTATTTATTTGGAATCAGAATACAGCTACAACCCTTTTTTCATTGACAGCCCATCACCCCTCACCTCAATTGCTAAATTAGCCTAAAATATGATAAGCATTCGAAATAAGATAATGTACATATAATATTTACGTAATCAGCTTGCTTGTTTTATTTGGAAAACATTACAAACTGGCATGATAATGAGCTATATCAAACTTGAGTTAAATCTAGTTAAACAGATTTAACTGTTTAACTAGATTTAACTCAAGTTTGATATAGCTCATTATCATGCCAGTTTGTAATGTTTTCCAAATAAAACAAGCAAGCTGATTACGTAGTCCTGGAACTTAAAATATTTTATATATATATATATATATATATATATATATATATATATATATATATATATATATATATATATATATATATATATATATATATATATATATATATATATATATAATTCATATAAACATTTTGTAGGATCAAAATTCAACCAAAAGAAAATAATTCTGAGCTGTTTAACTAGATTTAACTCAAGTTTGATATAGCTCATTATCATGCCAGTTTGTAATGTTTTCCAAATAAAACAAGCAAGCTGATTACGTAGTCCTGGAACTTATATATATATTATATATATATATATATATATATATATATATATATATATATATATATATATATATATATATATATATATATATATATATATATAATATTTTAAGTTCCAGGACTCTCCAAAGCAGCTTTGCTGGAGAGCCTTCCCTACTTATTGACTGTAGACTACTAAAAAGACCTTCAGGGGGGATATTTATCATTTGTTTTATTGTTGGTGGCTGCTGCTGTACTGTAAGGACCTGAAGGTAACCTATACTGCAGAATCTGTTCAAAGCTGCCTGCATAACTTTTCCCTGCACGGTTCGGATGAGAAAAGAAATATGGCAAAGATCGCCTGCCTTGATGGATGACCCAGTTGTGGGTCACAAGACATTACGTCTGGAAAAAAGGAAGGAACTCGTGCTCACTGAAATTTGAAAAATGAATTTCGAAGCCTGCTGAAAACACACATTTGGACACAAATGCACAAACACACATATGAATGCCTATAAACTCATTTTAAGCTTGTAAGTCCTGCAGGAAAACAAATGCAAGCAGAAAATGTGTTCACCGAGTTAATCAAGCAGTGCTGTAACAACAATGGACTCTTTAAAAGTCGAACATTTGTTATCGGATGTAACCAAACAGCTGGGTTGCAACAGGCATAGTGGTCTCAGCAGCATTAAGGCACACAGATACGTAATAAAGGTCTATGGGGGGGATAACCAGATAATAATAAAGTATGTAAATAATGATTGAGGGGACAACTTTCAGACGTTTAAAAGGTACATGCGTAAAGAAGACTCCGCGCATCCAGCTTCCAATCGCGATTACAAACGCATGAAGTCAGCCACAGTGGGGAAAGAGTCACCCGGTTTGCGCAGATGTGATTCATAATTCTGGTGTTTAGATGAAAACATTTGAAGATTTTAAATCTCTGCAGAGGAGCCTCTTTCTTCGTGATTATAGACGGAACAAGATCATCAAAAGTTCAGGAAAGTTAAAGAAACAATGTATCTGTTCGCTGACGCACACATACACAGAGAGGAATAAATGAACAGCTAAAAAAAGAACATGGTTCTTTACCTTTGGGTTCAGACCTCTTCATGCGCACCGGGCATCCCTACCAAGTCCACTGTCAGTCCATCACAGCAGGCAGAGTCCGCAGAACCAGAGCGCACAACCAGAACGCATCCAACCGTGCTCAAGATGGATGAAAGAAAGAAAGAAAGAAAGAAAGAAAGAAAGAAAGAAAGAAAGAAAGAAAGAAAGAAAGAAAGAAAGAAAGAAAGAAAGAAAGAAAGCAAGCAAGCAAGCAAGCAAGCAAGCAAGCAAGCAAGCAAGCAAGCAAGCAAGCAAGCAAGCAAGCAAGCAAGCAAGCAAGCAAGCAAGCAAGCAAGCAAGCAAGCAAGCAAGCAAGCAAGCAAGCAAGCAAGCAAGCAAGCTTGTGGTGGTATAGATTCTCTCTGATCCAATAAGATAATGTCCAAGATCACTTATTTTTTTAGTTTAGTCGCTCTGTTCATGGTTAAAGATTTGCTTTTCTAAATGAATCCTCGCTCCCGTTGCTGACCCGGAGAGAGGGGTGAGCCGGACCTAAGGCGCCTGAATACTGAGGTGTTGGTGCTCCCGCTGCCTCCACCATCGGCACAAAGTCACTGAGACTATACAGGGAAATGTCCGGTGTGGCCTTTCAAAATAATACCATTAGAATAAAAATATTGTACACGGTTCAGAAAATATGGAATTTTTTTTCGCTGCTGTTACTTAATTTTTTACCAACTCAAAACTACGAGAATAGAATATTTGCACATTAATGTCATATTAGTTTATTCCTTTGTGTTCTGTTTCTTAGTTTATTCTTGAGTTCTGTTCTTTGTGCATTTAGATTGATATCTCTTAGATATGTTAGTCTTCTACTCTTAGTTTGGCTGTTTGCTTTTTTCCATAGCTTTTCCTGATCACCTAATTAACTCATCTGCTTTCAATGTCATTCTCCACTCATCCTTCAGCATATACAGTTAGCCCCTGGTTATTCATTGTTGCTGGATTCTTCCTTTACACTGCCCATGTGCCATGTGCTGTCTGCCTTGTTCCAGGTCAGTAAGTTTTTTGCGTTTTTTCTTTATAACTTCTACCATGTTTGTTCCAAGTTCCTGTCTGCAATTTGGCACCACTCTCGACAAACAAAACATGACATATGTCAGATATGTCATAATGGAATTAAGATGCAGTCAGTCATTAATAAATACAAAAATCAAAAGATTGACTTGCTCAGAATGCCAATAAATGAATAGAACATAAAAAAATGCATGATTTAAAGTCGGTTCCACTTAGATGACAGTAGCCTATGTAATATGTTTACAAATGCTATCAATGAATAATTAAGTATGAGATGGGGGCATTAGAGTGTGCTTGAGTTCAGTATTATAGCCTAAAGTGTAAATAATGAACACACGATAATGATGCAAATGCATATAAATATGCACACTGTTCAGGTAGAGGTGCAAAAAATAACACGGGTATAATCTTTACCTGTTAAAATTAGAGCACAAGCTTTGAAAGAAAGAACAATGTAATTATTCACAACAACAACTGGTCAAAAACTAAAATCTTTTGCTTAATACATTATAACTCCAAATATATTAATAAGTAACAGAAACAGCTCACACTGATTTAAAACTAAGCATTGATTTATGTACTGAATAAATTCCTCCTGAAGGTCTCCTTTCCTTCCTTGTCTTTCTGCAAAATGATCTGAAATCTTGAAAATGGACTTATTGTAAGTTTATCCATTTGATGTCTTCATTGTGAAACGGGGGATTTCAGCTTCCTGTTAGGTTCTTAAAAACTGTAAGCTTCACAAAACTCTGAGCTTGATCCCAACTGAATATAATTTTATGATTTTTTTTTCTCCTTTCTGACTGATTAGAGGTAGTGTTGTGCTTCCAACCGTTCAAAGGACTCTGAGAGCAAGTGACCACTGCATTGGCTTGTATTTAATATCTCTCCTTGACAAATACTACTGAAAACAACTAGTTTCAAAATGAGACATTTCTTCAAGGTGAACACAGACTATAGGGTCCATATGAGAAAATGTGATGAAATAAAGAGACGGTAATGTGGGTGGGGGGCGTCTTTGAAATGCTTTTTCCCAGGTGGGTGTATGCTGCAGTCATCAGTAGGCAGAATCAGAAAACTGCAACCAGAAGCAACAGCATGATACACATAAACTCCCACAAGCTTAACACAGTGTAGTGTGATGTTTTCTGAAAACTCCTGGCTGCATTAGGCTCACAGCAGCTTGTGCAATCATTTAGGTGGAAGTCGGAACAGATGTTAGCCATATGGAAGACCAGGAGGGTCACCTTTCAAAGGCTCTGATCATACTGCTGATCATGCATGCTGCTCGGTATTCCATCTTGATGTGTTTGAGAAAGTACAGCAACAGAAGGACAGGAGTGTTGCTTGTTTGGTTTACGAATATGAAGTCAGGTGAGAGAAAAGTACACCACAGTCCAAAGACTTGCTGAATGAGCTTACAAGTTTTCAGCTGTAATATTGCACAACCGATAGAAATACCAATGAGGTCAAAAATCATTTTAAAGTCCCATGCCTCTTCTATATTAATCTGCAGATGTTTCTGTTAAGAAAGAAAAACAACAGCACATTAAATAAAGACGTGTTTAACAGACTGTCCTTTTTCTTGCGCCTCAATATAATAAAACACATTTTTCATAAATACTTTAACAGAATTTCTTTTTATACCATTGCTCCCCTAAAACAGCTTTGGAGTGTTTGATCTTCCTACCTGCATATTGTTTAAATTCTTCATCAACACGACGGCAGAGTTTATCCATAAATGTGCTCAAAGTTTCTAGGCACAACATTGGATAAAATGAGGTTGGAGGATAGTGGGAAAATGGTATGGCATTGGAACAAAGGAATGCCATCAAAACTGGGGAACAGAGTAAAGACACACTTAGATAACTGGATCACTGGTATGCAACGTCCGATAAGGAGGTTAAAAGTTATCTCACCGTCAGATTATCAATACGTCAAGCTTTTTTCTTAGCATCAAAAAGAAAACCCAGCAAAGATTGTGAAATCAACACAATATGACTCCTTATCAGGTGAAATCCCTGCCAAAGAACTATATCTAGTATGTGGTTCTAAACTGTTACTGTGTACAATGGGAGGAAAACTGCATAGCAGTACCTAAGGCTGTGGGTAAGGGTAAAAGACAAAACCTGTACTATAACATTTCACTAACAGAAAGCTCAAAGTTTTTTTTTTTGTGGCTGTTTTTGGTTGGAAATACAAAAACATCAGATGAGTATGATGGGAGCCCAGAATGACCTGCTAGCTGTGGGTTTCAGACTGCAGAAGACAGTGTGTGATAAAGAGGAGTCAACAGTGACATGGGCTGCAGAGTAATATAAAACAGCTTTTAAAAGCTGAGAAATGCAAACTGCTGGAAGAAGAGTAACTGGTTAAGATGAGCACAGTCAGGTCAGCTTGTTCATAAAGCTTGCAGATTTTCACACTTCTCGTGGAGTTTAAGAAAAAAATGCTCCATTCTTACAACAGAAGGCATAGTGGTGCCTTGTGGCAGCCCAACCAACATCGTTCCAGGGTTTGGGGATGGTGGTCATGCAGAAAAACATTTAATAAAATCAATGCATTTCCTGCGGTGAGAAATTAAAATGTTTGTAAAATAAAGTTGAATGTTGGCTGCTAGTTTGAAAGTAAATTACAATAAAAATATTCAGACAACTTTACCGCATTTAAATGAAGTCTTCACAGTGAGAAATTTTCAAAACAAATTCCTCATGTAGTGCAGCAGGGTCAAGTTAAGCAGTAAGGCTGGTTTACTAATGAGCCAGAGCATCAGCTGGAGCATGACGGCAAAGTAAGTACAATGTAACAAAAACCCCACATGCTGATCAAGCAATGGAACTCATTCAAATTCAATTCAAATTCAAATTCAAAATTACTTTATTAATCCCAAAGGGAAATTAAATGTTGTTGTAACTCATTATGCAAGTTCCTTCAAAGATGTGTTGTAGATGCTGATGGCTGTGGGTAGGGATGATCTCTTGTAGCGCTCTGCAGATCTGGAGAAGCCTCTGACTGAAGACGCTCTGTAGTTGTATGACAGTCTGATGTAGAGGATGCTCTGGATCTATGGCGTCTTCTTTTCAACTCATCAAGGTTTTATGGCTGTAGTTGAGGTCTTATTTGAGCTTTTGTGATGTTAATCAGCTGCTGCCAGTTGTAAACCAATGGTTATGCATCATAACAAATGTCCAAAAAAAAAAAGTATCAGCAAAAATCCTTCCAGCTGCACAGCATTCAAAACCAGAGAGAACAGTTGTCCACAAAAACAATGTTTCTACCAAAAATGGAAGAAGAATGAGGGAGGAAAAATCTATTTTGGAATTTAACCCAACAGATTTAAAGAGATTGAAAATTAAATATGAGTTCTGGTTTTATTTGTTTGCTTCTGTCAGATCTATTTAAATATCTAACAACCAGAGATTTTGTCAGACTAATTCAACACAATAATCATTTGTTTAACCAGCATTGCATCAGTTTTGCTGAAGAAACCAACTTGTTTGTTTTTTGCACTTTAATAAAAAAATATTTTTGAAGTAATCAGAAAGTTCAGATATTATAACACGTAAGTTTTAGAAAAAAGAATAATTCGAATGTTTTTAAAGGACCCTGTAAGTCCATGGAAAATTTAGGAAAGCAAAGGAGAGCACCTAAAATTATCACAGAGAACCCTGTTAGTTCTGCAAAGAAACCAAAGTATATTTGGGGAAAGTTCTATGAAGGTATCCAATAAGTTCAACACAATGACCGCAAAATTATCCTACAAGTTCCTAGAAAGTACCCTGCAAATACCAGGAAAGTAGCCAGTACTTTCAAGGAAAGCTTGCAATACATTCCATAAAAGTTCTTAAAGTAAGTAAGTTTTGAGTCTTTGCAGAAAGGACCCGTTGGATTTTAAGGACGTTATCCTGTAAGTTCTTGAACTTGGGGTCATCCAGATCACTTTGCCTATGAAAACTACAATATGTAATTCTGATCTGAATTATTTTTGCAATGATTCTTTAAAAACAGTTGGGTTTTGTAAAGCCTATTTGTGAAGACAAAAAAGGAGATTTATACATTTCCTAAAATCTCCTCTGAATTTTGTCAGTCATTAGGATACAGAGAGTGCCCAGTGGAAAGATTAAAAAAAGTGACCTGCAGATTCCAGGATAGCACTAGGTTCTGGGAAATGTTTGGGGGGGGGGGGAAACGGTACGATTTGGGAGGATTCTAATACTTTAGAGAAAGTACCAGAAAGTACAGTGTAACTTTTTAGAAAATTTCTGGTAAGTTTAAGAAAGAAACAAGTAAATTCTTCTTAAGTTAAAGCAAGGGTCCAAGAGAGTTCCTTGAATGTACAGGCTGTATCATTTTAATATCTATGCCTATATCATGTATCATGTAAAATGTTCAGTCTGCTTTTAGTCATCTAATCCCTTTAGAAGTTTCACTTGTCTATATGATCATCGGTTCTCAGGCTAAATACTTCACAGGTGCCATCATCAATCCATTCTCTGTATAAAAGGTTAATGTTCTTATCCAGAGAATTATGAGAATATCTATAGAGATGTGTATATGTATATGACTTGTTTAAACAACTTTGTGTGTACACATGTGCAGTCATTTTATCATGAACTCCCACAGGTTCAGAACGTCCCTGCACGTCTGAGAACAGGATAAAAATGGTGTTGGAGGAACCGGAGTTCCCATTTGAATTTCTCACCAATATTAAAACAGAGATGCAGGAAAACATGAATCAAGATAGGATGCATGGCAGCACAAGAATGAAACATCACCAGGGAAAGAAACTGAAGCCGTCTTTGCAGAATAACAATTTAAGCAGAATATGCATAAACTAGGACATCTAAGGCACCAAGTTTGAGTCCGTTTTTTTCCCATTAGTTTTCTTTAAATGCAGCTTTTAAAAAGAGAAAATATATGTATGACTTACCCTAACCCTCACTGTCTGTCACAGCTTTGGAGAATTGTCTACCTAATATATTTTAACTGTACTATACATTCACATATTTGAAAAATTGACTCTAATCTATAAATACTGACATTTTAATAGAATTGAAAAGTAAAAACATAGCTTATTTCCTGCTCGGACATCAACATAAATGCTTTACTCAGCACTCTGATTATCTTTCTGGAAGGAGATTGGCAAAACCATGAGCTGGAGATGAGTGCATGAGACTTTCACGGTGGCTACTATGCTTGAATACAAATGGCAAATGCTTTCAAATGCTGTCATATTCCCTGGTTCTTTTTTTGTCCCAACCTGGAGATGTAATGAGGAAGACAATGATCTGGGGTCTGGCTCAGCATTCTCAGGTGAAATCTGATCTCCAGTTAGATGGCGACTAATTTCAGTTCTTGACATGATTGTTTTGCTATCTTCGGTCTGCCTCTGCTTTCTCGTGTTGCAAGTCTTCATAAAATATGCAGTTTAATACATGCATGGCCTGTAACCTTGCACAGCTCCAGCTGCTCCAAATTTAGAAATGTTTACCGGTTGTATGTGTTTCTTGGAGAGTTTTAATATTGGCAGTGGAAAACGCTTTCAAGCATATTTGCCAGAAATCACCTGTGGGTGTACAGTTTGATTGAGATACGGTGACTGAAGCCCCAGAAAATAATTCACGTCATTTTAAAACTCTCTCTCCTCTGAGGCGACAAGGGGAACCAACCCATTAAAGAAAAATCCCCTCCACATGCACATTGACCCCCTGGATAATTTAAACCACCGTGGAGGTCAAATATTCAGGTATGGAGCTCCTTCTATTAATGTATGTCACATTTACACTCAGGCTGTGGCTGAAAACATGATGAAGGATCGACTGTGTGTTACAGCCATACTGACCACCTCATACTGTTTCTGAACCAACAGACATTTTGTAATTTTTGTTTACTTTAAACAAACAGTAAAAATCTTCAGTCAGGTATTGTTTTGTAGATTTAAAGCAGGTACTATTCACAAAAGACCTGGGGTCACATTTATAAAACATTGCGTAGAATCCCTACTAAAAGTGTATGTACGACCAAAACAAAAAGTTTGCGTACGCCAAAAAGATTTCTGATTTATAAAACCATGCCTACGCACAGGTGTAAGCAATTTCCCCTTTATAAATTACAGTCTTCTTGGAAGTTTGCGCATGTGAATTTGGCTGAAATCCCGCCCTGAACATGCCCAAATCCGGCTATAAAAGGTCAATGCAAAGCAGGACATGAATATTGATGCATATGAAGAAGAGGGGAAATATGGCAACAACAAAAAAAAAAACAAGAGGAGAAACTTTACGGAGATGGAGATTGAGGTGCTAGTGGGTGAAGTGGAGGCTAGAAGAGACATTTTATTTGGTGGACACAGCAGTGGTGTCACACATAAAAGGAAGAACTGCGAGTGGCAGCATGTGGCGTCTGCAGTGCAGACTGGTTTGGCAACTGACAGGAAGGTACCTGAAATTTAAAAAAAGTGGTCGGACCTCAAAGTCGAGGCAAAAAAGAAACTTGCCTCCCACCGCCAGAGTGGGTCTGCTACTGGAAGGGGTACGTGTACACCCGAGCTGACACCACTGGACAGGAAGATGGCAAGTATCATGGGTACATCGAGGGTGTACGGTATTCTGTCAGAGAAGGAGGGAGACACCGACCTGGCAGAAACAACAGATGAACCCGGTAAAGCACCTTTTGTATATATTTTATTACGTGGCTACATTAACAAATTTGAGCATATTTTAAGGAGACAGACTAATATGCCGTGTCTTTTCAGCTCTTCCACAGTCGGTAGGTGGCGAGGATGAGGAGGCTGAGGAAGATGAGGTTGCCCAGCGTCCGGCTGCCCCCAGCACCAGTGCTGCCGGTGCTCGTGGTGCATCCAGCAGTGGTCGGGTTCTGACTCAAGCTGTAATGCAGACACAGAGAGACACCATCAGCGCCATCAATTCTGTGACAAACGAGTTAAAGGAAATAAATAGTGTGCTGTGCAACATAGTGACAGCCATTGGTACCTTAAATGATACAATGAAAAATGTTAATAAATGAACCTTGTCGTAGTTATCTCAAACGCCGCATTACATCCTGGCGGATCCTTGCTCCCTGGGTGAAGGCTTCCTGTCGAGGAGGCGGCGGCTGTGGGTCGGGGTTCTCATGCTGGGTCGGGGTTAGGCCAGGAGGGAGGGGAATTCCAATTCTCAGTGCCATGTTATGAAGAATTCCACATGCCCTCACGATCTTGCAGACCTTTGTAGGGTGGTATAATAGTCTGCCACCCGAGGCATCCAATGACCGCCACCTACATTTTAACAGGCCTATAGCACGCTCCACGACTGAGCGCGCACGCGTGTGACAGGAGTTGTAGCGCATTTCCTCTGCTGTCTGTGGGTCTGAGAACAGGGTCAGAAGCCAGCTCCTGAGATGGTAGCCACTATCACCTGCAAGTGATAACACGTTTAATTCAAGCGTCAACAAGCAGCATTTCTAATGAAGGTGAGGACTTACCGAGCAGCCAGCCATCACGCACAGCGCCTGCCTGCAGTCTGTTCCCTACACTGCTGTGTGTCAAGATAAAGGAGTCGTGTGTTGACCCAGGCCATCGTGCCACCATATTAGTGATCATGTGTGAATCACATATGATTTTCACATTAATACTGTGTACATGTTTCCGATTGACGAAAACAAATTCATCCTCGGACAGGGCCCTTATAGCAATATGGGTGCAGTCAATTGCACCGATTATGTTTGGGAAACCGGACATTGCTGCAAATTGCATCTTAATTTCGGCCTGCTCCCCCACAGTATATGGAAACCTGATGTATCGCCTGCTCATTTTAATGATCCCATCCAAGACTCCAGGCATTATTGCGCTCAGGGACGGCTGTGATATCCCAGACCTAGTAAATAAATAAAACATATTTGAAGGCATTATTTCCAAAAAGGGACTTTGGGCAGAATAGTAAGAATCATGTCACTCAGACACATACCTGTCGGCTAATTCCCGCTGGTAACAACCAGTTGCAAGAAACCCCAGAGTGGTGAGCACCTGCAGCTGGACCGGAATGGCACGGTTCCGCCTGGACGGTCTCTCCAAAACCGGTCCCAATTCAGCACAGAGATCCAAGAGCACAGCTCTAGGGAATCTGAATCTGTTTATTAGCCAGTCATCATCATGGGCAAGGAGGTCCGCATGATCCCTGAACACGCGTTCTCTCTTAATCCTTCCATTTGCAAAATCTTCTAGCAACGCCAGTGCATCCATCTCAAATATTACGCTTGAAAGTAGTTGGGGTATTTCTATTGGCAGCAATAAGACTGATTGCTTCCTTCCTTGGCACAAAGAACGTGCCAATCAATGATATATGGTACAGATGATTCAATTTATTAATTGGCATACAGTCCTGGCCCTTTTATCTGAGTTTAAGGTTTTGAGATAATTTTATGTATTTATTTTAATATTGAAAAATGTTTTTAGAAGAGCTATACCTCACTGCAAAGCTACAATATAGATATCATTGCTGGTTTGGATGTTTATAATAACATGCATCCATAATTAATGTTTGGTGTGAGGTGAAATGATATGTGTGAGAAGAGTAATATGCAGTCTGGCTGCAGTACACCACCTCACCAACTGCGTCGTCGATTCCCCCGTCTCCATAATGTCCGTACGCACAGGATCAGAGTTGGCATACAGGTGCGGACATTTTCACGTCAAATCTGTTTTTTATGAATCACAACTTTTGCTTTGAAAGTGGCATTTGCCAGTTTTAGGCCCCCGGACAGTGAAAGAATAAAACAGAGTGATGGACATAAATCTAAAAATAAGATAAAATGGTATGTCATGGCATTACAAACCATGGAAAATACACTTCATAATCAAAGGTATTGGTTCAGCCTTCCACATACTTGAATTTAGGTTTTCCAACCACTGACATTTCCACAGGTTTATAAAAAACTGCTTCTACAAACATTTATGAAAAATGGGACAGTTTCAGGACCTTAGCAAATACCTACATGATAAACACGCCACCTGTGGTAATAGGCCAGCTGTGAAATTTCCTAAATACTAAATTATTCACATTCAACTGTTTTTGAACAGTAACTTAGCCACAAAATGGTAGATCATGTAAAATCACTTCATGTGGCCCTCAGCTTAGCTCCAGAACGATTCATAATCCTTCATGGTATGGGTTTCGATGGTTGAGTTCATACAGCCAAGCTTGATGTCAACAAGCGCAAAGTGTCAAAGTGGTCTAAAACACACCATAATTGGATTCAAAATTTTTGGAAAACGTTTTCTTTGGCGTGACAATAGACAATAGACAAGTTAGGTTTTGACAGTTTTCAGAAGAACCCAATTTCTTTATGTCAATTGCAAAGGTTGGTGCAGAGGGGATTAAGGTGTGGGGTTGTTTTTAAGAGTTGAGCTCAGTGCTTTTTTTCCATTGAAAAGAACTCCTAATGCTGCAGCCAACCAATACATTTTGTAGAATTTTATGCTCTTGACTTTGTGGGAACAGTTTGGATTCAGCCTCCACCTCTTTGAACATGGCTTTGGATCATTGCACAAAGCAAGGTCCATAAAGACATGAACGAGAGAGTTTAATGAGAGGGAACTTGATTGGTCTGCACAGAGCCCTGACCTCAACCTGACAGAGCACCTTTGGGATTAATTGACCTTTGGCTCAGCCCCACGACACCCAACCATCCCTTAGTTACTGTTGCTGACTTGAACAAACCGTTGCAGCTTACTGAATAAAAATGAAAGCAGTGAGTGCCAAAGAGGTTCTTGACAACAGTTGAAGTCAACAGTTGAGCCTGGTTCTGTTGGAGGTTTCTTCTCGTTAAAGGGGAGTTTTTCCTCTCCACCGTCGCTACATGCTTGCTCAGTATGAGGGATTGCTGAAGGATTGCTGAAGGATTGCTGTGGTTGGAAAGTCTGCCCAACCTCATGCCAATGACTGACGCAATCTGCTGGGATTCCTTAAATAGGAAACTTTTTAACTGATTGGAATGTTTGTATAAAAGTATTGAAATGACTTCTTGTTAAGGGCCTTGAGATGACATCTGTTGTGAATTGGCGCTATATAAATAAACTGAATTGAATTGAATTGAACACAGTTAATATCTTTAAGGAGCCCTCAGAAAGGTTGGCATTATGGCATGGAGGACTGTGTACAACATTTCAAAAAGGAATTACATGGGAAAAAACCCTGAAATTAGAGGCACAGATCTTCAGATACCAAAGCAGTTGGGTAGAAAAGAGTCAGATCTTCATGGTTTTCTGCTGTTCCCAGACCCACACGCACAAGTACTCTCAGGACACTGACGTTTTAAAAAGCTTATTTTACAAAATATGGAATCGTTGTTGGACTCAGCGTTGGATGGGTTGCTTATACAGGGAGGAATGAGTTAGGAGTTGGAACGGAAAGAACATTGTGGGGCAGACAGGCAGGCTAGCAGGAGGAAGATAGTGAGGAAGAGGAATGTGGAGGTTACCACTAGTGTAGAAGATCCAGAGTATTTATTGCTGAAGTGAATCTTGAACAAGGAAGTCCAAGGAGATCTCAGATTGTGAGTCCACGAAACAGTACAGAAGTTATCTTTAGAAAGAAGCACAAGGAGATGATAAGGCTTGGATAAACAAGGAGGAACACAGAGGTCTTGAGTCACCACAAAGGTTAACATTCAGGCATTGAGTGTCTGGCAGTCAGCTCCTGATATCCTCCTGCTGATGACAAGATGAGTAACAGGTGTGCGGGACCACACCTTGAGGGCTTCACCCTCCAGTGGAGACCTGCAGCTCCAAAACAGAAGAAAACCCCTCATACAACCACAACAGCCCATATTCCTGACAGACAGTTTGATTAGAGCTTATAAGACAGAGAGGCTTTCAGTTTAGAAGCAAAAGTGTGAGCAATAAATTCTATGTATAAACATTAAGCTGATAGCCACAGCAGATCAGCATAGCAGTATGACTAAGACACATTTTTTTTGCTTTGAACATACTCCAGCCAGTTAAGCCTTTTTTATGTCCAATCTCTCTGTGGGGTAATGCATTTATTCATGATTATGTGAAAATACTTTCAGTGTGTTATATATTGTCAAGTGTCCTTCAGAACTCATCGCAAACAGTGATTTAATGAGTCCCAAAAGCACAATGAAAGCAAATATCAAAGAGCAGTTAACACAGCATTACACATTATAAATTACAATACAATGGCTTGTTAACAACCATATAACACAAACTGCTGCAGGTGGTCTGCAGATTCAGCGTGATCGTTTCTGAGACTTTATTTTACAGCGTTTGAAATAATATCCAGTTCAGTGTGTTTCATGGAATGCTGGGAGAAATCTTGAGACCGGATCAGTTGTTCGTTTCGACCCCCCCCCAAAAAAAACCTGATGAACCAATCAGCTGATCCCTCAAAAAAATAATTTAATAGTGAACAGATTTTGCTCTGCAGGTTGCTCTAGCTACGCTCCATTGTAGCCTCAGCAGGTCTACCATTGGCTCGGCTAAGTAATAAGTAAGCGCTCTATGCTTAAAGGCAAGGCAAGGCAAGGCAAGGCAAGGCAAGGCAAGGCAAGGCAAGGCAAGGCAAGGCAAGGCAAGGCAAGGCAAGGCAAGGCAAGGCAAGGCAAGGCAAGGCAATTTTATTTGTATAGCACACTTTCAACAGCAGGGTAATTCAAGGTGCTTTACATGATTTGGTGATTTAAAAGAAACACATAAAAGAAACACACATTACACATGATACACAATAAAGCAAGAGAAAAATTAAAAAAAAACGCAAGAGAACATGAACACATTTCATACATATAACATCAAGCATTTACTCAAAGGCAATTCTAAACAGATGGGTTTTTAGTCTCGATTTAAAGCAGTTCAGAGTTTCAGCAGCTCTACACTCGTCAGGAAGTCTGTTCCAGATAAGGGGAGCATAAAAACTGAAAGCTGCTTCTTCATGTTTAGTTCTGAGTCTAGGGATGTTTAGTAGGCTAGAGTTGGATGACCTGAGTGGTCTTGGTGGTTGGTACCATGACAACAGGTCTTCAACATATTTTGGTGCTAAGCCATGTAATGATTTATAAACTAGTAAAAGTATTTTAAAGTCTATTCTCTGAGCTACAGGGAGCCAGTGTAAGGACTTTAGAACTGGGGTGATGTGCTCTACTTTCCTGGTTCTAGTGAGTACGCGAGCGGCAGCGTTCTGGATCAGCTGCAGCTGTCTGATTGACTTTTTAGGCAGACATGTGAAGATGCTGTTGCAGTAATCAATCCGACTAAAGGGAGACGTTGGGTGGAATTAGCAAGATTACAGCTGAGCTTTTTTTTTCACGGAGCCAAACAAAACAGATGGAGGCAGCTCAGGAACAGAGCTGGTTTATAACGGCTTTGGCATTGACATTGGACGATTTTGACGAGCTTTTCTTTGATAGATTCATTTCGGTTTAATTCAATTCAGTTTTTTTATATAGCGCCGATTCACAACAGATGTCATCTCAAGGCACTTTACAAGAAAAGTCATTTCAACACAATCATACAAACATTCCAATCAGTTTAAAAGCTTTCCATTTAAGCAATCCCAGCAGATTCCATCGAGTCATTGACTTGAGGTTGTGCCCCATTCATGCAGACTCTCCAACCACAGCAATCCCTCATACTGAGTAAGCATGTAGCAACAGGGGAGAGGAAAAACTCCCCTTTAACAGGAGGAAACCTCCAGCAGAACCTGGCTCAGTACGAGCGGCCATCTGCCACGACCGTCTGGGGGTTTGAGAAGACAGAGCAGAGACAAAGAAGGAACAAAAATAACTGATGTAAGAGTACTTTCTATATTAAAGAAAGTAAAAACTTGATAAGAGGACATGGAAGACGGACAGTTACCTGAAGCATCATTCCAGTTGATGCTCCCCACCCAACAGGGTATTGCAGTTAAGCAGGGTGCCAGATCAGGTGTATCTTCTATGAAGAGAAAAAACAAAGTTAACAGTCGAAGTAACAGCAAGATAATACAACTGAAGAGATGTAGGAGAGAAAAGTAACAGAGTAAAAGAAAGTGGTCAGTCTGTCCTCCAGCAGTCTAAGCCTATAGCAGCATAACTACAGCGATAGCTCAGGACAGCCTAAGCCAATCTAACTATAAGCTTTCTCAAAAAGAAAACGTTTAAGCCAAATCTTAAAAGTAGACAGAGTTTCTGGGAGCTGGTTCCCCAGGAGAGGAGCCTGGTAACTAAAAGATCTGCCTCCCATTCTACTTTTAGAAAGATGAGCAGGTAGAGGAACTTAAATCCTTTGTTTCAACTGCCCAGTTGACTGATTTCCGTCGCTATGAATACGCCACGTTGTTCGTTGCTCTGATTGGTCCTAGCGCTGTCCAGTTGCGTGCAGAGATAGTTTAAAAGACAACCGTAGATTCCGCCCCTAGGAGTGAGCATTGTCTATGGGTCCTGGCAAGACTATATATTTATATATTTAGAATGGCTTGCCAGACTAAAATCTTCAGTCATCTCTGGTTAATATTTACACAGCTATATTTACTCTCTCTGTTATTTATAATTGGAGCAAATCTGTATAAATGCAAGAAGCTTTTCAAAGCTAATAAACATTTTACTATCTTTGGCATTTACTAATGCATAGCTACTTAAAATAATGCACACATATGCAGAGAATAATGGCTTTGAAGTTCAAGTGTTGAGTGGAGCTTATTAAAAATGCCCATGATCGGCCTCTCAAAAGTCTGTTTGAATTGATAACAGTCAGCTTTTTTCATAATTCCATAATTTTCTTCATCTAAAAGTCTTGTGATTTCATTGCTAATGATTGTATGTTGTAAATGTATCTTTTAGAAAAGAGTTTAGTAGTTGCTATTATGTCCCATTTGGCCTTTAAGTGACCTGCAGTCATTATGTTCATGCTTTTTCTACAAAGGTAGGAGTGATTAGTCTGACCCTGATGGAGAGCCATCACATAGACTGAGGAAGTAATTAAACTGGCATGCTTATTACTGTAAACAATATTCCCGTCTGATTTGTTGACTGGACTAAATCTTTAAGCTTAAGCACTATATTGATCCTGTGGAAGAACCGAGCAGAGGTGTTTTGAAGTGAGCATCAATATCACATGTTGGATTTTCCACAAAAACGAATTAGTGCATTTATTAGGGTTGTTTTGTTGGAACCGACCAGGAAAACCCAAAGCAGGTCGGAGGTTTTACAGGTCTCGATCACTGAGAAACGGTGTAAATAGGCACGTTTCCACTATTGGAACTTCAGGGTTATTTAACCAGATCTTTTTCTGTTGGCCTGCTCCTCTCAGCCGCTGTGTCTCCATACATAACTGGCTCTTTAAGTAATCAGCTAACGACATCAGACATCATGACTGTTTCAGCAGCGAGTAGCATCACTGATCAGCGCAAAAAGGCGCCCAGAGCAGCAGGAATAACAAGAGATCGACATGGAAGAAGCAGGGCTTGTTGCTGTGTTTCTTTTTGCTGTTTTAATGAACTGCCTCGCCAGAAACTCTTCTTATAGCCAGCTGTTTGGAGACGTCTGCACATTTCCCTCTGAATTACAACCAATCACGCAACTTAACCACAGCTTCCGCTGAGCAATCAGATCGGCCATTCTGAGTACATACCCCCATAAAGGTACTCCGTTGGTTCCTGACATGGCCCCGAAAACGGCCCTGTCGGCCTGGCCTGATGCAGTGGAGACACACGCATTTCAGGAAGGTCTGGTCAAATTACCTTGAAATTCCGACGGTGGAATCGCACCTATACTTGCTATTTTTGAAATGCGATCGGTCACTCTGAGTTGAGAAAACCCCCATTGCCTCCATTAGCCACAGAAAAGAAACAGCCAGTCCGTTCTGTGTCACAGAGAAATTTAGTATTCATGGCTCGCCCACCTTGGTTTTCGACCTCCCAGAGGAAGCCTGTATTGATTTTGCAGCCAGGAGAGAGCAGTGCATGTTTCTCCCTGTAGAAGCTAGCAATTAGCAACTGCACAACATGGCCGAACCCGTCCGAGCTTGTGTTATTTGTGAAGATACAAGATTCGAATTTTTCTTTGGAACACCACCAGCATAGTATGACGCTAAGTTATTTATTCAAAGGCAGAGTATGAGTCGCTTTGCTGTTAGTCAAAAAGTTTGCATATCATAAATATATTAATGAGTAAGACTTATGACCCATCATTTTTCCCCCACCCACTCCTCCGACAAACTTCAGCCCCATGAAACAGGAGCTCAAGAACATTTTTTGCACAGAAAACGATCCACAAGGCATTAAATATACAAGAGTCCACAGAACAAGTAAATGATACCTTTAAGTCAATATTATAGCTGAAGTAGCAAGCTGAATGAAAGCTAAATTGTCTCATATACCATCCATCCATCCATCCATCAACTTCTAACATTTTCAGTTTTGCAAAAGACCTTTCAAGTAACAACTAAGTTCACACATCTCCCAGTACTCTTAAAATAAATAGTCCCATACTGCTGTCAGGTATTCTGGAGATCACAGTAATGTGCTGTGGAGGAAAAAGCCAGGCAGAGAAACACCATCAGGAAGTTATGGATGTACGGACACAGATCTTTTCACTTTCAGCCAAAGTTCGTAACCATTTGACTGCAACCTTTCTAAACAGCCTTTTAACCGAATTAATGGCCACAAATAAACTATTAAGTCCACCCACAATGAAATACATTTGCAGTTTTTTGTCTTCTCTCTATCACTTCGAACCATCCTCACCCACTCTCCCAAACCTCCATCACACTAACTACTATGCAGGCACACGTTCATATGCCAAACAGATAATTCTTCTCTCAAAACACTTGTCAGTGGTTTTTAACGGGGAAAAAGCACAGCGCATTAAGACTCTGGGTAAGCAAGAGTTTAATCAGAGGTCAGAGAGCACAAATAATATCCTTCTTCAAAATCTCTAATTAGGAGAGAACTTGTTGCTATCTGCACACCCCGCTCGCTGAACTACACTGATGGCTGATACAAAGTCATACAGAGAGAGGTGACGTATAAAAATCCTCTAGTTCCAACTGTGGTTGTTTCTGCTAATTCTTTTTTTTAATTTTACATGCCACCCTTTCTGATCGTCCCACTCCTGTAGTCAGAATCTCACATGTAACATTAACGTATCTCGGGATTTAGTAAATACCATTTGGCTGCTGAAAAAGTCAGGCAATCTTGTTGTTTGTTGTTTTTGAGCTTATGTGGCTTTTTTTTTCTTTGTCTCCTCCACAGCTGTAATGTGAATACTTGTATTGAGACTCTCAATATTTACACAAACTGGAAGCATAGGATGATGATTATGAGGTGAACTATAAAGTATTGAGATTAAGACTATACACGTTTTTTGACACAACCTTTGAAGCGGACACATGGAGGATTCTGGTAAACTCTAGTAAAGAAATAGGAGTACTGGAAGGATAATTAGAAATAAAATAACAGGAGTGAAGCAGATCTAATTATCAAACACAAACAAATAGCTTAAAACACAAAAATCAGACATAAAGGTGAACAAAAACTGCATTGTCTGTATGAATATATGATCGTTCCTAATATATGGGTTTTCTTTTTAATAGATTTATTACATCAGAGATATTTTTAAATAAGCAAAAATAGCATCTATAGGTTGCAGGATGGCACATCTCAAGGACTGGACTTCGGCAAACCTGGACTAACAGCTCCAGAGAAAATGTCTTAATGTTTGTCACAGAGCAGGTAGTGCAAAACGTAGTTGTTCTAGTAAAAGTGTTTTTTTTTTCACTCAGGTCAGCGACAAAGTTAATTATGGAAAGAACTTTAACTATAAATCCACTGTAGTTTACATCAGCAGTGGTGATAGATAGATAGATAGATAGATAGATAGATAGATAGATAGATAGATAGATAGATAGATAGATAGATAGATAGATAGATAGATAGATAGATAGATAGATAGATAGATAGATAGATAGATAGATAGATAGATAGATAGATAGATAGATAGATAGATAGATAGATAGATAGACAGACAGACAGACAGACAGACAGACAGACAGACAGACAGACAGACAGACAGACAGACAGACAGACAGACAGACAGACAGACAGACAGACAGACAGACAGACAGACAGATAGATAGATAGATAGATAGATAGATAGATAGATAGATAGATAGATAGATAGATAGATAGATAGATAGATAGATAGATAGATAGATAGATGCATGCAGTTACAGCATAGCCCATTGTCTCACACTTAAGCTAACATTATGTTTTGCTTAAAGCTGTCAACTTGAAACTGGGATTATGGGCCTAAAGGGATGACTAATGACCCTTGTTTATTGACTTGTTTGTTTCTAGCTAAGGAAAAGGGTGGAAACATTGTTAAAACTGACTCTACGTTTTGCACTTTCAAACATGGATACACCGGTTTAGTGAAAGATATAAACCATCAGTTCTAGGTTCACATAAAAATAAAAAAGTAATTTCAATATATTGTAGACCTGCTGTTGCTTGTAGGATTGTGGGTTTCTGTGGAACTATAAAGCAGAAAAACTGTGGTTTCGGTCCACATGTCGAGGTGTCTTCAGGCAAGATGCTGAGATATTGTGCGCTTGTGCGTGTGGGTGTGTATAATGGAGAATATCAAGAAAAAACCCAATGAGTGAATGTGTGTGGGAGAAGCTGAATTTGTAGTTTTTTATATGCAAATTCAGTTATTCTCACACATTTTTATTAAAAATAAAATAATTTAAGAAGATTGCTGAAATGGGAAATAAATCCATTTTTATATTTCTTTAAACCAATAACATGTGAAATATTTAGTTTTTTTATAGTGACTGGGGTTGACAATTTATTTAATGGTTCAATATCAGAACCACAAGCAAACAAGAGATCCAAATCCCAATTTTCTTAGAGCCAGATTCCAACAAAGCTGAAATGTTTTGTCCTTTCAGCACTTAACATTCTCGTCTTTTGAAACATGTTTCCTGGGAAACTGATTCTAAGATTATTCTTTTAAAGAGCTGACGTGGTGAGATGAAGCAGGCTCACTTTGCAGATGGAGGTGGAGGCGTCAATCAATCAACTAGACGTCACTTGTTTAGTTGTTTTTTATTACATGTAGGATTAAGAAATTAATTAATAAAAATGCACCTGTCAAGGTTGAAGGTTAAAAAATTATATAAAAGGGAAGAAAAAAAATCTTTGGTTGAATATAAAATAAGAGCATAGAGAAAACTGACAAATGCATGAACTAAACCCAGGGGTCGCCCCAATCCCTCTTGCAAGGAATGCCCCTATATTTCCTTTCCCAAGACTGATAGAGAAGGGTGTATTGGATTTGTGGAAAAAACAAAAATCAAAAGTGTAGTTTTACTCATTGGAATACTGTATGACTCATAAAGCCACAGTGAATAAAAATTTTGTTCTAAACTTTTTCTTTAAAAATTTGAATGTCCTCTTTGTCCCTATTCAACATTCGTAGTTTTACTCTCAGGGTTATCGTCAAGCAATAAAAAGAGACTTTTTGAAAAGACTTGTTTCAAGGTTGAGCTTGGCAAAACACTTCTAGGTTAGGCTAGATTGTGACTGTCACATTGCAAGGCCATTTTCTTTATTTCCCTCGTGATACATTAGACAGATCACTTTTTAAATTGTTTTTAAAGTGTTTTATAACTATAAAACATCTAAACAAATTATTTGCACAAAGTCACTAACAATCATTGTTTTTTTGAGTTAAGAAATGTTCTCTACTGGAACCATTGGAGGTTGCAGACTCCTCCATTCGTTTTTTTATTTTTTTTGTCAACATCCTGGCAGAACAAACAAACCATTTTGAGATAACGATTATCTTAAAAGAAACAGATTCAGACACTGAAACAGACCTTGCAAATAATTTGATAGACTACAGGGTTGGAGACTACAGTCTACCAATTTATTTTTAAAAAATGGTCAGTTTTATCTGTCTGCATGGTCTTGAAAAAGTATTAGAACCTTTTGAAATTGTTCACATTTTGTTATCTTACTACAACGGACCTGTATTTTAATGGTAATGAGACAAGCCATCACAAAGTGGGGCTTAATTGTGAAGTTGAAGGAAAGTGATACATACATTTCAGTATTTTTTACACAGAACAAAGCATGAGGTTTTCAGGATAACCCACTTGTCAGTGAATTGAACAGTTACTCTTCTTACTCAGTGAATTTCCAGTAAGCAATCAGATAATCCACAATTGAAACAATTTAGTTTTTTTTTCCTTTGTAAAGGAAAATGGAAACTTTAGCTGGCAAAAGGTTCAGAGCATCATCGCTGATTGCTCACTGCTTGGCTTCTTTAGCTCATGTGAACAAACCCAGAAACATTTCAACTCCATTTCCCCAGCCTTCTGTTAGTGTTACGATTTGATTTTTTTTTTTATTCCTGCTGCTATATACCATTATAGAGAGATCCTCTTGCCTGTGTGTTTCCAAATTTAAAATAAAATGAGCTTTTACAGGATATTAGAGACCAGCAAACAAAAAAAAGTGTATTATTTTAGCTCTGTTAGAGCGTGTTGGCACATTACATGCCAAGTAGCAGACTGATGTGTACATAGTAGCTCCTCCACGTAACATTTCCTGAAAAAAAAAACATAAATCAGCAGCAAAATGTATTGCCCTTTTATTAAAAGCAGAGGTTACAAACCAAATAATATGAAGCCATATCTCTACTTATTTCTGTTTTCGTAGCACTCCAGCTCCTCTATCTTGCTGCTTCAGAAGGATAGAAAAGCAGAAGTTTTTTGCTTCACTACTTCAAAAGACACAGGATTGTAATCATTTTTTTTTTCATCTTTGCAAAATGCAATACAGTATAGTTGAGTACACTCTAAATATTTCATTGCTGTTTACTCAAGATGTTACTTTAATTCTAGTTAGCAGAGGTTCCCCAGCAATAGGAACAAATGCTGCCAGTGTTTCTAAAATGTGCAGATCAGTGAAAAGCTGATTTCTCTGCAAATGTTAAAGTCTCACAAAACACATTCTGGAATGATTTACAACGCAGATTGTTTCCGCAAAATATGCCCAAAGTACCAACGGTGTGCCTGAACGGACATGTATAAATGATTCATGAAAAGGGAGGCATACAAATTTCACAAAGAACTTGTAATAAAAGAAAAAAGTGATGTTAAGCTGATTAATAAAAATGTTTAATAAATTAATTTAGAATCCATATTTAAATTTTGTTGCTCGTTCACTCATAAATCATTTAACAATTTTCCTATTGCAAATGTTTCTAAATTTTTTTCAACAGGCTTTAATAAACTGAAATTAGGATGGTCACTTCTTCAGGTTTTGATAGAATAATATCAAAGGGAAGTCTGCAGAAAATCATGGATGCACAAAAATAGCTTCCTCTAAAATATTCTCTCTCCAAATGTTCCCACCAGGTTTCAGTTTCATATTTGACTCACACTCTGAGCTGAAGCTCGCTCCAGTGTTTTGATGTTATGAAGTGAATGCTGTTCTACAGGCAATGCCATTTATTCAGAAGTCCACCCACTGTTCATGTTTTCTCCCTGAGGGTTTTCCCTCTTTCCAAGGTGATGGATAACATGCTAAGGAGAATTATTGTAAGCAAGGTGTCGGTAAGCAAGGTGTCAGTAAGCATCATGGCAATGCTAAAATGTTTGATTTTACGTGATGTAGCACATACCAGATACAAAAAAAGCAAATGTATTCATGACATGAAGAAATAATATCTTTCCAAGCTTTCCTTCAGGCTTTGAATGAAACCCATTTATCCGTAAATTACATCTCTGTTGGACAAAGCGTGGTGCCCCTGTCTGATCGGAGTTTGATATTATGTTTATAGTTATATTAGATCAAGGGTTTAGGAGATATTCAATACAAATGAGGAAAATATTGAAATGTTAAACTGCATGTCAGTTACCATAAAAAATAAAAACAATATATAATTTTGTCCTTGAAGCACAAAAGCAGAAAACATATACAACCATTAGTGATACCGCCGGTGAAGATGCATAAAACCCCAAAAATAGATTTATCTTTATTGAGGTAGCTGAATCTTTCACTGGAGAAAAAAAGATGATCACGTTTTAATTCGGTAACAAATATGTTGAAATTTAAGACCTTTCTCAATAATTAGTGGAAAATCCTTGTTGGAATTACAGGATTGAGTCTTATCTTAATAACTGCTTACCAGCTGTTGTTTTCCACTGATATTCTGATTATCTTTGGTGATGAGCTCCAAGTCTTTGAGATTGTAAAGTCTCCTTGACGTCACCCTGATCTTTAGTTCCTTCCACAGATTATCGATGAGATTAGTCGGGACCCTGGCTGGACTGCTCCTTAACATTATTGCTCCTGGTCAGAAGAAACGTGTTGATGAAATTAAAACATCACTTTATACCTATATCTGCCAGGGGTATGAATAAATTTGGGCTTCACCTTATGCATTAAACTTATAGTCAAAGGAATACATACAAGTTTAGCATGACTAGAACTGCAGACTAGCAAGGCTAGAAGAAGTCCACATACACGGTGATGATTGAGGTGACTGTGGTGTTTAACTTCTCCAAAGTTGACTGCTAGCAAGGAGAAGCATGTTGAGTTTCCATTTCAACTGTTTTAAGGCTTCTGCACACATTTTAAACAATGGCCCCGTTACCTGTGGAGATACGACTATGTAAATAAATAAATCTACAAACCTTTATCAATATGCCTGACTTAGTTTCAGGGAAGCATTGATACTACAGTCTGATTGGTTTTGATAGTGCATGCTGGCAGCACACACAAAGCTTCAGCAAACATATTTCAGCTATGATGACCTAGAGCAGGGTGCATACAGAGGCAAGCTGTATTAAGGATGATGGAGGTGAAGAATCAGTCACAAACATGATGTATTACAATTATTAACCGATGGGATAGTTACGTCCCCCAGATTCCATTGAGTTATTACTCGTGAGTACCACCAATTAGCTGCATCATGACCATGGAGAGGCCTCAAGCCTGCAAAGTAAGATCTGATCTCAAGATGGTAGATGTGCCCTTGCTCTGATAAGGGCAGATCCCTGAAGGTGAAGGATGATTCACAATCGTAGTCAGCTGCACGACCTGGTGGCAGCAAAAAGCTGAAACTGAGATGAATGACTTACCCACCCAAAGGGTCATCAGCAAACTTTATTTAGATTTATTTAGATTTTTAAAATGGTTTGATTTATAACACTTCTAAACTGAAATCACAAAAGGTTACAGTAAAAGTCTGAAAACGGTTTAAATTAGTACTTTAATTTTCAAAACAATTAATGAAAGATCTACATTAATAAAATTTACTGACCCATAACTGTCCCAAAAGTTTAATTTCAGTGAATGCAAATAAAGTAGATGACAGATTTCATCCTGAGATGAAGATAGAAATAGTGCATTAAACAGGATAATTCACATGTAACAACACTGCCCCCTGCAGGACAGATCTTATAAGGCAGCAAGATCTGAGCAGGCACAGCTGAAGTGGAAAGCTTTTCTTTACATCTGAATAAAACCTTATTTCAGGAAAATGAAAGAAGGAAGCAGGAAAACGTTTTTAACCAGATTCATCCAGAGTTTCAGTTTAAATATTTTAAAACGTAAATGCTATCCCTTTCTTAAAAGCAGGTCAGTGTCAAATCCAGTTTGCTTGATAAAGTAAAAAAGTGTCTTTTAAATCAGGGTCCTGGATCACAAAGCCAGGTGTGGATTCACCAATATCACAGGCTGAAATAGAGGTGTTGTTTTAAACAGCAGGTTCTTCAGAATTGATACAGAACGTCGCAAGGATCTAATACACAAAATAGCTTTTATTACCAGAGCATCAATAATCTGCTTAATGCCTTTCAGTTTTCTTAACTCACCCAGTGTAAAAAAAAAAGGATGCAAACAAACTTGGTCCTCTCCTTTTTTAGATGTGATGTGAAATGATGAATTAAAGTGGAATGAATTAAAGAAGCATCAGAAATTAATTACATTTTAATTAGTGTTTGATTTGGAGTTGTAAAACATAAATTAGGTGGAAACAAAAGCAAAGGATAATTTATATTAAAACACTGCAACGCATTTTGTCAGCACTCCTGTTAAAGATTGCTAGGAGACTATAAAAGAGTTCAGTCTTGTTAAATTTATGGCTTTGTAAATCCATGATAGATACCCTGCTGATAAGCTAATAATTGTTATAGAGGGCTATAAAGTAAGCTTTACAACTACAATTATTCCTCACTTTGTGTGACTCCTGAAAACAAACAACTAATGGATTAGGTTTTAGGTCAGATTGAAAAACATCTAATTTGGAATTAGTTGAAGCTAAAATTATGCCTGCTCCCAGCACGGCATGATAAATGCATAAGGTCTGAACGCAACATTAGAAGTTGATCAAAACAATTATATAACAAGTAAACTACAGCAGTAATAGCTGGCCGGTTGTTAATATTCCATCAATGTTATGAACCTCATTCCAGCAGCTTTAAATCTGTTTTGTTTTCCCTATTCCTACAGTAAAAGGGGCAAAAGAATGACAAAAACTGGCGGTTTTGGATAAATGTTGTGTAAATCCACTTGTGGGATGGAGGTAGAGAAAAAAAAGAGAGGGAAAGCACCCAGAGGACAATGACGAACTGTTCAGGGCCCCCTTTCCTTCTTTTCTTGTGAACAATGACAATGAAGAAGGACGTGAGTGGCAGTGACGGAGCAGAGGGGCGGATCAGGAGATGATGCGAATGCCGAAGTACTTCTTGAGTTGCTCCAGGAAAACAAAGGTGAGAACTGTGTGGGGAATCAAGCGGATCCCCGCTGGGACAAGGCCCTGCAACAAAGTGAAAGGTTTTAATTGATTTCTCCACTTTGATCTGACTGTGGTAATAACTAACAACACTGACTGCAGCACAAATAGCAGAGTAAACATTAAATGTGAACTGACAGCAGCAAAACCAAAAATCATTTCCATACATGTTTAGCTGTAACAAATTAATACAACTGAATGCATTCATAAAATCATTTCAGTCAGTCAAATTTCATTTAAGGGTGAAACTCATCATGTAGATCCATTGCACATAGTGCTGTCTTTAATGAATGTTGTCAAGCATTTATTTTTATTTTGGAGATTCCAGTTGAAGTTAATAAAAAGACCAAAATGCTGTTTCTCTGTGAATTAAAATATTCCACATGATAAATAAAGGGAAGGAATTTTAATACAGAAATGGTATGTTACGGCCTTGCAAACATGGGGAAGACTGCTAACTTGACAGTTGTCCAGCACACAGCCACTAACACTATCCACAAAGAAAGACATTGCTAAAGAAGCTGGTTGTTCACAGCGGGCTGTAACTGAATATATTAATAGAAAGTTGAGTGGAAGGAAAATGTGTGGTAGAAAAAGGCTGCAGAAATATAACCACAGCCGTGAGAAGATTGTGAAGCAAATCCAGTTAAAGAGTTTGAAGAAGATTCACAAGGTCTGGACTGTGGCTAGAGTCAGTGCTTCAAGAGACATGTATCCAATGACATGGACTTACAACTGCCCCCCTCCTTGTATTCCTTGTGCAGACAAGCTTTCTGGAGATGCCCGTTTAATTTTCCAGCAGAACTAGGCAACTGCTTACACTGCCACCGATACCTGCTTAGATGACCATGGTATCTTTGTGACTGATTGGCCACCTAATAGGCCTGACCTAAACCACACAGAGAAGCTTTTGGCGATCACCTCAGCAGTCCTACAGGTTAAACGCCTCCATGTCTTGTTGCATTTATCCAGTAAGTCAAGCAAAAGTCAAGAACCCCATCCAACTACTGAGTGTATGTACTGTAGCAGCACTGATTCTCGAGGCACGCTGTCCTGTATGTTTTAGATGTTTCCCAGCTTCAACACACCTGATTTCAATTGATGGCTGATTAACAGCCTTTTGCTGAACTGCAATCATCTCAATCAGGTGTGCTAAAGCAGGGAAACATCTAAAACATGCAGGGCAGTGTGCCTTGAGGACCAGAGTTGGGAAACACTGCTGTAGAGTACATGCAATTACTTTTCAGTTGGCCAACATTTCTGTATTAAAAATCCCTACTTTATTAATGTGATGTAATCTTTTAATTACCTTTTTTTAAAACGACATTTTAGTTATTTGAGAAGTGCCTGTATTTCAGTTATGCAGATTCAGAAAATGGTTGAAATCCACAATCAACTGAGATATACACACACACGCGCACACACACACACAAAAATAATTATATTTATGAGTCAGTGTGGAAAAATAAACAAGCTTCCACTGCACAGTTCAACTTTTTGATATACAGGTTAAATATTGTGTAATCGATTGATTTTTAAAGACACAATGAATGGAATCAAAGGCTATAACTTCAAGCCTTTTTATGTATCAAAGCTGCTGAGACAGAAAACAGCCATGGCTTCATAACTATGAATTTAATAGCTATCACCACTGTCTGTAAATCTTAGCTTTTTCCGATTTGAGATATCTGTCAAGCATCATTACTTTAAATATATGTGGGTCTAAATAATTCAAAAGATCAATTTAAGGTTCTACAAATGATAGAAGCATTAATTCTATACATGTACAGTTGGAATTAATAAAATAAAATAAAGACGTTACATGATATGATCCTACAGGATAGTTTCCTAGTACTATTTATCATTATATTCTCCAATTCCAGGAAGGCTGTTTCTAGGCCTGAGTTTTTTTTGTTTGTTTGTTGTTTTTGGTGGGAGAAAGTTTTTTTATGACACCAAATTAAAAGCTATGCATTTGCAAACAGATAATGTGCCACTTGCATTTACTGAGAAATATAGGGAATAAAGATGAATCCATGGTGGGATTCACAATGTATTTATAGGGCAGCTATTGCCACTACCATCCAGGTCTGAGGGATTTGGTTTACACACTATGAATGAGACTAAATGGTATTGGGCTATTTTTTTTTTACCTTGTAAAATGCCAACGGACCCAGCCTGGCTGTTTCTCGTAAGCAATGCAGCACCCCCTGCAGACACATGGGAAATATTATTAAAAGGGAGTTTAAACTGAAAGAGCAGACAACAAAATGAATGAGGAGTGAGTCGCTTACTGTGTATTCTCCTTTAGAGTTCATCAACCTTGTTTTGAGCACATCCAGAGGCTGACACAAGAACGTAGCGCAGCCTCCCTGCAGGGGAAACATTGACAGAAAAACGGGATTAAAAAGACGACCTGCAAACGACATTAAATCACAGCCAGAACTAAATTCTTACAGCTATGAAGCTGGAAAGAAAATGTGTGAGTATGTTGTCTCCCATCACGCCTGTGCCCAAGACGAGCTGCTTGGCCTGGTCATAACACGCCAACTGCAAACAAGTTCAAAAAAAGAAAAATAAATTACATTTGGGAAAAAAAATAAGTTTGCTCAACACTCCTTCACTTGTTCCCCACATTGAGGCTCAATAAAGTTAAAAAGGTTCATACATAGTTTTTTCTAAAAGCTTTTTAAACGTTATATAAAAAGGTCTTGCAAACCTCCAGTGCTGTCGATATTAATCAACGTTGATATTTGGCGCCCTCTTGTGTAAGTAGTGAAGAGGATTGATTGATCTCCCATAAGCTTTTTTTTTTTTTTTGCAAAAAAAGCCCAAATTACTTACATTTAAATAAGTTAACCACAGTTTGAGATTGGAGGACAGTCTAAAACATTTTGTCTCTGCTCCATAACTGCTGATGAACACTAAATCTGTATCTCTTTATTTATAATTGTCACAGGTACCATGAAATTAAGAAGTGCACTCCCATCAGTGAATCGTCCATAAAAAAAGTTTAAAAAGTTTAAAAAAGTAAAAACTACCTAAAACAGTGGCCTAAGCCCACACAGTCAGACAGCATATTTCAGCTGCAGGAAGCCATCAATAACACCAATTAGTGAACATTGTGAACGCCTAAACGTCTGATTTTTAATGTGACTTGCCTGCCCCACAGTGACCACTGCTCCCCTGCCAGATGCCATGGAGGCTCCTGAGAATAGTTTCCTTACACCTTCTGCATGGAAGGATATAGATCAGACGTTGATAGTGATGCCAGGAGGTGCTAAACACAAAGTGACAACCTGACTTGTCATTTACCTTCTCTAAACACTCTGTAGAGTCCATCAATGGCATGTTTATAGCTGCAAGCAAAGCACAGGTACAATGATGAATTACGAAGACTTTAAACACAATCTAGACAGAGCATTTTTCAACTTCAACACTCACTTTCTTCTCTGTTCTGGTGGGAGTTTCATGTCATTTTGCATTCTAGTGGGGTTAAAAAAAAAGACGTCAGATCCCATTCAACTCTCCTGCTATTACACACAAAAACTTTGGTTTAAAGTGAATTTTGTCATGTAGCATTACCTGACATTCACCAGGTCTGCTGGTGTTCCAACAAACCCACCAGTGAATCCTGTTGGCAGATAAAACAGAGTTGCTAAATAATCCTTTACAGCTGGCACTGTACATTTGAGTCTTTGTAAAAGAAGGAGGCAATAACGTGTGCGTGCGTGCGTGTGTGTGCGTGTGCATGTGTGTGTACCTCCAAACGCTCCCAGCAGGACCTTCTGATAAAAAGGCATTGGTCCTTTTCCAGTGTTACCCATCCTGTCTCTGACTGTTTCATAGATGGCAAATCTGGTGAGTGAGTAGGTAATCTGAGGAGAGACGCATTTAATTCATGTAATATTCAGTTCCAAAAGGAGGAAGCCTGGGTCAGTGGATGGAGAATAACTCCACTGAAGGTTAGCATGCACCTAATCAATTGTTTTGATAACATTTTCAGTATTTTAAAATAATTTTGTTATTCTTCATTTTATAGCCAAACATCCATTGCAACCTAAAAAGGCACAAGTTCTACTTTGTATTGCCTGTATTTTATAAAAATTGGACATAAACAAATACAACAAACTCACCAAAAGTCAGTTGGTTTCATGTTTCTGAACAGAGTATGGGTTGCAGTTACTTTCTTAAAAGAAAACAAAGCACCAACTCTCCTAAACAGCACAATAATAAACCTGGACCCTAACAAACTGCAGCTCCTATCAACTAAATCCTTTATATCGGGGCATTAATACAGACAAGCCTAATAAACCTACGTAATCTAACAGAGTCGTATGTTTCCTTCCAGGCAGTCTCTAGCAACATCTAGTGGGGCAAAAAAGTATTTGGCAGCCACCGATTGTGCAGGTTGGCACACTTAAAAAGATGACAGAGGTCTGTAATTTTCATCATAGGTATCATTCAACTGTGAGAGACAAAGCGAAAAAAATGCAGGAAATCACATTGTACACAATCCAATTTATTTTTACTTAAAAACCGAAGTGTTCCCAGTATTGGTCAATGCAATCAATAACATCAAGTAAATCGTTCTAATACAGGCAAAGAGAAACTACCAGCTGCAGTCATGATCACCAGCAGGAGGCTAATCAAGCTACACCTTGCTGAGAAAAACAACAAAAACATGCAAGAACCTTTATGACCATTTAGTAAAAAATCTTATCAATGTATGCATTTAATTTAAACCTTACCTGGTTTAGAAAAAAAAAATCTCTAAAAAAAGTTTGTATAGTTATTTTAAAATGTATTCAATAGATATTTACTCAATAGGGAAGGAGAATGTTTCAAATAAACCATTACAAACCCTAAATCAGTATGACTATATGTATATAATAGGTGTATAAAAACTTTTAAACTGAATTGCACAGATTTTGTTCTTCAGCAGGTTGTCAGGTTATCTGCAAGAGCCTCAAAGTCAGTTCAGTCAATAAATCAGCCTGGCGTGCTGTTCGTGGTGTTAAATACCCCTGATTTTCCCCCATTAATTTTCTTTGGAAACTGAATCAACAATTACAGGTGTAGATACGAATTAAGGAGAAAAATCTACAACACTTAAGTCGATGCTCCTCCACCAAATGTTATAAATTGTGAAAAAAAAAAACTGATTAAAAAACCTACCTGTCGACACAGGGAGGCAGAGAGGCCATTGTAGAGAGCCAACACCCCGTCATTCTTCACCACATGTAAGGCCATCCCGATCATCCTCTTCTTCACTTCCTGCTGTGTCTGCAGGTGGACCTGAAAAAATAAAGAGACCCGTATGTTGGAAATAAATATCAACCAACCACACACACACACCAATTTAGAGCCAAGACGGAATGTACAGAGTCATAAAAAGGTATCAAAAAGCCTACTTTTGCTCTAAGCAAAATCAGACGAGGTTTCCTGAATTTAAATGTTTGAGGGGGAGGGGGTTCTTTTTATGGTAAAACACCAACATAGATTATAAGCTTAGGTGAACAAAAAAGAAACATGTATTAAAGGCAGTCATTATGCTACACAAGAGTCCTCTACATGTCGTAACAATCTCTGTTGTCGGAGGGCCTCAGTGGTTTCAAAATGTGACCTTTGTTCTTTGTTTCGATGGACTACCTCAGCTTGAAAGTCACTGACCTCTTCAAAACAACATGTTTTTTTTTCTCTCATATTGCTGATCCCATTAAAGTGGTTTGCATGTTTCAGTTCGATGTTTAAACCAATGCAGCAGTTTTTGCTGCTCAATCTGACCCAATTCAGATCACATGAGCCTAATTTAGATTTAGGTCCCACCCTGAAAAAGTTGAGACAAAACAAAACCATCTAGTACAGTGTTCTTTAAATACTCAATATTTACCTGATTTCACTCAATATGACGTATCAGCTGCTCCCTAAGCTCTACTGTGTAAAGTATATATTGTACTTTTTATTTTGATACATTTACTCTAATATTTAATCAGTTAGACCAGGTGTGCCCAACAAGAGCTACTATCCTGCAACGTTTAGATGCATTCCTTCTGTAACACATCTGAACCAAATGTAATAGCTGGTTATAGCAGGCATCTGAGCTGCATGACTGAATGATGAGTTAATTTGGGTGTCTTGGAGAAGGGATAGTAGCTCTCGAAGACTGGAGCTGGGGAAATGGTGGGTCAAGCGCTCATTTTGTATTTGGACATTTCCAAGTCATAAACTTGAACTGGAACGGCCTCCTGAAGTCCGATTTCCATCTTAGAACGTTTAGAGTTCCTCACCAACCCGACCTTCAAAATCTAACATGGCTGCTGCATTATTTATATCTATTTAACATGTTGCAACAGTGTTCTAAATAATGGAGAAAAACATAGGTCAATAAGCCCAACAATGAGCAAATCTAATGTTTTTGGAATCCAGTAAAGATAGATGTAACAAAATTCTGAACATAAATATAACTTCTGACTACTGACATAGAGGTACCATTATTTTTTACCCACTTTGCAACCCATCACCTCGTGGATTTGCAACACAAGAGAAAGAGAGTTGTGGTTAGTGTTCCAGCCTTTAGAGGCAAAATATTACGACGCTGTTGCAAAACATACCTGTGAAACTAGGTGAACGCGGTGTTGCACTAAACTGCTTTGCTTTCTGCCTTTGTTATGTGAAAAAGAGTTTCACAGAGGTGGGTTGAAACTAAAGATAAGTGATCAAACTAAAAATAAGCAATGGGGGGAAAGAAAGGCAAGAAAAGCAGGTTGGAGTGATTTAAGCAATTTCTTAGACATTGTCTTAACAATACAAAGAGAATTGTATTTAAACCACCATTGAAAAAAGTAGCTTCATAAAAAGTTTTGTTTCATGGAACAAAAAACACCGATGGCAATTATTTCTTTTGCCTTTTCACTAGTTAAAACGTGGTTTATTTTCCATATATACATTGTTGTTTAAGAACACTTAAGCATATTTAGCTTCTTACATGTGTGAAAAATATATTATTTTCATAAAAAAATTTCAATAACATTCACAAATGGATCTAACCAAGCTGTACATTTATAGATTTTGAGGGGGACATTTATTTCATTTGTGGACGTTATCCAAACAACTGGATTGTTTTATAACCATTTCATTTAAATAACAGACCAAAGAGAATTACCGTTTAAAGCAACCAACATCTGAACTGGTCCCATCTTTAATTCATTTCTTTATGTCAATGTTTGTGCTGTCAGCAAAGCACTATGTAACTTTAAAAAATTCTTAAATTTGAAGTCAGACACATTTGAAATTTTTTACAAATCCTGTTCTATGTTGGCATGAAAATAAACACGACTCTGCAATCTTTTCATTGCGATAACTGGACTGAAATGCATCCTTTTCAGCAATGTGGAAAGTGGACACAACACTATGTAACTCCTTATTTTAAAGCTACAAAGTCCCAATCTGCCTTGGTGACAGACAGGTTACAGAGAACAGATCAGGCAGTACTTTTCTCTGTTATGGGGCCTCATTACGTTTTCAAAGAATCACTTCTTAAAACTAGGTAGATGTCAGAATAATTTTAACAACAAAATGTTAAGTTGTTGAAAAATTGAGCCAATAAAACAGGTGTAATGTCAGTCCTAACATCAAAGGTATTTTAGCGGTATTGAACTTGAAATTCTTAACATCATGTGGGCTTTAAAACTGGGTTGTGAACATTTCGATAATTACGTCTATTTTTATTTGAACTCTTGAGACTTTAAACCCATCTGTGATGTTTACATTTTGTGAAGGTGAATGAAAGCTCTTACACAAACCCCAGAGTTAAACATGAAATACACCTTGCAGATAGGCCTTCTTAATGATAGCTGCTCAGTATTGACCTTTTATAAAAACAGGCAATTTACTGTAATCGAGTTGCAAAAACAGTGAAGCACAAAAAAAAACGCTATTTATAATCTCAAGAATAATGATTTTGTCTTTTTTAAGCAAAAGATAAGTGCAGCAGGCTTCTCTCAGCCAGCTGACCTGCAGTGCCAACAACAGCAGGTGGGGGAGGGGCAGCATCTCTTACTTTAAACTAGACATTTATTAGCTATCAAAATTGAGTTGTACCACAGTTCTAGTAAGTTTTGGTTTAAAAACAACTAAACCCTGCGATGGACTGGCGATGTGTCCAGGGTGTACCCCGCCTTTTGCCCCTTGACCGCTGGAGATAGACACCAGCCCCCCCTCAACCCTGCATTAGGATGGACGGGTATAGAAAATGGATGGATGGAAAACAACTAAACCTTTCTCTTATACAGTAGAGCTACACAATATATCGCAAATAAACGTCATTGCAATATCAACGTGTGCAATATTCACATGCCAAAGGACTGTTTTGAGTGCAGTAATTGTTTAATATAGTGGCTATGACTCCAATAGAAAAACATTCAGTCAGTTGGACAGAGTCTCACGGCAGCAGATGTTTGCACCGGTCACTAATGACCTTTCCCAAAATGCTCAAGGTCACAGTGTAATGAAAGAACAGATAAGAAAGCGAGCAAAGACGAAAATAGACATATATGGCAACCAATATTATAACTGCAATATTTACCAATATCATTACCAGCACAAGATTTTCTAATGTTGTACAACCCGAACAATAAGAATAAATCTACAAATACAGACAAAAACCAAAACTAAGATCAGGGCAGGGTAATTGTCAACAAGATGGCAGGCTGGAGGTGCTATTCAAGCCATCTCTTGAACATTCCTGTATTTTTTTATATCGTAATATAAATTGCAGAGTTAGAGGGAAAAAATGCCATGTCAGCCCAACTGAATCTGGCTTAGAGACATTTACTACAATTTTACTAGAAAGAACTTCAATAGTTTGAAAACATTTCTCGTTGTACTGTTTATACACTCAAAAAAGATCAAACAAGAATAATATTGTTCGCAATAAGACAATTTGCTTGGTCACAACATATTACATTTGGGGGCTGTTTATTAAAATATTTTTGCTTGAGTCCATTTATAAACATCTTAATAAAACACATGGCATGGATGAGATTATTATAAGTACTCAATGTTACTATTGCAGCATTAGGAATATTTGTTGATATTCTGTTTTGAATGAGAGCAGATAGATAATAATGACACACATTTGTTTTCTATGTAAATACTGTGGTGTTTTTACACTACGATTCTCAAACCTGCCCATGCTTGATCTCTACAGCTAGAGGTGGCTGGTCACTTTGACAGGTTCTCAATAACAGGACTTTAAACTGTAGCACACAGTTTCACATAAAGCACTACTCTCAAATGAATGGACATTTACTTTTCAGAAGCATGAGCTTGGTGTGTAAATGTCCAGCTTTCCAGCGTCACAACATGCAAGTGGGAGCAAGCAGAAGGCATTTCAGAGACCAGTTCAACTGCAGTCTGGTAATTACCTTTCTTCACAGTATAGTTACACACCACATGATTTCCTGAGCGCCAGTTAGTTTATTTGAGTCATGTGTTAAAGTCTGTAGAGTAATCAAAGAGGATTGAGACATTTTGGTATAGATTAACAGGACTATTGTGTCTGGGGAAACCTTGGGCTGACTTATGCCCTCGATCAGGGGTCAGCAACTTTTACCATCCAAAAGAGACATTTCTTCTGTGTCTTGCCAAATTACATTGTCAAAAGCCACAAAGATACCATGATTACATCAAGAAACAACATTTCTCTACATTTTTAGAATAAAAGGAGAAGAATTCAATTTACAGAACTAGATTAGCTCCGTTGTAGGAATACAATGCAGAGATTGCCCAGAAAAACTGCCAAAACAAGTAATTTCAACTTAATTTCCCTCTGGGATCAATAAAGTATTTTGGTATTTGAAATGAATTTTCTTTACCTCTGTAAAAAAAAAAAAAAAAAGTTTGTTATTTTTGGCCAAAGTTATAAACAGCCACTATGGAGGCTCTTAGGAGTCGCAGGTTGCAGACCCCTGTCCTAGATTCAACTTTGCACATTCCACTTTTTACGGTGAAACTCTATGAACTCAAGTTCCCCACCAAGTTAATAATGATCTACGTGTTGAAGAAGTGAGGTATGGCGACATATAGCTGATTTGTGCAGCAACAGCTGGGACCGGCAGTGGCCTGGCGCTCAGGCCAGCTCTGTGTGAGCATTACGGAGCCCCTCACCTTGAGGAGATCCAGAGGATGCGTGCAGCATGCGGCTCCGCAGGAGGCCAGCCCCCCGAAATACCACCTCGACATCCGTTTCTCAGTCATGATAACACCCGCCGGCTCTCCCGTCCTCCTTCCACAGCACTGGGACTCGCCACGGCCCTCTTGTCGCGCCTGCAGTGCGGGTCTGCGCAGACCTGGAGCTTCCAGCTGCAACCAGCGGATATAACCTACAGCACGAGGACGACCTCGTTAATCTTCAAACATTCCGATAAAGGAGAGCGCCTTGGAGCGGGGACTTTCACGTCGCGAGACCAACGTGCACGCGAGAGCTCGTTGAGGCTACGATGTGCGGCGCAGCAGGAAGCAGCTGTAGCACCGAGGGGAGAGAGGAACCCAGCCAATTGACTGTGTGGACGGGGGCGATGCCTACCTACCAGCTCCCGCTCGGTGAGGAGGTTGAACTCCAAAGGTCGACAACGTAGTATGACAATGCAGAAATTTTCTGCACACAATACGCTCGCGTACTCCTGTTTCACCACTTTTAGATGTCATGTGCTTTTAAAGTGACACTCATCCTCTCCGATGGCATGGGGGTGATGAAAATTAACACTGTCCCTTTAAGAGGACAACTGTTCCCAGGAGAACAGAAAGTAACCCTGAAAAATGGGGTTGGTGTTTGGTGCTCAGCATTCGTTGTGGGAGCATTTGGTTTCCTGTGCTGTCAGCTTTAATGCTGCCCATCTTATAAATGTTGCAAACTTTGTACATAAAATAAATATTTATGTTTTTGACAAATTGTCTATATTAATTTGATCACATTTAACTTGATGTAACATCAGCAGAGCAAATACATTGTACAAAAATTTAAATTACTAGAAAGCAGTTGGTTTAAGGGTATATTGTTTTATGTAAAGTTTTAAATTTATAAATTGTTTAGTTTATTATTTAGTTTTCTTATCTCTACAGACTGTCCTTATGTTGTTTTTCTTGGAGAGAAGTGACTTCTTCACTGCCCTTTTTGACACCAGGCGAGCATCCATTGGCCTTTCATTGAATGCAGAAACACCCACACCTGCCTACTACCATTCTTCAGCAAATCCTGCATCATTTGCAAAAAAGTCCATTAGTTGAATTTGATTGCAGAGACAATCATGGCCCTATAGGTGAACTCCCTTCTTTTGTTTCCCAGAAACTTAACTGAAGTTCGGTACATTGTAGGTTTGGCTGAATCTTAACTAGCACTATCTCTGTCCATGAAGCCCCTTTGATGCAAAGGAATGGTAGCTGTACGTTTCCTTGGAGGTAACCACGGTTGATAGAAACACAGAGATTTAAAGTACTTCTCCCTTTGATTTTGTATTTTAGTAGTGTTTCATCTGTTTATTCTTTGTAGCAACCTGAAAATTATGCAAACTGCTCCATTTAAAAACTAATACAGTAAAGATTCTGTCAATCTCATAACTTTTAACTGTGGAACTGACAGTGTAACACAGAACCTGAAGCTGATAGTCAGGTATGTTAGCTAAGATGAAAAAATGTCACTTAGTTGGTTGTTTGTTACTCTCACATAGCTTATATGTTTATGACTGAGCCACCAAACGTTACATTTGCGTGAGCATGTTTTATGAAGTGTGAGTAAATCCAACTGTGTGATGCATTTTGTTTTTAGGGCAGTTTTTATTTTTAAACAAAGAGTAGATTATTACACAAACATTAAGATGACAGAAGCGAAAGCCTTTCAGGGATTTTGGGCTTTTACTTACTGTAACAATTGGGTTTCAGATACCTCCATTTGATATCAATAAATTAAAAATACTTTCAGCCCAGTCCATGTTGTAACCATCATGCTGGAGGTGTGTTTTTAGATAAAGTGGACTCACCTTTCTCCTTTTTACCTTTTTCATCAACAGGGTAATTACAGTCATTGTCAGTCCAGTTTCCTAACTTGTGATCCGTATCTTCATAAGTGACTTCATATGTTGAGCAAGAAATTTATGCTGCAATGAATAGAAGTCAAAGACAGTGGGATAGGGTAATATGAGAGATTATTAAAAAAGTAGTTAAAATTCCAGTAAACACAAATAATGGCGGTCTTCCGATCACCCCTAAATTCTAATCACTTGTTCCTGGTCCCGTTGCAGACATTTCTTGAAAATGTCATAAAAATCTACCTGTAACTTTTTGAGTTATGTTGCTAACTAACAAACAAACAAATTAACAGACCCTGGCAAAAGCATAACTTCCTTGGCGGAGGTAATAAAACAGTGACTTTATTAGACTCCTCTTAACAACAAACCCTTTTTTTAAATGTTCCACAAATGACAAATTTGGTACCACAAACAATGGATCCTATGAGTGGCTTGACTAAGAATTGTCAAAATGACTGATGAATTATGTGGCTGATCAGAGATGATTCTGAGAGATGTTTTTCTGACAGAAACTGTGTTTTCAAGATGGAATTCAAGTGCGTTCCACACATGTAACGTAAGTAAATTTAAGCATACGTAAAAGCAAGTCTCAATCGATGAAATGGTACACTGTTTCCTGAAAAGTTGAATGAGACACGAGCTGCAGTGTGAATACATTTCTCTGTTTACGCTTTAAACAGTACAGGCTGAAGGTGGCGCAGGCTCATGATCATGTTGATTCTCAACAAGAGAAATGAGGGTGAAAATAAACTTGAAGTTGTTCTTCATTTCAGAAAAAGGGAGACTGTTGGTGTTATTGGGAATAACAAACCAAATTTGAGTAATGTTTATGTGTTTGACCTTACAGACAAGTGTCAGTATGTTATGGAAAGAATGGTGCAGCAAACAGAACAAACAAACAAACAAAAAAACAGACAGACAGAAATTTTGCTCAAGCTGTTTTTGTAGAAATGTCCAAAAAAGGTATACTTTCACTGCTATGAGCTGACAATCATAGTGGAAAAAAAAGTTCATTTTAAAATTATAGTAGTTTTACATCCATTGTATGTATGTAGGCTTTGTCAGGTGTACTTTGCTTTTTGTTTTTATGAACACTTTCATTTTTGCTTCTTAAATAACCCTATAGCATAATATGTGTGGAATCTATGATTTAGTATAGTTGAGATTAGATATAAATACCCCAGTAAAAAAAAAAAAAATCCTTAAACCCAAGAATTAGTTGACGACGTAGTTTCTTTGTGCCATGAAAATATTCTAGAGCTTGTTTGCACGTAAAACCTCTGCAGTAAAAACAATGGCAAGTGCTGACATGTGTGGCACTTACTCAACCGAAACTAGATCACACGCAGGTAAGCCTTCCTTATTCACTGCTGTGAGTTGGTTAATTTTGGTCAAACAATGAAAGAGAAATGGACTAGCAGTAAATACATCAAATCAAATCAAATCAAACTTTATTTATGAAGCGCTTTTCATACAAGAAGTTGCATCACAAAGTGCTTTACAGATTAAAATGACCCCACATAAAACCACCTTCCCTTCCCTCCCCCACAGATTTAAAAGCATGGTCACAGTTATACCCCCCTCCCCCCAACCCATCTCCCATGCACACACACAGTTAAAAGAAAAAGTAAAAAAGGACATTGGGCCGAGTGCAGATGAACCATGCAAGGAAACGCCATCAGAGGAGCCATCTGCCCCGGCAGCAGTAGATTAACAGCAGCAGCCGAGGCACTGACACAGGGCACCCAGTGGAGGCAAGGCCAAGACCCCCACCTCCACCCAAGCTCCACCTGGAGAGCACCCAGGCAGCTACAGCCGACCACCGCTCCCGGGGCAGAGGGCTCCCACAGAGGAAACACTGGAACGGGGATTAAGTTAAATTAAAGTATAAAAAGAAACGGTAAATTAATGTGCTAAGATTGAAAAGTAAAACTGATAAAAATATAATCATATAAAACATCCAAAGCAATTAAACAAACAGTGATAAATAATAATCAGTTAAAAGCTAAGCTAAAAAGGTGAGTCTTGAGCCTGCTCTTAAAAACATGAATATTCTCTGCAGCCCTGAGGTTCTCTGGCAGCCTGTTCCAGAGATGAGGGCCATAAAACTGGAAAGACGCTTCGCCATGCGTGTGTGTCCTGACTTTTGGGGTGACAAGGAGACGGCTGCCAGAGGAGCGCAGAGACCGCGAAGGTTTATATGGTAAAAGCAGTTCAGAGAGATAAGAAGGCCCAAGACCATTAAGACACTTAAAAACCATTAAAAGAACCTTAAAGTCGATCCTGAAATGTACGGGGAGCCAATGCAATGATTTTAAGACCGGTGTAATGTGCTCCCGCCTCCTGGTCTTCGTCAGGACACGTGCTGCTGAATTTTGTAGTAGTTGTAAACCTGATATACTCTTTTTGGGAAGACCAGAAAGCAGGGCATTACAGTAATCAATTCTACATGAGATAAAAGCATGCATCAGTGTCTCCGTATTGGCCCGAGACAGAATGGGGCGGACTCTGGCGATGTTCTTTAGTTGATAAAAACCTATTTTAGTGATATTTTTTATGTGAGGAATAAAAGTCAGCTCAGAGTCAAAAATCACGCCCAGGTTCTTCACTTGTAAAGAGAGATTAAAAGACAGTGATTGTAGTTTTGGTAAAAGTTTCTCTCTCTGAGCCTCAGGACCGATGACTAAAACTTCAGTTTTGTCCTGGTTGAGCTGGAGAAAGTTTTCTGCCATCCAGGATTTAATGTCTAAAATGCAGTTAAAAAGTGCATCCATTGGCCGTGTGTCATCGGGAGACATGGAGATGTATAACTGTGTATCATCAGCATAACTGTGAAAGTTAACTCCATGTCTCCTGATGACGCTGCCAAGAGGGAGCATATAAAGGTTAAAAAGCACTGGGCCTAAAATTGAACCCTGGGGCACACCACATGTAATCCTATGGACCCTAGAGGAGCAGGTATCTAAACTTACCATAAAAGTCCTGTCTGTGAGATAGGATGTAAACCATTTATGAACAGCACCAGAGAGGCCGATCTGTTTTAAACGGGTTAAAAGAATAGTGTGATCCACTGTATCGAAGGCAGCACTTAGATCCAGTAGAACCAACACTGTCACCTTCTGAGCGTCATAATTTATTCTAAAATCATTTAAAATCTTCAGAAGGGCCGTCTCTGTGCTGTGGTTCACCCTAAAACCAGACTGAAATTTCTCCAGGACATTGTGCTCATTAATAAAATCATTAAGTTGAATTAAAACTAGCTTTTCTAAAACCTTGCTTAAAAATGGTAAGTTAGATACCGGTCTAAAATTATTAAAATCATTAAAATCTAAATTGCTCTTCTTCAGCAGGGGCTTCACTTCCGCCCCTTTAAAGGCGGCAGGAAAGACCCCCGTCTGAAGGGAGCAATTCATCATGGTTAAAATCTCATCCCTAAAAGATTCATAAAATGGCTTAAAAAATGAAGTGGGAATCGGGTCCAAAACACATGTGGTGGGCCTCACTGAGGAGAAAACTTTATCAAGAGTCCCAGCTTCTACCAGGACAAAACTGTCCAGCGTTTCCTCTGGTAGAGACACACATTCAGATTTGTCTAAAACCATGTTACACTGAGAAGATAAAATATTACATCTGATGGTGTCTACCTTCCCTCTGAAGTGGTCTGCGAACTCCTCACAAAGAGTGTTTGAGGGGGTTTTCTGAAATGCATTAGTAGCTCTGTTAAAAAGTTTATCAATGGTGGAAAAAAGGATTTTAGGATTATTTTTATTGTCTGATATGATTTTTGCAGAGTAAGCATTTCTTGAATTTCTTACAGCATTATTATAGGATTTGAGAAGTTCTGTGTATAATTGATGGTTTATCGTGGTTTTATTTTTTCTCCATTTTCTCTCTGCCGCCCTGCAGTCCCTCTTTAGTTTTTTAAGATTGTTATTTCTCCATGGCGCTGCAAGTTTTGAATGTGAGCGTTTCACTCTAAGTGGAGCCAGCAGGTCAAGAGCGGACTGAAGTCTTCTGTTAAAATCACTGACGATAAAATCACAGGGGGCAGGTAAGAGAGTAGGAGGAAACTGACAGAAGAATAAAAACTAAATGTCTTTTTAGATGGAATCGGGGGACTCAAATGCCAAAATGGTCACATGTTTGAGCAAACGGATAAACAGCAATAAAACATTATAATAAATGAAACCTGCATGTATCCAGTCTGGTATGAAATTTAGTCAAGGCATCAGATGTGGCTCTTTTATAGAGACAGTGCCCTCAACAAAACAGTCATGAAGTGACTGCTAGTTAGTGTCTACTGCCCCCTAGTGGAATATATCTGTTATCACAACTTATCCTGATTCAAAATCTAAAATCCTGGCCTGAAATTGTGATCATTTAGACCTACTTCTGAATACATGCTTTCATAATGACTAAATGTCTTTCACGTGGATGCTTAGATAACTTTTCACATGTAAGGAAAAATTATTTTGATGCAACCAGCAAAGATGTAACAAATTATGTAATTTGTATCATGTAAATGTTATTTGTGAACGACACCTTCTGCTTTTACTTTGTGCCAGAATCTGTGCAGAATTAAGATTATATTGTTCGGAACATTAAAAACTAAAAGTGATTCTGGTAAGCTTTTGAATTACACGATAATAAAAAAGAAGCAAACATTTTGCTATTTTACTCATTATGAGCATACATATCTAAACAATTGGCTGTCAACAATCTATATGAACCATCTGCTTTCAAGGCTGTAATTATTATGCAACATATGGCTTCAGTAAATGTTAAAGATAATTGGATTAACAATCTTAAATTTATTGTGAGTTTGATCTCATATAGACTGCACAGTTAAAGCCTGTGAGCCTATGTCTCCCACAGTTCTAGGAGCTTATTGATCAGATGAAACCCTCTGACTTCCCCCATGATCCTATTCTTCCTAACCTTTTTAAAGATGTGCTTTATACCATAGCAGTATTGCTGCAAGTGTGGTCCCTGGGCTTTAAAGCATGTTGTTGTGCAACCTTAGATTTAAAAAACAGGATTTTTTTTCACATTTTAGCTCAAATACCAAACTGTCCCACCTTTCATAAATATTGTGAAGATGTATTTTTATACAACAAAATAAATTTTTCCTGATGTGTTTCAGTCCAGTTTTAAAAAAAACAACAACTTTACTGCACATACTCTGCTCTTTTAAAGGGATTTAATGATTTATTTTAGCTACGGATGTTTGTCCTTGTGCTTTTAGACCTTACTGCACTGTGTTTCTGACTTGGGAAACATTTGCTAAATGAAACATTTTAGCAACTACCTCTCAAAATCTGTCAGCTGCTCACAAACATAAACATTAGGAAAATAAACTTTTGTCAGAATAATAATTAAACAATAAACCAAAGTCAAGAATACAAAATCATTATTCTTTTTTTAAATTGTTTTGCTATAACATAACCTACTGCTACTCAAAATAATTAAATTTTCCATAAATTATTTCATTCAAAAACATGCTTTTCATAAACTCACAGTACATCACAGAGGAGCAGCAATAGTTGATGAAAGAATATTGTTTATTAAGGATAAAGCCACACATTACAGAGCCAAAACAATGTCAAAAGAAAATGTAAACAGAGTAAACACCCACACATATTTTCAGCAAAAACAAAAGTGTATACTAATGTACAATGCATACAGACCACCCACACACATGCAAACACACACACACACACACACACACACACACACACACACACACACACACACACACACACACACACACACACACACACACACACACACACACACAGGCAGAGGCAGAGGGGAATCTGAGAAATGTGAGCCACGTGCATAAGTGGCCATAGAAACATTTAAAATCCTCCCACGGTTCATTTCAGCTCTTACTCCAACTCAAAGCCCTTAAGTTAGAAATCCTTTAGGTGCATTCATATTTCTACAACTTAACATGCATATAAAATTGTTTATGCTCTTGGCAAATTTAGATTTAAAATTATTTTTATTCACACAAGCAGTTTGTTTTCAACAGGAAATGAGACAGGCATCTTAAATCACCTTCAAGCACCTTCAATTAAAGCACCTTGAATTACCCTGTTGTTGAAAGTGTGCTGTACAAATAAAATCGCCTTGCCTTACAAAACATAATATGTAAAAGCAGCATCAATTTGGGGGAAAAAAATATTTTACATTTTAATAAAAAATGGCATGTTCAAAATTATTTACATCCAGATTTTAGATCGGAGTCTTGCTGGGTCACAACCAAACATTAATAATATTTCAAGTCAAAAATCTGCCAAGAGTATGAACAATTTTTAGCTTAATATAGTTTACATTTTGTTTAGCATATATCTTCATCTTAAGCATCAATGTGAGTAAGACATAACTCTAAAACTTTAGTACTGCTAAGAAGCCCCATATAGGAATGTAGATAGAACAGGACATGAAATCAGCCTGTTTCGAAGAAATGTAACTTATCATTGCAAAAAAGAGAATAATACTTCCATAGATGGAGTTTTTACATGCATGTAATTGTAAGCTGTGTATTTTACAGTCCAACAAAGTGATCTCATACAAATGATTTTTCCTGCTGCTTCACCTCTCCTGCTGCCCCCGTTGATGGGGTGGGCTTTGCTGTGACTCCAGGTACGGGCAGAGCTCTTCCTCCTGGTGCAGAGGAGCCGACGTGAAGGAGAGCTCCCCCCAGCAGGAGCAGCACGCTGGCGCCCCAGCCCAGGTACAACGCGGGCCCCAGTTCTCTCTTTAAAGGCGCTGCAACATTTGGATCATAAAAGTCCCTGATGGTAGCATAGGCAGTCCAGCAGATGGGCGTCAAGTAGGCGAGGCCGGCCACAATGAGGAGCACCCCTGCTATCCTGGCCAGTCGGGCTTTGGAGCCCTGGTTACTGTCGCCCATGCAGTGCGTACACTTGGCCCCAGCTACACCGAGCATGACGGCCAGAACGCTGAGAAGCAGGGAAAGAACAGTCAGACCTCGAGCTGCCTGGGCAGACGTTGGGAGGGCCAAGGTGGAGTCGTAGGCCTTGCACTGGATGTGGCCTGTGGTCTGAGACAGGCAGTTCATCCACAGACCCTCCCACAACACCTGGGCAATCACCAGCTCTCCCCCGACGAAGGCCGAAATGCGCCACATTGGAGCCGCACACACCAAAGCCCCACACACCCAACCCAGTAGGGCCAGCACCAAGCCCAGCACCTGGAGACCCGTTGATGCCATGGTTGTACAGGAAAGCTTCGCTCTTTATGGAACCTCCTGACTTCAAGCCTGAGATCCTCACTAATAAGATAACGACTGATAGGAACCTTTTATTCACTTAGTTCTTGGTCAGTCAGTAGATCTTTAATGTCTCCTTTTCCCTTCAGCTCCCATCAACTATAGAGATGAAATAATCTGTTAGAGAGTGTAGTTTACAGCAACACATCTTCACTTGAATCTGTGCTACTCTTTGCTTGTCAAACTTACTTTATTCAGAGGTCCACAGGCGTCTCGATGATCCTCTGTGTGCTTCCACATCCACAGTCCCTCCAGAGAATAACAGATGTCAGAAGTGGTGGCTCTGCTGTTTTGACAGGGCAGCTTGTCTCACTACAGCTCACACAGTGTGGTGTGGGAGGGCAGCAGCATAATATTGCATACTAACTATACTCATACAGAAAACACAACACAGCTAGTTAGTTAGACAAAAAATGAAAGCCATTCCATGACAGCTGAAGGACACTAGGACACTTTGTTACAGATTCAGCTGGCAGCCACTATGCTGTCATCGCATGAACTTGGAGTGGGCGACGAAAGGGTGAAAGATGAAGGTCATTTAGAAGCTGTTACACATGTGTTGATCCCAGTGAGAAGATCAATTTAATCTATAGAGGACCTTAAAGAAACAGTCATACCCCAGGACTTTTCCATATTTTGTCACCTGAAAACCAAAATTCCTAATGTGGTTTAGTTAGATTTGATTTGATAGACCAACACAAAGTAGTGCATTATTGTGTTGTTGTTGTTTTTTTAATAAATTAAAATCTAAAAAATGTAGTGAGCATTTGTATTTAATCCCCTTTGTTCTGAGTCCCCTTAAAAGAAATCCAGTGCAACTGAATGTCAAAACTCATTTAATGAACATAGTTCACCATTATGGAATTTATTTTCAGTAGAAATCGAATTGTTTTGAGGTTTGCTAGAGAACATTAGTGAGCAAATACTAATGCAAAGGCAAAAAAACAGCAAATGGGTCAGGGCAAGGTTTAAAGCAGTTGTGAGAATATAAAACAATAGTCCAGCAAAGTAGCCAAGCAGCTGATATAACTGAATTAAAATACTATTTTGCCTGATTGAGTCACTTTCTGTGTGAAACATGTAAACAGAAGAAACCACATTTATTTTGCTACCCTGTTGTAAGCTGATATTGAGTTTCTGTATTCATTAAGAGTCAAAGGCAGCAGTGTTTAGTGTTTGCTCTTTCAACATGCCTTATTGAGCTTGTTCTTGAAATTAGGTCAAAGCTCAGATGAAAAGGCCACCTGCTTTTCATAAGTCTGGAATTTAAACTTTTTTGTTATAAACTGTTCTATGAGTTTCATTTTTCATGAAACAGAGGCATACAGGAACGTTTCGTTTCACTGGAAGAGTGTTTAGCTAACGAGGAAAAAGGGAGGGACAAATAAACTAAATGACGGAGCAATAGGAACGTAGGTAATCAGATAGCAGGACGTTAGAGCCAAGTGCAAACCTATTTTTGTGGTTTTGAGTCCGATTTGATCCTGATTCCATTTTCTGGTTTTATCTTCATCTTTTATATAACATGGATTCATCCTCACAGAAAGGTTAGTATTTCTTATTTTCTAAATTATGTTGTAGCTTATTTTTGTTTTTTTCTTTTCCTCTTTTAAATTGTCCGTAGTTTAAACCTTCTGATTCTAAATCTGATTTTGACTTTTAATTTCTCAACACATTTTGTTTTGGGCTGTTGTTAAAGACCTGATAATTGTCCTCCTGGGGAAACAGGATCCGTTAAAAGTGCAACAGGGAATACCATCCTGAGCAGGGACGCTTTTGAAGCAGACATGTCTCCCTCCTCTGTGAGGAAGGAATGCAAAAAAGAAGTAGTCCACTTGGATGACCGAACAGTGACTGTCATTGACACTCCTGGGATGTTCGACACATTCGATTCCTGAGAAAGAGCTGAAAAATGAAATAGAGAATTGTATCCTCCTGTCTCTCCCTGGACCACACATATTCCTGCTAGTCATCAGTCTCTCTGCACGCTTGACAGAGGAGGAGAAGAATCCCATCAAGTGGATCACAGAAAACTTTGGTGAAGAAGTCTCCAAGTACACAATTGTTGTTTTCACCAGGGGTGATGAGCTTGACGACGCTCTCGAGGAGTATTTGTGCAAAAGTGCTGATCTGAAGAAGCTGACCAGTGACTGTAAAGCTGGGTATGTTGTCTTTGACAACACAAACAGAGCAAATCGCACTCAGGTGGCTGAACTGTTTGAGAACATAGAACGGGTGGTACAACTAAATGGAGGTCATTATACCAGCAACATTTACAAAGCGGTCCAGAATAAACTATGGTGGCGCTGGGCCGCAGGAGTTGCAGGAAAGGGTTTACTATTGGCTGCACCTGTTGTTGGTGGTGTAATGGCAAGGAACGGTACAGCTCTGTCCACAGTGTTGGCACTTAGTGGAGGTGCAGCAATTATAAAACGGTGGTTTAGGCCTAAAACAGATTAAAACTAAGGTAATTCAGAAAATGACTGGTGTGTAGCCATACAGGTAGTGCTTTTACACCTATGTACAATTGTATTCTTTATAGACTAGATCTCACCTCTGTTGAATATTTTCAGAGTAACAGGTTAGAAATATTTTTAATTCAGTATTGCTCATTGTAATTATCGATCAAATGTATATAGAAAGCATTACTTTACTTTTCTGTTTAATTTGAAAATTAATACTAAAAATGTAACAATTTTACATGAAGAAGAACATCTGCAGGATTATTTTGATCTTAATGCAAAGTGTTTATAAATGGCAGAAATGATAAGCTTTAAAAATGTAATTCAAAACCTTCACATAAACAGAATGCTGCTCCACAGCCCAGGTCCAATTCCTCATTTCAATGAAAATCAGAAGAGTTTTGGTAAACTCTTACATGTACACCAAAGGTTTAGTTCTGTCCTAAAGGACGGTAAACAGTGCAAACACTAAGTCTCCTGAGACAGGTTAGCAGTGGCAGTAATGTTGTAAAACCTGTTAAATCATAGAGCAATCACATATTCCTGACAGAGGCAATTTTTGTCCATGTGGTTGATCTTCTGTAGACAAGAAAATGCAATATTTTGGAGATATGGAGCAAGTATTCAAAGTTAATTGTCGTCATTTATGATCTTTTTTATGATTTTTTTTTCTTTTAGAACTGCGCAAATTGTAACAAACAACCTTTCCCACCACAATGCACACTTGTTCTAGTGGGCTTTCTGGACATTTCTTAAGTCTGGTAGATCTTCTCAGTCAGTGTGCGTAGATGCAACAAGAGAAAGCCGAATTATTGCCTTAGTCAGACTGAAATTGGACTTTTGATGCATGTATACACCTTAGTCTGACTGAAGCCGAACCGAACTAGAGTCAGAGTATGCGAGCTAAGGCAGTCAGATAATGCAATGGGCTTTATGCACGGCGTATTTAGTAGAACTTCCGGTTTTCAATAAGCCAGTAAGAGCATTTCCAGTGTTATGTCAATCTGTGTTTCCCCATCAGGATGTGTTCCCCCTACAGCTCCGCACCGCGCATGCGGCAAAAAACTTACATACTCAAAGCTCAGTGAAGCTGACAAGCTGACCCCCCACCCACTTGAAAAGTAGCCTACAGGCCAATAGGCTGAACAGTTAGTGCTTCGTTTGTGCTGAATTGTGCAGGTAAAATTATCTTTTGTGGTGCTACTGTTTTTGAGATATTAAAGGTTTTATTTTTGGGTGATGATGTCACCATCCCCCCAGACTGCTCCAAAACGGGCCAAAATAGTTAACTTTTTTAGTGCTTCGTTTGTGCTGATTTAAGGTAAAATTATCGTTTGTGCTGCTACCATTTCTGACATATGTGCTGTTATTATGTTACTGCAGCAAAATGTCTTTTTCAAATGACATTTTGCTTTGTGTGTAAATTTGTTCAATAAAGTTCAGAAAAACAAAGTGTTTAATGTTTTCTTATTTTATTGCATTAGCTCAGTTTGTAATGCATTGCACTTTTTCTTTACTTCAATCCTGTTTCTTTCATGAAATTAAGCTGCAAGTGCTTGAGGATTTATTTTTAGAGTGGATTTAAAAAATACTTTACTGAAAACTACATTCGAACATTTTACACTCCCATGAACATTTTTCTAAAAATGAACAAGCTAGCATTCTTTTGCATCAAATAAATATTTTTGGGGGATAAAAAAAAGTATTATTAATTTTGGTACTTCTGAGGCATTTTTACAACCTTGTGTCAAATCTGATTTCTGTAGGCTACAAAGTAAGTGTATATTTAAAATACTGAGGTTTAATTACTGGAGACGGATACTGGCTGCTGAAGGAGGAGCAGCCTCTGCCAACCTCTCCTGATCTCTAGTCTTATTCTCTTTTCTTAGCTTTTTTTCTTAGTTACTTTGTAGACCCAGCCTCTGGAGTCACTTTATTAGACCTGATCTCTTTTTTGGATTACTTTCTGAAGGACTGTGGATTACCAAAATGACGTTTTACTCAGCTGAGGACTTTGAGAAACTGCTCAAGAGAATTGAAACAATCGAGACGAAGTTACACCATCTTCAGATTAATTTTGATCTAAACACTGAATATGGAAATGAGACAACTTTGTAGATGACTACACGCAGGGAGGAAGAACCTGGCAGCCTGATGTTACCAAGGGCGTAACCATCATCTCAGAAGTGAGGGTGTCAGGAATGTGTGTGGAGAGTGGACCCAAACGCAGACGCTGAGGGAAGGTGCAGGATGTTTATTAAAGGAGGAGGTGATGGTGGTGGTGGTGATGATGATGATGATGATGATGAGGAGGAGGAGGAGGAGGAGGAGGATGATGATGATGATGATGATGATGATGAAGACGACGACAAGGAACGGAGATGCTGGACATCGGGCAGGAACGGAGAGACGAGAAGACGACACACCATGGAGGTAGAGACAACAATAGTAATTAATGATCCGGCCCTGAGTGGAGAGAAGTGATGGTTTATAAAGACAGGAGGTGAGTAGGATCAGGTGTGAATGATTTGGGAGACACAGGTGAGGACAATGAGGAGGAGTGAATAGGGCAGCGTGACAGAGGGGGACATTTGATTTTTTTCAGTGGCCTATTGTAAATGTAAAATAAACAGCAAAAATGCACTTCTGAAATGTCTACTCCATGTTTGTAGTCAAATAGTCATATTTTAAGTTCTCACTGTGATTTTGTTATTTAAAGCAAAGACAAGTTTTAGTAAAGAAATATTCAGCCAGCTGTTTGAAAAGACATTTGCTGTCTTTGAGTTAGACAACAGAGATAATAACGATAGCATGGTCCAAATGAATACTTGGACATGATGAAGTAAAGCTTCATCATGGAGTTAAGGAGTTTAGAAACTAAACTAGTTCATATAACGTTGGGATTTTTAAAATGTTTATATTCAGTCAGAAAAGATTGTTTTAGTTAAAAATGTATCTGCTTAACTAAACTATGTGTTACATTCTGTTTGTCCCATGTTAAGAACTCTACTTTTGAGTCATGGTAAATAGTTATTTATCTATGGTTTTATCATAAGAAAACAAAGTAAGCAGTGTTTTACCTGCAGATCACAATGTTGTTAAAGCAAGCAAAGGAAATTTTTTGTCAGTTTTCCAATTGAAAACTGTGTTTTGTCTTGTTGTTTAACAGTTTCTAAGCCAATTGTGATCCTGCAACCCAAAGAGCCTGTTGTATACAGAGGAGAGACATGCAGTCATTCTGAGATGTGAGATCCAGGAAACTGGAGGAACTCAGTGGACGTATGAATGGGAACCATAATCACAGAAAACTGCAGTTGTGGAAGAGACCTGATGTTTTCTGCAATTTCACGCACTATTGAGTGGCTGAATACATTTAGGATTTCATTTTGAATGTTGGGACTTGTGTAGTCGACTTTGGAACTTAACCATTTCCTTAGTTGGGGGTCATCCTCAAATTTATATTTCAATAACTGAGCAAAATTTCCTTCGGCGTCATCATGCCCTCTTAGAACAAGAACCCCGCTTGCCAAGAACTGGACAGCACTTATAATTTTTAACAAACAGGTTTGTGCTTCCTTTTGCTGTGATGCCTTTACATTAGACAGTTCCACATCCACAGATCTAGTCTCATAGATTTGTGTTGTCAAGGCTATTTAGTGACATTCTGACCTAGTGTGTAATGCAAATCTTTCACGGGCCTTCTTCCAGTTTTGAAAACCAGTGGAAATTAATGTTTGCTCTCTGTTTTTAGCAAGTTGGGATGTTTTCTTAAAAAAAGCTTTGTGACAGTAAAAGCACAATACTCCTTCAACACCTGGGAGGAAATGAAGCCAGGGGAAGTTCTCATACCACTCTCTCTGAAATTTTAGAGTTTTATCAGCCAACTTTTGGCAAACAATGGTCTTGGGATCTGGCTGATGTGGCTTTAGAGCGGCTATAGAAGATTTATCTCCTTCTATATAACAGTCTTCTGTTTCTGCCTGACTGTCAGTTCTGCAGCCTGGTTTTTGCCCTGTCACAAGGGTTTCTCCCTAAGCTACCTATTAAAATACAAACAAAAGATATTTCTGAAGTGGGAATGACAGCAATTTTGAAAAATCTTTAAAAAAAACGTCCTGCTTATTTTTGCCTAGCAATTGATGTCTTATTATCTTAGCCAATTTTTATTTCTCTTTACCTGTAAAAAAAACTTTCATCCTCTCCCCTGCTGCTGGCCTCTGGCGTTTTCCCTCCTCCCTAACCCTGATCTTTCTATTGTGGAAATAAAGGTAAAAACAATGTGGAATAAAAAAAATTCATAGAATTAGTGACTGTGAAATTAATGTGAAAAATAACCTCAGAGCCCCCCTTTATGCCATAGATATTTTTTTCTCACCCACTTTTCCTTTAAAGATTGATAATATCACTAATATTGTATACCCACATTAAAATTAAAGCTGTTCTTAAACCATTTTGAGTAGAGACATGGCTGTGATCTCTTTGAAGAGAAATTGCTCTGAAGTTTCCCCCATAACAGTGAGAATATGTAAGTGCTATTGTTACCAAGTAATATGATTTCGAATATATTTTGAAAATGATGATACCTGCCGGTATCTAACACATCGTTTAGCTAATGTCATCTGCGCGCAACAGTGTAACTCAATTTACACAGCTTGTATGGAAGAAACTGTCAAAAGTTCTTTGCCTTTCGCTGGCTGCGGCTGGCTTGTTAGACATGTTGTGCTGCACTGCTCTCTCTGCTCTCTCCAGCACTTGACGATTACCCACTGGTTGCGTTAACTTATGGTGCGTTCGAAGACGGCTCGGAAAAATCCGTTACCACATTAACGGTTAAGATGGCTGTAAAGGCTGAAAAAAAGTGTGAGGGACGCAGAGCACCGACACAGGAAGTGTGGGGGACATGTCCCACGCGTACCCCGCGATTGTTGCGCCCATGGATGTTACCTCGCTCCAACAGTCTCACACAGAAGCCACAGAACAACGCTACTCCTCCAGTCAAAATGCCTTTAAAGCGGAGAACACCCCATTCCCAATTCGACAAAGACTGGCCGGCTTTAAGGAATAACTAAACCCCAAAACAACTTTTTTTGCTGCTAAACTGTATAAATGTGTCTTTACCAATGCAATCTTTTAGTTTTTGGGGATTTTTTTTACATTTTTGTGTAAACTGGTTTAACTTTTTGGTCTAAAAATGTCTTAGTGCTGCCCTCTTAAGGTTGAACTGTGGCTACTGTATTTGAATTTTGTGATTGGTGGAGAGCGGTACATCTTTACGTCACAGGCATTGACTGCGTCACAGCATCCATGGTCTCAGACACGCCCCGTGGGTTTGGGTATAAAACTATCAGACATACAGGCTCCGTGGCGAGTTTGGAGTTGGATTGCGTTTTTCAGGTTACCATTATTATCACATTAGCACTTAGTTAGCATAGCTAACATACTGTTTTGAACATTAGCCTATGTTAGCATTACCACTCAGAGACTGGACCCATCCTGTCTCTCTCTCCCTCAGCAGCAGCACCGGCCTCGGGCAGCGCTGACTCAGCGCACCGAGCCAGCGGCTCGAATCGATACAGCTCGCGGTCGCTGGGCTCCATAAAACCTCCCTCTACTCCTCTATCTCCGGAGAGCCAGCACCACCGAGGCAGAGGGAGACAGGAGGGGTCCAGTCTCTGAGTGGTAATGCTAACGTAGGCTAATGTTCAAAACAGATGAATGTTGATCAGTCGCAAAACTGCCAACGTCGCTTTGGTCACTGTCCTCCTGAACACACCCCCACGTTCTCCCCTCCACTCATCCTCCACACTTGGCCACGCCCCTCAGATCTTCCTGGCACCACCCACTTTGTAGAATTGTTCAAATGTTGTCTGGGGGCGGGGTTATGATTTTTCATGGGGTTCAGTTACACTTTAAAGAGCACTGAATCTGCACCTGCTTTCTCTGCACTTCAGGGAATAAATAAATAAATGTTGAAATGAATAAATAAATGTGGAAATAAATCATCATTTTCTTAATTTATTCCCACATTTATTTATTTATTTTCAATTCTATTTACCCATTTGTTTATTTATTTCCACATTTATTTTTTTATTTATTTTATTTTTTTACTGTCAATTTTGGCAAGGATGGTCCTCCACAGAAAAGGCCACCAGTCTGGAACTGAAACTTTTTTTTTGTTATCAGCTGTTCTGTAAGTTTAATTTTTCATGAAACAGAATTAAACAGGACAGTTTCATTTCACTGGAAGAGTGTTTAGCTTAGGAAAAAAAAAGGGTGGGACAAATGACGGAGGAATAGGAATGTAGGTAATCAGATAGCAGGACGTTAGAGTCAAGTGCAAACCTATTTTTGTGGTTTTGAGTCCGATTTGATTCTGATTCCATTTTCTGGTTCTATCTTCATCTTTTATATAACATGGATTCATCCTCACAGAAAGGTTAGTATTTCTTCCTTCCTAAAGAATGTTATGGGTTATTTGTGTTTTTTTTCTTTTTCTTTTTCCTCAGTTGAAACCTCCTGATTCTAAATCTGATTTTGACTTTTAATTTCTCAACACATTTTGTTTTGGGCTGTTGTTAAAGACCTGAGAATTGTCCTCCTGGGGAAAACAGGATCCGGTAAAAGTGCAACAGGGAATACCATCCTGAGCAGGGACGCTTTTGATGCAGACATGTCTCCCTCCTCTGTGACGAAGGAATGCAAAAAAGAAGTAGTTCACTTGAAGGGCCGAATAGTGACTGTCATTGACACTCCTGGGATGTTCGATACATCAATTCATGATAAAAATAAGCTGAAAAGTGAAATAGAGAATTGTATCCTCCTGTCTCTCCCTGGACCACACATATTCCTGCTAGTCATCAGTCTCTCTGCACGCTTCACAGAGGAGGAGAAGAATGCCATCAAGTGGATCACAGAAAACTTTGGTGAAGAAGTCTCCAAGTACACAATTGTTGTTTTCACCAGGGGTGATGAGCTTAAAGTCACTCTCGAGGAGTATTTGTGCAAAAGTGCTGATCTGAAGAAGCTGACCAGTGACTGTAAAGTTGGGTATGTTGTCTTTGACAACACAAACAGAGCAAATCGCACTCAGGTGGCTGAACTGTTTGAGAACATAGAACGGGTGGTACAACTAAATGGAGGTCATTATACCAGCAACATTTACAAAGCGGTCCAGAATAAACTATGGTGGCGCTGGGCCGGACGCCAGGTGGAATATGCAGGAGATAGATTATTGTGGGCAGCAACAGGTGCAGCTGCACCTGTTGTTGGTGGTGCCGTATTAGCCGAGGAAGCTATAGCTCTGTCTATACCACAAATGTTGGCACTTGGAGGTGGGGCAATTATGAAAGGTATTGGATGGTTCACCAGACCTAAGACAGACAATACCTAAAGTAATTCAGAAAGGTACTGGTATATAATCATGCATGTAGGCTAGTGTGTTTACACCTGGATACCATTTTCTTCTTTATTGACTATAGATCTTATTTGTGTTTGATACTTTTATAGTAACGAATTAGGATTTTTTTTAATCAATATTGCTCAATGTAACTGTGCATACACTATATGGGGAAACCATTACTTTATATTTCTGTTTGACTTACAAATCAAAACTACATGAATGAATGGTGTTGTTTATGGGTTAGTTTTTTCCCCTTTTTTAGTTGCATTCATTTTGTAGAATTATCCATTTTCAATTTAACATGTAAAAGAACATCTGTAGAATTATTTGTTTTAAATGCATTTTTTTAATAAATGGGAGAAATTCAAAATCTTTAAAAGTGTGATTCAAAATCTTTTTTGCATAAACAGGAGGATACTTCTGCAAAGGGTCCAATTTCAAATATCCATCAAAAGCAGGAAAGCTATGAATGATCTTTTGTTGCACATTACCAAAGGCTTAGATGTGCTCTACACAAACTGTTGGGGAAAGAAATTCCCTGCAGATTTATCAGTCTCAGAAATGACAGAGCAAACACATTTTCCTGGCAGAGGCACGTTTCATACATATTTTGTCCGTGTGGCTGATCTTCTCCAGACAAATCAATGTCATGACAGCCTTGCCTGGGCCTGGGACAAGATAATTTTAGATGGGCCTCCACCCATGAAACTATTGAAACTAGTAGAACATGTATGTTTACTAGGGATGTAAGAAAATATCAATATGCCAATATATCGCAATATTTTATGTCACGATATATCGATATTCAAAAGCGATGTATAAATTTTATTTTATTTTTTAGAATTTGAATGCAACCATTACTGATGACAGTAATTTTTGTAAAAACAAAACATTAAAAGTATAACTGGTAGTTTGTGGCTGTTTTCACCTTCTTCATTCCAGTGGATCAAACTAGATCTAGTAATAAAAACCGGATGTGTTAAAATATGAAACATGTTGGAGTGTTTAGAACGCTGTGTCAGTTTTACTACAGTTAAATTCAGTTTTAAAAATCACAGTATACAGTCTTACTCATAGTATCGCAATTTATAACAATATATCATCATGTCCCCCCGTATTGTGATACATATTATAACACCAGATTATTGCCAATACACTGTCATCTTCATAGTGTATCCTTCTTTCTCGACTCATGTTCTTCGTTAACTCCGGAGAGAGAAAGGAGAAAGATAAACATAATAACTGATGAGGACAACAAGCTTGGCCCAATAGAGGCAACAAAGACACTTGTGTTGATCTTTTTTTTTTTTTTTTTTGCAGAGCCTTGTTTATTCTTTCAATTGGAAATTTTTTTTGTGGGGGATTTGGTAGACAGTACCTGAGAAAAACAACATCGAGAGACCGACATCTTGGGAAAGAAGCCCAAACTGGTTCTGAGAAAGTAAAGAGCATGTGACCCGACTTCATTATACTTTGTCTTTTCTTTGATCATGTTGATCAGCTCTGTTACCTCTATATTTTTAGAACACTTTGAATTGTGCAGCCAATTGTTTTGCTTAACAACCAAAATTTGTTTTTGTTCAGCTGTATGACTAAGGGAAAATTTGGATGCGCTGGTCTTCAGAAATATTAATTGAGGACAAATGTATGATTTACTGGTGCATATTAACAATATATCTTTTTATATGTGTATATATGTGTTTTGTCTTGTACAGTGTCACCATCAACTTTTTATATGCTGTACTTGGGCACAGTCAAGTAGACCTTTTGCATACTGGCCAGTGAGCAACAGACATGATATCAATTCAGAAGCTATACATAGACCTGTTAGACACAAGTCACCTTTTTTTTTTTTTACATCAGTGACTGTTTCTACAGAAAACTACGGAGTTTCTTCATGAAGACCAAGAAGAGGCAAGCAAACAGGGCTGTGAAAAAAGTATTAACCCCCTTAAAGATTTCTTGTGTTTGCTTTTTGTTTTATCACATTTGTCAATTCTGTCAGACCATCAATCCAACCCAAGATTATTGTTCCAAATTCGGGGGTTTTAGATTATTTATGTTTTATCCATGAATATAATTATCTATTCTCTTAACCTGCTGCCTATCTCCAGCAGGTCAGTGGGCAAAAAGTGGGCACACCCTGGACAGGTCATCAGCCCATCAAAGGGCAACACAGAGACACAAAGGACACACAACCATGAACACACACACTTTACGGACAATTTAGAGACAAGGTAATTTAACAGTCATGTTGTTGGACTGTGGCAAGGAAGCGGAGCACCCAGACAGAACTCAGAAAGTTCCCAGGTTAGGCTCAGATACAGGACCATCTTGTTAAAATTATTATTAAGATATGCATGTTTGTAGTAAAGAATTTTTTATTGTCATTAGTGACACATTATGTGATCCACTTTTTGGTTTTCAGTTTTGTATATATTGGGTAAGACTAGGGATGGTTAATCTGTTATTTCCTTAAAATTCCTTCTAGTTATTGAAATCAAGAGGTCAAAATCAAAGAAAACAACAAATAACTTACAAACTACGGAGACAGGAAATGCCTAAAATACGCCTGATCAGTACACGATTTATATCCAGACAGACAGACAGACAGAACTTCTCTCTGCTCCCTGTGGTTTCCTTTTTGCTACAGCTTGAAACAAACAGGGAGGGAAATAACTGTTTGTGATTTGCTGCAGTGGTAAAAAACAAAAAGACAAGTAAGTGCATTTTCCCCAATTGTTTCACATTTCCTTTGAGCTTGTAAGGTTACTAATAATACAGCACAGGAAACATCAGCAGGTCATAGTTTAAATAAGAAGCAATGGAACTGCTTAGAAAATCCACTCAACAATTTGCCACTTACAGTAGGGTATGCAAGTGTAAAACTAGTGAGTAATAATGTCCATTATTTATGCTCTTTTAGCTTAAAACATTCTTAATGAGTGAAAATGACTTTCAAATGTGATTTCATATAAAACAAATGACAGAGATGAAACAGTTCAGACAAAACAAAAGGCTTGCATGCCATACCATTGCTTTATTGTCATTTAGTTCTGTTAATCGTAATCTAAATCAAAATGTGACTTTAGATACCATACTCAATTCAATTCAGTTTATTTATATAGCGGCAATTTGAAACACGTAATCTCAAGGCACTTTACAAAAAAAGTAATTTTATTTCAGTCATACATACATTCCAATTAATCCTTCAGTTCATTGTTCCAATCAGTTTCAACGTTTTCTTACCCCATCAAAGCACAAAACATTTTATTTCCACATTTTTAAGTTTTTAGTGTTGTATATGGCACATAGTATTTCAGTAATAAACATCATTTCAGTATCTCTGTGTTCTCATGACTTGCAGATAAGGTCAAATATGATCCAATTGTGGGTTCATTCAAGCCTGTAAAATACATTTGCTTAAAAATATAGCTTTTCAGATCATTTAAATAATATTTCCAATTTAAATGCATTTTCCAGTCCTTACTCTTCTCCAATGAGAAACAGTCTGAATACAAGAAAAGGTTTGAAATTTATATCAATATCAGCTAATTTTGCTGAAAATATTCTGCATCCAACCTTTATTTGGAATATTACCTAAAACCACTTTGCCCTTGTTAGACTGGACTGTTTTTTTTAGCTTTACATTTGATTCCTTTCCATACCCAAATGGCAGTTAAACCACATAAAACCCCCAGGACGAGAGTAGGAGCTCCTAGAGCCAGAGCCACGGTGGTGTTCGACCCCACGGCAATAACAACCCCAGCTAACACCAACACAACGGCAGCGGCCGAGGCCACGCGGATGTTCTTCATCCGGACTTGTTTCTTCTTCTCTCGTTCTTTTTGCTGCTTCTCTCTCTCCTCATCCCAAACTTTCCTCTCCTCTTCCTTCTTCTCTTCCTCTTCCTGTTTCCTGCGCTCCTCCTCTTCTCTTAGCTTCCTCTGGGCTTTCTCATACATCTCGTTTGTGTAGTGCTTCCCTCCATTGTCTTGTACCATTTCCTTGATCATGTTGATGAGCTCTGAGACCTGAACGCGGTCATCTGCGTCGTTGTTGTTGAAGGCGTGGTACCTGCGTCCAAATGTGATTGAAAGTCTCCGGAGCTCCTTACACTCTTTCAGGGCATTGTCTGCTTTACCTTGATCCTTGCACGTAAACAGCATGATGGTGTACATGGACGCATCATCTCCAAAGTTTTCCTGGATCCACTTGACAGCATTCCTCTCCTCCTCCGTGAACCTGACTCCAAGCCTGATCACCAGAAGGAACGCATGAGGTCCAGGAACCGACATCTTGACACATTCTTCTATCCTGGATTTTAGCTCCTCCTCTGAGATTCCTGTATCAAACAGCCCCGGAGTGTCGATTACTTGGACTGGAATCCCATCCACCTCTCCGCTCTGTGTCTCACAGTGTTTGGTCACCGACACCGGGCTCGGATCCTCTTTGAAGGCGGCTCTGCCGAGGATAGTGTTTCCTGTCGCACTTTTCCCTGATCCAGTCTTGCCCACCAGGACGATCCTCAACCCTCCAGACATATCCAGAGCTGTGGATTAAAGCAGATGCAACTAATACTTTGCAAAAAACAAGTTAAATGTCTAATTCGAGGATTCTAGTTTTATACTATTTCAGCATATCAGTAGAATAAACTTTTTTGCCAATAACAGAAGCTAAGGAGCTGGGTTTTTTTTAAGTAAACCACTGGATTTCTTACAGTACAGTACTTTATTGATGCATGTCTTTAATTCACAAAGCAAATTGACACATGCCAGCCAAAGCAAGCACACGCTGTGTATGCAAGCAAATGTACTGTAACACACAGACCCACTACCAGCCTATCACATAGAGCACTGGCCTCTTTGTACTGGCCATGTAAGAACAGATTTCAAAGTGATTCTTCTAACATATAAAACAGTTACTAACCTTGGACCACTGTATTTGTCAGAGTCGGTCATTCTCTAAAACCTGACTATGCTCTGTGTTCCCAGGGGTAGTTACTGCATCTGTTCCCAGTCCCAGTTCTAAAGGTTCTCCAAAGGGGTATTTTGTGAGTTTTTTCATTCCACACACCAAAATCATGTAATTGTCACCACCAAATATTAGGTATTAGGGATATTGTATCGATATTCCCAAAAATCGTTTTTTTTAATTTAGGATTTGAATGGATCCATTAATGATGACAATAATTTTTGTAGTAAAATTAAAAGCATGACCGGTAGTTTGTGGCTGTTTTCACCTTCTTTGTTCCAGTGAATCAACTAGATCTAGTAATAAAACTAAATGTGTTAAAGAATGAAAAAGGTTGGGGCGTTTAGAATGCTGTGAGAGTTTTCCTACTGTTAAATTGAGTTTTAAAAATCACAATATATCATCTTACTCATAGTATCGCGATACATATCGTATCACCAGATTTTTGCCATTACACATCCCTATTAGGTATGTATGTTGAGTTCTTCAGTCAAAGTTGAACACTCACTTGTTTATTTTTGTAGACTTAAAGACAAAAATTGTCTGGATTTTTGGCAAGCTAAAACTGCATTGAATTGTTTTTGCCTTACTCTAAATGTAAATGTTTTTATCTTTTGTATGATTTAAAATTTTATCGTTTCTTAATTTTCTCTGATCCTTTTCATTGTTTTTTTTTTTTTTTTCATTTTATCTTTTGGAGTGTTTTTGTTTTATGTCTTCAAACAGCTTTCCTATTGGTCTCCATGTTTTATCTTCAGTCCTCTGACCATTTAACATTATTATCTATGTTTTTCATTACTCTGGTGGAAGGTTATAAGCCTCCTTATAAGACTTTGGCTTACTGGATATTTTCAGTGATGGTTTTGGAGAGTTTACTGTAGGCTATATTTAACAGCTTCCACAGTTAGCAACAGTGGTTTTAAAGGAAATTACTGAGAGACATACATCAAGTAGACATTGGTGATGGTAATGCTCTTATTTTTCTTTCATTAAACTGTTTCAGTTTTCATTTCTGCAAGTAAATCCAGGCAACAAATATATGTGTGTGGGTTGTATTAGCAACATTTATGTTTTCAAAAGTGAAATTATTTTAGTATGTTTGCCTTTTTATAATGACACATCCTACTACTTTCATGTCAAGTCTTTTGCTTTTCTTTTTTACTGTCACAAAATTCCGGTTGTAGTACCAGCTTAAGTCAAATATTAGGCTCATTGGTATGACTGTTGATGCTTGTCAATCATGAAAGATAACACTAGCATTTATGATTTCAAAATAAATAAATAAATACAATGGAGATATATTGTTTTTATTTTTTCCTGAATTACATATCACCTTTTTAAAATATTTATTATTTACATGTTTTTGTTTTACTTGTACTTTATTTTTTTAATAAAGTAAATTTTTATATTAAAATGTTTTTCAAATCACTCAAGGTTTGGGATGTGTATCTTGCTTAGCTTAAGCATAAAGCACAAAGGGCAACAAAGGGCTGATTAATTTAAAATAGGCATTCATGCATTTTTGTTCATCGTCCGAAAGCAAATAAAAGTAATTTCAATTTATATTGAAACAATAAAACTCAGCTGCTTCATGTCAAGCTTATCTATCTGAAGCTTTTAGCATGTTTTTTGTGCATTACAACATCAGGAATAAAATAAATTTCTCACAACATGGCAGAAAAAAAGTAATTTCTCACAACATGGCAATAAAAACGTTGCTGATCTAAGCTGAAAAAGTGTATTGGCAAAAGTAAGAAACACTGAAATATGTAAATTTTGACTTGCATCCAATATTGTCTAAATATTAAGATTTAACAAGAAATCTCAGAAAATAAAGTTTGAAGGAGCATACCGTCAAAGTTATAGAGACCCAACCCATCAGACCGAGGCAAACTTTTCGGCTTCTTCTCTCTGAGTTGTATCTCTGGGACAAACGACCATTGAGATAGAAATTAAATAATTTTTGTTAAACCAATCTTTGTTATCAAGCAATACATTTCTTTCTGTAATCTATTTGAACTTTCTTTGTCTCAGTGTAACACCAGCCTTTAAAACCAGTCAAAAGATCCATAATGGTAACTTTAATGGATTGTGAGGTTTTTCCCTTACCTTCAGCCATCGTTTTGGATCCACCTTTTCCTCCACCCAGGTGACCAAATTTGTTCCAGCAGATCTGAACTCGGAATTATTGCTTAAAAATCTGTCGTAAAGCTTCACATTGGCGTTCAGGGAGACTTCTGGAAGTCTTGGCTATGTAGCGGGAGCTTCCCATTTCCTTCCATTGTTCTTTGGTTGCATCTGAATATATGAATATGTGCAGAGGCTGCCCGTGGCTTTCTGAATGGTCCGAATGGGTTTATGTGAAGGCTTGACTGGAATGTTCTGCTAATATAAAAAAGAAACATCAAACTAATCTAGCTCTTTAATTACTTTAGGTTTTCTCAATGTATTTTTACCAGGTTTGTTTAAGAGGTGAGGGGGGAGTCGATCTCCAGGGTGCATCACATCCCTCCATTGTTGATGTCTCCACCAATCAGAATCGAGCAAACTTTATTTTAGAAAGCATGAGTTTTTTCAAAACCTAAGTAATCTATTTTTAAATAAATCAACACATTTTTCAGTCCTCAGAGTCTTCAGGGTGTTCTCTAAATTAGCCCCCAAAAGTGGCAGGAAATTTTGGGGGCCTTATATGAGTGTTCATACAATGGAGCTTACATCATCCTCAAGTGTTTCCTTTCAGTGAGCCATTCAGATGACTCAGGAGGGCGAAAGCAGGAAGCTTTTTCAACGATAGGATGCTAGTTTGAGGTACATATATATTTTTATTTAGGTTTTTCTCTCGTATTCCTTGTCTTTTGGCATTGTTGAGTTTAGGGTTAGAAATGAAAAAGCCTTGATCTCTCGTTTACTTTGATTCAATTGTCTACTGTAATACTAACACCATGTTTTGAGGCAATCTTCTGACAGGTTCCTGGAAGGGAGAGCTGTAGGTTGCCAGTCGTGGAAGGTAAAGTAGCAGTCCAGAAGATTATTGTTCAAGGAAAATTGAGGAGTTACTCCTAGACTCTAGCTAACGAGCTTAAGGAGACTGCAGGCTTGAGGAGACACAGCTGTGCCGGAGTGCTCTACTCAGCCCCCCCCCCTCTGGGGAAACCTGCAGCTCAGGGTAAAACACATCTTACACAAACACAGCACTAAACATATCATATAATAAGAGCTGCTGCACAGTGGAACAGTTGTGTTATAGCACAAAGGTCGTGGGTTTTAATCCTGAAGTCTTTCTTTGCATATTCTCCAACATGCATGTCTGAGTTCTCTCTGGGTTCTCTGGCTCCCTCCCACAGTTCAAGAATATATTTTAGGTTAAGTGTCTCTAAATTCTAATTGTAATAAAAGTATTATATTGTATTCCCATTAATGTTTGTTTCTGAACCTTCATTAAAGTCAACTGACTCATCAAATTTGATAGATTATTACCTCTGATCAAACAACAACAACAATAACAGTTGAAAGATCCACAGTTAAATGGGATTAGGTGGGATTGTGATAGTTGTTCACAATCTATCTAGTCCACACATCATGTCCAAATTGTCCACACAGACAAATACAGCGAATATTTATGCTTGCAAGAAACAAGGCTCTCCATGGTGTTACAACTAAAGTAACTCCTGCCGTGCCAATGTTGCTTTGAAACTACATACAGTACAGACCAAAAGTTTGGACACACTTTCTCATTCAATTGAATGAGAAAGTGTGTCCAAACTTTTGGTCTGTACTGTATGTCTTTAAAAGAGCTGAGAGGAGCTAGCCACCTGACCCCTAAATAACCCAACCAACTGAACAACCAATATCAGATTGCTTTTGTTACTCTTATGTTTTTTAATTTTAAGAAATGGTAAAATTACTAATGAATAATCAGTTTGTCACATTAAATTAGCAGCAGTTGGTATAATTGCTACTTTTCTGTTATAAATAAAGACATTAGTCGATTTTATGCATCTTATTTTAAAATCCTTGTATAAATATGTGGGACACTTTGATTTTTTTTTTTCGTAATTGGAAAGTTTCACATCAAATTAAAACATAATTCATCAAAATAAAATAGTGTCATGGGCTATTAGTTGAGTGATTCTTCCTAAACAGATGTTTAATGTTCAGTAGTCAGATAAAAACAGAAAAATGTCATAACATATCTCTATAAAATTCAATCTGAAATCAAAGAAAATGTTCAACTGCACATTGTGAGAAGAATGAAATTCAAATCCGCATTTTTTAAAACACAATGAGATTGAAATAAACTAAAAACAGCAAAACTGATGCCAACCCTTCCAAATCTTTAAAACATAAGAACAGTTCTCTTAATCTACTTTCAGATTAAACCCATAAAATGAAAAGAAATTAATAATTCAAACAAAACAAAGATGAAAACTTATTTAGAAACATTTTAAATCAAGAACCTTTTATTCTGACATATTTTAGGTCATGTTCTGATGGATCCTTGGCTGAATCCTTTTTAACAGAAAGATAAAATAAAACCACTTGATGACCCCAAAAACGTTTTTCTCAAAAAAATGCAATGTTGAACCAAAATAGTTACACAAAGTATCTTACAGTCACTTCTGACTGTAAAACTATTTTTTTTCAGTTTGCACTGCTAAAGTTGTATTTTTCCATTCCATTGTTCACACTTACAGTTTTTGTTTTTGAGATTTGGAAATAGTTGCAAAAAAGGAACTATCCTTGTTTTAGGAAGCCAATCAATGCAGCTGTCATGCTATTCTTGTTCAGCTGTCGATCCATCCATCCATCCATCCATCCATCTTCTTCCACTTATCTGGAGTCAGCACAGATAAGTGCCCCCCTCCGCAACCCTGCATAGGAATGACGGTTAAAGAAAATGGATGGATGGATGGATGGATGGAAAAGCATAAACTGTGCATGACATATGTCAGGAGAACTAAGAGCAGTGCTGTGTTATGTTGATGAAAACAGTATTCATATGTTCACAAAAAAAATGAAGGAGAAAGCAAAAACACCAAGCCTGATTATTATTTTTTTTACAGATTGACCAATAAATATCAAAGGGTTGGGTTTTGTGTCTTTGTTTTCTCTAGATTAGACATTGTCCCAATTAAAGAGGTCATTTGTGCAAAACTTTGGTTCATTTTGTCACATTTCCCACTCTTTTAAGTAAAAAAAACTGTTTATAAGTTCACAGTCTTCAACTATAAAACCAAGTACTTGTCCTGCTACCACAAGGTAAGCATACTTAGTTAGTACCATTCCTTTGGAAGCATAATACAATAGTCTACACCACAAATAAAGATTGTTCTCTCTCTCCTTCTTCTCTTCTTTGTCTCGTTTCTCTCCTTCACGCTCACATTCACACCATTTCTTCTCTGCCTTTCTTCTTGTCTTTTCTTTTTCCAACCATGCCATTAACTTCTCATCCTCAAGTTCATTCTGGGCTTTATAGTACATGCTATTGGTGTGATGATGTTCCCCATTTAATATAACCATTTGATCTACTTTATCTAGAAGTTCTGTGACCGGTTTTCTATTTGAAATCTGCGAATTGATTAACGAGTGGTACCTTCCTCCACACTGGTGTATCAACCTTTGTAGTTGTTTGCTTTCTGCCACATATTCCTCAACAGATTTACCTCCCAGCAAATCGGCATGAGTGAACAGGACCATGGTGTAAGTAGCAGCAGCAGAGCCAAAATTATCCTGGATCCACTTCACGGTGTCCTGTTCCTCTTTTGTGAATCTTGACTTTAGGTTTATCACCAACAGGAAAGCGTGGGGTCCAGGAACTGACAGTTTAACACACTGGTCAATGTTTTCTTTTAATTTTCCCTGTGTTTTATCTGTATCAAATACTCCAGGGGAGTCGATGACTACGATGTTCCTGTCTCTGTCTCCTTCCAGTCGCTCTTCTCTCTGACAGTTTTTTGTCACAGACTCAGGTGAGGCGTCTTCTCTAAAGAATGAATGCCCCAAGATAGTGTTTCCTGATGCGCTCTTTCCCGAGCCAGTTTTTCCAACCAAAAAGAGTGTTCGTTGCTTCGAAACACCTGTGAAAGGATTCAGAAACAATTTCCAGCTGTTACTATTGTAATTTCATAAGGTTTGAACTAAATTTGTGAACAATACCTGCATACATTTTCAGCAGTCTATTACATATCGCTGCACAAAGTGAACCTGCTGTGATAGTGCTTTGACGGCGACATTTCTGTTTAAAATAGTCTTTTTTTATTGATCTTATGCAATATTCTAATTTACTGAAACCCTGAATTTGGGGTTTTCATTATCTGTAAGAAATAATCATTAAAACTACAAGAAATAAAGGCTTGAAATATTTCACTCTATATTTATTTCGGCTGTAAAATATGAGATTCTCTTTCTAAAATAGGTGACAAAAAATATTTTCACAATATTCAGATTTGCTTAGATGTACTTTAACATGAACTATTCTGCACCAGTAGTTGTTATGTCAACATTTTTGACATTAAAATTCAAAAGAGGAAGACCACGACAATGTCTGAAGCAATGGTGACTTGAAGATTTTCTTTCTTTTACGTTTACACCTTTCCTTTGAGATATTTACTTATCGATGTGAGGGAATGGAGTTTAGACAATACTTTAAAGGTGATGTTTCATTTGTCTCCTACCATGTGTTATAATGCTGCTTTGTTCTGTTCAGGTTAATGACAGAGTGCTACTTTAGTCCCATACCTTTGCTTCGAGATTGGCAGTGAACCATGAGTCCACATACTGCAAACAGCACAAGGTGGAGCCAACCTCGGCTCCAAGGTTTCCTGTCCAACATTACTGGATTAACAGTTTCTGTAGAAACACAAATAAATATAACTGTGAATTGTACACAGAGTTTCATTAGACCTCTGAACCTTGCTAATGTAAATCATGTAAAGCACTTTGAAGTGCCTTGTTGCTGAAAATGTGCTAGACAAATAATATTGCCTTGCTAACGCTTTTAAATGCTCTTCACATCTGCATAACAAAAGAGAATTGGGCTTGTTTCTCCACTTCATGGGCTGTCCTCCTTACTCTGAAACTGAAACAGTCCATCATGTTTTTGCTCAGTTTAAACTAAAACAATATATCTACTCCAAGATACCATGACAAACATATAGCAGATCCACATTTTTATCTATATAGATAATACTCAGTAATAGCAGGTAAAATTGTTTGCCTTTAGATTAAAATCTTGAATAAAGGACAAGTAAAGAAACAACAATTTTCATCAAATACACAAAAATTAAAAAAGCAACATAACTTGATAAAACATGCAGGTTACCTGTGGCAGTCCAGATTATAGTTGCTGCAGGCCACCGAAATAAAAATTAAAGCCCTCTTCCAGAGACACTGTTTCTTGGCTAAAGCTCACATTTCCATTAGCTGCAGGCAAACCGTAAACTGTCTGTTTGCCCAAGTGTCTTTACTACCGCAGTATTTGGTCCTTATCAGTCTCCTTCCGCTACAAAGGTATGGTTGAGGTGTATTCAACCCTGCCACATCACTCAGTCTATTTAGCACATAGGAATAAAAAGCTGAGAAGATCATAGAAACATACCACAACAGGTTTTAGTGGTTTCGGATCTGTGAAATGACTGAGCCTAAAGCAAAGAGAAGTTAAAACCTGTTCAATGTTAAGTTTCAGTTTTGCTTTGGCTTCGCAAAATTAAACTGAAACTTAACATTGCACATCACTTACATGTCTATTTACCCGTTTAGTTAAAACATCTTTGGCACAACAATTGCACCGCCTCTCAAATGTAACTTGTGAGTATTCTCTGAGAATGGTGCAGCAGCATGTTTTAGCTGACAGTGATTTACACATGAAATCTGTCTCATATTTCCTGTGTTTTGGGTAAAACTTCCTGAAGGCTCAGAGTCACGGCTATCTGACACTGGTCTTTAAGCCCATCTATTCAGGCAGATGTTTCCTGAATTATGATCTGTGCAGAAATGTAGATATTTTCTTTTAAGCAACACTGCGTAAGTCCATTTAGATTGTGGTTATTACTCTTCATCTTTATTCTCCCATTGTCTTCTTACATCGATTCATTTTGATTGAGGTGTTCTTGTCCACTGCAACACAACTGCTTGCAGATCTTCTTTTATTAACTTTGTGATGCATTTTGACCATCATTATTGTGGTATCTCTCCCGTCCTTACTCCTCACTCCCAAAAGGATCCTTTTGGAATTTTTACTGCCCACTTACAAAGCTCCTAATGGTTTCAAGCTTTGGATTATAACCAAGCTTTAGATTAAATTGTGGAGCATTCACCACTATCTGTTAGACAAGCTGGAAAACTAATTGGCTTTAACACCCCCCCCCCCCAGGAAAAAAAAGCAAACAAAAAACCTCTCACTTTTTTCTCCCGACTTTCCTGTCATCAGTGGGGGGTTTTTTTTAAAGTAATTTTCATGACCGTTGTGATTTACTATCTTGTCTGTTAGCCTATGTTAGGGCTCCTTCCTTTGCCTTTTTATATTGCAGACTTTGTGCAATGACTGATGTTTTTAAACCTACTTTAAATAATTAGGATTTTGGGATTTTGGACCCACAATTTGATTGTAATTGAGTGAGCCTTATCTACCCATTCAAAATACTTATTTTTGTTTTGTTTTTTATTTATTTTCTGTAATATAAGTTACATTTTCAGATTTATTAAGAAATACTAAAGAGGAAATCTGAAACTACGACTTGTGGTAAGGGAATAGAGAGAAACCCTCCACCAGCTCCAGAAAGCAACTCTGTAAGCACACATTGCCCTCTAGTGGTCTTTAGGAAGCATCGCCCCTTTTTGCCCCTGTTCACTCAGCTTTTTCATTTTGCTTGCATCTTTCTTAAATAAAACTGACTCTGTGAAATCTGTTTACAGTTTTTGTGTATTGTGAAGCAATATTAAGACCCTTTTAGGACCAGATCAGTTATATTATGCCTTGATATGTAAAATCCAAGAATATTCTGATTCACGGAGATTTACAGTCAAACATAAAATGCATTTAACAACAATTAAAGGAAATCTTTTAATATCTGTGAGGGTTAGGGGAAAATTATTTTGATTTTATTATTTGCTTGATCTTGTAAAGTTGTTTCATACATATTTAGGCTTATTGGTGTGTCATCAGGGGAAATTGTTTTGAAGGGAAAATAACGCACACAACGTTTCAGTTAACATATAGGACTCTGAGAAAATAAGCTGTATGCCTGTTTTATGCTGCACAGCGAAAAGACACGACAGGTAAAACTGAAACCGGATTGCATTGTGGAGTTGGCTGAAGAAAGAGATTACCATGTCAAACATCATAGAGAAAAACCTCAAAATATCAACCAGGTTATTTGGAGTATAGGCTAAGGATTCAGTTATTGTATAATAACAAACACCCCATGTGCATTGGAGTCAATAAGCCCAGAGATGAAAAGTACACCATTCCTACTGTGTAACACTCAGGTGGATCGCTCATGTTTTAGAGATGTTTGATCTATAAAATTACAGGGAACTTGGTCTGAATTGTTGGGAAGATGAATAGAGCAACTTATCAAAAATGGCTGAGGAAAGTTTGCACTCATCAGTCAGGAGAACACCAAGTCAACCTGTCATTGGCTCCAGCAGGAAAAAGTGAATGCTCTGCAGTGATCATCTCCATCTGCTGATCACTGAACCACTTTAGTTTGATCTGAAACTCACAGTACACGCAAGGCAGCCCAACAATTTACAGGAAGTGGAGGCTTTACATGGGTCATTTGGGTCATAATGGATTAGAGCATTTATTGTTTGATAATATATAGCCTTACCCAACCAATAACCATGAGTTCAAGAAGGGTTTTGCAATAGCACAAAAAAAAAATGGATCAAAAAGAACAAAAACCAATGATGCGATAGTATGTAAACCTTTGAGCACAGCTGTAGTTGCGTGACAGCATTGCAGCCTAGATTTTATCTGTGCTGCCTGGTTGCACGGAGCCTCTCTGAATTACTGACTGATTAGTCTGTTGACTTTAAACACATAAGGTGCCATCATGCTGACATTTCCACCTTATGGCTGAATTCATTCATAAGAGCTTCTGAAAAGTCTTGATGACAGCAGAACCAGCTGGAAAACATGGCTTTATCTTTCAGGTCAATTTCAGCCTACTTTGACAATAGCTGAAAAATTACTGCAACTTTTATTGCTTTGTTTTATCATGAAAACGTGCCTTTCATTGTTAAAACATAAATCTCCCCTTTATATATTTGACACACGGCTGTGCAAATTAACAGAACCAGACTTATAAGCTTTGGGTTATAATCTAAATCTCATAGGAAAATTACTAGCATGAGAAATGGAAAAGAATTAGATCAGATCAGATTTAAATTTATGGCTAATAAAATTAACTTCAACAGCTCCCCCCCCTTCTGCTTAAAAAATAATTTTGTTTCATTTAGAGTTTAACTGTTTTTAGGGATGACTTGTGAAATACCAAAAAAACACAAATGAGAAGGTAGAAATAAAAAGCAATCTAGTTTGCAATCTCTTGGTGGAATAATCACTTCCAATTGAGCAATGTGGATAAGAAGAGAAACAGCATCGCAGTTTGTATAGGCCTATATGAGTGTGTGTGTGTGTAGTCTTGCAGTCTCACCTTTGTCTGGCCACCAGCTTTGTGTGGACATTTTGCCAGGTCCATACAATGTTTAACAAGCGACTGAGCTCCAATAGTGAAGTTTAAAAGTATGGTGTGAATTATGTTTTGGTTAAGGTTAGGGATAGGCATGTGCCACTAATGCTTAGGGTTGGAGAAGGTGTCTGGGTTAGGCATAGTAAAATCAATGGATGTCAATACAATGTCCGCACAAGTAAAGAGAGACACTCATGTGTGTGTTTCAAGGACAAAGATAGGATAATGGGTGTGTGATTCTTCTTCACGTGCAGACAGAGGCTGGCACATCTGTTCAACTGCTTTGCTGTGACTGAGCAGGGAGTGATTGCTCTGACAAAGAGGGAGCCACTGCATGTGCAGTATGGCTGTGTGGACTTTAATGAAATAAAAATAACAGCAGTTTTCTGTCATTTAAACTTTTAAGCACATGGCACCTTGAAGTAGAGAGAACATCTCAGCCTTGTTTGCTCCAGAGGCAGAAAAATGACACACTATCACGAAGTATAGATGTTAGCCTTGTTGTACATGTTAATACATTAGAACTTGATTAAACACTTAATTTATTTAAGTAATTCAAGTGAAAAACATGTACAGATTCAAAAAAAAACACAGAGAGATGTATATAAGCAGCAGATATTTCTGTTAATTTTAATGCTTATGGCTTCCAGCTATAAAAAAAACAAAAAAACAAATTCAGTTTCAAAACATTTTGATTAAAAAAACATTTTCAAAAGAGATTTTTAATACGGAAATGTTGGCCAAGGAAAAAGTATCTCCCTGTGCACTACAGTTTATGCATTCACTACTGAGTTTAGGCCTGCTTTTACATGGATTATTGCATCTTTGCAGAGTGCCATGGAGGGGAATATCTTTCTTGTGACAATACTATTATACTCAATAGTATCTCTATGGGGTTTAGGTCAGGGTTATTTGCCCCCTAATCATTCACAGTGGTACATTGGTACACTTGGAAGTGTTGGCAGGTGTGATGTCCTGCTGGAAAATGAAATCAGCATCTCCTTAAAGTCTCTATGACCTCATTTCAAAATTACATGCAAATATTACTTTCCTCTAAAATGAAGACTTTGAACCACTGAGCTGTCCTGTCCTTTTTCTCCTTCAGATCACATCACTTAACACAAGTGATGGTAATGCAGCACTTGAATGCCTGGTGTTTGTGGACCTATTTCTAACATCCTTTTTCCTTCCACTCAACGTTCCGTTAATATGCATGGATACAGCACTCTGAACGACCAATTTCTTCAGAAATGTCCTTTTGCTGCTTCCCCTTCTTGTGGAGAGTGTCGCTGCATGTCTGGTGGACAACTGTCATGTCAGTCAGTCTTCTCCATGAATGTGTAGCATGACCATGACATTTATGTACAAAAAATATTATTATTGGTCTTATTTAAAAGTAGAAGTTTTTAAAAATAAAACCATACCTTTCTGATTTTTGGGTTTTCAATAGCTGTAAGCCACAATCAGCAAATTTAAATGAAAAAAATATTATAAATATTAACCCTTCTTTGTGTGACACTTCACATTTTGAACCCAATTAATAAAATCAACTTTATTATTTTAGTAAATTTAAATGTATCTGTATAGATATGCTTCTTTCACTTTTTGTCATTGCATTTTCACATAAATCACCTACTTATGTTGTTATTGGTTTTGGTTTGAGTTATTTTTATCCAAATAATCCAAATAATTCAAAAAGACTTGTTAGTATTAAAAACTTAAAAACTTTCCAAAATGGCAACTATTTCCCATAGGTTTTGTAGAATTTTTTTTTATATGATTGTTTAGAAATGATCTAGGCTATAATAACTTTTACTTGACATCGTGTTCACTACTAAAAACATATGCAGTTACACTGAGAGAAATTGTTTCTTCATGCAATGTATAATGAATAATGTATCAATTTTAGAGACCTGTCAGACGTAAGGAGATACATGACAAATCTTTTAATGCACAGCTGAATAGTTGCTTTTTCTAATAAATATTGACCTGTTTACCTCACTTGCTTTTTCTTTTATCAATCAGTAAAAGAAAACTAAGTTATCTACATTTCACTTTTGTTTTTTAAATTTTTTCATTTCAGCATGAATATTCACACTGTACTTTTTTCAAACATTCAACACCAGAATTTAAGGAAATTTATTTCAGTCTATGTTTGCCTGAGATCTCACATCCAAATATGAAAATATGAAAGATAGTGCTGAGCTTACAAAAGCAATCACTCATTCATCCTTCTTTGTACATAGATCCAAAATATGAGGATATACAAGTATGATTTAGGCAGTGGAAATGTCAACCGTAGACTCATATCCATACTGGTTTATGAGCAATAGGCTATGTTTGACTCAGATGGGGTTGTGTGTGAAGACTAGGAATGAGTGGTTGCAGATTATGCATTCACTGCCCAAGCCCTCTGAAGGATATTTTTCAGATTTTGCACGTCGACAACAACCATGTTCTGTTAGCAGTTCTCTCTGGCCAAATAATAGTTTTATTGGTGAGTTCCCAATCATCTCTCAGCATCTCTGTAACCTTGCTTCTAACATTGCTCTGAGCCTTTTAGAACTGATGGCTCACAATACACATTCACCACTGCACCCTAATGGCACCCAGGCAGTGATACTGTGTTATTAGTTTAAAATTAGATTAGTTGAGCATTTATTTAATCGCTTTTTTCAGTTGACAAAGCAGAAGCAATTCTTTTTTTTTTCAATAAATATTCTCTGGGAAAAAAGAAGTGGGTGATGCTTCAGCTATGCGAGAACCACTGTGAATATAGAACCTTGGTGATTTAGTATCTGTTACCAAGAAGACTTAAAAGCAGTACCCATGGAAACACATCATTCGACCCTGCGGTAAAAGTAAAGCAGAAGTTTTATTCACTATATCACACATAAGCTTGTTTAAAGTGATGGTTGTAGGAAGCATTTCTAAATCAGGATCTAATTTTTTACCTTTTTTTCTGTTGTGATTGGTACACCATGTTCCATGCATCCTTTTTTTTTGTTGCATAAAATAAATGAAAACATCAAGGCAAGGAAATGAAAACAATGCATTCATGGGGTCAAGAGTCTGATCTGAGAATTCACATTCATAGAGAAATGTAGGTTGAAAAAGGTATTTGCCAGCTGGAAAACTCTGCTTTTATCTGACTGCTAAGGCTGTGAGTGGGATTTCTGGCATTCACGATTCAGTTATTACATCCTCAAAACAAACACACATACAAGAAGAGGAAAAACAAGTGGGAGGGAACACAGAGTTGGAGTCTATTGGATTTCTGAAACAGGTTATGTAATGGTGAACATAATCAAGCTACCAAGATCCTGACTCAACATCCCCCCATGGTGTCCTTCAACTTCTTTTGTCAGAAAGAAAGAAAGAAAGAAAGAATGATAGATAGATAGATAGATAGATAGATAGATAGATAGATAGATAGATAGATAGATAGATAGATAGATAGATAGATAGATAGATAGATAGATAGATAGATAGATAGATAGATAGATGGTAGATAGATAGATTGATAGATAGATGATAGATACTCTGTTTATTTGTTCTTCATTATTCCTCCCACTTTGTCACCAAATATAGCCTAAGCGAAGCATGATGCCACCACCACTATGCTTGATAATTCTTGCAATATTGTTAGACAGACAGAGTTGTCAAAACATAATAAAACACACTATTTTAATAAAATAATTTATTAAGAAGTTAGAGCTAAAGCCTTTCTTAATATTTATTCATTAGTAAAAGTGCTCATGCGTTGTTTTAATCGCTCCTATAGTCCCGTTACTGAATATGACATTTCTCCAGTCCTTGGGTCGGTTTTGTTCCTTTATGTGGTCCAATGATCTGTCGGAGATCAGTGGTAAAACTGGGCCGACGGGCCAGTGGGTACAGGGTACCACAGGGATCCTCTCGCCTCGCCACCCTTCCTCCCTTCCACGCCGCACGGTCCGTCCGCATGGCCTGGTACGAGCGGAGGGACACTTTGCGGTGCTGAAACGGACCCGTTTCCATCGGAAGACCACCTCGCTTCGCCAGAGTCTCGAATACTTTGTCGAGATTGGTGCTCTCCTTTGCAGATGTTTCAAAATAGGTGCAGTCGCGCCCGAGTGCTTTGAGCACTTCTGCGCGAGAAATCCCTCTCTGAGACTCAAGATCCAACTTGTTGGCGCAGACCACAAGCGGGACCTGCTGCTGTGCGCAATGCCCCGGCACCGAGGACTTGGTGAGTTTGGATTTAGCGGCCAAGATCTCTTCTCGCAGGTTGCACACCTCCTCGAAAGAGCTCTTGTCATCGAGACTGAAGACAAGTAGGAAAATATCTCCTGTAGAAATACAATAAACAATTCAAACTTGTATTAAATCAGTTTTAGGCTACGCATCATGCAGACAACAATTTGCGCATGCGGTTCTAATATTCACACTAATGTTTAAACTATTTTGCAGAACTTGAGACAATACGCACCAGTGAGAATGGAGAGTCGCCGCTTGGCCGGGAAATCCCTCTCCCTGGACGCATCTAGGATGTCTATTTGATAGGTTTCCCCGCGGATGCAAAATAATTTCCTAAGAAAATCCTCAGAGGTCGGGTTGTACTCCTCCACAAACCCGTCCCGGAGGTATCTTCTGAGGATGGAGGTCTTCCCAACCCGTGGCGCACCGAGGACCACGATGCGTTTACAGTTATGCGGCTTGGTAAGGTAAAGCGGGTCCCGTCGGTGTTCCAGAGCACTGCAACGGGTCGGACAGTGGAAAACCGAAGCTGCCAGCTCATCCAGCGAGAAGCTTTTGACGGGATGGCTGTTCTTGGCACTGCCTGTCTTCTTTTCCTGTTTCCACTGAAACGTGGCTACCTTGAGTAAACCCAAGCCCGCTTTGATTCCAGATGAATTCAGCTGCTGTGATGCGTGTTTGTAAGCCAACCAGACCTTAGAGAGACCAGAGCACTGTCCGCCATTGTTACCCTGCAGGTAAGTTTCTTTCACGGAACATTTGAGCTGGCGCGGGACGGAGATGGAGCTGGTCGGGGCGCCGGTGGAGACGCTTCCCACTTCCATCGCTTCTGGCGCTTGTTTTGGCGCAGAAGAAAAGTGGGCAGAATCACTGATCTAACGCTGCTGTCCTGCTCAACACTGTGTTTTCTAGGCAGCTAAAGTCAACTGCCTTTATATACTCTCTCCTTAACCCCGCGATTCGTCCGCGTCACGCTGACTGATAGAAAACAAGGATACCACTGAGCAGGACACAGCTTGATGTACTGAAAGCTTTGTTTTTGCCATGTTTTATGTCTTACCGTCCTTTGTCTGATCTTTAGCAATAGCATACTACTAGTAATAGCCTACTACTACTACTACTACTACTACTACTAATAATAATAATAATAAAAAAATTGTTTTTTATATACAACAAAGGGGGTGAAAACATGAGCACGTTATTTATAAAGACAAATGTTGCCTTGTGCCTTTTACTATTACTACAAAAAACTGCCACAGTCCAATAAACAAACAAATAAATACAATTATTATTTATTTAATGGAATACTTAAAAAACTTTATGAGGATGAATATATAATTTATGTTATAGTGATCAATTTAAGAAACATATTTTATTTAAATGTATGTAACAACAATGTAACTACATATAAATGAGCAATAACTTATTAAATTATAACCAATTAAATACTTAAATGTTCAAATGATGAACTAAAATATATTTTTTTGTAAAAAAAAAAGTTTTTTGTTTCAGTCTTTAATAGTTGTTTTTGTGTGCTTCAATCCCTCAAGAAATAATTTCCACTGTTGGCTTGTTAAATAAAGCCTAATATCTGATTGGTTAACATGCACAAAAAACTTAATTGCAGACCTACCACGGTGTCTAAAGCATTGTAGTCCTGCTCATTGCTTTAATAAGTAAGAGTGTTGGGAAAAAATATTCATGATGTGCTGCAATAAAGGACTGTATTACAATCAAATTACATGAATACTCAAACAATTACGTAGGCTGTTTCTATTATAAGATCAATGCCATTTTTATCATTTTACAAAAAAATTAAGAATTCTTAAAATAATACAACATGGGATTATTGACAGATGTATTATTTAATGTTTAATCTATCCTCTTTTTAAGGTATCACACTTAAAAATAAAAGGTAAGTCTTTGAAAACGTATGGCAGATAAAACTGTTAGTGTGGGCAAAATGAATCAGAGGTATCATTCAAAAACCAAAACACATTTGACAAAGTGAGCCAACCTCTTCTAATTTTCATAAACAACTCATCTTGTGATTATTCTTTTAGAAAACCTTTTTCTTATTTCTTACTTGGCCAGATAATAAAAAGAATAAAAATATTAAGCAGTCAACCAATCACAACTGTTGGCAACAACAAAAAAACCAAGACATTTATACATTTAAAGTTTATTTTCTCAATTTTTCTCCAGCAGGCAAATTGTTTTACCCGAAATTAAATGAAAACATATCAAAAAACGTAATTACAAAAATCCTGGCAAAAGAGCTGACCTATAAGAAAGAAAGAAAGAAAGAAAGAAAGAAAGAAAGAAAGAAAGAAAGAAAGAAAGAAAGAAAGAAAGAAAGAAAGAAAGAAAGAAAGAAAGAAAGAAAGAAAGAAAGAAAGAAAGAAAGAAAGAAAGAAAGAAAGAAGACCGTCGCAGCCTGATGGATCGGTTGTCCTGGTAACCGGGTAACATAACTGTAGCTAAGCTAACCACCTCGCTGACTCAGCGTTAGGGAAACGTCTGAACTCCAGGACACCGAGAACAGAGTCGAGTATTTTCGCTCGGTCCGGTCAGTACCAGGTCCACGTGTTTCTGTCTCGGTTCCTCTCCGGTTAAGCTCCTGTCTCAGTGGGTCTGTCGACGACTGGAGCCCTCATAAATGTCTACATATTTCGAATTAGCTAAAGGGAGGAAGGGTTTGAAAGACTGAGAGTGGAAAGGAAAGGCCTTGGCCTGAATCCTGTAGTCTGCAGTAATTTAATAAAAGCTCCCGGTGGCGTTCATTATCACTGAGTTAGAGAGGACTCTTGTAATGATGTAATGCCTGGAAGGCAAGAAAGAGAAGATATCTGCTATAAATTAGGCCAGTCTAAGAAACTTTTCATAATTATGTAAGTTTGTTATTATGTAATGTCACAGTAAGATTTTCATTAAACTAGACATTTTGAAAGGAAGCTAGTCTGCACAAGCTGACAGCATAACATGCACAAAAATAAGAAATATGCTCATTAAAACTCTGGCAAAAGTGATGATGGCTTTAACAATAATTTGGTACTTTAGTATAAAACAAATTAACAGAGTTACTTAACCATGTAACTGTCGCTTCCTTTGTGCGCTTTTCTGTCCTTTACCAGGGTCTATAGTCCCACGGCGACCATCGCTCATACTGGGTCCTATGAGAAAGTGTTGGTAGGTTAGCAGTTGTTCCATTCTCGTTTCATTATAAATAACTGAGGAGTGCTCTGTGGGCCTGGAATAATTTTGTATTTTAACCCAATTTTTCTTTAAAGCAACTCTAAAGAGTTTTTTTTTAACCTTAAAATATTGTTTCAGAACTCGTGTCAGTGGTTGATCAACTCATAACAGGGTGAAACGGCACTTCTGCATTGGCTTTGCGGCCCTCTATCGGCCATAACAGCACTATGTAACTTTGGGTCGTCGGGTAGCGGTTTTGTAGTTCAAATGCGACTTGCTTTACGGCAGGCTTCACAAAAGCCGGTAGGTGCAGCGTCCTGCAAGGCTCTCTGGGTGGAGCATACTCGGCAGGTACATATAAATGGAAGATACCTAGCAGCAGGTAGCTTGAACAATTGTCATCATGACGGAGCCGAAATTGTATTCATCTGTACACCGGTGTTCCACTATCTGTGCTACCCGCATGCACATTTCGATGTTACGTCACAATTCGCTTACTCAGCAAATCTGTCATCAAGAATTCCTACCTGGAAGATCCATTTCGTCTGTTTTATTTCTTTGAAGTTTACGGTGAGTTTTATTCAAATTATTTTATTACTGGCTAATTTATATTCAAAATATTTTAAGGCTTTCCTTAAGCTACTAGTTTCAAATTTACATGACAGCCCTTGTAGCCTATGTTAGTTTCACTTCTGTGATATCGTTACACTGCATGTAAACAAGTCCCATTAATTAGAGACGTACAGTAAATGCGGTGTATTTTGCGGGCTATTTGTGCTTATAATCAAAGGCTACTACATTTTAATATTTTGGAGTAATAATACTGCTATCTGCTCTACGTCTTACTGGCTTGATATATATTCATTGGCTGCTTTACAAATTAACAGATTTCCAGAGTGTGCTATTCATCTATAGGCCTATTTAACAGGTAGGATATTCTGATCATGGTTTTTAGTGCATCTTTATGTGCTAGTTTTAGCTTTATATTAAACGGGTAGCATGTTCTGTGGATTGAAAGAAAAGTTTTCGTTATTCATAATTTTTTGCTATGTTAGGGATTACTGCTAAACTGCCACTTCAATCCCGTCACTTGAAAAATATTTTCCGATGATTATGTTTAACATCAAAGCTAACAGTTGTTGTTTTCGGCATGTAAACATACTTTTCGAGGGGTAGCACTGACAGATGCGCGCTACGGTAGGGCATTCTGAGGAGGTAGCACAGATCGTCAGAACAGAGCTGTCAGCCATATAATAAAGAAATTAGACCGTATCACGTTATAACGTTGATAGTTTATTGTAAAAACGTGAAACTATCACGTTATAACGTTTTAGTTTCAAGTGGTTTTCACGTTTTTACAATAAACTATCACGTTATAACGTGATACGGTCTAATTTCTTTATTATATGGCTGACAGCTCTACGCCGCCGTACATATGACATGCTGAAATATAGAAAATGTACCTGGGATGAAGACATTTGACACAAAGGCTGCCCAAGACGTGAAAATCTATAACGTTAGAGGATATCGCTTGTAAATGTGAATCCCCTGGTGTAACCATAACAGATTTTACGACAGTATTAGAAAACAATACATTTTTTCCAACTGTAGGGGGACCCAGAGAGCAAAACTTACTTAGTATTGCTTTAAACCGCTCCACAACTTTCACCCTGACCTGTCTGCTGTGTTCATTAGTTTTCATGATGCTGTTTGTTCTCTAATGTTCTCCAACAAACGTCTGAAGCCTTCACAGAGCCGCTGGATTTGTACTGAGATTAAGTTGAATTTATATTTGGGGGTATTAGCCCACATACAGATCTAATCCACACTTTTTAGGCTTACTTTTGTTTAAAATTGAAAATAATTAGAACATATTTCAACAAGAAAATGTTTCATTCTCTCTCTGCTTCCCAATTATGTATTTTTTATATGGCATAAAAAAATCCCAACAGTATATAGTGACATTTTTTATTGAATCATTACAAAACGCTACAAAAGTTCAAGGGGTATGAATACTTTTCATGGCGCTGTGTGAGTTACCTTTCTGTAAACATCCAGGAAAAGCATCGGAAGGTATTTTTAAAGTCTTGTAAGTGAATTTGTAATTTTCTTTTATTTATTCCTGAAGCCAGGAGGTAAACATGCAGGAAGAATTGTCCAGATTAGATGATGCAGATGCCACAAATACAGATGGGAATATGTGGGATTTTGACCCTCTGGCCAATGAAAAGGTGAACTACAACAACATCTTCTCGTATTTTGAACCTGCTTTATGTTTTATACAACCTAATTTGTTATTTTTATTGCTGCTTTACAAACCAAAGCCTCCAAAAGATGATCAAAACCTGGAACTCATAGCAGTACCTGATGAAGATAGAAGTGCTGCAGAAGAGGCTATTCTGGTGAAAGACTCTCAGCTGTTGGACTTCTCAGGTTGTTTTCACCACACCAAAAAACATGTGCTAGTTGAAAGATTAATCTAGCTGTATCTGTTGATGTTTAAGTCCATCTTTGAGGCCAAAAATATGTTTGTTTGTTTTTCCTGATCCTGTTCTTCTGCAGCTTACCTGAGATTTGATGAGCGTGGGCTGATTCTTCCCCACAGCATCCTTGGCAGCTTAGATGATTTTCGAAGTTATTTGGAGGCCAGAGGGGAGGAAAATGTAACTTCAGAGCACTTTCACATTTTTTTTTTTTTTGCATCTACTAAAACACTTTAAAATCCACTGTGTTTCTATCTTTCCTTCCCTCAAAACAAGCTGTTAAAGCACTTCCCAAAGCTGGCTAGAGATCCTGCATCTGAAGCCAAGATGGGGCCTTGCACAGACGCCACAGAGAGAGAAACCGTCTCACGCCAGAGGGGCACCCAGAGTAATGCCCTGCAGAACTGGGATAAACACATGACACATCGCAGACAGAAGCAGGAAGAGTTATCTTGTGAGGTTCTTGAGATTTTTGCATCGCCAGAGTTCAACTTCTGAACAAAAGTCAAAGCAATGTTTCATAATTCAAAAGAAGAAGAAAAATGAAGTCTGTATAATGTGTTTGCTCTATACTAAGACTCACTGAACAGGCCAGTGGAAAACCTGCTGATGAATCAGGACACACATTTCAGAGAAATTAAGGAGCAGAGGGAGATTCTAAACCGAATCATGCCACTCGCCCACTCTGGATATGTATGACACACATTTGCTTTTACTAGCCTGCCAAAATCTTTGTTCCTTCGGTCTCTTGACTCCTGTGCCCTCTCTTTGGAAGGGTTATCGCGTGGGCAGTGAGTTTTGGAGCGTCCCGCAGCGTTACGGCGATGAACTGAGCGGCATCACAGCAACGCTGACTCAGACCGAGCAAGGCCAAAAGAAACCCATCACACATGTGGGACACCCGAGCAGCATACAAAAGGAAATGGGTAAACATAATTTCATCCCTTTAGGCTTGGTTTGCAGCTCTTTAACGGTTGAATTGGGATGAATGCAGGATCATGCTCTGTGTCACTATCGGACTGATTGTTTTCATTTTGTTGGACATTTTTCATTTTACAGGAATACTTTCTCCTGGGACAGAGCATCCAACTTCTCAAGCTTGGGTTCAGAGTTCATCCCTGCAACCTGAGTTCCGGGAACTTCAAGACATTCTGCAGGAAATGGACATCAAAAAGCCAGTAAAACTGTTTTTTCCCCGTTGTGTTATCTCAAATAACAGCGAAAACAAGCACAGCCTAAATGTCATGATGGGTGTGTGTGGTGGTGGACCCAAATTCAGAGGACACACCAGGTTGAAGGTAAAATCGATGGTTTAATGCCAGGAATGGAACAGTAAACCAGGTAGGATAACAGTAGGGTCTGAAGACAAGAGACTGAAACACAGGAGTACTTATGCAGGGAATTTTAATGCTAGATGCAACACAGGCGCATTAATGAGGTGACTGAAAACAGACGTACAGGACCACAGAATAAATAAAAAAAAACACCAGAAGGAACAAAAACAGCAACAACAAAAAAAAGAAATGGAACTCAAAGTCCAAATTATCCTTACACTAGAGCTATTTTATTATGCATGTTACACAAAAACGTGTTTAAAGAAACCTCTTTTGATTGGTTTTAGGTATCAGGACTTAAAAAAGTCACCTGGTCTTTACCAGTTACTGAAATTATTGAAATCTAATTCAAATGTGTTAAAACGCATGACGGATTCCACACTAGCATTATTTATTAAAGTTAAAAAGTTTAAAAGTTAAATCTACCCTATAAAACACTTTTTAACTGCAATAACTCTAAGTAACATCTTCTCCTGAATGCTGTATCAGTCGCTTACATTGTTGTATATGACTTTTGGCCTAGTTTTCTTTCCATCATGGCTCCGGCTAATTACATAGAATTTTTTCTCCGCCCTCAAATCTCCAATGTAACGCCACAACTTTTTAAACTCACCGAGGACTGGGCTTTGACTGGACAACTACAACATCTTGGTTGTTTTCTCCCTCAGACATTTTATTGTAGATTGATGTATTTTTATTTTTTTTCCAGAAAAAGAAACCTGAAGTTTGGAACACTGTTGTATACAGATGAGTTAAGTTCAACCCAATGCTATTAAGGTGTCTAGGCTCCACTGCCTTTAGATAAAGCCCAAATAAGCATAGCTCACATGCCACCATGCTAAACTGCTGGTGTAATGTATTTATGCCAATTTGCTGTGTTTGTTTTTGTCAACAATTGAGTTATTCATCTCGACCCAGAGCTGATGGATTGGACTAATAGTGATAACTTTCTGTTTTCTCTTATCACAACTGATTTCATCAGGGTTAACATTCACAAAGGAGAGTTGAACAAGTTTCCCTATTTCTTACCAAAATACAGTAAATGCTAAATTCTCTTGTCTAATAGACGACGACCAGGCAAGGATCGATGTACACGCCTGCCTCTACTTGAAGCAATCATTATCTTGTTAGGGATTCAAATAAAATAAATCATGAGCCCGTTCCTTTCAGGATGAAATTAACTAAATTAACTACAGACAGGCCCTTTATAGGTTTTTAATCAGACAACAGACAAAACTGTTTATAACATGTTTTATGCAGTTGACTGACATGTCATGTTTTTTATTCAATAAATAGCATCTTTAATCTTTTTTTATTACTTTATTTGAACATAGAAGCTTGCATACGCATAAGATTAATCTGCGCGTAAATATTTTGGGAAACACCAAAACAAACTCATGAATGTGAAGAAATTACAAAAAAAAATCTAATTATTGTGGAATTTAGCAACTAGAAATACTGTAATAATCAACAGTTTTGAGCTTCTGTTATACAAAATCATGACATTATGTTTTTTAGGATTTACTTGAGTTCTTTTTTTCCCCCAAACTGGGACTTCAGTCTATTAACTGAGCAATTCCTGGATAAAACATACTGTAAGGTTACCTGAGATTATTGTATTACCCTAAATCCATCATCTCCCACCCTTTACCGTTGTACTTATGTGTTAGTTCTATTTTGTTAGACGTTCAGGGCCTGATTTTCTTTTTTCAGAAACAACTTTAATGGTGGAGGACTTGGCTTTGTAAAGTGTTGACACCCCCACAGGCTGCCTCACTCGGTTTCTCTCCAACCAGGCTGTGATCATTCTGTCTTGTGCACACTGTTCCAGGTTTTCTGCAGAGAAAAAAAAACTCCTGAACACGAACAATTCAGACCGTCCTTGCACATTCGCACAGGTCCACATAACCTTGTAGGCTCAGGGGAATGAAAACACTCCCACTCACCTAAAAGACACTGTTATCGAAGTGCTGCAATTATGCAGTTAAATGTAACTTGTTGCCTGTTAAAAGTACATCTAGTGCGTAAGGTTTGGTACAATAATGAAGGTGCATGAAAGTACTAATTAAGGTTCACAAGCAAACACATTTAGAGCGAGTACAGTTATGAAATCCAGAGTGAGCCAAAGGTAGTGTGGCTGCAGTCTGTGGGGCAGCTGAGCCCAGAAGAAAGGGACAGAAGCTGACTCTATACTCTACCTGCATTACAATGACTCCATCAGCAGTGACAGCCAGTTCTGGGGTAAATACTAAATGGCTCATGTACCGTTCCTACAGTTCCTACTTAATCCTATTAACACCCTAGGTAACAGATGTTGATGATGGCAAAATTTATTCAAATTACTTTCTTTTTTTTCATGATCTCAGCTCGTGTCTCTCCTCCATGTCATCTTTCCATTGAAATGAGGGAACTGGGTGCAGTGTGTTCTGTTGCTCCAGGTGGCTAATGTGATGTTTAGGATTTGGGATGCTGAGTGCCTCCTGACTCACAGGGACTCAGACAGATCATCCTGTCCACAGCTGACTTGGCTACTCTGATAGCCAGAGAGGGTCGGTAGTGGCCGTTGTAAAAGGGTGCTGTCAAGATGGAGAGAAAATAACTGAGAGGCTTGGAGTGGTAAGGGAGGAGGTGGAGATGGAAAGAAATGTGAGAACATTGGCAGAATTTGTGAGTAAAAAAACAAAACAAAAAACATTTGCACTGTTCACAGTGTGCCCGTTCTTTAAAGGAGTCATAACCTTGTATTACCTTGGATACCCACTCACTATTATAGTCTTTAAGGCTTTTCTAAAAAAGAAAAGTGGAAAACAAAACCCACAGAGCTCCTCTGACCCTTATTTCTGAAGGCATTATTGTCTCGCGAGATCTGATGCGATATTTTGGCTGTCGTGGACGGGCATTGTAATAATGCAAATGAGGGGCGTGTTGATTGGTGGCATTCTAGGTCATTTGTTGTTTGCAAAGTAGCAGCCATTACCCGTGTTGTCCTCGAAGCTACTACTCCCGGTAGTGTAAAATAGCCGCATTAGCAGTTAGCTGCTGTTTGTTACACACAGTAGAGCAATAAAAACACAGCCTTGCCATTTCAATTGCAGGCAAGTCTCTGATTGTTGGAATGGCCCCTTTTTCCAAACGGAGTTTGAATTCGTACTTCGAATCTTAATTCATTAATGGCGGCGCTCGACTGAATATGAGGGGGAGAGGGGCAGGGCGGGCTTCCTGCAGCATAGGTAGGTCTGCGATGTCCATATATGGTATATCCTGCGCCGACTTGACGTCAAGTCGGCCAGAAATTTAACATCGCATATTTGAGTGCACGTGCACGTGGGCTGGTTGACAAACCCAAGAGTAAACAAACGCTTCAAACAAATGCTATCGGCTTCCCGGCCAGTGTATAATCGTTAGGCAATCATAACATAAATTTTTTCTTGTGGAAAAGTGAAAATTACAGGTCATGACTCCTTTAACTAAAGGTGGCATCCCCACATTTAGCCACTGAGATCAGCCATAGCTTTATGCTACCTGGCTTTCAGTAGTGACTGAAGGCATACAATAAAAAGATTTTGATGCACATCTGCATTTCACTGAAGTAGATGATCATCGCTATGTTCATTCATTTCTGCAATTGAATCAAAAAGGGAACTATCATGTCATATAGATTTATTATACACAGTGTGATGTAACCCATAATAATAAAAAATAAATAGAAAGAAACACTTGTAATATATGTATGTATTTATATTAGAAGAGTTTCACTCTTTGATTGAATTACTGAAATACATTAACTTTTTTGGGATATTCAGATTTATTGGGGCACACCTGTAAACCCAGTCTCCAGAGCCCCCTAGATAGCACTCTGAAGGGGGTCTAAAGCCAAGAGTGGGAAGGACAGCTAAATGATCCTACAGGCCTACAGGATCTATTAGTAACATTCTTGGAGGTATGTCTCCAAATATAGATTTTCTTTAGAAATGGTGTGACTGATCAGAGCCACACATTTAAATGTGAGTGGTTTTAAACTTAAAAGAGCAACAACAACTTTGTGTGCCTATGTGTGCAGGACATCAGTAAGCTGGAGGTGATCGGTGCAGGACAACTCACTTCCTTGTCAGAGCGTCAGAGTCTCTCACTGCAGAAGGAGGAAGAGGAGAGGAAGCAAAACGGGACGAAGGAAGAGGAACCGTAAGATAAAAACTAGCTTATTTTCATTATTTATTAATTATTTTGTCAAGTCTTAAAACTCAGGTTACCAGTGTTGTGTATTGCTATGTTTTGATAAATGAAACACATTTTCTTAATAATTTAGTTGAATATGTGTTGCTTTTCTGATAATTACAATAAATCCTATATATCCAGTCTGCAATTTTATTGTATATTGTCCTTTCATTTCTTCTTCAAAATAAGTTTTTAAAAGTACACAACATATATATTTTAAAAACTCACAATGTGTCATTAGTGACTTTAATGTTTTCATATTGTTGTCAGCTTTATGGCTCTAAGTCAAATCATAGGATTAAAGTGAAAAAACATGAATGGAGTAAGACTGACTCAAGTTCTACACGGTGCCTAGACAGCAATGTTGCACTTTAGTTTGGATGTGATAAACCTGTCCTTTGCAGCATGTGAAGGTCAAGCCAATCCGTTCAGTTTATTTATGTTGCTCCATTTTCCTACAAATATTATTTTAAGGTACTTTACAGGACAGACAGGTCCAGTTCATAGCCAGAAGTTTATTAGATCAGGTCAGTAGGCTACAACCTACTCATAATGACAGATACAAATTCGGTTACATGCATTGCAATCCCATTCTAGGAGTGATATAAAATCAAATGATTTGTGTATATCTATGGAAGACCAGCTGGTTGCATTGAGTTATTTACTGTGCAGTAGTCTTCTCTCTGAGTAAGGATATGGCGACAGCAGAAAGGAACATATTCCAGCAACTGCCTGAGGGATAAAAGAAAATATACAATCTGGAAATAATATAAAAAAAATGTGAGGATTTTTTTATGATTGATTATTGTTTTAGCTAGTGGCTCAATTTTACAAGTGAAACACAAAGAGTTTGAATATCATATAAAAGTTCATTTATTTAAGTAATTCAACTTAAAAGGTGAAACTAATATTTATATTATATACTCATTACATGCAAAACAATATATTTCAAACCTTTATTTGTTATAATCTTGGTGAGCTTGGCTTACAGCTTATGAAAACCACACATTCAAAATCTCAGAAAATTTGAATATTGTGAAAAGGTTCAATATTTTAGACTCAAAGTGTCACACTCTAATCAGCTAATTAATCCAAAACACCTACAAAGGGTTCCTGAGCCTTTAAATTGTCTCTCAGTGTGGTTCAGTTGGATTCACAATCATGAGGAAGACTGCTGACCTGACAGTTGTGCAGAAAACCATTATTGACCTCCCTAAGGAGGGAAAGACTTAAAAGGTCATTGTAAAAGAAGCTGGATGTTTCCAAAGTGCTGTATCAAAGTACATTAATATGTGGAAGGGAAAAGTGTGGAAGAAAAAGATGAACAAGCAGCAGGGATGACCGCAGCCTGGAGAGGATTGTCAGGAAAAGGTCATTTAAAGTGTTGTGGAACTTCACAAGGAGTGGACTGAGGCTGGAGTGAGTGCATCAAGAGCCACCACACACAGACGGATCCTGGACATGGGCTTTAAATGTCGTATTCTTCTTTTCAAGCTGCTCCTGAACAACAAACAACATCATATGCGTTTTATATGGGCTAAAGAAAAAAAGAACTACAAATTTGGAATCTCATTTGGAAACCAAGGGTTTCCAAATGAGAGTCTGGAGGAAGAATGGAGAGGCACAATCCAAGATGTTTGAAGTCCAGTGTGAAGTTTCCACAGTCTGTGTTTATTTGGGGAGCCAATTTCATCTGCTGGTGTTGGTCCACTGAGCTGTATTAAGTCCGGAGTCAACTGCGCCATCTACCAGGACATTTTGGAGCACTTCATGCTTCCTTCCACAGACGAGCTTTATGGAGATGCTGACTTCATTTTCAAGCAGGACTTGGCACCTGGCCACACTGCCAAAAGTACCAAAACCTGGTTCAATGACCATGGGATTACTGTGCTTGATTGGCCAGCAAACTCGCCTGACCTGAACCTCATAGATAATCTAGGGTGCAAGAGAAAGATGAGAGACATGAGACCTATCAATGCAGAAGAGCTGAAGGTTGCTATTGAAGCCACCTGATCATCCATAACACCTCAGCAGAACCACAGGCTGATAGCATCCATGCCACGCTGCATTGAGGCGGTAATTGATGCAAAAGGGACCCAAACCAAGTACTGAGTACATACGCATGATTATACTTTTCAGAGGTCCGACATTTCTCCTTGTTTTATTGATTTCATGCAATGTTCTAATTTTCTGAGATTTTGAATTTGTGGTTTTCATAAGCTGTAAGCCGTAATCATCAAAATTAAGACAAAAAAAGGCTTGAAATTTCTCAATTTACATGTAATGAGTCTATATCATATATTAGTTTCACATTTTAAGTTGAATTACTGAAATAAATGATTTTTTGCATAATGTTCTAATTTTTCGAGTTTCACCTATATCTTCTAACTCCATGAACGCAACTTAAGCATCTCTACTAGTCTGGGGTCTGGCTATTGAAAATGACTTGTTCTCATGTTGCTGCTCCATTGTTAGCATCAGGGACTCACTTGCAGAAACTGCTGATGTTCAAGTCAAGGCTTTACCCTTTCCCGCCTTGAGGATTAATGGTCAGCTTGCTCAGTGGACTGGACACCCAACATCTGACAAGGTACTGAGAACTGTTACGAAATCTTCTGCTCAGGAACTTTATGTCTTTAGGAGATAAAAAAATGTTTTCAATCTAAATTCTCTCTTTGATAAGAAAACACATGCTGAGCACCTCTAATTCTACTTCCACTGGCCCTCATCCATCAGTAATGCATCACAGACATGTTAAGTTTTTCACTAAATGATGTCACAATGGAAATAGATATTACCATCTGAGCATTTACATCTAAGCTTTTACAGATATAGATGGGCTTTTTATGAAAATGTTAATTGATTAGTACATTAGATAATAACTGATGCAATTTAAGTCGTTTCCACAATGCCTTAGGGAGCAGAATAATAATGATTAAAAGTCAATAATACTGACTGGTGGATATTATAATAAACTTTAAAGTGCCCCACACTACACTGCAAAAACGGCACCCACTCATAGAAAAGGGCAAGCATGGTATGCATTCTCTATGTCATGTCTTTTTAATGCATCCCAGTAGAACAGTTCAAACAAAAGAATAAACTATAACCTTAAATGATTAAGAGATTAAATTAAGCCTAATCAGTAAGGCTGATTATAGGGTCAGGGGACTTGGGCGTTTCATGTGACTGCATCTGGCGTATGCATCATATACATGATAGTTGAAAAAATTAAATTGTCACTGCCCACTGTACCCATTATTATTATTATTATTATTATTAATGTGACTGTCAGTTTTATTATTATGTATCTGTTAATTACTTTGTTCATCAACACAAAAAGAACATATAACAAGTGACATTTCCAACACTTGTAAATATTTCTAATTTTGATCTCCAGTCACGATAATTTGGCCACCTTTTGCAATAAAAAACAATTAATCAAAACATGAATATATTGTGGAAATGTTCCGCATTTGAAATATTGTATTATCGAAGTCGAACAAACACACATAGTCAGGGTCATAAATTATTTTATTATGATCTGTCATGCTAAGTCTGCTATGTCTTTGGGTTTTTTTGTTAGGGAGAAGTTGGAATCAGTACCTCAGTATTGTTTGAAAGCCAGACCGGAGAAATTGTCTCAACTGACCTGGAGATGCTCAATGAAGGCAGCACTGTCATCTTTTACAGCTGGAAGAAGCTTCCAGGACAACTAAGCCTTTCTCACCTGTATCCAGAAAAGAACCGTGTACGCTTCTACTTCAAATCGTCCTCCGGTACAGATTCACAAACGTACTTAAACACCTGCTGCTGATGTTTGTGCGTCATATGTTTGTCCATCTGTCAACCCTACTTATCACTCCACCAGCATTCAGCCCTTTTCATTTTTTTCACTATAACTCAGGCGTGATTCGTCCTGGCGAAACCCAGCAACTGGAGTTTATATTTAAGTCAGAGGAGCAAGGTCTCTGGACTGAAGTTTGGCAACTCAACACCCACCCTTTGTTGCTGCAAGGAGCCTCGATTCAGATCAGGTTGAGTGGGGTGGCCTTGAAACAGGACAAAACAGCAGATCAGAGGCGCTTCATAGAGGTAGCTTAAACAGCACATTGTGTTTAAAAAAATAAAGCAAAAAATAATTTCCATTCATTGAAAAATGTGCTTTTGTTGGTTTTATCTTGTTTTGTTATGTGTGTGTTGAACAGAACAAGCTGGAAAAGACTGTTGTGGAAGATTTCTGTCAATCCATTGTGCACGAGATAGTGGGGAGGGTCCACACCCTTGAAAGGCCCAAGTCACCTGCAGAGCTTTACATCACTGAAGAACAGCTGTTCCAGAACAAAAACCCCAAGGTACTTTACCCACTGGTAAAAATATCCTACACGATCATTATTCTGTTTTAGTACTGTCTCAGTTTCCAGACTGTTTCCAGTAAAAGGACTAAAAAAATGCTAATTCTGGGACTACGACGTTGTTTCATGATTTCCACTGCTATTCAAAATTGTACTACTCAATATTAAGTCTGTAAATGATTCAGACTTAGTAAAAATATAGAAAATAATACAAACTATAATTGTGTCGTGAAAATTATAAAAGCTCACAGGTTCTTAAGTCTCATTTGGCATCTTCTTTGTCTGTGCCAATGTTAAACCTTCACTGTAGATAATGACACAGCTTCTATAACTTGGCAGGGTAGAGCCTTAATTGGTTCTGGGATATTTCTGACCATCTCAACCAATTTCCTTTCTTCTTAGGGTGACACTTTAGGTCACCTGGTTAAAACTTGGACACAATTTTGTTTTTGAACCAGTTTGTCAAGATCCAAAATGCACGTCAACACTGTTGTTTGTCGTGAACCAAGGTGGCTGAGATTAATATTTCGGAACCCTTTTAAAGTTCTGAGCAAGACACTGTTGAAAATAGTTATAAATTGAATAAAGATCAAATATAACCTTGTGGTTAAGCTTAAATACAACAGAATACATGTTTGTAAGTTGTCAACACAACACTTGAATGCAGCTCCAACACCAAACCTCAGGTGAGATTAAATGTTCCCACCTTTCTGCTTCTTTTGTTGTGGTAGATTTGATGTTGTGGCGACTGAGCTGCTTATTTGTTATAATCCTCAGTACCATGTCACGTGCTATTTGTGGCACGTTGGTCACTTTTCTAATCCCTTTTGAGTGTACTCCTGATGTGTCATAGACTTTTCTATGAGAGTGTCGATTTCAGATTCTTAGTCACAGCCCGTGAGTCAGTGAGAGATGACCCAGTAATGGATTCATTCATTGTGGGCTTCGCTTGCTGTAGGCGTGAGAGTGGTTAGCCCATAACGTCCGCTTTTCCCAAACCGAGGCTTTATTATAACTCCTCTTCATTTTAGCACTTCTCAAATTTAGCTTCTTCATAATTTAGGGGGGACTTATTATTTATTATTGATTACAAAGGAAAATGGCTTCAAACAAAATTTTCTCCACACGTGAAAAAACACCATTACCTAGAAGTGTGTTAATCAGCTCTGTTAGCTTGGTTAAAAGGGTCTTTGAAGTGCAACCAAACATTCAGCTCAAACAAAATTGGCTCTTTTCTCTCCTATATTTAGGTCAAATTCCATATTTCACCTAAAATAATTAGTTACGTTTTACTACTCTTTTGAACTGCCTCATGCTAATGACTGAACTGAAATAAAAGATGGAAAATGTTTTTCCAAGTCATGCAATAGAGATGATTTTTTTAAAACACTTTAAAAGAGTTATTCATTTATATACACTATATTTCTTAGGAATAAATTGTGTGACTATAAAAAACAAAACTCATATCTACAGGCAACTTTACTCAACTGTTCTGTAAATTGTTTGTTCTCCCTTTTTTAAAATAAATTAGATATTTTGTTTGTTTATTTGTTTTTAAGGATCTGGTACATCTGGTAATATCGTCGGTAAAAGCTGTGGCGTTGTATAGAAAATTTAAAAGTAAACTTAAAAATATTGTTGGTTTTAGTTGCAGTACCAATATCAGCCAGTAGAGGACCTTGAGACACTGTGGCAACAGGTGAATCCAGGAGGCTGCTGGGATTTCTCTGTTGACACTCTTCGACAGGTAATCCTTATATGTGGGTTCATGATAACGGCTTTGAGCAAATTTAGACCAATTTACAGCACATCACAGAACATAAGTAAGATACAAGCAGGTTTATTTCATCCATAATACCTGTTGAATATTCAGTGTTTATCTTCCTGTTATGCTGTGATTCTCGAGGTTGTGCTGTCTCTGCCTGATGCGGAGCCTCTCAAAGAAGAGAGCTTTTCCTGGCTCAACTCTCTCTATCTGCAGCTTTGTGAACCGCCTGATATGAAACACCATCTTCTAACACCCACAATTATAGGGTAAAATATATATAAAGTAGTATAGTACAGTACATTAATATGCATTATGGCTTTTCCCCCCTTTTTTTGCTATGTCGCTGAGTACCTGCATGTTTTACGCCTACTAATTGTGCAATATTATTGTATGTTGTGGTGGTGTGTGGTGCCCCCTTCAGGCGACAACTGTGGATAAATCTTCTGGACTTGATGGGAGGTGAAGCCATTAGGCTAAGGTCTGTGATGGACCTTCCAGTGAAAGAAACTTGGGCTGGTAGGAGTCATGAACTCATAATCTCATATCATTATCACACTCAACTCTATGGCAAAAGCATTTCGTATTACAGTATAAATTGGATTTCTGCTCAGTTTCATTTTGGACATCTAATTATTCAAAACTACTTTTATTGGCAAACACAAAAAATATTTGGTTAACGCCACCCCCGTTTGTGATGTTTATCAAACTATAATTGTCACTGCCTGCCCCCAGCCGAGAACAATATTACAATATTGATATGTATTCAGCAATATATAATAACTACATGTTTTCCTCTTATGCTGCAGCCCTATTTCTGTTATGATGGACTCCACCAAGAAGGTTGTAAACTAAACCAAAAAAGAAAAACTCTGGAAAAGTGTTTATAATTATATCCCTGATTCTAAAGAGGGATACTAATTGTTTTATTTCATTTGTAGGTGTTGTTACATATTGTATTTAATATCTATCTAACAGAAATAAAGCAGAATCAAAACATTAACTTTAAAAAATACAGGAAAAGCTCCATTGCACCAGATTTTAGTAAATTAGCTTCTTTCCATCTGTAGTCACTGGGCTGGTACCAATACAAGTGAGCAAAATAAAACTAAATCTTTGTTCTAATTTAGTATTTAATAGTTTATTCTTTATTTATTTGTTCTTTCTAAACTGTTTGTTTTGAAGTTTACATAAAAAGGAATATTCCACTGTTCAGATTTCCTGTTTTCTACATTACATCTTAGATGTGACTACCAGGTCACCCACAGATGACAAGATTCAGAGCAAGAGAGAGCCGACTGCAATAGAGAAGAGTGGCTTCAGATCAAAATTTAAAGACGGCAACAAATCAGAGTCCAGGTTACTAACAGATGACAGCTCACAGGAGGTAAATGCACTCGATGTCAGAACGGCACAGAAGAGGCGCCGTCTCTGTGAATGTTTTTGTAGCTCACTAACCATCAGTTGTTTTGCTGCAGAGTCAAAAGCATTTTGGATTATGAGCTTGAATCAAACATTTTTGTGAGACACAAAACACATCACCGAATCCAACAATCAAGCTGATCCAATAATGAGTCAGTCTGCTCACTTTAAACAAGCTGTCAACTCGTCATCCATTCATCTGCTACTCCGTGTTGCTTTGTTACTACTGACTGCTGCCCCCACATAACTGCACACTCATTCTCAGAAATGCGCTCATCTGCATTGACTAGATCCTTAACACATTTTTTTTATATGGCTATACGTGTCACATTGTGTCTGTGCTATGACTTTTTGGTGAATCTTTCTTTGAACTGTTTTTATCAATTAGCTTGTCTGGACGTATAGTATGTGACTACAGACAGAATCTCGAAGGGATGCTGGTTATATTTTGTTGTACATTTTGCCCAATAATGTAGAAAAATAAAAACTTTCTATCAAGAGTTTTGTCCTTTTGCAAGGTTATAGTAGTAGCTTAGCAACACAGTGGCTGTTCAGCTTTTAATAGAGGCACTTGTTTGAACAAAATAATGTGAAAAATTACACAACAGTGACTACTACAAATTTCATTATATCTTATTAGGATTGGATGTGTTAGACCAACACCAGAGCCTAATTGTGAAATGGAAGAAAACACTTACCTGGTTTTCTTATTTTTTCAATTGAAAAATCTGAAAACCACCATATACATAATGTATTCATCCTGGTTTCAATACTTTGTAGCACCACCTGTTATTGCAGTTCCAGCTGCACGTCTTTTATGGAATGTCTTTGGCAGCTTGGCACATTAACATGATAATTTGCCTTTTTCTTTGCAAGATAGCTCAAGCTTAGTCATACTGAATGAAGATTGTCTGTGAACTTCAATTATAAGAGTCTGGCTACTAAGTCTTAGTTGGATTTTGGTCTAGACTTTGTCTAGGCCATTCTAATACATGAATATGCTTTGATCTAAACCATTCTATTGGAGCTCTTGCTGTATGTTTAGGGTCACTGTCCTGCTGGAAGGTAAACATCCACCCAAGTGTTCAGCAGCCTAAAACAGGTTTTCTTCCTGGATTGCCTTCAGAAAAGCTTCTGAGTCCTTGCTAAAAGAAAATAGCATTCCCACAGCATGATGCTGCCACCATTATAAGTCACCTTGTGGATGCTGTGATGTTGCTTGGCTTTCCCCCACACATAGAGTTTTAAGAGGATTTTAAAGATTTCAATTTTGGTCCCATCAAACCAGGGCAACCTCTTCCACATGTTTGCTATGTCCCCTACATGAATTATTGTAAACTTTAAATTCCTGTGGCTTTCTATAACTTTAGGTGAACGGTCATGTCTTGGTAAGTTTGTAGCTGTGCCATACTCTTTCTATTTTTAAAGTATGGACTGAACAGTTGTCTGTAAGATTTATAAGATTTATACCTTACTATACTTTAAACATCTCCACATCAACTTTCTTCCTGCCCTGTCTGCTGTGTTCCTCAATCTTCAGGATGCTTTTTGTTCGCTAATGTTCTCTAAAAAAACCTCTGTGCTCTTCACAGAACAACTGGATTTACTCTGATTAATTTAGACTCAGGTAGACTCATGTTACTAAATAGGAGTGACTTTTGACATTAGTTAGTTGCCCTAAACTGTATTTGAAATAAAGGTAGAAAGAATACATTTGCACACTCTTTTCAGATTTTTTTATTCTTCAGAAATGTAAACATACATATCAGATTTCCTCCACTTCACAATTATGAACCCCGCCCCCTCCAAAAAAAAAAAAAAAAAAAACAGTTGATGCTTGTGGTTTTAACACAAAAAAAATAAAAATAAATTTCAGGAGCATTAAAAACTGATTGTAAAATTGCGCCGCTCATGGAGGCAGCATGTTGGAGTAGCTGTGTTATGTTAGTTCTTATTTTTGGTTGAGGCAATTCGGTTTGGACAATAATTCCCTCTGGTTTTAGATGCTGTGCAGCTGGAAGGGTTTTTGCTCTTGATTTCTTACTTTTGGACAGTTGTTATGATGCATAACTATGGGATCAATGTATTGTATTTACAACTGGAAGCAGCTGAATAGCATCTCAAAAGCTCAAATAATACCTGAACTATGACCCAAATCCAAGAGGAGAGTTGAAAAGGAGGTTTCGTGGATGCAGAGCAGGGCGATCATAATGAGCAAGGATCATAACCCCGACTCCAACATCTCTGCCAGGCTTAGTAACCATAGAGAGATTCAAAGAGGAGCTGCAAAAGCAAATGAGGTGGATTATCAATGCTTGCTAACAACAGATGGTGTCTTCAAGGACATCTTACTTTGGAACGTCATCTCTGCTGCCTGGATATTGATCTGTTAACAGATCATGAAAATGATGAGACTGTCATACAGCAACAGTCTCAGTCAGAGGCTTCTTCAGATTTGTTGCAAGACTGACTGCTACTAGAGATCCTTCCTTCCCTCAGCATAACCATCCACGACGACTGTTTGAAGATACTTGGATGATATGAGTTACGTCAACATTTAGTTTCCCTTTGGGATTATTAAGGTATTTTTGAATGGTATTAAATAGTTTTGCAATATGTCATTCATTCTAATGCATATAGTTGCTTTCCTGTTACCACCTACTCAGAACTAAAGATAAATCTGCATTTGGGGATTTGATTTCTCTTTTCAGTGACCATTAGCTTCTTTTTTGGGCCCTGGACATGTTACTTCTCCAATAACTTCTCACTACACTTTACTCACCATATTGTGAGTAAAGTGAAGAGTAAAGTTAAGTTAATACTCACTAATCTTCCCATGTGCAAGAAGATTGCTTTATCTGTTCATATTCTGCTGAGCAATTTTCTATTCTGTGTAAAGCTTGAGTCATTGGGTAAGGTACGGTTTATTACTCATATGGTGCCATGGAAACAGAACACTGTGTGACAAATGTGCACCTGCTCTCAGGCAGCATGCCAAGGTGTGAATTATTTGCACCTCTACCATTTTAAGCGATCTTTGACAGATGCTCACACAGCTATGAGATAACAGCTCTTTTTACTCTGTGAATTGCTACTGTGTTTAACTGCAACTCTGCATAATTTTCCACAGGAGAACAAAATAAAGAGTAAAAAAAAGGATGACGCAGGGAAGCGTCCCAGAGAAAAGCAAGGAAAGGACTCCGACTCGTTGGCTGATATTTGTTTAGAGAGCACCATGGAATTTGAAAGTGTAGACGGAGAGGTGCTCCTCACCTACAGAAGAGCTTTACATAAAAAGGCAAGTTAAGTTATTTTTTGTCTTATACAGTGTATCTTGAGAGCTGTCAAAGTATTGACATTTACTACTCAAGTAGAAATAGAGATACTATGGTTTAAAGAGACTTTCTTTGAAGTTGAAGTATCATTTCAAGCTTTTTACCTGAGTAAAAGTAAAAAACTACTGGTTGCAAAACTCCTTAAGATATAGAAGTATTAGTAAGGGGAAAAAATGCCATTAAGGCCAAAACCTTAAGCCGTGCCATAGCACTAACGGACCTCCCCAAAAAACATTTTTACTATAGGCCATAATGACTGTAATGTTATAGAAAAATGTTAATAATGAAAAAATTGGGATACACTAGATTACCTGTTTCAGCTTCATATATGTTCATTGAAAATTAATTCATTTAATTTCAATGCAAATACATTGAAGAACCATGTGTGGACTGCTGAGCATTATTATGGGTTTCATGGAGTAAAAGATATGACTAGTTGTCTACTGTATAACTATTGTAATGGTGCATTTGCTTAAGTCTCTGTAATCACCATATTTGAACTCTGCAACATACATCTGCTTTATCCTGACTTTGAGTCTGACCATTACCTATTTTTACCTGTCAATTTTGTAAATGATAAAATTCAATAGTATTTATTTTTTAATTCATTTTAATTCATATTCAATCCAATCAGGCTGAACAAAGAACTATATAAATAATGAAATTAAACAATTGCACATAAAATACGAATAGTTTAGCCTACCTGCTGTGGCCTAAATGCACAGTCTCACAACTTCCTCCTGGTACACATGGAACTGAAATGCACACCCACTTGTGCGTAATCAAATGTTGCAGTGTGTGATGGATCACGTACAAACCAATGGATTCATTTTTTTAACACAATTACAACCCGAAATAAAATAGGAGTAAACAGAATGTTTTTAAAATGTATGTACTGATAATTGCGTGAAAATGTAAGGAGTAGTAGAAGTAGAAAGAAGGCTAATAGATAATTACTCCAGTGAAGTATGAATACCCCAAATTTCTACTTACGTAAAGTAACAAAGTATTTGTACTTTGACACTTGATACTTTGTGTATCGCTTAGATGTAGCTCCACAGGTCCAACGAAATAATGGCCACGCATCATACGGGTGTCTTTTTAAGTTTTTATTTTCTCTCTCTTCTCTCTCTTCTTTCTGTCAACACCATGACAACTACAAAATAAAAGACATTTGGCTCAAATATAACACATTACAATTCTCTTTAAGAGTCTTCTGCTAGCTGTCTACCCCCAAACAGTCTCAAATATCTTTTATGCACACCAATACAATGACAAGAAATAAAAGTCACAACAATAACCTATGCTGCCCTCATGTATATGTGTAAACAATGCAAACAAATTAAATGAACAGTTATTGTGCATCTCTTATACCACATGCAGAACAAGTTATGTTAGTGCCCACTCTTGGTTGGGGGTTGTCAAAACCCAAAATGCAATAGTGATGCAATCAAGTGAACAGCAGTCGATGGGAAATCACATTGCTTGTGAACCACTTTTACAAGTACATATTCCTTTACATGTATTTTCTTCATGCATCAGTTTCCAAACTTTTAGCATCCTTATTATAATGTCCTATTAACTTTTAATTCTTTATTCATTAACTGATTCATTAATCAGACAGTTACAATGTGCTTGGCACAAAACCTCAAATTCTCCTATGATGTAGATGTGAGAGCATTTCAGTCGCTTTATCTAAATAATGTTCCGCTTCTTCCCATACTAACTACAGATTTCCCAAAATATGAAAGTGTGAGAGAAACTGACATGCACTCACATAAGTATAGGCTCTTTTCTGAGTCCACAGCAGTGCTATGGCTTGCTCATTGTCTTTTAGTTAAGTCATCATCTACCTGTTTCAAGTAAGGCTACTTTAACTTGGACAAGGCAGACAGAACAGAACAAGTTCTTCGATCCCTCTCTCAAAAGGTACAAGCTACAAAGCTGTTTGATGAAACGAAGGCGGATGCTTCGACAATCACCTGACAGACGAAGTGTTGAGTGTCTAAGAGTATACAGGAGAGCGGATATTTTAGGGAAGCATTGTGTTTGAGTGTCGAACAGAAAGCTACAGTATGTGCAGGGAACAATTTGAAACATGATGTGAGAATAGCCATGTTACTGTACCTTCAATGTTACCAAGAACAAGGAAGAAATCGTGTAAGTGAGAAAAAACAAAAATAAGTCAAACACTCGATTCTTGGAGGAAAGATGGAGGCAATGAAGGACAACAGATATGTGGGTGTAGATTTGAACAAAATGCAAGGTTAGAATGAGTTACATTCTAGTCTCTTATTTTTCCAAGCGTATTCTGAAAGCTTTCCAGAAAGACTTTGCAGATATTTGAGAATCCTCTGGTGAAAAGTGTATTTTTTTTTATTGCCATCTGTTGGGGCTATTTGCATCAGAACAAGTAATTCCAAAAAACTAAATATTCTTACTAAACTAAACGAGGGAAAAAAGCACACACTGGCTTGACAAACAGTCTGGGAAGTGCTCCAGGGTGGGTGTTAGATATATATATATATATATATATATATATATATATATTTCATAAAATACTGTTTTAAACCGTTTTAAGTATATTCTAATTTAACAGACTGCACTAACATGAAACCCTGAGCAGATTGTCAATAAGGAAAAGAACTAAACCATATATATGTGTGCATAAACCCATAAGGTGAGCTTAAATCCCTAATTAATCTAATATATATTAATCTCTTCTTTCAAATGCCACTACAGTGAACTATTTATTTTTTCCATCCATTTGTCTGTCTAACATTTCCTCAAATTTTCTTAATTAAGACATGAGCTACTGGCTAATTAGCTCTGCTGTTACCATTCCCTCCCATGTTTTCTGTTTTGCCTTTTAAGCTCTTTGTTTATGGTCAAAAACTCCATAATTCAGACTAACTGTCCATACTAAAAGTTGTTACTCTGGTCTTAAACTAATCTTAAAATATAGTTTTCTTAATGAATGTTTCCATTGGTTTGGCAAGATTCCCTCCCCTAAATTAAACAAAGGTCAAGTGAAATGGAAAGGTGAATGTATATTGCATGAAAACACATTCAAATTAAACCTCCCTGTTGATTTATCTGGCAGGTTTATGCCTGGATGGGAGACCTTGTGGCCAATCTGTGTGACCTGATGGACGACATTCGTGTGGGTAATGGACAGAACCCAAACTGTTGCGCCTGAAAGGCAGGCTAAAAACAAAAAATAGACCCAACCAATCAGATGTTGCTTTTTTTTTGGTTAAATCAATAAAGTTTGTCAAGTGAACACCGCGTATTTGAATATTTGTTCACGCTTTCAGTCTCCCATCAGTGGATGCTGTCGTGTTAAGCGCTGACTAAGCAGAAAGACGCGCCCCCGTCCCTCCTCTCCATCATCCGTTTGTCCCCTGCTGTGTGTGTGCGGCTCGGCTCGGCTCAGCTCAGCTCAGCGTGGTCGGCCTGAGAGAGAGTAAGGGAGGGTGAGTGAGTGAGTGAGCGGTGTGTTGTAGTTTATCCAATGCGGATTTCACAGACACCGACTGCCTGCTCGAAAAGGCTCGGATCCTCCATAATAGGCCGGAATCGGCGCTAACAGCCCCCAAATACTTTATGGTTTTCTAATAAAAGACCCACAGTGATCTGGACTCCTAAGTGAAGCAGGGCAAAGATGCGGGGAAGAGACTTGTCCCTGCGCCGCTAAACTGATCCCAGCGGAGGGGGAGACCTATCTGTGTCTGCGGCAGGAGTTTAAGAGGAAGGCAGCGGCAGCAGAAAAGGCGAGGATGCTCGTCGGACAGGGCGAGAGATGAGCAGCGGTCATGGTAAGAAGAAGGAGAAACACACCCCTGATCTTTCATTTGCCTATTTATTTTTGTTGTGTTGCCTGGACCTGCTGTCGCTGTACCTTTTTTCATGCGTCTGTAATGCAAGAAGGTAATCAATGCTTCACATGGCACATCTCCACAAGGAATCCACCGCATGAGGGGGCGTGCGTTAAGATGCGTTGGGGGAGGGGGGGGGGGGGGAGTTTATGCAGACCTCTGATGGTCCCGCTCCCATTCGGCAAATCCACCATCTACCAATTAGTCCTGTACCGATAACCATAGCTTCATTATAGCACACCAAGCTCTACCTGCTTATCGCTATTTCACCATGTAGGCAGGGTACGACGTAAAATAATGAAGCGTGCACCTGCTACCTCAGCACGCATGCGCACTTTTGGTGACGGTAATTCCGAGAAAATAACGCACAGGACTTTTCTTGTTATGCTGAAAAATGAATTAAAGCCCCATTGTTTTCGCTTCGTTACAACATTCATACACAGTTGCTGTCTTAGTTCATTGGCTCAATCAAGCCTTTGTAAGCTTTGATTTCACCATATCATGGAATGTTCAGGGTTTTTCTAAGCAGTTTGGAAAAGTGTGATCTTTAATTGTAGTTTTCACGCCTAAAGTAGTATTGAAAAAAGTACTTTTTTCTTCTGTTTTGTCATAAAGCTAAATCACTTAATGTGAATTTGCGCAGATCAGGCATAACATTGTGACCACTGTCAAGTGACATGAATAGTGGTGATTATCTCTTTATTATGGCACTTAGTGAGTCAGATGTATTTGGCAGTAGGCTAAGTGAAGATTTTCAGTCAGAAGCAGAAAAAAATGGGAAAATAAGTAAATTTAAAATGTGCACTACACTTCTTGTGGTATGCTTTCAGTCTGCAATGGTTTATCTGTTAAAAGTGGTTCAAGGATGAACAGTGCAGTGACACGGTGGGGAGTAAAGGCTGGCCCGCTGTGGTCTGAGCTAACAAATGAGCTGCTATAGTTCAAATTGCTGGAGAAAGTAATTCTGGTTATGAAGGAAAAATGTAAGAATACACATCAGTGCTTGTTGTCTACAGGGCTACATGACCCCTGACTTGTCAGGGTGTCCTTGCTGTCCCTGGCCTTCACTAGAGTGCCAGCATTGGACATACTTACAACAAATACTGGATCAAGGAGCAATGGAACAAGGTGGCCTTGACTAATGAATCATTTGTGGCTGATTTTGTGTGCATAGCTTCCTTGGAGAACACGGCATGAAGATCCACCATGTGATGAAGGCTAGCCAGGTAAGGCAGTGTGAGTCTTTTGGAAATGTTCTCCTGGGAAACCTTGGACCTTGCCATTGAGGGAATGTCACTTTGACACAAACCACCCAAGCATTGTTTCTGTACACTTTAATGGAAATTTACTCCATGATGATTTTGGGCTACAAAAGCAACAATTTAGAAGTGGTTTGAGGAGAACAGCAATGAGTTTGAGGGATTGACTTTGCTTTCAGCTAACTAAGATCCCAGTCCAATCAAGCATTGTTGTGGCAAGTGGCATGTTTGAATTAACCTTCTTGACCCACACCCAGAACACCACTAGGGAGATTTGTAGTTGTAAAAGTTAGTTTTTATTGTAACATTGATAATGTGATGAGCGTTGGAGCCAGGAACACTGCACAGGGAAATGGAGGCAAGAATAACTGCAAGAGTATTAGTCCAGAGGTGAGAGGATCTTCGAGTGAATACATTTGCTTGAATGTGCTCAGGTGAGGCTTACTCGGTAGATGGTGGACTGAACTCCAGGGAGAGAGAGCTAGGAGTCTGGGATGTCTGCGGGAACTTCCTGCTGAGTTCCAGGAGATGCAGAGATGGAGGAATCCGGGAGCAAGGACTGAGCACGGAGATGGAGCATGGAGGAACTTCGAGGTTGAAGGTTGTCAGACGTGGAATAGATACCAAGGCTTACAGAGAAGCTGAGAACTGATCACAAGGAGATTGTGGCGAGGAAGACCTTGGAAGGAGGACAGAGAAGTATTAACAGAACAAGCACAACTAGGAACACTGGAGATAGCTGGAGATAACACAGATGACTTTAAGTTTACCAGGACACTCAGGTAATGAAGATCTGACAGCCAGCTCCTTATATCCAGCCTGTGATGAGCCTCAATGAGTTGTACCTGTGCAGGCTTCAGAAAGATGGCTCCGCCGCCCTGCTTGATGGACAGGTCCTCAGCTCAAATAGGACCTGATGGAAAAAAACACAGGAAGACAGACAGAGACAAACTCAGACAAACACCCAAGACTCCTAACAAATAGAGCCTTCATCTCAAAGCTTACAGGACTTAAATGATCTGCTGCTTACATTTTGGTGTATGAAATTATAACATACTGGTAGGCAGGTGGCTATAATGGTATGCCTTTGATTTGATTTGCAGTATCACACACTGGGTTGAAGATGTTTGCCATCAGGCCAGAGTGCATTCATTCAAAGATCTAAAAAGTACGGTGGCCGGGAAGTGCAAAACAAAATTACAATAACCTGAAACACTTTTACAGTTTACCGAAACACATTTACTAGTTTACCGTAACACATTTACAAGTTTACCAAAACACATTTACAATCTTACCGAAACACATTTACAAGTTTACCGAAACACTTTTCAAATTTACAGAAACACATTTACAAGTTTACCGAAACACTTTTACAAATTGACCGAAACACTTTTACAGTTTACCGAAACACATTTACAAGTTTACCGAAACACATTTACAAGTTTACCAAAACACATTTACAATCTTACCGAAACACATTTACAAGTTTACCGAAACACTTTTCAAATTTACAGAAACACATTTACAAGTTTACCGAAACACTTTTACAAATTTACCGAAACACTTTTACAGTTTACCGAAACACATTTACAAGTTTACCGAAACACATTTACAAGTTTACCAAAACACATTTACAATCTTACCGAAACACATTTACAAGTTTACCGAAACACTTTTACAAATTTACCAAAACACATTTACAAGTTTACCGAAACACTTTTACAAATTTACCGAAACACATTTACAAGTTTACCGAAACACATTTACAAGTTTACCGAAACACATTTACAAGTTTACCGAAACACTTTTACAAATTTACCAAAACACATTTACAATCTTACCGAAACACATTTACAATTTTACCAAAACACATTTACAATCTTACCGAATCACATTTACAATTTTACCAAAACACATTTACAATCTTACCGAAACACATTTACAATCTTACCGAAACACATTTACTAGTTTACCGAAACACTTTTACAAATTTACCAAAACAATTTTACAAATTTACCGAAACACATTTACAAGTTTACCGAAACACTTTTACAAATTTACCGAAACACATTTACAATCTTACTGAAACACTTTTACAAGTAAAAAAAAAAAACACTTTTACAAGTTTAACAAAACACATTTACAAAGACATGACCTGGAAGTGATACTGCAGGGATGAGGTTAGGGTCGGGACAAGACCAAAGTAGTAACAGTAATGGAATCGATCCTGCCAGCAGCTCAATCTGCAGAGATGTTTTGCCTGTTTTGCGGAATCTATTTTCAAGTTTTAGGGACATTTTGTGGTGATTGTGGACATAATTTGGACTTTGAGAAGGGAGAGGGAGAAGAGGTCGGTTTTATGGACTGCCTCGTAAAGTATTTAAAGGAGTCATGACCTGTAATTTTCACTTTTCCATGAGAAAAAATGTATGTTATGATTGCCTAAAGAATATACACTGCCCGGGAAACCGATATTTAAAAGTGAAGCGTTTGTTTACCTCTGGGTTCGTCAACCAGCCCACGTGCACTCAAATACGTGGTTTTAATTTCTGGCAGACTTGACGTCAAGTCAGCGCAGGATATACCATATATAGACATCGCAGACCTACCTATGCTGCTGGAAGCCCGCCCTCCCCCTCGCTCCTCTCCCCCTCCTCGAGCGCCGCCATTACTGAATTCTAGTGATGGGAATTTTAGCTCTTTTTGGAGAGCCAGTTCTTTTGGCTTGACTCACCATAAAGAGCTGGCTCTTTATGCTCCTCAGATTTTCTGTTGCTTAAAGTATATTTATTACCAAAATTAATGCAAAACGATGTCTACCAAATGTACCAAAACAAGCGGGGGGGGGGGGGATGAAAAAAATAAAAAAAACATTTCCCAATGACGAGCCGGCTCCTATCGTTCACTTCAAAGACTTAGCTCGTAGAGCTGGTTCGTTCACGACCGACATCACCGATTCGAAGTACGAACTCCACAGTGAAAGATGCAGAAAGTTTCTTCACGCAATGATGCATGAAGAAGACGTATTTGTGTCAGCCTTTTATTTTAATCAGCTAAAACCATTTCTGCCAGAAACGTAGTGCACACGTGAGTTGCTCTGTTGTTGACTGCCAGAATCAACATGGAAATATTTTTTCTATTTTTTTTACGCCGGAATCCTTTACGAATTTCGGACAATATCAGGCGAAGATGGCATCGAAGCTTCGTTTGCAAATAGGGGCCATTCCAACAATCAGAGACTTGCCTGTTATTGAAACGTTAAGGCTGTGTTTTTATTGCTCTGCTGTGTGTAACAATCAGCAGCTAACTGCTAATGTAGCTATTGTATGCTAGCGGGAGTAGATATGGGTTAGATATGCTGAATCGTTATCTGCGGTGTCAACCCCCCTCCTTCCTGCCACCAATCAACGAGTCCCTCATTTGCATTATTACAATGCTCGTCCACGACAGCCAAAGTTTTTTTACTTTTTTTCAACTTTTCTTTTTTAGAAGGGCCTGAAAGACCATAATAGAGCGTGGGTATCCATGATAATACTAGGTTATGACTCCTTTAAACGAAGGCCACTCATACAGTGTGATTGTTGACATGGTGGAACGGCTTCACAGTGTCCGCCTGTTTTTGTGGACCGTGAAAACGAAATAAAATAATGCCGGATTCTACCGCAGAAAAAACTATTAATCTGAAGTAGATATCAGAAACGCCATCAGACCTCTTCCCCCTAAAACTTGAAAATAGATTCGGAAAAACGGGCAAAACATCTCTGCAGATTGAGCTGTTGGCAGGATCGATTCCATTACCGTTACTACTTTGGTCTTGTCCCGACCCTAACCTCATCCCTGCAGTATCACTTCCAGGTCATGTCTTTGTAAAAGTGTTTTGTTAAACTTGTAAAAGTGTTTTTATTTTTACTTGTAAAAGTGTTTCGGTAAGATTGTAAATGTGTTTCGGTAAGATTGTAAATGTGTTTCGGTAAGATTGTAAATGTGTTTCGGTAAACTTGTTAATGTGTTTCGGTAAGATTATAAATGTGTTTCGGTAAACTTGTTAATGTGTTTCGGTAAGATTGTAAATGTGTTTCGGTAAGATTGTAAATGTGTTTCGGTAAACTTGTTCATGTGTTTCGGTAAGATTGTAAATGTGTTTTGGTAAACTTGTAAATCTGTTTCTGTAAATTTGTAAAACTGTTTCGGTAAATTTGTAAAAGTGTTTCAGTAAACTTGTAAATGTGTTTCGGTAAGATTGTAAATGTGTTTCGGTAAACTTGTTCATGTGTTTCGGTAAGATTGTAAATGTGTTTTGGTAAACTTGTAAATGTGTTTCTGTAAATTTGTAAAACTGTTTCGGTAAATTTGTAAAAGTGTTTCAGTAAACTTGTAAATGTGTTTCGGTAAGATTGTAAATGTGTTTCGGAAAACTTGTAAAAGTATTTCCATAAATTTGTAAAAGTTTTTCGGTAAACTTGTAAATGTGTTTCGGTAAATTTGTAAATGTGTTTCGGTAAACTTGTAAATGTGTTTAGATTAAAATGTAAAAGTGTTTCAGGTTAATGTAATTTTGTTTTGCACTTCCCGGCCACCGTAAAAAAGAGTAATTTCACTGCTTCTTGCCACTTAAGTAGCTTCAAATCACAGTTTTAAACTGGACCTGTGGTTCTATAACCGGCCATTATAGAAAAAAGAATAGATCTTTTAGCTGTTTTTACAGTCAGGTATCAACAATCACAAAGTATGCTATAAAGAATCAATATTTGATTATGGAAAACCCAGCCATGAGTTTACAGGTTACTGATTTGGAATTAGGGCTGATACAGGTTCCAAAGCAGTCATAAAGAGACCTTTATCACACTGCTGTATCCAAAATGAATTGCTAAAACAGGTAGATAATAAACTATGACTGAAGCACAAGCAATGCTTCTAACACCCAAATCCAGTGTGTTATAGAATTGTCTGGAAAAGTATGGAATGGTGAAACTAAAAACTTGAGGTTCAATAAAAAGATTTAACAATATATTCCAATGATTCGACAAGAAATAGATCCTTGGTCTTGGGAGCAGCCAGTGAGAGTTTGGAACAATTTAATTTTAATTACTGCACACTAGTGATAGATGTGTATATGACTCAGAACATGTTTGTTTTCAACCTACCACAGAGCTGTATGGTTTATTCTGTTAATTCCCATCTCCACAGTCTGATATCTTTTAAATGAGTCTGCTGCATCTCAGAGGCAAGGATCTGGTTATTTTAGGAAACTAATCCACATTGCACCATGTGTTTTCATGGGAAATAATCTTTCAATCACTACCTTGATCATGGGAACAGAGGAGATTTGGAGTATTTTGCACAATACAAGGTTTAATAATCACATGAATTTCTCAGATGTCATATTATATGACAATATTGGATTCCTCATCTGTGCTCTGAGACAGGTTTTAGACTGTATCATATTTATCATATTTATCCTTCAACGTGACGTGTTTGATTCCGACGTGAGGCTCAGATAAAGAGATTCAAATCAAAGTGTTTTAAAACACATTACAGTTTTTAGCATCAGGGAGTGAGTGTGCGCATTAGTGTGTGTGAGACGGTCAAAGATGATTGTGCAGAAAGCTGATACTGATTGCAGCTGCTGAGCATTAGTTCCCTCTCCATGCCCTTCCTTCTCTCTCTGTTCCTCGTGCACCTACAGTCTCTCTCACTGTTTTGTAACAGAGCCATCTGCATCTCAGGCCCTCGCTGCTGCTACTGATGCTGCTGAGGTTGGCTTTTCAGTCAAACAGGGCATCCTCTGCATCCTTCTAGTGTGAACAATTGTAGAGCAGCAGTGAACGGTTATCCGAAAATTTGATTATGTGGTTGGATATAGACAGGATAATAGCATGGTTGCACAAAGTGTTCCTATAAATTCAAAATCACAAAAGACAAAACAATATGGAAAAGGCGATTAGAAACCATTAATTCATGGATAAAAGTTTATTTGGCTTTTTCTGACAGTATTGACCTAACCTCTAACCAAATAGATTTTCTTTTGTAATACATGCCTTATCAATATATTAAATAACAGGCCTTAAACAATTTGGACAAGACTTTGGGTCTTCTACAGCTAGTATTGATGTGAAAGAATAATAACAATGTAATTGTAAATTTCAGATGTTTATATGCATTAAAAATATACAATTAAACCTCTAGAGAGTGAATAATCCGTGAATATTTAGCCTGTCAGCAATGATAAATGAATGAGATGGATTCCTGGATGCAAAGTGAAACAAACCAAACATGTAAATGTAATTTTCCCTTTTTTGAAAAAAAAAAAAAACGTTCTCAGACTATTTTTTTAGTTCAAGGGTCAAACAAAAAACTTCCTCTGGGGTTCGCCCTGTTTTCTTTTTTTCAGTAAATTCAGTCGAACATACTGTTAAGCAATTATTTCTATCACTGTACGATTCTTTGAGAAGGCAGGTCAGGTCAACTTTATTTGTATAGCACCATTGATACACAGGGTATTTTAAAGTGCTTTATAGGAAAAGCAAAGTAACAGAAACAAAATAAATAAAATAAAACATAGTTTACATTAGAAAAGAAACATATTTCAATGAGAAAATGTAAGCAAATCAAAGGGTGAGATAGTAGAGGGACAACCCTAGCTTGTTTTCTTTTTCCATTCTCCACACAAAGAATGACAGCATGATGCTCCATAAACCACCCATGGTTTATGACTAAGAAACACATGCATAGTTATGAATGTTGACAACAGATTAGGTCACGTATGTAGGCATGTGCGACAGACTGCATGCATCAGAAAAACAATCATAAACCAAGCTGCTTATATTCTGAGGGATATGTTAGGGGATGTTCAGTAGCACTTTTAGCTCCATTTTCTGTTGACAAAGCATTAAGATATAAAATAATTTGTGTTTTAAAATTTTTGTGTTGCCCTAATTGAAACGTCAAGTTACGCTGGTTCTCAGTAATGTCACAGCACTTTTAAAATTCCAGGGTTTTGTGCCGTGTAAAAAAATAAAGGAATAAAAAAGGATTTCAGAATGTTTTCCATATATAGTGTAACATTTATGTTGTATAATTTAACTGAAAAACAAATCTGAAAAAATATGTTAAAATAATCTGGTTGCATGAGTCGACACATCCTTTAATACCCATTACAACTTTTGAATATAAGTTTCTATTCAGTCATGTTTGGTGGGAGTTGATCATCATCCCGCACATTGACACACCTCTTCGCCTTGTGAAACTTCTCAGATTATCTCTTGTCCACAGACCTCTTCAGAACACACCACAGATTTTCTCAAGTCCTAACTTTATTTTCCTCTCTGTAAGTTATTTTTTATGTGAATCTAATGAATGCTTGGACTTAGATTGATGCTGAAAAATAAAGAAGGCGAGTCCATGTTTGTTCATTTAAATGTTCTCAGATAATCTGGTAACTTTTTAAAGGGTTTATTATCATTTATGTCTTTAGTAAACAAACCTTTTAGGTAATAAAATAGTTTCTAATAATGAATAAACTGAATTTTAAGGTTTTAAAAACTGTTGCACGTCTATACCAAAGAGTTAAATTACGTTATCAAATAAATAAGCTGTAACGTTACATCACATCACTGCATCACATTTAGTGTTTTTAAAAACTTTTAATTCTTGACTCTAAAATGCTATTGGCTTAGGTAAACAAAAGATTGAAATTCACTTAGTGATTTATTATATTAATACATTTCTCATTTCTGACAAAAGGAGGTTAAAGACAACACAAAGAAAAAAAAACTTGTGTTTGGAATAAAAATGGCATAATTAAAGGGATGATTTTAAATCACTTTTTTAAGACTCCTCAGAAAAACCCTCTTTACTAATTTTGATTTTAGAACATCCAAATTCAGGATTATTTATTAATTTTTGGATACATTTGACTGTGAGGCAGTTTATGCAGAGTTTCCTACAGGGGAAACTAAACTTTTAAAATTGTCTGGCAATAACACAGAAGAAACAGCTGTTTAGGTCAAGTCTCAGCTCATCTCAGATCATCCACATCTAAGATTAGGGACAAAGCCTGGAGGACTGTAGATTTTTTTTAACAGACTAAAGTGTTTGCCAAAGCAATGAAAGATCCTATCAGAGTTTAAACACAAGAGGTGACCTCAGGTCATGACTCTTCCAAGCTTCTTCAAAGACTTTTGGATAGAAGCCCATAAATCTTAACAAGAGAAGGCATAAAAACGTCAGAGTGCCTTCAAGTCAGATTAGATTTAAATTATTGAGGTCACACTAAATCAGCCAGGGTTTACTGGGTTAATGATGCTTGCTGTAATCAGAGGGAGTGTGACAGTGTCATGGGAGCCCAGAATCACCAATTCCCCCGTGTTTCCCCTCAAATATGAATTTAGAAAAGAAAAGTGGGTTGGGAGTGTGTGTGTGTCTGGCCTGAATAAAATGATCTTCAATTCAGGAAGCTTCATCAGACACCTGAGAGCCAGAAACTGTGTGTGGCCTACTTCTTTGTGACTGGGTTGTAGTAGCTCTCTATTACCAGGCAGTGTTTATTGAACGTAAAGAATTAAATACTGCAGGCTGTAATCTGAAGTTTGTCAGCCGTATAGTCTTCAAGCATTTCCTCAAAAGCACAAATATTTTTGCAGAGGAGAGAAATAATATTACTATTCCTGGTGATCCAGGAAACCAGCATTAACCAGCACACGAAAAAAGCAATGTTTTAGGTTGATTATACAGTCTATTCATAATTATATACTGGATATTAATTTATCTGCCTGTTTGTCTGTTTCTTACAGGGGCATCGTAAGAGTCGTGACAGAGAAGAGGAGCCCTCCCTGGCATAGCTACATCTCCTCTCCTACAATTCACTGATCCCCTCACCTTCTTTTTTAACCTGTTGAGTTTTTGTTTTCACTTTCTCTCCCTTCACATCCGACGACACGCTTCACCATGACAACCTCTGCCCTGCGACGACAGGTGAAGAATATTGTGCACAACTATTCCGAAGCAGAGATCAAGGTATTTATTAGGAAATTGTCTTCTTGCTCCCATTCTAACACGTATGTTGTTGTGAAAAAGAACCTGCCCCATTACAGACTTTTCTTGCAGTTTTGACTTATTTTGGTCACACGGTTCCTTGGAGGATCATTTGAATTCATCCACATGTGAGGGCTTTTGAGCAGAAATTACCTGTTTATGGTTGCGCCACTTCATCTAAATCAGGTTCAAGTCCAGACTTTGAGTAGGCCACCACCATCTTGTTTTTTTGTGTGTGTTTTTTGCCATTCAGAGGTTGAACTTGGAAGTGTGCTTTGGATCTTTATGCTGCTGCATAACCTAAGTACACTTGAGCTTAAGGTCATGAACTGATGGACAGACATTCCCATAAAGCATTTTTATTATCATTCATGGCTCCATCAATGTAATGGAAATTCTAAATGAATGTCTGCATTACCTGCCTTTGTGTAAGGAATAACAGTTAAGGAGAATAACATGTCAAGTTAAAGAGAACATGATGAGCCTGCAATGGACTATATAGATATTTGTCAGATTGCAGATTTAAGACATCCAGCTGGGGTAGTTTGATACTATATGTTTGTGTCTTCCTGGGTTGAGCAGGACAGTCCATTCAAAATGCTGTCCTCCTTGTTATCAAGCTGTATTAAGCCCTGTCTACACGGAGATGAAACCAGGTGTAGCAGCAAAGATATTTGATCGAATAGATGTCTCATCCACAAGGAGTCTGCGTTTCAGGAGACCATAAATGATCCTGTTTAAAACCGGGTCCCAGAGTGGAGAAATCTCACAACACCGGCTCAGTTGTCTCCGTGTTCATGAGCTCTCCGGCATTTATTCTGAAGTGTATGATGTCGCTGCCCCATACCTCTATTTAACGCACATATCCAACTCATTTTCAAAAACATTTTCAGAACACAATGTCCAATAAATGTCATAAAGGCAATCCAAAAACCCATGAGAGGAGCTCGAGGGGGCATGGGGCCGGAGGAACCCGGCAGAGAGTTTGGGGAGCTGACCACGGAGGAACCCACAAAGAGACCCTAGAGCTTTGCGGGACTTGGAGCAACCAGGAGTACGCTCAGGACCAAGTAGGCGCTCGGGAGATTCGGGACCTGGAAGCTGGAGGGCTGCTGCTATGACTACCAGCAAGACTGCAGCCATTTGGAGCTGAGACGGACCAGCCTCAGTCCCCTCAGAAAGAGCTGATGTCTGGAGGTGAGGCAGATCAGCCTCAATCCCTTTCATGGCTCCCAGAGCTTGATGCACTGGGACCGGAACTGGAGAGGGACGAGGCTGGGGAGATTCCACTTCAGCCGCTCCCACAGGCTGGAGTGGCGGCATCTCCTCCGACACTTCCTTGCTACTGTTGGACCAGGTGGAGCCCAGGGAGCCGTGACGAGGAGCAGGAGCCGTGGCAAGAAACAGGCTCTGCAGTCCTCCAAGGAGCCGCAGGGACGTGGTTCTGGCCCTGCTGAAGAAATGTACCACCTCGTGCCTCCTCGGACCAACTCCAGGAGGGCAGTTCGCCAGACAGGTGCCCGCATGAGGTGAGTATACCATGGCTTGGCTGCTGCACCGCTCTTACTGGGCCAGCCACTCCTCCTCAATCCTCTGGTGTGCTACTGGGTCCTCTTGATTGGATCATTCTGTTATGATTTAATGTTGGTAGAGGGACCCAGAATGCAAAGATGGACGTAGTATAAAAGATTCTTTAAATGTATTTCTGCTTTCAAATCGCTGTGAATCAGTAGCAGACACTAAAAGGCCGTCTAAAACAGACTGCGTTTGTGACGTAGCAACCACACTGGGCGGGCTACAAGCTCCTGCTCTGCTCTGCCCCGCCCGCTCAGGTTCTGAGGAGTAGAGAAGAGGATGGCGGATCAACACCTGTGTGCTGTAGCAGGTTGCAATGCTAAGAAGAATGATATTATTAACTTTTACCAAAACCATCTGCAATGAGAGAGAAAGGGATTAAGTTTCTCGGTCACAGCAAGATTAAAAACATTTTAGAGAAGACTGTTTCAAAAACTTGCAGGGGAAAAAAAGCCAGGTGCAGTGCCTTCCATCAAGACACCATCAAGTGGACAGCTTGTATCTTTACCAGTAAGTTTGTTGTTTTCCGTCGGGAGCTAATTCAACCATCCGCTTGTTTGCTCGCATTACGTCAGAGATTTATGGGTGCTGTGTTAAAGCGCTGAAGATTATAATATAAAGTAATGCGTTTTACAGCTACTGCTATGAGCTACTGCCGCTCTTCTGATACTATTTCCTAGAAAACGGCACAGGTTTTGTGAATTTGGCTAGAAACGGCATAATCATAATTTAAAGACCACTGAGAACACTTTAAAATAGCTAAAAAAGATGATTGTAGTGAGTCTTTAATGAAGATATTGTTCAGGAGGCGTTGGACCAGACGATCGGTCCGCCCTCTCCGCCTCCACCATCTGGCCGTAGGCGACAGACCCGCCGAACCGGCGTTTCAGCGAGCGAGGAGCAGGGCGGCGCGGCCACACGGACCACCAACGTCGGCTCCATCTCCGCGTGGCACCCACCGCCGGTTCTCTCCCCCGCCGTCTTTGTCCCTCCTCCAGCTGGCTCTTCGGGGGCTCCTCACATCAGGGAGGAGGACCTCTTCGGGTTTTTCTATGGGGACAAGACAGCCTACCTCTGCTCCAGGGGAGCGCCTCGCCGCAGACAGCGACGCCGCCGAGGTAGGGCCGCTCCCGGGGAAGTTCCAGCTCCGGTCCGTGAGCCCGTTCCAGTCCCAGTCCATGAGCCCGTTCCAGTCCCAGTCCATGAGCCCGTTCCAGTCCCAGTCCATGAGCCCGTTCCAGTTCCAGTCCATGAGCCCGTTCCAGTTCCAGTCCATGAGCCCGTTCCAGTTCCAGTCCATGAGCCCGTTCCAGTTCCAGTCCATGAGCCCGTTCCAGTTCCAGTCCATGAGCCCGTTCCAGCTCCAGAGCCAGTCTCAGCTTCCAACAGTCCTGCAGTCTTCCTGGCCATCACTTTGGCTGCACTCCAGCGATGGACATTTCCCCATGCGTCGCTGGAGCTCCCGGGGAGGGTCAGGGAGGACCCGTCCCCGTCGCTGAAGCTCCCAGGGAGGGTCAGGGAGGACCCGTCCCCGTCGCTGAAGCTCCCAGGGAGGGTCAGGGAGGACCCGTCCCCGTCACTGGAGCCTCCAGAACGGTCGTCTGAGGAGGCGTCCGAGCCTCCAGAACCTTCGTCTGAGGAGGCGTCCGAGCCTCCAGAACCTTCGTCTGAGGAGGCGTCCGAGCCTCCAGAACCTTCGTCTGAGGAGGCGTCCGAGCCTCCAGAACCTTCGTCTGAGGAGGCGTCCGAGCCTCCAGACTCTCCGTCTGAGGAGGCGTCCGAGCCTCCAGACTCTCCGTCTCAGGAGGCGTCCGAGCCTCCAGACTCTCCGTCTCAGGAGGCGTCCGAGCCTCCAGACTCTCCGTCTCAGGAGGCGTCCGAGCCTCCAGACTCTCCGTCTCAGGAGGCGTCCGAGCCTCCAGACTCTCTTTGTCTCGGGCGACCTTTACTGGCCAGGCATCTTTGGCACTACCTGACCCTCAGAAGAGGACCTAAGGGCCGTCCGCCCGACCTCCGTCCAGCCAGGGGCCGCCGCCGGGGCCGTCCGCCCGACCTCCGTCCAGCCAGGGGCCGCCGCCGAGGCCGTCCGCCCGACCTCCGTCCAGCCAGGGGCCGCCGCCGAGGCCGTCCGCCCGACCTCCAGGTCCTCAGGGGCCGCCGCCGAGGCCGTCCGCCCGACCTCCGTCCAGCCAGAGGACGCCGCCGAGGCCGTCCGCCCGACCTCCAGGTCCTCAGGGGCCGCCGCCGGGGCTGTCCGCCAGACTTCCAGGGGCGTACCCAAAGAGACTCGGGGCCCTCCTTCCGTGGGCCCCCTCCACCCACCCTGGCAAGGGTGCTTGTTTTTTTTCTCTTCCCTTTCTTTTTCACTCTTTCCACGGTGTCTGGAATCCACCTTTAAAGGGGGGGGTCCTGTCACGCTGCCCTATTTCTGCCTGATTGTCTTCACCTGTCTGTCTCATCATCCACACCTGATCGTACTCACCTCCTGCCTTTAAGACCCCTCACTTCCTTTCACTCCCGGCCGGATCATCCTTCCTCCTTCCTCCTTAGTTGTCAGTAGCAATTGTCAATCCCCATGGTGTGTCGTCTTCCTGCTGTCTTCCTTCCCTGCCCGATGTCCAGTGTCTCAGTTCCTACCATCTTCACCACCATCATCACCAGGACTTCACAATAATAAACATCCTGCACCTTCCTTCAGCGAGTGCGTTTGGGTCCATTCTCCACACACCTCGTGACAAAAGCTCTCACTTGAACCTAGATTTGTCAGGTTTGTCACCGGGTTGACTGCGCATGCTCAGTGTTCTTTTCTGTATTTCTCTGGCAATGTCACAGCGCCACCAGTGGGCCTGACATTTGTACTGCAGCATTTTAAGCGGATCTGTTTGACTCCATGAGGACAAACATTTTATTTATTGTGCTGCCGTTTATACAGACTGTTTTTGATACTGTAACCGTTTTGTATCAATGTAGAGCAGGCCTTAAACTCTATTCTCATCCTTCAATGAGGAATTTCCACAGCAGTCAAGTATGACTAGTACAGTAGTTTGTTAGTTTTACACCAGATGCACACCTTCCACAAAATTCCACAGAATTGGCCTGGTATTTTCTCTGAACATCTAAAAATCATTGTTTGAACTCTTTTTTTGTATTTGTTTGTTTGTTTGTTTTTTTGTATTTACTCATGTTATATTTGCCTGATAATTAGTAAATGTGACAAAAAGCAAAACCAGAAGAAATCTGTATGGGGGTGAATACATTTTCACATTACTGTATGTGAATCAAATATACATTTTATCATTTACTAATGTACGTTGAAACACTTGGATTCTTTCTCGATGCCGACGCTTGAGAGGACAGGGAACATTGCATGTCAGATGAACAGACATCATGTTCTTGTTAATGTGAAGGTACGCGAGGCCACTTCCAACGATCCATGGGGCCCGTCATCGTCTCTCATGTCAGAGATTGCTGACCTGACCTTCAACGTTGTGGCATTTGCTGAAGTCATGGGGATGGTGTGGAAACGACTCAATGACAGCGGCAAGAACTGGAGACACGTTTACAAGGTTTGTTTCTCTACATTCTCACAGAAATTACTCCCTATATTTCATATTTGCTACATATCATTTTAAGTGTTCTTCAAGACAATTGCAGAATAAAGTGTGCAGTGTGAGAGCACATCTGTGTGAATATCTTTCCAAAATCTGTGTCTGAGTCCAGGCCCTGACTCTGCTGGATTACCTGCTGAAGACAGGATCAGAGAGAGTAGCCCAACAGTGCCGGGAAAATGCATTCACCATTCAGGTACATAACTACTCCTCAGGAAAATCTGCAGTTCAGCTGTTTTTTTATGTTATTCACCCTGGGAACCAGTCCTGCCGCCTGCTTCATCATAAACTTTACCTACTTTTAAAAAAAGTATCACAAACCAAAACAAAAATAACTTGTTAAAGTATTTATACCCCTTAAACTTTTTATTAATTTTTTTAGATTGCAACTGTAATGTACTTAACCAGTCAGAGCTACAATGGTATAGATAAGATCAAAGCAAACCATATTAATGTGATAGAATGGCCCAGTCAAAGTCCATACCTAAGTCCTTATTGAGAATCTGTGGCAAAATTGTTAAATTTTCACTGTTGCTTTTCACCCATTCTGACTGAATTTGAGATACTTGTGCATGATAGAAGCTGATATAGAGACACCCCCCCTATAGAGACACCCCCCCCCCCCCAAAGATTTGACCTGTAATTGCTGTAAATGATGATTTTTCAAAGCGTTTTCACATTCACACTATTAAGAGTTTTACTTCTAAAAAATCTTAAAAATCATCTATTTGTTTCCAATTCCCAGTCGCATGCTGATGTTTGTTATTCTATCATATTCATTCTCATTACAAAAACTGAAGCTTGTGGTTGTAACATCACAAAATGTAAAATCAAGGGAATAAATAATTTGACATTTGGATTTTTTCTGTTACACTAAACACACCCCATCTTTTGTCAAAATTACCTGGAACCCATTATCTTTTAACTGAACTACACAGGTAATTTATTTTAAAAGAAGCATTTTTTTTAACTATATGACAATGTTAGGAACAAAGTACATAATGATTTAGTGACCCCTAAATGACATGTTGAACAATAACAAAAATTAACCTTAATGAACTGAATTCCAAAAGAGCTTGTTGTCTTTCTTTTTTTTTAAATAAATGATTGAAAAACATCAAATTTCAGAATTAAACGTACAATTATTTCATTAGCAGCTCTGTTCAGGAGATGTTCACCTATAAATTTTAAGCAAATATTCTGACATATTTAGATCAATGTTGTTTGTTAAACCACTGATCTCTGCCAATTATACCTGTAAAAAATGCCCCACTACCCAGTATCTAACTTCTGAAATAGCAATAAAAGCTGACAGACAACTCTTTACATTTAAGTTTTTGTATATTATGGATAAGAGGTTAACATGTGCCCTCACATTACCCAAATGTAAAATGAAAAAGAGTCTAACAAGCTGAAATGTTTATAAAATGCGTTCTGTGTCTGTTTCAGACCCTGCGTGACTTCCAGTACGTGGATCGTGATGGCAGAGACCAGGGGGCGAACGTTAGGGAAAAAGCGCGGCAGCTGGTGTGTCTGCTGAAGGATGAGGACCGACTGCGCCAGGAGAGGAGTCAGGCACTGAAGACCAAAGAGCGAATGGCTGGGGGAGGCACCGGAGGGGGCACTGGGGGCAGCGGAGGTGTGTACGGAGGTATTCCTCCATCATATCACCCGGGCAGACGTACAAGTCAGCCCAGCATGGCTGTGCTGTACGGGGAGGAATTCAACCGCTCCAGAGGCTCGCCGTGCTCCTTCAACTGTGAGTCTGACTTTAAACTTATCCCGGAGCACTGAACTTCTTTTTCTGCTTCACTCATTTGTAAAAAAAGATGATTGAAAGTTTATGTTCTCACATCTCTAATTAAACACTTTTTTTTCTGTAGCCAAGCGTTTTGAACATTGCTGTGCAAAGGTTTTCAGTCAGACCTCATTTCTTTACATTTTGCTTCCAAGGACCAATAGTTCTCTGGGTTTTGTGAAGCTCTTTTTAAGCCTTAGATGTTTGTAGCCTTTTCTTAGAAGCTCCCCTTCCTTCTGATGTCAATGCTGCCGCAGAAGCCTGAAAATATTCAAATGAGCTCCTCACCTCCTGTCCTCCTTGCCACTGTGCATCTGTTCACCCCATCCACACTCCGGCTGAGCGTGTCTGTTCCCTCTGCAGCCTCGGCCTCGTCTCCCCGCGCCGCCTCAGACCTGGAGCAGGCCCGGCCTCAGACCAGTGGGGAGGAGGAACTGCAGCTCCAGCTGGCTTTAGCTATGAGCAGAGAGGAGAGTCAGAAGGTAAGATAACAAAAGAGACACCGACAGAGGCAAAATATAACATAACCCCAGCCCCTGTTTTATTTCAGAGTGGCTAAGAGAAATGGGCCTCTGTGTCTCACATTGTAGTCATTGACTTGCCTAGTGGAGCCATGTTTGTCACAGGTCTAGTTGGAGAAAAGAGTCTCTGTGTCACATCATCAATACTGTGTTAACAAGTAGAGCCATTTTCTTCTGAGAACTTTCAACTGAACTGAGCTGTTTTTACATGATGAACTTGAAGGTAGCTCAACCTGACATCATTCAACAGCGCTCTGTTTGGAGGTGACCAAAAGATGGACTGTACGTGTGCGTGAAGGAATCAGTCAACCTGTTGCAGTTTTAGTGGGGACACAAATACCATAATGTAAGACTCTCCCCTTTTTTATTTTATTTAATAGTTTTGCCTTTCGGCTTTGCTTTAAATGTAAAGCTATGGATATTATAAATAGGTATTTGCTCCCCAGTTTTATTGCTTACGAGAAGGAGATACACAAGAGGTGAGCTGAGGAAGCTTTTTTCCCACTACTGAACATATACTTACATTGAAGGTTGGATTTATTTCTCTTTTTTTTTCAGGAGGAGGTCCTACTGATGTTAAAGAATAACTTATTTTAAAGCTTTCTACTCCTCTTTTAAAACGTTTCTGGCACAACTGACTTTGAGTGGTCAGTGTGACTAGAAAAGCGCTATATAAATTTACTGTTCAACCTTCTTAGGTTATATGGCGAGGGACAAAGGCCTTTGTCACCTCACCGTCTTATGCATCTTTACCAGCAGTACCAGTAAGTGTGTAGGGCGCTGCAGAGAATCCTCATTACTATACCTACATGAGGTTTTATTGTCTTAATGGTTTTCTTTAATGAAAATGTTAGAAATGTTTTTAGCACTCGCCCACAACAGCCACCCTTCCTCCCCCTCTTACCATAGAGATGGATGAAGACGCACGACTGCAGATTGCTTGAAGCTTTTGACAAAAGGAGCAAGAACTGGTACAAACACAGGTAGAAATCCGTCACCTAACTAGCCAAAAAAAAACTTTTATTAACCTTTCAGTGTCGTTTCATGTACAACAATGATATGGCTCATTTGACACTTTCCTGTGTCTGACTAATAATGAACTTTCTTATTACTCTTTGCTTCCTTTTTTCCTTCCTTTGGAGGACTTCTGCTTCTGAATCATACTTCTTTTAATGGAGTACCAAATTGCAGTTTTTCATATGCAGCGTAACCTCTTGGATTATTTTTCCTCTCCTTTGCTCTTATCATCTCTTTGTAAATCAGCATAAAAGTCACTGGTTTGCATTCATTCTGCTGGATCGATCCAAAGTGGTGTGTTGCTAATGCCGGTGCATTCGTGGGTCTCTTGCATTCATGATGTCACGATGCCGCCCCTGCAGGAGCAGCGCTGTCGCCAAGGAGACGACTCCCTATTACAGAAGGCCCTGGATGAGAGCCGGAGAGAGAGCCAGTCAGGGACACACGAGGTTAGTTTGAAAATGCATGCGCATGAGCTGGGCGGCTTGTGTGTGGTAAATGCAGATTCGCATAGAAAGGTGAGTGGGAGCGCCTGTAGGTAGGAGCTGGCGGGCATTTTGAGAATGAAGCTGAGTTTTTCGCTTAAATTTGGAGATATGGAGGATAAATGAGACTGGACAAACATAGAAGGGGAGCTTTAAGAGAGAACGAGTGGAGGGTTTAGAAAGGAGAAAAGGGTGTTTGCTACATAATAATGACTGAGCTCTGTCTAATCTTGCTCTTTAACGTCACATCACCCTAAGAGTCCTTATCTTGTTGTACATCTTGCTCTCAAATGTCTGTCAAAAAGCCCATCGAACTCACTGACTGTGTTTTGTAAATGTCCCCAGGGCATGTGATTGGCTACACTATGTTCATATTATTCTTAACATAGAGAGACAGTTGCTTTCAGCTGCGTCAGTGAAACACCATGGAAAGTGGCTGTAATGGGTCTCCAGCTGAAAAACTGTGGAGCATACATTATCAGGCACACAAAAACCAAAGGCCATCATATTGGGAATAACAAAAGCACTTTCTATTATTTGTGTGAATTAGGATTTTTCTTTTTACAAACGCAGTTCCGGTCAAAGGTTTACATACCCTCACTGTACCCGCAAAGGTCATTTTCAGCTTTTCATGGTGCTTTGTTGTCTAATTTATGTGTGCTGATGAGTCAGCATATAATATGAAGGATTACTGAAAACGACAAATGGTTGCACAAGTTTGAACCTCAGCTGCCTTGGCGGAGGTCGGCGCTGTCCTAGTGCTTTTTTAGTCTTTACAATTCACTTCCTTTTTACAATCGCCTTTAGCAGCAACACCTTCGTTTAGTTATTGCTTTTTTATAGCATTACGAGTCTCACACCTCTGTGGAGAAGTCTTTGAGCTTCGTCTTTCAATGTTCATTGAGTTCATTGAGCTTCGCAGGCATTCATTTATTTATTAACCTGTTTAATTTGCATGTTTGCCTGCAGAACTTCTACAGTATGCCTTGTGTTTTCTGACTCTTAAAAACAAGTGTTTGGGTAACTGTTCCAACATTTCAATGGCACATCAGGTGTGACACTTTTTAAATTGCAGTATTTTGAATGCGCAACATGTATTAAATGCTATGGCAGATTTTTTTAATGAGTTCATGAAGTATACAGCGACGTTTGTCAAGTGTTTTTTCTGAATATCAGCTACAATAGCTGTGCTGTAGTTGTGTTCAGTAAACAGTGTGTGCACTTGAATTTCATGATAAAATACTGTGTCAGACATCTCTCTGTTTCCCCCCTATAGTCTGCAATGTTGGAACTGGTGGACATATTTGGATCCCCGTCTGAGCCGCAGCCTCCCCCCAGTGACCCTTGGACATCAACTCAGTCCTCGTGTAACATCACCTCCAACCCCTGGGATTCTGTAGGTGGGTGACTCATCACGGGAAAAGCCAGATGTAGACCAGCATGAAACCCAAGGCGTTAGCAGTCAAAAACAACGGCAGCTTTTTTGCCACGCTCAGAGAAGATTGTGTCTCTCTTCACAGCAGTTCAGTCCAGCACTCCTGTGATTAAGACCCCCTGGGTGGCTCCGTCCTCCTCCTCTAACACATCCAGTCCTTGGGCTCCATGTACCAACTCACACCCAGATCCTTGGGAAGCAGCACCTGCCCCCTCCAGTCCTCTTAATAATGCGTGGGACAAGCCAACAGATGGTGGTACTTTACCCTTTATCAGACATCACAAGTATCCGTGCCTGTTATACTGTTTCACATTTCGGAGCATAATCACCAGAAACCACTGTGTGATTTATTTAAGATTCTATATTATAGGCAAAAACAAAGTATAACTATAAAGTGAAAGGAAAATAATACATATTTTGTTTTGTTGTTGAGAAGAAAATCTCAAATTGTAGCATCCATTTGTATTTTTGCTGATTGGACCATTCCAAAAAATTAATGTACAGTAGTCTAAACCATGTTTTATTATCTTTGGCTGTAGGTTTAGGGTTGTTTGCCAGCTGGAAGATGAACCTCTGTCCCACTCTCATGTCATAAATAGGTTTTCTTTCATGATTGTCCTGCGTTTAGCCCCATCAATCTTACATTTTCACAGATTAACTCTACCAGTTGTAGTTGTTAACACTGTTGCTTTGCAGCAAAAAGGTGCCGTGTTCAAATCCGGGCCTATGCTGTCTTTGCATAGAGTTTGTATGCTCCCTGGGCATGCATGGGTTTTCACTGGGTAATCTGGTCTAATCCCACAGCCCCAAAAACATGACTAGATTCTCAGAGTGCACTACTAACAGTTGTCTTGTCTTCAGCTTCTCCCACCTGAGCTGAAAATCTCAGCAGCTCCTCTAGAGTTATCTTTACTGATCAATGCTCTCCTAGCCAAGCCTGTTAGTTGAGATGCATGGGCATATATTGGTAGGTTTTCCAGTTGGGCCACATGCATTCCATTTTCACTTGATGGATTAAACAGTAGCTCTGTGAAAAGTTCTAATCTTGAGATATGTTTTATATCCTAACCCTGCTTTAAACTTCTTCACAACTTTCCACACATCTGTTATGTTCCTTGTTCTTCATGATGCTGTTTGTTCTCTAATGTCCTCTAAAAACCCTCTGAGGTCTTCAGAGAACAACTGGATTTACGCTGAGATTAAGTTAAACACAGAGGGATTCTGTTTACTAATGTTAACTTCTGAAGGCTGTAAGTAAGTAAGTAGCTTGGATTATATGTTGGGGTAAAAGATTTAAAAGGGAGATGAACTAAAATGCATATCATAACTCTAACAATTTTTTTTATTAAACAAATTGAAAATGTTGCATTGCTTTCCTTCCACTTCACAGTTTTGCAATTTTGTCTTGGTCCAATATAACAAAATCTCAAAAAGTTTGGGGTTGTAGCATGAAAAGAATGTGAGGATAGAATATTTCTATAAAGCACTGTAAATGCTCTCTGTGGTCGCTTCGAGTTTGTAAACACATTAGTATTATATTCCACCGTTTCTGTTTAAATCAGCTTTCATTTCCCCACACAGACCATGAAGGGACTGATCCGTTCACTGCACAGGAAGAAGAGAAACTTCAGCACGAAGTTCCCAAAGCACCCTCCCCTGAGCCAGCCAGCCCAACAGGTGGGGAAACAGAGCATCGAGGAGGCTAATTTAGCAATAACCTTTTTGAGGGCATGAGATTTCAGGCTGGAGTTTTTTCTGCAGTTATTGTTCACACTGTACAGTGGGAGATGCTCTGCTTGGAACACAAACACTCAGCTAGAAATATGAGGGAAGAAGGGAGAGTGTTGTTTTAGCATGAGCAAGAGGTGAGAAATACAGTGCTGCAAACAGTTTTTGTATCCTCTTACAAATGTCTTCTGTTTTTGTTATTTTGTCACAGTGACATTTTTTCAGATAATTAGTCTAATTTTATTATCACACAGCGGCAGTTTTAGACCAAATTTATCAGGGGGGTCAGGGTGGGGCCACTGTTTTTTTTTTATTCCATGGAGGAAAAGAACAAAAGAATAAAACAAAAAACAAACAAAAAAACAGGGCGGTGTTTCATCGTTGAAGCTAAACTTACATTTTTAGTTCATTGTTAAAAGTAAAACTGTGAAGGTAAAAAAAAAAAAATTGGTGCAAGGGAATAATTAATTAAGAGTTCTGTGGCAGTGAGTTACCGATTTAGGATGATCTTTTCAGTACAGAGGCCATAACAGGGGCACTGGCCCCATTGGCGCCTGTCTTGACCCGCCCATGATATCAGACAAAGATATCATGAGCAATAAAGAAGGGCTGTTTTCAAATAATGATTTAATTTATTGATTAATATTATTGTATATAGATACCGAAAGAACAAGATCATGGATACAAGCGGCTGAAATGAGTTTCCTGCGTAGAGTGTCTGGGCTCTACCTTAGAGATAGGGTGAGGAGCTCAGTCATCCAGGGGGGGCTCAGAGTAGAGCCGCTGCTCCTCCACATCAAGAGGAGCCAATTGAGCAGGCTCAGGCATCTGGTTAGGAGGCCTCCTGGACGCCTCCCTGGTGAGGTGTTCAGGGCACATCCCACTGGGAGGAGACCCAGAAGAAGACCCAGGACACGATGGAGGGACTATGACACGATGGAGGGACTATATTTCTCGGCTGGCCTGGGAGCGCCTTGGGATTCCTCCCGAGGAGCTGGAACAAGTGGCTGGGGAGAGGGAAGTCTGGGTCTCTTTGCTTAAGCTGCTGCCACTGCGACCCGACCCCGGATAAGCGGAAGATGATGGATGGATGGATGGATGGATGGATGGATGGATGGATGGATGGGTGGGTGGATGGATGGATGGATGGATGGATGGATGGATGGGTGGGTGGAGAGATGGATGGATGGATTATTATAAATACAGATAGAACGTATCCAAATCAACCTGGCCATATGTGAAAAGGCAATTGCCTCCTAAACTGAAATAACTGGTTATGCCCTCTTTGGCAGCAGCATAAGGTCTTTGCAAAAACTGGTAAAGAGTCTTTAACGTTAATGCTAAGGAATTTTTCCTCTCGCTTTTTTGCCAAATTTATACAATTTAGCCACATTGGAGGATTTTTTGAGCATGATCAGAATATTCAGGGTCTTTTGGGGCATGTCTTTATCAGCTTTTCACATCTAGAGACTAGAGTAATATTTTTGCAAGGCAAATTGGTTTTTCACCGATTATCTGTACAAACTGGAAACATTTATGGAAAATTCCTTATGAGGATTTCACAGTGCTAAAGTTTTCTTTCTTCAGTTTTTTATCCTTCCGTTGGTCATCTTTCCAACTGTGTGTTTTAGTAAAAATTATTTTAAAACATTGTTTGTACTCCTTTTGCAGATGCGGAGATGTTTGCAGAAAAAAACGAGTCTGAACTGTTTCCTGAACAAGACTCTGACTCAGACCCGTTTAAATCAGACCCACCAGTGAAACACCAGGTGAACGGCCGCAAGTCGGCCAGTCCAGAGATGTTTGACCTCTCCCGCTTGGCACCGCCTCTTAGCGCTCCACCTGTTCGTCTTTGCCGGACTCCAGAGGCCTTCCTTGGACCTACAGGGGCCTCGCTGGTCAATTTGGAAACTCTGATTCCTCCGAAGCCCCCTGCCAAGACACAGAATAACCCCTTCCTCTCAGGTACTGTGGAGCTACTCGGTTATTCACTTGCACCCAGTCATTGCTGGCATATTGAGAGTTTTATGTTTACTTCTACCGCATTCTGTCCTCTTAGGTCTGAGTGCACCATCTCCCAACAACCCCTTCCACTGTGACCAACCACGGCTCACCCTCAACCAAATGCGACCTTCGTCTACGTCTCCTCTGCCCCCACACATGCTGTCCTACAGCCCATCACTGCCCCTCCCTCTGCTCCACCAGCCGCCTGTCCTGCCCTCCTCCTTCACACAGCCTCCTTCTGGGCTCCTGGACCTCCCCTCTAACCTCCCACAGCCTCTGCTCCCCCTGTCTCCTCGACCCGCACCTCACGCTCAGACACAAACGCACAGCCACAACCCTTTCCTCTGAGACCACTGTGTCACATAACCTGTGTTCTGCACGGGAAAATGAACTCTTAGGGGAATGATGTACGCCAGCTACAGTGAAACTAGTGTAAAAGAGTGTGAACTGATTTGTGGTCTGATGTCATTAACTTTAAGTGGATATAACAGATCCATGCGATGAATCTGTGTCTGTCTAAAGACACGTCAGCTGCTATAAAACCTAAACTCACTCATTCATGCACACAAGCGTGCCTCAGGATGCATAAACAAACATGTACACAACAAACTGACAGTCTGTATATGAAAATTCTGTTTGATGCTTTTTTTCCCCTCTCATCAACTTTGACAGCTCCAAACCCCCCTCTGACCACACATACAGAACGCTCCCCTTCATGAAGCAAAACACTCTGATTGTCTCCCCCCAAGCTTCACTGGGATCCTTACTGCTGCTTCACCGACAAAAGCATGAATGCGTTTTATTCACAAGACTCCAAACTATGATGTTCTTCTGAGAACTGGAGATTAGTCCCTCCCAAGACATACTTTTTAATCTGATGATTTAAACAGTATGTAAAGAGTTTTGTTCTGGAGGAACCCCCAAACTGTGAGATATAAGAAAGCACAGAGCACAAATTGAACTCATGAACTACTTTCTTTATATAGATTAGGACTTACAGTCTCTTTGCCTTGATGAAATTTCCTCAGTTTTTTCTTTTTTGTCATATTTCTTGTTTTTGATCATTAAACTACTTGTAATAGTAGCTAAAGATAAACTGAGTAAATACAAATATAGTATTCAAATCAGAAAAGGTAATGGCTCCCTAACCCCTCTCTAAACTTTTTTTTGGCAGCAACAATTGCTGTTGAAAGGTTATAGTTTACTGGCAGTGAGTTTTTTTTCACTTTAATTTTTTCCCCCACTCTTTGCAGAATTGTTTGAATTCAGGCACATTTGGAGAGTTTTGAAAGTCTGTTTGAGGTCATGCCACAGCATCTCAATTAAATTTAAGTCTGGAATTTGACTAGGCCACTCCGAATCCAACGTGGAAGTGAAACTGCTTGTGTTCTTTGGATCTTTGTTTTGCTGCATAACCCAAGTGAGCTTGACTTTAAGGTCACAAACTGATAGTCAGACATGGATACCTGAAGAAGTTAAGAAGCTCCTGATCATCACACTACCACCATGTTTGACTATAAGTATCTAGTAGTGTGGTTCACTGGAGTCCCAAAGCCTCTGCAGACTGAAGACGTCTAAGTCCAGACAAGTAATAGATGTGTCTTTGCCCATCAGGGCATTATGGGTTGCTCTTTGAGATCTTGTTGGCTACTTCATGTTGTTAGAAAAGGTTTTATTTAAGGGATTTCTTCAGTTTCTTGATAAGTTCAATTCTGCAGCTCTGGCAGTAATCAGACGTAGGTGTTACCATAGAAGTTAAACTAAAATATGTGATTTATCTCTATTGATTTGAGATATAACAAAGACTGCAATTATAATTTTTACTTAGGGCCTTGTTGGTTTGGGTAACGTTTTCCCCTAATAATTGAGATCCCTGTCTGAGAATGGCTTTTTATATTTTCTTTTATCTGTGTCTAAAAGTTGTTTAGTGATCTGAAACATGTAAGAGAGACAAAAATGCAAAAACAGAAGACATTTGTAAGAGTGCAAATACTATTCCACAGTATTGTAAAATCTTCATTAACTTTATATCCTGCAGTTTCGTAAGCATCTTGTTCTAAGTTCTAACTCAGTTTTTTGTCATTTAGGGCAAATAGCCCCTTCGGGATCTGGGGTAAACCAGCCTATGATTGATTTGACTTCCTGAAAGTGGACCTACTAAGATTTCTGATTGTACCCATGCCTGTTTCCACTGATAGCCCAAAATGCTCTCCCTAAACCACTGTAGAGGACCTCTGGAAGAACACTCTGTCACTCTTTTACTATGATTCAACCTAAAACAATAACGTTGAAAAAAGAAAACAATATACAGGCAAATCATTTAATGTATTTTTGATGAAAACGCCCTGTTAAGAAAGTAGGTAAATAAAATGAGAATACAAAATAAGAAGTGATAACAAATGTAAAGCTCCTTGCTCACTTCTAGTCTGACAATAACAGAATATGACAACATTCACATGATGAGACACTTTATCACTGCACTGAATCGGGCCTTGAATGTGTAACGCCTACCTATAAACACTTACAGGCTTAGTACATATGTATTTATTGAAAAACATATTGCTGTATCATGAAATAGCATACCAATAAACAGCTAGTGTTTGCATTTATAGTTTCCAATGTTTTCATTTAGTAATAAGTCATTTATTTATCTGCTTACGATCATGAAAGCCGATAGGAGAATAAGATAACCCTTCAATACCATACCATTTTATTTCTATAGCACTTTCAATATGACAAGTACAGTCAGCCAAAGTGCTGTACAGTAGGAAATAAATGCAGAAATATAAATAAATATAACAATGTATATGTACCTACACATACATACAGATACGTAAAAGAGAAAAAGGGGTAAAAAACTATAAAACAGATCAAAAGAGATAGCCTAATGAAATAAAGAGAAAAGATCCTATCAATAATAATATAAAACCGTACAATTAATAATAAGATAAAAATGCCTAAAACCCTTTTATAATGCACTAGGAGTTATGAAAGACATCCATTTCTAAGCAGCCATCATAAATTAGAGGATGTTAAGGCTGATGAAAAGCCAAGCTAAAATAGTGTGTCTTCAGGCGAGTTTTAAAAACATTTATAGAAGGGGATTGTTTGACCTCAAGGGGAAAGTCATTCCAAAGTCTCGGAGCAGCAACAGCAAAGGCTCTTTCGCCACGGAGTCTAGAACGTGCCTTTGGGACCTGCAGAAGAAGCTGATTGGCAGATCTTAGTGCACGGGAGGGCTGATACAGGTGGAGCAATTCAGACAAATAAGATGGAGCAAGACCGTTTAGTTATTTAAAGACAAACAAAAGGATCTTAAACTGAATTTGAAATATAATTCAATTCAATATCCACTCTGCAGAAATTTGTAAAGCACTGAAAGCCCCAACATAACAAAGATGATCACCTATAAAGAAAAATATCAGGTTTAAATTACAGGAACTCAATGAAGGAACTTTTCAGCTGACTGGTAAGTATTTACAGTGCCTTACAAAAGTGTTCATAACTCTGGATGTTTTTTTTCTTTTGCCATGCAGCCAAGGTCAAGGTAACTCATCAGGAGCTGCTGAGATCAACAGCTCAGGTGGGAGGATATGTAGGCAGAATGACTATTAGTAGCGGTGCACTCCACAAATCTGGTCATCATTGTACAGAGACCTGAATGTTGCTGATTCATAATCTCACTGAGGTTTTGCTATTTTACATAGAAGAATAGGCGTGTACTTCAGCTTCTAGATGTGCAAGTGTAACTGCAGCAGAGGACGGTTCTGCAAAGGATTGAGTCTGTGGGTTTAAATGTATATTCACGTCACACTTTTCAAATAAAGATGTGAGAAATGTGGCCTGAACATAGACTACATTTGCATAAAACCTTTTTATATTTTCTTTTTAAAAAAGTTTAGAAAACATTTTTTATACGATTTCTTCCACTTTCCAGTTATATAATATCCCATTAAAATACATCAAAGTTTATGGTTGTAACGTGATAGTGTAAACAAATTCAAGCTGTGTGAATAATTTTGTGTACATGAAGGGAAAAAAAAATTATTAATGAAGCAAACATTTTCTATTTTCAAACAACATACAATGGGAAAAAACAATTCTTGCAAATTTATCAAAAATAGAGCTTAGGTTGCAAGTCCCAAACAACCACTAGAGGGCAGCATGTATTTGCTATACATCTGTTTGTGCACACAGTCACTTTTTTAATCAGCCATTTACTAACAAATAACCTCACCCCAAAATACTATTTACTATTAACTGGCTGCTAGTCAGAGAGTGACCATTTTTAATGTCTGAGGATGAGATCCACGTAAATTACATAGCTCACCTATGAATAGACACTAAAAATAAGTCACATAATATATTACTGAGAAATAAGGATGATCGATGGCACAGTGGTTAACAGTGTTGCCTTCGTAGCAAAAAGATCATGTGTTTGAATCCCAGCCATTGTTTTTTCTGCATTGAAATTCGCATGTTCTCCCCGTGAATGTGTGGGTTCTATCTGGGTATGCCTTCCCACCATAGCCCACCAAAATGCTTTTAGATTAATTGGTCTCTCTAAATTGTCCTTAGATATAAGTGTGTCCATAGTTGTTTGTCCAGTATGTCTCTATGTTGGCCTGCGATGGACTTGCAACCTGTCCAATATGCACCACACCCAATGACCACTGGAGATAGACACCACTGACCCTGCAGGGAGAAGCGGGTATAGACAATAGACAGGCGTAATCAACATTAGTGTTATACTTTGGGTTCATTATTTTTCCATCCATCCATTTTTTTCCAAACCTATCCATCAGCACTTACTTATAGGCATGATCTTAATGTACCATGGACTACACACAGTAAGTAAGTTGCACAAGTGCACCTTGCACACTTTCAGAAAGAAACACGTGGCTTATTAAAAAAAGTAAACTACACAAAATAAGGGGAAATGTAATAATGTAAGAGACTCATTCACCCATTTAGTTTGACTTTGATGGCTGCCATTTGTGCCCAAGCACCATCCATGTAGTCTGATCACAGATCTACTGTAAGCAGCTGCAGCCTCCACCTCCACATACAGTGAATCTACTGCTGTGCACACTTGATATGCAACTTCACCATGTGGCGTTGATTTTGTGGAGGAGGGGAACATAAACAGGCAGTGGTGAGTTATTGTGGGAACAGTTTTTGGAGGGGAGTAAAAACTATTTTCTATTGCAAAAGTGCCCACAGAAGGATCCGAGACATTGTGAACCTCTAGGACAAAAAGCTCGATATCAGCAGTCGAAATCCTAATCTCAGTCTGAACTTCTAAAATGGAAACATCTGAGTAATATAATTATATGCATGGTAATTATGTGTGACTGTCTGTAGCTATCCATCTCAATTAGTCAGAAATTAATATCTGGTTTGTTTCATAGCATGGGCGCAGTACATACTGTAGGTTTCCCATTTCAGAAGTCAACAACTAGGTGAGTGAAGTTTGTTTGCTGCCAAGTTGACAGAAGTAAAGGTTTCACGTACTGGCACAAATGCAGAAAAGCAAACTGCCTCTTACCATTCTATTAGGCATGTCTTGATCTGCCAATGCATCTCTAGAAAAGTGCCAAAACCCCCTGGTTTTAACTAATCATACCCCCTTGAAGCTGTTGTTTCTGGCCTGCAGTGAGGCAATCATCCAATTCATGGAGTTTTCAGACTGATAAATTGAAGCAAGGCCTGAGGAAGGTGCTGCTGCAATGTTGGAACAATTAGTATGCTGGAAAAATGAATTGCAGCATTTACATATACACAAATGCTCAGTGTCTGCAACCTGCAGTTCCATGTCACAGGAGGATTATGTGGGTCGGTGTGTGAAACAAGAAAAGACACTGTGAGGAGGCTCATGTTTTCTAGTTTCGTTCCATCTCCTTTTCTATTCCTTAGGACTGAATACAATAAAAACAAAAATATTCCGCTAATGAAATGTGACTCTCCTTCAAGAACCTGCAAGATCAGTTTTCATAATTTATCATCCATCCTTCCATTGTATTTACCATCCTATCCTTGCAGGTCTGCTGGGTGGTGGTGCTAGTCTCCAGTGGTCACTAGGCAAGAGGCAGGACAGGTCCCTAGTCAACCACAGGGTCACAGAGATACAGGCCAAATAGCCATGCATGCACCCACTTAAACCCAAGGGCTATTTAGAGAGGAATTAACCTAAAAGTCCTGTTTATTAGTAAGTGGGGGAGGCTGGAGTGCCCAGAGAGAACCCACTAATGCATGAGAAAAACATGCAAACTCCATGCCGACCGACCCCAGACCAGGATACAAACCACACCTTCCTGCTGCAGGGCAACATTGGTAACCAGTGCTCCACAGTGCAGCCCAAATGTAAATATTTTAGAACTGAACCCTCCTCTTCTGCGGCAGATTTAAGATTACATTTTTGTGTTTTTCCTTCTTATGGAGGAACAAAAATGTAATATCTAATTTATCCTGGTGACAAATAGTATATTGACAATGTATTAACAAACATATGTTAAATGATACAATGTTGTAAAAAAGTATGACCACTTACATATTTCTTGAGTTTTAGCTTTTTGTCGCACTGAAATGTTTCAGATTATAAAAAGATACATAATTTCAGACAAAAAAAAATGTAAATACAAAAAGTAGCTTTTAAATGAAGATTGACTTCATTAAGAAAATAAAGCTATCCAAACTGATCTGGCACTGTATGAAAATATACCCCCCCCCCCCCCCACCCACACACATAAATTATAAGTTAACTGTAATTAATCAAAATCGGATAGCAAATATGTTTTTTCAGAAATGTATATTGATGTGGACAGATAAAAGGGTTTACACAACTCCATTTAACTTTGTTCATTTGAATGAGATTTCTGTTGGAAACAGACAGCAGATAAAATAGGCTTATGAGACACATGTCAAGTAATAAAAAATCAGCTGCTTAGAAATGCTCTGTGACAAGGTTCGTTGAATATTATTATTTTTTTTATTTTTACAGGCCAGTAAACAAATTAAAAACAAGCCTTTGTTTAAGCTTTGATTTAATGAAACAACTATATAAACATTTATCCTATTTGGGTTTTTTTTTTATTCCATCTGCTGAGATGTGAAAAAAATGGTCCTATTGTAGAAATCATCATCTAAGTTTGACCATAATATAAACGTCACTTTGCCTGAAAACTGGCAGCGAAATGAGCCAATCCAGTGTCTGTCCGTGTTTTGTAACAACCAATCTGCGCCCTAGAATCATTATATCCGGAAGTTGCTACGTTTCACTGTTTACTTGAAATGGAAGCTCTTCGTGTTGAAAAATTACACAACAACTCTCCCTAAAACCACCAGAGCAGGTTTTATTAATGCTGTTTTTCGCCTTAAACACGTCTAATATTGATAACAGTTACAAAATGACTGCTTAATGACATAATTATACACGTGTTCGCCTCATGGCTGACTCCACGATGGTACAAAGCTCCGTTTTCATGTCATATTTGAGCAGCTAAGGTTAAGCGAGGCGTCCGCTGAAAGGGGCTCAGGAATTGGGCAGCGCGGCAGGGGGTTCGGGGATGAAGCCGAATCCAGCAAAGCAAACTCGGGCGGCGGAGGAAGACGGAGAAGGGAGACAAAGAGGAGGAGGAGAGCAGGCAGAGGCGGAGAGGAGGAAAATAGTGGATGTGGTGGGTGATGGACACAACTAAAATGAATTAAGAAGCATAGGTTTGTGAGCCCCGTTGCATATACGCAGTGATTAATACAATTAGGCAACATCTTTATACTGCTTGTGCAGTGATGACACTGATATTTCCCCCCAAAAATTGACAACATTTAGAAAACTCCACTGAATTCTAGTAGACTATATCACCTGAACCACTCTGCGTGTTCGGTGTTTTCAGAAATGTCCCTGTGGCAGTTTTAGTCATCTTCAGGATCACTTCCCTTCTTCACTGATGCCCCTTGTTGCTGTTTTTCTCTGGTTGCCACAGCATCAAGCTTTTGCACTGAGTGTGAACTTTCTCCGTTTCCTCTTTCCTGCAGAGTATTATCATGCCGGTGCACAATGCATCGTGTTGGTTGGAGGAGTGTCTGCAGGCCATATTACAGCAAGACTTCACTGGCTCCATGGAGCTCTCGGTGTTCGATGATGCAAGCACAGTATGTTTGTTCGTTTGCATGTTTGGTGCATCTGAAGCTGTAAACCAGAGCTGGTGACGTATTATTTATCTCTGTGCATGTCACTCAGGATGACTCAAGGAGAGTGCTGGAGGGTTGGAGGGAGCGGATGGGGGATCGGGGAATCTCAGTGGTGATCTCTGGTCACAGTTCTCCCGAACCCAGAGGAGGTCAGTGTAGCTACTGGTTGATCAAACATTTCAGCTAGAGCACATACTCATTTAATTTACTGTCTACACAGGCCTGTATATGATGTAGGATCAGTGGCTTATTGAGGTGACATCAGGTTCAATTTTGGATTTTCAGCTGGTTCGCAGCTCACCTAGGGCTGTTACCATGGTAACCTGTTCCGGATCAGGCGTCCCCAATATGAGCTGCAGCTTTTAGATGCATCTTTTCTCCAACACCTGAATCAAACGAATGGCTTGTTACCAGGCCCCTGCAGAACCAAAGGACGTGATGATGAGGGAATTCTACTATTCGTTTGAGTTGTGTTGGAGATGCATTTAAGAATTGCATGATAGTTGCCGAGGCCGGATTATCCAATGGGCATTATGGATACAGGCCCAGGGGCCCACACCCACTTTAGGGCCCATGTGAGTAGTATAAGGAAAAAAAATTGTCTTCAAATTTCAATTATGATACAGATAATCAATAAGATCCACACTATATATATTTTTTTTACCTTAACAGAGTTGCATCATTCAGAAGGCGCAATTGTGGAAACCATGGTAACATGCCCCAGCACTCCCACTGACTGTCACTGGTCAGTAGGAGTAAAAGAATCGAAAATGAATGATGATTTTAAAAAAAGGCGGTTTCTATAAACGAAAGAGAGAAAGATGAGTATCAGACGTGTTTATTAAGAAGTCTGCAATCTATAGACACGTTTTTTGTAAACCCTGTGGAGGAAAATCAAGAGGAAGAAGACATTGTGGATGATGGTGCACAGATTAACCTGTTTGGAGGAGGCTGCATTAGCTGCACAACACAACCTGAGGCTAGCGGTAGCAGCGGCAGTTCACACTGGGTGTATCCGGTGTGGGACGCAGCATTGTTTGGGAACGGTTAAAGAAAATTTGCACACTGTTCTGATCGATCGTGGAGCTTCTGCTCTTCATAATCGGACGATCAGATATCAGCCACTGGTTGCCAACAGCAACAGCTGGAGGTGGAGACGCGGTACTGGCGGGAAGAGCTCAGGCGTGTTGTAGTTGTTATTCAGTTTTTAGGTGACAGAAGCGTTCTTTCCGTGAATTACTTGGATCTCCACACAGTGGTAACCTTCTTTGCATTTTGGAACTTATCTGTCACTTTAGTGATTTTCTTAGTGAGCACATGAAAAGGTGGACAGAAAGGCTGGAGCAGCACATTGTAAGGGGACAGAGTCAAAAGTAGGGATGCACCGATCTAAGAATTTGCGGCAATACCGATATTCGGTATTAATAGTGCTGTTATGGCCAATACCCAATAATTACAATAGTATTTATATCACATACATTTCTTACAGAGATGGAAATAAACAGCGGTTTTTAATACTGGCCCAGTTTTATTTATCGGACCGATACCGATATGTTAAAAAATTATTAACATCAGCCGATACCAAGGTTAGTGCCAATTTATTGTCCATTCTTTGACAAAAGCCATGTTCTCATGGTTTTAGTCATGCAGAACAGGAGAGGAATTTATACACTTTTTAAAAATAAATGTATTATTACTACTATTTTATTCTTCTCTTTTTTTGCTACTGTTTTATGTTTTTTGGCTGAACCGGACCAGGGAAACAGTTTTGTTCCCCCTTATGTCTGACATTAGTTAAATGACAATAAATAAATCCTTGAAGAGACAGGAGAAGAGGATGAAGACAAAATCTATGCAAGGCTGTGGAGGAGTATAGAAAAAAGAGCTCTGAGAGACAGATACAGCTTTACTAAACACATTATTATTATGTAAAAGGAAAAGCATTTTTTCACTTCCCATTTATTTTCCATTTATGATCAAATGCTTTAAAGTATTAGTCAAGCTTACTTAAACTGTTTACACATTTTTTAAGAAAAGAGATCAAGGAAAATAGGGAGAAGACAGACGGAGACACAGAAGGGCAGCATTGGAGAGCTAAGAAGCAAAATAACTGAAAAAGGAATATGAGGCAGGACAGGAGAGATGGGAAAGAAAAAAATAATGTGTATGAGTGAGTTTTTGTGATCAAATTATGGAACAATCTGAATTGTAGTTCTGGCCTGGTGGAGGTGAGATCAAGCAGGACTTTTTACATAGGCAAGCAAGTTACACCCCTGTGTGTGTAGTGTCTTGATATTGTCCTGATATTGTTGCCCTCAGATGAGAACTGTAGTTTCACTCGAATGTGGTGATAATCTTGTTTAAATGACAATATTACCTTTTTAGTCAGTGGGGAGGCCTTTAAAAACTTTGTGCCCAGGGGCCTCTGCAATCATAATCCGGCCCTGATAGTAGCTCAATATACAGTTTAACTGGTCATCAATTATGTAATTACAAGATGTTAATTTTACATGAAACATTTAACACAAAGTGGAGCTGGGTGTAACTTCCGGGTAAACAGTGTGCCTAAAATAACAAGCAAAGGGGAACTATCTGACTATTAACCAAACTTACCCATTTAAATTAAATAAAACAAATGACAATAACTTACCTATCTAACTACAGGTAAACTGGAGAAAACTGGGTTCAAAATAATGGGACGCTCATCCCTACAAACTCTTTAATCTAATATAAATTTTACAGTAAAAAAAAAAAATGGCATGTCAATAATTATTTATACTTTTCTCAATAATCAACTGAAAAATGACATTACAGCAATTAAGCCATTCTTGTAATTGCTGTCCAGTATTTTTGCCTGGTTTCACTGATATTCTGCTGATTTATCTTTAATAATAAGCTCCAGGTCTTTGAGGTTAGAAAGTATTCTTGCCATCACCCTGATCTTTAGCTACCACATTAAAAGCTGCAGTCTGGAGAGAATATATTTATGTATTCATGTTTTATAAATCTTTGAAATGGTTGTGCGGTTCAGTTCTATGATGTACGGCTGGTGCTCCAAAACATTTACTATTCTTCCTAAGTCCTCCCTTCCTGCTATAGACTCATATGCATTTCACACAGAGCGCCAACGTTTTTTTTAGCCAGTAGAATTTGAGTTTCCGCCTTGTCAACGGTCAATCAAGTTCCATGCAAATCGCTCAAACCTGTGAGGATGGGGCCACGCACACAGGGCGCCCCTGTTTACAGTTGGCGTATTGGAGGAGAGCTTCAGTCATGGAGAAGTCGCTCACCTCTGAAATGTCCAAACAAAAATACAACTGGGTGATGCTCGATAGCGCTTGCTGCTTTCCTCTTTGACCCGCTGTGACACCACAGGTGATGCGCGTGCTCAACTGTTGAGGTGGCGCTAGAGGTAGTGGGAGAGGGGAGATGGGATATTTTAGGAGTGGCTTTGGTACGTTGGATTCAAAAAACTCTCTCTCTCCATCAAATACTCTAAACAGCAGCTTTAAGGTGGGACCCTATCTGGGTCGCTTTAAAACTGTTAATATTACTTCCAGTAAGCGGAATCATGTCGCTTAAATGAAATGATTACTTTTAATCTAAATGAAAATTTTCCAAGGGTATAAATAATTTTAAAATTAATTGTATGTCTTCGTATTCTGTTAACAGTTTTTATGCGATTTGAGGATTTTTTAAAGGCAATTCTAACTTACCGTAATTTTTGGACTATTGAGCTCACCTGAATATAAGCCGCACCAGCTACATTTCAAAAGAAAATAAACTTTGTACATATATAGGGCGCACCTGAATATAAGCCACACGTTCTCATTTTGCAACATGAGTTTTTACACAGAAAGGCAGTACACAGAATTTCTTTTTTTTTTTTTTTACTCTGCCTGAAAATTGGCAGTGTGGCACCAACACAACAAGACAGCAACATGTCTGGTTAGAGAATAAAACATACATTACATACATACATTAGCCAACCAGAAAACTCACTGATCGCTACCTTCATCTTCCTTTTCCTCATTGAAGCCACTGAAGTTGTCTTTTTCATTGTCTTTATGTCCTCTTTTGTCGTCTTTTTACACTGACTCAGTTCTTCGTGTTGCCTCCTCCAACGTCTCGCCATGGATTCATTGATGTCAAACCTAAGTGCAGTAGCTCTTTTTCCTTCTTTGATGGCCAGCTCGATTGCCTTTAACCTAAAAGCTGCATCATATGCATTTCCTTGTGTGTTTTCCATGATGAAGGTGTGCGCATGAAAACTACCGGTAGTGTCTTCTTCGGTCCATAATCTTTCCCCACATGTCTGTTTCACTTTTGTGCTTCCTGCTATAGTCCCCCTGTAAAAAATCTATAAATCAGGAGCATCGTTGTAAAAAACACGTGTAAAAAAAGTAGCAGCTTAGTCCGAATATTACTGTAGTTTTTTGATTGTTTTATGGTGGACCCATGAACAGAAACATGTGTGTTATTTTGTCTTCCAGTGGGATTTGCAAAGAATAAGGCAGTGACTCAGAGTAGTGGACAATACTTGTGCTTTCAGGATGCGGTAGGTATACCTCAGATGATCAGCTAGATGCCCTTTAATGAAACACTAGCTGTCTCTTCAGGTTTGGTAGACGTTTCACAACACAAAGCTTATTAAACTGAAACTGTTGGTATCCCATTATATCCCATTATTTCTTCTGCAACAAATAGTTAACCTGGACAGATATGTGTTTTAAAGGGGAATGTCATTTTACAGACACTGATCTGTCTTCAGTGTACAAACCAAAGATTTGTATATAATACAATCTAAGGCAAACTTAACAGTGGTTTAAAAGTTTGAGATTGCATTTACATGCTGTGTGATTTTTGAGATTGCAGTTTTTTTTAACATGGCAGAGTTTTTCTCTTGCCCCTTCTCTGATTAGTCAGCAGCTGTGAAACTGATCTTTGTTTCAACAATGTACAGATTTGTATTATCTACTGGTGATATACTTCTTGTCTTCTTAAACCTTAACTTTAAGTTTAATCTTTTAAGTCATCCTTTACTTTAATTTTCCTTCCCCCGTAATTATAGTATAACAATTATTTATTGGCGGTTTGATTGATTAAGCATCTGCAAGAGGCTGAGTCTATCCCAATAACCTGCAAACCCTTGAGCATCATCAAGATTTTTACTTTATACTGGATAGATAGACTGAACACATGTTCTCTGTTCAGAAGAGAGTTTAACATAAAAAAACAACAGATATCAGGTTTTATGAACCAAACATGACAAAGACCATCCTGGCCAATTCTCAGGAAAAGATTTAAAAGACAATCTTTGTGGTAATCTTGGTTACAGTCATGGGAAAACCTAAGTACACCCCATGATTCAATAGCTTATTAAACCACATTTAGCAGCAATAACCTTTGTGTGACCTTATCATTCTCTCACATCGTTGGGGAGGAATTTTTGGCCCACTGTTCTTTGCAACAATTTTCAGGTCATTAGGGTTTGCAGACACAGATCTCCTAAGGTCCCACCACAGCATTTCTATCAGGTCTGGCCTTTGAGACGTCACTTCTTCAATTTTTCAGCCATTCTATTTGTTGATTTGCTGCTGTGTTTGAGATAGTTGACCTGTTGATAACCCAAATTTGGCAAATTTTCACCTGTTGGAGAGATAGCCTCACATTTATCTCTCGAATGTTTCTGTATACAGTGGAGTTTGTGGTTAACTCAATGGCTATAAGGTGCCTGAGCCCTGTTGCTGCAAAACAAGTTAAAATTATTATGCCTCCAACACCATGCCTGTTAGCTGGTAAAAGGTGTTCTCCTTCAGGTAATCCTGAAATGCTTCGTGTGGTTTTCACCAAACATGTTAAAACCACATTTTGGCTGACATCTCCGCTTTGGTCTTGTTCATTCAAAAGACATTGTTCTTGAGATTGTTCAACTTTAAAAACCTAATTTGTGGCGGCATATTCTTTTTAGACGGAAGAGTGTTTCTCCTGACAACCCTTCCAAGCAAGCCAAACTGATGTTCAGCCTTTTTCTAATCATATTGTCATGAACTTTAGCGTGTAGCATGCTAACTGAGGCCTATAGAGCCTGAGATGGAACTCTAGGGATTTTTACAGTCTTAGCCTGTCTGAACTTTTGGTGAATTTTCTTTTTCTGTTGTTGCTTTGAAATGTTGGGAACTTTAAAAAAATGTTTTCTACTTATGAATAATTTTTCACACCGTGAAATACTGAACTTTAGATTACTTTGAAATTACTTCATAACCTTTCCGTTTAATAGGCAACAACAGGTGCTTCTCTTAGGACTTGTCTGATGACCGGCAATCTTCCAAAATTTCTTTATAGCAGTGTCCCACTTACTGATGGCCAGTTATTTTAACAACATTTAAGTAGTAGGCCCTGTTTGCTATTTTTTCATTTACATCCAGTGGAAGCAGCAAGGTGGTATTTAGTTTTTTCCCAGGACTGAATCCATCAGTGGTAATTCGTATGAGTGCAAAGATTTATAGTTACCAGAGCAATTTGTGTGCCAATACACAGTGTGCGTGTTGTTGGATGGCCTGTCAACAGCCTAAGTGTGAAAACGGTTTGCATTTCATGAAGATGAGAATAAGAATATTATCACAAGAGCTCGTCTGTATTTAAAAAGAGTGCACAAGCTTGCGAAAGCAGAGCAATTACTTTTTCAGGAAGTGGGATTGCTCACATTGCCGTCCTCTCAGTGCCTTTTTAGGGTGTTGCTGTCTTGAAATGTTAGGATCCTTTTACAATTTTTATATATAATAAATGTTAGGCTTATATTTGTTGGGAACTGATTTTATTCTAGAAAGTCTTTCAAACAGGGTTAGCATATTTTTTATCTAAAATCAAGTGTTTCTGAAGGCTTACCTTGGTTATGTGTTTTCATGGGATTTTACTGTTTTGTTTTCTGTTGTAGGATGACATTATGTTGCCCCAGAGAGTTCGACAACAGTATGAAACATCTGTTCTCCATCCAAACTATGTAAGTTTATTTTTCTGTTTGTCATTGCCTATTCACTTCCTTCTCTTTTTTCAACTTTGCTCAACCCTGCTTCCCTTCTTTCTCCTCTCTTCTCCTCAGCTCTGTCCGTTTTCTCTCATTCTGTTGTAATAGAAACTATTCTTGAAGGCTGCATTAGGGAGCGTGTTTCTGTGGGTGTACATATGTGCAGTTGGCACGTGGAACAGTGAGAGTATCCGGTGTTGATGCTTTTTTGACATGCCAGGTCAGAGGTCAAACGTTGCGTGTGTGAGGGGAAATGAGTAAGATGGCATGGAGATAGCAGGCCCGCTCCCCTCTAAAAACACCCTGACCTTTGTGGCTATCACTGTAATTTTTTAAGCTCTGTCAAAAATATATAGTTTAGACCAGATATTTACATAGTTGGAGAAGACAAATACTTTTTATTTTTCACTGTCTGACATTAGATCAGTTTTCTGTTTTTGGTTAGTTTGAATTACCCAAATCATCTGTATAAAAAAAAAATAAACATTTTCAAGAGTTTTTTTTGTTTGTTTGTTTTGTTTCAAAGGTATTGTTGCTCAGTGGGAAGATTAAAGTAGTTGTCTTGCAACCCAAAAGTTGTGGGTTCAATTCCAGCTTCTTCCGGCTACATTTCGAAGTGCCCCAGGGCACTGGTCTGTGTGTCAGTGTCTGGTGGTGTCCTCTTTGCGAGTGTGATTGGGTGAATATGGCTCTGTAAAGTGCTATGAGTGTCGTGGGACTAGAGAGGTGAGTAGATAATCTCAGTCCATTTACCATTTAAGGCAGAACTTCATACACTCTAAGATCACTTTGAATTTAAACACATTTTGAAAAAAACAAGCCTTGTAAGCCTTTAATTCACACTATTTGAATGCCACCTGTAGATGTATTTTTAACTTTTAGCAAACTTATTGCTTCATGTGGAAATAAATTAGTTAAGATATTAAGAATTTAATTTCCCACTTCCATGAGTCTGGTTCATCCTTGGGTACAAAGTTACATTTTCCAGATGCCTAAAGCAGCCGTGCTCATCTGTTTAAACAATTACACATTGGTATAAACAATATAGGAATGTCTAGTCGTTATGTAGCTCAGGAAGGGGATCTGTGTCCAGAGATAAACATATTTTGGTACATCAGCCCTAGGATAAAAGCAAAAGACCTTGTGAAGAAGCTTGCTAAAGCTATTACGGGAGTCTCATAATTCAGAGTTAGTTGTGTGACTTAGGCTGAATGATCACTCGGTGAAGAAGAGGCCATTACTCCAAGAGCAGCATAAGAAGCCAGACTAAACTTTGAACATGCACTCAAGGACAAAGCCCTTAATTTTTGGAGACATGTCATGTGGTCTAGTGAAATAAAACTTGAGTTGTTTAGCCATCATGACCATTATTACACTTTGAGGAAAAAAGGGGGAGGCTTGCAAGCATGAGAACGTCGTCCAAACTGTGAAACATGAGGGTGGCAGTATTATGTTATGGGGATATTTTGCTGCAGAAGGGACAGGTAAGAAAAACATCTGAAGACATTGGCCTCGTAGGTAAAGCTTGGGCACAAATGGATCTTGCAAATGAACAATGACTCTCGCCATGCTGCCAAATTAGTGAAAGTTTGTGGGTACATTGAATCAGAGGTGGGTAGAGTACCCAGAAATGTCACACAAGTAAGAGTAGCAATACTTCATAATAATATTACTCAAGTAAAAGTAAAAAGCACGTCGTAGTAAAACTAGTCTTAAAAGTATATTTTATCCAAAAAGTTACTCAAGTAAATGTAGGTGAGTAAATGTAACCAGTTACTACCCACCTCTGCATTGGATATGGTTTAGATCCAAAGTTCCACGTCATTGGGGTTTTCAAGTGGGCTTTTACAAAGTGACTGAAGGACAACTAAGTTAATATTTTGGAGTGACAATCACAAAACCATGATCTAGATCCAGCAAAAATGAACACAGCTGAAAAAGTGTGTGTGAGTAAAGATATCCGCGTGCAAGGCTCAGTTACACCAGTTCTGTCAAGAGGAATGGGTCAAAATTGAGCAAACTCAGTCCTGCTTCACACGGCAGGATATTAACATTGTCACAAGAGTTTCAAACTACACACACAAGGATTAAAATCATGAATATTAATGTTTTGGTCCTACAGTGTGTGTGTGGCCACACAGCAATGACAAGACACCAAACACAAACCGATTTTACTCACAAATATTCCAAGCTCAGACAGGAAATCTCACAAGACTTCATGATATAAAACGTGTCTAAAGTCAAACGAGTAAATAAGAGTAAATAAATATAGATGCCGAGAATGAGGCATTGGCAATAGTTCATGGACTTGTTAACAGAGAAAAAAGGAAATCCTAGCATTGGATAAAGAAGTGGACACAGCAGGAGCAAGGACTCTACTTTTTCTACAAAGATATGGAGGTGAATTATTCTTTTTTGTTGTTTTTTTCACTGGGTCAAGTAAGCTGACTCTTGGAAATAATAGACGCTTCCAAGGTGTATTGCTGCCTGTCACCTCGCTTTCTGATTGGCTAAACATCACATTCAACAAGCTGCATGCTCGTTTTTCCTCGCAACACACCACACATGTTGCGATATCGGGCCAAGACAATCCAACATGTTGAATGTCCCCGATTTGTGATCAGAGCTGTCCCGACTTCCCTCTGAGCAGACCGGAGTGCTCTGAACACACCACACACGGCAGGAATATCTGTCAGGATTATCTTAAGAGCCATCCCAATAATCGGGGTGTTGGAAGAGCAGAATCGGGGGGGGGACTTCAACTAACAAAAATGTTTTTACTCTGGCCATTGTTATAAGCATTGATTCCTACATGTAAAAAATCTGGGAAAGCTAAGTATCTCACCGTTGCAAGTGCAACAAACTATGTTCTGTTTTCCTGTGCAGTTGAACCTACACAGAGTTAGCTGTCAAAGCAAACATATTCATTGCCTGTATGATGGTGTGCTTATGTGTTTTTATAATAGCTGATTGGCTGTAGAGTCCAGAGGCTGCCAGAGGGATCTACAGAGCGCTACACCCGCTGGATCAACTCTCTGACTCAGGATCAGCTCATCACTCAGGTAAACAAATGTGGCTTGTCCGTGAATGCTTGTGTTTCATGCGTGGGTCAGAGGTCGCGTGTCAGGCAGCTACTAGGTCAGACAGAAACAGGATACATACGTGTTGCTCACAGTTTGTACGGAAATGTGGCAGAGAAGCGGAGGGTGGAGACAGTATCACTGCTGCCCCAGAGCCCATCAAAGCTTCAGCAGAGGAAACGGGTCCCACTGTCAGCTGAGTGGGGGTAGATGTTGATGGAAGCTGTTGGCAGTGGAAAAAATTATTTTTGCTGGCAAAAACTGGTGTATGTTTTCTTTGGAGACTTTCTGCTCCAACTGATACTGCAGCAGACATTCAGCTGTTTTTTACTGCAATGCTAGCTTTAAACTAAGAACACGAAAACATACCTTGCCAAGTTACTGTAAATAGATTATTATATTTAATCATGAGAAATGGAGCAAACTTCCTTATTGGAAGTTATATTTTCTTTCTGCATGGCTCGCAGCCGGGCACCACATGACCCATGGCCCGGTACCAGTCCATGGCCCGGAGGTTGGGGACCCCTGGCATAAAGGGTGAAAAAGAACGGTGCCTGCAAATTTCCCTGCGGGGCCCCTGTACTGCCCATGTTTATGTGTGTCCGGAGTTAGCGTGGTTAGCCACATCTCAGTTAGTCTAACAAATCTGCTTTCAAAAGGCCTGCGGATGCGTGAAAAGGGCCACCAATTCATCCAGTTCTTTGGGATGGGATCTTACATTGCCATGATAGGGAATGAGATGGCGCTTCTGTACCTTCCACAGTTGTGACGCCTGATGCCAGTGCATCTCTTTCTTCTTAGCTCGTGGGGAATATCGGGTTCCTCGGTGGGTAGTGAAGCTACCAAGAGCTAACACCTGATCTCTGGTGTAAAAGTATAGGAGCGTGGCCGCTCATGTGGACACTGAACACAAATGCAGTAAAAAATAATAACAAAAACAAAGTTGTCCACAAAATGGTCAACTCCATTGAATAAACATGCAAGACGGAATAAAAATACAGGAACAGAAACACACATGTTTAATAAAAGATTTTGAAAGAGAATAACTTAAGACTTACAGAGGGCTGCTGTCCTGCTTTCCAGCTATTGAACAAAATATAAAGTTCACTATTGCTACCTTACACTTATGTAACATATGTATGAAGATTTTGCATTATTATTTTTTTATGCTTGTGCATTTGGCAGACTTTTTTAGCTTTAACTTGAATTACAAATGATATAACAGTTCATGGCTACAGGCACATCACTTGCAGTAAGTAAATGGATACAATCGTGGGCAGTCTGCACAAATAAGCTTCTCCTAAATATTAAGGTTTATGCAATTTGATAATTTTTTTAATACAATTTCCCAGTGTTCTTATATATAGAGAAAAACTATGTGATGTTGCAGTTGACAAAAAAAAAATGAAAAAAATGAAACAACTCTTGAGGATATATACATAAGGTGGTTGACAGCACCATGTAATGTTTTGCAGTTTACTGTCAGAGGTTTCAGTGAACATAAAGGACTGAATGACTTAAAAGAACTATGTATAAATTTGTCAGTTATCATTTGAAGGTCAGCATCAGTGTTACAATTATTATTGGTAGTTGTAGTTGTGACATTTTCCATAATTTCATCACACTTCCAACGCCACACACCAAATATCTTCGTCATTAAATGATATCTGTCAGGGATAAATTGCAGCCGGTGGCTTAAAGGACACAGTGCACCCAGCATTCAAGTGGTTGGGTTGTTATGAGTAGATTAGATGCTTTAATTTGTTTAAATGAGGCTGTAGATAGTAATGGTTTTGGCTGCACAGCCGAGTGTAATCAGACCCTCTGATACAATGCTGGTATTTCAGTTAATCTGAAATGGAACAGACCAACCAGAGCAAGAGAGCCCAAGCATCCAACTATATGTTGACTTATTTAGCTTTGGCAGCTAGGCAGTTAGTTGCAACTGGAAGAGAGGGCTGCTCAAGAACTTTTCTTTTTCAGACTGTGAAGACAAAAAAAGTCTTCCTTGTACTACTCTTGATGCTCTTTGGTTGCCCTGCCTTTCTTACACTGCCCTATGCACGCATGTGATGCAACGGATCTGAGACGAAGCATTTGAGAAGCGGTAAAACGTTTTTTCAAAGTATAGACCCTAAATACAGTTTATTTCTTATTCTAGACTAACAATATTACCAGATTACTACCATGGTAATAATTAAAACAATTATGTATTCCCTCCTGAAAAGGAGGAAAACAAATTGCTTCAGATCATTAGCAGAGAACCACACTGCATAGAATGTGCCTTAAAGACGATATAATCTATCTTCTTTGGCAGCTCAACAACATTTTTTAATCCTTCACAATGTAAGCTCATCATATCACATACCCCTATTTGAAAACAGTAAACATCTTCCTAAACAACTTTTTCAGTAAATACTTTTGCTTAGCTTTTGCTTATCCTTGCATAAATTTTATGGGGTACCAGTGATATGGCGGTTATGGATTTCTATTTATATTGAAAGGAGAGCTTGCCAGTTCTGATTTAACAAAAACACACCGTTGCCAAGGGTACAAAACGACCTGGACTCACTTTCTGTAACATGCGTGCACACTTTAACCGTCTGCATAAGCACTCTGCAGACATTCCAGAATACTTGTATGATATTAGGTTTCATGGAGCATGAGAGTGAGATCATACACTGATTCTAAAGATGGGGAGCTGCTCATTTTCCTTTTCCTGCCTTCGATATACCCGACTTTACTTTTACTTTATGTATAAACACAATGACCATACTAAATTAAACCACAAAGTCTACTGCTGCTTCTTATATTAAACCTTTTATATAACGATTCAAAAACGCCCCTACCCCTCTGATTAGTCACAGTCAGCCTCCTACTGCGCCTGCTGTTTTCCCAGAACTCATTCTTATTCCCCTTATTCATTATTTGGCCACAGCTTACATGTGCAAAATGTTGCAATATTACAACAGACAGGCAAAAAGACGCACGGAGGTGGACCCATACACACACACTTCCCAGATAAGATTCAGTCCAGCTGTTCTAACTGGTTGAAACCAGATGTTTGGCACCATTTTCTACATCTGTGATAGATTTCTGGCTTGGAGTAGTAGTTACTTCTATTGTGAAAATGGCACATGTGTGCATACACACATGCACATGCATTTACAAGCACACTGAAATGCAGTGATGTAGTAGGAAGGAGTAGATTCATGTGGGGATGACCTTCAGGTTCATAAGGTAGAAACTGTTAGAAAACACACAGAGGAAAGGATCAACGAGATGAGGTGAGTCCAGGGAAAGTGGGCTGAACACCAACTGGGCAAATAAGTCAGGGGGGTTACACCTGTTGAAGAAGCATAAATATTAAGGTTGTGTTGCATTAAGGAGTTTGAGAGTAGAAGAGAAGCAAAAACATGAGTGAGTTGGAGCTCATCTCTGAGGAGGGGAGTGTTAATGTTTTCCTTCTATGCTGTAAGAGAACATATATGTGTCTGTTTTGTTTTCAGGATTAGAGTTTAAGTATTTTTTTTCCCCCTCTGTGAAACTTTAGGTTAGTATCTCCCCACTAGGGTGCTGCGTTGAACTTTAGGTTGACTCTGAAACATTGTTTTAACACCGTAAGAAGCTCTTTTACATTTACCCAGTCTGATTCACTGCATTGCTTCATTTCCACTGCTATGTATAAACCAGCAATGTACTACGACGAGTATCACTACTTTGAGTAAGCTACTTCTACATGTGAATGATTTTTTCATTTCCTAAACCCTGTTCTGATCTGGCACTAATGTGTGTGCTAGTTAATTCAGATAGAAGTAGACAGTTTTAAATACTGATGGTAAAATCCATACCAAGTGATTAGATCTCAGTTTGTCACACTCCATGCACATAAACACACAGCCATGGACATGTCCCAGATTGGGCTGTCAGCTGAACAGCTGACAGACCATCATCAACTTTGTTGACTGTCAATCAAATGAGAATACTCATATTAAGTAATTGATTATATTATTATAATATCTATTATAAGATTATATGTACCAATCCCTTTATGAATTTAGGCATGAATCTTGTATGTGAGACATGAACGAACGAAGGGGGTGTAAAATGAAATTTTCAGAGCACAGAAAATGATGGCTGTGATGACTACACAATTTTCACAGCACTGTGGGTAAGTTAGTAATCACGCAATGCATGCTGAAGGTTCTGTTATCTGATTTCACAGACCACATTTTATGTTTCCTACACCAAAGAGGATACAGTCAGCTCCAAAACCAATCAAGACAAACATCAAACTACAGCTTCAACTCGGTCACCTGTAATAGTGCCTTGTTGTAACTCTCTCATCTAGTACTGGTGCATCTAAGTTAAAATATCAAGTTACATTTATTTATGTAAATCAGTTTAACAAGTGAACCTCGTATAAATGGTTTACCCACAGAGTGAAATATTTTAAGTTTAAACATAATTTTAGAGCACTGAGAAGCAAAGCCCCCCCCCCCCCCCAAGAAGTTGGAGGGGATTCACAAGGTGCGGACTGACGCTGGAGTTGATGCTTTAGGAGCCACCACACACAGATGGTGGCCCGGACATGGCCTACAATTGTCAGCCTCAGAACAGTCCTAGCTGGGGTAAGGAGGAAAATTGACTGGACTGTTGCTCAGTGGTCAAAGTCCTCTTTTAAATGAAACTAAATCCCCATGTTAACCAGAAATCAAAGTCCTAGCATTGAGAGTAACAGTGGAGAGGCAGAGAATCTGTTGGCATTCCTTGTTTCATCAAATCCAAAGTCAGCAGCAGGAAAGTTTCGAGAACTTTATGCTTCCCTTTACTGAAAAGCTTTATGGGGATGCTGATGAAGATGAGAGACATCAGCTCCAACAATGCTGATGAGCTGAATACTGCCATTGAAGCGACCTGGGCTTCCATCACTCGTCAGTAGAGCAGCCGGCTGATCGCATCCATTCTACAACAGATTGATACAGGAATTCATGCAAAAGGTGCACCAACCAAGAACTGAGTGCATTTACTGTTCACTACAAGGTCATACTTTTCAGTAGATCTTATTTATCGATCTTATGTAATATTCAAACTTTCAGAGAAACTGAATTTTGGATTCTTATTTGCTGTGAGCCTGATATATTTCACTAATATCCTTATGCAATTATTCATGAGTTTCATCTTTTTAAGTGAACCACTGAAATAAATTACATTTTCAATAATATTCTCATATGTGTTGAGATACACCTGTAATTCACCCTGAACCATTATTTTAATTGATGAGGATTCCGTCACGGCAAGTCTTAATAAGTTTAACCCCAGATTACCAGTCAAACAACAGTCAAGCAAAGACAAACTAACCCTTAAACTAGCCATCATATGTGAGTCTTTTAACAATGCCGCTTTTAAAATGTCCATTTTAATTGGGGAGATGTTCAGTTGTGTCTCAGGAGAGTTTGTGGTCCAAAATTTACTTTTTTATATATATTTCCCTCATTTCTGATGGACTTTCTCAAGGCTGCTCAGCTCTTTGGTTCAAGTACCTTTAGTTATACTTTATACTCTATGAATGGAAGGGCTCAATATTGAAAACTACTGATTTGCATTGATTATTTTTTACTTCTACATTTCTTTCTTGAAGAGGATGGCTCACCATTTCTTTTCTTAGGTTTAGCCACAACTTTTATTATATTTTGGTAGTTTTCAGGAGTTTAGTAAATCGTTTCATAAACTTGATGCAGAAAAGAAATGTTACCCTTCTAAGACGGAGAAGTGTCTTTTCCACAGCCACAGTAATTGACATTACAATAGCTTTATTGAATACAGGTGAGGTTTTTTTTTTGCCAAAGAAGTTTTGTCATTACACATTCTGAAAAAAATCTCTATAGTTGTCTGATTTGCCTTTTTGATATCTGGACTTTGTCTTTGGTTTTAGGCATACACCTCCCATGGGCCCACGGTTGTCATGCCAACATGGTTCTGCTCAAGGAAATTTTTCCTGAAAGTCGGGTTGTTTGACGAAGGAGGCAAGGTGAGATTTTACTGACACCATTCCTTCAACTTCTCGTAAAACATCATTTTTTTAACCATACTTTTATAGTTCTTTACATCTTATATCTTTTCAAAGTGCGTGCTGCTTGTCATGTTAGTATGTAGGTTATTGAATTGAATTGAATTGCATTCTAAGATGATTTTAATTTGTCTGCATAATTTTTTTGATCAATTAAAATTTCTGTCTAATTTGTTTTAAGTGCATTACCACCAACAATCTGGTGAAATAAAACCGTGCACACTGTTTCTATCAATGTCTCTCATTATAAGTGATTGGGCCCTATGTTTTACCATTTGACCACTAAAGGTCACACGTAGACTGTATGTGGAAGCATTGATCTTTCAGCCCAAAATGATCATTAACAATAGAAAAAGACAAAAAGGGGGGTGACACCAATACAAAAGGTAACTTCTGTCCTTACAGATTAAAACACTGTACATTTTATATACTGTAACCCAACACACTCATCATATGTAGATAGATGATAGAACTTGAAGTTTCAAAAAAATAAGCTTTTTTTGTTGTCATGGATGATTATACAAAGGCTATTTTATCAAGTTCTAAAGCAAATATTGGGTTTCAAACATTATTTACCACCATTTAAAAATCAATAAATTCATCACCCAGATTAAGTCCATTAATTTAAATTTTGTTAAAAGCTAAACGGGCTTTACTACAGCCAGCACATACTGTACCTATACTTACAAAGATCAAATCACCCGTTTTTCTCTTCAGGGAGTCCCAGAGGATCTACTCTTCTTCTACCAGCTTCTTCGTCATGGAGACTGTCCATTCAGGGTCGACCACTGCCTGCTGGTTTACCGTTACCATGAAAGGGCTGCTACTCATTCTGTGACAGAGTCAGTCTTACCATCCCCCCTCCTTCCCACAAAGTTTCTCTCACACGCACATGCTTAGTCACAGTGTTGATCCTCCACCTACACGCAGCTGCCCACTGGCATCCCTGAGTTTCCCAGGGCTCTCACATACACTCACACACGAACCCAAATACTCTCGCTGACACACATTCAGAGATGCTTTTGGACTTTATGGATAGGATTTTATGACAAAGTCTTTGGAATTCCAGTCACTTTCCCAGCACTCAAATCAGGAATTTTGGCCTTATCGGCTTGGAATGTTCACTATCTATTCAAAGCTGCTTGCAGAGAATCTTATTTTTGTGTGAACAGAAGTGTTTGGCATGTTGTGTGCTAGGCTTACATTCCTGCAGCTGCCTGAGCTTCATCATCCAGAGTCTGCAGGTGTGCATGTGTGTTTTTAAATGTGAAACGGAGCAAGGTTAATGGGAGCTTCGTTTATATCCCTCCATCCTTCCCACCATCTGATATATCTGCCTGGTATTGATGCACTTCCATCATCATCCTCTTTGTTTTTCATCTATCATCTGTCTATTTTTGGAGGTCTATTTCAGGCATGTCTACTTTCCGCTTTCCCCCCACACTTGCCACCCCCTGCCATACACTGCCTACTTACTTCCTCACATTAGCCAAATGAAACCATAACCCTTTATCTTTCTGTTGAAGAGACAGTGCAGATGACCTCATGGAGGTGAAAAGTCTTTTTATAAGGATGGTGTCAGACAGTAACCGAAATGCGAGTTTTTTTTTTTTCCCAGCAGGTTGTGTTTATAAATGTGAGCGGCAGCTGTGTGTTTAGTAAATCTTTACCATATTGCTGCCATGTCTCCGAGTCAACGGATGTAAAGAAAGTAGCAAAGCAAAGGAAACTTGTAGAGACCACCCAGCCTCTCCAGTGGTGTGGATTTGGGTTTTGTTTGTCAAATGAGGCCTGCTGCTACACGCAATAAGAACCTTCACTATGAAAAGTAATAGAAAAGTGCTTCAGTTGAATGTGTGGAGATAATTACTCTGTCAGTGTCAGGTTGGAAGTAGGTGTAAAAGCACAAAAACTAGTTTTATAGTTTTTGTTCTATCTACTGTGATGTAATTCCACATGTATTTGGTGATGCGGTGACCTTGAAGATAACCAATATTTGTTTTCTTTCTGTTGCGGCATTGGGATTGAAACACTTTGTGCAGACGTGTTTTCAGCTTTGTGTGAATGTCTGGAGTTGGATAATATCGTGGCATAGTTTGAGTTACTGAAAATGTGGTTTGAGCTTCAGATGAAAAGTCACAATACTTTTATTTTAATAAACTAAGTCCCCTGAATAAAATGTAGTTGCAACCAATCTGTTGAAGAAGTCACCTAATTGGTCAAATGAGTCTATCTGTGTGCAATTTGATCTCAGTATAGATCCAATTGTTGTGTGAAGGCCAAAGACAGTTTCTTTGAGATCTCTAGTGAAAAGCATCATGAAGACCAGGGAACACAGCAGACAGGTCATAAATAAGGTTTAAATTCGGGTTAGTTTATAAAACAATATCCCAAACGTTGAACACCTGTCGAAGCGTTTTTGCAATCTATGATGTTAACATGGAAAGAGCATAACACAACCTGTTGGGACATCCTCTAAACTGACAGGCCAGGCAAGAAGAGTATTATTCGAAGAATCATCCACAAGATCCATGGGAACTCTGGAGGAGCAGCAGAGATTCACAGCTCAAGCAGGAGAATATGTGGATAGGGCAACTATTAGTAGTTCCATTCACTAATCCCTTTATGGAAGGCGGACAAGAAAGACATTCTTGTGCTGAGAGAAAGCCAAATGAAGTCATATTTGTGGTTTGAAGAACATTTTTCTCCTAAATGTTTTCTAATGCTATGAGTAGCAAAAACCTAACCTAACCATACTATGGGGATGGTTTTCTTCAGGAGTGACAAAGAAAGTTGGTAAAAGTTTAATGGCAGATGGATGGAGCTAAATTCAGGGCAATGCTGAAAGACGATCTCTAACAGACTGCTAGAGACTTGAGACTAGAGTGGAGATTGTTTAGGCCAAATTATATTCATGTGTGAATCACTCAAAGTCCAGACCTAAATCCACTTGACAACCTACTGGAAGACTTAGAACGCTCTTCATCTAATCTGTTTGAGCTGGAACGATTTAGCAAATATGGAAGGCCAAAGATGTCAGTGTATAGACTTGCAAAACTGGTAGAGAGAAAATCCGAAAGACTGAAAGTTCTACAACGTTTTGGTTCAGGGGGTCTAAGCACATATTCATGCAAGAGTTTTTGGTATTAATAAAAAAAAAAAAAAAAAAGGTTTTCGACATCATGTATCATTTTTCGTTCACTTCTCAACGGTGCACTGCTGTGTGATTGTCAAATAAAATATCCATAAAATACATGACAGTGAAAAAAACCCAAAAGATTCATGGGGTATGAGTACCAGTGCCACCATTAAAACACTTATATTAAATATTCTTTACAAAAATATTTTGAACTAATTGAGCTTACAAACTTGCTTTTATATGAGCTTGAACTGGCAAAAGATCCCCTAATCATGACCATATTTCTTTATTCTGCAATCAGGGAGACTATCTGGAGGCTGCGAGTAGACTTTCTGCAGGAGAGAGTACTCAGCCAGTGGGAAAACTTCACCATATGGAACGCTGGGAAGCAGGGGAGGAAGTTGTACCGAAGCCTGAGCCTGGTCAATCAGAAGAAGGTAGCTGAGCTCCCCCAGCCGAGCCGTGCTGTTTTTAATGCTCTGTTCACACACGTCGACATTCCCTGATTTTCTCGTCACGTTAGGTCAAAGCGTTCTGTGACGTGGATGAAAAGAAAATTCACAAGAGTTTCTACACATATCAGGAATCCAAGGTGATATCACTGTGGAGAAAAAAAAAATCCTGTTTTTGTTGTGAATAGTTCCCTCACAGCAGTGCTGCAAGGTCTTTGATTCTTAACATTTAACCAACACTTATAAACTGTTTAATGTTTATGGACTTTTCTGTTGATATGTCTCCAGGAAAGACCAAAGCCTACAGTCCCCATCCTGCACTACAAAGAGGCCACAGGCCCCTTCATTATCTGCGTTAAACTGGTGAGCCGAGATCGTGTTTGCAAGTTGTATGTTTGTTGTTTCAGACCGCGTGTCCCTCAGATCTGTTTTCCAGCTTAACGACATAATGATTGAGGGCGTGTGCCCAGTACAGCATGTAAAACTAACAAACATACAGGAAGGATGTCTGGATATGGAAAGAGACAGCAGCCTGATCTTTGATCATGGGAGCACCTCATGCTTTAAACATGCTATATAGTTGGAAAAGTTTAGGTTTGGTTTTTAAGCTGAAAAAGTCAGCTTTCCCAGCATTTCTGTTGGTAGGTTAAAAAAACGAAAAACAGACTGAGCTCTGCTCTCTTTATCCCGGAGTCACATTTAGATTCAAATCTGAAGTGACCCCACCTATGGGGTCTACTAATTGCTCAATTATGGAAATTGTGAGAGGTAATCAAACACAGAACACTGAGATCTGGAGCCTATCACAGTTTTCTGCTCTACGATGTAAATATATTTAATCATGCACAGTTTGTTAAACCATTGAGCTGCATTTCATACAAAAAGCCACAAAAAAGAAGCTATTAAACTATAAGTTTAGCCTCTATCACATGTTTACGGTTTGATCCTTTTTCTGGTTTTTGTATTAGACTGAACTTTATTTATGCCGTGGTTCCATTTCTAGGATATGACAGGAGGAGTTCTGGAAGGAAACCTCAACTCTTTGCAGCTGAAGGAAGGAACCGATTACTACCATTTCAACTGACAGCTCAAAGTGATGCAGAAGACCACAGGAGCCCTTCAGGTTAAACAGCCAGAGGAATTCAGAAGTCTGATTTATGACAACATAAACACAAACTCAGTGAGAGACTGTTTATTACTGGGAGGTGAAGAGAAAGCAGCAGCAGATTAAAGGATGAACACAAAAGGGAAAAGAAGAAGTTTATTTTCGTTTAAATTAATAAAAGGGCCTTTTACTGTGTAAAAAGATGAGTTTTGAGTCCTGATAGTTTAACTTGGCAAAGTTAACAGATCTGGTTTTCTCCTTCTCTCTTTATCCACCGTTTCAAGTTCGTTACTTTTGGATCTTTCTGTGGAGCTTTTACAATAAATTCTTCTTTTTAGGGAAATGCACTTTAACATTTTATCTGTTAAGCAGGATCTGAGCAAAACTGAAACCAGTTTCATACGGTGAATGAAGAGATGCTTAATAAACGGAAACCACATGAACCAAGCAACACCTTTAGATTGCTCACTTTGTTGATCATGGAAAAAAAGATGTGTTGGCATTATCTATTGTCCAATCGCTTTTTGTTTTTACGAGCTCAGTTACTGCTCTATGTAGAAGTTAGAACATAGAAAGTTACTCTGAGTGGATAGCATTTGGGGGAATTACTGTCCCCTACAGGCTTGGTATGTCTATGAATGTGCTTAAGAACGCTCTGATGCGGTTAGGTGTGGACAGAGTTTTTCAGATCAGATGAGACTCTTCTGAAGCTCCATCTGGTACAGAGGAGGTTTAACACAAGGAAAGACACAGTTGTAGTCCTTGTCCAGAATACGTCTGTGTGTGGTGGCTCCTGAAGCTCTGACTCCAGCTATAGACCCCCTCTTGGGAATCTCCCCAAACTCTTTTTTTTTTTCTTTGACCCACTTTTTTCTTCCACTAAACCTTCCATTAAAATGCAGTCAGCTTCTTTATGAATACTAAGCTGTACACATGTTTTAAACTTAAAGGAAATATCAGAAATAAGAGAATGTGCAGCTTCTTAAGGGTGGAATGTTTTACGACCGTATTTCGAAACCATCCTTGTCTGATGCAACCATGTAAAATCAGATCCACACACACACATCTGCTACAAATGAACAAAGATGGATTCTGCTCTGCTTTTCTTTTCTTTCACTGCGTCTCTTATGAAATCTAAAGAACAATAACCTTTTTAAGAGGGCACAGTTGTCATACATAAACACAAGAAATGGTTTATTTTGCCTCACAGAAAGAAGAGATTTTCTACCCAAAGGTAAACAGATCTTCCCCTACAAATTCTCCCCCTGGTTTTTTCTGGGTCAGCAACATGGTCTGAGTTACTGTAAATCTGCCCACAGAAGTTACAAAAGAAGTCACAACGATTGTTAAAAAAGATGGAGTCCAGTTTTTCTAATCTTTTTTTGTTTTACAGTTACTTAGTTACCATATGCAGAAACAGCGATACCTTTCAAAAGTATTCATACCTTTTGAAGTTTCTCACATTTTGTAACATTATAGATACAGCTCTCAATGTCCTATATTGTGATTTTATTCAATACACCAAGACTAAGTAGCACACTCAGAATGAAAATGATACATGGTTTTGTACATTTCTTTACAAATAAAATTCTGAAAAGCTTTCCATGCATATGTATTCAACTCATTTTACCCTGATACCCCTGAAAAAAATCCAGATAAAACCAGTTGTCACTAGAAGTCACCTAATTAGTAAATGGGTCTACCTGTCCTGTCTATAATTTAATCTTAGCTGTTCTGTGAAAGCCTCTGAGGTTTGAGAACAAACAGCATCTTGAAGACCAAGGAACACAGCAGACAGATCAGTGGGAATGTTGTGGAAAAGTTTTAAATCAGAGTTAAGTTATAAAACAACATTTCAACCAGGGACAGGTTAGATGTTCAAGAGCCGCATCAGCTACATTCCAAGTTCCAGTTCTTTCCCTCCCAGCTCAGCCTGAGCTTATCTCTTATCTCCTACTATTAGGTAGTGAGCAGGTATCGGTTTTATAAATGAAAGAAAGGGTTTAAGATGTATTGATGACAAATCTGAATGTGCAACAATTTTGTATCAATTTGCAGATTCCTTCATCGCTGCATTTTGGTGTACGTCAGTTTTTTGTTTCACAGTTTAACTTTCTGCAAACCAAATGCCCATCTGCAATATCTGATTAGTTAAAGTTTAAGAAGGGAGGGAAAGATGGATGGAGCAAAATACAGGCTAGTCCTGAAATAAATCCTGTTGGAGGCTCCAAAAGACATGAAACTAAGGGGATGTTCACCTTTAGCCAGGACAACTCTAAACAAAAAGCCAGAACATGAATGAAATGTTTAAAATCAGGGCACATTCATGTGTTAGAATAGCCCTGTCAAAGTCCACTCCTAAATTCAATCGAGTATCTGTGTCAGGACTTGAAAGCTAACGTTCGCAGACACTCATCTTCTTGCCTGACTGAGCTTGAGCTATTTTACAAAGAGGAATGGGCAACAGTTTCAGTTTGTAGATGTGCAAAGGTGGTACAAACACACACCAAACGATTTGCAGCAGTAATTGCATCAAATAGTTTTTATACAAAGTTTTGACTCTACATTCTCGTCCTTTCTGTCTATCTACAGATACTTTAAATATCTCCCATTAACAAGGCCTTTTAGACCAGTAGTACAAAATCGTCATGTTTCTCGATCAGTAAATCTTGTATTTAGTTACTTCTTATTGTAATCATGTTTTGACATTAGATATTACTAAGTCCAAAGTTGTTTTATAGATGGGTTTTACACATCAATGATATTGTTCCATGCAAGCTGTTTAAGTCAAAACCTCTTTTTGTCTAAATAAGTCCCGTCTGCTTTACTCACTCTGCCCTCATGATAAATCACTTGGCGGATAATCAGAGTGAGCCCTAATGGAGAATCTATGAAAGAGACTTAAAGAGCATAAACAGAGTTTTACTAAGTGTTTACACTCTGTCTCCCTGCAGACATCAGACCTGATAACTAACACTATCAGGCACAATGAATGACCCTGACTCTGGAGCCTGTGTGCCCTCACTGGTCAAATAAACCTGTAAGTGTCTGTAGGATAAACACGCACACACACACAGCTGCAAGATCTCTGTGTAGTTCTGCTGATAAAAACAGATAAGAGCTGGGAGTGTTGGAGTGGAGAGGTCACAGAGGTCTGACACCGAGGGATTTTCATTCACCCAAAGCTGTGCCACATTCCTTTATTTCAGCATCTTTTTACATGCAAGATACAGTAGGAGAAAAAAGTATTTGGCAGCCACTGATTGTTCAAGTTGTCCCACTTAAAAAGATGAGAGAGGTCTGTAATTTTCATCATAGTTACACTTCAACTGTGAGAGACAGAATGTAAAAGAAAATCTATGAAATCACATTGTATGATTTTTAAAGAAATTATTTTTATAATGGTGCAGAAAATAAGTATTTGGTTAAAGCTACATTGTGTATTTTTTGAGTTAATTCTTAGCAAAAAGCCCTTTGTTCTTTCAAAAATGTGTGCTCATTCATGTGTAATTACTTCCACCTACTAATTAAAGTATTCTCGTAAGTGTAGAATCTGCTATTCAGAATACATACACGCGAGTCGCGCGAATCGCTGAATCCATGTTGAGCCTCCAACTTTGAAATACATTCGCCAATGAGGGACATTCCTGGAAATTCTAGCTCCGCCTTTCGCGCTTTGGCTACACTCTGTTGCACTGTGACGAATGCCAGACGGAGATTGTCTACTCGCGACGCGGCAGACATCTGACTATATAACTAAATGCAATGTAGTTTTCTAAATTAACCTCATCACTGGAAGGAACACTGGAAGGAACACTGGACGAAGTCGTAGTACTGGAAGCCATGTTAACCTTGGCATGAAACGGCCACCGTAGGAGTTAAAACGCGCTCGGAATGGGGGGTGGGAGGCGGGGCTAGAACGTAATATTCAGTTGGTTGTTTCACCACTAGATGGGAGAAGTTCTTACACAATGTAGCTTTAAAAACAAAGATTCACCCCAATACCTTGTAATGTAATCTAGATCTACTTATTTGTATTTGTCAGAGCCATGTAGCAGCTTTCCGCTTGTATCCTCTGCCAGCAAACCTCCGTGGCTGTCGAGTTCATATTAATTTTGAGCATGTTCCTTTGTTAGGTTTTTAGTGGGATCGTCACTAGTTCACATTAAGCAGCAGAACTTCCTGTGTTGTCTCTTTTTGGGTTGTTACACTGCTGACAAACCTAAAACCTTCACGTCAAAGCTGGTCTCTAGCATTGTAAGATGCCTTGTTATCTTGGGAGATACATTCAGCAACTCCAAAGTCAGAGGCAGCTGAGCAGCCCACAGCATAATACAACCGCTACTCTGTTGGGTGGGTGTACTTAAAATAACTAGTACTCTTGTGAGTTTTTGTTCAGCATTTCTCTCTGAATTTCTCTTCTTTAATTAGCTGTGTCCATCTTGGCCTTAAGGCTTTTGCCCATGTAAATGCACATCATATTCCTACTAGATAACACAAGGCTGGACTGAAGCTTTTGCATGATATCTGAATTATCAAGACTGGTGTTTGAGGCTACACCTTGGACAGATCACCAGTCTATCTCAGGGCAAACACACAAATAACAGCCACAGCGTACACAGGTCGTAGGCCTGTCAAGAAGAAGTTTCAGATAATTTTTTCTCTGAAGCTTTTTAAACTCAAAATCTGTCATTGCAGTATGATCATATGCTATATTAGATTTTGTTCTACACTCCATTCTGCATGAAATGGTTGCTTATGTTGTCACGGTTCTCTCAAATAAACTGTATTAATGCTCCTAATAAGCTCCCACTTTAAGCGCTACATCAAGTCAGTTGTGAGATTCAGATATCGGAGCCAACATAAAAGGGATAGCCCAGCTTTTTTGAAGTGGTAGCGGGTAATCACTATCTTTCCAGCAGTGGATAACCCTGTTAGCATCTTCACACTGATGTTATAGAATTTAACTTTTCAACTTAGAGCTACCAGAGCGGGACCAAGACATGAGCAGATTCCTACCATTCTGAAACAACAGCCATCTCAAAAGTGTCTTTGCAGTGACTTCTATTTTCTGAGTGTTTTAACTGCAGTCACATTTGCATCAGACAGTGACATAAAAGTTAGTTGTTGTTTTTTGCAGTTCACCCAGTGATAGGCTGTAGCTTGTTGCAATGGTTGGGGACCAACCAGAGGGATTTTTTGCTATTTATTTATTTATTTATTTATTTATTTTTTTGTATCTGTATTTTTTTGTATCTGTATTTTTTTATTGCACAATTGGAAATCCTCTGCCAGCTGAGTTTATTTATTATTATTATTATTATTATTATTATTATTATTATTATTATTATTATTGTAAGGTACATTTTAAATGTAAATAAAAAAAAAAATTATGGGTTTATTCTGTTGAAAAAACAAGTGCGACAAATTTGTCTTCATGTTTTCTTTGTTTAGGTCTTCATACTGTTTATTAAAATTGTTGCTAGAGTTGTTGATCAACCGAAAAGGTCAAGCACAGGGGATTACCATCTTTCTGGTATAGATAAAGGTTTCCGAATACAGTTTCTGTCACTTTCACTACCTCTAACTGCTGCCCTTTATGCAGGGAAGTATGCAGTGTCATACTTCCTTGCCTAAACTTTCTTTCTTCTCTTTCAACACCCACCATCACAGCCCTTGAGCAAGACACTTCGGCTCATTAAAGATCCCACAACGTTTCTCAGCTGCCCACTGTGGATAAATTAAGCATTCTTATAAAGAAAGAGGAAATAAAAGGTCTCGGGGGCTGAAATAAGAGATACAGGAATGTGAGTGCGCGGGGGCTTGGGGGAAGCAGTGTGAGGACAGACAGGGAGCGTTCCTCCTGTCAGGGCGCTTGAGAAGAGCCAGGTGACTGCAGGCGGATAGGGGGAGAAGGTCAGAGGTGCTGCTGCTCTGTAAATACTTCAGGTGGTGAAGGAGCATCTGAGGTCAAACAGCAGCTCAGCGCCAAACCTCTACTAGGGTGAAATTATTAGATCAGAGCTCAGACTCCTTCTTGAGCCAGAGTATGGTGCGATTACAGTGAAAGTGTGTTTATTTCAGCGTATCAGAATAGGAAGAAGTTGACGTTACAGGTCTGGTGAAGTTTAGCTTCATTTTAATGTTGAATGCAGCGCTTCTTCTTTGAATTGGGTTTACTGGTGGATTTTAGGCCACAGAATATTATACATTATTTCCACAATATAAGCAGATGCAGATAAAACAGTTCACAGTACAAGCCAAGGTGTAGAGCAGAGTTTGAATTCAGAAAAGGGAAGGTGAAACGATGCTGTACAAAATATAGAATAGAACAGATTTGAATACAACTGATCTCAAAAATATGGATTGTAATTATTTTTGCATTGGGGTTTAATAAGACTAAAATATATTTGTCTTTATAAGCTTGTCCCTTTTGCTCCTTTTTTTTGTTTGTACCTTTACTTACACTGGCAGATTAAGCCACCTCTAATCCCCTTTCCTGCAACACTTTGGAAGAAATGTGTGTGTGTTGATGGAGAGGAGGAATGGGGGGGTAAGACTTCCATACAGTAGTTCTCTAAATGCGCTGCACAACATTGGCAGTCGGGGGGGAATGTGACGACTGAGTATCATGCTTGCCCCTCAGAGTGTTTTCTCACGGGAAAACCGCTCAGGATGCAAACAGGGGCTTAGAGCATATGTGTGACTTTTCCTTTTTTTTTTAGCTTTATTTAGATCTTTCTTTTTTTCCAGGGAGACTAGGTAGTGGAGTTTACAAAGCAGATCTATAATAAGACCGGTAGAGCAATGTGAGCCATATAGTTGCCAGTAAAACAGAGTGTAAATGATCATATGACACCATTCAAAGCTATGTGCACACAACGGGTTGAACCTAAATCACTGGTTCACAACCTCAGTGAAAATGCCATTGCATGATTTTGTAAAATGACACTAGTGTCTTCTACATTTTTACAGGAGACCATTTTTAAGTTTGTCTCTGTTTTCTCTGCCAAACCTTCATTAATGTTTAAATGAAAGTTCAGCTAAAAAATATATTTAGTTTCCGTTTGATATTTTGTAGCCTTCAGTTCTTCTCATTCATTATACATTTATCACATAATTCTATAATAATTTCACAAAGGATGATTTAAAATGCAGATTTTGGGTGGTAATGCATTACAAGTGTAATACGGACACACTTCACATACCTATTATTCAGATCTTCAGTTTGATTTGTTTAAATCGCTAAAATCTACCGTAATGGGAGTTTGCTCTGCCTGTCTGTTAGCCTACCACTGATTTGAACATTTCCTCACTTTTCTACATACTTACATTAAAGGCAACAAAACTAATACGGACACACATTGGTTGAACCTCAGTTCAATATTCCTTTAAGTTGGTTTTTATTTTATTACCAGATCCAAATTTAGAATTCAGAGGGAGCTGGAATGCAGCAGCTTTTACACCTGGTTACTGTCATCTGCTTCAGTTACGACTGGAAGTTCTCGAAACCTTCACCACCGAGATCAATGTCCTTGGACAACTCTCTTTGTTCTGCTGGTGATTCTCAGCTCTATAGTTACTTTGTCTTTACGTTGCAAACAAAGTTGCATCTCAAAGAATTAGAAAGTCATTATAAAATGTATTTCTGCAATGTATTTTAAAATTGTGACGAATATGTGTCTAATTCTGGTAAATTTAATGAATAGGGCTTGCAGGATTTTGAACTTAAAATAGGCTAGCTTTCTGAAAAGTATGACAATGTACCAATTATTGAGTACTTTTCAGTGAGTGAGAAACAGCATATGGGTTGTTTTTTTTAATGAGCTGTAACAAAAACAACAAAAATAAATGCTTGAAACATATCACTTTGTGTGTAAATTTATTAACTGAATTGCCTAAATCAGGGGTGTCAAACTCAAAGGAATTTTGGGCCACATCAAGAACAGGAATGCCCTTAAAGGGCCGGTTGTGGCAGAAAGTATTGATAAAATAATTTTTAACAAACTGTTAAAATATCTGTCTCCGCATTTGACGAGTACTTCTTAAAATTAAATAATACAGGATATCTTTTCACCATGATGTGATTTAGGACTATTCAAATAAACACTGATTTGACCAATTAAATAGAATTTAGGTGCACATAAATAGAACTGAAATGTTCTATTTATATGGTCCTCTAGAGTTTAGAGGGCCACATAAATGGCTATGGCGGGCCGGATTTGGCTCCTGGGCCTTGACTTTGACACATTTGGCCTAAATAATTGTTTTGTGATGGTATTCTAATTTATTTACATGTACTTGTAGTTAATACCAACATTTCCTCCCACAACCACCTAAGGCATCTCAAGTACCTCGCCTTGAGAACCGTGGGCCCTAAATAAACCAATAAAGCTTGACAGTTCTGAGGTTGGAGGTTGTTGGAGTTCTGCATGCTGGTCTAACTGTTAAAGAAATAATGTGTGTTTATAAAGCCAACCCACTCCAAAAGGGGCAGGTTGTTTTTACTGTTCTTGCCGCTGCTAAAGAGAACCTTACCCGCTGATGTAAAAATAAATAAATATAATGAGTAGCCTGCTTCCTTAATGTAAGAAAGTTGCTGAGCGTTTATTGGACGGACTTTTTACTGAAAGCTGGGCCCGAGTTTATCTTTCCGGTCAATCTGTGGGAGGGAGGGGTCTGGAGAGAGCGCTCGCGTGTCACTGAAGCGGAGTCGGCTGCTGGCACGCGCTCCCTGCTTGACGCGCTCCCAGCGAAAGTTCTCAGCAAGTCGCCGTTGTCCGGCTGCGCTTGCGCACTACCCCCCCTCTTTTTTTTTTTAACAACCCAGAGGTCCGATTCTTTTCCACCTCAGACTCTCCGTGTTTGACTTTGGGCCAGTGGGTCATGTAGCCTCCCGCGCTCCCCACTGATGCGTTTTGTGGAGATTTCAAGCGGATAAGTTGCGGTTCAAGAGGAGCTGGGAGCGCGTGTGTGGTTGAACTGGTGGAGAGTCGGGGGAGGGGGGGGGGGGTAATCCGGTGACCGCCGGGGCGGACAGACCACCATGCTCCGGGCGTGGGTCGCGCACTGGGTCAGGTTTGCGCTGCTGTGTTCGGCTGTGGCACAGTACTCAAGCGACCTGTGCAGCTGGAGAGGAAGGTGAGGATGAGGGAAACCTTCCCATTTATAACCTAATTAGAGACGCAACAATAACATGTTACAATCAGTTCATTTAGAAATGGTACGTGCATGCCTTGTTTGTCTCAAAGAAATTCAGGCTTCTGTGTCTTTTGACTTCAGTCGGTTGATGATAAACTCTGAAAACGCACAACATCTGAAGTGTATCCGTTTTCAGAACAGATAGGCTTTGCTTGTTTTTTTTCTGCTAATCTTTACTTACACCAAGTAGGTTTTTTTTTCTGCTTCAAGTGAGTGAAACTATCTAAACATGTTCAGAAAGGTCGTATTAAACATGGGTTATCTAATTCTGGTGATATAAGTTAAAGATCTGCTGGCCCCTGTGCGTCATTGCCTGGCATTAGACTAATGTTGCAATGACTTCAATCTTCTTCCTATACATTTCTTTTCTGAGCGTCACTGTTCTGAGGAAAACGACTCCCAGAAAAGACAGACCAAAAATGATGCTTTAAACTGAGTGTGATTAACTGTTTGACCACATATATTATTCTTAATTTACTTTTCTTGTGTGAATCTAAAGGCTTCTATACCTGTCACTTCGCTGCTGTTACAGCTAAATATCCCCCTTAAGGGACAATAAATGATTATTCTATTCTATTCTCCTTCCTGAAAGCTCTCTGTTACAGGGATGTCTGTTCCTATCTTAAGTAAACACACCCACAGGGCGGCTTTGATCACTCCCTCAAATCCCCCACTCATAAAAGATGTAAGCCAACACCGAGTTGTAAAGTTGACTCGCCTCTCACTTCTAATGATTTTTTTTTTTTATCGAATCCTGGGGTTGTGGTTGCTCATTCGCATCAGAGACAAATTAAACGATTTGTTCGCCAACACCTGTTAAGAGTTCAGCTCCAGTTGCGCTCTTGTGTAAAAGTATTCAGATATCTGGAAGTATTTCAACATTTTTGTCGCATTTCAACCACAAACCAAAGCTGTCTAGTTGAGATTTTATGGGATTGTTCAACGCAGTGTAGAGTGCAGTGTAGTAAATGTGTGGTTTTCAAAAATATTTTTAGAAAATAAAAATCTGAAAAGTGTGGTATGCATATGTATCCCTTCATTAAAACCAAGTGCAACAGCTTGCATTCAAAGTCACCTAATTATATAGTATGTATATAGTGGTTGTGACTATACTAAAATCCCAGTACAAATCCAGTTCTTTGGGGAACAAACCTCATCAAGAAGACCAAGGAACACAGAAAGCAGGTCACAGATCAAATTGCCCGGGGTGTCCTTGATAACTCTGGAGGAGCTCCAGGGATCCACTGCTCAGGTGGGAATCTCTCCTCACTTGAAAACAACTATTCATGCACTCTAAATGTCTGACTCCTTGAAAGAGAGGCAAGATTGTTGAGTAAGCCTAAATGATGCACCTCTGCAGTACAAGCCATATAGGGCAGTGGCCCCCAACCCTGGTCCTTGTGGCCAACTGTCCTGTCTGTTTTAGGACTGTCCCTGTTGCAACACACCTGGCTTTTTTTTGTCTACCTGACTTAACTGATTTGGGAGATTAACGGGCTTTTGCAGCACCTAATGGCATGCAGAAGAGGTAACACAATTATTTCAATCAAGGGTGTTAGAACAAGGTCACATCCAAAGCATGCAGGAGATTGGGCCCTGAAGACTAGGGTTGGGGACCACTGATGTAGGGGACACAGCAGACATGTGGAAGAAGGTGCTCTGGTTAGATTAGACTCAAACATTTTTTGGCCTTCATAAAAAAATAATTGTGATAGATCTTAATAAAAGTAATCTCTTTATCTGCAGTGGTTTGAGCCATGAAACTCATCGCAGAGATGTGGAGCAAATCTACCTTCGCTGCTCTCAGGGGTCACTGGAATGGCTCTACCCCACCGGCGCCATCATCGTCAACCTGCGACCAAACACAGAGCCCTCATCAGGACGCATGGCTGATGTCTATGTGTGCATCAAGCCTCAAACCTTCTCCCAGGTGGACCAACATGTAGAAATAAACCTTGGTCTCCTTCGGATGGCTCACAGTTGCCCTTTGCCAGGTTAATGTACAGTTTCTGAATGACTTCTTCTGCTCTTCCCGTTCAGGGTTGCCATGTGTACCTGGAGCATGAAGGAGATCTGAGGCTGCTGCTTTCAGACAACGAACAGGCTCGGGGTGTGGTGCGCTGTTTCAGCATGAAAGAGGGGGCTCTGTTTGTGGAGGCCGTCCCACAGACAGACATTAGCCGGAAGATCACAGCTTTCCAATATGAGCTAGTGCCCAATCAAGGACCAGGAGCCCACATGTACCCGTACCTGCATCAGGGATCAGGTAACAGGACATTTATTTTTATTTGTCCAATATGTGTTAAACGCATTTTTTGTGTCTTCTTGCTATTTTTTTCATTTGGAAGAGTCAATAAAATCCAAACTTTTAATCCTTCATGCTAGAAATCTCCTGCCATTAAAACTTTTGATATTTAGTTGTGATTACATGATTTTTTTCCCCCTAAGCTTGATTGCTGAATCATTAAAGTAGGTCTAAGATGTAATTAGACTTATGTTGATGTAATGTTAGGGGCAGACTATTCAAAGCTGCTCTGCGGAGTTTGATGAGAGTGCCCCATTTTTGCTGTTTTTTAGCGCTGGACAAAATTCTTCTCTTCTTTGGCTTATATGGAGTTTGTGTGGGTGTCTGAGCTGGCTAGCTTAGTTTATCTAGCGGCTAACTGACGGAGAGCACCACCACCTTGTGAACGCACATGTGAGTAGTACGTGTGTTATTACGTCACGACACTAGCTCTCTCAAGCACCCCTGGTTGTTCGGAGCTGAATCGCCTCAAAATAAATTGAATTGCAACCCCTGCATGCCACCGCGACAAAAGTACTACAGTCAATCGTATTGTCAGGACATGAACAAATTGACTATAGATTACAAAACGGGTTTCTTTTAACAAATAATTACATAATGCAGCTTTAAATGCATTACACTGAAGTAAAGTTTGTGCACTTAAATGCAATAAACATAATGTGCATAGTTTTACTTTTTTGTTCTCAGAAAAAAATGCAGTTTTGCATGACAAATCATTCATAACCCCATAAAAAAGTCAAATTTTATTTTGCTGTCTTTTTTCTTGAAATATTTTATAGAAATTTTTTTTTACAACCAAGCATACAAAAACAAAACCCCACCTCAACTACTGCAGTGGAGAGATAGATAGAAATAGAAGACAAAAAGTAAAGGAGGGAATAGTAAATATACAATTATTCTTGGGTCAGATATCCTGGTGCAGTTTTACATTTATATTTTAAAAAGCTGAGAGATTTCTTTCAGTTTAGCTAAGCGTTCTGTCACATTTTCACTTTTAAGAAACATTAACTTTCTTTCATGATCCAAGACTGATGTTGTTTGGAACTTAATCTTTACACCATAAACTTTTTTTTGTAATTATCTACAGTCTTTCTGTGGCTAAACACAGTGGCTTCTGGCGCTCTGAAAGCAGACACTAACAGACATGAGGTTGGCTGATAAGGGGTGATCTAAAAAAAACTTTTGTAAGCAAGAAGACATGTCACTGTTCAATCTTGTTTCTTCATCCTAACCTTCATGAGGCCTTCCTCCCCCGCTTCCTCTCTCGCTCAAGTGAGCTGCCAGATGAAAACAAACACACCAATCAAAAAAGTCTTGTCAGGGTCAAGCACAAGGGTCAGCCAATCCTCCCCTCCCTCAGCTGTCAGTCAAAGCCTGCACCACCCATCCCCCCTCATGTCTTCCTCTCTTCTTAAAGCAAGATCTCTGAGCAGCCCACCCGGACGTGTGAAGAAGTGAGGTGGGAAAGGACGTGGCCTTTTTTTATAATGGCGGAAGAGAAAGCCTCCCCAGCAAAGTTTCCTGCCAGGGTGTGCGTCTGGTGTTTTAGTGCTGTTTTTATAGCTGCCAGGGTCGAAGGTTAATCCCTTGATTCAGTCTGCCTTTTCTCAGTTTGAGTCACCTGCTTTGCTCATTCATGCACGCTTTATTTCTTTTGATCTCTTTGGATAAACACCCTCATGCACGTAGAGGCAAGGAGAGAACTGGAAACAGACTTACAGGCCCCTTTTGCTCTGCCTTCGCACCACTCGTCCACATCGAAAGCGAGTCTTTGAAAGAGCAAAAATTTATAAAAAACGGGAACCTTATTCAAGTAATTGTAAATAATGATGCATAAAAAAACAGGGAAAAAAAGCTATTTCACTGTATGTTAAGTCCGATAACGTAAATTCAGGCTGTGAACAGTGTGTTCTCTATTAACAAAGCCACTTCTCCTTCAAGCTTTAGTGAAGAAAAACAAGATTATTAGGATACTGGTTATTGATGCTTCCAACCCTCTGTGACCTTTCTCATTGCGGGCATGCTCGTCTATGTCAGGTGTGAGCCTCTGGAAAAGTGTGGAATTTGATACTTTACTTTTTCAGGGAAAAAGGGAATTTATGGAAATTACTTTTATTTTCAGACCTTATTTCTTGTCTGATTGTCTAAAAGTTGTCCTTCCTTCCTTTTCTCTTAGTGTGCTTTCTTCCTTGTGTCCTGGGTTCACCCTTCCTTCCTTCCTTCCTTCCTTCCTTCCTTCCTTCCTTCCTTCCTTCCTTCCTTCCTTCCTTCCTTCCTTCCTTCCTTCCTTCCTTCCTTCCTTACTTCCTTCCTTCCTTACTTACTTACTTACTTAAAGAAAAATCATCTTGTGTAGCTTAGTTGGAGCCCAAGTATTAGGATAATTAGGATAATTATTTAATTTAATAATTATTTTATGAAAATAAGAAATTGTTTTATGTTTTATAGTGGAGTTATCTAATATGATGTTGCTATCCTTCTTTCCCATTTTCTGTTTTAGTCACCTGTAAACCCTGCTCAGATCAAGAAGTCCTCATGGCTGTCTGCACGAGTGATTTTGGTAAATGCATATACACAGAGGCACACATTGAATCTACAGAATAAACAGTTGACCAATGATCTGATGTCAGCAGATGTCGACTTTGGGAACAGCTGTTAACAAGATTTTCCAGATTATATAACTCTTAAAAGTAATGCAATACACAAAGGGAAAATGTTGATCCACTGTTTTGCTGAAGGATTATAAAATTAAGCTAAGAGGTCCTCAGTTGATATGATACCTTCCATGCTTACTGACACTCCTGGTAAAGATGTTTTCAAAAGAAACAACCTTTAATTTAAGTAACTTTTTTTTATTTGGAACAAAACTCCCATGTTATGAACTAATGGTTTTGTGCCAGAACTATTGGCAACCCTAACTATTCCTTTAAAATTTTAACCAAATCTTTTGTATAGGACTTTATTAAGTATATCAGAGTTCTTAGGAAATTTTATTTAGTGATGCATTGCTTACTGTAAGCCATGACACAGAGGTCAGTTTCTCTTAGCCACCATCCACTAGGCTGGATGAGGATGAGAGGTTTGTCTTACCACTACACTCAGTGAGCGTTGGTAGGAGAGGTGAAAACAATCTTAACATTCTAACTACTGCAAACAGTGGCCACTATGGGTCAACAAGTCTCCATTACAACCATAAAACTATATCTACCAAGCAGCCAGTTGTTTGGGACTGCTGCAAGGAAAAGCTATTTTTGTCCTGCCATCATGTGGAGTTTGCTGCACTCTTCCAGGAACTTTGCACATTGATTTAGAAATCCCAAGTTGGATTTGGGATGTGTGAGAAACCTCCTCATTCCTACTTTAAAGTATGGTAGAGGATCTGTAATGCTGTGGGCTTTTTAGTCCTACAAAGGGTTCTGGTATCCTTATCCTGGTGTCTTGTTTTCTAGTTTTCTTACAAGATGAAATCTAGAGAGCTCTGCCAGAAAATTGCAAATCTTTAAAAAAGTCAAAGAAAAGTACGAGAAATTCATTAAATATTGGTTGAAACTTTGCTGCCTTGCAGAAAATAAAATAAAACTTGCCGTGTGTCCTTCTTGTTCACTCCAAACAGAGAGATATAAAACATAACACAACTAGACATATGTGATTTCTGGAGCATTTAAACCTCTGCACAGATTTACCTGTTGGAGTCAGCTGCATGTTTCGCACGTCTGTTTTTATGGTGCAAGCCCTCTATTTCTAAATTTTCTCAGTTTTGGTTTGCCAGCAGATAGGCAGGGTAGAGCCATCTTTTCACAGTGGTCAGTCCACACAGAGCATCTCATATAACTGTATGGGTCAAATGTAAAGTACTCAGACTGAGGGTCTAACGCTGACTATAACAAAGCCTGATTTAGAGATGATCAGTTAAGTAAGGTTGTTGTTCACTGCTTTTAAGTTGCATAATATTTAGTTCAAACGGTTTGCATTTTAATTTATTTACCTAATTTTCTTTAAAGCTGGCAGTGGTATCTTTCGAGATGTAACATCGGGCACAAACCAGCACCCTGTGGTTGTGGTGACTCTGCATCGGCTGTTTCATCAGAAGAGCAGCTTGTTTGCATGGGGCGGAGCCAGAGGACAGCGCTGGAGGGGACGGGTCAACGTTCCCGCTCCGTGCATTGTGCATCCAGGAGAGGACGAGTACCTTCTTACCGGCTCCGTCCATTTTGGTGAGGCGTGGCTCGGCTGTGCGCCTCGCTATAAGGACTTCTTAAAGCTGTACGCCGAAGCAGTAAATGCAGGAACAAACCCCTGCTACATAGACACAAACTGAGAGCTTTCCTCATATCTGGTGGAAGAAGATTCACCTTAAAATCTACGAGCGATCTGCTGAAGGAGTAATGAGTAAAAATACTAGATCAGAAAAGAACGAGCAGCAGTTTATCCAAAAACTCTGTCAATGTTGTCTGGGTTTTGTTTTAGAAAAAGACTGATTATGCTGTCTCCATTTGACTACTCTTGTAAACAGCAAGTGTTTTTCTGTACAGAAATGGCAGCAAACAAATAATTTCTGTAAACTGATATTTGTGCCTTTCTATTTGTTGTGATGATGGTGATACCGCTCATTCTAGAAATGAAAGTTTGCTTTGTAAAAAGCTTCCTGTAAATTTTAGCCTTCTGAGAGAAGTCTATGGTATGCAGCTCTGTGAGTCTATATGTACTGAATTTGTGTGTGATTTGCAAAAGAGTTTAAATGGCTTTTACATACTTACAGAAAAATAAATTTGGAGTCTTTTAATTGACTAAATTTATATTGCTTATTAGTCTGTGGCTTTGTTAATGCACTACAGCGAACTAAATGGAAAATGTGTGCCTTGAAATGCAATGAAAGTAAAATAAAATCCATGTTAGAACCAACATAGGACAAAAAGGTGCCGACATCTCTGCTGGGCTTAAAAGAATGCTATCTAGCAACTTATCCAAAAGAAAAAAATAATGCTCAGTGACCTTTATTTGGCAGAAGAGATGGAAAAAGCAGTGTTTTTGTCATTGTGGAGCTACACTGTCTGTGTTCATTTATCTTTGTGTGAAAAGAGAAGCAAAGTTATTTTTTCACACACCCCCACCCCCCTCCCCCGAAAGAAAACCCAGCCTGTTTAATAGCTAGACTAAAAATATTTTTCTCTAGTTTCATGAAAGATATTTAAGTCCAAAGTAACAAAACAGACTAAAGTAGCTTCTTTTAGACAGATAAATGAGATGGATGGTTACTTTGATGTTTGATATGTTGAAGTGAAAGAGCAGGCGGATATGTGGGTGACCTTAGACGAGAGTTTGTACACCTCTCCCTACGTCTGCTGTCAACAGCAGTGTGTGTAATGCTTTCTCCCCTTCCTCAGGAAGAGCAAGAATGGATGGAATGTCGCCTTTTCTACTCTCGCCTTCTCTCTCTCTCTCTCTCTCTCTCTCTCTCTCTCTCCCTCTCTCTCTCTCACACACACACACACACACAATGACAATGAATATCAAAAGCTCATTTTCATACATATTATCTTACTGACAATAAATCTGTATAATTGTATAATTAATTAATAACTGTATAATTTATTATTTTAACTCTGTTAGGGTTACCTAAATCCATTTCTATTAATACCTTCAATTCGAGACGTTTACATACACCAAGATTACTTTGGTTTTAGGCAGTATGGGAAAGCCCCGAGGATGATATAAGATTTTTTGTTAAATAGAGATAAATCGAAATAGACTTCTCGATGCATTTTCAGGCAACACCTGAAACATGCTCCCTCCTTGTGAAATCAGGAAGAAATCAAAAGACATCAGCTGTTCTTGTGTGGTTTCTCTCTAGGTACTCCAACTTACTCTGTGATGTTCTGTGTGTCTGTGTCCAGAGTGTGTGTGTGGCTCCACCTTTCTCCCATGCAGGGTGCAGCAGGCAGAAGCTGTTTCAGCTGCAAGCAATCAGGTCAATCAAGGAGGTCTTGAAAAGAGGAGCAGTGACCTGAAGCAGACGCCAGATGGTTAAACACCATGTAATCAGGCCAGTTTATTGCTCCTCATCCGAGCTATCCTGTGTATTTACGTACCCTCGCTCTGTGTCCTCCTCGCAGTACTCACTGACCACCCTGAGGGGCTGTTTACACGACAACGTTTTTCAGCAAAACGGAGGTTTTACTCTCCGATTCGGCCTCTCGTTTACACGACAACGGGAAAACGGGGGGGGCGAAAACGTAGCTTTTGGAAAATGGCTTCCAGGGTGGAGAGTTCTGAAAACGCTGGGTGATTCGTTGTAAGGTAGACGCAAGCCGGAGACTTTTGAAAACGATGAGGTCACTGCCAGCCACCTTCAGACATGTTGCACTTGCGCACTCCGCCTTTCTACAGAAAAACAACAACAATGGCGGATCCAGGAATGCTGTTAATACTGATGCAGCTTTTGAATTAATTTGGTCTCTGTAAGCAAACCTTAGAGATCATCAGGCTTCTATGCGATCGCCAACGGAAACGCATACATTACGTGCGTTAAAATATCAATATGCCTTTATTTAAGCGGAGAACTACAAGAAGTTATGAAATGTTTCTTTTCCGGGTTGTGAGGGGGAAACCTTGGAATACTGCATACACGGGTCAAACTGCCATCTAAAGGCTGGGCATATGTACTACATTGTTTTCCATCACGCACCCTGTCGTGTAAACGCAGTGCGTTTTCACCCGCAACGTTATCGTGTAAACAGCCCCTGAGTTTCAGGACCTGTTCTCCTCCCGATGCTGACACAGCCATTGAGCGTCTTCTCCCTCCTGGTTCTCTAGCTCACCTTCCTCACTGCACCTTTGTAAGCCCTCCTGAGACCTGCTCCCTGGATCCTCACCTTCCTCAACTGCCTATCCACCCTCAAACTCCATTCATATCCACCAGTTTCAAGAACCTGAGAGAAAAGGAAAGAAAAAGGACCATCAACACAATCCACACCTCTGCCAGCCACAGACACAATGGATTCCCCTACCTCACCTCCCAAAGGTCATAGGTCATTCAAGGTTTCCAGCAATATGCTGGGAATCCTCTACAAGTCTGTTGTGGAGAGTGTAATCTCTTCAGCCATCATCTGTTGGGGTAGCAGCATCAGAGCCAGGGATTTTAAAAGGCTAAACAACCTGATGAAGAAGGCTGGTTCTGTTCTAGGGATGACTGTGGAACATCTGGAGATGCTGATTCAAAGAAGCATTCTTCATAAAATCAAACAAATTATGGACAACCCTGAGCATCCTCTTCATGAAAGTATCCTGCAACAACAGAATGTCTTCAGTCAGAGGCTTCTTCAGTTTTGTTGCAACAGAGACCGCTACAGGAAATCCTTCCTGCCCACAGCCATCATGATCTACAACAACTCCTTGAAGAATTAATTGTATGAGCTATACCAACACTTAATTTCCCTCTGGGATCAATAAAGTATTTTTTAATTTGAAATTGAATTTGAAAGACCCTCACCTTCATCTTCAAGTAAGATTCACTATCTTAACTTTCCCAGACATATCTCTAACATGCTTTTTGCTATTCACTTCTGATCTTCCATCCAGTGACCTTGCACTCAAAAGACACCCTGTTCATCCTTGCTCTGGTGCTGGATCCCCCCCATTCAATCATAAAAACAAACTTGCAACAATAAATCTACATTTAACTGATTTCTTGTGGTCTGAGTCAAATAGGTTTGCTCCAGAGTCTCTCTGCAAACATGACAGAACCAGCTGGCCCACCAGGCTCTACGACACACTTCCGCTCAGCCCTCTCCAAACAGGGCATTATGCTGGGCCGACATGAGGCCACCCTTCAGACCATGTCCCAGCAGCAGACAACCTAACTCCAGGGGATTAATCAACTCACAAAGCTCTTCGCCGATCTCAGTGCCCGCCTTCCTGCACCCCCAGCTCAACCTACCTCCTCCGCTCCCACTCTTGCTCCGATCGAAACAGCCGCTTCCTCCGGTTTCAGGGAAGCTGTCTCCCTAACTCCAGAACCTTATTCTGGCGATATAAGCAAGGCTTAGGGTTTCCTGTTACAATGCGCCCTTCCTTTCAAGCAATACCCCCGCTCCTTCTGCGATGACTCCACCAAGATTTCTTATGTCATTTCCCTCCTTAGAGACAAAGCTTTGCAGTGGGTTCAGGCCTTTTATGATCTCGACGACCTCTCCATCTGTTCCTTCGATGAATTCCTCGTACAGTTCAAGCAGAATTGCTCTAAGATGGGGGAAGTGCAGGCAGCTAAGAAATCTTGGGGCCTGAAGCGGGGTTACCAGCCGGTAGCAGAACTCAGCATAGACTTCCGCATCCTTGTTGCTGAATCTAGTTGGAACCCCCAGCGCTAAAGAGAGCATTCCAACATGCTCATAGAGAGAGGTTAAAAGACGAGCAGGTGTGTAGAGATTAGCCTGACTCCTTGAACAAGTTAATCGACCTTGCCATTAAATACATAACGGAATCAGAGAACGGGAAAGGTGCAGAACCAAGCCCTCCACCATTCCTATTACCTCATCTCAGCCTGCTCCCAAGCCCATGCAGATCAGCAGGGCTTGGCTTTCTCTGGCAGGGTGGCAGCGCTAAATGGAGTCCGGTTGCTGCATTTATTGCGGCTCGCCCGACCACTTTATTTCTGCTTTTTGGGGTTCGCCCAAAAGACGGGGCTCGACAGTGAACCTGGGGGTCCTGTTAGGCGAGAATAAAATAAATAATGATCCCTGGCTAATCTTCCCTACCACCAACTGTACTAAGGGTTCCCGTTTTTCAGTTGGGTCCCTTGTAGACTCAAAACTTAATCAGCCCCGAACAAGTTTGGTAATATCACATCCCGGTCCAACAGCATAGTCACCCCATCCACATATCTGTCCTGGATGGTAGGTCCTTAACAGCCATCACCCAGTGCACCCTCCCATTCACCCTTATAATTTCAGGAAACCACCATGAACAGTCTACATTTTTTGTTTTTCCCATAGTCCTAGGTTATCCCTGGTTACAAAAACATAACCCATCCATTAATTGGGACAGGTCCCAGGTGGATGTATGCAGCCTCTCCTGCAACCGCAGTTGCCTCCACTCTGCCGTCCCATCCATAAACGTCCCGACCACCGAAGCTCCTGAACCACCCGACCTCTCTAGTGTTCCCCCCGGATTATCATGACATATATCCAGTATTTAGCAAGGAACAAGCCCTCTCCCTTCCACCTCACCGTCCCTATGGTTGCCCCATAGACCTCCTTCCTGGGGCCCCTTACCATCAGGCCGACTGTTTAATTTGTCTCGTAAGGAGTGGGAGGCAATGGAGACCTACATCAATAACTCTCTTCAGGCAGGCATTATCCGTCCTTCCACCTCACCTCTGGGAGACCCTCAGACCCTGTATCGATTACCGAGGTCTCAACACCATCACTGTAAAAAATAAATATTCTCTCCAACTCATGGCCTCCGCATTCAAAGCTGTTCAGGGAGCCCTTGTGTTCACTAAACTGGACCTCCGTAATGCATACCATCTTGTAAGGATCCGGAAAGGCGATGAGTGGAAAACAGCATTCACAACCCATATAGGACATTTCAAGTATTTAGTCATGCCCTTTGGTTTGACTAATGCCCCTGCCGTATTCCAAGCCCTGGTCAACAACATCCTCCGTGACTTCCTGAAAGTTTTTGTTTGTTTACCTCGACGACATGTTGATTTTCTCCAACTTCCTCCCAGAGCATAAGAACCATGTCCGCAGGGTCCTCCAACGCCTGAGGGAGAATAGCCTGTTCATGAAAACAGAAAAATGTGAGTTTCACACACAATCCATAACTTTCCTTGGTTATATCTTCGAGGGTGGACAGGTGAATACAGATCAGGAGAAGGTCTCAGCCGTTAAGGAGTGGCCAACCCCGGAGTCTAAGAAGCAGCTACAGCACTTCCTGGGGTTCGCCAATTTTTACAGGCAGTTTAGCTGCGGGTTCAGCATTTTGGCGGCTCCCTTCACGGCCCTCATGTCTGTCAAACCGGCCTTCCTCTGGACCGATGAGGCCAATCAAATGTACCAGACCCTAAAGGAGAGGTTCGTTAAGGCACCCGTCCTCCTTCATCCAGGCACCAAATCAAAATTCATCCTTGAGGTTTGGTGCCTCCGACACTGTGGTGGGGATAGTTTTCTCCCAGCCCTTTTCCTCCGATCAGAAGTTCAACCCCTGTGCCATCTTCTCAAAACGCTTCACTCCCACTGAGCGCCGTTATAAAATTGGTGACCGATCAAACTCGCCATCGAGGAACGCAGACAGGCTCAGTGGCACTGAGTTCCCGGTCATAGTAAGGACCGACCAAAAGAACTAATCTTACCTTCAGTCTGCTAAACGCTTGAATCCCCGTAAGTTCCGTTGGTCCTTGTTTTTCTCCCGTTTCCACCTAAATATGCCTTACAGTAACCTTGCGCTGCAAGCTGGATTCTCGCGAAATTTTGATTTTTCTAAACCCACGAAAATCTATCTTGTACTGCTCCAACTAAACCAATTCTCCCCTGACACCGTGTCAGACTCCCCGAGGCCAGTCCCCCCCCCTCTCATGTCGAGTATCCAAGTTCTCATGCCACCCCAGAATAAGCCGCACAATCGCACTTCTCTGCTTGTATTTCTGGTGGCCAGGCCTAAATAAAAACACAGTTGAGTACTTTACCGCGTGCCCAATTTGCAACCGCAGCAAAAACTCACATCGTCCCCCAGCAACACTGTTCCAACGCCCAGTGTGAGCGACTTAACCAAGAGTTAGAGGAGGCCCTCCGCTTTGTGTCTGTGCCACTAACCCAATCTCCTGGAGTCTCCATCTACCATGGGTGGAATATTCCCATAACATTCATGCCTCTGCAGCTTCTGGTTTCTTCCCCTTCGAGGTCTCCCTGGGCTATCAATCTTCCCTCCAACCCAATTCAGTGCAGGAGCCAGTCATTCCATCCGTTCGTACTTACATCAGGACCTGACAGAGAATCTGGGACCAGACTCAGGCCACCCCACAGGGTACCTCGGCTCAAAATAAACGCTATGCTGATCATAGGCGTCTCCCTGCCCCAGCTTACGCCCCTGGTCAAAAGGTCTGGCTGTCCTCCCGAGATTTTCCCCTCAAAGGCGCTTCCAAGAAACTCTATCTCAGGTTCCTAGGCCCCTTCCCCTTCGACTTAGTCCTTTGTCCCTTCATTGTAAGCCTGAGGCTCCCCTCTCACCTCAGGGTACACTCCATATTCCACGTTTCCCAGATCAGGCTGGTGATATCCAGCCCATTGTGCCCTCCGCCTGTTCCCCCGCCACCCGCCCAGGTCGTGGATGGCCATCCAGTTACCACGGTCCGCGGGTATAAACAATGGATGGTGGGATTGCACATTTGACGGATTCCCCTACTAGTCCTTGAAAATCACATCTTGCAAAGTGAAGTGAAAACCTCATGGTGTTTGGATGGCTGTAGACACATCAATGGAAATACTGTAGTTGCTTTCTTCTAATTGCCCAAACTAAGATCTACCTCTGTACTGTCATAACTTTGGCATTAGTGAAACTAATCTTTTGTCTTCACATTTTATACTTTTGGTCAAACTTCAACATTAATGAAACACCAAACAAATCAAAACAGTTTTCCGGGTTAATAATACGCGATATTAGAATGATCTTGTCATAAAGAAGGAGAAATTTGAACTCAAACAAATATTAAATAAGAAACATTATTCCGTGATCATCAGGCAGTTGTCTGAACTGGATTTTCCCATAATTTTACATTTTTTTGTCACTCAGTTCCTACTATTTACAGGCTATCTTTTAGATACTTGTGTTTTTGCACAATAACATGATTTGTTTTTTAAATTTGGGATACTGATTTCACATGAATGGGTGGGGGGTAGTGTAACAGAGCTTGGAACAGAAAGGAGACATGTAGACATAGTAAAATGGTTTAAGATAGATGCCATAAAACCGAGAGGGCCATCTGTATAACTCATCTTGTCTTCACTGAGGGATGTGTATGCGGCATGTGTGTTTATGTTGAGTTGTAGTTTGAGAAGACCCCAGCACGCGCCTTACGCGCTGTTGAGGTCCAAACCGAGCACTGCGCAGAAACCCAACTCCCCCAAAAGCAACATCCATAACAACCCACCCTGGAAACAGCCCAGCTCGGCCTGCCATCCTCTCTAATTTGGGACACACTTATCCCTCTGCACGGCGGTCTTAATGTCAACCTTTCTGTGAGACAGTGTATGAGATATGAAAAGAGTTCGCGCTGCAGTATGTAAGAGGCACAGCTGAGAAGTCAGCTGGACACGATGGGAATGGCTGAGCTCAGGGAAAATACACACGCACGTTTCCGCCCACACACTGAGTAACAGTACTGACATTTTGCAATGCGTCGGTCAGGGTGGGGTCAGTTGTTTAACATGGTGAAATAATATTTTAGGTTGTGTGTGTGGTTCTAAAAAGGGGTGAAAGAGGATATGATATAAGGAGACAAATGTTTTTCATGAAGTTCACATGCTTCTCTGTATAGACTTTAAACACATGTAAATGATTTATTTTGTCTAACAAGTGTCTCATAAATCAGTTAATGTTAACTGTCATGTAATGCATGAATAGAAGAGTTTTAAGAGATGTAGATCTGCAAACTTTGCAATAAAGTTTCCTCAAAACGTTTACAAGTTTCATTAACTGATTCTGTCCTTTAATGAGATATTATATTTATTTATCTGCAGTTTTGGGCAAAAGTCTTAAGTCATACCTCAATCTCGCAATCTTTCAAATATGTCAGATGGTCCTAAATCAGAAGATTAACCAGTGTTGATTCTGCAACAATTACATACATCCACTTTAAATTGTGAATTTGTGGATTTGTTATTAGCATTCTGTAGTTCTATTTATTTTCTTTTGCTGAACATTAAAAGATAACATTCTCTTAAAGGCTCAAAATAACTTTCAGTCTCCAAAATGATGCTTCCTCAAGATCAGGTTTCAAAAACACAGACTGAACAAAGTGGTGTAGTTGAGACTCTTGGCTTCTTTAAATAGGAACACGAAAATTATTTATTGCAGTGTAGTCAAAAAAGGTAAAAGTTCATTTTTACCATGTGTTAGCTATATTCTGTGTTTTTTCTATCACTCTCATAGTGTATTTCTTGCTTTTAAAGTAAGTTTCTTTATCTCTGTACCGTTAATATCATGTAAAGCGCTACATAGTGCATGAATGGTGCTACACAAATAAAGGCCATGCCTATCGTGTGAGGGGTCACTTTGCAACTGTAAATTACCTGGAAATATGGAGGATGAAAGAACTGCAAAGTCCAAGAACTGATGTGAGAGCCATGTCTTTCAGAAGCATAAAAACAAATACAGCATGCTTAGATGAGACAAAACCTGAGAGATGCACTTTATATTTCACATGCTCTACACACAACTGGCAAGTACGGTGGTGTGGAGGGCTGACGATTTGCACTTGTTTTGGAGCAAGGACGTGGACACCTGTCAGTCACTGAGTAGACTGTTAACACCTCTCTGTACCAATGTATTTTAGTGTCTGATCCGACAGCTGAAGCTTGCTCAAAGTTGAGTCATGCAGCAGAACAACAATTGCAATCCCAGCAGCAAAATGGTAAAAAAGAAAAAAAAGAAAAAAGGATTCAGGTTTCCTGTCAAATTGAAGAATGAATTTCAGTTTAACTAAAATGCTGTGGATAAACATGTTCCTGCTTCTTTCAAACAACTAAATTAATATCTTAAACAAGATTGTAAGAAAATTCTCATTAACTAGATCATACAACAAGATAGTGATAAAAGAAATTGTATCTTTTTAAGTTGGTAAAATATGATGGATTGTTGGATATGCTACAGGTGCATGTAAAAAATGTTACTGTCAAAAAGAAACTCTTTATAAAGAAGACTCATTTTTACACAGAGTGTTTATTTATGGTTATTTTAATGTTCATCTTACAGTCAATTAAAATCCAAAACGCAGTTTCTCAGAAAAAACAATTGTTTTACTGAAAATGTACAGAAATGCTGTGACCAAGTTTTAGCTCATCCAATAATGGGGGGGGGGAATGCTGACTTGACAGTTGTCCAGCATCATTACTGAAGATGCTTGTTGGTCACATTGTGCTGTATCCAAAGATATTAATGGAAAGTTGAGTGGAAGGAAAAGTGTGGTTCAAAAAATGTGGACAAGCAGCAGGGATTACTACAGTCTTGAAAAAATTGTGAAGCAAATCCTTTTGAAAGGTTTAGGGGAGACACACAAAGTGTTTACTGGAGTTAGAATCAGAGCTTCAAGAGTCACCACTCAAAGACGTATCCAAGACATGGACTGCAACTGTACCACACCCTTTGTTAAGTCACTTCTGAACCAGAGACAAAATCAGAAGAGTATTGACTGAACAAATGAGAAAAAGAACTGGACTGCTTCAATTAAAAATTTTGCTTTATAAACTTCAAAAGCTGTGGAGTGTCTGTCAGGAAGTCTTTGAGTCCTTCATGCTTGCCGCTGCTTACAAACTTTATTAAGATTACAATTTCATTTTCTAGCAGAACTTGGCACCTGCCCAGTCTGACAAAAGTACCAATATCTGGTTCAATGACCAGGTTTAACTCTGTTAGATAAGAAAGCAAATGCATTTGTCCTAAACCCAACACAAAATCTATGGAGAGATGATCACAGTGCCACATTGCATTATGCAATTATTCATGCAAAAGGAGTCCTGACATATTGTTGAGGGCATATGCTGCATATTACATGGACATGCTTTTAGTAGTCCAGAATTTGTTTAAAAAGTTATTTTTTTCCTCATAATCACCAAAACTACCAGAAAGATAGTTTAGAATACATCCCTGTCCTATGAGATTCACTTTGTTTACAGGTCTCATATAAAAGCCTTTTCAATTCAAACTGGGATATCTTTATGTGATCACCATAAAAAATATAATTTTAGGATCAAATCGATTTTAAATAACCCATACCAGCTTCCCAGTAGCGCATTGTATACAGTGGTTAAAGAAGGTATTGGAGTGCCCCTCTGTGGTAGATAAATTAAGTGCTGTAGAAAATGTGAGAAAAATTTAAGAGGTTTGTTTGTTTTGTTGTTTTGTTTTTGCTCTACACAACAATAAGCAACGCAGATACGGAATTAAAAAAGTAGTACATATATTGATTTTGTACCAGCATTTTATTTTAAAGATTTGAATAGATGAAAATACATTTGAGTTGTTTTTGTTGAAAACATTAATGTCTCACTGCAGGGGCAATTCTAGGATCAGAGGTTTAGTGGTGCTGAGCACCCAGAGAGCTGCCCGGCCAGGTAAGATAAATTTAACTGTTTTGTACATTTTAACCAGGGCCATGCAGGGACCTTTGGAGGGGCAGGTGCTCAAAGTTGAAAAGGGGCACATAGAGCAAGGCTTTAAAACACCTTACAACAACGTAGCTTATAGTATACCATCCTGAATATCAAGAACTGATATTCATCAAGAATTTAATAGGAAATTGCAACATAACATATCCAAGTCATCAGAAGGGGACAATACAAAGCAAACGTAGCCCATTTTTAACTGATGGGGTACAATGTTGCTGTTGAGAGGCTGCTGCTGTAGTGTGTTGATCTAAGACTCTTGACATTAAAAAGACAATAGGAGAGCTGGTAACTGATTAAACACATGTTATAAAATACATTATGAAATCATTTAACTTGCTGCTGTGTATCACAAAATAAACCCCAATATCTTACTGGTTAACCTCCACAGCAACTCAGCTGCAGACTGCTTTAGAGATTAACTTAGGACAGAGGGGCTAACTCTACTTTTCTATAGTAGTCTTAGCACCTTTGAGAGATTAAGATTTGTAAGGTGGAGAGAAAAAATAAATTCATGATATCTTCCGCAGACAGCCATGAGGTAAAGCTATTAATACAATTTCAAATAATTAAAATATAAAAACATTATTATTTATTTATTAGGATAAGAGTAGATTTATTTAAAGTTTCAAGTTTTATAAATATCAATTTTGGGACATTTCGATTTTTCAGATTGTGGTACGTCTGGCTGTCCACACATACTGCGGTCCAAATTCTTGGTACAGAATTTCAGGCTACTGTTTACGTGACATTTTTTGATGGGGTCTCCAAATGCTTTAAGCCCAACCTGTCATGGTTACTAGGGGTTTGTGTTGTGATTCCCAGGTGTTTGTCTTTTGTTAGTGATTTTCCTTATTTAGCTCCATTTTCATGTTAAGTTATTCTTAGTCCTTTCCTGTTATTTCTGCACTCTGGTTTCCATGTTTCCCCGTAGTCTTGTCTTTAGTTAGTTTCTTAAGATCCTTCTAGTTTCCCAGCTTTCTGTCTCCCAGCCATTTCACCTCTTGTCCCAGCTAATCACTTCCACCTGCACACTCCCTCTCAGCTGCAACCGCTTCCCTTAATTGGTCCTGCTCCTTCTCTGCTTCACTCTTCACTCTCCTCCTCAGTATAAATTCGGTCCTCTTTCAGTCACAACTCGCTGGTTCGTCCGTTGTATTTCCCTGCTTGGTTCTCGTCTTCCTTGTTGCCCGTCTTTCTTCCCCGCTTGATTCCTGCCTTCCTTGTTGCCCGTCTGGTTCCTGTTTTGCCTGTTTGCTGCCTGTTTGCTGCCTTTACCCTCCTGAGTTCTGTAAGTTCCCGTTCCTTGTGTTTTTCATTAAATCATTTAGTTTGCACTTTGCTGCATTTGGGTCCTTTATAACCCCGAATCATGACACAACCTTTCGTTAGCAGTGGGGGTTCTACAGCAGTAACTTCATTCTGTTCCCGGCCACTCACCTGCAGCCCATGGGTCTCATTTATAAAACTTTGCGTATAATTCTCACTAAAACTGCATTTAATCTCAGCAAAAAAATTACTTACACCAAGCAAGTTTCAGATCAAACTTTGAATATTCACAGCTGCATGCAACTTCCACTTTATAAATCACACTCTCCCTAGAAATGTGCTATTGGATCATATTCTGCCTCCTACACACCCACTTTCTGCCGTAAACGGTCACTACAAAGTGCCCAGTGAATACGCTGCATAGACTTAAGCAGGGTATCCAAGGCAACCAAGAGTCGGAGAAAGCGCAATTCCACAGAGACTGGAGGCATGGAAAACCGTTCTATTTCAATCAATCAAATAACGTTTATCTATATAGAACTTTACTCAACCAAAAGTGCTTCACAATAAAACATAAAAATATAGCAAACAATAAGAAAATGTGTAACAAGATAAGAGTAAAAAGATTCAAATAAAAAATAAAAGCAACCGCACAAGCAATAAAACAAATAAGAACAATAATTATAAAGTTTGAATTATACGATTTCTTCTTATAGCAACAATAATAATGGAATAAAAGCAAATTAAAACAAATGTAAACTAAATTACAGCAGAACATATACGTTTCAGCACTCCTAGATATTTAAAGCCTGACAGAAAAGGTGCACTTAAGTCTACTTTTATAAACACAGACAACTAAGAACTATGACAATAACAAGGTCAGCCTTCTATCATCTAAAGAGATCACCTCGTCGGCTGGTCCCTGGTCGGGTACCTGCTGGGGGGTGGGGCGCCCCTGGGCCCTGACTCTCCCAGTCCATGGACGGGCTCGCCCTGGCGCAGCCGGTTGCTCGTGGGTTCTCCTCTGCTCCTTTCTTGGGGGATGCGCTTGGCCCCGCGCTGGTCCGCCTGGGGCTCTGGGGGTCCTTTGGACGTCTTGGCTCCGATCTCCTTCATGTCTGCATCGATTCCTGGGAGACAAATTGATGCCTGCTCACACCAGCTATCGAACACTTTTATGGAGAAACCTTATATGCAACAGCATGCTCAGACACACACATACGTGTGGGGTCTCTGGTGTTTACAGATATATTCTTGGGCTGAGGTTATCATTACTAGATCTTGATTAATCTGTACCATGAGTTTTTCGATGACATTGTTGTTGTATTTTTATATCCATTTTTGTGTGATGTGGTTGTTTAGTTCTTAGTTCACGATGTTAGGTTTGTTTTGTCGATGTTCCTTTTTTGTTTTTTTCCCCCCTCTCTCTGTCGTCCTGGAGGCAGACTTCGATGTTTTCCTGTGTTTTCTTTGTTCCCCTTCCTATCTTGTACTCTTTTCAACTCACCCTCTCTCTTGACTTTTTGTTTCCTACCTCTCTTCTTCATCTTCTTTCTTTCTTCCCCTTTATTTTCCGTCTCCTTGTCCATAACATCAGGAAGGAAAACCCACAGCAATTCATAATAAAGATGTTTCACACATATATATGAAGTGGAGGACTATAGCAAAAGCTGTACTGCTCCGCTTGTGAAAGTAAATCTGTTGGGCTTCTACTTGGTACTCAGACACCAATTCTGAGCTCCACACTGCCAAACAGTGAATAAATAAATAAATAAATAAATAAATAAAAACCCATCTGTATTTGCTTTATATTTTGCTCTAAACGATTCCAAGTGTCTTTTAAAATAACACCTACAGTTAAGCCTAAGTTATAGTTGCTGTTTTTTTGTATCAAATATAATAGAAAACAAATTCTGATAATACCCCCAAGACAAAGTGACAAGTGAAAAATGTGTCCCCCTCACTTCTGAGATGATGGTTACGCCCCTGTTCAGCAACCCCAAAAATGGGCTAGAAACACCTCTCACTGATAAAATGTACAATTTTAAATTTGTGGTGTGAATTGAGAAATGAGAATAATCATCATGCACCAACAATGGTTTCGAAGTAGGTGTGGGTTTTATTTTTGGTTCACTTCCTCTAAAGTTTCATTTTCTTTGAACGACATCAAATATGTGGAGCTTTCAGAGACTGCTATTCAGTCTGTGCTGTAAGTCTATTAATTTATATAACCTTGTATATCTGTTAGGAGGGAAGAGTTGACAACATGCCAGAGTGTGAATCACAATACCTGATGCTGTTATCAGACTTTTGTTTTCAGAATGTTTGCTTTTGTTCTTTTCTGTCTGCAGCAGCGCTGAGCTGTGTGAGCAGGGCTGCAGGTTCGATCCATGTGTTTGGGTATGAAGGTAGAGATGTAAAAGTTTCCTGCTCATATCCTCCTGGTTATGAGACTTATGAAAAGTACTTGTGTAAGAACGACTGTGGTTATAGTGACATTCTTATCACAACGACACAAACAAATACAACCAGACACTCCATCTTTGATGACAACAGCTCAAAAATCTTCACAACAACTATTTCTAAACTTTTATCAACCGACGCTGGGAAGTATTGGTGTGGGGTGAGCAGGACTGGAAAGGATATCTACACTGAAGTAAAACTAGAAACAACACAAGGTATGTAAATCTATTATTTACAGTTAAAGTTGTTAAATAATTTTCAAACAGGATTTGTGAATGCTTTAAGGGCACGGCCCTAAATGTTTGCAACATTCAAAAGCGGTGGCAGCAGAGTAAAATTAGCCCAATGACAGGATTTCCTCAATTTCCCATATGTCTCATGATTAGTTCATCAAACTTTTGCACTGCTACTACTATTAATATTTTAAACAGAACATTGGGCAACAAGAAACATGAAAACATAGACAGAAAAGACATGTAAATATTTAAACCTTATAAATAGGAAGGGAGTGTTAGAAGGTGGCAGTCAGATAGAACTGAAAACTTGATTAACGGTATTTAGGGATAGAGTGAATTGTTTTTAAGATCTGCTACCAGAAAGGGTGAAATAATTGTTACTCTCTTGTGAACAAAACAACTCTCATAAATGCTTTGAGGCACAACAAACTGCAGACAAGCAGTTTAGACCATATACAGTTCCCCTTTTAATAGTATTTATTTCCCTTGAAGTGTTCTAGATTTTGTGATATTACGAACACAACCTTTAGTGTATTTTACTGGGATTTCATGTGATGGTGCAACGAAAAGTATCATATAAATGTAAAGTGGCAGGAAAAGAATACGTTTTTTTTAAAATACAAACAATAAAATCTGAAAAGTCCAGCATTGAACTGTTTTTACATTGATACACCTAAATAAAATAAAAGAATTCACCTATTTAGAGAAAAATGTGGAAAGGTTTAAGGGGTATGAATATTTCTCAAGGCGCTGTGAAAGCTCACATATCCAAACAACCATGGGCGCCTAATTTTTTTTACTGGGGGAGGCATGTTCAGAAAAATACTGCACAACCTGCTGCCCCTCAGCACCCAAAAGTTCACTTAAGATAAAAGTCATGCAATTCTCTTATACATGGATGCATTCCAGATAAAACCCACCTATCTAACAGTTCAAGAAACAAGCTCACATTTTTTTCCTGTGTCGGTTATGAGGTTAACATCAATCGTCCTATTTCTACTGATGGCGTAGAGCAACCCACACTTGTGTGGGTTGGCATGTGGCTGCTCTAGACTGCTCACAGGTCTGTGTCACCTACAGTCAACACCTGCGACCGCATGAAAATGTGTTTTTGGTTTTCAGATTTATGGGTAGTGAGAGACATGAAGCAATATTATGTTACTCAAAAAGCTGATTTATGGCTCAACTGAAGAGATCAGTTGCGATGAAATGCACTTTATCTCCAGTTCAGACTGTGGGGCATGGGCTGACTCAGATCAACTCTGGGGTTAACTAGAGTGGGACTAAAATTAAACAATAATTTCTAATACATATTTTTGCTTGGTAGTTTTGACTTTAATAATGTGTCTGACTGTATGTCAAAAAAAAGTGGGGGAGCAATAACACTAGCTTGCTCGCCTACTTTCAAACTGAAGGAGTGGTTGCTGCTCTTGCTTCATTGCTCAGGTGAAACGCAAAGTTGAAAACTAAGTCTGTGCAATGTGTTATTTATGAGGTCACTATGTAACTGCAACATGCAACTAGTCTGATTGTTTTTTTACAGACAGATGCTGCAACACAGTGAAAAACATCCAAGGTATTGAAGATGATTCATTGTCCATTAGCTGTCCATATGACTCTGAGTCTGTCGACAAGCTGAAGTACATCTGCAGAGGAAACCGGCCCTCCACATGTCTACAGGAGGCACTAATCACTTCTGAAAACACACAAACCGGACAGTTCAGACTCACTGATGACAGGATGTCAAAAACGTTCACAGTGACCATTTCCAATCTGACCCTGACGGACTCTGGGTCGTATCTTTGTGGCGTCGGGAGAAACTTCGGACTGGATGTTTTCTCTGCTGTTGAGCTGAAAGTCAAGGGTGAGAGATCAATAATATACAACTAAACTCCTTGTAATTCTATCAGTTTTTAATTAAACAGATGTTGAAGAAACATGCATCAAAAAAGAATAGTTGTGTTTATGCTTTCTAGAATGGTGCTGTGTGAAGTCACACAAAATCAGAGGAACTGTGAGTCGTCCAGTTACCTTTCAGTGCCCTTATCCACCTAATCACCGAAATAACAGGAAGTCCATCTGCAAAGGAAGTCAACACAACAGCTGCAGAGATATGATGCCTCAAAGCAGATTCTTACTGCACAGTGAGTCCTCTGGGTCTTTCTCAGTTATGATCGCACAGCTGGAAGCAGGAGATGCTGGGACGTACTGGTGCCGTTCAGAACCAGAGTGGAACTTTGGAAATTATACACAGTTTCATTTGTCTCTAGGTGAGAGGCCCATCAGGGACACAGGAGGGACAATTTTAAAAAATGTTTACCGCTTAATTTTCAAAGTTTCTTATTGTGCATGCAGATGTCAAAAATAAATTAGATTTGAACAGTAAAAAAATAAATATGAATAGAAATTAATATTAAATGGAAATAATTATATTGATACATGAAAAAATATATAATTTAAAAAAATGTAAACACATTTTTAGGAAAAATATGTTTCAAATTAAAATGTTAACTTTACTCCAAAGCCAAGCTGAAGTGTGCACCAAGCTCTGTAGATGTGCTTCCCTTTTGGTGCAAGTTTTGCAAGTGGTGCAAGTGTGAAAATGAAGTTAGACAACCCCAAAAATAGTTTTCACATTTTTTTTGTTGATTGTTACAGAAGAAGAAGACCAGAACGCAAGCACAATGAAAAAGCTGGAGGAACTGCCAGCACTTAGCACCACAGCAGGTGAGAATGTCAAAGGCAACAGACCCTGTGCTGCAAATAGAACTAAGAAAGAAGTAACTTAAAACTTGCAATACTTACACTTACCATAAGTAGAGTTTTTAATTGAATTTATTTACATACACTTGTTGAAAATGTCAATACGTAGATGCCCAAAATGAGGAATATTTGGTTCAAACAGTAAATGTAAAAAATCTTGTCAGTTTTCTCTAAAGTTACTGAGATGTGTGAATCTACACCATAAAACTAATCTGGACTTGATGAACAGTGAAAACCATGAACGTTAATTAGACTTTTTTTCTTTGACAGTAAATCAGCACCAGAGTAGCAACGTGAAAACTGGCCACACAACCACACCACTGGTCTCCAAGGAACTCATTAAAGGTACAGCGAGTCTGTATTTTGGTAGCAGGTACGCTTGAGGTTAGCTGAAGACTTCCTGAATATTCCAGTTAAAGTTTTTGACTGTGGTTTGTTGGTTTTGGTTTACTGTTTGGGGTTTTGGTTTCAGTTTTCATTAAGTGAATGCAAATTAAAAAATAGATGAAGGTGTTTTTTAAAGGGACATATCATGGACATTTCACTTTTTTCATCCTTTTGTGTTGCCATTTGGGTCTCTGCTGTATCTATGAACACTCCACAAACATTTATAAAAAGCATCCATCAACTTTTTTTACACGTTTCTGCTGTCAGAAGTGTCTACAAGCCATTCTCATGTGTGGCAAACCCGCAACTTAGTAACAATAGTATGTGGGCGGGGTCTGCAACCGTTAATTTGCATAAAAGTGGCAGAGCCCTCTAAACAGCTCATTCTGAAAGGAACTGAAATTGTCAAGAACTGAGTTGGTGGGATTGCTTAATATGAGAGTGATTTTGTGCAAAAAAACTTTAAGATGTTTAGTACAGACCATAGATCTATTGTAACTTGTTTAAAAAGAGGAATAATATGTCCCCTTTAAAAGCTATTAGTGTGTACTGATTAGGAGACAGTATTAAGCTTCAAACTAAAAAGCAATGAATTTGATATTCCTCTACAGTTTTCCATTTTCCAATATTTGTTTTTCTGTGCTTCTCAAAATGTATCTTTAAGCCGTTAAAAAGATGATTCTTAAACTTGAATTTTACCCAAAGGAAGTAGAAATACTTGCAGTAATAATTTGAAAAGTTTTTGGATTTTGTGATTGATTTGGGTAATTTAGAACAGTTTTTTTTTTTTTTATATATTTTTTTTTTATACCCATACTCATGTGACAGCTTAGGTCAGATAGCAAAAATATGGATAGAATTTGGTGTTTCAACAGGAAAATGATCCTCAACAAATAACACTGATTTCTGTAAGGGATAATGCCCGACGAGGTGTCCATTTTCAGAAATTAATGACGCGATAATGGACACCTCGAAGGGCATTATCCCGCTTATACCATGGTCACTTACGAAAGAAAGAAGTATTTAATCAATTAATAATACTTTAATGTGTTTTAGAGTTAAAATCGTGGGATTTTTATTTTTATAAGTCGAGCCCACTATTTAATATCTCCCGTATACAGGCGTTGCAAGCAACGTGGCCACAGCGACCCGACCGCAGCAGTTAATCAGTGATGGGAAGTGAGAATGTGGCTTTACCTTACGTTACGTGATACAAAGTATTAATATGTTAATGTTATCAAACTCACCAAATAAGTTAAAAGAAATGATAAAATCACTCATGTTTTGTCTGTCTTGCTGTTGTGATGAGTCAACTGTGAAATAAAGTTGAGTATCCGTTGCCATGGTTACCGTCTAGCGTTTGAGCCAGCGCAATGGTTTAGAACTGTCATCAGGCAATTTGACGGCACGCCTTTCCTCACTTTTTAACCTACACCCTCCAGCCAATCAGAATCGAGTATTCACCCAGACCATGGTATAAATATGGATAAGCAGGATAGCAGTAAACTTCTGGTACAAAACCAAACTGAACCTTATCAGAAATCTATGGACTATGCTTAAAAACCAAATATATGACAGAAAACTAACTAACTTAAATTAGATCTATTACTTTTGATAACAAATGTAATCCAATATCCATCTAAAATCATGCCCAAATTTTAATTATGGCTACAAAATGATTTTGACAGATCAATAACTGTAATTTACAGAGGAACATTTCTTCAAACGTTATTGGGGCGTATTTAGCAATATGAGCTAGTATGTATATTTTTGATGCATACAGCTTAGAAAAAATATATTAACATCTTCAAATATGTGCATGCAATTCAATTTAATTGAAAACAATTTCCTAAATCCAAAAGGGAATTTAAGTAATTATTGTCTTTAAAAGTAATTGGAAGGATTGTAATGTTAGACTGTTCTGTACTGGACCTCCATATTGCAATAATACTTTTATAAAAAAGCAAGCATTACTGATTTGTGCTTAGACCACATTTCAAATATTGAATTACTTTCTCTTTTTTGTGAAATAGTGACAAGCAGTCAAGGTTTTAAGGAATCAAGGTAGTTTTGTGTTAATCTATTCTTTTCTTAATTTAGGGTTTCCAGATGCTGCTCTCTATTCAGTTATTGTTGTACTTCCTGTGCTGTTGCTGACAGTCATCCTGGTCACAGTTTGCAAGAACAGATGTCACAAAGTGAAAGGTAAATTTACAGCTTTTAATGTCCACGATTTAACAAATTACATGCATGCACAGTTGTTTTTTTATGTTTTGTTTTGTTCCAGAAACAGATGCCATTGCATACAGAAACAAGCTCGACTTCCTAGCTGCACAGGATGTGTTGGGTGGAGAAGATGTAAGAAAACTAGTCTAAAGCTTCACTCTGTGGTCGATGTGTGATGACATGTACAAACGCTGCAAACATATTCTTATCATTTGGAGAGCATCTGTGGACTTCAATGCATTTCTACAGATTCTAAGCTAGATTTTGATCTAGACTATGACTGGACCATTGTAGCACATGGATATGTCATGATCTAAACCATTCCATTGCAACTCTGGGTGTGCATGTAGGCTTATTGTCCTCCACTATGGGCTCAAGTCTTTTGCAGCCTCCATCTATTTGTGTATCTACTCTGATGTTTCCCTGTACCTCCTGGAGAAATAGATACCCACAGCATAATGCTAACACCACTATGTATCGGAATGGGAATGGTGTTATGATGTGCAGTGTTAGAATGCTTCATGTAGGCCAAAGAAGTTCAGTTTTGGTGTGGTTTGAACAAAACATTGTATTCCAAAGAACTTTGCTACTAGAAGTCAGAGTGTAACCTACGAGTGCAGCTCTACAAATTACAACATTGTGAAAAAGTTCAATATTGTTTGTCACCCATTTCAGAAAAGACATTTCAAGCACAGTAATATCATGGTCAGTGGAGCCGTTTTGGTACCTTTGGTTGGATACCAAGTCCTGCTAGCATATGAAAACAACACTTCCATGAAACTTCTTCGTAGATGGAAGCATGGAGTGCTCTAAACATTTCTTGGTAGATAGTTGTGTTGACTGTGGAGTTCACAGTGTACCAACACTACCAGATGACATGATGGCACCCAAATCATCACTGACTGTGCAAACTTCACACTGAACTTCAAGCAAAGTGGTTTCTGATCAGACTGTGGGACGTTGATTTCCAAATGAAATGCAAACTTAACTTTCAACTGAAAAGAGAACTTTGAACAACTGAGCAAAAAGTCCAGTTTGTTTTCTCCTTACCTTAGTAAGTCATCTTACCTTAGTCCAGCTAAGATGCTGCTAATGTCTTTGGTTCAGCATTGGCTTAAGACAAGGAACTCTAACCTTATATAGCCCACATGTTGCATTTATCGGTGCGTTGTTGCTTTTGATGCGTCGACTCCAGCCTAAGTCTTCTCCTTGTGAAGATGCCCTTCTTTCTTGAATGGATTTTGTATGACAGTCCTATCCAGGCTACAGTTATGCCTGTTGCTGGTGCACCTTTCCCCAACACTTTTCCCTCCACCTAACTTTCTATGAATATGCTGTACATTTTTCAGAATATTTGAATTCTCTGAGACACTGAAATTTAGGTTTTCATTATTTGTAGGCCATAATCATCAACATTATAAGAAATTAAGTCTTGTAATGCTTCACTCTGTGTGTAACAAATCTATATAATATATACATTTCACTTTCTGAAATGAGTGACAACAAATTTTTAACACAAATTTATATTCACATATTTTCAGATGTACTACCATTGGTGATTTCATAGCACAAAGCAAAAAATGTAAATATCGTGTATATATATATATATATATATATATATATATATATATATATATATATATACAGTATAACTGTGACCATGCTTTTAAATCTGTGGGGGAGGGAAGGGAAGGCGGTTTTATGCAGGGTCATTTTAATCTGTAAAGCACTTTGTGATGCAACTACTTGTATGAAAAGCACTTTATAAATAAAGTTTGATTTGATTTGATTGTAGGGTTATCAGAGCAAAAGGTGGCTAAGTGCAAACATAATCTGAATCAAGTTTTTTGTTTTAAAATGTAAATAATAGAAGAAATCACAAATCATTTTACACTTCACAATCATGTACTGCTTTCTATTGGTCCATCACATTAAATACCAATTAAATACACTAAGGACTATGCTTAAAATGTTGCAAAATGGAAAAAAAAAGTATGACTATCTTTGCAAGGCAATGAACAGCACTTCCATCAGTGTATTTCAAGAGATAACATGTGATCTATTGTTTCTTTTTAGGTTTCTCAGAATCATGACGCTGTAGTAAAGAGGTCAGAGGAGAGCACCTTAAAGCAACAAAATGCTGGATGCCATTTTAATTATGTGGAGGAAGATGAACAAGACTATGAAAATGTCATAGCCGCAGAGGATATCTACTGTAACGAGGATTTCCATAAAACTCAGAGAAGATGAAGAGCAACTTCCACTTCCACACAGATAATCATTTTTTTAATTTGTGGCAGAAACTTTGATTGTTCCTTTTTTGTGTTTCTGTGTCAGATGTGTTTGAGATCCATAATAGACTTCATACTGTCTCAAGTTTAATTATACTTCTAGTGTAAATTTGTCTTACTTTAAAAAAATTATTTTTTCTCTGGAAATATTTGCATGGCTTGAATTTAATGGAACAACTTGGCCATTGCTCTGTTGTTGAGAACAAGAACACTTCCATACAGCAAAGCTTTTTGTTGCCTTCTTGTAAATAAAAGTGATGCTGATTTAATAGACAAATGGAAATAATAGGAACAAACATGTTGCTAATAATTATTCTAGAATAGAGTAGAATAGAATAATCCTTTATTGTCCCACAAAGGGAAAATTCAGCTGTAACAGCAGAGAAGGGGCAGGTAATAGCAGCATTTAGATTCAAACAAGAAAAGTATAAAAACAGAATTAGAAAAAATATATGTACATTAAGAACAAAATTACAAAACCAAAGTACTGTGCAGTTATTAAAAATAAAGTGACATACTCAGATTTGAATGTGCAACTGAGTAGGATAATAAAAAAAACCAGAATGTGCATGTGTAGTTGTGCATTAAAAAATTAAACGAATATTTACAAGACGTTAACAGAATATAAGCTGGAAAAACAGATGTGCAAATAGCAGCAGAAATGTTAATTGAGTAAAAAAGTACAAATTACGGCAGAGATGTAAACATTTATTGAGTTTTTTGGGAACATTTCTGGTTGTATATATTCCATATATCTATTATATATAAAGTGTTATTCTTTATAAATGTTTATAATCATATACATTATCATTTTATAATTTGTTTAATGCTGGGTAAATGTGAAACAAACCCATTAACGCAGGTTGATTAATTTGTAAAATTAACGTGTTAATTTTTTTAATGCAATTAATGCGCGCACACGAGAGCGTCAGTTTGTTTTTAAAATTGCTGGGGACAATAACCATAAACTTGAGTGTGGTTTGAAGATTTCTGGGGACAATTATTATTAATTGTTATTAATTATTTATATAGCCTATAATTATTTATCCGTTTCATGTTTCATTACAATATGCATTGCAATGTATAAACAGGAGTTGAAAATTTTAACTTTATTCAAGCAATAAAAGTTGAAAGCCATAAATGTGGTAACTTGTTCACATATATGGAAAAGACCACTCAAACTTTGAAGAACAAAACTGCTTTATCTTGAACCACGAGCAGGCAGATATACATACACAGCTGGGAGCATACGAAAATGAACGGGCACAACCAAAAAGAATAGTACCCCCCTCCTCCAAACGGCCTGTCATACATAGGGTGACCCCTGCTGGCCAGCTGACCAACCTTAGCGTGTTCACAACGCAGCTTAAATGTTTTGTTTAAGACTCCCAAAGAGGATAGTGTTAATATATTGTGTTGGTGGAAAGAGCATGAGAGAATATTTCCCAAAGTTGCGCTGATGGTGAAATATTCTTGCTATCTAGGCATCCAGCTCTGCCACAGAGACTTTTCTGCGGCTGGATTTGCGATTCAGGAACAGAGAACACCGTTAAAGCCACGGAATCTGGACGATATTTTTGTTTCTGCACAGGGATCTCTGCATCAAATAAATGTCCGCTGTGCAACATTCCAAAGCAATAAAACACAAATAATTCATTCTTCTATAGGCTACTTTACATTAACTCAGGGATCACGTTATTTTCTCACTGTTTGTTTTTTTTACTTTGATGAACAATTTTTGAAACATATTCAATATTATTTATATTTTTCCTTCGTTTCAGTCAGTACTCAGTCCAAATATATTACAATGATTTATGTTCCTTTTATTTCTTTGAAATATTGTACAGCAGAAATATATTTGTTGCAAAGATTGCTGTGCAGAAAGAAAATATGGTCCACAGTCCCTGGCTTTACCTGTGTTCTCTGTTGCTGAATCGCAAATTCAGCCACAGACAAATCACTCTGGCAGTGCAGGATGCCTAGATAGCGAGAACATTTCACTGTCAGCACATCGTTGGGGGAATATTCTGGCATGCTATATCACATGACTCTCTTTGGCAGTCTTAAACAAACAACAATATTACGGAAATATTTTTATACCCACAATGAAGAAACTTCCGCCAGACCCATGAAATTTAACTGATGTATTTTTCAATCTAGAAACAGGTACCTGCAACATTGCAGGACTCTGCCCTGAACGTGTTTGCAGCGGACTGTGAGTCTTTTAAAACCTTGACATATCCAAGAATGCTGCAACATCTACGTGGAAAGACACCATGTATAAGAAAGTGGAATGAAGTAATTTAAATAATAGTCAGTTCAGATAGCCTACTGATTATGTGGAAATTGTGCTGGGAGCAAGTGGATGTTAGATCAGGGCTGGTAGGAAATTCCGCATCAGGTTTATAAAGATGGTGGGGACAAAATTGTCAGTCATATTGCAGGGGACATGTCCCCGGCTAAATTGACGCATATGCACGCACAGGAGAACCAGCCCTGTTTATCCTACAATTCAGCCTGTGCTGCATTCATTACCACTCATGTAAACAGCTTGGTAGACCCGAACTGCATCCACGGTTCCATGTGAATGTCTCTTCACTGTTGCAGACTAGATAGAGGGATAATCGGTTTACATCACTCCCCCATACTCCCTGCTCTACTGGAACTGGCGCATTTAGTCTGCAGAAAGAGACACGATCAGGTGTTGTAAATGATCAGAAGAAGCGATTGGAACGAGCAGATATTTAAAAATACAACAGTGTGTCGGGATAACTTCACATCAGGTAACCTTTGGCTAACAAACAACCTAACATAGCTAACCAACACTGCAGCTGCAAGATAACCACAAATAATAACAGTGGGAACTGGAGTTACTGTATGTCAAGGTTCAGTTCCACACCATTTGCATTCATGTCAATAAGGAAATAATCCCTCTATTGTTCAGAAGAATACAATTCAATTCAAAAAGCCTTTATTGATCCCAGAGGGAAAAAATAATAATATTGTAGCTCATACTATTTATTTGTCTAGGAGTTGTTGTAGATCCTGATGGCTGTGGTCAGGAAGAATTTCCTCTAGCAGTCTGTGTTGCAGCAAAACTGTTACAGCCTTTGACTGAAAACACTTGTTGTAGGATAGTCCAGGGTTGTCCAATTTAAGAAACGGTCAGCTTTACATTATGAAAATATTAACCAGTTAGTTTGCTTTAGCAACTGGCTAAAAGATAAATAGGTTAAAGGGGCCATATGTAAATATGATTGTGGAGTTCAAAACAAAAGTTCCATGGATCTCGTCTGTATTTCTTTTTTTTTAAATAGCAAAAGCATCCAGTTTTGTCCTTTATTTCACAGGAAATGTTAGTTTTTCAGTCATATTTAGGCAAGGCAAGGCCATTTTATTTCTATAGCACACTTTCAACGACAAGGTAATTCAAGGTGCTTTATATAATTAAGGGGTTAAATGAAAATAGTTGTAAAACACAGACAAAGCATATAAAGTAAAAACAGCTATAAAGAAAGAAGCACACACAAAACATATGATACATTAAAACATTACTCAAAGGCAGCTCTAAACAGATACATTTTAGCAAGAATTCAGTTTTTCAGCAGCTTTGCAGTTTTCTGGAAGTTTGTTCCAGATTAGAGGAGCATAGAACTGAAAGCTGCTTCTCCATGTTTGGTTCTAATTCTAGGGATGTTGAGTAGACTGGAATTAGAGGACCTGAGTGTTCTGGTGGGTTGGTATAGTAACAGTAGCTCTTCAAGATACTTTGATGCTAAGCCATTCAATGATTTATAAACTAGTAAAAGTATTTAGAAGTCTATTCTCTGCGCTACAGGGAGCCTTTTGTGAAATATAACTCAATGAATGTTAGTTTACTACCTTGTGGTGATTTTTTTTTATTTTTTTTAAACAAATGACATTAAGTAAAAACATTAAAAAATGAATTACTTTTCATTGCAATTTTTTTCAGGGAAATAAATCTGATAATTACACAATTTATATTGTCAATGTTGAATTCTTTCTCCAGCAGCTCCGAGTTGTGTGAGCAGTGGTGAAGGTTTGATCCATGTGTTTGGATATGAGGGCAGAGATGTGAGGGTTTCCTGTCCATATGGTGTAGGTTATGGGAGATATCAGAAGTACCTGTGTAAGAATAGATGTAGTTACAGTGATTTCCTTATTAAATCATCAAGAGAAAATAAAACCAAATACTCCATTTATGATGACAAAAGAACACGAGTCTTCACAGTGACGATCTCTGATCTTCGTTTTGATGATGCTGGGAAATACTGGTGTGGAGTGACCAGAGCAGGAAGAGATCTCTACAATGAAGTAAAGCTGGAAGTAGGACCAGGTAAATAATTAAACTCTTTCACAAACTTGTAATAATACTCACCTGAGCAAATACTGATCAAAACAATTAATGAAAAACAAAGATGAAGCCATAAGATTTAAACAGAAAATTCACATAGATAAGAAGAGAGTCAGCTTTCTAAGAAACTGACTGAGTATGGTTGGCCTAAAAACAGAGCAACATACCCCCCCCCCCCCCCCCCCCCCGAAAACTTAAATTCAGTAGTTTAAAAATCGTTATTTTAACTTGTCTTTGTTAAGTTTATTACATTTGTTAGCGATACGTCTTAAAACAACAATACAATACAAGAGGTTGTACTCATTTGTTGTTCATGTTCATAATGCTCAGGCAAATAACTGCAGGGTACTATTTGTCTAATATTATGTTCGTGTTTGATTACTTAAAACGTATCACATGGAAACTACTATTTCTGGGCTGGGATGGGCTGTCATGCCCTACGATCTATCCTGCACTGCAGGGTAAAATTTAAGTTTTAAAAGACTCTTACTTATCAATCTCGTTGCTTCCTAGAACGACCAAACTTTTACTCCGGGTAACACTTTTGTCCTAATTTTAGAAAGATGCTGCGACACTGTGAATAAAATCCAAAGTGTTGAGGAGAGTTCAGTGTCCATCAGCTGTCCGTATGACTCTGAGTCTTTCGACAAGCTGAAGTACATCTGTAGAGGAAACCGGCCATCCACATGTCTACAACAGGGACTAATCACCTCTAACAGTACACAAAATGGACGATTTAGACTCACTGATGAGAGGATGTCAAGAGTAATCACAGTGACCATTTCCAGTCTGACCCTGGAGGATTCTGGGTCGTATCTTTGTGGTGTCCAGAGAAACTCCGGACTGGATGTTTTCTCTGCTGCTGAGCTAGAGATCAAAGGTAAGAGGTCAGACCTTTACCTCAAATTTGTTTAAATCGAAAAGTATAATAATGAAAAAAATGTTGGGAAACTTCACCAACAAATTGCTTAAGAGTGACAAATAAGTTATAAATAAAGTAATATTTTAATAATTTTAGAAAAAACAAACAAATAAGCTACTTGTGTCTTAAAGCTTGAATACCTTATAGATCCACAATAACTCTGTTCTGTCTATGTCCCAGAATGGTGCTGTGTTGAGACACAGAGCATTAGAAGAACTGTGGGACGTCCAGTAATCTTGCAGTGCCCTTATCCACCTTATCATCGTGATAACAAGATGTTCTTCAAAGGGAGTGAACGCAGCAGCTGTAGAGACATGATGGGTCAAAGCAGATTCTCACTGCATAATGATTCATTGGAGTCTTTCTCTGTAACAATCACACAGTTGGAAGCAGGAGATGCTGGGACGTACTGGTGTAGCTCAGACCCAGAGTGGAATCTTGGTAACTTTACCCAGTTTTATCTGTCTGCAGGTGAGAGGCACTCAGCTCCAGAGCAGCACAGTGAAAACGATCATAACTACAACACCACTGGTCTCTGAGGAACTGACTGAGGGTACAGTGTGTGTTTATGTATATATTTGGTATTGAGTTATAAATCGAGATTTAATGATTGTGTGGATTGAGGGCTCACACAAACAAATGTGTCTTTGCCCGTCTAGTAACATCTGAACATTTTAGTAAAAGATGTACAATTATAATAGTAAAATCCCAACAATATTATGAATTTGGCATGTTTTTTCCTAAAGTTTCATGACAGATTAAAAGTTAATTAAAAGACGCAATTTACATGGGTGATGGAAATAAGTTATTAGGTATTTTACATTGCCGTGTAAAGGGGTTAAACTGATAAAAAACATTGTCATAATTTCTTTGAAAGTAAAAATATAAAAAGTAATGTACTATGGTTTCTCTCCAGCAGCTTTGCATTGTGTGAGAAGTGCTGCAGGTCTGATCCATGTTTTCGGATATGAGGGCAGTGCTGCAGAGTTTTTCTGTCTATATCCCAAAGGATACGATAATTATGAAAAATATCTATGTAAGGACGACTGTGGTGACGATGATGTTCTTATTACATCACAAGGAAATAAGCACAGATACTCCATATATAATGACAAAAGAGCAAGAACCTTTATAGTTACCATCTCTGATCTTCGTTTTGATGATGCTGGGAAATACTGGTGTGGAGTGTCCACAACAGGAAAAGACATCTATACTGAAGTAAAGCTGGAAGTAAGACCAGGTAAATGAAAGAAGTTCAGTAAAGATTATGAGAAGACAAAATATAACAATTTTTAAGTTTGGTGTTTATTGTAGTTATTGGCTAAAGCAGGTGAAGTAATGTTTTATTAGTTATTCATGTAGTTTTTGAGTCTAATAAATAGCTACAATTAAAAGATTAGAATCTAATCAGTTCTATCGATGATAAAAGTTATGTGTTCTTCTTGTTAAATGTTTAAAAGACAGTACAGCATTTTTCCTGGAGGGCATTTTTAATTATCTTAGGTAAATATTGCTTTTTAACTCAGAGTTTGTGTCATTTTATATTGGTTTTTATCTCAATGTCAGACAGATGTTGCAATACAGTGAATAAAGTCCACAGTTATGAGGATGGTTCAGTGTCCATCAGCTGTCCCTATCAGTCCCTGTGTGTAAACAACTTGAAGTTCTTCTGCAGAGGAAACCGGCCCTCCACATGTCTACAGCAGGCACTAATCGCCTCTAACAGCACACAAAATGGTCGATTTAGACTCACTGCTGACAGGACGTCAAGAATATCCACAGTGACCATTTCCAGTCTGACCATGAACGATTCTGGGTCGTACCTTCGTGGCGTCCAGAGAAACTCAGGACTGGATATTTTCTCTGCTGTTGAGCTGGAGGTCAAAGGTAAGAGGTTAAACATTTCCCTCAAGTGCTCATAAATGCACACCATCTCAGGAATACATTTGTGAATTTTGTTTAAAATATTTCTGCTCTTTCTGTCCATTAGAGTGGTGCTGTTTGAAAACAATATATATGAGTGGATCTGTGGGAAGGCCAGTAACTTTCCAGTGTCCTTATCAACCCCATCATCATAATGACACCATGTTTCTCTCCAAAGGAGACCGACCCAGCAGCTGTACGGACATAATAGATCAAGGTAGGTTTATACTGAACCATGTTTCTCATAACTCTTACTCTGTGACCATCACAAAGCTGAAACCAGGAGATGCTGGAACATACTGGTGTCACTCCGACCCAGAGGCGAGTGCTGGAAACTCCACCCACTTTCATCTGTCTGTAGGTGAGATTCACACAGGCACATAAACTACCTCAGCTTCTAGTACAGTTTCTCATATCTGGTATAGAGGTTAAAAAAGTTTAATTAGGATAAAATTCAGTATGATCAGGATTCTTTGTTTTTATACAAATAAACTTGGTTTTAATATAGAATAGAAGAATAGATGTATCCTTTATTGTCCCACAAAGGGAAGATTCTGCTGTAACAGCAGCAAAGTGACAGATAATAGAAGTAAATCTACAGAATAAGTAAATCACTACTGTTTGACCCAGACAGGACAAGATTGTCAGTAAATGTGTGTTGTGTTTGTTTACACTAGGGGTCTGCAACTCCAGTCCTCGAGGGCCGGTATCCTGCAACTTTTAGATTTGTCCCTGGTCCACCAATCCTGAATCAACTGGCTGAATTACTCTTCAGTATGCCATTAAGTTTTCCAGAGTCCTGTTAATGACCAAATTATTTGACATAGGTGAGTTGAAGCACAGACACATCTAAAAGCTGCAAGACACCGGCTTTTGTGAACTGGAGTTGCAAGATCCCTAGTGTATACATTTGAATGATTTCTTTCAAGTTTTAGGCATTTACCTTTCCTGTTCAAGGTCTTAATCTGGAGGTTGATATCAACTGAGAGGATCTTAAACATAAACGGTCATTATGATTCTGTTGCAGTTAAAGGGATAGTTATATTTTTATATAACTATTAACAACTATAACTACCATTTTTATATATTTTTCAAATGATGGTCTGTTTAAAGATTAATAACCTGCAATAGATAACTCTTATAAATCCAGATAGTTGGTTCTATAGAGAATGAAGCCAAGCACTACTCTGAACTGGGTCCAATTTAAAGCAGCCTCTTCCATATAAAAAGTTGCCTCCACACAATGTCTTTGGAGTTTATGTGAAGGGGATATTTTTACCTTTCAAACCGATTTCAGAGTTGCTCTAAATCAGTGTCCAGGTCCAGTAGTTGAGAGCTACTAACCTGCAACTTTTAGATCCATCCCCTCTCTAACACACCTGAATCAATTCCCTGAATTCCTTCATCGGCATTCAGTCATTCAGCTCTGCAGAAACCTGGTAACTAGCCATTCTTTTGATTAAAGTGTGTTGGGGCAGGGATGCATCTAAAAGTTGCAGGGTTGCAGCCTTCAAGGATTGGAGTTAGACAGCAACCCTGCTCTAGAGGGTCAATTACATAAAACCTATAGACACTGAAATGGGAAATGGAGGTAGGAAATGGCATGCCACCAGTGGTCTTTGAAAGCTGTACTGAGAACAGAACAGGTTTGTATTTTTAACTGGAGTAGCTGTCTGAAATAAATATAAATGGGCATAAAAACAAAACAAAATAAAGTATATAATATATAAATTTTTTATATAATTGTTATTCTATCAATGTTCTTTTTCTGTCTCAGATGGTTTAAATGTTCTGTTCTCTGTATGTGTTTCATTGGGAAAATCCTTGGTGGTGTACCAATGCCCACTTCAATAACCCATATAGATACTGTAATTATACATTTCCATGTAAATAACAGATTATTGCAACAGTGGATTAAATGGTCATGAAATTCCATTGCAAAACTGATTTGTTTTTGAGATGTGAGTTTTTTTCATGTTTCAACTTGGATTTATGCCTAATAAAGACCCAAAGAGAGAGACTGCAGGTTGATTAACTGCCTAAAATGTTTAAATATGTGTCACTGCACAAATCCTAAATAATCCTTTAGATGTGTCAGAGAAAGTGCATTGTAAATGTATGCATGTTTACTTTCTTCTATTTTTCATTTATCGCAGATGAAACATCCAATGCACTTTTTGCTTTACCTGCTTTGTTGCTGCCTATAGTGATAATGATCCTGGTTAAAGTTTGTAAGAACAAATGTCACAAAAAAATACAAGGTGAGTTTTGTTTTTGTCTTCAACATGAGCAATCTATGACAGAGTATTAGGGCCATGGTAGACAAAAGAGAAATAGACAAATAGAGAAATAATTTGGAGAATATTTTTGCCCAAAAAATTATCTAATTTAGAAAAGTTGAACATTTGAAAGATTAACTTTAAATATTTTCCAGCAAAAACTCGGAAATTCTATCATTTAGTAAAGTCGAAAAACTTGCGAGGGAAAACTTAGAAATGTCCATGATTAAAGGCATAAATCTTCGACATTTGAACTATGATATTTTCTGACATTGTAATGTCAGACATTTGGAAGAAAAAAGCTCAGATATTTATCAGAAATAACTCTGAAGTTTGCTGAAATTTTAAATCAGTTATTTCTGACAGAAAATGCCATTCGTGTAATATTTAGGTGTCAAATTTACAAGATATGCATCTGGAAATTTTCAAACGTTTAAGTGATAGCTATGCGGCTGTGTTACCTGATAAGAATGACTTCACCTGGGTTCAGATGAGGCCAAGGACGCCTCGAACGAGAGACTAAGGAAGAAGCTGCAACATGGCTGCATCAAGCAGGTCTTATAATGCTACAATAACTAAAGTTACACACTTGCATGGTGCTCAATGAGACCTATACTTGATGGAGCCATGTTGCAGCTTCTTCCTCACAGTCTCTCCTGTTTGAGATGTTGATGGCCTCATCTGAACCCAGGTGAAGTTGTTCTGATCCAGTAAAAGAGTTGCATGAGCCCCTTAGGCTACACTTTTGAAAATATCCAGATGTACGTTGTGGTGGAAATTCTGAGGAGTCCTGATGAGATTAAAATGATCAGCTGGTTTCAACAAAGTGTATTACTTGCAGCAAGGAGAAGTCAAAAGAGACTCTACAGTTATTACAAAGACATGAGTATATATCTGTAAGTCATACACCTGAACCACCCCCTCCCATCCTCACAAACCGATTAACCCTGGTTCCTCAATTAGTGTCTTAAGAGAAAACCACTCCTTATTAGGGTTTTCCGTGCCGCTGCAGGAGCTGAACATCTCCAAGGTCAGAAGATAACTCTCAATTGATAAAAACAGTTCCGGATGCAGGAGCTGAGAAGTCAGCACACAAGTAACTCTGAAATACATATCTTTAACTGAATAAACACATTTTATGAAATGAAACAAATCAGTGAAACAATAAGAATAAACAAATAAGTTTTTTTTTACATTTCCTCTCTTTTGGTCATTTCATGACCAATCTTCAATAATGAAATTTCTTTCAGGTGATTAATGTATGTATAATGGTAACACTTGAACATCAGAGAAGGCACACCCGCGTGGGTTTAAGACAACTCTTCATAAGGTGTTACTACGTAAGGAACAAAAGGAATTTAATAAAAGGAACTTATAAAACAGTATCATCATCTTCTTCAGAGTCAGAGGAAGTGTCTTGGATAGATGCAGCAAGTTCATCATCAGCAGTGGTAGAAAGTCTGTTGTACAGGAGCTGAGGAACTTTCTCTGTGAGGGCAGTGTTGATTAAATGCACAAGGAGGGCTCTAATGCAGGGAATACAACAACATCCACATAGAACGAGTATAGAAGTAAAAACGGCTATCCCCATGATTAACGAAACAATGAGAGTCTTATACTTTCCAAACATCTTTAACCAATTATCCCATATAGATGTGTCTACCCCAGAATGTTCTTTCATTTTGTTGCTGAGAGTTCTAAGGCCATCTACTGCATTAGTTAATTTACCGAGGGGGGCAGTATTATTTGGTATATAGGAGCAACACTGGTTGCCAAAAATAGAACAGACTCCTCCTTTATCTGCGAGAAGGAAATCTACAGCTATTCTATTCTGGAAGGCCGTAAGAGAAGTTGCCTTCAGTTGTTCATGCACAGCTTCAAAACCATCTCGTGTGTAATTTGCCAGTTTTTGAACATTATAATGTACATAGTTTATTCTGTCAACGTTTTTATTTATGCTGCACCACCAGCAGATTGACGATTTCCATCCCGCAGCAATTTGATCAAGTAGTTTATACTCATCTGGAACGCCTCTAAGGACTCCTATAGCATCAATATAAGTGGAATCATTATCAGAAGGATTTAAAGTACGCTTACTGAGGTGATGGTGGTAAGGGGTGAAGGCAAATATGGACTCTACTGATTGGACTTTAGTAAACACTGTTATGGGTATAATGAGAGAAACAGGGGGGCAGATACCTGTCCAATTTCTGGGTAAGATTGAACGCAGAGTTTTGGTTCCACACCAACACCAAAAATCTGCTCTAGCTACGTTGGGAGCAAAAGTTACATCTTTGAGTGATAAACAGTAAGAGATATTGCCATAAATTTATTGTTGCCCATAAATTTATTTGGAGATCCAGAACTGTTAAAGCAAGAGAAGTTATTTAGAGCTACATCTCCATTAAAAAATGGTGGAGATGCCTGTCTGTCAGTGATTGGAAACAGAACTTCCCAAGATTTACAATCTGTGGATGGGTTTGTTTGAGTGAGAAGGGATTGTAAGCAGGTATCATTCAAATCCTGAGGGGGAGGTACAACACGTAAGAGGGGTCTGGGACCCATGCACACTATACAATCTGCTTGAATACTTTTCCCAGTTTGCTGTACCATTAGAAGCCAATTATTAGTCTGCCCAGAAATACCTGTAATCAGTTCATAATAATCATCAGTAGTGGGGTCTAAAACTGTTATTACTCCTAGAAAAGATGACCGTTTACTTTGGTGTTAGAGTTACCCTTGATGCTTCTTGACACACAATAATAAGAAAATGCAAATCTTTTCCCTTTTTCCAAACCCAGAACATGAACATATGACAATATTGTTCTTTAGAGTCTACAAACGGTGGGAATAAATTGTCTCTAGTGAGATTGAACGAGAGCATCAGTACATGTCTTGTTGTAGTAAAACGAATGAGAGGACGTTGGTGCCGGGCATATCTGTTCGTACTGTATCTGGACCAGTCATAGCCTGGAGGATCTGCCACTAGGTTGGACCATGACATGTCTCTTTGATTATTGTCACGTACCATAGATATCCAGCTGTGGTGTGCGCTTGTGTCACCACACCGGGAGTTGGCAGAGGGGGCATTTCCTCTCCTTCGGAGTGAGGGGGAAGGGGCAGAAGTGTTGAAGGGACTGGATGTAGGCGTAGTTGGTGGATCCTCAGGAGAAATGGGCCAGAGAAGGATTGAGAGTGTGATTATCAGGCTGATAACAAAAAATGCCACATGGAACCGCACAGTGACCATCCATGTATGCGAAAAGGGTGCCAGGGGCCTGGTCTCTCCATGGTGAGGCGGGTAGGTAGCTTGGCACGCTATTTGTAGCAGTAAGGGCACCAGTTCCCTTACCGATCTTGCTTGAGTGCGCTGATTGGCTCGTCAGAGGGGGCTGTGACGCGTGAATCCAGGTGGCTCGTTCAGCAACTTTTACAGCCGTTTGGGTTGTCAGAAGGATCTGGTAGGGTCCAGTCCAGCGCTCGTGGTTCCACCTCTTCCTTCTGAAGTTTTTAATCAGGACGACGTCTCCAGGCTGAAGTCTGTGGAGCTGGCCTTCTGCTGGGCGGGGAAGTGCTGCTGCAACCTGAGAATGAATATCTGATAACTGTTTGGTTAGGGACACACAATATCTGAGCACGCTGTCCTCATACATCTTGGTGTCTGCGAGGAGCTGCCCTGGAGGGTGCAAACCTGTGTTAGGAGGGATAGCAAAAAGAATTTCAAAGGGACTTAAGTTTGCTCTGGCTCTTTTCCTCATCCTCATGTACTTTAATACAATGGGGAGGGCTTTAATCCAATTTAGACCTGTTTCAGCACAACATTTAACTAATTTGTTTTTTAAAGTGCCATTTTCTCTTTCCACAGCTCCTCCACTGGCTGGGTGATAAGCACAATGCTTTCTTAAGTCAATGCTGAGGGAGAGAGAGAGCTGTGTAATTGCTTCATTTGCAGAATGAGGTCCGTTATTACTGGAGATTTTCTGTGGAATTCCCCATCTGGGAATTATGTCACTCAGGAGGGCTTTGGCCACTGCTGACGCATCCGCCTTAGATGAAGGAAAAGCCTCCACCCATTTTGACCACATGTCAATCATTATTAGGCAATATTTTTTCTCTTCTGCAGGCGAAAGTTCAATAAAGTCTATCATTAAATGTTCAAATGGTCTGGTGGGAGGTGGATGTGCTGCCTGCTGTGTGTTTTGTATCATTTTTCCTACATTATTGGCTGCACAAATCATGCATGCTTGACAACATTTCTGGGCATAAATTGTGAACCCTTTTGTGAACCAATGTTCAGAAATAGCATTTAACATTCCTCCCTTTGACACATGATCCAATGCATGTGTCAATTTAGCATAATGTGGAAAAAGAGCAGATGGGAGACAGGGTTTTTTGTCAGGACCAAACCATCCAGCAGGGGTCTTAACACATCCTGCTGTTTTCCATAAATTATGGTCAGCTGGAGTAGCCAGGGATTGGACAGCAGAAAGAGAAAATTCAGCTGGGGTAGGTGATGCGGCGTAGTCAGAAGCAGCGCTCAGAGAAGTCAGACACGTGTGTGTGTTCTGCTGCATTTATGGCTGCAGCGTCAGCTCGAGCGTTCCCTGTGGAAACTGGATCAGTTAAGTTAGTGTGAGCTGTACATTTACAAACAGAAATGGATGTAGGTAATAAAATGGCATCCAGGAGCTGTGAAATTAAGTTATGATGAAGAACAGGTTTACCTTCAGATTTCAGAAAACCTCTGTGGCGCCAAAGCGCTCCAAAGTCAACTCCAAATGCATATCTGGAATCACTGTATATTGTAACACTTCTACCTTAGGCCAAAATACAAGCTCGAGTCATAGCGACAAGTTCCGCAGCCTGGGCGGAGTAATGAGATGGTAGAGATCCAGATTCAAGAATAGAATGATCAGTACATACAGCATAACCAACCTGGCACAAACCAGAGGGGGTCCCTGATGCAGAGCCATCCACATAGAGAACAAGTTCAGGATTAGGTAGGGGTGTGTCAGTCAAGTCTGGTCTGGGGGTACATGTCAGTGAGAGTTCAGCAGCACAGTCATGTGGTTCACCTTCCTCCTCGTTTGGCAAAAGGGTTGCCGGGTTTAACACTCCACGTTTTTTAACAGTCACATTTGGTAACCCAAGCAGGCAAGTGTGATAACGTAAAATGCGAGGGAAAGTGAAATGAGATGTTTTATGTTCAGACAGAATCATAGAGACCTCATGTGGAACCAAGAGAGTCAGGGGTGAATAGGCAACGATGTCACGTGATGCTGTTAGGGCTTTCTCTGAAGCAGCAACAGCACGCAGACAGCGTGGCATTCCTGCTGCAACAGCATCAAGTTTACTAGAAAAATAGCCCACTGGGCGCATCACATCCCCATGATGCTGCAACAAAACAGAGGTCATGCAGCCGTTCCTTTCATCTACTGTTTGAATAAAAGGTTTTGATGGATCCGGAAGCCCCAAGGTGGGCGGGGACTGCAAAGCAAGTTTCAAGGCCTGGAAGGATTCTGATACCTCAGGTTTCCAGGAAACCGGGGTAGTGAGGGGTTTGGAGTGGGTCAGGGCTGTGAGAGGCTTACTGAGTTCTGAGAAGTTAGGCACAAAGGATCTGCAGTAAGAACACAGCCCTATGAAAGAGAGGAGCTGCTTCACAGTGACAGGTTTTGGCGCTTGTTGGATTGCTGTGAGATGTTTGTCAGTCAGACTTTTACCCAAATTACTAATTTCATGACCCAAAAAGACCACTGATTGTAGAACAAACTGCATTTTATGTTTTGAGACCTTGTGACCTTCAGCAGCCAGGTGATGGAGAAGAGCTATAGTGTCCTCCACGCACGCTTCCCTGTTGGGGCTGCAGAGTAGAAGGTCATCAACATACTGCAAAAGGGCTGAACCGGATGGAGGTTGGAACGAAGACAGGGAAGATGCAAGAGCATGATTATAAACGGTGGGAGATTCACAATACCCCTGGGGCATGCGGGTAAAGGTGTATCCTTTCCCCTCAAATTGAAATGCGAACCAGAACTAAGAGTCAGGGTGCACTGGGACAGAGAAAAACGCATTGGACAGATCTAAAACAGTGAACCAGTTGGACCCTGAAGGAACATTACCTAGTAAAGTATAGGGATTTGGGACTGATGGTGCCCTCGAGTGGACGGCGGCATTAACTGATGATAAATCTTGCACGAATTGCCACTCTTGGGGTGCTGGTGGGGCACGGCATTGTCTTACAGGTAAAATTGGGGTATTGACAGGAGAGTCATCACAGGGAATGATTATTCCTGCTGCTAGAAATGACTCAAACACTGGACGAATTCCCGCAATGGCTTCAGGTTTTAATGGGTGTTGCGCTCGACGAGGGCGAAAATGAGATTTAGGCGTAACCACGAGGGGTTCACAATTTTTTATCAGCCCTACATCATATTTATGTTTGGCCCACACTTCAGATGGAACTGTGGCCAATTCAGGAGGTTCTGTAGACGCAGCTGCTGACACACATTGTGGAATTTTGATTAATTTCTGGTCTAAAGAATAAACTGAACGTAAGGCTGAAAGTGAAAGTGTGTGTGTCTTGGTATACACGCTCAGTGATGGAGAGAAAAAGACGGCTAAGTCATCAGTGGGTTGCCAATCTGTGACCTGAGTGCACTCTGCAGTCTATGGACCCAAATCACGCCACTGGTCAACACGAGACTTGACCAGGGAAACATGTGGTACACTATTCTCAACCTGAAAAACATTTCCTGATTTTTAGTCAGAGTAGCAGAAAGAGCACATCTAGTTGCAGACCAATGCAAATTACAGGTGGTAATGACATCATTCAAATCCTTAAAGAAATCATTTTCATATTCAGTTTCATGCATGGAGGTAACACGAGATGTGCAGTGAAATTGAGCAGGTTTCATAAAATCCAACATAGGAGACATCAGCTGACCTGCAAGATCTACAAGCGGTACGCCCTGGTTTTGATTTATCCACCATTGATAGATTAGTATGTTGGATGAATCCTTTAGTAAGTGGAATGTCAGATCAGAATTTGGAGTTGAAACCACCATGCCTTCGGATGTGGACTTTAAAACCAAACCCAAAGTAAGCATGAGGTCTCGTCCCAGTAAATTAAAGGGGCAACAGTTGGAATAGAGAAATGAGTGTTTTAGAGGTGGCATTCCAGGAGGTGAGCAGGAGATGGGAACAGTGAACGATTCTTTCACCTCATTTCCGCTCGCTCCAACAGAAAAAAGATACCTTCCACTAAGTTTTTGATCTGGCAGATCAGCTGCCCGAACGACGGAATAAGTGGGCCCAGAATCAACAATAAATGAAATGATTTTTCTATTAACTGTGATGTTCATCACAGGCAGTCTTTGTATAGTTTCAGTAGAAGGAAAATAAAACAGCGTGTGTAGAGTGTGTGTGCATAACCTCGTTGGAAGGACCGGTGGAACCTGCTGCTTCTCCCCCCTCTGGATCTCCACCGCGCCGTGCCATTCAGTCAGCCTGCTGATTGTTGGAGTGATGGTGACCACGCCCTCTGCTGAAATCATGATTGGGATTAGCTCTGCCGCGTCCTCTTCCTCGTCCTCCTCCCCTGCGTTGAGCGGCCCTCATGGGACAAGAACGGAACCAGTAGGTAAAACTCCCACAGTAGAAACAGGTATCAGAGTCAGTTTGGTTTTGAGAAGCGGGACGGTGGGGAGCTGCAGCAGCAGCACATTGCAGGAGAGCAATTTGTGCCTTGTGGGCTGTGGTTTTCTGCTTTGTGTTGGCTTCCTCAGTCATTTCAGCTTGTCTGTGCTGAGCGTGTCTTGCATGACGCAGGATGTCAGCTAGGCGTACAGAGGCGTATGACCACATGATGCAGGAGGTCTTTACAGCGTTGGCCAGGGCTGGCAACATGCCATCTAGGAACGCATTATTTATGTTCTCAATCTGGCACACAGCGCAGAGACCCAGTCACGATACGCAGCGTTTGTCCCGTTGTTATTATCCGCTTCAGCCCACTGAGGTGTGGAAGGCTGATGGTTTGTCACAAAAAGGTCACGCAGGAGTCCAATTTGGGCCAGAGTCATTCATGTTGCCAGAACGTGTGCCACTTCGGCTACGGTGGGGGAAAAGTCTCTGACAAAACCACTGACAGCTTTTTCCAGGGCTTCGCCGCCTTTCTCAGCGCTGGGCAGCTGTTTTCCCAATTAACAATGTCCTCGGAAGTCCAAGCTCTAAATACGTAGGCTGGTCCTTGCTGTCCCATAACTTGTACCATAGGGAGCTGTGCAACAGAACTGTCATGCGTTGGGCCATATCTTTTGCCAGTTCTTGTTGCGAGAGGTGAAAAGCCTTCTGCTCCCTCGTAGGCATGTGCTGTTGAGCTGTCAGGCAGAGGCGGTCTTTTTTCTGGAGAGGAGGCTGGAGGTTGATCAGCTGGTGGCGGCGGCTGGCGCTGTTGCTGGGGATCTGGTGGGGGGATCGCAGCGAGACCCTGGGTGGGTGGTGGAGTAGGTGGTGGGGTGTAGGCTGGCGGGGCGCTGTCCAGAGAGGGGTCCACAGAGGCCCCCCAGGTTCCTTGCAAGGAAGGGTAAAGCACAGCAGTATCAGATTTCTTCATAGCACATTTTTCAGCTTCATCAAACTTTCTCCAGCTCAACGCGGACAAAACTGAAGTTTTAGTCATCGGTCCTGAGGCTCAGAGAGAGAAACTTTTACCAAAACTACAATCACTGTCTTTTAATCCCTCTTTACAAGTGAAGAACCTGGGCGTGATTTTTGACTCTGAGCTGACTTTTATTCCTCACATAAAAAATATTACTAAAATAGGTTTTTATCAACTAAAGAACATCGCCAGAGTCCGCCCCATTCTCTCTCTGGCCAATACGGAGACACTGATGCATGCTTTTATCTCCAGTAGAATTGATTACTGTAATGCCCTGCTTTCTGGTCTTCCCAAAAAGAGTATATCAGGTTTACAACTACTACAAAATTCAGCAGCACATGTCCTGATGAAGACCAGGAGGCGGAAGCACATTACACCGGTCTTAAAATCATTGGATTGGCTCTAGGTACATTTCAGGATCGACTTTAAGGTTCTTTTAATGGTTTTTAAGTGTCTTAATGGTCTTGGGTGGTCTTATCTCTCTGAACTGCTTTCACCATATAAACCTTCGCGGTCTCTGCGCTCCTCTGGCAGCCGTCTCCTTGTCACCCCAAAAGTCAGGACACACATGCATGGCGAGGCGTCGTTCCAGTTTTATGGCCCTCACCTCTGGAACAGGCTGCCAGAGGACCTCAGGGCTGCAGAGAACGTTCATGTTTTTAAGAGCAGGCTCAAGACTCACCTTTTTAGCCTAGCTTTTAACTGATTATTATTTATTACTGTTTGTTTAATTGCTCTGCATGTTTTATATGATTATATTTTTATCAGTTTTACTATTTAATCTTAACACATTAATTTACAGTTTATTTTTATACTTTAATTTATCTTAATGCCCGTTCCAGTGTTTCCTCTGTGGGAGCCCTCTGCCCCGGAAGCAGTGGTTGGCTGTGGCTCCCTGGGTGCTCTCCAGGTGGAGCTTGGGTGGAGGTGGGGGTCTTGGCCTTGCCTCCACTGGGTGCCCTGTGTCTGTGCCTCGGCTGCTGCTGTTAGTCTACCGTTCCCGGGGCAGATGGCTCCTCTGATGGCGTTTCCTTGCATGGTTCATCTACACTCGGCCCAATGTCCTTTTTTACTTTTACTTTTACTTTTAACTGTGTGTGTGCATGGGAGACGGGTTGGGGGGAGGGGGGGTATAACTGTGACCATGCTTTTAAATCTGTGGGGGATGGAAGGGAAGGTGGTTTTATGTGGGGTCATTTTAATCTGTAAAGCACTTTGTGATGCAACTTCTTGTATGAAAAGCGCTTTATAAATAAAGTTTGATTTGATTAAGTGGCTTTGGGTGGTAACCTCCTGGTGGTTTCATGTGGTACCTTCCGTTGTACTGGCGAAAATGGGTTACTGACCGGGGGGCCGTGCTGCTCCTGGGTGGGTCTTAAGTGGGCTTGGGGGCTCAGGGTTCCGGGGCGCCCCGCCCCCTGGCTGTGGTCCTGGCTGGGGTAAGGCCGGTGTAGGTGTCTCTGTTGCCAGGGCTGGTATGTGGGGGTCGTGTGCTGCCGTGTTTATTTTTTCTCTTGGCTGATTCTCATTGCCGACTTTTTGGGTGGCGTTTCGCTTACTTTGTGTGTTGGGGTGTTGCGTTGGTGGCTGCAGTGGATGGGCAACGTTTCTGGGCCTGATCAGTTTTCAGGCACAGGACTTGGCTCCTGGGTCTTGGTCTTTGTGCGCTGCAGGGTATTGGGGTTGGGCATTTGACCAGGTCGGGCTCACTGGTGGACTCACCGCATACTGGATGTGTAGGGCGGGGGGGGGGGGGGGGGGGGGCTGGATTCGGTCACTTGCCGAGCCATCAGATAGCAGTTGTCACTCTGCTGGTGCTGGGTATCAGCCGGGGATATGGGTTGGTGTGTCAGCAGAACGGGGCTCTGATAGTAGACGGTGGATATAGATCTTCTTCTGGGATGGGGCCGGGGGGACTGCCTTGGGCTCTGTGGGGCTTGGTGGTGCTGCAGCCATGGGCCCCGGGATGGACGTGCCAGGGCCTCCCTCCCTTGGTGGATCTTGGAGAATGGGGATGCCTATTAGAGTCAGTGAGGGTGCTGGCTCCCTGGGAAGGCATTTTGTCCCCCAGTCCTTCCCTCCCCATCCCCCATCCTTCATCCCCCAGACACCTTCATCACTTTACCAATCATATGGGGCCTTGGGGCATGGGCATGTCACTGGGGTGCGGGGAGGGGTTTCCATCTGCTCTATCTCGTGGCAGTCTTGGTTCCAATTTTATTGTACAACTTAGAGACTTTTACCTATAACATTTTCATGAGACATATGTAGGGACATTGGGGTGGGCAAACTTTTTGGCATCCAGAGGGGAAGCTGTGGGGGGATGGTGGGAGGGTGTGGCTGCCTTCCCTACATCCCACCCCTCTGTTTTAGATGCACATTATAACAACTTGCTTTACCACCATACTCGAGTGGGAGGAGGGAGGCTAGAGGTCTTTCCACACCCCTGTTTGCTATTGGCCATCGGGGGTTGGGGTCCGGGAGGAAGGTGTCTTCAGCTTATCTTTGAATTTTAAACTGTAAGATTCTGAGCAGGGCTGTGCAGAGACCTTTGGAGTAGTGAACGAAATACCGGCTCTTTTAGGAAAGTCGGTTTTAACGGCTCGGCTCACTATAAAGAACTGACTCATTCGGTTCACAAGCAGCTCTTAACATTTTGTGTTTCTTAAATTAATATATCTTCAAAAAGAATATAAAACTGTGGGTAAAATGAATTACTGATATAAAAACTTTATTATATTAAATGTTTACTATTTATATGACTTGTACACACCATGGAACAGTGTTCTAAAATAAACAAGTGTCAAAGGGCAAAAACAAACTCTCAAACTCTTGTATGTAAAATATTTATAAACTTTAAACTATTTAAAACAACTTAGAAAAGCTTAGATAATGTAAATAACACAGTGGCGCAGTTGGTAGCACTGTTGCCTTGCAGCAAGAAGGTCCTGGGTTCAAATCCCAGCCTGGGGTCTTTCTGCATGGAGTTTGCATGTTCTCCCTGTGCATGTGTGGGTTCTCTCCAGGTACTCCAGCTTCGTCCTACAGTCCAAAAACATGACTGTTAGGTGAATTGGTCTCTCTAAATTGCTCTTAGGTATGAGTATGTTTCTGTGTTGCCCTGCGATGGATTCAAAACCTGTCCAGGGTGTACCCTGCCTCTCGACCGCTGGAGATAGGCATCAGCCCCCCCGCAACCCTGCATTAGGATGGACCCGTACACAATGTTTGTGGCACTATCTGTGTGTGTTAACCCTCCCCACTCCTAACGTGTAGCTTGAACAGAAAAGTTGGCCCGGCTCCAGATGTCTCAAAGAGATATTTCGTTCGCGACCGCTAAATCACTAATTTGGAGGGGTGGGCAAGTTAAAAAGGGGCACACAGAGCAAGATTTTAAAACAACTTACAGCATAACTTATATATACCATCCTGAATAACAACCATTATTCACCAAGAATATGATAGGGAATCACAACATAACATATCAACGTCATCAGGTAGGAGCCATTGAAAGGAAAAGCAGCCTATTTTATGGGGTGCAACATTGCTGTTGAGGGGTTGCTGCTGCTGTGTAGACATTAAAAAGACCATAGAAGAGATGGTAGCTGATTAAACAAGTGTCATGAAGTGAACTAATGGACCTATTTACCTTCCTGCTGTGTCTCACTAAATAAACTCTTATTTCTGACTGGTAAACCTCCACAGCAACTCAGCTGCAGACTCCTAAAAAAAACAGCAATATTGTTAAAATTTCAAATAATTTAAATGTAGAAAAAAAAACATTTATTTATTTATTAGGATAAGAATAAATTTATTTATTTGACAAATGGATCTCACATTTTACAAAAATGTTCACATGTATTACTATCTAGGACATTTTGTTTTATCATATTGTGCCACGTCTGGCTTTCCATACCTGCTGTGGTCCAAATTGTTGGTGCTGTGTTTTAGACTAATGCTTATGTGACATTTTAGATGTGAACTCCAAATGCTATGGGATGAACCTTTCTTTAGCAACTGAGGTTCTACAGCAGTGACTTCATTCTATTCACAGCCTCTCACCTCTAGCCCAGATCCTGTGTACAGTGGTGAGGATGCGTCTGGCTATACCCTTAGGTAAAAGGAGTGAACAGAAAGTAGGTTGTCCCTGCAGTTTGAGGTGACAGTCATGGTTCCTTTATATCAAACTGACTGCCTGAAAGTGGCTGCCTGACCCAGAGAAGATCCAACTGAGGCTGCGTATTTTCTTCTTCATGGCTGTAGCAAGCATTTTGTCACCACTTGGAACAGCCTAATAAAATGAAAGTCAGAAGTTTTCTCTGTGGCCAAACCATTTGTATGGGGAGGGGAATAAGGGGGTTCTGAAACCATTTCTGTAAAGACAATTGGGAAGAAAGAATAAATACTTTTTTATGTAACTGAAATATCAGGCCTATGGTTTTCTATTTTTTTGTTCGTTAGTTAGAGGGCAGTTCTTAGGGTATTACAGAGGAAAGAGGCATCTCAAGGTGGGCTGAGGTGTACCTTCTCTACTGCTGTAAAAAATGGCCGCCCCAATGCTCTCAACAGGAAACAGATCGTTTCCTTTAAAAATTGAACACAGTACTGTGAAAAACCGCATAGTTTGAGCATTGTTGTGTTGGTGACCGTTTTGTAACGTCTGCACATTTTGGCACCAACTTTGTGGTATGACATCAAGAGGGAAATAAATTCTATAGTGCATTTATAATTGGATCTTGTTACAAGTTATTTTTCAGTGCACACATAAATATTAAGTGCATGTTAAAGCAGATCTGAGTAGGAAATTAGTTAATGTATTACATACAGATAAGGGGCTTGGTCTAACCACTGCAATTTCCTGTACCTTAAAGAGTTGAGAACAAGATGGTCGGTATTTTCAGATCTGCTGCTGCTGAATGATGTGGAGCTCTGAAAACCTGCAGGTCTGCTTCTGCTGTAAGTATATTCTAATGGTTTGATAACTTTAGGCAAAAATGCAGGAATTTGTTTGTATTTTCCCACTCATACATTGCTTTAATATTTTTTTCTCTTACATTTTTTTGAATAAAAAAAAAAAACCTACATTTAACGTTTAATTATTATTGACTACTATTGCCGCTACTACTAATGATTAAAAAATAATAACAATAATAGCAACAATTTTTAATATATTTGGCATATTTTTACTTATAAACAGTAAAGACAGTAAGACAGTTGGAAGCAATTAGAACATGCCATGTTCTAATTGCTAATTGTTATGTTTGAATCAAAGGTGTAGTAATATTGTGAACATTTTTATGGGATGTGTTTCCATAGAAATATATTTCTTTGGGAGTTAAGTCATGGCTGTTTTTTGGTACGAGACGGATCTAAAATCTCTTTTATTGGTGGTGAAAAATTTACAAGACTCATATCACAAAAGCAGTATGATCAAATGTTAAAGCAAAACAACTTTTTTTAACTATACATTCACATGAGTCCCTAGCCCAGACCTAAACACAGCTGCATGCATCTCCAAAGGTTATATCTCCAACATTTCTAATGTCATGTTTTCTTCTTTTTAAAGTTGCTTTATCTTGTGTAACCAGTGCAGCAGCAGTAATCCACATATCTGGATATGAAGGCAAAAGAGTCAATATTTCCTGTCCCTATGATGCTGGCTTCGAGTCCTATGAAAAGTACCTGTGTAGAAGCGACTGTCGACAAGATCAAGATGTTGTGGTCAAGAGCACTGAACCAAGAAAGGGCAGATACTCTACCAGTTATGAAAAAAATAACCGTATTTTCACAGTGACCATTTCTGATCTAAGTTCTAAGGATGCTGGACAATACTGGTGTGGAGTGACTAAGTTTGGATTTGACAAATATCCTTCAGAGGTTTCACTGAAAGTAGAGAAAGGTAATGAATAAAAAACATGCATGAGGAATGATTAATTTTCTTTTATTGTTCCAAAGTATTTTTTCTTAATTGCAAAAGGGTTTCATATAGAAACATTTTAAAGGTTTGGCTTAGAAGCCATTCGTTGATGGCAGTATTACTTGTTCACAACTTTATGCCTTTAAGCAGCAATAATCCTAAAATGTAGACAAGGCAAGTATATTTATATGGCTTTTCCACATTTTGTCACATTACAGCCACAAACATGAATCAATTTTATTGGAATTCCACGTGAAAGACCAAAACAAAGTGGTGTACACGTGAGAAGTGGAACGAAAATCATACATGATTCCAAACATTTTTTGCAAATAACTGAAAAGTGGGGTGTGCATAATTATTCAGCCCCCTGAGTCAATACTTTGCAGAACCACCTTTTGCTGCAATTACAGCTGCCAGTCTTTTAGGGTATGTCTCTACCAGCTTTGCACATCTAGAGACTGAAATTCTTGCCCATTCTTCTTTGCAAAACAGCTCCAGCTCATTTAGATTAGATGGACAGCGTTTGTGAACAGCAGCTTTCAGAACTTGCCACAGATTCTCGATTGGATTTAGATCTGGACTTTGACTGGGCCATTCTAACACATGGATATGTTTTGTTTTAAACCATTCCATTGTTACCCTGGCTTTATGTTTAGGGTCGTTGTCCTGCTGGAAGGTGAACCTCCGCCCCAGTCTCAAGTCTTTTGCAGACTCCAAGAGGTTTTCTTCCAAGATTGCCCTGTATTTGGCTCCATCCATCTTCCCATCAACTCTGACCAGCTTCCCTGTCCCTGCTGAAGAGAAGCACCCCCAGAGCATGATGCTGCCACCACCATATTTAACAGTGGGGATGGTGTGTTCAGAGTGATGTGCAGTGTTAGTTTTCCGCCACACATAGCGTTTTGCATTTTGGCCAAAAATTTCAATTTTTTTTCTCATCAGACCAGAGCACCTTCTTCCAGATGTTTGCTGTGTCCCCCACATGGCTTGTGGCAAACTGCTGTAATGGCAAAAAATAATATCTCAGGGTTTCCATAATAAAGAAGACTTGAGTCCCAGAAGGCGTTTAAGTATTTAATTCAAACATGTCTGGCCAGAACACGGAGGGGACAGAGTTACTCGTGCATCACCCTAACCAACCTTTCTAACTAACCGCTTAAATAGTATTCAGCAATCATTGTTTATCTCAGTAGATGTCTTCTCCAACGTTCACGCCCCGCCTCCGGAGAACTGCTTCACACGAGTCTTATATCAACGCATAAAGCAGCACATCCGAAGGCCAGACTGTTATCTTACTGCCCCGGCATCTGTCTCTCTGGTGACCTGACACATATATCTTTCTCATAACATTAAGCTGGAACAATAAGCTTGTCATTTCCTTAGATGCATTTACTAAACAGAGAATATATACTTATTTCCTAATTGCATAACAATTTTCCACCACACTTCAAACGGGACTTCTTATGGTTTTCTTTTAACAATGGCTTTCTTCTTGCCACTCTTCCATAAAGGCCAACTCTGTGCAGTCCACGACTAATAGTTGTCCTATGGACAGATTCCCCCACCTGAGCTGTAGGTCTCTCCAGCTCGTCCAGAATCACCATGGGCCTCTTGGCTGCATTTCTGATCAGCGCTCTCCTTGTTCGGCCTGTGAGTTTAGGTGGACGGCCTTGTCTTGGTAGGTTTACAGTTGTGCCATACTCCTTCCATTTCTGAATGATCGCTTGAACAGCGCTCCGTGGGATGTTCATGGCTTGGGAAATCTTTTTGTAGCCTAAGCCTGCTTTAAATTTCTCAATAACTTTATCCCTGACCTGTCTGGTGTGTTCTTTGGACTTCATGGTGTTGTTGCTCCCAACATTCTCTTAGACAACCTCTGAGGCTGTCACAGGGCAGCTGTATTTGTACTGACATTAGATTACACACAAGTGCACCCTATTTAGTCATTAGCACTCATCGGGCAATGTCTATGGGCAACTGACTGCACTCAGACCAAAGGGGGCTGAATAATTACGCACACCCCACTTTTCAGTTATTTATTTGTAAATAAATGTTTGGAATCATGTATGATTTTCGTTCCACTTCTCACGTGTACACCACTTTGTATTGGTCTTTCACGTGGAATTCCAATAAAATTGATTCATGTTTGTGGCTGTAATGTGACAAAATGTGGAAAAGTTCAAGGGGGCCGAATACTTTTGCAAGCCACTGTATACACATGAGGTAATTCAAAGTATTTTACAAGAAAAACAAAAGAAACAAAGATTTTAAAAAACAGACACAGTAAAAGCACGAAATAAAAATCAAAAACATTAAACATCACATAAAAATGTGAAATGTTTTAACACGAAAAGAAGTAAATTTCACATTGATTAATTTATGCAAATAGAAAGCATGTTAAAAATGATAAAACAGTATTTGACCTTTGTGGGAAATCTGCAACATGAAACAGTTCTGAGAAATGTCATATTTATTGGAGTTTGTTCCATATCGGATCAGAACAGTATCACCTTGAAATGAAACTGAAAATAAATATTGGCATTGAAAATAAAAATTGGCATTGAAAAATATTATTGTAACTGAAAATATTAATTTTGAATCGGAAATAAATCTAGTGAAAATGTTTGTATTGAAAGTGAATTTTTTTTTACAATGCCAATCCTTTTTTACAATGCCAATCCTTTTTTCAGGGCCAACTTTTTTTCAGCTTCATTCAGGTGATACTGTTTTGACGCTTGTGTGTGCACGTGCATGAGGGGCGGGGCTTCAGCCCCCCATATGTTTGCATGAACGAGGCAGGAGGGAAACTCCGACTGTCCGAGTGGATCAACATTTTCTTTGCTTCTAATGTGGTTTGTGGAAGGTGATAATCTGCAGTTGGGGACCCGATTTATGACAGTCTTTCTGTAGTCTTTTGAATCAAACATGTTTGATATTATCGCAAGTCCTAGTGTAGTCGTTGTGATGTAAATCAGTCAACAACCAATAAAGCTGTTCTCACACAAGCGGAAGCACAAAGCCACAGATCCCGGCAGGGGTCAGGTGCAGAAATAATTTTTGAGGGGTAAGAATCTGTACCCTCGGTTTATTAAACCATGCGCATTGAGTCATAATCTGTTCTCTCCGTTCATCCAACTATGTGACCGTGTGGGGGTCCTGTCTGTGTGGGGGCTGTTTGGGGTTGTACTTTACTGCTATGGCACAATGGTTAATAAGCAGGATTACATCCCCGATGATGGTGGGTTTGAGTCCCATTTATGATATCGTCTTGCACCTTGCCACATATCAATTATTTTTTTTGTTCCTGTGGGAAAGTAGGCTATAAACATAGGTGTCATATTTATAAATAACAGTTTTGTAGCCACCTATGGAGCCTGGCAGGGTCTATACACAACAAATACAATATTTGTGTTCCATGGCTGAGTAATGGGCCATAAATGACAAAGTGTATGCCAACCTTGCCCCCTGGAATACAGGCACAAACCAGCGCTATCTGTGCATCTGCATGGAGCAAGTGGTACATCATCTAAAAACCTTGCATTAAAAAGATATGAGTTAACCAGTTACTTGATGATACAGTACCCACTTTGAATGCAAGTCTTTATTTCAGATAACATTAATCTTGGCAAAGAATGCTACAACATTCGCACATAAAGAAACTGTATAATGCTGAGCATAATGGGAGGAATTTTGCGGGAAGCTAAAATAGCCTAGGTGTAGTCTTTTAAATAGTGTCCCAACCAGATTCAGTGTTTATAAAATCTATAGTCTGAGACTAAAAAACTGTTAACCCAAGTCTTTAGATGTGAGCTGATAATCTTTAAGAGTCTTTTCTAAATCGTTTCAAAGTCTTTAGGTGTACAGAAATCATTATGTGGTTTGTGGAATAATAATAATAAAAAAATAAGATATAAACGGTTTCTTCTCAGTTTGCCATTGCAGTTTGCGCCCATTACTACCACCTTCTGGTTTAGAGTGTGTGTCACAATTACGTTTTGCAATCTAATAAAAAAAAACGAGTTGTCAGTGTTGTTAGCTTTGCTTACACCAGTCTTAATTGATTTGTTAACGCTATTGTCATGTATTGTAAATATGTATTGTGGATCTGAAATAAATGCAGTTATTTAATATGGTATAGCCTATATAGTGTGTATTTAACATCCCTTCATACCAAACTGTCTGTAATGAGGAGAGCCTCCAACAAAGACAGGTTACACAAGCATAAAACTTTATCACAAAGACTCCTAGTCTACTGGTCAGTAGAAGAAACTGAGAAGAAACCGTTTATGTATTTTTTTTTTACCACAAACCACATTATTAGCAATGTAAATGTCCTGTTTTTTCTCGCGTCTCGCCTCGGACAGTCGGAGTTTCCCTCCTGCCTCGTTCATGCAAACATATGGGGGGCTGAAGCCCCGCCCCTCATGCGCGTGCACACACAAGCGTCAAAACAGTATCACCTGATTGAAGCTGAAAAAAATTATGGCATTGAAAAAAAGATTGGTATTGTAAAAAAAGATTGGCTTGTAAAAAAAATGAAAGTTTGAAAACTTGAGTTATTTCTTTCAATGTATATACAAGAGTTTCATAGAAAAAAATAACACTTTCAATACAAAAAATTTCACTAGATTTATTTCAGATTCAAAATTAATATTTTTAGTTCAAATAATATTTTTCAATTCCAATATATATTTTCAGTTTCATTTCAAGGTGATACTGTTCTGATCTCATAGTTCCAGAGCTGAGGAGCACAGAAACTAAAGCTAAAACATAATTTATAATAAAACTCTTGTTTAACAACTTATTAAAAGATTAATGGAACATTTGAGCAGTTTAGATGTTTTGTGATTTTACAGCCCTTCCTAACACAGATTAAATTTAGCATTTAAAATGACTGAGAATTTCCGTATGCGTTCTGTACCCAAGCTAAACAATCCGCAGTTGCCTACATCATCAATTCTAACTTTCTATCTAACAGGGTGGTGCTGTGGGAAGACCAACAAGATGAATGGGACTGTGGGAAACACCATATGGTTGGTCTGTCCTTATCTACAACAACACCAGGATGAGAGGAAGTTCTTCTGTAAGGGAGAACACCGTGACAACTGCACTGATTTAGTTTTAGATGGAAACAAGTTCACTCTGCAAAATGTCTCTTTGAGCTCTTTCTTGGTGATGGTCACAAAGCTGGAAGAAGATGATGCTGGGACGTACTGGTGTGGTTCAGATTCAAAGTGGAGTGCTGGAAACTACACCAAGATTGAGCTGTCAGTAGGTAAGAAACTAGAAAACAGAGCAGATAAATAGGAATTCAATCAAGTTCTGTTTTGTTTTTTATTCTCTAACAGTGGTTAACTTTGGCTGTATCAAGCTTTACTTCTAGTGTCTGCATCTGGCATCATTACTACCGGGCTGTAAAATATCTCACTTTAGTATACATATCAATGTTGATGATCACACAGTCCAGCTTGTGAAACTAGAGTCTGGTGCATGGGCTGCTATGCTGCAAACAACAACAAAAAAACTTCTGCAACAAATTTTGGTCTCTGCAATGTGTCTGTTTACAGATACTGACATGTTGTCTTGCATCGTTCAAAACATTTGATCAGGATTTTGCCTTCACAGGACTGGATCTACTGTCCTTCTCTACTCCTTTCACAGTATACAATTTCACTGATTTTCAGTGTTCTTCATTGGTTCCTCCCATTAGGCTGACTTTGGTATTTTCTGTTATTCTCCTTGTTTGATTATTATTCAAAACTCTGTTCTTTGCAACTGTCAATCCTCTGTGCTATGCTTCTGTATCAAGTCACAAACCTCACATTTGTCTTTTAGCTGTCTGTTCTGTTCATCTATTTCTCTGTAATAATATGCAAAAAATGATTATCTTGCAAGCTACGCAAAAAGGTATGTGGTCGTTACTTTGGCACATGTGGAATGAACAATGCATTTGCACTTTCTACCTGACAGAGTGGTGCTGTGTGAAGACAAACAACATATGGGGAAGTTTGGGGTATGCCCTTACTTTTTCCTGTCCTCATTCAGTACGACACACCAAGAAGTTCCTCTGCAAGGGAGATCAGCACAACAACTGCACTGACATGTTGAGTCAACACAGGTTCACTCTGCAGGATGATGAGTCATCCAACTCTTTCTTTGTGACGGTCACAAAGCTGAAAGAGAGTGACACTGGGACATACTTGTGTGGTTCAAACTCAAAATGGATTTCTGGAAATTACACCAAAATTGAGCTGTCAGTGGGTAAGAGTTTAATGTATTGAATAAACAATTTTATTTGATTTTATACCTATGAACAATGCATAGATACTGTACAACCCTACTGAGTTTGGGATGGGACTAGTTTAAAAAAAGAAAAACGAAAATAGGAAAGTATTTATTTACAAACCTCATAAGCAATACTGTATCATCTTAAGAAAGTGAACAAAAACAATTAAGTGATGTCTGATTTACATGCATGTATCTTAACTGAAAACTTTTGAATCCTTGCAATATTTTGCTCTCCCTCTGTGTAGCCACAGCAGCGCTTCATGGTCTCTCCCTTGCCGCTGTCTGTTTCTGCCCTGCAGCACTTTTGGCCTTATGATCCGCTTTCAAAAGGGCAGCATGAAAGTGAACCAAACCAAATCACTGTGTGGATTTTTTTGTAATTCCCCACCCGAATCCAGTAAGGCTCCCTAAGCAAAAGACACGGAGCAAATTGCCATGGGCGGGTAGAAACAAATGTTTTGGTGTCTCTTCCGTCTGAATATAGAGCGCCTGCTCCACTGCTGAGCCATGTGATGCCCCTCATGATCTGTTTTTAAACTTAAATCTTTATATATATATATATATATATATATATATATATATATATATATATATATATATATATATGAACCACGATCAAATATAACTCTTCCACCATATGAAAGGTCTTTAACCACCAATGTTTTGAGGTCATGTAGTTTTCATAACTTAGTGAATTTTCTTTAGAACAATTCCACCTAAAGGCACCAACATCACTGATATACATTGTAATTAGTTTTTTTCACATTCACAAAGTCTCCTACATTTGAAAATGTATTTATTATGCTTCATTGATTATTTGTTTTTAAATTATTTACATTTGTAATTTGAAGACCATTTTTACTGAAATTCTCTCAGAAATGTACATATTTGTGTTAACCTACTGAACATCCTCCCGTTCTTACAAAATTTCCTTCCTGTTTTTTATTTTTATTTAATTTCTTATCTCATTAAACTCAATTTAAAAATAAAATTTTATATGTTTCACTTTCAGCATTTTTTTACATATAAAAATTTGTTGTTTTTTTTTTCAATTGCATGTTGCATTGCATATAAAAAATGGGGTAGATTTACAGTAGTGTGCAAATGTTTTAGGCAGGTGTGAAAAAATGCTGTAAACAAAGAATGCTTTCAGAAATATAAATAATGATTGTTCATTTTTGTCAATTTACAAAATGCATAGTCAGCAAACAAAAGAAAAATCTAAATCATATCAGTATTTGGTGTTACTTCCGTTTGTCGTCAAACCAGTATCAATTCTTATAGGTACACTTGCACAAAGTCAATTATTTTGCAGGATTATAGTCAGTCGTATGATCAACCAATTATACCAAACAGATGGTAATGATCATCAATGTCACATGTAGGTTGAAACACATTCATTAACTGAAACAGAAACAGCTGTGTAGGAGGCTTAAAACTGGGTGAGGAAAACCCAAACTCTACTACCAAGGGGAGGTTGTGGAAGTTTGTTTCATGTCATGGCAAGATTGAGCACAGCAACAAGACACATTTATTTATACTGCATCAGCAAGGTCTCTCGCAGACAAGGATTTCAAAGCAGACTGAGGTTTCAATATGTGCTGTTCAAGCTCTTTGGAAGAAGCACAAAGAAACGGGCGATGTTGAAGTATTGTAGACGCAGTGGTCGGCCAAGGAAACTTAGTGCAGAAGATGAAGGACACATCAAGCTTATTACCCTTCGAAATTGGAAGATGTCCAGCAGTGGCATAAGCTCAGAACTGGCAGGGCCCCGGTACACCCATCTACTGTCTGGAGAAGTCTGGCCAGAAGTGGTTTTCATGGGGGAAAAAAGCCATATTTTTGACATGGAAACTAGGCCAAGCGATTCAAGTATGCACAGAAACAGGAACTTGGGAGCAGAACAATGGCAGCAGGTGCTCTGGACTGATAACTCAAAAATTTTAATATTTGACTGTAGCAGAGGGCAGTTTGTTCGTCGAAGGGATGGTGAGTGGTACAAGGAGTGTCAGCAGGTGACTGCAAAGCATGGTGGAGGTTCCTTGAATGTTTGAGGCTGTATTTCTACAAATGGAGTTGGAGGTTTGGTGAGGATTAATGGTGTTCTCAATGCTGAGAAATACATATGCAATACCATCAGGGAGGCTTAAGATTAGCCCCAAATTTATTCTGCAGCAGGACAACGACCCCAAACATAGAGCTAAAGTTATTAAGAGGTATCTCCAACGTAAAGAACAAAAAATCCTGAAGTGATGGTATGATCCCCACAGAGCCATGATCTCAACATCATGGAGTGTGTCTGGAAATACATGAAGAGACGGAAGGATGTGAAGAAGCCTACATCCACAGAAGATCTGTGGCTAGTTCTCCAACATGTTTGGAACAACCTACCAGCCGAGTTCCTTCAAAAACTGTGTGCAAGTGTAGCTAGAAGAAATTAATGCCGTTTAGAAGGTAAAGGGTGGTCACACCTAATAGTAATTTGATTTAGAGTTCTTTTTGCTAATTCATTGTTTTTTTGGATAAAAATAAATGATTAACACTTCCATTTTTGAAAACATTCTTTGTTTACAAAGTTTTTTCCACACCTGGCTAAAACATTTGCAAAATACTGTATATCTTACACTCGTCTATCTTCCTGACAGAGTGGTGCTGTGTGAAGACAGAAAAAATGAGTGGAATTGTGGGACATTCCCTTTCTTTGTCTTGTCCTTATCCACCACAACATTGGAATAATGAGAAATTTATCTGCAAAGGAGAGCAACGTGAAAACTGCACTGCTGTCTTGTTAAGACAAAGCAAGTTCACTCTGCAAGATGTTAAGCACTCCAGCTTTTTCTTGGTGACGATCACAAAGCTGGATGAAGGTGATGCTGGGACGTACTGGTGTGGTTCAGATTCAAAGTGGAGTGCTGGAAACTACACCAAGATTGAGCTTTCAATAGGTAATGCAGTGTCAGCTATGTATTATTAACTATTCAACAAGTAATTTTTAAATTAAACACTTTGTAGAGCACAGTTTTTAAGATGTCTTACAATGGTTGAAATATTTGCAAGGCCAAATTGATACGGTACCTGGTTTTAGAGTATCAAACATTTGTTTATGTTGCAGGATAAAGCCAATAGTTCAGTAAAAAACAAATGAATAAACCAAGTCTACAATAATGAAATAATGATTGGAAAGACTTGTGTCCACCATTGAAATGTATTTACTGATGTCAACAGAAGTTGTCAGTAGCAGTTAAAGTTGCAGTCTGGAGTATTTGAGGGAGAGAGATTTTTTGAATCCGACGTACCAAGGACCCTCCCAAAACACATGTGTTGTGGAGCACTAGCCTTTTATCATAGTATTGAACCCCACTATCATTTTAAAGATTTATAAAACTTTGATGCATAAATATTTTCTCCGGACTGCAGCTTTAATTTAGTTTATCTGAGAGACATGGGAAGCTCCCACACAAGTTTGATGCTCAAGTTGAAGAATATTTGCAATAAATCCAAGCTGCTTTGTTAGCAAAATTTTGTGTTTTTGTTTATTGTAATTGTTCAAATTACACGTTTTTTTTATTTTTTATTTTGCTAAGTGATGCTATTGAAAAATATCTGTGTGCAAAGCTACCAAATATATACTGGATAACATTTTCACCTTTGTATATCACAGTAAAGGAAGTTGTATTCATTGATGATAAATGAAGCAGTGACAAAACGGAGAACATGCAGACTAATTATTGTCCTTTTTTCAGGTGTTTTGGTTAGAAAGTTCCCACAGTATATGTAGAGCTATCACTTTCCCTTTTTCCTGTTTTCAGGTCCAAACCCTCTCAAACTGGTGACTTACATTGTCCCTGCTCTCCTCCTGGGGCTTTTATTTGCTGTGTTTATAGCATATAAATGCAAATGGAAAGGTACATATTGCATCCATTATATAAAGAAGCTTTAGAAGCAGACACAAATTTGAGCAATAATGTTACATTAACTAACTGTTTGTGTTCCAGGAGCTGGAGCCAGGAAAGGCAAGAAAAAAAGAACGCTTGAAGCTCTAGAGATGGTGGGTGGCAAAGAAAAGAAGAAAAATCTTAAAAATCAGTCCCAACTGTGACTTCCAAAGGCAACCATGTTGTCTAACCATAACTACACAGATGTTTAAAAGCCATTAAAATGTATTTAATCTTCTATTTCAGTAGCATAAGAAATAGTTGTCACAGGTATTTGTAGCATTTAGGCTACAATAATTTTCACTCTACTTTTTTAAAGTTGATTAGTGTCTAACAACTTTAAAGTACAGTCGTGGCCAAAAGTTTTGAGAATGACACAAATATTAGTTTTCACAAAGTTTGCTGCAAAACTACTTTTAGATCTTTGTTTCAGTTGTTTCTGTGATGTACTGAAATATGATTACAAGCACTTTATACATTTCAAAGGCTTTTATTGACAATTACATGACATTTATGCAAAGAGTCAGTATTTGCAGTGTTGGCCCTTCTTTTTCAGGACCTGTGCAATTTGACTGGGCATGCTCTCAATCAACTTCTGGGCCAAATCCTGACTGATAGCAACCCATTCTTTCATAATCATTTCTTGGAGTTTGTCAGAATTAGTGTCCCACCCACCTCTTGAGGACTGACCACAAGTTCTCAATGGGATTAAGATCTGGGGAGTTTCCAGGCCATGGACCCAAAATTTAAACGCTTTGGTCCCCAAGCCACTTAGTTATCACTTTTGCCTTATGGCACGGTGCTCCATCGTGCTGGAAAATGCATTGTTCTTCACCAAACTGTTGTTGGATTGTTGGAAGAAGCTGCTGTTGGAGGGTGTTGTGATACCATTCTTTATTCATGGCTGTGTTTTGGGGCAAAATTGTAAGTGAGCCCACTCCCTTGGATGAGAAGCAACCCCACACATGAATTTGTCTCAGGATGCTTTACTGTTGGCATGACACAGGACTGATGGTAGTGCTCACCTTTTCTTCTCCGGACAAGCCTTTTTCCAGATGCCCCAAACAATCGGAAAGAGGCTTCATCGGAGAATATGACTTTGCCCCAGTCCTCAGCAGTCCATTCACCATACTTTCTGCAGAAGATCAATCTGTCCCTGATGTTTTTTTGGAGAGAAGTGGCTTCTTTGCTGCCCTTCTTGACACCAGGCCATCTTCCAAAAGTCTTCGCCTCACTGTGCGTGCAGATGCGCTCACACCTGCCTGCTGCCATTCCTGAGCAAGCTCTGCACTGGTGGCACTCAGATCCCGCAGCTGAATCCTCTTTAGGAGAGAATGCTGGCGCTTGCTGGACTTTCTTGGACACCCTGAAGCCTTCTTATAACAATAATTCAACCTCTTTACTTGAAGTTCTTGATAATCCTATAAATTGTTGATTTAGGGGCAATTTTAGTAGCCACAATATCCTTGCCTGTGAAGCCATTTTTATGCAACGCAATGATGGCTGCACGTGTTTCTTTCCAGGTCACCATGGTTAACAATGGAAGAACAATGATTTTAAGCATCACCCTCCTTTTAACATGTCGTCTGCCATTCTAAGGACCATGCAATTCATCTGATCACTGTTCATAACATTCTGGAGAATATGCAAATTGCTAATATAAAAACTTAAACAGCAACTTTTCCAATTTTTATGTAATTCTCAAAACTTTTGGCCACAACTGTAGAAATCCATGCCTTTTTCTTCCTTGGGTTACAAATTGGATGTGAAACAAACCCACTGTTCATTGCTGCTGTAAAAAATGGAGAAGGTATAAGTACATACCAATCAACCAAGGCACAAGTGTTTTGATCTTTATACATCAGGATAGGGCTACAAGAACATAGCTATTTGCCTAAACTTTTCCATTTTTACAATCTGAGGAATAATTACCATGTTTATGTTTTTAATTATTATAATTTTTTAAGTGTCCTGTCTGGGAGTGTGGCACTCAAAATTGGTGTCTGACTACCAAGTAGAAGCTCAAGAGATATACTTTCACAAGTGGAGCACCACAGCTTTTGCTATAGCACTCCACTTGATATATATGTGTGAGAAATCCTTATGAATTGCTGTGGGTTTTATTTTCTGATGTCATGGACAGGGAGATGGAAAATAAAGGGAAAGAAAGAAGATGAAGAAGAGAGGTAGGAAACAAAAAAGTCAAGGGAGGGTGAGTTGAAAATAAGAGAGGAAGCGGAACAAAAAAAACACAAAAAAACATCGAAGTCTGCCTCCATATCCACAGGACAGCAGAGAGAGAGGGGGGGGGGAAGACATGGAACATCGACAAAACAAACCAAACAATGTGAACTAAGAACTACACAGCCACATCACACAAAAATGGATATAAAAATACGTCACTGAAAAGTTCATGGTACCGATTAATCAAGATTTAGTAATGATAACCTCCCCCCAAGAATGTATCTGTAAACACCGGAGTTGCCAAATGTGTGAGCATGCTGTTGCATATAAGGCTTCTCCGTACGACTGCTCGATAGCTAGTGTGAGGCGCCATCGATCCGTCTCCCAGGAATCGATGCAGACATGAAGGAGATCGGAGCCACCGACGTCCAAAGCAGGACCAGCGCAGGGCTGACCACATTCCCCAAGAGAGGAGCAGATGAGAACCCCAGGGGAACATCGAGCAGCTACCATGCAGGGGGCCGCAGTGATGAGCCCACAGACTGGCAACTGGATATGCCAGGGTGGGACCGGCCCTAGGACCCGGAGGCCCAGGGGCGCCCCACCCCCCAAGCAGGGACCCGACCAGGGATCAGCCGACGAGGGGCCACTGCCACTGCCAGTTCCCACCTCTGACATCCCAGCGCCCCATCGCTGCCCCACGTCGGGGCGCCCCACCGATAGCCGCAGCGGACGGACGGACGAACGGCATCCCCAAGCCAAGCCCAGCCAGCATCTGGACACCAAGTTGTACCAGCTCCTGAATCCTGATCCAACGAAACGCAGAGCGCCGAGACTAGGCATCCAACCAACGGCAGTCAAACCCACCAATGAACCAACCATGCACGAAACATACAGAACAGGTGATCGAACGAGCAGAGACGCCGGATCCATATCCTGCCAAGCCACCGAACAGGTACCACCCAGCAATCCCAAAACCGGCACCCCCGAAAGAGGTGCCCCAACCAATAAAAGGAAGACATCTGGCAAGCACATCAGCCGACCGACACTCCGGTCCACCCAGGCACGCACCAGGTCTGAACCGGATTGCCCTCCCGAGCACCAGCCCCGGACATCGAGAGCCACCAATGCACTAGCGGGCAGGGGCATCAGTCACAGCAGGGAGTGACGGAGGGGAAATAGGCCCCCCATTAGATGTAAGGGGTGAAATTCGCCAGGCGAGAGGGCAGCCCAAGACCCAACCTGACAGGTAGACAGAGACATACAGACACAGTCATACATTCCCTCCCTCTTACGCACATACACTCTCACGACACACCAAGACACCCAAGAAAGGACGCTGTACCCTCACTCTTACACCCTACACACACTCTATACTTCCAGGTCAAGGTACCGATGCCCCAGTAGAGCAACCAGCACCCAGACCCGGGAGATGAACCCCCTACCTTCTAGGATGGAGAGAAGCAGACCACCAAAGCCCCCACAGTGGCGAAGCAGCCCACCAGCCCAGGTCCCCGAACAGACTACCTGTTCCTCCTCCGGACCCCAACCCCTTATGGCCCATAGCGGACAAGGGTGTGAAAAGACCCCTAGCCTCCATCCTCCTGCTCAAGTATAGTGTTGATGCTTGTTATAATGTGCATTTAAAACCGAGGGGTGTGATGTGGGGAAGGCAGCCATACATCTCCCAACCCCCACCCCGGGCCCTCAGTGTCTATATGCGATGGGCAGTGGGCACCAGCACCAGAAGTGAAGATGATTTAACAGCTCCCCCTCTAGATGCCAAAAAGTGTGCCCACCCCAATGTCCCTTCATGTGTGTCTCATGAAAATGTGGGAGTCTCTAAGTTGTACAGTAAAATTGGGATCCAAGCTGCTACGGGATAGCGAAGATGGAAACCCCTCCTCGCACCCTAGTGACATTTCCCTATATGAGTGGTAAAGTGATGGAGCGGGTGGACAGAGTTTCGGGGATGGGGAGAGAAGGACTGGGAGACAAAATGCCTTCCCAGGAAGCCAGCCCCCCTACTGACTCCAATAGTCACCGCTGTTCACCAAGATCCACCAGGGGAAGGGAGGCCGTGGGAAATGCAACCCGGGGCCCACGGCTGCAGCACCACCAAGCCCCATTGATCCCAAAGCAATCCCCCAGTCCCATCCCAGAAGGAGAGCTATACCCACCCCAACATTCACCTTACTATGAGAACACAAGACACTAGACACCCAGGTTGAGTTCACCCCCCCCTCCTCCCTCACCCCCCCGACAGGAGATTACCTGTCGCTAAATAGCAACAGTGTCCCCGCCAGCAAAGGAGGCCCCCAGCGCCCCCTGCAGAATAAACGTCCCCTGCGGCCAAAACCTTGGCGACATGGCTACCCAGACGAGGAGCAAACCGATGCCCCGGGCGACCGGCCCACCAGGCCGACATTCACCACCCCCATTCCCTGGCCGATACACAGCCCTTTTGGAGTGACCACTGCTGTCCGATGGCTCAGCAAGCGACCAAACACAGCACCCCACCCACCCGCCCCGCACATCCATTACCCAGCCAGTCCACCGGCAAACGCCCAAACCCAGCACCCGCCAGCGCACAAAGACCAAGACCCAGGAGCCAAGTCCAGTCCCAAAAAGACTGAGGCCCAGAAACGCCGTCCCCTCTGCTACGACCACCATCCCGACACCCCAACAAGCAAACAAGGCGAGACGCCATACAGAAACCGGTGATGATAATCAGCCCAAAGAAAAAGAGAAGTGGTAGCACACGCCGGCCGGCCCCGACCACCACAAGCCGGTACCGGTAACGGAGACCCCACACCGGCCAACCCCCAGCCAGGACCACAGCCAGGGGGGGGAGTTTCAAACATGTTTCAAACAACTGGAACTGTGACAAACATGGCTGGAGAAAGACCCATGTTTATCTTGCCACCAGGTGCATTGATGTGGAACGTGATGGAAGAAAAAAATACTGTTCGAGATCTACAGCAAAGAGTAGCATTTTGCCCCACCAATTCATCATAACAACCATTACATGCTCTCTAAATGGTAACTATTTTATGGCAAGCATTTAAAATAAAAGTATTTTGTGTCCAACAATCACAAATATAAATGGCTGGGCTTTAGCTGTGTTGTGTTGTGTGTTTAGATGACTCTAAGATTTATTCCATTTTGCTTCTTTTGTTAAACAACATTTTAGATTTCAGACAAATTCAGTATAAAACAATTTACCTCAGCAAAAAGCAATTTTCAAATGACTAAAAGAAAAGGTATCCAAACCTGCCAGTGTTAAGTTCCTTAGTTGTTTGTGTTTTGAGTTTGTCATTTAACTTCCTTATTTAGTTTAAATTATCATTTTTAATTATCATTTTCTTATTTCTGTAATTCCCCTTCCTTGTCCTTAGATGTTCTTTGTTTCGAAGTTTTACCTTTTTTAATTTGGCTTCCCTGGTTTATCAGTCTTTGCTCCTCTTATATTTCTTATCCTTAGTTTAGTTTCTGGTTTCTTATTTAGGATTGTTTTCTGTTTGTTCCTTTCCTTTTGTCTCCCTGCCACTCTGCTCCTGACCCAGTTTTCACAGATCACCTTCACCTGCAACTGCTTCACCTAATTAGTCCTCAGCCTCTTCTCTGTCACTTCCTCCCTCCCTCCTCAGTATAAATACAGCTCTCATTCATTCTATACTCGCTGGTTCGTTGTCAAACTTTTCTGTCCTGTTCTCCTCGTCGCTACATTTTTTGGTCCTCTTGAGTTATGTAAGTTCTTGTTCCTTGTTTTTGTTGCAATTGAATCATTCTCGTTTTACTTGCTGCATTTGGGTCCTTTTAATACTGCAAATAAGCCAGGGTCTTTATCAACATTTGGCTTTTCTTTGTGAAATGAGGAGATATAAGTATTTAAAGAGCACCTCACCCCCAAATCAACTTTTTTTTGCTTAGAAACTGTATAAATGAGCGTCTAATAGTTCTGTATACATGTTTGGTAATTATTTTTGGTACTTTAGTAAAAATATTAATTTTATATAAAAAACCGACAGTGTGACTTCCACTTAAGGTTAAAACTCTACACTGCACTCGAATTTGAATTGGGGATTGCTGTTTAATCTGTGATTGCTGACATTAGCCAGTGAGGGCCAGTAAGACTCTGGTAGGGGGTCCTTTGTCCTTTGTTTCTACTCCCCTGTTGACTGATTTATTTTGCTGTGAATACGTCACATTGTTCGTTGCCCCGATTGGTCCTAGCGCTGTCCAAATGGGTGCAGAGACAGTTTGAAAGACAACCGTAAATTCCACCTCTTGGAGTTAGCGCTGTCTATGGGTCATGGTCAGCATGTGTGTGTGTGTGTGTTTATATATATAAACACACACACACATATATATATATATAATGAATTGCCAGGCTATTTGAGTTGTTGAACAGAGGAGATTTGTAAGGGTAAAGACAGACTTTTATACTTTTGGTCCTTTATAATGAACACTTATCTGGACTTTTTGTGTTTTCTCCTTAGATTCATGAAAAGCCAGAAGATTCAGTTTACAACAACTCCAATATCCAAGAACATGTTTATGGAAACCTCACAACAACAACAGACGTCTACTCTGTTTATATGTAAAATGGAGCATGCCACAGGCAGTTAATTCCTGTCAAACTTTACAATTTGATTTCTTGCTTAAATGTTTTGCTACAGTCTCCAGATGAAATTCTTTAATCTAACTCAGCTAAGGAATATATTTTTTAAGGGAAGCTAATGACGTATAAATGGTACACATTTTCCTTCATAGGATCCTTCGCGCTGGGAGCCCTGCCAGTTTAGCCATGGAGGTCGCTGCCATTGGGATCGCTTTTGTCGTGGTGCACAGGGCTCTGCACTGCAGCCTTATGGCTGTGCTGTGGATACCTTACCTGCCTAGATCATGGCGGTCCCTATGTTGACTATTCTGTGGCTGTGGGGTGGCTTCCAGTGTGGATGGATCTCCCAAATATTTTCTCACAGTGGTACCATTCTAGATGTTTTATTGTACACTGCTCAAAGAATAAAGGGAACACTCAACTCTAACTACTTTAATGATTTCAGTGACCTTTCCGTAATATGTATCGATTATGACCAATTACTCATTTTGGGGGATTTCAACATCCATACTGACAACCCCCAGGATAGATTAGCAAAAACATTAAGTGACACTCTTCATAACTTCGGCCTGACCCAGCATGTCAAACAACTAACACACAATCGAGGACACACTCTGGACTAAATTATCAGCAAAGGTTTAAATACACTCAACAAAAATATAAACGCAACACCTTTGTTTCTGCTCCCATTTTTCATGAGATGGACTTAAAGATCTAAAATTCATTCCAGATACACAATATTACCATTTCTCTCAAACATTGTTCACAAATCAGTCTAAATGTGTGATAGTGAGCACTTCTGCTTTGCTGAGATAATCCATCCCACCTCACAGGTGTGCCACATCAAGATGCTGATCTGACATCATGATTAGTGCACAGGTGTACCTTATACTGCCCACAATAAAAGGCCACCCTGGAATGTGCAGTTTTGTCTCACAGCAAAATGCCACAGATGCCACAAGCATTGAGGGACCGTGCAATTGGCATGCTGACAGCAGGAATGTCAACCAGATCTGTTGCTCGTGCATTGAATGTTCATTTCTCCACCATAAGCCGTCTCCAAAGGCGTTTCAGAGAATATGGCAGTACATCCAACCGGCCTCACAACCGCAGACCATGTGTAACCACACCAGCCCAGGACCTCCACATCCAGCAGGTTCACCTCCAAGATCGTCTGAGACCAGCCACTCAGACAGCTGCTGAAACAATTGGTTTGCATAACCAAACAATTTCTGCACAAACTGTCAAAAACCGTCTCAGGGAAGCTCAACTGCATGCTCGTCGTCCTCATCGGGGTCTTGACCTGACTCCAGCTCGTCGCCGTAACAGACTTGAGTGGGCAAATGCTCACATTCGATAGCGTCTGGCACGTTGGAGAGGTGTTCTCTTCACGGATGAATCTCGGTTTACATTGTTCAGGGCAGATGGCAGACAGCGTGTGTGGCGTCGTGTGAGTGAGCGCTTTGCTGATGTCAATGTTGTGGATCGAGTGGCCCATGGTGGTGGTGGGGTTATGGTATGGGCAGGCATCTGTTATGGACGAAGAACACAGGTGCATTTTATTGATGGCATTTTGAATGCACAGAGATACCGTGATGAGATCCTGAGGCCCATTGTTGTGCCATACATCCATGAACATCACCTCATGTTTCAGAAAAGATAATGCATGGCCCCATGTTGCAAGGATCTGTACACAATTCTTGGAAGCTGAAAATGTCCCAGTTCTTTCATGGCCAGCATACTCACCGGACATGTCACCCATTGAGCATGTTTGGGATGTGCTTGACCGGCGTATACGACAGCGTGTACCAGTTCCCACTAATATCCAACAACTTCGCACAGTCATTGAAGAGGAGTGTACCAACATTCCACAGGCCACAATTGACAATCTGATAAACTCTATGCGAAGAAGATGTGTTGCACTGCATGAGGCAAATGATGGTCACACCAGATACTGACCGGTTCTGAGTCCCCAGACCCCCAATAAAGCAAAAAACTGCACATTCCAGGGTGGCCTTTTATTGTGGGCAGTATAAGGTACACCTGTGCACTAATCATGATGTCAGATCAGCATCTTGATGTGGCACACCTGTGAGGTGGGATGGATTATCTCAGCAAAGCAGAAGTGCTCACTATCACACATTTAGACTGATTTGTGAACAATGTTTGAGAGAAATGCTAATATTGTGTATCTGGAATGAATTTTAGATCTTTAAGTCCATCACATGAAAAATGGGAGCAGAAACAAAGGTGTTGCGTTTATACGAGGAGTTGCAAAAGGGGAGGCGGAACTGCTTTTATTAGTTCATCAACGCTTCCTGCCAAACCTGTTTTATTTGATAATTTTAGTACTTTTGAATATAATGCAACTGTTTTTAGCACTCCTCAGATTTTATGTGTCACAGTTTACAGGCCTCCTAAAAAGAGTGCACTTTTTATTCAAGAATTTTCAGAGTTTTTATCAATTTTGTACAACTCCTTTGAAAGGATCATTTTAGCTGGTGATTTTAATCTACACATGGATAACCTTTTAGACCCTTTATCAACATAATTTTTAAATATTTTGAATTATATGGATTTTAGTCAGCATGTCATGCAGCCAACTCACAACAGAGGACACACCCTGGACTTGGTCATCACGCATGGCCTGTCCACCCGTGTGTCCTCTGTTGTTGACTTGGCTGTCTCTGACCATTACTGCGTGTTTTTTAACATCACCAGTTTTATCCAGCAGGAGACCTCTGTGAGAACTGTCAGGAAGCGCCATCTAACCCCTGAAGTGGCTGCAGGTTTTCTAGAAGTTTTCCAAAAGTTTCCTCCTACTCTCTTACCTGCCCCCTGTGATTTTATCGTCAGTGATTTTAACAGAAGACTTCAGTCCGCTCTTGACCTGCTAGCTCCACTTAGAGTGAAACGCTCACATTCAAAACTTGCAGCGCCATGGAGAAATAACAATCTTAAAAAACTAAAAAGGGACTGCAGGGCGGCAGAGAGAAAATGGAGAAAAAATAAAACCACGATAAACCATCAATTATACACAGAACTTCTCAAATCCTATAATAATGCTGTAAGAAATTCAAGAAATGCTTACTTTGCAAAAATCATATCAGACAATAAAAATAATCCTAAAATCCTTTTTTCCACCATTGATAAACTTTTTAACAGAGCTACTAATGCATTTCAGAAAACCCCCTCAAACACTCTTTGTGAGGAGTTTGCAGACCACTTCAGAGGGAAGGTAGACACCATCAGATGTAATATTTTATCTTCTCAGTGTAACATGGTTTTAGACAAATCTGAATGTGTGTCTCTACCAGAGGAAACGCTGGACAGTTTTGTCCTGGTAGAAGCTGGGACTCTTGATAAAGTTTTCTCCTCAGTGAGGCCCACCACATGTGTTTTGGACCCGATTCCCACTTCATTTTTTAAGCCATTTTATGAATCTTTTAGGGATGAGATTTTAACCGTGATGAATTGCTCCCTTCAGACGGGGGTCTTTCCTGCCGCCTTTAAAGGGGCGGAAGTGAAGCCCCTGCTGAAGAAGAGCAATTTAGATTTTAATGATTTTAATAATTTTAGACCAGTATCTAACTTACCATTTTTAAGCAAGGTTTTAGAAAAGCTAGTTTTAATTCAACTTAATGATTTTATTAATGAGCACAATGTCCTGGAGAAATTTCAGTCTGGTTTTAGGGTGAACCACAGCACAGAGACGGCCCTTCTGAAGATTTTAAATGATTTTAGAATAAATTATGACGCTCAGAAGGTGACAGTGTTGGTTCTACTGGATCTAAGCGCTGCCTTCGATACAGTGGATCACACTATTCTTTTAACCCGTTTAAAACAGATCGGCCTCTCTGGTGCTGTTCACAAATGGTTCACATCCTATCTCACAGACAGGACTTTTATGGTAAGTTTAGATACCTGCTCCTCTAGGGTCCATAGGATTACATGTGGTGTGCCCCAGGGTTCAATTTTAGGCCCAGTGCTTTTTAACCTTTATATGCTCCCTCTTGGCAGCGTCATCAGGAGACATGGAGTTAACTTTCACAGTTATGCTGATGATACACAGTTATACATCTCCATGTCTCCCGATGACACACGGCCAATGGATGCACTTTTTAACTGCATTTTAGACATTAAATCCTGGATGGCAGAAAACTTTCTCCAGCTCAACCAGGACAAAACTGAAGTTTTAGTCATCGGTCCTGAGGCTCAGAGAGAGAAACTTTTACCAAAACTACAATCACTGTCTTTTAATCCCTCTTTACAAGTGAAGAACCTGGGCGTGATTTTTGACTCTGAGCTGACTTTTATTCCTCACATAAAAAATATCACTAAAATAGGTTTTTATCAACTTAAGAACATCGCCAGAGTCCGCCCCATTCTGTCTCGGGCCAATACGGAGACACTGATGCATGCTTTTATCTCCAGTAGAATTGATTACTGTAATGCCCTGCTTTCTGGTCTTCCCAAAAAGAGTATATCAGGTTTACAACTACTACAAAATTCAGCAGCACGTGTCCTGACGAAGAACAGGAGGCGGGAGCACATTACACCGGTCCTAAAATCATTGCATTGGCTCCCCGTACATTTCAGGATCGACTTTAAGGTTCTTTTAATGGTTTTTAAGTGTCTTAATGGTCTTGGTCCTTCTTATCTCTCTGAACTGCTTTTACCATATAAACCTTCGCGGTCTCTGCGCTCCTCTGGCAGCCGTCTCCTTGTCACCCCAAAAGTCAGGACACACAAGCATGGCGAGGCGTCTTTCCAGTTTTATGGCCCTCACCTCTGGAACAGGCTGCCAGAGGACCTCCGGGCTGCAGAGAACATTCATGTTTTTAAGAGCAGGCTCAAGACTCACCTTTTTAGCTTAGCTTTTAACTGATTATTATCTATCACTGTTTGTTTAATTGCTTTGGATGTTTTATATGATTATATTTTTATCAGTTTTACTTTTCAATCTTAGCACATTAATTTACCGTTTCTTTTTATACTTTAATTTATCTTAATCCCCGTTCCAGTGTTTCCTCTGTGGGAGCCCTCTGCCCCGGGAGCAGTGGTCGGCTGGGTGCTCTCCAGGTGGAGCTTGGGTGGAGGTGGGGGTCTTGGCCTTGCCTCCACTGGGTGCCCTGTGTCAGTGCCTCGGCTGCTGCTGTTAATCTACTGCTGCCGGGGCAGATGGCTCCTCTGATGGCGTTTCCTTGCATGGTTCATCTGCACTCGGCCCAATGTCCTTTTTTACTTTTTCTTTTAACAGTGTGTGTGCATGGGAGATGGGTTGGGGGGAGGGGGGTATAACTGTGACCATGCTTTTAAATCTGTGGGGGAGGGAAGGGAAGGTGGTTTTATGTGGGGTCATTTTAATCTGTAAAGCACTTTGTGATGCAACTTCTTGTATGAAAAGCGCTTCATAAATAAAGTTTGATTTGATTTGATATTTTTGTTGAGTGTATATCTGATATCTCTGTAATTGATATTGCATCATCTGACCATTTCTGTGTTTTCTTTGAAAGTACCATCTCTGCTAAAATATCTAGCCACAGTGAGACAACTGTAAAAAAGTTTTCTCAGGGACAGTTCAGTTAAAACCTTTAAACCTATTTACCCTCCCACCACATCCTCCTCATCTCCCAACTCCAACACAGTAAATAAGCTGGTAGATAATTTCCTCGTGAAAATCACAGAAATCATTGATTCCATTGCTCAGAATAAAGTAAAAATAGCCTCAGGTAGAAAGAAGTCTCCGTGGACAAGCGATCCACTGGTACGTAGTGAAAAAAGGGAGTGTCAACGACCTGGGAGAAAATGGCGGAAAACTCGAGTCCAGGTTCACTGTGAGATCTACAAAGAGATTAGATATCAGTTAACTTTAAAAGATGCAAGGCAAACTCTTCTCTGAAATCAATAACAGAAACATTAATAATGCTCAGACTCTGTTTGCAACAGTGGAAAGACTAACTAATCCTCCAGTGACAGTAGCCCCTGAACTAAACTTGACCAGGGCCTGCAATTATTTTGCCAGCTTTTTCACTGAAAGGATTCTAACAATTAGACGGTCTGTCTGTACCGCGGCAGAAGAAATCATTAACCAGTTAAGCTCCTCCTCCTGCTGTCTTGATATTCTACCCACAGCTTTCCTTAAGTTTTCCCTGTCATTGGGTCTGATCTGACTCAAGTAGTGAACTCATCCCTCCTGTCAGGTGTCTTCACCCAGGCTTTAAAAACAGCAGTTATTAAACCACTGCTAAAAAAGAATAATCTGCACAACATGTTAATGCCCCCTCCCTGGGCTGCCACCTTATCGCGGTGGAGGGGTTTGAGTGTCCCAATGATCCTAGGAGCTATGTTGTCGGGGGCTTTTGCTCCTGGTAGGGTCACCCATGGCAATTTGGTTCTAGGTGAGGGATCAGACAAAGTGCAGCCCAAAAGACCCCTATGATGAACAAGACAGATGGACTCAGTGTTCCCTCGCCCGGACGTGGGTCACTGGGGCCCCCCAACTGGAGCCAGGCCTGGAGGTGGGGCACATTGGCGAGCGCCTGGTGGCCGGGCCTTTACCCATGGGGCCCGGTCGGGCTTAGCCCGAAGAGGTAACATGGGCCCCCCTTCCCATGAGCTCACCACCTGTGGGAGGGGCCATAGGGGTCGGGTGCTGTGCAGGATGGGCGGCGGCCAAAGGCGGGGACCTTGGCGGTCCGATTCTCGGCTGCAGAAGCTGGCTCTCGGGACGTGGAACGTCACCTCTCTGGTGGGGAAGGAGCCGGAGCTGGTGTGCGAGGTTGAGAGGTTCCAACTGGACATCGTCGGACTCACCTTGTCGTACGGCTCTGGCTCTGGAACCTGTCTCCTCGAGAGGGGTTGGACTCTCTTCCACTCTGGAGTTGCCCCTGCTGAGAGGCGCCGAGCTGGGGTGGGCATACTTGTTGCCCCCCATCTCGGCACCTGTACGTTGGGGTTTACCCCGGTGAACGAGAGGGTAGCCTCCCTCCGCCTTTGGGTGGGGGGACGGGTCCTGACTGTTGTTTGTGCTTACGCGCCGAACAGCAGATTAGATTACCCACCCTTCTTGGAGTCTTTGGAGGGGGTGCTGAAGAGTGCTCCTCCTGGGGACTCCCTTGTTCTGCTGGGGGACTTCAACGCTCACGTGGGCAATGACAGTGAGACCTGGAGGGGTGTGGTTGGGCGGAATGGCCCCCCCGATCTGAACCCGAGTGGTGTCTTGTTATTGGACTTCTGTGCTCGTCATGGATTGTCCATAACAAACACCATGTTCAAGCATAAAGGTGTCCATATGTGCACTTGGCACCAGGACACCTTAGCTCAATGATCGACTTGGTTGTCGTCTCATCTGATCTGCGGCCGCATGTTTTGGACACTCGGGTGAAGAGAGGGGCTGAGCTGTCCACTGACCACTACCTGGTGGTGAGTCGGCTCCGATGGTGGGGGAGGACGCCAGACGGACCTGGAAGGCCCAAACGTGTTGTGAGGGTCTGCTGGGAACGTCTGGCAGAGTCTCCTGTCAGAAGGAGCTTTAACTCACACCTCCGGCAGAACTTTGAACACGTCCCGGGGGAGGCGGGGGACATTGAGTCCGAGTGGACCATGTTCCGCGCCTCCATTGCCGAGGCGGCTGACCGAAGCTGTGGCCGCAAGGTGGTGCGGCAACCCCCGAACCCGCTGGTGGACACCGGCGGTAAGGGATGCTGTCAGGCTGAAGAAGGAGTCCTACCGGGTCCTTTTGGCTTGTGGGACCCCTGAAGCAGCTCATAGGTACTGACAGGCCAAGCGGGATGCGGCCCGGATGGTTGCTGAGGCAAAAACTCGGACGTGGGAGGAGTTTGGAGAGGCCATGGAAAACGACTTCCGTACGGCTTCGAAGCGGTTCTGGTCCACCATCCGGCGTCTCAGGGGGGGAAAGCGGTCTGCCACCAACACTGTTTACAGTGGGGATGGTGTGCTGCTGACCTCGACGCGGGACGTTTTGGGTCGGTGGATGGAATACTTCGAAGACCTCCTCAATCCCACCTGCACGCCTTCCAATCTGGAAGCAGGGTTTGGGGACTTGGGGTCGGTCTCTCCAATCTCTGGTGCTGAGGTCACCGAGGTCGTTAAAAATCAGAGACCTGTCATCTGCAGAAATACTCAGATGACTCTGCAATTGTCGGGTGTATCAGAGATGGACAAGAAGCTGAATACAGAGAGCTGGTGGACCACTTTGTGACATGGTGTGGAAACAATCGTCTCACCTTGAATGTGAACAAAACAAAGGAGATGATTGTAGATTTCAGAAGAAACAGGGATAAGTCAAACACTGTTTCCATCATGGGAGAAGAAGTGGAGGTGGTTAAGGAGTATAAATACCTCGGAGTTCACCTTGACAACAGACTGGACTGGAGGCGCAACAGTGAAGCCGTCTACAAGAAGGGACAGAGCAGACTGTACTTCTTGAGGAAGCTTAGGTCCTTCAAGGTTTGCAGCAAGATGCTGCAGATCTTCTACAAGTCTGTTGTGGAGAGTGTAATCTCTTCAGCCGTCATCTTTTGGGGTAGCAGCATCAGAGCCAGGGATTTAAAAAGGCTAAACAACCTGATAAAGAAGGCGGGTTCTGTTCTTGGGACAACTGTGGAAAATCTGGAGATGATAATGCAAAGAAGGATTCTTCATAAAATCAAAAAGATTATGGACAACCCTGAGCATCCTCTTCATGAGACAGTCACACAACAACAGAGCATCTTCAGTCGGAGGCTTCTTCAGTTTCGCTGCAATACAGACCGCTACAGGAAATCCTTCCTGCCCACAGCCATCATTATCTACAACAACTCCTTAAAGAATTGATTATATGAGCTATACCAACACTTAATTTCCCTCTGGGATCAATAAAGTATTTTTGAATTTGAATTTGAATTTGAATTGAAAAAGCTCCTCAGTGGCAGGGCTCCGGGGGTGGATGAGATTCGACCGGAGTTCCTCAAGGCTCTGGATGTTGTGGGGCTGTGTTGGTTAACGCGGATCTGCAATATTGCGTGGACATCGGGGGCAGTTCCCTTGGATTGGCAGACCGGGGTGGTGGTCCCCCTGTTTAAAAAGGGGGAGCCCAGGGTGTGTTCCAACTAAAGCGGGATCACACTTCTGAGCCTCCCTGGTAAGGTCTATTCAGGGGTTCTGGAGAGGAGGGTCCGACGGACAGTCTAACCTCGGATCCAGGAGGAACATTGCGGTTTTCGTCCTGGCCGTGGAACACTGGACCAGCTCTACACCCTCAGCAGGGTCCTGGAGGGTGCGTGGGAGTTCGCCCAACCGGTCTACATGTGTTTGGTGGACTTGGAGAAGGCCTTCGACCGTGTCCCTCGGGGGGCCCTATGGGGGGTGCTCCGGGAGTATGGGGTACCGGGCCCCTTGATACGGGCTGTTAGGTCCCTGTACGACCGGTGCCAGAGTTTGGTTCGCATTGCCGGCAGTAAGTCGGGCTTGTTTCCGGTGAGAGTTGGACTCCGCCAAGGTTGCCCTTTGTCACCGATCCTGTTCCTAACTTTTATGGACAGGATCTCTAGGCGCAGCCAAGGCGTTGAGGGGATCCGTTTTGGTGGCCTCAGGATCGGGTCTCTGCTTTTTGCAGATGACGTGGTCCTGTTAGCTTCATCGAAACATGATCTACAGCTTTCGCTGGAGCGGTTCGCAGCCGAGTGTGAAGCGGCTGGGATGAGAATCAGCACCTCCAAATCCGAGGCCATGGTCTTGAGCCGGAAAAGGGTGGGGTGCTGAAGAGATATAAATTCTGTTAATGTTGTATGAGGGTCTAATTTTGTAGTGCATGTGGAAACACTTAGAAACCGTGAATAATCAAGAGGAATGTGGCACATCCTGTGTGCCTTTTGGTGAAGAAGCTGTGACCATTCTGTGAAGGAAGATCTATGTGGGAGAAGTTTCTTTTTAACTTGTTTCAAATAAAAACCTTATGCTGAGATAAAGCTGTGCTCAGTTACTAGAACTGGGTCCAGTGAACGACTTCTCACTGTTAAAATATATAATTGTTGTTTGTTGTTCTTATTGCTCCTTTTTACAGAAATGAACGAGCACGCGGGAAGGTGAAATGAGAGCTCAGAGAGAGCCCAGGGTCATAAATTAAATGTGTGTCTGTTCCTTTAAAATAGGCTTTAAATTAGAGTGAAAACACCTTCTCAACAGTGCCTTCTCCGGGTCGGGGATGGGGTCCTTCCCCAAGTGGAGGAGTTTAAGTATCTGGGGGTCTTGTTCACGAATGAGGGAAAAATTGCGAGAGATCGATAGACGGATTGGTGGGGCATCTGCAGTTATGCGGGCGCTTTACCGGTCTGTCGTGGTGAAGAGAGAGCTGAGCCGAAAGGCAAAGCTCTCGATTTACCGGTCGATCTACGTTCCTACCCTCATCTATGGTCACGAACTCTGGGTGGTGACAGAAAGAACGAGATCACGGATACAAGCGGCTGAAATTAGTTTCCTCCGCAGAGTGTCTGGGCTCTCCCTTAGAGATAGGGTGAGAAGCTCAGTCATCCGGAGGGGGCTCAGAGTAGAGCCGCTGCTTCTCCACATCGAGAGGAGTCAGTTGAGGTGGCTCGGGCATCTGGTCAGAATGCATCCTGGACGCCTCCCTGGTGAGGTGTTTCAGGCACATCTCACCGGGAGGAGGCCCAGGGGAAGGCCCAGGACACGCTGGAGGGACTATGTTTCTCGGCTGGCCTGGGAGCGCCTTGGGGTTCCTCCCGAGGACCTGGAACAAGTGGCTGGGGAGAGGGAAGTCTGGGTCTCTTTGCTTAGGCTGCTGCCCCCGCGACCCGAAACCCGGATATGCAGAAGAAAATGGATGGATGGATGGAACATGTTAATGGAGAACTAAAGGCAAATTTCTAATCTTCCATTCATCAGTAAGATTAATGAAAAAGCTGTGTTTCAACAGTTAAATAGCTTCATAACAATGACCAACTGCTTTGATATTTTCAGTCTGGTTTCCTAGCTCGCCACAGCACTGAGACTCCCCCCGTCAAAGTTTTCAATGACATTTGCATAAATACAGACTGTGGTAGAACCACAGTGCTGGTACTTTTGGACCTCAGTGCAGCATTTGACACTGTTGATCATGATATATTTTTGGAACGACTGGAGAGCTGGGTCAGACTCTCTGGTAAGTACTTAGCTGGTTCGAGTTTTACTTAAAGAACAGGGACTTCTTTGTTTCAATTAGAAACTTTTCATCAGAACGAACAGAAATCACTTATGCCCCAGGGCTCCATCCTAGGGCCCCTCTTATTTAATATCTACATACTCCCACTAGCCCAGATTATAACACCCAATAAGATTAGCTACCATAACTATGCAGATGATACTCATCTTGACATTATGATGTCACCAGGTGACTTTGAACCAATCCAAAAACCCTAAGTAAATGCATCGAGCAAATCAATGGACGGATGTGCCATAACTTTCTCCAGCTGAACAGAAACAAAACAGAAGTATTTATTTTTGGACCTAAAGAGGAACGATCAAGAGTCAGCACATAACTTCAGTTAATACAACTAGAAACTACTGATCAGGCCCGAAATCTAGGTGTAGTAATGGACTCAGACCTGAACCTCCAGGGTCACATGAAGGCAATAACAAGGTCATCCTTCTATCATCTGAAGAACATTTCTAGGATTAAAGGACTGATGTCACAACAGGACCTTGAAAAACTCAACCATGCATTTATCTTTAATCGGATTGATTACTGCAACGGCGTCCTCACAGGTCTGCCTAAAAAGTAAATTAGAAAGCTGCAGCTGATCCAGAACACTGCAGCTCGTGTCCTCACTAGAACCAGGAAAGTTGAGATCATCACCCCAGTACTAAAGTCCTTACACTGGCTCCCTGTAGCTCAGAGAATAGACTAAAAAATACTTCTACTGGTTTATAAATAATTGAATGGCTTAGCACGAAAATATGTTGAAGATTTACTTTTACTATACCAAACCCCCAGACCACTCAGGTCCTCTAATTCCAGTCTACTAAGCATCCCTAGAATCAGAAACAAACGTGGAGAAGCAGCTTTCAATTTCTATGCTCCCCTAATCTGGAACAAATTTCCAGACAACTGCAAAGCTGCTGAAACACTGAGTTCTTTTAAATCAAAACTAAAAACTCATCTGTTTAGAGCAGCCTTTGAGTAATGTTTTCATTTATCATATGTTTTGTGTGTTTATTGCTGTTTTTACTTTATATGCTTTATCTGTGTTCGACTGCTATTTTTATTTTACCCCCTAATCATGTAAAGCACCTATAATTACCTTGTTGTTGAAAGTGTACTATAAAAATAAAATTTGCCTTATCAAATGCTTGATTTCCTTCAAAAGAGTACTGTCTAATTACATAATTAAGGATTTCGCCTACAAGTTAAAATGTATAAGGGGAGGCTGGACAACCTTGTTGTGCACCTTTTATTAATGTTAAATCGACTGGATGTGCCATATAAAAGTTTTATTGTGCTATTATCTTTGTAAAGTGTCTTAAAAGCTTGGATGAAAAAACTGCCAAAGTTCAAGAAGGATAAAGTATCAAATAAATGAATGACTAACTGTATCAAAAGCTTTTTGATAATCTGAAAAGACAATGACAGGGTCACCAAGGAACAAGATCTTTGTAATAGATTAGGTCCAGTACTAAACTAATATCAGAGATATTGCGTTTGGGCATAAAACCATTTTGAGATTGATGAATGATGTCCTGTAAACCATTTTTGAATCTTTTAGCTAAGATAGATGCTAATATTTTGTAGTCATTATTTAATAATGTGATGCCACACCAATTATCTATTTATCCTTATATGTGTGTGTGTGTGTGTGTATGTATATATGTATATATATATATATATATATATATATATATATATATATATATATATATATATATATATATATATATATATATATATATATATATACACACACACACATTATATATATATATAATGTTGTGACACCAAAGGTGTCAAGTAACGAAGTGCAAATACTTCGTTACCTTACTTAAGTAGAAATTTTGAGTATTTATACTTTACTGAAGTAATTTTCTATGGGCCTACTTTTTACTTCTACTCCTTACATTTTTACGCAATCATCTGTACTTTCTACACCTTACATTTTAAAAATAGCCTTGTTACTCCTGCTTAATTAAGTGTTTCATTAAGAAGACATACAAAAAACGATCTAAAAATACGGCAATTGGATAGAATTTGACAGCGGTTTGATCATTATTTTAAACATCTACCACTCGGACACCCCGCTTGTATGCAATCCATTGCGTACTGTGCACACAGGGGTCCCATTAACCGAATATTTTCCATATTAGTCCGGGTTTTTTGTTTGTTTTTTTTACAACGGTGACAGAAAATCCAAAGGCCACTTGTCATTTTGACAGATTATAATTCATACCCTGAGCATTGGTGCAGACGCGCAGACATTTTTAGATTTGAGTTGAAGCGCGGAGTACAAGTAACTGAATCAATAAATTTATAATAAGAAGATTTCCATGAAGCCATCTGAGCATCATCTCAGACCGGGAGGCTTTGGAACATGACTGTTACCGGTGCGGCTGGTTAAAGACGCACTTCAAAGAGCCCATTGTTGTGCCAAACACCCGTACAAAAGAACGCATGCTCCGACATTTTCTGCTGCTGAAGCGATATGAAGCTGGGTTCAGAGAGTCTTTCCGACTTCTGATCACTTGAATCAGAGAAATGTTCCCTGATTTCAAAACTTTGGCTGAAGTGCAACTTTTAGTCCCAGTCTCGTGTGCGTCAGCACGGATTCAGCCTCATGTTCCCAACATGAGGTTTGTGTGCCCCAAGGGGGTCATTAGAGATTGCAGGGGTCTGCACAATCTTGTCCGTGCTAAGGTTGTAAGACTTTTGGTGAAACTATTCATAATTTATATTTATATATATATATATATATACTTATTAATGCTAAGTAGTCCACATATGGTATGGTATGTGTGTCTGTGTGTGAGTGTGTTTGTGTGTGTAGCTTAATTTGTAATATTATTTATACCTTTATTTTTGTTATAAAATACAGCAAGAAAGTGTCACTCAGTGCGTGAAGTAAAAAAACTGGTTAGAACCAGCTGACAAAAAAAAAAAAAAAACTAAGATGGCCGACAGAGAGAGGGAGAGTGTGTAGCTAATTAATTTGTAATATGGTTTTATACCACTACTTCCTTTTTTTTAATGAAATACAGAAAAAGAGTGGCAGACACATGAAGTAAAAAAAAAACTGGTTAGCGGCAGCTGACGGTTTAAAAAAGAAAAAAAGAATCTCCAACAGGCAGAGACGCGAGTCGCATTCTACCAAGCAGCACCACGTCTGAACAAACCCACGTTTACCAAAACTCTACGGGTAATTAGGTAAGTAGTACTACAGTAAAAAACACACCTGAACAAACGCGGGACTGAGGGAAAGAGAGAGGGAAAGAGAGAGAGCGCGCTGTTCGCTTCTCTTCTTTTCTCGTCTCAGTGTTGTATGTGTGTGTGTGTGTGTGTGTAGTAGAGCGGCGCTGTGACTAGCCTATCACAGAACGCAGACACAGCACAGTCAGCTACGCAATGAGAATTTTTATTCAATCAGAGCACAGATATTGAGTCGTATTATTGTATGATACTCGTACTCGGCAAAAGTGCTTTATCCGTACCGGATGCTCGTTTCAGCTGAGTATCCGGCTCAACTCTAGTCGAAATACTAAATTAGATCAACATAATTGGTACGCCCGTGTAAGGCCGTTAACGTCAACATAAAGTCTAAATATTATATTAGATAAATCAAGGTGACCGATCCATAAAATAGAATAATTTCTCCATGAAGTTATTGATTTCTAATTCAGCAAATGGTTTAATGAAACATTGCTTCTTCCACATCATGTTTTTCTTTACTTCTGCTTTGCATTGTGAATTGGTGGTTTGAAAACAAACCAGAAAGTGCTGATTAGTCTTAACTAACCACAATTAGTTAAAACTAATTTAGCTTAATTCCCAAAGCTTTAAGCAAACATATTCATTCTGAACTGTGACATTATCAATTACTTGGTTATTGTTTCTATTTCTGTGCATATTTATCCCTTTAACTGTTTACTTGTGGGTGTTAGTTTTATTATAATTATTCTTTTCTTAGTGGTTTAGTTGTGTGTTACGAGTTTGAGTTTGTTGATTAAAGCATGTTAACTAAAAGTTGAATTATTTTGTAATAAACTCTTGTATTTTGGAAAACCGTTGTTATTTCACCTACATGTTTAGTAACTTGCTGTTCAAAGAATGCCAAGAACTTATTCCTGAATCTATTGTTGAATTATCTCAGCCTTATCAGGCAGGTAATCATGAACATAAACTGAGACTGAACAATTTGGCTATTGATATTCCTGGAGTCCAGGTGGTGCCCCCAAATTTGGTAATTTTTACATAAAATTATTAATCTTAATAATTGTCCAAAGCAATTATTCATAATTATTCATAGACAAAACCTACCTATCTGTGGCACAACATATATATTTCAGAAAAGATTAATTTGATAAAAATTGTTTTATGATCAGTTAATACTGCAAGACAAATTTTTACCTTCGTTACTTGGTTCTGTAATTCCTCTGAAATTAGCCAGAAGACATTTATGGACTGAGCTGTGAGTTTTATCACTCCAGTTGTATTCCCTGTCAGTGGGGTGATAATGTCTCCATATATTCAATACATTTAGATGGTTGGAGAAGTCCATAAGAAGATTCTGCCCAGTTCTTGATCTTGGGGGCATTACTATCTAACCGGTTAGACCAAACTCAACTAAAATCTCTTCCTAGAATTATCTATACTGATCGAAATCTTGCACAAAAAATAGTTAGTGTCTTTAAGTTCTTTCAGAAAAATAAGGTTTCAAGAATCTGAATTATATCCATAAATATTTCCCAGCGAATTAGTGCATGACTGAAAATCAACCACTAAAAAAATTCAAAGCCCTTTTTTATGAGATTTAAAATCTAAAATTTTACTTTTAAAATTGTCTTTCAAAATAGCTACTCCAGCAGATTTGTTAGACCCATGTGCTTGTCAGGAAGCCATCTACTTCCTCCTTATCCACCTGTACTACTCCTCACCTGCTCAATCATTGCCTGAACCTCCATATTTAAGAAGCCCTCACTCACCTCCTCCTTGTTCGGTCATCTGGTCCGCTAGTTTAGAACTCCTTCCTCAGCATTGACTCCACGTCAGTCGAGGTCGTTTCTGATCAATCCTGTCTGCTCTATGCCTACCTGATCCGACCAGCACTTCTCCTTCCCTTTCCAGGTTCAGCACCTGTTAGCTTGCCATCCTGTCTGAATAAAATCATCAGAACTGCTCTAAGTCTCTGCGTAGATCAGACAGGATTACCGAACCTTCAGCAGACCTGGAGGCCCTCAGAGCCGAAGTCATTGGGCTCCGCACCACAGTGAAGCGACTCCATTCCAGGGAGGAATCCCTCTCTGAGGCCCATATTCGCCTGGCTGGCCTGGTCCAGAGCAGTTCGGCTCCCGGTTTCTGCATGCCTGAAAAGTGGAACGGGGAGGATGGCAAACCTGATGGACTTAGCGGTATTAGACATGCTTTTTGAATGTCAGCCCTCTACCTACTCTACCACCGCCTCCTGGGTTGTGCTCCGTATGTCACTGCTCACCAGCAAGTCTCAAGAGAAAGCAGCCACTCTTTATTACCAGCAATCGCCCATCTGCAATGACTACCCCCGCTTTGTCACAGAGCTACGTAACACCTTTGTGCCCCCCTCGAGCGACATAGAAGTGGAAGTCCGACTCCTTCATCTGTGGCAGCATACCAGCCAGTCCACAAATACGCAGCGGATTTTCGCACCCTGGCTGTTTAATTCTCCTGGGGAGACTCAACCCTATGCGCCTTATTCCTGGAAGGCCTGGAGGAGTACATCCGAGATGAGATGGTGGCGAAAGAATCACCTTGGACTCTGGACGCTGCCATCCAGTTGGCTTTGGATATCGATTGGCGCGTCCTGAGCCGAACTTCCCCACCCTGCCGCTCCCAGCCACCACAACAGCACTTTCTTCCCCGGCTGGCTGAGACTCGCTCTACCCCCCCCCACCGAGACTATACTCCCCTGGAGGAACCCATGCAATTGGGTCATCTGTTGCTGGAAGAGAGACAGAGGCGCCACTGTGAGGGGCTCTCCACCAACTGCGAGATGAAGGGACACGGTTGCTTCACCTGCCCAATCCGGCCAGGAAACGATCAACCCAGGTGACTCTGGGGGGAACCTCGCCTGGTTCAGATCAATTCTCACCATTCAACCTTCCTGTTCAACTAAGCCATGTCGATACTATCCATCATACCTGCTCGGCCCTTCTGGACACGGGGGCCGCCGACAACTTCATTTCATCTGAGCTGATCTCCAAGCTCCGCATTCCGCTGGAGGAATTGGACCATCCCATCTTCATCTCTTCGGTTGACGTCTGTCCTCTCCAACCCTCACCCATCCGTCATCGCACCTCTGGCATCCGGATAACGATCAGGAAACATCAGGAGACCCTTCATTTTCTGGTGATGTTCTCCCACACCACCCCTCTCATCCTTTGGCTGCCATGGTTCCAACTCCATTACCCGCATATCTCCTGGAGCTCCCGTCGTATCTCACAGTGGGGAACCAACTGCCTCTCTCATTGTCTACACACCGTCTCAGATGAGGATTCTACGGTTTCTGGACCTTTTTCCAATGTCCGGGCAGTCTCTCTTCCACCTTACAGGGATAATGACATGGCTATTATGACACCCCCTCATCAACACCTTTCTGGACTTTCTTTCTCATGCCACCATCTTCACTCCTCATCTGCATTAGGGAGGTTGACGAGTGGAAGACAGATTTCAGTACCCCCAGCGGCCAACTGGGAATATCTGGTCGTGCCCTTTGGCCTCTGCAACAGCCCCGCAGTGTTTCAGCGCTTCCTTAACAACGTGCTCCACAACATGCTTGGACTTTGGGCTTTTGTATTTCTTGATGAAATCCTTATTTATTCCTCATCAGAAGATGACCACGTCCAACATGTCCGGGCCGTACTCCAGAGGCTGCAGCAACACTGTTTTGCAAGCTGGAAAAGTGCGTCTTCCATCTGTCTTCTACTACCTTCCTCAGATACGTCATCTCTGATCAAGGCATCACCATGGACCCTCAAAAGGTTGCTGCAGTTGCTAACTGGCCCCAACCCTCCACTCTTATGGTGCGTTCACACCAAACGCGTTTGAAGCGTCAAGGGCATCAGGTTTACATGTAAAGTCAATGGAGAAGCGCATTGATGCGCGTCAGGGGGTCCCGCATTAAATCAGAAACAGATTTGCGGCACGAAAAGGCTTTTCTGCCTCATTCGCGCTTCATATTTGCGTGAATGAGACGTTTGATGCGCTTCAGAAAATACGCATGTTATTTTATGTGGTGCATTTTGTGCATTCGCGCTTCACGCATGTTTTTGCATAATCTGCTGAAGTTGAAAAATGCTGAACTTCGGCGTCAATTCGCGCCGTGTCAGCCAATAGGGAGCCAACATGGGGGGGGGCTCGAGGTTCGGACCGCAGAGAGCATCCTCCCCGAGGACCAGGGACAACCAGAAGCAGCAGCAGGGGAGTCCGAGACAGAAGGTATGTTTACAATGAATTAACACAGGCAGTTATGTTAATTTATGTATGTTGTAATATAGGCATAGCCTAGATGTTATTGTTCTGACGATCTGTGCTACCTCGTCACAATGTCCCACCGTAGTGCGGCTAGAGCTATGTCTATCTGTCAGTGATACCCTTCGGAAATGTGTTATGTTTACATGCCGAAAACAACCACTGTCTTTGATGTTTAATATAATCATTGGAAAAAAAATTTCAAGTGGCGGGATGGAAGTGGCTTTATATGAATAATCCACAGAACATGCTATCCATTTAATATAAAGCTAAAACTAGGCTAGCACATATAGATGCTCTGAAAACAGTGATCAGAATATCCTATCTTTTAAATATACGTGGGTTGCACATATAGATGCACTAAAAACAGTGATCAGAATACTACAGGGTAGCACGGATTGATGGGTAGCACAGATAGTCTGAACTTTATGGACAGATAAACAGTATATATAGTTTCTCTATGACTATTGTTCTCAACCTTTTGAGTTAATGTTTAATATTGTCTGGACAGCGTTAAATGATTCAGCAGCGGCTGAGTCATCCCTTGCTGCTTCCTCTGGCTCTCCAGTCCATGGTCCCTCTACCCCTGCTGTTGCACCAACAGGTGTGTGAATGAAATTCATTCAACAACAAATGCATACATTTAGATGTACAGCAACCACTGATAGGTTTTCACATTCACATTAACTCACTAATGTTTGTAAATAATTACCTTTATTAATAATCTACAGTCAATGATTATAGCCTGATTTTTTTACCATTATGTTGAAAATCACAATCTAGTACACTTCTCATCACAGTGTGTTGTTTTGTGCTTTCTCTTTTACAGGCCCACAGAGGAGAAAAGACCCTGGCAGGTGAGGAACGGGTCCCAGGGTGGTCCGTCGCCGGTGGAGCGTCTCACAGGTAGATGTTGCCTTTAGCTCTTTGCCAAATGATGTCTCTCACAGTGCAGATGACTTCTCTGATGGCGTTTCGTTGCATGGTTCATCTCCACTCGGCCCAATGTCCTTTTTTACTATTGCCTTTAACGGTGTGTGTCCATGGGAGTTGGGTTGGGGGGAGGGGTGTATAACTGATCATGCTTTTAAATCTGTGGGGGAGGGATGGGAATGTGGTTTATGTGGGGTCATTTTAATCTGTAAAGCACTTTGTGATGGAATTTCTTGTATGAAAAGTGCTTTATAAATAAAGTTTGATTTGATATTGAATATTTAATCATCCTCTTAAAAATTGAAGGGTAAAACTTGTTTATGACGGGATTTATTTTCACACACTCGGTCAAAATGACACTGAGCTTTAATCAGCTTGCAGTATGTTTTGCAATTTTCTTTTGTTTTTGTTATTTAGTCCTGTATCATTTCATTTTGTACCTTCTATCTTAGATAGTTGTTTACTGTAAGCATTTGTGCAGAAATATTTCTTGTCTGCAAAATTTTATTTATTTATTGTTTTAAAATTTTAGAGTACGGGATTGCCTTTTTTGTTCCTTCAGCTCAAGTTTAATGATACAGTTTTACTATGTATTTACTTAATTATTTGTCAAAGATCCACTTTTATTGTTTTTATATTTCAAAGTACTATGATCCGGAAATTGTTGCTTTGTTCGTTTTGTGTTCAAGCAATAAACTACAATTTGAAGAGTGTTCTGCTGGATGGTCAAGTGCTCTTCTACTGTGCTTATTACAATAAAAATGTTGGAATTTAAGAATGTAACATTTTGATGGATTTTTTAAAAACAATTTTCAAGTCATTTGGGAAAAATGAAAGTAAAAACATTTCAATTTTTGTTGCAACTTTTCACAAAAGCTCACGCATCATCAAGTATTTTAAGCTGCAACCATCACAATAAAGTGCCACAAAATCCTGGAGGGAGTGCATAACAAGGGCCGCGTTTCCCAAATGCGATCGTTCTTAAGGACTTAAGAAGGCTCCTAAGAAGGGTTCTGCTAAGAAGGAGCGCCAAGATACAGGTGTTTCCCAGAAGCGTTCTTAACTGCCTTTTTAGGAGAACCTTAAGATCAAGCCTAAGAAGCTTCTTAAGAAGCTCTTAACGGGAGCTGTCAACCGCGGTGGTGCTGAAACTGAATCAATCGATGCCAGGCTAATCGATCACCCACTCCTTTATCAGCGCTGAGTCCAGCGCGCATTCACACACAGCGTTGTTTATAAGAACTTGCGATATTCACGATGAGTACAGAGTTAGTGAATTAGCTTCACATTGTGTTCTGATATCCATATATAGATAAAAGAAAAAGAAAAGAAAAGAAAAAATAATAAAAAGAAAACAACAAGTAGCCTAGTTGCGCGCCTACGCTCAAAATGTTTGCATGTGGATATAGCATTAAGTTAATTTTTGTTTTAAGTGTGTGTGTGCCATCAGGTGTAACCAAATAGCAATCAAGCCCATTAGCGCATATATACCCCCATGAATATTGACACACACGTGATAATGGATGAAACTGGCAGCAAAAAGAGCAAGCGGGCACCGTCGTTTACCGCGAAGGAGATGGGCGTCCCAGTGGACGAGGTGTGGCAGCACCGTGAGGTTTTATTTGGAGGAACAAAAGGGGGAAAAAAAACATCACAGTGAAGAACCGTGTATGGCAGGCTATATCGGAGAAGATGTCCCCCTCCAGCCCATGTGGCCTGCGTGACTGGGGTGCTGTCAGAAAGAAGTGGCAGGAGTTTCAGAGCCTGACCAAAAAGAAGAATGCCAAGGTGAGAAGGGAAGCCATGGGCACGGGTGGTGGAGCACCGGGTGGGACGACCCTCACTCCCGATGAAGAGAAAGTCCTCTCCATCATAGGGAAGACGGCCTCTGAAGGCATCACAGGGGGCATCGACATTGAGGGGGACGAGGGCCTCTCAGAAAGTGAGGAAGAGGAGCCATCCGGGAGCGGATAGGGGCGTGCACGCCCACAGGAGAGGACGTCCCCACACACCCGTGCACTGTCCCCGTGCGCCAATCAGCATGGCCCAGTGTCCGCATGCGAGGAGGCTTAACCAGGCGGCCTGCAATAACCACCTGCACCTGCAGCGAGACGCTGGTGCGCCTTGAGAGGGAGAAGCTGGTTGTGCTGCGGGGGATAGAGGACCAGGTCCTGAGACAAACTGCTCTCCAGGAAGATATGGTCCAGATGAAGCAGGAGAGGTTAGAGCTGCACCGGAGACAGCTGGCGCTGTCCGAGACACAGTTCAACCGTCCCTCCATCTCCGTTCCACTCATCCTTCCCCAGGATTCAGGTACGGGACAGTTCTATTTTGTTTTATTAGCATTACGCAATGTATCCCATTCAATTTCATTAGTCAATCCCCCTTCATTGCAGGTGATGCAGACGCCCAGACGGCCCAGTGAAGCCGGAGACGCCACCCCTCCTCCCCCATTATGCTTTCAATAAACTTTGGTTTCCTTTTTAACCATGTATTGTGTGTATCATTTTGCAATGAAATGAGTATTAAACCTAGCAACAAAAAGTTGCTAGGTTAAGTAATTTATCTAAGCGTAGGTTCATGATGCTTCTCACTACTACTCACTACAGCACAGCATGTTTTGCCGGAAATTTAATATAAATAAATATATATCCAGAACTGGTTCTGTTTATTTATTTCAGCCTTCAGGCCTGACAGTTGATATGGGTGGTGTGGTGGTTCTGGGTTTATTGTTTTGCTGATCAGTGTTTGGTGACTGGTGGTGAAGGGGTAGGTGCTGGGGTTGTTGGACCTCAGAAGAGGTTGACGAGTTCCTGTCTGGTCTGGGCACCGGCCTGATGGAGCACTGCTCGCACATCCTGGGGAGCGGGGTTCGGGGCTTCGTCCTCTGAATGGTCCTCTTCGTCATCCACAGGAGGCGGCTCATCTGCGCCAATGCGCACTGCGATGTTGTGCAGCATGGCGGTGATAACAATCACGCGGCAACACTTGCGTGGTGACAAGCGCAGCCCGCCCGACGAACGATGAATGCACCTGTAGCGGGACTTCCACCTGCCAAACACCCGTTCAACCGTCGTCCTGGTGCGTCTGTGGGCCTCATTAAACCTCTCCTCCTGAGGTGTTGCTGGATTGGTCACCGGTGTCATGAGGTAACTCCGGAGAGGGTAGCCACAGTCCCCAAGGAGGAAACTCCGACCAAACTCTCCTCTACCAGCCTTCTGCCCCACAGCGGAGTTGGCCCACATGAAGCTGGCATGTGTGCCTCCTGGCCACCTGGCGACGATGTCTATGATGAGGCCGTTGTGGTCCACCACAACCTGGGTGTTGATGGCCGCGTAATGCTTCCTGCTGATCCAGCACGGATCCACCAAGGAAGGGTTGAGGATGGGAATAAGGGTGCCGTCCACCACACCGATCACCCGGGGGATCCCAGCCACTGCGTGGAACCCCTGATAGACCTGGCGGACCTCGTCCCCTGTGGTGTGCATCTTAATGTGGGTACGGGCATGGCGCAGGAGTATCGGTGTCACAACTGCCACACTCCGGGACACATGCTCTGCTGAGGCCTGTGCCGTCCCCTACCACCTCCAGGAAGCTCCCCACTGCATAAAACCGCAGAGCAGCCAGGAGCTGCACCTCAGGGCTGAGGGAGTGACGTCACTTCCGGAGAAATCTGGAAGTGAGAGAGCCCAGGAAAAAATGTCTTTGCATGTGCCCTGTTAGAAAATTCTTGCACCCATCATAAAAGTTATACTCTTCACAATATCATTTTACCTGTTTTTACACTCATTTTGTTATGAATTGTGCCCTCATATTAAAGAAAGTAATATGACGCCATAATCCTGCCATTTGTCCTTTTTATGACTTCTAAAAGGAAGTTACCACAACGTGAATTTACACATAATTTTTCCACTTGATAAAGAATAAGAAGGAAAAAAAACACTGGAACAGAGACTGTAACTCTTTTGTCGTTGTAGATATCTGGATGAATGTATTGAACAGTGCTTATACTAGTGAGAACCCGAGGATAAATGACATAAGTACACAAAGCTGCAGGTCTGAAAGATTTTTTGCTGTCTTTTTTCCATGTCCAGTTAGGGGGAGTTGGTGCCCCCTGTTGGTGTTTAGGTGCCCTCGCTGGCTGCTTATAAGGTTTCACACATGGTCATGAAAGACATAGCAACAGGGTGAACAATCTATTCGCCTGTGAGGGCTTACATAAATCACACCTCCGACTTCCTTCATATATAGCGATCTTCATTCATAATGATGTAACTGGGCTAAAATGCTTTCACCCTGGGCTACATGTTTTGTTTAGGTAGTGTTACAACAAAATAAATCGACCCGCAGCTAAACTGGTGTAATCTAGATTCTTCTCTCATTTTTTGCCCCACTTTTTTTTTACTCAGACCTCCTGTCTGTTTAACGTTCTCTGCATGTCTCTGTCGCATCTTAAAAGGTGTTTCAGCAAATTATTATTAGGTGGATTTGAGAAGTTTGAAAGGAAATACATAAACAACCAAACATGCCAACTGTTGTATTCTACTTTTTTGAGGCTATTTTTATTATGCAGTACATATGTTTTAATTATATCTTTTTTAAGCTTTAGAAGTAATAGGCCTGTTTATATTATTCAGGGTAGTAAAACATGACTCTGTTACCAGTATTTTATAGGGTTGAAGGTTTTAAGTAAACAAACTCTTGAGTAAAGATATGAACTGAAAGCAGGGAGGATCAGCTATAACTCTAAGTCATGTTATAACCCAGTTCATGGTAAGGTCAAGAGACCTGGAGAAAATAAATGACCTGTCAAGATGTAGAAGGAGGAGAGAGGAGTCATGTGATATGTTCTTTGTTCTTTTTGAAATAAAAATGATACAGCCTTGTAAGAGAACGAGTCAGTCAGATCTTGTCTGGCTCCCATCTGCAGGTGCGTCTTAAAAGAATATATGTTTGTGTGTGTTGTTTTTTACTCTCTGTCTCTCAGCTTTGGGTCTTATTTTGAAACAGTTCCCGCTGGGGTTTTGGAGTTCGGCGCCCCCACCTCTCTGAGCAGGAAGTGAGTTGCAGAGCACATTATGATAGAAGCCGACAAAAATGGTGGAGAATGCAGGCATTTGATTTGGTTTTGAGTTTTCTCAGGGCTGGGAGAGATTGAGTGTGAGTAATGAGTGTGGCATAACTGATTGATACATGTGTTTGTGGCAATTGTAGTGATTTTGTGTTTTTTCTTTGAGTTCAACAGAGAATCGGAGAGCGACTGGATTGATCCTTGCTAATCAACACCCGGGTGGTTTTGTATCAATCTGAAAAAGCGCTAACACCAAATTAATAGGTATTGATCGATTTAAACGTTCTCCATTTAATGTTGACGTGTTGTTCTTTCGGTTGAGGGCCGACCAAAGTACGGACCAGGGGGCTTGAGAGTTGGCCGCTCACTTCCGATGGGACGCTGTCGGAATCTCTGAGGCTGACAAACGGAAAGGTAGACACTAGTTTAGAGCCTGGGCGCTCTCTGTGTCGAGACGGATTACCTTGGAGAGGCCGGCGTATCTTCCAAACGCACGATTGAGCCACGTGAATTGGATTGTGTTTAAAGGTCCGGCTTTAGGTGGCTCCGGTAGAGGTTAGTGTTTGATGAGATTGTGAAAATTGTTGTTCTTTCTTTCTCTCGGATGAAATGTGTGTGTGATTGGAGAAGTCGCGGTGACGGAAGGAAGCTACCAGGTAGCTTCTTGAACTCCGGCCGCATATAAACTTCTCATTTAGGGGAACTAACCGACTGAATCTAAAACCATAATTCCTCTGCGAATCTTAAACGCCTAGACAATGCCCGCGCTTCTTGTATAGACAATAAGCGTAGAAGCTTGACATTGTAGAGGAATAAGGGAATATCATTTTCAGTCGGCTAAAGTACCACCATAAGTTAGCTTACGGCTAACGCACAGTTTGGATGAGTTTCGCCTGGAAATAAAGGCGTTCAACCTTGTGCAACTACGTAAACACGTCTAAAGCATTGTCGAACATATATATATAGGACTGTTATTATGAATAACTGGTAGTAAACTCTATAGAATATATATAAAATAACTTTTTATGATAACGGAGCGGTCACGTTTGGCTTCCGGTTGAGCTAGGTTGCTCATGATGACAGCTAATCTTTGGTAGCTTAGCTTCCGAACTGTATTTATTTGGCTCGGTTAAACAGTCATTCGAGTATTGATGGCGAAGTGTGGTTTTGTTGGAGGCATTTTGTTCTTGGTTGGTTTACTTATGAGTACGGTTTGTTAGGTTTAGCATCGTAGTGCAGAATTAGCCATCTATGCACCGGCGTATTCATTCCGCGGTGTGACACGGAAGTTTTATTGGGCCGGACTTTGATCTGTCAGTCCGGCGGAGTTTTTTTTTTTTTTTTTGAGCAAACTGTTGACGATTTTGTGTTGCAAAGCGAGTTTTAAACGTATTTCTTTCGGTATATGTTTTAATGATAAATAAAAATTGCTTTATATTGGGAGAATTCTATTTCTTCGGGTGTTTTACCGAAGTGTGCGTCCCGAGTTTTGGCGCAGGCCGGACTCTATTAGGAATTCTTTGATTTTTAGATGAAACGGCAATAATCTCCGTATATAAATAAATTAATGATAAGATAAACAGTGCGTTATAAACCTTTTTAACTTTCCTTCGTTTCGGCTTTGCCTAAAACATTATTAAGGTTAATGTTGCATGAATAAATAATATATAAACTCCTTCACTATAAAAAGAAATAAATTAAATAAATAAAAACGGTGCCTGCCTTTACTGTTAATTGCATTAATATTGGGATAAATTTGGGCCTACGAATTGATAGTTTATCAATTAAAATAAATAATTTATAGAGTTAATACAAATAACCTATTTTGTTAAATTTTAATCCATTTTGGATTTTTGTTACGAATATTCAATGGCAGCCGAATATAAATTACTTCCTGCTCCACAGGGACGAAACTGGCGTACTTTAGATGCCCAATTGTTAATATACATTTCTAAATTATATTCTGTTTTAGTTGATAAGCCCGGTAAAAAAGATAAAAACCAGTTCCAGGGCCTTATGACGGCCAGGTGGGCTCGTCATGGTGCCCGAGGGGAGTATAAGAGAAGTCTCTCACAGAATGTGTTCTGGGGAGGAAAAGTGACACCTACTAAATTTAGTTAGCAACAAATTAGAAGACACCGATAAATTGTTTTTGGCGTATAATGCTAAATTGATGGATGAGATGGAGCAGCACGAACACAGGTTAACTAAAGTTCAGCTACAGATTGATGGACTGCTGCAGAATCAGGAAAGATTAGCATCTGTGGTAAGGGGTCAAGCTGCAAACCTTTCAAGAAGTCCCAGCCCCAGTCAACGTGATGAATGTTAGCGGTTCTACAGGTCAAAAATATGCAGACGTTGGGAGACAAGGGGAGTGAAGGACCATTTAAGAATACCAGATCTCAGGTGTCACTGGGGGCAAGTGGAGGCCCTGATTTAATGCTTCCTTTAGTGGGAGCATCAGATGGTACAGTAATTTACAAACCATGGAAGATGGCTGACATATCTGACATCATTCTGCAACTCCCTGCTTTGACTGGTGGAGGAAACTGTTGGATAAATAAATTAAATCAGTTGACTTCAGGGCAAACCCTAGCGGTGGGGGATTGGAAAGCTATTATGGGTAGAATGTTGACATTGACAGATTATAATGAGATGTTGCTCCAGTGTCAGCTAGCATGTGTACTTGATGAAGCCCCATTCACGCATTATGCATATGAGCTGGCCGAGTGGGTCAGAAGAAAATATCCTACTCCGCCTGCGTCTAAAATTTTGAAATTTCCCTGGTCAACTGATGTTACTCCCGCAGAACATATAGCAAAATGTAAAGATAAATGGGTTGCAGTTACTGGAGAACACCCTCGAGATCCGGGAAATAATCGGAATTGGTTTAGAGAAGCAGTTTTAGCAGGCATGCCAGAGTCTGTTGCTACATTAATGAAACGGAATCCTGATTCACACATTTATGATCAGCCTACATGGGAAAGACACGTAACATATTATTTACAAGATGTGCAAGATTCTGCGTTAAAGGACGCTGGGGAGAATAAGAAAATGGAGACTGCTTTGTTAAAACTACAGTTAAAAGAGGCTCAGAATAAATTGACTGACTTGTATCAGTCTAAAAAAAATGAAGCAGATGGTGGCTGAAGCAGCACCTACTGTTGGATCAGCGACAGTGCTGCCTTCTTTTCCTGTGATGTATGCTGGAGCTGCGCCGAATCCGCCATTTACTGCTCCTTATAGGACATGGCAGCCTCGTGGCAGGTCACGTGGCAGGGCAAAGGTTTGGGGATTTTAGAGGCATGGGGAGAGGGCAGCCGGGTGCTAACGGTTGTCACAGGTGTAGCTCCAATGAACACTGGGTGAGGGAGTGCCCACACCCACAAGGGGGCGCTATACCTCCCGGTCAGCCACCTCTACATATGGCTCCAATGACTCTCCCTATAACTCAACCATTGCCTGTTTCAGTGGGTGATCAAAGACTATCACATCCTTTTGTCATTGCTCAAACCACGCCTGTCAACTTGTTAGGCAGAGATCTGCTTATCAAACTGGGTGATACTATTCTATGTACCCCTGATGGACTTATGGTGACTTTTCCGAATGGACGTACGCATAGCTGTGACACCATGAGTGGTCAATTTTTGCTGAAGGATGACACTTCACAAGTGGCTGATATTTTCTGGGCCAGATTGACTACGATGTCTGCACATGAATCTTCTGCGGCTGACTTTCTGAGATGCTGGAAGCCTTGGCTGCTTGAACTCCAGCCTTTTGTTCCACCGCCTGATCCTTTCCATGTGACCTTCCTCTATGAGAGAGGCGATCCTACTTTATATCAGGAACAATTTGAAACAGAACTTGAAGGCCAAAGTTGGTCTGTGGCTTCGGGTCCATGCTTTGTGGGGAGGAAGGGTGTGGCACTGTTTGCTGATCTGACTTCAAAGCAGCATAAATGGTATATGATGGAAGCTGAAGCGCTTCCACACATATCGCTTTTGTTGCATCCGAAACATCAAGCTAAAGATTTGGGGGGAATGGTTAAAAGGGGAGTTGAATTAAAGGATTGGGTTCCAACCCAGATACCTTCAGTCTCTTTTTCTCCTTCTACTCAGATGTACAAAATAGACACGCAGCTCTTTGATACTACCATTCTGGAACATTTGCAGCTTTCTAGAAATCATGGCAGAGAAAAAACAGATCATCCTGATGCAGTGGAGGCCTTAAAGGTCGTGCCTGACTCTTTGTGGTCAGATGGTCCCACTGATGTTGGTCTAGTGCAAACCACACCCATCACATTTGAGATGAAACATTCTGATCCAATCTGGCGTTCGCAGTACCCACATAAACCTCAGGCTGAGGAAGGTATTGCAGACACTATTGCAGGCTTACTTGAAGCTGGAGTTTTAGAACCATCAAACTCTTCATATAACACCCCTATTCTTCCTGTGGAAAAACAAGGTACTGGTAAATACAGAATGGCACATGATTTGCGTGCTATTAATGAGGCCCTTAGAACCCCTCCCATTTTTACACCGAATCCGTATACAGCTCTGGCATCACTGACTCCTGATTTAAAATGGTTTACCTGCATAGATTTGGCTAATGCATTTTTCTGTTTACCGCTCCATCCTTCTGTCAGGGATATTTTTTCATTTACATTTAGGGGCAGGAAGCTACGTTATAGTAGGCTTCCGCAGGGTTTTGCTTTATCTCCAGGTATTTTTAATCAGGTGTTGAAGCAGTCATTAAGCACTGTACAGCTCCCTCCAGGCTGTGTACTGACCCAATATGTGGACGATTTACTTTTAGCATCCCCTACTGTTGAAACGTGCATAGCAGCGACTCTAGTTGTGTTGCAACATTTGGGAAAAGAGGGATTTAAAGTCTCCCGCGATAAGCTTCAGTTGGTCAGGCAGGAAGTCCAGTTCCTGGGGCGAAGGGTGACCGCTCAAGGCGCTGGGCTGACGGACACCCACAAGAATGCTATTTTGGCCCATTCTAAACCTCTCACTGTTAAATCAATGCTGTCATTTCTGGGCCTGACAAATTTTTCCAGACATTATGTGCCTAATTACACAAACCTTACCACACCACTCAGGGCTCTTGTAAATGCTCATGGTATGAAAAATCTGCATGCTAAATTAGAATGGGACATACCGGCTGAGGAGGCATTTATTAAGTTGAAACAGGCTCTAGCACAAGCAGCTGATTTAGCCACTCCTGACTATACATGTCCATTTTTTCTTAACACATCAGAAACAGATGGGGTGGTTAATGGGATTTTGTTTCAGAAAAAAGGTGGTCAGAGATACATTCTTATGTATCTTAGCATAAAGCTGCAAGCTATTGAAATGAGACAGCCACCTTGCACAAGACATGCAGCAGGAATTGCACACCTAGTGGAGAAAACTTCACACATTGTTAGGGGTTATCCACTTAATATTTTGACATCTCATGGAGTCATGGCATTGGTTAATTCTGAGACGTTTACTCTTTCTACTTTGCGTCAGCAGCGGATTAGCAGAGTTTTGGAGGCACCAAACATTATTTTTACGCATGAAGGAATAAACATGGCTGAACGAATCACCGCCTCTGGGGAGCAACATGACTGTGTCAGGCTGAATTCTGTTGCTCAAAAAATACGTCCTGATTTACGGTCTGATCCTTTACCTACAGGTTTTGTGCTCTATACAGATGGTTGTTGTTTTAAAGATGGACAGGGCCAGTTAAAATCAGGTTTTGCAGTTGTTGAGCAGAATGGAGATTCACTACATACTGTCGTGTCAGGGAAGCTGGACGGCAAGCAGAGTGCACAGCGTGCTGAGATAAGGGCTCTTATTGAAGCATGCAAATGGGGAAGAGATAAAGATGTCACGATTTACACTGATTCGAACTACGGGTTTTCTGTTATACATTATGAATTACCACAGTGGAAGAGACTGCTACTGGGGTCACAGTAAGGCTGACACTGTTGACGCGTGGGGAAATAGGGCGTCATCGAGCGGTCTAATTCAACTTTAAATTTACAGCTGGCAGAGAACCTCAGGTGTCACCGCACCCTGACCCGGACCCTCGCAGTGATCATCAGCATCTGAAGGGCCTGGTCTCCTCCTTCCTTCCGACCCCTCTCCTGTCCCTCACGCTGCAGCAGCTCTCTGCTGACCTGGGAAAATCTCTTTGCAGCGGGTGGTGTCGGTTCTGACTAGGCGGTGTCGACTGCCGAAGCCAGGAGGCGGGGCCTGACCCACCCAGAAGATTGGTTGAAGTTGCTGTAATCATCCAGTGTAATCTATATGTGCAAAAAAATTGGGCGAGATAAGCAATTTGGACTTGCTTTTCTCGAAGAGGGATTGTACCGAAGAGAAAAGATCGCAAGAAATCAAACACATTTCACAGCAGGTTTTGACCACCTCACAATCGGTGGGGGAAGCTATTGGAGGCGGGGCCTGTCTGTGCATTTTGTGTTTATTGGGGGAAATGTTCAGTTAATGAAGTAACTGTCATTTCAGTGAGGGCGATCTGAAGAAAAGACAGTAACTTTGGGAAAAAATAAAGAGTCCACTGTACTGAATCATTTCATCACTTTGGTAGCCACCTGCTGCCAGAGAAATAAACAAGAGCGAAGACTAGAGAACAAAATAATAAAGACTGAACACTTACTAATCATTTTTCTTGTATTTTACAGGTTGTCTAACCGATTTTTATTTACAGGTGCAGATTGCTAGACACTGCCTAAGAGGGTGTCAAAGAATTTTGAAGTAGTCGATTTGTAGGATTTTTTCTTAATATTCAGTATTTACGGTTTTATAAAACTTTTTTAGTAATAAGATAAAATATTTTAAGGAGTGTTTAAAGTATAATCAGGTTGACTGACTACTAATTTTTGTTTTACTTATCCTTTTTTCATTATGATGTGGTTTTTGTAGGATGTTTTTAGGGTTGGTGACAATTGCTAGAGTTTGCCTTTTACTAAAAGAATATTGAGAATTAGGATAAAACATAAAAAAAAACAATAATAAATTAGAAAAAATATTGCTTAAAGGTAAAGATAAAGAAAAAAAAACAGACACTCTTCTCATTTTAAATAATCATGTTAGAAAGAGGGACGATTTGTTAAATAATATGTTTGGTAAATGGAAGACTCTGGCAATGTCTATAATGGTTTCTTTAGCAGTATTTGTGTCAACTATGGTGTTATGTGGATGTTGTTGTATTCCTTGTATACGTTCTTTGCTCACAAAGTGTATTGAAAAAGCTGTTGCTGATAATGTGCAAGGTCAATATCTGTTACTCCCTCACATGGAGCCTGAAGGGGAAGTACAGAGGAGTGGTCAATCTATTTGAAAAATAGATTGAAAGAGGGATTTGTTGTATTCTACTTTTTTGAGGCTATTTTTATTATGCAGTACATATGTTTTAATTATATCTTTTTTAAGCTTTAGAAGTAATAGGCCTGTTTATATTATTCAGGGTAGTAAAACATGACTCTGTTACCAGTATTTTATAGGGTTGAAGGTTTTAAGTAAACAAACTCTTGAGTAAAGATATGAACTGAAAGCAGGGAGGATCAGCTATAACTCTAAGTCATGTTATAACCCAGTTCATGGTAAGGTCAAGAGACCTGGAGAAAATAAATGACCTGTCAAGATGTAGAAGGAGGAGAGAGGAGTCATGTGATATGTTCTTTGTTCTTTTTGAAATAAAAATGATACAGCCTTGTAAGAGAACGAGTCAGTCAGATCTTGTCTGGCTCCCATCTGCAGGTGCGTCTTAAAAGAATATATGTTTGTGTGTGTTGTTTTTTACTCTCTGTCTCTCAGCTTTGGGTCTTATTTTGAAACAGTTCCCGCTGGGGTTTTGGAGTTCGGCACCCCCACCTCTCTGAGCAGGAAGTGAGTTGCAGAGCACATTATGATAGAAGCTGACACAACCAATCAGCATTTGGCAAAGATTTATCCTAATTTAATCATTAATTTTTTTCACACTTGGTTCTGTACACTGAGGATGCTGACTCTACTTTTGAGTCCAGATCCTTCAGCTTGTGTCCAGCAAGAATGTAAACATTAATCTGGATGAGTTGGTCTGCTCATTAATATAACTGTCTGAATATAACACACAACTCAACCATAGCATCAGAGAACCAGGAGAAATGATAAAGCTGCTGATTCACAGCAACATGTCGACCAAACTCTCACCACAAAAGAAGATCTCTACTTTGTCAGAAAGAACAACTATGAAACACACCATGGAGAAGATTATTATTTGCCTTTCAAACTTTTTAGTGATGTAACCTGGTTATTATATTAACCTTCCCCACAAAATAACGTAGAGTAGCTCTTTGGTCAGCATGCCTTTGATTCTTTTTTAGCTCTGACTAAATCATGAAGGTGATAAGGCTTTCTGCAGAGGAGCACACTTAGATCTTGAGTGTTTTTATCCTGTTTTATTATTTTTTGTATTCTTTTTATGGCTCTATTATATTTCAAATTTGACAATGTGAGTTGTTTTAAATGAGCTTCAAAAATATATTTTAATATTAATTTCCAATTTAGGTGACATATTTCTGTTAAGCTTGAGTGGATTCTGCTACCATAACACACTTTTGCACTGTGGGAAGAAGAAGAAGAACCTGGAGATCTTAAATGAATTTTCTGAAAAAATAAGCAAACTGTGGACAGAATGTTCTTCTTTGCTGATCTTTAAACAGGAAACCTTCTTGCTCAGATGAAACAGAGATTACCACAGCTACCCCATCTTTTCTATGGCCATTTCATCCAACCTGTTCTTATTTTACAAATTATTAACAAGATTGAATTTTGTTTTAGTGATTTTTAAAGAAATAGAAAATTACATAATTTAATATCTCCTTTAGGAGGCTTTTTGACGCATGTGCAGAGTGTTGAGCTCACCAGCCCAATGTGGTTTCCTTAAAATGATTCATACTTCACTTCAGCATTGCTTCCGCTTTGGTTTGTTGTTCTCAGCAACGTAAAGATGTGGAGCTTCCAGAACCTGCTGTTCATCCTGTCCAGTAAGTTTTAGTATTAATTTGTCAGCAAATATAAATGCAGCAGTTTGAAAAGCCTTGTAGAGTTTATGATCATCAACAGCCAAAAATTAAGAATAATTTCGAAAGACAAGATGGCACCTTCTGTGGATGACTTGAAACGTTTTATTTTCTGGATGTTATTAAAAATATACAGTTACTATCTATCTGTGTTCTTTTACATACACAGCCTTCTCTATGTATGTATTTATTGTGTCTGTTGCTGAGAGGTCAGAGTAAGAATTTCATTGTACTTTAGTGCAATTGAAACCCTAACCCTTAAAATGAATTGATTTTGGTTTTTGCTGTCTTTTGTCTCCAGTTGTTGTGAGTTGTGTAAGCAGTGCTGCAAGTTTGGTCCATGTGTTTGGATACGAAGGCAGAGATTTGAATATTTCTTGTCCATATAAGAAGGGTTATGAAGATTATGAAAAGTACCTGTGTAAGGACTCCTGTGGTAACAATGATGTACTTATCAAGACCTCACAAAGAAATAATAAATACTCCATCTATGATGACAAAACAGCAAGAATCTTCACGGTGAACATCTTTGATCTTCATTTTCATGATGCTGGGAAATACTGGTGTGGCGTGACCAGAACATTAAAAGATATCTACACTGAAGTAAAGCTGGAAGTAAGAAAAGGTAAATAGGTCAAATTGGGGGCTTAAACATTTCAGCTAACATAATAGACTAAACTTTGCAAATAATTCAGAGAATGATATATTGGCTGAAATGTTTCTAGCGTTAAGCTACTGTCAGATACAACACTTAGCTTGCAGTGAAGGTTTCGTTACAGTGAGACACGTCGCCTTTGAGATCTCGGATAGGCGAGCCAGAAAATTAAAACTGTATGAACATAGAAAGACTTTTCAGAATCTACAGTTCATTTATGCTTGATTTTAAGCAACTATAATGTCACATTTAAATAACAATGCTGCTGTTGAATGGTGATTAATTTACTTATTTGAATGATTTTGAATATGGAAAAAGTTGTTCCACATTATCCAATGGACTAAAACCCTGAGACATGGCAGGACGTTTGAGAAAGTCAGAAGATCCGAACAACACATCAGAAGAACTATATAAATTTAACATGAGGGTGTTTTAAACATATGATTGATCTTTCTATGAGGAAGAAAAATTAATTATGAGCTTAGTAACCATGTTATTTAATTATTGCTTAAATACTTTATGCTAATTTTCTTTTAAATATACATTATAATCATATACCCAATATACATTTTAAGTACTACTGTGTTTCATGCGGTAAATATAGTCTTTTTTAGTCTTTTATTTTCTTTGTATAAGAATTTTATTAGTTACAAGTCCATCCATAATAATAGATCCTCATCAACTTTTTATATTCCAAATCACTTAATAATTCACAACTTTGTTGTAAAATGTACAGATAAATTTTTCTTATAGTATCTGGCTGTTTTAAAACTTCTTCATCTTAATATCAGACAGATGCTGCAACATTGTGAATAAAGCCCAAGGTATTGAGAAAGGTTCAGTGTCCATCAGCTGTCCGTATGACTCTGAGTCTGTCGACAAGCTGAAGTACATCTGTAGAGGAAACCGGCCCTCCACATGTCTACAGCATCCACTAATCACCTCTAACAGCACACAAAATGGACGATTCAGACTAATCGATGACAAGAAGTCAAGAATATTCACAGTGAACATTTCCAGTCTGACCCTGAAGGATTCTGGGTCGTATCTTTGTGGCGTCCATAGAAACTCAGAACTGGATACTTTCATTGCTATTGACCTGGAGGTCAAAGGTGAGAAGTCACAATTCTGCTTCATTTAGTTTCCCCATGTGTGAATCAGCAAAAATACCATATTTTAATAAATTAATGCACAGAGATGTTTTAGTGCTTTTCAAATCAATATATTTTTAAATTAATGTATAAATAAAATCTCTCTTAAAGAATTGGAGTCACTCAACATCAGCGGCATTGTGGGACATCCAGTAACTATTCAGTGTCCTAATTCAGCACATCACAATAAAAAGAAGTTCCTCTGTAAAGGAGAGCAACACAACAACTGCACAGACATGATGGAGAATCAAAGAAGGTTCATGCTGTTCAATGTTTCCTCCAGCTGTTTCTCTGTGACCATCACAGACCTGGAAGCAGCTGATGCAGGAACATACTACTGTGGTTCAGACACTGAGCTGAATTACAGAAAGATACACCTGGCAGTCGGTGAGATGAGGAAAGTGAAAGATAAAGTTATTTTTAAAGAAACCCAACAGGTTAAGGTTTTTCATCATGTTGTGTTTTGTATTATTCTCCGACAGTCTCTTTACATCAAACTGACTCTGTGTCTCCGATCAGCACTGCTGAACAGTTTACATCACTGCCACCATCATTATATGTTTCTGGTAAACATTTTTACATTTGTTTCTCTCTGTTTATTACTCATATTCACTCTTCTAATCCTAGTTACTCCATATCTCCTGATGTCCTGGTCTAAGTGCTGCTCTTATGACATAAAGGGGATCTCTGCATTATTAAACATGTCATTTTAGCTGTAGGATTTAGTTTTGTAGTGACAGGTCACACTTTTTGTTTGGTTAGAGCTGATGTAAATCAATCCTACCCGTCATTACTTTGTCTTCCTTGAATTTGTTAAATTGAGGTTTTTGTCAGTGGTAAATGAGCTGATCTGATTCAGCTGTTTTAGTGTTTTTACACAACAATCAACACCTAAGCACTCTCACAAAACATTCACACATTCATAGCACGTCAGTACAACAGTAAAGTGTTGGTATGCAACTTTATTATTTTCCCGCCCAAGGAGACCACAAAATGGATAACTCTTATTAGTCTAACAATCTTTCACCCGTTAGAACGGTGCTCCTCACGCTGAACCACAGCTGACCTATGGCTAACTCATGAACGCCCGGGGCTATTGATCCTTCAGTCAGGTCTCCAATATCTGTGGTATATTTTGTTCACAAAAAACTGGCGTGTTCCTTTTTCAATAGACTAAGTCATCCTACTAATAAAATGACTTAAATGTATGTATTAAAAGCAAATAATTTATTAAGAAATAGGAGTTCAGAAATTCATAAAAATCTGGTGGAGACAAAAAACAAAACATAGGACCATGGGTTTGGAGTCTGACTTTTAGTGATCACATCTGAAACTAGAAAGGCACTCGGAGTGCAGACCTCCGCCAAGGTGGCTCAGTCATCCCCCCTTAAACGGTGATCTGGATCACCCCCAAATTCTAATCTCTTGTTCGTAGTCCTATTAAAGACAGTTCCTGAAAATGTCACCACAATCCATCAATAACTTTTTGAGTTGTTTTGCAAACTAACAGACAAACCCTGGGGAAAACTTAACCTCATTGGCGGAAGTATTAAGAAAGACATGTTGCTACTCTTGCTTTTGGGAAGTGTTCTGTGACACTACTAATTTCTGTATTTCTTTGTTTTCAGATGTGAATTTAATTTACATTCTGGCTGTAGTCATCGCTCTGGTGTTGATCCTGACATTTGTCCTGTTGATTGTTTTTAAATACAAATCAAGGATCAAGCAAGGTACATTTACACAGAATATGCACTCACACATAAATGCCCCATTGAGGCAAGTCATAATGACTTTGTGTTTTCAATAGAGGGAGTCAGATTGAATGTGTTGAATTCTGCTGATACTAATGAGGAGAGGAGGAACAATGATGTAAGTAAACAGGCGTTCAGCTCAAAAATATTTCCTGCTCCCTGCAAAGAAAAACTTAATTTAATTTACAATTTTTTAGATCTATGAGCTACAAGAGGATGTGGTTTACATAAACTCTTCCACTCCAAACATAATGAGTCATGATGACAATGGTATCTACAACAACACCCTTTAAAGAAGAAGAAACCTGTAGCAGTTAAGAAACATGTGACCAGTGTTTGCAACATCTTATTTAACAGCTAACTAAAGCAGCTAAATGTTTCTTTATTTTCACTTAGACATGTTTTTAATATTTATGAGTTTTCATGTAAAATGTGACAGATTAAAGCTACAGCCAAATGAAGACACAGACACTGATTGAAAAATGAGCACAAAATGAATACAACAAATGTTAATACATTGTTAAATCAGCCTGCCACTGTCAGAATTTTTTGTTTTTTTGTTTTGTTTCACAATCTTTTCTGCCTACTGTGTCTCTGAAACCACGCTTGTCTTGTCCTTACATTTTGATGTAAGTAATTTCATCAGCATTTCGTAAAATTTTTAACAAAATAACTAATCTGAATCTATGAACAGATGTAAACAAAGATGTATTTTCTTAAATAACCTTCCCTCTCCCCAGCCACTTGGGCCAGCTCCTCGGGAGGAATCCCAAGACGCTCCCAGGCCAGCCGAGAAACATAGTCCCTCCAGCGTGTCCTGGGCCTTCCCCTGGGCCTCCTCCCGGTGAGACGTGCCCGAAACGTGCCCGAGGCATCCAGGAGGCATCCTAACCAGATGCCAGAGCCTGCTCAATTGGCTCCTCTCGATGTGGAGGAGCAGCGGCTCTACTCTGAGCCCCCCTTGGTAACTGAGCTTCTCACCCTATCTCTAAGGGAGAGCCCAGAGAATCTACTGAGGAAACTCATTTCAGCCGCTTGTATCCGTGATCTCGTTCTGTCGGTCACCACCCAGTGTTCGTGACCATTAATGAGGGTAGGAACGTAGATCGACCGGTAAATCGAGAGCCTCGCCTTTCGGCTCAGCTCTCTCTTCAGCACGACAGACCGGTACAGCGCCCGCAAAACTGCAGATACCCTACCAATCCGTCTATCGATCTCCCGCTCCATTTTTCTCTCATTCGTGAACAAGACCCCCAGATACTTAAACTCCTCCACTTGGGGAAGGACCTCATCCCCGACCCAGAGAAGGCACCCCACCATTTTCCGACTCAAGACTATGGCCTCGGATTTGGAGGGACTGATTCTCATCCCACCCACTTCACACTGCGAACCGCTCCAGCGAAAGCTGTAGATCACGTTCCGATGGAGCCAATAGGACCACGTCATCTGCAAAAAGCACAGACCCGATCCTGAGGCCACCAAAACAGATCCCCTCAACACCTTGGCTGCGCCTAGAAATCCTGTCCATAAAAGTTATGAACAGGATCGGTGACAAAGGGCAACCTTGGCGGAGTCCAACTCTCACCGGAAACAAGCCTGACTTACTGCCAGCAATGCGAACCAAACTCCAGTCGTGCAGTGACCCGTATCAAGGGGCCCGGTACCCTATACTCCCGGAACAACCCCTACAGGATTTCCCGAGGGATAAGGTCGAATGCCTTCTCCAAGTCCACAAAACACATGTAGACCGATTGGGCGAACACCCACGCAACCTCCAGGACCCTGCTGAGGGTGTAGAGCTGGTCCAGTGTTCCACGGCCAGGATGAAAACAGCATTGTTCCTCCTGGATCCAAGGTTCGACTATCGGACCCTCCTCTCCAGAACCCCTGAATAGACCTTACCAGGGAGGCTCAGAAGTGTGATCCCCCTGTAGTTGGAACACACTCTGTGGTCCCCCTTTTTATACAGGGGGACCACCACCCTGGTCTGCCAATCCAAGTGAACTGCCCCTGATGCCCACGTAATATTGCAGAGCCACATTAACCAACACAGCCCCACAACATCCAGAGCCTTGAGGAACTCCGGTCGAACCTCATCCACCCCCGGAGCCTTGCCACTGAGGAGCTTTTTAACGACCTCTGTGACCTCAGCTCCAGAGATTGGAGAGCCCGACCCAAATTCCCCAGACTCTGCTTCCAGATTGGAAGGCGTGCAGGTGGGATTGAGGAGGTATTCGAAGTATTCCATCCACCGACCCAAAACGTCCCGCATCGAGGTCAGTAGCACACCATCCCCACTGTAAATAGTGTTGGTGGCAGACCGCTCCTCCGCCTCCCCGAGATGCCGGATGGTGGACCTGAATTGCTTCAAACCCGTACGGAAGTCGTTCTCCATGACCTCTCCAAACTCCTCCCACGTCCGAGTTTTTTCCTCAGCAACCACCAGAGCCACACTCAGCCACATTAAACATTACCACATTAAACCAATGATTCTTCTCACCTGTAACAGTCCAAAGTCAACTAACATCGATTATTTGGTTGATACCCAGCAGACAGAGTTTTCATCACATGGTAGCTGTATTCTAACAATTTCCAAGATAGTGTGCACCACTATCTTTAAGTAATTCTGGAGTTTGGGACAGCCCCATACATAGTGAAACAATGTTCTTTTACATTTAGACAAGCAGCTTCTCAGGTGTAATATAAGTCCTCATTAACTGTTTATTTTGCAAATGTCTCAGTCTTGTGTTAAATGATTGTTCCTGAGCTTTTAGACATGGCAAATTCTTTACCACCAGGTCTTTGAGGTGTGAAAGTTGTTGTTCACACATGAATGTTTGCTTTTTGGTTTGAATAAAGCCTCTCAGCTACATGTTCCTAAATAAAAATGTTTCTTAGGAATACCAAACTTTAGACGTAGTTCTTGAAATGTCATAAGAGAGCCATTTGAATAAAGATTTTCTGAACCCTCTACTTTATAAACTACAAAAAGTATTTTGAAGTATATTCTCTGAGCTACAGGGAGCCAGTGTAATGTCTTTAGAACTGGGGTGATGTGGTCTATACTTTCCTGGTTCTAGTGAGGACGCGAGCAGCAGCGTCCTCACAAGCAGACCTGTGAGGACGCTGTTGGAGTAATCGATCCGAATAAAGACAAACTAAAGCCAAATTCCAGCGTTCTGGATCAGCTGCAGATGTCTGATTGACTTTTTAGGCAGACCTGTGAAGAGACTGTTGTAGTAATCAATCCGACTGAAGATAAACGCATGGATGAGTTTTTCAAGGTCCTGTGGTGACATCAGTCCTTTAATCCTAGAAATGTTCTTCAGGTGATAGAAGGCTGACCTTGTTATTTTTTTATGTGACCCTGGAGGTTCAGGTCTGAGTCCATTACTACGCCTAGATTTCGGGCCTGATCAGTAGTTTCTAGCTGTAATAACTAAAGCTGTGTGCTGACTCTTGATCATTCCTCTTTAGGTCCAACAATAATTACTTTCGTTTTGACACATCCATGAAAGCTGCTAATTTGGTGTTGGTGATGTTTGGTTCTAACTTTAGGGATGCTTAGTAAACTGGAATTACAGGACCTGAGTGGGGGTGTGTATAATGACAACTGATCCTAACATACTTTGGTACTAAGTTATTCAATGATTTATTAACTAGTAAAAGTATTTTTAGTGAGGACGCAAACAGCAGCGTTTTGGATCAGCTGCAGCTGTCAGATTGACTTTTCAGGCAGACCTGTGAGGACGCTGTTGCAGTAATCAAACCCGAATTAGAACGAAACATGGAGACGCAGCTTTCAGTTTCTATGCTCCCCTTATCTGGAGCAAACTCCCAGATCACTGCAAAGCTGCTGAAACACTGAATTCCTTTAAATCAAAGCTAAAAACCCATCTCTTCAGAGCTGCCTTTGAGTAAGTGCTTGATAATAGCTGGAATGTCATATGTTTTAATGTGTCATATGTAATGTGTCTCTAATGTTGTGTCTTATGCTTTTATTGCTGCTTTTATTTTATTTAATCTCCCAATGATTTAAAGCACCTTGAATTGCCTTGTTGTTGAATGTGTGCTATACAAAAAAAGTTGCCTTGCATTGCCTTGTAGGATCGAAGTTTTCCATTTATGTTCTTATCTTCATAATAATAACTTCTATCGATCTTCTAACATCACATAAAGGAGAGGAGACAGTTTTTACGCTTTGAGATGGCTTGTATGCAATGGCAAAGTTAAACAATCGTGTCGCTCTGCCGTAGCTCCCTTTTTTCACATTCGGGTTCAGATTTCAAAATAATATCTCGTCCTGTCTGAAACTACGGAAGCCTGCAAAAGACTTGAGACTGGGGCGGAGGTTCACCTTCCAGCAGGACAACGACCCTAAACATAAAGCCAGGGCAACAATGGAATGGTTTAAAACAAAACATATCCATGTGTTAGAATGGCCCAGTCAAAGTCCAGATCTAAATCCAATCGAGAATATGTGGCAAGATCTGAAAACTGCTGTTCACAAACACTGTCCATCTAATCTGACTGAGCTGGAGCTGTTTTGCAAAGAAGAATGCGCAAGAATTTCAGTCTCTAGATGTGCAAAACTGGTAGAGACATACCCCTAAAAGACTGGCAGCTGTAATTGCAGCAAAAGGTGGTTCTACAAAGTATTGACTCAGGGGGCTGAACAATTACGCACACCCCACTTTTCAGTTATTTATTTGTAAAAAATGTTTGGAATCATGTATGATTTTCGTTCCACTTCTCACGTGTACACCACTTTGTATTGATCTTTCACGTGGAATTCCAATAAAATTTATTCATATTTGTGGCTGTAATGTGACAAAATGTGGAAAAGTTCAAGGGGGCCGAATACTTTTGCAAGCCACTGTATGTTTCAAAACTCAAAATATCAGACTTGAACTATATGTCACTATAAATGAAACTTACATTGCACTTGAAATGTTTTGTTGTTGAAAGTGTGCTATACAAACAAAGTTATCTTTCCCTGCCTAATGTGTAATTTTCAAAAGTAGATATTTTTCCACCTCATTCATTTGGATGAAAAGAAAAATGAAGACAGGCAGAAGAGTTTTAGTTCTGAAACAAGGCTTGTTCAGATTTAATGCAGACTTTATTTTTTGAACTGTCATGATGTCAGCTGGTTTTATGTAGATTTTTAAAATCAAATACTGTCATGTTGTTGTAGGTAGGACCCAAATGCAGAACTACTTGAAGTTAAAAGTTTTAAAAGGTCTCCTTTACTGAGAAACCGTGTAATACTTGTTCTGTGTGAGATACGATCGGTCACTCTGAGCTGCATGAGCATGCTGCACGTGAACATTTTCTCCAACCCCCAAAAGGTATTACAACAACACACACTTAGAAAAATTACACAACAAAACCCACGTTTTTTTTCCTCTTTGCCCTTCAGGGCTGAAGCCAGAAGAAATTTTTAAAAAACACTTAGAAATTTCAGATGACAGACAATCTGTTTTTTCTCTTTGCAAACAAACAAAAAGAAAACGTAAAAAAAAATCCCCCTCCCCCCCCACCACCTGCCTTTCAGGGTTGAAGCGAGACAGAAAAAAAAACTTAAAATATTTTTACTTTTTTTTTTTTTTTACTTGCACAAAACTTTTGAAGTCCAGAAAAAAAGAACATTTGATCAGACTAAGAAAAATGGGTCTTCAGAAGAAAAAATGTAATTCCCCATTGCCTTTCAGGGCTGAAGCAAGACAGAAAAAAAAAACTTAAAAAATTGTTTTTCCTCTGTTGCCTTTCAGGGCTTCCGTAATGATCTAATGAGAGAAATAAAGTAAAACAGAATTAACACAGAAGAAATTGATGAGGTAAGAAAATAATAAGACCAAATCTTAAAAACAATGAAAAAACCTAGAAACATGTAAGAATCATAACAAATACCACATATATTCTCCCAAAACTAAATTCAGTAACCTTTTTATTTCCTTTTTTTTTTTCTACGCTTTATTAGAAATGTGATTTTGTTTGTTCACTCTCCTGCGCTGACTTTGTGCTGTTAAAAAGACTAAAGACTCAGACTATTGTGGGCTTCTTTGATACATCTAAAAAGGAAACCCAGCAGCCCAGTTTTTTTAAAACATCATTGTGGAAACTTCTTTGTTTCAGTTGTTTCAAATGCACTTCAAAGTGACTTTTTCTTTAGTTTTTCAGTGGTGTTTATGAAGAAACAAATATGTAGGGAATCGTTTGAAAGAGATGGATGGATGGATGGATGGATGGATGGATGGATGGATGGATGGATGGATGGATGGATGGATGGATGGATGGATGGATGGATGGATGGATTATTGCTGCCACAACAAATTGGTGCAGATCTAAAAGCCTATGGAGCAGGTGGGGAAAGAAAGGAAAGGAAAATGGTGCCATTAAAATGGAAGTTACAGATGCAAACCTTTCAAAAATGTTTGCTAACATGTTTGCTAACATTCCTCCTTTGTGTAGTCTATGTTGCTGTACCATGTTAGATAAATGCACTTAGTTATACAAAGGCGTGTCTTAGGCCTGCTCTACATGGAAACAAAATGGGTATAGTTTCAAAAACAGTCTGTAAAACGGCACCACAATAAGTAAAACGTGTGTCCACATGAATTCACATAAACTGGCTTAAAATGGTGCAATACATATGCGGACCCCTGGTGGTGCTGTGACACTGCCAGAGAAACACAGAAAAGAACACAGCATGTGCAGTCAACCCGGTGGCAAACACGACAAATCTATCTTCAAATGAGAGCGTTATTCAAGAACATATGGTGTCTGTAGTTCTCTGGATTCATTTTTGCTGCTGGTGATAGAGGAGGGACAGTAAATCGTATTCTAGGATCCATAAAGAGGTCAGTATTTGCTTTGTTAGGACTGCAACACCGTATGGCGCCATATTTGTTTACTTTATCACAGAGTTGCGCATGCACGGTAAATATAGAAACGGGGAAGCGACGTCATCCACTCAGAATAAATGCCGGAGAGCTCATAATCACAGAGACAACTGAGCCGGCATGGTGAGGTTTCTCCACTCAGGGACTCTGTTTCAACCATGATCATTCATGGTGTCCTGAAATGCAGGCTCCTTGTGGATGAGACATATATTCAATGAAATATCTTTGCTGCTACACCTGGTTTCATCTCCGTGTAGACAGGGCCTTATTTTTCACAACATTACAGGAGCTAAGAAGGTTTTCTGCTTAACTACTTTACATAGATGGGAGAGGTTCATAATGAGGGTGTTGAACAGGGGACTTGGAGTGGGTCTTTCAAGCTAACAGTCTAGTGTCTGCTTGTTGGGAGTTTAGTGGGAATGTGTCCTGGAACCGTCACAAAATGGCTTTAGGAGGAGTTAAGGAAACCTCGAATCACTAGCAACAGCTGAAAAGGCTCTTATTTTCAACATATGTCATTTACCACTATAATTAATATATTTGTTTATCTTATACCACAACTTCAGTATTTATTTTTAAAGTGATGCTATGTTCAAAACAAAAACCTCTAACAGAAGTTAAACATCACCAAGCTGACGTTATGCTCTCATTTGTAAAGCTTCTCTCTCCACATTGAACTGGCCGCTGTAAGAACAGCTAACTTTAAACAAAGGCAGTTAAGACAGTTCTTCAATTTATTCTTATATGTGAGAAAAGAGGAAGATCACCGTAGTAACATTCAAGTCTGAGCCTGACACATTCAGAAACACAGCCCTTTTTTATACACAATCAATTCACATCCCACATTCCACAATAGATGTTTTACTTTTTACTGACCCAAACTCTAGTGCAACTAGAAAAAGTTGCATTTTCGCAGGAAATGCAACTTTTTCTAGTTGCACTAGAGTGCAACAGTGTGAATTCTGTAAGCTGAATTTATTTGCAGAAAATGGCTGAAGTATTTGAAGTCAACTGTTAAAGACTTGCTGAAGTTTAATAAACAGCAACAGCAGAAGAAAGAAAAATAGTGTGCCAACCCTACCACAAAGAAAAACTGTCACAATTAGCTAAAATAAAAAGTTGAATATTATGAAAAGTATAAAGGTTATGAATACCAAAAGATATACCCGGAAAAAACAGAATGAGCAGAATTGTTGAAAAGTTGAATGGTTAAAATAGCACAAAGTATGCAGAAGTAGTTGAAGTTCAAAAAACGTATGGAAGCGTATGGTAGCATGTTGCCAAACACAAACATGTTGGTTAACAATAATTCAATCCATTAAGTATAATTCAAATAAGCTTAAAGGGAAGTGTTAACTAAAATTAGCTGAAATGCAAATGTTAGCTAAAATGCTAGAGGTAGTAAGGTAGCAAACACTAACATGGCGCTAAACATTAACAAATTCTATTTAGCAAGTTAACCTTAGCTGGTAAGTCAAAATTAGCTTAAATTTTGATACTAACTGTAATACTAGTTTTAGCTAAAATGCCACAGATAGCATGTTGGCAAACACTAACATAATCGTTACCATGAACTTAATCCTTTCAGTATGTTAAAATCTTCCTCAAATGCAAATATTAGCCAACATTAGCTGAAATGCTAATGTTAGCTTAAATGTTATTTTTAGCTTAAATGCTAGAGATAGCATGTTGGTAAGTACCAATGTGTTGGTTAACATTAACTCAATCCATTCATTATGTTATTTTGGTTGTTAAGTCAAAACTAGCTAAAATTCCATTGTTAGCTTGAAAGACTAAAATTGCTATAGTTAGTAAAAAAGCTATTGCTAGCATGTTGGCATACATGAACATATTGGTTAACAATAACAACCCATTCAGTTTGTTAAAATCAACCCAAAAACCAAATGATAGCTAAAATTAGCTAAAATGACGATGTTAGGTAAAATGCTAATGTTAGCTAAAATGCCACCGATAGCATGTTGGCAAACACTAACATGTCCGTTACCATGAACTTAATCAGTTCAGTATGTTAAAATCTTCCTAAAATCCTAATATTAGTGAACATTAGCTAAAATGCTCATGTTAGCTAAAATGCTAGAGATAGCATGTTGGTAAACACCAACATGTTGGTTAACAGTAACTCAATCGATCCATTATGTTAATTTTAGCAGTTAAGTCAAAATTAGCTAAAATGTTATTGTTAGTTTAAATGAACTACATTGCAATGGTTAGTATAATGGATAACAATAGCAAGTTAGCCATCAATATCTTACTCCATTTATAATGCCTACAATTGCCTAAACATACAAGTCTGTGTAACTGCCATTTAAAATTAAACACTGTTTTCCAGGTGTTGGAACAGTAAAATGGCCACTGTTGCCTGCCTAGTACCTGAAGTATTTGAAGTCAACTGTAGAAGACTTGCTGAAGTGTAATGCACAGAATCAGCAGAAAAAAGAAAAGTAGTCTCCCAACCAAAAACTCACAATTAGCTAAAATGCCAGTGTTACCTAAAATCAGCTAAAATCTGAATATTACCCAAAACGCTAGTAGTAGCATGTTGAGAAACAGTGGTTAAAAACAAATTAATCTCTTAAGTAAAATAAAAACAAGCTATAACAGCAATATTACTGAAAATGATCTATAATAATAATAAAAAGACCATTGGCAGCATGTTAGCAAACATGAACATATAGGTTAACAATAACTCAACCCATTCAGTGTGTTAAAATCAACCCAAAAACCTAATGATAGCAAAAATTAGTTAAAATGCCAATGTTAGCTGAAATGCTAATGTTAGCAAAAATACCACAGATAGCATGTTGGTAAACACCAACATTTTGGTTAACAGTAACTCAATCCATTCATTATCTGAATTCTTGCTGTTAGGTCAAAATTAGCTAAATTTCCATTGTTAGCTTGAATGAGATTAATTGCTATGGTTAATAAAAAGAGTATTGGCAGCATGTTAGCAAACATGAACATATAGGTTAACAATAACTCAACCCATTCAGTATGTTAAAATCAACCCAAAAACCAAATAATAGCTAAAATGAGCTAAAATGTTAATGTTAGCTAAAATGCCACAGATAGCATGTTGGCAAACACTAACATGTTGGTTAACTGTATCTCAATCCATTCTGCATGTTAACTTTAGCTATTAAGTCCAAATTAGCTAAAATGCTAATGTTAGCTTAAATGCTAGTGTTAGTATAATGGATAACAATAGCAAGTTAGCTAACAATATCTTACTCCCATTTATAATGCCTACAATCGCCTAAACATACAAGTCTGTGTAAATGCCCTAAAAAGTAATCGGTGTTTTCCAGGTGTTGGAACAGTAAAATGGCCGCTGTTGCCTGCCCAGTACCTATGAGACTGTATTGATCATCATATTTTACAGAGTAATCAAAAGTCCTGGTGAACTGATTTGTATTAAATCAACAAGTTGTTTGAGATGTCTTACAATAACTCTGAAACGTCAGTTTTACAGTGGAGGCCATAATGTACAGTAATTCTCTTTTCTACCACAAGAGGGAGCTCCACCTAAAGCCATGAAAAGACCTGCCATTTTTCGACCAATCACCGGCCGGTTCTCACTGGGGCAGACAGCCAGAGTGCAGCAGCTCACTTATGTCTCCTAATTGCTCAGCCGTTTTAACAGGTAACGCAGCTTCCGAACTACTCCTAATAACTTAAGAACCGTAAGGCGTATCGACGTCACCAATGTACCGTTTTTATCGGAACGGATAGGCGAACGCTCTCAAACCACTCAATTTGTTGAAAATATAATATTACAGCCGTAAAATGTCGTCGAATATGTTGATAAATTTGATGGAAACATTAATCTGTCCTTCCTTGGTCCCGAACTACATCCTCTTACTCTGAAAATATAAGGCCTATCGAAATTATTCTTTCACTGTATCAGCAGGCTTTGATGAAGAATCAAGGTTAGTTTCATGTGTGTAACTCAATCTGTAAAACATGGAGAAACGGTAACAGGTATCAAAAAAATTGTTGAATCATGAGCGTCAGGAAGGTCTGAAGTTATATTGGCACAAGGCTCATGTTTCTATGTTGTATCGTTTATGAGATATGACTTTACGAATATGAGTCAGAATCCAGCTGTCCTCTGAATTTTTGCTCAGTCCCAATGCATTTCAATGGTCCCTCCTGGGTGCCGCCACTTTGCTTCAGGACGATTTGCCAAAAAACTGTAGCTGTTACATACATTTTGGTAACATTTCCTGAATCAAGAATTGAAAACCTACATTTTGATATGTAATATGTGCAGAAAGAGTGAAATATGAGCGAGTGAGCTGAAGTTGTTCGTGGAAAATCAGGAAAGTGGAAAAGTGTAATTCTGCTAGAGTGGGCCACTCTAGCTTAATTGCTTCGCTCCCATAGACATTCATGTATTTTCAGAAATCTGATCATTTTGCGACCAAAAACTTGAGGAAGGATTGTATGAAAACGGTACAAGTTAGGAAGAAGCCGAGACATACAGTAATAGCTGAAGAGTATGACTACATTTTAAGATTTGAATGGTGTTTCTAAGTGGAAGTATGTGGAAGCAGTTAGTTTTGCAAAACAGGCGAGATTTAGTGCAATTTTTGAGGTTTTCCATTCATTTCAATGGGAGCAAAAAAAAGCATAAAAAGTTGAATATTATAAAAGTATAAAGGTTATGAATACCAAAAGATATAGCCGCAAAGAGCAGAATAAGCAGAATAATTGAAAAGTTGAATAGTTAAAATAGCACAAAGTATGCAGAAGTACTTAAAGTTCAAAAAACGTACGGAAGCAACTATAAGACGGAAGAATAAAGAATAAAGAGAAACAGGATCTCTTTTATTAGTGTGAATGCCTACAGCATTCACACTAATAAAAGAGATCCAAGATGAATTTATTACACCTCGTTCCTATTCCACTATTCCACTACTATTAAGCTGTCCCTTCATCTTTAACATTCTTCACAGTAGCATCTCCAGCTCTGTTCTATTCGATCAGACAAGCCATAAGTTGCCACACAGATAAAAACGTTAAACACTTATTTTCCACCACAACAGCAACAGACTAGAAAATCACTGACCTCCGCCAAGGCAGGTCAGACGCTTTATTAACTCTTATTTCTGTTGGTAATATTGTCTTTAAACACTTAGCTACAGACTAATCATTAAAGCAAAGCAGAAACATGACATTTCATGCTGGAGAGCTAACTCGATACATTCAAAGGGTGTTAAACCCACAGGCTGAGTGTTAACACCCTTAATAGCCATGTTGTTTCCTCTAAATGTTTCAAATCAGTTTAAAGTAACTTCTTCGGTGTAGCTGTTGTCTTGAGAAACGAAAAGATGAGGAATCAACACCTGCTGATCATCGCCTACAGTAAGATAAAGTATTTGATCTACAGCAAAAATATCTAAAGCAGTTTACTTTAACTTGATGATGAAATGTATTTAATTAAAATACATTTTATTTTTAAGTATGAAAGATACTTAAAGACGTAGTAGCACATCCTGTTTGTGTTGTGAATGTAATGTGCTCGTTGTATTTAACTTCCTGTACTCTGAACTGATAAAAATGGATTGTTCTTTTTATTTAGAAAAGTTGTTTTACAAAAAACAAAATTTTTTACATGTTAAAGCATAAAACCTAAACTGATGTTTTCTGTCTGCAGTATCTCTGAGTTGTGTGATCAATGATGCCGGTTTGATCAATGTGTCCGGATATGAAGGCAGTAGTGTAACGTTTTCATGCTCATATGGTTCGGGATATGTGGATAATGACAAATACCTGTGTAACAATGACTGTGGCCATAGTGATGTTCTCATTAAAACATCACAAAAAAACAAGACCAAATATTTCATCTCTGATGACAAAATAAAGAGAGTTTTCACAGTGACCATCACTGATCTTCATTTACGTGATGCTGGGAAATACTGGTGTGGAGTCAATAAGTGGTTTAAAGATCACTACACTGAAGTAAAGCTGCATGTAAAAAAAGGTAAATATCAATCATTTGATGCTTCCACATTTCACTGGAGATTTGACAACAAACTAAAATGAATTTAATGAGCACTTGGCATCAATGTCTAACCTTGGTAATAATATGCTATTTTAATCAGTGTCTAGTATTAAATTTAGCTGTTTTTAGGAGCCAAATGTATTTTCTAATTTTGTTAGTCAGTTGAAATATCATGTAATAAAAACCTAAAAAGTCATGCAGATCTGGATCACCTTCAATATTGAAAATACATAATTATTTAGACATTAATACAGACATGGAACAAGACACACTTTTACTATTCCGTATAGTTAAATTTAAATTACTCTCAATTAAGTATAAATGTCTTTTATGTAAACATTTTGTCTAGTTTTTATTCATTTTATAATATTTATCTTAATATCAGACAGATGCTGCGACACTGTGAATAAAAGCCAAAGTATTGAGGAGGGTTCGGTGTCCATCAGCTGTCCGTATGACTCTGAGTCTGTCGACAAGCTGAAGTACATCTGTAGAGGAAACCGGCCCTCCACATGTCTACAGCATCCACTAATCACCTCTAACAGCACACAAAATGGACGATTCAGACTAATTGATGACAAGAAGTCAAGAATATTCACAGTGAACATTTTCAGTCTGACTCTGAAGGATTCTGGGTCGTATCTTTGTGGCGTCCATAAAAACTCAGGACTGGATGTTTTCTCTGCTGTTGACTTGGAGGTCAAAGGTGAGAATTCATAATTCTCCTTATAATTTTTTTTTTCAAGTGATATACATTTTTACACTTTACAAATTTAGTAATACATCTGAAATAGTTTTTAAAAACAGCAATTATTCAACTTTTTCTTTACTGACAGAACTGTCCTGTGTGAAATCACTCAACATCAGCGGCATTGTGGGACATCCAGTTACTTTTCAGGGTCCTAATTCAACACAACACCACTATAAAAAGAGGTTCCTCTGTAAAGCAGAGCAACACAACAACTGCACAGACACAATGGGGAATCAAAGAAAGGTCATGCTGCACAATATTTCCTCCAGCTGTTTCTCTGTGACCATCACAGACCTGGAAACAGCTGATGCAGGAACATACTACTGTGGTTCAGACATTCACTCACAGACACTTTAGTCACAGAAAGATACAGCTGACAGTCGGTGAGATGAACAAAGAGAGAAATAATGTAATAAAAAGCAACAGAAAATCCAGGTTAAGGTTTTTCACCACATTGTGTATTTTTCTCCAACAGTCTTTCTACATACAACCAGCTATGTGGCTCCAATCAGCACTGCTGAAGAGTTTACATCTCTGCCACCATCATCAAATGTTCCTGGTAAACTCTTTACAATTTGTTTCTATCTGTTTATTATTCCTGTTGTTTGCTCACCCTTCTCATACTAGTTACTACGAATCCCCAGATGTCCTGATCCAAGATGGAGGGATTTTTGTTGCAAAATTATTTGTGCATGGTGATTGTGAAGTTGAAATCACACAGAATCGTATTATATGTGTTTCATTAAAACAGACACGGGCCAGTGAATGCAACTTCACAAAACCGCTGTTAGTCACAAAAAATGCTCAGTTTCACCATCTTTGCCTTCGTGCTCCTCCTTTTGCTCCATTTGTACAGTTTAAAATTGAGGAAAAAAATCTGTAACTTGTGGGTCAAGCCTATTCTCATAAAGTAGAGGGCGCTACTGGACTAGTATTAACAAACCGTAAGTAACCCCATGCTTAGCACTGTGGGGCCGGACAGTGATGTGATGCTGTGGCTGTACATCGGACATTCACATTCCACAATCTCCTTAATACACATAACTGTGATAAACAGTTATTCACTGTCTTTTTAATAGAACGGCAAGGCTTCTCAGAACTGCATAAATCAGGTTTACGAAGCTGAAGATGGCTTCAAATGGTAGTCCTACTCGGGAAATGGCTAAAGAGCAATTCCACCTATTTTTTTTACTAACTTGAGCAGCTTATTATTCTACCCTAATAGCAGAATCAGTCAAACCCAGTTTGGGATTTGTGAAACCTTTATCTGATTTGTGAACTTCCAATAAAAGGAAATTTTAGCACTTTTTGTTTAATCTCTACCACACTTTGTGCAGTCACATTCAACTTGTGTCTGTGTTAAGGAAAAGAATATGATAAAATTCTGTGTGACTTTAACTTCATAATTACAAGGCACAGATACTTTTGCTTCAAAAATACCTCCATAGTCCAACTGCTCAGAGCTGACTATGACATAAAGTGGATATCTGCATTACTGAACAGGTCATTCTAGCTCCTCAGTGTAGGATTAAGTTTTGTAGTGACAGGTCAGGTTTTTCATTTGGTTAGAGCTGATGTCGGAAATCTATCCCTTACTCTCTTTGTTGAATTTGTTAAATTTAGGGTCAGCGGTAAATGCAAAGATCCGATTTAGCTGTTTGATGGTGCGTTCACACCGCACACTTTGTCTGTGTCAGGCAACGCTCCCAATGCATCTAGTTTGACGCATGTACGTTGAAGCTTGCAACGCTTGCTTCACATCCGTTCACACCGCACTACGTCAGGCAACGCTCCCAACGCATCTAGTTTGACGCATGTACGTTGAGCAAAAAAGATTTGATAACTTACCCAACATCCCGATCTTTTCAGCGATCTTCATCCAAGCAAGTTCCTTTACATTCCTGTCTTTATAGAAAAACGAGGACGGATCATACAATTCTCTGCGATTGCAGACGGCTACAATGAGCTTGTCTTCCATTGTTAAAAAAAAAAAAATCCTGCTCCCGCTTCATTCAAGATACGTGTGGTGACGTTGCTACAGTGAGACACTCTGATTGGTTGGCGCACTGCGTCAAGTCCGTCAAAAGTTCAGCTAGCTGAACTTCTGTGTTGCTTGTGTTTGCTACGTTGCCGCTTGAAACGCAGTTGACGCTTGAAAAGTTGACGGAGCCAACGCACTTCTTTTCAGTTTATTATTACCAATCGTAGACCTTAAGAGCACCTCTGGAAACTATCACCTTCAAAAACATAAACACTTATACTGAAGCCTTTTTATGAGTAATGTTTACACCAATCTAGGTTCTTGCATGATCCAAATAAATGTCAAAATCAATCAATCAATTCAATTTCAATTCAATTCAATTTAGTTTATTTATATAGCGCCAATTCACAACAGATGTCATCTCAAGGCACTTAACAAGAAGTCATTTCAATACATTTATACAAACATTCCAATCAGTTAAAAAGTTTCCTATTTAAGGAATCCCAGCAGATTGCGTCAGTCATTGGCGTGAGGTTGGGCCCCGTTGATGCAGACTTTCAAACCACAGCAATCCTTCAGCAATCCCTCATACTGAGCAAGCATGTATCGACGGTGGAGAGGAAAAACTCCCCTTTAACAGGAAGAAACCTCCAACAGAACCAGGCTCAGTAGGAGCGGCCATCTGCCACGACCGTCTGGGGGTTTGAGAAGACAGAGCAGAGACACAGAAGGAACAGAAGATCTGATATAAGAGAACTTTCTATGTTACAGAAAGTAAAAAGTTGATAACAGGACACAGTGGATGTTCAGTTACAGGGCATTGCAGCCAAGCAGGATACCAGACCAGGTATATCTTCTATGGAGAGAAAAACACTGAGAGAAAACAAAGTTAACAGTCGAAATAACAGAATGTACTGTAATACAACTGGAGAGTCGTAGGAGAAAAGGAAGTAGCAGAGTGAAGAAAATTGGTAAGTCTGTCCTCCAGCAGTCTAAGCCTATAGCAGCATAACTACAGAGCTAGCTCAGGATGACCTTAGCCACTCTAACTATAAGCTTTATCAAAAAGGAAAGTTTTAAGCCTGGCCTTAAAAGTAAACAGAGTGTCTGCCTCACGGACTAAAGCTGGGAGCTGGTTCCACAGGAGAGGAGCCTGATAACTAAAAGATCTGCCTCCCATTCTACTTTTAGAAATCCTAGGAACTACAGGTAAACCTGCAGTCTGAGAGCGAAGGGCTCTGTTAGGAACATAAGGAACAATTAGATCTCTGATGTATGATGGAGCTTGATTATTAAGGGCTTTATATGTAAGAAGAAGGATCTTAAATTCTATTCTGGATTTAACAGGGAGCCAATGAAGGGAAGCTAAAACAGGAGAAATGTGATCTCTCTTTTTAATATTCATCAGAACTCTTGCTGCCGCATTTTGGATCAACTGAAGGCTTTTAATGGCATTTTGTGGACTACCTGATAGTAAAGAATTACAGTAGTCCAGCCTTTAGGTAACAAATGCATGGACTAGTTTCTCAGCATCACTCCTGGACAGGATGTTTCTAATTTTAGCAATATTCCGGAGGTGAAAGAAAGAAATCCTAGAAACCTGTTTAATATGGGATTTAAATGTCAAGTCTCGGTCAAAAATAACGCCGAGGTTCTTTACGTTATTACTGGGGGCCAATTTAATGCCATCCAGATGAAGTGATTGACTAATCAGTTTCTGTTTAAGAACTTCTGGTCCAAAGACAGCAACTTCTGTTTTGTCAGAATTTAAAAGCAAAAAGTTTAGGGTCATCCATGTTTTTATGTCTCCCAGACATGCCTGTAATCTACCTAACTGACTGGGTTCATCAGGATTTATGGATAAATATAGTTGTGTATCATCTGCATAGCTGTGGAAATTTATCCCATCCGGTCTAATGATTCTACCAATTGGGAGCATATATATGGTGAACAGAATTGGTCCAAGCACAGAACCCTGTGGAACTCCACAAGTAACCCTTGAGAGTGAAGAAGATTTATCATTTAGATGAACAAACTGGAATCTATCAGACAAATATGATTTAAACCAGCCTAGTGCTGTTCCTTTGATCCCTGCAACATGTTCAAGCCTTTCTAAGAGAATATTATGATCGACTGTGTCAAAAGCAGCACTGAGATCTAACAAAACCAGAACAGACATAAGTCCATTATCTTGGGCCATGAGAATATCATTAGTAACATTCACCAGTGCTGTTTCAGTGCTATGATGAGTTCTAAAACCTGACTGAAACTCTTCAAACAGCTCGTTACTGTTCAGATGCTCACAGACTTGATTAGCAACAATTTTCTCAAGGACTTTGGATAAGAAAGGAAGGTTAGATATAGGTCTGTAATTCACTAAGTCATCTTGATCAAGGGAAGGTTTCTTGAGTAAAGGTTTAATTACAGCTATTTTAAATTCCTGTGGTACGTATCCATTTACTAAGGATAGATTCATCATATCCAAAATGGGGCCAGGAACCAAATGGAACACTTCTTTAAATAATTTGGTTGGAATTAGTCCAACATACAAGTTGAAGGTTTAGATGAGGCTAATATTTTTGATAATTCCGAAAGCTCGACTGAATCAAAACCGCCTAAGCACAACTGAGGTTCTACAGTTCTTTCCGATACTGCCTCATTTACTGAGGAAGAAGTAATCATGTTTGGGAGGATGCCAATGATTTTATTTTTAATAGAATTAATTTTATTTATGAAGAATCCCACAAAATCATCACTGCTAAGAGCTGGGGGAATAGTTGGCTCAACAGAGCTATGACTCTGTGTAAGTTTGGCAACTGTACTAAAAAGAAACCAAGGATTGTTTTTATTCGCCTCTATTAATGAGGAAAAATATGCTGTTCTAGCATGTCGAAGGGTCTTTTTATACAGCAATAGACTGTTATTCCAGGTTAAACAGGAATCCTCTAGGTGTGTAGAGCGCCATTTTCTCTCCAACTTCCTAGTATTCTGCATTAAAGTATGCAACTCTGCGTTGAACCAAGGAGTCAGCCTCCTATGGCTATTGTTGGCTTTTCTCACAATGTGCTCTGCAACTCACTTCCTGCTCAGAGAGGTGGGGGCGCCGAACTCCAAAAACCCCAACGGGAACTGTTTCAAAATAAGACCCAGAGCTGAGAGACAAAGAATTACAAAAAACACACACATTCAGATCTGTTTTGGAAAAGACGCACCTGCAGATGGGAGTCAGACAAGATCCGACTGACTGACTCGTTCTCTTACAAGGCTGTACCATTTTTATTTCAAGAAGAACAAAGAACATATCACGTGACTCCTCTCTCCTCCTTCTACATCTTGACAGGTCATTTATTTTCTCCAGGTCTCTTGACCTTACTATGAACTGGGTTATAACATGACTTAGAGTTATCCTCCCTGCTTTCAATTCATATCTTTACTCAAGAGTTTGTTTACTTAAAACCTTCAACCCTATAAAATACTGGTAACAGAGTCATGTTTTACTACCCTGAATAATATAAACAGGCCTATTACTTTTAAAGCTTAAAAAAGATATAATTAAAACATATGTACTGCATAATAAAAATAGCCTTAAAAAAGTAGAATACAACACTAGCCACTTTCTTTTTTAAGGGGGCTACACTATCTAATGCCAAACGCAATGAGGACGTAACGCTGTGAACCAGATCATCAATTTCTGAAAGGTTAGAGATAGAATTGCTGCCATCCACTGTGTTACCCTGAGACACTAAGGAAAGTAAGAATGGAACAGATTCTTTAAAAATTGTTACAGCATTGTCTGATAAAGCTCTACTATAATGAAATTTTCTTTCAGATTTGAGATGGTCAGTTAAAGTAAATTCAAAAGTTATTAAGAAGTGGTCAGACAGGACCGGGTTATGTGGGTGGACTGTTATTTCCTCACACTCAATACCGTATGTCAGTACAAGGTCCAAAGTGTGTTAGCCCGAGTGGGTCGATCCCTGTACTTTTTGAGTAAAGCCAATTGAGTCTAAAATAGCATTAAAGGCTGCATTTAGGCTATCACTTTCAGTATCCACAGGAATATTAAAGTCCCCCTCTATAATAACCCTATCAGTATTTAATACTAAATCAGATAAAAAATGTGAGATCTGATCCAAGAATTGAGAGTAAGGGCCTGGTGGACGATACAAAACCACAAACAAAAATGGTCTTAATGTTTTGCAACTTGGATGAGGAAAATTAAGGGTTAGATGTTCAAAAGAACTGTAGCTATCAATTGGTCTGGGACTAATTAGTAAATCAGAACGAAAAATGGTTGCAGCTCCTCCTCCTCGCCCAGTATTTCTAGGAATGTGAAAATTTAAATGACTGGAAGGAGTTGACTCATTTATACTGACATAATCCTCCTGCTGCAACCAGGTTTCTGTGAGACAAAGGAAATCAATGTGATTATCACAAATCAATTCATTTACTAACAAAGTCTTTGAGGAGAGAGATCTTATGTTTAATAAATCACATTTAATAGATTTATTTTTCTGTTCAGTCAAAGTTGTATTTATTTTTATGAGATTTCCATAATTTGCTTTTGTTGGCTTAACTTTTAATCCATTTAATTTTGGCCGTGGGCAAGACACTGTTTCTATCGGGTAATGGGTGGGTAACAGTACAGAAGCAGCAGAAAAGTTAAACTATGACTCTGCTTCCTGGTCTGGACCCTGGGTTGTCAGTGTTTTGGAGGACTAATAAATTCGGCCATATTCCTAGAAAGAAGAGCTGCTCCATTCAAAGTGGGATGGATGTCATCTCTCCAGATCAGACCAGGTTTTCCCCAAAATGTTCTCCAGTTATCAATGTAGCCCACATCAGAATGGATGTTTACAGTAATACTGTAGGGGCTTACTTACTGTGAATGATGGCGTTCCTGTAGTATTCCATAGCGTGAGTGTGAAAACCACTCACGCTATGGAGGGGTTTTCACACTCCATAGCATGTGGAACATGCTATAGAGTGTTCCACACATGGATTTAACATCATGTTTCATGATGTTAAATCCATGTAGCACTTTATACATACACAATTACCTGGTTTTGTAAAAATTTCAGAATTATATTCCTCATCATTGCTGCTAATCTCCAAATCTGCGTACGTTACTACTTTGTAATTACAAAACAAACTAGTGCAGAATCAAAAACATTTATCATTAAAAAAAACACGCTATTACTAAAGGAGAACTTTTGATTTGGAACTCAGTACCAACATTTTTATTTTATGAATCAAACAGTACGTAGATGCAAGAGATCAGAGAAAGATTAAACAAAAAACAGTTTCCCCTTATGGCCTATTTTGTCTCCTGTTTGGAATGTGGATCTACTTCCTGGTTTGTGTAGACACTAGATAACAAAGGCTCATTACTGCCCCTAGCGTCCTGGAGCACTTCTTTGTGAAGTTTGCATGTGTTTTGATTTTGTAAGTGTTTTGGACGTTGCATGTGTTTTGGGATTTGCAAGTGTTTTGGACGTTGCATGTGTTTTGGGATTTGCAAGGGTTTTGGACTTTGCATGTGTTTTTGATTTTGCAAGTGTTTTGGACATTGCATGTGTTTTTGATTTTGCAAGTGTTTTTGGATTTGCACATGCTTTTTGGATTTTGCATGTGTTTTTGAATTTGCATACGTTTTGTCTCTAGGGGCCACCGTAGGTTGGCCAAGATGGTGCTCTGAGCAGCTTCTTTTCGTTGAGCTCTGCAAACCTAGCTGCTTTTTTCATAAGACATGCAGTGAACTAAGACTTTTTATTTGCATTTATTCGACAGCTATTGCCAACTGCAGGTTTTGGTTACTGTCAATGAGCCAAAATGAGCAAACCTGAGTAGAGAAAGACTTAAACAAAGAAATCACCGTCTAACATCGGCTCCGGTAACAGGCCTGCTAGTGTTAGCCAACCCGCTAAACCATCTCTCACTCTTGACAAGCCCGCTGATGCTAAAAATACTCTAAGCGATTCCATGCACAACTATTTGGAGGCGATTTCCAAGCCATTGCAAGAAGAGTTTCCTCCTCTCCCATGTGGCTCTCCTGCCGGTAAGCTAAGAAAGGTTGTGGACACAGGGACATCTAGGGTTCTCTACCACCTTTCATCACTCACCAAGCTGATTAACTCAAGATCGGACACTCTTGGAAAAAGGGTGAGCAGCAACTCCATAGTGATCTCCGAGATGAACAACGAACGTATCACAGCTCTGAAAGCAATTCAGAGAGGTAGGAAGGAGCTAGACTGTTTAGTGATTTAAAAACAAACAGAAGGATTTTAAACTGAATCCAGAATTGAACTGGCAACCAGTGTAAATGACTCAAAACAGGTGTTATATGGGCTCTCTTGTTTACACCAGTAAGAAACCTCGCAGCTGCATTTTCTACAAGTTGAAGACGGGGCAATGGAGGCTCTAGTAACCCCAATCAAGGAGGAATTTGAGTAGTCAAGGTGGAAGGTGATGAAGGCGTGGACAATGACTCAAGATGTTTCTTAGAGAGAATGGATTTTAGCTTGGAGATTCGTCTTAATTGGAAGAAGCATGATCTCACAATTGAATTAATCTCCTGGTCCAATTTAAATGTTGAGTCTAGTTTAAGTCCCAAGTTGGTAATGACCTGACTAACTGAAAATGGGATCCCAGCTACCTCTGCAGGGCATACCACATTATTGCCAGATGGTGTGAACAAAACTGCCTCAGTCTTTGAATAATTTAAATGGAGGAAGTTGGCTGCCAGCCATTGGTTAACCTCATGTAGACAATCCAGAAGTGGCTGGAGGGAGCAATTTGGTTTGAATGGTGCATAAAACTGGCAATCGTCTGCATAAAAGGGATAAGACATCCTGTGTTTTTTGAAAATGTCACCCAATGGAAGGATATACAACTAAAATAGAAGGGGTTCTAAAATAGAACCCTGAGGAAAACCCCATTTCAATTAAGCTGTAGATGACACCTTGTCCTGGAGCACAACACAATGGCTTCTATCCAAAAAATAAGAATGGAACCACTGAAGGGCTATCCCTGCTACCTGTTACGACCGCATGAACAGTATGTTATAATCCAGTGTGTCAAATGCAGCCGAGAGATCGATAAGAATCATAAGGATAAAATACCCAGAATCTGTTGCCATAAAGATGTTGTCCTCTAGACCTTTAGATGAACCGTTTCAGTGCTGCACCGGGCCCTGAAACCGGATTGAAAAATGTCCATGACCATATTTTCCTCCAGGTACACAAGAAGTTGTTGATAAACCACTTTCTCTAAAACCTTTGATAAAAATGGTACTTTAGAGATCGGATGAAAATTGATAAAATCACAAGTGTCTAATCCCGGCTTTTTCAGCAACGGTTCCACCACTGCATGCTTGAAGGCACGGGGCACCACCGCCAGGAATAAGCTGCAGTTAATGATGTACAATATAAAAGGCTCCAACATTGTAAACACATCTTTGAATAGACACGAGGGGAAAAACTTAATAGGGGAGCCTGAGGGTTTCATCTGAGCAATCAGTTTAAGAAGTTCATCCAGTGTGATCTGGTCAAAATGGTCAGAACTACTAGAACTACTACTTTCTGTTGAAGCTAAGTGTTGTGTGATCAGCACTCTTACCAACGGGAGGTCTGTGTTTTGGTCCAGTAACCATGGCTGTTTTTCCAACAGGTGATCCTATTACATAAAGTGGATCTCTGCATTACTGAACAGCAGAGGCGGAGCCAGACATTTTATACACCAGGGGCTTAGCCCTAAAGGGTTGTTATGCATGTGGGGGGGGGGGGGGGTTAAGTTATGTTCGACAACCATAACTTTGTATAAGAAAACAAATTATATCACATACATGTGACACATTAACATTAGATTATTAACTAAGCAACAAGGCAGAACCGAAGCAGGGCTGTATCTAGACAACAGGACAAAACCACAATTCAACCAAACCCAAAACTGATCCGGGATTAAAACAGGACGGTAACAGATCAAAATCAGGACTACTTCAGGACTGAACCAAAATAGAGCCAGAATCCAAACTAGATGACAGTAGCACTGAAAATCAAGTATTCTTTTTCAGGTGTGTTTTGGTGTTCTCTCTTTTTCCTGATTTCCCCTGACCTATCTGAATGATCAGAAAGAGAGTCATTACTATTTAATGATACCTCTATATTTGTCTCTCTGAGTTACTAGTTTATACCATATTATTTTTTTATTCTGCCAAAGAACTACAGTATTTATATAACTATTTAGCCTAGCTGTGCAAAAAAAAAGCCTGCATGACCTATTAAATATAGAATTTGAAAAATTACAAACCCAATAAGATACACTTGTAAACATCTTCGATCGAGTTTTGGCAAACAACTGTCTTTGACTAACATGTCTTTCTCACCTGGCTCTTATTCCATCTCTGTTCTGTCCTCATGCTCCTCTCTCTCTCCCTCTTTCTGCTAGCAATCAAGCCAAACATCAAGAACATCAAATATAAAGTTGAAACCAGATATTAACATACACTTCAGATAAAAACACTTTTTTAGTGTCAAACATCAAATCAGACTAAACGTTTATTTATTTAGATTTATAAATATATATATATTTTTTTAATGGTTAAATTTAAGTATATATAGAGTATTTTTATGTCTTTTTTAATGGCAACTTGCACCCAAATTGTATCTAAAATTGAGCCACACTTGTGGAGGTCCACAATTATTTTTCTGTCTTGGTTGATTAGGCTACTCTTGATTTTTCCATGTCAAAGAAAGAGGCTCTGTGTTTTGGGGGTGCCTTAATATGCATCCACAGGTGTGCCACCAATTAACTCAAATGGACTCTATTAACCAATCAGAAGCTTCTTAAACTCAGAATGGAATAATCTGGAGTTTTCTTTTTGATTAAAGATGCAATAAACGTAGCGTATATATATATTTATACTCCTGACTTTGATTAAAATGATAAAAATTTAATACATAACTCTCTCTTTCTTTATTCTGACATTTAACTAATTCAAAAATGTCAATATTTATTTAGCTAAAACTAAAAAGTGTAATCTAATTTGATGTTCAATAGTAAAGAAAAAAATTGTTTTTGTTTTTTCCCTGAAGTATATGTAAGCATCTGGTTTCAAATGTGAATATACTGCTGTATTGAAATTCCTCTTGTTTTGCTTAGAAATATAATGAACGGCATATAAAGACTAATATAATAAAATTTACCTGAGCTTTTCCTTTGAAAGAAGCCCCTTATGTCCATAGTTTTGTACATCAGTACATAACTGAAACTAATTTAGAAAGTGTTTTATTTAGCCATGGGGGATAGCAACTGAAAACATGAAATAAACACACATGTAAGCGAACAACAACAAGAAAAACAGCATTGTTGTTCGGCTTTTCATTTTGCTATTGGTTGATTAGTCCTGACAGAGCTAGTAAAAATACGAAGAGCAAGTAATAATACGCACCAGGTGAGCAGTGCGACATCAGTCTTTGTGATACATCGTCATATTTATATTATTTGTACAGTATGAGTGATTTGCTTTATACAGTGGCGCTAGTGCCTGAACTCGGATCCTACCAAAATAAGGGGGACATTTACGACTGTGTGCTATGTGCTTCTAATATTGTGTGTAGATTTTTTTGTAGTTTTTGTTTTATACAGTTGTCAGTCAGACATCTTACTCTGAAAAAAAAAATTACAAACTCCAAAAGACCCAGGGCTTCTGAAAAAACAACCCAGGCTTAAGCCCAATAAGCCACCCCTCCTGCTCCGCCGATGCTGAACAGGTCGTTCTAGCTCATCAATGTAGGATTTAGTTTTGTAGTGACAGGTCTTGTTTTTCATTTGGTTAGGGCAAATATAAACCAAATCTACCCTTCATTACTGTGTTTTTGTTGACTTTGTTAAATTTAGGTTTTTAACAGTAGTGGAAAGATCCGATTTTACGGAACAATACACAACGAACCATCCACACTCACAAAACATTCCTCTATACACACTCATGCAGTTCACATCATGCACAGAGAGCACATCGGACCTTATTAGGTTTCTGAATTTTTAGCGGGAGATAACATGACTTGAATGACACTGAGAATTAGTTGGCTAAAATCAAATTAGCTAATAAACTAGAAAAGCACTTTGGACCAGAGATGCATTGGGGGAGGTCTGCACTCTCAAAGACAGCAACTTATGTCTTGTCAGAATTTAAAAGTTGAACGTTTAGAGTGATCCTGGTTTTTGTCTTTAAGACATGACTGTGATCTACCTAACTGGATTCATCAGGATTTATGGATAAATATAGTTGCATACTATTGGCATAACTGTGGAACTGTATCCCAAGCTGTCTGAAGAAGTGTGATTTTAACAATTGGTGTATATATATATATATATATATATATATATATATATATATATATATATATATATATATATATATACCAATAGACTGTCTGTTGTTGTATGACTGTCTTCATGAGACAGTCATACAACAACAGAGCGTCTTCAGTCGGAGGCTTCTTCAGTTTCGCTGCAATACAGACCGCTACAGGAAATCCTTCCTGCCCACAGCTATCATCATCTACAACAACTCCTTAAAGAATTAATTATATGAGCTATACCAACACGTAATTTCCCTCTGGTATCAATAAAGTATTTTTGAATTGAATTGAATTGAATTGAATTGAATTGAATTGAATTGAATTGAATTGAATTGAATATGTATGTATGTATGTATGTAGGCACACCTGTCCAACTGCTCGGTAACGCAAATTTCTAATGGGCTAAACTAAGACGATCTGTGGCAGTTCAAACCAAGCATCAGAATGGGGAAGAAAGGTGATTTAAGTGACTTTGAACGTGGCATGGTTGTTGGTAACAGACGGGCTGGTGTGAGTATTTGAGAAACTGCTGTTCTAATGGGATTTTCACGCACAACCATCTCTAGGGTTTACAGAGAATGGTCTGAAAAAGGGACAATATCCAGTGAGCGGCAGTTCTGTGGGCGAAAGTGCCTTGTTGATGCCAGAGGTCAGAGAAGAATGGCCACACTGGTTGAGCTGATAGAAAGGCAACAGTAACTCAAATAACCACTCGTTACAACCAAAGTATGCAGAAGAGCATCTCTGAACGCACAACATATCGGACCTTGAGGCAGATAGGCTACACCAGGTGCCACTCCTGTCAGCTAAGAACAGGAAACTGAGGCTACAATTCACATAGGCTCACCAAAATTGGACAATGGAAGATTTGAAAAATGTTGCTTGGTCTAATGAGTCTCGATTTCTGGTGTGACATTCGGATGGTAGGGTCAGAATTTGGCGTCAACATGAAAGCATGGATCCATCCTGCCTTGTATCAACGGTTCAGGCTGGTGGTGGTGGTGTAATGGTATGGAGGACATTTTCTTAGCACACTTTGGGCCCCTTAGCACCAATTGAGCATCGTTGCAACGCCACAACCTACATGAGTATTGTTGCTGAGCATGTCCATCCCTTATGACCACAGTGTACCCACCTTCTGATGGCTACTTCCGGCAGGATAATGCTCCATGTCATAAAGCTTGAATCATCTCAGACTGGTTTCTTGAATATGACAATGAGTTCACTGTACTCAAATGAGTACACAGTCACCAGATCTTGATCCAGTAGAGCACCTTTGGGATGTGGTGGAATGAGAGATTTGCATCATGGATGTGCAGCCAACAAAATTGCAGCAACTGCGTGATGCTATCATGTTAATATCATGGAAAAGTTTATTTATTTCCATATTTCCATTCTGTTGAGGCTATCGCCTTTTACTGAATGAACTGCATCTCCCAGCATTCTTTTTCTGAAACAACTGCATCTCCCAGCATCCGTTGCGCCACCCTCATCCCATTCTCATTGGTCTGTGGCCAGTGATGACATCACAGAGTTGATAAAGGGGGCACGGAAACTAAAATCCTCGTGTTTTGGTTCCTACCCGCGGAGCCGCAAGGAGACGCTTTACTTCACCGCTAACAAACTTTTCCCTTTTTCGTTCAAACCTGCTGGACCAGGAAGAACTCCTCTTTTTAAACTTCGAAGTGAACCGGCCAAACAAACAGACTTCCCGTCCGTGCAACCAGGGAGTCCGCTGGCCTCTGAGCTCTATTGAAATAGGCCTGAGTCCCTCAGCGCCTAAAAGTGGACGTTCCGCTTTCTGACCTCGGTTTTGCGCAAACCGCTCCTTTAAACTGGACACTTTCAGGCCGTTCTACATCATTCGTCGTGGACTGTGAACAGAGTCATCACCAAGTAGGATAAACCTCGTTTATCTCTGTTGGGTCTGGGTAGAGGAGAGTCAGGTCCAACGGGTTAATATATCCCGTTTTTCTGTTAGTTGATATAAGTTTGTGAACTTGTAAACCACTGTTATTCTTGGTCGTCTGGTATCGCCATACGCCGACCCTGAATGTTTGCATGCTTTGTGTTTTTATTATTTTACTTTGGTTGCAACCAGAAGCAGTTTATTATATTGTATTATTTCCCAGCTTGTTATATTGTCCGCTGCAGTCGGCGCGTGTCTGTTTAGACAGGTCGCGTGGCCTCCCGTTGATCCCCTTTCTCTGTCATCCCGTTCCTTTTGTCCAAGCCACCATTGCTAATTGAAACTAGTCTTTGTTGAAACGCAACGCGGTCTTTCTTTGTCCTCCTTTGTGAACCGATCCCGCCAACTGATAAGGCTTGGGTTATTGATGGTATTGAGGGTGTAAGCTAACCCCCCCCCCCCCCCCCCCCCCCCTCCCTCATTTGCTTGCTGTCTTGACTGACTTATACTCTTCAAACAGGTCATTACCTCACTATATATAGAAGACAAATAATTTAATATAAATAATAAATTTGATCATATAATTTCTGATGTATTTCATCAACAAAACATTCATTGACATCCATTCTTTAGAACAAAGTTGTAAAGAATGGATGGATCAGAAGGAGCTCTCAACATGAACAGCTGATGTGGTGCAGAGCATCTTATGCAATATCTAGAAGTGTTGTTGATGTACATGATGCTGTAGTTACAGAGGTCCGACAAGTTCACTAGTTATGATTATTAACAGCACTGTTAATGTAAAAATGGTTCTCCAATGCACAACGTGATAACCAAGTAACTGAAAAAAACCCAGAAGCAATAATGTTAAGGACAGATCCATCTGTGGATCTGTGTTAAACCAGAGCCACAACCCCAGAATCTCCCATTAGAGCAAATGCTTTAAAGCAGGTCGACCCTGAACCTACAATTCCTACCTTTTCCTGGGTCCTTGATGAATGAACTCTGAATGCTTAGAGTTTTTTTGTTTTGAATAATGTTTGAAATAACTATTGCATGCTATCATTCTGTGAGTCTGTTTCAGGAAAAATATATTCTCCCTTCCTACTAAGTTCTCCATTTTCTTCTTTTCAGACCTGAACTTGTTTTACACTCTAAGTGTAGCCCTTGTTCTGCTGTGGATCCTGCCATTTGTCCTTTTGATTTTTTCTAAAAGGAAGTTAACACAACAAGGTGAATTCTCACATAACACATCCACATGATAAAGAATAAGACAGAAAGAAACACTGGAACAAACAGAGAGAGTAACTTTTTTGTCGTTGTAGATATCCAGATGAATGTATTGAACGATGCTGATAATAATGAGGACCCGAGGATAAATGACATTAAGTACACAAAGCTTCAGGTCAGAAATTTTTTTTCCTGTCTGGGCATTAACTGTGTGTGGTGGTAAGTTTTGATATGTTTTACTATCTCAGACAGGATGCATTAGGATATTCAAAAATCAAAAAAAGTGAGGAGTTCTGCATCCCAAACAAGTTTACTGTTGCTTATTTCCATGTCTAGTTAGGAGGAGTTGGCGCCCCCTTGTGTTGTTCATGGGCCCTCGCTGTCTGTTTATAGGGTTTCACAAATTACAAAAGGGTGAACAATGTATTCGCTTGTTCGGGTTTACATTAATCACACCTCCAACTTCCTTCATATATAGCGATTTTCATTCATAATGATGTAAATGGGCTAAAATAGTTTCACCCTGGACTACATGTTTTGTTTGTGTTACAATTGCTCAACAAAGGACATCTGCACTCAGGTAAACTGGGTTAATCTTGATTTTTGGTTGGCAATGTTGTAGGACCTCATTGTCACTGGTAAACAGCTTTCCAATGACAAGGTCCTTAACATGTTTACACAAAAAAGGTCTGGTTTTTCTCTGTTGTAATTCTGCCACTGACCACCGGGCGGAGTTTTTCCCAACATTTTTATACCAAAAAAAGTTGAAACCCTATTTTCTGCACCGACCCAGCTCTGACTCCTGACTGCATACTCATAAACGGACCTCCAAATCCATGCCAGTACACACAGAACACTTAAAGTAATGAATGATTTTACTTTTTATAAAAATGACAAGCTAACTTGATGCTGCATACCTCTGCAAAAAATCTGAAATAAACCAGAATGTAAATATATGTAGGTTTACCCTTTTTTATTATATAACAACAATGGAACCTTTTAAGTGAAAGTCCTTTGAAAATGACATCTATAACATGACTGTGGGTTGTTCACTGCTAGAGACGGAAGGCAGTGATTGATCAGATATGAAGAAGCTGACAAATCTGAGGGCATGCGAGGAAACAAAGAACAAAGAATAGAGTCAGGATGTGGTGACATGCAACAGAAAACATTCAGACCACTTATTTATGAGAATATTAGACATTAACACAGGAGAAAATGTGTTTCTATTGGCTGAGAGACAGCAATAAGATCATATGTTCACCTTGTGCTAATCATGGGTTGTTTCAATCAAACAGATAAAGTAAAGTTATAAATATAATCATTGTTTGCCTTTTCTATTTTTATTCCTCATGCCCCATTTTTAAAACTCTGACCTCCTGTCTGTTAATGGTCTCTGCATGCCTCTGTCGCATCTCAAAAGGTGTTTCAGCAAATTGGTAATAGGTGGATTTGAGAAGTTTGAAAAGAAATACAAAAACAACCAAACAAGTTAACCAATCAGCATTCAGTAAATATTTATCCTCAGTGAATCAGTTCTTTTTTCTCACTTGGTTTTGTACACTGAGGATGCTGACTTTACTTTGGAGTCCAGATCCTTCAGCTTGTGTCCTGTAAGAATGTAAACATTCATCTGGATAAGTTGGTTTGCTCATTAATATAACTTATTTATCTGAATATTTCAAACGATTGTTTTTCAGATTGGTGAGAATCCAGAAGACACAACTCAACCATAGCATCGGAGAACCAGGAGAAATGATGGAGCTGCTGATTCGCAACAACATGGGGCCAAACTCTCACCACAACAGAAGATCTCTACTTTGTCAGAAAGAACAATGATGAAACGTACCGTAGAGAAGATTATTATATAGAATTCAAACTGATTTTAATATTTTATCCCAGTGGTTAAACTTTTTAATGATGTAACCTGATTATTATATCAACCTTCCCCACACAATAACGTAGAGGAGCTCTTTGGTCAATCTGCCTTTGTTTTGTGGTGGAAGATTGTTATGCAATTAGGAATTAAGTGTATATTCTCTGTTTAGTGAATGCATCTAGGGTAAAATGACAAGGTTATTGTTCCAGCTTAATGTTATGAGAAAGATATATGTGTCAGGTCACCAGAGAGACAGACGCCAGGGCAGTAAGATAACAGTCTGGCCTTCGGATGAGCTGCTTTATGCGTTGCTATGACTCACATGAAGCAGTTACTCTGGAGGCGGGGCGTGAAGGTTGGAGAAGACATCTATAGAGATAAACAATGATTGCTGAATACTATTTAAGCAGTTAGTTAGAAAGGTTGGTTAGGGTGATGCATGAATAACTCTGTCCCCTCCATGGTCTGGCCAGACATGTTTGAATTAAATACTTAAACGCCTTCTGGGACTCAAGTCTTCTTTATTATGGAAACCCTGAGATACTATTTTTTGCCATAACACTTGACGCAACAACGCAGCCTCAGCGAACGGAATGGACTGACAGGGTTAGGGTCAAGGGAGTTTTAGGGTCAAGGGAAATTTTCTCCCAGCCTCTTACCTCTAGTAGCTGTTTTGGAGATGGAGGCCTTGAAGCGTCTCTGTCGGCCCTGCCGTCGCCTGAGACAGAACCTGGTAAGACTGAGTCCTTTAAATAAAAAGTGATAACAGAATTTTATTTGCACTCTCAGGAGGTGAAATATTTGCTAGCGGTTTCGTGTTTATTTACTTACACATGGTTGATTGTTTGATTGATTAATATAATAAATATACTTGTATATAATTGTATGGTTAATTATTTAATCAATGTTAAAGAAAGTAACGGTTTTTGCTCTGGGTTTTACCTGGGAGCACGGCAGTTGGACAAGTGGTCAATTAATTAAGTTGATTGATTATTTTCCCACGAGGGTTTTTTTAGGCTTTTGTTTAAGGAAACTAGAAAGCGATGGGGCAGACGTCCTTCATCAATACTGGGTACCCAGGCAGACAATCGGGTCTGTAATCTAGCAAAACACTTCACCTCCTGACAGTCCAATATGTCGACAGAAAAATAAAAAATAAAAGAATTAATGGGCCCAGGGGAGGAATTTGGATAATCTGAAAGAAAATCAAAAAGTTATGTTATTTATTTGTGGTTTATTTATGTGATTTTGTTTATTTCTCTTTTATTTACTCTTGTTTGCTTCTTCCAGAACTGGAGTGTTTGAGCATTAAGATCATTTGTTTGATGGCTTGGTATAATGCAGAATGCCACACACACACACACAGCTGTTGTTACACATTCCATTGTAGAACTGCGATGAGTTTTGCTGAGTTGTCCTGTGTTTTTCTTCAGGCTGATTGGGACTCCTGCCTTCGGTCCAGCGGCGCCTCGGGAGGGCCACAAACAGCCTAGCCCCCCCCACCCACCCTCAGAATGAGGTGTTTGGCAGCCATAACAAAGGCGGAGGCCAATTTGTTTTGTTATTGTGTTGTAATTTGTAAGGGAAAGTTGATGTGCAACTAAACCTTAATTTATTTGTCCTAGAAGGACGTGGTAAAGCAGACAGCGAAACTGCTATGGCTCTGAAAAAGTGATGATTCGTCATCCGGTGAGTTTAGTCTAATCAGAGCTTAAAGACTGTTGCACATCTATTTGTTTTGGGGCAAGAGAGTGAACTGATCATTTGTCTTCTGGGGAATTATCTGGTAAATGGTCAAGAAGTCTTTTCTTTTCTCTCCTAATGCTCTCTGTCAGGAGAGTCCACATTTATTTCATTTTGGTTGAAAGTTATTTGATGGAATTGTTATTACACCAAGATCAAGTTTACTTAGCTGTCGCAGCTTGTGTGCACTAACTTAGAAACGGAAACGTTCCCATTTTATGACTAGAACAAACAGCAAAGAGTTGATTGGGGCATTTAGAGTAGGTTGTGAATTATACCCTGACTGACTTGATTTTAACTAAGCTGACTGACAGTGAAAACATGTTTTCCTTTCTTTCTGGGACAATTGGGGTTAATTTTTTCCTTGTATTTTGGGGTTTATGTTATAAGAAAATAATAAATCTTAGAACTGTGAACATTTACTAAAGTAAATAGGACCTTTCACAGTAACACTGCTTACATTTCGCCACAGCTGTGAAGGACGAATTTTTTATCAGCTTGCAAGGCGCTAATGTAAACAATCTCTTATTGACATCAGAAAATGGCGAGACTAAAAAATAACAAGACTTTGCTGAGAAGCAACAGTAAAACAACATTGTTTAGGCTATAATTTGAACACAACTGAAAAAAAATAAAACTTTAGGTTTCTGCTGGGTATCATTAAAATAAAGATGACCTTAGGCTACTTAGGTCTTAAATAAATGGAAAAAAGGTAAATACTAATCTTATCTGGGGAACATTAAAGCGTCAGAGCAGTTAGTGGGCCTTATTAGAAATTTTGCTTGGAAAATTACTGAATTGATCTCAAGCTGTGAAGTATTCTGTGTCCCCTTCCAGGATAAGGGGCAAGAGGTCATGAGAGAAGGTTTGATCCTAGAAATCTGATGGTTTTGTCACACTGTGGTGGGTAAACACAGGAAGTTATATAAGTGGGTCTTAATATAAGGCACCTGACTTTGTAATTAAAGGGAAGTTGTCTCACTGTTTTAAGTAAATATTAATATACCTCAAATGCTTTTTAGGGGCCATCAATTATAACAATACAGTGGTCCTGTAGGTTTGGAATTTTGCTTATGACAACCAATGCAATTTTCAATTTCAACTGAACCAGAATGCAAATCAGGCTGGTTCTCATTCTTTTTTGTTTTTTTTCTAGAATGGACTGACCACTTTGTCCACAGGGGAGGAGGTTCGGCCCAAAAAGGTATGGACAAGTGGCTTGGGAGGTTACCTGTGCGTACCTGAGTTTGGGGGGTACATATATATTTTGGCTTATTTGGGGCTATGGTGAACGGAATTCAAATTCTAACATTTTCTCTTAGACCTTACAAGGGAGGCTCAGAAGTGTGATCCCCTGTAGCTGCAAAAACACTCTGGGGACCCGTTTTCTTTAAAATAGTAATAAATAATCAAACGTAATTGTTCGTCAACAGTGACATATCACTTTTCAAATTAAGAAAGCAAATAATATATAATCACTTGGTGTTTAGGGGGAAAAATCAAATCCTGAACTATAGATTTCACAGTTAGTTTTGTTGTAGCTCTCTTGGCTTTTATCACAGCCTAAATTATTTGAGGCCTGTTGTGAGAATTTTTCTGCGTAGCATTTTTTATAAAAGAAGATTTGAATGGCTTAATGTGGAAAAAAATATAATGATCATGTTAAAGGTTAAGTCTATGTGTTAACTGAGATATGTATTGTTATGTTGAACCAACATGTGAGAAGCTTAAGGATACTTTCTGTGTCTTGGGTCACCAACTTGTGAGATGTGTCTGTATGCTGACTGAAGGACGTGGGAACCACTCCATTATCTTTTCTCATCCTTGTTAAATATTATTTCCATAATAGGCTTTTTAATGCATTTGACATGCATTTAGTATCAGTGGTTTGCTCGGGATCTCAGGGTTATAAATATGTCATCGCACTATCTGAAAAACTAAACGCAACAGATCTAGGAAACTGCAATCTTAACATCAAGTGATCTTGGATAAAAATAGATCAAATAAAACAGAGATTATTCCAATTTAAAGCTTAATGAATGATGGATGATTATTATGATCTAGATTGGTGCATATGAGTCAGATTTAATGTTTAAATTAAACTATATTATCTTGAAAACTTGCTATAGTGTTAATGCTTAACTTCATGAATCATCCTTTTATTTCCCACGAAGGGGAACTTCTGCTGTATCGGCAGCAAAGTGACAGATAGTAGAAGCATTTAGATTATAGACCCTACATAAATTTAGATTCACACAAAGGAGGCAGAAAGCATAAAAAAAACTTAGGATTAGAACATTAAATGATAAAGAATAAAGCTTTAGCCATACCTCGACCAAAAATAACTTTTACTTAATGATAGTAATGTTTAATAAAAATGTTAAATAATAAGGACGCATTTGGGATACATTAGGCTACCTGTTTCAGCTGCATATGTGAAAATTATGCATTTAGTGCAATCTTTAAGCCAACAGGTGTGACCTACACACAAACAGTGGGGTTTAAAATTACTTGGTTTCTATTTTTAAAATTTAGTTTGCTTCATTAAGACAAATGATGATAAAAATAGATTCAGAATTTCGGTCACTGTTCTAAAGATGGGACAAATGTGGAAAATATTCAGTTAACACCTGTGCGCATTATATGCTATAAAAAAATCCATAAAAAAAAACAGGGTGTCAGTATAATAAATGTTAGACCTACTATCAAACCGCAGTAAATTCTTTTCAGTTGTAGCATTCTTTAATTTTTAATGAGGTATTTTGTGTGTTCTTTTTAATAAAAGACTAAACGAAACAGGAGTAACAAGGCTAATTTTAAAATATAAGCAGTCTAAAGTACTGAGTAGAGGTAAAAAGTTGGCAAATAGATAATTACTTTGGTAAAGTATAAAGTATAACTCAAGTCCTACACAGAAACTGCAATGAATAAAAAGTTTCTTTCTTAAGTAAGAGTATCAGGTATAGGTAAAAAGGTTACTTGACATCGTTGCTATTAAAATAGAAGTGGCATACCCAAATCTGAATGTGCAACTGAGTTAGATAAATGGAAAATAGTAATAAATGTATTTTTTTTTTCAAGGAGTTAACAGAGAATAAACTGTAAGAAACAGATGAGCAAATAACAGCAGCAGAGATATTAATTAGGTAAATAAACTGTGTCCTGTGTAAAACAATTTTAACTAAGGTGGTTGCAAAGATAATCCTTACTGTAACATCAATTAGATTCTGGAAAAGCAAGGTCTGAATAAGCTGTCTGATTCAATTCAAAATACTTTATTGATCCCAGAGGGAAATGAAGTGTTGTTGTAGTTCATGCAAGTTGGACTAAAATTCTTCAATACATTAGGTAACTATGTGGTGAAATTGTTATTTTGTTTTTCCAAGGCAAGGCCAGGCAATTTTATTTGTATAGCACACTTTAAACAACAAGGTAATTCAAACATAAGAACCTAATTGCCAACCTAAATGATTGGGATATGGTCATCTGGGGGTTGAAGATGCCTCAGCGGCGACAGCAGCAGGATACGCAGGTTCTGAGGTTATGCCTTATGGATGACCTTTAACCTACTATGTTTCTTTTCTTGACACTGGAGAAGCAGTTGAAGTTATTGTTTCCTTGTTTCTTGATTTTTTTAAGGCATGTGCAAGACGATGCCTTAAAAAAAGGGGGGGATTGGATTTGATAGTAATTGGAACAGATTTTTAAGGGATTATGAAGAGAACTGTAACTCACAGGTAATTGGGTTTCTTGTGAATCATAACTCTGTCATAAATTAATGGGGTTTTTTACTACCTGGACTTGACGTCTGACTTCATATTCCATTTCGGTTTGGGTTCAGACTTGTAGTACAGTAAATATTGTGTCTGGGAACTTTACAAAGTTTTAATTTGATCTGAAAACCTTCTTTACTTCTTGCTGGGAGTAGTTGGTTCTTGGGATTTTTTGCTCTCACAAGTTGGAATGGTTGGTTGTCTTTTTCTTGGCATGGATTTAGTACAGAGTGATTTGGAGACATTTACCTTAATTGTTTTCTAGCTTCAGTTGATGAGGTTTGGCTCCTTAACCAGCTTGTGAGTTGTTTAGAATTGCTTTTGCACACAGTTGCATCAGGTTGATCTGAAACCATACTCAGAGTGTGTTGGTTATACTTGTCATAATTATCCTATTCATCTTTTGTGAATTGGCTCACCTGTGTTTGAACATCAATGCTCCAATACCTAATTAGCTCAGCTCCCAAGGGTCGCATTGGGAGGTTCTCACTGAAGGACCTCCTGAGGGATGACCACTCTCTCCTTTCCGGAGAAGGACTGATCTGTGGCTACGGGTCACTGGATGCTGGCGGAGGCTGACTTCACGGCAACAGACAACAAACAGTGCAAGGGAAGAGTACACATTTCAACATCTAGTGTTGATGTAATACCCTCTGAAGTGTACTGGAAGATGCTACATAATTTCTCCTTTATTCTGTGTTTTTATCTAGAGCATCCTGACCGATGACGAGACCTGTGGATGGCTGCCTCTGGGACGAGGGGCTGTTGAGATGACATTTTGCCCACAAGAAAATGGCGTAAGAAGACCTCGTGGGTTTTCGGTCTCAATGCACAGGAGTCTCAGCAAAGTCATCTGGAAGAATCTAATATTTGTCACTGTGAGCTAATTCCATGGCCAAGCATGTCTCATTTCTGATTGTAATTTGTGTTTTGAACATTGTCCTTTATTTTATCAACCTACCAACCTTTTGGGGAGTTTGTGATAGCACTTTAGAATTTTCCCTTTATATTTATGATATTAATTAAGTTAATAAAAGCAGGGAATTGTGGTGGAAAATTGTTATGCAATTAGGAATTAAGTGTATATTCTCTGTTTAGTGAATGCATCTAGGGTAAAATGACAAGGTTATTGCTCCAACTTAATGTTTATGATACATATGTATCACATATGTACATATGTGATACACATTGCTGAATACTATTTATGCAGTTAGTTAGAAAGGTTGGTTAGGGTGATGCACGAGTAACTCTGTCCCCTCCATGGTCTGGCCAGACATGTTTGAATTAAATACTGAAACGCCTTCTGGGACTCAAGTCTTCTTTATTATGGAAACCCTGAGATACTTTAATTTTCCATAACAGTTTCTTTTTTAGCTCTGACTAAATCATGAAGGTGATAAGGCTTTCTGCAGATGAGCACACTTAGATCTTGAGTATTTTTTATCCTGTTTTATTATTTTCAGTAATCTTTTTGTGGTTCTATGATATTTATAATTTGTCAATGTGAGTTGTTTTAAAAGACATTTAAGCTGTCAAGCTTGAGTGGATCCTGTTATCATAACACGCTTTTGCACTGTGGGAAGAAGGGGAACCTGGATATCGTAAATTAATTTTTGAAAAATTAAGTAAACTGTGGACAGAAAGTTCTTCTTTGCTGATCTTCAAACAGGAAACCTTCTTGCTGAGAATAAACAGAGCTAACCACTATACCACAGCCCCCCTTTTTTTCTATGGCCATTTCTTCCAACCTTTTAAAACACCTGTTTTTATTTTACTAATTATTGACAACAAGGTTTTTTTTGACAGAGTTCAGACTAAATATTTAAGGACTAATTAATTACTTAAAGAAAATTACATCATTTAATATCTGCTTTAGGAGGCTTGTTGACGCATGTGCAGGATGTTGAGCTCACCAGCCCAATGTGGTTTCCTTAAAATGATTCATACTTCACTTAAGCATTGCTTCTGCTTTGGTTTATTGTTCTCAGTAACGTAAAGATGTGGAGCTTCCAGAACCTGCTGTTCATCCTGTCCAGTAAGTTTTAGTATTAATTTGTCAGCAATTATAATTTCAGCTGTTTGAAAAGCTTTGCAGATTTTATGATCATCAACTGCAAAAAATGAAGAATAATTTTTAAAAGACAAGATGGCACCTTCTGTGGGTGACTTGATTTTTTTATTTTCTGGATGTTATTAAATATATACAGTTACTATCTATCTGTGTTCTTTTACATACACAGCCCTCTCTATTCATGTATTTAGTGTGTCTGTTGCTGAGGAGTCAGAGTAAGAATTTCATTGTACTTTAGTTCAATTGAAAATTAACTTAAAATGAATTGATTTAGGTTTTTGCTGTCTTCTGTCTCCAGCTGATGTGAGTTGTGTAAGCAGTGCTGCAAGTTTGTTCCATGTGTTTGGGTAGGAAGGCAGAGATTTGTACATTTCTTGTCCGTATCAGAAGAGTTATGAAGATTATGAGAAATACCTGTGTAAGGACTCCTGTGGTAACAATGATGTACTTATCAAGACCTCACAAAGAAATAATAAATACTCCATCTATGATGACAAAACAGCAAGAGTCTTCATGGTGAACATCTCTGATCTTAAGTTTTATGATGCTCAGAAATACTGGTGTGGCGTGACCTGAACATTAAAAGATGTCTAGACTGAAGTAACATTTCGTTACAGTGAGACACATTGCCTTTGAGACACTCACAAAAAAATCTGTTCAAATAACTGTGAGCAATTTCCATGTTTGATTGGAACAACTGTGCTGCTGCTGGCTCCTTCTCTGTCTGTAGCTCATCTTTGTTTTCTTCTACAAAATTATTAAATCCAATCAAAGTGTGCAACAAGCCAACAGAAAACAAGTCACATATATTCTAATACAATAATATAATTCAAACAAGTGGACAACAAAAACAAATCAACATGTTCAACAACAAGAATGGAAGCATTCAGCCTTCCTGTCTAAAGCAGCACTTCTCAAATGGGGAATACTTTGGAGTTCTGCAGGAAATCATCAGAGCTATAAAATAATTTTTAAAAAATCAACAGAAAGTAACAAAATGGAATCCAATTTTATAGCCAACATTGCTATTTTATATACAGAGGTGTCAAAAGTTTTCACATTCAATACTCAGGTAGAAGTATAGATACTAGGGTTTAAAAACACTTCTGTAGAAGTTGAAGTATCAAGTCAAGTTTTTTACTCAAGTAAAAGTAAAAAAGTACTTGATTCAAAACTACTTAAAGTAGAAAAGTAAAAGTAATGTATTTTGAAAAATTACATTAAAGAATAAAGCTTAAGCCCCCCCCAAAAGGAAGGCCATAATTATTATAATGTTATATAAAAATGTTCATTTTGAAACATTTGGGACACACTAGGCTACCTGTTTCAGCTCCATTAAAATGTATTAATTTTTGTGCAATGCAATTACATTACAGAACCATATGTGGACTACTGAGCATTAATAAGTATACATATATATATATATATGGAATTCTGTCTCCTTACCTTTTTAATGTCTATTTGGATGATTTGTCCAAATTGTTGAATGTTTGTAAGACGGGCTGTCTTGTGGGAAGCTCTGTCGTCAACCATCTAATGTATGCCGATGATCTGGTAGTGCTAAGCCCGTACAGTGCTGGGTTGCAGCAATTATTAAAGGTGTGTTCACAGTATGGTAATGATTTTGACATCAGATACAATTCCAGCAAGAGTAATATCATGATTGTCAGAACCAAGGAGGACAGGAGACTAATTTTTCCTGATTTCTACTTGAGTGATCAGCCTCTGAAGACGTGTAAAGTAATAAAATATCTGGGCCATATCATAACTGATGACATGAGTGACGACAGAGATCTGTACAGATAGTGCTGCAAATTATATGCCTAAGCCAACATGTTTCTGTGAAAATTTAGCATGTGCTCACCAAATATTAAATGTTTTTTATTTAGATCCTACTGTACTCCTATGTACACAGCACATTTGTGGTGGCGATATAAGAACAGTAGCCTCTCTGTAGCAATGATGCCATGAGGCTCCTCCTTCGTGTACCAAGATGGCACAGTGCTAGTCAGCTTTTTGTGAACTCTGGTGTTCCCACCTGTGAAGCCTTATTAAGGCAATTAATGTTTAAATTCATGTGTTGTTTGGACAAATCTGAAAAGGGAATCATACTGGCACTAACCAGTCCTAAGAGAAGCTGCTACAGATATATGCCTGGTCTTTGGAAACACTGGCATTTTAGTCTTTCATTAATTTTATTGTAAGCTATGTCATTTATTGTATTGTACTTCTTCCATACTTTTATTTTTTATCTATGGACCAATTGTGTGTCTGAAATAAAGTTATATATATATATATATATATATATATATATATATATATATATATATATATATATATATATATATATATATAAATTAAGAATAGTATCACCAAAAGTCTTACAACCTCAGCACAGACAAGATTGTGCAGACCGATGCAATCTCTAATGACCCCCTTGTGGCACATAAACCTCATGTTGGGAACCACTGTTCTAGAGGCTGAATCCGCGCTGATGCCCTGGAGACTGGAACTGAAAGCTCCATTTCAGCCAAAGTTTTGAAATCAGGGGAATATTTCTCTGATTCAAGTGATCAGAAGTCGGAAAGACTCTCTGAACCCAGCTTCAAATCGCTTCAGCAGCAGAAACTGTCGGAGCATGCGCTCCTTTTGCACGACTGGATGGCACAACACCTGGTTCTTTAAGCCGCGTCTTTAACCAGCCGCACCGGTAACAGTCACGTTCCAAAGCCTCCTGGTCTTTGATGATGCTCAGATGGCTTAATGCAAATCTTTTTATTATTGATTTATTGATTCAGTTACTTGTACTCTGCGCTTCAACTCAAACCTAAAAATGTCCGCGCGTCTGCACCAAATGGTCAGGGGTGTGAATTATAATCTACTTAAGTAAGGTAACGAAGTATTTGTACTTCGTTACTTGACACCTTTGTTTATATATGATACAGGGCTATACGTTAAGTTTTTCAGCTCATAGCACTGGTGCTACAGAGGTTTTGACAAAAAGCACCAACACAAAATGTATTTTACAATCTCTTAAAACCTTGTCCTCAAGAAGAGACTGTGGAACAGGTCATATTATTTTGCCTAAAGTATACTGTTGAGAGAAGAGAACCGGTACAAAATTTGCAAGATATCAAATTGCAACTGGACATCCAAGACATTTTAAACACAATTTCTAGTTCTAAAAAAATACTGAGATATTTTAAGAAGACAAAAATTAATATAAAAAATATAGCTTTTGTTTGTTGTTTAGTATTTAGTAGAAAATAAGTCGGGTATATTTAGTATGCACCAAACATTGCTTATCAACCGTCATTAAACAGAAGTTAACGTTATTGAACTCAGCATATTTCCCACGTTCCTTGAATGTGCCTGTGTGCAGCTCATGAGTGCAGCTTATTGATTGTACGTATGTGCAGATCTGCCGGGTGTTTGTGTGAGGCGTATAAAAGAAAGATCGCTCTTATATACTTGCAAATGTGTAAAACAGTAGCTAAGGCTGTTCATTAGCATGGAGAAGTCATTTCAGATGGACCAAACATTTGCCTTCAGCGAAGACGGGGCAGACCTTATTTCTTTTTCGTTTTTCATGCTGAAGCATCAGGCTATGGAGGACTACGGGGGTCATTAGAAAAGCAATACAGCATTTTGACGATGAGTGCTTAATTGTGAATTAAAAATATAGATTGCTAAATATAGTTTCAAATTCAACAATTATTCCATAGAAAAAAAAAGACAAATTTAAAAAGCATTTTGTAATTACACATTTTAAATTGAAATACTAAAGATAAATTGCAAATTATATTTATTATTTGATTATTAAATACTGTGATTTGAAACTGTTTTTCAAATCGTATTTCAAAATGGAGAATTAAATAACGCAATTAATAAATGAGATTGTAAATATCTTTCCTTTTCATACATTTAAAAAAGTTATTCCCTTTTCTACATCCGTTTTCTCTTTCCTATGGAGGACTACGGGGGTCATTAGAAAGGCAATACAGCATTTTGACGAGGAGTGCTTAATTGTGAATTAAAAATATAGATTGCTAAATATAATATAAAATTCAACAATTAATTCATTAAAAAAAAGACAAATTTGAAAAACATTTTGAAATTACACATTTTAAATTAAAATACTAAAGAGGAATTGCAAATTGTATTTATTATTTGATTATTAAATACTGTGATTTGAAAATGTTTTTCAAATCCTATTTCGAAATGGAGAATTAAATAACACCATTAATAAATTAGATTATAAATATCTTTCCTTTTTATACATTTAAAAAAGTTATTCCCTTTTCTACATTCGTTTTCTCTTTCCAGCTCTCATTTTCAAATCCGTTTTGCAATTGCATTTCCTAAATGGTTTACCCTCTCCTTTTAGCATTCGAGTGACCCTCCTGGTCCCTGAGCACACTGAAAACCAAGTTCAACCAATCACAGCTGCTCCTCGAACGTAACCAGCTCTCTCATTGGTTTGACACGAGCTGTGCAGCTCGGCAAGGTCCACCCAAATGTGTTTTCTTATAGGAAACTTCCTTAATTTTGTTGGTAATGAAGATTTTATCCGGTAAGGACCATATATTTGTGTAGTTAAGATCTTGCCAGAAGGTGTTCCAGTAGCTAGCACAGGATGGGGCTGAAACCAGAGATTTTTGTAGTACGGAACAGATTTTGGAAAATAACCGATTTTCCCTGCGTAGTGTTATGGAAAGAAATGTATCTTATTCCTTCCACAGAAATGAGGCTGGAGTCTGCATCGGCATTTTTCATATTTATTACAGCCAGTCTTAATGATGAGCCCATCTGGGCTAACACTCGAACTCTCTCGCACCCAGATCATTTCTGCCTTCTCTGCAAGCAGCTTCTGCCTTCAGTACGCTGATGTTATGTCTTCATTGCAAGGTTAACAAAACACTCCTCACTTTCGAGGAGTCAACAGTTAGATAAAACAGTTAAATAAAATGGTGAAAGGCCGCTTCCTTGACTCTAATAATAACTGTGATAAAATTATTAGATCAATATCATAGATTTTAGATCCAGAAATTTTTTTCCCACATCAGTATCCCTCCTCTTATTACGCTTTTAGTAATATTACAAATAAAAGGTAACTAAGAGCTGTTCCTTGGGGTATGCAGGCAGTGAAAATAAAGACAGTAAAACTGAGTTTTAACTCATTGTTCATCAATTAATCATAATTTCATTGTCCATTATGAAATTATCATGAATGTAGTTCTTGAACCACAACAATGAGAAAAATTAGACCTATACATCCATCCAGATGACATTATTGGAGACCTTGTGCATCGAGACTCTAATAATTATGCCATATTCCCTAGATTCCTTTACTAATAAATACTTAATTAATTAATTGACATAACATTGAAATTTTTTGTAATATTTCCTCTCTTTTTCTTTCAAAAATGTAAAGCCCAAAACATACAGAAATATTTCAAGTTCATACAATTGCTAATGGGTGCAAGGAGAGACGATTAAAAAAAAAACAATGATCAAACAATCAATTTATAATCAGACATAAATCAAGCTGGCCATGAAATTAACTCAAAGGAACTCAGGGATCGTCCATTCAGATGACCTTGTTGAGACATAACTTGTTTGTCAGAATGAAAAACCCACCGGGTATCTTTATTTACGCCATTTGGGATTTTCTTTTGTTCACCACTTCATTCATATTGGTGAGAAAAGATTCTGACGACCTCCTGCCCCCAAGGTCGGCCACACTTCGTCTCATCATCTGTCAGGACTCTAGAAAAATCCAACAGAGAGAAAGATGTTATGTAGCCTCTTTTTGCCCGTCTCAATGAGATATTAAATCTGGACTCTGTGTTGAACTGTGCACGCTCCCCTTTAGGTGCTCCATGTTTTGACTCCCAAGGTCCACCTGTAGTCCTCCTCAGCTTCTGCGTCGCCTCGGAAGGGAAGGATCACCCAGGAGGCCCCTGATGTCATCTTCAGCTGAGTTATTAAGTGTTAGAGCATGCTAGTCCAAATATATGTGTGCTAATTCAAAGATTAGTTAGTTAATTATAAATAAATGATTAGGACAGTGATTAGGTTAGATAGAATCAGCAGACGTGGGAGTTTGGTTTAGATTATCTTGATGCGGTTGTTGGATCAATCAATCCTAAATGAACATCACAACTTAAGTTAATGAGCCACGCTTCATTAACTCTTTATCAGAGAGGAAATCAATCAAGAAACCGTGATTAGATAATCATCATTGAAGAAGGTCTTTAGTTTTTATGCCCAAAAACTCAAAGATCCTCCTACCCGAAGAGCCCTTTAATCTTGCTGAGTGTTTCAAGAATTTTAACTCTTATTCAAATGTAATTGAAAAACCAATTGACCAAAACCTCAATTGAATCCAAACATTCAATTATCTAATTATCTCCCAATAGGTTATTATCAATCCACTCTTTTTCATGAAAATATTGATCCCAACTCTCAGGATTGCTATTAGCCAGTGTGAAAACTTTTCTAAAGGGATCGCTGTTTGAGTAGAGCTGTGGAGATAAAAGTTAATGCACAATAAAGGAAATTTCAATGATTAAATGGGCTTCATGTGCTTCTCCTGTACCTGGGGACAAAATTTAGGAAAGTCAAAGGTTATGAACGTAACTTGAAAAGTTCCCATTAACCATTGTTAATCCAGTTCTGCTGCTGGAACCCCTGAGACATCATTCCCATATTAAAACTTTTCCAGTACCTCTTTCTTTAAAAACATGCTTTTCCTTAAAACCATGTTTCACTCAAATCCCCAGTTTATTTAGAATCTGCTTTTCAAACTTGTTTTCAGAACCATGCTTTTAGTCCATGAGACAATCCTTGAAAACACTCTCAGGGTGTATTTTCTTCAGCACCATAATTTATTTCCAAAATCCAATTGTTCTCCATTCAGTCAGGTTGTTGCTGAATGACATCTGTTCCAAACACTTTAACAGTTCCCCAAGCTGCGGCCCGTGGGCTCGAAGTGGGCGGATGTTATATAATTGATAAAATGGGGAACACAGACCTCTGACCCTGGTAACTAATTCTGAAGGTTTAATGTTAACTTCTGCTTTCATTGCCATTTGCCTTTAGCTGTAGTTGTCAATTTAATTTAGGGCCATATATGACTTTGTTAAGATCTGCTGTGAATAAGTGTTAGGTCTCCTTGCAGCTAAAGTATTAAGTACAGCCTATCAATAAGCTTCCCCATTTCTCATTGTCATTATTGTTTCATCGCTATTAACATATTATGCTCTTAAAACCTGCCCTTCAAAAGAGTTATTTGTCTAACTTCCGTATGAATTAAGTTAGATTCATGGTTTGTTTATTTTGTTACCCTTGTATTAAGGTTAACTCGTAAACTGTGTGTTCAGTTTCTTTTTTGTCAGTGAATTATGCGGATAATTGTTCCCCCGTATCCTTGGTCTGATTAGCCTGCATTTAAGCCCACTTTTGTTCCTTGTTTGTTCAGTCCGTTTGTTCGAACAGTTTGAGGTTTTGTTGTGCTAAAGCAACATTATGGTTTCATTTAAATTTCTCTGTCCCTCACACATCTCCCTGTTATGTGAACAGGGATACTTTATCATCTAGTAAAAGTTTTCATTTTAAGGAACAATGCTTAGACCGTTTTGTCCAGAAGCTCAGGTAGTTGTTCTGCACCTAACTGTATTTTGATTTCCTGACAAGAGCAACCATTGCTGCTCCTTCAATTAAAACTTGGAAATGCATCCTTATTTATTCTTAGATTTCCTTTGGCTTCCTTGAACTCCATCTTGAGCTTTTGACCCCTACTGGAAAACAGGCACATCACTTGTTTTTTGTTTTGTTTTCTTTCCACTGAATTTTTAAAAATAGATTATTCCTCCCTTAAAGAGAAACAAATCCCTGTTAATGATCATAATAACGAAAACCAATTCTTTCCTTAGTTGATTTCCTGTTTTGTTATAATTTTCTTTTTTAAATATTACCACTTCAGACCTATGTATGTCATTATTCTTTAACTATTGTGGAGGTGTTAATTATCCTACTTTTTTCCAAGAATCTACTGTTTTTTTCTTTCAAACAGACCCATGCTTTTCTCTCATCTTTTGTCAGCATATTGGACTGTCAGGGGGTGAAGGCCTACTGTAATCAGACCCCATGGTCTGGCTGAGTGCTCAGTTATCCAGGGAGGAGAGTTACCCAAAGAGGAGAGCTACCAAAAGAGGAGACGAAACCCCTTTGTCATGTTGGCTAGTGACTCTAGAATCAAGCGACAACTTCAGGCAGCAACAGTCAGTATAAATAACAAGTTTATTATTTTGAGCATGAGGGCAGGACGATCGGGCCGGAACCAGGCAGACGGGAGGACTGAGGAGAAGCAGGTAAATTGTTAGAGTAACGTGGTGGTTTCTTTTCTGCTGTTTGAGTATTGAAAAGTGGTCTTACTTGGAGGTTCGGAGGACAGATCCAGGGAAAGGTAAGTCGGTGACTGAATCTGAGGTTGGCTGGGGATGAGTGGTTGCAGAGTTGATGTTCCAGTTTGGTTCTTGCTGGTTTGTAGGTGGATGACTCAGATTTTGATGTTGTTGTATTTGCAGGCGTTGGAGGGTGGACAGGCAGGCGGCTACAGTGGACGGAAGTGGGGGGAGTTCTGACCTTCTTGATTCCAGGTAGGGAGAGGCTGACCAGGGAGAAATCCGGAGGAGCCAGTCCGGCGGTGAGTGAGGTAGGTGTCTCAGCGTGTTTGACCAGCTGTGTGGAGATTCTGATGGTGACAGGAAAGCAGGACCGACGAGGGAGGCTTGACAGCAATGGTAGAAATCGCAGGAGCAGATCTGCAGAAGGACACGGAGGTAAGTTCACACTAAATATTCCACTAGGAAGGTTTTTCCACAAGGACAGACTAAGGTTGGCCTTTATGCCACGCATAGGAGCGAGAACCATCTGGCGTCAGCCTCTAGGAACCGCTCCCCTTATGAACTGAAACAGTGATGTGGATGATCAGAAACACCTGGAGCAGCACCTGCCAATCACACCCTGAGGAGAGGTAAGCAGAGCAAAACCATCCAACAACCAGCACACAGAAACACCTGACACTTTTCCCAAATGAAAAAGTGAAGAACCCGTCGTTCCACCAACACCGAGCCTCTCAGTCTGCAGAAGCTTGTCTCACTCTACTAGAAGCCTTAATATTGATTTAATCCAAACCAAAAAGGCTATTACCAAAAGCTCTTACTCTAACCAAAGCCTTATTTCCAAACCAGAAAGGCTTAAACCAAAAAGCTCTTATTTTAACAGAAGCCTTTATTTTCCAAAACAGAAAGGCTAAAATCAAAAGCGCTCATTTGACCAAATCCTAATGTCAAAATTCAAAAGGCCTAACAAAAAAAATAATTTAATTCTCAATCCACAATATGCAGAAATCCAACTGCTTTACTTGAAATATTTACGAGACAAAGCACAAGAACTTGGCTTTCCGATTTCGTGCAAGAGCAGACACGAAAACAAACAGCAAAACAGTTCACCACTCGAGAGCCTGGATTAATTTTAGGACGGGCCAAATTTCGAAATCCCCTCGGGGTCAGAACGGCACAAGAAACCAAGTCCTCCCACTCCCAAAACTCGGCCTCTGAAACAAAAGGTTTCAGAGGCCGAGGGCTGCCCCCCAGGTTGGCCATACACTTGATCTTCCAGTCAGCCCACAACGACTCGCTGGGATCTACTATTAATTTTCTTTTCTCGTTTCCTTTATCTTTCAATTTTTCCATAATTTTATTAGGTTCAACTTTCATACCACCTGTTTACAGTCTTTTAACAGTCTCTTTCCGGAATTGCGCCGCTCAAGGTGGCAGCATGTTGGAGTAGCTCTGTTACTTTGGTTCAGATTTCTTTTCTTTTTTTAAACTTTAATTCTTCCATTTATGGTAGAAACATTGTTTTTGTGGACAACTGTTCTCTCTGGTTTTGAATGCTGTGCAGCTGGAAGGATTTTTGCTGATACTTTTTATGTTTGGACATTTGTTATGATGCATAACCATGGCAACAAGGTGGTTTACAACTGGCAGCAGCTGATTAACATCACAAAAGCTCCAATAATACCTCAACTACAGCCACACAACCCTGTGATTAACGATGTTTGCTTGTTCGCAAAGGTTTAGTGATCGCTGCATTTTTAATTTGCTCGTTCCAGTTGCTTTTTAAGATCGCTTGTAACCAAAATGTTTTTCATTTCTCTTGAAAGAAGTTGATTGAATAGAACTTGTACTTTATGTTGTTTTTTTATCAAAGCTATATGTGAAATCTCCAAATCAATCGACCTACATTATCATACTGATTTTGATAGCCTTAATGTAGGGTGCTTAAAATACTTGAAAAGTTCTTACATTTTATTTGGAAAGATATGTATGAACCCTGTTAATTATTCATTATTACTTAAGAGTAAGGTAACCTCTTATAAATTCTATAATGTTTTTAAGAATTTGTATGACAGCCTTCCTATTTAGTTAAATGTAAGTTTTTCAGTTTCACTTGATTTATTTGTTAAATAAAGTAAACCAAGTAAGGCTGCCATTATTTTAGGTTTGAAATCTACACCCTACTTTTTTTATTTTTGACTCGCTCTCAGGTAATAATGACTTGACTTGGACTAGAAGATAATTTTTCTGACTTAAAGTGCCCCTGGCATGAAATTTTTATTTTTTTTTGGTCATATTTTTTAGTTTCCCCAGCCTGCCTATGTCCCCTAAGGGGTTAAAATGACTGATTAGTGTTGACTGATTTGTCCCCGGGTATGTCTGCCTACATAGTGAAATTAGCACTCAGAGACGGGCTGTTTTGCAGCTCGGCATATGACATATTCAACACTGTCCTCCCCACTGAAAAGCTTGTGGATGGACTTTATTTATCCCGAAGCGTGTGGTCGTTTGTGGCAAACATTTCTCTGACGAATGTTTTATTAACTTGGGACAATAAAGCAGTGGATTTGCAGATCGTCTTAAACTTTTACCAGGATCAGTACCAACTCTCCGTGAACCAGCAAATATCCCTATACAAGTAAGTATATTTCCGCAATAATGTCCTTCAGCTGTTATATACCAGTGTTTCCCACACATATATAGACGTATCTGTAGCGATGCGCCATAGATTCAACACCGACCCCCCCAAAAAACAACACCGACCGTGACATATTGCGTTTAGTTTTTCTTTTTTATGCTATTTAAAACACGCAGCGTATTCGTTCAGCATTTCATTTCCTTGCTCTCTCTTCGTCTCTCTGTCACTCACGTTTTTCTCGCACAAACACACACGTATTCCTTGCAGATCCCCAATTATTATTGTATTCTTCACAAATGTCAAATTAACCAATTTTTCTGAAGCTTCAGAGATTTGAGTTTGAGGAATCAAAATAATTATTTAGAGTTATTATTAAGTTATTTTCTGTCTGCTGGTGCTGGCACAGGAATTTATCTCACATGTTTTCCAAATAAAAACCCAAACAAAATGTGCCTTTCTCTCTCTCTGCCTCAGCACTAAATGGATTCCAAGTACATTCACATTTGTGCATGTGCTAATGTTTAAACCCAAGAAAAACTTTACAGTTTCAGCGAATTTCTCCATGGCCAGCTTTCCGTCTGCTTGAGCCAGTAGGAAGAGAAAAGAAAAAGAGACAGCATTACTGTATATTAATGTAACCTCAGTTCCTAGTTGCCCAGTTTATCTGCATCAGCCATTCAAAAAAAATTGTCTATCAAGCTCTCTGTTTCTCCTAAGTGTGTATGTATGTTCCTGTGATGATAATTCTAAGATTGAATCAGTCCAGCGAGCATTACTTCATTGCGTGAGTGTGCATGATTTGTCTGTTATTGTCTCCACAAAACCCAGCTGTGCATGAAAACTGATTCTTAAACCCTGGAGTAATTTCCCGTTTTATCAAAGACCTCCTAACACCCCAATTTTAGAATCATCTTAATGTCCCTACTGTCTTTTCCTGTCTGCTTCTGTAAAATAATTTGAATCTCACCCCCCTTTAGTTGCCACACTCTGTGATAATCGAACTAGACAGCTCATTGTCCGGCTCTTTCCACCCCCTCTCTGGACACTGGACGCTGTCGGTTGAACGTCAAATTCAGTCTTTTGATCATCAAAGCAGCGTCTTCTTTTTTTCTGCACTGTCAGGTCTTGCATAAAGGAGAGAGGTGCGTTTTCATCCTTGAACTTCCTCCGCGTTGCACACGGGGACCAAAAAAGACAACAACCAGGAAACAAACAGAGAATTTGCATGTAGCTCGCTGCAAGTCCACCCTTCTATTCCAAGATCAATCATCCGGTCAGTAGTTGATGCAAAAAAGAAAAGTTCTGTCCAGCTGTTCTGTCTTTCTCTGTGTTTTAAAGTCCACTATCATCTGCTGCTCTCTCCCACAGGCTTGGAGAGAGGAAAAAAAAAAATCTCTCCGTCTCAAAGTAGACAGACTGGGAAAGCATAAAAACAAAACAAATCGGAAGAAATAAACAGCCAAAAAAAGGTCCATTCAGTGAGAGTTCAGTACTCTGTGACAGACTGAGCCTCACCCAGAAATCAGGGCTCTCCTACAGGTGGCGGCCGAAGCAAGGATTGTTTGACTGCGAGTCTTTCTCTGTCCGAAACTCGGACGCTGGGGAGAAAACAAACATCCCCTGTCCACTCGGTTTCACCTGCTGAAGGTAACGTTGGGCGCCATCTGTTATGGAAGGAAATGTATCTTCTTCCTTCCATAGGAATGAGGCTCGATTCTGCATCTGCGTTTTTCATATTTCATTACAGCCAGTCTTAAACATGAGCCCGTCTAGGCCATTGCTCGAACTCGCACCCAGATCCTGTCTTCATTGCAAGGTTAACCAAAACACTCCTAACTATCGATGGGTCAACAGTTAGATGAAAGTAGGAGAAAGGCTGCTTCCTTGACTCTAATAATTACTGCAATAAAATTATTAGATCCATATCAAAGACTTTAGATCCAGAAATAATTTTTTAACATCAGTAGTGAAGCAAATTTTGCCAACAAAGGCTTGCTTAGGGTCTATGGGGTCTTCTGGTCTAAAATGAGAATGCTCAACTCCTTTAAACATAAGTTTACCTGTTGGAATGGCATGAAATAAGTGCTGTATTCTTTTAAAGTGACAGAAATGACTGTTTTAGGAATTCTAAATAAGTATATAAACAGCCTTTATTGTTTAGCACTTCTTTTTTATCTCTACAGTTTATTAAGAATTTGTTTTTTTTTGTTCACTATCCTGCACTGACTTTGTACTGTTAAAAAGACGGAAGACCCAGACTATGTTGAGCTTCTTTGACACGTCTAAAAAGGAAACCCAGCCGCCCAGTTTTTTATAGCATCATTGTGGAATTTTGTTTTTACTAATTTCAAATGCACTTCAAATTGTTTTGGCTTTTTCTTTAGTCTGTCAGTGGTCTTTATGAAGAAACAAATATGCAGGGGATCGCCTTTATACTTTCTGGGATGGATGGATGGATGGATGGATGGATGGATGGATGGATGGATGGATGGATGGATGGATGGATGGATGGATGGATGGATGGATGGATGGATGGATGGATGGATTTCTGCTGCCACAACAAATTGATGCAGAGCTAAAAGCCTATGGAGTGGGTGGGAAAAGAAAGGAAAGGAAAATGGTGCCGTTTCTATAGAAGTTCCAGGTGCAAAACTTTCAAAACTCACAAACGTTTGCCATGGTAGATAAATTCAGTCCCTGTTATCAACTAAGCATGCTGCATGCCATCCAGCTTGTCCTTCAGCAGTCCAAACTAGTTAGATCTAAGGTCACTGAGAAAAGGTAGGGAGCTTGAGGATGATGATGTTGAAGAGAAACATGATGGTAGTGTGCTCCTTTGTGTAGTCTATGTTGCTGTACGATGTTAGATAAATACACTTAGTTATACAACAGCGTGTCTTAGGCCCGCTCAACATGGAAACAAAATGGTTATAGTTTCAAAAACAGAGTCTGTAAAAACGGCACCACAATAATTAAAGCGTGTGTCCACATGAATTCTCACAAACTGGCTTAAAATGCTGCAGTACATATGTGGGCCCCCTGGTGGCGCTTTGACACTGCCAGAGAAACACAGAAAAGAACACAGCATGCGCAGTCAACCCGGTGGGAAACACGACAAATCTATCTTCAAATGAGAGCGTTATTCAGGAACATATGGTGTCTGTAAATCTCCAGATCCATTTTTGCAACTGGTAATAGAGGAGGAACAGTAAATCATACTCTATTCTATTCTTTATTAGAACTGCAACACCGTACGGCACCATATTTTGTTACTTTATCACTGAGTTGCGCATGCACGGTAAATACAGAATTGGGGAAGCGACGTCATCCACTCAGAATAAATGCCGGAGAGCTCATAATCTTGAGACAACTGAGCCGGCATGGTGAGGTTTCTCCACTCAGGGACTCTGTTTCAAACATGCACATTCAAGTCTGAGCCTGACACATTCAGAAACACAGCCCTGTTTTATACAGTCGTGGCCAAAAGTTTTGAGAATTACATAAATATTGGAAATTGGAAAAGTTGCTGTTTTCAAAATAGCAGTTTGCATATACTCCAGAATGTTATGAACAGTGATCAGATGAATTGCATAGTCCTTCTTTGCCATGATAATTCCGCTGCATTTCATTGCTGTCATTAAAGGACCTGCTGAGATCATTTCAGTAATCGCCTTGTTAACTCAGGTGAGAATGTTGATGAGCACAAGGCTGGAGATCATAATGTCAGGTTGCTTGGGTTAGAATGGCAGACTTGACATGTTAAAAGGAGGGTGATGCTTGAAATCATTGTTCTTCCATTGTTAACCATGGTGACCTGCAAAGAAATGCGTGCAGCCATCATTGCATTGCACAAAAATGGCTTCACAGGCAAGGATATTGCGGCTACTAAAATTGCCCCTAAATCAACAATTTATAGGATTATCAAGAACTTCAAGGAAAGAGGTTCAATTCTTGTTAAGAAGGCTTCAGGGCGTCCAAGAAACTCCAGCAAGCGCCAGGATCGTCTCCTAGAGAGGATTCAGCTGCGGGATCGGAGTGCCACCAGAGCAGAGCTTGCTCAGGAATGGCAGCAGGCAGGTGTGAGCGCATCTGCACGCACAGTGAGGCGAAGACTTTTGGAAGATGGCCTGGTGTCAAGAAGGGCAGCAAAGAAGCCACTTCTCTCCCAAAAAAAACATCAGGGACAGATTGATCTTCTGCTGAAAGTATGGTGAATGGACTGCTGAGGACTGGGGCAAAGTCATATTCTCCGATGAAGCCTCTTTCCGATTGTTTGGGGCATCTAGAAAAAGGCTTGTCCGGAGAAGAAAAGGTGAGCGCTACCATCAGTCCTGTGTCATGCCAACAGTAAAGCATCCTGAGACCATTCATGTGTGGGGTTGCTTTTCATCCAAGGGCTCACTTACAATTTTGCCCAAAAACACAGCCATGAATAAAGAATGGTACCAAAACACCCTCCAACAGCAACTTCTTCCAACAATCCAACAACAGTTTGGTGAAGAACAACGCATTTTCCAGCACGATGGAGCACCGTGCCATAAGGCAAAAGTGATAACTAAGTGGCTCGGGGACCAAAATGTTGAAATTTTGGGTCCATGGCCTGGAAACCCCCCAGATCTTAATCCCATTGAGAACTAGTGGTCAAGTCCTCAAGAGGCGGGTGGACATACAAAAACCCACTAATTCTGACAAACTCCAAGAAGTGATTATGAAAGAATGGGTTGCTATCAGTCAGGATTTGGCCCAGCAGTTGATTGAGTGCATGCCCAGTCGAATTGCAGAGGTCCTGAAAAAGAAGGGCCAACACTGCAATTACTGACTCTTTGCATAAATGTCATGTAATTGTCAATAAAAGCCTTTGAAACTATAAAGTGCTTGTAATTATATTTCAGTACATCACAGAAACAACTGAAACAAAGATCTAAAAGTAGTTTTGCAGCAAACTTTGTGAAAACTAATATTTGTGTCATTCTCAAAATTTCTGACCACAACTGTACACAATCAAGTCACACCCCACATTCCACAATAGATGTTTTACTTTTCTCTGACCCAAACTCTAGTGCAATAATACAGATCCAAGATTAATTTACTACACTTCGTTCCTATTGCACTATTCCACTACTATTAAGCTGTCCCTTCATCTTCAACATTCTTCTCAGTAGCATCTGCAGCTCTGTTCTATTCGATCAGACAAGCCATAAGTTGCCACACAGATAAAAACGTGAAGCATACCACCACATCAATAGACTAGAAAATCACTGGGAGAGCGCAGACCTCCGGCAAAGGCAGCTCAACCTACATGTTTTTGGAGTGGAGAAACAAATTAAAGTAGCTATATAAAATGCGAAGATTCAAGGTAAAGAACATCTTAAGTCCACATAGGAAGTTCTACACAGCTAAGATTCAAACCTGAAATCAACTGAGTTTTCATTATACCACTACCCCAACTCTATCTTACGGTCATAAAATGCCATATATTTATTTTTCTGTTGGCAATTTTGTCTTTAAACACTGAGCTACAGATTGATCATTAAAAAAATGCAGAAACATAATTTTTCATGCTGGAGAGCTAACTCGATACATTTAAAAGGTGTTAAACCCACAGGCTGAGTGTTAACACCCTTAATAGCCATGTTGTTTCCTCTAAATGTTTCAGATCAGTTTAAAGTAACTTCTTCGGTGTAGCTGTTGTCTTGAGAAACGAAAAGATGAGGAATCAACACCTGCTGATCATCGTCTACAGTAAGATAAAATATTTACAGCAAAAATATCTAAGGCAGTTTACTTTAACTTGATGATGAAATGTAATTAATTAAAATAAACGTTATTTTTAAAGTATGAAAGATACTTAAAGACGTAGTAGCACATCCTGTTTGTGTTGTGAATGTAATGTGCTCGTTGAATTTAACTTCCTCTTCTCTGAACTGATAAAAATGGATTGTTCTTTTTATTTAGAAAAGTTGTTTTACAAAAAACAAAATTTTTTACATGTTAAAGCATAAAACCTAAACTGATGTTTTCTGTCTGCAGTATCTCTGAGTTGTGTGATCAATGATGCCGGTTTGATCAATGTGTCCGGATATGAAGGCAGTAGTGTAACGTTTTCATGCTCATATGGTTCGGGATATGTGGATAATGACAAATACCTGTGTAACAATGACTGTGGCCATAGTGATGTTCTCATTAAAACATCACAAAAAAACAAGACCAAATATTTCATCTCTGATGACAAAATAAAGAGAGTTTTCACAGTGACCATCACTGATCTTCATTTACGTGATGCTGGGAAATACTGGTGTGGAGTCAATAAGTGGTTTAAAGATCACTACACTGAAGTAAAGCTGCATGTAAAAAAAGGTAAATATCAATCATTTGATGCTTCCACATTTCACTGGAGATTTGACAACAAACTAAAATGAATTTAATGAGCACTTGGCATCAATGTCTAACCTTGGTAATAATATGCTATTTTAATCAGTGTCTAGTATTAAATTTAGCTGTTTTTAGGAGCCAAATGTATTTTCTAATTTTGTTAGTCAGTTGAAATATCATGTAATAAAAACCTAAAAAGTCATGCAGATCTGGATCACCTTCAATATTGAAAATACATAATTATTTAGACATTAATACAGACATGGAACAAGACACACTTTTACTATTCCGTATAGTTAAATTTAAATTACTCTCAATTAAGTATAAATGTCTTTTATGTAAACATTTTGTCTAGTTTTTATTCATTTTATAATATTTATCTTAATATCAGACAGATGCTGCGACACTGTGAATAAAAGCCAAAGTATTGAGGAGGGTTCGGTGTCCATCAGCTGTCCGTATGACTCTGAGTCTGTCGACAAGCTGAAGTACATCTGTAGAGGAAACCGGCCCTCCACATGTCTACAGCATCCACTAATCACCTCTAACAGCACACAAAATGGACGATTCAGACTAATTGATGACAAGAAGTCAAGAATATTCACAGTGAACATTTTCAGTCTGACTCTGAAGGATTCTGGGTCGTATCTTTGTGGCGTCCATAAAAACTCAGGACTGGATGTTTTCTCTGCTGTTGACTTGGAGGTCAAAGGTGAGAATTCATAATTCTCCTTATAATTTTTTTTTTCAAGTGATATACATTTTTACACTTTACAAATTTAGTAATACATCTGAAATAGTTTTTAAAAACAGCAATTATTCAACTTTTTCTTTACTGACAGAACTGTCCTGTGTGAAATCACTCAACATCAGCGGCATTGTGGGACACCCAGTTACTTTTCAGGGTCCTAATTCAACACAACACCACTATAAAAAGAGGTTCCTCTGTAAAGCAGAGCAACACAACAACTGCACAGACACAATGGGGAATCAAAGAAAGGTCATGCTGCACAATATTTCCTCCAGCTGTTTCTCTGTGACCATCACAGACCTGGAAACAGCTGATGCAGGAACATACTACTGTGGTTCAGACATTCACTCACAGACACTTTAGTCACAGAAAGATACAGCTGACAGTCGGTGAGATGAACAAAGAGAGAAATAATGTAATAAAAAGCAACAGAAAATCCAGGTTAAGGTTTTTCACCACATTGTGTATTTTTCTCCAACAGTCTTTCTACATACAACCAGCTATGTGGCTCCAATCAGCACTGCTGAAGAGTTTACATCTCTGCTACCATCATCAAATGTTCCTGGTAAACTCTTTACAATTTGTTTCTATCTGTTTATTATTCCTGTTGTTTGCTCACCCTTCTCATACTAGTTACTACGAATCCCCAGATGTCCTGATCCAAGATGGAGGGATTTTTGTTGCAAAATTATTTGTGCATGGTGATTGTGAAGTTGAAATCACACAGAATCGTATTATATGTGTTTCATTAAAACAGACACGGGCCAGTGAATGCAACTTCACAAAACCGCTGTTAGTCACAAAAAATGCTCAGTTTCACCATCTTTGCCTTCGTGCTCCTCCTTTTGCTCCATTTGTACAGTTTAAAATTGAGGAAAAAAATCTGTAACTTGTGGGTCAAGCCTATTCTCATAAAGTAGAGGGCGCTACTGGACTAGTATTAACAAACCGCAAGTAACCCCATGCTTAGCACTGTGGGGCCGGACAGTGATGTGATGCTGTGGCTGTACATCGGACATTCACATTCCACAATCTCCTTAATACACATAACTGTGATAAACAGTTATTCACTGTCTTTTTAATAGAACGGCAAGGCTTCTCAGAACTGCATAAATCAGGTTTACGAAGCTGAAGATGGCTTCAAATGGTAGTCCTACTCGGGAAATGGCTAAAGAGCAATTCCACCTATTTTTTTTACTAACTTGAGCAGCTTATTATTCTACCCTAATAGCAGAATCAGTCAAACCCAGTTTGGGATTTGTGAAACCTTTATCTGATTTGTGAACTTCCAATAAAAGGAAATTTTAGCACTTTTTGTTTAATCTCTACCACACTTTGTGCAGTCACATTCAACTTGTGTCTGTGTTAAGGAAAAGAATATGATAAAATTCTGTGTGACTTTAACTTCATAATTACAAGGCACAGATACTTTTGCTTCAAAAATACCTCCATAGTCCAACTGCTCAGAGCTGACTATGACATAAAGTGGATATCTGCATTACTGAACAGGTCATTCTAGCTCCTCAGTGTAGGATTAAGTTTTGTAGTGACAGGTCAGGTTTTTCATTTGGTTAGAGCTGATGTCGGAAATCTATCCCTTACTCTCTTTGTTGAATTTGTTAAATTTAGGGTCAGCGGTAAATGCAAAGATCCGATTTAGCTGTTTGATGGTGCGTTCACACCGCACACTTTGTCTGTGTCAGGCAACGCTCCCAATGCATCTAGTTTGACGCATGTACGTTGAAGCTTGCAACGCTTGCTTCACATCCGTTCACACCGCACTACGTCAGGCAACGCTCCCAACGCATCTAGTTTGACGCATGTACGTTGAGCAAAAAAGATTTGATAACTTACCCAACATCCCGATCTTTTCAGCGATCTTCATCCAAGCAAGTTCCTTTACATTCCTGTCTTTATAGAAAAACGAGGACGGATCATACAATTCTCTGCGATTGCAGACGGCTACAATGAGCTTGTCTTCCATTGTTAAAAAAAAAAAAAATCCTGCTCCCGCTTCATTCAAGATACGTGTGGTGACGTTGCTACAGTGAGACACTCTGATTGGTTGGCGCACTGCGTCAAGTCCGTCAAAAGTTCAGCTAGCTGAACTTCTGTGTTGCTTGTGTTTGCTACGTTGCCGCTTGAAACGCAGTTGACGCTTGAAAAGTTGACGGAGCCAACGCACTTCTTTTCAGTTTATTATTACCAATCGTAGACCTTAAGAGCACCTCTGGAAACTATCACCTTCAAAAACATAAACACTTATACTGAAGCCTTTTTATGAGTAATGTTTACACCAATCTAGGTTCTTGCATGATCCAAATAAATGTCAAAATCAATCAATCAATTCAATTTCAATTCAATTCAATTTAGTTTATTTATATAGCGCCAATTCACAACAGATGTCATCTCAAGGCACTTAACAAGAAGTCATTTCAATACATTTATACAAACATTCCAATCAGTTAAAAAGTTTCCTATTTAAGGAATCCCAGCAGATTGCGTCAGTCATTGGCGTGAGGTTGGGCCCCGTTGATGCAGACTTTCAAACCACAGCAATCCTTCAGCAATCCCTCATACTGAGCAAGCATGTATCGACGGTGGAGAGGAAAAACTCCCCTTTAACAGGAAGAAACCTCCAACAGAACCAGGCTCAGTAGGAGCGGCCATCTGCCACGACCGTCTGGGGGTTTGAGAAGACAGAGCAGAGACACAGAAGGAACAGAAGATCTGATATAAGAGAACTTTCTATGTTACAGAAAGTAAAAAGTTGATAACAGGACACAGTGGATGTTCAGTTACAGGGCATTGCAGCCAAGCAGGATACAAGACCAGGTATATCTTCTATGGAGAGAAAAACACTGAGAGAAAACAAAGTTAACAGTCGAAATAACAGAATGTACTGTAATACAACTGGAGAGTCGTAGGAGAAAAGGAAGTAGCAGAGTGAAGAAAATTGGTAAGTCTGTCCTCCAGCAGTCTAAGCCTATAGCAGCATAACTACAGAGCTAGCTCAGGATGACCTTAGCCACTCTAACTATAAGCTTTATCAAAAAGGAAAGTTTTAAGCCTGGCCTTAAAAGTAAACAGAGTGTCTGCCTCACGGACTAAAGCTGGGAGCTGGTTCCACAGGAGAGGAGCCTGATAACTAAAAGATCTGCCTCCCATTCTACTTTTAGAAATCCTAGGAACTACAGGTAAACCTGCAGTCTGAGAGCGAAGGGCTCTGTTAGGAACATAAGGAACAATTAGATCTCTGATGTATGATGGAGCTTGATTATTAAGGGCTTTATATGTAAGAAGAAGGATCTTAAATTCTATTCTGGATTTAACAGGGAGCCAATGAAGGGAAGCTAAAACAGGAGAAATGTGATCTCTCTTTTTAATATTCATCAGAACTCTTGCTGCCGCATTTTGGATCAACTGAAGGCTTTTAATGGCATTTTGTGGACTACCTGATAGTAAAGAATTACAGTAGTCCAGCCTTTAGGTAACAAATGCATGGACTAGTTTCTCAGCATCACTCCTGGACAGGATGTTTCTAATTTTAGCAATATTCCGGAGGTGAAAGAAAGAAATCCTAGAAACCTGTTTAATATGGGATTTAAATGTCAAGTCTCGGTCAAAAATAACGCCGAGGTTCTTTACGTTATTACTGGGGGCCAATTTAATGCCATCCAGATGAAGTGATTGACTAATCAGTTTCTGTTTAAGAACTTCTGGTCCAAAGACAGCAACTTCTGTTTTGTCAGAATTTAAAAGCAAAAAGTTTAGGGTCATCCATGTTTTTATGTCTCCCAGACATGCCTGTAATCTACCTAACTGACTGGGTTCATCAGGATTTATGGATAAATATAGTTGTGTATCATCTGCATAGCTGTGGAAATTTATCCCATGCGGTCTAATGATTCTACCAATTGGGAGCATATATATGGTGAACAGAATTGGTCCAAGCACAGAACCCTGTGGAACTCCACAAGTAACCCTTGAGAGTGAAGAAGATTTATCATTTAGATGAACAAACTGGAATCTATCAGACAAATATGATTTAAACCAGCCTAGTGCTGTTCCTTTGATCCCTGCAACATGTTCAAGCCTTTCTAAGAGAATATTATGATCGACTGTGTCAAAAGCAGCACTGAGATCTAACAAAACCAGAACAGACATAAGTCCATTATCTTGGGCCATGAGAATATCATTAGTAACATTCACCAGTGCTGTTTCAGTGCTATGATGAGTTCTAAAACCTGACTGAAACTCTTCAAACAGCTCGTTACTGTTCAGATGCTCACAGACTTGATTAGCAACAATTTTCTCAAGGACTTTGGATAAGAAAGGAAGGTTAGATATAGGTCTGTAATTCACTAAGTCATCTTGATCAAGGGAAGGTTTCTTGAGTAAAGGTTTAATTACAGCTATTTTAAATTCCTGTGGTACGTATCCATTTACTAAGGATAGATTCATCATATCCAAAATGGGGCCAGGAACCAAATGGAACACTTCTTTAAATAATTTGGTTGGAATTAGTCCAACATACAAGTTGAAGGTTTAGATGAGGCTAATATTTTTGATAATTCCGAAAGCTCGACTGAATCAAAACCGCCTAAGCACAACTGAGGTTCTACAGTTCTTTCCGATACTGCCTCATTTACTGAGGAAGAAGTAATCATGTTTGGGAGGATGCCAATGATTTTATTTTTAATAGAATTAATTTTATTTATGAAGAATCCCACAAAATCATCACTGCTAAGAGCTGGGGGAATAGTTGGCTCAACAGAGCTATGACTCTGTGTAAGTTTGGCAACTGTACTAAAAAGAAACCAAGGATTGTTTTTATTCGCCTCTATTAATGAGGAAAAATATGCTGTTCTAGCATGTCGAAGGGTCTTTTTATACAGCAATAGACTGTTATTCCAGGTTAAACAGGAATCCTCTAGGTGTGTAGAGCGCCATTTTCTCTCCAACTTCCTAGTATTCTGCATTAAAGTATGCAACTCTGCGTTGAACCAAGGAGTCAGCCTCCTATGGCTATTGTCGGCTTTTCTCACAATGTGCTCTGCAACTCACTTCCTGCTCAGAGAGGTGGGGGCGCCGAACTCCAAAAACCCCAACGGGAACTGTTTCAAAATAAGACCCAGAGCTGAGAGACAAAGAATTACAAAAAACACACACATTCAGATCTGTTTTGGAAAAGACGCACCTGCAGATGGGAGTCAGACAAGATCCGACTGACTGACTCGTTCTCTTACAAGGCTGTACCATTTTTATTTCAAGAAGAACAAAGAACATATCACGTGACTCCTCTCTCCTCCTTCTACATCTTGACAGGTCATTTATTTTCTCCAGGTCTCTTGACCTTACTATGAACTGGGTTATAACATGACTTAGAGTTATAGCTGATCCTCCCTGCTTTCAATTCATATCTTTACTCAAGAGTTTGTTTACTTAAAACCTTCAACCCTATAAAATACTGGTAACAGAGTCATGTTTTACTACCCTGAATAATATAAACAGGCCTATTACTTCTAAAGCTTAAAAAAGATATAATTAAAACATATGTACTGCATAATAAAAATAGCCTTAAAAAAGTAGAATACAACACTAGCCACTTTCTTTTTTAAGGGGGCTACACTATCTAATGCCAAACGCAATGAGGACGTAACGCTGTGAACCAGATCATCAATTTCTGAAAGGTTAGAGATAGAATTGCTGCCATCCACTGTGTTACCCTGAGACACTAAGGAAAGTAAGAATGGAACAGATTCTTTAAAAATTGTTACAGCATTGTCTGATAAAGCTCTACTATAATGAAATTTTCTTTCAGATTTGAGATGGTCAGTTAAAGTAAATTCAAAAGTTATTAAGAAGTGGTCAGACAGGACCGGGTTATGTGGGTGGACTGTTATTTCCTCACACTCAATACCGTATGTCAGTACAAGGTCCAAAGTGTGTTAGCCCGAGTGGGTCGATCCCTGTACTTTTTGAGTAAAGCCAATTGAGTCTAAAATAGCATTAAAGGCTGCATTTAGGCTATCACTTTCAGTATCCACAGGAATATTAAAGTCCCCCTCTATAATAACCCTATCAGTATTTAATACTAAATCAGATAAAAAATGTGAGATCTGATCCAAGAATTGAGAGTAAGGGCCTGGTGGACGATACAAAACCACAAACAAAAATGGTCTTAATGTTTTGCAACTTGGATGAGGAAAATTAAGGGTTAGATGTTCAAAAGAACTGTAGCTATCAATTGGTCTGGGACTAATTAGTAAATCAGAACGAAAAATGGTTGCAGCTCCTCCTCCTCGCCCAGTATTTCTAGGAATGTGAAAATTTAAATGACTGGAAGGAGTTGACTCATTTATACTGACATAATCCTCCTGCTGCAACCAGGTTTCTGTGAGACAAAGGAAATCAATGTGATTATCACAAATCAATTCATTTACTAACAAAGTCTTTGAGGAGAGAGATCTTATGTTTAATAAATCACATTTAATAGATTTATTTTTCTGTTCAGTCAAAGTTGTATTTATTTTTATGAGATTTCCATAATTTGCTTTTGTTGGCTTAACTTTTAATCCATTTAATTTTGGCCGTGGGCAAGACACTGTTTCTATCGGGTAATGGGTGGGTAACAGTACAGAAGCAGCAGAAAAGTTAAACTATGACTCTGCTTCCTGGTCTGGACCCTGGGTTGTCAGTGTTTTGGAGGACTAATAAATTCGGCCATATTCCTAGAAAGAAGAGCTGCTCCATTCAAAGTGGGATGGATGTCATCTCTCCAGATCAGACCAGGTTTTCCCCAAAATGTTCTCCAGTTATCAATGTAGCCCACATCAGAATGGATGTTTACAGTAATACTGTAGGGGCTTACTTACTGTGAATGATGGCGTTCCTGTAGTATTCCATAGCGTGAGTGTGAAAACCACTCACGCTATGGAGGGGTTTTCACACTCCATAGCATGTGGAACATGCTATAGAGTGTTCCACACATGGATTTAACATCATGTTTCATGATGTTAAATCCATGTAGCACTTTATACATACACAATTACCTGGTTTTCTAAAAATTTCAGAATTATATTCCTCATCATTGCTGCTAATCTCCAAATCTGCGTACGTTACTACTTTGTAATTACAAAACAAACTAGTGCAGAATCAAAAACATTTATCATTAAAAAAAACACGCTATTACTAAAGGAGAACTTTTGATTTGGAACTCAGTACCAACATTTTTATTTTATGCAAGATGCAAGAGATCAGAGAAAGATTAAACAAAAAACAGTTTCCCCTTATGGCCTATTTTGTCTCCTGTTTGGAATGTGGATCTACTTCCTGGTTTGTGTAGACACTAGATAACAAAGGCTCATTACTGCCCCTAGCGTCCTGGAGCACTTCTTTGTGAAGTTTGCATGTGTTTTGATTTTGTAAGTGTTTTGGACGTTGCATGTGTTTTGGGATTTGCAAGTGTTTTGGACGTTGCATGTGTTTTGGGATTTGCAAGGGTTTTGGACTTTGCATGTGTTTTTGATTTTGCAAGTGTTTTGGACATTGCATGTGTTTTTGATTTTGCAAGTGTTTTTGGATTTGCACATGCTTTTTGGATTTTGCATGTGTTTTTGAATTTGCATACGTTTTGTCTCTAGGGGCCACCGTAGGTTGGCCAAGATGGTGCTCTGAGCAGCTTCTTTTCGTTGAGCTCTGCAAACCTAGCTGCTTTTTTCATAAGACATGCAGTGAACTAAGACTTTTTATTTGCATTTATTCGACAGCTATTGCCAACTGCAGGTTTTGGTTACTGTCAATGAGCCAAAATGAGCAAACCTGAGTAGAGAAAGACTTAAACAAAGAAATCACCGTCTAACATCGGCTCCGGTAACAGGCCTGCTAGTGTTAGCCAACCCGCTAAACCATCTCTCACTCTTGACAAGCCCGCTGATGCTAAAAATACTCTAAGCGATTCCATGCACAACTATTTGGAGGCGATTTCCAAGCCATTGCAAGAAGAGTTTCCTCCTCTCCCATGTGGCTCTCCTGCCGGTAAGCTAAGAAAGGTTGTGGACACAGGGACATCTAGGGTTCTCTACCACCTTTCATCACTCACCAAGCTGATTAACTCAAGGTCGGACACTCTTGGAAAAAGGGTGAGCAGCAACTCCATAGTGATCTCCGAGATGAACAACGAACGTATCACAGCTCTGAAAGCAATTCAGAGAGGTAGGAAGGAGCTAGACTGTTTAGTGATTTAAAAACAAACAGAAGGATTTTAAACTGAATCCAGAATTGAACTGGCAACCAGTGTAAATGACTCAAAACAGGTGTTATATGGGCTCTCTTGTTTACACCAGTAAGAAACCTCGCAGCTGCATTTTCTACAAGTTGAAGACGGGGCAATGGAGGCTCTAGTAACCCCAATCAAGGAGGAATTTGAGTAGTCAAGGTGGAAGGTGATGAAGGCGTGGACAATAGACTCAAGATGTTTCTTAGAGAGAATGGATTTTAGCTTGGAGATTCGTCTTAATTGGAAGAAGCATGATCTCACAATTGAATTAATCTCCTGGTCCAATTTAAATGTTGAGTCTAGTTTAAGTCCCAAGTTGGTAATGACCTGACTAACTGAAAATGGGATCCCAGCTACCTCTGCAGGGCATACCACATTATTGCCAGATGGTGTGAACAAAACTGCCTCAGTCTTTGAATAATTTAAATGGAGGAAGTTGGCTGCCAGCCATTGGTTAACCTCATGTAGACAATCCAGAAGTGGCTGGAGGGAGCAATTTGGTTTGAATGGTGCATAAAACTGGCAATCGTCTGCATAAAAGGGATAAGACATCCTGTGTTTTTTGAAAATGTCACCCAATGGAAGGATATACAACTAAAATAGAAGGGGTTCTAAAATAGAACCCTGAGGAAAACCCCATTTCAATTAAGCTGTAGATGACACCTTGTCCTGGAGCACAACACAATGGCTTCTATCCAAAAAATAAGAATGGAACCACTGAAGGGCTATCCCTGCTACCTGTTACGACCGCATGAACAGTATGTTATAATCCAGTGTGTCAAATGCAGCCGAGAGATCGATAAGAATCATAAGGATAAAATACCCAGAATCTGTTGCCATAAAGATGTTGTCCTCTAGACCTTTAGATGAACCGTTTCAGTGCTGCACCGGGCCCTGAAACCGGATTGAAAAATGTCCATGACCATATTTTCCTCCAGGTACACAAGAAGTTGTTGATAAACCACTTTCTCTAAAACCTTTGATAAAAATGGTACTTTAGAGATCGGATGAAAATTGATAAAATCACAAGTGTCTAATCCCGGCTTTTTCAGCAACGGTTCCACCACTGCATGCTTGAAGGCACGGGGCACCACCGCCAGGAATAAGCTGCAGTTAATGATGTACAATATAAAAGGCTCCAACATTGTAAACACATCTTTGAATAGACACGAGGGGAAAAACTTAATAGGGGAGCCTGAGGGTTTCATCTGAGCAATCAGTTTAAGAAGTTCATCCAGTGTGATCTGGTCGAAATGGTCAGAACTACTAGAACTACTACTTTCTGTTGAAGCTAAGTGTTGTGTGATCAGCACTCTTACCAACGGGAGGTCTGTGTTTTGGTCCAGTAACCATGGCTGTTTTTCCAACAGGTGATCCTATTACATAAAGTGGATCTCTGCATTACTGAACAGCAGAGGCGGAGCCAGACATTTTATACACCAGGGGCTTAGCCCTAAAGGGTTGTTATGCATGTGGGGGGGGGGGGGTTAAGTTATGTTCGACAACCATAACTTTGTATAAGAAAACAAATTATATCACATACATGTGACACATTAACATTAGATTATTAACTAAGCAACAAGGCAGAACCGAAGCAGGGCTGTATCTAGACAACAGGACAAAACCACAATTCAACCAAACCCAAAACTGATCCGGGATTAAAACAGGACGGTAACAGATCAAAATCAGGACTACTTCAGGACTGAACCAAAATAGAGCCAGAATCCAAACTAGATGACAGTAGCACTGAAAATCAAGTATTCTTTTTCAGGTGTGTTTTGGTGTTCTCTCTTTTTCCTGATTTCCCCTGACCTATCTGAATGATCAGAAAGAGAGTCATTACTATTTAATGATACCTCTATATTTGTCTCTCTGAGTTACTAGTTTATACCATATTATTTTTTTATTCTGCCAAAGAACTACAGTATTTATATAACTATTTAGCCTAGCTGTGCAAAAAAAAAGCCTGCATGACCTATTAAATATAGAATTAGAAAAATTACAAACCCAATAAGATACACTTGTAAACATCTTCGATCGAGTTTTGGCAAACAACTGTCTTTGACTAACATGTCTTTCTCACCTGGCTCTTATTCCATCTCTGTTCTGTCCTCATGCTCCTCTCTCTCTCCCTCTTTCTGCTAGCAATCAAGCCAAACATCAAGAACATCAAATATAAAGTTGAAACCAGATATTAACATACACTTCAGATAAAAACACTTTTTTAGTGTCAAACATCAAATCAGACTAAACGTTTATTTATTTAGATTTATAAATATATATATATATTTTTTAATGGTTAAATTTAAGTATATATAGAGTATTTTTATGTCTTTTTTAATGGCAACTTGCACCCAAATTGTATCTAAAATTGAGCCACACTTGTGGAGGTCCACAATTATTTTTCTGTCTTGGTTGATTAGGCTACTCTTGATTTTTCCATGTCAAAGAAAGAGGCTCTGTGTTTTGGGGGTGCCTTAATATGCATCCACAGGTGTGCCACCAATTAACTCAAATGGACTCTATTAACCAATCAGAAGCTTCTTAAACTCAGAATGGAATAATCTGGAGTTTTCTTTTTGATTAAAGATGCAATAAACGTAGCGTATATATATATATATACTCCTGACTTTGATTAAAATGATAAAAATTTAATACATAACTCTCTCTTTCTTTATTCTGACATTTAACTAATTCAAAAATGTCAATATTTATTTAGCTAAAACTAAAAAGTGTAATCTAATTTGATGTTCAATAGTAAAGAAAAAAAATGTTTTTGTTTTTTCCCTGAAGTATATGTAAGCATCTGGTTTCAAATGTGAATATACTGCTGTATTGAAATTCCTCTTGTTTTGCTTAGAAATATAATGAACGGCATATAAAGACTAATATAATAAAATTTACCTGAGCTTTTCCTTTGAAAGAAGCCCCTTATGTCCATAGTTTTGTACATCAGTACATAACTGAAACTAATTTAGAAAGTGTTTTATTTAGCCATGGGGGATAGCAACTGAAAACATGAAATAAACACACATGTAAGCGAACAACAACAAGAAAAACAGCATTGTTGTTCGGCTTTTCATTTTGCTATTGGTTGATTAGTCCTGACAGAGCTAGTAAAAATACGAAGAGCAAGTAATAATACGCACCAGGTGAGCAGTGCGACATCAGTCTTTGTGATACATCGTCATATTTATATTATTTGTACAGTATGAGTGATTTGCTTTATACAGTGGCGCTAGTGCCTGAACTCGGATCCTACCAAAATAAGGGGGACATTTACGACTGTGTGCTATGTGCTTCTAATATTGTGTGTAGATTTTTTTGTAGTTTTTGTTTTATACAGTTGTCAGTCAGACATCTTACTCTGAAAAAAAAAAATTACAAACTCCAAAAGACCCAGGGCTTCTGAAAAAACAACCCAGGCTTAAGCCCAATAAGCCACCCCTCCTGCTCCGCCGATGCTGAACAGGTCGTTCTAGCTCATCAATGTAGGATTTAGTTTTGTAGTGACAGGTCTTGTTTTTCATTTGGTTAGGGCAAATATAAACCAAATCTACCCTTCATTACTGTGTTTTTGTTGACTTTGTTAAATTTAGGTTTTTAACAGTAGTGGAAAGATCCGATTTTACGGAACAATACACAACGAACCATCCACACTCACAAAACATTCCTCTATACACACTCATGCAGTTCACATCATGCACAGAGAGCACATCGGACCTTATTAGGTTTCTGAATTTTTAGCGGGAGATAACATGACTTGAATGACACTGAGAATTAGTTGGCTAAAATCAAATTAGCTAATAAACTAGAAAAGCACTTTGGACCAGAGATGCATTGGGGGAGGTCTGCACTCTCAAAGACAGCAACTTATGTCTTGTCAGAATTTAAAAGTTGAACGTTTAGAGTGATCCTGGTTTTTGTCTTTAAGACATGACTGTGATCTACCTAACTGGATTCATCAGGATTTATGGATAAATATAGTTGCATACTATTGGCATAACTGTGGAACTGTATCCCAAGCTGTCTGAAGAAGTGTGATTTTAACAATTGGTATATATATATATATATATATATATATATATATATATATATATATATATATATACCAATAGACTGTCTGTTGTTGTATGACTGTCTTCATGAGACAGTCATACAACAACAGAGCGTCTTCAGTCGGAGGCTTCTTCAGTTTCGCTGCAATACAGACCGCTACAGGAAATCCTTCCTGCCCACAGCTATCATCATCTACAACAACTCCTTAAAGAATTAATTATATGAGCTATACCAACACGTAATTTCCCTCTGGTATCAATAAAGTATTTTTGAATTGAATTGAATTGAATTGAATTGAATTGAATTGAATTGAATTGAATTGAATTGAATTGAATATGTATGTATGTATGTATGTAGGCACACCTGTCCAACTGCTCGGTAACGCAAATTTCTAATGGGCTAAACTAAGACGATCTGTGGCAGTTCAAACCAAGCATCAGAATGGGGAAGAAAGGTGATTTAAGTGACTTTGAACGTGGCATGGTTGTTGGTAACAGACGGGCTGGTGTGAGTATTTGAGAAACTGCTGTTCTAATGGGATTTTCACGCACAACCATCTCTAGGGTTTACAGAGAATGGTCTGAAAAAGGGACAATATCCAGTGAGCGGCAGTTCTGTGGGCGAAAGTGCCTTGTTGATGCCAGAGGTCAGAGAAGAATGGCCACACTGGTTGAGCTGATAGAAAGGCAACAGTAACTCAAATAACCACTCGTTACAACCAAAGTATGCAGAAGAGCATCTCTGAACGCACAACATATCGGACCTTGAGGCAGATAGGCTACACCAGGTGCCACTCCTGTCAGCTAAGAACAGGAAACTGAGGCTACAATTCACATAGGCTCACCAAAATTGGACAATGGAAGATTTGAAAAATGTTGCTTGGTCTAATGAGTCTCGATTTCTGGTGTGACATTCGGATGGTAGGGTCAGAATTTGGCGTCAACATGAAAGCATGGATCCATCCTGCCTTGTATCAACGGTTCAGGCTGGTGGTGGTGGTGTAATGGTATGGAGGACATTTTCTTGGCACACTTTGGGCCCCTTAGCACCAATTGAGCATCGTTGCAACGCCACAACCTACATGAGTATTGTTGCTGAGCATGTCCATCCCTTATGACCACAGTGTACCCACCTTCTGATGGCTACTTCCGGCAGGATAATGCGCCATGTCATAAAGCTTGAATCATCTCAGACTGGTTTCTTGAATATGACAATGAGTTCACTGTACTCAAATGAGTACACAGTCACCAGATCTTGATCCAGTAGAGCACCTTTGGGATGTGGTGGAATGAGAGATTCGCATCATGGATGTGCAGCCAACAAAACTGCAGCAACTGCGTGATGCTATCATGTTAATATCATGGAAAAGTTTATTTATTTCCATATTTCCATTCTGTTGAGGCTATCGCCTTTTACTGAATGAACTGCATCTCCCAGCATTCTTTTTCCGAAACAAACGCATCTCCCAGCATCCGTTGAGCCACCCTCATCCCATTCTCATTGGTCTGTGGCCAGTGATGACATCACAGAGTTGATAAAGGGGGCACGGAAACTAAAATCCTCGTGTTTTGGTTCCTACCCGCGGAGCCGCAAGGAGACGCTTTACTTCACCGCTAACAAACTTTTCCCTTTTTCGTTCAAACCTGCTGGACCAGGAAGAACTCCTCTTTTTAAACTTCGAAGTGAACCGGCCAAACAAACCGACCTCCCGTCCGTGCAACCAGGGAGTCCGCTGGCCTCTGAGCTCTATTGAAATAGGCCTGAGTCCCTCAGCGCCTAAAAGTGGACGTTCCGCTTTCTGACCTCGGTTTTGCGCAAACCGCTCCTTTAAACTGGACACTTTCAGGCCGTTCTACATCATTCGTCGTGGACTGTGAACAGAGTCATCACCAAGTAGGATAAACCTCGTTTATCTCTGTTGGGTCTGGGTAGAGGAGAGTCAGGTCCAACGGGTTAATATATCCCGTTTTTCTGTTAGTTGATATAAGTTTGTGAACTTGTAAACCACTGTTATTCTTGGTCGTCTGGTATCGCCATACGCCGACCCTGAATGTTTGCATGCTTTGTGTTTTTATTATTTTACTTCGGTTGCAACCAGAAGCAGTTTATTATATTGTATTATTTCCCAGCTTGTTATATTGTCCGCTGCAGTCGGCGCGTGTCTGTTTAGACAGGTCGCGTGGCCTCCCGTTGATCCCCTTTCTCTGTCATCCCGTTCCTTTTGTCCAAGCCACCATTGCTAATTGAAACTAGTCTTTGTTGAAACGCAACGCGGTCTTTCTTTGTCCTCCTTTGTGAACCGATCCCGCCAACTGATAAGGCTTGGGTTATTGATGGTATTGAGGGTGTAAGCTAACCCCCCCCCCCCCCCCCCCCCCTCCCTCATTTGCTTGCTGTCTTGACTGACTTATACTCTTCAAACAGGTCATTACCTCACTATATATAGAAGACAAATAATTTAATATAAATAATAAATTTGATCATATAATTTCTGATGTATTTCATCAACAAAACATTCATTGACATCCATTCTTTAGAACAAAGTTGTAAAGAATGGATGGATCAGAAGGAGCTCTCAACATGAACAGCTGATGTGGTGCAGAGCATCTTATGCAATATCTAGAAGTGTTGTTGATGTACATGATGCTGTAGTTACAGAGGTCCGACAAGTTCACTAGTTATGATTATTAACAGCACTGTTAATGTAAAAATGGTTCTCCAATGCACAACGTGATAACCAAGTAACTGAAAAAAACCCAGAAGAAATAATGTTAAGGACAGATCCATCTGTGGATCTGTGTTAAACCAGAGCCACAACCCCAGAATCTCCCATTAGAGCAAATGCTTTAAAGCAGGTCGACCCTGAACCTACAATTCCTACCTTTTCCTGGGTCCTTGATGAATGAACTCTGAATGCTTAGAGTTTTTTTGTTTTCAATAATGTTTGAAATAACTATTGCATGCTATCATTCTGTGAGTCTGTTTCAGGAAAAATATATTCTCCCTTCCTACTAAGTTCTCCATTTTCTTCTTTTCAGACCTGAACTTGTTTTACACTCTAAGTGTAGCCCTTGTTCTGCTGTGGATCCTGCCATTTGTCCTTTTGATTTTTTCTAAAAGGAAGTTAACACAACAAGGTGAATTCTCACATAACACATCCACATGATAAAGAATAAGACAGAAAGAAACACTGGAACAAACAGAGAGAGTAACTTTTTTGTCGTTGTAGATATCCAGATGAATGTATTGAACGATGCTGATAATAATGAGGACCCGAGGATAAATGACATTAAGTACACAAAGCTTCAGGTCAGAATTTTTTTTTCCTGTCTGGGCATTAACTGTGTGTGGTGGTAAGTTTTGATATGTTTTACTATCTCAGACAGGATGCATTAGGATATTCAAAAATCAAAAAAAGTGAGGAGTTCTGCATCCCAAACAAGTTTACTGTTGCTTATTTCCATGTCTAGTTAGGAGGAGTTGGCGCCCCCTTGTGTTGTTCATGGGCCCTCGCTGTCTGTTTATAGGGTTTCACAAATTACAAAAGGGTGAACAATGTATTCGCTTGTTCGGGTTTACATTAATCACACCTCCAACTTCCTTCATATATAGCGATTTTCATTCATAATGATGTAAATGGGCTAAAATAGTTTCACCCTGGACTACATGTTTTGTTTGTGTTACAATTGCTCAACAAAGGACATCTGCACTCAGGTAAACTGGGTTAATCTTGATTTTTGGTTGGCAATGTTGTAGGACCTCATTGTCACTGGTAAACAGCTTTCCAATGACAAGGTCCTTAACATGTTTACACAAAAAAGGTCTGGTTTTTCTCTGTTGTAATTCTGCCACTGACCACCGGGCGGAGTTTTTCCCAACATTTTTATACCAAAAAAAGTTGAAACCCTATTTTCTGCACCGACCCAGCTCTGACTCCTGACTGCATACTCATAAACGGACCTCCAAATCCATGCCAGTACACACAGAACACTTAAAGTAATGAATGATTTTACTTTTTATAAAAATGACAAGCTAACTTGATGCTGCATACCTCTGCAAAAAATCTGAAATAAACCAGAATGTAAATATATGTAGGTTTACCCTTTTTTATTATATAACAACAATGGAACCTTTTAAGTGAAAGTCCTTTGAAAATGACATCTATAACATGACTGTGGGTTGTTCACTGCTAGAGACGGAAGGCAGTGATTGATCAGATATGAAGAAGCTGACAAATCTGAGGGCATGCGAGGAAACAAAGAACAAAGAATAGAGTCAGGATGTGGTGACATGCAACAGAAAACATTCAGACCACTTATTTATGAGAATATTAGACATTAACACAGGAGAAAATGTGTTTCTATTGGCTGAGAGACAGCAATAAGATCATATGTTCACCTTGTGCTAATCATGGGTTGTTTCAATCAAACAGATAAAGTAAAGTTATAAATATAATCATTGTTTGCCTTTTCTATTTTTATTCCTCATGCCCCATTTTTAAAACTCTGACCTCCTGTCTGTTAATGGTCTCTGCATGCCTCTGTCGCATCTCAAAAGGTGTTTCAGCAAATTGGTAATAGGTGGATTTGAGAAGTTTGAAAAGAAATACAAAAACAACCAAACAAGTTAACCAATCAGCATTCAGTAAATATTTATCCTCAGTGAATCAGTTCTTTTTTCTCACTTGGTTTTGTACACTGAGGATGCTGACTTTACTTTGGAGTCCAGATCCTTCAGCTTGTGTCCTGTAAGAATGTAAACATTCATCTGGATAAGTTGGTTTGCTCATTAATATAACTTATTTATCTGAATATTTCAAACGATTGTTTTTCAGATTGGTGAGAATCCAGAAGACACAACTCAACCATAGCATCGGAGAACCAGGAGAAATGATGGAGCTGCTGATTCGCAACAACATGGGGCCAAACTCTCACCACAACAGAAGATCTCTACTTTGTCAGAAAGAACAATGATGAAACGTACCGTAGAGAAGATTATTATATAGAATTCAAACTGATTTTAATATTTTATCCCAGTGGTTAAACTTTTTAATGATGTAACCTGATTATTATATCAACCTTCCCCACACAATAACGTAGAGGAGCTCTTTGGTCAATCTGCCTTTGTTTTGTGGTGGAAGATTGTTATGCAATTAGGAATTAAGTGTATATTCTCTGTTTAGTGAATGCATCTAGGGTAAAATGACAAGGTTATTGTTCCAGCTTAATGTTATGAGAAAGATATATGTGTCAGGTCACCAGAGAGACAGACGCCGGGGCAGTAAGATAACAGTCTGGCCTTCGGATGAGCTGCTTTATGCGTTGCTATGACTCACATGAAGCAGTTACTCTGGAGGCGGGGCGTGAAGGTTGGAGAAGACATCTATAGAGATAAACAATGATTGCTGAATACTATTTAAGCAGTTAGTTAGAAAGGTTGGTTAGGGTGATGCATGAATAACTCTGTCCCCTCCATGGTCTGGCCAGACATGTTTGAATTAAATACTTAAACGCCTTCTGGGACTCAAGTCTTCTTTATTATGGAAACCCTGAGATACTATTTTTTGCCATAACACTTGACGCAACAACGCAGCCTCAGCGAACGGAATGGACTGACAGGGTTAGGGTCAAGGGAGTTTTAGGGTGAAGGGAAATTTTCTCCCAGCCTCTTACCTCTAGTAGCTGTTTTGGAGATGGAGGCCTTGAAGCGTCTCTGTCGGCCCTGCCGTCGCCTGAGACAGAACCTGGTAAGACTGAGTCCTTTAAATAAAAAGTGATAACAGAATTTTATTTGCACTCTCAGGAGGTGAAATATTTGCTAGCGGTTTCGTGTTTATTTACTTACACATGGTTGATTGTTTGATTGATTAATATAATAAATATACTTGTATATAATTGTATGGTTAATTATTTAATCAATGTTAAAGAAAGTAACGGTTTTTGCTCTGGGTTTTACCTGGGAGCACGGCAGTTGGACAAGTGGTCAATTAATTAAGTTGATTGATTATTTTCCCACGAGGGTTTTTTTAGGCTTTTGTTTAAGGAAACTAGAAAGCGATGGGGCAGACGTCCTTCATCAATACTGGGTACCCAGGCAGACAATCGGGTCTGTAATCTAGCAAAACACTTCACCTCCTGACAGTCCAATATGTCGACAGAAAAATAAAAAATAAAAGAATTAATGGGCCCAGGGGAGGAATTTGGATAATCTGAAAGAAAATCAAAAAGTTATGTTATTTATTTGTGGTTTATTTATGTGATTTTGTTTATTTCTCTTTTATTTACTCTTGTTTGCTTCTTCCAGAACTGGAGTGTTTGAGCATTAAGATCATTTGTTTGATGGCTTGGTATAATGCAGAATGCCACACACACACACACAGCTGTTGTTACACATTCCATTGTAGAACTGCGATGAGTTTTGCTGAGTTGTCCTGTGTTTTTCTTCAGGCTGATTGGGACTCCTGCCTTCGGTCCAGCGGCGCCTCGGGAGGGCCACAAACAGCCTAGCCCCCCCCACCCACCCTCAGAATGAGGTGTTTGGCAGCCATAACAAAGGCGGAGGCCAATTTGTTTTGTTATTGTGTTGTAATTTGTAAGGGAAAGTTGATGTGCAACTAAACCTTCATTTATTTGTCCTAGAAGGACGGGGTAAAGCAGACAGCGAAACTGCTATGGCTCTGAAAAAGTGATGATTCGTCATCCGGTGAGTTTAGTCTAATCAGAGCTTAAAGACTGTTGCACATCTATTTGTTTTGGGGCAAGAGAGTGAACTGATCATTTGTCTTCTGGGGAATTATCTGGTAAATGGTCAAGAAGTCTTTTCTTTTCTCTCCTAATGCTCTCTGTCAGGAGAGTCCACATTTATTTCATTTTGGTTGAAAGTTATTTGATGGAATTGTTATTACACCAAGATCAAGTTTACTTAGCTGTCGCAGCTTGTGTGCACTAACTTAGAAACGGAAACGTTCCCATTTTATGACTAGAACAAACAGCAAAGAGTTGATTGGGGCATTTAGAGTAGGTTGTGAATTATACCCTGACTGACTTGATTTTAACTAAGCTGACTGACAGTGAAAACATGTTTTCCTTTCTTTCTGGGACAATTGGGGTTAATTTTTTCCTTGTATTTTGGGGTTTATGTTATAAGAAAATAATAAATCTTAGAACTGTGAACATTTACTAAAGTAAATAGGACCTTTCACAGTAACACTGCTTACATTTCGCCACAGCTGTGAAGGACGAATTTTTTATCAGCTTGCAAGGCGCTAATGTAAACAATCTCTTATTGACATCAGAAAATGGCGAGACTAAAAAATAACAAGACTTTGCTGAGAAGCAACAGTAAAACAACATTGTTTAGGCTATAATTTGAACACAACTGAAAAAAAATAAAACTTTAGGTTTCTGCTGGGTATCATTAAAATAAAGATGACCTTAGGCTACTTAGGTCTTAAATAAATGGAAAAAAGGTAAATACTAATCTTATCTGGGGAACATTAAAGCGTCAGAGCAGTTAGTGGGCCTTATTAGAAATTTTGCTTGGAAAATTACTGAATTGATCTCAAGCTGTGAAGTATTCTGTGTCCCCTTCCAGGATAAGGGGCAAGAGGTCATGAGAGAAGGTTTGATCCTAGAAATCTGATGGTTTTGTCACACTGTGGTGGGTAAACACAGGAAGTTATATAAGTGGGTCTTAATATAAGGCACCTGACTTTGTAATTAAAGGGAAGTTGTCTCACTGTTTTAAGTAAATATTAATATACCTCAAATGCTTTTTAGGGGCCATCAATTATAACAATACAGTGGTCCTGTAGGTTTGGAATTTTGCTTATGACAACCAATGCAATTTTCAATTTCAACTGAACCAGAATGCAAATCAGGCTGGTTCTCATTCTTTTTTGTTTTTTTTCTAGAATGGACTGACCACTTTGTCCACAGGGGAGGAGGTTCGGCCCAAAAAGGTATGGACAAGTGGCTTGGGAGGTTACCTGTGCGTACCTGAGTTTGGGGGGTACATATATATTTTGGCTTATTTGGGGCTATGGTGAACGGAATTCAAATTCTAACATTTTCTCTTAGACCTTACAAGGGAGGCTCAGAAGTGTGATCCCCTGTAGCTGCAAAAACACTCTGGGGACCCGTTTTCTTTAAAATAGTAATAAATAATAAAACGTAATTGTTCGTCAACAGTGACATATCACTTTTCAAATTAAGAAAGCAAATAATATATAATCACTTGGTGTTTAGGGGGAAAAATCAAATCCTGAACTATAGATTTCACAGTTAGTTTTGTTGTAGCTCTCTTGGCTTTTATCACAGCCTAAATTATTTGAGGCCTGTTGTGAGAATTTTTCTGCGTAGCATTTTTTATAAAAGAAGATTTGAATGGCTTAATGTGGAAAAAAATATAATGATCATGTTAAAGGTTAAGTCTATGTGTTAACTGAGATATGTATTGTTATGTTGAACCAACATGTGAGAAGCTTAAGGATACTTTCTGTGTCTTGGGTCACCAACTTGTGAGATGTGTCTGTATGCTGACTGAAGGACGTGGGAACCACTCCATTATCTTTTCTCATCCTTGTTAAATATTATTTCCATAATAGGCTTTTTAATGCATTTGACATGCATTTAGTATCAGTGGTTTGCTCGGGATCTCAGGGTTATAAATATGTCATCGCACTATCTGAAAAACTAAACGCAACAGATCTAGGAAACTGCAATCTTAACATCAAGTGATCTTGGATAAAAATAGATCAAATAAAACAGAGATTATTCCAATTTAAAGCTTAATGAATGATGGATGATAATTATGATCTAGATTGGTGCATATGAGTCAGATTTAATGTTTAAATTAAACTATATTATCTTGAAAACTTGCTATAGTGTTAATGCTTAACTTCATGAATCATCCTTTTATTTCCCACGAAGGGGAACTTCTGCTGTATCGGCAGCAAAGTGACAGATAGTAGAAGCATTTAGATTATAGACCCTACATAAATTTAGATTCACACAAAGGAGGCAGAAAGCATAAAAAAAACTTAGGATTAGAACATTAAATGATAAAGAATAAAGCTTTAGCCATACCTCGACCAAAAATAACTTTTACTTAATGATAGTAATGTTTAATAAAAATGTTAAATAATAAGGACGCATTTGGGATACATTAGGCTACCTGTTTCAGCTGCATATGTGAAAATTATGCATTTAGTGCAATCTTTAAGCCAACAGGTGTGACCTACACACAAACAGTGGGGTTTAAAATTACTTGGTTTCTATTTTTAAAATTTAGTTTGCTTCATTAAGACAAATGATGATAAAAATGGATTCAGAATTTCGGTCACTGTTCTAAAGACGGGACAAATGTGGAAAATATTCAGTTAACACCTGTGCGCATTATATGCTATAAAAAAATCCATAAAAAAAAACAGGGTGTCAGTATAATAAATGTTAGACCTACTATCAAACCGCAGTAAATTCTTTTCAGTTGTAGCATTCTTTAATTTTTAATGAGGTATTTTGTGTGTTCTTTTTAATAAAAGACTAAACGAAACAGGAGTAACAAGGCTAATTTTAAAATATAAGCAGTCTAAAGTACTGAGTAGAGGTAAAAAGTTGGCAAATAGATAATTACTTTGGTAAAGTATAAAGTATAACTCAAGTCCTACACAGAAACTGCAATGAATAAAAAGTTTCTTTCTTAAGTAAGAGTATCAGGTATAGGTAAAAAGGTTACTTGACATCGTTGCTATTAAAATAGAAGTGGCATACCCAAATCTGAATGTGCAACTGAGTTAGATAAATGGAAAATAGTAATAAATGTATTTTTTTTTCAAGGAGTTAACAGAGAATAAACTGTAAGAAACAGATGAGCAAATAACAGCAGCAGAGATATTAATTAGGTAAATAAACTGTGTCCTGTGTAAAACAATTTTAACTAAGGTGGTTGCAAAGATAATCCTTACTGTAACATCAATTAGATTCTGGAAAAGCAAGGTCTGAATAAGCTGTCTGATTCAATTCAAAATACTTTATTGATCCCAGAGGGAAATGAAGTGTTGTTGTAGTTCATGCAAGTTGGACTAAAATTCTTAAATACATTAGGTAACTATGTGGTGAAATTGTTATTTTGTTTTTCCAAGGCAAGGCCAGGCAATTTTATTTGTATAGCACACTTTAAACAACAAGGTAATTCAAACATAAGAACCTAATTGCCAACCTAAATGATTGGGATATGGTCATCTGGGGGTTGAAGATGCCTCAGCGGCGACAGCAGCAGGATACGCAGGTTCTGAGGTTATGCCTTATGGATGACCTTTAACCTACTATGTTTCTTTTCTTGACACTGGAGAAGCAGTTGAAGTTATTGTTTCCTTGTTTCTTGATTTTTTTAAGGCATGTGCAAGACGATGCCTTAAAAAAAGGGGGGGATTGGATTTGATAGTAATTGGAACAGATTTTTAAGGGATTATGAAGAGAACTGTAACTCACAGGTAATTGGGTTTCTTGTGAATCATAACTCTGTCATAAATTAATGGGGTTTTTTACTACCTGGACTTGACGTCTGACTTCATATTCCATTTCGGTTTGGGTTCAGACTTGTAGTACAGTAAATATTGTGTCTGGGAACTTTACAAAGTTTTAATTTGATCTGAAAACCTTCTTTACTTCTTGCTGGGAGTAGTTGGTTCTTGGGATTTTTTGCTCTCACAAGTTGGAATGGTTGGTTGTCTTTTTCTTGGCATGGATTTAGTACAGAGTGATTTGGAGACATTTACCTTAATTGTTTTCTAGCTTCAGTTGATGAGGTTTGGCTCCTTAACCAGCTTGTGAGTTGTTTAGAATTGCTTTTGCACACAGTTGCATCAGGTTGATCTGAAACCATACTCAGAGTGTGTTGGTTATACTTGTCATAATTATCCTATTCATCTTTTGTGAATTGGCTCACCTGTGTTTGAACATCAATGCTCTAATACCTAATTAGCTCAGCTCCCAAGGGTCGCATTGGGAGGTTCTCACTGAAGGACCTCCTGAGGGATGACCACTCTCTCCTTTCCGGAGAAGGACTGATCTGTGGCTACGGGTCACTGGATGCTGGCGGAGGCTGACTTCACGGCAACAGACAACAAACAGTGCAAGGGAAGAGTACACATTTCAAAATCTAGTGTTGATGTAATACCCTCTGAAGTGTACTGGAAGATGCTACATAATTTCTCCTTTATTCTGTGTTTTTATCTAGAGCATCCTGACCGATGACGAGACCTGTGGATGGCTGCCTCTGGGACGAGGGGCTGTTGAGATGACATTTTGCCCACAAGAAAATGGCGTAAGAAGACCTCGTGGGTTTTCGGTCTCAATGCACAGGAGTCTCAGCAAAGTCATCTGGAAGAATCTAATATTTGTCACTGTGAGCTAATTCCATGGCCAAGCATGTCTCATTTCTGATTGTAATTTGTGTTTTGAACATTGTCTTTTATTTTATCAACCTACCAACCTTTTGGGGAGTTTGTGATAGCACTTTAGAATTTTCCCTTTATATTTATGATATTAATTAAGTTAATAAAAGCAGGGAATTGTGGTGGAAAATTGTTATGCAATTAGGAATTAAGTGTATATTCTCTGTTTAGTGAATGCATCTAGGGTAAAATGACAAGGTTATTGCTCCAACTTAATGTTTATGATACATATGTATCACATATGTACATATGTGATACACATTGCTGAATACTATTTATGCAGTTAGTTAGAAAGGTTGGTTAGGGTGATGCACGAGTAACTCTGTCCCCTCCATGGTCTGGCCAGACATGTTTGAATTAAATACTGAAACGCCTTCTGGGACTCAAGTCTTCTTTATTATGGAAACCCTGAGATACTTTAATTTTCCATAACAGTTTCTTTTTTAGCTCTGACTAAATCATGAAGGTGATAAGGCTTTCTGCAGATGAGCACACTTAGATCTTGAGTATTTTTATCCTGTTTTATTATTTTCAGTAATCTTTTTGTGGTTCTATGATATTTATAATTTGTCAATGTGAGTTGTTTTAAAAGACATTTAAGCTGTTAAGCTTGAGTGGATCCTGTTATCATAACACGCTTTTGCACTGTGGGAAGAAGGGGAACCTGGATATCGTAAATTAATTTTTGAAAAATTAAGTAAACTGTGGACAGAAAGTTCTTCTTTGCTGATCTTCAAACAGGAAACCTTCTTGCTGAGAATAAACAGAGCTAACCACTATACCACAGCCCCCCTTTTTTTCTATGGCCATTTCTTCCAACCTTTTAAAACACCTGTTTTTATTTTACTAATTATTGACAACAAGGTTTTTTTTGACAGAGTTCAGACTAAATATTTAAGGACTAATTAATTACTTAAAGAAAATTACATCATTTAATATCTGCTTTAGGAGGCTTGTTGACGCATGTGCAGGATGTTGAGCTCACCAGCCCAATGTGGTTTCCTTAAAATGATTCATACTTCACTTAAGCATTGCTTCTGCTTTGGTTTATTGTTCTCAGTAACGTAAAGATGTGGAGCTTCCAGAACCTGCTGTTCATCCTGTCCAGTAAGTTTTAGTATTAATTTGTCAGCAATTATAATTTCAGCTGTTTGAAAAGCTTTGCAGATTTTATGATCATCAACTGCAAAAAATGAAGAATAATTTTTAAAAGACAAGATGGCACCTTCTGTGGGTGACTTGATTTTTTTATTTTCTGGATGTTATTAAATATATACAGTTACTATCTATCTGTGTTCTTTTACATACACAGCCCTCTCTATTCATGTATTTAGTGTGTCTGTTGCTGAGGAGTCAGAGTAAGAATTTCATTGTACTTTAGTTCAATTGAAAATTAACTTAAAATGAATTGATTTAGGTTTTTGCTGTCTTCTGTCTCCAGCTGATGTGAGTTGTGTAAGCAGTGCTGCAAGTTTGTTCCATGTGTTTGGGTAGGAAGGCAGAGATTTGTACATTTCTTGTCCGTATCAGAAGAGTTATGAAGATTATGAGAAATACCTGTGTAAGGACTCCTGTGGTAACAATGATGTACTTATCAAGACCTCACAAAGAAATAATAAATACTCCATCTATGATGACAAAACAGCAAGAGTCTTCATGGTGAACATCTCTGATCTTAAGTTTTATGATGCTCAGAAATACTGGTGTGGCGTGACCAGAACATTAAAAGATGTCTAGACTGAAGTAACATTTCGTTACAGTGAGACACATTGCCTTTGAGACACTCACAAAAAAATCTGTTCAAATAACTGTGAGCAATTTCCATGTTTGATTGGAACAACTGTGCTGCTGCTGGCTCCTTCTCTGTCTGTAGCTCATCTTTGTTTTCTTCTACAAAATTATTAAATCCAATCAAAGTGTGCAACAAGCCAACAGAAAACAAGTCACATATATTCTAATACAATAATATAATTCAAACAAGTGGACAACAAAAACAAATCAACATGTTCAACAACAAGAATGGAAGCATTCAGCCTTCCTGTCTAAAGCAGCACTTCTCAAATGGGGAATACTTTGGAGTTCTGCAGGAAATCATCAGAGCTATAAAATAATTTTTAAAAAATCAACAGAAAGTAACAAAATGGAATCCAATTTTATAGCCAACATTGCTATTTTATATACAGAGGTGTCAAAAGTTTTCACATTCAATACTCAGGTAGAAGTATAGATACTAGGGTTTAAAAACACTTCTGTAGAAGTTGAAGTATCAAGTCAAGTTTTTTACTCAAGTAAAAGTAAAAAAGTACTTGATTCAAAACTACTTAAAGTAGAAAAGTAAAAGTAATGTATTTTGAAAAATTACATTAAAGAATAAAGCTTAAGCCCCCCCCAAAAGGAAGGCCATAATTATTATAATGTTATATAAAAATGTTCATTTTGAAACATTTGGGACACACTAGGCTACCTGTTTCAGCTCCATTAAAATGTATTAATTTTTGTGCAATGCAATTACATTACAGAACCATATGTGGACTACTGAGCATTAATAAGTATACATATATATATATATATATGGAATTCTGTCTCCTTACCTTTTTAATGTCTATTTGGATGATTTGTCCAAATTGTTGAATGTTTGTAAGACGGGCTGTCTTGTGGGAAGCTCTGTCGTCAACCATCTAATGTATGCCGATGATCTGGTAGTGCTAAGCCCGTACAGTGCTGGGTTGCAGCAATTATTAAAGGTGTGTTCACAGTATGGTAATGATTTTGACATCAGATACAATTCCAGCAAGAGTAATATCATGATTGTCAGAACCAAGGAGGACAGGAGACTAATTTTTCCTGATTTCTACTTGAGTGATCAGCCTCTGAAGACGTGTAAAGTAATAAAATATCTGGGCCATATCATAACTGATGACATGAGTGACGACAGAGATCTGTACAGATAGTGCTGCAAATTATATGCCTAAGCCAACATGTTTCTGTGAAAATTTAGCATGTGCTCACCAAATATTAAATGTTTTTTATTTAGATCCTACTGTACTCCTATGTACACAGCACATTTGTGGTGGCGATATAAGAACAGTAGCCTCTCTGTAGCAATGATGCCATGAGGCTCCTCCTTCGTGTACCAAGATGGCACAGTGCTAGTCAGCTTTTTGTGAACTCTGGTGTTCCCACCTGTGAAGCCTTATTAAGGCAATTAATGTTTAAATTCATGTGTTGTTTGGACAAATCTGAAAAGGGAATCATACTGGCACTAACCAGTCCTAAGAGAAGCTGCTACAGATATATGCCTGGTCTTTGGAAACACTGGCATTTTAGTCTTTCATTAATTTTATTGTAAGCTATGTCATTTATTGTATTGTACTTCTTCCATACTTTTATTTTTTATCTATGGACCAATTGTGTGTCTGAAATAAAGTTATATATATATATATATATATATATATATATATATATATATATATATATATATATATATATATATATATATATAAATTAAGAATAGTATCACCAAAAGTCTTACAACCTCAGCACAGACAAGATTGTGCAGACCGATGCAATCTCTAATGACCCCCTTGTGGCACATAAACCTCATGTTGGGAACCACTGTTCTAGAGGCTGAATCCGCGCTGATGCCCTGGAGACTGGAACTGAAAGCTCCATTTCAGCCAAAGTTTTGAAATCAGGGAATATTTCTCTGATTCAAGTGATCAGAAGTCGGAAAGACTCTCTGAACCCAGCTTCAAATCGCTTCAGCAGCAGAAACTGTCGGAGCATGCGCTCCTTTTGCACGACTGGATGGCACAACACCTGGTTCTTTAAGCCGCGTCTTTAACCAGCCGCACCGGTAACAGTCACGTTCCAAAGCCTCCTGGTCTTTGATGATGCTCAGATGGCTTAATGCAAATCTTTTTATTATTGATTTATTGATTCAGTTACTTGTACTCTGCGCTTCAACTCAAACCTAAAAATGTCCGCGCGTCTGCACCAAATGGTCAGGGGTGTGAATTATAATCTACTTAAGTAAGGTAACGAAGTATTTGTACTTCGTTACTTGACACCTTTGTTTATATATGATACAGGGCTATACGTTAAGTTTTTCAGCTCATAGCACTGGTGCTACAGAGGTTTTGACAAAAAGCACCAACACAAAATGTATTTTACAATCTCTTAAAACCTTGTCCTCAAGAAGAGACTGTGGAACAGGTCATATTATTTTGCCTAAAGTATACTGTTGAGAGAAGAGAACCGGTACAAAATTTGCAAGATATCAAATTGCAACTGGACATCCAAGACATTTTAAACACAATTTCTAGTTCTAAAAAAATACTGAGATATTTTAAGAAGACAAAAATTAATATAAAAAATATAGCTTTTGTTTGTTGTTTAGTATTTAGTAGAAAATAAGTCGGGTATATTTAGTATGCACCAAACATTGCTTATCAACCGTCATTAAACAGAAGTTTACGTTATTGAACTCAGCATATTTCCCACGTTCCTTGAATGTGCCTGTGTGCAGCTCATGAGTGCAGCTCATTGATTGTACGTATGTGCAGATCTGCCGGGTGTTTGTGTGAGGCGTATAAAAGAAAGATCGCTCTTATATACTTGCAAATGTGTAAAACAGTAGCTAAGGCTGTTCATTAGCATGGAGAAGTCATTTCAGATGGACCAAACATTTGCCTTCAGCGAAGACGGGGCAGACCTTATTTCTTTTTCGTTTTTCATGCTGAAGCATCAGGCTATGGAGGACTACGGGGGTCATTAGAAAAGCAATACAGCATTTTGACGATGAGTGCTTAATTGTGAATTAAAAATATAGATTGCTAAATATAGTTTCAAATTCAACAATTATTCCATAGAAAAAAAAAGACAAATTTAAAAAGCATTTTGTAATTACACATTTTAAATTGAAATACTAAAGATAAATTGCAAATTATATTTATTATTTGATTATTAAATACTGTGATTTGAAACTGTTTTTCAAATCGTATTTCAAAATGGAGAATTAAATAACGCAATTAATAAATGAGATTGTAAATATCTTTCCTTTTCATACATTTAAAAAAGTTATTCCCTTTTCTACATCCGTTTTCTCTTTCTTATAGAGGACTACGGGGGTCATTAGAAAGGCAATACAGCATTTTGACGAGGAGTGCTTAATTGTGAATTAAAAATATAGATTGCTAAATATAATATAAAATTCAACAATTAATTCATTAAAAAAAACACAAATTTGAAAAACATTTTGAAATTACACATTTTAAATTAAAATACTAAAGAGGAATTGCAAATTGTATTTATTATTTGATTATTAAATACTGTGATTTGAAAATGTTTTTCAAATCCTATTTCGAAATGGAGAATTAAATAACACCATTAATAAATTAGATTATAAATATCTTTCCTTTTTATACATTTAAAAAAGTTATTCCCTTTTCTACATTCGTTTTCTCTTTCCAGCTCTCATTTTCAAATCCGTTTTGCAATTGCATTTCCTAAATGGTTTACCCTCTCCTTTTAGCATTCGAGTGACCCTCCTGGTCCCTGAGCACACTGAAAACCAAGTTCAACCAATCACAGCTGCTCCTCGAACGTAACCAGCTCTCTCATTGGTTTGACACGAGCTGTGCAGCTCGGCAAGGTCCACCCAAATGTGTTTTCTTATAGGAAACTTCCTTAATTTTGTTGGTAATGAAGATTTTATCCGGTAAGGACCATATATTTGTGTAGTTAAGATCTTGCCAGAAGGTGTTCCAGTAGCTAGCACAGGATGGGGCTGAAACCAGAGATTTTTGTAGTACGGAACAGATTTTGGAAAATAACCGATTTTCCCTGCGTAGTGTTATGGAAAGAAATGTATCTTATTCCTTCCACAGAAATGAGGCTGGAGTCTGCATCGGCATTTTTCATATTTATTACAGCCAGTCTTAATGATGAGCCCATCTGGGCTAACACTCGAACTCTCTCGCACCCAGATCATTTCTGCCTTCTCTGCAAGCAGCTTCTGCCTTCAGTACGCTGATGTTATGTCTTCATTGCAAGGTTAACAAAACACTCCTCACTTTCGAGGAGTCAACAGTTAGATAAAACAGTTAAATAAAATGGTGAAAGGCCGCTTCCTTGACTCTAATAATAACTGTGATAAAATTATTAGATCAATATCATAGATTTTAGATCCAGAAATTTTTTTCCCACATCAGTATCCCTCCTCTTATTACGCTTTTAGTAATATTACAAATAAAAGGTAACTAAGAGCTGTTCCTTGGGGTATGCAGGCAGTGAAAATAAAGACAGTAAAACTGAGTTTTAACTCATTGTTCATCAATTAATCATAATTTCATTGTCCATTATGAAATTATCATGAATGTAGTTCTTGAACCACAACAATGAGAAAAATTAGACCTATACATCCATCCAGATGACATTATTGGAGACCTTGTGCATCGAGACTCTAATAATTATGCCATATTCCCTAGATTCCTTTACTAATAAATACTTAATTAATTAATTGACATAACATTGAAATTTTTTGTAATATTTCCTCTCTTTTTCTTTCAAAAATGTAAAGCCCAAAACATACAGAAATATTTCAAGTTCATACAATTGCTAATGGGTGCAAGGAGAGACGATTAAAAAAAAAACAATGATCAAACAATCAATTTATAATCAGACATAAATCAAGCTGGCCATGAAATTAACTCAAAGGAACTCAGGGATCGTCCATTCAGATGACCTTGTTGAGACATAACTTGTTTGTCAGAATGAAAAACCCACCGGGTATCTTTATTTACGCCATTTGGGATTTTCTTTTGTTCACCACTTCATTCATATTGGTGAGAAAAGATTCTGACGACCTCCTGCCCCCAAGGTCGGCCACACTTCGTCTCATCATCTGTCAGGACTCTAGAAAAATCCAACAGAGAGAAAGATGTTATGTAGCCTCTTTTTGCCCGTCTCAATGAGATATTAAATCTGGACTCTGTGTTGAACTGTGCACGCTCCCCTTTAGGTGCTCCATGTTTTGACTCCCAAGGTCCACCTGTAGTCCTCCTCAGCTTCTGCGTCGCCTCGGAAGGGAAGGATCACCCAGGAGGCCCCTGATGTCATCTTCAGCTGAGTTATTAAGTGTTAGAGCATGCTAGTCCAAATATATGTGTGCTAATTCAAAGATTAGTTAGTTAATTATAAATAAATGATTAGGACAGTGATTAGGTTAGATAGAATCAGCAGACGTGGGAGTTTGGTTTAGATTATCTTGATGCGGTTGTTGGATCAATCAATCCTAAATGAACATCACAACTTAAGTTAATGAGCCACGCTTCATTAACTCTTTATCAGAGAGGAAATCAATCAGGAAACCGTGATTAGTTAATCATCATTGAAGAAGGTCTTTAGTTTTTATGCCCAAAAACTCAAAGATCCTCCTACCCGAAGAGCCCTTTAATCTTGCTGAGTGTTTCAAGAATTTTAACTCTTATTCAAATGTAATTGAAAAACCAATTGACCAAAACCTCAATTGAATCCAAACATTCAATTATCTAATTATCTCCCAATAGGTTATTATCAATCCACTCTTTTTCATGAAAATATTGATCCCAACTCTCAGGATTGCTATTAGCCAGTGTGAAAACTTTTCTAAAGGGATCGCTGTTTGAGTAGAGCTGTGGAGATAAAAGTTAATGCACAATAAAGGAAATTTCAATGATTAAATGGGCTTCATGTGCTTCTCCTGTACCTGGGGACAAAATTTAGGAAAGTCAAAGGTTATGAACGTAACTTGAAAAGTTCCCATTAACCATTGTTAATCCAGTTCTGCTGCTGGAACCCCTGAGACATCATTCCCATATTAAAACTTTTCCAGTACCTCTTTCTTTAAAAACATGCTTTTCCTTAAAACCATGTTTCACTCAAATCCCCAGTTTATTTAGAATCTGCTTTTCAAACTTGTTTTCAGAACCATGCTTTTAGTCCATGAGACAATCCTTGAAAACACTCTCAGGGTGTATTTTCTTCAGCACCATAATTTATTTCCAAAATCCAATTGTTCTCCATTCAGTCAGGTTGTTGCTGAATGACATCTGTTCCAAACACTTTAACAGTTCCCCAAGCTGCGGCCCGTGGGCTCGAAGTGGGCGGATGTTATCTAATTGATAAAATGGGGAACACAGACCTCTGACCCTGGTAACTAATTCTGAAGGTTTAATGTTAACTTCTGCTTTCATTGCCATTTGCCTTTAGCTGTAGTTGTCAATTTAATTTAGGGCCATATATGACTTTGTTAAGATCTGCTGTGAATAAGTGTTAGGTCTCCTTGCAGCTAAAGTATTAAGTACAGCCTATCAATAAGCTTCCCCATTTCTCATTGTCATTATTGTTTCATCGCTATTAACATATTATGCTCTTAAAACCTGCCCTTCAAAAGAGTTATTTGTCTAACTTCCGTATGAATGAAGTTAGATTCATGGTTTGTTTATTTTGTTACCCTTGTATTAAGGTTAACTCGTAAACTGTGTGTTCAGTTTCTTTTTTGTCAGTGAATTATGCGGATAATTGTTCCCCCGTATCCTTGGTCTGATTAGCCTGCATTTAAGCCCACTTTTGTTCCTTGTTTGTTCAGTCCGTTTGTTCGAACAGTTTGAGGTTTTGTTGTGCTAAAGCAACATTATGGTTTCATTTAAATTTCTCTGTCCCTCACACATCTCCCTGTTATGTGAACAGGGATACTTTATCATCTAGTAAAAGTTTTCATTTTAAGGAACAATGCTTAGACCGTTTTGTCCAGAAGCTCAGGTAGTTGTTCTGCACCTAACTGTATTTTGATTTCCTGACAAGAGCAACCATTGCTGCTCCTTCAATTAAAACTTGGAAATGCATCCTTATTTATTCTTAGATTTCCTTTGGCTTCCTTGAACTCCATCTTGAGCTTTTGACCCCTACTGGAAAACAGGCACATCACTTGTTTTTTGTTTTGTTTTCTTTCCACTGAATTTTTAAAAATAGATTATTCCTCCCTTAAAGAGAAACAAACCCCTGTTAATGATCATAATAACGAAAACCAATTCTTTCCTTAGTTGATTTCCTGTTTTGTTATAATTTTCTTTTTTAAATATTACCACTTCAGACCTATGTATGTCATTATTCTTTAACTATTGTGGAGGTGTTAATTATCCTACTTTTTTCCAAGAATCTACTGTTTTTTTCTTTCAAACAGACCCATGCTTTTCTCTCATCTTTTGTCAGCATATTGGACTGTCAGGGGGTGAAGGCCTACTGTAATCAGACCCCATGGTCTGGCTGAGTGCTCAGTTATCCAGGGAGGAGAGTTACCCAAAGAGGAGAGCTACCAAAAGAGGAGACGAAACCACTTTGTCATGTTGGCTAGTGACTCTAGAATCAAGCGACAACTTCAGGCAGCAACAGTCAGTATAAATAACAAGTTTATTATTTTGAGCATGAGGGCAGGACGATCGGGCCGGAACCAGGCAGACGGGAGGACTGAGGAGAAGCAGGTAAATTGTTAGAGTAACGTGGTGGTTTCTTTTCTGCTGTTTGAGTATTGAAAAGTGGTCTTACTTGGAGGTTCGGAGGACAGATCCAGGGAAAGGTAAGTCGGTGACTGAATCTGAGGTTGGCTGGGGATGAGTGGTTGCAGAGTTGATGTTCCAGTTTGGTTCTTGCTGGTTTGTAGGTGGATGACTCAGATTTTGATGTTGTTGTATTTGCAGGCGTTGGAGGGTGGACAGGCAGGCGGCTACAGTGGACGGAAGTGGGGGGAGTTCTGACCTTCTTGATTCCAGGTAGGGAGAGGCTGACCAGGGAGAAATCCGGAGGAGCCAGTCCGGCGGTGAGTGAGGTAGGTGTCTCAGCGTGTTTGACCAGCTGTGTGGAGATTCTGATGGTGACAGGAAAGCAGGACCGACGAGGGAGGCTTGACAGCAATGGTAGAAATCGCAGGAGCAGATCTGCAGAAGGACACGGAGGTAAGTTCACACTAAATATTCCACTAGGAAGGTTTTTCCACAAGGACAGACTAAGGTTGGCCTTTATGCCACGCATAGGAGCGAGAACCATCTGGCGTCAGCCTCTAGGAACCGCTCCCCTTATGAACTGAAACAGTGATGTGGATGATCAGAAACACCTGGAGCAGCACCTGCCAATCACACCCTGAGGAGAGGTAAGCAGAGCAAAAGCATCCAACAACCAGCACACAGAAACACCTGACACTTTTCCCAAATGAAAAAGTGAAGAACCCGTCGTTCCACCAACACCGAGCCTCTCAGTCTGCAGAAGCTTGTCTCACTCTACTAGAAGCCTTAATATTGATTTAATCCAAACCAAAAAGGGTATTACCAAAAGCTCTTACTCTAACCAAAGCCTTATTTCCAAACCAGAAAGGCTTAAACCAAAAAGCTCTTATTTTAACAGAAGCCTTTATTTTCCAAAACAGAAAGGCTAAAATCAAAAGCGCTCATTTGACCAAATCCTAATGTCAAAATTCAAAAGGCCTAACAAAAAAAATAATTTAATTCTCAATCCACAATATGCAGAAATCCAACTGCTTTACTTGAAATATTTACGAGACAAAGCACAAGAACTTGGCTTTCCGATTTCGTGCAAGAGCAGACACGAAAACAAACAGCAAAACAGTTCACCACTCGAGAGCCTGGATTAATTTTAGGACGGGCCAAATTTCGAAATCCCCTCGGGGTCAGAACGGCACAAGAAACCAAGTCCTCCCACTCCCAAAACTCGGCCTCTGAAACAAAAGGTTTCAGAGGCCGAGGGCTGCCCCCCAGGTTGGCCATACACTTGATCTTCCAGTCAGCCCACAACGACTCGCTGGGATCTACTATTAATTTTCTTTTCTCGTTTCCTTTATCTTTCAATTTTTCCATAATTTTATTAGGTTCAACTTTCATACCACCTGTTTACAGTCTTTTAACAGTCTCTTTCCGGAATTGCGCCGCTCAAGGTGGCAGCATGTTGGAGTAGCTCTGTTACTTTGGTTCAGATTTCTTTTCTTTTTTTAAACTTTAATTCTTCCATTTCTGGTAGAAACATTGTTTTTGTGGACAACTGTTCTCTCTGGTTTTGAATGCTGTGCAGCTGGACGGATTTTTGCTGATACTTTTTATGTTTGGACATTTGTTATGATGCATAACCATGGCAACAAGGTGGTTTACAACTGGCAGCAGCTGATTAACATCACAAAAGCTCCAATAATACCTCAACTACAGCCACACAACCTTGTGATTAACGATGTTTGCTTGTTCGCAAAGGTTTAGTGATCGCTGCATTTTTAATTTGCTCGTTCCAGTTGCTTTTTAAGATCGCTTGTAACCAAAATGTTTTTCATTTCTCTTGAAAGAAGTTGATTGAATAGAACTTGTACTTTATGTTGTTTTTTTATCAAAGCTATATGTGAAATCTCCAAATCAATCGACCTACATTATCATACTGATTTTGATAGCCTTAATGTAGGGTGCTTAAAATACTTGAAAAGTTCTTACATTTTATTTGGAAAGATATGTATGAACCCTGTTAATTATTCATTATTACTTAAGAGTAAGGTAACCTCTTATAAATTCTATAATGTTTTTAAGAATTTGTATGACAGCCTTCCTATTTAGTTAAATGTAAGTTTTTCAGTTTCACTTGATTTATTTGTTAAATAAAGTAAACCAAGTAAGGCTGCCATTATTTTAGGTTTGAAATCTACACCCTACTTTTTTTATTTTTGACTCGCTCTCAGGTAATAATGACTTGACTTGGACTAGAAGATAATTTTTCTGACTTAAAGTGCCCCTGGCATGAAATTTTTATTTTTTTTTGGTCATATTTTTTAGTTTCCCCAGCCTGCCTATGTCCCCTAAGGGGTTAAAATGACTGATTAGTGTTGACTGATTTGTCCCCGGGTATGTCTGCCTACATAGTGAAATTAGCACTCAGAGACGGGCTGTTTTGCAGCTCGGCATATGACATATTCGACACTGTCCTCCCCACTGAAAAGCTTGTGGATGGACTTTATTTATCCCGAAGCGTGTGGTCGTTTGTGGCAAACATTTCTCTGACGAATGTTTTATTAATTTGGGACAATAAAGCAGTGGATTTGCAGATCGTCTTAAACTTTTACCAGGATCAGTACCAACTCTCCGTGAACCAGCAAATATCCCTATACAAGTAAGTATATTTCCGCAATAATGTCCTTCAGCTGTTATATACCAGTGTTTCCCACACATATATAGACGTATCTGTAGCGATGCGCCATAGATTCAACACCGACCCCCCCAAAAAACAACACCGACCGTGACATATTGCGTTTAGTTTTTCTTTTTTATGCTATTTAAAACACGCAGCGTATTCGTTCAGCATTTCATTTCCTTGCTCTCTCTTCGTCTCTCTGTCACTCACGTTTTTCTCGCACAAACACACACGTATTCCTTGCAGATCCCCAATTATTATTGTATTCTTCACAAATGTCAAATTAACCAATTTTTCTGAAGCTTCAGAGATTTGAGTTTGAGGAATCAAAATAATTATTTAGAGTTATTATTAAGTTATTTTCTGTCTGCTGGTGCTGGCACAGGAATTTATCTCACATGTTTTCCAAATAAAAACCCAAACAAAATGTGCCTTTCTCTCTCTCTGCCTCAGCACTAAATGGATTCCAAGTACATTCACATTTGTGCATGTGCTAATGTTTAAACCCAAGAAAAACTTTACAGTTTCAGCGAATTTCTCCATGGCCAGCTTTCCGTCTGCTTGAGCCAGTAGGAAGAGAAAAGAAAAAGAGACAGCATTACTGTATATTAATGTAACCTCAGTTCCTAGTTGCCCAGTTTATCTGCATCAGCCATTCAAAAAAAATTGTCTATCAAGCTCTCTGTTTCTCCTAAGTGTGTATGTATGTTCCTGTGATGATAATTCTAAGATTGAATCAGTCCAGCGAGCATTACTTCATTGCGTGAGTGTGCATGATTTGTCTGTTATTGTCTCCACAAAACCCAGCTGTGCATGAAAACTGATTCTTAAACCCTGGAGTAATTTCCCGTTTTATCAAAGACCTCCTAACACCCCAATTTTAGAATCATCTTAATGTCCCTACTGTCTTTTCCTGTCTGCTTCTGTAAAATAATTTGAATCTCACCCCCCTTTAGTTGCCACACTCTGTGATAATCGAACTAGACAGCTCATTGTCCGGCTCTTTCCACCCCCTCTCTGGACACTGGACGCTGTCGGTTGAACGTCAAATTCAGTCTTTTGATCATCAAAGCAGCGTCTTCTTTTTTTCTGCACTGTCAGGTCTTGCATAAAGGAGAGAGGTGCGTTTTCATCCTTGAACTTCCTCCGCGTTGCACACGGGGACCAAAAAAGACAACAACCAGGAAACAAACAGAGAATTTGCATGTAGCTCGCTGCAAGTCCACCCTTCTATTCCAAGATCAATCATCCGGTCAGTAGTTGATGCAAAAAAGAAAAGTTCTGTCCAGCTGTTCTGTCTTTCTCTGTGTTTTAAAGTCCACTATCATCTGCTGCTCTCTCCCACAGGCTTGGAGAGAGGAAAAAAAAAAATCTCTCCGTCTCAAAGTAGACAGACTGGGAAAGCATAAAAACAAAACAAATCGGAAGAAATAAACAGCCAAAAAAAGGTCCATTCAGTGAGAGTTCAGTACTCTGTGACAGACTGAGCCTCACCCAGAAATCAGGGCTCTCCTACAGGTGGCGGCCGAAGCAAGGATTGTTTGACTGCGAGTCTTTCTCTGTCCGAAACTCGGACGCTGGGGAGAAAACAAACATCCCCTGTCCACTCGGTTTCACCTGCTGAAGGTAACGTTGGGCGCCATCTGTTATGGAAGGAAATGTATCTTCTTCCTTCCATAGGAATGAGGCTCGATTCTGCATCTGCGTTTTTCATATTTCATTACAGCCAGTCTTAAACATGAGCCCGTCTAGGCCATTGCTCGAACTCGCACCCAGATCCTGTCTTCATTGCAAGGTTAACCAAAACACTCCTAACTATCGATGGGTCAACAGTTAGATGAAAGTAGGAGAAAGGCTGCTTCCTTGACTCTAATAATTACTGCAATAAAATTATTAGATCCATATCAAAGACTTTAGATCCAGAAATAATTTTTTAACATCAGTAGTGAAGCAAATTTTGCCAACAAAGGCTTGCTTAGGGTCTATGGGGTCTTCTGGTCTAAAATGAGAATGCTCAACTCCTTTAAACATAAGTTTACCTGTTGGAATGGCATGAAATAAGTGCTGTATTCTTTTAAAGTGACAGAAATGACTGTTTTAGGAATTCTAAATAAGTATATAAACAGCCTTTATTGTTTAGCACTTCTTTTTTATCTCTACAGTTTATTAAGAATTTGTTTTTGTTTGTTCACTATCCTGCACTGACTTTGTACTGTTAAAAAGACGGAAGACCCAGACTATGTTGAGCTTCTTTGACACGTCTAAAAAGGAAACCCAGCCGCCCAGTTTTTTATAGCATCATTGTGGAATTTTGTTTTTACTAATTTCAAATGCACTTCAAATTGTTTTGGCTTTTTCTTTAGTCTGTCAGTGGTCTTTATGAAGAAACAAATATGCAGGGGATCGCCTTTATACTTTCTGGGATGGATGGATGGATGGATGGATGGATGGATGGATTTCTGCTGCCACAACAAATTGATGCAGAGCTAAAAGCCTATGGAGTGGGTGGGAAAAGAAAGGAAAGGAAAATGGTGCCGTTTCTATAGAAGTTCCAGGTGCAAAACTTTCAAAACTCACAAACGTTTGCCATGGTAGATAAATTCAGTCCCTGTTATCAACTAAGCATGCTGCATGCCATCCAGCTTGTCCTTCAGCAGTCCAAACTAGTTAGATCTAAGGTCACTGAGAAAAGGTAGGGAGCTTGAGGATGATGATGTTGAAGAGAAACATGATGGTAGTGTGCTCCTTTGTGTAGTCTATGTTGCTGTACGATGTTAGATAAATACACTTAGTTATACAACAGCGTGTCTTAGGCCCGCTCAACATGGAAACAAAATGGTTATAGTTTCAAAAACAGAGTCTGTAAAAACGGCACCACAATAATTAAAGCGTGTGTCCACATGAATTCTCACAAACTGGCTTAAAATGCTGCAGTACATATGTGGGCCCCCTGGTGGCGCTTTGACACTGCCAGAGAAACACAGAAAAGAACACAGCATGCGCAGTCAACCCGGTGGGAAACACGACAAATCTATCTTCAAATGAGAGCGTTATTCAGGAACATATGGTGTCTGTAAATCTCCAGATCCATTTTTGCAACTGGTGATAGAGGAGGAACAGTAAATCATACTCTATTCTATTCTTTATTAGAACTGCAACACCGTACGGCACCATATTTTGTTACTTTATCACTGAGTTGCGCATGCACGGTAAATACAGAATTGGGGAAGCGACGTCATCCACTCAGAATAAATGCCGGAGAGCTCATAATCTTGAGACAACTGAGCCGGCATGGTGAGGTTTCTCCACTCAGGGACTCTGTTTCAAACATGCACATTCAAGTCTGAGCCTGACACATTCAGAAACACAGCCCTGTTTTATACAGTCGTGGCCAAAAGTTTTGAGAATTACATAAATATTGGAAATTGGAAAAGTTGCTGTTTTCAAAATAGCAGTTTGCATATACTCCAGAATGTTATGAACAGTGATCAGATGAATTGCATAGTCCTTCTTTGCCATGATAATTCCGCTGCATTTCATTGCTGTCATTAAAGGACCTGCTGAGATCATTTCAGTAATCGCCTTGTTAACTCAGGTGAGAATGTTGATGAGCACAAGGCTGGAGATCATAATGTCAGGTTGCTTGGGTTAGAATGGCAGACTTGACATGTTAAAAGGAGGGTGATGCTTGAAATCATTGTTCTTCCATTGTTAACCATGGTGACCTGCAAAGAAATGCGTGCAGCCATCATTGCATTGCACAAAAATGGCTTCACAGGCAAGGATATTGCGGCTACTAAAATTGCCCCTAAATCAACAATTTATAGGATTATCAAGAACTTCAAGGAAAGAGGTTCAATTCTTGTTAAGAAGGCTTCAGGGCGTCCAAGAAACTCCAGCAAGCGCCAGGATCGTCTCCTAGAGAGGATTCAGCTGCGGGATCGGAGTGCCACCAGAGCAGAGCTTGCTCAGGAATGGCAGCAGGCAGGTGTGAGCGCATCTGCACGCACAGTGAGGCGAAGACTTTTGGAAGATGGCCTGGTGTCAAGAAGGGCAGCAAAGAAGCCACTTCTCTCCCAAAAAAAACATCAGGGACAGATTGATCTTCTGCTGAAAGTATGGTGAATGGACTGCTGAGGACTGGGGCAAAGTCATATTCTCCGATGAAGCCTCTTTCCGATTGTTTGGGGCATCTAGAAAAAGGCTTGTCCGGAGAAGAAAAGGTGAGCGCTACCATCAGTCCTGTGTCATGCCAACAGTAAAGCATCCTGAGACCATTCATGTGTGGGGTTGCTTTTCATCCAAGGGCTCACTTACAATTTTGCCCAAAAACACAGCCATGAATAAAGAATGGTACCAAAACACCCTCCAACAGCAACTTCTTTCAACAATCCAACAACAGTTTGGTGAAGAACAACGCATTTTCCAGCACGATGGAGCACCGTGCCATAAGGCAAAAGTGATAACTAAGTGGCTCGGGGACCAAAATGTTGAAATTTTGGGTCCATGGCCTGGAAACTCCCCAGATCTTAATCCCATTGAGAACTAGTGGTCAAGTCCTCAAGAGGCGGGTGGACATACAAAAACCCACTAATTCTGACAAACTCCAAGAAGTGATTATGAAAGAATGGGTTGCTATCAGTCAGGATTTGGCCCAGCAGTTGATTGAGAGCATGCCCAGTCGAATTGCAGAGGTCCTGAAAAAGAAGGGCCAACACTGCAATTACTGACTCTTTGCATAAATGTCATGTAATTGTCAATAAAAGCCTTTGAAACTATAAAGTGCTTGTAATTATATTTCAGTACATCACAGAAACAACTGAAACAAAGATCTAAAAGTAGTTTTGCAGCAAACTGTGTGAAAACTAATATTTGTGTCATTCTCAAAATTTCTGACCACAACTGTACACAATCAAGTCACACCCCACATTCCACAATAGATGTTTTACTTTTCTCTGACCCAAACTCTAGTGCAATAATACAGATCCAAGATTAATTTACTACACTTCGTTCCTATTGCACTATTCCACTACTATTAAGCTGTCCCTTCATCTTCAACATTCTTCTCAGTAGCATCTGCAGCTCTGTTCTATTCGATCAGACAAGCCATAAGTTGCCACACAGATAAAAACGTGAAGCATACCACCACATCAATAGACTAGAAAATCACTGGGAGAGCGCAGACCTCCGGCAAAGGCAGCTCAACCTACATGTTTTTGGAGTGGAGAAACAAATTAAAGTAGCTATATAAAATGCGAAGATTCAAGGTAAAGAACATCTTAAGTCCACATAGGAAGTTCTACACAGCTAAGATTCAAACCTGAAATCAACTGAGTTTTCATTATACCACTACCCCAACTCTATCTTACGGTCATATAATGCCATATATTTATTTTTCTGTTGGCAATTTTGTCTTTAAACACTGAGCTACAGATTGATCATTAAAAAAATGCAGAAACATAATTTTTCATGCTGGAGAGCTAACTCGATACATTTAAAAGGTGTTAAACCCACAGGCTGAGTGTTAACACCCTTAATAGCCATGTTGTTTCCTCTAAATGTTTCAGATCAGTTTAAAGTAACTTCTTCGGTGTAGCTGTTGTCTTGAGAAACGAAAAGATGAGGAATCAACACCTGCTGATCATCGTCTACAGTAAGATAAAATATTTACAGCAAAAATATCTAAGGCAGTTTACTTTAACTTGATGATGAAATGTAAATAATTTAAATAAACGTTATTTTTAAAGTATGAAAGATACTTAAAGACGTAGTAGCACATCCTGTTTGTGTTGTGAATGTAATGTGCTCGTTGAATTTAACTTCCTCTTCTCTGAACTGATAAAAATGGATTGTTCTTTTTATTTAGAAAAGTTGTTTTTCAAAAAAAAAAATTTTTTACATGTTAAAGCATAAAACCTAAACTGATGTTTTCTGTCTGCAGTATCTCTGAGTTGTGTGATCAATGATGCCGGTTTGATCAATGTGTCCGGATATGAAGGCAGTAGTGTAACGTTTTCATGCTCATATGGTTCGGGATATGTGGATAATGACAAATACCTGTGTAACAATGACTGTGGCCATAGTGATGTTCTCATTAAAACATCACAAAAAAATAAGACCAAATATTTCATCTCTGATGACAAAATAAAGAGAGTTTTTACAGTGACCATCACTGATCTTCATTTACGTGATGCTGGGAAATACTGGTGTGGAGTCAATAAGTGGTTTAAAGATCACTACACTGAAGTAAAGCTGCATGTAAAAAAAGGTAAATATCAATCATTTGATGCTTCCACATTTCACTGGAGATTTGACAACAAACTAAAATGAATTTAATGAGCATTTGGCATCAATGTCTAACATTGGTAATAATATGCTATTTTAATCAGTGTCTAGTATTAAATGTAGCTGTTTTTAGGAGCCAAATGAATTTTCTAATTTTGTTAGTCAGTTGAAATATCATGTAATAAAAACCTAAAAAGTCATGCAGATCTGGATCACCTTCAATATTGAAAATACATAATTATTTAGACATTAATACAGACATGGAACAAGACACACTTTTACTACTCCGTATGGTTAAATTTAAATTACTCTCAATTAAATATAATTGTTTTTTATGGGAACATTTTGTCTAGTTTTTATTCATTTTATAATATTTATCTTAATATCAGACAGATGCTGCGACACTGTGAATAAAATCCAAGGTATTGAGAAAGGTTCGGTGTCCATCAGCTGTCCGTATGACTCTGAGTCTGTCGACAAGCTGAAGTACATCTGTAGAGGAAACCGGCCCTCCACATGTCTACAGCATCCACTAATCACCTCTGACAGCACACAAAATGGACGATTCAGACTAATTGATGACAAGAAGTCAAGAATATTCACAGTGAACATTTTCAGTCTGACTCTGAAGGATTCTGGGTCGTATCTTTGTGGCGTCCATAAAAACTCAGGACTGGATGTTTTCTCTGCTGTTGCCCTGGAGGTCAAAGGTGAGAATTAATAATTCTCCTTATTAAAAAAAAATTTTTTCAAGTGATATACATTTTTAAAAGTTATTAATTTAGTAATACATCTGAAATAGTTTTTAAATACAACAATTTGGAAACTTTTCTTTACTGACAGAACTGTCCTGTGTGAAATCACTCAACATCAGCGGCATTGTGGGACATCCAGTTACTTTTCAGTGTCCTAATTCAACACAACATCACTATAAAAAGAGGTTCTTCTGTAAAGCAGAGCAACACAACAACTGCACAAACACGATGGGGAATCAAAGAAAGGTCATGCTGCACAATATTTCCTCCAGCTGTTTCTCTGTGACCATCCCAGACCTGGAAACAGCTGATGCAGGAACATACTACTGTGGTTCAGACACTCAGTTTAGTCACAGAAAGATACAGCTGACAGTCGGTGAGATGAACAAACAGAGAGATAAAATTATAAAAAGCAACAGAAAATCCAGGTTAAGGTTTTTCACCACATTGTGTATTTTTCTCCAACAGTCTTTCTACATACAACCAGCTATGTGGCTCCAATCAGCACTGCTGAAGAGTTTACATCTCTGCCACCATCGTCACATGTTCCCGGTAAACTCTTTACAATTTGTTTGTCTCTGTTTATTATTCCTGTTGTTTGCTCACCCTTCTCATACTAGTTACTACGAATCCCCAGATGTCCTGATCCAAGATGGAGGGATTTTTGTTGCAAAGTTATTTGTGCATGGTGATTGTGAAGTTGAAATCACACAGAATCGTATTATATGTGTTTCATTAAAACAGACACGGGCCAGTGAATGCAACTTCACAAAACCGCTGTTAGTCACAAAAAATGCTCAGTCTCACCATCTTTGCCTTCGTGCTCCTTCTTTGATCCCTTTGTACAGCTTAAAGTTGAGGGGGAAAATCTGTAACTTGTAGGTCAAGCCTGTTCTCATACAGCAGGGGGCGCTACCGGACTCAGTATTAATAAACCGTAAGTAACCCCATGCTTAGCACTGTGGGGCCGGACAGTGATGTGATGCTGTGGCTGTACATCGGACATTCACGTTCCACAAGCTCCTTAATACACATAACTGTGATAAACAGTTATTCACTGTCTTTTTAATAGAACGGCAAGGCTTCTCAGAACTGCATAAATCAGGTTTACGAAGCTGAAAATGGCTTCACATTGTAGTCCTACTCGGGAAATGGCTAAAGGGTGATTCCACCAATTTTTTTACTAACTTGAGCAGCTTATTATTCTACCCTAATTGCAAAATCAGTAAACCCAGTTTGGGATTTCTGAAACCTTTATCGGATTTGTGAACTTCCAATAAAGGGAGATTTCAGCACTTTTTGTTTCTTCTTGACCACACTTTGTGCAGTCACATTCACTGGTTTGTGTCTGTGTTCAGGAAAAGAATATGATAAGCTTCTGTGTGACTTTAACTTCACAGTTACGAGGCACAGATACTTTTGCTTCAAAAATAACTCCATAGTCCAACTGCTCAGAGCTGACTATGACATAAAGTGGATCCCTGCATTACTGAACAGGTCATTTTAGCTCCTCAGTGTAGGATTAAGTTTTGTTGTGACAGGTCAAGTTTTTCATTTGGTTAAAGCTAATGTCCAAATCTATCCCTCATTACTTTGTCTTTGTTGAATTTGTTACATTTAGGGTCAGCAGTAAATGAAAAGATCCGATTTAGCTGTTTTAGTGTTTTTACACAACAACCCGCACCAAACAACCCACACTCACAAAATATTCCTCCAAACACATTCATACAGTTCACATCACGCACAGACATTTCTGACTTTCTGAGGTTTCTGAGTTTTAACCGGGAGGTAAAATGACTTAAATGACACTGATAAATAAGTTGGTTAGAATTCATTTATTCCAAAATAAGAGTTAATAAAATGTTCCAAATGTGGTGGAGAGAGAAAAAGAAAGCCAGACCATGGGTATTGAGTCTGACCTTTATTGAACACAGTTTTTGCACCACATTTGAAATAGGAAATGCATGTAGTCATTCTTTGGTATTGTTTCTGGGAAGTGTTCTGTGACTAAGTTCTGTATTTCTTTGTTTTCAGATGTGAATTTAATTTACATTCTCCCTGTAGTCATCGCTCTGCTGTTGATCCTGATATTTGTCCTTTTGATGGTTTTAAAATACCATTCCAGGACAAAACAAGGTACACTTGCACATATTATGTACTCACAGAAAACCCCATAGAACCACATCATGTTTACTTTGTGTTTTCAGTGAATGAAGTCAGAGGGAATGTGTTGAACTCTCCTGATACTGATGTGGAGAGGAGGATCAATGATGTAAGAAAACAGGACTTCAGCTCAAAAATATTTCCTGTTCTCTGCAAAGAAAAAGTAATTTCATTTGCTATTTTTTTAGATCTATGAGTTAGAAGAGGATGTGGTTTACATGAACTCTTCCACTCCAAACATGTTGAATCACGATGACAATATCTACAACAACACCCTTTACAGTTAAAGAGACCTGTAGCAACGCAGAAACGCAACACCAGTGTTTGCAACATCTTATTGCACAGCTCACTAAAGGAGCCAAAAGCTTCTATATTTTCATTTAGAAATGTTTCTAATATTTTTGAGACTTAATGTCAAATGTGTACAAGGGCGTATCTACCATTGAGGACACGGATGTCCAGACTTCGGTATTCTTCTGCTCTGTATTTAATAAAATCATAACAAAGAATGTATTCGAACTGCCTGCATGGTTATCTGTGGTACACTGGGTTACGGTGGAGGCGCTACAACAACACGGGGCAAATAAACTAAATGTCCATGACCACGAAGAACAGCGAAGCTTGGCTTGCCAACCGCCAATGAACACGAGAAGAAGAGGAAACAAGAAAAATATGTCTGTTCCTCAGTCCCACTGTCGTCCCCAAAACAGAATCAGTCTTCTTTTTAAATCCCTGGCTCTGATGCTGCTACCCCAACAGATGATGGCGGAAGACATTACACTCTACAACAGACTTGTAGAAGATCTGCAGCATCTTGCTGCAAACTTTGAAGGACCTAAGCTTCCACAGGAAATCCAGTCTACTCTGTCTCTCTCGTAGAAAACCTCACTGTTGAGCCTCCAGTCCAGTCTGTTGTCCAGGTGAACACAGAGGTATTTATATTGGGAGTCAGTGTGGTGGGTTTGCATCTGTGGAAATCCACCTCCACCTCCTTGGTTCTCCTTGCATTAATTACTGCAATGTAATGAATGAATGTGAATAAAACAATAATTTGCAGATCCTTCTGTTCAGTTTATGATTACCATTTGTGCATTTTAAGAGCACCTGTGGAAACTATTACTTCTATGAACATAAAAATGTATACAAAGGCCTTTTTATGAGTAATATTTGGACCAGTCCAGGTCCTTGCACAATCTAAATAAATAACAAAATAAATCCACCATAAACCATATTTATAGTAACACTGCAAGTTACTTAGTTTGTAGGGAAATACTTACTGTGAATGATGGTGTTTCTGTACGTATTCCATAGTGTGAATGTGATATCCAGTTCCTGCTCATGTTTCACGGATGTTAAATGCATGTAGCGCTTTCTACATTCACTTTGGGTCGGTTTTGTAGAAGTTTATGCTGGTTTTTCCTCATCATCGCTGCTACTCTCAAATTCTGCGTACATTACCACGTTGGTTAAACTCGGCCACTGCATTGGTCTAAAACGGTCACGTAGCAGCCGTTTTACTACTTTCTCATTACGGTCAAAACAAGTCCCGAATTAAAAACGCAGATCATTAAAAAAACGTGCTATTACAAAAGAAAAACTTTTACTTTTTAAGTCAGTACAAATGTATTTATTTTATGAGGCAAACAGTACGTAGGTGCCAGAGGTAGGAATAAGATTCATTTTCTAAACACATTTTCGAGGTTCACCTTACGCTATACTCAGTTCACAGATTACCTAGACAGGACAGAGAATGAGGAAAAGAGCAGCAGAAACAGAGGTCCACCATGCAACCTCACACAGAACTATCTTTCGTTCTTGTCAGGGAAAGAAAAAGGAAATTTTTTTATAATTGTTACCTATTGACTAATTTTATCATCCTGTCTTACTTCACATAATAAAACATTTTGAAGTACATATTGCAGTATTTGGCTTTAAACAAGGTGGCACAACATTAAATTTTAATAAAAACCTTTTTTACTAGGTTCTCCCAGATTCCTCTGAGAGTGTGTGGGCTCAGCCCCCAATGTTTCCAGGTCCAGGAAACACTCCTGGTCCTCATTGATGAGCCTGAGTTACCCTGATGCTTCAGATGACTCTCCATGGATTTACTCGCATGAGTGCACACAAATTAACACATGTCATATACACATACAAGTCACTTTAGTTTTTAAATAAATTATTACATTTGAATTCAGTTTTGGTCTTCATCTTGGTCTCTACTTTGTAATTAATGTGCATAGCAGATGGTGGACCACAGTCATTTTGAAACTCTGGATACGGCCTTGAATGGGATGGAAGTGTGTTAAAGCTAAACAAAAGTGAAGACACACAGACAGTCATAGGTAAATCCCAATGAACTCAACAAATTGAAATACATTGTCATGCCAGCCTGTGTACTGTAGGTCAGGCTGTTAGCTGTTTCATTATATGTGGCTTTTGTGCCTGTTGTCTTTCTGAAACCGTGAATAACTTTTAAAAGAAGTTTCAAAGGATTTACTCATAAGACCCAAATTATTCATACCTCTGGCAGAATTAGGTTTAAGTGATCTTTTAATTCAACATTTTTCTTCTGACTTTAATTAATTTAAAATTATGGAGTTTTTTTCAGTCAGAGTCTCAAGCTGGATCTGTACAGGGTGCTAAAGATTGGTGTGACTATGTAGACTGCGTGTGCTCTTTCAGAACAGAATCATCTCTTAAAAAACATTTAACAAGAGACCATAGTCAAGCCTGTTCAAAGCTGGTAACTGCAAGGTGAAATTGGGAACTGTGCAATTTTTCTGAGACTTCTAGTGAAACAGTATTTTGCACATTTAAGAATACACCCTCACAATAATGTCCCTTTAAAGACTGTTGTTTTCAGTCCATGGTGTACAGAACATTTCACCAAACGATTTTCACAGTCTCAGACTAAAGACTGGTAGAAATCTTGCTGAAGTCTCGGCGCGCTCCCGTCGTCTTGATTGACAAATGTAAAGTGATAATCTGCAGTTGGGGACCCGATTTCTGATAATGTTTCTGTAGTCTTTTCAATCAAACATGTTTGATATTATCGCAAGTCCTAGTGTAGTCGTAGTGACGTAAAACAACCAACAACCAATAAAGCTGTTCTCACACAAGCTGAAGCAAAAAGCTACAGAGCATGGCAGGGGTCAGGTGCAGAAATAATTTTTGAGGGTTAAGAATCTGTACCCTCGGTTTATTAAACCGTGCGCACGAAGTCATAATTTGTTCCCTCCGTTTATTTAACTGTGTGACCGTGTGGGGGTCCTGTCCACTTCATATTGTACCCCGACTGTGTGAGGTTGTACCTTGCTGCTATGGCACACTGGTTAATAAGCAGGATTACATCTGTGATGATGGTGAGTTCAAGTCTTCATGATATTGTCTTGCACCTTGCCACACATCAATTTTTTTTTTGGTTCCTGCCGGAAAGCAGGCTATAAACATAGGTGTCATATTTATAAATAACAGTTTTGTAGCCACCTATGGAGCCTGGCAGGGTCAATACACAACAAATACAATATTTGTGTTGTATGGCTGAAAAATGGCCTAGAAATGAGCCATAAATTACAAAGTGTATGCCAACCTTTAATAACATCCTTGCCGTAGAGAAGGTTGGCGATTCAGTTACCTCTCTAAGTTTCCATCATTTGAAGGACAAAAATCGGAGTTCCGATATTAACTGAATTATGTAAAATGTTTTTGCAGCCATCAAATCAAAAGAAGAGATCAGCAGCTTTGCAGGGACTGGCATGGTACCTGAACGAAAATCCGTCCACACTGATGAAGAGATGTGAGGTAGACAACATAATATTGTTCATTATACAACAGTTGGTGTTGAGCAAGTAATTTGATTTGACAATTGAACATCGGCCCAGCTATGAATTGGTAACTAAACCCCAAAACAACTTTTTTTTTGCTTATAAACAGTATAAATGGGTCTTTTAGTTTCTGGGAATTTTTTAAAGATTTTCGTGTAAACTTGTTCTACACTTTTTGGTCTAAAAATGTCTTAGTGCTGCCCTCTTAGGGTTGAAGTGTGGCTACTGCATTTGAATTTTGTGATTGGCGGAGAGCGGTACATCTTTTCCACTATTTACGTCACAGGCATTGTCACAGACACGCCCCATGGCTTTGGATATAAAACCATCTCTCAGACACACTCGCCCTGTGGCGAGTTTGGAGTTGGAACTGCGAGTTTTGATCGAGTGTGTTTTTCAGGTTACCATTATTATCACATTAGCACTTAGTTAGCATAGCTAACATACTGTTTTGAACGTTAGCCTATGATAGCATTAACACTCAGAGACCGGACTCCTCCTGTCTCCCTGTGCCTCAGCAGCACCGGCGGCGTCGGGCAGCGCTGTCTCAGCGCCCTTTGCCAGCAGCTCGAATTGATACGGCTTGGGGCCGCTGGGCTCCTTAAAGTCTCCCTCTACCTCCTGTGACGGCAGAGGAGATCTGCTGGCTCAGGGCGCTGAGTCAGCGCTGCCGAGGCAGAGGGAGACAGGAGGAGTCCAGTCTCTGAGTGTTGATGCTATCATAGGCTAACGTTCAAAACAGATGAACGTCGATCAGATGCAAAACTGCCAATGTCGCTTTGGTCACTGTCCATGTTTTAGTGTCAGATTAAGCAAGCTGTCACTGTCCTCCTGAACACACCCCCACGTTCCCCTGAAACCATGGCCATACCCCTCCATGCCTCCTGGCACCGCCTAGGATTTTTCAAATGTTGTCCGGGGGCAGGGTTATGATTTTTCATGGGGTTCAGTTCCGCTTTAAGTACTCTACTATTTTAAGATGAGGTTACCCAGCCTCAACTTGGATTTGTCCTGTAAACATTGGAGGTCACTGGATTTTAGTGGTGCTTCTCTTATGTATTTACCACAGAGTTTTGTTATGGCAAAAAAAGTATCTCAGGGTTTCCATAATAAAGAAGACTTGAATCCCAGAAGGCGTTTAAGTATTTAATTCAAACATGTCTGGCCAGACCATGGAGGGGACAGAGTTACTCGTGCATCACTCTAACCAACCTTTCTAACTAACCGCTTAAATAGTATTCAGCAATCATTGTTTATATCTGTAGATGTCTTCTCCAACGTTCACGCCCCGCCTCTGGACAGCTGCTCCATGCGAGTCTCATATCAACGCATAAAACAGCTCATCTGAAGGCCAGACCGTTATCTTACTGCCCCGGCGTCTGTCTCTCTGGTGACCTGACACATGTATATCATAAACATTAAGTTGGAGCAATAACCTTGTCCTTTTACCCTAGATGCATTCACTAAACAGATAATATACACTTAATTCCTAATTGCAAAACAATTTTTCACCACATTTTATTGGTAGTTTTTTTGTGTGTCTATAAAATCTTTAGGGATTGTTTTAATAATTTTTTTGCTTTATTTTGTCAAAATGGATGAAAAATCACTCCTTGTTATAGACCCCCTCGGTAATGAAAACATGTACCAGAAAAAAAATATTCTGAATTGGAGGTGATACAAAACAAGCCTTTCTTACTGTGTTTGTAGACTTATGTATTTTAATCTTTCTGAACTAATGACTTGTACAATCACATAGACATTTTTGGAAGACAAGAAATGTCAGTGAAGGCCCAAGGACAACCCAAACTGTAAAACACAATCTGCAGGAGGACGGCTCTAATTGTAGAGTCTTGATTTTGATGGTATAGATATTATTGATATATGTAATTGGGGTGAATGTTTGTTACTTTACACCTACACTGACTCTTTGTAGTTTGGAGAGCTCATTCTCCATATTCTGTTTAGCCACAGTGCTGCCAGCATGTTGTGGGTCAGGGCACGCAGAGCACATCGTCTCCTTCGGGTTACTGCGAAGCCACGCGTAGCTAACATACTGTTTTGAACGTTAGCCTATGATAGCATTAACACTCAGAGACCGGACTCCTCCTGTCTCCCTGTGCCTCAGCAGCACCAGTCTGAATTGTCTTTTCTCTTGTCAAAGGACAATTCACACATATAATTATTGGATACCTTTGCATTCCAGAAGTGGCTACAATTTTGTGTCTTGTAGCTGAGACCTCCGTCTCCTTCGGGTTACTGCACGCATTCGCCGACGCCGTTCCATATTTGAAACGGAGTGTCGCGAAACCTGCTTTGAATGAGCTGCTCTTGACACACTGTTATTTTGCAGCTCCATTAACGGCAGATATATGCAGAGCAGCGTAGGGCTTCCATGTTTTCCTCCATTTCCGGGTCTGCACTCTGTGCCGCCATAGTCATTGCTGTCCAATGGCAGCACCGATCGTCACACATGTAGATGCGTTTACAAAACATAGTTCACCCGCATAAAGCACAGTGTGAAAGTGAACCGCACCAAACGGGAAAAAAATAAGTCTGCTTCTGGTCCAGACAAAACAACCGGACCTAAGGACTTTTCTGGTCTGAATACACCCTTTTGACATCTATTTCAGGATTAATTTAAAACGTCATGCTTGTTTTAGATTATATCAGACCGTTTGCCACTAATTCTGATCATTTAAATATCAGGTGATCGGAAATCAGGCCCAATCACGTGATGGGATCTGGACATCCCTATGTAAAACCCATTCACTGTTTATTGAGAAGCAAAGGTGCATAACTCACCGTAAATGATATCTATCCGTCCCAGTATTATCAGGATACAAATTTGGGATTATTCTGCTTTTATTGCTGTGAAGAAATGTTTTCTTTGGCATGACTCCTAAACTAAACTTTTCTCTTCTTGATTGAACTGTGTTTAATCAGCCACGGAAGCAACGCAGGAATTCTTTATTAAAGTCTTTATTAAAGCACAATTCGGTATGTTTTTAGTTTGCTTCAATCAACAACAACAAAAAATTACAATTTGTTTTTAAATAATTAGCGAATGAAACATGACATTTCTGAAAAAATACATTTTTTCTTTTTTAAAGTTCCCAGTTAATAACTGATGGATGCTTTGGTTAGATCTTTTTTTCAATTAAATAAATATATAACCAGCTAAATAGCTCTAAAACCACCTGAATGGACAGCTTTTTTGTTCAAGAATTTAAAATGACTGTGATGACATTTCATGAAATATATTTCATTCCCTTTGAAGTTAATCTTTAAAGCTACAGTCCGGAGAATGTATTTATGTATCAAAGTTTTATAAATCTTTAAAATGATAGTGGGGGTTAAGGTTAACGCACACCTGTGACGGCGTATTAGAAGAGAGCTCCAGTCATGGAGAAGTCGCTCACATCTGAAATGTCCATAACAAAACACAATTGGGTGATGCTCAATAGCACTTGCTGCTTTCCTCTTTGACCCGCCGTGACACCACAGGTAATGTGCATGCACAATTGTTGAGGTGGGGCTAGAGGGATGTTTTGGGAGGGGCCTTGATAGTGGGATTCAAATAAATCTCTCTCTCCCTCAAATACTCCAGACAGCAGCTTAAAAATAAACAATCAAGTATTGTACTTGAATGCTCAAAAGAAAGTGTAGCTTTTGGGGAAAAAATTCACTGTTGGAAGGATCTCCTACCAACCCTACACTGTTGTGTTGTCATACGTCCTACACTGTGCAGCATTTAGGGCTGGTTGAAAATCACAGGCAGCTGATTTTGGACTGATTTTTCTCTAGCACTATTGAGGTTAAAATTTAGCTCGACTTCATTTTATGAAAAAACCTATTTCGTATCTTGTTGTTTGGTCTGTCTTTCTTGTTTCATCATCACTGTTGCTGAATGCAAAATCCTAATTTTTCCAATTAGTGGACTTCCGTAATAACTGGGAGTCCTTTCTGTTTGCTTTTGGTGTTGCTTTTTAAAGTTGTCTAACAAAACCTAGTGTTACGCATTTCATGTTTAAAACTGTATTATATTCTATATTCATTCAGTACATATGTCTGCCAAACCGAAGGAGCAATATCTGACACATTCGGTAGGAACATACGCACATTATAGCCCTGTTAGATACCTTTCTGAGTTGCCTGTAAACTACCCTCATTCTACGTATATAATCTGGTAGAAACTAACTTTGGGTTTTTTTTCTTATCGAAAAAGAATCCTAGGTGTTCTGTATTACATGGCCAAATATTAGTGAGAACTATAGGCCATAATTATTTATTTTACAGTTCATTAGTATAAGATATTCATTTCAAACAGTTTAATCCACTTTCTCTACTTTTTTTAACAAAACAATCACAGCCAGTTGAAGCCATTATAGGTGTACATCCACTTACAAAACAAATTTTACACCTGCCTCTGAATTCCGGCTGTTCATTATTAGCTAATTGTTATTCTGATGACTATACAAGCTGCAATAAATCTACCTTTCTACAAGTCCCTTATTTATCCAACTGTTCTTTCTACATCATGTTCTTTAGAATGTTTGACTGTGTCAACATCTGTCTGAATTTTCATGGCAATATATTTTCTCCTCCAGAGTGGACTCTCCTGTGTTGCTCTAACTGTCTTTTTTGGGTAAATATTAGTTCACAAAGATCACAACTGAAAAGCACATGTCCTTTGTGGATCACCATGTGTTTCTGTAAAGATCCCCGTTGGGTAAATGTGTTCCCACACACTTCACAAGAGTACGGTTTCTCTCCTGTGTGGACCCTCTTATGAATTTTTACAACTGATTTGATACTAAACCCTTGTCCACAAATATCACAGCAGAAGGGTTTCTCTCCTTTGTGGATTCTAACATGTTGGACTAAACTTGAGCTTACAGAAAATCTTTTCCCACAAGTATCACAAGAGTAAGGTTTCTCGCCAGTATGGGTTCTCATATGGATATTTAAACGTCCTTTTCGAATAAATCTTTGTCCACAAAGATCACAAGAGTAAGGTTTTTCTCCAGTGTGGGTTCTCATGTGTTCTGTTAAAGTGCCTTTTTGGGTAAAGCCATGTCCACAAATACTGCAGCAATAAGGTTTCTCTCCTGTATGGATTCTACTGTGTATTTTCAAAGGGCCTCTTCGGCTAAAACATCTTCCACAAACATCACAGGAGAAAGGTTTGTCTCCTGTGTGGACTCGGATGTGCCTATCTAGATCAGCTTTATCATGCCATCTATGTCCACAAACACCACAACAGAATGGTTTCTGCCCAGTGTGAGATATCTTATGTTTACGCATAAAACCTTTCTCCCTGAAGCGTTTACCACAAACATCACAACTGTAAGGTTTCTGTCCTGTGTGGATTCTCCTGTGAGCTTCTAAACTTCTTTTTCCGGTAAAACGTTTTCCACAATGATCACAGCAGAAGGGTTTCTCACCTGTGTGGGTTCTCAAGTGCTTTTTTAAATCTCCCTTCTCACCAAATCTTTGATCACAAACATCACAGCTAAAAGGTTTCTCTCCTGTGTGGATTTTCATGTGTCTGCATAAAGTGCCATCTTGGGTAAAACTTTTCCCACATTGATCACAGCAGAAGGGTTTCTCACCTGTGTGGGTTCTCAAGTGCACTTTTAAAGCTCCCTCGTAACAAAACCTTTTTTCACAAACATCACAGCTGAAAGGTTGCTTTCCTGTGTGGATTTTCATGTGCATGTAGAAACTAACTTTTTGACCAAATGCTTTCCCGCAAAGCTTACAAGAGAAAGGCATCTGTCCTGTGTGGACGGTCTTATGTGAATTTAGTATCGATTTTCTACTAAACGTTTTATCACAGTCCTCACAACTAAACTTTCTGCTTGACTGGGCTTGTCTTTGTGAAGCTACATCTTCTTTTACTGCAAAACATTTCTTATCAACTAACGAGGTTGAAGACACTGTTCCTGAATGACATGTGTGTCTCTGAAGGGAGCTGTAATGGTCAAATTGCTTGGCACACTCTGGGCAGCTAAAAGACGTGTTGATGGCTATTCCTTCTGATTTAGGAGCCCTGCTCTCCCTGCACTTGTTATTCCTATTTTTAGAATTAGGGTGGTTTTCATCATCATCTTCTGCTGCTGCTACTTCTTCATCACCATCATCATCCTCAGTGAATTCAGTTCCTGAGGATTTGGAATCATCTCCATGAGCTTGATTCCTGATACATTCTGCTTCTCCACAGTCTTCCTCTAGAAAACCGTTGCCTTTTTTTTGGTGTTGATAGATCTGTGAAAACAGAGAGAACTATTATTCTTGCAGTTCCAGAGCATTTCAGTTACAAGAAATATGGCGGTATTGCCCTCCCTCCCATTGAGCTGCTCTCCCTCCACACTAAAGCAGACTTCCTCCTGTACCTCCACATTGTAATGGGGACTTGGGTCCTGCAGGTCCACACCAAGACTGTGGTTTTCAGATGCACCTTTTTTGACGCTCAGTATCTGATGAACATCTAAGAACAATTGAGACATAGATATTAAACATTACTAAGTTTGAATTTAAATGTAGAAATTGTTAAATAGATGAAATCAGAGCAGACTCATGTAAAAAATAGTGTTTTTTTTCCTTTACCAATCTCATTCTCTCATATTTCTCTGTAGAGTATAATTTTATAGAATGCTTCTTTACTTCAATATATATATATATATTTTAAAAAGCAGCATGACAATAGCAATTTCATTTAAATCGATATGTTTTAAACTGTGGAAATAGTATTTGAAAGATACAGATAAGTAACTTTTTTTTTAGATGTGATATGAAAGTCTCTGTATTCTCGTAAAAGACGATGGTACTGAAACGGTTCCTCAAGTACTTTGAGTACTAAAAATACTCTAGGCAAATAATTTACCAGTATTCGTTAAATCTAATACCATTATACTGGGCGACCGTCCTGGTCGTTTCAGTTGCACAATGGGTTCGCTTACGGTGATGTTCCACCCGGCCGATTATTTTGGTTACAGTACCCAATTACTTGGCTTATGCTACCAACGTATCTAAAAGGACATCTGACAAAAATTAACGTAGTGAGGAATGTAAAAACGAAAGGCCGCCACAGAGACAAAAAAATATAACAACAAAAAACATTAAAAGTATTTCATCACAACACACTAAAAAGAGAAAAATGATACAGTCCGTTTCTTCCTAAACTGAATTAGCGTTTGATAAAAGCATCTCCTTAAGAGTGATGGGAATGCGGGCTATTTTCGGAGGGCCGGTTCTTATGGCTCGGCTCACTGAACTAAACCGGGTCCCAAGTAGCTCTTAACATTTTTTGTTTCTACGATTAATTTGTCACCAAAAAGAAAGCAAAATTATGTGTAAAACGATTTACTAAGCTACAAACGTACATTATAACAAATGTTTATTATTTATATGGTTCATTATATTCACCATGAAAGAGTGCTACAAAAAATAAATGTTAAAGTATAAAACAAACTAACAGTAAAATATTTATACTTTGAACTATTAATCGTGAAATAACATAGTAAAGCTAAAGATACGGTTTATAATTGTACAGTCTGCTCAATATATATTAACTTAGCAAACCGCACTCTGCCTTTGAATGACCAATTTCTTTATCAGATTAATCTTCAGAATAATCGCTACATTACTCGATTGCTAAAATAATTGCTAGATGCAGTCCTAGATGTTGTATTACCTATTTTTTAAGGAATATCTGACATTTCAGTTGATTAATTAAAAAGATAAAATTCAAATTCAAAACTTGAGGTGGATATGACATTAAAGGGGAAACCGTTCTAACCAGGAAAGTTTGTTTTTTTTTGTTCACCAAAATTTTAAACTCGCTGCTCATCTGGGGTCTCATTCATAAAGCTTGCTTACACACAAAACGGGGTCTGAAAACTGCGCGAGTCACTTTCATTGCCAGGTTTTGTGATTTATAGAAAAAAACGTGGCGGAAAAATGTGCACAATTTTAAGCACACCAAGGACATTGCTTACGCACTTTTGGGACAGTGAGGACACTGGCAGCACAGCCAGTGAGATGGTAAAATTATTAATTTAAGCCACATTTTCAGACTTTTACAGCTTCACGCACACACACGAACAAACAACAGTCAGCCCCCACCCCTTCTCTGAACTGAGAATAAAAAATTAGAATATGAATGAAAATATTTTGAATTTAAGAATTATATCACCGTATGTCTTCAGATTATACAGCAGTTACACTTATGGTGCATTGTGTGAAGTACAAATATAAATACTGCAGTGACACTCCAGCATAATGCTGCACAATGAATGCACTGGTGCTCATTGAAGATCGCATCGCTGGCAACATCTGGATGGGGTGAGCCGATGTAGATTCCCTTTAGTAGTCCTAATAGATCTATGTGCTGAACTGCGCCCGGTGTTAGATCTACTGACCTGCTGGAACCGTGCATCCCGTCCCGTCCCCAGCATAGTCTGGCTGTGGCATGCCGTCTCCCTCTTTGACTCCACCTTCTTTTTTAGGTCAGACACGCTGCTGCAACAACGCTGTGGCACTTGCAGCTCTTCTGTTAATTTGTGACCCCCATGTAATATTTTGCACGGATGATACATTTTAAATGTAGACCTAAGGAATTCAATGCAATTCAAAAATAGTTTATTGATTCCAGAGGGAAATTAAGTGTTGGTATAGCTCACAATTAATTCTTTAAGGAGTTGTTGTAGATAATAATGGCTCTGGGCAGGAACGATTTCCTGTAGCGGCCTGTATTGCAGCCAAACTGAAGAAGCCTCCGACTGAAGACACTGTTGTTGTAGGATAGTCTCATGAAGAGGATGCTCAGGGTTGTCCATAATTTCTATTTTATTTTATGAAGAATCTTTCTTTGCATCATCTTCTCCAAATGTTCCACAGTTGTACCCAGAACAGAACCAGCCTTCTTTATCAGGTTGTCAAGCCTTTTTAAATCTGATGCTGCTACCCCAACACATGATGGCTAAAGAGATTACACTCTCCACAACAGACTTGTAGAAGATCTGCAGCATCTTGCTGCAAACCTTGAAGGACCTAAGCTTCCTCAAGAAGTACAGTCTGCTCTGTCCCTTCTTGTAGATGGCTTCACTGTTCAGTAAACGCACGTTTTCTGTCAGGCTTTAAAAATCTATTAGCCCTTTTCCACTGAGGTGAAGCTGGAGCTCCTGTGGCTTCCGTGCTGACTGAGCTCTGGTGTTTTCATTTTCGATTCCCGCGAGCACCAGCTCCGAGAGCCACAAACGGGTGCTATTCTGGCACCACTCTTGTGGGGGGCCAAAGCGGAGCACTCACTACGTCATGGGGGAAGGGGGAGGGATTTACAGCCTACACAATAGAGGACCGCCATATTTAAATCCAGACTGCTGGGAATTTTTTTGCTGTTGTTGAAAACATGGATAGCATCAAGACTACGCCGCCTACTACGATGTTGCCTTGTCGACAGTAACTCCAACAGCGATGCTATCTTTCCCTCTCTCTTTGGCAGGGCAGAGGGACCGTGTGGCCAACCCTTTAACCATTATTTCAGAACCCGTATGGGGAGCAATTGTTTTCTGGTGATCAACCAAACCGGTCTCCGTCTCCCACAGTCACCTCTGGTCTGCTGGTTTCAGAAAGTCAAATTTTAAACAGTATAAGTATTTTCTAAATAAAACTGCTTCCTACAAATATTTCTAAACACTGATGAAAGGGGTGTAACCTGCAAAACGCACTTTGAAAGTTTGTGCCGTTGTTTTGTTTTGTACATATGTCTCATATGATTCGGGGGGGGGGGGGGTGTCTCCTCGCTGGACTGTATAATGACAGGTCTCCTTACAAACGTCACCATTTAACACCCGTTGGTGGCGGTAATGCACCATTAGGTTTGCCAACCACCAATAAAATCTAGAAGGTCACCATTTTGGTCTGCTACCGTCGTTTCTCGTTCCTTCCCGCCCTGACACAGAGTTGAAGATCAATCGTCACAGTAAATTCAGTAGATTATAGTTTTAACAATTATTTTCTAATTGGAGTAATGGAAACAACTAGCATGCCAATTGTTCCAATTTACTTACATTGTTTTATGCTTATCTAAAGCCAATGGAATGACTTGGCAGGTTAGAAAATGTTATCTTCTGACTGATCTAACTCTGAGGAATATGGCAACAGGCAAAATTTTAGTTAGGGGTGGAATATCCCTTTATAAATGTCAGATTTTGGCATCAAATTTGACTTCTTGACAATTTGTTAGTTTTGTGATCAACTGTTGCCATATTTGGTCGGGATGCCCTGTTGCGTTCACTGCACAAACAAATTCAAAAAGGAAAGAATTCACCTGATCAGCAACAATGAAGTTCCAGAAATGAGAAAGAGGTTCTCATTACCAAATGGTGGAAGGAGGCAAAGAGCAGAGTCGAAGGGCAGTGAGTCTTCAGTGAAAAAAAAAGTCAGGGCTGCAAGTCATTAGTTTAGATTTATTTAAGAGGTTTTGATCATATCCTGATTAAAATATGTAAAGGCCTAAATGGAATTGGGGCATATTCTTATAAACTAAACACGGAATTGTACTTTTTAAAATGGTTATGAATTTTCTTGCCTGTGGTTTAGACCTTGGAGATGCATGATGGAGAAGATGAGCACAGCATTCAACACCATAAATAAGCAACTAAAATGGAAGCTCTAAAACAGAGGCCCAACTACGACCTCATAATAAATGGAATGGTTAAGACGCAAAAATACGGGGCTAACTTTATTCAGGAACACTCGACAGTCCCCTTGTCTACGGCATCCAATGTTAGTAAGGTCAAAGCACTCAAGCTCAATTGTGGGCCATACCCATCCTCATGGAACAGAAGTTTTTAATGTAATGTAGGCCCATTTGGCATTTGAGTAAACTTGTTGTAGAACTCCTTTGCTCCATTTCTCAGAGTACCATCAATAAAAGACTAAAATACTTAACGAAAAGTCCAACAACGTGACTTATTTGCCATTACGGAAAATCTGATGTGACTTCAGAATACTATTGATAAGTGTCTGTGAGATATTAGCAATTCCAACAGAAGTGCTTCTTAACCCTTTACCACCGCAAAAGTCCGCAACGGTTTGTGCTATCAGAAAATCAGAAACAGATTTTAAAAAGAAAATAATTTGCATTTTCAAGTCTGTATAGTGTTATTACGGTAATATGCCTCCGGCGATTGCAGGAAGCCCGTAAATCTGCATCTTTGTCCCCCCTCTCGCACACACGAACAGTGCAGAGTGAGGAGAAGAAAATGAGCAACAGAGAGGAAAAACAGATTGTAGGGCAGAAGATTAGGTCTCAAAAAATGACATTCCAGGATTTAAAAACCATCACAGAGGTACCTGGATGGTTTTGAGTTTGAAGGAGAAGCGGAACCAACAACTTCTTGTGGAAAAAAGGTAAAGTTTGACTTATTGAATAATGTATTTTGATCTGAATTTCTAGGTGAATGATGCTTGCTAGAATGTAGAAAATGTGTTTTATTTTTTTTACTTTGTACACTCAATTGGATGTCTTGATACTCATGTCTTGATTTTAATCTTTTAGAACAGTGTACCAAGTTTGTAAGTTTGTACAAGGTAAGTACGTACCAATCAGACCAATCAGAACGCATCCTCCTCTCACATGATTCCAAGATGGCAGGCCCCTGTTTTCAGTGAAAACAATGAATGAAACAGAGACAGAGATGAATTTGGAGGAAATGATGCTTCTCATTTTGTGTATGAGGCGTCGCCCCCGACACCGTTTGAAGGTTAGGAAAATATGGGTTACAGTCGAGTACCCACAAGTTTACCTTCTAAAATATAATCTTCTCCGTGGGCTGCCATCTTGGAATCATGAGAGCGGAGACAGCGCTTTGATTGGTCGCTTGAATATTTGCCCTGTTTGATTTTCCCCTCAACGCCTCATGAGGCAGAAAACTCACCGAAAATTAGCCGCACACAGCGAGCTTTCTGCTGAGCAAATGGTCTCGAATGACTTTTTGCTCAGCAGATAGCTCTCGTGTGTGGCAGGCTTAATACTTTCAGTCTTCAAAGAGGACCCACAGCAGCTATTTGTCATTGACAAGGTAAAGTGTTTTGTCCCACATTCTGTAATTATTTTTGTGTTATTTCAATCTCAGCTGTATGTAATCAAATAAGTAAAAATGAAATTGCAAAAAAAGTCTATGCTTTTTTAAACTGTACATCATTATATTTTTCATACCGAATGCCTCTAAATGGGAAATATTTTCAACTTCGTTTTAATTTGTCGTTTTACCTGAGAAAGGAGCCTTGAGGGCTTTTTTATGGTTACATTTTACAGGATCCAGTGTTTTCTAACACCAACTACTGTCCTGACAAAGTGTAGAGATAAAAACCCACTGCAGAGTAGTGCCATCACAGTGAAGATGGATAATAAAGAGATACTCCTTCATGATGGCAGTGTGGACATCTCCCTTGCCCTGGCTGTTGCTTTTTCTCAGTACCACATCTTCCAAGTTGAGTATCCCAAAAACTTGAGAAAGACTGTTTCCTTTCTGGAAGCCCTTGTTTGGGAAATAAAGGGTTCTGTTCCTATTGCTGTGCAAAGGTTTTATAACTCACTGTAAAAGAGCAAGCCTGTTTCTGTTTGTCCGTTATGATTTGACAGTTGCTCTGTTGATGTGATTTGCCAGATGTTTTCTAGTATGACTCTAATATGCACTTGATTTATTTGCAGTTGTAACATTTCAAGCAAGAAAGCTCTTCGTCAGACATGAGCATACAGATTGACACCATCTTAAATATCATGTGATGTAGGTCACGTTATGGCTTGTGTAAAGTGATGGAAAAACAAGGAAAGAAAATATCTAATACTCATTATCATCATTATAAGTATTAGCCTAGATATTTTCTTTTCCTTGTTTTCCAGCACTTTTGTGTCCTGCATAGGATTATATTATGTCTGTGCTTGTTTACACTGTTTATGTCTCCTGGTAGGGCTGGGCGATAATTCGATAGCAATATATATCGTTCGATAGCAATATATATCGATCGACAGACGTGTGGTACGGAAAAAAAAAGGGGTCGATAAAAAAGTTCAAGAGAAAAAAAAAGTTTTCCCTCATTTTTTCATCATAGCCTATCAGGTAGCTTAATACAACAATTATTACTTACTCCAAAGAAATCATTACCACTGATAGGCAGCTCTGTCAGCCACCGCTCTCTCCTTTCAAACCACAAAAAGGATTAAATGATTTAAGTTGAAACATAATTTTTTGATAGTCCCTAAGCGAACCATCGCCGTAACTTCACGTCGGTCAGATGTCACAGCAAGGGAGCAGTGGAGGAAGTTGTTCTGGATAAATGTTTCAGTGACTCAGGTAAAGGTTGCATCCCGTTTTGAACCGATCCTCGACGCACTAAAACACTAAACGTAGCAATAATAAACCAAATAAAATACTACGATCAGTTCTCTTAGCAGGACTCCCCTCTCCCGCCTCGCTGCGAATCCGTTACAGAGAGACACAGGAAACTTACCCAGGTCGCGCTGCTACCAACACCTGTGGCTTTTAAAATGTTCCCCTCGGTTCTGCCCCCGGTCCTCAGAAGCGAAAAACGCTTTAAAAAAACACAACTGGGTTGGATAGGCCAGCCGGCTGAAATGAATTAGAATAAGGCCCCATTTACACGAAGGAAAAACGCAGATATTTCCCTGCGGTTTGGCCTCTCATTTACACGAAAACCCTGTTTTTATCACAGAAAACGATTATTTCTAATTTCTAAGATTTTAGTTTTCTCCGTTTTAAGTGTTTGCGTGTGGACAGAAATAACCGGAGTTTTCAGCTCCGCAACGTCACTTTCCGGAACAAAAATGCTCTGACATTACTTGTGCTATTTGTGTTTACACTCAGAAACAGCATTTATGCCCTCAGAGATGTGGCATCATCAATTGTTTAAGCGCTTTTTTTTTTGCTTGCTAGCTTTAACAAGCTCATGTAGAAGTTAGAGGTTAGAACATAGAAAGTTACTCTGAGTGGATAGGATTTGGGGGAACTACTGCCCCCTACAGGTTTGGCATGTCTATGAATGCGCTTAACAACACACTTTATGCGATTAGGTTATGGACTGAGATTTTTTTTAAACGAGGTGGTGAGGATATTCGTTTAAAAAAAAAACGGCTACGTGTGCACATAGCCTAAGCTTTATTGACAAACTAAACCAAAGGTTTCAGCCATTAATATTATAATGTGTCATAAAATGTTTAAAAGATTAAAATGCATCAAGATAAGCCTTTAATTTCAATTACTAACAATTAAAAATTATATAATATAATGGTTAATAATATGACTTTTCTTTGTATTTACTGATGTTACTCAGGTCTCTTTATTTGTTCCTGTGTCTTACAAACTTATTCATGATAAAAAGAGGTGTTTTACGTTTTGTGATATTTATCAATAATTATCTATATCGATCAATATGACTATTCCCTTTATCGATATGCTATTTTTCTAAATCGCCCAGCCCTATCTCCTGGTACACAAGCCATCACGTGACCTACTACGTGACATGATATTTAAGATGCTGTCTGCATACTCATGTCAGACGAACAGCTTTCTTGCTCGAAATGTTACAACTGCTTTCCTGCAGCAAATAAATCGACTACATGTTGGAGCCCTGCGGTGTGCGAGTTGTTTTTTTGTTGTCTTTTTCACTCTTATCCACGTTTCTGTCTTAGCACCTACCCAAGATTTTTGGTACAGATGTGCGTGTGGACTTTCTTTGAGGATGTCCATTTTATACAGTTTGATGAATAACTATTTGATACTTTTACCTGTTCAACAGCTGCATTACAGTTAAGTGATTTTTATTCAGTTATTTGCCTCGAAGGACTTTTCATCATATGATCAGTTTTCATGATCAAGCTGTGGTGTTTTATTTTGACAAAAGAAATTTTTCAAGAAATACATTAAATGAATGTATTGCAAAGAACAATATTTGTCTTTTTTCTAAGCGTATTCTGTTGCAGGCTGGTTGAGACATCCCTCCATAACATCTAAAGCAAAGTTTTGTCTGGGTGTAAATGAAAACAGCTTTGACATGCATGGGTCAGTGATTTAATGTAATTGGGTCCTACATTTTCTATTTGGTTTAATTTGACGCATTTCAAATTAACCGAAAAACATGTTTTGTTTTTGTTTTCTTGAAAAACAAAAACATTCAAAGAACCTTTATGAGAGGTCCTTGATGGAACCAGCTCTGTCAGGAAGATGGTTTAGAACCTATATCGGTTTTCTAAAGCACCCAACTGAATTGGTTCTTCAGAGAACCCCTTGATAAATGGTTATTTGTGGAACCCTAAAAGGTTCTGATTTTAAGGTTCCACAGAGAACCAAATAAAGCTTTTTAAAGAACCCAATCATAAGTCATCTTTGAAGAACGAATAGGCAAAACATTTCTTGCATAACCTAAGAAGGTTCTCCTATGGCGTCACTGTGAAGAACCACATTTGGTTCTAACTTGAACCTTTATTTTTTAGCAGTGTATGACGGAGCATTAGGTTTGAAGTAAAATTCCCGCCCAAAAACTCTTGTTGTACAACACATCCGTTAGCCACCTAATAACTGCTTCAAAACTCTGAAAGGAAAGCATACGAACCTAATCTGTGCAGCAGCACTACAGGGTTGAAACCAGCGTCCAGCGTTGTGGATCGTCGACTATCGGTATCTGAACGAGGTCTGTCGTCTTTGTTTTCTGCACCAGGAAGCTCTCTCACCCCCGCTGCATGCTGCAGCGCTTTGTCCTGCTGTCTCCACATGTCTGCTGTTTGCCTCACTCCCTGCAAATGCTTCTTTACAGCTTCCTGAACACTTACAGCTAAGCTTTGGTCCAAAGACGGACTTACTGCGGCGCACAATTACCAGAGTTAGTAGCAGTGACACACAAGACTTGAAGCTTGTACCACAAAAATGAACCACTGCGATGTAAACACAAGGAAGTGAAGCAAGCACGGCGTCGGAGGTTGATTCATTCGCTGTTGGTCACGTGACCAATGACTATCGAAGTTTCGTTTCACACACACACACCCCCACCCAGCCACGTGACTGCTACAGACGTTGGTTCAAACCTTTAAAGCGTCCCGAAAAGGTGTTTGTGGTGTTGCGATACTTGGAGTATCCGCTGAGAAGTCACCGAGTATCACAGACAGGGCTTTCTGAGATGTGGGAATTTTACAGTTTCATTTCTCCAAACAAAGTTGGCAAATTTATATGGTCTAGTGAAGTACTTTTATAGTCAGTACAAGACTATTGAGCTTCAACCATACATGGACATGAGCTTTTTAGACAATTTGTTCATTTGTCATTCCTTGTAATTAAAATAAATACTAGTTTTGTATTATATTTTTACTTTCATTTTAATTAATAGAAATGTTATTTGGATAAAACATATTTCTGATTAAGTTTTCAGTTTGCCTTTGCATCTTCTATTTGCAAAAAATAGTGGATTTTGGCACGTACTATCCTTTCTTCATGTGAAAGAAAGTTGTTTTGTCTGTATTACTCATTTTATTTTTATAAAAGCATGCATAAAATGAGCTACAAACTACGGATAAATAGCCTAATTAGATACATCTGCCTACTAATTTCCAAACATAATACAAAAAAAATGTGAAACGTATAATTTGAATATCTACATAATGTGAACATGTGTGAAATAAATGAAATAATAATAACACACTTATTCCATAAAAAGCCATCCTTTAAAAAAAATAATAATGTTTTGTTGGTGAAGTGTGTTATTTGTAACCAGCAAATGCCACAGGGGAGGTACAAAGATACCTTGTGGAGCCTAACTTTCCTCGGGGGGAGGACCTACTTAAATATTGGGCACAACATAAGCAGGTCTACCCATATTTTTATGTGTTTGACCTGATAAGTTTTGTGCATCCCCGCGTCCTCTGTTCCCTGTGAGAGGGAATTGCACTAGTGAGTAAGTGAGGAGGCAATCTTGCTCAACTATAAATAGGCCTACACTGTATTTCTAGAAATATATGAAGATATTTGAGAAGCGCTCCTTTATTCATATGCTGAATGATCAATATCCTCAAGTATTCATACCAAGAGTATTAATTTTATTTCATATAAAATCGTTTGTTTATCATTTATCATTTATTTATCCATAAAGTTAAATCCATCATTCGTCCTCAACAGAGTGCAATTGTCTGAGAAAACATTAGCAATACATTTCTTTCACCAGCAGATGTCCTCAAAGAGTTTTGTAGCTTCGAACAAAGAATTTTTTTTCAATACAATTGGATTGCGCATGTGTCAAAAAAAAAGCAAAAAGTCTTTCAGAAACACTGTGTCCATGCATGATTCGTCTCAGCAGAGTCACGTGATTGATGACGTCCGAAGCTTCGTTTGGTACGTCATTGGTACCTGATTCAAAGGTGCAAAAAGACCGGAATCACTGACTGAATCTGTGGTGTGTTCAGTAACAACCACTTGCAAACAAGTGACTGATATAGCGACATGGAGCCGGCGAGGAAGAGAGGATGTTCTGCTGTGTGGGAACACTTTGAACTGATGTCAGTCAATAATGTACCTTCTGCTGCCTTCTTTTGTTGTTCCATGTCAGAAAATGTATGCGTGTGTGTGTGTTTTGTGCATTATCATGTACAGTACATTGTTGTTGTTTTCTTCAGTATCCTTCCAAACATCAAGAAATCGACAGAAAATTGACACCAAATAAGATCATGTACACTTTTTTGATACAAGCTTCCTGTGCTTCAGTACGGAAGCCCTAAAGGGTCATACATACATACATTTTATTTCCCCCATTTTCTTGTGATAACGAGATAATTTTCTTCCATTTTCTCGTGATAATGAATTTGAGACTTGACTTTTCAAATTAATGACTACATCAGGGTCATTTAGATTGCGCCTCCGATAAAGGTGAAGCCTTGCTAACCGTCTTCTTAGATGATGCACACTAATGTGTACATTATCTGTAATAGCAGGGCAATAACCTATTTCAGCCTGTGTCAGGCCTTGATTGAAAAGATGTGTGATGCGGTGATCGATATTATCCTGCTCCTCTGACATTGCTACGCTGAATGATGTTTCCTGCAGTGATTTAACAGACAATATCGTTTTGTTTTCTTGAGATCTCAAATTAATTACCTTGTTATCACGGGAAAGCAAAGAAAATGTATCTCGTTATCAGGGGAGAACGGAGGAAAATTTTCTCGTTATCACGAGAAAACGGGGGAAATAAAATGTATGTATGTGTGACCCTTTAGGGCTTCCGTACTTCACAAAGCTTCATTTGGCCATCACTAGGAGTTAGCTTTTCATTGATCAGCCAAACAAAGAAGGGGAGGTCTGACCGCACAGTTTGTTTCAAAGCGAGCTGACTGATCACAGAGTTATTCAGAGAGAGCTAATTTCTTGTCCGACGGCAGCATCCTCTTCTGGAAGAATTGGGACATAATGGTTTTAAAGGGAGTGCAAGAACGGCTGTAACTTTTAGCTTTTCCAATATTGCAGACAGGGAAAATAAAAACAGTACAATCAAATAGACAACAAGATCAGAGTTCAGATTTCTGTTGTAAAAGGCCATATTCTGTAGCAGCATTATTAATATTAAGTTATATGTTAATTATCTGAGGATGGTCACTAATCATTTAAGTCAAACCATTACTGAAAATATAGAACTCAACATTTACGATATAGATTTTGATTACGCAAAAATAGAAAAACAATAATAAGCAGTGATTAATTTCAGAGTATATGTATTGATTTATTATAATTTAACATAATGCCAAAAGTTTAAATTTTGTGATATCATTTTGTTGTGATGCCTCTGTGTTTACAGAATGAAGCTGCCTCCCAGCCTCCCTCCCCTCTTCTCATCTGTCACTCCAGCTCCTCCTACAAACATGTTGCTAGGCAACAGCAAACAAACTGTCAGTAGGATTTCTACAGGGGTGTTTATATCCTAACTAAACCTGCTCAAATTGTCCTGCTGGTTATTTTCTTTTAACCAAACTCTCAGAAAATGAGTTCAGAAATCATTGCGTCCCGACCGCATTATGACAGCAGAGCTGCAGCTCAGGGTGTCCACCGGGAAAGTCCTCAGGAACTGCCCCAGCCGTCCTCAGGCTTAGCCACTGCTGGGTATCGTTCAGCTAAATACACCCCTGCTGAATGGTTCTCCAACTACCAAACCATCCTCGAACAGGCCGGTACATACTGCCACAACGCACAGAACATCCAGCTGGAGTCTAGGACCCTGAGCCAGGACACCGAGGCTGCTGCTTTCAGGACCCAGACCAAGGGAACATGTCTTCTCGGAGAGAGACTCCAGGAGATCCACTACTGGAAGTCTGAGCTGGAGCGGCACATCAAGCTGCTGCAGGCCGACACAGAGTCCCTGCAGATGGTGAAGAAGCGGCTGGAGAGAGCAGTGGACGCCACCGAGACTCCTTATGCCATCGCCACCGATAATTTGACCTGCAGAGCAAGAAGACTGGGAGCAGAGTTGGTCAGAGACACGGTGGAGGAGGAGCTGCTGAAGGTCAGCACTGCATTCCTATTTTACTGCATTGCAGATTGGTTTAATGTCTGCTTTTAACCGTTTGCCTAGTTCACAGTAATAAGGTATATGATGTTTTCTTAAATAAATATTATAACAAATCTACACCAAACAATAGCACTCATTGTGGCAGCATGGAAATGAGAAAAACAATCCGAAATGTAATTTCTCAAACAAATGATTGTGTTTTTTTTGTCTTAATAAAGATAATATGATGAAAAACATTTGACAACATATTCCTTTGTCCTAAAATTGTTAAACAAGTATTTTTTTCTCACTCTTTCCCATGTTACTTTGAATAAGCGTGAGCTGAAAATCTTTACATCTATGAACCTAACAGTAAGACAACCACAGCAGGCTGAACATGTAACTCTGTGTGTTTTGTAGGAGGTGGACTTGATCAGGAGCATTCAGGCTCTTCTGAAGAAAACTGCAGCTCAGGTTGTGGCTCAGATCAGGTATACGTAAAACTGGTAACTGTTTTCCTGTTCTTCCTCAGTTTAAAGTCTCACACTTTAGAGAACCATATTCTAATGGACTGATGGTTTCCGTGTGTCAGGAGGAACGGAGAGGCCCAGCAAACATTAGAGATGGACTGGTCTGATAAGTGTCAGGCCTACAGCTTAGACGACACCAGTGGAAGACACAGTAACATGAGTCCAGATACGCAGCAGCACCCCAGCTCAGCCACCATGCAGGAGCAGTGAGTCTGACTCTTTGAAAATATCAAAGCTTTGTCCTTCTTTAACGCACAAGGTTCCTTCTGGTCTTCTGCAGGGTTTCTACCCCTTCATCATGGACAAAGTTTACTCAAGACAACCTGTCCAGGGCCCGGCAGGAGGAACATGCCACCAACAGTCTCAGGTCAGAGTCAAACTGGTTCACTTTACTGCCAGAGAGATTTCCAGTGACTGTTGGAAACATAGTAACTGTGTTTTTGTGTGTCAGAACACTTGTGGAGCAAATGCTGCAGGACACCACTGAGGATCTGAGGCTCCAATGCTCCAGCGTGGACCGAGCCTTCAGCCATCGCTGTGAGGACCTTATTGAGGCCAAGACCCACCTAGAGATGAAGCTAGCTGAGGTAGACGAGCTGACACACATGAAAGCAGACTGACTGATGAAATGAAATTGACTGTTTTATTGTTCTTGTAGACTTTGGAGCAAATTGGGGCCCAGGAGAGAAATATTGAGGCTCTACAACAGGCCATCCACAACAAAGAGGCTCCACTGAGAGTGGCTCAGTCCAGACTTTACCTTCGCTCTCTCAGGATAAACATGGAGCTCTGCAGGGACCAACCCCAGCTCAGGTAAAAGCACACAAACAGCAGAAACCTCTGTGTCCTTTTCCTCTGTGTCCATGTCCTCATGTAAGAGCTGTGTCTGCAGTTTGGAAGGAGAGGTGAGGCAGATTGATGCCACCTTGGAGTCTCTGAAGCAGAAGCTGAGTGAGGCCAGAAGTTCCCTGTCCCATCTGGAGGAGTCAAGGATGGCTCTTCAGAAGGACATAAACTGTAAAACCCATTCGCTGTTTATTGAGAGGGAAAAGTGCATGACTCACCGTAAACGATACCCAACCGTCTCAGTACTGTCAGGATACTGAACATGACTTCACAACTTGGGATTGTTCTGCTTTTTGTTGCATGTTGCTCTGAAGAAATGTTTTCTTTCACACGACTACTAAACTTGAACTGTATATTTAATCAGGCACTGAAGCAACACAGGAAGTCTTTATTAAAGTACAATTTGGCACGTTTTCTGTGTGCTTCAATCAACAGAAAGAAATAAAAATTACAATTTATTTTTACTCAGAAATTAGTTAAATTTCTAACAATAATACACTTTCTAATGTTCTACAATTTCAAAAGGTTGCTAACAAGGAACTTATTTGGTTTGATTTTTTTTTTTTTTTTATTAAAAAGAAATAACTACCTGTATGCCACTAAAACCACCTAAATGGGCAGGTTTCTTTGTTAGTTTAGGACTTTTGAATACAACTGTGCTGACATCTGAGAATAAAATTTGTTTCAGTCACTTTGGAGTTGTTCTGATATATAAGCAATCCAGTGTACAAGTTGTATTTGAATGGACATGGAAAAAATGGAAAATGGAAAAAAAAGAACAATGGAGCTTTTGGGAGATACTCGTACTACTTCATAAGTTTATTTGTATCATGTTTAAGATGGTTTACTCCAACTATATGATCAACGCCTAAATGTAGAAAGTGTTTTGTTAGTGGAATCGGAGCTGAGTTTTAAATTTTGTTAAACATCTCTGTTCACGCCTTTAAACAGTTTGTAAAAGCCCAAATAATGCAGGTAGTGGGATACAAAATTATTTCCATCTTAAAAACAAGGTTTTATTAAAACATTTGCTGTTATCCAAAGGCTGCTATTTTACAAATGAAACAACTTAATGATTTTATCATTTATTTACCTTCTAAAAGATGTGTATGCTTCAATAGACGAGTGTCACCAAACGTATTACAGGCACTGAGAGCCTGAACGCTAAATAGTTAGCTAAAACCTGTTGTTATCCATGCATGATTTTGAAATACACATGTTATGTACAGCTTCCCTTTCACTGCATCCCCACAGAATGGTCCTGCTGCTGCTGTGTTTCATGATGTGAATGGTGGTTCAGTGTTTCCCAACCCTGGTCCTCAAGGGACGCTGCTGGCTGCCCTGCGTGTTTTAGATGTTTGCCACACCTGATTCAGATGATTGCACTTCAGTAAAAGCCTGTTAATAAGCCATGAATTGAAATCAGGTGTGCTGAAGCAGGGACACATCTAAAACATACAGGGTAGCATACTTTGAGGACCAAGGTTGGGAAACACCACAATAAGCAGTGTTAGCTTTCTTTCAAAACAATTTTTATGTTGGACAGAATATTTTCAACAAATTTACTGAAACACATTTACAATCTTACAGAAACACATTTACAATCTTATCGAAACACTTTTACAAGTAAAAAAAAAAAAAAAAACAAGTTTAACAAAACATATTTACAAAGACATGACCTGGAAGTGACACTGCAGGGATGAGGTTAAGGTCGGGACAAGACCAAAGTGGTAACAGTAATGGAATCGATCCTGCCAGCAGCTCAATCTGCAGAGATATTTTGCCCGTTCTTCCTAATCTATTTTCATGTGTTTCGTTAAACTTGTAAATGTGTTTCGGTAAAAATTTAAAAGTGTTTCAGGTTGTTGTAATTTTGTTTTGCACTTCCCGGCCACCGTACAAACAGGACTTCTTTGCTACTCTGCACTAATCTATAACTTAAAATACGATAAAAATGTGTTGAAATTTGTGATTGTAATTTGATGAAATGTGAAAAAAAGAAGGGATATACAGTAAATAATTTTGCAAGGCAATCGATACCAATATTATCCATCCATCCATTACATATACAGTCTTTTTTTTTTTTTTTTATGGTTGCGAGGGACTGTTGCCAATCTCCAGCAGTCATCAGGCGAGAGGTGGGGTACACCCTGGACAGCTCACCATTCCATCTCAGGGCAACATAGAGACACACAGTACAAACCAAACATGCCCGCACACACTCATACTTAAGGGCAATTTTGAGAGACCAGTCAACCTAACCGTCATGCTTTTGGACTGTTAGGTTAATGTTTTTGGACTGCACAGGGAGATCATGCAAACTTCATGCAGAAAGACCCCAGGTTAGGATTTGAACCTAGGACATTCTTGCTGCAGGTCAACAGTGGTCACCAATATTGTACGTACACAGCCCAAATAAAACCTTAGATTAGAAACTGTTGACTTGAATGTCTAGGTATAGACATGAGTGCAAAGGGTTGCCTCAGTGTTTTAGTTCCAGGGTAGGTTATAACATGAATATGAACTGAAGTTTCCACAGACATGATGATTGCTCATATTAGAAATAGTTTAGGACATTTACATGAAACAACATTGGATGTATAGCATTACAGATTCCAGGAAATATTCCAAATGTGAAACTTATATATATTATATATCAAATATAAAAGTGACAACTTGGTAAATCTTTAAGGTACTTTAAACCTTTCTGTTTGATAGATTAAGAAAGCTTCAACAAAATTAGTAAATCCCGCTCCACAACGAAATCCTGCGTCTTCTGAGAACTGCTCCAGAAATGTTTTACTCCACTAGAGGGAGCTCTTTAGCTTCAATATATCTGCTCTTGCCTGACGCTTTCATCTTCTCTTCATCCTTTGAAGCAGCAGTTAAGTATACAACACAAACATAAGTGTAAGATGTGACAGAAAGTTTCATATATCTGATCACAATGATGTGTGTGTTTTACATTGAGCTGTCGTTAATCAGTGCATTAGTTTTTCTGAATTGCTAAAACACATTTCTTGAAACCTCCACCCATTTTCTCAAAACCTTAAACACAAATCCAAAAATCTTAACAATTTCCAAAACCCAAAACTTTTCCATTAAAATCAAACTTTCACCTCAAAACCAGTAATGTGTTCAAAACCAAACACTGTGTTCACCTCACACACACAACAAGTAAAATAAATTCACCACAGAACATTCGTTAGACACTACATCAAATAATTGAACACACAGCATCCAGGGCATATAGTTAACATGAAAATATTTTTAGAGTATTTAACAAAATCATTGTTGTGATTAGAGAGATATGAAGTGCTGAATGTAGATAACAAAAATAAATAAAACAAAATAAAACACCTAAATAAAAACCACAAAAAGTACTTTACAGATTCACACTAGTGTAATAAAGTTGGCTGAATTTCATCAGTAATAATCGTTCTTGGTCATCATCTTCCTCCTCGTCTACCAGCTTTCACACAAACTCTTCCTCCTTTGCCTCTTTGTATGCGTTTATCCATTGTAGATGCATGTATACCACCTGTTACTGTAACTCTGAACTGTCTTATCTTGCCCAATCGATCTGATCACATCACCAGATAAATGCGTTTTGATTTTTGAGTTGCTGTGTCTAAAAGATGACAGTTGTATTTTAGTTGTGTTCACATTTTGCCGCCAGTGTTTACAGTTTGACAATAAAAGTGTGAACTGTGTTTGGGGACTGAGAATGTGTTTAAGGTTTTGAGAAAAAGAGGGGATGAGTTTTGCAAAAGGTGTCCAAGTCCCTGAGCAGTCTTAAAGGTTTGGCCAAAAAAGTCTTTGATTCGAAAAATTAGTTTAGGCCACTGAGAATTTGGTTTAGAGAATGGAGTTTATTGTTTTAGCAATTTAGAAAAACTTTAAATGCAACTGCTTTATTTTGCTAATCTGCAGTTTGGGCTGTAAAATGTCTATGTATATATATATATATTTTTTTTACTGAATTTACATTAATTCTACAGGTAAGAATGCATTAAAGTGATGTCATATGTATGAAATGTGTTCATGCTCTCTTGCTTTTTTTTTTTTTTTTTCTCTTGCTTTATTGTGTATCATGTGTAATGTGTGTTTCTTTTATGTGTTTTTTTTAAATCACCAAATCATGTAAAGCACCTTGAATTACCCTGCTGTTGAAAGTGTGCTATACAAATAAAATTGCCTTCCCTTGCCTAAAGTACTGAATCTTCCACTAATGGATATCTCCTTTTTTTCAAGAAGTCTCTGAGAAATCATTTGTCTCTATTCTTAGAAGGGTTCTGCTGCAAGTCAGGGGGTGCCACGACTGAGGATGTTATGAAACTTCGCTTCAGGGACACATGCACAGTGCAGGAGTTTGCTGAGCACATCTGATCCCACCCATAACTGTGAGCACAATGCATTGCCATGGATATATATGTGTGTGCGGATGCAATGGTTTGTAAGGGTTTAAAGAGTTAAAGGAGCTCAAAGGTGAAACTCACTGAGACCGAGTATGGCTTAGTAAAAGCGTGTACAACTAAGCAAATACAGGAATAAAAAGCTAAATTTGTAGTCTTTTATAATTTTGGCTCACATGTTGCACATCTCAAACCATGTGACCAGCCCGCAGGGGGGTAGGTGTAAAACTTTATGCATATGCAGATGAGATTTCTCTGGGGTGCTCTAGTAATTGTAAAGCCATGTTCATAAAAAAAAAACAAATTGGTTTATTTTGTCTGTAATTTATTTATTTTATAGATTTTATGGTTGATTTCCCTTTCCCAGATTTTCTTTTAAAGGCCGGTCTGCAGCGGAAAGGTAAAACGTGACTGCAGCACAAGAATGAGAGGGACAAAACTGCTTAAATGAATAAAAATGGGAGGGATTGATGAAGTTGCAAGATCTGAGGGAGTGACAGAAAAAAAGAGGGAGGGAAGAGAGAAGAACAGACAGACAAGCAGGACCAAAGTCCCAGTTTCCTCTCCCTTCTTTCTCCCAGTAACTCCAAGGTGAGATCAGCAGATAGGTGAGTTCCACCTCAACACTTTGCTTTCTACTCTGTTTTCTTCTCCTTTTCTCATAATTTATCTTAAAAGTCATTTAGGCTAAGAACACTTGTAGTATTTTTTCATAGCTTTACTGATTTATTATACTTGGGTGCAATAGCTTATCTCTGCAGTTATTTGAGCTTACCTTTTTTCTTGCCAACTTCAAATCAGACCTTACAGTACTAGTGCAGTTTTTGCTTGTATTGAGGGAAGAAGTATGCAAAGCAATATATGAATAGAATCTAAACTGATGCATTCAATCAGATGCATTTTACATTTTCCCTACTCATTGTTTCAGTTTTCCTCCTGGTTGAAGGGATTAGAGGTACACCATAATTTAATTTATCACCTCTCATTGACCAAGGCATTTGTCTGCAGTCCTAATGTTTTTTTACATGTGAGAACATTTTTTTACGACAGCGTTTATTTGCTTTTGTGTCTGTTGGCTAAATGCAAGCAGCTAAACTTGAGGGTTTGTGGGAAGCCAGAGTTTCCGCTGGCTGGATGAAGAGACTACTTTTAGCTTTGGTTATTACACCCTGCACCCTGACTGGTCCAGACTGCCTCCAAGGCCCCTTACTGTCCTTTATTTGACCGATTAATTTAAAATTTAAAAAAAGCACAAGTCATAAATCTCTCAACTTACTGTAAAGTATCCCATCAAGATTTTAAGGAGAAGTTTCTAATTATATGTTTACCAGAGTGTGGAATGTGAGCTTCATGTCTGTGCATGATTTTGGGATTTTTTGTGGTTTTGAGTGAATTTTTATTTAGGGGTCTCAAGCTTTTTTATGTCACTCCTCATTCTGCCTCTCTGTCTCTACAGCAAGCATGCTGTCTCTCAGCTCCCTACCCATCCTCCTCGCCCTGCTTCTCCTCCACCCCCCACAGCTGTCTGCGCAGGATGTGCAGATACGTCTTGCAGGCGTGGGTCGACGGAATGCAAATGAGGGGCGTGTAGAGGTGTTCTACAACGGATCTTGGGGCACAGTGTGCGATGACGAGGTGGATATCAAACTTTCCAATGTGCTGTGCCGACAGCTGGGCTTCCAGCGCAGCTTCACCTGGGCACACAGTGCCAAGTTTGGCCAAGGACAAGGTAAGGACAATCAGAGCTAAATACATTGCTCACCAGCAGGGTCTTTCAAAAGTATTCACATGCAAACTTTCCATATTTGTCACATGATAACCACAGCTTTTAATGGGTTTTACTTTATGCCAAGACAAAGTAAGGCAAATTTGTGAGGTAGAAGACAAATGACACATGGTTTTAAAGATTCTTTACAGCTTTTGCTCATCTAGAAACTCAAATAAATTTTTCTGTGAGCATCAAGTCTTGCCACAGATTCCCTATTGGATTTAGAACTTGGCTTTGGCTTGATTGCTCTAAAACCTGAATATGTTGTAATTTAAACCCCTCCGTTGTATCTCTGGCTAGTCGTTGCTGGGACGTGAACCACTGGTCTACTCTGGGGTATTTTGCAGCCTTTAACAGGTTTTCTTTCACTGTATTTCTGCATTGCGCTCCTTCCATTGTATATTCTCACCAATTTCCTTGTACCTGTTAAGGAACATCCCCTAAATAACTCTAAACAGGATTTCTTATACCTTTCTCTCATCAAAGGCTTTCTTCTTCCCGCTCCCCTATAAAGACCTGATTAGTAGAGTGCATGACTAGTACTTGTCCAGTCAACAGATTCTTCCACCTGAGCAGTGGATCTTTGCAGCTCCTCTAGAGGAGGAGCTGCCTTTTGACTCTTTCTCTAATTAATGCTTTTCTTTCCTATCCTGTCACATTAAATGGGCATCCATGTCTTGATAGGTTTGCACTTGTCCCATAATCTCTCCATTTTCAGGTTATGTATTAAAGCTGCGGTCCGGAGAACATATTTCCTTGTCAAAGTTTTAGACAACTTTAAAATGATAGTGGGGTTCAATATTATGATAAAAGGCTAGTGCTCCACAACGCTTGCTATTTATCTTAATCCCACCTTCCTCCGGTAGACCCCTATGCATTTCACACTGAGCGCCGAATTTTTTTAGCCAATAGAATTCGAATTTCTGCATTGTTGGCTGTCAATCAACTTGCATGCAGATCGCGCAAACATGTGAACATGGGGCCGTGCACACAGACCGCTCCGTGTCTTCCTTTTTACAGTCGCCATATTGTGAGAGCGCATCAGTCATGCAGAAGTTGCTCACCTCCAAAATGTCCATAGCAAAAATACAATCGTGTGGTGCTCAATAGCACTTGCTGCTTACTTCTTTGACTCGCTGTGTCACCACAGGTGATGCGCATGCACAACTGGTGCGGGAGGGCTGGAGGGAGGGAAGGGGAGGGGGGAGTGTTTTGGGAGGGGCCTTGGTACGTCGGATTCAAAAGATCTCTCTCCCTCAAATACTCCAGACTACATCTCTAAATGGGGAGACCATGGCTCAGGTGGTAGAAGTTCATCCAGTAACTGGTGGGTTTCCAATTTAGGTCTTTGCTCTGCTCATCTCGGTTGTTGTGTACTTGGAGAAGACGCTTCCCTACCTGCTAGTGGTGCTGATTGTATATTAATCTCAGTTCTGTAAATGTTCCCACCATCGGTGTGTGAATGGGTGAATTCCATTTACCTTGGAACTCGGAACTGGGTTTGATGTAATGCCCTAGTAAACAGCATCCCAGTTAATGTTATCGGACAAGTCAGGTTGGGCCAGGTAGTACCTCTTACAAACATCGTTTTAAACTGTACTTTCCATATGCAAACACCAGTTTTTTTTTTGTTAAGGTTACAGCAATGAGCGGCCATACTGAAAGTCGACGTTGGAGCAAGAAAAAATCTCTGACTTTCCGTCTGACTTCGGGGGGGGGGGGGGCGTTCTAGTTGATGTTTTCCACTTGGAATTTGAAATTACCCACTTTAAATGGAAGGCACCATGAATGTAGTGTAAAGTGCTGCGGAGTCCCCTGAACAAGCGCTATACAAATGCAGGCCATTTACCATTTTAACAGAGCTCTGTGATAGCTCAAGAAATTCTTCATAACCTAATCCTTCTTTAAACTTCTCCACAACTTTTTGCTTTCTACCTGAAAATCTCCTGTGTTCCTTGGTCTTCATGATGCTGTTTGTTCTCCAATGTTCTCTACCAAACCTGTTTGAGGCATTGAAAGAACAAATGGATTTAAAGTGAGATAAAATTACACTCAAGTGGACTCTATTAGCTTTTTAGACAACATCAACTGGTTGCACATGATTTTATCTAGGTGTATTAGAGTAAAGTAGCTTTGATGCAAATGCATTTTTAGATTGTCATTATCAAAAGGTTCTGAAAACCATGAGTTCTCTTTCATGCATTTTACAATTATGTAAATCCCTCTCAGTTCAAATGAAAAGGATTAATTGTCAAGGGCTTTAAAAGTTTTATCATACCATGGTATTTCTTTATATTTTATGAATGATTACTTAGTGGGTTTTATTTCACAGGCCGGATCTGGTTGGACAATGTGCGCTGTCAAGGCTCAGAGGTCTCTGTTGCACAGTGTCACTTCAGCGGTTGGGGAATTAATGACTGCACCCATGCTGAGGACCTGGGTGTCATTTGCAGCCCAGAAAGAAGACCTGGTTTCCCCCCTGTCATTTTAGAGGTGACACCTTCATCTTCAGGACAACAGCCAAGCCAACAAAGACAAAGAAACCCACCATCACAGCAAGCCCTGCCTGCAGCCTCAGCAAATGCTCCCTCTTATTCAGCAAGAGGCCACGAGATTGCTCTTCATCGCAGCACTTCCTCCTCCCGCCGAGGAGGGGTCTCCCCACGGGAAAACGGCCATGAGATCCAGATCTCAAGGCGAAATCGAGGTGGTTCAGGAGGGAGCCAGCAGGCAAACCAAGCACTGCCGCGAGGTCACCAGCTGCCCTCACGCCTCGCAAACAGCGACTCCTACAGACAGAGGCTGGAAACGGCAAGGAGAAGTCCACAGAATGTGAGGCAGGAGCCTGAAGTGCAGGTCAACAGGGAGCCCCAGCCCCAACCTCAGCCTCCTGCCCAGATCCACTCTGAGAGGAGGAACGACAGGAATCAGCAGCTAAGCGGAAACCATGTGGAACCGGACCCAGTTTATCCAGACGTGGATCTGGAGACTGATGCACAATACACACAGGTGAAAGCACACATTCACAACCATGTAACACACCCAGTCTGGTTTGTTACCAATTCCAACCGAAATGTCATTTGTGGTGCCGCAGCCTAGCAAGCATATATATAATTAGAGATGTACCTAAAACCTCAAGCTTCTCCAGATCCACTTCTTGGGCACCAAGATGTTCTGAAGTTTAGCCTAACCACCGGTGGCTCGTCTTCTAAAGGAAACATCTCGGATCAGAGGAAATTAAGCCATTTGTCACTCATGCTGGCATTTTTTCCCCTATTTATGGAATTTGTCTCACTAGTTTGTAAGCATCCTGACACATTTAACAAACTGTGCCTTTACTGTTAGTTTCCTTCCTGCTGCCCAGAGCACAGTATGTGCCTGATTAGAGAAGGTGATGATTAAGGCGGGTTATCTTTTTTCATGTTTTTGTCTGGATTGCGTGCTGTCTGCTGCTATTTATTCAAACAAAGCAGGAACGGCTTGCGTGACAGTGAGTTTTATTACTTCATCCTGGTGAATCAGCAAGAGTTGTTTTTATTAAGAGTTGACTCCTAAAAAATTAAATATAGATAAAGTTCCATGATGCAATAAAAAATATCTACGTATGTTTTTAAACACACACAGGGATCTGAAAGGATTTACCTGGAGGAGGTTCGTCTTCAGCCCGTGCTGTCCGGCAATCATGGTGGTCTGGTGACGGAGGGAGTCTTGGAAGTGAAGCATGCTGGGAAGTGGCGTCATGTGTGCAACAAGGGATGGGACCTGAGCAGCAGCCGTGTCGTGTGTGGCATGTTGGGGTTTCCGGCAGCAGAACCGTTTGACCAAAATGCTTACAGGTACATATGTGTGAGTGGGCATCACGGAGGAGGTCATGGAAAGAAGGTGACTGCAGAAACTTTTGTTTCCTATATCTGTACTTTATGAAAAGTACATGAAACGTTAATGGGGGATTTGCATCGCTATACAGGTTACAGTCTGTGTCTGGTTTGCTGGTTCCGTCCCCTGTGTAGTAGAGGTTAACCGAAGCAGCTGTCATTAGTCCAACCAGACTTGGCACGACGTGTCCACAGTGACATTACTCAGGTCCAGCTGTCCGCCTGGTCTGTCTCCCTCATCAACCGCGTGGGCCTCCTCTCAAACCTTTAAAATAGTTCTTCAAAGCACATAATTAATGTCAGAGTCAGACTGTAAAATTATCATCCTTCTCGTGATGTGTCTTTTTATATGTGCAGCACTGTGAAAAACCTTGTGCTTTTTAGTTGCCCAGCCTTAAATGTTTTAGATCCTCAATTTTTTTTAACTATCAGACAAACATAACAGGAGATTAACTATTATTTCAAATACTAAGTAATAAAAAATTATTCAAATCAACTTAGCCCTGTGTAAATGGGTAATTGCCCCCAAAACCCTGGACAGCAACAGCTATCATCAGGTCTTTCTGATATCGGACAATAAGTCTTTTACATCACTTTGGAGGAATTCAGACCCACTCTTCTTTGCAGAATTGTTTTAATTCAGATATAATTGAGTGTTTATGGCCTATTTAGGATCATCTCAAGCAGACTTTGACTAGGTCACTTCAAAACCATCATTTTGTTTTTTGTTGTTGATCAATTCAGAGTTTAATTTGAGGGTGTTCTTCAGATTGTTCTGCTGCTGCCCACAGGCAGCAGAGCCTACAAAGACATGGCCATCAGTTGACACTTACTGACCAAGGACCAACAGTATTACCCAGAGAAGCGGCCAAGATGCCCATGATAACTCTGGAGGAGCTACAGAGAACTACAGTTTAGATCAAGAGAATGTGATGGCAGGGCAACTCTTCTCAGTCACACACTCTAAAATCCTAATTTACAATTAATCACAAGCCATGTATGTGAGACACAATATGCAAAACACTATGCGTAGTTCAAAACTACCATCACTCTGAACACACAACAGGCCTGTTCCACTAAACAAATCTGCAGGCTCGGTCCTCTCAGCCTCTTAGCCCTTTAAGGAATTGGCTAAGACGTCAGCATACTATGACCATTTTGGCAGTGAGTGGCATCACTAATCAGCACCAAAAGGCCCACAGCACCAGAGAATAACAAGAGCTTGAAAATGGAAGAATCAGGGATGGTTGCCACCTTTTTGTTTGCTATGTTGTCACACGGTGCTTCACCAGCAACTATTACAATTTTACTAAGTCAGTTGTTTGGTCACGTCTGCTGAAATCATTATTCCTCTGAGTGACAACCAATCAGCAAGAGCTAACCACAAGTCCCACCCATCTACTCTACCAGGCCATTTCCAAGTACAAACCCCAAGGCTGCTACTTGGCTGGTTCCTGCAATGGCCCGGAAAGAGTTATTTCAGGTCGGCCCGGTGAAATGGAGACACGCACATACAGTGAAGGCCTGGTAAATTTTACCCGGAAGTTCCTATAGTTGAAACGTGCCTCATCATATCTTTTTTCAACAACAACAGGGGATCTGGTCAGAGTTGATAAGATGGATGGAGCTAAATACCTAGTAAAGCTAAAAAAAATAAAAAATAAAATAAAAATAAAAACTGGTAGAGGCTGCCAAAGATTTTACACTGGGGCAAAGGTTCAATTTTAGCAGAGCCAGAACTACAATGGAATAGTTCAGATCAAACCATATTTATGCGTGATAATGGCCTAGTCAAAGTCCCAACCTTATTGCAAATGATCATCTGTGGAAAGATTTGAAACTTGGTTTTTATAAATACTTTGCAGCCAATCTGACTGAGCTTGAGCAATTTTGCAAAGAGCAATTTTGCAAAGAGCAATGGGCAAAAGTAGATTCATTGGCTACAAATCCACACCATGTTTTTAGATTTTTACTTTTAACATTTTAAATTTCATACTTGTTTCCTTCTACTTCATTATCACTGTGTGACCAATGAAGTAGAAGGTGTAGTATGTGACTAAACCAGAACCATCAGTACAGACATCGAGATGTGAAGAGACAAGATTTTTCAGTTCATAACTCTTCTGCTATCCATTAAACCAAAATCATTTGCTCCATTAATAGCACAGAGTGGGTATGTCAATATTTTTATGTGTATAGCCCTTTTTATTCTGTCTGCTTTCAAGCATGAATACCCACTGATGCACCTACACAAACTTTCAAAGCCCTTAAAAACATAACATCAAAAACCCCAACACCTCACTTACTCCCACATGTTAATATATCCCCAACTATTTCCAAAATCGTGCCCTTGTACGCACAAAAATTTGCATGTAAATACACACAAACTCACGCTGAAGCAAACACAGCCCTCCATGAGTCTGTCTGCCCACAGAGGTCTTTTTAGGGCTCGGCTAACAGAAGGACTGCACTGCCCGCCGGTCTGCAAAGTACCATATGTCTCTCCGTGTGAGAGGCCAATAATTACACCTTGTGTCCTGAGGAGCCGAAAACAAGCTGCTTCTCCTCAGCTGCACCATAAAAAACTAAAAGCGTCTCGTAAATCTAGCTGTTTGTATCGGTGCTGCCATCTCCATCATGATTCTCTGGAAGAAGTCATGTTGTATTCCAACCGATCCTTTCTGTTTTAAAAAAAAGCCTAACAAACAGACGCAGATGTAGGTTGGATGGTGAAAAGAAATATATTTGTTTTTACTAAAGTTTGCTGGTCTATTTGTGTTACCGAACAGTCCTTTCAGATAAAATAGTAGGAATATTACTTATGGCCTCATTTGGTATTCTGATAAACTAAATGTAATGCTTGCATAACCAACAGCAGATTCAAGAAATTCCTCAGAATCACCCAGAGAAACATCACAGTTTTGTGCCAAAAACCAATCTAGCAGCTGAGCAAGGCCGCAAATCTTGTTTGTTTTTTTGTGTACCTCCACCCCATCTGGGAAATGACTGAAGCAAATATTTTTTTCCAACAGTAAACACACGAGGGGGGTCAAAAAAGCCCTTTTTTTCTTTTACCAGAGAAGGATCTGAAGCATCAGGTTGATCAGATACTTGGCCTGCCCATAAGAGCAGTTTAGTTGGCCTCTCTCTTCCAGCCTGGAGTAATTACTGTTTGCGTGTTGATTCTTGATTTCAAAGACAATTTTCTAGACGAACAAAGACTCAAAAGTTATTATGTATGACTAAAATTTTAAAAGCTGACTAGGTTGCTGTGGTAGATATTGTAAACAGAGAAACTTCAATTATAAACAGTAAGTATCTGATTGAGCAATTCTAGTAACAGGTACAGTTGGTTAATCACTCTGGATAAGAGGCTTAAACAAAGTATTAAACTTACAATTTAATAATTCCTCTGAATGTTTACAGAGATTCGTTTAGACTTCTGGTTAGTAGTGCTTTTCTTTAAAAAGGTTAAATCTATAAACAGTTCAAATAAGATGATTAAATTACAAAATGTTACTTAAATAACATGTTTTTGTTGTTCTTTGTCTTTTCCATTTTGAAGAGAGGGTAGGAGAACTTGACCTCTGTGTAACATCATATTGATACCCCATGGGTAGAGCATGTGCTAGATTACTAGTTAAAAGTTAATAGAAACACCGATCAATTATAAAAAGTAACGGTAACATGAAAACATGCTTCAGTTGCATGTATTTTATAGGAATTATTTAGTTTCCAAAATATGTCTGTAGTTGGGTTTTTTAATAGTGTACCAATTGTTGGTAACATGAATGTTTTCCTCCACTGAGTCAGCCTCATCAAGATAAAGGTTTGATTCTTTCTGGTTTCTTATTGTTAAATTATGCATCTCTAACAAAATGTGAATTTAAATTAAGGTAACTACTAAAACTAGTTTATCCTAAAATAGTTATTATAACAAAGAACCACAATAAACTACTTGGCAACCAATTTCACTAATTTTGGAAACACAGTATATATGAAACAAAATCTATTCCTATCAAAAGTAGTGCTAAGTAATATGAAACATTTAACTGAATAAAGAAGTTTATACAGAATGTTTTAGTTTAGTCAAAATCACCATTATTTATATTTACTAAAGGACTAAATAATCATTTCACATCTTTAGAGATTTATATTCAATATACAGTGATACAGGGGTTTTTAAAATCTTTTAAATATAAAAAAAAATAAAAAGCTGTCATTTTTTGTATTCAGACCCTTTTTATTCTGATACACCTAAATAGAATCTAATGCAAGCAATTGTCATAACCAAATTAGTAAATAGACTAATTTAATCTCTGTTTTAATCTACCTGTTCAATGGAGGCCCCAGAGGTCTATTAGAGAACATCAGTGAACAACCAGCACCATGAAAACCCAGGAACACAGCTGACAGATCAGGGAAAAAGTTGTACGGTTTAGGTTATAAAACAATACCCAAAGCAATAAATATGTCACAGAGTCCTGTTTAATTCATCATCTGAAAATGAAACTATTAAAGCACAACTGCAAACCTACCAAGACATGACTTTATTGGATAGGTTGGGCAGTGAGAGCATTAATCAGAGAAGGATCTAAGAGGCCTTTGGTAACTCTGGAGGAGCTGCAGATATCCATAGGTCAGATGATTGTTCTGATAACAGCAACAACTGTTAATCAATCCAACTGATAATCTGTGGCAAGACTAAAAAAACGGATGTTCAGAGATGCTCTCTTTCCAGTCCGGCTGAGCATGAACTATTTTGCACAGATGAATGGGCAAACCTCTAGATGTGCAGTTCTGTCAAGGGCAACCCAAAAAAAAACATGTTTGTCACTCAGGAGTGTTGTGTCACTTTTAAGGTTTTTATTTGTAAAGAGGTTAAATCCATTCATCCTTTTACTTTAGCTTCTTAATTGTGGATTACTTTATGTTGGTTTATCACATTAAATTGGAATCAAATCCATAGGAGTTTGTGGGGTTACCTTGACAAAATACAGAAAAGTTCAGGGAGTTTAAGATGTCTTGTAAGGAGTCTTTACAAGTCGGGACAGGAACCTTAAAACCAATTATGATTATGGTTTCTGGTTACGGCTTGGGTTAGCTGAACAGTAATTTTCCAAATTTAGTTTTTCAAAAGGTAGGGAAGCAGTTTGTTGGTGCTTTTTGTTTATCACCCGTTATTTGACCTGCAGTCACAGACAGTAATGCAGTCAATATAATAATGTTTCAGTGTAGAAGAAAATGCAGCCGATGCAGAACCCGTTTATTTGAAATCACAACGTTTTAGATCATTTCATATCATCACGTTTTCCCGAAACTGCACACTGGCCAAGTGCTTGGTGTGAAAGGAATGAACGGCTTTAATTCTGCCAGCTGAATCTAATGGATACTCTGTACAGTCAGCATTTCCTCTCTGCCTTTTTTTTTTTTTTTTTTTGCAATGGATCCCTTTGTCTTTGTCTGTTAAGTTTTCTCATTTTTACAGATGTTTTTCTCCCCCTCTTTTTTTCTCCCCCTCTTTTTGCTGTGCACACAAAAAGCAAGCACTAAATTCATTTCCCAGCTCCATTGTTTCCTAGAATTCGCAGTCTCTTTGAAGCTGAGAATAAGTTAATCAGTTTCTCCAATTCAATTCCCTTTTACCATATTTAAAACCACTGTTTAATGCCTTTGCGGTATTTTACTTAAACCATCTTCTTATGGAAAGAGCATCATTGAGACCCCTTTGAGTTTTCTTCATTCTAGAGAGGGTGGTGGGAGAATAATAAAGGGCCGTTGTGGAGTGAGAATGGAAATCTCGGTTGAGCCAATGGAGCCGATTGTCTCTGAATTTGTGCAGAGGTTTGTAATAACAGGTTATCTTGAGCTTCCTGAGAGTCAGCGTCTCTTTCCACTGTGGCTTCTCGTGTTGTGTTGTAGGAGTTTCTTTAAAAAAAACAATCGGGCTGAAGATCCTATGAATTAAGAGAGTCTTCCCCAGTCAGCTCCATGTTACCGACCTTTATACAACTTTTTAATGTTCTTCAATAAAACAGCAAGATCAAGTCTGTTTCAATCTGTTCCCAACCCATCAGAAAGCACCCCACAGTTGTTTAGTTGTCAGAAGCTAAAAGACATCTGAAAAGCAAATGCGCATGCTTCTCCTTTTCCGACAAAGATAGACCATTCCAATATAAGCAGGAGATATCAGTCTTACATCACTTGTGCCGTGTTTCCCAGCATGCTCTCATAACGTTTGGTAATGACATCGGCTTTAAAGAGCTTTGTTTATAAGGAGAGAAGCCAGGGGGACTAGATATGTACATGCATATTTCCCTGTCTGCTGTGTGTGAACCAACATGCTACTGCTGTACCACAAGGCAGACACTGCCAAGCAGAGCAGGCAATTATATGGGTAGCACTCTCACCCCTCTTCCACTGCCTCTAAACCATGAACCAACACCCCCACATAGTCTGTCTCTCTCATTTTGATTTATCCCCATGTTGTGTAAGACTTTAAATGGTGCAAACACACACATGCGCGCGCGCACACACACACACACATGGCTCACTCACATAATCACATGTAAATAGATGTTGAAACACACAACTTACATATAGGTTTGACTCAGCTGATTTCATGTAGCACTTTCCAAGATCCACCCACAATGCTTTTGCTGAGCAAAGAGGAAAAAATGGAAATGCCCCCCCCCGACTCCATATCCGTGAATAACAAATACTTTAAGGTTAATCAAAATTCACAGCAACAGCATCTCAGAAGTGATTTTCTGACCCAATCTTTGTTTTAAACTAGAAATGGGTGGAAGCATCTGGGCCAGACCATATCAAACTTTTTGTAACAAGTACCATCTATGTATATACTAACATTTTCAAGTAGCATCATACTGATATACATTTTTGAAATAATAGTACAACACGATATGAAGTTTGTCAGATTGTTGTGTTTTCTCAAAAAGAAAAAATAGAAACAGTTAACTTTTTTTCCCACTGGCAGTGGTTCAATGATGGAGTTTAATTTTACGTTTTATTTTTCTTCACAAATCAAAATTGCCACAGTTAAATAAATAAAAAAACCACAGCAAGTTTTATAAAGGTTAAATGAAAACATTTGATGCACCGTCCTTAAAACCCTGCTGTGTGTTTAGTACAAAGTGATAGTGGCCGGTAAATACTTTATTTGCATTTCTGATGGTTTGTATCTCTTAGCATGTTAATGACCACAACAATTAACATATCTTACTGATTTTCCAACTGGAACATGGTTAAACTGAGTTTGGGGTAAGTCCAAGTCAACAACAAAGGTTTCTCACAATCTCCTACCTCAAAATCTATTTTGGCTGCAATGTGTTTTAAATATAGTGATAGCAAACCTATATTTTTTTTTATTTAATAGTATGTGTCTCATTAAATCTTTCACACACCTAGTACTGTATAACCTGTCAGTGCTTCAATACAGAATACATTGTCACTGGCCTGTATTGCTAATAGGAGTTAGCTTGAGCAAAACAATTAGCATATCTAATCAGCTGGCTTCACGGAACACAGTCCATTGATCGAGGGACAGAAAACGTCACTGCTTGCAAAATGTATGAGACAGCTCGTCACGTTTGTCATCGCACTATTATGATGCAACGTTAAGTGTTAGCCTGTCCGCCAAGTGAGAGTTCAAGTGGCGGTGGACACGTTCTCCTGAATAGGCCGGACAATAAAATACTTTCCCAAACAGCACCAACCCATGCCGTACCGTAAAACAAAAGTGTCTTTGGTTTCTGATTCTTAATCTGTTTTCTTCATAAAGCCATCCAGCCTCAGACATTTGCAAAATAACGAGGGAAATACTGGAATGCTTGGGTTTTCCTGGAGAGGAAATGTCTCTTTTTTTAGGCTGCTAAATATTTAATTACATCATGAATCTAGTTGTTCAGTAAATTCTAACTTGAGCTCTCTGACTGACTTTGTTGTTCATTCATAAAGAGAGTCAGTCACACGGCACCTGTCTGTGGTCACACTGACTGACCCAAGCGGTCAGCTACAATGTTTCTGTGCACAGGAGCACGTCCAGACTTACGGGGCCTCGTTTTGTTTATGCATACTGCTTCCCCTGTTGGATGAGACCCTTGCTGAAGGGAATACAAATTAAACTAGACACAGTTTAGAGAACCCGGTTGGATTTGGCAGGCATCAGCGAAACCTTTGCATAAATTGACATCCAGTGGTTGGAGTAAGACAATTTTATTAGCCCCTGTTGGCAACCCATTTTACTCTATTCATAACTTCTGTTTTCATTACATGGTCACATCAAATCCGAAATTCACTGTGGACATAAAGACAAACAGTGAAACAGGAGTATAAATAAACTCAAAACTAGAAGGTCCAAGAAAAGGAATAAAAGGAAGTAAAAGGAAGTCTATAGTTTAATTATACTGTAAATCTTCCTTACTTTTTCTAACATTAGGTTTTCCCAGAAGTCCTTTGTTCTTATGCTTTGCCTCTTTCTTGTTTGTAATTTCAGTCTGTTTATTCAAAATTTAATGGACCACATTGCAGAGTAGGAGTGTCAAGGAATGGAGACAGGGATGACTGAAATGAGACTGTGGGAACACATATGTCTGTTTAACATAAAGGTACATGATTGTTGCTCCAACAAATTAAAATCCCTTTCTCTGTCGTTCAGGAAACTCTGGGACTCCAAGTTAGCGGATCCTTCATTAAGGTAAAGTCAAAATTTACTCCTTTAAATTATTGCATTTTAATTTATTCTAGAGATTGAAGTTAAATCCATTTGTTGATGCGCTTCATATTTTTCCCAGGCTGAGGTCCAAGATCAGTAAGAAGGCTTACTGGGTGGAGAAGGTACAGTGTCAGGGTTTGGAGGTGTCCTTAGCACAGTGCCCTGCACAGCTGTCCCTCCCCAGAAGTGATGTTCCATGCAGGGGTGGCATGCACGCAGTGGTACGCTGTGTACCTGGATTCCAGTTCGAGCGCTACGGCAGAGCTCCCGCTCCACCTCCTGTTGCGGTTAGTGTGGAAAACCATAAATATATTAATGGGTTGATCCTAAACAGCACATGGAGACATTTTTTTGCCATCTGCAAAGGTCGTCAGTTTAACAAATATTTGGAAACAAGTAAAATTATTAGGGTAATTCCAGTATTTAAACTTGCTTTATTTTTTTAAGAGCTTTTACTGGAGAACGTTTTTGAAATTATTTTCCAGTTTGACTTTGTTCTGCAAAAGTTACAGTGTTTTAGAATAGGTTTAGAGCAATGATAATTCATTTCCAGGTTAATATTAAAACAACAATCCTGCACCGACGACTCTAAATATATATGTCACACCTATTAGAAATCCCCTAACGTGAGAAAAATTTTCCCACATTGTTTGACTTGGAGATTTTCCTAAATATAAACCATGTTTTTTTTACACGTTATACATTTTGCTGTAGTTAAAACATGTGAACCTGATTTCTTTTGTTTGGGGGCGGGTTCCATAGTGGAAAGTGAAAATATTGTAGCTGTTTATAGCTGTAAAGCTATTTTCTATTTTTATGCTGCTTTACATCTTTTAATCAGGTAGTGACTCTGACAGCTTAAATGGTCCCATTTTTTAAGACATGTTTCACACAGGAAAATTATTGTTGGTGTACAGCCTCTTTCCTCCAGTTCAAATGTAAATAAAAATTTTTTTTTTGTAAATAACTGTTCAAAAAAAAAAGTTGATGATAGCTTATAGGTTCAAACAGTTGTTTGAAGATGATAAAGGTCCGCTTTGGTCTTGGCTTCTTTCAGTCTAGCTGTTGCCTTTAGCCTGTGGGACTAGCTAATATGGAATTATACTAAATGAAGAAATTATGAGTTATCTCCTGCAGGCAAGATATTATCTGCTCACAACGCTTTGACAGAACCTCAGTTCAAAGTTTCTGACCTATCCATTTAAAGGAAGCTTAGTTAAACCTGTTAGACAACTGTGGTGAATAAAATAACATAGTGGCTTGTAAAAAAATATGAAAGCGAAAATCTAGTTTGGTATTCAGTGTAATTATTTGAAAATTATTCCTTTTAGCCTGTTGTTCGCCTAAAGGCCGGGCCTCGTCTCGGAGAGGGCCGTGTCGAGGTCATGAAAGAGGGAAAGTGGGGCACGGTGTGTGACCACCTGTGGGACCTGAAAGCTGCCAGTGTGGTCTGCAGAGAGCTAGGTTTCGGGTCAGCCAAGGAGGCGCTCACCAAGGCTCAACTCGGACAGGGTGAGCAATCGCACAGAAAGCTTTTATCTATACATTTAAATAGCTGTTTTTGATTTTTCTGATGAATTTCACTTAATGTTCTTCTGGTAATGGGTGATATAAATGATATGAGATAGACATTTTATAAATTGAGCCAACAGTAGAGATTTTGACTCCAGCGATTGCGCATTTTGATGATGTCATCAAGCTGTGCCTACGTACTTTGTACCAGGTAAGGAGGATAAATACTGATGTTCAGTGTTCGCATTTACTCTTGTGTTTTATGTGATATTAAATTTTGAAATAATTAATCAGGAAAGCTGAACAAAATGCTTTTCTTTTTACATTGCACTTCAGTTTAAACCATTTTGAACTTTGTGTTTTCACAACATTTAGCTTTTATTTTATTTTAATATCTTCATCGTTATTTATGTTGTGAGAAAGCTTTTTTGGGGAAAAAGATTAGAATATTTGTATGCATTTTGCACAATAAATGTTCTTTAAATAGCGTTCTAAACTTTTTTGAAGTTATTATTCTGCTGCAATCTGGAACTTGAGAATGTTCAAAAACAGTCATTTTGACTTATCTAAGCAGAAGACAAGAATATATTACCCTAATTTTCGGACTAAGCGAACCTGAATACAGGGCACACCAGCTACATTTAGATTTATATCTACATTCAGATTAAAGAAAATACATTTTGTACATATATAAAGCGCCCCTGAATATAAACCGCAGGTTTTCATGTTTTAACATGAGATATTTACACAGAGAGATGGTACACGGAAGATTTTTTTTTTATTACCGCCAGGATGTAATGTTTTCATGCCCGTCTGTCTGTCTGGATTTCAATAAAATTTTCAGGAAATGTCCGCAGTGGGTCCAAGAACAACTGATTAAACTGTGGGGTTGGTCCAACATGAAGCGCGTATCCACCCACCGACTAGCCGTGCTCACCTCCACTACTCTCCCGTGTCAGAGAGGTCATAAGCGGCTCCCCTCGCGCAGCAGCCCCGAATCTCCGCTCTGCGCTGGAAGAGTGCAGCCATGCATTTCATTACCAGACGTTTTATTGGAAAAGTACCGAAAGTTAGAATTAGAGCACAACATGGGGATGAGTGGCGGACGTCTGCGCTCTCTGAATGCTTTTCTAGTTCATTGTCTTTATGTCCTCTGAAACCTTTTGTCGTTTTTTTTTATACTGACTCAGTTCTTTCCGCTGCCTCCTCCAACATCTCACCATCGATTCATTGATGCCAAGCTAACGTTCAGTAACTCTATTTCCATCTTTGACGACCAGCTCAATTGTCTTTAACTTAAAATCTGCATTTCTTCGTGTGTTTTCCATGATGAGGGTGTATGCATGAAATCTACCGATAGTGTCTTCTTCAGCGCATAATCTTTCTCCACATGTCTGTCTCACTTATGCACTTCCTGCTATAGTGCCCCTCGGAGGCTGTTAGCCAGTAAAAAAATCTATAAATTAGCTGCATCGTTGTATAGGACGCAGGGTCCAAAAGGTGTGAAAAAAGTAGCAGCTTATAGTCCAAAAATTACGGTATATCATAATGTAGATTTGATGCCATATGGCCCAGTCCTTGGTTCTTTGTCTTTTTGGAGTGATTAGGTCCCCTTTTTAAAGAAAGTTATAGCTCAGTTATCTATTAAATGTCAAAATGTGCCTACATTCCTCCTGCATTAATAGCAGGAATGGCATAACTGAGTGATTTAGACTAAACACCTTAAAGTTTAACTGCCTGTTCCTTAAGCTCCTAGCCCGTCTCCACGCACTTTTGCAGACAAATAAACGCAGCAAGAATGATTACAGCCTGATGTCTGCTGATTGTTGAGGAACTCTCCCCATGACCAATTATGTAAAGTGTAAACTAAGCTAGGAGGGTCAGGACAACAAAAGAACGGCATGTGTTGTTGTCAAAATAAACTTGTTGGTTGAGAAAAGTTTGCCCGGCTTTGAAACTAGAACATCAGGCAATCAGTGGCGAGCAGGAGCAAACATTCAGACGTAATTGTTTTGGGTTGAGCTTTTGTTGTGGGTGAGAAAATGTATCCTCCGAGCTGGCTGTAGTAGAGTTAAACATTCTTCTGAAAACAGCAGCGAGACCCCACTTTCTCACACTCGCTTATAGCAGTTCTTCTTGCCATACCTCAGCAGTAACGTTCATTTCCTCCCATTATCTTTATGCTCAAATGAGCACTTAGCATGTCCTTTAATGGTGTGGCTGCATTTCCTTTTCTCTACTTTACTTAATTAAATAATTCTTGGAAAGCATGTGCGTGGTGCTTTAAGTACTATATTAAACTAGGTGACATGGTCAGTGTGTCAGAATGGAGCGATATGGCTTTAAATGTCTCAGGCTTTTTGTAGGCTATAAGAGTTAATGTAAAGATGGGCTGTGCAGTCAGAGGAGACGACCTGACGCTATACACTTGATGACATCATCAACTTTATAAAACCTAATTATAGGGCTTTAAAGGGATCTTGTCTGGGCCTCACACACCTACGCAAACATAGATGTGCTAACAGATTCTGCACCTTTTTGCAATTTGGGATCTATTTTGGTTCTAAGAAGCAAACAGTTCTAAGTTTCAGAGCCACATCAGAGTTCCAGAAGATATATTGGCTTTTGATGGATATTTGTGTTTGCAGAGCAATTTTAGGGTATTTTATGTACACTCAATACGGGGAAGGTCTAAGGTTTTCTGGGGCACTAATGAGATCCTTACTTGGGGGACCTGACATATTTAACTTGACAACCACAAAATAGAATAAAATAGAATAGAATACAATAGAATAGAATAATACATTTACTGTCCCACATAGGGGAAATTTAGCTGTAACAGTAGCAAAGTGAAAGGCAATTGAAGTATTAGAGTCACACAAGAAAAAGAAAAAAACAGAACTGAAAATAATATAAGTACATTAAGGACAAAATTGCATAACTAAAGTACTGTGCAGTTATTAAAAATAAAAATTGCATACTCTGATTTGATTGTGCGACTGAGCAGGATAATTTATAAATACTTACAGAATGTGCATGTGTATTTGTACATTAAAAACAACATAATATTTACAAAAAGTTAAAAAATATATAAATTGTGCAAACAGATGTGCAAATATCAGTAGCAGAAATGTTATTTAAAGTGAGATAAACAGTGCAAGTTGCAGCAGAGATGTAAACATTATTGAGTTAGTTGGAAGCAGTTCTGGTTATAGAGTCTACGATAACGTTTCTTCGTGCACCTAGGATGCAACAGTCAGGAGCTGAAGGAGCTCTGCAGCTCAGCAACAGCTTCATGAATGGAGTGGGAGACACTGTCCATCAGTGATGTTATTTTGGCCAGAGTCCTTCTGTCTCCCACCACCTGCACTGGATCCAAGGGGCCTCTTAAAACAGAGCTGGCCTTCTTTATTAGCTTATCCAACCTCTTCCTCTCAGCTGTAGATAAACTGTACCTTAAAAGATGTCCACCACAGAGTCAAATAAGGTTTTTAGGAGCGCTCCCTGGAGTCCAAAAGATCTCCTCAGCAGGCAGAATTTGCTCTGACCCTTCCTGTAAAGAGCATCAGTGTTGTGGCTCCAGTCCAGTTTATTGTTCAGGTGAACACCCAGGTACTTTTATCCACTTATATCTTCTATCTCAATGTCCACTCTCTGGATGTTCACCGGTGTCAGTGTGGTGGGTCTGCGCCTGCGGAAGTCCACCACCAAGCCCTTGTTTTTTTCTGCGTTGACCAGGAGGTGGTTCTGCTGGCACCAGTCTACAAAGTCCTGTGTCCACTGTCTGTACTTTAAATCATTCTCACCTGTGATGAGGCTGACTATGGCAGAGTCATCAAAAAATTTCTGAAGGTGGCAGCGTGGGAAGTTGATTGGAACACTGATATTCCCTCTGAATCATCATGGTTTGATCATTTGTGGGTCGTTCCTCTCGTATAACAATTATTATTGCTTACAATAAATAAAATAAGCAGATCTTATTTTACTTTGATTACTTTTATTTAAAGCAAACATCAAATATAATATTTGATACCATTTTTTATAAGACCTCTTCGAGTTTGAGAAAGTTCGTACTTTCCTCACAAACGTGCTCTATTGAAAGAATGTTATTAAATATGTTTTACAGTTTCTCTACAAAAATGCAAACTGCATGGTAAGAAACTGTAATATAGTATTTAAAATGGTAAAATTGCTAAATGTTTTTTGGTTATTAAGTTTTTTAATGCATACAAAATGTATATTTTTGCTTGTAAGTGCATGACCACAAATCCTTATTGTAGCAATTATGACACAAAAAAAACCAGGCAATGTTACAAAAACCTCCATCCATCAAACAGCTAGGTTTTTGAAACTCTAAAGTTTTTCTTGTATCAGGCTTTGAAGGGCTCCTGCCTGGGCCTCAAACACCTACGCAAACATAGATTTGCAAACCGATTTTCTTTCATTTTGCAATTTGGAATCTGTTTCAGGGTTCTGAGTTTCAGAGCCACATCAGAAGTCCAGAACACATTTGGGCTTTTAATGGATATTTGTTTGCAGAGCTATTTCAGAGTCTTTTATCTGTGCTTGTGCAGGGCCTAGGTTGTATGTCATGAACAGAGCTTAATTTACAGGTCTTTTACCCACCACTGATTATCACCTTTACATTGAACTTTTCATCGTTTATGTTTGATCATTTGTGTATTTTGCATTAAATATAAAAAAATTGAGCAGACAATTTATTAAATTAATTGAGTTTAGAACCAAAGTCATGACACTTTACATTACACTCTACACTGATGGATCAAGTGTTTTGTTTTTAGTTTTTCGAGAAGTTAATTCTGGCTGAGCAGATGAAGGGAGTTATTTAACTTAATATCCTGCTTCTTTAAAAAAATAAGCGCAAATGATTCACGTCAAAGGAAATATAGTGGATTTAAAAATCCTGCACACCCAGTTAAAATGCCTAAAGAAATAATTTCAGAACTTTTTCCAGTTTTTATGTGGCCCATAACCTGTAACAAATTTTATGAAAGCCAAACGGAAATTTCCGAGAAGAAAAAACCCCCCCCCAAAAAACCCTGAATCTAATAACTAATAATAATAAGTATCCACATGTTCCTAAAAGATGGAATTAGGCTATTTTGAGAATTAAGCACTATCAAATTGGTGTTAAATAGAAGTCAGTGTACACCAACCATCATTTAAAGTGCCTCTGATTAACTACAAGTTAAGTTCAGCTTTTGTACTTAGGCTTTTTTTCAGACATTTTCTGAGCCACATCTCACAGTAAAACAATCGTTTACAGAGGGCATCCAAAGCATCAAAGGGTTTTCTTTCTGAAACGTATGAGTCATCAGAAAGGCACAAAGCTGATTTCATGGGTATTGTATATACCAAGGAATACAGTGAAGACAGTCATCAACAGTTTGAGAAAATATGGTGCAACACGGACATACCAAGAACAGGACGTCCCTCAAGAACCGCAGGGAGGCCTGCAGCAACTTTAACGGATCTGCAGGAATTTTTGGCAAGTTCTGGCTGTCTTCTGTATGTCACAACGATCTTCTGTGTTCCTCATATTTGTGGGTCATGAGGTGGGGTGTCAAAACAGAAGTATTTTTTACAAAGAAACAACCAATTTTGGATACATTTAGCAAAAAGAAATGAAAAGTCTCCCAAAGGCATGAAAGAAAACTTATTATGGTCTGAAGAGAACAAGGACAAGGCTTTTGGCAATAATTTCCAACGGTTTGTTGGCTACAAAACAGCAGTACATATTACCAAAAGGATATCATAACCCAAGTGAAATATCCAGATTTTCAAAGGGATGGCTTCAACAGAAGTAGAATAAAGCCAGAGCCCAGACTTGAATCCAAAAATGCCCCCAGTGCTGTGATCAACTGAAAAGATGTGTCAGCAAAGTATTAGCTTGAAGAATTTCACACTTATGCAGCCGCATTATTTGTAGTTTTTTATGTTCCATTTCTGTTTAGTTAAAACTGCAGTTGTATTTTTGCAAAAGCTGAGCTTTTGAAATTACCCCTCCTGGTTGATGCATATTCATAACACTCTGTGTAGTTTGAATGTGTCTTCACATTCATCTGTCTCTCTGCCGTTCCTTCTCAGGTACTGGTCCCATTCACATGAACAGTGTCCAGTGCACAGGCAGGGAGAGGTCCATCATCGATTGTGTCTATAAACCGGTGCCACTTTATACCTGCAAACACACTCAAGATGTAGGGGTCCGCTGCAACGTCCCCGACACTGGCATTCGCACAACCGTGAGATGAGCACACAAGGACACACTCCTATGTGCAAAGCACAAGAGTCCTTCTGCTCTGACACTGGAACGTTCTCTCCTCCTTGTGCACCCAGGTGCGTCTGGCAGGTGGAAGAGACCGCGGAGAGGGCCGTGTGGAGGTGCTGATGGAGGTTGGAGGAGCAATGCGCTGGGGCTCGGTTTGCAGTGAGAACTTTGGCCTCAATGAAGCTATGGTGGTCTGTCGGCAACTCGGCTTGGGATTTGCCTCCACAGCTCATGAGGTGAATTCTAGTCGCTCTGTTTCTGTCTGTGAACTTTTGTTCTTTGTGTGCTCCTCTGTTCCCCCCCTCCCTCTCTCTCTTTCACTCCATCCTGCTGTTTGTATGACTGTGCTGTGTTATTACTGAGGCCTGAGGTAATTACAGGCTTCTCAAACGTCCACTTCCAGTGCGCCGAAAATAAAAGAGGGAAAGTGAAGTGCAGAGAGATCGGAGGGGGGGAAATTCACAGAGCAAACAAACTGAAAATAGAACGGTGCATGAAAACGGCAGTCCAAGTGTGTTTTCAGGGGGGCTGCTGGGAACATTTAACAAGCATCTTTAAAATTGTGAGTAAGAGTGGAAAATGTGATAATGTGTACTGATAGTGCTTATAAAAATGTGTTCTAGTGTTTATAGTAGAGCCTACTGTGTGCCCTCGGCTCCAAAATTCTTCATAATTGTTCCTCATTGTTCTTCCAGAAATGTTTGAACATCTAAATATATTGTTCTTGAATAGTGCTCAACTGTTGTGTCTTTGCAGGAGACCTGGTTCTGGCCGGGGTCATCCGATGCCAAGGAGGTGCTGCTTAGCGGGACTCACTGCGTGGGCACTGAGATGTCCATCCAGCAGTGTCGCAGGAATGGTCAAGTCTACTGTCCCCGAGGAGGAGATGGCAGAGCTGCAGGAGTGACATGTGTGGAGAGTGAGTCCAAAACCAGTCACTTAATTTGTAGCAAAGAGATTGTTAAAGGAAACTCCAGGAAATGCTATACTGCATAGTTTATTTACAGGCTTGTGAGAAACTAGTATTATGTGAAAGTGGTATTTCTGCTGTGCAGCTGTTTGCCTCCACTTGCTGTTGAAGTGTTTATTTGAAACCACTCTATAAATCCATCCCATAAGTCTGGCACTTTCCTTATTCTTTGATCTTAAAAAGAGATGCACCGAGGAGAATTTTGTGGCTTATTTCTGTTCTTATGCCTACACCAATTTTAGCTGATTTTGATTTTACTTAAAGAAATAAGAACAATATTATATATCCTTTATTCTATCCCTTCCGTGATTGATCAATATATAATCAAATTAGGAGCAGAGGCAACAATGCCAGATGTGTGTGAGGGACCTGCATGACTAAATTATTACAGCGCAGACATTTTAAATTCTCTTTAGCATCTTATTTAACCACGTATCTTATGTTAGCATGGCTAGCTTTATGGAAGTCTCCCTGTGTGTACTGTGTCCTAACATTAACTCTTGGATTTCCAAAAGGCCTCCAATGTCCAGAAACCATGTATAAAGTCCAGCATGTATTATAATAGACAACAGTTGAAAGTTTAAAGACTCCGATCATCTTTTTGAGCTATTTTAAAGTGTTCTCAGTGGTCTTTAAATTATGATTATGCCCTTTGTAGCCAAAATCACAAAACCTGTGCCGTTTTCTAGGACATAGCTTCAGAAGAGCGGCAGTAGCTCATTAGCAATGTGTTGTGGGTGGAACCGTTGGCGTGGAGGACCCCTCCCCCCAGCAATTGGGGGAGGGCAAACAGTGTGTGCATCTGATCCTGCTTTTGTATAAAATTAAACAAAAATAAAAAGATTTTAAAAAGACCCTGTAAAACGCATTACTTTATATTATAATCTTCATTGGTTTAACACAGCAGCATGCAGCACTGGCTGTTGACCCATAAATATCTGACGTGATGCGAGGAAACAAGCGGATGGTTGAATTAGCTCCCAACGGAAAACAATAAACTTACCGGTAAAGATACAGGCTTTCCACTTGATGGTGTCTTGATGGAAGGCACTGCACCCGGCTTCAAAAGTAGTTTACTAGCGAAACCCTTTTTTTCCATGACAGTTTGTGAAACAGTCTTCTCTGAAATGTTGACTGCAAACCGATGTGCGGTTTTTAATCTTGCTGTGACCAAGAAACTTAATTCATTTATCTCTCACTGCAGATGGTTTTGGTAAAGTATGAAAGCGAATATTATCATTCTTCTTGGCATTGCAACCTGCTACAGCACACCGGTTCTGAGGAGTAGAGAAGACGATGGCGGATCAACACCTGAGTGGGCGGGGGAGAGCAGAGTAGGAGCTTGTAGCCCGCCCAGTGTGGTTGCTACGTCACAAACGCAGTCTGTTTTAGACGGCCTTTTAGTGTCTGCTACTGATTCACAGTGATTTCAAAGCAGAAATACTCAGAAATGCAATTTTGAACTTAATTTTCTTAAGATATGTCCTCTGGCATCAGAAAAATGCCACAAGAATATTAACAACACGAAAAACACGATTTTCAATGGAGTGGGTCTTTAAAAGGATAAGACAGAAACTTTGCTGTACTCCATTCATATCTTATGAAAGTATTGCTCTCTCTCACTCTCTTGCAGTCATGTCTAAAATATCTTAGAAAACACAGTTTCCTTTTAAAAAGCTTCTTACTTGTCTGTGCTTAGCCTGACTTTATCAATACCTCAATTACATTCAAAGTAAATTCCCTTTGAAAACATTGTTGCCATTAGCACAACCTCGTAGGGCTTAGTTTGGTACAGTCAGTGATCTGCAGTGTTGCTAACTTCTCTGTATAAAAATCAGCTGTCGAATGTCCAAAAAGTCAGTAGAGGGTGTTAAATAATATAGTCACCTCATTTACATAACTGACCATTTGCATGTAGGCTACTTAAAATGGACGCAGTGGAAGAGAGAAATCCTTTTGTGGGAGAGACATAAAGTGAATGAAACACACCCTAAATATATTCAAAACCACAAATTAACTTTCTTCGGTTTATGTTTGTTTGTTTTTTTGTGCGTTTTACATTTTTTTATGTCTGGTTTGATTTTTAACTTTTTGGTCGACTTAGGACCCTTTAAAAACTCACAGTAAAACATCAACATATTTAACCAAAATATTTTAAACATTTATTTACCTAAAATCTACATTAAAAATAAAAAGCTAAAAAAGAGACAACAGAAAAAAAAAAGTTTAATGGCACAGTGATAAACTAGAAAAGCACTCAAAGAACACATACCTCCGCCAAGGCAGCTCAGACCCCCGACCAACTTCAACTAAATTTTTTCTAACTATTTTAGATTCCTTGACCATGAAAACATACCTTTAGCAGCTGGACTCACACTGATATCATTATTAGTTCAGTACTTAATCACAAACATCTCTTTTTCAGTAATGGTGGTTTTTGAATCACCCCCAAATTCTAATCTTGTTTCTGGTCCCATTGCAGACATTTCCTGAAAATTTCATCCAAATCCACCTATAGCTTTTTGATTAATGTCGCTGACTAACAGATAGACAGACAAACAAACAAACCCTGGCAAAGAAGATATCTTCCTTGGCAGAGGTAAATATGATGGTATCTAGATTGCTGCTTGGAGAAACTGCTGAATGAGGACTGGGTTTGCCTGTGAGTGCTTTGGAAGGGGGGGAAAAGCTAACTGTACTGCAAGAATTATAATGCATGTTTTTTTATGTCAAAGTCTCCAAAAGTATCTAATAACAACAGAAAAAGTTACTAATTGGGTGTTAACATCTTTAAATATAGCAACAAATTTGTTAAGATGGCCACACTATTCACTCTATTCATCCTTTCCGTTTACTGCTGAAAGTTTAGCTCTCTCACAGTTTGAATTAACTGCAGACATTTCATTCCATCAGGTTGAAAATCGTTAGGTTCCTCTCACCAGCTGAGTTCTAGTGTCATGTGAAATGTCTTTCAAGTAGATCCAACAGGTTAAATCATATTCACAACAGGGGGATAAAAATCCAACCTTTTCATCAAATTAGTGACCAAATGTGATTCCTTGAAATTGTTGAGAGGATTCACAGGCAGAAAATCAAAAAGAAGGATGTTTCAACACATGGATTCACTTCTACAGGGAGTTGCATCCAGTCCGATGCATAAACTGTGTCAGTTTATTAACTATGTCGGTGCGTACTGTATGTACTTGTTGCTTCATAACAATTTTAAATCTCTGTACCACATTTCAAATGTTAGAATTGAGTCTTATTGATATGAAGAGAAAGCAAGCAAATAAGGATTATAAAGATAAACATTTTTCCTGAAGAATTTTTAAGTTAAACACAAGATTGAATGTGTATTTTATTATTTATCCTGAATGATTCCTGCAGCCGCTCCTGACCTGGTGGTGGACGCCCAGCTCGTCCAGGAGTCTGCCTACCTGGAGGACCGACCTCTTCACCTGCTGACTTGCGCTAATGAGGAGAACTGCCTGTCTTCCTCCGCTGCAAGGATGAACTGGCCCTACGGACATCGCAGACTGTTGCGTTTCTCCTCCCGCATCATGAACATGGGTCTGGCTGACTTCCGACCGCGAGCCACCAGAGAGAGCTGGGTCTGGCACCAGTGTCACAGGTAAGACTGGGAGGAGGTTCCAAAAGCTCACGTTTTCTGAGATCCTCTGGATCTACTATAATTCTTAGAAGAATATTATGGCTTTAATTCAAAAGGCCAGTGTTTAAAGTAAAGGTGTGTCTTTAGGTTTAGCCCCGGAAAACTACAAGTCGACATTAAAACTACTAGTTGGGCAGTCTACAAATCTGGCCTTTAGACAAAAGTGGCGAGAAGAAAGTCATTGTTGAAAGCAAACTATTGAGTAATCCTGTTTTGCCTTCCACAAGCCATAGAAGGGACACAGCAAACATAGGCAAGAAAATGGTCTCGTCAGATGAGACCAAAATGCTACTATTGTGGCCTACTTTTGTGTGGCTCAAAACTAGCTCTGCAAACACAATTTCCATGTTTCCACCATTTCTGAAACATGGTGGTGGTCGCATCACAATTGTGGGGATATAAAGACAGGTAAACAAGAGACATTGACACAGCCTAAGCTACTGTTGAATGGTTTAGATCATAGCAGGTTCGTCTGTTAGAATGGCCCAGTCAAAGTCGAGACCCTAATCCAATTGAGAATATATGGTGGAGGTTCAAAATTACTGTTCTACAAATTACTCAGGGGGATGAATACAAATGCTCAATACACTTTTTAGATTTTTATTTATAAAATACAAATTAAAAGCCCCTCCCCGTTCACATAAAATACATTGAAGTTTGTGGTTTAAACCTTACATCTTAAGTGCTGTTCTCTGGAGAACTGGGTGGATCTGAGGTTTTACAAGATGAATGTAGTTCTAAACAGGTCCCAAAAGCTGCAAATTAAATCTCTGCTCTTACATGAATGGCAACATAAGATTTAGAAAGTGAAATTAGATCCTTGAGTACACAGCATAAAATAGGCTATTGTCTATATATAATCAAAATCTTTTAAACGTTTGTTATTTAACACAATAAAGACAGATAAAGTTTACCTTGGGCATCATTGTCACTGGTTAACCCCGTTGTCAAAGTTGTAGCCAGGACGTTTGTCACAGTCACCTGGTTTCATATCTCAGCAGCTGCGGTTCTGTGTCAGAGAACAAGAAGCACGACCACAACCCAATTACTACCTAGTCCACCAGCAAACACATGGTTTGACTTGCAGTTTTGGTAACGTTTGTTTTGGGAATCGGTGTGCAAGGCAAGGAAAAGCAACACCAAACTAAAATCTTCCTTTTCCCTTGAGCCTTCCCAGCTGTTCATCATGCCTGTTTGACACCTCTAGGGAACCATAGCATCATTTATAGTTGTCATATTTCATTCCAATGTAAAATCAAATACTGAAAGAGATCGCAACAGAATGGTAAATGAAGGTTGTTCTGTTTATTTTTCCAACATTTTACATGATTTTTTAATTTATTTTTTTTGCTTTTTCCATGCATTGTTTCCAGACACTACCACAGCATCGAGGTGTTCACCCACTACGATCTGCTCACCCTCAATGGGACAAAGGTGGCTGAAGGTCACAAAGCCAGTTTCTGCCTGGAGGACACCTACTGCCCCGATGGTGAGATGTGATCGGACACAAAAACGTGTTGAATCTTTTATAAACACTTTAGTTCCAATCTGTCAGGTATTGTTCAAAATATTTTGTATTGGCTCTGATTTGGACTTTTTAAAGCTCTTTAAGTTTTTTTTGGAGACTCTTTTTTTCATTCATTCACTTTCTGTCCAGTCCTTGTGGCTGAAAAATACAACATATTTTGCTATAAATCAATGTAGAGCTGATAAACAGCCTATGAACGGGACAAAATCCAGCAAAGATTAGGTAATTCTCTTCTTTATGCTGAGTTTTTAGCAAAAATCTCTTTAGGAATCTCTTTGTTGAAGTTAAAATTAAATTTTCTTCTATGTCTGTCAAACTTACAGGCTGTTTAAATATGACAAATATATTTAGATAAAAAGGGAAACCAATTATGTCGTTGTGATAAATGGATCATAGCAAGTACCTAAAAATCTGGTTTAAAAAACGGTTCTCTGCAAAGATTTTACAAAAAACTGGTTTATTCCTTGAGTTTAAAAGCTTCTTATGTGTGAAAGAGTTAGGAAAACAGAAAACATTGTTCAAACAATGGTCAGGTACAAGATAGAAAATCTTTTAAAAGTCCGGTAAAAAAGCTGTCTGGAAAACTATTGCTCAAGAGAAATAAAAGAGAGTTGTGCTCCTTAGAAAAACACGGTAAATAAATAAGAAAGGGCTTTTACAAATCAGATATGCAGTAAAAACTAAATCTTTGGTTGACTTTAAACCCTTCTTAATCTTTAAAAAGACACAATCATTATTTCAAGTACTTTTCAATCCACAGTGAAGCTGCACCACATAGATATAACTCATTATGTCCTATACTGTATATGTTTGTTTTAACCCTTCAGGTATCCATAAGCGATACGCTTGCTACAACTGGGGCCAGCAGGGCATCTCCGTCGGCTGTTGGGACACGTACCGCCACGACATCGACTGTCAGTGGGTTGATATCACAGATGTTCGACCTGGAGAATACATCTTTCAGGTCAGTGTAGTGTTAGATTGGTGGTCGTCTTCAGGTGCTAGTTTAAGGAAGCTCTGTAGACACAACTTCAGTTGAACAGCGAAGGATTTTATTTCACACTGCAGCTGAATCATGTGGAAATCTTGGCCCAATCGTAGAATTCCCTCTAGTGTCATAGGCTCTTTTACAGGCCTCAAGACAGCACATATACAGTACCATATTTGGTATTCCACAACATATTGGTCTTTCTTTCAACCGACTTTTTTCCTTATGCACTTTTTCCATAGCCTCTTCTTTAGCTTATGGCCTCAGTCATCTCCACGTCGTTCTTGTATCCATACCTATTTCTTATTTGATCATTCATAGTGTAAGACTTCTGCTTAGAAATATTCTCCGAGCACACCCAGAACCCTCTGTGCTTTCAGACACGACATTTGTTTGTTTAAAATACAGTGGCTTGCAAAAGTATTCGGCCCCCTTGAACTTTTTCACATTTTGTCACATTACAGCCACAAACATGAATCATTTTTATTGGAGTTCCACGTGAAAGACCAAAACAAAGTGGTGTACACGTGAGAAGTGGAACGAAAATCATACATGATTCCAAATTTTTTTTACAAATAAATAAGTGAAAAGTGGGGTGTGCGTAATTATTCAGCCCCCTTTGGTCTGAGTGCAGTCAGTTGCCCATCGACATTGTCTGATGAGTGCTAATGACTAAATAGAGTGCACCTGTGTGTAATCTAATGTCAGTACAAATACAGCTGCCCTGTGACGGCCTCAGAGGTTGTCTAAGAGAATGTTGGGAGCAACAACACCATGAAGTCCAAAGAACACACCCGACAGGTCAGGGATAACGTTATTGAGAAATTTAAAGCAGGCTTAGGCTACAAAAAGATTTCCCAAGCCTTGAATAACCCACGGAGCGCTGTTCAAGCGATCATTCAGAAATGGAAGGAGTGTGGCACAACTGTAAACCTACCAAGACAAGGCCGTCCACCTAAACTCACAGGCCGAACAAGGAGAGCGCTGATCAGAAATGCAGCCAAGAGGCCCATGATGACTCTGGACGAGCTGCAGAGATCTACAGCTCAGGTGGGGGAATCTGTCCATAGGACAACTATTAGTCGTGGACTGCACAAAGTTGGCTTTTATGGAAGAGTGGCAAGAAGAAAGCCATTGTTAAAGGAAAACCATAAGAAGTCCAGTTTGCAGTTTGCCACAAGCCATGTGAGAAACACAACAAACATGTGGAAGAAGGTGCTCTGGTCAGATGAGACCAAAATGCAAAACGCTATGTGTGGCGGAAAACTAACACTGCACATCACTCTGAACACACCATCCCCACTGTCAAATATGGTGGTGGCAGCATCATGCTCTGGGGGTGCTTCTCTTCAGCAGGGACAGGGAAGCTGGTCAGAGTTGATGGGAAGATGGATGGAGCCAAATACAGGGCAATCTTTGAAGAAAACCTCTTGGAGTCTGCAAAAGACTTGAGACTGGGGCGGAGGTTCACCTTCCAGCAGGACAACGACCCTAAACATAAAGCCAGGGCAACAATGGAATGGTTTAAAACAAAACATATCCATGTGTTAGAACGGCCCAGTCAAAGTAAAGATCTAAATCCAATCGAGAATCTGTGGCAAGATCTGAAAGCTGCTGTTCACAAACGCTGTCCATCTAATCTGACTGAGCTGGAGCTGTTTTGCAAAGAAGAATGGGCAAGAATTACAGTCACTAGATGTGCAAAGCTGGTAGAGACATACCCTAAAAGACTGGCAGCTGTAAATGCAGCAAAAGGTGGTTCTACAAAGTATTGACTCAGGGGGCTGAATAATTATGCACACCCCACTTTTCACTTATTTATTTGTAAAAAAAAATTTGGAATCAAGTATGCTTTTTGTTCCACTTCTCACGTGTACACCACTTTGTTTTGGTCTTTCACGTGGAACTCCAATAAAATTGATTCATGTTTGTGGCTGTAATGTGACAAAATGTGGAAAAGTTCAAGGGGGCCGAATACTTTTGCAAGCCACTGTATATATATATATATATATATATATATAATAACATTTTGGAAAATATCAGTTTTGGAAAGTCTGGAATTTGATTTTTCCAGTTTTCCAGGACCTATAAGTACAAAAAAGAATAAAGCATAGAGAATGTCTGTATTTTCCTATGTTTCCTCTTCGTATCTTCATCCATCCATCCATTCATCCATCCAGTCTATTTAAAGCATGTATTATTAGAAAATGTATTGAAAATTATATTACTTGGTAACAATAGCACTTAGACAGATTCTGACTGTTGTGGGGGAAACCTCAGAGTGTTTTCTTTCCAAAGAGATCCCAACCATGCCTCTACTATGAATGGTTCAATAACATCTTCAATTTTAATTTGGCTATACACTTTTATAACATTTTGGGCAAAAATTGCAGGAATGTTTGGGGGTTAACTTCTTACCACTGTGGAAATATCTACTATCAATTAGAGTTAATTGGTGTGTTTATGCTTTAAAAATGAGCATAAAAAAGAATGGGAGCATTAAATTCAACTGAAAATTTGTATTTATTCTTTTTGCTGAAAAAAAACATCATTGATTTTGGGAGCAAGCTCCTACATCAGCTATGAAAGTCAAAAAGCAAAAGTAAAGCAAGCAGTTTTTTCTGTCAACATCTGAAGGCACACGTGAGATAAAAGCTGCTATAAAAGGCTGTAATTTTAGCTAAATGGCTCCTGGCTGGGTTTCCAGTCATTCAGGTGTACAGCAGCAATGCAGCCTTTAGGGTGTGTGTGCGTGTCTAAGAAAAGTAACTTTAGCCTAGATTTATATAGAAAGCAGACCTACTGTTAGTCAGCCCTTTATAGAGAGTACAAACCTACTGGCGGTGGAAAAGCCCAGTCAGCACATTACAGGTTGAAACGTGAGCTCGTCCACATATTCCCTCTCTGTACCGAGACATCCAATCTGCTGCGGTGACCTACTCATCCCTCTTGCATCTCTATCATTTATTCTATTTATTCCCGGCAGCAGCATCAGCAGAACTGTGTTTACAGTTTCTCTCTTTAATTCTGGTTGTTTGTATTGAAATCAAAATGTTTACATCGGGCTTGTGTGCCTGCACATACTACTAGAGCACGTCTGTGAGATGTACTGTACATCACAAGGTTATCCCAGCATCATGACCCAGCAGCGCCTCGTGTGGTTACGGTCGATATCTGTAGATAAGCTCCTCGTAACTTTGTAAGGACTGAAAGACTGAGAGAGGGCGTAGATCGTCGCTCGTCTTTCATGCAGCTGGGTGTTTCTGTGTCAGGCAGCCACTTTAAGCACCATACATTTACACTGATGACTCATGTCCACCTCAGCTCCATTGCCTCTGATTGCGCCTGCATCTAAAAGATCAGCAGTAGAACCTCTCAGTCTTTTACACAACGCCGACAGGCCTTTCATTGTCTTGTAAAACAGCTTGTGGGTCCTTTGTTTCACATTATTACAAGAGCTTTTAAGAAAGCATCAACTGCCGCAAAGTTGATGTGTTTTACACAAAGACTATAAAGTATGTTGCGAAATCACTCCCCAGTCTCAGCTTGCACCATTTACACATGCAGATTACGTTCATGATACTAAATGTTGGGTAAAAGTTATTAAAAAGAATAACAGTTATGAATATCTTTAACTCTTTTAAATCTGAAGCTGTAAATATAAATAGAACCGCACAATTTAAACGGTACGCAAAAAAAAAAGAAGATAAAATTGGGCCGCTTTAATGAATATGTGGTCAGGTTATCTGTTTGATGTGTGCATCAGGAAAGTTCATTTGTGTGCTTTTCTTATATATGGGAGGCAGACAGACAGAGTGGAAAACAAGCCACCATGGCAACCAACCATGACTGCAGTCTAATGATAGGCTACAAACTCTAAACCATCATCTGCATCTCTGGGCGTTTTTTTCAACCCCATTTTTCCTCTGCAGAGATAACAGGGGAAGGTGATGTCATTCATCGCTTGAGTTTATACATTCAATGTCATATAGAAAAGCAGAAAACAATAATCCTGTGGCTTTTCCGTCCGGCGAGCTGTTGTTCCACAACTGTCTGAAGAAAAGAACTTTTTCCAACTTTTTTTTCTTTGCTCTTTAAAGGGACAAAATGTACGGGTTTTTTGTTTTTTTTTTTGGTCAAGAGTTAAACATGTTTTTCCATGCGAACCGGGGAGCCTCGAGGAAGCCTGTGTGATTTATTGTTTAATATCCATAAGCCTCAGACTCTCCAGTCTTCCCAGCAATCTGAAGTGCCATGCTAATTTCTCTCAAACTTGGGACATGTTTTTGTGTTTACCCTCTTTTATTCTGATACCCCTAAATGAAATCCAGAGCATGCGACCACCTCCTGAACTCACCTAGTTAGTAAATTATATCTGTGTGTAATTTAATCTCACTATAAATCCACTCTGGAGGAGCAGCAGAGAAGAGGGTGGGAGAATCTGTTCACAAGACCATTTTTAGTTGCAAATTCTACAAATCCATCCTTTATGCAAGAGTTGCAAGAAAGAAGCCATTGTTGAAAGAAAGCCATAAGAAGTCATGTTAAGGTCTGTCACAAGAAATGTAGGAGATCCAACAAACATCTGGAAAAAGGCTTCTCTGGTCGGAATGGGAATAAGCTCAAACTCTGTGTTTGTGAGAAATTGTGGCAAGACTTTAAAATTAGTGTTCGCTATCTGTTTCAAGAATATTGGGCAAAGTTTTCCGTTTCTAGATTTGCAAAGATGGTACAGACATAAACCAAAAAGACTTGCAGCTGTAAATGCAACAAAAGCAGGATGCACAAAGTACTAACTCAGGGGGCTAAATACATATACACACCACCGTGTTCATTAGTAAAAAACTTTGAAAACCATGTGTCAGTTTACTTCCACCTGCACTATTATCATCACTTTGTGTTGCTTTATTAGATAAAAGACATCAGACAAAATGTAAAAAAGTTCAAGGTTAATGAATACTTTTACTATTAGACTATGCTTAGAGGTCATAATAAGTTACAGATATGATAATAATCCACCATCTCACTTTTCATCTCCTCTCATGTGCAGGTTGAGGTGAACCCTACCCTGGACATGGCTGAGTCTGATTTCCAAAACAATGTGATGCGCTGCAGGTGCAAGTACGACGGAGCACGAGTTTACCTTTTCCGCTGCCATGCAGGTAATGCAGCACATCTGCACCGGAAAAAAAAACCACTCACGTGTTAAAGAATTCGTGAAGATTATTTGCTTCTTTTGCTTTATTTAATCCCTTGTTTTATTTATTTTTTTCTCATTAGCTGATGCCTACAGCGCTGAAGAGGAGGACTTGTTTGACCACCAGCGTCAACTTTCCAACAACTTCTTGTGAATTAGGGAACATGTACATTTAAGAACTGTACGACTCTTTTCCAGACCTCAGAAGTCGGGCGACGAAGAGTGAATGACAGTAAATCAAAAAAGCAGAGGCAGAGGGGAGAAAGTGAGAGGAAGGAAAGGACAGGAATTGCTTTTTTTTTTAGGATCCTGCAACAGATGGTTGTGAGAAGGTTTTGTTTTTGTTCGAAAATTAAATAGGAATAAAGAATCCATGTAGAAAGAGAAAGGGATGAAAAGAAGACAAAAGCTGGACCATGATTTGTGATAAAGCAGTTTACAGCTTGAAAAGTGCCTTTTTTAACAAATGCTAATGTTTAAATCGTAACCACAGTTAAAAGTCATGACATGAAGGCACATGAGGAGAACCTGTATCGTGCATCACTTGACTGTTTGCGCAGGTGACAAAAATGGGCTCCCGGTACATTCACTGTCCCCATGGCAACATCCAGGATTTACAGTCAGAACTGTGTGTTTGTCTTTATTTTAGTTTTTAACTAGATTTTATTTCATCTCATGGTGCTATTTTGCTTCTGTTTTAAATAAATACTGTAATGTATTGCAAATGTATTGTCATGTACAGTCTTATATTACCTCTCTCAACTATTGTTTTTCAGGTCTTTAATTTATGCAGAATTGTAATGTTCATTGAAGTTGAAACTTGTTTGTATTGTTAATTTTATTATGACAAATACTTCCATTTTTGTTTGGTCTTTCCTTGTTAAACATGAGGGAACAACTTAAGATCTGGTTGTACCATTGCATCGCGCTTCACAGTACTTGGTAACAGTAGTGAAAGAATAAACGTCAGATTTACAAAATGCCTGATCATATCATTTCTGCTGTGTTATGGGCAGAACCAGAGACGAAAGAAAACTAAGAATAAAGTTTGTTTTTCGGTCAGGATATAGAAAATCTACCGGCTGTCTCCAAAGAAACATAAAACTTTTTAACTTTTAAACCAGTCACAACCAAGATCCATAAAACTGTGTTTGCTTGAGCTGAAATTGTTTCTTCTTCTACACCACATTACCTTTTTAACAGATCGAGCATGATTCTTTGTTGGTCTGACTCAGCCGGTCAGAGATGCATCATTGTGTCCATCTCGTTCCTCTCTCAAATTTCTCGTCATCACTGACTCACACAAGCAAGTCAAGAGTTTTTGCCACATCTACACAACATATCGGGCACAAAAAATTAATTCGGCAATGTTTTTAAAATCTGATTGTTTTTCCTGCCAGAGGACCTGAAATTCCTAACATGCTGGACCTAAAACTCAGTAGAGAAGGAAACTTTTTGTTTGTCCTTCATGAGAAACCACACAAGACGAGAAGGATTAAATCACACACTATTCTTAGTTTAATGGACTCAATTTATTCCTAATTCAAGGTTCGAGACCTGCACTGACTACTTCTCACCAAAGGGAGAACCAGGTCACATTTCTACTGAGAGATCTAAACTTCACAAACAAAAACAAATCATTTACAAATCTTTTAAATTTTACAGAAAGTATTTTATCGCATCAACTTTATATAATTATTGGATTTTTGACCATCTCAAGAGTGGTTTGTTTAATTAAAGCTGCTGTCTGAAATATTTGAGAGATAGATTTTGTTTATTCCGATGTACCAAGGCCCTTCCAAAAACACTTTTCACTTTTCAATAATTTCATTAGTTCTTATCAACATGTCATTACAGAAAGGAAAGCATACACCTATAAGCACAGGGCCGACCCAAGGTCTTGTGGGGCCCTAGGCAGAACTTGAAGTGGGACCCAGCCTCCTGTTCAGAATATCAGCACCACTAACAGTGTTTAGATCCAGATGCGGAATCTGGGGGGGTTCGGAGCTGGAAGCAATCAGGGACTATTGGTTATTATTTGGTCAGATGCATTTATTTATTCTAACTGATGCTCAAACACAAAGAGATTAAACCCATAGCATTGGATTGTAACCACGGTAACAACAATCACAAAGTAAAGATGTTTGGGTTGGTTTTTTAATAGTTTTATAAAGTTAACTTTAAAATTCTTTTAAATGTCAAAAACTTTTAGTCTATCTCCGCTCAAACTGTCACATCTTTTCCATAAGCTAACATTTAGATCTGTGATCTGTGTTTAAATTCAAGCATTTATGAGGGGCCCCTGATGGTCTGGGAGCCCTAAGCAGTGGCTTAGTTCGCTCATGCATTGAGCTGGCTCTGTACAAACATACAAAAATAAAAACACAAACAAAAAAACAAAAACAAGGTACAAAATCATATTACATGTCAAAAGTGCCGGTAGGAGAGATAACTCTTCTTAACCACTTCCCTTTACCCCCACCGCTCTAGGCAATTCAACCATGTCCCCCATCATTACACCACCACCCTGTTGCTAAAACCCTGAAAAGCTCCCCAAAGAAAAGGGGCTAACACCTCTACCCATCATCCCCCACCATCCGACCATTCTCTACACCTTGTTACCTAACAAAAGGAGACACTTAAACTTCTCTGGTATCTTCAATCTATGGACGTCTGCTTTATCATATACTCTTCTAAATAACATCCCTTTCTCCCCTCCTGCTCCCTCTATACCCACCTCAACAATTGTGCAATGCTGAATATGATTGATGTCAAGGATGTTCTCGGTGGTAGTGTTTAAATAATCTAGTTTATCGACTCATCTGTTCAAAGAACATTATTCCAAAGGTTCTGGGGCCCGTTACACAATGCAGATTTAGTGAAAACCCTGAGTTAGTTAACCCTGAGAGGAGGAAAACTCTTCTTTTTCTGTTTCACAAAGCCAGTTCAGCATAACTCAGTTATGAGTCAGAGTCAGTTACCCAGTCAACATACTTCGTGAAACTAATCTGCTTGCTGCCCGGTTTGCTTAACTGACTAAGTTTCTCCTGCTCTTAAGTTAAAGCCTGCAGTCTGAAAGCAGTGGCAGACATAGCATGTCCGTTTCTTGAAGAGCCTGTTGATGCAGAAGCGCAGATACTCTGCAGAAATCTCTGTCGGGAGAGGATGATCAGACCCCGAGTGGATGTTTTATTACTCCCTGATGACTACCTGTATGAACGTTTCCGTTTTCCTCAACCATCAATAATTTATTTAAACAACATTCTCAACCCACATATTTCTCACATGATTCATCATAGAAATGCTCTCTGCTCCGAGCAAATTCTTTGTATTGCACTTTGGTTTTTTTGTGCATGGCAGTTTCTTGTATACTATTGGTGATGTGGACCATGTGTCCAAGGGAACCGTCTGTCGGGGTGTCAGAAATGTGACCCTTACACTGAAACACATACTGTACACATTTGTAGTGTTCCCATGTCACAGAACCACCAGACATCTCAAGGAAGCATTTCACAGAATTGCAGGTATCGGTGTAAGCAATAGTTAATATATGTCAGAAACTTTGAAGACTAGAAGCACTCATTACATCACTAATCACTAATTTGATATATTTTAGGGTTTCCAGGTGTGATTGGTTGCATTGATGGAACTCACATTCCCATCATATCTCCTTCAATAAATGAAGGAGATTATGTGAATAGGAGACCTGTCCACAGCAATAATGTGCAGGTAAGCCTAAATAATAGCTTTTAACATTCCAAATGAAATACACTTCATAATACAGCTATTGCAGCCGATTATGGTTCTCCACTGTGAAGATCATAAGTAGCCTAATGCAGATCAGTAATGTGGAAGCAAAGTGGCCTAGGTCTGTGCATGATAGTGATGTGACGGTCACGAACGAAACCCGGCTCCTTGTTGGGAGCCGAACCATAACAATATATTCTCATGAAAGAGATTCCACAATGGATGATATTCGTATACAGTTCAATTGTATTTTATTTGTATTTTACGATGAATATTAAATTTTCTGTTGTTGGAACAGAACATGAACATTTAATCAAAGTAGGAGAAATTGATGCTAAACTTTAGGCAGAGGCTGTTTCTTACACTGAAACAGCGTCTCATATAGTCTTCACTCATGGTCCTTAGGCTACATTATATTTGAAAAATCACAAATTAGGTTAGATTTGTGCACGTATTTTCATTTGCACACTTTGTAAGACCACAAAAAGTCATAATTTATCAATTTAAACAATATCCCATGAGCCTTTGCTGACACACCGGACTGCATCAAACTAGCTCCAAGTTCGCGCATCACCACATTGGCTATTAACCAATTTGGTGCCCCAGGCAAGATTTTAAGTGGCGCCCCCTTACATCGCAGTACAGTACTTGCACTGCTAGTGTACATATACTCGCAAGAAACTAGCTTTGTTTTAGACATTGTTTTATTTAAATAAAACAATTGCACATTCAAAGCCAATCAGCTGGGTCTATTGGAGCAACAGAAGGTCCGCTTGATGCTGCTGCATCACTGCTGGTTTGTGCTGCTGCGATGGAGGCAACAGTGGGAAGAGGAGTATGTGACACCAGTCTAATAATAAACACATGATTTAAAAAATACAATAAGATGAAATAATATAAATGAGAAACCTAGACATAAATACATGATGTAGACCATAGTGTATAATATACAATGTATTTTTTCAGATACAAATTATATTAGTAATTCATATTAATTAAATGTTATCATTACAATGAAATTCTAATTAGTAGAAAGCAAAAGAATCAGTAAACTGCAGTTATGCTCTAACATTAATGCTGTGCACTTTAACACAGGTGTAAAGTTTAACATGATAAACACACTTTATAGACAATATGAGCTGTAACACAGTTAACAGCTGGTGTTACAACTATGGAAATATTATTATGATTATTAATGTTATTTTGATTGATTATTACAAGCTGGGAAAACGTGAGATAATGATGCCAATGAAATTAATTAATACACCTGCTGATTAGATCTAATATTTGTTCGAACCATTGACTGTTAATATTTTGGTTAGAACTAGCAGATAGCGCTGGCTATTTATAGATTAGCTAACAGTGTTGGGAGTAACGCGTTACAAAAGTAATTAATTACTGTAATGCATTGATTTTTGCTGTAACGCGGTAATGTAAGGCATTACTGGGGGAAAAAATGTAATATTTTACTCGGTACAAATGTCAGTAACGCGCGTTACAATGCATTGTTAACCCGGAATAAAGTGGTAGGTTTTCTTTTTCTTCATACAAATTCGCCAAAATCACCGCGAGATCAGCAGAGGAGAAACGTCCCCGCAAAATGTTTCACTTCCTGTAGTCAGACAGAGCAGAGATGAGTGAGCCTGCAGCTGATCTAACATCGAACAGTACATTCTCCAGATGCGATTGTTCCTTGTATTGCACCATGAACCATCACTGTGGCTATTGTATCTTACTGTTTTTAACCACAATCCAAGCTCAGTCGGATTCCAGATCACCTTCTACTGGATGTGTAATAAGCTAATTGAGCATCATGAGCTACATTTAGATTTCCAAATCCATATTTGCATTTTATTTTGGTGAGAGTAACTTAAAAGTAATGCAATAGTAGTGTGATGCCTTACATTTTAAATACAGTAATATTGTAATGTAACAAATTACTTTGAAATTACAGTAACAAGTAATAAATAATGCATTACAGTTTTGAAGTAACTTGCCCAACACTATTAGCTAACCATGTATGCTAATGGCTAATGGCATTATTGATCATTGTTCTGTAACATCAAAATAACATCATTAACATCCTCTTTACTGTAACATTACCTTTGTCTTTGGTGCGCTTTCCTCCTCTTCTTTTCTTTTTTTCCTCCACTGGGCACCAGATAATTTGGGACTCTTTGACATTACGTTTTTTTTGACGCAATAAAAAAACCGAAAGGCGTGTAAAAGAAGTCTGATTGGTGGAGGTGATTTCCCATCCTGCTTTGCGGCACCTCACTTTTTGTTCTGCACCGTGAGCTAAAAGTATGTGTGATCCCTTCAACTACCCCTGGTCGTGTTACAGTTCGGTCTTGTTAACAAAGATTAATGACACATTAAGTTTAGTTAAGCGCCACTCGTTGGAGTACAATAAAAGCAGAAAGTTTATTACGCGGCTCTGGTACTCTCAGGTCACATGGAACCCTTCGCATTTGCATATACAGCTTGAGCCTCGGGCCGGTCCTGGGTACTGACATCATGGAGCAAGATCGCCGGTGGCAAGAGAAAACAAAAAATTTATACACTCGTTTTCGGCATATGCAGTGATTAATACAGTAAACTGCACTGTGGAGAAGCAGGAGGATCTAATCTTTTTTTCACTTATTGCCGTGATGAAACATGTTACGGGCGTCCGATTGAAGAGGGCTTTATATATCATCATACACTAGTGTGACTCAGGGTAACTTTGACTCAGAGTTGATTGAACGAGAGTTGAAGAGTTGTCCAACCTAGAGTTCAGGTTTTGACTCAGAGTCTGTTAAACCTGCTTTGTGAATCCGGCCCCTGGTCTTTGGTCTTTTTCCTCTTCCTTGCACACCTCCAAGAAAGTTATACGTATCCTTTCTCTTTCTGGTTGTATGCCATACACTCTTATGTCAACAGTAGCAGGAGCTGGCTATACTGTAGGTCCTTTGATGACATTTTAAGATTTATGGAAACTTATTTTAACATCTTTCCATCATTAACTTACAAGGCCAAATGTAGACATGTTGGCAGTTGTTTTGAATGTCCTCCACTTGTTGATTATTTTTCATACAGCGTAATGACTGAATTCAAATTCTTTTTAGACCCCTTTAAAACTCCTTACCAGACTCATAAGCAGGTCCGATGATGTAAGGCAGTCCTTCTGAGTGTTTGCTGCTAGGAAACACAACTTTACCGTCCTCTAAGGGTCATTTACGGCACTGGCACATGAGATTACTCCTTTATTTAGATCCTGCCTCATTTCATTTGCTTTATGAAACGCGTTTCTATGCAGAGAGAGCAGAGCTTGGACTTGTGCCCACCACTTGCTCAGTAGTGGTTTGAGTTTGTGTTGTTAATCTAATGATTGCGTATGAATCTCAGAGCACGCCGCGCTGCGGTTCATCACCTCCTGGTGAAGCCACAATAAAAAGCTTGACATTGTGGGTAGGGCTCGGATCTCACACGATGATGGTTGACAAAAAAAAAAACACTGCTACACGCTTTCTGTATGTCGCTAAGCCACAGAAACAACAAACAGGGAGGTTGACTTTACCCTGTACTTCCCTACCCCCTCTACTCCATCTCTTTGTGTTCTTCCCTCTATGCCTGCTTTCTATTTCTAAACGGTCACCCCGTCACCTTTGGCAGGCGGTCTTCCTTCTAAGTAGCTTTGATATTATGTGCATTGTTACATCCTTGACCACCGGAGATAGGAACCAGTTCCCCCCAACCCGTCAAGGATAAGTGGTATGATGGATGGATGGATGTCACATCATCATTCCTAAGTCACTTTGGATAAAAGCATCTTGCAAATACATAAACATTGACATAACACAAATATAAGAAAAAGTTAACTCTGGAGGGTTGAGACACATTACAATTAAGAAGACTTCGCAAGCACTGAGATCAACAAAGGTTCAGTCCATCACCATATGATGAGGTGAAGCATTCCCAGTTAGTCCCTTCTAAATTGCTTCACGGCCCCTAAATGTTTTCACATTTTATCACAAAACCACAAATATCACTGCATGTTATTGATATTTTTAGCAAAGATTTACTCACAAAATTGGAAACGTGCGAGAAATCCATTACACGATTTAGCTATGAATAAAAGTGTGAACAGTACGTATTTGTATGCAACCCCCTAAGTAAATATTTTTAAGTATTCACATGGCGCTGCATTCATAGCTGCAAGTGTTTTAGAATAAGTCTCTGCCAACTTTGCATGTAAAGAGATTTTTTTTTAATTACCCATTGTTCTTGGAATATAGCTCAAGTCAGATTAAAGCAGTGTTTCTCAAACTATGGGGCGAGTCCCACTAGTGGGGCGCAGAGGTATTGCAGGTGGGGCGTGACATCAATGGGATTTAAATAGTTTTAGCCCCCTAGATTCTGTCGCTGTGAATGTTTCACTGCACTGTAAATCAAATCAACCGAGCCCCCCTCTCATAAAATTAAACACACTCAAATAAATTAGCAATTGGGATCATCATTGTAAACAGAACCAGGATCTGGAACATCGGGCTGGGAGTTTGACGTTGGAATATATCGCAGCAGAACAAAACAAGCTGAAGTAGCTGCATTATCAGAGATTCCATCTACAAAATGGACAAATATCTAAAAAGATCAGGGAACGTTTCAGAGTAAGAGAAGTCACACAGTCAACCACAGAGGAAATACAGGGATGAGTATCTTGCTCTTTATTTATTTTATTTTATTTTATATTTATTTTGTACTTTTGAAAGCTTTGTAAATTTGATAAAACTACAACTTTTATTTTCTCCAACTGTGAGCTGAAGTTCTACATGTAGCAACTACTGACAGCATATATTTCTGAGCCGGTTTTATACCAGTGCGCAACCCCTTTTTTCCAACTAATTTATACCCAAACTTGTGGACTAACTCGGCTATTTAAATAAATAAAACACTTTAAAAATGAGGCATGGTCACCATTTTGTTGGGGCGATAAAAGCAGGCGGGGGCTTGTGTATGCTCCTTTGTCCAAAGTGGGGAATGATAAAAAAAGTTTGAGAAACACTGGATTAAAGGAAAGTATCCGTGAACGTTATGTTTTAAGTTCTTGACTAAGATTCTTAATTGGTTTTAGGTCTAAGCCAAATCTAAATATGTAAATGCTTTGTTTCAAACCATTTCTTTATTGCTCTGACTGAATATTTAGGATTGTTGTCATTCTGTGAACTACATGTCTTCCATTTTCAGGTTTCTTCCAGCCTCTTAACAGGTTTTCTCCCAGGTTTACGTTGGACTTGAACTCTATTTTTCCCATTAATCCCCCCCAGTCCCAGCTGAAGACAAACAGAACCTCAACATGATGTTGCTACTGTTTTTAGTACCACACTTTCTTTAGCCAAACATATTTCTTTATGAAATATGTTTTAGCTCCAGTTTGTCTGCAATGTTTGATTCAGGATCCTGCATGTTTGTTTATCTCACACCTTGCAGGGCATGTCAGTTTTACTATTTTCTGGGGGGGGCTATTCAGACATGGCTCAGATTTGGTTTTTTAAAATATAGAAACAAACAATTATGAAATGTTGTTCATTTTGAACAACTTCTAATTTAAAATACTAACCCAGGTGATTCTCTTATAGAAAAACATCCCTAAACAGGAATTCCTTGGAGCTCATTTAGAGCGATGTTTTTTAAAGGAACATATAATGAAGCCTCCTCAGAAGTTGCTGCTTTTAATTTAGCTCTCTAAGAGCAACGTGGCACAAAGTCTCTGTCACTCTCACATGGTTACCAAAATAAATTTTTCACATGAGTTTTGCACTGACCAGATAAGATGCTACGGAGGGGAAGATTGAAAATAAAAACCTGACTGAAAGTAGCGTAATCAGCACAATTTTCACGTATTTACAATCAGGACAATCTGTTGATTTGCTTTGCTGAAAATTCAACTCAGGATAGGCAGCAAACTACTGGGAAGTTAATAATATATTTGGTTTAAATATAAAGGCGACCTGAGGTTAAATGACAAATCTACAGCTCCAAATTGCATGTCTCCTGATCAAATATGGCGTGATTTCTGGCAGAGGCGTGATTTTGTAAGCTGCAGTGCCACATGGTCTGTGGTCGGCTGGGTGAAAACGCAGAGGAGGTGTCTGTCTGCACTCAGTTAGAAGACCCAAGCCTGAATTAGTGGGCTGAACCTCAGGATGCCATGTTAGATAAGGTTTGACTCTTCAGAAATAAAAAATTATAGTCCAAAGGATTTTTGGAATACTTTAAAGTTTGGAAGTTACATAGTGCTTTTCAAAAATATTTATACCCCCACTGATCCCATTCACATTCTGTCACATTAGAACCACAAAATAAATGTGTTTTAGAGTAGACCATGTACACGCGTAGCTTGGGTTTTTTGAAAACGAATGTTCTCACCACCTCGTTTAAAAATAAATCTCCATCCACACCTAACCCCATTAGTGCGTTGTTAAGCACATTTATAGACATGCCAAACCTGTAGGGGGCAGTAGTTCCCCCAAATCCTATCCACCCAGAGTAACTTTCTATGTTCTAACTTCTACATAGAGCAGTAATTGTGCTTGTAAAAACAAGCAAACAAAGGGCGCTTGGACAATTAATGATGCCAACACATCTCTGAGGGCATAAATGCCATTTCTGAGTGTAAACACAGGTCGCACAAATGATGTCGGAGCATTTTTGTCGCAGAAAGTGACGTTGCATAGTCGAAAACTCAGGTTATTTTCTGTCCACATGCAAACGTTTAAAAGAGAAAAAAAAGCAAATCTTCACTTTGGCCGAAGTTTTTAAAAAGATTCGTTTTTGGTGCCGTAAATCTGCGTTTTCATGTGGATGACAGGCCAAACCGTAGAAAAATATCTTAGTTTTGTGAGATACCCAGCTACATGTGGACAAGGCATTAATGTGACTTTAAATAATAGATAAAAAGTAGTAACTGTTCCTAATTTTGTAGCCATAGATAAAACACATATGGTTTTCAACCTAATTTACAAATAAAAAATCTAAAACAAGACAGGTGAATGGTGTGCATCTATATTTAACCCCCTTCACTCGGATGCCCATAAATAGAGGCCCGTGCAATCAACTGACTTCGGGGCCGGTTTCACAAAGCAGGTTGAACAAACTCTGAGTCAAAACCTGAACTCTAGGTTGGCCAACTCTGAGTTGTTCAATCTTGTAGTTTTCAGTTTTAGAACAGTTGTTAAGAATTAGTTCAATCAACTCTGAGTCAAAGTTACCCTGAGTTACACTAGTGCATGATGACATAAAAAGCCCTCATGCAAATAACATGATTCACCATGGCAACAAGTGAAAAAAATATGAGATCCTCCCACTGCTCTAAAGCACAGTTAGATATATTAATGATTGGATATGCAGAACATGAGAGTATTTTTTTAATGTCTTTTGTCTGTATACCACTGACGATCCTGCTCCATGCAGCCAACATGGTGCCACGCAAACTTGAAGGTAGTTTGATGCAGTACTGTGTGACAGCAAAGGCTCACGGGATATTGTATAAATTGATAAAATATTAGTGTTTCTGGTTTTATAAATAGTGTAAATGTAAATACGTGCACAAATCACTCTACATGTCCCTTGTAGTTGCTTGTATTGTAATTTTAAACCTAATTTGTGATATATTAAATATAATGTAAGCACCATGAGTGAGGACTATTTGAGCCGGGGACAGGTTCAGGGTATGAATTTAACAGGGGATGAAGAAATAGCCGTCTGCTCTTTGATAAGGGATACGCAATCAATTTTAAAGTGTTGATATGCTGCTATCCAGATATGCTATGCGCTGAAACAAAACATTAACTTGTAAGTAGTCTTACAGATAGTCTAGCCATACATTCGTTGCAGGCGAGTCTTTTGATCAGTCTGAATCTCGGAGGAATTCAGGAGTCTTGCAATGGTGATTGAAAATTCAGCTACTACAGGAGAAGCTGGCTTTCAGCCGTTTTGTGACCGACAGATCACCATCCTGCAGATCCTGGCCACTTTGCTTTCCATATTACTGATCAGACATTCCGCACGACTTAGGCTATGATCTTCACAGTGAAGAACATTAATTTGTTGCAATAGCTGTATTATGAAGTGTATTTCATTTGGAATGATAAAAGCTATTATTTAGGCTTACCTGCACATTAATGCAGTTGACAGGTCTCCTATTCACATAATCTCCTTCATTTATTGAAGGAGATATGATGGGAATGTGAGTTGCATCGATGCAACCAGTGACACCTGAAAACCCTAAAATATATCGGATTAATGATGTAATGAGTGCTTCTAGTCTTCAAAGTTTCTGACATATATTAACTATTGCTTACACTGATACCTGCAATTCTGTGAAATGCTTCCTTGAGATGTCCGGCGGTTCGGTGACCTGGGAACACTACAAATGTGTACAGTATGTGTTTCAGTGCAAGGGTCACATTTCTGACAGCCCGACAGACGGTTCCCTTGGACACATGCTCCACATCACCAATAGTATACAAGAAACTGTCATGCGCAAAAAACAAAGTGCAATACAAATAATTTGCTCGGAGCAGAGAGCATTTCCACGATGAATCATGTGAGAAATTTGTGGGCTGAGAATGTTGTTTAAATTAATTATTGATGGTTGAGGAAAACAGAAACATTCATACAGGTAGTCATCAGGGAGTAATAAAACATCCACTCGGGGTCTGATCATCCTCTCCCGACAGAGATTTCTGCAGAGTATCTGCGCTTCTACATCAACAGGCTCTTCAAGAAACAGACACGCCATGTCTGCCACTGCTTTCAGACTGCAAGCTTCAACTTAAGAGGAGGAGAAACTCAGAGTTAGTTTAAGCAAACCTGCCAGCAAGCAGGTTAGTTTCATGGAGTATGTTGCCCGGGTAACTGACTCAGAGTTATGCTGAACTGATTTTGTGAAACAGAAAAACAGGAGTTTTCCTCATCTCAGGGTTAACTAACTCAGGGTTTTCCCCTAAATCTGCTTTGTGTGTGAAGACACTGCAAATCAACCCCTGAACACACTAACCCCACAATTAAACATGGTGGTGGTAGCATCGGGCTGTGGGTATGCCTTTCTACAGCAGAAGCAGGGAAACTGATCAGAACCTGTTAGAGACTGCAACAGAAGTTAGACTGGGGCGGATGTTAACTTTCCAGCAGTACAACAACCCTAAATGTCAGATCTAGCTATACTCGTGTATCAGAATGACCTAGTCAATGTCCAGACCTAAATCCATTTGGAGAACAGTGGCAAAACTTTAAAACTGACGTCCACAGAAGTTCTCCATCAAATCCAAAATAATAATGGACAAACATTCCAGCTTAAATGCACAAAGCAGGTAGAGACATCCTCCAAAGGACTTGAAGCTATACAAAATATTGACTGGTGGCTGAATTTGATTACCCACCACACTTATCAGATTTTTCATTTGGAATAAAATTTATCTTTTTCTTCTCTTTCCAATTTTTTGTTGTTGCATCAAATGCATTTTCTTAGCCAGAAAAGAATGAAACATCAAAAACCTGAGCAGGGATGGTGCTTTATTTTCACTTAGTTAAGCAAGAACTTCTAAAACACTAATATACCAGAATAAAAAAATATCATTCATTCAAGGTCAGAAACAAGGGAGATGAGATTGTTATGCCTCTTATTTCCCCAATCAGATCTTTACACACTTTGAACAAGATATTTATTATTTGGAATAAAATAAGTGAATTTAAACAGCTGGGCTTTAACAAACCGGACAGCCTCTTTACAAGACTAGAACAACAAAACAAAACAAATTATGCACAAAACATGAAGTTTTAAAAGTGGCTGGTCTGAGACTGGCATGAGTCTAAAAACGTTAGCTAATACTGGGGAACAGTTATAATTTAGAGTAAAATTTTTATATTTTACCTATTTAGCTGGTGTCAAATTCAACAATGTCTTTATCTCAGAAACTGCTTACCTTTGTTAAAACCTTAAAATGAATGCATATACAGTTGCAACTCGAAAAACTAGAATATCGTGCAAAAGTTCATTTATTTCAGGGATTCAACTTAAAAGGTGAAACTAATGATACAGACCGATTACATGCAAAATTGGATATTTCAAGCTCTTTTTTGTTATAATTTTGATTATGGCTTACAGCTTATGAAAACCAATCAAATTCAACATTTTAGAAAATTAGAATATTATGAAAAGGTTAAACATTTTAGACTCAGTGTCACACTCTAATCAGCTAATTAATCCTAAACACCTACAAAGGGTTCCTGAGCCTTTAAATGGTCTCTCAGTCTGGTTCTGTAGGAATCACAATCATGGAGAAGACTGCTGACCTGACAGTTTTGCAGAAAACCATCATTGACACCCTGCATAGGGAGGGAAAGCTTCAAAAGGTAATTGCAGAAGAATCTGGATGTTCCCAAAGTGCTGTATCAAAGCATATTAATATGTGGGGGGAATATGTGGTGGTCAGAGGGCCCGGTGGCGCCTGTGTCCGGCAGCCTCCCCTCTGTCAGTGTGCCCCAGGGAAACTGTGGCTACCATGTAGTAGCTTGCCACCATCAGCGTGTGATTGTGTGCGTGAATGGGTGAATGACTGAAAATAGTGTAAAGCGTTTTGTGGTCCTCAGACTGAAAAAGCGCTATACAAATGCAGGCCATTTACCAAAAAGGTACACAAGCAGCAGCGATGGCCGCAGTCTGGAGAAGATCATCAGTAAAAGGTCATTCAAAAGTGTTGTGGACTGAGCCTGGAGTGAGTGCATCAAGAGCCACCACACACAGACGGATCCTGGACATGGGCTTCAAATGTCATATTCTTCTTGTCAAGCTGGTCCTGAACCACAAACAACATCAGAAGTGTCTTACCCAGGCTAAATAAAAAAAGAACTACATCTCATTTGGAAAGCAAGGTCCCAGAGTCTGGAGGAAGAATGGAGAGGCACACAATCCAATATGTTTGAAGTCCAGTGTGAAGTTTCCACAGTCTGTGTTGATTTGGGGAACCATGTCATCTGCTGGTGTTGGTCCACTGAGCTGTATTAAGTCCAGAGTCAACACAACCATCTACCAGGACATTTTGGAGCACTTCATGCTTCTTTCTGCGGACGAGCTTTATAGAGATGCTGACTTCATTTTCCAGCAGGACTTGGCACCTGGCCACACTGCCAAAAGTACCAAAACCTGGTTCAATGACCATGGGATTACTGTGCTTGATTGGCAAACAAATTGGTCTGACCTGAACCCCATAGATAATCTAGGGTGGAAGAGAAAGATGAGAGACATGAGACCTATCAATGCAGAAGAGCTGACGGCTGCTATTGAAGCCACCTGATCTTCCATAACACCTCAGCAGTGACACAGGCTGATAGCATCCATGCCACGCCGCAATGAGGCAGTAATTAAAGCTAAAGGGGCCCAAACCAAGTACTGAGTACATACGCATGATTATACTTTTCAGAGGTCTGACATTTCTCTATTTAAAATCCTTGTTTTATTGATTTCATATAATATTCTAATATTCTGATATTTAGAATTTTGGGTTTTCATAAGCTGTAAGTCATAATCATCACAATTATAACAAATAAAGGCTTGAAATATCTCGCTTTGCATATAATGAGTCTATATCATATATTAGTTTCACCTTTTAAGTTGAATTACTGAAATAAATGTACTTTTGCACGATATTCAAATTTTTCGAGTTTCACCTGTATAGATAAACATGAAAATAATTTCACTATAAGTCATGAATCTCAGTGATTTAATACAGATAAATGTAAATCCCGATGTTAGCTGCAAAAACAACAGGTTGAAAAAACAGGTTGAAAAAACAAAAACAAAGCTGAAGTTCAAGTACTTTTAAGAACAGATGAAAAAAAACAAACAGAAAACAAACAAGCTGTGTCCGTTCATTTTCCCTCCCAAGCATCTTCCCTTTGTTTGGCTGCCAGCCGCTTTTGTTCTGAAAGGTAAATCAAGAGCAAACATGTTACACACATAAAGATGTGGAAGAATCTGTAGAAGAAAAAAAGAAAAAAAATCCTAGAAGGTGATTCATTGATCTAAATATATATCAGTCTTTACCACAAGTAGGGATGAGAGAAGCGGTGGCAGACTGAGGAGCCAGCAGTAAGTCATTTTTTTATATGCAGCATCACTCCCCAGAACATACTGTTTAACACATGATGCTGTGCTGTACTCACATTTACTGTGCATTTACAGATCTTAAATAAAGAGTGTGGTGGTGTGCCTATGCTGAGAACAAAGAAGCTTTTTTTAGTTTGCTGCAGTCCGGACCTCTGCTTCCTGGACTGAAGCAGAGGTCCTGCAGTTGGGCTGCAGTTGTGGTTTTCTGTGCCTATATACTTATGTTCCCTCCATGAAGGAAAATGGCTGCTGTGCTGATTATAGAGCTGTAGTGATGTGCACGGCAACTGATGGATTTCTCTTGGCATGTTTTCAACTTTCCGCACCGATTTGTAAATGTGCGCAAACAGCTCCCTCTCGTGGTAAAAACAATGTCGTGCACATACACTGACGGGTAAAGGAGTTGCCCCACATTTTATTACATTTTTATGTCAGGCCTTGACTTAGCATTAAGTCTGATACTCAGACAGTCTCTAAAAGACAGAAACTTTAATAGCCATTTCCAGGACACTAGTAAAAGGAATATTTCCCCACTGCAAACCTCAACACCCCAATAGAAAAATAAACCTAACATATCTGTGTAAATGTACCTTTTGCCTGCTGGAGTTTCTGCCTCTCTGCCTCTCGCTGCTCCTTCGTTATGTTGCTCTTCACACCAAGTGCTCCGATCACAAGCTTCCGAGCCAACGCCGCGCTCGTCTGAGGTCGCTCTTTAGCAGGCAGGAGGTAGTCTGAGAATAAGAACATAAGAGTTAAAGTGTTTTAGGTATTCATGTATTACTGTACAAAAAAAGAAAAGTTTGCACAAAAATTGTGATTTTTTTTTTGTTTTTTTACTTATCAAGAGTCGAATGACCCTGAATTATCCAACTGACATCCTTGATAACCCTAAACTGCACAGAATTACTCCAAAATTTTTATTTTGTAAATGTTTTGTTTGTTTTTATTAGTTTTTTTTCTGGAAGTAACTAATGATATCTATTTAAAAAGAATCTATTAAGAACATCATAACCTCTTCATTGTTCATGGGTGATTGATTTCAAATACCGTCAGCCAATAAGACGACGTAAGATTGTGAAAGAGGAGAACAGGATGATGATGTGTCAAATCACAGAGAGATTGCAATCTCATCTACAAGGAACAATCTGTCTATTGTTGTTCTATGCTCCTCCAGAGACTTGTCAGTTATACTTTCCTTCTCTTCCTTTAGCTTAAAAACTAACTTTTATGGAGCAAGAGCAGACTTTACCTCAACACTGACGTTGCTATTTACCTTTTAAATATATATTTTTTAGTTAGGCAAAACAGCCTAAGGCTGAATGTACCGTACTTGAAATCGTAATTGTATAAATGTATTACAGTCTGTTTAGAAATGCTATTTGACCTAAATGCCCTGTTTTTAAAAAGGAAAATGACAGAAATTGTGATTGTAATCTCACTGTATAAAGATATCACTTTATAACCATCTAGCCCACCTCTAGGGTCAAAATAGTACAGAAACAGTAATGTGCAGTAAAAAAACAAACAAACAGTAATGTGCACTTGTACCTGAGCAGCTGCGGGCTTTAGCCTTTGTGGCATTGGAGGACTTGGAAAGTGGCCTTAGCTTCATCAGTGGGTGTTTGGTTCTGAGAGCTTCTCGGGCTGAAAAGTATAAAACAAATTTAACAACAGAAACAACACACTGACTAAAATTGTTTAGAAAAGAAGAAACAAGATCAACTTCAAGCACTGGAAAGGAATGTGTGGTTCAGTTAGATTATATTATTGATACACTTACTGATATACTGTGTAAGGCTCTGTTAATGGGCCCCATGTCATACACACCTGTGAACGTTTGCTCCCTACTTCTCTTACTTTTGCCCCCCAGAAACAAACCATTTTGTAACCATGCACTTAAACCAGTGCTTGGACCCATGTTAACATATTTCCTTACAGTAAACTATGAGCAGATAATAGAAGAGTACTTTAAATCATTGGCCATCAAAGCAAGTATTACACATCTCCAAGAAGGTATGAATTGATGCGAGGTTGGTACAAAACGTCCAGCGGCAGTGGACGCTTTTTTCTGCACCCAAAATTTTGTGTAAGAAATGGCCAAAACTACAGAGCTGAAAAATGTGGTAGAGAGGAAAGTGACGCAAAGCTTCACTGACCTGCTATGGGACTGGAGAAGAGACCCAGGACACGTGTGTCGTCAATCCACTTGAGGTCAAATCCTCTCTGTCTGAAAACACAGCCAGCAGTCATATGAATCCAGCACCGATCATTTCATAAAGAGGGCTCTCCCTTTGCTGATTTAAACATCCCCTTTTGAATATGAACATGGTCTGGAGGCAGTTTAAGTTAAACTTAAACGCGTGGTTCATACTTTAAGAATGCATAAACCCTTTTTGATTGTGTCATTGCTACCTTTAGTGTGGCTATAATAAATAAAAGATTTGGAGCAATTTGATTGGCTAACCAATGAATTTGCTCCTTTAAATGTTTTTCTTTCCAAAACAGTCAGGTGAAAAAACAAACCAAAACACACCAGCACACCAAGAGATTACCCAAAACAAGATATTAATTGTTTAAATACATAAACACTATAATACATAAAAAAATACAACCTAATAGTATTATAATTCTTAAATAAACATAAGATAAAACCCATAACTTTTTGTCGTGGCAGCTTGTTGAAAATAGACCAGAATCAGATTCAGGAATTCAGAATGAACAAGGAGGGAGGCAAGAGAAGCACAATTGTCTTTGATTTCAGAAAAACTCAGAACACCAGAGTCACTACTTTGATTTAAAGGGAGAGCAATTATCAAAAACATGAAAAGATTGCTCCAATAAAAGCCGGACCAATCAGATGGAGGCATACGTACTGGTAGCACTGAAACAACTTGAGAAGGTCTTCCGTCTTAAACTCCGTGGGGAAGTCGTAGATTTCCACAATATGAGACAGTTCGTCATCTGTGAGGTCGATCTCGTCTTCGTCATCCATGTCCATGTTGTAATAGTCAAATCGAGGTTCCTGTGTCGACTTCTTCTTTCTGCCCTCCGTCACAGCCAGCTGGAGCAGCAGGAGATAAAAGAATACATGAATGTAAGGAGACGGTTGTGTTTTTGCATCTCGTGTTGTTTCACACTGAAGTTCGGCTGAACATGTACGGTTCTGAGGAAAAGTTCATGTATGATCATCGTGGGCGTGAATGTCAAAAACAAGTTTCAGGCTTTTCATGACTTATTCGAAAAACAACAAGAGGGTGCAGATGTTTGATTTTAATGTAAATATTCTGCCACTGGAACGAGATAAAACATTTGCACGCAGGATCAAATACATACATGCATCAACAAAAATATAATGCAAATGTTCCTCACCAAGTTGCAGAGAAACTAAATGCTTTTGGCGTCCTTCTGGCTGGATGTTTGATCGCTCCTACTACTAGAAATCGTAGACTAAATTCAAACTGGTTCTTTTCCTATCCTTAAAACTGTATTTCAAGCATAACCCACAACGGTCCATTTCAGTAGCTTAACTTGAGCGAGGTTATCCATTCTAAAGACAGTTTTGAGGCATTTGAGATCCTTGTTCAACAGTGCCAAAGATTCAACTATCTAGGCAATTGGAGGTAAATTAAATAATTCAAGGATGGTCCTTTATTATTTCACCACTCATCGTGGAATGCTGCAGTACCTCTGGAAGCTAAAAAAAAAAAAACTTCAGCATGATGCATCCACCACCATGCTTGACAGCTGATACAGTGCTGACTTTAATAAACATACTTTTTTTATCTTTGTATCATCTGACTTTTCTCTGGGAGGCATTAGGCTTGTCCACGTGGGCAGCAACTGATCTGAGTGGAGTTTGAACTTGTCATTGTTAGACCAGGAGCGTCTTCCTTGGTCGGTACCCTCTCAGTCCAAGTTGATTTTAAACCGGCTTGTTTTTATGTAGTTTCCCAATTCATAATGGGCGCTAGCCTTGGTTGCACTGTTCAGAAACGACTAATTTCCCCTCTTCTAAAGGTGACAGTTTGGGTTAGGTGACTAAAACCTGGACACAATCTAACTTTGAAACAAGACACTAACCACAAACGGATCAAAACTGGTTTTGGCCAGCTTTGTGCCAGGAAACCAACCAGTTTAAAGGAGCGCCTCCATTTCTGACAAGAACAGTGGTGAAATATCAAGCCAAGAGTATGTAAAATAAAAACTTCTTAATGGTCACAAAAAATATCATCTAATGAACGATAAACTAAATATTAGTGTGTGTGTGTGGGGGGGGTTCTATATATTTGAAGCTGTGTAAGTAATCCTGACTCTTTTTCTGACTAGAGAAAACACAAAAGGGTTGTGCACCCAGCTGTTATTTGTAATTGTTATTTATTTACTGATGTTATATTTTAAGTCCATCCTGAAAAAGCCCAGGTCAAATACGTAAACGGCAACTGGTTATGTACATCAGTATGTCGGATAAGATAAAGGGCTGATTAAGATTCAGAGATGCTAAAAGTCACAGCTACAACAAAAACAAAGCTCTCACCTCCTCCAACAGGTGTGGATCCAAAAAGTCTCCATCATCATTGAAGAGAGTTTCCCAGCTCTCCTCCTCACCCCCCTCTGCTGCCTCATCTTGAGGGGATGCTGCTCCCTGCTGTGAGGAAGCCTCAGCCTCTTGCTGCCCATTAACCACCGCCTCTGGTCCCTGCAGCCTCTCCTCCTTTACATTAGCGCTCTGGGTGTGTCCTTCTCCGACGGCCGCTGCATTATTGGCCTTGTCCTTCTTGTTTCTGGCGTTCTTCCGAGCCTTGTCTGTGTATCGAGGTTTGGGTCTTGGTTTGTCCTCTCCCTCGGTGGGAGCTTTATCTTTGGTGGCCTGGCGTCGCTGTTTGGGGACGTACACGGCCTGGCTGGGCCGCTTTGGCTGACAGGAAGCTGAAGATGTCGCTTGTGTTGGAGCGCAGTCTTCCTTTTGCTCTTCTTCTTTCGGCTTTGCCACCTCCATGTTTACATTAAAACATCTGGAAGAATAGAGTCTTTCTTTCACAGCAACTAGTTAGTTGTAAACGTTTTTTGATAATCTTACAATTGGAGTTTACATGTGTATAATTTACAATGTAATTCCGTCTTCGGAAGGCTTCACTCGATACATTTAGCTAAATTCGCTAAGTAAACCTCTTCCCCTGGCTGAGCAGTTTATGTATAGCGCAGCTAAAACACTCTCAAAAAATACTCAATTAAAACATAGATTTTTCATTCAAGTTATTTTAAAGTTGAGATGCATTTTAGGTTAAAGCTTACCTGTGTTTGGTTTGTTTAGCAACAGACTTTGTCGCGTTCTATTACGAAAGCGCCTTTAAAGCGCAAAGCATCACGGGTGTTGTAGTTCTCAATGTCCCCGAACCTAAACCAGCCTTACAAAGAGGAGCTACTTTTGGATACATACCGAGTTAGATGATCAGAAAAACGCGGGCTGCCTTAATAGGCCGATGTCTTTGCTATAGTTATAATAACGAATAAAATAAATGTCAGCACATCCCGCAAATGCTTTATATAAATTTCCGGTCAAACAAACGTGATTGGGTGCGCACCATTTTTTACCGGGCGAGGAAACGGTTCGCCTAGCTGGCTGGTTTGGACAAAATCTTAAACTCTGCATCCGCCGAATGCACTGTTTTATGTTATTGTTTTATTCAATCACCGCTCGTGTTAGCAAAATAACCCAAAATAGTTTTTAAGTATGTTTGTTTGTTTTTCTCTGCCAAGATAAAAATTCGTTTTAAATAATAACGAAGTTGGTCAATCTGCAGAGTATGATGAAGTACGGGCTTGATTTTCAGCCAGGATATAATCTCTGGTTATTTATGTTGTATTGTATTATATACACATAAATAACCAATAACAGTCTATGATCCACACCCATTCACTCCGCTTCAGCATTACGTATAACCGGACCGTCTCCCGTCTGACCGTAAAGGAACGCACCCAGGCTCTCAACGACCCGCCCACAAAGATACGGGACACCCATTGAACAAAATCTTCAATATTCAGAAACGTGCTCGGTGATTGGTTAGATTTCCAAGCATTACAAAATGTGTTTCATAAATGTTAAATGTAGGAGTTGTGTAAGGCGCATACTGCATAGTGCTGAATTCATTGCACACTGTGCTGTTAGCATAGAGTTTTCTGCCAGGGGATCACATCAGTGCATCTCTGTTCATTGACTGACACGGTAAGAGAGTAATAAAGAATTGTTGCTTTGCTTTCGACCCTGTCTTATGCTCTATGCTATTTATTTGACTTCTGAAGGTATTTTATAAAGTGGTGTCAGAGTGAAGGGGCTTGAACAGATATGCACAACACACTTTATGGGTTTATTATGTGTATAATTAATGGGTACGGTCTGCATATGGAATCATGTTATTTTAATTTCGTATCTCTAGATCAAATACTTTTTCAATAATAAATTGGTAACTGCTGTTTGATATAATGATATATTGCATATTATGTATTAATTCATTAAAAATAAATATTTCATTACACAATTACCTAAATATTCTCACAGGGTAATGTAAACATATTGATTTGATTTTAATTTTATTGTATTGCATAAAATCCCAAATAAAATACATGAATGTTTGTAATGTGACAAAAATATGCAAAGCCTCAAGGGGTATCAATACTTTTACATAGCACTCTATAATATAACTTACTTTATTTTATTTATCTCAACAATAAAGCAATAATCATTATTAACTAAGCTGCATTAACTAGCTTTGCTTCTTCTTTCCAACATGTTCTAGTCATGTTTGGTTCCGGACTGCTGCTCCTCCTGGTCACACTGTGGCATTGGTCAAATGGCCAGAACTCTGAGCCTATGCTCCAGGTCATAACACAGACCATGCTGCCACCTGACAGCGTGCACAATCCTACACAGCTCAACTATGGCATGGCTGTGACCGATGTGGACGGTGATGGTGACCTAGAAGTGGTGGTCGCAGGGTGTGTGTCGTAATATTTGTAATAATATGTGTGTTGATGGGAGGGTGACGTGTGTGAGTAAAACAAACACCTGATATGTTCTCTCTCAGATACAATGGTCCGAATCTGGTGCTGAAGTATGACCGCACCAAAAAAAAGCTGGTAAACATCGCTATCGACAACAGAGATTCCCCATACTATGCACTGAGGGACAGAGCAGGAAATGCTATCGGAGTGACTGCCTGTGACGTTGACGGAGATGGACGTGAAGAGATCTATTTCCTCAATACAAACAACGCCTACTCTGGTAAACATGACTTCCCCGACATACCGCATGACTCAGCGTTGCAAATTTGCTGCAAATATATTTATTCAGTGACTGTTTGTGCAGGAAGGGCAACATATTCAGACAAGCTTTTCAAGTTTCGCAATGGTCGCTATGAAGATCTGCTCAGCGACGAGCTCAACATCCGCCGTGGTGTCGCCAACCAAATGGCTGGACGTTCAGTTGCATGTGTCGACAGAAAGGTCTTTGCTCAAGGCTTACGGTTTCATCAGTTGTTTTCTAAGAATGTTCTACTCAACCTGGCTGTGTTTTCCAGGGAACAGGTCGGTACTCCATCTATGTGGCGAATTACGCCCAAGGCCGGGTTGGTCCCCACGCCCTCTTAGAAATGGACGAGACCGCTAGTGACCTGTCCAAGGGACTCATTGCGCTCTCTGACGTCGCTGCTGAGGCTGGGGTCAACAAGCTCACAGGTCAGAGATTATGCTGCAGAGCCGAAGTATGCCACTCGTAAAGTTATCCTAACCTTCACGGTCTGCTCACTCTTCAGGTGGTCGCGGTGTGGTTGTTGGACCAATCCTGAACCAGATGAGGTCTGACGTGTTCTGCGACAATGAGAACGGTGCCAACTTCCTTTTCAAGAACAATGGAGATGGGACTTTTGTGAACATGGCCCAACAGGCGGGTAAGAAGGAACTTGAAAGAGAAGGAAATGAAATTTTATCTGATTGGTATAAAACATTTACTACATTTTATGCTTTTCAGCTTTCATCACCTTATACGTTATTATATTTTATGATTTATTATACATAGATCTTCATTTTTTATATAACAATTTTGCTGTTTTCTTGAGTAAAGGTGTAGAGGACAAGTTCCAGCATGGCAGGGGAGTAGCTCTGGCTGACTTCAATGGTGACGGAAAGACAGACATTGTCTACGGCAACTGGAATGGCCCACACAGACTCTACCTTCAAACCAGTGACTCCAAATTTCGTGTAAGGAAAAAAGGGACAATATTTGGGAAAATCATTAAGATGATAGCTTAAGTAAAGTTTTTGAGATTTTATTTTTTGAGGACAGGATATTGCCAGTGGAGGGTTTGCTTCACCATCCCCTATCCGCACCGTCATCGCTGCAGACTTTGACAATGACAAGGAGCTGGAGGTGTTCTTTAACAATATTGCCTACAGAGGAAATGCACCAAACAGACTTTTCAGGTTACATTTCAAAATTTACAGAAATGCAATCCACATTCGTACATATTTATTAATTCAGAGAAAAGCTGGATTTTTCTTTAATTCAATATTTCTAGCTGTTTGTGCTTGTCTGCAGGGTGTCAAGAAGAGCTAACACAGACCCCTTGATCGAGGAGCTCAATGTAGGAGATGCTGCAGAGCCACAGGGGCGAGGAACAGGTCGGTTTGTCCTCTGATTTTAGATTTGACGTCACTCTACTTTTCTTTCTGTTCTATGCGTGCAGACTACTCCTACACGTCACAGTTGGTCAGTGCAGTAAAAAAAAGAGTATGTGTGTGTGTGTGTTTCGGACAGGTGGAACAGTGACCGACCTTGACGGGGATGGACAGCTTGATCTGCTGCTGGCTCATGGCGAGAGCGCCCAGCAGCCAATCTCAGTCTTTAAAGTCACACAGGTGTGTGTCTGTGCACGTTTGCTCCTTCTGACTTGAACCCGATGACTGTCAAGCTAATAATCCATCATCCTTGTCGTCAGGGTTCATCCAATAATTGGCTGCGGGTCATTCCTCGTACCCAGTTTGGGGCTTTTGCTCGCGGTGCCAAGGTAACGGTCTTCACCGCTCAGAGTGGATCTCTCACACGGGTCATCGACGGAGGCTCGGGTTACTTGTGTGAGATGGAGCCTGTCGCCCACTTCGGATTAGGTACAATACTTAACATGGTACTAAAAATGTTGATTGGACAAAACTCAAATACACACCTGTGTCACAATTCCGGTTAACCTAAGGCTGTAAGGTCAACGTTGGTTTTATTAGCATAGGTGGATCCTAATAAATTAGAACATATACTACATAAATTCATTATACACAGTGTAAATATATTTAGTTTTGATGATTTCAGCTTACACATAATAATAACCAAAAATCCAGCTTCTCATGAAATAAGATCACTATAAAAGGATTTTAAATAAACAAAAAGGAGGGCTACTGTAAAGCATCTTCATATACTATATAAGGTGTGCACTCATTGCTTGGTGGAAGATCCTTTTGCCTGAATTACTGCAGCAATGCTGCTTGACATGGAAGCAATCAGCCTGTGGTTCTGCTGAGGTGTAATAGAAGCCCAGGTTGCTTTGATAGTGGCCTTCAGGTCATCTGCATTGTTGGGTCTGGTGTCTCTCATCTCACTCTTGACAATACGTTCAGGTCAGACCAGTTCATTGGCCAATCAAGCACATTAACACCATGGTGATTGAACCAGCTATTGATACCTTTAGCACTGCTGTTCTACCATAGCACTCCTGTCATACACACAAGGCTCAACCAAATTGCTTAAACTTGCCTAATATTAAAAGGAAAAAAAAGAAAAATATTTTCTACTTTTGAATTAATGACATCTAGTGGCTAATTCAGATTGCAAGAAACAAAACTGAATCGTTTGGGACACAGTTATATAAAACCGGGCTTTTTGTGCAGCCGAATGTAGGTATCTTGGCATGAAGATTGGAATCGGGCTAGCATTACTGTTTTTTAACTCTATGGTTCTTTGTTATTCAATTTCTGGTTAAGTGACACGCAACCTTTTTTTTTAACACCTGTAACTTCCAGGAACAGACGAGGTGAAAGTTCTGGAGGTCTCCTGGCCAGATGGCACCACCATGACTCGAGTTCTTGAGGCTGGGGAAAGAAACTCAGTAATGGAAGTAGCCTACCCCAAAGAAGGAGAAGTGTCTGTGCTTGCCAGTGACACGCAGGTACACAGCACCGATTCACGGCATGACTTGTGAACATGTGTAGTATTTCTGTAAGTAAATTGAAGAATTTAACCAACATATCTCAGACTTTACCTCTTTCTTTTTTTACATTCTAATTTTACTTCATACATAAAAGAGAATGAGAAACCTTCTTTCTTTTAAAGAACTGGAAATAAAAGTTTGTTTTCGTCCTGTCTTTTTCAGTGTGGAAATGGGTTTACTGTCACGAATGGGCGTTGTGAGGGTAAGCCAAAAAAACAAAAATCTTCTTCAGATCTAATGTTACTTGTTTTATTTTCAGTTTTCATTATACTTTTTTTTGGTTTCTTTCACCAGGTAATTGAGGAAAATCGCATGAGAAACCATAAAAATGTCTGTGTTGTACTACAAAGGTTATGGCTTTGAAATCTTTCTCCTTGATCTGTGCTTTTTAAAAGGCCATCTTGCTTTCTTACTCTAAGAGTAGTTTTATTGTTTTTATCTTTATCATTATTTTCACTAACTTTTTATTTTTACTGCATTAAAAAGTCTGTTTAATAAAATGCTTTGTTTCACTATGTTGAATGAGATTATTATTTAATGGAAACACAATGTGTCTGTCTTTTTTGCTTAAGCCTTGAAAAGCTATTTAAACCCCTCAAACTTTGTCCCACTTTATCCCAGTACCACCACAAACTTCAAAATATTTGATTAGGATTTTATGTTATACATCAACATAAAGAATAACTTAATGGTTAAGTGCAAGGAAAATAATAAATCTTAGCTACATTTTTTAACACATAATAATCTGGAAAGTGTTGCAGGGTTTTTGTGTTCAGACCCCTGGATCAATGTTTTTGCAAAACTACCTTTTGCTGCAATTAAAGTTGCATGTGTTCTGTGGCCAGGGGTCGCGTTAACCGAATATTTTCTGTATGTGACCATTTAAAAAAAATCTGAAGGTCGTCTGTCATTTTGACAGATTAGTATTCACTGAGTGATTGTTGAGGGATTGCTGTGGTTGGAAGTTAGCATCAACGGGACGCAACCTCAAGTCAATGACTCGATGCAATCTGCTAGGATTCCTTAAATAGAAAACTAACTAAAACTTTAAACTAATTGGAATGTTTGTATGATTGTATTGAAATGACTTTTCTTGTAAAGTGCCTTGAGATTATATCTGTTGTGAATCGGCGCTATATAAATAAAATGAATTGAATTGACCCCTGACCACTTGGTGCAGACTCACAGACATTTTCAACTTTACGCACGGAGTAAAGGTAACTAAATGTCTAAGCGTGACCTATGTCTGTGGTATACTGTTTTTGGATGGAAAGGTTCTTTAGGTCTTGCCACAGTTATTCAATTGGATTTAAATATAGCTAAATCTTGAATGTGCTCAGATTCAAACCTGTCCATAGAAGTAAGTTTATAATTGTTGTCCTGCTAGAAGATGAACGTCTGACTTAGTTTCAATTTTCTTACAGCCTCTAATCAGTTTTCATCCAAGATTGGCTTCATCAACTCTTATTAGCTTCTGCTGGAGAAAAGCATCCCCACAGCATAATGCTCCCAACACCAAGTTTCACTGCTAAGATGGTGAATTGAGCATTATGTGTAACTAGTTTTTGTTTTGTATTTTACATGTGGAAATAAAAGCTAAATTTTAGTATCCTTTGACCAGAGCACTTTCTTCCACACGTTCATTGTTCATGTCCTCTACATGACTTGTGGTGAAATGTTAGATTTGCACGACTAAGAACTGTCCTGTCAACATGATTTTCCCACCTGAGCTGTGGATCTCTGGACTGCCTCTAAGGGCTTTGTGGTTGTTTCTCTAATAAATACTCTCCTTGACCAGGTTGTCAGTTTAGGTGAGCCATGTCTTGGCGGGTTTGCGCGATAGTCATACCCTTTTTGCTTGCAGATGATTGCATAAACTGTGCTCTATGAAATATTTAAAGGCTCAAATGTAGTACTTTTCCTGGGTCTTTGTGATGCTGTTTGTTCACTATTAGACATTTGAGGCCTTCACATAGCAGCTGGTTTTATACTGATATTAAATTACACCCTTGTGGGCTCTCTGTGCTAAATTGGTAACTTCTGAAAGAAATTGGTTGCACTGGACTTTGTGCAGGGGTGTCTGAGTAAAGGCAGCTAAGGACAAAGGCATCCCACACTTTACAGCTTTCTATTTGCAATATATATGGAATACCAGCTATCATTTTCTTTCCTCTTTGTGGTTTTGCTTTACTTTGTATCGGTTACTCACATAAAATCTCAATTAAATATGCAGAGGCAAGTTGTAACTTAGCTTTATGTAAAAAAAATACCTGTGGCTTTCAGCATACTTTGGTAGCAGTAGTAAATAAATGCTTTAACATTTAGCATGTTAGGACTTACAGAGTTAGCTGCAAGAGGAAAAAATAAGCACAGTATGAAGTGGTTGATGGTTTTTTTCCTTTATTCCAGTGTGATAATCTTTTAGGCCTCTGTCTTCACTCTTTATTGATGACCTGTGGATAACAGTTGTGTTATAATCTGCAGTCAGTGTGTCACCCTTTCATTGTTTATGTTGTTTTTCTCTGTTGTCTCTCTCCATCCATGCAGCATTAGCACCATTTCACTATGGTCTCCGTTCTTCAGTCGCCTCCTTTGAAGCGTCCTGTTGTGACACATTTGCACTCTCGTGTGTCATTATGCTGTTTGCACTGGCAGATCTGAGGTGAGAGTTGCCTAAAGAGAACTGACAACATAGTTTTCATCAAGTTCCACACGCTTGGACCAAAGAACATCTGAAAAGACTGAATGAATGATGTCCAAGACATCCTTCTGGTTTTTGCTGAGCTGGTTGTTTACAGAAACTGGGATCTGTCCTATCGTAAAGATCTGGTGGTGTGTGACAAGTCAGGGAAGACATAAATGCACACAATAAACTTTGCATCAACAATTTGCCACAAGTTTCAGGTACCAAGCATGCAATAAGTGTAAATCAATATTTCAAGATGCCAATTAGGCTCACTATAGCAAAATGACTTACTGACAAAGTAATAATACTTTAGTTGATTCAGTTCTTTAAGCTATTTCATTATGAAAGTGTTTGTTTGCCTGCTTGACACAAGACAGCTTAAATTAACAAAAAAATTTAGTAAATAATGGGTAATAATGCATTTCTTATGCCTCCTAAGATGTGACTGTAAGGTGAAATTAGAAAAAGATGTTTTTGCTAATACCAATGGACACCAGGCCTTTAAATAAAAAAAGAAGAAAACACTGCTGGATGTGCTGTTTTGCTAAAACATGCTACAAAAGAGGCCATATTGTGCTCAGATCTACTTTGAATTAGAAAATGTATTTGTATGGCTGATTATATGTCCTTATAGTAGATTAGTAACAGGGACATCATAGGCTTCGATCTCATGTGGTAAGGTCAGGATAAGAACTTTTTCTTCAGCAAGAAATCCTAAAATGCGCATCTAACCAAATTTTAAAAGTTTACATTATTACCAAGTATATACCCAAACCTAGACAAATACATTTAAACTTTTATATAAACCAATTGTTTTAAGTCTGGAAAAAAAAGCATTTTCAAAGCATTGTTATTTAAAATGGTTCGGCGAAAGTGCAACATTAGTTCAATATTTCCTAAGTTTAAAAAGTTGCAGCATAAAGAATAAAAGGTTTTCTCCAAGACTGCAACAACTGATGAGTAGAGAATAAAAGTCAATATAGACCTGAGTGACTCTCCTATGCATGATTTAATCATATCATTTCTTGAGGGAGATCTTTTTTGAGCCAATCATCTTAATGGCATGACTGATTACCTGTTTTAGTTGGCTCAGATGTTTAATGGAAAGATTACATGATGGTATATTAAGAGTTATATTATAAATCAATATTATATTATTATATAATGTTATATTAAAAGAGAAAAGTGAGAAGTCTCAGTATGTGACTAAATATACATAATTTCTTAACAAATATAACAGGAATGCAAACATGTACACCATATTTTTTTTATAAAAAGTGGTTTAATTAATTAAATGTAAATATGCTCAACATTAGAGGATTTTTTTCTCATATTTTTATGTAAATATCGATAGATTTCTTTGTAACTGTTTTGTTTCATGCAAATATGTGACACGTGAATACTTTTTCCTAGTATTTTTTATTTTTATTCGAACGTGCACATTAGTGGATTTTTATTTAATTATTGTTTATTAAGTTGTTTTCTCACAGGGAAAACTGTGAAAGGATCATTTCCTTTCCTTTATTTTAGCTGAGACTGTACTTTATGCAGCAACTCAAGAAGTTGCTGAGTTGCCACAGGAGCTGATGGTCATTTTCCACACTTTTCTGTCCTCTGCACATCCATCACTGTGTGGTTTGGCTCATCCACAGAACAAGACAGATCCAAACTAATGAACAATTAGATCTGCAAAAAGGATCCTCAGGACTGGCCTTTTCTCCTTCCAGGACTTGTACAGGTCCAGGGTCAGGAAAAGGGCAGCTAACATCTTTGCAGACCCCACACATCCTAGACACAAACTGTTTGGACTTTTACCTTCAGGCCAGTGCTACAGAGCACTATTTGCAAAAACCAGCCACCACTAAAAGTTTATTTCCCCAAGATGTCTCTCTCATGAACATAATGCCCACAAGCTACTGTTTTTCCCCTTCATATAAAAATAATACAATAAAAAAATTGGCTCTGCATACACATACACACTGCTCCATTTTTCTTGTATTTTATTTCCTGTATTATATTTCTATTTAATGCCTGTACGCTGTGAGCGCTGGAAATTAAATTTCTTGTTTGCGCACAATGTCTTGGCCAATACCGCTGATGCTGATTCATATTTTAAACATACATGTCCTCTTAGATGGTTAATATTATTGGTGTCATGTCCTTTCTTGTTAACTGTAAACATCTTTACAGCCTTTTTTCACTTTTTAAAGCAGTGTCACTCTCTATAAACATAACTAGAGGAATAAAATGGATGTAATAGCACTAAATAATGTCTTTAAGCCACCAGCTACCAAAGAGCAAGATCATTGCTATTCAATAAAAACCTGGCAAAACTAATATTAAGCACTCCAAATGATAATGGTTGTCATTTAGTCTTGATTATATGTTCTACCACAAGAAAATCTTTCTGAGTTTTATCAACAACCTACTTGGATTCAGTCTTGTCTTCTATTTGATCCGACAAATAAAACACATTTTAAAATAGACGAATAGCACGGTTATGAACAAGAGTTGTGATGAAACCGTTTATTTGACACCCATTTGGATTGACCTTGATTGCCACATGTATTAAACAAGCAGTATGAAAACTTATTTCTCAAAATATCATGAAAATAAAGTGACATTCACATTTATGAGCCTTTTTTTGGCAGTTACTATTCTTTGGACGTTTAAATCAAGGAAGGGCGAGTGTATTTTTTAAAATGACAAAGTAAGATTTAGGAAGACGTTTTGACCTCTTCTTTCTCTCCTTACATCCGGACCTAACTCATAGTAAGTCCTTGCATAATCTAGATTTAGGATGAGTCTGCCTCTCCTACTTAAACAAAAAAGGTTAGTTCTCAGATTTTTGCAGACGTTGGCATGCCTAGCAAAGAAAATGCAGGATTAAGAGTGAAAAAAACAGAAGATCTGCTACATTATATATTTGAATGGGTTGACATTCATCTGCTTCCAGGCATTTTGGAAAACATCAGAGGTAAAACAGGAAGAAATACTCAACCTAAAACTGAGCTTTTGGCAAGTGAACTTTAACGTGGCGTCACAGAATACAACTATCTCTGGAGTCAGTTTAATCAACGAAAACATGATGTTAAAAAACTCTACCTAATGTGCAGAGTTGATTTGAATAAGTTCAGTAAAGCCTCCTAATTGGTGAGGGATCTGGACTTTGTCGCGTAGCTACTGGATGTTAGTTGAGGTATAAGGTTTGGTGAAGCTTATGGTTTAACTTGGCTTGGCACCTCTTTCTTTTTGTTTTGTTTTTTCCTTGAAGAGGGCAGAAAGGAAAGGAATGGTGAAGTCAGAATGATAAATGGGAGCTGTAAATATAGATAAGTCCCATTTCTATATTGTAAAAGACAGTTCTTTAAGAAATTGAAGTTAAAAATGAGTCCAAATGGGAAAATGTGGTCAAATTTGATCTAATGTTAAAGGTACATTGTTGTCTCTGAAGACCGATTGGACTTTTACCCTAAGTTGGTTCCACTGGTAAACCAGATCTGGTTCTTACACTAGAAAGGCCCTTTATTTAACTGGGCTATTAAAGCAGTTAAGAACAACTTTGGTTTTCCTTAGACAGTGAACCACCTTGGCGCCATGTCAACTGGTGCAAAACAGCAGATGTACCTTGTTGGAACAATTCCTTTACCTTAAATCTTAATGTGTTATATCGAGTTGGTGAATCCTGCCTGAACTGCATCATTACGTGTATATCTTTGAGACAAACTGCTAAAGTGCCTGTTTTGTCTACCATGGAACACATTTGTGGTGACAGGTCATTGACACACAAACATTTTAATGGAGGCTGGTGGGTGCTCGGTGTGAATGTGTGGGATGTGAAGGCCGTTGGAACGTGAGAGTTATTATTGTCCGAAGTGTTCTTGCAGGGCGGGCTCTGCACTCAGTCATCGAGCGGTGCTGCCAGACACCGAACTGCTGCCGGAGCTGGAGCCACTGGAACCTCTGTCTTCATAGATGGATATCTCAATCTGCATAATGTAGTTAGGGACCAAAACTGTGGCATAGCTTCGAATCTAAATGCTTTCTGTGAAAGTTGACCCCTTAACAGAACTATTACTGCCACTAGGAAGGTCATCAATGGTAAAACAAAAACTCTTGTAGACACGCATTTCTTTCATTTTCATGCATTTAGATTTCTTTAAAGCCTTTCATACAGTCTCTCACTGGATTTTAATTGAAGATCTTACATTATTTTTTATAAACAAACAGTTGAATATTACTTAATAAACTCATCACAGGTAAAACCCAGTTGACTCATATAGATTATTCAGTATTTCTCAGTGTATTTCTCTTTAACTGATGGTGAAACATTAAGGCTCACAAAATCAACAGATTTTAAGAGAGATTAAAACGAGAAAACTGTAATTTTGGTAAACTGTTTGCCAGTGTTTCTAAGTATGTTTTCTTTAGTCGTTTGCAACCGTGATATATGCTCTCAATTAGGCAAACCTGATTAAATAAAGCAAAATAATAAACGAACAAGCAAGGATACAACTCGCATTCCTCTTTCGATGGGATCAGTGATGAGGAGACCTCTGGGAGCGTAGATCTTCTCATTCTGCTCTTGAATGTACTTCGCTATCTTCTTCAACACCTGAAAAATAGATTAGACAGTAAAAGGTAAGATACTATGTGGAGTTTATGTGAGATAAATAGGAACCTTTAAAATGCATTAATCTGAAGGCGGGCAGTCAGACCTTCTCGTAGCGAGTCTCCATGCAGAGGAAGATGAGATAAGCCGTGGCACATGCCAGACAACCCTCCAGGTAAGACTGCCCTCCAATCTTTTCTGCTTCTGCATAAAAGTTGTTCAGCGTCTTCACAGTGTCCTCAAACAGAGTCCGTTCAATCTGGACACACATTATGACCCGCAGTCATTTAAAGAAAGCGCTTTCAGTTCCAAGTATCCAGAGGCAGAGGTGACACAAGCGTGTGCATAGCGTGTGCATAGCATAGCACAGGATTATGTAAAGTTAGTGTTGGGTTTAGCTATATTCAAATCCAATTGAATAACTGTGGCAAGACCTAAAGAACCTTTCCATCCAAAAACAGTATACCACAGACATAGGTCACGCTTAGACATTTAGTTACCTGTACTCCGTGCGAAAAGTTGAAAATGTCTGTGAGTCTGCACCAAGTGGTCAGGGTTCAATCCAATTCAATTCAGTTCATTTATATAGCGCCGATTCACAACAGATGTCATCTCAAGGCACTTAACAAGAAGTCATTTCAATACATTTATACAAACATTCCAATCAGTTAAAGAGTTTCCTATTTAAGGAATCCCAGCAGATTGCATCAGTCATTGGCATTCAATTCAAAGTTTACACCCGTGACACACATCCAGCATTCATGACATGTTAGAGCTTCAGAGCTCAACAGTAGAATTTTTTGACACTCCCAGAAAATTTCCTATGGGTTCATCTATTCTCTTTGGTGGCAACAAACTCTCCAGGTGGGCTTGACGTAAAACAAAGGATGTATGTGCAAAAAGGTACCTTATGTCCACAAATAAGCACAGTGAGGACCTGTGATTGGGTCTTTTTCCCTTCCAAATGTCCTGTTACCCATGTTATATTTCATGAAATTAACTTCAAAATACCAGATTTTACATAAAATCTGGTAGACTATATTGGTAAACTGAAAATCTGGAGAGGAAGCAGGAAAATAGTCCAAACATGTGGCCAAATCAGAGGAAATATGATTCACCAGACACAAAATCAGCTTTCTTCCAAGGCCATCTTACAAACCAGAGCTAAAGAGTATACCTGTAGGGTGAAATGTAAAGAGTAAAGCAGAACTCTGGAAGATCTAAAGATATTGTACAAAGCGGAATGATAAAAGATCGCTCTCTCTATATATATGCTCCACCGTTGCGCATGTTATAAGAAAAGGCTGAGTGTTATCCTGTAACGGCAGAAGCGCTACCTGTATGTATGCCATGGGGGATTTTGTTAAAAACAATTATTTATACATTATTACTTATACAATTTAGTTTGATATTTCAACAACAAAAAATCATTTACACACATTTTTACCAGGGTTGCCCACAAATCTCTCCTCCCATGTACACGGATCCTTCCAAAATAATGACATTAAGCAGAAAATCCTCTCCTTACCCTGCTCTCCAGCTCAGATGGGAACTTCGTCTGAAACTTGCATGTGGTCCCTTCACTGTAGTCCCTCTGGATAAACACCTTGTTGGCAAGAGATGCGCTGTGCCTCAACTCCTGCAGGTTGTGGAACTGAGTGGGAAAGAAAATAAAACAGCACCGGTAAAGCACTGTGTATCTATAATGGGTGTCTAAGGAGATGGGCTGCCTTTCTGTGCAGCCCATCAAGCTTCTGTTCACTCCTGTGTGTGCAAACAGAAGCTGTGGATGATCGCAGACAGGATGTGATCGATCAATCTGTGGCTGAGCGACAGCAATCATTTCTGCCTGGTGAGCTGTTTGGAGGAGAGCCCAGCTCTGGACATACTATCTTATCCATACACCCACGGTCGGCTCATTTGCCATCGTTCTCTCTGGGCTGGGATGAGGTGCAACATTTCACTACATCTCACAACAGATCGAAACAAGATGAGGCAGACTGACAAAAAAAAAGGCCAGCAACAAACAGCCTGAGTAACAGAGGCAGCTTTTGATGAAGGTCTGCGCGGCGTGGCTGCTGTCCGTGGTGCTGAACGCTTTCCCTGAGTCTTTCAGAGCGGTCACACAGTAGCCTGTCACCGGATTAAAGGGAACAACAGAGGAAAACAGAGCTGCTTTCACCAAAACAGCTTAACGTCGCGGGGGTGGGTGGCTGGGCTCACACCGTGACTTTCCTATAGAATTTACCGACCCACGTCACGCAAACGAAGCTCTAATCCTCACCGTGTATGCTAATTGTACCACACCACTGTCATTCTGCTTGAGAAGGGAGTAAAAACGCAGAATCCGTAGCACTATGTATGATAACGCAGGACACGGTCCAGTCCAGAATGAGGCGAGGCGCAGTTTGACCGTGTGCAGACAGACCTGATACCCTCACTGACCGCGTGAACTGCTTAAGTGTGTAAGTGTGTGTGTGTGTGTGTGGGGGGGGTTGTATGTATTTTTTAGTTTATATATAAGTGATAAAATGCATTCTCGTTTCTGTGCAAAGAAGAAAACTGACAGTGTTGTCCGTCTTACCTCTGTCGCCATGTTGCCATCCGTGGACGTGGAGAAGATCCCTTCATGCGCTGAAATCGCTTTAGTGGGACGCAGCGGATCGGTGGGCGGGGCTTGGTCAACGGGCGTGGCTAACTCTAATGGGGCGGGGGCGGTCTGACCAACATTTGAAAGGGTTGTGGAAGAGCTCTGCAAAGTATTTCTACTCATTTTTCATTTCAAGATTAAAATTTCCTGATTTTTTTTGGTCAACATTTGGGCTGCTGATGCACTAACTTGGATCTTCCTGGCAGATTCCAATTCTGAAGAATATTCCTATTAGTTTGGCATCCACCAGAAAAGAAAGGGATTCAATAATCCTTATTCTTGTCTGTTACCAATATCATACCTAGACATTTTTATTTCACTCAAAAAATGTGTGGAACACTATATGCTGTTGAATGATGACAGATAAAAAATGGTGGGAGTGCTCAGGTTTGATGCAAAGTGAAAAATAGGACTTTTCAGTCTTTCAACCAAAGTACTGTATTAAGAGTATCAGTACTAAAACCAAAGACTGTAAATATGCTAATATATAGAAGAAAAAATCCAATTAACTCTTCTTTGCCGTATTCCTTAAGAGATTCTGGTATAAAAATCCCATTGCTGTCTTTATATTTTTCATCACCTATAGCCTCTACAGGGGCTTGCATACACATTTAGTTTCCAGGATAGTTATGCCAAACAGGTAAAACTCAAGTCTTGATGTAGTAGATCAGTGTGTGAATGTGTGTGTGAATGGGTGAATGACTGAATGCAGTGTAAATCGCTTTGTGGTCCTCTGACTGAAAAAGTGCTATAAAAATGTAGGCTATTTACCATTTGATGAAGAAACACATGAATTACTGTAACTGTAACCACATTCATGGTGGATGTAAACTTTGAACCAACTGGTTTTAGGAAATGTAGACGGAAATAAAGTCTGGAACTGTACATTTTTTCCTCATTCTGGTTTTCTCTTTCCATACTCATCCAGACCTGGTAATATTGAAATCAAAATCGATACTTCTCAAGACATTTGCCTAAGAACCTTTAATGGAAAATCACGTGCTTATAGTGATGATGAGTATTAAACACTCAGAGGCTGCCAAGGTTTTGGTGATTCTCACCAAAAACCACCAAACAATTACTAAAAGAAATATCAGTTGTTTTTCCATTCTTTAATACTGCTTTGTCATGAGAAAATAAATTTATCAAAACAAGCGCAAGCCAAAAAATGGGCTCGATAATGCCTGTTATTAAAATATTTCAAACTTTTCCTCTCAAATTACTTGATTTTCTTTTACATTTTCTATATTTGTGCACATTCCAAGGAAATAGCAGTTTTAGGGCTTTGCTTGTCAAAGCAAAAAGGATGTAAATGGCACCTTTTTTATGTGTGATGGGTATAATGCTAAAATCCAGGTGGGGTATGGCAAATGAAAGATGGTCCTTTAAATATAAGTCAATTCTTAAATTACTCTGCATTGTTTGATTTTTGCCCTTTAGAAAACTGAAAATAAGAAAAAAGTCTGCAAAATAAATTACTGACAACTGCATGGGGACCCGGCAAAAGGACCACAGTTAAATTTAAAAGATATCAACAGATAAATGAACAATTATATTTATAAGCAATTGAATACACCTGTAAATACATGTTACAATTTTTTTTGTGTGTAAATCGTAGAAAAATATCCCTGTGATTGACTGGTGACCTGTCCAGGGTGTACTCTGCCTCTCGCCCTGTGACTGCTGGAGATAGGCACCAGAGCCCCCCCCCCCCCGCAACCCTGTATACAATGGACGTGAACAAATAATGGAGGGATGGATATTAGAAAAATATAGCATTAAAAATATAGTATCAAGAAAAATGTTAATTATTTCACTTTTTAAATATTTCCTCATCCCACTTTACACCTGTCAGGAAATAATTTTATCTGTCAGATTTTCCCTTTAGAGTGAGTGGGTAGAGCTACAGGTGACTGGTCTAAAGTGTACTCACTGTGGAGGTTACCCAATCACAAGCAGCAGTGACAGTTTCAATTATTCCATTGCATATTATATCTATTGCATACATGTGGGCATCTGTTTGGTCAGTTAGAGTATTATTTAAAATTTGATACGTTGAATAAATTATAATTCATTCAGGTCTTAATTAAATGAAGTTGATCAACAATGCTGGGGAGATGTGTTCCACTGCAAGTCAGTGAGGTCCAAACCCATCTTTGGTACATAATCTGTTTGTCAAAGGATTTTTTTTAAATTAATACATTTCTTTATTCTCTGAGGTTTGCTTTAGGTTATCTATTCATGCATCTCATGAAATTCTGAAAGTGCCATATTTTGGCAGAGGGAAAACAAAGAACAGATAAGTTGTCGGTTTTACGAGCTAGATGTAATCCTCCTTAGTTGGAGACTGCTTGATCTTAATTGTAACATCATGCTTTCACCTGAACAAGAGAACCATGATCCATCCATGATCATCTTTTGTCTTCTGCTTAGCCAAGATCAGGTCACAGGGGTTACCAGGTCTAGGGAAGCCCAGAGATCTCCCTCCACAAGGCCTTCCCAGGCCATATGGTTCCATACATTCCTGACCAAAATCTTAAAACCAGGAAGAAATTCAAAACAAAAATTAACTTCAAAAGCCACATCTCCTCCCACACCACAAACTCGTCCGTTTGAATTCAGCAAAGACCGAAACATGGGAAACTAAAATGTGGAAAAAGGTTTTATGCACTAATGAGAACGTTTTAATCTGGACAGTCCTGATAGCTGGAGATAAGGAGATTCTTCTGGAGAGGTTTTCCAAGCAGCACAGTGGAGTCGACTCCATCATAAGCATCTCTCTAGACGGAGGCCCCTCGTCTGTGTGGTGATGACTGGCACTTGGGGAGAGCACTAGTTCACAATAAAGCAGAATAACAGCATGCTCCCCTGACCTAAATTCCACTGATATCTGGGGAGGGATGGCAAAAAAAAGGTTAAAAAAGCAGGGGTCAGCTCCACTAGACATTCCCACTAGAAAAAATGGCTTCAAGCATGTCTAAGTTCAACGAGTGCAGTGGGGCAACTCATTATGGAGTCCTTTAGACACTTATTGTTCCGTTTTTAGTTTTCAGCTTCTGATTGGCTGATGAACATTTTCAACAAATTGCCCATTCTTTTTGCTTCAGTCCGCTCCTGTTTATTTTTGCACTTTGAAGCTAAACTTTAAATCCGGTTACAATATAGCACTGTAAAATGTGATTTCTTGTTACTTATTCCCCTTTTACAATTTTAATCTGGAGTGTTTATATCCCCCAACCTGTGCTGGCTCTTTTCCTGCCGTTTCCTCCTAGGGGGACACAGACAGACGATGAAAGCAACCAGGAGGCACCCTGAACAGCAAAACGGTTTATTGAAGCATGAATATTTAATGTCTCATAAGCATTTACATCACTGCTTGGAGCTAACATTATAGCTCTGTTAAACACAATTGCCTTAAAAGATTGAACCCAAACCTTTTTACAGATATGTAAAAACAATCAAAACTTCCAAAATTATGCCATCTAGCTTTGTAAAAAAAGAAACCACCTGCTTCTGTAAACACACACATGCATGGCTACTACCCGGTACAGGATAGTAAGTTGCAACAACAATGGCATGGTACATGACAGACGAAGATTATGACCTCTCTGATTCCCAAATTCCGAGACCCTACTTGTTCGAACCAGAGTTTTGATGGCTTTAGGGACCGCTGCGTCATGTCGTTTCGCTTTGCAGCTGCGGCTTACAGTGGTGCTTTGTCGTAATGTAGTCCCAAGTCTAAATCGGCTCCTGTAATTCCTTGGTGCTACTTCTTACTTTTCATTTGCAGTTGATATGATTATTGAGTTCACCAGTAAAACTTACAATCATTATTGATTAATTTGAATCACTTTTGTACACAAAATACTATTGGGTACCATTCAATTACATTGCTTTATGCTAAGCTAAAGCAAACGGACTGCTGCCAGATCGGGAGAATTACGGGGCTGGTTATACAATGCTTTTTTCTCACTTATCTAACTCTGGGGAATATGGCAAAAGACAAATTTTGGCTTAGAGGTGGAATATCCCTTCAAATATATTAGATGTAGAACAAACAGAACATATTACAGTAACATACAGGATTACCATAAAAGCAAAGCGAACAGTTACAATCATCTGTGTCTGATTAAAAATTAACTCTCACCGCGACACCACCTTCTGAGTTTTCGACACCTCAAAATCAGTTCTTCAAGTCAAGTCCTGCTTGCCAGAGAGAGAGAGTGAGACTGTGGTAAATGTTTCAGGCTGCTTCTCGGCTGATTCTGGGACTTTCATCCAGTTGGGCCAACATCCATCCAGTTTGAAGAGAAGCTTCAGAAGTCTGCAGATTTCCAGGCTCCCACGGTGTGTTGATAAGCATATTTACCCACATAGAAGAACATTAAAACCAGCAGGAGGCAACAAGTAGAGCATTATATCATTTTGAAAAAAGCCTCTGTTCTGCTTATGGTTGTGCTTTTTTTACTTCAAATTATGCTCTTTTTTCTCTAATTGTGACCTTTGAGCTCCTTAAAATGGTGCCGACACAGCTGGAGGGAAAGCAAACCTCAGGTTGCTGGCAGTACTCCAGCGGTAGGACCAGTTCTGAAACACAACTAGGTATTTTGTCTAAACCTTTATGAATAAATTATCTCAGGGAGCTCAAATTGGAATAAAAATAAGAATCAACCTATGTAAAATGATCAAGAATGTGCAATCTTCACATTAGCCAGCTAAAGCTAAACACAGAACTTCCACACCAACTCCAGTTTAGTCCACTTTGAAATTCATCCAAAAGCAAAGTGTCCAGAGCACCTCTCATTTTGTTCCTACAGAAAATTCCTCTCAGTGTGACTTATCTGCACCACAGGACAGGTTAACGTAAAGCAGATAAAACCCAAACCCAAGGCATCCATTCTGTTCGGTCTTCGCATTTATACTTCTCTCAGCTTAGGGAGGGGTATAAATGTAGGTCCTTTGATTGTGAAACCAAAATGATCTGTAGTGACCCCTAAAGACTCTTGAAGTAGGGTGCATCACTGTCGGATTTAGCAGGAAACATCTTAACACTACAGTAGCAATCCCACAAGCCACATGAGTTGTTTACAGGGGGATGCATCTGGTAAAGGCAGGAGGGTCCTGGAGTTCTACATGGGAGATATCTGGATAACGTGTATGAGCTTTTACTACACAACCAATCATGTAGGTTTGGGTTGTAGCAAAGGACTCTGGAGACAAAAATCAGTGTGCCGTCTCATTGTAACTTGAGAAGGGAGGCATTACAGGCAGCGCACACAAACACAGTCTCTTTCTGCGCCTCTGGAGCTGGAACAGAAGACTGAAGATGAGACGCAGGAGAAAAAAAAAACAGGAATCTGATATCTGCAGGGGTCTCAGTCTCAGGCCCTCAAAAGTTACTGTCCTGCAACTTTTAGATGCATCTTGGTTTTAACCTGAATCAAATTAATTATTACCAAACTTCTGCAGAATTGGCCGACGTCCTGAGGAGGTATGTCCGCCATTTGATTCAAGGTGGTCTGAAACAGGGATGCATCTAATTGTTGCAGGATAGTAGCTCTCAAGGACTGAAGTCGGTGACCCCTGTTAAAAGGAAATTTCAGCAATTTTCAAATATAGTCATAATTAATGCTAACCTGATTCTGTATGTTATTGTTATGCGTTCTCACCGCTTGCCCCCATGAAGGACCTAAGCACCTTGAAGGAACAGCATCGGGAGCAGAAGCTGTATAAAACAGCATTTGTGACTCCTATGGCAATCTGGATAACGTGTATGTACTTTTCAAAGGGTCATGGGGGCATGAATCTCAGTGAAGTAATAGTCCTTGACGATTTAATCGTTTTTTTCAGCCACACATAAAGCTGCAGTCTGGAGAACATATTTATGTATCAAAGTTTTATAAATCGTTAAAATGAGAGTGGGGTTCAATACTATAATAAAAGGTTAGTAATCCACAACATTTGTTGTTCTTCCTAAGTCCCCTCTTCCTCCCACAGACCGCTATTCATTTCACACTGACAGCCGAATTTTTTTAGCCAATACAATTCAAGTTTCTGCCTCATTGACTATCAATCAACTTACATGCGCATTGCGCAAACCTGTGAGGATGGAGCCGCACGCACAGGCCGCTGCTCTTTACAGTCGCCATATTGGAAGCGGACCATCAGCCATGGAGAAGTCGCTCACCTCTGAAATGTGCATAACAAAATACAATCGGGTGATGATCGATAGCGCTTGCTGCTTTCCTCTTGACGAGCTGTGACACCACAGGTGATACACGTGCACAATTGTTGAGGTGGGGCTGGAGGGAGCGAGAGGGGAGGGGCCTTGGGTAGTGGAATTCAAAAAATCTCTCTCTCCCTCAAATACTCCGAACAGCAGCTTTAAGGAGCATAACAAACGGCTCTTAAAGGTACTTGACAGACTCCAAGAATTTGGGCTCAAGCTTTCCCCTGAAAAATGTCAGTTATTTAGGAAGTTTGTCAAGGACCTGGGCCACATGGTGTCTGAAAAGGTAGTTGTAACCAATCCATCAAAAATAGTGGCCCTTACCGCCTGGACAAGACCAAATAACATTAAAGAGCTTAAAAGCTTCCTCGGCTTCAGGGGATATTATGGGTGGTTTATCAAGGATTATTCCAAGATTGCAAGGCCACTCAATGACTTGGCTGCTGCCCATGCACGGCCAAAGAGGAAATCTGGTTTCTCCAGACCCACCACCAATGCATACTAAAAAAAACGTTTGATGAGAAGTGGACTACCGTTTTGAAAATGCTTTTCAAACTCTTACCCAGAAATTCACAGTAGCTCCAATTTTGGGGTTTGCAGATTCCAAAATACCATACATTGTCCACACAGATGTGAGTCTATGCGATCTTGGAGCCACTCTATATCAGGAGCAGGAGGGCAGTTTAAGAGTCATAGCTGATGGGAGTAGGGGACTGTCCTGCTGTGAGTGAGGTACCCTGCGCCTAAGCTTGAATTTCTTTCACTCAAATGGGCTTTCACCGAAAGGCTTTTCGACTATTTATATGGGGCCAGATTTACCGTAGTGACAGATAACAATCCCCCTACCATATATCTTAACCTGTGCCAAACTTGACGCAGCAGGTCACCTCTGGTTGGTGGCTATTTCCTAATTTGACTTTAACATCCAATATGGACTGGCAAGAAGAACCAAGACGCAGATGGACTTTCAAGGCATCCACATCATCAAGACAGTGACATTCCTGATATTGTTTCTCAAGATGAAGTTGATAGGATTGAAATGTTCATTGCTCAATTTGTGCAAAGTCAAAAGTGAGCCAATTTTCCCATCTAAGGCAGTAAAAGTGGTTTGTCAAAAACATGAACTCAGCTACATGCCCAGTGCAGTGTCACGTACAATTCCAGTGCCTGTTGAATGTTTGGCGATTTATGCTTCTGCACTTCCTGATGTGTATTATCAACCAGAGATTCTTAGCTCATGTATATTGCCAAAAGTGTCCCTTGAGGTTTGGGCTAGAGAACAAAGACATGATCCTGTCATAAATTGAGTCATTGACATTATCAAAATAGGGAAATTACTTCCCTACCAATAAAGACAAGAAAGCTTCTTGATCAAGGGGCTCCTTCGTTTCACCTCGTCCTTCCAACCAAATTCAGGGCGCAAGCCCTTGAAAACCTTTATGATGGTCTGGGACATATGGGTGTTGAAAGGACTTTGGTTCTTGCCCGTACCAGGTTCTTTTGGCCTCGAATGGCTGTGGGTGTTTATAAAAAGACATGCGAAAGGTGTTTGTGAAGAAAGGCTCGTGCTAAAAAGAGTGCCCCGCTAGTAAACATCCAAACTAGTCGCCCTCTTTCACTTGAGCCAAATGGAAAGGGGACAAAGAACATCCTAGTTAGAACTTACCATTTTACCAAATACGCAATGGCAGTCCCAACGTCAGATCAAAAGTAAAAAACTGTGGCCAAAGCTCTCTGAACCAACTTTTTTATTCACTACGGATTCCCTGAAAGGTTGCATGGAGACAAGGGACGCGATTCTGAGTCTGCCCTTATCAAAGACCTGTGTTTCCTGTTCGGAATAAAAAAAAAACAAGGACAACACCGTATCATCCACATGGAAATCCCGTGGAAAGATTTAATCAGACTCTCCTTGAAATGTTGGGTACACTTGAGGACGGAGACAAAACCAGATGGAAGGAAATTGTACAGCTACTTGTGCATGCGTACAATTGTACTAAAAATGATACCACTGGTTTTTCCCTTTACCAGCTCATGTTTGGCCACCAGCCACATCTCCCTATAGGCAAGGCAAGCCAAGGCAAATTTATTTGTATAGCACACTTTCAACAACAAGGTAATTCAAGGTGCTTTATACACCAAAGCATTACAAAGCATATAAAGTTAAAACTGCAAAAAAGCAAGAAGCATACACAAAACACTTTAGAACAGGGATGATGTGCTCTACTTTTCTGGTTCTAGTGAGGACACGAGCAGCAGCATTCTGGATCAGCTGCAGCTGTCTAATTGGCTTAATATGCTGACCTGTGAGAACGCTGGCGCAGTAATCCGTCCAACTAAAGATAAACGCATGGATGAGTTTTTCAAGGTCCTGTAGATATTGCTTTTGGCCTAAACCCTGAGAGTTGTGCCAAAGTGTCCCACCCTGAATATATCATGGGCCCGTCTCACAAAACAGGTTTAGTGAAAACCCTGAGTTAGTTAACGCTAACATGAGGGAAACTCTGGTTTTTCTGTTTCACAAAGCCAGCTCAGCGTAACATTTGAGTCAGTTAGCCAGTTAGCATGCTCTGTGAACCTAACCTGCTCGCTGGCAGGTTTGCTTCAAATAACTGAGTTTCTCCTGCTCTTAAGTTGAAGCCTGCAAACTGAAAGCAGTGGCAGACATGGCGTGTCTGTTTCTCGAAAAGCCTGTTGATGTAGAAGCCCAGATACTCCGCAGAAATCTCCGTCAGGGGAGGATGATCAGACCCAGAGTGGATGTTTCATCACTCCCTGATGAGTACCTTTTTGGAGTGTTTCCGTTTTTATCGAGCATCAATGATTTATTCAAACAATATTCTCAGCCCACACATTTCTCACATGACTCATTGTGGAAATGCTCTCCCCTCCGAGCAAATTCTTTGTATTGCACTTCATTTTTTTTTTTTTGCGAATGGGAGTTTTTTGTATAACACACTCGCACTGAAACGACTACTGTACACATTTGTAGTGTTCCCAGGACACAGAACCACCAGACATCTCAAGGAAGCATTCCACAGAATTGCAGGAATCTGTGTATAAGCAATAATTAATGTAATAAAGCTTGGAGACTGGAAGCACTCATCAATTTGTTATATTTTAGGGTTTCTAGGTGTGATTGGCTGCATCGATGGAACTCACATTGCCATCATAGATGTAATCCACTTAAATTTAACATTGAGTGGTACTAAGTGGTAATGTCCCTTTATTTCGGCTGTACATTTTGAATGAGTAGTACTCTATGTGCCCAGTAGGGGTCCCTGTGGGCTCTGAGTCTACCAGACTGCATCTGCGTCATGTGAAGCAGCCAGGACAGCACGTGGAAGGCACTCGGCGAAAATGTAGGAAAGTATTGCCAAATATTGTTTATAACCGTGTATTTTGGGTTCATAGAACAAAGCATACTGCAAGAGGGACTGGATAAGAAGATTGTCCCGGGTTTTGTTTTCTTTTTTCTCCGGTGAGTGACATGTTCTGTAATGCTAAGCTATTTTTCAGCTAACTATGTTGCAGTGCTTTTTTGTTTTCTGATATAATTTCAAATTTATGATTTAGTTTACTTTATGAAACCTTGTGAACCGGCCACATAAAAAACAGCAGGGGAAAATGTGTAGCTATGCGCAAATTAGAAAATTATTTCCAGAAACAAGATTACACTTCCCTGTGCATCGTTAATGACAATGTACTGAGCTCTGTGTCAAAACCTGTGAATTGCTTAAATATTGTTATCTTATAATATGAATGAATTGAACCAGATTTGATTATTTAGTGATTTATCTAAATAGAGATTAACAAACAGGTTTTTTTTCCGATTTACCTGATTCAAGGGGACTGTTCTAACGTGAGCCTGGAGCTGCTGGATCCTAAGAAGAAGACGGTCTGAATCCCATAACATCTCTCCATAGTGGACTGGGCCCCATCGAAACCAGATAAGATGAGATTTTGTGCACAACAAAAGGTAATACTACTCTGGTAGTGGGGGGAAAAAAGAGCTCTGATAAATTATTCTATTTTTGTTTTGAGTTGGACTAATCAGAAGATTTGAGGGCTTCAAAGACTTTACAGAAACTAAAGACTATACTGGATTGGGGTAATGAATGAAATATTGTGAAACTGTTCTAAATTGACTGTTCGTTAAACACTGGCCAAATTTCTTTTCTTTTTTTCCACAAACTGGTCTGTCTTTATTACACCTTCTTTCCTCCTTGGAACCTAGATAAGTGGGTGCGTGTATCTCTCTGGGACTCATTCATTTATTTTATGCATGCTACATAAGCAAATAGTCTTATGAAGGAAACAAAGGTTTTCGTTTTCAGTAAACAATCATGCTTCACTAACATGCCTGAAAAAGTAATGAGGTGGAAAACGACCATTTAATTAGCAGTGCATTTCATAACCGTTATTAAAAACTTTAGCCCACTATTTTACAGTTTTTCTATTTTACACTTCCTGTGTATATTTGATATGTCAAAACATGTTTTTCTTATTTTACTATCCATTATAAATGTGAAAATAATCCCATTCCCGAGTAAAGCAGTTTATACGTCTACGTCGAAACGGATAGACACATCGGCAGAGCAGGGGGGTGGTTTATTGGGCTTAAGTTCGGGTCTTTTGGGGTGTTTTTTTGTTTTTTTTTTGTTCATAGTAACATGTCTGACTGACAACTGTATGATACAAAAACTACAAAAAAACTACACACAATAATAGAAGCACAAAGCACACAGTCGTAAATTTCCCCCTAATTTTGGTATGATCTGAGTTCAGGCACTAGCGCCGCTGTATATTTGTGCGCAGCACTTGCGCATGTGAGGGAGGGAGGAGACACACTGCCCACGAATTTGCTGTAGGAGAAGTGCGGGCAGACAGGAGAGCTCAAGTTTGACCAGGTACCAAAGCAAACCACTCATACTGTATGATAATGTAAATATGACGTATCAGATTTTTCATGGGGTTCAGTTACACTTTAAAGTGCCCCCAGACAACATAAAAAAAATTCTACAAAGTGGGCGGTGCCAGGAAGAACAGAGGGGCGTGGCCAAGTGTTGAGGAAAAGCGGAGGGGGGAACGTGGGGGTGTGTTCAGGAGGACAGTGACAGCTGGCTTAATGTGACACTGAAACATGGACAGTGACCAAAGCGACGTTGGCAGTTTTGTGACTGATCGATCTGATCAACATTCATCTGTTTTGAACGTTAGCCTATGTTAGCATCACCACTCAGAGGCCGGACTCCTCCTGTCTTCCTCTGCCTCAGCAGCACCGAGCTCGGGCGGCGCTGGCTCAGCGCCCTGAACCAGCGGATCTCCTCCGTCGTCACTGGAGATAGAGGAGTAGAGGGAGGCTTTATGGAGCTCAGCGGCCGCGAGCCGTATCAATTAGAGCCGCTGGCTCGGGGCGCTGAGTCAGCGCTGTCCGAGACCATGGCTGCTGTGACGTAGCTCTCCACCAATCACAAAATTCAAATGCAGTAGCCACCGTTCAACCCTAAGAGGGCAGCACTAAGAGGTTTTTAGACCAAAAGGTGTAGAATTAAACAAGTTTATACCAAAATGTAAAAAAATCCCCAGAAACTGAAAGATTGCTTTGGTAAAGACCCATTTATACAGTTTAGAAGCAAAAAAAAGTTGTTTTGGGGTTTAGTTACTCTTTAAGCTAGAGTGGCCCACTCTAGCAGAATTACACTTTTCCACTTTCCTGATTTTCCACGAACAACTTCCGCTCACTCGCTCATATTTCACTCTTTCTGCACATATTATATATCAAAACGTAGGTTTTCAATTTTTCATTCAGGAAATGTCACCAAAATTTATGTGACAGTTACAGTTTTTTGGCAAATCGACCCAACACAAAGTGCCCGCACCCAGGAGGGACCATTGGAATGCATTGGGACTGAGCAAAAATTCAGAGGACAGCTGGATTCTGACTCATATTCGTAAAGTCATATCTCATAAACGATGTGATGTAGAAACATGAGCCTTGTGCCAATATAACTTCAGACCTTCCTGACGGTCATGATTCAACAAATTTTTTTGATACCTGTTACCGTTTCTCCATAAGTTTTGTTTGTTCGAGTGTAACAAATCTGCTCTTCGCTAAAACGGCTCACATTGAAAAATGCCAAAATCATGCTCATTTTTACAAAATCACTGCTCCTAGACAGATTGAGGTACACACATGAAACTAACCTTGATTCTTCATCAAAGCCTGCTGATACTCACAGTGAAAGAATAATTTCGATAGGCCTTATATTTTCCAAGTAAGAGGATGTAGTTCGGGACCAAGGAAGGACAGATTAATGTTTACATCAAATTTATCAACATATTCGACATCATTTTACGGCTGTAATATTATATTTTCAACAAATTGAGTGGTTTGAGAGCGTTCCCCTATCAGATAAAAACGGTACTTTGGTGACGCCGATACGCCTTACGGTTCTTAAGTTATTAGGAGTAGTTCGGAAGCTGCGTTACCTGTTAAAACGGCTGAGAAATTAGGAGACATAAGTGAGGTGCTGCACTTAGGCTGTCTCCAACAGTCACAGCCTGCGTGTGATTGGTCGAAAAATTGCAGGCCTTTTCATGGCTTTAGGTGGAGCTCCGTCTTGTGGTACAAAAGAGAATTGCTATATATTATGCCCTCCACTGTAAAACTGAGGTTTCAAGGTTATTGTAAGACATCTCAAACAACTTGTTGATTTAATACAAATCAGTTCACCAGGACCTTTGATTACTCTGTAAAATATGACGATCAATACAGTCTCATAGGTACTAGGCAGGCAACAGCGGCCATTTTACTGTTCCAACACCTGGAAAACAGTGATTACTTTTTAAGGGCAATTACCCAGACTTGTATGTTTAGGGGATTGTAGGCATTATAAATGGAGTAAGATATTGTTAGCTAACTTGCTATTGTTATCCATTATACTAACACTAGCATTTAAGCTAACATTAGCATTTTAGCTAATTTTGACTTAATAGCTAAAGTTAAAATGCAGAATGGATTGAGATACAGTTAACCAACATGTTAGTGTTTGCCAACATGCTATCTGTGGCATTTAAGCTAACATTAGCATTTTAGCTAACATTAGCATTTTATCTAATTTTAGCTATCATTGGGTTTTTGGGTTGATTGTGACATACTGAATGGTTTGAATTATTGTTAAGTGGCAGTTTAGCAGTAATGTCTGACATAGCAACAATTTATATGAATACGAAAACTTTTCTTTCAATCCACAGAACATGCTACCCGTTTAATATTAAGCTAAAACTAGCACATAAAACACATATATTATTTTTCCATTACCTCGTCGGAGTGGGAGTAATTTCCATTCAGTGTCCTAAATGCAGCTTTGAATAGCTTGCATTACATCACAACTGCTTCCACCCACCAATCATCAATTAAAACCCAACGGTTATGACTGTGGGCCAACAGAGTGTATGGAATATAATATTTTAGTCAAAAATTCCAAGGAGATTTTCAACCCTCACCTGCTCTTATTCAACAAGGCACGCATGTAATTGCTCATGCATGCATATTCAACAACACGCGCGTGTAGAATTCATCTCATGAGTATCCAACAACCTGCGCATGTGGATTTCACCTCACAAGCGCTCTACACGAAGCTTTCATACACGAAGCTTTCATACACGAAGCTTTCATACACGCGTGAGGGTAAATCTTAGGGGAGGCTGCGCCCTCGAAAGGAAATTCTGTGCGAGCGAGTAAAAAACTTTTGACCGTTTGGAGGAGGAGCCTAAGGTCAGCACCGACCCTGTGTAATTGGCCTTTTTAAATCGGTAATGCCCACAGTTTTTCTTTGTGGTAGGGTTGGCACACTATTTTTCTTTCTTCTGCTGTTGCTGTTTATTAAACTTCAGCAAGTCTTCTACAGTTGACCTCAAATACTTCAGCCATTTTCTGCAAATAAATTCAGCTTACGGCATTCACACTGCATTTTCTCAGGAAATGCAATTTTTTCTAGTATGTTACTTGCTCTTCTTATTTTTGCTAGCTCTGTCAGGGCTAATAGCGAAATGAAAAGCCGAACAACAATGCTGTTATTCTTGTTGTTGTTTTTTAGCTTCCATGTGTGTTTATTTCATATTTTCAGTTGCTATCCCCCATGGCTAAATAAACCACTCTCTAAATTGGTTTCAGGTATTTACCAATGTACAAAACAATGGACATAAGGGGCTTCTTTCGAAGAAAAATCTCAGGTAAATTTTATTGTATTATGCTTTACATGCCATGCTCTTGTTATGCATAAAAATATACTGCAAAAATAAATAAATATATATATATATATATATATATATATACTCCTGACTTTATGACTTGATTAAAGTGCTACAAAACAAATACAAACTCTCTCTCTTTATTCTGACATTTAACTAATTCAAAAATGTCAATATTTATTTAACTACATCAAAAAAATGTTTACTCTAAGTTGTGGTTTGATAGTGAAGAAAATTTTGTTTTTGTCTTTTTCCTGAAGTAGCCTATATGTAAGTATCTGGTTTCAAATGTGAATATACTACAGCAGTATATTGACATTTTTGAATTAGTTATACATACATATATATTTATATATATATATGCTAAGTTTATTTCATCTTTAGTCAAAAAGGAAACTACATGATTCCATTCTGAGCTTAAGAAGCTTCTGATAGATTTAAAGAGTCCATTTGAGTTAATTGGTGGCACACCTGTGGATGCATATTATGGCACCCCCAAAACACAGTGCCTCTTTCTTTGACATGGGAAAATCAAGAGTTATCACCCAAGACATCAGGAAAAGAATTGTGGACCTCCACAAGTGTGGCTCAATTTTAAATACAATTTGGGTGCAATTTGCCATTAATAAATACATTAAAAATGCTCTCTTTATACTTACATTTAACACATTTTGTATATTTATTAATCTAAAGAAAATAACTGTTTTGCCTGATTTGATGTTTGACAGTAAAAAAGTGTTTTTATCTGAGGTGTATGTAAATATCTGGTTTCAACTTTATATTTGATGTTCTTGATGTTTGGCTTGAGGGAGAGGGAGACAGAGGAACAGAAAGGGAACAAGATCCTGGTGAGAAAGACATGTTAGTCAAAGGCAGTTTTTTGCCAAAACTCGCTAGAACGTGTTCACAAGTGTATCTTGTTAGGTTTGTAATTTTTCTAATTCTATATTTAATAGGTCATGCAGGCTTTTTTGCACAGCTAGGCTAAATAGTTATGTAAATAGTGTAGTTCTTTGGCAGAATTAAAAAATAATATGGTACAAACTAGTAACTCAGAGAGACAAATATAGAGGGATCATTAAATAGTAATGACACTCTTTCTGATCATTCAGATAGGTCAGGGGAAATCAGGAAAAACAGAGAACACCAAAACACACCTGAAAAAGAATACTTGAATAATATTGACCCTGAAAATGTTATTGATAGGTTTGCAAAACTCAAGCCTCAAAGATACAGTGTTATGCTGCCACAAAAAAGAGGTTTTGATTTTCAGTGCTACTATCATATAGTTTTGGTTCTGGTTCTGTCTTGGTTCAGTCCTGAAGTGTGGTGCGTCCTTTGTAATGACTGTACAGATGACTTTGGGTGTCCAGTTTTTCTGTGTTGGAGACGGCCACTTCAGTGCAGTCAAGCACAATCCGACAGTCGGGAAATGGCTGGAAGCAATTTGGCAGGGATGTTTGGTTCTTAATTCTGGAGGGGATGTTGTTTTCCATTATGCCGACATACAAAATGTCGTACAGTGCACTGCTGATGGTGGGGAAGAGGTTTGTGACTGTGGCACGGCAGCAATTAAACCGTGTTGCAAGGTCTAGTATGCCACAATTCAGTCGGAGCTTCATCAAAGTCAGGAGTAGCTGATCGATAAGGGGCATAATTTGGACATTCCAATCAAAGTGGTACTGGAGATCAAATTTGGAGAGAAGGGCTTCTAAAAAGAGGACAGTTTCAGCATCTGGCAAGCCAGTGTAATAATTGACTTTGTCAGGGTGGGAGGAGATTTGACTGAATGAAAATGTTTGTTTTTGTTTGTCCAATTCTCGTTTCAGTTGTTCATTTTCTTTTTTAAGCAAATCATTTTCAATTTCAAGCACCACAGCACTTGAAGTACCAGGGGTCTGTGTAGCAACTTCAAGGTGGGTTGGGCCTGGTCCAGCTGTTCTTTCATCCTCCACGCTCGCAGGGACCATTCCTTTTTTACGTTTGGTGGGGATGTGGTCGGGGAAAGCCTTTCCGTCATTCCATGCAAACCGTGTTGGCCAGCTGCTTTGCCATCACAAAAATGCCACCCACAGACCTTTGAGTTGTAGTTCGGGGTGAAATTGTCCCGCCTGCAAAATGAAAAAAATAACTAAGTGGCAATTTACATCTTACATCTCAGGATCCCTTTCAACTTGCAGAACCAACTTCTATTGTCAGATGTGTTGTTTAGCTTGGTTTACTAGAGTCAAAGTCAGTTTCACTTCAAAGTGTAACGATTTCCTACGCAGCACAGACACTGGCTGTGCAACATTACTGGGAGCAGTTCAAGAACGATAACCTTGAAAACACGTCGATGTGCTGACAAAACAAGCAGCTAGCAGTAGCTAGTAGTACTTCTATGCTGCCTTCATGTGGTCTTGGAAAGACTATGCTTTCCACTTGGGAAGTGGAAATTGCCAGTGCGTCGTGTTCAAGTGCTTTTGTTGTCGTAGTGAAGTGAAACATAGCGGACCCAAAGTTGATTAAAGCGTTTTAGACTGCTAGATAGCATCTGCTCTTAGGAGGTAAAACCAAATAAAAGTATTTTAATAAAACGAGACTAAGTTTAAAAGGGGATGTTATTAAAATTCTGTTTGCTACTGCATTATGTAGGCTTCAAACTAACCAACTAAAAGCAACAGATAACTTTTAACATAATGCAATGTTAGCATCCAGGATGTTTTCTTGGAAAATGCAACACGAGTGGGTGTTCATGTGCAATTTGGATGTTGGTTTTTGGTATTTACCATAATTACGATACCACTGACTTGAAGGCAGCATAGCTAGTAACGTCTGCCTGCTTGTAATCGCTAGCCGGTTATTATTATTTTGTTATTAATGTTCATCATTTAAGATCCAACTTACCTTATCAACTTCAGCCATCTCTTCTTCACTTTTTCGTCGAGGGGAAATCGGTAATAAGAGATCGTTTTGTTCACGTCGTTTCTGTTATTGCAACACGGGACACCCCACTGCACCATTTTAATGCCGTTGTAGTCCAGTTTGGCCAGAGCACCGTAACCGTTATATTGCGAATGGACACAGAAGTGGCTTTTTTGGACATGATGACGTAGCGCCTAGCCATTTCCATAGTCATTGATGATTGATGGGTGAGTTCTCTTTGGTACTGGAACAAGGGAGGATGTCTTCCACAACACTGGAACCTTCTCCTGAGTTAGGCTAAGGTTGGAGAGGTGCTGCAGAATCCCAGAAAGCTGCTGTGCACAGGCCTTCAGGACTCTTGGGCTGACACCATCTGGACCTGCAGCCTTGATCCGGTTCAGTTTTTCAGCTCCCTCTTCACCTGACTTTTGGAAACATACAAGTGGGAGGGCGAGGCAAAGGGGGTGGCATCATTTCCTGACTTGGTTGAAGTCAAAATTGTGGAGTCAGAAGAGTCCATGGCTGAGGTGAAGGATAAAACATCCGAGGTGCAACAGGAAAGCTGTTGGTCAGAGGAGAGTGGTATGCCTCCTTGCTGTCTCTGATCTTGACCTTAAGTTGCTTCTGTATACTCCTCAGTAATTCCCTGTCTCCGTCCCTGAAGGCTCTTTTTTTCTTGTTTAGCAGTTCCTTCAGGTCACTGGTGATCCAGGGTTTGTTATTAGGGAAGCATCTCACTGTTCTGGTGGGGATGATGTTGTCCACACAGAAGTTTATATAGTCAGTCACACACTCAGTCATGGCATTAACGTCCTCTCCATGTGCTTGGCAAAGAGTCATCCAGTCTGTGGTAAAAAAAGAAACCCTGCAGGGCTTCTTCAGCTTCCTGTGACCATTTTCTCACAGTTTTCTTTGTAACAGGTTTCCTCTGAACAAGTGGCTTATGTTCTGAACAGAGAAAATCAAGATTGTGATCTGATTGTCCCAGAGCAACTGACAAACTGTTGAAATGTTGGAAGTGTAGACGAGAGTGAGGCACGATTAAAATCACCAGATATTGCCACAAATGCATTCGGGTGCTGTGTCTGTAGCTTAGCAACAACAGAACTGATGACATCACATGCATTGTTGGCAACAGTTGAAGGTGGAATGTACTGCCAAAAATAACACTAATGAATTCTCTTGGTAAATATTTGGGACGAAAACTTACTGCCAAGAGTTCAATATCTGGGCTGCAGAGACGACACTTCACAGTAACATGTCCTGGATGAGATCAGCTGTTGTTGACAAGAACTGCTACTCCACCTCCTTTGCTTTTCCTGCTCGTCTTCAAATCTCTGTCTGCTCATACAGTCAGGAAGCCTGGCAGAGAGACGTTGGAGTCGGGGATATGATCCAAAAGTGAAACATTAACAGAAAGAATCCTTCCAGCTTCACAGCACCAAAAACTAGAAAGTATACAGGTAAAAAAATGCAATCTTCCTCAAGAAAACAGAGGAACCAATGTACAAAAAACCAAAACTTAATGTGTAGCCAACAGAGCCACTCCAACATGCAGCCACCCAGAGCAGTGCAATTCTAGAATAAATAAATAAAAAATTCTATAAAATATGACATTAAAACTGTTGTGTCTCACTGGTCTAATATACTGGGACAACTTGGAACAGATTTTGAGTCATTTGATCACATAACCTCGAAGCTATTGAAGAAAAACATGAAATATTAAATTAATATATTAATATAAAATATGATATGCATTTAAATTGAAAATAAATTGGTGCGTCTTGTTCTTTAGATGTAATAAGACATTTCACCATTGATTTGGTGTCACTTGGTCACAAGACCTGGAAGCTATTGGAGAAAAATCCACAAGTTTTCTATAAAAATATTCATATAAAATATGAGATTAAAAAAACTGTTTAAAAACCTCTTGTGTCTCTTTTGGCTGTGCGATGGTGCCTTCGGCATACGAGCAGAGCAGAACAAAGTTATTTTTGCTGGAAGTGAACACGGTCTGTGCTGCGTTCATAATAAAATATAAACGAGCAGATCTCGGAGCGCGAGAACGCAGCTGGTCGTGCTTTTGGTCCGACAAAGAGCAGTTACAGCATCAAAAATCAGCAGACTCGATGCTGTGCTGTGACCAAACAACACGACCAAAGTGAGGGAAAAAATACTTTCTCCCGAATAGGGCTGCAACAACAAATCGATAAAATTCGATGAAAAAATCCGTTGGCAACAAATTTTGTCATCGATTCGTTGTGTAGCGTGATTACGACGGCATATGTGGTCGCCAGTCGCAACTTTTTTTCCGAGCAACCTTTATTTAACAGTCAATGCGCGCAAATTGCAAAATAGGACTTTGTTGGGGAAGGGAGAGAAATTTGAAAGATTATTTCTGGATTCTGACGACGGATTTTTGGGTTACGGACCTTGGAGGTTGGGGTGTAGATAGGAAATCTTTGAAGGCTATATACAATGGGTTGATTAGGTCGGTGTTAGATCATGGGTGTGTAGCATATAGTTCAGCAGCAGACACAACTCTGGTAAAACCAACCTATATTCAAAATCAGGCACTGAGACTATGAACAGGAGCCTTTAAAACAACACCTACAACAGCATTACTGGTGGAAATGGGTGAGATGCCATTAGAAATTAGAGGAGAGCAGCTAACTCTTAATTATTGGGCACATTTACAGGGTCAGGGACAGGATCATCCAACACAAGATACTCTAAAACCTTGCTGGGAGAAAGAAAGGAAGGAAATAAAAAGTTTTATTTAGACTGTGAATAAAAAAATAATAAAACTTAAACTGGATCAGTTCAACATCAGTCAAAGAGTACCATTGCCTGTTATACCACCATGGATACTTCCGGATGGATCAGTAGATCTTACTTTATTTGAAAGGAAGAACAAGGATAAGGCATTCATACTAAACTCGCATATAGTGCAGGATTATATTGATAAGTATTATAATTATGTGCAAATATATACAGATGCATCAAAGAATATAATGAATCAAATTGGAATAGCATTTATAGTTCCTGAGTTTAAGGTTATAATAAAGAAAAGGATAAATGATGGACTATCAGTATACACTGGAGAAATGCTTGCAATACTGTTAGCTGTTCAATGGGTAGAAGATATGAGACCATTGCTCAGACTCATTTGTTCAGACTCAAGCTCTTCATTGACCAGTTTACATTGCAGCCACTCAGAAAGTAGACCAGACATCCTGTTAGAGATTCAACAAAAGCTTTATAGAATAAACATGATGGGACTTAGTGACATTTTAATGGATTCCAGCTCATTATGGAGTTAGAGGAAATGAAAAAGCTGATATGATTGCAAAAGAAGCTACAATAAATGTATTAGTTGATTTAGATATCAACTTCTGTCAGTCAGAAATAAAGAGCATCATAAAGCAAGAAATGAAGAAAATATGGCAAAAACAATCAGAGGAAGAAAGGAGGGGACGATGGTTATATAAAATTCAAAGGAGAGTTGGAGAAATGAGAAGCACTGGAAGGAGTAGGAGAGAGGAGGTGATTATATCTAGATTAAGATTTGGGCATACTGGTCATAATAGGGAAACATAATACAGGAAAGTGTGATTACTGTGAAGAAGAGGAAACTATTGATCATGTTATATTATACTGTCAGAAATATCAGATAGAAAGAAGGAAACTGATCCAAAACCTCAGTAAGATGAAAATGAAACTGAACCTCATAGAATTACTGCGAAATGAATAGTTATCAGGCTTTACTCCAGTTTTTAAAAGACAGTAGAATGTTTTGGAAGATTTCAGTATTATTTATTTTTTTGAGCGTTGTTCCAGTACACACTCCACACTAGTTGGTGGCGGTAATGCACCATTTGTTGTTTGCCAACCGGCAATAAAAATCAGAAGAAGAAGAAGAAGAATTGCCAAATAGGCTGTAGGCTGCAGTGGAGCAACGCATGCAGACCTGCCAACCTGTACGCATTTTGCGTAGCAGGTACGCAATTTGACATCTAAATACGCTGGTACAACCCGCCCCTCTAAACTACGCAAAAAGCTGTGGACATGTGAGTTCTGTGGTGAATATGCACGTGCGGTACTCATGTCTGACAACACGGTGCAGCAGCGTAGTGAAGCAGTTTCAGCCAATCATTGTAGAAAAGCGGAGAATTGAGTCTACCCAACCTATAGCGTAACATTCCCGCCCCCCTCCTTGCTGCCTCCTCCTGCCCTATGCTTCGCTCTCCGTCTGTTCCCCACTCGCTGCTGCGATTGGTGCATAAAAAGGTAAACTGTGTGTGTGACTGTCAGCGGACCTGCCAGATTTTGGCAAATGTGAACTGTTAGGCGTAGAGTTACTTTCACTGTGTAAACATTCGAGCCGAAGAAAGAAAAAAAAATGGCGAGGTGTTTTTTCTTAGCAAATCTATCGATCAAGAGAAAGATGAGGCAGCGGTGCGTGTGTGTGTGTGTGTGTGTGTGTATTTTAGCCTTTATATATGCCCATTGCAGATATAATAGGCCTGTATATAAGGAGGAATGTGATTATTTATACAGTTTAAACATGTAGCCAACAAATCTTTTGGAGCAAGTTTTGCAACCAGTGCCACGGCAGATGAGGGAAAAGGAAGACAGGGAGGGACAGGGCAGCAGCAGACCTGCAAAAAAGAAGTGGGTCCATGTTCCCCAGAAGTTTTTGATTAAGTATCAAGAACAGTGGCCATGCTTGCGACCCTCTAAACTTCCATATCATGCATTGTGCACAGTGTGCAATTATGATGTGGACATGAGCCACCAGGGAGCTACAGGTAGTGTATAAATTAGCCCCGGTGATGTGTGCATATGTGCTGTAAGCCAATTTAACTATTACATTCACGAAAACAAAAACACATATTTCAATATAAAAAATTAATTACCAATTGAATTGAATACATATAATTTTTTTGGTTTTATTGTTTTTCTTATAACCAATTTCTAGTCAGTGAATGGGGAAATTGCAGCGCCCAAAGCAATTGAGTTTCAAAAGTCTGAAAAAAAGATGCACAACACAAGTGGTACTCAAAATATTTTGACAAGGTTGGCAGGTCTGCGCATGGCAGACACACATGGAACATGGCAGAAGCTGGTAGACGTAAGACGATAAAAACTTCAAAAGTTTGGGAGCACTTTACCTAAAACGAAGCAAAGACGTTTGTTATTTGCAACATTTGCAAGTCAGATCTGACCTGGCACGGGAGTACGACGGTGTTGATGCGGCATCTCAAACGGAACCATGTCGAAGTCATCAGCGAGGAAGAGGAGAGCTCAGTGCCCAGGTAAGTTGCAAAAAACTAAGTTAATTTTTAATTAAAGGTCCTATATCATGCTAAATAGACTTTTCGGAGCTTTTAACCATGTTGTAATGGCAGAGCGTGAGACACGGATTTTCCTGTCTTCACACGCACAGACGCCACACATGACATTCCTCACGCTGTAAATAACAAAACCTACATTGAATTTACAAGATCGACTGCTGATTCCAACCATTATTCCAGTGCCTTCCACTTTCCCAGAAAGCAATGCAGTGTGATGTCTGAGACTAGAATTCATTAACAAATAACCAGTCTTTATAGAATTTGCCCTATTAATATTATTATTAGTCAAAATGTTGTATTACAGAGATCTTACTCAGACATGCCAAGTCTGTCCAGCAGAAGACTGAGTGTGGAGTAGAAGATGTGTTTTAATTTGAGAACAGGCAAGACTTCAACGTATTCAGTAAATGAGTGAAGGTTTCAACACCTATTCCATGTTTATAGGTTCATTTTATGTTCTTTTCCATATTTCCTGAACTTTTTTCATTTCACGGACCCAAAGAGAACGACCATCTTAGTAAGGAGTTCCTGGAGGACCAACTGATGGACATCCCCTAGCTTCAGGATCCAACCACTTTTGACTGGTGGTTTCTGGGGAAGCCTTTCATTAATGAGGAACAGAGTAAGATACATTTTCTATACACACACACACTGACACCATCCACTTGAAAACTGTCATATTTAGGAGAGTAATTACGCATTCTTGGTTAATTGTTTTCAAAGGTGAGTTTTTGAAGACTGTCTGAGGTTGCAAAACTAATTTTAGTTCTTCCACCCTCAAATGCAGACGGACGCATTGGGCCGGCTATCATTTCTATTGGTTATTTGTAACATGGAGGATGTAAAATTAGACCTTTTTCTTAATACCAAAAACAGTGGGAGAAGAGAATGATGTTGATGGGCTGCAGTGGCCAAAAAGTAGATAATCTGTCGTTCCTTCAGCCTCAGCGATCTCACTCTGAACTATTCATAAAACTTGAGAGCTCTGTGTAATGCAATTTTCTTACAACCCCCTGCCGCAGGAGTGTTTTTTGTCTTAATTCACGCATTTCTCAGTAATCCTCCTGAATCCTGCACTCTGAGCAGTTGCACCGCCCTCTCCTGAAAAGCGACTGACTCATGACATTGTGACGTGTTTTACGTAACTGTGTCAAACCAGGAAGTGCCTGATGTGTCCACGCCACCCCTGCAGAATAAACACACACGCCCCCTTTTTCATAGGTGTGAGCTGCGAGAGTCAGAAGAAAAACACTAAGCTCCACCTTTTTTATAGTATTGTACTTTCTAAAATGACTTGGCTAAACTGCGGATTGGGCTGTTCTTTTGGCTCCAAAAGAACAGCCCAATCGCCAGGAATGGCTGGAATTTCTCTCTGGAATCTAGGGCTGCCACTAACGACTAATTTAATTTCGTTTAATCTACCGACTAATTTATCGAGTAATCGATTAGTCTAAACGATTATTTAAAAAAAAAAGAAAAAAAATATTCAATTCTCTGTCATTTTATTTTCAGTAAACTTTACCATTCAATTCACAAAACTTATATATATATATATATATACACAAATTGAATAAAATTCTTATATTATTTATTAAATTCCTAATTCACTAACTAAGAATTTAATTAAATAGTATTAATTCATATTTTGTTAATTCACTAAATGCTTATTTTATTTTTTAAATTCTTATAAATAAATTTCTTTAAAAGTAAAGAAATAGATTTTTTTTTGTTCTATGAAACAATATTTTGTTGTGTACTAACAGCCATATCAGGGCTGTACGTTAAGTTTTTCATCTTATAGCACTGGTGCTACAGAGGTTGCTGGTTTTGTACCACAGACAAAAACGTTGCAGCATCAACACAAAATGTAGAACAGGTTATATTATTTTGCCTTAAGTATACTGTTGAGAGAACTGGTACAAAATTTACAAGATATCAAATTGCAACTGGACATCCAAGACATTTTAAACTAAATTTCTAGTTCTGAAAAAATGCTGATATTTTAAGAAGACAAAATTAAGAATATAGCTTTTGTTTGTTTAGTACTTAATAGGAAATAAGCTGGGTGCAGGGCCTGAATTTCACTCTCAAAAACAGGGGGAAATCCCCCTCACATATGTCTGTACGGGGGGATTGAAATATATTTGGGGGGGGGGGTATTACCGAGCTTGCGGGTCTTATGTTGTACCTTACATCACGTTTATGGGCAGCTTTCATTGGACTCCTGCAGCATTCTCATCTTCGTTACTCTTGTCCATTTCTTTGTTTAATCTCCTCTGCCTGATCTCTTTCCTCACACAGAAGTTAAAAAAACTAATATAAACTTTTCAGGAACTACTTGTGGAATTAACAATAGGCTTTAACATTGTTGTATTCTTACCTCAGATTGATGCATGTATTAACTTTCTTTTTTAATCTTCCTTAGTGGTCCTCATAGCTGCATCTGTGGCCATCTTTTCTTTTGTCTGAATTTTGTCCTTTTCTTGGCCTCTAACACTGCATCTTTCTCCATTGTAATAAGTTTGACATATAAAAATCAAATAAAAAATGCTCCTTTTTGCTGGACTGGCATTAGAAATTATCTGAACTATTTACATTGCAGAAGTTTGTTGTCCAATTCTCTGGACTGCATCTTTGCTCTTTTTTGGGCATCTTTATCTCTTGTATCCATCCTCTCTTCTTACTCTGATTTCTGTCTCTGAATTCTTTTATCTCAAACTGATGAATTTTCATTAATCCAAATTTTAACATAAAGAGTTTCTGTTGATGTGGCATCAAACACAATTGAAACCATATACATTAATGTATCTGTTAGCTCACAGTAATGATTAGTTTTGGAGGGGGGTTCTCCCACACTCTGTTTGGTCCTCTGTCCTCTCTGTTCTCTGTCTTCTCTGCTTCATCTCTTTCCATTTGATAAGAGCTCTGTTGAAATCAAACAGCTCTTGCTGAGGGCCAAGCTCTGAAATCAGCATCAGATTAGTGAGATTTGTGTTATTCAGAGAATTTCTGAATTTTGTTTTTATCCTGTTTTGCGTGCTGAATCCACGTTCACATGACACACTGGCAACTGGGATGACTAAAGCAATCTTAATCAGCTTCTCCATTTCAGTGAACACACCCCTATGGTCACTCAAAACAGCCTCTGCAAACTGCTGAAAGGTCAATGAGGCATACGAGTCACTGGAAACCATAGTTTGCTTCAGCAAGGCAAACTCAGAGCGTCCATCCACTGCACTTACATAGTTTGAGAAGTGTGCAAGAAGGTTGTCAAGTTTTTCAAGGCCGTAGTGAGAAAAATTATCTGACTTTTTTGCCATAATGGCTTTTTTTGGCTCCAAAATTGAAAACCATGACAGAATATCCAGTGTCTCAGAGTGGAATCTTCTCTCAATTTCTGTTATTAAAGATCCCACATACCTGCTCTTCATGTCATCAAAGGCTGGTTTTTAGGTGTGGCAGTCAAAAATTTTGTCTCCTTTAAACTGGTTTCCATCTAGAGAGCTGAAGAATTCCCTTTCTGCAGGGCCAGGTTGGATGATTATTTCCCTCAGGGCCTCTTTGGTACTTTCAACCATTGGCTGTGCTGTGGAGAAGTCCAGATCTTCTCTTTGAAAATGTTTTTTGAGAGAAGGACTACATGCATCAGTACATCCTTCATCATGTGACAGAGGGCCAGAAAGTTAAACTGTCAGCTTGTAGCAGACCTTGAGCTTTGTCAGCATCTTGTGGATTAGAGGAAGCCATGTGCTCCAGGACATCTCTCAGGGATTTCAGTGACCTACACACTACTGACACTGCATTGTGAATTGACAGCCACCTTACTCCATGTGGCTGGGTGAACTTCAGTTGGGGTTCGTCCAGCTGTTTCTGCAATTCATGCAGCTTGTTGCTTCTGACAGCAGAATTACTGAAAATAATAAAAATTTATCTCAAATCCTGCTGAAACCTTTTCACCTGTGGCACAGAGTTGGCTGCAGCACTGGCAGCAAGTACGAGACGATGAGCTGTACAGTGGATGCCTACCAGGTCTGGGTTGTACAGCTCTCTGAGTTTTTTAATAACTCCTTGTCTGCATCCTGTCATTACAGCAGCTCCATCAGTGCAAACTGCTGCAAGTTTTTTCCCATCCAGTTTTTTTTCTGTCAAGAGCTGTTTTACATCTTCAACAATAGTGTCTGCTCTTCCATCAGCAGTTTCAGAATTCCTTATCAGTTTTGTTTTGACCTTGATGTCATCTATGAACCTGACATAGATGATCAGCCGTTTGGTGTTACTAATGTCAGTTGATCCATCCAATATTAATGAAAACACAGAACTTCTTTCAACAGCTTTGTCAACATCTTCCACAAGTGTGCTTGCAATAGCTTGGTGCATTTCTGACAGTCCTTTTTCATTGATATAGCTACCATAGCTTGATGTTTCTGTAAGATTTTTGAAAGCGGGACACTCCATATCTTTCAAGAATTTAACCAGATGGCAAAATTTTGCAATTTAACTTTTTTGCAAAAAAATATGCAGTTTTCAGGAGCTTCTTAATTTCTGCAGCAGACTGTAAATGCACATCTTCAAAAGCTTTGGCCATTACATTTTTTGCTGAATCTGCCTCATGTTTTCTTTTTATTGCTGCAGTGTGTCGTAAATTTGATGTTTTGTAGCATCGACTTGCAAAAGGCACAGCGCCGTACGTTTTACAAATAGAGCAGTTCCTTTCACCATTATTATTTTCAAGCCAGGGATATCGTCTGAACCAGTTAGCCTGAAACTTATCTTTAGGCTGCTTGATAATGTTACTATCAGTGACGCTACCTCTTTGAAAATCCGGAGGATCTGGATCATTCACAGCATTGCTGGAATCAGCGCTGCCTCCCGCCCTGCCTCCAGCGCTTCCTCCCTCGCTGGGGATTTCTTGTAAAGCTTTTTTGGAGCAGGTTCTCCTTCGTTGTTAGATTTCCGTTTTAACCAGCGGTCCATGTTTGCGTGCAGGCGTTAAGTCCGACAACCGAAGCACTGCTTTGCTAGCAGAAGACTGAGACAAGTGAGCTTGTACTTTGATAAGAGAAGATAAAAGTGCGGCGTTTTCTTCTTCGTGTGATTTTAATAGCTCCGATACAAACGTCCACATTTGCTGCAGGCTATGCGGGACTTTCCCGCATTATAAAACTAGATTTGCGAGAACCAACTATATAACGCGCAATACCCGCAATCCCGCAGTGAATTTCAGGCCCTGTGGGTGTATTTAGTATGCACTAAACGTTGCTTATCAACCGCCATTAAACTGAAGTTTATGGCTTATGTTATTATTTTCAGTGTTTTTTGTCAAAAGTTTTAAAAGTCCTACGCTTTTGAACTCAGCATACATTTCCAACGTTCCTTGAATGCGCCAAATGTGTGCAGCACTGCCGGTGAACAGGTGTTCTGAAAAACCGGATACCCATCAGAATAGCATACATTCGGTGAATGCGCAGCATAACTTCAGTTAATGCGCAGCGTAACTTCGGTTAATGTGCATGCGCAGCAGTAAAAAAAATTTACTTTTCCCTCTGGTGTTTAAAATCTGTTCAAATCAACTTATTTTAGGTTCAGGTTTAGGCTTTTAAAAGAAAGTATATTGGTCCTTCTGTGACCTTTTGGGTTAGAACATAAAACTTGTGGGTTGGTTAAAATTGGTTAGATAACTGTATTACGGTATGCTATTCTGACAAAGTATGCTACATCGACAGAACACCGGATGTTTGTGTGGCTTATAAAAGAAATATCGCTCTAATATACTTGCAAATTGTAAAAAACAAAAGAATAAGCTAAGGCTGTTCATTAGCATGGAGAAGTCTTTTCAGATGGCCCAAACATTTGCCTTTAGCGAAGACGGGGCAGACTTTATTTCTTTTTCATCTTTCATGCTGAAGCATCAGGCTGAGCAGAGCATGCAGGCGGATGGAGCTGCTTGCTCTTAGTGCTGTGGGCTCACTGCAGCACAGCTGTTCGGTAAGAACAGTAACAATGATGTGTGCATGTCAGTGTTTCCAAAGGTCTCCAAAAACACAATAAAAAGTCGCTAGATTTGTCACTTTCTTGTGAAAGAGTCGCTAGAGGAGTCTTGCTATATAAAGCAACAAGGTCGCTACATTGACTACACTGTTCCCTTGTTTCAGCCGAACGGGGTGAAGTCACATGATTATACGTAGTGAACAGGTAGTTACTGCAGCAAAAAAACAAAAGACATAATCGCTTCATCGTCACTGGGAAGGCCGTCATCTGAGTTGAGTGGAAGTCTGTGACTAAAGCGCGCTGCGCCATCTAGTGATTTGGGAGGAATATGTTGTTTTGGTCCTTTGAAACTTCATGCTCGACAGCAAAATCTGACGTCGACAATATTTAATATTCGACCTCATCGCTTAGGTCGACTACTCGCGGCAGCACTACTGGAATCCCGCATCTAACAGCTAAAACATGTTTGCATGTGACCATCATTTCACTTACTTGCTTTTCGAACCTTGGCCAGTACCAAACCGGAATGTCGGAGAGATTAACTCTTGCAGCCGGATCAATTCCAACTATAAAGACGCCTGATGGAGTGGCCAGAGCAGTAAGTAAACGCTAGCAGCGTGTTTGCACACCAACTGCATGTCCAGCTGTGTGGCCGGGGAGGCCGCTCCATTCTGGGGAGAGGATGAGACACCGGGCTGGGTGGCGGGAAGGAAGATATCTTCCTCCTCGTCATCCTCTGAAATGAGGAGCCCGTCGGTGTCCTCGAGCTCGTCCTCGTAGTCCCAATTCCAGGACCTCCACAGGAATGCTATGATTGGCATTGTTGAATTGATAAATTGTTAAATTGATAATAATTTTTCGTACTAATTGTTTCAAGGCTAATGATAGCATGCTAGCATTAGATTTTTGACTCACTTGTCATACTGATTGCTTGCATGCTAATGGTAACATGCTAGCTAGCATTTGATTGCTAGAGTCATTGCAGGGGGGTTGCGGTATGAATAGATAAAATAAATACTTGGACACTACTAACATAATGGATAGGTTTTTGACAAGGCTCCCATATAAACGCAAAGTAGAACATAAAACATCTCCAAATACGCCTCTAAACCAACTTCCTTTCAAGCCAAAGAGTAGAAAATATGACAAAACATATCTTGCCTTTGGGTTTTTTTTACACCAAACACCTGCAAAAATTTAACTGAGCTCTAAAAGTGTTCCGAACCGAGTGGCAAAGTGTAAAAAGCCTCACTCAATTATAGAGGATTTAATTCTGTGCTATGGACATGATTCCAACAATGACTGACAGTAGTCAGCACATTGCCAGTTATTCCTCTGTCCAGTAAGACCAGAGGTCGCGCTAGATATTTCTGCGGGGTAAAAATATCCATAATCAATTTTTACAATTTTAAATTTTTACATTGTTTTTATTAAAAATAATATTCAGTCTGAGCAAGCTGAACAGAGGACTACATATAAACACAGAAATTAAACAATTGCACTTAAAATACAAACAGTCTCGCATCCTCTTCCTGGTCTGCATGGAACTGAAATGTGCACTTGTGCTTTATCAAATGTCTCAAGTGAGATTGCTGCAGAGGTTATTACCATGAGGTTTGTGTTTTTTGCTTCTGATAGATAACTTCTCATGAGGTGTCCCATGGCTCCAGTAGCCTAGATGTTGTTTTGGAGGGTGAATCTGTGCTCCACTGCCACACTGAAGACTAGAATTAAGCACCACTTCAGCCAGTGTTTTGAAATGGGGGAACATTTTTCCAATTGAAGTGATCAAAAGTCGGAAAGACTCTCTGAATGAGCCATTTCCTGACCTGCAAGCTATCACTTTAGCTGGTGGAAACACAGCAGAATACACCTGTGGTTGGCAGGACACCGGGCTCTTCATGTCTGTACCCAACTGCACCTGTCACATCATGCTCCAAAGCCTCTGTTGTGACTCGATCTAATACCGTGTCACTATTATGTTTTAACTCCTGGGACTGACCTGGATGACACGCTGTTGGTAACAATTACCAATTCAAACAAACAAAGTTAACAATTCAAACAAACAAACAAAGAGCCATTAACATTAATAATGTCACTACAGTCCTATTAGACCTCTTCAGTTGCATTTAACAAACCGAGTTTGGTGACTGGTCTTTCTAAGACACTAAACTTTGTCTTAAGATGCACGAACCGCACAAACCCATGTTTGACAGGGAAGGTTTCAACCACTCGTCTGAGCAACCAAGAGCCTTGAGGGGCAATTGAGCCAATGACTATAACGATGTCCCCAGGTATGAAGCTTATTTTTTCTCTGTTACATTACTGCCTTTTCTGCAGCAAAGGAAGATACTCTCTGACCCAACGTTTCCAAAACAAATCTGAGATGTACTGAACCTGTCTCCATCTTCGTTTTATATACAGGTCTCGTTTTTCAAACAGTCCGGGTGGTAATGCAGGTTTGCCTTTCAGGGGGAGAATATGATTTGGCGTGAGGGGCTCGAGATCGGTGGGATCCTCTGACAGCTGGGAGATAGGTCGGTCATTTAATATGGCCTCAACTTCACAAAGAACTGTGTGAAGGACATTGTTGTCCAAACGTTCCTAATGCAGCGCAGTTTTGAGAACACGTCTTATTGTTCTAATCATGCACTCCCAGCTCCACCAAAATGAGATGGTCCATGGGGGTTGAATTTCTAGTCTACTCTAGCTGGCATGAGTGCTCTTTGGATACCGTCGTGATGAAGTACAGCAAGAGCCTTCTTTAATTCCCTTCTTGCTCCAGTAAAATTGGTGCCATTATCAGACAGCAGGTGAGATACTTGGCCTCTTCTACTTATGAATCTTCGCACAGCATTGATACAGTGAGTTTGCAACCTCCAGGTGAACTGCTCTACTAGCCAAACAAGTAAAGATCACTCCGTAGCGTTTACACAGGTTTCTTCCTCTCTTCACCTCAATTGGGCCAAAATAATCAACACCAACACTTGTAAAATGAAGAAGATCAGGCAAAGTCCTTTCCAATGGCAGGTCTGTCATCTTCTGTTCATCTGCTCTCACGGTGTGGAGTCTGCATGTCCAGCAGTCATTAATAATTTTCTTTTAAAAGAGGAGATGAGCTGCTGATGAGCTCTCGCGAGAGCTGTGCGTAAGTAATATGGCGGTAAGCTGGTAAAACAAACAAACTTGGGTAAAAACAAACCATAACATTCGAGCCAAATATAGCAAACGTTTGATAATGATAACCATTATTTTGTATTTCTCCATAAAACAAACTGGACGAGGAAACCTTGGACAGCCTGGAAAGCTACTTGGACGAGTGCTTTGACAACATTGTTATGGGCAAGCCAGAAAAATCCACTTCTGCTATGCCGACAAGCACACCATCACAGAAACGCACCCGTTCTGAGGCCAGCACCTCCACCATCTCTCCAGAGAAAAGCTACAGCGATGTCCTGGACTCAATAGATAAGAAGTTAACCAGCCTAGATGCTCGTCTGGCCCTGGTTGAGGTTCTACACAAAGAGTTTCAAGCTCTAAGGGAATCCCTGGAGTTCAGCCAATAACAGGTAGCATCGCTCGCTGCAGAAAACCAAACGCTGAGAGACGGTGTAAAGAAACTCACCAAGGGGATGACGCAGCTGTCCGGGGAAAGTAAGAGGATGAAAGAAACTATCTTGGATATACAGGCCAGGGGAATGCGGGACAATCTTTTTTTTTTCGGGATCCCAGAACAGGCTGAGGACGACGCTGAATCCACCGTCCGAGATTTTCTCCAACATCAGTTAAAGCTCCCAAGCGACACGGTAAAAAACATCACTTTTCACCGCGTCCACCGGCTCGGAGGTAAGAAGCCCAACAACAGCCGGCCGCGACCTATTGTTGCTAAATTCGAGCATTACAAGAAAAAAGAGTAGGTCAGAGGGCAGGGCATAGAGCTGCGGGGAACGAACTACAGCGTTAATGATCAAAATCCGAAGGAGATCCTGAATAGAAGGCGCGTTTTGTTCCCAATCAGGAAGAAATATATCAGCGAAGCCACCAGAGCTACAGTAGCAGTAGATAAACTGTATCTTAATGGGCAGGTGTTCAGGGACCCCCAGCTTACTCCTTGGCTTTATTAGTCATGTAACACTGGCTAGATAAGAGTTGTTTTATCAGTCAACTATAATCTAATGTTCGCACAGCAATGTAAAGTTGTTTACATTACTCAATGTGGGCGGGGCCAGGGCTAAGCACTGGGATACTGGCTCTTTTTTCTTTTTTCATCTTCACATGTCTATCACCAAATGTCTTTGTCACCCCTTTTTTCTTCTTTTATCACTCACACAAACGCAAAAATATTTTTTTTCATAATATAGCTAGTTCTTTCTCTCTCACCCTCACCCTTAACACCTTCACAACTTTCTTCTATTTTTCTCTTTCTTATATCTCGGCTTTTGGATTTTCAATCAGGCAACCCCAAGCACAAACTAATAATGCACCTGTGTTTATCAGTTTCTATGGTGATATGGACTTTACAACTTTTATCTCAAAACTATGACTACTCTAAAGTTTGTCACGTGGAATGTTCATGGAGCTGGCACCAGAGAGAAAAGAGTTAAGATTCTTAACCAGCTTAAAAGATTGAAGGCAGATGTCGTCTTATTACAAGAAACCCATAAATCTACCTCAGCTGCAGTTGATCTTAAATCCCCTGAGTTTCCTAATGTGTTTTCTGCATGCTATAACTCCAGACAAAGGGGAGTTGCAATATTAATAAATAAAAATGTTAATTTTACAGTAATAGATACAGTTACAGATCCAGAGGGTAGATTTATTATAGTAAAACTATCTATACATAACCGAAAGTTATGTATTGTCAGTATATATGGTCCAAATGTTGATGACCCCTCATTCTTTCATTCCTTCTACTCGGTGCTCCTTGAACACATGGATTGCTCACTTCTTCTTGGGGGCGACCTCAACTTTGGTTTAAATGAAGAAATAGACAGGCTCAGCACAGCAGGGACTCAGCGCAGCTGGAAATCTATAGATATAGTCAAACAGTACATGAGCGATTATGGACTTAGTGATGCATGGCGATCTCTTCACCCCAATGACAAAAAATATACTTTTTTCTCAAATGTCCACCATTCGTATTCTCGACTGGATTATTTGTTAGTCAGCAGCTCACTGTTGACTGATATTTCAGACACTGAGATACACCCTATAGCTGTTAGCGTTCATGCTCCTGTGTCTCTAACTTTAGTAAATTAAACAGAAACGCCTCAAAGCAAAAATTGGAGATTTAATATATCATTACTTAAGGATAAAGAATTTATTAAATATTTTGAAAAAGAGTGGGCTTCTTATTTGGAATATAATGGCCTACATGGTATGTCACCATCCATTCTTTGGGAGGCAGGGAAAGCTGTGATTAGAGATAAAATAATCTCATTCTCATCAACTACAAAGAAAATGGAAAAAAACGTATTCAGGAATTAGAAGAAACTATTAATTCATTAGAAGCTTCTCTAGATGAGGAGAGACTAGGCAAAATCCGTAAAGAAAAGCTAGAATTAAATGAAATTATTAATTAACAGACCCAGTTCTTAATTCAAAGACTAAGGATAGAAAACTTTGAACAAGGTAATAAATCAGGTAGCTTTTTGGCTAACCAGCTTAAAATTAATAAAGAAAAAACAATTATATCTGCTATTAAAGATCAGACCGGGAATACAGTATATGATCCTGAAAGAATAAACAACACATTTAAAGAATTTTACAAGGCTTTATACTCACCAGAGATAAATCCATCAGATCATGAAACTGAAAATTTTTTGGATAACATAACACTACCTAAATTATCTGAAAGTCCACTAAAAGCGGCTGAACTCCAGGAGGCCCTCCAAAGCATGCCCAATAAAAAGGCTCCAGGCCCAGATGGATTTCCAACAGAGTTCTATAAAGAATTCTGGAATATTCTGGCACCAACATTCAACAGAATGCTGCAGGAAACCAAGGAAAATGGCCGACTTCCACCAAATAAGAATTCTGCCTACATCAGTCTTCTACTAAAATCAGGTAAAGACCCTTTGTTTCCTTCAAGCTATCGTCCCATATCCCTCATTAATGTTGATCTTAAAATAATCTGCAAAGCCCTCGCAAAAAGGATAGAGAAAGTAACCTCTCATAATACATCCTGATCAAACTGGTTTTATTAAAGGGAGACATTCATCCACAAATTCACGTAGATTAATAGATTTAATAGATTTTTCTTACTGTAAAAACATTAAAACTAATATATTATCTCTAGATGCAGAAAAAGCATTTGATAGAGTTAACTAGAAATTCTTATTGGCAACCTTACATAAATTTGGCTTTGGAAATTCTTTTATAAACTGGTTGACAATATTATACAGTTCACCAACAGCATGTATCAGGACTAATAACCAAACATCATCTAGGTTTTATCTTCAGAGAGGTATCAGGCAGAGATGTCCTCTCTCTCCCTCCCTGTTTGCTATTTTTATTGAACCACTAGCTGCAGCAATCAGGCAAACTCACAAAATTAAAAGCATAAAATGCAATAACATAGAACATAAAATCAGTCTTTATGCAGATGATGTATTACTTTTTCTCCAGCATTCACAAACCTCTTTCTCTCAGGTAATTGGGTTGATAAACTCTTACTCAAACGTTTCAGATTATTCTATAAATTGGTTAAAATCTACAGTTCTTCCAATCAATTGTTCTGTCCAGAATCCAACTAATACACAACTGCAGTCAGGGAATATTACTTATTTAGGTATCAATGTCTCACCAAGACTGGCACATTTAATAAAGCTAAACTACATCCCATTTTTAAAAAAGTGGAAGATGATCTTGCTAGATGGAAATCCCTACCCATATCACTTATGGGAAGAGTTGCTTCAATAAAAATGATGGTTTTGCCCAGAATCAACTACTTATTCTCAATGATCCCAAGTAAACCATCACTAGACTGGTTTAGATCTCTGGACTCCTGTCTCTAAATTTCTTTGGAAAGAGAAACCCCCATGTATCAGCTTAAAAACACAGCAGAAGACCAAAGAAAAAGGAGGTCTAGATCTACCAAACTTCCATCATTATTTCTTAGCCAACAGGCTCCAATACATCTCAAGATGGTTAAAACATAGCTACCTAGACGAGTCCTGGATAGACGTAGAACAGACACTATGCAATAAGATAAAACTTTCAGACCTACCATTTATTAGCTCAAATATAAAACGACATGAATGCTTTAAAAGCATAAATATCAGCTCCTCTCTGACAGCATGGTGGGAATTTCTAAAAATGTCCACAATAATCCCATGCAGACGTACACCTTCTGGAATAACCCCGACATCTTGCAAAAAAATATGTATGAAGTTTTCCAGACTGGAGGTGCAATGGAATTGAATACCTGGAACATATATTTGAAGGAACAGACTTTATTCCATTTAATACATTAATTACACAATATGGAATTGATCAAAACAAGTTCTTAGAATATCAACAAATTAAATCTATTATTAAAGGTAAATTTAGGCTCAATACAGTTGAATTACAAATTCCAGCAAGAGTTTTGGATTTTTTAAATCTCCTGGCCGGTGGTCGGCCGGCGTAAGGTCTCTGTTGCCTGTGGGGGTCGGGGCCGGGTGGCATGCGTGGCCGCCTCTCTCTTTTTCTCTGGGCCGATTTTCATCGCCGGTCCCTGTATGGCGTCTCGCCTTGTTTGCTGGTTGGGGTGCCTGGCTTGGGGTCGCGGCGGCTGGGTGGCATTTCTGAGCCTGATCAGTCCTTTTTCGCACTGGACTTAGCTCCTGGGTCTTGGTCTTTATGCGTTGCGGGGCGCTGGGGTCGGGCGTTTGCCCGGGTTCGGTCGGACCTGCGGGTGGACTGGCCGGGTAGTGGGCGTGCAGGGCAGGTGGGTGGGGCGCTGGGTTTGGTTGCCTGTCGGGCCATTGAGCAGCAGTCGTCGCTCCACAAGGGAATGGGGCTGGTGGATGTCGGCTGCCCGGTTCATCGGTTTGCTCCTGGTCTGGGCAAGTACGTCGCCGGGGTTTGGGCTGCGGGGACCTCCGATGCGCAGGTGGCGTTGGGGGCCTCCTTTGTTGGTGGGGAGGCTATTGCTAACTAGCGACAGGTGCTCTCCCCCTACGAGGGCACTTGGACGGGGGGAGGGGTGTGCTGGAGGGGGGGTGATCTCAACCTGGGTGTCTAGTGTCTTTTGTGTTCTGATAGTAGAGCGAATATAAGGGGTGGGTTTAGTTCTCCTTCTGGGATGGGGCTGGAGGGACTGCCTTGGGGTCCGTGGGGCTTGGTGGTGCTGTGGCCGTGGGCCCCTGGTTGAACGTGCCATGGCCTCGCTCCCCTGGTGGATCCCGGTGAACGGCGGTGCCTATTGGGGTCAGTGGAGGAGCTGGCTCCCTGGGAAGACATTTTGTCTTCCAGTCCTTCCCTCCCCATCCCCGAACACCTCTGTCCACCCGCTCTATCACTTTACCACTCATATAGGGTCTTGGGGCATGGGCACATCACTGGGGTGCGAGGAGGGGTTTCCCTCCTTGCTATCCCGTGGCGTCCTGGGTCCAATTTTAATATACAACTTAGACACTCCCACTTATAACATTTTCATGCGACACACATGTAGGGACCTTGGGGTGGGCACACTTTTCGGCATCCAGAGGGGGAGCGATTCAATCAGCTTCACCTCTGGTGCCGGTGACCACTGTTGAACCACATATAGACACTGAGGGCTCGGGGTGGAGGTTGGGGGATGTGTGGCTGCGTTCCCCACATCCCACCCCTCTGTTTTAAATGCACATTTTAAAAACACGCATCAACACCATACTTGTGCGGGAGGAAAGAGGCTAGGGGTCTTCTCACACCCCTGTTCGCTACGGGCCATCATGGGTTGGGGTCTGGAGGAGGAACAGGTGGTCTGGTCGGGGTCCTGGGCTGTCGGGCTGCTTCGCCACTGTGGGGTCCTTGGTGGTCTGCTTGTCTCCGTCCTAGAAGTTAGGGGGTCCATCTCCCGGGTTCGGGGGCTGGTGGCTCTACTGGGGCATCGGTACCTGGACCTGGGAGCATGAAGTGTGTATGGGGTGTGTGAGTGAGGGTACAGCGTCATTTCTTGGGTGTCTTGGTGAGTTAGTGAGAATAGATGTGTTTAAGAGGGAGGGAACGTATGACTGTGTCTGTATGTCTTTTGTCTGCCTGTCAGGTTGGGTTTTGGGCTGCCCTCTCGCCTGGCGCACCTCAGGCCTTACATTTAATGGGGGGGCCTATTTCCCCTTCGTCACTCCCCGCCAGTGACGGATGCCCCTGCGTACTGGTGCGTCGGTGCTCAATCCGGTTTGGACCTGGTACGTGCCTGGCCGGGCCTGGGGGGGCCTGTGTGTCGGTCGGCCGATGCGCTGGGCCGATATCTTCCTTTGGTTGGTTGGGGCACCTCTTTTTAGGGGTGCCAGGTATGGGATTGTTGGGTGGTTCCTGCTCGGTGGCTTGGCGGGATACGGATCCAGCGTCTCTGCTCGTTCAGTCACCTGTTCTGTGCGCACCGTGCCCGGTCGGTTCATTGGCGGGTTGGACCGGCCCTGGCCTTTGTTGGATGCCTGGTCTCGGCGCTCTGCGTTGCGTGGGATCAGGACTCGGGAGCTGGTGCAACTTGGTGTCCAGGTGCTGGCTGTGCTCGGCCTGGGGATGCCGTCCATCCGCTGCGGCTATCGGTGGGGTGCCTTGACGTGGGGAAGGGGTGGGGCGCTGGGATGTTGGTGGTGGCGCGTGACGGCCGGCCGCGGCCCCTGCAGTGCCGGGGGCCCCTCGTCGGCCGGTCCCTTGTCGGGTCCCTGTTGGGGGGTGGGGCGCCCCTGGGCCCCGGCTCTCCCAGTCCATGGACCTGCCCGCCCTGGCGTGGCTGGTTGCCGGCGGGGCCCTTGAGCTCGTCACTGCTGTCCCCCGGGCCCCTGCATAGTCGCCGCTGGACGTTCCCCTGGGGTTCTCTTTTGCTCCTCTCTTGGGGGATGCGGTCGTCCCTGCCCGTGTCCGCCTGGGGCTCTGGGGGTCCTTTGGACATCTTGGCTCCGAACTCCTTCATGTCTGCATCGATTCCTGGGAGACGGATTGATGCCTGCTCACACCAGCTATCGAACACTCTTATGGAGAAACCTTATCTGCACCAGCATGCTCACACACACACATAGATGTGGGGTCTCTGGTGTTTACAGATATATTCTTGGGCTGAGGTTATCATTACTAGAGCTTGATTAATTGGTACCATGAGTTTTTCTGTGACATTGTTGTATTTTTATATCCATTTTTGTGTGATGTGGTTGTTTAGTTCTTAGTTCACGATGTTTGGTTTGTTTTGTCGATGTTCCTTTTTTGTTTTGTTTTGTTTTTCCCCTCTCTCTGCCGTCCTTTGGGTATGGAAGCAGACTTCAATGTTTTCCTGTGTTTTCTTTGTTCCCAGTCCTCTCTTGTATTTTCAACTCACCCTCTCTCATGACTTTTTGTTTCCTACCTCTCTTCTTCATCTTCTTTCTTTCTTCCCCTTAATTTTCCGTCTCCGGGTCCATAACATCAGAAAATAAACCCCCTCAAAATATGCTGGTCCTTTACGAGGATGATTGGACGTTTCAATTCTTCTAGCAAAGCTGCTTTACGAAGTCTTCCTCCCACTCTAAGCAGGCCCTCCTCCAAGCGTTGATCTTGTTTGTAGATTGGACTATCCTTACTGACTGCAGATTTTCCAGACGAGTATATCAATTTCTGTTTTGAACCGCTGCTTTTGTGCAAAGCGAATGATTGCAATTTCTGCCTGCAGCAGGTCATCAAACACAGCTCCAGCTGCTTTCTTCTTATTCTTAGCTTCAAGAGCCTCCTTTATCTTGAGTAACCAGGCAACTGAGACCTTGAGCCTCCTCCAGTCTGAGAAATATGTAATTACCCGCTCAGTTGCATTAGAGGATCCTGCAACTATTACAGTGTTCACGGTAAAGTATTTCTTAACTTCCGGAAAATCCACTTGAATTCTAGTCTCCATGATATTTTCCGGCCAACCCTTTTCTGGTTTCCAAATAAAGCTCAGCCCTTTGACCCACCTGCTGCCAATTAGTAGGTCCATGGCCTTCCTGCCTCTGGATGCATCGTCCGCTGGATTATCCTTTGTGTTCACATACCTCCATTGTGACACCTTTGTAGCATCTCTGATGGCTGTCACCCTGTTTGCTACAAAAGTATGAAAAAGTCTGTCCTCATTTACTATGTACTTTAGCACTGAAGTGCTATCCTTTCAGAAAAATGAGTATGTACCCTGCAACTGTAGCTCTGCACTTAGCATTTTGTCCACCTGAACAGCAAGAACAGCAGCAGTAAGCTCTAGACGCAGTATGGTGACTGGCTTTAACGGTTTAACCCTTGCTTTTCCAACCAGGAATGCAAATGAGTGAATATTGTGACTGTTGTCCAACCTTGCATTGCTAAGAGTGCCCTGTCTTCCTTCACTTGCATCCAAAAAGTGTTGCAGCTGGACCAGTGTAGGCTGTCCAAACTCCTGTGGCTTAATGCACCGCTTGATCTTGAACTCTGACAACCTGCTTAGTTCTCCAAGCCACTTTGTCCATTGCTGCAGAATGACGCAAGGTAAGCTGTCATCCCATCCAGACTTTCTCCTGCAGAGGTCCTGCAGCAGGATTTTGCCAGGCAAAGTGACTGGTGCAATGAACCCCAAAGGGTCATACACAGAACTAAGCATAGACAGTATGCCACGTCTAGTGTAAGGACCTTGTTTCCCCAACATCCTGAACTGAAATACATCACTCTCGATGCACCAGTGGAGACCAAGGGCTTCTCCAAGGGAAGATGATCTCTATCCAAGTCCAGTTCCTGTAAGTCCTTGGCTCTGTGTTCCTCTGGGACTGTCCGCAGCACCCTGTTACTGACCCATTTAGTGAGATTGAGCCCTCCTCTTCGACATATAGCTGTAAGATCTTTGATTAACTGAACAGCATCTTCCTCTGAAGATTTACTTTTTAAGCAGTCGTCAACGTAAAAGTTTTGCTTCACTGTCTGAATGACATCGTCAGAGAATAATGACCGACTATCCTCAGCTGTCTTCCTGAGTGCATAGCAGGCACAGCTCGGCAGCGAAACAGCCCCAAACAGATGTACAGTCATGATAGAAACCATGATGGGGGATATAGCATGCCTTTCCTTCTTCAGCAAACAAGTACAGAGGTATTTTCTCTGCATAGCCTTTACAAATGATGTCAGTGAAGAAATTTGTGTACTCCTGGTGAAACTGCTCATCTTTCTCAAACTGTCTCTTGAGTCCCAGAATCCTTTGCTTGGCCACAGACAGATTATTGGGAAGATTGAGTTGATCTTTCCTAAAAGGCATTTTCAGGCTGTAATGCCCATCCACCAGCTTTACAGAATGAATGACAATTTCAATAAACTTAATGTTTTCTCTTGACATTCGTTCATTCTCCATTTTCCTGTCATTGAAATCATGGTTAAACTGTGTGGCCAACATTCCCTCCAATTTATGTACACCAATTCTATTAACCGTTAAGGATGAAAGCTCTGCCCTCGTGGTGTCATTCAGTGGGCCATTTACAGACCATCCAAGCATAGTTTTAACAGTATATGGGCCATTCCCACAGCTGTTAATGACCTCCCATGGCTCCAGTAGCCTGGGAGCGTTGGCTCCTATCAATAGGTTGACACCTGCCTTGATACTTGGGATGTGCACATTTGCCAAGTATGGTCACCTATTCAGCTCTTCTTGTGTCACAATGTCATCTGCAGTCACTGGCATCTTTTCCTGTGCGAGAACATCGGGAAGCCTGTTAAAATCGCTGCTGTCAAGACCAGCAACTTCCAAACCAGTTAAGGAGTAAACAGTTGTCACTGATTCCTACCCCATTGTGCGTAGCAGGAAGCTAGTTCTTTTACCTGCTGTATTCAGCTTCTTCATAAAGACGTTCAGAGCAGAAAGTCCCAGAACCTCCTGGATCCAAGAATGAATATGTTTCAATACGATTTCCCGTTGAGGCTTTCACCTTTACAGGAAGAATGGATAAAGCACACTGGTCCCTACCTACCCCTGTGTGTCCACAAATTGTGACTGTTGGCTGTTCATTTGATGTTGCCTTTTCCTGCTCCACGTCTATTGGTCTATTTATATGAAGCACTGTAGGGTGAGTTTTCCCACAGACCTTGCATATCAGGCACCTCTTGCAATCACTGCTCACGTGACCCACACATAAACATGCAAAGCAAACTCCCATTTCACGCAGAAATTGAATTTTTTCCTTATTCTTCTTGAAAGGAGCTTCTTACACTCATTCAACGTGTGACCCTGAGCACCGCAGAGGCATCCAGCACTTCTTATCTTTACATCGTCTGTTCTTTCAGACTAATTTATAGATGTTGCTATGGTGGCGACAATACTTTTATTCTGTCCCTGGGCTGTGCTTTGTACCTAGAGAGTCTTTATTCCAGCAGCACCCAAACCAGGGTCTTGTATGTTACCAAACAAAGGGTCTGAAAGAATTCTTACGTGACGTTCAATGAATGCCACAAAATACTTGATGTGAGCTCTGTCGTTTGTTCGTTCCATTATTTAGTGAGCTTTGGTTCTCCATTGATCTCTCATTCTAAATGGTAATTTGGATATTATGGTTCTCATATTCACTGGCATGTCAAGCTCTTCCAAATACTAGAGCTCCTCCATGACATTGCAGCATCCTCTCAAAAAAAAAGGAATAAGCTTAGAGTGCATTCACCTCCCCCGATTTAATTGACTGCCAAGCCAATGCCTTCTTCATATAAGCAGTTGCGATTTTGTGTTGGTTGCCGAAATGGACCTGCAGGAGACCTTTTGCCACCACGTAGCCACTCACAGGGTCCATATACTGGCAGCTGCGCACCAGCTCTTGCGGCTGGCCCCTAGTGAACTGCTCCAGATAAAACAGAAAGTCTGCTTTGCTTGCCTTTCCGTCTACGCCATGCTCAAAAGCTTTAACAAATGCTCTGTACTTGAATTGATCTCCTTCAAAGATGGCAATGTCCCTTGGTGGCAACAGTAGGGAATGCTTTTGCTGCACCAGAGCAGCTGTTATTTCATTTTGCCTGTGCATGATGTTTAAAATATCTCCATGAGTATTTTGGCTGCTTGACTGTTGAATGCCAGAATATTGCCTTGCTCCATCAACTGGTTGAACTACTGTAGGCTGGCATTGTATGCGTAGTGCTGTTGTCGATACGTTCAGGGGATGAAAGCTTATAGCAGCTTGCCCACCTTGCAAGTTTTGTTTTACCACGTCCTTAGGTTTGAATTCATTACAATGCAGCGGCTTGAACTCCTTTTCCATGGGATTTAGTTCAATGTCCTGTTCCACTTTCCTCTTTTCCTTTTCAAAGTATGAGTTCAATGCCATCTGTGCCTGCAGAGGACCTGTTTATGTCATAAGTCTGCAATACTGCCAACTTAGCATTAAATGCAGCAAGCTCAATTTCCAAGTCGAGCTCCTCCCTTTTCCTTCTCAGCTGCTGTTCCTGGTTCTCCAAAGCATATCTTGCCTTTAACGCTGGTTGGCGAGTAAAAAGTGCCGCTCTATCGGCCTTAGCCTTTAAGCGTGCTGAGGATGACATGCTTGACTTTCCAATGCGGTAGCTCCTTTGACTTGAACGTTTGGTACCCACATTAGAAACACTGTCATCAGGATGAATATCATCCTCCACGTTACCATTGTTACAATTATCATTGTGATTTTAATTTGCAGTTAAACAGTCATGTTGCAAAACCCACCCTTTTGCATCAGCAATACAGTAATAATTATTTTAAATTTTTGCTTTAGCCCTTTAACACCGAACGGGTCGTCGCCGACACATTTTTGCTTGCGCACTTTGCATTACCATAACTCTGCAACGGTTTGTGCTATCGGAAAAACTGAAACAGATTTAGAAAGAAGACACTTTGCGCTTTTATGCCTGCATAGTGTTATTACGGTAATTTGCCTCCCGTGGTTGCAGGAAGCCCGCGAATCTGCCTCTTTGTCCCCCCCCCTCGCAAACACAAACAGCGCGGAGTGAGAAGAAAATGAGCGACAGAGAGGAGACACGGATCGGAGCGCAGGAGATTATGTCTCAAGAACGACTTTCCTGAATTATAAAACCACCACAGGGGTACCTGGATGGTTTTGAGTTTGAAGGAGAAGCTGAAGCAGCAACTTCTTGTGGGAAAAAAGGTAAAGTTTGACCAATTGAATAATGTGTTTTGATCTGAATTTCTGGATGAATGAAGCTTGCTAGTATGTAGAAAATGTTTTTTTTTTTACTTTGCACACATAATTGGATGCCTTGATGCTAATTATGTGTTGATTTTATTCTTTTAGAACAGTGTACCAAGTTTGTAAGTTTGTACAATGTACGTACATTTGTACTTTTTATACGTAAATGGGAGCTTTTGTGCACTATACAGATGTCACTTTTAGTAGTTTACCACACAGCATGTATGTCTGCATAGCTCACCATTCCTTTTCTCTATAATATAGTGTGGGCTTGTGACCAGCTGAATTTTTATTTATTTTTGCACTACTTTTAGAGTCTGTTGTGATGAGGAGCAGCTGGTTTCCTGTGGAAGAACTGGGAGAGGAAGAGGAGGATCTTTGGTGCCTACTGGAAGAGGCTGAAAGGATGCAGGAGGTTCTGATGATGCTACAAGGGACCAAAGCTGTTCATCACATCATCCCAGGTGGAACAGTGAGGCAGAGCAAAAAAACAAAAAAAACTTCAGCCCCCACTTTGTTGGTTTGGCTTTCATGTAGCCTACTGTTTGATACCCAGCCTGGCCTTGGTTGCCACCATTCTTTCATCCAATGCAAGGTGCTGTCTTGGGTGGTAGAACACCCTGCACCTTGTGCCAATCATTTCTATCAGAGGTCTGACCCGGTGGAGGTGGTCATAATCTTCGGTGCCCTTTATGTCTTCATTTTCTTGATCTATCTCCGGGTCACTCATCCAAATGTTGCTCAGAATGACCACGCACCGGTTTCGGGACATGATGGTGGTTGGCAGTTCTACATGGAAAATTGTTCCAGTATGCCAAAAGTCACTGATCTTTGGGAGGCATTTGATCAGAGTCCAAGTGTGAGAGCTGTAATGTGGGCCTGTGCTTGCAGTTAGACAGCAACTGTCACTGGACATGAAAGTATGAGGAGATATGCAGGGAGGGGAAAAAAACGTCTATACATAGTTTTAATTATTGGCCTGTTTTTTTGTCACAAGTGAGAGAGAAAGAAAAAAATTTGTTAATATGTTCTATACTGTTGAAATTGTTATTTCATGATGAAAAATCTGTACTTCATGTTCATCTGCAATGTTTTCTTATCACAAAAATTCTAAAATCTGATTCCGATTTTGTGATTTTCTTCATTTCAAACTGTTTTTACACTGGTTTAGTATACAGTATATTGAAAAATAATGTCATATATTGAAATATCCAAGTGTTCTGGAAAAAGGAGCCAAAGCATTTCCTCATGTGACATGTTAAGCCCATTTTATAGTTAAAAACAGAAGAAAATGCCAGGCGGACATTTTGAGGTTTAGGTGTTAAAGGGTTAAACCACGTTTCATGCTTCATCTTTTCATCACATGACAATAAAGCCAACAAGGAAACATGCTGGAATTTTGCTTCGTTACAAACCTTTATCAACTCATCAAGAGCATTTTGTACCTCTGTTTTGTTACCATTCGACATTAAACCTTGCATTGTTTTTCTCATGACACTTGCTTTATTTAGCTTAGATCTTCTTTCATTTTGTTAACTCTCTAATTTGCCAGCAAACGCCTTAGCAGGGAGTTTAACCACCCGCTTTCCAGTTTGTGTTTTACTACCGCCAGCCACACCGCTGGCCCTTTTTGCAGCGGAAGTAACATTACCGTATCCTATCCTACAGCAAAACGCCCGACTTAGCGCCCTCCGACTTGGTAAGATTTGAGTCGCAAAATCGGTCCAGTGTTTGTTGTGCAACAGACAAGTCAACGCAAAGTCCACAGTCACTCAAATATATAAAACTAATGCATTGGATTTTTGCGTGCATGCATTTAAAAGGCCATAAAGGTGTAACACTACAGATACCTCCATAAAACGAGGCCATGTGATGTCTGATGTGATGCTCTTGGCCGTTAGCCTTAGCAGCGTAGCTCCTGTGTTAGATCCAAATAAGCTCGTCCTCGTGACAACCAGTGCAGCAGAAAACCTGGCTTCTCTCCTCGTTCTCCACCAACCTGTAGACACCCTCTAGTGTGACTGAAGGCCTCCGGTGTTGCTTCCAGATCCTCAGTCCGCTTGCGCCCCTCACCATGTAGCTCCACCCTTCTCCATGTTACCTTCTTAGCTTGGCAAACTTCCTAAAGTTTTCTCCATCCTTCTCTAAATGTTAGGTCCTACACTTATTGTTGTGACTCGATCTAGTACCGTGTCACTATGTTGTTTTAACTTCCGAGGCAGACCTGGATGACGCGCTGTACCGTCCGCTTGTTCTGCTAATCAATGCGGCTGTTTTTGATGTACTAGTCCATTTATTTCATTACTCTTGGCATCTTCAGTTGACAAAAGGCCATTCAAACGCTGCAATAGCGGTCAAGAACCGTATGCCCTTCTGGGGTCAATACACACTCAACAAGGTGAGGTCACCTGCCTTAATACCTGCGCTCCTTTATTAACACAGTGACACCCGCTGGCGAATAACAATTACTACATCTGTGACTAATACATTAATTGTGACTCAGAATATTAGTTAATAGGCTCTTAAAGCCTCTGTAACAATTAAACGCAGTGTCAGCTCCTGTTTAGCAAGATGTATTAAGTACAAGGTCCAGCTCTCAAATGATGCTCAAATGGTCTTCATGAATCTTTTTTTTATCCATTTATTAACCTGTACATCGTTAGCATGGCCCCTGCACAACAATGACGCGCAAATTCGTGAAGCGTTCCTCATTTTCCTTTTTTAAAATGCATTTCAAACAAAAATGTCATGCTGAGGAGACCATTTCCACGACACAGCGAAGGTTCCTAGTATAGATTTTCTCCTTCCTGTGATCCCAGGAACCAGAACCAAATCAGACACGAGCGGCTTCAAATCCATCCCAGAGAGCATCCTCGCTAATAAAGACTTTTTTTGGCTAAACCCTCAAACAAATGTGTGCCGAGAGGGTAGTAAACGCTAATCATTCCCGGTTTCATTCACCCCCCCCATCTTAAATTCCTTTATTCGTCGTATTTTTGTTTAACTTTAAACTGTCTGAGAGGAATTGTTAGTAGTTTTCTTGGCAAAGGCAGCGTTGAAAGTTACCCTCCTTATGCTGAATGGCAAGCACCATCCGTTTTACAGTTTCACCATTCAAATACGTGAGTAAAAGCAGCTCATCTGCTCTTGAATAGGAACTGAATTAAACTTAACACTTACACATTAAAAACATTTTTTTAAACTATTTTATTTCCAAGAATAAGAATGTGGACGTTCAAACAGTAAATGTTTATTCTTCAAAAACAAGAAAATGAAAAAGAAGACATTTTATTCCCCCCAACAAAAACAAACTTACAAAGTAGCAGAGTTAGCCTAAAATCGTAACATATTCCATCATCAGAAGCTGTCAATTCAACTGTGTCCTGTGGACACTCATAACAAAGTAGCTCTTTTCATCTTGCAGATTTAAGATGCAATTCACACTTTTGGCCACTAGATTACTAGATGGCACCCAAGAGCACGGTGATAGAAAACGTGAAGTCTTTGCACTGGATTCTTTTTCCAGTGCAATCTTTGAATGTTTCAAAAACTTCATTCAGCCACCACTGCCAATAGATCTGAACAAAAAAAACGTCTTTTGACAATATGCCCCACCGCTCTAAATAAACAATTCTTGACGGAGTTTGTAGGTTACAACACTGCCTGTCGTTATTTTGTGTCTTTACCTACCCAAGCTGCGTTCATTTTCCCATCATGCATCTGTGTCCCTGAAAAGCTCAAATAGAAATCGACAAATAGAAGAAAACTAGGTTATAATATTCCTGTGTAGTCGATAGCTACTAACACATTCTTTGGTGGCCTTTGTTCTGTTGTATAATTGGTTGGAATTAATAGAGGAGCCATGACCAAGAATTGGGGGTATTAACAGGGTTATAAATAGATCTCCTAGACAGCACCCTAGTGTCCTAGTTCTCTAGGACATATACTAAAATTGGAACGATACAGAGAAGATTAGCATGGCCCCTGCGCAAGGATGACACGCAAATTCGTGAAGCGTTCCTCATTTTCCTTTTTTTAAATTCATTTAAAAGTAAAACATCATATTGCAAAGACCCTTTCCACGACACAGCGAAGGTACCTAGTATAGATTTTCTCCTTCCCGTGATCCCAGGAACCAGAACCACATCAGACACGAGCGGCTTAAAATCCATCCCAGAGAGCATCCTCGCTAATAAAGACTTTTTTTGGCTAAACCCTCAAACAAATGTGTGCCGAGAGGGTAGTAAACGCTAATCATTCCTGGTTTCATTCACCCCCCCCCCCCCCCCCCATCTTAAATTCCTTTATTCGTCGTATTTTTGTTTAACTTTAAACTGTCTGAGAGGAATTGTTAGTAGTTTTCTTTGCAAAGGCAGCGTTGAAAGTTACCCTCCTTATGCTGAATGGCAAGCACCATCCGTTTTACAGTTTCACCATTCAAATACGTGAGTAAAAGCAGCTCATCTGCTCTTGAATAGGAACTGAATTAAACTTAACACTTACACATTAAAAACATTTTTTTAAACTATTTTATTTCCAAGAATAAGAATGTGGACGTTCAAACAGTAAATGTTTATTCTTCAAAAACAAGAAAATGAAAAAGAAGACATTTTATTCCCCCCAACAAAAACAAACTTACAAAGTAGCAGAGTTAGCCTAAAATCGTAACATATTCCATCATCAGAAGCTGTCAATTCAACTGTGTCCTGTGGACACTCATAACAAAGTAGCTCTTTTCATCTTGCAGATTTAAGATGCAATTCACACTTTTGGCCACTAGATTACTAGATGGCACCCAAGAGCACGGTGATAGAAAACGTGAAGTCTTTGCACTGGATTCTTTTTCCAGTGCAATCTTTGAATGTTTCAAAAACTTCATTCAGCCACCACTGCCAATAGATCTGAACAAAAAAAACGTCTTTTGACAATATGCCCCACCGCTCTAAATAAACAATTCTTGACGGAGTTTGTAGGTTACAACACTGGCTGTCGTTATTTTGTGTCTTTACCTACCCAAGCTGCGTTCATTTTCCCATCATGCATCTGTGTCCCTGAAAAGCTCAAATAGAAATCGACAAATAGAAGAAAACTAGGTTATAATATTCCTGTGTAGTCGATAGCTACTAACACATTCTTTGGTGGCCTTTGTTCTGTTGTATAATTGGTTGGAATTAATAGAGGAGCCATGACCAAGAATTGTGGGTATTAACAGGGTTATAAATAGATCTCCTAGACAGCACCCTAGCACATACTAAAATTGGAACGATACAGAGAAGATTAGCATGGCCCCTGCGCAAGGATGACACGCAAATTCGTGAAGCGTTCCTCATTTTCCTTTTTTTAAATTCATTTAAAAGTAAAACGTCATTGCAAAGACCCTTTCCACGACACAGCGAAGGTACCTAGTATAGATTTTCTCCTTTCCGTGATCCCAGGAACCAGAACCACATAAGACACGAGCGGGTTCAAATCCATCCCAGAGAGCATCCTCGCTAATAAAGACTTTTTTTGGCTAAACCCTCAAACAAATGTGTGCCGAGAGGGTAGTAAACGCTAATCATTCCCGGTTTCATTCACCCCCCCCCCCCATCTTAAATTCCTTTATTCGTCGTATTTTTGTTTAACTTTAAACTGTCTGAGAGGAATTGTTAGTAGTTTTCTTGGCAAAGGCAGCGTTGAAAGTTACCCTCCTTATGCTGAATGGCAAGCACCATCCGTTTTACAGTTTCACCATTCAAATACGTGAGTAAAAGCAGCTCATCTGCTCTTGAATAGGAACTGAATTAAACTTAACACTTACACATTAAAAACATTTTTTTTAACTATTTTATTTCCAAGAATAAGAAGGTGGACGTTCAAACAGTAAATGTTTATTCTTTAAAAACAAGAAAATGAAAAAGAAGACATTTTATATCCCCCAACAAACAAATTTACAAAGTAGCAGAGTTAGCCTAAAATCGTAACATATTCCATCATCAGAAGCTGTCAATTCAACTGTGTCCTGTGGACACTCATAACAAAGTAGCTCTTTTCATCTTGCAGATTTAAGATGCAATTCACACTTTTGGCCACTAGATTACTAGATGGCACCCAAGAGCACGGTGATAGAAAACGTGAAGTCTTTGCACTGGATTCTTTTTCCAGTGCAATCTTTGAATTTTTCAAAAACTTCATTCAGCCACCACTGCCAATAGATCTGACCAAAAAAAAACGTCTTTTGACAATATGCCCCACCGCTCTAAATAAACAATTCTTGATGGAGTTTGTAGGTTACAACACTGGCTGTCGTTATTTTGTGTCTTTACCTACCCAAGCTGCGTTCATTTTCCCATCATGCATCTGTGTCCCTGAAAAGCTCAAATAGAAATCGACAAATAGAAGAAAACTAGGTTATAATATTCCTGTGTAGTCGATAGCTACTAACACATTCTTTGGTGGCCTTTGTTTTGTTGTATAATTGGTTGGAATTAATAGAGGAGCCATGACTAAGAATTGGGGGTATTAACAGGGTTATAAATAGATCTCCTAGACAGCACCCTAGTGTCCTAGTTCTCTAGGACATATACTAAAATTGGAACGATACAGAGAAGATTAGCATGGCCCCTGCGCAAGGATGACACGCAAATTCGTGAAGCGTTCCTCATTTTCCTTTTTTTAAATTCATTTAAAAGTAAAACGTCATATTGCAGAGACCCTTTCCACGACACAGCGAAGGTACCTAGTATAGATTTTCTCCTTCCCGTGATCCCAGGAACCAGAACCACATCAGACACGAGCGGCTTAAAATCCATCCCACAGAGCATCCTCGCTAATAAAGACTTTTTTTGGCTAAACCCTCAAACAAATGTGTGCCGAGAGGGTAGTAAACGCTAATCATTCCCGGTTTCATTCACCCCCCCCCCCCCCATCTTAAATTCCTTTATTCGTCGTATTTTTGTTTAACTTTAAACTGTCTGAGAGGAATTGTTAGTAGTTTTCTTGGCAAAGGCAGCGTTGAAAGTTACCCTCCTTATGCTGAATGGCAAGCACCATCCGTTTTACAGTTTCACCATTCAAATACGTGAGTAAAAGCAGCTCATCTGCTCTTGAATAGGAACTGAATTAAACGAAACACTTACACATTAAAAACATTTTTTAAAACTATTTTATTTCCAAGAATAAGAATGTGGACGTTCAAACAGTAAATGTTTATTCTTCAAAAACAAGAAAATGAAAAAGAAGACATTTTATTCCCCCCAACAAAAACAAACTTACAAAGTAGCAGAGTTAGCCTAAAATCGTAACATATTCCATCATCAGAAGCTGTCAATTCAACTGTGTACTGTGGACACTCATAACAAAGTAGCTCTTTTCATCTTGCAGATTTAAGATGCAATTCACACTTTTGGCCACTAGATTACTAGATGGCACCCAAGAGCACGGTGATAGAAAACGTGAAGTCTTTGCACTGGTTTCTTTTTCCAGTGCAATCTTTGAATGTTTCAAAAACTTCATTCAGCCACCACTGCCAATAGATCTGAACAAAAAAAACGTCTTTTGACAATATGCCCCACCGCTCTAAATAAACAATTCTTGACGGAGTTTGTAGGTTACAACACTGGCTGTCGTTATTTTGTGTCTTTACCTACCCAAGCTGCGTTCATTTTCCCATCATGCATCTGTGTCCCTGAAAAGCTCAAATAGAAATCGACAAATAGAAGAAAACTAGGTTATAATATTCCTGTGTAGTCGATAGCTACTAACACATTCTTTGGTGGCCTTTGTTCTGTTGTATAATTGGTTGGAATTAATAGAGGAGCCATGACTAAGAATTGGGGGTATTAACAGGGTTATAAATAGATCTCCTAGACAGCACCCTAGCACATACTAAAATTGGAACGATACAGAGAAGATTAGCATGGCCCCTGCGCAAGGATGACACACAAATTCGTGAAGCGTTCCTCATTTTCCTTTTTTTAAATTCATTTAAAAGTAAAACGTCATATTGCAAAGACCCTTTCCACGACACAGCGAAGGTACCTAGTATAGATTTTCTCCTTTCCGTGATCCCAGGAACCAGAACCACATAAGACACGAGCGGGTTCAAATCCATCCCAGAGAGCATCCTCGCTAATAAAGACTTTTTTTGGCTAAACCCTCAAACAAATGTGTGCCGAGAGGGTAGTAAACGCTAATCATTCCCGGTTTCATTCACCCCCCCATCTTAAATTCCTTTATTCGTCGTATTTTTGTTTAACTTTAAACTGTCTTAGAGGAATTGTTAGTAGTTTTCTTGGCAAAGGCAGCGTTGAAAGTTACCCTCCTTATGCTGAATGGCAAGCACCATCCGTTTTACAGTTTCACCATTCAAATACGTGAGTAAAAGCAGCTCATCTGCTCTTGAATAGGAACTGAATTAAACTTAACACTTACACATTAAAAACATTTTTTTTAACTATTTTATTTCCAAGAATAAGAATGTGGACGTTCAAACCGTAAATGTTTATTCTTTAAAAACAAGAAAATGAAAAAGAAGACATTTTATATCCCCCAACAAACAAATTTACAAAGTAGCAGAGTTAGCCTAAAATCGTAACATATTCCATCATCAGAAGCTGTCAATTCAACTGTGTCCTGTGGACACTCATAACAAAGTAGCTCTTTTCATCTTGCAGATTTAAGATGCAATTCACACTTTTGGCCACTAGATTACTAGATGGCACCCAAGAGCACGGTGATAGAAAACGTGAAGTCTTTGCACTGGATTCTTTTTCCAGTGCAATCTTTGAATGTTTCAAAAACTTCATTCAGCCACCACTGCCAATAGATCTGAACAAAAAAAAACGTCTTTTGACAATATGCCCCACCGCTCTAAATAAACAATTCTTGATGGAGTTTGTAGGTTACAACACTGGCTGTCGTTATTTTGTGTCTTTACCTACCCAAGCTGCGTTCATTTTCCCATCATGCATCTGTGTCCCTGAAAAGCTCAAATAGAAATCGACAAATAGAAGAAAACTAGGTTATAATATTCCTGTGTAGTGGATAGCTACTAACACATTCTTTGGTGGCCTTTGTTCTGTTGTATAATTGGTTGGAATTAATAGAGGAGCCATGACTAAGAATTGGGGGTATTAACAGGGTTATAAATAGATCTCCTAGACAGCACCCTAGTGTCCTAGTTCTCTAGGACATATACTAAAATTGGAACGATACAGAGAAGATTAGTATGGCCCCTGCGCAAGGATGACACGCAAATTCGTGAAGCGTTCCTCATTTTCCTTTTTTTAAATTCATTTAAAAGTAAAACGTCATATTGCAAAGACCCTTTCCACGACACAGCGAAGGTACCTAGTACAAATTTTCTCCTTTCCGTGATCCCAGGAACCAGAACCACATCAGACACGAGCGGGTTCAAATCCATCCCAGAGAGCATCCTCGCTAATAAAGACTTTTTTTGGCTAAACCCTCAAACAAATGTGTGCCGAGAGGGTAGTAAACGCTAATCATTCCCGGTTTCATTCATCCCCCCCATCTTAAATTCCTTTATTCGTCGTATTTTTGTTTAACTTTAAACTGTCTGAGAGGAATTGTTAGTAGTTTTCTTGGCAAAGGCAGCGTTGAAAGTTACCCTCCTTATGCTGAATGGCAAGCACCATCCGTTTTACAGTTTCACCATTCAAATACGTGAGTAAAAGCAGCTCATCTGCTCTTGAATAGGAACTGAATTAAACTTAACACTTACACATTAAAAACATTTTTTTTAACTATTTTATTTCCAAGAATAAGAAGGTGGACGTTCAAACAGTAAATGTTTATTCTTTAAAAACAAGAAAATGAAAAAGAAGACATTTTATATCCCCCAACAAACAAATTTACAAAGTAGCAGAGTTAGCCTAAAATCGTAACATATTCCATCATCAGAAGCTGTCAATTCAACTGTGTCCTGTGGACACTCATAACAAAGTAGCTCTTTTCATCTTGCAGATTTAAGATGCAATTCACACTTTTGGCCACTAGATTACTAGATGGCACCCAAGAGCACGGTGATAGAAAACGTGAAGTCTTTGCACTGGATTCTTTTTCCAGTGCAATCTTTGAATTTTTCAAAAACTTCATTCAGCCACCACTGCCAATAGATCTGACCAAAAAAAAACGTCTTTTGACAATATGCCCCACCGCTCTAAATAAACAATTCTTGATGGAGTTTGTAGGTTACAACACTGGCTGTCGTTATTTTGTGTCTTTACCTACCCAAGCTGCGTTCATTTTCCCATCATGCATCTGTGTCCCTGAAAAGCTCAAATAGAAATCGACAAATAGAAGAAAACTAGGTTATAATATTCCTGTGTAGTCGATAGCTACTAACACATTCTTTGGTGGCCTTTGTTTTGTTGTATAATTGGTTGGAATTAATAGAGGAGCCATGACTAAGAATTGGGGGTATTAACAGGGTTATAAATAGATCTCCTAGACAGCACCCTAGTGTCCTAGTTCTCTAGGACATATACTAAAATTGGAACGATACAGAGAAGATTAGCATGGCCCCTGCGCAAGGATGACACGCAAATTCGTGAAGCGTTCCTCATTTTCCTTTTTTTAAATTCATTTAAAAGTAAAACGTCATATTGCAGAGACCCTTTCCACGACACAGCGAAGGTACCTAGTATAGATTTTCTCCTTCCCGTGATCCCAGGAACCAGAACCACATCAGACACGAGCGGCTTAAAATCCATCCCACAGAGCATCCTCGCTAATAAAGACTTTTTTTGGCTAAACCCTCAAACAAATGTGTGCCGAGAGGGTAGTAAACGCTAATCATTCCCGGTTTCATTCACCCCCCCCCCCATCTTAAATTCCTTTATTCGTCGTATTTTTGTTTAACTTTAAACTGTCTGAGAGGAATTGTTAGTAGTTTTCTTGGCAAAGGCAGCGTTGAAAGTTACCCTCCTTATGCTGAATGGCAAGCACCATCCGTTTTACAGTTTCACCATTCAAATACGTGAGTAAAAGCAGCTCATCTGCTCTTGAATAGGAACTGAATTAAACGAAACACTTACACATTAAAAACATTTTTTAAAACTATTTTATTTCCAAGAATAAGAATGTGGACGTTCAAACAGTAAATGTTTATTCTTCAAAAACAAGAAAATGAAAAAGAAGACATTTTATTCCCCCCAACAAAAACAAACTTACAAAGTAGCAGAGTTAGCCTAAAATCGTAACATATTCCATCATCAGAAGCTGTCAATTCAACTGTGTCCTGTGGACACTCATAACAAAGTAGCTCTTTTCATCTTGCAGATTTAAGATGCAATTCACACTTTTGGCCACTAGATTACTAGATGGCACCCAAGAGCACGGTGATAGAAAACGTGAAGTCTTTGCACTGGATTCTTTTTCCAGTGCAATCTTTGAATGTTTCAAAAACTTCATTCAGCCACCACTGCCAATAGATCTGAACAAAAAAAACGTCTTTTGACAATATGCCCCACCGCTCTAAATAAACAATTCTTGACGGAGTTTGTAGGTTACAACACTGGCTGTCGTTATTTTGTGTCTTTACCTACCCAAGCTGCGTTCATTTTCCCATCATGCATCTGTGTCCCTGAAAAGCTCAAATAGAAATCGACAAATAGAAGAAAACTAGGTTATAATATTCCTGTGTAGTCGATAGCTACTAACACATTCTTTGGTGGCCTTTGTTCTGTTGTATAATTGGTTGGAATTAATAGAGGAGCCATGACCAAGAATTGTGGGTATTAACAGGGTTATAAATAGATCTCCTAGACAGCACCCTAGCACATACTAAAATTGGAACGATACAGAGAAGATTAGCATGGCCCCTGCGCAAGGATGACACGCAAATTCGTGAAGCGTTCCTCATTTTCCTTTTTTTAAATTCATTTAAAAGTAAAACGTCATTGCAAAGACCCTTTCCACGACACAGCGAAGGTACCTAGTATAGATTTTCTCCTTTCCGTGATCCCAGGAACCAGAACCACATAAGACACGAGCGGGTTCAAATCCATCCCAGAGAGCATCCTCGCTAATAAAGACTTTTTTTGGCTAAACCCTCAAACAAATGTGTGCCGAGAGGGTAGTAAACGCTAATCATTCCCGGTTTCATTCACCCCCCCCCCCCCATCTTAAATTCCTTTATTCGTCGTATTTTTGTTTAACTTTAAACTGTCTGAGAGGAATTGTTAGTAGTTTTCTTGGCAAAGGCAGCGTTGAAAGTTACCCTCCTTATGCTGAATGGCAAGCACCATCCGTTTTACAGTTTCACCATTCAAATACGTGAGTAAAAGCAGCTCATCTGCTCTTGAATAGGAACTGAATTAAACTTAACACTTACACATTAAAAACATTTTTTTTAACTATTTTATTTCCAAGAATAAGAAGGTGGACGTTCAAACAGTAAATGTTTATTCTTTAAAAACAAGAAAATGAAAAAGAAGACATTTTATATCCCCCAACAAACAAATTTACAAAGTAGCAGAGTTAGCCTAAAATCGTAACATATTCCATCATCAGAAGCTGTCAATTCAACTGTGTCCTGTGGACACTCATAACAAAGTAGCTCTTTTCATCTTGCAGATTTAAGATGCAATTCACACTTTTGGCCACTAGATTACTAGATGGCACCCAAGAGCACGGTGATAGAAAACGTGAAGTCTTTGCACTGGATTCTTTTTCCAGTGCAATCTTTGAATTTTTCAAAAACTTCATTCAGCCACCACTGCCAATAGATCTGACCAAAAAAAAACGTCTTTTGACAATATGCCCCACCGCTCTAAATAAACAATTCTTGATGGAGTTTGTAGGTTACAACACTGGCTGTCGTTATTTTGTGTCTTTACCTACCCAAGCTGCGTTCATTTTCCCATCATGCATCTGTGTCCCTGAAAAGCTCAAATAGAAATCGACAAATAGAAGAAAACTAGGTTATAATATTCCTGTGTAGTCGATAGCTACTAACACATTCTTTGGTGGCCTTTGTTTTGTTGTATAATTGGTTGGAATTAATAGAGGAGCCATGACTAAGAATTGGGGGTATTAACAGGGTTATAAATAGATCTCCTAGACAGCACCCTAGTGTCCTAGTTCTCTAGGACATATACTAAAATTGGAACGATACAGAGAAGATTAGCATGGCCCCTGCGCAAGGATGACACGCAAATTCGTGAAGCGTTCCTCATTTTCCTTTTTTTAAATTCATTTAAAAGTAAAACGTCATATTGCAGAGACCCTTTCCACGACACAGCGAAGGTACCTAGTATAGATTTTCTCCTTCCCGTGATCCCAGGAACCAGAACCACATCAGACACGAGCGGCTTAAAATCCATCCCACAGAGCATCCTCGCTAATAAAGACTTTTTTTGGCTAAACCCTCAAACAAATGTGTGCCGAGAGGGTAGTAAACGCTAATCATTCCCGGTTTCATTCACCCCCCCCCCCCCCCCATCTTAAATTCCTTTATTCGTCGTATTTTTGTTTAACTTTAAACTGTCTGAGAGGAATTGTTAGTAGTTTTCTTGGCAAAGGCAGCGTTGAAAGTTACCCTCCTTATGCTGAATGGCAAGCACCATCCGTTTTACAGTTTCACCATTCAAATACGTGAGTAAAAGCAGCTCATCTGCTCTTGAATAGGAACTGAATTAAACGAAACACTTACACATTAAAAACATTTTTTAAAACTATTTTATTTCCAAGAATAAGAATGTGGACGTTCAAACAGTAAATGTTTATTCTTCAAAAACAAGAAAATGAAAAAGAAGACATTTTATTCCCCCCAACAAAAACAAACTTACAAAGTAGCAGAGTTAGCCTAAAATCGTAACATATTCCATCATCAGAAGCTGTCAATTCAACTGTGTACTGTGGACACTCATAACAAAGTAGCTCTTTTCATCTTGCAGATTTAAGATGCAATTCACACTTTTGGCCACTAGATTACTAGATGGCACCCAAGAGCACGGTGATAGAAAACGTGAAGTCTTTGCACTGGTTTCTTTTTCCAGTGCAATCTTTGAATGTTTCAAAAACTTCATTCAGCCACCACTGCCAATAGATCTGAACAAAAAAAACGTCTTTTGACAATATGCCCCACCGCTCTAAATAAACAATTCTTGACGGAGTTTGTAGGTTACAACACTGGCTGTCGTTATTTTGTGTCTTTACCTACCCAAGCTGCGTTCATTTTCCCATCATGCATCTGTGTCCCTGAAAAGCTCAAATAGAAATCGACAAATAGAAGAAAACTAGGTTATAATATTCCTGTGTAGTCGATAGCTACTAACACATTCTTTGGTGGCCTTTGTTCTGTTGTATAATTGGTTGGAATTAATAGAGGAGCCATGACTAAGAATTGGGGGTATTAACAGGGTTATAAATAGATCTCCTAGACAGCACCCTAGTGTCCTACTTCTCTAGGCTTATACTAAAATTGGAACGATACAGAGAAGATTAGCATGGCCCCTGCGCAAGGATGACACACAAATTCGTGAAGCGTTCCTCATTTTCCTTTTTTTAAATTCATTTAAAAGTAAAACGTCATATTGCAAAGACCCTTTCCACGACACAGCGAAGGTACCTAGTATAGATTTTCTCCTTTCCGTGATCCCAGGAACCAGAACCACATAAGACACGAGCGGGTTCAAATCCATCCCAGAGAGCATCCTCGCTAATAAAGACTTTTTTTGGCTAAACCCTCAAACAAATGTGTGCCGAGAGGGTAGTAAACGCTAATCATTCCCGGTTTCATTCACCCCCCCATCTTAAATTCCTTTATTCGTCGTATTTTTGTTTAACTTTAAACTGTCTTAGAGGAATTGTTAGTAGTTTTCTTGGCAAAGGCAGCGTTGAAAGTTACCCTCCTTATGCTGAATGGCAAGCACCATCCGTTTTACAGTTTCACCATTCAAATACGTGAGTAAAAGCAGCTCATCTGCTCTTGAATAGGAACTGAATTAAACTTAACACTTACACATTAAAAACATTTTTTTTAACTATTTTATTTCCAAGAATAAGAATGTGGACGTTCAAACCGTAAATGTTTATTCTTTAAAAACAAGAAAATGAAAAAGAAGACATTTTATATCCCCCAACAAACAAATTTACAAAGTAGCAGAGTTAGCCTAAAATCGTAACATATTCCATCATCAGAAGCTGTCAATTCAACTGTGTCCTGTGGACACTCATAACAAAGTAGCTCTTTTCATCTTGCAGATTTAAGATGCAATTCACACTTTTGGCCACTAGATTACTAGATGGCACCCAAGAGCACGGTGATAGAAAACGTGAAGTCTTTGCACTGGATTCTTTTTCCAGTGCAATCTTTGAATGTTTCAAAAACTTCATTCAGCCACCACTGCCAATAGATCTGAACAAAAAAAAACGTCTTTTGACAATATGCCCCACCGCTCTAAATAAACAATTCTTGATGGAGTTTGTAGGTTACAACACTGGCTGTCGTTATTTTGTGTCTTTACCTACCCAAGCTGCGTTCATTTTCCCATCATGCATCTGTGTCCCTGAAAAGCTCAAATAGAAATCGACAAATAGAAGAAAACTAGGTTATAATATTCCTGTGTAGTGGATAGCTACTAACACATTCTTTGGTGGCCTTTGTTCTGTTGTATAATTGGTTGGAATTAATAGAGGAGCCATGACTAAGAATTGGGGGTATTAACAGGGTTATAAATAGATCTCCTAGACAGCACCCTAGTGTCCTAGTTCTCTAGGACATATACTAAAATTGGAACGATACAGAGAAGATTAGTATGGCCCCTGCGCAAGGATGACACGCAAATTCGTGAAGCGTTCCTCATTTTCCTTTTTTTAAATTCATTTAAAAGTAAAACGTCATATTGCAAAGACCCTTTCCACGACACAGCGAAGGTACCTAGTACAAATTTTCTCCTTTCCGTGATCCCAGGAACCAGAACCACATCAGACACGAGCGGGTTCAAATCCATCCCAGAGAGCATCCTCGCTAATAAAGACTTTTTTTGGCTAAACCCTCAAACAAATGTGTGCCGAGAGGGTAGTAAACGCTAATCATTCCCGGTTTCATTCATCCCCCCCATCTTAAATTCCTTTATTCGTCGTATTTTTGTTTAACTTTAAACTGTCTGAGAGGAATTGTTAGTAGTTTTCTTGGCAAAGGCAGCGTTGAAAGTTACCCTCCTTATGCTGAATGGCAAGCACCATCCGTTTTACAGTTTCACCATTCAAATACGTGAGTAAAAGCAGCTCATCTGCTCTTGAATAGGAACTGAATTAAACTTAACACTTACACATTAAAAACATTTTTTTTAACTATTTTATTTCCAAGAATAAGAAGGTGGACGTTCAAACAGTAAATGTTTATTCTTTAAAAACAAGAAAATGAAAAAGAAGACATTTTATATCCCCCAACAAACAAATTTACAAAGTAGCAGAGTTAGCCTAAAATCGTAACATATTCCATCATCAGAAGCTGTCAATTCAACTGTGTCCTGTGGACACTCATAACAAAGTAGCTCTTTTCATCTTGCAGATTTAAGATGCAATTCACACTTTTGGCCACTAGATTACTAGATGGCACCCAAGAGCACGGTGATAGAAAACGTGAAGTCTTTGCACTGGATTCTTTTTCCAGTGCAATCTTTGAATTTTTCAAAAACTTCATTCAGCCACCACTGCCAATAGATCTGACCAAAAAAAAACGTCTTTTGACAATATGCCCCACCGCTCTAAATAAACAATTCTTGATGGAGTTTGTAGGTTACAACACTGGCTGTCGTTATTTTGTGTCTTTACCTACCCAAGCTGCGTTCATTTTCCCATCATGCATCTGTGTCCCTGAAAAGCTCAAATAGAAATCGACAAATAGAAGAAAACTAGGTTATAATATTCCTGTGTAGTCGATAGCTACTAACACATTCTTTGGTGGCCTTTGTTTTGTTGTATAATTGGTTGGAATTAATAGAGGAGCCATGACTAAGAATTGGGGGTATTAACAGGGTTATAAATAGATCTCCTAGACAGCACCCTAGTGTCCTAGTTCTCTAGGACATATACTAAAATTGGAACGATACAGAGAAGATTAGCATGGCCCCTGCGCAAGGATGACACGCAAATTCGTGAAGCGTTCCTCATTTTCCTTTTTTTAAATTCATTTAAAAGTAAAACGTCATATTGCAGAGACCCTTTCCACGACACAGCGAAGGTACCTAGTATAGATTTTCTCCTTCCCGTGATCCCAGGAACCAGAACCACATCAGACACGAGCGGCTTAAAATCCATCCCACAGAGCATCCTCGCTAATAAAGACTTTTTTTGGCTAAACCCTCAAACAAATGTGTGCCGAGAGGGTAGTAAACGCTAATCATTCCCGGTTTCATTCACCCCCCCCCCCCATCTTAAATTCCTTTATTCGTCGTATTTTTGTTTAACTTTAAACTGTCTGAGAGGAATTGTTAGTAGTTTTCTTGGCAAAGGCAGCGTTGAAAGTTACCCTCCTTATGCTGAATGGCAAGCACCATCCGTTTTACAGTTTCACCATTCAAATACGTGAGTAAAAGCAGCTCATCTGCTCTTGAATAGGAACTGAATTAAACGAAACACTTACACATTAAAAACATTTTTTAAAACTATTTTATTTCCAAGAATAAGAATGTGGACGTTCAAACAGTAAATGTTTATTCTTCAAAAACAAGAAAATGAAAAAGAAGACATTTTATTCCCCCCAACAAAAACAAACTTACAAAGTAGCAGAGTTAGCCTAAAATCGTAACATATTCCATCATCAGAAGCTGTCAATTCAACTGTGTACTGTGGACACTCATAACAAAGTAGCTCTTTTCATCTTGCAGATTTAAGATGCAATTCACACTTTTGGCCACTAGATTACTAGATGGCACCCAAGAGCACGGTGATAGAAAACGTGAAGTCTTTGCACTGGTTTCTTTTTCCAGTGCAATCTTTGAATGTTTCAAAAACTTCATTCAGCCACCACTGCCAATAGATCTGAACAAAAAAAACGTCTTTTGACAATATGCCCCACCGCTCTAAATAAACAATTCTTGACGGAGTTTGTAGGTTACAACACTGGCTGTCGTTATTTTGTGTCTTTACCTACCCAAGCTGCGTTCATTTTCCCATCATGCATCTGTGTCCCTGAAAAGCTCAAATAGAAATCGACAAATAGAAGAAAACTAGGTTATAATATTCCTGTGTAGTCGATAGCTACTAACACATTCTTTGGTGGCCTTTGTTCTGTTGTATAATTGGTTGGAATTAATAGAGGAGCCATGACTAAGAATTGGGGGTATTAACAGGGTTATAAATAGATCTCCTAGACAGCACCCTAGCACATACTAAAATTGGAACGATACAGAGAAGATTAGCATGGCCCCTGCGCAAGGATGACACGCAAATTCGTGAAGCGTTCCTCATTTTCCTTTTTTTAAATTCATTTAAAAGTAAAACGTCATATTGCAAAGACCCTTTCCACGACACAGCGAAGGTACCTAGTATAGATTTTCTCCTTTCCGTGATCCCAGGAACCAGAACCACATAAGACACGAGCGGGTTCAAATCCATCCCAGAGAGCATCCTCGCTAATAAAGACTTTTTTTGGCTAAACCCTCAAACAAATGTGTGCCGAGAGGGTAGTAAACGCTAATCATTCCCGGTTTCATTCACCCCCCCATCTTAAATTCCTTTATTCGTCGTATTTTTGTTTAACTTTAAACTGTCTTAGAGGAATTGTTAGTAGTTTTCTTGGCAAAGGCAGCGTTGAAAGTTACCCTCCTTATGCTGAATGGCAAGCACCATCCGTTTTACAGTTTCACCATTCAAATACGTGAGTAAAAGCAGCTCATCTGCTCTTGAATAGGAACTGAATTAAACTTAACACTTACACATTAAAAACATTTTTTTTAACTATTTTATTTCCAAGAATAAGAATGTGGACGTTCAAACCGTAAATGTTTATTCTTTAAAAACAAGAAAATGAAAAAGAAGACATTTTATATCCCCCAACAAACAAATTTACAAAGTAGCAGAGTTAGCCTAAAATCGTAACATATTCCATCATCAGAAGCTGTCAATTCAACTGTGTCCTGTGGACACTCATAACAAAGTAGCTCTTTTCATCTTGCAGATTTAAGATGCAATTCACACTTTTGGCCACTAGATTACTAGATGGCACCCAAGAGCACGGTGATAGAAAACGTGAAGTCTTTGCACTGGATTCTTTTTCCAGTGCAATCTTTGAATGTTTCAAAAACTTCATTCAGCCACCACTGCCAATAGATCTGAACAAAAAAAAACGTCTTTTGACAATATGCCCCACCGCTCTAAATAAACAATTCTTGATGGAGTTTGTAGGTTACAACACTGGCTGTCGTTATTTTGTGTCTTTACCTACCCAAGCTGCGTTCATTTTCCCATCATGCATCTGTGTCCCTGAAAAGCTCAAATAGAAATCGACAAATAGAAGAAAACTAGGTTATAATATTCCTGTGTAGTGGATAGCTACTAACACATTCTTTGGTGGCCTTTGTTCTGTTGTATAATTGGTTGGAATTAATAGAGGAGCCATGACTAAGAATTGGGGGTATTAACAGGGTTATAAATAGATCTCCTAGACAGCACCCTAGTGTCCTAGTTCTCTAGGACATATACTAAAATTGGAACGATACAGAGAAGATTAGTATGGCCCCTGCGCAAGGATGACACGCAAATTCGTGAAGCGTTCCTCATTTTCCTTTTTTTAAATTCATTTAAAAGTAAAACGTCATATTGCAAAGACCCTTTCCACGACACAGCGAAGGTACCTAGTACAAATTTTCTCCTTTCCGTGATCCCAGGAACCAGAACCACATCAGACACGAGCGGGTTCAAATCCATCCCAGAGAGCATCCTCGCTAATAAAGACTTTTTTTGGCTAAACCCTCAAACAAATGTGTGCCGAGAGGGTAGTAAACGCTAATCATTCCCGGTTTCATTCATCCCCCCCATCTTAAATTCCTTTATTCGTCGTATTTTTGTTTAACTTTAAACTGTCTGAGAGGAATTGTTAGTAGTTTTCTTGGCAAAGGCAGCGTTGAAAGTTACCCTCCTTATGCTGAATGGCAAGCACCATCCGTTTTACAGTTTCACCATTCAAATACGTGAGTAAAAGCAGCTCATCTGCTCTTGAATAGGAACTGAATTAAACTTAACACTTACACATTAAAAACATTTTTTTAAACTATTTTATTTCCAAGAATAAGAATGTGGACGTTAAAACAGTAAATGTTTATTCTTCAAAAACAAGAAAATGAAAAAGAAGACATTTTATTCCCCCCAACAAACAAACTTACAAAGTAGCAGAGTTAGCCTAAAATCGTAACATATTCCATCATCAGAAGCTGTCAATTCAACTGTGTCCTGTGGACACTCATAACAAAGTAGCTCTTTTCATCTTGCAGATTTAAGATGCAATTCACACTTTTGGCCACTAGATTACTAGATGGCACCCAAGAGCACGGTGATAGAAAACGTGAAGTCTTTGCACTGGATTCTTTTTCCAGTGCAATCTTTGAATGTTTCAAAAACTTCATTCAGCCACCACTGCCAATAGATCTGAACAAAAAAAAACGTCTTTTGACAATATGCCCCACCGCTCTAAATAAACAATTCTTGATGGAGTTTGTAGGTTACAACACTGGCTGTCGTTATTTTGTGTCTTTACCTACCCAAGCTGCGTTCATTTTCCCATCATGCATCTGTGTCCCTGAAAAGCTCAAATAGAAATCGACAAATAGAAGAAAACTAGGTTATAATATTCCTGTGTAGTGGATAGCTACTAACACATTCTTTGGTGGCCTTTGTTCTGTTGTATAATTGGTTGGAATTAATAGAGGAGCCATGACTAAGAATTGGGGGTATTAACAGGGTTATAAATAGATCTCCTAGACAGCACCCTAGTGTCCTAGTTCTCTAGGACATATACTAAAATTGGAACGATACAGAGAAGATTAGTATGGCCCCTGCGCAAGGATGACACGCAAATTCGTGAAGCGTTCCTCATTTTCCTTTTTTTAAATTCATTTAAAAGTAAAACGTCATATTGCAAAGACCCTTTCCACGACACAGCGAAGGTACCTAGTACAAATTTTCTCCTTTCCGTGATCCCAGGAACCAGAACCACATCAGACACGAGCGGGTTCAAATCCATCCCAGAGAGCATCCTCGCTAATAAAGACTTTTTTTGGCTAAACCCTCAAACAAATGTGTGCCGAGAGGGTAGTAAACGCTAATCATTCCCGGTTTCATTCATCCCCCCCATCTTAAATTCCTTTATTCGTCGTATTTTTGTTTAACTTTAAACTGTCTGAGAGGAATTGTTAGTAGTTTTCTTGGCAAAGGCAGCGTTGAAAGTTACCCTCCTTATGCTGAATGGCAAGCACCATCCGTTTTACAGTTTCACCATTCAAATACGTGAGTAAAAGCAGCTCATCTGCTCTTGAATAGGAACTGAATTAAACTTAACACTTACACATTAAAAACATTTTTTTAAACTATTTTATTTCCAAGAATAAGAATGTGGACGTTAAAACAGTAAATGTTTATTCTTCAAAAACAAGAAAATGAAAAAGAAGACATTTTATTCCCCCCAACAAACAAACTTACAAAGTAGCAGAGTTAGCCTAAAATCGTAACATATTCCATCATCAGAAGCTGTCAATTCAACTGTGTCCTGTGGACACTCATAACAAAGTAGCTCTTTTCATCTTGCAGATTTAAGATGCAATTCACACTTTTGGCCACTAGATTACTAGATGGCACCCAAGAGCACGGTGATAGAAAACGTGAAGTCTTTGCACTGGATTCTTTTTCCAGTGCAATCTTTGAATTTTTCAAAAACTTCATTCAGCCACCACTGCCAATAGATCTGAACAAAAAAAAACGTCTTTTGACAATATGCCCCACCGCTCTAAATAAACAATTCTTGATGGAGTTTGTAGGTTACAACACTGGCTGTCGTTATTTTGTGTCTTTACCTACCCAAGCTGCGTTCATTTTCCCATCATGCATCTGTGTCCCTGAAAAGCTCAAATAGAAATCGACAAATAGAAGAAAACTAGGTTATAATATTCCTGTGTAGTCGATAGCTACTAACACATTCTTTGGTGGCCTTTGTTCTGTTGTATAATTGGTTGGAATTAATAGAGGAGCCATGACTAAGAATTGGGGGTATTAACAGGGTTATAAATAGATTTCCTAGACAGCACCCTAGTGTCCTACTTCTCTAGGACATATACTAAAATTGGAACGATACAGAGAAGATTAGCATGGCCCCTGCGCAAGGATGACACGCAAATTCGTGAAGCGTTCCTCATTTTCCTTTTTTTAAATTCATTTAAAAGTAAAACGTCATATTGCAGAGACCCTTTCCACGACACAGCGAAGGTACCTAGTATAGATTTTCTCCTTCCCGTGATCCCAGGAACCAGAACCACATCAGACACGAGCGGCTTAAAATCCATCCCAGAGAGCATCCTCGCTAATAAAGACTTTTTTTGGCTAAACCCTCAAACAAATATGTGCCGAGAGGGTAGTAAACGCTAATCATTCCCGGTTTCATTCATCCCCCCCATCTTAAATTCCTTTATTCGTCGTATTTTTGTTTAACTTTAAACTGTCTGAGAGGAATTGTTAGTAGTTTTCTTGGCAAAGGCAGCGTTGAAAGTTACCCTCCTTATGCTGAATGGCAAGCACCATCCGTTTTACAGTTTCACCATTCAAATACGTGAGTAAAAGCAGCTCATCTGCTCTTGAATAGGAACTGAATTAAACGAAACACTTACACATTAAAAACATTTTTTAAAACTATTTTATTTCCAAGAATAAGAATGTGGACGTTCAAACAGTAAATGTTTATTCTTCAAAAACAAGAAAATGAAAAAGAAGACATTTTATTCCCCCCAACAAAAACAAACTTACAAAGTAGCAGAGTTAGCCTAAAATCGTAACATATTCCATCATCAGAAGCTGTCAATTCAACTGTGTACTGTGGACACTCATAACAAAGTAGCTCTTTTCATCTTGCAGATTTAAGATGCAATTCACACTTTTGGCCACTAGATTACTAGATGGCACCCAAGAGCACGGTGATAGAAAACGTGAAGTCTTTGCACTGGTTTCTTTTTCCAGTGCAATCTTTGAATGTTTCAAAAACTTCATTCAGCCACCACTGCCAATAGATCTGAACAAAAAAAACGTCTTTTGACAATATGCCCCACCGCTCTAAATAAACAATTCTTGACGGAGTTTGTAGGTTACAACACTGGCTGTCGTTATTTTGTGTCTTTACCTACCCAAGCTGCGTTCATTTTCCCATCATGCATCTGTGTCCCTGAAAAGCTCAAATAGAAATCGACAAATAGAAGAAAACTAGGTTATAATATTCCTGTGTAGTCGATAGCTACTAACACATTCTTTGGTGGCCTTTGTTCTGTTGTATAATTGGTTGGAATTAATAGAGGAGCCATGACTAAGAATTGGGGGTATTAACAGGGTTATAAATAGATCTCCTAGACAGCACCCTAGCACATACTAAAATTGGAACGATACAGAGAAGATTAGCATGGCCCCTGCGCAAGGATGACACGCAAATTCGTGAAGCGTTCCTCATTTTCCTTTTTTTAAATTCATTTAAAAGTAAAACGTCATATTGCAAAGACCCTTTCCACGACACAGCGAAGGTACCTAGTATAGATTTTCTCCTTTCCGTGATCCCAGGAACCAGAACCACATAAGACACGAGCGGGTTCAAATCCATCCCAGAGAGCATCCTCGCTAATAAAGACTTTTTTTGGCTAAACCCTCAAACAAATGTGTGCCGAGAGGGTAGTAAACGCTAATCATTCCCGGTTTCATTCACCCCCCCATCTTAAATTCCTTTATTCGTCGTATTTTTGTTTAACTTTAAACTGTCTTAGAGGAATTGTTAGTAGTTTTCTTGGCAAAGGCAGCGTTGAAAGTTACCCTCCTTATGCTGAATGGCAAGCACCATCCGTTTTACAGTTTCACCATTCAAATACGTGAGTAAAAGCAGCTCATCTGCTCTTGAATAGGAACTGAATTAAACTTAACACTTACACATTAAAAACATTTTTTTTAACTATTTTATTTCCAAGAATAAGAATGTGGACGTTCAAACCGTAAATGTTTATTCTTTAAAAACAAGAAAATGAAAAAGAAGACATTTTATATCCCCCAACAAACAAATTTACAAAGTAGCAGAGTTAGCCTAAAATCGTAACATATTCCATCATCAGAAGCTGTCAATTCAACTGTGTCCTGTGGACACTCATAACAAAGTAGCTCTTTTCATCTTGCAGATTTAAGATGCAATTCACACTTTTGGCCACTAGATTACTAGATGGCACCCAAGAGCACGGTGATAGAAAACGTGAAGTCTTTGCACTGGATTCTTTTTCCAGTGCAATCTTTGAATGTTTCAAAAACTTCATTCAGCCACCACTGCCAATAGATCTGAACAAAAAAAAACGTCTTTTGACAATATGCCCCACCGCTCTAAATAAACAATTCTTGATGGAGTTTGTAGGTTACAACACTGGCTGTCGTTATTTTGTGTCTTTACCTACCCAAGCTGCGTTCATTTTCCCATCATGCATCTGTGTCCCTGAAAAGCTCAAATAGAAATCGACAAATAGAAGAAAACTAGGTTATAATATTCCTGTGTAGTGGATAGCTACTAACACATTCTTTGGTGGCCTTTGTTCTGTTGTATAATTGGTTGGAATTAATAGAGGAGCCATGACTAAGAATTGGGGGTATTAACAGGGTTATAAATAGATCTCCTAGACAGCACCCTAGTGTCCTAGTTCTCTAGGACATATACTAAAATTGGAACGATACAGAGAAGATTAGTATGGCCCCTGCGCAAGGATGACACGCAAATTCGTGAAGCGTTCCTCATTTTCCTTTTTTTAAATTCATTTAAAAGTAAAACGTCATATTGCAAAGACCCTTTCCACGACACTGCGAAGGTACCTAGTACAAATTTTCTCCTTTCCGTGATCCCAGGAACCAGAACCACATCAGACACGAGCGGGTTCAAATCCATCCCAGAGAGCATCCTCGCTAATAAAGACTTTTTTTGGCTAAACCCTCAAACAAATGTGTGCCGAGAGGGTAGTAAACGCTAATCATTCCCGGTTTCATTCATCCCCCCCATCTTAAATTCCTTTATTCGTCGTATTTTTGTTTAACTTTAAACTGTCTGAGAGGAATTGTTAGTAGTTTTCTTGGCAAAGGCAGCGTTGAAAGTTACCCTCCTTATGCTGAATGGCAAGCACCATCCGTTTTACAGTTTCACCATTCAAATACGTGAGTAAAAGCAGCTCATCTGCTCTTGAATAGGAACTGAATTAAACTTAACACTTACACATTAAAAACATTTTTTTAAACTATTTTATTTCCAAGAATAAGAATGTGGACGTTAAAACAGTAAATGTTTATTCTTCAAAAACAAGAAAATGAAAAAGAAGACATTTTATTCCCCCCAACAAACAAACTTACAAAGTAGCAGAGTTAGCCTAAAATCGTAACATATTCCATCATCAGAAGCTGTCAATTCAACTGTGTCCTGTGGACACTCATAACAAAGTAGCTCTTTTCATCTTGCAGATTTAAGATGCAATTCACACTTTTGGCCACTAGATTACTAGATGGCACCCAAGAGCACGGTGATAGAAAACGTGAAGTCTTTGCACTGGATTCTTTTTCCAGTGCAATCTTTGAATGTTTCAAAAACTTCATTCAGCCACCACTGCCAATAGATCTGAACAAAAAAAAACGTCTTTTGACAATATGCCCCACCGCTCTAAATAAACAATTCTTGATGGAGTTTGTAGGTTACAACACTGGCTGTCGTTATTTTGTGTCTTTACCTACCCAAGCTGCGTTCATTTTCCCATCATGCATCTGTGTCCCTGAAAAGCTCAAATAGAAATCGACAAATAGAAGAAAACTAGGTTATAATATTCCTGTGTAGTGGATAGCTACTAACACATTCTTTGGTGGCCTTTGTTCTGTTGTATAATTGGTTGGAATTAATAGAGGAGCCATGACTAAGAATTGGGGGTATTAACAGGGTTATAAATAGATCTCCTAGACAGCACCCTAGTGTCCTAGTTCTCTAGGACATATACTAAAATTGGAACGATACAGAGAAGATTAGTATGGCCCCTGCGCAAGGATGACACGCAAATTCGTGAAGCGTTCCTCATTTTCCTTTTTTTAAATTCATTTAAAAGTAAAACGTCATATTGCAAAGACCCTTTCCACGACACTGCGAAGGTACCTAGTACAAATTTTCTCCTTTCCGTGATCCCAGGAACCAGAACCACATCAGACACGAGCGGGTTCAAATCCATCCCAGAGAGCATCCTCGCTAATAAAGACTTTTTTTGGCTAAACCCTCAAACAAATGTGTGCCGAGAGGGTAGTAAACGCTAATCATTCCCGGTTTCATTCATCCCCCCCATCTTAAATTCCTTTATTCGTCGTATTTTTGTTTAACTTTAAACTGTCTGAGAGGAATTGTTAGTAGTTTTCTTGGCAAAGGCAGCGTTGAAAGTTACCCTCCTTATGCTGAATGGCAAGCACCATCCGTTTTACAGTTTCACCATTCAAATACGTGAGTAAAAGCAGCTCATCTGCTCTTGAATAGGAACTGAATTAAACGAAACACTTACACATTAAAAACATTTTTTTAAACTATTTTATTTCCAAGAATAAGAATGTGGACGTTCAAACAGTAAATGTTTATTCTTCAAAAACAAGAAAATGAAAAAGAAGACATTTTATTCCCCCCAACAAAAACAAACTTACAAAGTAGCAGAGTTAGCCTAAAATCGTAACATATTCCATCATCAGAAGCTGTCAATTCAACTGTGTCCTGTGGACACTCATAACAAAGTAGCTCTTTTCATCTTGCAGATTTAAGATGCAATTCACACTTTTGGCCACTAGATTACTAGATGGCACCCAAGAGCACGGTGATAGAAAACGTGAAGTCTTTGCACTGGATTCTTTTTCCAGTGCAATCTTTGAATGTTTCAAAAACTTCATTCAGCCACCACTGCCAATAGATCTGAACAAAAAAAAACGTCTTTTGACAATATGCCCCACCGCTCTAAATAAACAATTCTTGATGGAGTTTGTAGGTTACAACACTGGCTGTCGTTATTTTGTGTCTTTACCTACCCAAGCTGCGTTCATTTTCCCATCATGCATCTGTGTCCCTGAAAAGCTCAAATAGAAATCGACAAATAGAAGAAAACTAGGTTATAATATTCCTGTGTAGTCGATAGCTACTAACACATTCTTTGGTGGCCTTTGTTCTGTTGTATAATTGGTTGGAATTAATAGAGGAGCCATGACTAAGAATTGGGGGTATTAACAGGGTTATAAATAGATCTCCTAGACAGCACCCTAGTGTCCTAGTTCTCTAGGACATATACTAAAATTGGAACGATACAGAGAAGATTAGCATGGCCCCTGCACAAGGATGACACGCAAATTCGTGAAGCGTTCCTCATTTTCCTTTTTTTAAATTCATTTAAAAGTAAAACGTCATATTGCAAAGACCCTTTCCACGACACAGCGAAGGTACCTAGTATAGATTTTCTCCTTTCCGTGATCCCAGGAACCAGAACCACATCAGACACGAGCGGGTTCAAATCCATCCCAGAGAGCATCCTCGCTAATAAAGACTTTTTTTGGCTAAACCCTCAAACAAATGTGTGCCGAGAGGGTAGTAAACGCTAATCATTCCCGGTTTCATTCATCCCCCCCATCTTAAATTCCTTTATTCGTCGTATTTTTGTTTAACTTTAAACTGTCTGAGAGGAATTGTTAGTAGTTTTCTTGGCAAAGGCAGCGTTGAAAGTTACCCTCCTTATGCTGAATGGCAAGCACCATCCGTTTTACAGTTTCACCATTCAAATACGTGAGTAAAAGCAGCTCATCTGCTCTTGAATAGGAACTGAATTAAACTTAACACTTACACATTAAAAACATTTTTTTAAACTATTTTATTTCCAAGAATAAGAATGTGGACGTTCAAACAGTAAATGTTTATTCTTCAAAAACAAGAAAATGAAAAAGAAGACATTTTATTCCCCCCAACAAACAAACTTACAAAGTAGCAGAGTTAGCCTAAAATCGTAACATATTCCATCATCAGAAGCTGTCAATTCAACTGTGTCCTGTGGACACTCATAACAAAGTAGCTCTTTTCATCTTGCAGATTTAATATCCAATTCACACTTTTGGCCACTAGATTACTAGATGGCACCCAAGAGCACGGTGATAGAAAACGTGAAGTCTTTGCACTGGATTCTTTTTCCAGTGCAATCTTTGAATTTTTCAAAAACTTCATTCAGCCACCACTGCCAATAGATCTGAACAAAAAAAAACGTCATTTGACAATATGCCCCACCGCTCTAAATAAACAATTCTTGATGGAGTTTGTAGGTTACAACACTGGCTGTCGTTATTTTGTGTCTTTACCTACCCAAGCTGCGTTCATTTTTCCATCATGCATCTGTGTCCCTGAAAAGCTCAAATAGAAATCGACAAATAGAAGAAAACTAGGTTATAATATTCCTGTGTAGTCGATAGCTACTAACACATTCTTTGGTGGCCTTTGTTCTGTTGTATAATTGGTTGGAATTAATAGAGGAGCCATGACCAAGAATTGGGGGTATTAACAGGGTTATAAATAGATCTCCTAGACAGCACCCTAGCACATACTAAAATTGGAACGATACAGAGAAGATTAGCATGGCCCCTGCGCAAGGATGACACGCAAATTCGTGAAGCGTTCCTCATTTTCCTTTTTTTAAATTCATTTAAAAGTAAAACGTCATATTGCAAAGACCCTTTCCACGACACAGCGAAGGTACCTAGTATAAATTTTCTCCTTTCCGTGATCCCAGGAACCAGAACCACATCAGACACGAGCGGGTTCAAATCCATCCCAGAGAGCATCCTCGCTAATAAAGACTTTTTTTGGCTAAACCCTCAAACAAATGTGTGCCGAGAGGGTAGTAAACGCTAATCATTCCCGGTTTCATTCATCCCCCCCATCTTAAATTCCTTTATTCGTCGTATTTTTGTTTAACTTTAAACTGTCTGAGAGGAATTGTTAGTAGTTTTCTTGGCAAAGGCAGCGTTGAAAGTTACCCTCCTTATGCTGAATGGCAAGCACCATCCGTTTTACAGTTTCACCATTCAAATACGTGAGTAAAAGCAGCTCATCTGCTCTTGAATAGGAACTGAATTAAACGAAACACTTACACATTAAAAACATTTTTTTTAACTATTTTATTTCCAAGAATAAGAAGGTGGACGTTCAAACAGTAAATGTTTATTCTTTAAAAACAAGAAAATGAAAAAGAAGACATTTTATATCCCCCAACAAACAAATTTACAAAGTAGCAGAGTTAGCCTAAAATCGTAACATATTCCATCATCAGAAGCTGTCAATTCAACTGTGTCCTGTGGACACTCATAACAAAGTAGCTCTTTTCATCTTGCAGATTTAAGATGCAATTCACACTTTTGGCCACTAGATTACTAGATGGCACCCAAGAGCACGGTGATAGAAAACGTGAAGTCTTTGCACTGGATTCTTTTTCCAGTGCAATCTTTGAATTTTTCAAAAACTTCATTCAGCCACCACTGCCAATAGATCTGAACAAAAAAAACGTCTTTTGACAATATGCCCCACCGCTCTAAATAAACAATTCTTGACGGAGTTTGTAGGTTACAACACTGGCTGTCGTTATTTTGTGTCTTTACCTACCCAAGCTGCGTTCATTTTCCCATCATGCATCTGTGTCCCTGAAAAGCTCAAATAGAAATCGACAAATAGAAGAAAACTAGGTTATAATATTCCTGTGTAGTCGATAGCTACTAACACATTCTTTGGTGGCCTTTGTTCTGTTGTATAATTGGTTGGAATTAATAGAAGAGCCATGACTAAGAATTGGGGGTATTAACAGGGTTATAAATAGATCTCCTAGACAGCACCCTAGTGTCCTAGTTCTCTAGGACATATACTAAAATTGGAACGATACAGAGAAGATTAGCATGGCCCCTGCGCAAGGATGACACGCAAATTCGTGAAGCGTTCCTCATTTTCCTTTTTTTAAATTCATTTAAAAGTAAAACGTCATATTGCAGAGACCCTTTCCACGACACAGCGAAGGTACCTAGTATAGATTTTCTCCTTTCCGTGATCCCAGGAACCAGAACCACATAAGACACGAGCGGGTTCAAATCCATCCCAGAGAGCATCCTCGCTAATAAAGACTTTTTTTGGCTAAACCCTCAAACAAATGTGTGCCGAGAGGGTAGTAAACGCTAATCATTCCCGGTTTCATTCACCCCCCCCCCCCCCATCTTAAATTCCTTTATTCGTCGTATTTTTGTTTAACTTTAAACTGTCTGAGAGGAATTGTTAGTAGTTTTCTTGGCAAAGGCAGCGTTGAAAGTTACCCTCCTTATGCTGAATGGCAAGCACCATCCGTTTTACAGTTTCACCATTCAAATACGTGAGTAAAAGCAGCTCATCTGCTCTTGAATAGGAACTGAATTAAACGAAACACTTACACATTAAAAACATTTTTTTAAACTATTTTATTTCCAAGAATAAGAATGTGGACGTTCAAACAGTAAATGTTTATTCTTCAAAAACAAGAAAATGAAAAAGAAGACATTTTATTCCCCCCAACAAACAAACTTACAAAGTAGCAGAGTTAGCCTAAAATCGTAACATATTCCATCATCAGAAGCTGTCAATTCAACTGTGTCCTGTGGACACTCATAACAAAGTAGCTCTTTTCATCTTGCAGATTTAAGATGCAATTCACACTTTTGGCCACTAGATTACTAGATGGCACCCAAGAGCACGGTGATAGAAAACGTGAAGTCTTTGCACTGGATTCTTTTTCCAGTGCAATCTTTGAATGTTTCAAAAACTTCATTCAGCCACCACTGCCAATAGATCTGAACAAAAAAAACGTCTTTTGACAATATGCCCCACCGCTCTAAATAAACAATTCTTGACGGAGTTTGTAGGTTACAACACTGGCTGTCGTTATTTTGTGTCTTTACCTACCCAAGCTGCGTTCATTTTCCCATCATGCATCTGTGTCCCTGAAAAGCTCAAATAGAAATCGACAAATAGAAGAAAACTAGGTTATAATATTCCTGTGTAGTCGATAGCTACTAACACATTCTTTGGTGGCCTTTGTTCTGTTGTATAATTGGTTGGAATTAATAGAGGAGCCATGACTAAGAATTGGGGGTATTAACAGGGTTATAAATAGATCTCCTAGACAGCACCCTAGTGTCCTAGTTCTCTAGGACATATACTAAAATTGGAACGATACAGAGAAGATTAGCATGGCCCCTGCGCAAGGATGACACGCAAATTCGTGAAGCGTTCCTCATTTTCCTTTTTTTAAATTCATTTAAAAGTAAAACGTCATATTGCAAAGACCCTTTCCACGACACAGCGAAGGTACCTAGTATAGATTTTCTCCTTTCCGTGATCCCAGGAACCAGAACCACATAAGACACGAGCGGGTTCAAATCCATCCCAGAGAGCATCCTCGCTAATAAAGACTTTTTTTGGCTAAACCCTCAAACAAATGTGTGCCGAGAGGGTAGTAAACGCTAATCATTCCCGGTTTCATTCCCCCCCCCCCCATCTTAAATTCCTTTATTCGTCGTATTTTTGTTTAACTTTAAACTGTCTGAGAGGAATTGTTAGTAGTTTTCTTGGCAAAGGCAGCGTTGAAAGTTACCCTCCTTATGCTGAATGGCAAGCACCATCCGTTTTACAGTTTCACCATTCAAATACGTGAGTAAAAGCAGCTCATCTGCTCTTGAATAGGAACTGAATTAAACGAAACACTTACACATTAAAAACATTTTTTTAAACTATTTTATTTCCAAGAATAAGAATGTGGACGTTCAAACAGTAAATGTTTATTCTTCAAAAACAAGAAAATGAAAAAGAAGACATTTTATTCCCCCCAACAAACAAACTTACAAAGTAGCAGAGTTAGCCTAAAATCGTAACATATTCCATCATCAGAAGCTGTCAATTCAACTGTGTCCTGTGGACACTCATAACAAAGTAGCTCTTTTCATCTTGCAGATTTAAGATGCAATTCACACTTTTGGCCACTAGATTACTAGATGGCACCCAAGAGCACGGTGATAGAAAACGTGAAGTCTTTGCACTGGATTCTTTTTCCAGTGCAATCTTTGAATGTTTCAAAAACTTCATTCAGCCACCACTGCCAATAGATCTGAACAAAAAAAAACGTCTTTTGACAATATGCCCCACCGCTCTAAATAAACAATTCTTGACGGAGTTTGTAGGTTACAACACTGGCTGTCGTTATTTTGTGTCTTTACCTACCCAAGCTGCGTTCATTTTCCCATCATGCATCTGTGTCCCTGAAAAGCTCAAATAGAAATCGACAAATAGAAGAAAACTAGGTTATAATATTCCTGTGTAGTCGATAGCTACTAACACATTCTTTGGTGGCCTTTGTTCTGTTGTATAATTGGTTGGAATTAATAGAGGAGCCATGACTAAGAATTGGGGGTATTAACAGGGTTATAAATAGATCTCCTAGACAGCACCCTAGTGTCCTAGTTCTCTAGGACATATACTAAAATTGGAACGATACAGAGAAGATTAGCATGGCCCCTGCGCAAGGATGACACGCAAATTCGTGAAGCGTTCCTCATTTTCCTTTTTTAAAATTCATTTAAAAGTAAAACGTCATATTGCAAAGACCCTTTCCACGACACAGCGAAGGTACCTAGTATAAATTTTCTCCTTTCCGTGATCCCAGGAACCAGAACCACATCAGACACGAGCGGGTTCAAATCCATCCCAGAGAGCATCCTCGCTAATAAAGACTTTTTTTGGCTAAACCCTCAAACAAATGTGTGCCGAGAGGGTAGTAAACGCTAATCATTCCCGGTTTCATTCACCCCCCCCCCATCTTAAATTCCTTTATTCGTCGTATTTTTGTTTAACTTTAAACTGTCTGAGAGGAATTGTTAGTAGTTTTCTTGGCAAAGGCAGCGTTGAAAGTTACCCTCCTTATGCTGAATGGCAAGCACCATCCGTTTTACAGTTTCACCATTCAAATACGTGAGTAAAAGCAGCTCATCTGCTCTTGAATAGGAACTGAATTAAACTTAACACTTACACATTAAAAACATTTTTTTAAACTATTTTATTTCCAAGAATAAGAATGTGGACGTTAAAACAGTAAATGTTTATTCTTCAAAAACAAGAAAATGAAAAAGAAGACATTTTATTCCCCCCAACAAACAAACTTACAAAGTAGCAGAGTTAGCCTAAAATCGTAACATATTCCATCATCAGAAGCTGTCAATTCAACTGTGTCCTGTGGACACTCATAACAAAGTAGCTCTTTTCATCTTGCAGATTTAAGATGCAATTCACACTTTTGGCCACTAGATTACTAGATGGCACCCAAGAGCACGGTGATAGAAAACGTGAAGTCTTTGCACTGGATTCTTTTTCCAGTGCAATCTTTGAATTTTTCAAAAACTTCATTCAGCCACCACTGCCAATAGATCTGAACAAAAAAAAACGTCTTTTGACAATATGCCCCACCGCTCTAAATAAACAATTCTTGATGGAGTTTGTAGGTTACAACACTGGCTGTCGTTATTTTGTGTCTTTACCTACCCAAGCTGCGTTCATTTTCCCATCATGCATCTGTGTCCCTGAAAAGCTCAAATAGAAATCGACAAATAGAAGAAAACTAGGTTATAATATTCCTGTGTAGTCGATAGCTACTAACACATTCTTTGGTGGCCTTTGTTCTGTTGTATAATTGGTTGGAATTAATAGAGGAGCCATGACTAAGAATTGGGGGTATTAACAGGGTTATAAATAGATCTCCTAGACAGCACCCTAGTGTCCTACTTCTCTAGGCTTATACTAAAATTGGAACGATACAGAGAAGATTAGCATGGCCCCTGCGCAAGGATGACACGCAAATTCGTGAAGCATTCCTCATTTTCCTTTTTTTAAATTCATTTAAAAGTAAAACGTCATATTGCAGAGACCCTTTCCACGACACAGCGAAGGTACCTAGTATAAATTTTCTCCTTTCCGTGATCCCAGGAACCAGAACCACATCAGACACGAGCGGCTTAAAATCCATCCCAGAGAGCATCCTCGCTAATAAAGACTTTTTTTGGCTAAACCCTCAAACAAATATGTGCCGAGAGGGTAGTAAACGCTAATCATTCCCGGTTTCATTCACCCCCCCCCCCCCCCCATCTTAAATTCCTTTATTCGTCGTATTTTTGTTTAACTTTAAACTGTCTGAGAGGAATTGTTAGTAGTTTTCTTGGCAAAGGCAGCGTTGAAAGTTACCCTCCTTATGCTGAATGGCAAGCACCATCCGTTTTACAGTTTCACCATTCAAATACGTGAGTAAAAGCAGCTCATCTGCTCTTGAATAGGAACTGAATTAAACGAAACACTTACACATTAAAAACATTTTTTTAAACTATTTTATTTCCAAGAATAAGAATGTGGACGTTCAAACAGTAAATGTTTATTCTTCAAAAACAAGAAAATGAAAAAGAAGACATTTTATTCCCCCCAACAAAAACAAACTTACAAAGTAGCAGAGTTAGCCTAAAATCGTAACATATTCCATCATCAGAAGCTGTCAATTCAACTGTGTCCTGTGGACACTCATAACAAAGTAGCTCTTTTCATCTTGCAGATTTAAGATGCAATTCACACTTTTGGCCACTAGATTACTAGATGGCACCCAAGAGCACGGTGATAGAAAACGTGAAGTCTTTGCACTGGATTCTTTTTCCAGTGCAATCTTTGAATGTTTCAAAAACTTCATTCAGCCACCACTGCCAATAGATCTGAACAAAAAAAACGTCTTTTGACAATATGCCCCACCGCTCTAAATAAACAATTCTTGACGGAGTTTGTAGGTTACAACACTGGCTGTCGTTATTTTGTGTCTTTACCTACCCAAGCTGCGTTCATTTTCCCATCATGCATCTGTGTCCCTGAAAAGCTCAAATAGAAATCGACAAATAGAAGAAAACTAGGTTATAATATTCCTGTGTAGTCGATAGCTACTAACACATTCTTTGGTGGCCTTTGTTCTGTTGTATAATTGGTTGGAATTAATAGAGGAGCCATGACTAAGAATTGGGGGTATTAACAGGGTTATAAATAGATCTCCTAGACAGCACCCTAGTGTCCTAGTTCTCTAGGACATATACTAAAATTGGAACGATACAGAGAAGATTAGCATGGCCCCTGCGCAAGGATGACACGCAAATTCGTGAAGCGTTCCTCATTTTCCTTTTTTTAAATTCATTTAAAAGTAAAACGTCATATTGCAAAGACCCTTTCCACGACACAGCGAAGGTACCTAGTATAGATTTTCTCCTTTCCGTGATCCCAGGAACCAGAACCACATCAGACACGAGCGGGTTCAAATCCATCCCAGAGAGCATCCTCGCTAATAAAGACTTTTTTTGGCTAAACCCTCAAACAAATGTGTGCCGAGAGGGTAGTAAACGCTAATCATTCCCGGTTTCATTCACCCCCCCCCCCCCCATCTTAAATTCCTTTATTCGTCGTATTTTTGTTTAACTTTAAACTGTCTGAGAGGAATTGTTAGTAGTTTTCTTGGCAAAGGCAGCGTTGAAAGTTACCCTCCTTATGCTGAATGGCAAGCACCATCCGTTTTACAGTTTCACCATTCAAATACGTGAGTAAAAGCAGCTCATCTGCTCTTGAATAGGAACTGAATTAAACGAAACACTTACACATTAAAAACATTTTTTAAAACTATTTTATTTCCAAGAATAAGATTGTGGACGTTCAAACAGTAAATGTTTATTCTTCAAAAACAAGAAAATGAAAAAGAAGACATTTTATTCCCCCCAACAAAAACAAACTTACAAAGTAGCAGAGTTAGCCTAAAATCGTAACATATTCCATCATCAGAAGCTGTCAATTCAACTGTGTCCTGTGGACACTCATAACAAAGTAGCTCTTTTCATCTTGCAGATTTAAGATGCAATTCACACTTTTGGCCACTAGATTACTAGATGGCACCCAAGAGCACGGTGATAGAAAACGTGAAGTCTTTGCACTGGATTCTTTTTCCAGTGCAATCTTTGAATGTTTCAAAAACTTCATTCAGCCACCACTGCCAATAGATCTGAACAAAAAAAACGTCTTTTGACAATATGCCCCACCGCTCTAAATAAACAATTCTTGACGGAGTTTGTAGGTTACAACACTGGCTGTCGTTATTTTGTGTCTTTACCTACCCAAGCTGCGTTCATTTTCCCATCATGCATCTGTGTCCCTGAAAAGCTCAAATAGAAATCGACAAATAGAAGAAAACTAGGTTATAATATTCCTGTGTAGTCGATAGCTACTAACACATTCTTTGGTGGCCTTTGTTCTGTTGTATAATTGGTTGGAATTAATAGAGGAGCCATGACTAAGAATTGGGGGTATTAACAGGGTTATAAATAGATCTCCTAGACAGCACCCTAGTGTCCTAGTTCTCTAGGACATATACTAAAATTGGAACGATACAGAGAAGATTAGCATGGCCCCTGCGCAAGGATGACACGCAAATTCGTGAAGCGTTCCTCATTTTCCTTTTTTTAAATTCATTTAAAAGTAAAACGTCATATTGCAAAGACCCTTTCCACGACACAGCGAAGGTACCTAGTATAGATTTTCTCCTTTCCGTGATCCCAGGAACCAGAACCACATAAGACACGAGCGGGTTCAAATCCATCCCAGAGAGCATCCTCGCTAATAAAGACTTTTTTTGGCTAAACCCTCAAACAAATGTGTGCCGAGAGGGTAGTAAACGCTAATCATTCCCGGTTTCATTCACCCCCCCCCCCCCCCCCCATCTTAAATTCCTTTATTCGTCGTATTTTTGTTTAACTTTAAACTGTCTGAGAGGAATTGTTAGTAGTTTTCTTGGCAAAGGCAGCGTTGAAAGTTACCCTCCTTATGCTGAATGGCAAGCACCATCCGTTTTACAGTTTCACCATTCAAATACGTGAGTAAAAGCAGCTCATCTGCTCTTGAATAGGAACTGAATTAAACTTAACACTTACACATTAAAAACATTTTTTAAAACTATTTTATTTCCAAGAATAAGAATGTGGACGTTCAAACAGTAAATGTTTATTCTTCAAAAACAAGAAAATGAAAAAGAAGACATTTTATTCCCCCCAACAAACAAACTTACAAAGTAGCAGAGTTAGCCTAAAATCGTAACATATTCCATCATCAGAAGCTGTCAATTCAACTGTGTCCTGTGGACACTCATGACAAAGTAGCTCTTTTCATCTTGCAGATTTAAGATGCAATTTACACTTTTGGCCACTAGATTACTAGATGGCACCCAAGAGCACGGTGATAGAAAACGTGAAGTCTTTGCACTGGATTCTTTTTCCAGTGCAATCTTTGAATTTTTCAAAAACTTCATTCAGCCACCACTGCCAATAGATCTGAACAAAAAAAAACGTCTTTTGACAATATGCCCCACCGCTCTAAATAAACAATTCTTGATGGAGTTTGTAGGTTACAACACTGGCTGTCGTTATTTTGTGTCTTTACCTACCCAAGCTGCGTTCATTTTCCCATCATGCATCTGTGTCCCTGAAAAGCTCAAATAGAAATCGACAAATAGAAGAAAACTAGGTTATAATATTCCTGTGTAGTCGATAGCTACTAACACATTCTTTGGTGGCCTTTGTTCTGTTGTATAATTGGTTGGAATTAATAGAGGAGCCATGACTAAGAATTGGGGGTATTAACAGGGTTATAAATAGATCTCCTAGACAGCACCCTAGTGTCCTAGTTCTCTAGGACATATACTAAAATTGGAACGATACAGAGAAGATTAGCATGGCCCCTGCGCAAGGATGACACGCAAATTCGTGAAGCGTTCCTCATTTTCCTTTTTTAAAATTCATTTAAAAGTAAAACGTCATATTGCAAAGACCCTTTCCACGACACAGCGAAGGTACCTAGTATAAATTTTCTCCTTTCCGTGATCCCAGGAACCAGAACCACATCAGACACGAGCGGGTTCAAATCCATCCCAGAGAGCATCCTCGCTAATAAAGACTTTTTTTGGCTAAACCCTCAAACAAATGTGTGCCGAGAGGGTAGTAAACGCTAATCATTCCCGGTTTCATTCACCCCCCCCCATCTTAAATTCCTTTATTCGTCGTATTTTTGTTTAACTTTAAACTGTCTGAGAGGAATTGTTAGTAGTTTTCTTGGCAAAGGCAGCGTTGAAAGTTACCCTCCTTATGCTGAATGGCAAGCACCATCCGTTTTACAGTTTCACCATTCAAATACGTGAGTAAAAGCAGCTCATCTGCTCTTGAATAGGAACTGAATTAAACTTAACACTTACACATTAAAAACATTTTTTTAAACTATTTTATTTCCAAGAATAAGAATGTGGACGTTAAAACAGTAAATGTTTATTCTTCAAAAACAAGAAAATGAAAAAGAAGACATTTTATTCCCCCCAACAAAAACAAACTTACAAAGTAGCAGAGTTAGCCTAAAATCGTAACATATTCCATCATCAGAAGCTGTCAATTCAACTGTGTCCTGTGGACACTCATAACAAAGTAGCTCTTTTCATCTTGCAGATTTAAGATGCAATTCACACTTTTGGCCACTAGATTACTAGATGGCACCCAAGAGCACGGTGATAGAAAACGTGAAGTCTTTGCACTGGATTCTTTTTCCAGTGCAATCTTTGAATGTTTCAAAAACTTCATTCAGCCACCACTGCCAATAGATCTGAACAAAAAAAAACGTCTTTTGACAATATGCCCCACCGCTCTAAATAAACAATTCTTGACGGAGTTTGTAGGTTACAACACTGGCTGTCGTTATTTTGTGTCTTTACCTACCCAAGCTGCGTTCATTTTCCCATCATGCATCTGTGTCCCTGAAAAGCTCAAATAGAAATCGACAAATAGAAGAAAACTAGGTTATAATATTCCTGTGTAGTCGATAGCTACTAACACATTCTTTGGTGGCCTTTGTTCTGTTGTATAATTGGTTGGAATTAATAGAGGAGCCATGACTAAGAATTGGGGGTATTAACAGGGTTATAAATAGATCTCCTAGACAGCACCCTAGTGTCCTAGTTCTCTAGGACATATACTAAAATTGGAACGATACAGAGAAGATTAGCATGGCCCCTGCGCAAGGATGACACGCAAATTCGTGAAGCGTTCCTCATTTTCCTTTTTTTAAATTCATTTAAAAGTAAAACGTCATATTGCAAAGACCCTTTCCACGACACAGCGAAGGTACCTAGTATAGATTTTCTCCTTTCCGTGATCCCAGGAACCAGAACCACATCAGACACGAGCGGGTTCAAATCCATCCCAGAGAGCATCCTCGCTAATAAAGACTTTTTTTGGCTAAACCCTCAAACAAATGTGTGCCGAGAGGGTAGTAAACGCTAATCATTCCCGGTTTCATTCACCCCCCCCCATCTTAAATTCCTTTATTCGTCGTATTTTTGTTTAACTTTAAACTGTCTGAGAGGAATTGTTAGTAGTTTTCTTGGCAAAGGCAGCGTTGAAAGTTACCCTCCTTATGCTGAATGGCAAGCACCATCCGTTTTACAGTTTCACCATTCAAATACGTGAGTAAAAGCAGCTCATCTGCTCTTGAATAGGAACTGAATTAAACGAAACACTTACACATTAAAAACATTTTTTAAAACTATTTTATTTCCAAGAATAAGATTGTGGACGTTCAAACAGTAAATGTTTATTCTTCAAAAACAAGAAAATGAAAAAGAAGACATTTTATTCCCCCCAACAAAAACAAACTTACAAAGTAGCAGAGTTAGCCTAAAATCGTAACATATTCCATCATCAGAAGCTGTCAATTCAACTGTGTCCTGTGGACACTCATAACAAAGTAGCTCTTTTCATCTTGCAGATTTAAGATGCAATTCACACTTTTGGCCACTAGATTACTAGATGGCACCCAAGAGCACGGTGATAGAAAACGTGAAGTCTTTGCACTGGATTCTTTTTCCAGTGCAATCTTTGAATGTTTCAAAAACTTCATTCAGCCACCACTGCCAATAGATCTGAACAAAAAAAACGTCTTTTGACAATATGCCCCACCGCTCTAAATAAACAATTCTTGACGGAGTTTGTAGGTTACAACACTGGCTGTCGTTATTTTGTGTCTTTACCTACCCAAGCTGCGTTCATTTTCCCATCATGCATCTGTGTCCCTGAAAAGCTCAAATAGAAATCGACAAATAGAAGAAAACTAGGTTATAATATTCCTGTGTAGTCGATAGCTACTAACACATTCTTTGGTGGCCTTTGTTCTGTTGTATAATTGGTTGGAATTAATAGAGGAGCCATGACTAAGAATTGGGGGTATTAACAGGGTTATAAATAGATCTCCTAGACAGCACCCTAGTGTCCTAGTTCTCTAGGACATATACTAAAATTGGAACGATACAGAGAAGATTAGCATGGCCCCTGCGCAAGGATGACACACAAATTCGTGAAGCGTTCCTCATTTTCCTTTTTTTAAATTCATTTAAAAGTAAAACGTCATATTGCAAAGACCCTTTCCACGACACAGCGAAGGTACCTAGTATAGATTTTCTCCTTTCCGTGATCCCAGGAACCAGAACCACATCAGACACGAGCGGCTTAAAATCCATCCCAGAGAGCATCCTCGCTAATAAAGACTTTTTTTGGCTAAACCCTCAAACAAATATGTGCCGAGAGGGTAGTAAACGCTAATCATTCCCGGTTTCATTCACCCCCCCCCCCCCCCCCATCTTAAATTCCTTTATTCGTCGTATTTTTGTTTAACTTTAAACTGTCTGAGAGGAATTGTTAGTAGTTTTCTTGGCAAAGGCAGCGTTGAAAGTTACCCTCCTTATGCTGAATGGCAAGCACCATCCGTTTTACAGTTTCACCATTCAAATACGTGAGTAAAAGCAGCTCATCTGCTCTTGAATAGGAACTGAATTAAACGAAACACTTACACATTAAAAACATTTTTTTAAACTATTTTATTTCCAAGAATAAGAATGTGGACGTTCAAACAGTAAATGTTTATTCTTCAAAAACAAGAAAATGAAAAAGAAGACATTTTATTCCCCCCAACAAAAACAAACTTACAAAGTAGCAGAGTTAGCCTAAAATCGTAACATATTCCATCATCAGAAGCTGTCAATTCAACTGTGTCCTGTGGACACTCATAACAAAGTAGCTCTTTTCATCTTGCAGATTTAAGATGCAATTCACACTTTTGGCCACTAGATTACTAGATGGCACCCAAGAGCACGGTGATAGAAAACGTGAAGTCTTTGCACTGGATTCTTTTTCCAGTGCAATCTTTGAATGTTTCAAAAACTTCATTCAGCCACCACTGCCAATAGATCTGAACAAAAAAAAACGTCTTTTGACAATATGCCCCACCGCTCTAAATAAACAATTCTTGACGGAGTTTGTAGGTTACAACACTGGCTGTCGTTATTTTGTGTCTTTACCTACCCAAGCTGCGTTCATTTTCCCATCATGCATCTGTGTCCCTGAAAAGCTCAAATAGAAATCGACAAATAGAAGAAAACTAGGTTATAATATTCCTGTGTAGTCGATAGCTACTAACACATTCTTTGGTGGCCTTTGTTCTGTTGTATAATTGGTTGGAATTAATAGAGGAGCCATGACTAAGAATTGGGGGTATTAACAGGGTTATAAATAGATCTCCTAGACAGCACCCTAGTGTCCTAGTTCTCTAGGACATATACTAAAATTGGAACGATACAGAGAAGATTAGCATGGCCCCTGCGCAAGGATGACACGCAAATTCGTGAAGCGTTCCTCATTTTCCTTTTTTTAAATTCATTTAAAAGTAAAACGTCATATTGCAAAGACCCTTTCCACGACACAGCGAAGGTACCTAGTATAGATTTTCTCCTTTCCGTGATCCCAGGAACCAGAACCACATCAGACACGAGCGGGTTCAAATCCATCCCAGAGAGCATCCTCGCTAATAAAGACTTTTTTTGGCTAAACCCTCAAACAAATGTGTGCCGAGAGGGTAGTAAACGCTAATCATTCCCGGTTTCATTCATCCCCCCCATCTTAAATTCCTTTATTCGTCGTATTTTTGTTTAACTTTAAACTGTCTGAGAGGAATTGTTAGTAGTTTTCTTGGCAAAGGCAGCGTTGAAAGTTACCCTCCTTATGCTGAATGGCAAGCACCATCCGTTTTACAGTTTCATCATTCAAATACGTGAGTAAAAGCAGCTCATCTGCTCTTGAATAGGAACTGAATTAAACTTAACACTTACACATTAAAAACATTTTTTTAAACTATTTTATTTCCAAGAATAAGAATGTGGACGTTAAAACAGTAAATGTTTATTCTTCAAAAACAAGAAAATGAAAAAGAAGACATTTTATTCCCCCCAACAAACAAACTTACAAAGTAGCAGAGTTAGCCTAAAATCGTAACATATTCCATCATCAGAAGCTGTCAATTCAACTGTGTCCTGTGGACACTCATGACAAAGTAGCTCTTTTCATCTTGCAGATTTAAGATGCAATTTACACTTTTGGCCACTAGATTACTAGATGGCACCCAAGAGCACGGTGATAGAAAACGTGAAGTCTTTGCACTGGATTCTTTTTCCAGTGCAATCTTTGAATTTTTCAAAAACTTCATTCAGCCACCACTGCCAATAGATCTGAACAAAAAAAAACGTCTTTTGACAATATGCCCCACCGCTCTAAATAAACAATTCTTGATGGAGTTTGTAGGTTACAACACTGGCTGTCGTTATTTTGTGTCTTTACCTACCCAAGCTGCGTTCATTTTCCCATCATGCATCTGTGTCCCTGAAAAGCTCAAATAGAAATCGACAAATAGAAGAAAACTAGGTTATAATATTCCTGTGTAGTCGATAGCTACTAACACATTCTTTGGTGGCCTTTGTTCTGTTGTATAATTGGTTGGAATTAATAGAGGAGCCATGACTAAGAATTGGGGGTATTAACAGGGTTATAAATAGATCTCCTAGACAGCACCCTAGTGTCCTAGTTCTCTAGGACATATACTAAAATTGGAACGATACAGAGAAGATTAGCATGGCCCCTGCGCAAGGATGACACGCAAATTCGTGAAGCGTTCCTCATTTTCCTTTTTTAAAATTCATTTAAAAGTAAAACGTCATATTGCAAAGACCCTTTCCACGACACAGCGAAGGTACCTAGTATAAATTTTCTCCTTTCCGTGATCCCAGGAACCAGAACCACATCAGACACGAGCGGGTTCAAATCCATCCCAGAGAGCATCCTCGCTAATAAAGACTTTTTTTGGCTAAACCCTCAAACAAATGTGTGCCGAGAGGGTAGTAAACGCTAATCATTCCCGGTTTCATTCACCCCCCCCCCATCTTAAATTCCTTTATTCGTCGTATTTTTGTTTAACTTTAAACTGTCTGAGAGGAATTGTTAGTAGTTTTCTTGGCAAAGGCAGCGTTGAAAGTTACCCTCCTTATGCTGAATGGCAAGCACCATCCGTTTTACAGTTTCACCATTCAAATACGTGAGTAAAAGCAGCTCATCTGCTCTTGAATAGGAACTGAATTAAACTTAACACTTACACATTAAAAACATTTTTTTAAACTATTTTATTTCCAAGAATAAGAATGTGGACGTTAAAACAGTAAATGTTTATTCTTCAAAAACAAGAAAATGAAAAAGAAGACATTTTATTCCCCCCAACAAAAACAAACTTACAAAGTAGCAGAGTTAGCCTAAAATCGTAACATATTCCATCATCAGAAGCTGTCAATTCAACTGTGTCCTGTGGACACTCATAACAAAGTAGCTCTTTTCATCTTGCAGATTTAAGATGCAATTCACACTTTTGGCCACTAGATTACTAGATGGCACCCAAGAGCACGGTGATAGAAAACGTGAAGTCTTTGCACTGGATTCTTTTTCCAGTGCAATCTTTGAATGTTTCAAAAACTTCATTCAGCCACCACTGCCAATAGATCTGAACAAAAAAAACGTCTTTTGACAATATGCCCCACCGCTCTAAATAAACAATTCTTGACGGAGTTTGTAGGTTACAACACTGGCTGTCGTTATTTTGTGTCTTTACCTACCCAAGCTGCGTTCATTTTCCCATCATGCATCTGTGTCCCTGAAAAGCTCAAATAGAAATCGACAAATAGAAGAAAACTAGGTTATAATATTCCTGTGTAGTCGATAGCTACTAACACATTCTTTGGTGGCCTTTGTTCTGTTGTATAATTGGTTGGAATTAATAGAGGAGCCATGACTAAGAATTGGGGGTATTAACAGGGTTATAAATAGATCTCCTAGACAGCACCCTAGTGTCCCTAGTTCTCTAGGACATATACTAAAATTGGAACGATACAGAGAAGATTAGCATGGCCCCTGCGCAAGGATGACACACAAATTCGTGAAGCGTTCCTCATTTTCCTTTTTTTAAATTCATTTAAAAGTAAAACGTCATATTGCAAAGACCCTTTCCACGACACAGCGAAGGTACCTAGTATAGATTTTCTCCTTTCCGTGATCCCAGGAACCAGAACCACATCAGACACGAGCGGCTTAAAATCCATCCCAGAGAGCATCCTCGCTAATAAAGACTTTTTTTGGCTAAACCCTCAAACAAATGTGTGCCGAGAGGGTAGTAAACGCTAATCATTCCCGGTTTCATTCACCCCCCCCCCCCCCCCCCCATCTTAAATTCCTTTATTCGTCGTATTTTTGTTTAACTTTAAACTGTCTGAGAGGAATTGTTAGTAGTTTTCTTGGCAAAGGCAGCGTTGAAAGTTACCCTCCTTATGCTGAATGGCAAGCACCATCCGTTTTACAGTTTCACCATTCAAATACGTGAGTAAAAGCAGCTCATCTGCTCTTGAATAGGAACTGAATTAAACGAAACACTTACACATTAAAAACATTTTTTAAAACTATTTTATTTCCAAGAATAAGATTGTGGACGTTCAAACAGTAAATGTTTATTCTTCAAAAACAAGAAAATGAAAAAGAAGACATTTTATTCCCCCCAACAAAAACAAACTTACAAAGTAGCAGAGTTAGCCTAAAATCGTAACATATTCCATCATCAGAAGCTGTCAATTCAACTGTGTCCTGTGGACACTCATAACAAAGTAGCTCTTTTCATCTTGCAGATTTAAGATGCAATTCACACTTTTGGCCACTAGATTACTAGATGGCACCCAAGAGCACGGTGATAGAAAACGTGAAGTCTTTGCACTGGATTCTTTTTCCAGTGCAATCTTTGAATGTTTCAAAAACTTCATTCAGCCACCACTGCCAATAGATCTGAACAAAAAAAACGTCTTTTGACAATATGCCCCACCGCTCTAAATAAACAATTCTTGACGGAGTTTGTAGGTTACAACACTGGCTGTCGTTATTTTGTGTCTTTACCTACCCAAGCTGCGTTCATTTTCCCATCATGCATCTGTGTCCCTGAAAAGCTCAAATAGAAATCGACAAATAGAAGAAAACTAGGTTATAATATTCCTGTGTAGTCGATAGCTACTAACACATTCTTTGGTGGCCTTTGTTCTGTTGTATAATTGGTTGGAATTAATAGAGGAGCCATGACTAAGAATTGGGGGTATTAACAGGGTTATAAATAGATCTCCTAGACAGCACCCTAGTGTCCTAGTTCTCTAGGACATATACTAAAATTGGAACGATACAGAGAAGATTAGCATGGCCCCTGCGCAAGGATGACACGCAAATTCGTGAAGCGTTCCTCATTTTCCTTTTTTTAAATTCATTTAAAAGTAAAACGTCATATTGAAAAGACCCTTTCCACGACACAGCGAAGGTACCTAGTATAGATTTTCTCCTTTCCGTGATCCCAGGAACCAGAACCACATAAGACACGAGCGGGTTCAAATCCATCCCAGAGAGCATCCTCGCTAATAAAGACTTTTTTTGGCTAAACCCTCAAACAAATGTGTGCCGAGAGGGTAGTAAACGCTAATCATTCCCGGTTTCATTCCACCCCCCCCCCCCCATCTTAAATTCCTTTATTCGTCGTATTTTTGTTTAACTTTAAACTGTCTGAGAGGAATTGTTAGTAGTTTTCTTGGCAAAGGCAGCGTTGAAAGTTACCCTCCTTATGCTGAATGGCAAGCACCATCCGTTTTACAGTTTCATCATTCAAATACGTGAGTAAAAGCAGCTCATCTGCTCTTGAATAGGAACTGAATTAAACTTAACACTTACACATTAAAAACATTTTTTTAAACTATTTTATTTCCAAGAATAAGAATCTGGACGTTCAAACAGTAAATGTTTATTCTTCAAAAACAAGAAAATGAAAAAGAAGACATTTTATTCCCCCCAACAAAAACAAACTTACAAAGTAGCAGAGTTAGCCTAAAATCGTAACATATTCCATCATCAGAAGCTGTCAATTCAACTGTGTCCTGTGGACACTCATGACAAAGTAGCTCTTTTCATCTTGCAGATTTAAGATGCAATTTACACTTTTGGCCACTAGATTACTAGATGGCACCCAAGAGCACGGTGATAGAAAACGTGAAGTCTTTGCACTGGATTCTTTTTCCAGTGCAATCTTTGAATTTTTCAAAAACTTCATTCAGCCACCACTGCCAATAGATCTGAACAAAAAAAAACGTCTTTTGACAATATGCCCCACCGCTCTAAATAAACAATTCTTGATGGAGTTTGTAGGTTACAACACTGGCTGTCGTTATTTTGTGTCTTTACCTACCCAAGCTGCGTTCATTTTCCCATCATGCATCTGTGTCCCTGAAAAGCTCAAATAGAAATCGACAAATAGAAGAAAACTAGGTTATAATATTCCTGTGTAGTCGATAGCTACTAACACATTCTTTGGTGGCCTTTGTTCTGTTGTATAATTGGTTGGAATTAATAGAGGAGCCATGACTAAGAATTGGGGGTATTAACAGGGTTATAAATAGATCTCCTAGACAGCACCCTAGTGTCCTAGTTCTCTAGGACATATACTAAAATTGGAACGATACAGAGAAGATTAGCATGGCCCCTGCGCAAGGATGACACGCAAATTCGTGAAGCGTTCCTCATTTTCCTTTTTTAAAATTCATTTAAAAGTAAAACGTCATATTGCAAAGACCCTTTCCACGACACAGCGAAGGTACCTAGTATAAATTTTCTCCTTTCCGTGATCCCAGGAACCAGAACCACATCAGACACGAGCGGGTTCAAATCCATCCCAGAGAGCATCCTCGCTAATAAAGACTTTTTTTGGCTAAACCCTCAAACAAATGTGTGCCGAGAGGGTAGTAAACGCTAATCATTCCCGGTTTCATTCATCCCCCCCATCTTAAATTCCTTTATTCGTCGTATTTTTGTTTAACTTTAAACTGTCTGAGAGGAATTGTTAGTAGTTTTCTTGGCAAAGGCAGCGTTGAAAGTTACCCTCCTTATGCTGAATGGCAAGCACCATCCGTTTTACAGTTTCACCATTCAAATACGTGAGTAAAAGCAGCTCATCTGCTCTTGAATAGGAACTGAATTAAACTTAACACTTACACATTAAAAACATTTTTTTAAACTATTTTATTTCCAAGAATAAGAATGTGGACGTTAAAACAGTAAATGTTTATTCTTCAAAAACAAGAAAATGAAAAAGAAGACATTTTATTCCCCCCAACAAACAAACTTACAAAGTAGCAGAGTTAGCCTAAAATCGTAACATATTCCATCATCAGAAGCTGTCAATTCAACTGTGTCCTGTGGACACTCATGACAAAGTAGCTCTTTTCATCTTGCAGATTTAAGATGCAATTTACACTTTTGGCCACTAGATTACTAGATGGCACCCAAGAGCACGGTGATAGAAAACGTGAAGTCTTTGCACTGGATTCTTTTTCCAGTGCAATCTTTGAATTTTTCAAAAACTTCATTCAGCCACCACTGCCAATAGATCTGAACAAAAAAAAACGTCTTTTGACAATATGCCCCACCGCTCTAAATAAACAATTCTTGATGGAGTTTGTAGGTTACAACACTGGCTGTCGTTATTTTGTGTCTTTACCTACCCAAGCTGCGTTCATTTTCCCATCATGCATCTGTGTCCCTGAAAAGCTCAAATAGAAATCGACAAATAGAAGAAAACTAGGTTATAATATTCCTGTGTAGTCGATAGCTACTAACACATTCTTTGGTGGCCTTTGTTCTGTTGTATAATTGGTTGGAATTAATAGAGGAGCCATGACTAAGAATTGGGGGTATTAACAGGGTTATAAATAGATCTCCTAGACAGCACCCTAGTGTCCTAGTTCTCTAGGACATATACTAAAATTGGAACGATACAGAGAAGATTAGCATGGCCCCTGCGCAAGGATGACACGCAAATTCGTGAAGCGTTCCTCATTTTCCTTTTTTTAAAATTCATTTAAAAGTAAAACGTCATATTGCAAAGACCCTTTCCACGACACAGCGAAGGTACCTAGTATAAATTTTCTCCTTTCCGTGATCCCAGGAACCAGAACCACATCAGACACGAGCGGGTTCAAATCCATCCCAGAGAGCATCCTCGCTAATAAAGACTTTTTTTGGCTAAACCCTCAAACAAATGTGTGCCGAGAGGGTAGTAAACGCTAATCATTCCCGGTTTCATTCACCCCCCCCCATCTTAAATTCCTTTATTCGTCGTATTTTTGTTTAACTTTAAACTGTCTGAGAGGAATTGTTAGTAGTTTTCTTGGCAAAGGCAGCGTTGAAAGTTACCCTCCTTATGCTGAATGGCAAGCACCATCCGTTTTACAGTTTCACCATTCAAATACGTGAGTAAAAGCAGCTCATCTGCTCTTGAATAGGAACTGAATTAAACTTAACACTTACACATTAAAAACATTTTTTTAAACTATTTTATTTCCAAGAATAAGAATGTGGACGTTAAAACAGTAAATGTTTATTCTTCAAAAACAAGAAAATGAAAAAGAAGACATTTTATTCCCCCCAACAAAAACAAACTTACAAAGTAGCAGAGTTAGCCTAAAATCGTAACATATTCCATCATCAGAAGCTGTCAATTCAACTGTGTCCTGTGGACACTCATAACAAAGTAGCTCTTTTCATCTTGCAGATTTAAGATGCAATTCACACTTTTGGCCACTAGATTACTAGATGGCACCCAAGAGCACGGTGATAGAAAACGTGAAGTCTTTGCACTGGATTCTTTTTCCAGTGCAATCTTTGAATGTTTCAAAAACTTCATTCAGCCACCACTGCCAATAGATCTGAACAAAAAAAACGTCTTTTGACAATATGCCCCACCGCTCTAAATAAACAATTCTTGATGGAGTTTGTAGGTTACAACACTGGCTGTCGTTATTTTGTGTCTTTACCTACCCAAGCTGCGTTCATTTTCCCATCATGCATCTGTGTCCCTGAAAAGCTCAAATAGAAATCGACAAATAGAAGAAAACTAGGTTATAATATTCCTGTGTAGTCGATAGCTACTAACACATTCTTTGGTGGCCTTTGTTCTGTTGTATAATTGGTTGGAATTAATAGAGGAGCCATGACTAAGAATTGGGGGTATTAACAGGGTTATAAATAGATCTCCTAGACAGCACCCTAGTGTCCTAGTTCTCTAGGACATATACTAAAATTGGAACGATACAGAGAAGATTAGCATGGCCCCTGCGCAAGGATGACACGCAAATTCGTGAAGCGTTCCTCATTTTCCTTTTTTTAAATTCATTTAAAAGTAAAACGTCATATTGCAAAGACCCTTTCCACGACACAGCGAAGGTACCTAGTATAGATTTTCTCCTTTCCGTGATCCCAGGAACCAGAACCACATCAGACACGAGCGGGTTCAAATCCATCCCAGAGAGCATCCTCGCTAATAAAGACTTTTTTTGGCTAAACCCTCAAACAAATGTGTGCCGAGAGGGTAGTAAACGCTAATCATTCCCGGTTTCATTCCCCCCCCCCCCCCATCTTAAATTCCTTTATTCGTCGTATTTTTGTTTAACTTTAAACTGTCTGAGAGGAATTGTTAGTAGTTTTCTTGGCAAAGGCAGCGTTGAAAGTTACCCTCCTTATGCTGAATGGCAAGCACCATCCGTTTTACAGTTTCACCATTCAAATACGTGAGTAAAAGCAGCTCATCTGCTCTTGAATAGGAACTGAATTAAACGAAACACTTACACATTAAAAACATTTTTTAAAACTATTTTATTTCCAAGAATAAGATTGTGGACGTTCAAACAGTAAATGTTTATTCTTCAAAAACAAGAAAATGAAAAAGAAGACATTTTATTCCCCCCAACAAAAACAAACTTACAAAGTAGCAGAGTTAGCCTAAAATCGTAACATATTCCATCATCAGAAGCTGTCAATTCAACTGTGTCCTGTGGACACTCATAACAAAGTAGCTCTTTTCATCTTGCAGATTTAAGATGCAATTCACACTTTTGGCCACTAGATTACTAGATGGCACCCAAGAGCACGGTGATAGAAAACGTGAAGTCTTTGCACTGGATTCTTTTTCCAGTGCAATCTTTGAATGTTTCAAAAACTTCATTCAGCCACCACTGCCAATAGATCTGAACAAAAAAAACGTCTTTTGACAATATGCCCCACCGCTCTAAATAAACAATTCTTGACGGAGTTTGTAGGTTACAACACTGGCTGTCGTTATTTTGTGTCTTTACCTACCCAAGCTGCGTTCATTTTCCCATCATGCATCTGTGTCCCTGAAAAGCTCAAATAGAAATCGACAAATAGAAGAAAACTAGGTTATAATATTCCTGTGTAGTCGATAGCTACTAACACATTCTTTGGTGGCCTTTGTTCTGTTGTATAATTGGTTGGAATTAATAGAGGAGCCATGACTAAGAATTGGGGGTATTAACAGGGTTATAAATAGATCTCCTAGACAGCACCCTAGTGTCCTAGTTCTCTAGGACATATACTAAAATTGGAACGATACAGAGAAGATTAGCATGGCCCCTGCGCAAGGATGACACGCAAATTCGTGAAGCGTTCCTCATTTTCCTTTTTTTAAATTCATTTAAAAGTAAAACGTCATATTGCAAAGACCCTTTCCACGACACAGCGAAGGTACCTAGTATAGATTTTCTCCTTTCCGTGATCCCAGGAACCAGAACCACATAAGACACGAGCGGGTTCAAATCCATCCCAGAGAGCATCCTCGCTAATAAAGACTTTTTTTGGCTAAACCCTCAAACAAATGTGTGCCGAGAGGGTAGTAAACGCTAATCATTCCCGGTTTCATTCATCCCCCCCATCTTAAATTCCTTTATTCGTCGTATTTTTGTTTAACTTTAAACTGTCTGAGAGGAATTGTTAGTAGTTTTCTTGGCAAAGGCAGCGTTGAAAGTTACCCTCCTTATGCTGAATGGCAAGCACCATCCGTTTTACAGTTTCATCATTCAAATACGTGAGTAAAAGCAGCTCATCTGCTCTTGAATAGGAACTGAATTAAACTTAACACTTACACATTAAAAACATTTTTTTAAACTATTTTATTTCCAAGAATAAGAATCTGGACGTTCAAACAGTAAATGTTTATTCTTCAAAAACAAGAAAATGAAAAAGAAGACATTTTATTCCCCCCAACAAAAACAAACTTACAAAGTAGCAGAGTTAGCCTAAAATCGTAACATATTCCATCATCAGAAGCTGTCAATTCAACTGTGTCCTGTGGACACTCATGACAAAGTAGCTCTTTTCATCTTGCAGATTTAAGATGCAATTTACACTTTTGGCCACTAGATTACTAGATGGCACCCAAGAGCACGGTGATAGAAAACGTGAAGTCTTTGCACTGGATTCTTTTTCCAGTGCAATCTTTGAATTTTTCAAAAACTTCATTCAGCCACCACTGCCAATAGATCTGAACAAAAAAAAACGTCTTTTGACAATATGCCCCACCGCTCTAAATAAACAATTCTTGATGGAGTTTGTAGGTTACAACACTGGCTGTCGTTATTTTGTGTCTTTACCTACCCAAGCTGCGTTCATTTTCCCATCATGCATCTGTGTCCCTGAAAAGCTCAAATAGAAATCGACAAATAGAAGAAAACTAGGTTATAATATTCCTGTGTAGTCGATAGCTACTAACACATTCTTTGGTGGCCTTTGTTCTGTTGTATAATTGGTTGGAATTAATAGAGGAGCCATGACTAAGAATTGGGGGTATTAACAGGGTTATAAATAGATCTCCTAGACAGCACCCTAGTGTCCTAGTTCTCTAGGACATATACTAAAATTGGAACGATACAGAGAAGATTAGCATGGCCCCTGCGCAAGGATGACACGCAAATTCGTGAAGCGTTCCTCATTTTCCTTTTTTAAAATTCATTTAAAAGTAAAACGTCATATTGCAAAGACCCTTTCCACGACACAGCGAAGGTACCTAGTATAAATTTTCTCCTTTCCGTGATCCCAGGAACCAGAACCACATCAGACACGAGCGGGTTCAAATCCATCCCAGAGAGCATCCTCGCTAATAAAGACTTTTTTTGGCTAAACCCTCAAACAAATGTGTGCCGAGAGGGTAGTAAACGCTAATCATTCCCGGTTTCATTCACCCCCCCCCATCTTAAATTCCTTTATTCGTCGTATTTTTGTTTAACTTTAAACTGTCTGAGAGGAATTGTTAGTAGTTTTCTTGGCAAAGGCAGCGTTGAAAGTTACCCTCCTTATGCTGAATGGCAAGCACCATCCGTTTTACAGTTTCACCATTCAAATACGTGAGTAAAAGCAGCTCATCTGCTCTTGAATAGGAACTGAATTAAACTTAACACTTACACATTAAAAACATTTTTTTAAACTATTTTATTTCCAAGAATAAGAATGTGGACGTTAAAACAGTAAATGTTTATTCTTCAAAAACAAGAAAATGAAAAAGAAGACATTTTATTCCCCCCAACAAACAAACTTACAAAGTAGCAGAGTTAGCCTAAAATCGTAACATATTCCATCATCAGAAGCTGTCAATTCAACTGTGTCCTGTGGACACTCATGACAAAGTAGCTCTTTTCATCTTGCAGATTTAAGATGCAATTCACACTTTTGGCCACTAGATTACTAGATGGCACCCAAGAGCACGGTGATAGAAAACGTGAAGTCTTTGCACTGGATTCTTTTTCCAGTGCAATCTTTGAATTTTTCAAAAACTTCATTCAGCCACCACTGCCAATAGATCTGAACAAAAAAAAACGTCTTTTGACAATATGCCCCACCGCTCTAAATAAACAATTCTTGATGGAGTTTGTAGGTTACAACACTGGCTGTCGTTATTTTGTGTCTTTACCTACCCAAGCTGCGTTCATTTTCCCATCATGCATCTGTGTCCCTGAAAAGCTCAAATAGAAATCGACAAATAGAAGAAAACTAGGTTATAATATTCCTGTGTAGTCGATAGCTACTAACACATTCTTTGGTGGCCTTTGTTCTGTTGTATAATTGGTTGGAATTAATAGAGGAGCCATGACTAAGAATTGGGGGTATTAACAGGGTTATAAATAGATCTCCTAGACAGCACCCTAGTGTCCTAGTTCTCTAGGACATATACTAAAATTGGAACGATACAGAGAAGATTAGCATGGCCCCTGCGCAAGGATGACACGCAAATTCGTGAAGCGTTCCTCATTTTCCTTTTTTTAAATTCATTTAAAAGTAAAACGTCATATTGCAAAGACCCTTTCCACGACACAGCGAAGGTACCTAGTATAGATTTTCTCCTTTCCGTGATCCCAGGAACCAGAACCACATCAGACACGAGCGGGTTCAAATCCATCCCAGAGAGCATCCTCGCTAATAAAGACTTTTTTTGGCTAAACCCTCAAACAAATGTGTGCCGAGAGGGTAGTAAACGCTAATCATTCCCGGTTTCATTCCCCCCCCCCCCCCCCCATCTTAAATTCCTTTATTCGTCGTATTTTTGTTTAACTTTAAACTGTCTGAGAGGAATTGTTAGTAGTTTTCTTGGCAAAGGCAGCGTTGAAAGTTACCCTCCTTATGCTGAATGGCAAGCACCATCCGTTTTACAATTTCATCATTCAAATACGTGAGTAAAAGCAGCTCATCTGCTCTTGAATAGGAACTGAATTAAACTTAACACTTACACATTAAAAACATTTTTTTAAACTATTTTATTTCCAAGAATAAGAATCTGGACGTTCAAACAGTAAATGTTTATTCTTCAAAAACAAGAAAATGAAAAAGAAGACATTTTATTCCCCCCAACAAAAACAAACTTACAAAGTAGCAGAGTTAGCCTAAAATCGTAACATATTCCATCATCAGAAGCTGTCAATTCAACTGTGTCCTGTGGACACTCATAACAAAGTAGCTCTTTTCATCTTGCAGATTTAAGATGCAATTCACACTTTTGGCCACTAGATTACTAGATGGCACACAAGAGCACGGTGATAGAAAACGTGAAGTCTTTGCACTGGATTCTTTTTCCAGTGCAATCTTTGAATGTTTCAAAAACTTCATTCAGCCACCACTGCCAATAGATCTGAACAAAAAAAAACGTCTTTTGACAATATGCCCCACCGCTCTAAATAAACAATTCTTGATGGAGTTTGTAGGTTACAACACTGGCTGTCGTTATTTTGTGTCTTTACCTACCCAAGCTGCGTTCATTTTCCCATCATGCATCTGTGTCCCTGAAAAGCTCAAATAGAAATCGACAAATAGAAGAAAACTAGGTTATAATATTCCTGTGTAGTCGATAGCTACTAACACATTCTTTGGTGGCCTTTGTTCTGTTGTATAATTGGTTGGAATTAATAGAGGAGCCATGACTAAGAATTGGGGGTATTAACAGGGTTATAAATAGATCTCCTAGACAGCACCCTAGTGTCCTAGTTCTCTAGGACATATACTAAAATTGGAACGATACAGAGAAGATTAGCATGGCCCCTGCGCAAGGATGACACGCAAATTCGTGAAGCGTTCCTCATTTTCCTTTTTTTAAATTCATTTAAAAGTAAAACGTCATATTGCAAAGACCCTTTCCACGACACAGCGAAGGTACCTAGTATAGATTTTCTCCTTTCCGTGATCCCAGGAACCAGAACCACATCAGACACGAGCGGGTTCAAATCCATCCCAGAGAGCATCCTCGCTAATAAAGACTTTTTTTGGCTAAACCCTCAAACAAATGTGTGCCGAGAGGGTAGTAAACGCTAATCATTCCCGGTTTCATTCACCCCCCCCCCCCCCCCCCCCATCTTAAATTCCTTTATTCGTCGTATTTTTGTTTAACTTTAAACTGTCTGAGAGGAATTGTTAGTAGTTTTCTTGGCAAAGGCAGCGTTGAAAGTTACCCTCCTTATGCTGAATGGCAAGCACCATCCGTTTTACAGTTTCACCATTCAAATACGTGAGTAAAAGCAGCTCATCTGCTCTTGAATAGGAACTGAATTAAACTTAACACTTACACATTAAAAACATTTTTTTAAACTATTTTATTTCCAAGAATAAGAATGTGGACGTTCAAACAGTAAATGTTTATTCTTCAAAAACAAGAAAATGAAAAAGAAGACATTTTATTCCCCCCAACAAACAAACTTACAAAGTAGCAGAGTTAGCCTAAAATCGTAACATATTCCATCATCAGAAGCTGTCAATTCAACTGTGTCCTGTGGACACTCATAACAAAGTAGCTCTTTTCATCTTGCAGATTTAAGATGCAATTCACACTTTTGGCCACTAGATTACTAGATGGCACCCAAGAGCACGGTGATAGAAAACGTGAAGTCTTTGCACTGGATTCTTTTTCCAGTGCAATCTTTGAATTTTTCAAAAACTTCATTCAGCCACCACTGCCAATAGATCTGAACAAAAAAAAACGTCTTTTGACAATATGCCCCACCGCTCTAAATAAACAATTCTTGATGGAGTTTGTAGGTTACAACACTGGCTGTCGTTATTTTGTGTCTTTACCTACCCAAGCTGCGTTCATTTTCCCATCATGCATCTGTGTCCCTGAAAAGCTCAAATAGAAATCGACAAATAGAAGAAAACTAGGTTATAATATTCCTGTGTAGTCGATAGCTACTAACACATTCTTTGGTGGCCTTTGTTCTGTTGTATAATTGGTTGGAATTAATAGAGGAGCCATGACTAAGAATTGGGGGTATTAACAGGGTTATAAATAGATCTCCTAGACAGCACCCTAGTGTCCTAGTTCTCTAGGACATATACTAAAATTGGAACGATACAGAGAAGATTAGCATGGCCCCTGCGCAAGGATGACACGCAAATTCGTGAAGCGTTCCTCATTTTCCTTTTTTTAAATTCATTTAAAAGTAAAACGTCATATTGCAAAGACCCTTTCCACGACACAGCGAAGGTACCTAGTATAGATTTTCTCCTTTCCGTGATCCCAGGAACCAGAACCACATCAGACACGAGCGGGTTCAAATCCATCCCAGAGAGCATCCTCGCTAATAAAGACTTTTTTTGGCTAAACCCTCAAACAAATGTGTGCCGAGAGGGTAGTAAACGCTAATCATTCCCGGTTTCATTCCCCCCCCCCCATCTTAAATTCCTTTATTCGTCGTATTTTTGTTTAACTTTAAACTGTCTGAGAGGAATTGTTAGTAGTTTTCTTGGCAAAGGCAGCGTTGAAAGTTACCCTCCTTATGCTGAATGGCAAGCACCATCCGTTTTACAGTTTCACCATTCAAATACGTGAGTAAAAGCAGCTCATCTGCTCTTGAATAGGAACTGAATTAAACGAAACACTTACACATTAAAAACATTTTTTTAAACTATTTTATTTCCAAGAATAAGAATGTGGACGTTCAAACAGTAAATGTTTATTCTTCAAAAACAAGAAAATGAAAAAGAAGACATTTTATTCCCCCCAACAAAAACAAACTTACAAAGTAGCAGAGTTAGCCTAAAATCGTAACATATTCCATCATCAGAAGCTGTCAATTCAACTGTGTCCTGTGGACACTCATAACAAAGTAGCTCTTTTCATCTTGCAGATTTAAGATGCAATTCACACTTTTGGCCACTAGATTACTAGATGGCACCCAAGAGCACGGTGATAGAAAACGTGAAGTCTTTGCACTGGATTCTTTTTCCAGTGCAATCTTTGAATGTTTCAAAAACTTCATTCAGCCACCACTGCCAATAGATCTGAACAAAAAAAAACGTCTTTTGACAATATGCCCCACCGCTCTAAATAAACAATTCTTGACGGAGTTTGTAGGTTACAACACTGGCTGTCGTTATTTTGTGTCTTTACCTACCCAAGCTGCGTTCATTTTCCCATCATGCATCTGTGTCCCTGAAAAGCTCAAATAGAAATCGACAAATAGAAGAAAACTAGGTTATAATATTCCTGTGTAGTCGATAGCTACTAACACATTCTTTGGTGGCCTTTGTTCTGTTGTATAATTGGTTGGAATTAATAGAGGAGCCATGACTAAGAATTGGGGGTATTAACAGGGTTATAAATAGATCTCCTAGACAGCACCCTAGTGTCCTAGTTCTCTAGGACATATACTAAAATTGGAACGATACAGAGAAGATTAGCATGGCCCCTGCGCAAGGATGACACGCAAATTCGTGAAGCGTTCCTCATTTTCCTTTTTTTAAATTCATTTAAAAGTAAAACGTCATATTGCAAAGACCCTTTCCACGACACAGCGAAGGTACCTAGTATAGATTTTCTCCTTTCCGTGATCCCAGGAACCAGAACCACATCAGACACGAGCGGGTTCAAATCCATCCCAGAGAGCATCCTCGCTAATAAAGACTTTTTTTGGCTAAACCCTCAAACAAATGTGTGCCGAGAGGGTAGTAAACGCTAATCATTCCCGGTTTCATTCATCCCCCCCATCTTAAATTCCTTTATTCGTCGTATTTTTGTTTAACTTTAAACTGTCTGAGAGGAATTGTTAGTAGTTTTCTTGGCAAAGGCAGCGTTGAAAGTTACCCTCCTTATGCTGAATGGCAAGCACCATCCGTTTTACAGTTTCACCATTCAAATACGTGAGTAAAAGCAGCTCATCTGCTCTTGAATAGGAACTGAATTAAACTTAACACTTACACATTAAAAACATTTTTTTAAACTATTTTATTTCCAAGAATAAGAATGTGGACGTTCAAACAGTAAATGTTTATTCTTCAAAAACAAGAAAATGAAAAAGAAGACATTTTATTCCCCCCAACAAACAAACTTACAAAGTAGCAGAGTTAGCCTAAAATCGTAACATATTCCATCATCAGAAGCTGTCAATTCAACTGTGTCCTGTGGACACTCATAACAAAGTAGCTCTTTTCATCTTGCAGATTTAAGATGCAATTCACACTTTTGGCCACTAGATTACTAGATGGCACCCAAGAGCACGGTGATAGAAAACGTGAAGTCTTTGCACTGGATTCTTTTTCCAGTGCAATCTTTGAATTTTTCAAAAACTTCATTCAGCCACCACTGCCAATAGATCTGAACAAAAAAAAACGTCTTTTGACAATATGCCCCACCGCTCTAAATAAACAATTCTTGATGGAGTTTGTAGGTTACAACACTGGCTGTCGTTATTTTGTGTCTTTACCTACCCAAGCTGCGTTCATTTTCCCATCATGCATCTGTGTCCCTGAAAAGCTCAAATAGAAATCGACAAATAGAAGAAAACTAGGTTATAATATTCCTGTGTAGTCGATAGCTACTAACACATTCTTTGGTGGCCTTTGTTCTGTTGTATAATTGGTTGGAATTAATAGAGGAGCCATGACTAAGAATTGGGGGTATTAACAGGGTTATAAATAGATCTCCTAGACAGCACCCTAGTGTCCTAGTTCTCTAGGACATATACTAAAATTGGAACGATACAGAGAAGATTAGCATGGCCCCTGCGCAAGGATGACACGCAAATTCGTGAAGCATTCCTCATTTTCCTTTTTTTAAATTCATTTAAAAGTAAAACGTCATATTGCAGAGACCCTTTCCACGACACAGCGAAGGTACCTAGTATAGATTTTCTCCTTTCCGTGATCCCAGGAACCAGAACCACATCAGACACGAGCGGGTTCAAATCCATCCCAGAGAGCATCCTCGCTAATAAAGACTTTTTTTGGCTAAACCCTCAAACAAATGTGTGCCGAGAGGGTAGTAAACGCTAATCATTCCCGGTTTCATTCACCCCCCCCCCCCCCATCTTAAATTCCTTTATTCGTCGTATTTTTGTTTAACTTTAAACTGTCTGAGAGGAATTGTTAGTAGTTTTCTTGGCAAAGGCAGCGTTGAAAGTTACCCTCCTTATGCTGAATGGCAAGCACCATCCGTTTTACAGTTTCACCATTCAAATACGTGAGTAAAAGCAGCTCATCTGCTCTTGAATAGGAACTGAATTAAACGAAACACTTACACATTAAAAACATTTTTTTAAACTATTTTATTTCCAAGAATAAGAATGTGGACGTTCAAACAGTAAATGTTTATTCTTCAAAAACAAGAAAATGAAAAAGAAGACATTTTATTCCCCCCAACAAAAACAAACTTACAAAGTAGCAGAGTTAGCCTAAAATCGTAACATATTCCATCATCAGAAGCTGTCAATTCAACTGTGTCCTGTGGACACTCATAACAAAGTAGCTCTTTTCATCTTGCAGATTTAAGATGCAATTCACACTTTTGGCCACTAGATTACTAGATGGCACCCAAGAGCACGGTGATAGAAAACGTGAAGTCTTTGCACTGGATTCTTTTTCCAGTGCAATCTTTGAATGTTTCAAAAACTTCATTCAGCCACCACTGCCAATAGATCTGAACAAAAAAAACGTCTTTTGACAATATGCCCCACCGCTCTAAATAAACAATTCTTGACGGAGTTTGTAGGTTACAACACTGGCTGTCGTTATTTTGTGTCTTTACCTACCCAAGCTGCGTTCATTTTCCCATCATGCATCTGTGTCCCTGAAAAGCTCAAATAGAAATCGACAAATAGAAGAAAACTAGGTTATAATATTCCTGTGTAGTCGATAGCTACTAACACATTCTTTGGTGGCCTTTGTTCTGTTGTATAATTGGTTGGAATTAATAGAGGAGCCATGACTAAGAATTGGGGGTATTAACAGGGTTATAAATAGATCTCCTAGACAGCACCCTAGTGTCCTAGTTCTCTAGGACATATACTAAAATTGGAACGATACAGAGAAGATTAGCATGGCCCCTGCGCAAGGATGACACGCAAATTCGTGAAGCGTTCCTCATTTTCCTTTTTTTAAATTCATTTAAAAGTAAAACGTCATATTGCAAAGACCCTTTCCACGACACAGCGAAGGTACCTAGTATAGATTTTCTCCTTTCCGTGATCCCAGGAACCAGAACCACATCAGACACGAGCGGGTTCAAATCCATCCCAGAGAGCATCCTCGCTAATAAAGACTTTTTTTGGCTAAACCCTCAAACAAATGTGTGCCGAGAGGGTAGTAAACGCTAATCATTCCCGGTTTCATTCCCCCCCCCCCCATCTTAAATTCCTTTATTCGTCGTATTTTTGTTTAACTTTAAACTGTCTGAGAGGAATTGTTAGTAGTTTTCTTGGCAAAGGCAGCGTTGAAAGTTACCCTCCTTATGCTGAATGGCAAGCACCATCCGTTTTACAGTTTCACCATTCAAATACGTGAGTAAAAGCAGCTCATCTGCTCTTGAATAGGAACTGAATTAAACGAAACACTTACACATTAAAAACATTTTTTTAAACTATTTTATTTCCAAGAATAAGATTGTGGACGTTCAAACAGTAAATGTTTATTCTTCAAAAACAAGAAAATGAAAAAGAAGACATTTTATTCCCCCCAACAAAAACAAACTTACAAAGTAGCAGAGTTAGCCTAAAATCGTAACATATTCCATCATCAGAAGCTGTCAATTCAACTGTGTCCTGTGGACACTCATAACAAAGTAGCTCTTTTCATCTTGCAGATTTAAGATGCAATTCACACTTTTGGCCACTAGATTACTAGATGGCACCCAAGAGCACGGTGATAGAAAACGTGAAGTCTTTGCACTGGATTCTTTTTCCAGTGCAATCTTTGAATGTTTCAAAAACTTCATTCAGCCACCACTGCCAATAGATCTGAACAAAAAAAAACGTCTTTTGACAATATGCCCCACCGCTCTAAATAAACAATTCTTGATGGAGTTTGTAGGTTACAACACTGGCTGTCGTTATTTTGTGTCTTTACCTACCCAAGCTGCGTTCATTTTCCCATCATGCATCTGTGTCCCTGAAAAGCTCAAATAGAAATCGACAAATAGAAGAAAACTAGGTTATAATATTCCTGTGTAGTCGATAGCTACTAACACATTCTTTGGTGGCCTTTGTTCTGTTGTATAATTGGTTGGAATTAATAGAGGAGCCATGACTAAGAATTGGGGGTATTAACAGGGTTATAAATAGATCTCCTAGACAGCACCCTAGTGTCCTAGTTCTCTAGGACATATACTAAAATTGGAACGATACAGAGAAGATTAGCATGGCCCCTGCGCAAGGATGACACGCAAATTCGTGAAGCGTTCCTCATTTTCCTTTTTTTAAATTCATTTAAAAGTAAAACGTCATATTGCAAAGACCCTTTCCACGACACAGCGAAGGTACCTAGTATAGATTTTCTCCTTTCCGTGATCCCAGGAACCAGAACCACATAAGACACGAGCGGGTTCAAATCCATCCCAGAGAGCATCCTCGCTAATAAAGACTTTTTTTGGCTAAACCCTCAAACAAATGTGTGCCGAGAGGGTAGTAAACGCTAATCATTCCCGGTTTCATTCATCCCCCCCATCTTAAATTCCTTTATTCGTCGTATTTTTGTTTAACTTTAAACTGTCTGAGAGGAATTGTTAGTAGTTTTCTTGGCAAAGGCAGCGTTGAAAGTTACCCTCCTTATGCTGAATGGCAAGCACCATCCGTTTTACAGTTTCACCATTCAAATACGTGAGTAAAAGCAGCTCATCTGCTCTTGAATAGGAACTGAATTAAACTTAACACTTACACATTAAAAACATTTTTTAAAACTATTTTATTTCCAAGAATAAGAATGTGGACGTTCAAACAGTAAATGTTTATTCTTCAAAAACAAGAAAATGAAAAAGAAGACATTTTATTCCCCCCAACAAAAACAAACTTACAAAGTAGCAGAGTTAGCCTAAAATCGTAACATATTCCATCATCAGAAGCTGTCAATTCAACTGTGTCCTGTGGACACTCATAACAAAGTAGCTCTTTTCATCTTGCAGATTTAAGATGCAATTTACACTTTTGGCCACTAGATTACTAGATGGCACCCAAGAGCACGGTGATAGAAAACGTGAAGTCTTTGCACTGGATTCTTTTTCCAGTGCAATCTTTGAATTTTTCAAAAACTTCATTCAGCCACCACTGCCAATAGATCTGAACAAAAAAAAACGTCTTTTGACAATATGCCCCACCGCTCTAAATAAACAATTCTTGATGGAGTTTGTAGGTTACAACACTGGCTGTCGTTATTTTGTGTCTTTACCTACCCAAGCTGCGTTCATTTTCCCATCATGCATCTGTGTCCCTGAAAAGCTCAAATAGAAATCGACAAATAGAAGAAAACTAGGTTATAATATTCCTGTGTAGTCGATAGCTACTAACACATTCTTTGGTGGCCTTTGTTCTGTTGTATAATTGGTTGGAATTAATAGAGGAGCCATGACTAAGAATTGGGGGTATTAACAGGGTTATAAATAGATCTCCTAGACAGCACCCTAGTGTCCTAGTTCTCTAGGACATATACTAAAATTGGAACGATACAGAGAAGATTAGCATGGCCCCTGCGCAAGGATGACACGCAAATTCGTGAAGCGTTCCTCATTTTCCTTTTTTTAAATTCATTTAAAAGTAAAACGTCATATTGCAAAGACCCTTTCCACGACACAGCGAAGGTACCTAGTATAGATTTTCTCCTTTCCGTGATCCCAGGAACCAGAACCACATCAGACACGAGCGGGTTCAAATCCATCCCAGAGAGCATCCTCGCTAATAAAGACTTTTTTTGGCTAAACCCTCAAACAAATGTGTGCCGAGAGGGTAGTAAACGCTAATCATTCCCGGTTTCATTCACCCCCCCCCATCTTAAATTCCTTTATTCGTCGTATTTTTGTTTAACTTTAAACTGTCTGAGAGGAATTGTTAGTAGTTTTCTTGGCAAAGGCAGCGTTGAAAGTTACCCTCCTTATGCTGAATGGCAAGCACCATCCGTTTTACAGTTTCACCATTCAAATACGTGAGTAAAAGCAGCTCATCTGCTCTTGAATAGGAACTGAATTAAACTTAACACTTACACATTAAAAACATTTTTTTAAACTATTTTATTTCCAAGAATAAGAATGTGGACGTTAAAACAGTAAATGTTTATTCTTCAAAAACAAGAAAATGAAAAAGAAGACATTTTATTCCCCCCAACAAACAAACTTACAAAGTAGCAGAGTTAGCCTAAAATCGTAACATATTCCATCATCAGAAGCTGTCAATTCAACTGTGTCCTGTGGACACTCATAACAAAGTAGCTCTTTTCATCTTGCAGATTTAAGATGCAATTCACACTTTTGGCCACTAGATTACTAGATGGCACCCAAGAGCACGGTGATAGAAAACGTGAAGTCTTTGCACTGGATTCTTTTTCCAGTGCAATCTTTGAATTTTTCAAAAACTTCATTCAGCCACCACTGCCAATAGATCTGAACAAAAAAAAACGTCTTTTGACAATATGCCCCACCGCTCTAAATAAACAATTCTTGATGGAGTTTGTAGGTTACAACACTGGCTGTCGTTATTTTGTGTCTTTACCTACCCAAGCTGCGTTCATTTTCCCATCATGCATCTGTGTCCCTGAAAAGCTCAAATAGAAATCGACAAATAGAAGAAAACTAGGTTATAATATTCCTGTGTAGTCGATAGCTACTAACACATTCTTTGGTGGCCTTTGTTCTGTTGTATAATTGGTTGGAATTAATAGAGGAGCCATGACTAAGAATTGGGGGTATTAACAGGGTTATAAATAGATCTCCTAGACAGCACCCTAGTGTCCTAGTTCTCTAGGACATATACTAAAATTGGAACGATACAGAGAAGATTAGCATGGCCCCTGCGCAAGGATGACACGCAAATTCGTGAAGCGTTCCTCATTTTCCTTTTTTTAAATTCATTTAAAAGTAAAACGTCATATTGCAAAGACCCTTTCCACGACACAGCGAAGGTACCTAGTATAGATTTTCTCCTTTCCGTGATCCCAGGAACCAGAACCACATAAGACACGAGCGGGTTCAAATCCATCCCAGAGAGCATCCTCGCTAATAAAGACTTTTTTTGGCTAAACCCTCAAACAAATGTGTGCCGAGAGGGTAGTAAACGCTAATCATTCCCGGTTTCATTCCCTCCCCCCCCCCCCATCTTAAATTCCTTTATTCGTCGTATTTTTGTTTAACTTTAAACTGTCTGAGAGGAATTGTTAGTAGTTTTCTTGGCAAAGGCAGCGTTGAAAGTTACCCTCCTTATGCTGAATGGCAAGCACCATCCGTTTTACAGTTTCACCATTCAAATACGTGAGTAAAAGCAGCTCATCTGCTCTTGAATAGGAACTGAATTAAACGAAACACTTACACATTAAAAACATTTTTTTAAAACTATTTTATTTCCAAGAATAAGAATGTGGACGTTCAAACAGTAAATGTTTATTCTTCAAAAACAAGAAAATGAAAAAGAAGACATTTTTTTCCCCCCAACAAAAACAAACTTACAAAGTAGCAGAGTTAGCCTAAAATCGTAACATATTCCATCATCAGAAGCTGTCAATTCAACTGTGTCCTGTGGACACTCATAACAAAGTAGCTCTTTTCATCTTGCAGATTTAAGATGCAATTCACACTTTTGGCCACTAGATTACTAGATGGCACCCAAGAGCACGGTGATAGAAAACGTGAAGTCTTTGCACTGGATTCTTTTTCCAGTGCAATCTTTGAATGTTTCAAAAACTTCATTCAGCCACCACTGCCAATAGATCTGAACAAAAAAAACGTCTTTTGACAATATGCCCCACCGCTCTAAATAAACAATTCTTGACGGAGTTTGTAGGTTACAACACTGGCTGTCGTTATTTTGTGTCTTTACCTACCCAAGCTGCGTTCATTTTCCCATCATGCATCTGTGTCCCTGAAAAGCTCAAATAGAAATCGACAAATAGAAGAAAACTAGGTTATAATATTCCTGTGTAGTCGATAGCTACTAACACATTCTTTGGTGGCCTTTGTTCTGTTGTATAATTGGTTGGAATTAATAGAAGAGCCATGACTAAGAATTGGGGGTATTAACAGGGTTATAAATAGATCTCCTAGACAGCACCCTAGTGTCCTAGTTCTCTAGGACATATACTAAAATTGGAACGATACAGAGAAGATTAGCATGGCCACTGCGCAAGGATGACACACAAATTCGTGAAGCATTCCTCATTTTCCTTTTTTTAAATTCATTTAAAAGTAAAACGTCATATTGCAAAGACCCTTTCCACGACACAGCGAAGGTACCTAGTATAGATTTTCTCCTTTCCGTGATCCCAGGAACCAGAACCACATCAGACACGAGCGGGTTCAAATCCATCCCAGAGAGCATCCTCGCTAATAAAGACTTTTTTTGGCTAAACCCTCAAACAAATGTGTGCCGAGAGGGTAGTAAACGCTAATCATTCCCGGTTTCATTCATCCCCCCCATCTTAAATTCCTTTATTCGTCGTATTTTTGTTTAACTTTAAACTGTCTGAGAGGAATTGTTAGTAGTTTTCTTGGCAAAGGCAGCGTTGAAAGTTACCCTCCTTATGCTGAATGGCAAGCACCATCCGTTTTACAGTTTCACCATTCAAATACGTGAGTAAAAGCAGCTCATCTGCTCTTGAATAGGAACTGAATTAAACTTAACACTTACACATTAAAAACATTTTTTTAAACTATTTTATTTCCAAGAATAAGAATGTGGACGTTAAAACAGTAAATGTTTATTCTTCAAAAACAAGAAAATGAAAAAGAAGACATTTTATTCCCCCCAACAAACAAACTTACAAAGTAGCAGAGTTAGCCTAAAATCGTAACATATTCCATCATCAGAAGCTGTCAATTCAACTGTGTCCTGTGGACACTCATAACAAAGTAGCTCTTTTCATCTTGCAGATTTAAGATGCAATTCACACTTTTGGCCACTAGATTACTAGATGGCACCCAAGAGCACGGTGATAGAAAACGTGAAGTCTTTGCACTGGATTCTTTTTCCAGTGCAATCTTTGAATTTTTCAAAAACTTCATTCAGCCACCACTGCCAATAGATCTGAACAAAAAAAAACGTCTTTTGACAATATGCCCCACCGCTCTAAATAAACAATTCTTGATGGAGTTTGTAGGTTACAACACTGGCTGTCGTTATTTTGTGTCTTTACCTACCCAAGCTGCGTTCATTTTCCCATCATGCATCTGTGTCCCTGAAAAGCTCAAATAGAAATCGACAAATAGAAGAAAACTAGGTTATAATATTCCTGTGTAGTCGATAGCTACTAACACATTCTTTGGTGGCCTTTGTTCTGTTGTATAATTGGTTGGAATTAATAGAGGAGCCATGACTAAGAATTGGGGGTATTAACAGGGTTATAAATAGATCTCCTAGACAGCACCCTAGTGTCCTAGTTCTCTAGGACATATACTAAAATTGGAACGATACAGAGAAGATTAGCATGGCCCCTGCGCAAGGATGACACGCAAATTCGTGAAGCATTCCTCATTTTCCTTTTTTTAAATTCATTTAAAAGTAAAACGTCATATTGCAGAGACCCTTTCCACGACACAGCGAAGGTACCTAGTATAGATTTTCTCCTTCCCGTGATCCCAGGAACCAGAACCACATCAGACACGAGCGGCTTAAAATCCATCCCAGAGAGCATCCTCGCTAATAAAGACTTTTTTTGGCTAAACCCTCAAACAAATGTGTGCCGAGAGGGTAGTAAACGCTAATCATTCCCGGTTTCGTTCACCCCCCCCCCCCCCCCCATCTTAAATTCCTTTATTCGTCGTATTTTTGTTTAACTTTAAACTGTCTGAGAGGAATTGTTAGTAGTTTTCTTGGCAAAGGCAGCGTTGAAAGTTACCCTCCTTATGCTGAATGGCAAGCACCATCCGTTTTACAGTTTCACCATTCAAATACGTGAGTAAAAGCAGCTCATCTGCTCTTGAATAGGAACTGAATTAAACTTAACACTTACACATTAAAAACATTTTTTTAAACTATTTTATTTCCAAGAATAAGAATGTGGACGTTCAAACAGTAAATGTTTATTCTTCAAAAACAAGAAAATGAAAAAGAAGACATTTTATTCCCCCCAACAAACAAACTTACAAAGTAGCAGAGTTAGCCTAAAATCGTAACATATTCCATCATCAGAAGCTGTCAATTCAACTGTGTCCTGTGGACACTCATAACAAAGTAGCTCTTTTCATCTTGCAGATTTAAGATCCAATTCACACTTTTGGCCACTAGATTACTAGATGGCACCCAAGAGCACGGTGATAGAAAACGTGAAGTCTTTGCACTGGATTCTTTTTCCAGTGCAATCTTTGAATGTTTCAAAAACTTCATTCAGCCACCACTGCCAATAGATCTGAACAAAAAAAAACGTCATTTGACAATATGCCCCACCGCTCTAAATAAACAATTCTTGATGGAGTTTGTAGGTTACAACACTGGCTGTCGTTATTTTGTGTCTTTACCTACCCAAGCTGCGTTCATTTTCCCATCATGCATCTGTGTCCCTGAAAAGCTCAAATAGAAATCGACAAATAGAAGAAAACTAGGTTATAATATTCCTGTGTAGTCGATAGCTACTAACACATTCTTTGGTGGCCTTTGTTCTGTTGTATAATTGGTTGGAATTAATAGAGGAGCCATGACTAAGAATTGGGGGTATTAACAGGGTTATAAATAGATCTCCTAGACAGCACCCTAGTGTCCTAGTTCTCTAGGACATATACTAAAATTGGAACGATAGAGAGAAGATTAGCATGGCCCCTGCGCAAGGATGACACGCAAATTCGTGAAGCGTTCCTCATTTTCCTTTTTTTAAATTCATTTAGAAGTAAAACGTCATATTGCAAAGACCCTTTCCACGACACAGCGAAGGTACCTAGTATAGATTTTCTCCTTTCCGTGATCCCAGGAACCAGAACCACATAAGACACGAGCGGGTTCAAATCCATCCCAGAGAGCATCCTCGCTAATAAAGACTTTTTTTGGCTAAACCCTCAAACAAATGTGTGCCGAGAGGGTAGTAAACGCTAATCATTCCCGGTTTCATTCATCCCCCCCATCTTAAATTCCTTTATTCGTCGTATTTTTGTTTAACTTTAAACTGTCTGAGAGGAATTGTTAGTAGTTTTCTTGGCAAAGGCAGCGTTGAAAGTTACCCTCCTTATGCTGAATGGCAAGCACCATCCGTTTTACAGTTTCACCATTCAAATACGTGAGTAAAAGCAGCTCATCTGCTCTTGAATAGGAACTGAATTAAACGAAACACTTACACATTAAAAACATTTTTTTTAACTATTTTATTTCCAAGAATAAGAAGGTGGACGTTCAAACAGTAAATGTTTATTCTTTAAAAACAAGAAAATGAAAAAGAAGACATTTTATATCCCCCAACAAACAAATTTACAAAGTAGCAGAGTTAGCCTTAAATCGTAACATATTCCATCATCAGAAGCTGTCAATTCAACTGTGTCCTGTGGACACTCATAACAAAGTAGCTCTTTTCATCTTGCAGATTTAAGATGCAATTCACACTTTTGGCCACTAGATTACTAGATGGCACCCAAGAGCACGGTGATAGAAAACGTGAAGTCTTTGCACTGGATTCTTTTTCCAGTGCAATCTTTGAATGTTTCAAAAACTTCATTCAGCCACCACTGCCAATAGATCTGAACAAAAAAAACGTCTTTTGACAATATGCCCCACCGCTCTAAATAAACAATTCTTGACGGAGTTTGTAGGTTACAACACTGGCTGTCGTTATTTTGTGTCTTTACCTACCCAAGCTGCATTCATTTTCCCATCATGCATCTGTGTCCCTGAAAAGCTCAAATAGAAATCGACAAATAGAAGAAAACTAGGTTATAATATTCCTGTGTAGTCGATAGCTACTAACACATTCTTTGGTGGCCTTTGTTCTGTTGTTTAATTGGTTGGAATTATTAGAGGAGCCATGACTAAGAATTGGGGGTATTAACAGGGTTATTAATGGATCTTCTAGACAGCACCCTATAGCTGTTTTCCGCTGAGGCAGATTTCCTGTGGCTCTTGTGGCGACTATATTCCAGTGTTTTCGTTTTTGATTCCCGCGAGCACCAGCTCCAAGAACCGGAAACGGGTGCTACTCTTGCACCACTCTTGTGGGGGTCCAGAGCTGAGATATCCAAGCACTCACTACGTCATCGGGGTAGGGGGAGCGATTTAAAGCCTACACAATAGAGGACCAGGCTACCAGAAAATTCAAATTCAATTAAATTCAAAACTACTTTATTGATCCCAGAGGGAAATTAAGTGTTGGTATAGCTCATATAATTAATTCTTTAAGGAGTTGTTGTAGATGATGATGGCTGTGGGCAGGAACGATTTCCTGTAGCGGTCTGTATTGCAGCGAAACTGAAGAAGCCTCCGGCTGAAGTCGCTCTGTTGTTGCATGACTGTCTCATGAAGAGGATGCTCAGGGTTGTCCATAATTGTTTTGATTTTATGAAGAATCCTTCTTTGCAATATCATCTCCAGATGTTCCACAGTTGTCTCAAGAACAGAACCAGCCTTCTTTATCAGGTTGTTTAGCCTTTTTAAATCTCTGGCTCTGATGCTGCTACCCCAACAGATGACGGCTGAAGAGATTACACTCTCCACAACAGACTTGTAGAATATCTGCAGCATCTGGCTGCAAACCTTGAACGACCTAAACTTCCTCAAGATGTGAATGATGGTTTCGCAGGAATGAGCACGATGGCTCTTACTCTCTGACCTTTCCGACAGGGAGATGAAGGAAATATATGATATGCCGATTCTGCCTGACGGTCTCTTCGCTCCGCTCTGGCATCCATGCAGGCTCTCCAGCTCAGTCTACTCATAAAACCTGATCCTCCTCCCCAGGCAGCCCCGCACCAGTCTTTCTCCCAGACTTCTGGCTGGTCCCCGCCTCAGTTCCGGATCCCGAAGCGGAAAAAAAGCCTCAGCCAGCCACACCTGGTCCTGCGGGATGGCCGGTTTGGCCACGGAGATTCGGCACCCCACCTGACCCCGCAAGACAACCCTCGCAACCCGGTCAGCAGGCCAGCAAGAAGAAGAGGGCGATCTGTAAACGTTGTATGAGAGCGTACACTTATCTTGGGTGTAAAACTACGTTTTTTGCCTAACAGGGTGTAATGGAAAAAACATCTGCGTGAGGGGGCATGTGATCTTTAAAAGTATGTTCCTTCTGATAGATGATTTGCATGTGACCTTTAAAATTATATTCCTGCTGAATAAATGACTTGTCTGGGGTTCATACAGAGTGCACAAAGTTGTTTCCTAGAGGTCTAATTTTGCAGTGCATGCGGAAACGCTTAGCTACAGTGATTAATCAATAACAGTGTAGTAGATCATGCGTTGCCTTATGTGAAGATGCTTTGACAGTTATTCTGTGGAAAAAGATGTATGAGGGGTCGGGGGTTTATGCAACTTGTGGTTCAATAAAAGCTGTGTGCCGCTGTAGTCCAGCGCTCAGTTGGAGGGAGAATTCTCCTGAAGCTGAGCCCATCTGCAGATGTGTTGCTGACTAAATCTATAACCGTTGTCTGTTGCTTCTTATAGGTCCTCTTTACAGAAATGAACGAGCACGCTGGAAGGTGAAACAAGAGCCTGAGAGAGCCTAGGAATCAGAAAATTAAATTGGTGTCTGTCCCTTTAAAAGAGGCCTTAATAATTAGATTGATAAAATTCCTTCGAACAATTTATTGACCCTGACGTGATTTCTTTAGGAGCAAAGGAAAACGTGAGTTGGGAATAATAAGATTTTGTTGTAATCAACAGGCAGTGGAGACCGAAGGACGGAATTGACCCGGGTCTGAAGTAATTTGGTAAGCGCTGCCATTCACGAGGCGCAAATTGACTAATCTAAATTAAGTTCTGTCTGTAGTTCTCCAGTAAATAATGATTTCTGTTTCTACTGAGGTTAATAGACGCTGACCGGGTTGGTATACTCAGGGTGTGGCCTGCCCTGGGTAAGGTGAGACATCCCTTACTGAGAGCCTGCGTGGTGGGAACCGCAGGAAGGCTGAGTATGGAGAGCTCGTGGTTGAGACCCACAAATTGCCCGAAAAAACCCAGGTCAGTGCGGATGGATGACTAGACAGCTTTATATTAAACGGGTAGCATGTTCTGTGGATTGAAAGAAAAGTTTTCGTTATTTATAAATTTTTGCTGTGTTAGGCATTACTGCTAAAGTTGCCACTTCAATCCCGTCACTTGAGAAATATTTTCCCATGATTATGTTTAACATCAAAGCTAACAGTTGTTGTTTTCGGCATGTTAACATACTTTTCGAGGGGTAGCAACGACAGATGCGATCTACAGTAGGACATTCTGAGGAGGTAGCACAGATCGTCAGAACAGTGCTGTCAGCCATATAATAAAGAAATTCGACCGTATCAAGTTATAACATGATAGTTTATTGTAAAAACGTGAAAACAACTTGAAACTATCACGTTGTAACGTGATAGTTTCACGTTTTTACAATAAACCATCACGTTATAACGTGATATGGTCTAATTTCTTTATTATATGGTTGACAAGTCGACGCCGCCGTACATATGACATGCTGAAATATAGAAAATGTACCTGGGATGAAGACATTTGACACGCAACAAAGGCTGCCCAAGACGTGAAAATCTGTAACGTTAGACGGTATCGCTTGTCAATCCACGTGAATCCCCTGGTGTAACCATAACAGATTTTATGACAGTAGTAGAAAAAAATACCTTTTTGCCAACTGTAGGGGGACCCGAGAGCAAAACTTATTTAGTGTTGCTTTAACACAACAGGATGGTCTGAACTCAGGTGGACGGGACCATATGAGGTGGTGGAGAGGATCCCCTAGGTTGTCAGACTAAAGAAAAAAGGTTAGAGCCAATGCACTCCCACCGAGGAGCCAGGACGCACCCAAGATAACATCCAGGAGCAACAAGCCAGAGCGGGAATAGAACAGCAAGGAGCAGACCACTCAAACTACAATCCACCTGAACCCTCTACTGAGAGGTTTCCAACTTCAGCACACCTGCACCATCAGGTGACAGGGCAGCTTGAAGCACAGAGCCACTCAGCTGGGGCAGCAGGATTCAAAGGAAAAGAAGCTCAGACCCCTGCCAAAGAGGCAGAATAATCCTCTGGTCTGTGTAAAGAGTCCCGAGGGTTGTCAAACCCAAAGGAACTGAAGAAATACACTGTTAGCTGCATATGGGTGATGTGCTAGTAACCTCTCACCCTAGGTCATAGAGGATCGAGCTGGATGATCACAATTCCCGGCCAGAAGAAGATGACTTGATTGCTGACCCAAAAGAGTTCCAGAGAATTAAGAGAACTAAAAGAACTCAAAATTGTTATGATTGTTAAGGTGATTAAGCAAGCTGAGTGAAGGTTTCAAGGTTTCTGGCCCCCAGTACAAGCTATTACCAGCTTAACAAAGGTGTGAGTGATGTAACAACCAAGAACAGAGGGTTTTCTAAACCTTGCATTTTATATTTGTTGAAGAGTTAATGAGTAGGGATGGGTATCGTTAAGGATTTATCGATACTACTACTCTTAACGATACTCCTTATCGATCCGGTACTTTATCGCTATCCTTATCGGTACTTAGATAAGAAGGAAGCTGTTCAAAAATATCCAGCATTTATTAATTGTAAGAATGAAATGGCAAACTTATGTCCATGCTTCATGTGTTTGCTTTGCATACAAACATACATACCTGTTGTATCGGATTCAGGGGTTGTTGTTGCTGCAGCACTCAGGCGGTCCAACACCGTGCATCTTTCAGTTTGTAGTTGGTGTATTTTGGCAAGGTGTCTGGTCAAATGACTTGTGTTCCCGCCTTTTCAAGCAAAGCTTTTATTACATATGTGACAGCGTGCATTGTCGGCATCAATTTTCGTAAAATGAAGCCAAATTTTGGATCTTTTCGTTCGCTCTGCCATCGTATCTGTAAAGCGAACACACACGTGAGCGCGCAGCAGTCGCCACTCCGTCCCCGCAGCGTGTGTGCTTGTTAAGGAGGAGCGCGCTGTAAAACAGTGTTTGGCTTGCGTTTATATCTCCCGCAAAACATGAATACGACCTTAATTTTACCGTTAAACTGAAGCTTATCAGTCCGGGTGGACCGTCAGAATCAGCCCCGGGGCCAATTTAATGCCGGGTTTCGGTACACATCCCTATTAATGAGTGCATTAGATGTGTATATGTATGATACCTAACTTTTTTCTTTATATATACATACATACACACATATATATATATATATATATATATATATATATATATATATATATATATATATATATATATACATGCATACATATATATATATATATATATATATATATATATATATATATATATATATATATATATATATATATGTATATATACATATATATATATATGTATATATACATATATATATATATATATGTATATATACATACATATATATATATATATATATATACATATATATATATATATATATATATATACATATATATATATATATATATATATATACATATATATATATACATATATATATATATATATATATATATATATATATAAATAATGACCTCTTATTACAATAAGAGGTCAAAAGAGGGAGATGAAAACATAGAAATTCTGTAAACGTTGTATGAGAGCGTACACTTATCTTGGGTGTAAAACTAAGTTTTTTGCCGGACAGGGTGTAACGGAAAAAACATCTGCGTGAGGGGGCATGTGATCTTTAAAAGTATGTTCCTGCTGATAGATGACTTGCATGTGACCTTTAAAATGATGTTCCTGCTGAATAAATGACTTGTCTGGGGTTCATACAGAGTGCACAAAGTTGTTTCCTAGAGGTCTAATTTTGCAGTGCATGCGGAAAACGCTTAGAAACAGTGAATAAAAAATAAGAGTGTCGTAGATCACGCGTTGCCTTATGTGAAGATGCTTTGACAGTTATTCTGTGGAGAACGATGTATGAGGGGTGGGGGGTTTATGCAACTTGTGGTTCAATAAAAGCTGTGTGCCGCTGTAGTCCGGCGCTCTGTTGAAGGGAGAATTCTCCTGAAGCTGAGCCCATCTGCAGATGTGTTGCTGACTAAATCTATAACCGTTGTCTGTTGCTTCTTATAGGTCCTCTTTACAGAAATGAACGAGCACGCTGGAAGGTGAAACAAGAGCCTGAGAGAGCCTAGGAGTCAGAAAATTAAATTGGTGTCTGTCCCTTTAAGAGAGGCCTTAAATTAGATTGATAAAATTCCTTCCAACACCTGATGGCCACTTCTTTCCTTCTGTGATGAAGCTGGAAGTTCCCCATTTGCCAGCTTCACCTGTTCAATCTCTTCATGGTGATTTTTTTTTTCTATATTTGTACAGATTTTAAGACAATAGCAGTTTTAGAGCTTTGTCTGGCAAAGAAATATATATATAAATATATATAAATGTCACCTTTTTATGTGTGATGGGTAAAATGCTAAAATCCAGGTCGAATATGGCAAATTAAAGATGGTCCTTTAAATATAAGTCAATTCTTAAATTACTCTGCATTGTTGGATTTTTGCCCTTTAGAAAACCTAAAATAAGAAAAAAGTGCATGGGGACCCTGCAAAACGACCACATTTCAATTAAAAATATATATGAACAATTCTATTTATAAGCAATTAAATACGCCTGTTAACAGATGTTACAATTATCTTTTTGTATAAATAGAAAAATATAGCTTTAAAAATATAGAAAAATTTTAATTATTTCCTCATCCCAATTTACACCCGTCAGAAAATAATTTTATCTGTCAGACTTTCCCTTTAGTGAGTGGGCAGAGCTACAGGTGACTGTTCTGAAGTGTGATCACTGTGGAGGTTACCCAATCATATGCAGCAGTGACACTTTCAATTATTCCATTGCATATTATATCTGTTGCGTACATGTGAGCATCTGTTTGGTCAGTTAGAGTATTAATTAAAATTGGACGTGTTGAATCAATTATAATTCATTCAGGTCTTAATTAAATGAAGTCCCTGTTGATCAATGATGCTGGGGAGATGTGTTCCACAGATTTTTTTTTTTAAAGAAACGTATTCATACTGAACTGTGACATCAATTTATTGGTTATTGTTTCTACTTCGCATAATTATCACTTTTACTGTTTTATTATTTTTGTTAGTTTGTTGTGTGTTACTAGTGTAATGAGTGTTGATTAAATCATTTTAACTGAAAGTTGAATTCTTTTGTAATTAACTCTTGTATTTTGGGAAACCGTTGTATGTTATTTCACCAACATGGGTAGTAACTTGCTGTTCAAGGACATGGACAGACGATGGAAGCAACCAGGAAGCACCCGGAACAGATATCTGAACCACCTCAATTGACTTTTTTTTCTGATGTTGAGGAGCAGTGGCTTCACTTTAAGCTCTCCATAAAATAGCTCTCCCTTCAATGCAAGATCTCATTCTTTCAGTCATGATTCATATCTTACAACCTCACAGGTGAGGGTAAAAAAAAATTGAGGGTGGGATAAATCAAGAGCTTTTCTTTTTGCTTGGTTCTTTCCTTACGACAGACTAGAACAGTCCATGATGACACCCCTGTCTATCTATCTCACCGCCATAACAAGAATTGAACCATGATATAGACAAACTTCAATCTATTTTAGTAATATCAACAATTAAAGACATGGGACCTATTTTAATACACAGCAGAAGGGTTTATAGAAGCATGAATATTTAATGGCTCATAAGCATTTACAGCACTGCTTGGTACTAACATTATAGCTTTGTTAAAAGAAATTGCCTTGAAAGATTTAATCTAAACTGCCAAAATTAGGCCATCTAGCATTTAAAAAAAGAAACGGATCCTATGTGTGCTGCTTATGAAAAAAGGACAAAATATCAAAGTGTAAAATAACATCTAATTCTTGTGCTGAAAACTGGCAGGAATGTTTCTACATCCAGTATTCAGCTGGGGTTACAACTTTTTGAATGCTAAAGTTTTAGGTTTTAAAGTTAATTTCAATTTTCAGAATTTATTACAATGTCATTATAATATATACATATATAAAAACAAGAAAATATGCACTTTATGGAATTTTAAATTAAATATATTAGATGTAGAACAAACAGAACATATTACAGTAACATACAGGATTACCATAAAAGCAAAGCGAACAGTTACAATCATCTGTGTCTGATTAAAAATTGACTCTTCATCGCGACACCACCTTCTGACTCCAACGCCTCACAATCAGTTCTTCAAGTCAAGTCCTGCTTGCCAGAGAGAGAGAGAGTGAGACTGTGGTAAATGTTTCAGGCTGCTTCTCGGCTGGTTCTGGGACTTTCATCCAGTTGGGCCAACATCCATCCAGTTTGAAGAGAAGCTTCAGAAGTCTGCAGATTTCTAGGCTGCCACGGTGTGTTGATAAGCATATTTACCCACACAGAAGAACATTAAAACCAGCAGGAGGCAACAAGTAGATTATATCATTTTGAAAAAAGCCCCAGTTCTGCTTAAGGTTGTGCTTTTTTTTAAACTTCAAATTATGCAGTTTTTCCTCTAATTGTGACCTGTGAGCTCCTTAAAATGCACAGCTGGAGGGAAAGCAAACCTCAGGTTGCTGGCAGTACTTCAGCGGTAGGACCAGTTCTGAAACAACTAGGTATTTTGTCTAAACGTTTATGAATAAATTATCTCAGGGAGCTCAAATTAGAATAAAAATAATAATCAACCTATGTAAAATGATCAAGAATGTGCAATCTTCACATTAGCCAGCTAAAGCTAAACGCAGAACTTCCACACCAACTCCAGTTTAGTCCACTTTGAAATTCATCCAAAAGCAAAGTGTCCAGAGCACCTCTCATTTTGTTCCTACAGAAAATTCCTCTCAGTGTGACTTATCTGCACCACAGGACAGGTTAACATAAAGCAGATAAAACCCAAACCCAAGGCATCCATTCTGTTCGGTCTTCGCATTTATACTTCTCTCAGCTTAGGGAGGGGTATAAATGTAGGTCCTTTGATTGTGAAACCAAAATGATCTGTAGTGACCCCTAAAGACTCTTGAAGTAGGGTGCATCACTGTCAGATTTAGCAGGAAACATCTTAACACTACAGTAGCAATCCCACAAGCCACATGAGTTGTTTACAGGGGGATGCAGCTGGTAAAGGCAGGAGGGTCCTGGAGTTCTACATGGGAGATATCTGGATAACGTGTATGAGCTTTTACTACACAACCAATCATGTAGGTTTGGGTTGTAGCAAAGGACTCTGGAGACAGAAATCAGTGTGCCGTCTCATTGTAACTTGAGAAGGGAGGCATTACAGGCAGCGCACACAAACACAGTCTCTTTCTGCGCCTCTGGAGCTGGAACAGAGACAGGAAGCAGAAGATGAGACGCAGGAGGAAAAAAATAAAACAGGAATCTGATATCTGCAGGGGTCTCAGTCTCAGGCCCTCAAAAGCTACTGTCCTGCAACTTTTAGATGCATCCTGGTTTTAACCTGAATCAAATGAATTATTACCAAACTTCTGCTGAATTTGAGGAGGCATGTCTGCCATTTGATTCAAGGTGGCTTGAAAGAAGGATGCATCTAAACGTTGCAGGATAGTAGCTCTCGAAGACTGAAGTCTGTCACCCCTGCTTAAATGAAATTTCAGTGATTTTCAAATATAATCATAATTTATGCTAACGTGATCGTGTCTGTTACTGTTATGCGTTCTCACCTGTTGCCCCCATGAAAGACCTCAGCACCTTGAAGGAACAGCATCGAGAGCAGAAGCTGTTGCCACAGTTACTGCAATTTCTCTGCAACATAAAGACACATCAGTTCAAAACCAGCGGCAGTGAAATTATTCAAATAAAACTGATAATGATGTGAAAAGTAAACATTGACAGGACGCTTTCAGTCTCACCCTTTTCTTCAGTACTGAGAAGACGGCATTGCAGCTGGAACAGTTGCCTTTGGAGATAAAGACAGATGGATGAAAGGTCAACAATGAAGGGGCAGTAAAAAAAAACAGAAGAGGAGTCTGGCTGACTGACCTGTGCTGGTGGTGGGATAGCGTTTTCGGAGTCTCTCAGTCAGTTTGGACACCTTGCTGCGTATCGGTTCGTTTCGACTCAAAAAGCCATTCTCAGAAACTGTGTCATACTCAGGAGCTCCAAGAGGCCCGTCGTCATCCTCCTTAGGAACATGGAAAGGGGGAGGAAAAAGAAGAGAAACAGACCGGAGAAATTGTTATGGTTTATGAAATCTGAGATGGTGTTTGTATACACCACTTCTAGATTTATTTTAGCCAAAAACAGGTCAACACTTACTATTTTTATGTTTGAAAAATTGAGCAAGTAAAACGACTACTGCGATAAATAATGCTGATAATGCATGCATTTACAGTGCAAATTCATACAACACATGCGTTTGGCAGATAATGAGCACAAGGCCAAAAAAATAAAATTTTGTAATGTTATCATTGTAGGACTATTACACTGTATATAGAAACTTTTTGGTTACATCACCAAGATTCCGCACACAGCTTCAGTTAATACAGCTAGAAACTACTGATCAGGCCTGAAATCTAGGTGTAGTAATGGACTCAGACCTGAACCTCCAGGGTCACATAAAGGCAATAACAAGGTCAGCCTTCTATCACCTGAAGAACATTTCTAGGATTAAAGGACTGATGTCGCAGAAGGACCTCGAAAAACTCATCCATGCGTTTATCTTTAGTGGGATTGATTACTGCAACAGCGTCCTCACAGGTCTACCTAAAAAGTCAATCAGACAGCTGCAGCTGATCCAGAACGCTGCCGCTCGTTTCCTCACTAGAACCAGGAAAGTAGAGCACATCACCCCAGTTCTAAAGTCCTTACACTGGCTCCCTGTAGCTCAGAGAATAGACTTCAAAATATCTTTACTAGTTTATAAATCATTGAATGGCCTAGCACCAAAGTATCTTGAAGATCTACTGTCACTATAACAACCCACCAGACCACACAGGTCCTCTAATTCCAGTTTACTCAACATCCCTAGAATTAAAACCAAACATGGAGAAACAGCTTTCAGTTTCTATGCTCCTCTAATCCGGAACAGACTTCCAGACAACTGCAAAGCTTAGTTCTTTTAAATCACTAGCGGTGCCTTTGAGTAATGTTTTCATGTATCATATGTTTTGTGTATGCTTCTTGCTTTATTGCTGTTTTTACTTTTTTTTCTTTGTCTGTGTTTTACTGCTATTTTTATTTTACCCCTTAATCATTTAAAGGACCTTGAATTACCTTGTTGTTGAAAGTGTGCTATACAAATAAAATAGCCTTGCCATCAAGGGTTTTTGTGAACCTGAACCTAGCCCTAAAACCATAGTCTAAGAAACATCCTCATACAATGAAGGGTGAGCCATCGTGCTTTACAGTGTACTGTGGCTTGAAATCTGTGTTTGGATTTAATCTGACAAGCTGCGTGCAGCCCCAGACCCAACCAGGAACAATCTTCATTTTATCAGTTCATAAAATGTTTCTCTTAGGCCAGTAAATTAGTTCTTAAGCTAATTGCAAACTTTTGATTACATGGTCATTTTTTTCAACTATAAAACTTTGAAGGAGGTTCTTGTCGACAGCTTGGCTTCACATAAGCTTTCTCTAATAGCTACAGTCGTCTAAGGTAACGATACACCTTTGATCACCCTGGAGCTGATCACTGCCTGATTTTTTTTTTTTTCATGTTTTGGCTATTCTTTGATCCATTCGAAGGGCAGTTTTCAGTTTTCTTCCACGTCTTTCTGGTTTTGGTTTTCATTTAAAAAGTCTTTGAGATCATTTTACCAGAGCAGCACTTCTTTGTATGATTTCTCTTCTCCATATTAACTTGTTAATCAAAGTTCTTTGTTTCTCCATACAATGTTTGGAAGGACACCTATTACTTAAATTTTTCTACAACCAGCACCTGGGGGGCTGGCTGGCTATGTCGTGTTTGTCTGGAAATGTAACAGTGATAGTGATTTGGGGGGGTTGAGTGTTTTTTTGTTTTTCAGTGTCGCATGGGCAGCGAATATATATCACTTAATGGCCATAGCACCAATAATAATGCCGGATATAATTATTGGTCCAAATTTGCGCATCACTGCATCCCTAAAATATATATATATATAAAAGTAGAAGGAACAGGCATCTAAGCAAAACACCCCATATTATGCTTTCAGTTACAAAAGCACAGCAACACTGAAAATCCTTAATGAGGACATTTTAATAAAATGGATGGAGGAGAAAAGCTGATTTCACTAATGTGCTTCATGGATGGATGGAATCCACTTACCAATAAGAGCAAAGGGGTTTCCTTGTTAGGAAACAGAACGACACATGAGAGCACCTTTACACATGTGGAACACTTGGGATAACACTCACAACCACAACTACACAAGGAGTAAAACATGGGAAGTTTGTTTTTGGATTAATTTCAAACTGTGGAAAACTCACCTGCAGAGCAACTGAGTTTTCCTGAGTTAGGAGGACAGCATGAGGGAAAAACAGGAGGAGTCATCAGAGGTTTTTACATCCAAGACAATCAATGGTAAATTCGAACCGTTTTCAAAATGCATGTTGGAAAACTAAGAAAATGCTCCTGAATTTTGAATATGGGAAAATCAGAGTTGCTTTTTTTCTTTTTGACAAAACTCTTTCTAACCTCCTTAAATTAACGTCTGTCCTGAGCCACATCAGTCACAAACATTTATTACTGATGCACCAATCAATTAAACCAGTGATTGATAGCCAACCAATGTTCCTTCAACCAGCTCTGACCAGTGATAGGAAGGTCAACTCTCAAAGTGAGCGAGGGGGGACCTCTAATATTTATCATCTGATGGAGGGGTTGACTTTGTGTCATAAGGCTGTATAGGCTATTTAAGCAAACATGAAATGTGATGCCTTTGGTCATACATGTACATAACTCACAGTAACATGGACTAGGTTTGGCCTATACTGTGGTATTAAGTAGTCAGGAACAGCAGCAGTTATGAATATTTCATAACCACATCAGACCTGATGAAGCTAAAACAATGACCTCATCAGTGCTGACTGGTTTATTTATCTCATCTTACTGTAACTTTCTGAACTCTTTGTTCAACTGTGTATCTTTTTCTTAGAATATTTTGTTATGATAATTCATTGAAGTAAGACTAAAAAGAAAAGTTAAACATATACTAGAAAGTCATCAAATGTCCCAACTGTGCAGTAGTATTACAGCATGACATGCCTGTCTAGGTACAATTGTTTTTAGAAAGGCTTAACAGTATTTAAAAAAAATGATATTGGCCTAAGATGGCCAGATCTAATAAATAATCTCATAGTAATAATTATAAGATTCTCATTTACACTGTGCTTTTACAGTCTGTCACAGGAAGAAATGCTGCAAAATTCAAATGCAGAGCTGGCCAACACTGAGTCTCCATGAAGAGTTAGTTTGTGTCTTGTTGCACATTTCATGCAAGTACATCACTTATCAATCACTAATTATATTGCTTTAATGAAATGTTCTGTGTCTGGTGATTATTGGAAAATGAAAAAGCAATTTCCAGGAAAACGTATTCCTCTGGTCATGACAGACTGTGGGATTACAGACTCCGCAGGAGTGGAACCTGGATCTTAAAACTGTAGTTTGTTTTTACCTCGATTGCATCCTTAAATTCGTCATCTGGCTCGGCTTCCTCAGCCTCCTCTATGCTGCCAGGAGAGAGATCCTGTTGTCAAACACACACACACACAGATTCAAACATGAACAGCGCCACGCAGACATGTTCTGAAACACTTCATTAAATATGTTGAGTTCAATACACGACATAAACGGAATAAGAAGCTTACAGTTGCAGCTGGTTTTACTGCAAATCACAACATTTTCTGTAATCTTACCTCCAGGCTGGTCGGAGTGGGCGTCTGGTCAGCTGTGTTGCCCTGTTCCTGCTCCTCACTCAACCCCTCTAAGGTTTGCTTCTGACCCATGTGAAACAGGTTCCTGAGGTCAGATAAAACTGAAAACAAAAAGGAGATCGCATATATATATATATATATATATATATATATATATATATATATATATATATATATATATATATATATATATATATATATATATATATATATATATATATATATATATATATATATATAAACACCAAACCAATCCTTAGTGCCATTATTAAACTTGTGTGAATGAACCAACCTCTGCAGAAGTCTCTGTTCCACAGGAAGACAATACTGTTAAGCCCAGCAAGCACCCACCCCAAAGGAGCGACATACAGCAGACACACCACTATTAGCACTGCACCATAAAACCTGGAAGGCAGAAAGAAAGGATGGGAGAATCAGACAACCGTTTTGGGTTTCTATACAGCTTTCAGTCCATTTAACCTCATTTTAATGTTTAAATACAAATACTCATTTTAAATTTATAACAGATTTTCCTAGTGTGGTCATATTTATAGAACCTGCAAAAAAGGGCAGGGAAGAAGAAAGGAATGTTTAAACCAGAGGACAAAGAAAAAGTATGGAAACACATTTTTTCTCCCATACTCCTATTCAGGCATGGAAATACTAATCAAATTCCACACTTTTCCATATTGTGTAGGAATTCTGCAAAGAGGACTCGCCAACAAATTTCCCAATAATGGCACGATGTAAACAGAATATACTGCAGGAAGTATATGACAATTACTACTTCCAGATTGACAGTGCCAAGGTTCAGACTGCTGAAGGAAAACGGCTGAACTACAAGCAGTGTGTTTGTGTGAGTGTGCTTGTGTGAGTGTGTGTTAGTGCACACACAGACCTTGATGATGTGGCATGATCATCCCAGTATAAGACCTTATAAATAGCTTCTGCTGACTGACAAGCAGAGGACAACATTTTATCCAGGTGCCTCAACCTGGTGGGGAGAGTAAACACAAACTTAACGGCAAAGAACATGTAAGATGCAATTACAACACAGTCATAACAAGATTTAGATGTTAATTTACCTTGTGGCCAAAATATGTTGTGTCATTGTGTGTACTAGCGTTGCTAGTAAAATAACCTTTGGAGCACAGACATACTTCAGCTGAGAAACTGTGGTAAAAGTTGTCTGATCCCCGGATGTTATTGTGTAAACTTCTCCAGTACTTTTTTTTATTAAGGTTCAATAACAAAATCTCCCATATATTTACTTAAAATATCACAACTAACCTCCAACTTTACAGTCCCCCACCACCACCAGAGAGTTAAGCACGCTACCTCTATGTCTCAATAAACAAGGTATTAGACCTGTATTAAATCTCAACATGAACCAAGAGCCAAAACCCAAAATGCTGCCTCAAACGGGCTTCCTTCAAGACGTTCAGGAAAACGAATGTGGTGTACAAAATAACAAACACACAGCAGCTCAAGTGACTATACATGTACGTTTGTTTGTTTTTTGGCAGGACTGTCTCGATCTGATCACAGTTATCTGGTCAGGGTCCCCATAAAAGTGTTTTCAAATTATCAGTAGCGGAAGCCCTGACTGAACAGAACACTCAGACCCACTGCTGGTTTCTGCTGTTTTATTCAACCTTCAACAATTGAGGCCAATTAAACGTGCATGGCTAGCAAAGCTGCATTAAAAGCTGTGCACGTTACCCTGTTGATTTAATCACTCAAACGGTGACAATATGTTTTGACCCTTTACAATAAACTCCAAGGTGAAGGAGAGACTGTAGTGGCTACTGCAGCTCACTTTGTGTGGAGGAGAGCTGTACAGAAAGCAGCTGAAACTGTAGCAAATAAAACATTACGATGTCCAAAAGGGTTGACGGGTAAGTTTATGATGATGGAAAATGTTTTCAGTAAAGCCGGTTTCAAAAGACAATGTCGACATCCGTGAGCCTTTTGGTCATTCATAAGTAGTCAACCTGTGGCGGCAATGTGGCTCAATCAGGTGTTTTTCACGAAAGATTACAAAATGGTGGGATAAGGGGGGGCACTTGCTGCTGATGCGCAGACTTTTTCAACGTTACGCACAGAGTACAGGTAACTAAACTTTTTTGCAAGCAGGGAAATGATTCATGCTAAATGACTTGGATCAGTCTCAGCGACCGAAAAGGAAATTCAAGCAGGAAATCCTCAGCCTCGGATATGACCAATACTTTTTGTTAAATTTATGAGTTTAAGGTGACGCGATCATCGACCGCAAACCTGCAGCTTGAATCTTACAGGTCTTTGATTTCCAGCATGGCCTCCTGTTTGGTGAGATTCACCGTCTGCAGGTCTCTACGGTGCACAGCGTGATAGCGCCTCTTCTGGAGCTCGGCCTCCGACGCTCTGCTCCCACACCTGTCCTGCAGGTAACCCAGGGCAGCAGGCGCCGAAACCACCACCACACTCACTGTGAACCAGCCAGCTGATACCAGAGAAGAAGACAGAAGAAACAGACTTATCAATGATTAAAACGCACAACAACAGAGTTGGGTTATTATCGATGCCTAATGCCTTGACATACCTTCAGTGACTGTGCAAAAGAAGACATTAAGGAACACACAGACAAGAAGAGAGCACACTGGCATCTTCCATCTGAGCAATGAAAAAAAAAAAAAAAAAAAAAAAAAAAACAGCAAATATAGCTAAAATTCTTTGGAAAAATAGGAAAATGTATAATACCAGAGTCATTCAAGATATAAGCACTGATACATACCCGAGCAGATACCGAATGAGCTCCACTGTGTCTATGACCGGCTCTAGAAACAGAGCCATTCTCTTGTAGGACACCACCATGTTCAGGAGGTCAAAGTTCGGTGCGCAGCGAGGACTCCCTGACTCAGAGGCGTCCGGAGAGCCGGGGGTCTCTTTAGATAACGAGTGAACCAGCTCTCCCCGTTCCCCCGAACCCTGGGAGGCCTCTCCAGTGCTGTGCATTGCCATCTCTGGGTAATGAGAAGAGAAAAAGAAAAAAAGACAAGAAGGCAGGATGCAATCAATGAAATAAGAAACCTGAATCGCAAAAGTCACCCACTCATGAAAAGTTGCTTCCTGGAGCAGCTTCTTTACGACGAGAGGAAAACGTTTTAGAGGTTCAGTACAACAAATGAGCCAGGTTGACCCCATCTTATTCAAAAAAGAACAACAGAATGTTATAGCATCATGCTATAACATTTCTAGAGATATGCATTGGTAATGCAATACAGGCTTTAATATTTAGGCAGCATAATGAGCTGCAAATATTCATAGTTTTACAGGAGGTTTCAAGAAAATTAGTAAAATAGGAAATTGCAATATTGCTAATAGCAACAATTTAGATTGTGAGTTACTCACATTTCTCTCACTTTCTTTTCTATAAATCAATACATCCCACCTACTCTTCCTGAGCTCTTACGTCTTGGTCACTAAGATCTAGACCAGTTATGGGCATAAAACACAGTGAAAGTTCACCCAACAGCCAAATATATATTGGCAAGAGTTTGAAAGCATGGGAAGTGAAATATTACAGCCTCTAAATAGTCATTTGCAAATGCGATATTGGACACACTGAAACTGTGATGCCCATTACGGATGGGCATTTATCATATCACGCATCATTACCTAAAAAATTTTATCTAGATTTTTATTTTTTTCAAAAGTGTTGCCAGAATTGTCCATTTTATTATTTTCTCCAACAACAGTGGCACAGTTGGTAGCACTGGTACCCTGCAGCGAGAAGGTACTGGCTTCCAATCCCAGTGTGCAGCTCTAGCTTAAAGTTAGAAAATGTTGCACAACTAAAAACTAATAAGTAACTTTAAAGTCATATTTTTAACAATTCACAGGTAAAAATAATTTTTTTACAAATATAAAACCTGAAATGTCTTATGTATATTTGAATTTTTATTCAATTCCCAATAACCCATCTAGTGCAAGCAAATGCCATCAGAAGACACCCAAGTGATAAACAAAGTGCACCTGTGTTTAATTTCTTCTCAGTATAGAACTAGCTGCTCTTTGAAGGCCTCAGATGTTCATTAGAGAACAAACAGCATCATGAAGACCGAGGAGCACAGCAGACAGGTCAGGGAGACAGCTTAAAGCAGAGTTGGGTTATAAAACAATAACCTACTTTGTGGAGCTCTGAGTATGGCACAACTGCACACCTACCCTCAACAGGCCTGTCCACCTAAACTGTCAGATTGGGCAAGGAGAGCATAGGGGCCACATCATGTGAAGAAAGTAACTAACTGTAAATTCAATTCAATTCAATTCAAAAATACTTTACTGATCCCAGAGGGAAATTAAGTGTTGGTATAGCTCATATAATCAATTCTTTAAGGAATTGTTGTAGATAATGATGGCTGTGGGCAGGAAGGATTTCCTGTAGCGGTCTGTATTGCAGCGAAACTGAAGAAGCCTCCGACTGAAGATGCTCTGTTGTTGTGTGACTATCTCATGAAGAGGATGCTCAGGGTTGTCCATAATTTTTTTGATTTTATGAAGAATCCTTCTTTGCATTATCATCTCCAGATTTTCCACAGTTGTCCCAAGAACAGAACCAGCCTTCTTTATCAGGTTGTTTAGCCTTTTTAAGTCCCTGGCTCTGATGCTGCTACCCCAACAGATGATGGCAGCAGAGATTACACTCTCCACAACAGACTTGTAGAAGATCTGCAGCATCTTGCTGCAAACCTTGAAGGACCTAAGCTTCCTCAAGAAGTACAGTCTGCTCTGTCCCTTCTTGTAGACGGCTTCACTGTTGCGCCTCCAGTCCAGTCTGTTGTCAAGGTGAACTCCGAATAATTTATACTCCTCAACCACCTCCACTTCTTCTCCCATGATGGAAACAGTGTTAGACTTATCCCTGTTTCTTCTGAAATCTACAATCATCTCCTTTGTTTTGTTCACATTCAAGGTGAGACGATTGTTTCCACACCATGTCACAAAGCGGTCCACCAACTCTCTGTATTCAGCATCTTGTCCATCTCTGATACACCCGACAATTGCAGAGTCATCTGAGTATTTCTGCAGATGACAGGTCTCTGATTTGTACTGGAAGTCTGAGGTGTACAGAGTAAAAAGGAATGGTGAGAGTACGGTCCCCTGTGGTGCTCCTGTGCTGCTGACCACCTGGTTTGACACACAATTCTTCAGTCTCACAAATTGTGGTCTGTTGGTCAGGTAGTCATTGATCCAGGCGATTGTTGAGGGCTCCACCTGTGTCTTCACGAGTTTCTGACAAAGCAAATCAGACTGAATTGTGTTAAATGCACTAGAGAAATCAAATAACATGATCCTCACAGTGCTGCCTGCTTTGTCCAGATGACAGTGGGTTGGTTGAAGTAGGTGGATGATGGCATCTTAAACTCCAACTCCACCGCGATAAGCAAACTGCAGTGGGTCATGATACGTTCTTGTTTGCTTACTCAGGGGTGCCAACAGGAGTCTCTCCAGGACCTTCATGATGTGGGATGTCAGGGCAATGGGTCTATAGTCATTGATGACTGATGGGTGAGTTCTTTTGGGTACTGGAACAAGGCAGGATGTCTTCCACAACACTGGAACCTTCTCCTGAGTTAAGCTAAGGTTGAAGAGGTGCTGCAGAATCCCACAGAGCTGCTCTGCACAGGCCTTCAGGACTCTGGGGCTGACACCATCTGGACCTGCAGCCTTGTTCCGGTTCAGTTTCTCCAGCTGCCTCTTCACCTGACTTTTGGAGACAGACAAGTGGGAGGGGGAGGCAAAGGGGGTAGCAGCATTTCCTGACTTGGTTGAAGTCAAACTTGTGGAATTAGAAGAGTCCATGGCTGAGGTGAAGGATAAAACACTCGAGGTGTAACAGGAAAGCTCTTGGTCAGAGGAGAGTTGGATGTCTGTTTGGCTGGGAACAGGAGAGGGGGATGCTGAGCTAGTTCCTGAACTGAACCTGTTGAAGAATGTGTTCAGTTCATTGGCTCTGTCCAGACTTCCATCTATCCAATCTTTCCTGTCCTTAAAACCTGTGATCTTTCTCATTCCTGACCAGACATCTCTGATATTGTTCCTCTGTAGTTTGTTCTCCAGCTTCTTCCTGTATGCCTCCTTGCTGTCTCTGATCTTGACCTTAAGTTGCTTCTGTATACTCCTCAGTAATTCCCTGTCTCCCTCCCTGAAGGCTCTTTTTTTCTTGTTTAGCAGTTCCTTCAGGTCACTGGTGATCCAGGGTTTGTTATTAGGGAAGCATCTCACTGTTCTGGTGGGGATGATGTTGTCCACACAGAAGTTTATATAGTCAGTCACACACTCAGTCATGTCATTGATGTCCTCTCCATGTGCTTGGCAAAGAGTTTCCAGTCTGTGGTTGCAAAACAATCCTGCAGGGCTTCTTCAGCTTCCTGTGACCATTTTCTCACAGTTCGTTTTGTCACAGGTTGCCTCTGAACAAGTGGTTTATATTCTGAACAGAGAAAAACAAGATTGTGATCTGATTGTCCCAGAGGAGGTCTTGGTTTGGACGTGTATGAATCCTTTACATTTGCATAAAACAAATCCAAGGTCCTGTTTTCTCTTGTAGAGCAGCTGACAAATTGTTGAAATGTTGGAAGTGTAGTAGAGAGCGAGGCATGATTAAATTACCAGATATTGCCACAAATGCATTGGGGTGCTGTGTCTGTAGCTTAGCAACAATGGAACTGATGACATCACATGCATTGTCGGCAACGGCTGAAGGTGGAATGTAAACAACTGCCAAAATTACACTGGTGCACTCTCTTGGTAAATAATATGGACGAAAACTCACTGCCAAGAGTTCGAGATCTGGGCTGCAGAGACGACACTTCACAGTAACATGTCCTGGATGACACCATCTGTTGTTGACAAGCACTGCTACTCCACCTCCTTTTCTTTTCCTGCTCGTCTTCAGATCTCTGTCTGCTCGTACAGTCAGGAAGCCTGGCAGACAGACGTTGGAGTCGGGGATATGATCCAGCAGCCACGTCTCCGTAAAACACATAACACTGCATTCACGGTACTCTGGCTGAGTCCTTGTAAGGGCTTGGAGTTCATCCATCTTGTTAGCCAGTGATCTTACGTTGCCCATTATGATCGATGGAAGAGATGGCTTGAACTTCCTTTTTCTCTGTCTCCTTTTCGCTCCTGCTCTGCATCCACGTCTCCTCCTTATCAACACATCGGGGACTTGTGGTTTCAGTTGAGGTATTATTTCAGCTTTTGCGATGTTAATCAGCTGCTCCCGGCTGTAAACCACATTGTTGCCATGGTTACGCATCATAACAAATTGTCAAAAAGGGGAAATTTACAGCAAAAATCCTTCCAGCTTCACAGCACCAAAAACTAGAAAGTATACAGGTCAAAAAAATGCAATCTTCTTTAAGAAAAAAGAGGAACCAATGTACAAAAAAACAAAACTTAATATGTAGCCAACAGAGCCACTCCAACATGCAGCCACCCAGAGCAGCGCAATTCTAGAAAAAACTATAAGAATATTAATTATGATTAACGCACTTTTTTTCCTGACAATTTTCTTTCTCCAAACAACGTCTCCACCAGTCTCTGTGAGTTTGACCATCTCCACTGCTAAGGACTATATTAGGTATTAGGAGCAGCTAAAGTCCATCCAACTGGATATATTATGAAGAAGCAGATTTTGAATGCCTAACACATGAATTATTGCTTTTTAAGTAGTTCTTTATGCTATTGCATACGCTGATGTCGCAATGACCGTTTTGATTCCAAATACCGGGGCTGTTCTAGAGAGCATTAATCAGACAAGCATCTAAGACTTCCATGGAAACGCTCGAGTAGCTCCAGCCATCCAGAGCTCAGGTGGTAGACTCTGTTGACAGGACAAGTATGTTAATAGTCGTGCTCTCTACAAATCTGGCCCTGGTGGAAGAGAGACGAGAAGAAAGCCACTGTTGAAAGAAACCCTTAAACCGGATAACACGGCCAACAGGAGTAGAAGAACATGTTTTGGTCGGATGAGATTATACCTACAGAGAAGCAGGGTAGCGTCAGCATCATGCTCAGGGGAGGCTTTTCTTCTGCGAGTACAGGGAAGCTGGTTACAGGTAGATAGATTGTGGTAAATAACCGGGCGATCCTGAATGAAAACCCGTTGGAGGCTACGGAAGATTTGAGGCTGAGGCTCAGCTCCAAGCAGTACGACGGCTCTAAAACATGCAGCCAGACATAAAATGGAACGACCAATATCAAAACATATCTATATGCTAGAATGGCCCAGTCAAATTGTGAACCTGAATCCTAGGGATAATCTATGAGAAGACTTGAGTTAGAGTTATTTTGCAAAAGAAAATTTGCAATTACAAATCAGTCTGTTGATGTGCAAAGCTAATTTTTTTAAAAATCCACCCCAATAATGTACAATGAACTAACTTGGCAAAATGCGAAAAACGTCAAGGGGTGTAAATACTTGTGATAGGCAACGTACATGACAGACGGTGGTAATGGCTAAGATAGAAATAATGTAGCCTTCAAAAACATGCTAGAGCAGCTGTCTTCTCTCAAGCGTCTAACAGAATCACACTGGAATGAAGAGGCACCTCAAACAATTGGTGCTAATAGCTGCTGTGGCCTGACAGAGAAAGATGTGGTCAAACAGGAATATGAACTGTGAATGGAGGGCGAGGAACACGACATCTTAACATGAACGTAGTGGCATTTCGGCTTAAATATAGCTCGAAACCTGAGGTGGAAATAGATGATGACCTACTGTGAGCAGAGTCCAGCAGCAACAGCGGCTGCAGAGGAGACGAGAGAAGAGCTCAGGCGAAACTAAGGAGAACCCACAGACATCATGAGACCGTGGAGGGAGGAAGAGCCTCCAAACTCGACCAGCTCCGGTAACATGGCTGCAGACAGTCCGCCCAAACAGTCTGGCTCATTAAAACTGCCACGGAGTGGGAACTCAACAAAATCCACCGCTTCGTTAAGTTTATGGAAGCGGCTATCTTTGTTAGCTCGGTGTTGTCCTGAGAACGTTCGCTTCTCTTTCTAATCCAGGACGAATAGTTGATAACAGAAAACGGCGTACTGATCAGTCCAGAAGAGTCGATCACAGAGAATGATTAGATAGATAGATAGATAGATAGATAGATAGATAGATAGATAGATAGATAGATAGATAGATAGATAGATAGATAGATAGATAGATAGATAGATAGATAGATAGATAGATAGATAGATAGATAGATAGATAGATAGATAGATTAGATAGATAGATAGTGACACAACCATCACCCTAAATATTTAAATGTCAAAAACTGTTTTTATTTGCATTCTAACAAACAAAAGACATGACGGAAATTATTGAACCTTTCTCAGTAATATTGCTCTTCTCGCATTCACCCAAATCTTTAGCTCTCTCCACAGATTATGTATCAGAATAAAGTCAAAATGCTGACTGGGCCACTCCAATAAAGAAAACATCTTGGTCAAAAAAAAAAAAAGATTATCCTTCAATCTAAATCCGCCAGGACCATGCTTAAGAGTAACAGTGCTTTAAGTATTTTTAAAAACGTTTTCCCCATATTGTCACGCAAGGAAGCCGTGTTTTTGAGGCAGGCTGCCATTCACTCAAATGTTGTGAAATAATCAAAAGCTTATAAAACCATTACATCATAATCTGAGTTTCCCCAAATTGTTTTAAGGCATATCAATCGCAATGTACGCAAAACTCAGAATTTGAATTTGAAGACATGATTATAACCTGAATGATTTCTTACTCAGGTTATTAGAAGCCACCGTGAAGAGGGGAAATTGCTGGATGCTGCTCTTTTTGTTGAACAAAATTAGGAAATAGAGGAAGTGTGTACAGCTGTTAAAAAAGGAAGTTTTTTTCAGGCTCTTATCAGTTAAGTATTAGCTAAGACGGGAAGTCAAAAGAGAACTTTCTGCGTCAGTTAGTTATAGCTGCTTTTTCTCTTGAACTTGTCGGTGCACAGCATTTATACAAGACAAAAAAGAGATTCAAATTAATACAGAGAGAGAAAAGGAACACTAACAATGATTACATTACTAACTCATATTTTTGGATACAACGGAAGTAGATTAGAACCCCTACAACCAGTGAAGCTGGCAGCTTTGATGCACTATGTTTCTCTCAGGTTTCTGATCTTCAAACATGCTGTTCCCACTTCAGAGAGTCATGGTCATTTGAAACAAGATACAACCCAAAACCATGTTCTTATCTTCAATGCAAACACAATCTTATCAAGCAGTTACACCAACAGGCAGGAAGTTTCTTACTGTGCATGACTGCCTCCTTAACACTCACTGATTATATTATATATATATATATATATATATATATATATATATATATCATAATTAGCCATATGGCATCAGCCACCTACCTTTATGCAATACAAGTGCATTGTAGTACATTTGAATATAATTGAAAACTGAATTTTTGTATTTTGAAAAAAAATTTAACTTTTATATTGTATTGAATCATTACAAAAAGATTTAGTTTGCAGCTAAATAAAACCCCAAATAAATGTTCTCAGAGTATTTTTTGGTACAGAAATGTTATGTTATTGGTACGTTATAGCCAAAATCAATAATTGGGTAGATCGCTAGCTTGACAGTTGTCGAGCAGACAGTTTCTGATACTCTCCAGAAGGAGCATTAGCCACAAAATGTCATTGCTAAAAAAGTTACCTGTTCATGTCATTGCTAAAGAAGTTACCTGTTCATGTCATTGCTAAAGAAGTTACCTGTTCAAAGTGCTGCATCCAAGTATTTTAGAGGAAAGTTGAGTGGAAGTGAACTAGAAAAAAAGTCCACTAGCAATAGGGATAACCACAGCCTTTGGAGGATTATGAAACAAAGCTCATTCAAGACCTTGGTGGAGATTCACAAAGCGAGGACTGTGGCAAGAGTCAGAGCTTCAAGAGCTAACTCACTCAGATTTATCCAGAACAGCAGCTAAAAATGCTACATTCCTCGTGTTAAGCCACTTCTGAACATTTGGTCTACCATGTTTATCAAGTTCAAAGTCACCAAGAAATATTACAGCCCCTCATACTTCGTTCTGCTGACAAGCTTTAAAGAGATATGGATTTCATTTTCCAGCAAGAGTTGACACTGGACCACACTGCTAAATAGGGATGTGTATTGGTAAAAATCTGGCGATACGATATGTATCACGATACAGGGGAGACGATATGATATATTGCGATACTATGAGTACGACTATATATTGTGATTTAAAAAATTTAATTTAACTGTAGAAAAACTGTCAGCATTTTAAACACTCCAACCCATTTCATACTTCAACACATCCAGCTTTATTACTAGATCAAGTTGATCCACTGGAACGAAGAAGGTGAAAACAGACGCCAACTACCAGTCATACTTCTAATTTTTCTACAAAATTTACTGTCATTAATAATGGTTCTATTCAAATCCTAAAAAATCCAGACACACAAAAAAAATCTATATTTTGCTTTTGAATATCGATAAAATATAGAGAAATAAAATATTGCGATATATCGATAGTTTCTTACATCTCTACTGCTAAACGTATCAAAAGCTGTTTTAATGATCATGGTGTTGTTGTGCTTGATCAGCTAGCACACAGACTTGAACCCCTTAAAGAATTCATGTAGTATTATTTCAAGGAAGATGAGACACACCAGACCCATCAATGAGGATGATCTTAAGGTCGCTATTAAAGCAACCCGGCCTTCCATTACTCCTCAGCAGAACCACAGGCCGATCTCCTCCAAACCACATCGCATTAATGCAGTAATTGATGAATATACATAAGTGCATTAAACTGTAAAGTGCGTTTTTATTTAAGCAGACAAGCATTTACAATTCTTGTTATTGGTCTTGCATAATATTTAGATTTTCTGAAAAACAAAATTTTGTTTTCATTAGCTGACTAAACTAACCAAAATAAATACTGGACATGTACTTCTCCCCACGTAATGAATCTATTCCAGAGGTTTTAAAAGTATGGTGCAAAAGCTATTTGCAGCCCTCTGAATGATTTTCCACAATTTCAAGAATGTAGCCTGCAAGCACAGGCGGTTGATGCAGCCGAACACTTTGTTTATTTCATAGGGGGAAATTTTCAGAGGCAAATAAAATGTAAAACATATAGACAAATAAAAGCTACTCTTGTCAATCAGGTTTCTGCTTTGATTTTAATTTTGCAGTCAGCAGAACCACAAACACTCCCTGAATCACTGATTAAGCTTCACTAAATACAGCAAGCACAGACCCATGTCCTGTTCTTGTTGCTAGGTTTGAATGAAAAAAGAAAAGAAAAAAATTCTCCAAAACCTTTCAACTTGAATATTTTGGCCCTCATGGCAAAAGGTTTAGACACCAATAATCTATACAAATCTCACTTTTTGAATTAAATCACTAAAATAAATTAACTTTACAATCATATTCCATTTTACTCACATCCACTTGTATGTTGATTCTTAGGAAGACATGTATATCTCGGGCCTAATTTAAGGCATTAAAGAGGTCAACGGTCTATTAATCTACTGCTGGTGCTTGCTGTGAGAGCGCTGGTGGAATTTGAGCCCACCACAGTTCCTGAAGGACTTCCCACACTGTCCGCAGACGTACGGCTTCTCTCCAGTGTGGATGCGGAAATGCCGGGTCAGCGCTCCTGAGTGGCGGAAACACTTGAAGCACGCAGAGCAGGTGTATGGCCTCTCTCCAGTGTGGATGCGCAGGTGAGTCTTCAGGTTCTCCAAGCGGTTGAACTCTCGGCTGCACACGGAGCAGCGGAAGGGGCTGCAGCCCGGGGCGTAAACCTGCACTCTGGTCCTCGCACCTCCTGCTACGGGCGGCTGACAGCACTGCTGGAGCCTCTGGCGGCACTGACCGTAGTGTCGCCGCAGCAAGCTGGGCACGGGGAAGGTCTGACCACAGAGCTTGCAGGTGGGCATGGTAGTGATGGCGCGGTCTGTCTCAACGTGGAATCTATGGACTTGTGGAGGAGCTTGTGATGGAGGAGCTTGTTCTGCCAGATGGAAGATGTTTGGGAATTCTGGGGAGATGATTTGAAGATCTGAGGGTAGTGGGAGGCTGGTACTCATGTTTGGAGGACAACCTGTTAAGAATAAAAAAGAAATAAATCAGGTAAAATAATAGAACTCATGATGAAATATGTAAGGATTATAAAATTTTGATTGTTACAAATATATTCTTGTTTTTATTTTAACCAGAGAACGTGCAGTGACGAAGTATTTGCAGGTTGCTTCGGTTTTTGCTTTTTGCCACATAAAAAAAAAAAAAAAAAAATCAGACAAAGATAACTTGAGTAAAGACAAAAATCCGTTTTTAAATAATGTTTTATTAATGAGATCACACAAGCTTTAAATATTACAACTTACATAGAGAATTAATCAGTTTATTTTGACAGTTTAAAACTGTCTAACTCAGACAGTGACAGAAGTTTTAAACTGGAAAAATGCTTCCGCAATGTCATGAAATCAGTATTTATAATTCCAAAATGCTACCCCCGTATCAACTCAAATAGTACCAAAAACCAATCAGTCATGCTCTTGCTGATTGTAGTAATGATTTAAAAAAAGTCTTAATACCCGAACCAGGGGTCTGCCACCTGGGGCTATGGAGCTGAACAGGACTTTCTAGACCAAACGTTCGTAGAAACTGTCCTATATTCTATCCTACGAGTGAAATTTAGAATGATCGTACGAACAGTAAAAAGTCTGATTCATGAAATGTGCGGTGGCCACTCGTTCGCATGTTCATCTGATTATAAATCCCACAGGTGCAGGTGTTGGTGCCCGTTCTCAGTCATTTGCATACAGAAATGCCCTCAATTAACCATATTTGGTAACACCACATCATCTGATTGGTTATTTCAGCTCAGGGGGAACCAGTAAAAAAAAAATAACTGCCTGGCAGAAAGTGACACAAGCAGTAAATGCGATAGGGAGAGTGGAGATGTTCCTGTTGGGAATAAAGGAAAAAATGGTTTGATATCAAACTGAACACAATAAAACGTCCCTCAGCGCACAGCTTGGCCAGATCTCCTACTGAGGGTGCACCGATCATCATATTTGACACTTGTGTGGCCATGTGTAATTGGAGACACAGCTTTGGTACGGAAGGAAAAAGCGTCAAGCTACTTCACTGATAAGCGGGACCATTGTCACAGTACAGCTTGCAAACCTTTTAATTAAAAGTGTAACAATATCCCATTAAGCTGAAGCGCTTGATGTGACAAATAAACCAAGGGGGGGGTCTGCGCACGGAGGGCGCAGATTGCGAGCGACAGGATCTCCATGATAGATCACCCCAACATCAAATTATGTATTTCTTGACAAATGGCAAATATTTCCTGAAAGTTTAATGCAAATCTGTCCATAATTTTTAAACTTATTTTGCTAAGACAGACAGACGCCAATATAAGCTCCTTGGTGGAGGCAATAAACCGCTTTGAGAAATATGTCAAAGTAAAACTGTTTCAGTGTTGCAGTTCCTCCACGATTAGAAGTTTACTTGTATTTAGGAACATTTCTACGCACAAGTAAAAATTAATACCACAGAATGCATAGGATTGTTCCTACCTACAAAATACGCACAGATCTGTGCGCAAGTACGGTTGATAAATGAGGGCCCAGGGGTCTTGAACTCCAGTCCTCAAGAGCTACTGCCCGGTATCTTTTAGACACATCCCTGCTCTAACACAGCTGAATAAATGATTGAATTATCTCTTCAGCATACTATGAAATTAGTCAGATGAATGGTGAGCAATTCATTTGATTCCGAGTTGATGGACCAGGAACGCATCTAAAACCAGCAGAACAGTAGCTTTCGAGAACTGGAAGTTGGAGACTCCCGTTTTAGACCCTTCATGGTAGCTCTTAATAACTGGCCAAAAATTATATAAAAAAATGTTTTTAAAGTAATAAAAATGATTTTCACTTCCTGAAGAAGGCAAGATGCCGAAACGTGTTGAAGTGTATTTTTAACATGTTCATATAGAACTGATATGTAACAGACATGTTAAACATCTAAATATTAAACCAAACTTCTGATTCTTTAAAGAAAAAATAATCCTTATATTGGAGCTTTTATTTAAAAAAAATCTTTTAGAAAGGTTATATATCTTTTGAAACTCCAACAAAAGTTTATTTAGCTGCCCATAGGGCAAAATTGCTCCTGCACTAGTAGAGGTTGTTGACCCTTGGCCCAAACATTTAAAGCCTTACATGAAAACACTCATGCACATTTATTTCACACTGAGCTCCTGTGGTTTGCCTCTTACCGTGATCTCCCCTTCCACCGAGTGGATAATCCTCTGGGTCTTGGTTCTGAATATCTGTGACCTCTGGTTGCCACTGGATGGCCTCCTTGCTTATATTTTCCTCTTTGATGAACTCCAAACAGCAGGACGCCCCACTTCTTTGCTCCTCCAGTTTTTCCTGCTTTATGGTAACTTGCTCCATTGTAGGTTTGATGGCAGTACTGAGGGGTGGCGTTGATTCTGGAGCTTGTGGGTTTCGACATGTTGTGATCACGCCTTCTGTTTTCAATGCAATCCTCGGAGATGTAATTTCAATGACGTCTATAAATAAAATGAAGCAAATTGCAAAAAAGAAATATGTTGAGAAGTTTTTCTGTTTAGCATTCATATTCACAACAAAACTAAGACAGTAAAATCTCAAGTACAAGAGTGACAAGCTGATCTTCTCAATCCAGTTAAGCTGATTGTAATGTCATTGAATTGAATGCAAAAGAAACTGCACAAAGCTTATTTTAAAGTTTAGATTTTTTTGATGAACAACCTGCAAAAACAAGCGGTCCAAAAGAGTGCAAAAATTTACAATATATTTTAGATCCTAGTGCTTCTCAAAGTTTTATAATGAATCACCACTGCAGATTAAGGTACGTTTTTAAAGTATCACCATACTGATGGGTATTTTGAAGCAGTTGCACAGCAGGATTTACCGGTAGTTTTTTCTCTCTCGTTAATTTAAATTAAAGAGACAGCAAATCAAAACAAAAAGTCATGTGGTATTGCAGCATGTAATTTATAGTATTTAGCAATAAAATATTAAGAAATTTCCTAATCTCAATTTAGAAATATCTATATCAATGCACCAAAAAGTTTAGAATTACAAGTAAGAAACTTGGATTTTTTTTCACCACCCAAATCCAACATGGCTGCCTGGTATTTAAAATGTAGTCTTTGTATTAGTAAACCAACTGTTCTTCCAAAATGCAACTAAAATAAAGTCAAGTCTGGTTTAATGTCAAGATTTGTGATAGATTGGTACCGTGATAGAAAGTCACCTGTGGAATAAGTCAAGTCATGAAATGTAATTCCTAGTTAATATTCTACAGTCAGGTGTAAGTGGTATAACAAAGTAGAAGCCACTAGAAATGACAGAAACTCAGCCATCAAGTGGTAGGTCATATGAAATTTACAGTGGGGTCATAAGGTAGAGGTGCATAGATTGCAAGTTTCTGCAAAGTCAGTAGTTACAGACCTCCAAACTTCATGTGGCCTTCATTTTAGCTCAACAATGTGTAGAGAGCTTCATGAACTGTGTTTCCATGGCTGTGCAGCTGTATTCACAGCCCTAGATCAACAAGTGCAATCCAAAAAATTGAGCTGAAGCAACATGTTCTCTGCGAGGCTTGAGTGATGCTTCCTTGTCAAGTAATCTAATGGGTGAATCTGGGTTTGGCAGCAACCATGAGAACAGTGCTTGCCTGATCGCATTGTCTTAAGTGTAAAGTTTGGTGGAGGGAGGATTAATGTGTGTCCCCCCAGGAGTTTGCCTCCTCCCCTTAGCTCTGTGAAAATTACTCTTAACCTATCAGCACACCAAAAATGTTTGGAGAATTTCATGCTTCCAACTGTGTACCAGTACACAAAGCAAGGTCCATAAAGACATGGATGAGCAAGTTCAGTGTGGAGGAACACGACTGGCCTGCACAGAGTCGTGACCTCAACTCAATACAACACATTCGAGGTGAATTAGGAGGAAGACAGAATGCCAGGCTTTCTAGTCCAACGTCAGCATCTGACCTCACAAATACACATTTCTAAGAATGGTCAATGGTTTCGTCAAGCTCCTAAATCTTATGGAAAGCTTTCACATTAGAGTTGAAGCTGCTATAGCCCCGAAGTGTGTGCGGATCTCTCAAACCCTTCAGATTAAAAAAAGGGGTTGTCATTGTGTGTGAAAGCAAACATACTTTGTCAACATTGTGTCAATGAAACAGGATGCCCACATACATGCTACCTACCTGTAATATGTTCTTTTTCTTGCTCTAAGGCTGCCTCGGCTCGCAGCTCCTGTCCGTTCACATATTTATCTCGAAGATCCGGACCAGAGCAGCTTTGACCGGCAGGCTCACCTCTGACCTCGTTGCCATTTGCGTTTTCACCGCAGGAAGATCGGTGGGGCGTCACATCTCTTCGCCTAACGCCACTGTCCTTTTCCTCCATGCGCACACTGTCAGCCAGCTTCTGTTCTGCTCGCTGCAGCTTCTCGTTCAGGGTCTCATTCTCCCTCCGCAGCTCTTCATACATGTCGCTTGTCGCCTGGCCAACGAGCGCTTTCACATCTCGGACTGCGATGTCCATAGCCACTTCCAAAGCTCCGTGTATCGCAGCAACAAGCTCTTCTTGAATAGACCGCACAGCATCAGATCCGCACAATGAAGGCGCAAATGTTCGCCTTTGCGCCCCGAACCGCTGCGACTTCATGGTGCGTTCAATAACCCTTACAATTGTTTTTTTGGGGAGGGCTATTTTTCGTTGATTTACCTAAAAATGTTTTGCCACTTCCGCCCTATGCGACATCTAGTGGCAAGCATTTGGAATTGCAACACTTAGTTTACAGGTTTTTTGCACAATCCAGAAATAAAAATTCCACATTCAGCAACGCTCCAGGAGGTCCTTTACGCTTATATTCATGCAAGTTTGAAGGAATTTCTCCAGACGAGGGATTGAGCCATAATGACAACCATCACTAAAGCTTTCAAACCTAGTAGGTCAGCTCCCAAGCACGGTGGAAGCATCATGCTCCTAACAGGTTTGCTGAGGTACGAATGCTAGATAGCTATCTGAAGGACACCTGGGATCCTGCAAACTCCACTACATTGCGACATCTAGTGGTGAGCATGGTAGACTACAACAGTTTATTTACAAAAAAAAAGCCCCACACACCAAACCTTATGACAAGAGTTTATTACGGCATCCAAAAGTGTTCGGACGCCACACTCAGCAGCAAGAACAAAAGACTACAAACAACTTTCCAGGATGGTGTCCTCCATCACGCTTGGCCTTTGTAATGGTCCAAGTTCGATAGAATCCAACCGGAAGGCCCGAGCATGGCCGCAAACAGGACAGTCAGGACAAACACGGATTCCTTTTGACAAAGAAAAAAAAACAAAATCTAATAAGTCAGACTAGAAGTGACAATTTAACTTCCTAACACAACATATTAAAGAAAGTCCAGTCTGGTGCTTTGAACTTACCACAGAGCCTATTTTGTCTTTGGGTGGTTTATCATGGATGTAAATTGCCCTTTGCTGAACGCACATTCCGGAAAGCCGAGCCCGCTGAGCCTTCAGGAGTCCAACAAACACCCCACTCATATTCAACTCTTGCAAAACCTCAAATAGTTTCAGAAAATTAAAATGTTGGAAATTTGTTAAAGAGGAGCCACACGGGCTTATATTGCACTCACTCACACCTGTTGGTTGATTGACGTTGCCTTCAGGTGTAACAAGGAAAATTAAATGCTATAAAACCAGATTGACCCACACTGAAAACCTGCTTGCTTGTGGAACCTATTTGATAGGCTCTACAACAAAATCAGTTGTTGCATCAAATGAGGCCAATCATAATGCAATACACTAAAACATCTTAGTTACTGCGGGTTTCTGAAGAATGCTGGTCTAATAAAGAGACGCTAAGAAATATTTAAAGCAGTTGTGTTCAAAGTCAGTTCCGCCAGTACCCTGCATGTTTTAGTTGTTTCTCTGGTTCAACACACCTGAATTAAATGATGGTTCATTACCAGGCCTCTGCAGAACTTTGACATGCTGAGGAGGTAATTGGCCTGCGTTTGACTGGCGACCTGTCCAGGGTGTACCCCTCCTTTTTCCTGATGTCAGCTGGAGTTAGGCACAATGACCCCGTCCCCCCTGCAACCCTGCAAAGGACAGACAAGATGGATGGCTGCATGGATGAACTTCTGATTTAGAAAATTGTGGTAGTGCAACAAATTGAAGAAGACCTAGTCATTGCAGTTTATTTGGAACCAGTTTGACCGTAAGCACACCTCTTCATAGTTTTCTCTTGACCTTTAACCAGGCTGGTCTTAATCTAATTGTCCTGTCTGTTGTAGTGGTATTACTGTAGATCTCTCTCCCTGTGCCTTTGATTCTCAGTTGGATCACCGTTTTGTTGATCTTGTTTCAGCTTGGTGACGCTCCACTTTGTGTTCCAGCCTTTCTAATTGAGCCACTAGACAACTTGGACTACTTGACTCCAAAGTCATTTCCTGCTAGTTCACTCTACCCAATCCTTTTAATACACTTCAAACCAAAGACAGATTTGAAAAACATTAAATCTCATGTCACTCAACATACCTGTCCACTTAAAAGACAGAAATCTGCAACTGACCTGCTAAGCATTCACCTTGTGTCAGTAAAATACATTTGATTTCACTCTTGGAAATAATTTAGACACAGTATCATATTGTCCTATAAAGTAACATATGGCCATCTGAGGGAAAAAAATGGACTTCTAGATTTAAGAAATTCCCAGAAGGGATAAAAAAGGCCTTAAGATCTAATATGGAAAGAACTGCTTGAATGGGCTCCTTTCCCAGATATAATCAGTAACTCATTACAAAGGACACGTTATTTCAGACCCAAAAAAATCAGCCTTTAGGTACACAACAGATTGTATTGTACCAAATTATTACTCAACCCCTCACACATAAATTCAGGATTTCAGTAGAGATTTTTAAAAAAGAATGTATTCTCTATGCAGTCTAGTTAAACTCTTTGCCAAACTGCAGCTCACAAATAACACTTTTTTTCTTTTGACAAGAAATTCTGTTGTTTTGTAGGATCTGAATATTTTGCAAAGAGTTATTTTATGTGAAAAATGTGAACGTTTAAAAAGTCAAAGGTGGAAAGCTTTTCATTGGTTGCTTGTACATGCAAGGGAAACCTCCTGTACATGCATATATTCTACAATACAGTAAAGAGCAACAAGAAGAAACAAACGGCAACACAAAGTTAGGCTCAAAATGATCCATGCCTCTGGTGGATTTAAGTTCAAAGCAATTCTTTTATTTTACCAGTGTGTTTTTTTTTTCTCTAACTTGGTGTGGCCCAGGAGGGAGATAAAGATTAGGGTGATGGCAAGGGGGCCTTTCTAACTTCAAAGACTGTCCTGAGTTACAGCACATATTTACAGTGATGCTGTAGGAAACTGGTTCTTAATGTGTAGTTCAGTATTTAAATACCAGAAACATTCTATACTCGTACTTTCTCCTATTTTTTTCTGAAGTTACTGCTCCGCATGATCAGACTCAGCCGGAACCTTGATGTTTCTACACATTCCTTTTTTTGTTAAATTCTTTCTACCTCTTTGTTTACAGACTGACTCTGAGGTGAGCGCCTTGGACTTGACGTCATTACTGGATTACTCTTTGATTACTCCTTCCCCCACGGCTCTATTTGCCTCTGACGCTGTCGTCAGAACGGGGTCAGCTCGGCATTAGGTGGTGCTGAAGGTTGTGGTAATTAGGTTGTCAGTTCCTGCCAGTAGCGTAGAGTCAGACCGTCTCATTCAATCCACAGAACCTAAGGTGAGCATTATAAATAGACTATATTGTATTTGTTTTTCAAAATAAATTCTCAAAGAGAGCAACTTGATTTCTCCTTTTGGTAAAAAGTTCTTAGTCAGATGTTATTTAATTGGTATTATGAGGTAAATGAGAGAAGGTTTGGGCTACTTCATAGAAAAAAACTGTAAAGAAAAAACAAAAAAACTTTTATATACTACAAAGAAAGTGATCAGTAATTAATCTATTGGGCATCTAAAATCTGAAGCTAAAGTGATCAAAAAAACTTTTTCTTTTCAAAAATTTCTCTGAGAAAAGCAAGATGACAAAGTTGTTGACATGGATGATTAGCTCTGTAAAGTATTGTTGTTTAGGAATTTGTTGAAATAAAAAATGTTGACAGCTGTATTTAATTAACAAGAGACATCAGTCCTCTTAATGCTGGACCCTTCAGGACAGCATGCGTTGCTGCAAAATTAGACGGACTGATTCTATGATAAATTCATCCAAAGCTAAATTAGTGATATATATTAGCGGCTCAGATTTGACACTTTTCTTAAGATTCAACATATACACTTAAGTGCACATTTATTCAAATTCAAACTTTAATTTATATTTGTTTTCATTCAATCAAAAAGCTTGTTTCTGAAAAGAAACATATCTCTCAAAAGATAATAAAACTGCATGTAAAATAATAAATTATAAAGTAATTCATCTAAATCTGTTCACACTGTATTAAAAAAAGTATCTTGAAAATGTTTAGTAATCAATGTAAAATTATTGGTATAATTGCTAACCAGCTTTTTGCATGTTTCCACTGGTATTTTGAAGATTTATCTTTGATCATGAGATCATGAGTGTCCCTCTCATCACCCTAATCTTTAGCTCTCTCCACAGATTCTCAGACAGATTAAAGTTGGGACTGATAGATTACTTTAAACCTAATCTTCTTATCTTTCCACTGTTTTTTCAAGGTTATATTTTTTGTTCTTGTCCAGGATAAAAACAATTTAGCTCTCTGACATAATAATATGGCAGAGGCCCTGGAACTTAGCTCCACTGAGGACGGTCTGCCTGCGGAGTGGAAACCTTCGAGTCGACGCAGTAGGAAGTCTGGGTATTCCAACATCTTCTCGGGGGTGAACGTGCATCAGCTGCACAGGCTGTTCAGAACTGCGGGGGACAGAAATGCAGAGCATCGGGCAAAGCTGGTGTGGCAGGATGTGGAAGCAAATCTGGAAGGAGTAGAGGAAGGAAAGCCGAATGAAGAAGAGCAGGGAGAAGATGAAGTTGGCCTGGCCCAGGCTTTGGTGGGGCTGAGAGTTCGAGCCAGGAATAAGACTGGAATAAGAGTGGACGGACACAGTGAACATAAGTGGCTCAGAACGTCCGGGTATCTCAGGTATGTGAAAATGTCTGATAGGGAGTTTAACATCAAGGGACTGACAAACCAATACTGACCTTACAAGACTGTGACCTCTTGCTCTCCCTGCAAACCTTTTCACAAAGAGACATCATGTTTCATGTTTCACATTCCTCACTATGATGAGGATAGACTTGACAGGGTAGTAACGAGGCACCACAGGTTATCAAAAGTATGTGTGAGATAACAGAACGGTTCTACTCAAGCAAGCAAGTTTAGTTCCCGCTGAAATCTGATATGGAGGCGAACTTTAATTCAGAAGGAGACCACTGCAGACCAAGAGATTTAATTTGAATGACTTGTTAGAAAGGGCATTAGGAATAGGTGACAATGGTATCACTATCTTGTTCAGAATAGCAACTGTGGGGCATTATTGCCACTGCATTGTGATGTTTCTTGCGGTTGGTGGTTTCATGTTTTCACTACATGAAGCACTTTTAATTGCCCTGTTACTGAAATGTGCTATGCAAATTAACTTGACTTGAGTGAACTTGTCTGAAAGATCCGGGCATTCAAAAACATGAGTTGCAAAACTGCTTGTCGTTGACAAATCACTGCTACTTGGAGCCCTGTTTAAATATTTATATATATTACCTCATACCCAAAGTACTGTTTTAATATTACTTGCTGTGAGGACATTTAACTTTGTTCAATCCAAAAATAGATTCTGAGATCTTTCTTTGCTCTTCTTTTAAAGAATAAACTCTGATAAGAAAATGTTCACGTATAAAAGCTATCTATTGCATTCGTGATCTTATGTTTAGGACTGCTCTTTCTTGAACAATTGTTGTTTTGAGATTTGATGGCCATCAGATTAACTTAATGTTACCTTTCTGCCTTCAGGGTTGAGGAGCCACTAGCTGTCTACTCTGTAGAAGATAGCGCTGATCAGACAGAAAGTCTGGAAAAACATAAACTGCCAGCTGAGGAAGACATTACAGCGAATCAAAATCCCTTCAAGCCATCATCATGGAGGCTGGGCATTAGGATGGAGAGCGCCAGAGACTCTGAACGCTACCTTCACCGCATCCTCCACTGAAGACAATGCCCCCTTGTGGGATAAGGAAGGACAGTAACAAATACAAACCCTGGTCATGCATTGAGGAATATGGACTACCTTGTTTTCAGCACTCTATGTGGTAGAAGCACATTCAAGTGTTTTGGCCAGATTTCTACCAGGGAAAAAACACTAAATGAATTACTGTGGGAAATTGTCTTTTGTGTTGGTGTATTTGCTAAAAACAGCTAATAGGTCATCATCTCAAACTGTGTGTATCTGATAGAGCTGGTTGTGTGGAATGACAATTGTATTCCACAACTGTATATAGTTGTATATGAAATTAATTTTACATAAGTGTTGTATTGTAATGATTTGTTTTTTTACATTTGAGCCTCTAAAGATGCAATATTTTACCGTATTTTACCGAGGTCATTTTACCGTAGATGGATGTGATTATTGCTAAACATTCAATCAATAATTATTTCTAAATTTTACTTGAACAGATGGCATATGGCCTTTTATTAGGTGCTTTACCTCTGATCATTTACAGATCTTCAATTCTGGCAGATGAACAGATCGTTTCAGTCTAAGAAAATATGGTTTGAACACTATAATATGAGGGGGGGAAAGATTGCATTGAGGAGAGTTGTTGACTTTTCACTCTTCAGTAGAGTAAATCTTACCTTTCTTTTGAGCCATAGACCTGCTTACACACACTATGACCGTACTATGGCAGCAATAACATGCAGTAGTGAATATTATTCTTAAATGTAATATCTTGGTGAAAATAGATCTCCTGGACATGTCTATGAGTGTTTAATTATCTAAGTACACACAAAGAAATAAATCTAGCTGAATGGCAAAGCAGTTACTTGAAAATTAAAGCTTCATTAAAATAAACATTCACTGCAGCTTCCGCATTCTTACTGGATGGACACCCAATCAGTCCTACCTCAACACAACCAGGAATAAGGTGTATACACAAATTTTCAGATTATATAATGTGGACAGGACAATGCATTCTTGCACTTCAGAAAGCATAACCTTCACTGGTTAAATCTATTGATGCACCATAGGAAAACAAAAGTCAAACATTTTTATGTGTTTGTACAAAAATTATTCTTTGTTAAACTGCAATAGTTTTGTGAGGACTTATAAACTGCCATGTGTAAAAGCTACCTGTGACAGGTCTTTGGGGTGTATTTTTGTTCCTGGTACCATATTGTACTTTTGGCATTTTATTGAAATTATGTAAAAATTAAAGTCTCATTATAACCAGTCTATCTTAATAGAATAGACATTGAATTTATTACTTGGAATTTTTATCCTGTGCAAATATGTACATAGATATATTTTCTTTAAATTTGCCAGCAGAAATTCAGCATTAAAAATTGTGACTTTATGATGACCTAAGCCAAAGCAATCAGCACTAGCTCGTGTAAGTGGGTTTTGGTTAATCAAAGTACGGTCCTCTTATCACGTGACAAACAGTTAGCTGTTTAGTGCCATAGATATCTTAATTAATGGTCTATGGTTAGTGCAGCTAACTGTTAAGAGACACACCTCTGGCCTGGCGCAACGCACTGGTATCACGTGATCAAAGCAGCATAATTTGAATGGCTCGAGCTAGTGCTGATTTCTTTGACTTGGGTCACATTTGCAGGTGAATTTCTGCAGGCAAATTTAAATAAAAAAAATCATACACATAGTTGCACAGGATAAATCAGTGTTATAAATCCAATGTAAAAAAAGATCTGATTCTAATGAGATTATATATTTAAACAGCTGCTTGATCAGATGTGATTCTGATCAGAGTAGAGAGACTAAACCAAATGGCATAAAATCAGAGCAATGAAAAGAATGCAGGACAAATTGTCACACGGTGGGGCTGCTTTTATGTTTAACAAAGTAATATCATCAGTTTCATCTACTATGATTCGGGATTTTTGAAATGAGGTGCTGTAAACACTTTCAAGCAGTCAATGTCTTAGCTGCAGTAGATAACTCTCTTGGAGTTTTCCTTTAATATAAATCCAGAGGAGTTGGTCCCGATCGCTAAAAGTAATAGCAGTATGAGAGGGACCAGTACTAAAGCCAACTCCTTCCAAGTCAAAACATCAAAGTGTTTTATTCCTTTTTTTAAAAAGATCTTTTAAGTGGACTTCATCTTTGTATATAGTGATTATCAACACAGGAGCTAATGTTTACTGTATTCAGATGGCAAGTGGAATATAAGGGTTCTTTAAAAAAAGTATACAGCTAAATCACTAATATTGAGACTGGATTGTTTTAAGACCGCAGAAGTCCACATTGGTACTGGCACAACTAAGACTACCAAGTTTGGTTAAGAGATCTGAATTTATACAGAACTTTTTCTATCATACTGATGACCACCAGGGGCAAAGTGACAGGAGGAAACTGGAATTGAACTTACAAGCTTCCAATTGAGGGCGAATCTACCTACAGTCGCCACAAAGACCCACTGAACTGGACTTGAGCTAAATGTAGATGTCAAGATCGTAAAATACAAAAGGTGAAATATATGGGTAAACAAAACATCACTTCAAATAACGTTCATCACATTTTTAACATAAGAAAATATTTTGCCCATTTCTGAGAAAATCTTTTTATTGAGAATAGGGTTTTAAGACAAGAACTGGATCTACCAGTTTAGACAGAAAGACTGCAAAAGAACACAAATCGGTATTAATTGAATATGTTTTAATTATAATCTATCATTAAATATTACATACAAATTATACAGTGCATTTTAACAAATCAATTTATGTCAGTTCAGCAGAATGTTCCATCTCATTGACTTTGCTTTCCACCCAAGAGCCGCAAACTTAGGAGAAATCATCATAACTGAGAAAAACAGGTTAGTATAAACCATCAACACCCCCCCTCCCCCCTTTAGTTACAGATGCAGAGTTTTTGTTCTTTTTAATTAATTATTTTGCAGGAAAGGACAAATTCGTCCTACAAATCACACGATTCCTATTTTATTCAATCTCTTTAAACATACGTACCTCACCTTATCATAGAAACGATGCATACTGTGAAACCAGTTCACATGGTCAGTGTATAGAAATACAAACCACTTTAGTGTCCTCTTCCTAAATGCGTGAGAGTTAACCTCATGAAACACTTATTTTGATTTAAAACAAACAAATGTATTGGCACTGCTGCTGACAGTTTGGGGGAGGAAATACGCACGAGTGGAGGTGTGAGGAAAACGGCAAAAAAAGAAAATAAAGAAAAATGGAATGCAAAATACCTCTCGTCCAAAATAAAAACAAAAAACACAATGGCATGCCATGACACGACAACCATGACATGCACCCATTAGTGCAAAGAAATAGCATTGCACAGAGCCTCCTTCCATCATATTCACACAAGGCACGGGTGCAAACAGGGAAGATATTCTGCTAAATCACTCTTCTTTTGGCATCATTTCTACATCCAATAACTTTCCTTCAGCAGCAAAAAAAATTAATTAAATTAAAAATCCACAAGGAGAGGAGGTGTGGTAGCAGGAAAAAAAAAAGACCAAAAACCTGTCTTCTCCTCCATCCATGCACAGATGCTCCTCACCCCAACAATCTCCTGCTGCTTTTCTTGTGTCCTACCACCAGGTGAAGAAGGGTCTTCTACTCTGGAAACTCTGTGTGTAGGATTCACTGTTTGCTCTCTGAGGTGCTCTGGCCGTTTCAACGATAACTGGGGGCATTTGGACCAACTGGAGCGGGGATTTACCGTCTTTCAGCGCTTGGCATAGGTTTAAGATCTGAAGATAGAAAGACGAGAATACGGTAAAACAAAAGCATTTGTTTTAGTTTGACTTAAACTCTATAAAAACATTTTTGTAGATTTCAGTAGGGCAGATTTTAGAGCAATCATAGAAAAGAGAGGAGTGAACTCACCTGCCCCCTCATAACAGATACTTGCTTGTGAAACTGTCCCCTGTCGAAACCCGGATCTTTCTTTAAGAAAAAGTCAAGAATATATGCATATTATTACCTCCATGTAAACTAGCCACCCGCTATTCCAACCATTGATTGCTAGTTCATTTTACAGCTACAACTTAAGTTTATGCTGAAGCTCTCCTTACCTTAAAAAGCTCATAGAGGTCCTCTTCCAGGTCTTTTATGAAGTTTGGATCCGACAGCTTGGGTAGCACCAATTCTCTGATTTCCTGGGAAAAAGCAACTTTGGCTTGGGACAGCCATGCCCAGTAGAATGGGTCTGGAAATCAGTCAACAAAACTGTTTCTTAACAATTGATTACGCCTTAAAGCAATGGTTAACACTGATTATTTGCTGCCACATCACCTAAAGAACATGCAGACCAATACACTGAACAGACTTTTTAGAATACATTCATGTGAGACATCCATCTACTGGTTTAAGGTGTGCAGGTAGGGTTTCTTACAAGCTCTCCAGGAGTCAGGGTGTTTGAGTGGAAAGGCAAGGCCGTTGTCTATGGCTGCTAACTTGATGATGGGTTCCTTTACTACAACCCAATCTGTGTCCTGGAGGGGAAAAGGGAAACATTTAACACAAACACAGCACAAAATATGCGCTTCTGTCACAGCAGGATGCAAAAGACCATTTACTAAAATCACGTCTCTCAGTTAGCAATGAGTCAACATAGAGATGGGTTAGAGTATGGGTAGTCGGTACGATTTAGAGCCTAATTGGCTGTCAGAATCACAAGATGAATAAATAATATTTGTCTGTGCATTTTTAAACGTCAAATATGTTACTTTTACTAAAAGAACGTGTCAAAATGGAAATACTGATTCTGTTTAGGAGTGTGTGCCCTCACCCTATTACCACCAGAATCCATGGGACAGTCATATTTCAGCAGCCAGTTGTCATTTCCTCTATCTAGATTATTATTATTTTTTTTCAAAGGAGAGAAGTTGTATTTAGCATCTCAAAAAGCCAACAAGGTTGATTATATAATAAAATCCTAATTAGTTACATTCCTGTAAATCTTAACAGGCATATCTATGTTTTGAGCACAATTACCCGTGTTCCTGATGATGTAATCCAGGACCACAAGCCGTTCAAACTGCAGCTGTAGCCGACGGTTTGTGTTTTCGGGTAAAGGCTCCGCTTCAAACCTCCGCAGCCAGAAGTCTGCATCCTTGTATCCGTCAACAAACATTTGGAAGGATCCAACCTGTTGAAGTTTACGGCAAAAAATCTTAACAGTTGTGGGTGAGGTGTGTTTCTTAATTATGCACATCAGAAAGTCCAGGTGTATTTTGGTAATTGGATTTTCCGATAAGAATCCAGAGATTTTAAATTGAGTTTCATTTCCACTTTATATATTTAAAAAAATCAAAGCAGTGGCTCAAAGAAACAAAAAATTATCGATGTTTCCATATTCCCATAAGCAGGGACCTAATTGTACCTGGCGACACATCAGCTTGCTGTGAGATAGTAAAGATAAACGATGATATACAAAGCAGAAAAGTGTATCACTAGTCAAAAAAAAGAGGCAGCAGGTTGGGATGATTTATTCTACTATCTCCCATTGCAGCCTATACTTACAGTATACACACTTAGCATTAACACTGTTGTCATATGATGTTGTGGCTTACTATAAGTACTACTATTCAACCTATTCATCACGGTCATAAGAAACATTGAAGTAGACTACTTACAATCAGATATTCTAATGGCTGCCATCAGAAAATATGACCACATATGTACCTAAATTTAGTGTTTCCCAACCCTGGTCCTCGAGGCACACCTCGCTGCATGTTTTAGATGTTTTCCTGCTTCAGCCAAACGGTTTCCAATCGATGGCTTAAACAACAGGCTTTTTGCAGAACTGTGCTCATCTGAATGAGGTGTGCTAAAGCAGGGAAACGTCTAAAACATCCACGAACCCCAGATGCACAGTAGATTTGATTAACTTCATAAATATTACGTTGTTGTTTTTTTACAAAGCATCTAAAAATCACATTTGAATTTACATTTACTGAAAATAAATACCACAGTAAATTACAAAAAGTCTTGACATTGATATAAAAAAATGAAATTAATTAAACCACTTATACACTTTACCGTAAAATGTATTTGTCAGGCTGTTATTTTTAGGACTTTTAAAAGCATAAAAACCTTTTTTGCAAGAGAGTTGTTTTTTGGTTGCTAAAATCCATTTGAAATTACTTAAATTGTACTAACTATTAAATTTACCTTGGGTGGTAGTCCAATTCTGTGAAAGCGCTGACCAACTTTGGGCACCTTCTCCAAAGCCAGCTTTTTGCCCCGAGACTTGACCCGGTCTATGGCACTATAGTTGAACGTTTCACTTGCCAAATACACCACCTAAAATGACAATATTAACTCAGAAATTACAACTGGAAAAACTGTTTCATGCTTGTATTATGTTTTGTGACAACTTTTCTGAGGGTTTTAGGCTCAAGCCCCTTTCTTTTCCTAGTTAAAAGGGAGATTAAAAATAAAACAGCTGTGTGGAAATTACCTGTGAAGTTAAAGATCCTGCTCATAGCTTTATATAACAATTTAATTAAAAAGCAATGTTTAAAAACCTTTAAATTAAAAGTATTTTTCTTCTCTGCCTCAAGTTGTTTTAATGAGAACTCATTGTGGATTGAAGACTCTCTCCAAATACTGAAGTCTTGTGAGATTTAATTATTAGTAGAGCTACACAGTATATTGAATCGCAGTCATCATCACAAGATCAGAGTGTGCAGTATCTCAATAACGAAGGACTGCTTGGATATATTTGGTAGGATCTAATATGTAAAGTGTCCATTCATGTTATTAGGGATGTAAGAAAATATGGATACGCCGATATATCGCGATATTTTTGTCACGACATTGTATCGATATTCAAAAGCAATGTATCCATTTTTACCTTTTAGTTTATTTTTTAGAATTAGAATGGAACCAATAATGATGACAGTTATTGTTTTCAGTGAAATTAAAAGTATGACCGCTAGTTTGTGGCTGTTTTCACCTTCTTTGTTCCAGTGGATCAACTAGATCTAGTAATAAAACTGGATGTGTTGAAGTATAAAACAGGTTGGAGTGTTTAGAATGCTGGGACAGTTTATCTATAGATAAGTTCAATTTTAAAAATCACAATATATCGTATCCTCCCCCTGTATTGTGATACATATCGTATCACCAGATTCTTGCTAAAACACATCCCTGCATTTTATGCATTTCTATAAACATATTTGGCCAGTTCAATGAAATACAACGTCCTTTAATGCCCCTACAGTGTGTATTAGTAATAAAGGTTTAAGGTAATCAATATTTTTTCCCCCACACCTTTCAGCAGTAGTATTGCAATAAGACATTGTCCTGAAATCGTGCAGCCCTAATTATTAGTTATTTAAAAACTACTTTTGGAAGAAAATGGAACAACGAGCTATGTATGAAAGACAAAAAAGATTATATGGATTAATATTAGACAATTAAAAAGCCAGGCGCTGCGATTGTTAGGGTTAGAAATGTCTTTTATAATATTGTGAAGGCAGAATTGTCCAGTTTACTCCTTTAAACTAAATGATCAACTCAAAGAAGATTTTTTTTTTAAAGAATTACATCCTGCAAAAATTATAAAGTGCTTGGTTGAGGAAGAAGAGGGTACAGACACCGCATGGACCTGTTCACAGTTCCCCTTCAACTGTGAGACATTTTGAAACAAACGCAGCCACAATAAAAGTCTCTGTACTGTTAAACCCTTTGAGATATGCATACATGAAGATGGACTTTAAATATCAATGTAAATATAAAGTAAATCTAAAACATGATCTGTTTACAGCCAGACATAAATAGAAATGCAACACTTAACTTTCTGGTTCTTTCAAACCTCTTTTGACTGCCTGAATTCTATCAATTAGATATGCTAAACATAAAACAGACTTGAAGACCAGGTACACATCTATTTCAGCTGCTTTGATTAAAATCTTAACCTTTTTTAAATATGATGGGTAAAACTTTTAATCTCACAGTAAATAACGTCATTAATAAGTTACTAATAACTAATATTTCATATTTCTTAATCTCAGAGAGTCCCTTTTTAACAGAAAAAAAACCAACACAAAATTAAGTGTGCGTGGAAAAGACGCTGAAAAGCTTCTGCTGGCACTTAGTTAACATGGATCAGCCTAATGGAAAAATGATATATAGGCAGTGATGTGAGTGAAAAATACCTTGGTCCTGGGGACAATATTGAGCTCCAGCTTCTGATCCACGAGGCTTGCCCCGGCCTCCGACAGGTAGCCTTGGTTTAGAACCAAACAGTCGCGGCCAAAGCAGCAGGGACAGCACAGTTTCTGGAGCCACTTCGTCCACTTGGGATTCAGCTGGCCGTACGGTTCTTCATTTTTTGGCTTGAAGACTCCAATAATTTTCTACAAAAGCAATGGGGAAAAATAGGAATAAAAAAGCAGTTAGGAATGCTTGTATTTATACCTGAAAAAGTTTCATTTTAGAGCATACAATTCTGTTACTTCTTCCCCTTTAAACTTCATCACATTTTGTCACAATACAACCACAAATTTCAATGTGTATTATTGGGATTTTATGTGATAGACCAACACAAAGCACTGCATAACTGCAAAATAAAAGGAAGATTTTAAGCCACTCAAATGATATATAAAAAAAGAGAATTCTGAAAAGTTTGGTATGCAAAACTTGACTGAGCCTGAGTTCAGTCAGAATGGATAGAAGAATGTAAATGGTTTTTGAAAAGCATGTATCCTTGTAGTTCTACTTCATAATGATGCACTGCTTTAGTCTATTATATAAAATCCAGATAAATGCATTTAAGTTTGTGATTGTTATGTGAGAAAATGTAAAAAAACATACATTAAAAATAGGTCAAAGTACTGCAATAGAAGGCAGTGTGAATAGGAGTAAAGCCGAACACTATATCAGTTACACTATGAATACAGCTCAAATCTAAGTTTACACAAATTAGAGTGAAACACGGCTTCCATATGCTAAATGAGTTGCAAACCTCCCTTCAATCAAAGAGAGGGTAAGGAATTGGACAACAGGAGGACAGATTTGGAGTGTGGCATTATTTCACAGTTCAATATAGGAAACACAAGTCACATTTCTCTCGTATCACACACACACTCCCACCAATTACAACAAAAAAAAAAAATCCTCAGAGAGCGGTAGCACATGACTACTTAGCACAGTGGTGACTAACTTAGGAAACTGCAGTGGTGGGGATCAATGGCAGCAGGTCGCAGTGTGGAGGAAAAAAAACCTCCCGTGATTAACCTACAATAGCTTGTTCTGTTTTAAATGGCCTCAAGTTGAAATAAGAGAGGTAAATGAAAGGCCTTGGCTCATTCTGCGTTGAACAGACTGAAAGTTTGAGGATCCAAACCTAAAGTTCAAACACAGTCTTCCGTTTTTTGTGTGTGTTTTTTTTCCCCTCTGTTGTGCAACATTGGACACACTGATGGGGACATATTAGGAAGACACAGCATGTGAGTGGCTCAAGGTCCCACATTAAATCTAGAGGCCACTATGAAGGTTTAAAGCAATTACTCTAAGAGGAACGCTCTCTAATTTCTCCATGGTGACTTTTTATCTGAGTCATCGTGGATCAATTTGTACAAGTCCTGCTGCAGCAAAAGCAGCACGTGAGCTCAACATTTTTAGTCCAACAGGATATCAAAGAGGTAGTTTTCTGAGGGGAAACAAACAAACAAAACAAAAAAATTAAATTGAAAATCTAAATGGCATCATCAGGGTGTTTGATGTGATAATAGGATGGAGACAAGCACTGACATTTGACCAGCAGACGAATCCGAAGTAATTTGCATCTGTCTGCACGGTCGTATTTCATAAATGATGAGAGCAGTTTACAAGGAGCTAAGGCAGATTACTTTATAATGTGGACCTTCAACCAGTGGTTCCTAAACCTTTCAGCATTCAACACCTAAATTATTATTTGAAGAGATTGTGACCCCAACTATCAGATAATATTACTGTCCATTTTAAATCCCTGGTAAAATGTCTCTTTTTTATATTCATTGTAAGATTTACATAATAGATGTGCTTTTACATTTGTTTTTTTCCAAATATTTATTTCTATTTTAAAGCAGGGGTGTTAGGACAGACACTCCAGTCCTTAAAGGGACGGCGTCCTTTGTTCCAACAGACCTGAATAAGATGGTGGAATTACTTCCTCAGCATGTCAAGTTCTTGTGTCCTGCTAAAGGAAAAAAAGACTTTCAGTAAGCTTTATTTCTAAAGGCCAACATAATTATTAACTTTTATTCTGGTTTTAGTGACTAAATCTCTACAAAAATAGGGATGTGTATTGGTAAAAATCTGGCGATACGATATGCATCGCGATACAGGGGAGACGATATGATATATTGTGATACTATGAGTAAGACTATATATTGTGATTTTTAAAACTTAATTTAACTAGAAAATCTGTCACATCATTCTAAACACTCCAACCTGTTTCATACTTTAACATATCCAGTTTCATTACTAGCTCTAGTCAATTCAATGGAACGAAGAAGGTGAAAACAGTCCCAGTCATACTTTTAATTTTACTACAAAAATGACTGTCAACGTTACTGGTTCCATTCAAAGCCTAAAATAAATAAAAACCGACAAAACAAAACAAAAAACCCAGACACTTAGAATATTAATACAACATCAGGAAATAAAATATAGCAATATATTTGTGTATTGATATTTTCTTACTTCCGTGGTAGAAAACTACTTTTGCTCAGTGAAATATTGGGGCATTTATTTTGAAAAGTTTCTGAAAGCTCTTTTCCAAATGGCCAACATAATCTCTTTTTTAACAATAAATCTTGTTTCATCAGTAATGTGGAAACCACATTTGCAATAATTTCGGCTTTGAGTACCAAGGCTCCTATTAAATAATAATGATAATAAAAAGTATATTCAATCTTTATTTTGAAACCCCAATAAAAGTGGATTTAGTTCCCATACTAATCTGAATCCCACTTTACAAGGATCCCCAGAATGCAAATATGGGAAGAAAATGTAGATCTCTATACAGCAATTCAGCCACAGAAGAAGGCTGTCAATGGTACAATATGCATTTGCTGTGTTAACAAGGTAAAAGTGTATGTGAGTGTGTGTTGAATGTTTTGTAGTCTATCTGCCAAGTCATCACCGCATTGTTAGAAAAGGCCTTTATCAACAATCGACCAAAACTATTTCCCAACACTCGTGTAAATGTAGTCAGCACTCCGGTGGTCTGACGCTAAACACTAACTGTGTCAGATCTGTGAGGAGACGGCCCGGTGAACCTTTAGGGAACCTGAGGGTGTAAGTCAGAGTCCGCTCTTCTTACCCCCTGAGAGTCTTTGACAAAATAGCTTCCACTGGAGCCCTGGTAGATCCTCTCCGGGTAGATCCCTTCCTCTATGGCCCGCTCGGCCTTGCGGATGATCTCTCTGAACTCAGGATCTTCCGGGATCTCGTTCCTGTGCGGCTCCCGTGAAGCATTTCCTCGATCCCGGTCCAGGAGTGGCTGCCTCTCCCGGCTCCGGCCGGGACTCCCGGCCGGGATGCGCACCACGGAGCCCGGTGTGCTCCCGAATGCGCCCCGGGGGCTGTGGGGCTCCGTGGTGCAGTAGTTGAAATCCCCAGAGTCCCGGAGCGGAGAGACAAGTGGACTCGTCTCGTCCATGGTCTGGAGGTACCTGGGGAGTTATTTGAACACCCGATAAGAGGCGACAAAACAGAGAGAAATGATGAAAAGGAAAGAAACAAACGACGGGACAGTTGTTTTGCTGGTTAGCTCCAACGCTGGCTAACAAAATCAGATGACTGTCAGCTTCCGGGAAGAGGCGGGACCTGTTGAGTGTTTTGATCTGCAACCAATCAGGGTTGAAATCCTACTGTCAGTAACCTAATTAGAAATTCTGATTGGATACAGTCACCCTGCACACAAAACACATGCGAGAGCACGCTCAATCCAATCAATTATCTCCACAAAAAGGCTTCTGAGAAACGTTTCGTGATTTATTTTTAATCGAATAGGTTCTGAAGTTTGGGGATTTTGCTAAGATTCCAGCATAGAATTACGTTTTTGTGTTTACCCTTTTAGCCTGCCAACCAAATAGATATATTTAATAACCAAATTATCTATCTATCTATCTATCTATCTATCTATCTATCTATCTATCTATCTATCTATCTATCTATCTATCTATCTATCTATCTATCTATCTATCTATCTATCTATCTATCTATCTATCTATCTATCTATCTATCTATCTATCTATCTATCTATCTATCTATCTATCTATCTATCTATCTATCTATCTTACGGGAAGTGGTCCCCCGTTTTATCAGTCATGGGATACAAATCTTTCTTTTTTTTAAACTGGTGCTTTCAACAAGTTTCCCAGATGTCCACTTCATTATTTAAACTTTTAAATGCGTACATTATGGGACAAATAATACTACAATGAAAATATAAAGAGCTTTTAAACTAACGATGCTACCTATTTGACAATTTTCTATTATTATTATTATTACTATTTTTGTTATTATTATTATTAAATATTAATATTATTATTATTCCTTGTAAGAATAAAAAAAATCTTGATTCTAACTCCTCAGTCTGTGCTCCTGCTCATTCATCTCTGTTTCAGGTCTCTGCATCTCGCATGAACATTTCTACAAAAACTGGTAAAATGTTGTTTACAGTTTTAAATACGAAAAAAGACTGTCAGAAAAGAATAAGGAGCACAACATGAAAATATCTGATTTTTAACTTTTGAGCTAAGGATGCATATTTTCAGGTCCCTTAACATCTTTTCTACTTTCATTTCTACTCTTGCCCAGTTCTTCCTTTTTGGTAACATTTAAGAGCATTAATGGGCTCATGAAACCCTGCTTTATTTATGATTCTTACTGCTTGTGAAATGATTCTGATTAACACTGGGCCTAGCTTCCATTAAAATGATTAGATTAGAACGATAAGCTTCTTGATAATTTCAACTGAATAGTTCTCATAAGAGGCTTTTAGCAGATTTTCTCAAGAAAGATACAAATCTGGCCCCCCAGGACAGTTGACTGATGCGGATAGCGAATTTTTATTTTTTATTAGGGCAAGGTTATTACAGACTAAACAAAATCTTCTTTCAATACAATACATGTTGGCTACAACACTAATTATTTGTCTTTAAATAACCACGCCCTTTGCATTTTCCTGCAAGGACCCCATCTATCCTGTGACTTTTACTCAAAAGCAGAATTTGCTGCACCCAAATCTGCTTTTAATGAATTTATTAAACTTAGTTAAATGCAGAAAGTGTTTTCAAAAAGAAAGAGTGACCTAAATCTAGATTTTATTGCTCAGAATTGGCTAGAGTTTATCCAATTTTTCGAGACCTAAATTTATTCTAATAAGGCAAACCTGCAAATCACTTTTTAAGTTTTGGATCTATAATAATTTGCACATTACTTTCCAACAACATATCAGACTACTTTAATTGTTTAATTGAAGTATTGCATACTTAGTTGACTGTTGAGTGGGCAAAAAAAAAACACAAAAAAAACAGCAAAACAAAAAACAAAAACAACAAGAAAAAAATATTTTTGGCCTTCGAGTCCATTTGATTTGACGATTTTGGCCCATGGTACAAAAAGTTTGGACATCCTTATTGTAGAGGATGATGAGTTTGCCTGTCAATGCTGACCTCTCTGGGACACCATAAGTAATGTCCAAACATTTTTTTTACTAATATTCACCTTTTTTCACAAATTGTTGGATGTTGTTCAAGTAACCAATCCAACCCCTGTCTGTGGGGGGCGAGCGTTGAGATCTTGGAGAAAAAAGTTCATTCCCTAAGGGAGGAGATAATGGGTTGATTCAAGAATCTCAGCTCAATATTTCTCCTCAGCGATAGCAAGTATTTTCTTTTCCAGTATAGGGGATATCATACTCCATCACAGTACCTCAACATTAGGCTGTTTGATATTGACTGAGAATCTGGAAAAATAAAATGGACTAAAAACACAAATTTACCTAATTTGATTATTAGTCTATACGTATTAGCATTTATTTTTATTGGTGCATATTATTGATCTATTTGTGAACATGATATTATTTTCTCATGCATTGAAGCAACTCATTCCCCTACCAGAGTCTAACGCCGCCCACATTTGTGAGGGTGAGAGGGATGGGCGTGGTCTGGGCTGTGATTGAAGTTTCGACAGCCATGTTGCTGCAGTGGCACAGACACAGACAGCGAAGAAAATGGAGAACAACATGCTCCTTTGCCTCAGAGCGACCTTTTGAGGTGCAGGATTTCTCTCCAGCTCCTTCACCAGAGGAAAGAGAGGAAAGGGAGGGAGGTTCTGTGGAGGAGGCATGGGCGGAGGGTTCTTTTACTTCCCACAGCTGCAGGGTGTGTCAGCCCTCACCACAGAGCAGTCCCCGATTCAAATTCAGCTGCAGTATAGAGATTTAGCCTGAAGAGGGCGCAACACTGACGGTTTTAGGCAGAAAATGTATATATATATTTACTAAGCTGCACTAGAATACCAAAATAATGACCAAACATGTAGACAGAACTATGAGACACTTATACAGTTTATCAGCAAAAAAGTTGATTTGGGGGTGAGTTGCTCTTTAAAGATTGAATTATTTTAAAATTTTCAATAATAATTTTGAAATCATCTTTCACAAAAAAAGATGCATTTCTTTTAAGGTTTTTTTTTTCATGTGCAGGATTCTTTGCAGCACTATAATATCATACAGTAAATGGACCGATAATTATATTCATGGATAAATGAACAAGTCGTTTTTGATGTTTTAGTGAAAAGTAAATATGTTTTGGGGTTGTGGTGAGGCCATGCAGGATGCAGCGCTGGGTTTGTGGACGTGCCGCACAGCGCATCCTCCTGACTCCATTTTCCTGCGCCTCGCTCAACTCGCTCTCTGATTGGTGCAGACCACCCGGAAGAGAGGAAAGGAAGTCCTTTTAGTCACTTCTCATTCTACTCCTTAAAACCCCCTCTCCTCCACCAACACGCTCTTCCTCTCTTGGGATTGTCAAAAATACGTACTCCTTCGCTAGAAGCTGCCGCGGAGTCAGGACTAATCCGTCAGCGTCGCTTCAGCCTTTTTTTTTTCTTTTTGTGGAAGAAGCAAAGCCAGCGGAGGTACAGCTCAGAGGGCATCGGGGTGAGGATGGCTGCCTACAAGCTGGTTCTGATCCGCCACGGAGAGAGCGCCTGGAACCAGGAGAACCGCTTCTGCGGCTGGTTCGACGCCGACCTCAGCGAGACCGGGGAGAAGGAAGCGAAGAGGGGAGGACAGGCCCTGAAAGGTTAGGGTGTTACGATCAGCGGGTCTAATCGGACATTCTCTCTCTCTCTCTCTCTCTCTCTCTCTCTCTCTGCGGCGGCGGGGTTAAGCCCCTGGGTAGATGGTGCTTATGTAACTCTGGAGGATGAAGAAAGGGGCAGGTTAGAGGCTCCATGCAACAATCCTACAGCAGACACGGAGGGCATTTATAGTGTGTCATTTGTGTCGTCGTTACAGGTGGCAAAAGTAGAAAATGTTCAGATCACACGTGTACAGTAGCCTGACAGTGCAACCTGTCAGTCAGACACATGGAACCAAAAAGAATCAGCGTGGTTTAATTTCTCTACACGGTTTCACCTCGATTTACTCAAATTGTATTTATATTTATAATAAAAAATGTGTCCAGAGTTGAATGAACTTCCTGTACCACTCAAAGGCACAATTGAGAAGAAAAAAAAACAGGGGGAGGCTATTAAGAAATAATGTTTTTAGTATTCTACTGTCATATCTGGCAAGTAGAAATTTCCCATGAGTCAGTCTGAGTTTTGGACACGTGTTCATGCATGCACCCCCCTGTTAGTTTGACCTGAAATTCCCCTGCAGGCACATCATCCAGAGCTCGTAGTAGTCAGGCAGTGGCATGTGGCCCATGACTTAAAGAAAAGAGAATGCATAAAATGAAATATAGCATGGAGATCATCTTTGGATCTAGTAGGAAACATTACCCTTCAGGCCAACATTTCCCGCCGTGTTTCAGCATCTACGTTCAACACCTTGGAAAGGGGTTCTTACCTTTTAATAGAAAGCAGGCCTTTTATTGTGAAGTAGGTGAATGATAAATGGTATTTAATTTTTTTTACAAGTAAAAATCTGAAATGTGTGGTGTGGACTTGTATTAAGATGACCTGAATTCTTACTTTGTCAACATGTTTTTTTTTCTCCAATTACAGCTATAAGTCTCTCTTTTTTTCTTTTTCCTTTTTGTGAATGCCTCCACCAGGTTTCCACATCCAAAAAAACCGGACATTTTCCTGTTTTATAATATGTTAAAATATTCATTGTAAAATTCTTCCACAGACGCTGAATTGGATTGAGGTTTTGGGCTTTGACTAGGTCGTTCTAATGGATGACTATTTGATGTAAACCAATCCACTATAAGCACTAGCTGAGCCAACCTCGGCCCCAGTCTCAATTCTCCTGAAGCCTCCAACAAAGCAGTTCACTGCACTGGAGTTTTAGAGTTATCAGAGTAAAGGGGGGTTAATATAAATATATGCCACACTTTTAATATTTTTATGTATAGGGATATATGAATGCCATTTATCATTTTCCCTCCACTTCACAATTGCATACCACTTTGTGTTGGACAGTCACACACAAAACAACTTGAATCTGGGAAGATGAGAACAGGTTTAAGAGATATGAATAATTTTCCGGGGTACTGGTGAGCATGTTCTAATGAGATTTCTTTTTTTCTCTCTCTCTCTTGTCTTTGCCATCAACCTCAGATGCTGGCTATGAATTTGATATCTGCTACACCTCTGTCCTGAAGAGGGCCATCCGTACCCTGTGGTTCGTCCTGGACAGCATCGACCAAATGTGGCTGCCCGTCCACCGGACCTGGCGGCTCAACGAGCGCCACTACGGTGGCCTGACGGGGCTGAATAAGGCCGAAACCGCTGCCAAGCACGGGGAGGCTCAGGTGAAGATCTGGAGGCGTTCCTTTGATATTCCTCCCCCGCCCATGGATGAGGGGCATGACTTCTACCAGGCTATTAGCAAGGTGAGCACCTCAGGGAAAACCCTTCTCTCAAAGCTTCATCAGCCATTCATCTTGTTCCTTTTGCCTGGTTTGTCACCACGAGGAGCCGAGCTTTCAGTCGCTCTGCTCCTCTGTCCTGGAACTCACTTCCTCCCGAAATCAGAAATATCAAATCTCTACTTTTATTTAAATCACAGCTCAAAACACTTCTGTTCATCTGGCTTATTTTGGTTGTTGTACTGTCTTATTTGCTATTTGATTAATTGCTTTATTAATTATTTGTCTATGTATTATTTTTCTGTTTTTTCTTTCCGTCTGTAAGGTGACCTTGGGTTTTAGAAATGCGCCCTCAAATAAAATGTATTAATATTATTAAAACTGTGACACACTGAAGCCTTTCCTCCTACTAATGCACACGTCTGTGTTCTCTGACCCACATGGCTGAAACAGTGCTGACAGCTGTAACTTTGTCCTTTTGTGGCAGGATCGGCGTTATGGTGACCTGACTGAGGATCAGCTTCCCAGCTGTGAAAGTCTCAAGGACACCATTGCTAGGGCACTTCCTTTCTGGAATGAGGAAATTGTTCCCCAGATCAAGGAAGGGAAAAGGGTTCTTATTGCTGCTCATGGCAACAGCTTGCGGGGCATCGTCAAGCATCTCGAGGGTAAGGGGGAATAAAATTAATTATAGAGATACGACCCAGATGTTGTAATCACTGCTTAATTATGGAGCATTAGAATTTTTGCTCTTTAAATATGTCGTAACAAACATTTTGTAGAATTCTTCTGAATGAAAATTATTTTAGATTTGCACTGACTAGGTGAAAAAAAACACACACTCACACACAAAACGAATTGGCAAGAACTGAAACATGATTTAAACCATTGCTATGTGTAAGCCACTGAAATCAATTATTACTGGTCAGAGATATTTGTTATAAATATAATTGTTTAATCATTTTGGTCATAATGATGTAACTTCCCTTTTATGGCTTTTCTTCAAACTAACAGTATATACCAAAAAAAAAGAATATTTCCTATTCTTTCTCCTAAAATGTGTACGTGCACACAAACTATCACATAATGTACTCTTTTCAAGAAAACAATTTATTCATTCATGCATTCATTGTCAAAATCAACTTTTCAATCAACCCATTTAAAGCACAAAAAATGTTCTTAAAACAGGGAATTTATACAGCTTTTATAAATCTAGTGACCTAAATTATGGCTAAACAAAATGTTAAATATCCAATAATAGGGCTGTAAAAATGGGATCAAACTTGTGAATAAGCACCTTGAAACTGAATGCATGGAATCAGATTTTTGGCAGTGTCCTTTTAATTGTTTTGGAAGGCTCACATAAACCATGCATGAAACATAGCTGTCAAAAACAATTTTCATCTTTTAATAGAAACAAAAATATGTATTGAAATTAAATCACATACATGATATATTGTTTTCCTACTTGCAATGGCATTTCAACGGTGCAGGAAGATTCACTGCTTTCGTTAATGTACCAATATTGCCGTTCCACAGTGACACTGTTTGATCTCCAGCTAAGCCAGGCCAAATGCTTGAAGGTGCTCCAACAGCAGGGCAGTGTGACCTATTTTTTGATTGATTCAACTAGTATTTATTTGATTATGTTAAGGCAGTCATAGAGCTTTGCATAGCTGTGCTTCTAATGTCTTAATTTGTCCAGATTCTCCATATAGGTACTTTGGTTACATAACCTTATGTCTAAAATGCATGTATTTATTGGTCAATTTTTAGGTTTAATAATCCGTTTTCTTGCTCTGAAACTGGCTTATTACATGTTTAGACAGATCAAATCAAAAAGAGTTACCACTAGCTCTTGTTTCTCTTAAAATCCCACATTAAAATTTTTTTTCAAAGTTGGGCCAAAACCCAATGTTAATAACCTTGTTAGGTATTTTACTGAACGCTGTATGAAGGTGTTTAGGATATGGAAATGAGCTGTTTAAGCTCTGGGGGTTAACATTAACTTAAATATATAGTCAGATTTACCTTAAGTTAATTAAATGTGTTTTCTACTTTGTGTGTGTGTTGCTGTTTTCCAGGTATGTCAGAGGAAGCCATTATGGAGCTGAACCTGCCCACAGGCATTCCCATTGTGTACGAGCTGGACAAGAACCTGAAGCCCGTTGGACCCATGCAGTTCCTGGGAGATGAGGAGACCGTCAGGAAGGCCATGGAAGCGGTGGCAGCTCAGGGCAAAGCCAAGATATAGACCTGTCCTACCTGCCGAAGCCCAGAATGCAGACCAATCATGTACTCTTCTCACGTTCAGTAAAAAAAAAAAAAAGGTTATTTATTGTTTGTGGCATCACAGACTTGTACACAATTAGACCCAAAATGTGCACTTTAGAAATAATACCCTGCTTGTTTTATTGGTCTTTATTCTGTTATACACTGAAACATGCATTTCATTATTAGATTATTGAATATAGTTAAAGCACTGACGAAATTGGAAATTAGGGACCAGAGAGCAGAAGCAGAATGGAGACTGGACGCAGATCTATCCTTTATGAATGGTGGCTCCAGATAAATCTCAGCGGGAACCGGGTCGCCGCTGGTTGTTGTTGGAAGTGTCTTGTTCTGCTTTGTTGTTCACTGCTGAACTTTGTTTGCTGTGGAAAAATGAATAAATATCAAAACATTTGTTGATTTATTTTTCTTTTGGTCTTTTCTAGAACTTTCTTCAGTGAATTCAAGATTTTTTCTACATAAATTAACTTATTGGAAAACTAAAGGTCAGCATTGATTAGCAGTTGTTCCAGTGCCTTTCTTTACACTTGTCTGAGTTTAAAATCCAATAGGAACAGCTGATGTTTTTAAAGGGGAAGTTTTGTAATGGATTGAAGTCCTTGCTGTATCTGGTAGTTGTAAAAAGAAAACGTTTCAAAAGCTAAACAGAGATTATAATATTGATTTAGACAGTGTCAAATATGGAAAAGGATCTTGCTAATAAATGCAGAGTTGTTTAGTTTGACGATGAAGGTTAATTAGAAAACGAACAAATAAATGTTCTTATCTTGTCAATTCAAAAGATTTCAGTTTTCACCCAAAGCTTTAACCTGCACTCTTATGTCAGAAAAGAAAACATACACAAAGGATCCTTGTGCAACTCTGCCCTCAGGTGCCGTTGTGAGAGATTTACACAAGAAATCAGAAAATCAGAGGGATGCACTGATATAAAAATTTGTCCTGATGCCGACATCTGATGTTAATATTGCTGCTATAACTGATATTTACCAATATTGTTATATTTCCCTGGCCTTTTAACACCATTGAAAAAGCAACCACACCACTGACTTTGCTTCTCTGCTTCAGTTAAACTCCATCACTGACACACAACAACAAATATCACATGACACACCCCTCCCCTCCTGAAACACAAGCGGCAACAAACATCGTTTAAGATTGTCTCAATGTTACTTATCGGACCAATACCGATATTTGAAAACATGACAAACTTCGTCCAATTCCAATGTTGTTGCTGGCATATTGTGCCTCTCTAGTTACAACCACAAATTTCAATGTATTCTATTGGGATCTGATAAAGCAGCAGAAAGTGGTGCAGAACTGTGGAAAGAAAGTGATACATGTTTATAACTTTTTAACAAACAAAAATCTGAAATGTGTGGCCTCCATTTTTTTAGATCCCCTTTACTCCAAATACTCATAAATCTACTGCAACCAATTGCCTTCAGAAGTCACTTCATTGGTAAATGAGGTCCAGTTGTTTGTGACTTAATCTCAGTATATGTACAGCTGTTCTATGAAGGCTTCAGAGGTTTGTTAGTGAACATACGTGAACAAATCGTATCACAAAGACCAAGTAGCACAGGTCAAAGAGAAAGGTATGGAGAAGTTTAAAGCAGAGGACTGTTTAATCTGAAAATGGAAAGAGTATGGCACAAAACTAATGCTGTACAATGAACACACATGGTGATGACAGCATGATGCTGTGGGGATCCTTTTCTTCGACAGTGACAGGGAAGCTGGCTAGAGTTTTATCAAGACGAATAGAGCTAAATACTAGGCAATCCTGGAAGAAAATCTGTAGGGGAGGCTCACCTTACAGGACAATGACGCTACACGTGAAGGCAGAGCTTCTGTTTGTTTCTGTGGCAAGAGTTTAAAAAACTGCTGTTCACACATGTTCTCCATCTAATATGACAATGCTTCACAGGTTTTGTAAAATATGTGCTAGAAATTCAGTCTCTAGATGTGCAAATCTGATGGAGACATGCCCCAAAAGTATTGCAGTTGTAGTGAAAGGTGATTCTATAGTATTGACCCACGGACAATGAATAGAAATTCCCCATACACTTTTTAAGACTTTTTCCTCTTGATTGATAAAAAAAATCAAACTCCATAATAAATTGAATAACTATTAATTTGGTTTGGTGTCTTGCATATGTGAGAGTAGGGGAGAACAAAGATGCAGGGGAACTCTAGATTCCACAGACTTAGGTCATAAGCAGGGTACCAGCCACCCTGAGCCCCCAAGACAAACAGTCCAACATGTATAGTATCATCTTTTTAATTAAAGTGAATCTAAGACATTTTTTTGTTTATTAATATGTTTTTGTCACTCTTTATATCTATATCACTAAGTATCATAAAGCCCCTGAAACCCTGGTAGGACTTTATGACTGACCCTCACCCAGCCACCTCTTTAAAAACTTTCTGGAGGTACTCTTGAATGTAAAAAAAAATGTGTACAAAATTAAAGTAGAATGACCATTTATCGCTGGTCTTATGGAGTATCATAAAGGCTTTACCAAGATATGTTAACTATTCAGATAGCAGGATAGTTGACATTTTAAATAGCTGTCTGGAAGGAAATCTCTCAAACCAGTAAGTTGAACATCTTAGAAATACTGGTTATCCACTGTTACAACTCCTGTCCACTAGGTGGCTCTGGTGTACCATACAGTTGATTTGCCTTCGCCAAAAAAGGGAAAAGGGAGGAAGAAAGATGACCGTCCAATCAGAATCCAGACCAGCCGTCCTTATAGCCAATTAGGCGGGTTTCTGGTTTTGACGATAAGATGTCGCCCCTGAGATTGTGTGTCCCAGGTGAGTCCTCTGTTTAAAATGCTTCAAAATGTGTTTCAGTCGGAGTTTAAGGCGTATTTGTATCGCTGCGGGTGTTTCGGGTGATGTAGAGGTTCATGCGTCGCTACAAAGTAAAACCAAGCCGCAGTCAGACGGGTTGAAACAGTTCACTATTTACAGGAACCACACGTGGACTGAAACTTGGCTCTTCCTATAGACGTACAGTGCGTCAAATTGTATTTATGGCCACAAACAAGACGGAAAAGATGTATTCTGGTTAATCTTGTTGCTTTTTTTTATAACGGAGTTCGCTTGGCTGTTTTGCTGTCTGCGGCAGGTTTCATTACCTGCCCTGCCCATCGCCCCAGGCAGCGCTGCACATTCCTCTGCGCTCTTGTTCTGGCGCACCCAAATTCAACCCGCATGTTTTTTTTCTTTTTTTTTTTTTTTTTGCGCCTGTCAGAAGCAGATGTTAATATGCGAATATTTCAATTATGAGGATTCTATTATTTCATTTTACTGGCTTACTGGCTAAGGGCTTTAAGTGACAATAATGGGACATAGGATTTTCCGACAAATCTTAAAAACTTGAAGTACAAAGTTTACTTATTTGTATCTGTTTTATAGCTGGGGCTGCACAGTTGCTTCCACTGTTGCCTTGCAGCAAGAAAGGCATGGGTTCGAATCCCGGCCTGGTGTATTTCTGCACGGAGTAAGGCTGTTTGTATGTTCCCCCTGAATGCGTGGGTTTTCTCCGGGTACTCCGGCTTCCTCCCACAGTCCAAAAAACATGACTGTTCGGATTTTTGATCTCTCTAAATTGTAGCCATTCTTAATAATCAATAGAATATTATTTTATTAGCATTACTGCAACCAAGCCCTTCTTAGAAATGCGTACCATTTTTCTGTAGGTTTGCTCTAGTCTTTTGGTGATTTGTCTGTGGTGATGAGCGCCAAGTCTTTGAGATTGATGGGCCTCCTTGCCCTCACCCTAATCTTTAGTTCCCTCTACAGATTCTCTATCAGAATCAAGATGCGATTCTCACTCTAAACATTATTATTATTATTACTTCCAGACAGAAGGAATTTGGTCAATTTAAAAGATTATAATAAACCTAAATCTACCAGTGTTAGGAAAGATTTTGGAGTTAACTATAATATGCAGTGCCCCCTATACTGACCCTCCCTTTCTGTTTGTGTTCAGGTGAGAAGCTGTGCAGTGTAGAAGACTGCATTGAAGGCACTGGAGTGTATCGGCGGCATGGCTACATTTACTCCTCCCTCGCTGGCTATGTGCTGAGGAAGAACGAGGGAGAGGAGGTGAGGATGGCGAATGCAAAGTTGATTTCTCTAGCTTCTGGTGCAGATGACATGCATTTGGGAAGTTGCCAGAACAGCGAGGTTCCCACGAGGGCTTGAGTAAGAGCATTGTGCAATGTTTGTGGGCGTGACTCGCACTAAAGCAACGAAAATCCACTTTATTATGAGCTGAGTTTACTTTCTTCTGTTGTACTTGCGCACATTTACAAGGCTATGCAAGAAAAATGAGGGCGTTTTTAAAAATACCCTTCTCTTTGGGATCTTCAATTGTGCTGGGATGTTTGTTTTCAGCGGAGTCTTTAAAAAGTCGAAGTCTTGTTTTCAAACAGTTGACAAATGACTCCTTTGCTGCAACATGTTTTTAGCTCCTGTAGCTGCATACCATCATACTCCCACTTCCTTGTCCAGCTGTTTAGTGTGCTACTCCAGGATTCCCACTGCTTTCTGAGCTGCTTTACACAAAAATATCTTGCATTTAAATTGAAATTTGCCTCCCCCCTCTTGAATTTACTCTTGTAGTTTTTTCTAGTTTAGTTTATTGGTTTAGCACACATAAATGCATTACAATAATGTCATGTATTGTAAGACAAGGGAACAGGTATTTTTTGCACTGCTAAGTTGTTGTAGTTCAGGTGTCTTTTCTGGATTTTGTTCGATCATTACGCGGCTGGTTTCAACAGCGGACTGTTAAAATCTCTTCAATCTTAAGTTTTGCTTTCTTTTTTCACATCTCCTGTGGTCATATTAAGGGATGCCACACTGCTACAAGCTGTTTGAAGGGATGTGTTGTCTTTTTCTTTTTCAGTGTGGTTCAGAACTCTTTCCACTACCTCAGTGGACTAATCTGTCTCGATTTGTTAAAAATGGACCTGAGAAAAGATTTTAGCTATAGATGAGTAATTAGCGGCAGCTGAGTAATTATTCTGTTTTTCTGCTTGTAACGTTTCATAATAAAATTGAGTCTTTAGCTTGTTTCCTTAGAAACACCCGCAGACCTAATTAAAGTTATTTGGCTTTAATTTTCTCAGATTCACAATTTTTATTTGTATTTACTTGTAGATCAAATATTAAATGCATGCAAATAAAAGTAATCTGTGCAAAACATAAAAATTGAAAACCTTTAGATGGAGTGCAGTGTATTTCCATGTAGCATTTAAGTTATATTGCACAGGAATGTGCTCACCTCTGCCATATTAGATATGTACAGAGTCAGTTCTGAAATCTGAACAATGCTTAACTTTTGTAATGGATTTGAATGGGGTGTCTATGATTACTTTTTTAGCTACCGGTGATCTCGGTGGTGAGGGAGACGGAAGCACAGCTGCTGCCAGATGTTGGAGCCATAGTCACCTGCAAGGTTTGTTATGGAAACTGTTTTCTGTGGTGGCATGTAGTAAAACTGACACTTTAAAAACAACAATCCTAAAGGACATTCTTGTCAGCCCTCTTTCCCATGCCACAAAAGCTGCTTGGCACCTGAACAACCTGGATAAGACAAAAATGATGACACCACAATAAATTCAAATAGCAGTTAATTTTTATAAATAATGCATGTAAGAGATGCATTGCACACAGATCTACATATTTCAGAGCTTTAATTACTATCCCCCCCCAAACCTTCAGTTTCCTATTTAAAACAAAACTAAAGCCATGTTTCTTTTTGACAGATTTTCCTTCCACTCAACTTCTCATTCCTATACACTTGCACACAGAAAGCATTGTAATGCTGTGAAAATTTTGTAACTTGCTTGTATTACTTCTAGAAATGTTAACAGAAATGCGGCTGCAACTGATTTACAGGTTCATCTAACTGAATTAAAATATCATTGCAAAGTTAATTTATTCAGTGATTAAATTCTGGAAGGCTGTGGATAACCCTGGAGCTTGTGCACCATTTTCAGCATACTTTTTCCCTCCACTAAATGTTCCATTATCGTCATACTTAGAACAGCCAGCTTTTATGGCTTATCTTCCATTTCGAGGGTGTCAGTGATGGATATAAAGACTTGAAATGTGTTACTATATTTGAAAAAATGAAGCCGAAACTTTATCCAATCGTTGACTACAATCTATTTGTTTTTTTGTTTTCATTGAAAAGGTGACTGGCATTAACTCCAGGTTTGCGAAGGTCCATATTCTTTACGTCGGGTCTACACCACTGAAAGATCGCTTCAGAGGAACCATCAGGTAAAACAGAAATAGTGTCTGCAAAGCAAGCAGATTGTTTTAGTGGCTTTCTGTGTAATTATTTTACTCTGTCAACAGAAAAGAAGACGTACGAGAATCTGAGAAAGACAAGGTGTGTGATGCTTGACGCTTTGACTCAGATCATCCTCCTCTCTTCATGCATGAAGACTTACTCAGTGTGAACTGTTTTTCCTTGCTTTTCAGGTGGAAATATACAAAAGCTTCAGACCTGGTGACATTGTCTTGGCAAAAGTTGTATCCTATACTTATTTTTAAGTGAATAACTAATCCTGTTAAAAAATGGCTTCCTGAATGCAGAAACTATGCAGCTCATACCTCAGATACCTCCTTTGTTGTTGCTTGAAATTCCTAAGCTGCATTTGCCTTCCCGCCCAAATTAAATGCCTGAAATCTGAAACAGGTGATTTTTTTTTTTAGGATCTTTTTCTTGAGAGTAGGTGACGAGTGCAGCAGGTTGCAAAGATAATAAAGTATATTTATAAAGTTCGTTGTACTAATGAAACCAAAAAAGTAACCGAGTACATAAGATTTATAAATAGTGATATATTTCAGATGAATCCAGTCTCAGAAAATCCTACAGTCATGTTGAAGACCTGCTGACTTTACAGTTGTACAGAAGACTGTAAATGATAGCTTCCACAAGCAGGGTAGGCAACAAAAGGTAATTGCCAAAGAACCTGGTTTTTCAGTGTCGAATCCAAACATGTTAGTGGAACGTTTTGTGGAAGGAAAAAGTGTGGTAGAAAATCTCCTCAAGAAAAGGAATAACCGCAGCATTCAAGAATTCAGCCACTGAAACAAATGAACTGTTCAGTGATTTTCTAACTTCAAAAGTAACTCCAAATGAGATACAGGTGCATCAGGGGGTTTTACATATTTCTAGAAGTAGTATAGATGTATTGTAAATATTTGTAGAATTAACACAATTGCACAAACAGTATAGTGTATTATTACTTACAGCTTTTTTTTTGTCAGGATTTTGACCATTCCATAGAACTTGGGTTCCAATATTTATCAGTTTAAACGGCACTGATTGGACATGTTCCTATATGTGTTTCAGAGTTGCTGGTCAGGTACAAACTGTGTCCACCCTTCAGATCATCAGTGGTCAGGACTAAAAAAGAGAAGGCAGTATTTAGTTTCTTTGGTGCTCGGCTATGAAACCAACTCCCTGTAAACCACAGATCAGCCTTTAAAACAAGAGATTCTTCCTTGAAATCAGGACTAAAAACATTGTTTACTGCAGGTTACCCTTAAAGGCATTTCTTTCTTTTTCTCTGGTGTGTAAATTTCACTATTCTTTTGATGTACTTCTTGAATTTAAATTACTTTCCTTCTCCTTTCCTTTATTTTCTTATACAACACTTGTATTTACTTGATGTGTAACTGGTGCTACACAGATCAAGTTTCCTCTGCCCTGTGTTAAATACTTCACCTATGATGTCAGATTTCCCTCGGGGACGTTCAGTCTACCTACCTGTTGACAACAGCTGAGAACGAACTGGGCGTGGTGGTGGCACACAGTGAAGCAGGTAAATCTCACGGCTCAGCTACAGCTCTTCAATCAAGTCACTTCAAATGGTCTGGTTGACAATATTCAGAATAAACACAAGGTGGCGCAAAATTGCCGGGCACTTAAAATATCAGAGAGAAATGTTTTCCTTTTGTAATTGACATGATGAACGTGTTTCTGCTTATTTAGACACATTTTAGGATAAGTACACTTCTGAATTTTGATTCTGATAAAGTATTTGCAAGAATTTTGGTGCTTGTAGTTAATGCAGTCATCAAAATGTCAGCTATCTTAAGATCTATTCTTGTACTATTGTTTTTTTTCCCCCCCAATATGTCATTTATGCCTTTATTTTATTTTTTATTTTTTCTACACACCAGGTGCCCAGATGATTCCCATCAGCTGGCGTGAGATGCAGTGCCCGCAGACCAACAGCAAAGAGTTTCGTAAAGTGGCCCGAGTGCAGCCCGAGTACCTGGAGGCCTGAGAGACCCTGAAAATCTGCTATACCACCAGGATCAAACAACTTTTAATCAAGTGGCCTCCTGACTCTTCTTTCTGGGTGACATGTGTTTCTTGGGCTGCTTTTGGTATTGGCTCATTAAGTCTTTTGTTAATGGCTTTACTTCTGCACGTTTTGATTGTGCTGGTTTAAACCCAGAGAGAGCAAATTAACAAGATTCGTTTTTTAATCCCAATAAACAGTTTATTTTTTATCAAAGGCCCACATGCCAACAAGAGACTAATTCAAAGCTATCCCTAATATCATTATGGGAGCCAGACTAGAATTGCATCAGGTTAGGATTTTTCATTTGAGGTTGCTGAGATTTCACAGAATCAAAACAGTATACTTTTGCGTCAAAGGAGAGGTTTCTGCTCCAAATGCAGGATTCAGGTTTGTGTTAAGTATTATGGCAGAATCAGCCAAAACTGCTTTTGCTGCTATTTTGCTAGAAGGATGAAACGGTCATTGATTAAAAATTCTAATTCTGCAGCCATATCTCCAGAGGCCATGTCTAAGCTCCATTAGACACTAAGTACGTGTGCCAAGTCTCCTTAACTTTGGCAGCCAAATTTATATTTTGGATTTTAGTCTTTAAATTTGGCTAATTTTACTTTGATTTAAAAAAAAAAACAAGCGTTTGTTTTACCTGGACCTTAAGCAGAATTTGCTGTCAAATAAGTATCACTTTTCATTAGGACATTACCAAATCAACAACCTACAGGGGCTTTCTAAACTATTCATACCAATTTAAATTTTTTGTCACTTAATCACAATATGTAATGCATTTAATTAGGATTTGATGTGGTAGACACAAAGTGGTGCTTTAAAAGGAAATGGAAAGAACATGATACATGGTTTTCAAAAATGTTTACAAATATGAAATGTGTGGTGTGCATTTAGATTCAACACCCCTTACTTTGATACCCCCTCCCCCAAAAATACAGCTCAATCAACTAACTTCAAAAGTCCTCTAACACGTTAATGAAGCCCACCTGTGCGTTACTTCATCTCCGTATGAATCTAGGTAATCTGTTAAGGCCTGAGGTCTGTTAGAGAAACTTTTTGAACAAACGTCCCAATGAAGACCAAGGAACATTGCAGAAATGTCAGGGAAATGCTGTAGAAGAGTTTAGAGCAGGGTTTGGTTTTAAACCAACATCTTCCAGAGACACTGTTTAAGACATGGCCGTTCACTTAGACTAACATGCTCCGTAATGAAGATTACTCGGAGAAACAGAAGAGCACCCTAAGCATACCAAACCCATGATAAAACGTGGTGGCACCATCAAGGTATGGAGAGGTTTATCTTCAGCAGACACAGGGAATCTGGTCATAATAGATGGTTGGAGCTAAATACAGGGCAATCAAGGTAGAAAATGTTAGAATGGCCAAGTCAAAGTCACAACTTAAAAGCATTTAAAAATGTGACTGACATGAAAATTGGTGTTCAAAGACACTCAATTCATTCTTGAGTTTTACCCATTTATTTTTTTTGCAAAGAGGAAAAAAATAATTCCCCAAATGTACGTAGCTAATAGATACATCCCTAAAGACTGATCAAAAATTGCAGCAATTTTGCAGTTTTTCACAAGTATTACTGTGAAGGGAAGTGAAATGCACACCACACCTTTCATATATATAAACATTTTGAAACCCATGCATCATTTTTATTTCCCTTCAAGATCAGGCACTCCTTTGTGATGGTCTATCACATGGGTGTCCAATTCCGGGCCTCAAGGTCCGGTCTCCAGACAGTTTTAGATGTCTTTGCTCCAACACAGCTGATTCAAATGATCCAACTACCTCAGCAAGTTCTGCAGAGGCCTGCTAATGAGCCACCATTTGAGTCAGGTGTGCTGAACCAGGGAAAGAACTAAAACATGTAGAGGACTGGAATTGGGCACCCCTGGTCTATCACATTAAATCCCTAATAAAATACACTGAAGCTTGTGGTTGTAAAGAGACAAGATGTTAATGTTCATTGTCGCTTTAATGCCTGGGGTATCATTTTGGTGTGGCTTCAGAGGGAAAGTTTGGATTTTATTTAAGTGGGGTCAAATTGAGTAATTCCAGGCTAGTCTCTACTAAGAACAGGCTCCAAGGGTCCATTTAAAATGACATTTCTGCCATCTGAAATAAGTCAAGCTTCTAAGGTGAATGCTATGTTCTGTATTCCTACGCTGTATCATTTGGTACTAACCGCAACTGGTTACTGCTAACATTGTCCGTAGCACAGAGTGTGGAAACGGACCATGGTCTGTGTTCCAACCATACCGTGATGGTTTCAACACTGACATTAATAAAGACTAGGTAAATGGTCCACATTTGTATGGAGTGCCTTTTTAACCTCAGTGAGGTTCTGCAGAGCGCTTTGTGTTTACTTGCACATGCTCTCATTTTACAGTGCTTTTATATGCATATATATCATAAGCATATCAAAGGGGAATCAGGTGAATAGTCCTGCTCGAGGAGACTTTAGCATTCTGTACCCCAATCTTCTAATTTGAAGAACATTACCCTACTGTGGGTAAATTGATGCAATGTGTAAATTTACAGCAACACACTCGCTTGAAGCCAACTCGAAGCTTTTGTGCTTGAGTAGACTCAAGAGTTGGAATGTCCTCCTAAATGGGCCCTTTTCTGAGCATCTTGTCTATGGGATTGCACTGATTTTCCAAACATAGATTGCTTTGACGGCTGTCTATTCTTGCTAAGATACTCACTACTTTCAAATGTACCTTTAAATCCCACCTAAAAAACAACTGAAATACCTCTTTATTTACTGAATTTTCATTGCCAGGTATTAAAACAAGTGAGTCTTAAAAGCCTTGAAGTGGTTGGAATCTGGAAGTTTCTCATGACAAATGATCTTTATATAAAGATAAGCAGTGAGCGTCTTTGTCGTTTATTGCAAAGGTTTTGTGACTTATCTGTCCATAAGACTTTGCAGAAAGAGGACTGCACCCGTTCGTATTGCCTCATATGGAGTTTATCCACGTTTTATGGTCTTTTTTTTTTTTCATGCCAGACACCGTGTTTTTGAAGTAAAACTGGAAAGCCAAAAGCAAAATGCGACTTTAACACAGCCGTTCTGCTTGGAATACTGAAGCCTTCTGATTCCAGCGCAATTGGAGCCATCAGTAACAATCTGTATTTCCTGCTTTTCTTAAAATGACCTTTTTTAATCTTTTCCCTCACCGCAAATTTGCAGGAATAAAATTAAATGGCTATCAGAGCATTTGCTTCCGTGTTTTTTTTCCCTTCTTATCCTCAACTGTTAGTCAACTTGCTGCTCAGCCAGTCTCCAGATTGCAGAGCTGAGAAAACGTTTTTAAAACCCTTCCAGTTCACTTTACTTTTCAAACCGTATTTTGTCACAAACATCATCAAACTGGTCAAAGAAAAATCAAGATTTTTAGGAGTTTAATAAAATAAAAAGAGCAAAATGTCTTCAGAGAATTTTGCAAAACCTTTCCCACCACAACAGTCAAACCTGCTTCTGATTTACGAAATAAAAGTCCAGCCTCTTCTAAGATTGTTGGGTAACACAACACAATATACACTTTGTAAATTTTTTTCCCCATTCACAATTTATTATATACATTTAGACGAGTTACAAGCTACATCCTCCAGTTGAGTCAATACTGTTAAAACACTAAAACCTCCCTGATTAGTCGTCAAAGCGGAAGGATCGAGATGCATTGATGTCGATGGAGAACTTATTGGACGGTGCCGAAAACCCGAATCCCGCCCCCCTGCTGCTAAAGTCCATTCTCCGTGCGTGGGCTCGCTCGAACTCTCCCAGAAGCCCTTGCTGCAGGTGCTGCTGTGCATCCTTCCCCAGTGCCATGTTGGCTCCTCCCGCTGTCGCCCCAGCTGGCTGGAAGCCCTTCTTGAAGCCTCCCATCAGCCGCAGGAACTTCTGCTGTTGTTGGGAGCTGTCAAACTGAGCGGTGCTCCACTGGCCCAAAGCCTTTGAAAGACAATCGGGAAGAAAAGTGAGGTTCAGAAGCAATTGCTTCTGATATTAACATCTTAATCTGTTCATTAGAATGTTGCAGTGTCCTGGTACCAAATAAATAAACTTGGCTGGACTTTAATAGCATGCTCTAATGTTTGAAACGATATGTTCCAGTTATAAAGATAATAGCATTTATTAAGCAGACTTACTGGAGATTAGCTGCAGAGAAAAAAAATAAATCACTAAAAATATAGTCCTGAAGCACAGCGCTGATTTTACTGGAACCCACTTATGCTGGTAATATCTAGCGATGCCATAATCTGACCTCTCCTAGTTGGATGTTCCAAAGACATAAGAAAACATCTGATTTGCCTGAATAAAAATCAAAAGCCTGAGTATCTCTCTCTTCATGGTCGTTTACCATCACTACCTGATTATTCAACAGCTGCATGAGAGGGCCGCATTAAAAGCTTTTAAATGAGCGATTAAGAGAACTCAAGAAAAGAAAAACAGATACTGACTGTAGGTTTATGAGGTTGGGAAGCCTCGTCGATTTCCATTTGAAGGTTTTTTCTTCTCTCCTGTAACAAAAACATCTTATTAGATAATATATAGAAAGCACATTTTTAAAAAGCTAAAATCTACATCAAAAAAAGTCAAAACGTTCCCTTCAACTGACACCTATTTGGTAATATGAAAGTAAGTATAGAGAGGATGATTGACCCAAAATATATAAATATCTATAAAGTATGGAAGCCTTCTGATCAACTTCACAGCTCCTCCTGGAGCCCAAACCAAACAGAAAGATCAGAAATTAGCTTTAGCAAATGAACAAATGTTAGTTTAATGAAAATAGGAGGCCGTTTTTGTATCTGTAAACTAAACAGTGGTCAGCAAAGAGTGTAATGATACATCCAGCTTACAAGATGAGACAGATATTGGAAGACAATTTGTTTAGGACAATAGGAATCTACTTTTTTTTCCTTTTAACAAATAGTCAAGACTTTGCAAACCATAAATTGGCTTTTAAAGAACAGTCTGAATGAATGAATGGATGGATGGATACAGACTGTGCAGGAGGTCTGCAGCAGTGATTAGTCTCATTCATGAACTCCATCCCACAGTGAAAACGATCGGCCTGTTTTTACCTGATTAATTGAGACCTCGTCTGTGTTTCCAGTCTTTGCCGATAGGAAAACTACATCCACTTGGGGAAAGTCCTGAAACACAAATCCAGATTGGTTACAGTCCACTAACTTGAAAACAGCTAAACACTTTTTTTTGGCTCACCTGTGGATCTTTCTGCTCTTCTTTGATCCTTTTCTTCTTTTTCCCCCCAGCCTTAGCCTCTGTGTTGATGTCCTGATGTCCTTTAACGGGGTTTTTCTTCTCCTTGCTCTGAGAGCCAGCAGGTGGGCTTATGTTACGTTCCTGGCACCACGCCTCCTCCATACCCTCATTCTCCTTTACTTTTCTCTTTTTCTTCTTCTTTGGTGCTGTCTCCTCTGCTTCTACTTTTTCATCTTCCTCTTTCGCTTTTTTACTCTTTTTCATCTTGACCTCAGTTTTCTCTTCCTCTACAACAGTCTCTTCGATTATTAACTTGTCATTTTTCTCTGGGGGAATTTTATCATCCTCTGTTCTTTTCTTTTTTCTTTTAATTTCAGTTCCTTCAAGCTCATCTCCAAATTCCTCTGTTTTCCTCTTCTCTTTCTTCCTTTTTAATTTCACCTCATTCTCTTTTTTGACATGCATCTCATTTTCCACCACTTTTGCCTTCTTTTTTGCTTTTGTTTTACCAACTCCATCAGTAATTACAGGAGTTTTCTTCTTCTTTTTTCCAACTATCTCTTCAGTCTCCACTGTCCTTGAAACTAAAACGTTGCATTTTTCCTTCTTGGGTTTCTTACAAGGATTATTATTTATGATCTGAATTTCTTCGCCTTCTTTCTTCGTATTTCCTGGTTCAATTTGGACAGATTTGTCCTTTAACTTTTTGTCTTTCCTTTTCTTTTTTCCCAACTTTTCATCATTTAAAGTAAAATTTTCTTCTTGAATTATATTACATTCTACCAGCTTCTTCTTTTTTCTTTCTTCATCTTTATCCATTCCAATAGTTAAAGAAATACTATCATGTTTCTTCCTTTTTGTCTTTTTCTTTTCTTTCTTCTTATTAGTTACATCTTCCTCATCTATTGCCTCTGTTTCTACTTTTTTCCATTTCTTTTCTCTCTTCATCTTGGCTTGGCTCCCATCCTCAGGACTACAGTTTTGGATCTCAGGTGAAGATATTTTTCTTTTCTTGTGTTTTTTCTCCTTCTTTAGTATATTCTCACTGTTCACGCCCTCCATCTTCATTTCAGCTGGCCTGTTATTATGGATCCTCCGGCTTGTCTGGTTTAAACAGGGTCATAATTAAAAACATACAGTTACTTAGTGAAAAAAAAAAAAAGTTAATTACAAGGCTCACAGATACATTTTGTATGTCCAGGAGGAATTAACACTAACCAAAGGTTTGGATGGCTGTGTGGGCTGGGACTGCTCATCAATGTCTCTCTGCAGAGCCAGTAGCTTCACCTGCAGCATACCCAAGCAACAAATCGGCCTTAACGTTCACTATAAATGCATTAAAAACATTAAAAACAACTACTGCTTTGACATTTCCATAAATGTTGCAGATGGCCCATGCAAAGCTGAGCCTGTAGCTACATCTACTGTTGCACTGTTTAAATGTGCTTTAGATCACTGTGTTACAGACTGCGGAGGAGTTACATGACTACAACAAATTAGAACGTCTGAATGATCTGATTTCTGCTATGCTTTAGGTTCGCTAAGAGGGTTTTGACTTTGTCCATCTCTGATGGAGAAAAAAACCCACTCTCTCTGAATCAGAAATTCCCCTGTGAGGTTCTGGTAGCACAGAGTGTCTCAACCTATGAATGCCTTTACTCCATAAAACTATGCATGCAAAAGTATTCATACACTACAAACCTCAGTGTATTTCTTTGGCATTTTAAGTGACACACCAACACAACATAGAGAGTCCTGAGACTCCTGTCACAACGGCGTCGCCGACCCAAATTGTCCACGACAAATGTGGTAATAGACATTGTTTATTTTTCTCTTAAAACTGTCGCTGTAACTTTTGCTGCTTTGTCTGCCTTTCTGCCCCTGACGCACATGTGCAGTAGTGGAACTCGGGGGTCAAGCCGTGGCGTCAACGGAAAATCCCAAACAGCAGTATCTTGGCGAACAGACAACAGTGCTCTAAAGTTCTGGAGCCTATTATAAAGATGAAAAGAGAAGCATGTGCAACCTTGTGCAAAATCCACAGGTTAGAACCTGCTTTCCATGGCAGTACAACGATGATGCTCGAGCATCTTAAAAGGAAGCCCGTTGTGGCTGATGATGAACAGGGACAGTCGTCTATGTAAGCTAATTAGCTTGTTAGCTGCTAAGATCAGGATCAACAGTAGGGGGATGTCCTCTTTTCCCCGGACATGTCGGCTTTTCACTTTCTGTCAGGGGCATTCGGGGGCCCTTCACTGATTGATGAAAATGTCCAGGTATTTTATTGTTTTTCAGGTCTTCTTAAATTGACTGATGCGATGTATAGAATATGACAGCCTTTCTCTCCCCACCCGAGCTGCTGCCTAGTGGCTGGTTCTGATCTGTTCATAGACGGAACCGACACCGCTGCTGCTTACAAGACATCAAAGTGCAGGTGTCATGACAAATGAGTACAACATTCACATAGCTGGTTCATTTGTTTCTGTGCATGGCGGTGGCCAATATCCTATTGGTCACCTGAACACAAAACCTATGAAAAGGCTGAGCAAAATTTGTTTTTCTATTAAATAAAAAACTAAAGATTGGAGTTGCCCTTTTTGGAGGTCTTTGTGAGACTGCTGCTTATTTTTATTATTACATTAAAAATAAAATACTTATTTTGTCAGAATGTAATTTTTAGATTTTAGATGGCATGAAGGATCTTCTGTAGCAGTCTATTACTTTGATGAAGCTTCTGACTAAAGACGCTGTTGTATTACTTGTATTGATAGTGGTAACATTATCAGTAGTGATGGCGATTTCATTACCCTTAGCACACGTCGTGGGTTTGCTGTAACGCCAATTTTTTTATTTTATAATTAGTTCATAAATGTTAAATGAGCTATCATCTTAATTGTCAGTATTTTAGATACCAGATAACACTTCAAGCCACAAGCAAATGATGGTTATATTAGAGCAGCTCTGTGCTGCTGCGATAAGATACAATTTACACGTGATTCGATTAATTGACTAATCGCCAAAATAATCGACGTTTAGTCAAGCGTGCGCTTATGTTGTCTTATGTTACAAACAATTTTATAATTATTTTTGTTCTTTTTTGTTGTTGTAGACAACCGTGGCTTAGGAGTTAGGAGTTCGTCCCGTAATTGGAGGGTTTACCTGCTCCATCCATCTCAATCATTCAGTACATTTACATGCACATCTAAGTCGAGCTTTTGGCAAAAATTGAGCTAATAGCTTAACCGGAATGGGAGCATTTATCCCAGTTACCGTGTCACTCAGAAAATCGAATTATTGAATGAAGTGCGTTTGACCCCGTGATGCTAAGTAACGACATGTGCCCTTTCCCGTTGGCATTCTTCCGGTTGGCCTGAAAGTGACACACAACCTTTTTCCACTGAACAGAGCCTGACTTGGAACCGGTTGTTTGGTTTTCCACTGCCCATACACCCGTTTCTTGGTTCCAAACTGGTGCTTAGCCAAACACCAACTCCTTGCTGGGCCAGACTGGTTCTTTGGAAGAACCGGTTTCTACCCTGTATCTATGGTGATGCCACAAAGGTGTGGGGGCTGGGTTACAAGAGCCTAACGTAGTGAGGCGAAACAAACATCCATCATTTTCCATTCATAACTAGAAAACCACTGGTATTGTTGCTGCTCATTCCGGTGCCGTTATTCCCTTTTCCGTGGTCTTGTCACTTCACGAAGAGGGAGTGCCCAGGCTGCTAGCTCGACTAAGCTGTGTTGGCCTTTACATGCAGAGAAATTCGGTTTTCTAACCGCATTAGCTGGGTGCGTTAGCCTGATTAATGCTAGGCCAGTTTGGTTCAACTCCAGCTAGACTAAGGTGTATAGATGCATTTCAAAAGTCCAAGTTCAGTTGGACAAAGGAAATGATTCGGTTTTCTCTTACTGCATGTTTGTAAATGCACTCATTGTGTCCTTGGGCACGACACTTTACCTGGTGCTGGCCCAGTGGCACCAGTGTATTCAGAATGTATTTGTTTTCAATAAATCCTGTTATGCCTTTCCCTAAATCCTGATTCTGGTGCCATACCTGGAATGCAAATATATGCGGGCCAAACTACCAGAACAGAAACATTCATATTGCACAGAGTTCAAGTGTTGGCTGGTCTATTTTGCCAAAGAGGAAATATCTTACGTCTATCTGGCTCCTTTAATATTGAGAGTTTTGGTTATTGGTAACACAATTTATGTGAAGTTTCAGCTCTGCACAACAAAAACTATACATATTTATTTCTTTACATTATTGAAACAAAAGAGGAGGAAGATTTGTTTGCGGATGCTTTGATACATTATGGCACAGACGACCGACATTGATTGAATGAAACATGGTGCCATCAGTAAATAAACTAAATTTAAAAACCTGATAGAAGACACATCCATACATTGACTGATTGACTCGACTAAGATAGGGGGGTTAAGTTTTATTGTAAAAAGGCAATCATTGTGTTTATCTAAATCCTAACTAGGGGAAATGTACAATGGATCTTAAAGGGGTTAATTTACCAAGTAGTTGAATTAGACATTCACCTTCTTTTCCCAGCCAGGCTAAAAAGTTGCCCCATTATTCATCAAGAGACAAAAATGATGCTGTAGTTCTCTATTCTAGAAAATAATCATCTTTTGCACACTAACTCGTGGGGAAACTAAGTCAACGATCTGTCATAAACCCACAAGAGTGTTTTGAAACGGGATTAATACAGATTATAAAGGTGATAAAGCAGATCATTACCTGGTCAACTGTAATCTTTATGGGTTTAGGCGCAGACCTTTCTGAAACAAACACTACGTCCTCATCGGAATCCGTCTGAAACGTGAACAAATGTTTAAGTCTTCAGAGCTTACAATGTTTACAATCGATTTAACACAATGTGTTCTCTTAGTGAAGTGATTTAACTGTAAACGGAAAAACGGAGAAAAAGGACAATAAGAGTAAAATTGAAAAAAATGAACATATATCATTCATAACTGTTGCTAGCCTTGTTAGCTAGCTGCAGCAGTGTTGACATTAACCATGAAGAATATCAGTGAAACAAAATCAGTTCACTGGGAATAAACTCCTATCAAACAACAGTTGAACGGTGTTTAAAGATGTATTGTAAGTGGGCCGCTTACTTACTTTGTACACTTCGATCATTCACGTGGAGACACATTTACGCTCCATGCGGAAGTAGCGCTCTCTCTTTCCTTTTAGCGACCACGCCGGCGTCCCTGGCAACCTGTGCGCCCACAAAATGTGGTCGTCGTTTTCTTCTCGAAAGCTTTCTGGATGGGTGTCGATGCAGGATTTTACTCAGAAAATCAGCAACTGGTGAAACATCACGCTACAAAATGACGATCCCGCATGTATGCGGTTTAGCTGTTTCAGGAGGGCATTGAGAGCAAAGTGGAACCGAAGTCAAGTTCCTTGTTTCTGTGCACAAATTTAGAGTTTGTGTCTAGATTCCCCCTAGATCAGAGGTCTTTCAACCTTTACAATCCCAAGAGCCACTTTTGCTCTCAGTCCACCGACATAGACCAGTTTAGAGCCACAAAAGAAATTAGTTTAAAACAAATTAAATATCTACTAAAACATTTTTTTTACTTAAAAAACCCCCCACTATTTTATTTTATGTTTAACTTTTAAAATAAAGACAAAACATTTGTCTAATATTTGTAGAACCAATGCTATTATTTGTGTGTATATTTGTGGGAAATCATTTTTAAAAAGCACATTTTACAAACTAATGACAAAAAAAAGCAGTACTGGTACTTTTGTATCATTCTGTTGTGAAATTCAAAGACATTGAACAGCTGCTAAAATCTGCATTTGTTTACAGACCTATATTCAAAAACGTAACAGTTGAACCCATGTATTTGCAGGGATTAAGGACCACAACTGCCTGCAAATACCTAATCCACAAATACTTGATACACTCGCATACACGCAAAACGCACACAGCTAACTATTTTAACAGTTCAAACACAAAATATACTTTAATGTCCATTAATACACAGTAGAAACCGTCTTAGCAAGATAACTAAAACTAACAATTTTGATTTTCTCCTGGGGTTTTTCAGCCAGTCAGCAGTAAGGAAAATAAGTAACGCTCTAATATTGGCTGCTTTGCAAACCCTAGCCAATAGTATGTAAAGTGGCGTTGTTTTAATGTTTTATTCTTTTCCAGCTGCAATATTTATTTCATTTTAGATATGCTCTGTGAAGAAATCTGCAAGCCATATTTTTTCTGGTCCAACGAGCCACTTGCAGCTACAGAGCTGTAGGTTGCAGACCCCTGCCCTAGAGCCTGGGATCCCTCCGTCCAGATAAATCATCCCTAGAAAACGCTCCCCTTAACGTTCTATGCTTGTACCAGACAGTACATCTAAAAACATGAAATGCTCACCATTTTCTGTCACTAATTTCAGAAAGTAAACCTCATATTACATAAATCCAATACACATACGGTGAAATACTTCAACCCGTGTTTTTTTAAGGTAATTTTGATTATTATAGCATATAGATAATCAAGATAATGAATAGAAAACAATCTCCTTTCTGTAGAATACAACTTTGGGTAAAGCAGACTCTGAAATAACAAAATGTAATGGTGATTTAGGCTCCTTACAGGGACCACCTTGTCACGCTGTCCTATTCACTCCTCATTGTCTGCACCTGTCCAATCAATCACACCTGATCCTACTCACCTCCGGCCTTTATTACCCATCACTTCCCTTCACTCAGCTCCGGATCATTACTACCACAGTGTCTTCATCTCCATGGTGTGTTGTCTTCCTGCCTCTCCGTTCCTGCCGTCGTCCTCATCACCACCTCCTTCTCCACCTTTAATAAACATCCTGCACTTCCTCAGCTTCTGCGTTTGGGACCATACTCCACACACACATCCCTGACACACCCGAAGTCCTATTTTTTTCAATTGCAGCCCGTGGAGCCAAGGCCGCCTTAATGCATGGGCCAACCGGGGCGGTTGCCAGGGGCCTATAACGCTCAGGGGGCCTATCATTTCAGGTAAAAAACAAAAAACAAAAGAAACATTGTTTTATTACTTGTCAGGTTTTTCTGTCAATCATCTTATATGCTAATTTAATGCTGCCGATTGATCCAAATTACAAGTGACCTACTTCACCCACGTGGCCTCTAAAGTTCCCATTGCACCATGAGCTCACCAATCAAACAATTTAGACAATTTCAGGGCGTGGTCATCTAGATGTAAAGAAACGTGGAAAAATGTCGGAAGAAATTTTAGAGCAGCTGTGCTCAGAAAAGAAAAGCGATTCGTGAGAAGGAGCTTCGAGACAAAGAAATAAGAAAGAAAATGCCTAAGCTGACAGAATTCTTTAATTCAGCTAAAGTAGGACATAGCTAGCTCTCTGACACACCGGGCAGAGAGGAGGATGCAGCAGCAGCACCTGTAGGCATGGAGCAGCCCGCGCAGCAGGGAACCTACCGCAGGTGAGGAGGCGCAGCCGATAGGAGCGAGACATGAGCTTTTTAGATACATTCTACTGCAGGTTTTCTTTAAATGTAAATCAACAAGCACTTGCTGAAACATTGGCCATATTGCTGCCCATGGTGCTGAAAGGAGTAGGTGTGTGTGTGTGTGCGCGCGCATGATGCACAACTTAAACTCTGTTCTTCAAAGAGAAGGTCCTTGCACTGACTTGTTAGCTGCTGTTCTTTGTTTCTGCTGTCATTACTGTTTGATGTTTATGCAGAGGTGATGGTGGTATTCACTACTTTGTTATATGTTTTATGGTGTTCAATACAAAAATAAAATAAATATGTTGGCTTTGATAAGGTATTTTCAATTTTCAGCATATTATCTATCTATCTATCTATCTATCTATCTATCTATCTATCTATCTATCTATCTATCTATCTATCTATCTATCTATCTATCTATCTATCTATCTATCTATCTATCTATCTATCTATCTATCTATCTATCTATCTATCTATCTATCTATTCACACACACATGTATATAGGAGCCGTATATATAACACAGACATATATAAGGGCCGTGGGGGGGCGGGGGGTCTTTGGGGTACTGAGCCTTTCTGCCCCGGGGCCTATCAGCTTGTTATGGTGGCCCTGCATGGAGCCCCTGCATCTACACAGCAATGACTCACCCAGTATTGAATGGTTAATTTTAAAACACTCCCACAGGCAGTAAGACATTTTGTTTTTACTATTTTGTGAGACTTGAAGTGTAACGTCACGTGGCTCAAAATTCACAGAGCCATCATTGTGTTTTCAGTGGAATTCGAAGTTGCCTAAACAGTAGTTGGTTAGTCTACAGCTATTTTGTGATTGATGATGTTGTTAGATAGGCTAGTTAAAATATGGGCAACAACTATGTGCGTAGTTTCACAAAGATGTTTGAATTTCTTAAAAGTATTAAAAAGGTGTCATGTCAGGAAAGCAACTACAAATAAATATTTTGTGTTATTTTTTCTTAATCATCTTCGTAAAATTGAGGTTTGCTTTATTCCTGGAAAGCAGTGCATGAATTGAAACAGTTTTGTGACCCATCAAACACGTGTCCACACCTGTTTAAAATAAACAGATCCGTAATAAGAAGTAAAACCAGACAGTAAACTGTGCAAAGGATGTATTAGCCACTTGTTGCAAATCACATTACAAACAATCATTTTAACGCTGCCAGAAAACGGTGACAGTATTGTTTTTATAAACCCATCTTAAAAGTATTCTTTCTTTACAGTAAAGGTTAAAAAGCAGGTTAGACAGAGCTTTACATATTAATCCCATGTTTTCATTGTACAATGTATGAGCACTCACCTGCACACAAAACCAAAGCCATTGACAAATGTACATATTTAGTTTTGAGTAACAGCAAAAAAAGGACTGGTCACAGTCATATACATAATGCATTAATTGGATATACTGTCTTTGCTTGAATTTACTGTGGATCAGGAGATGAAGCTGCAAAACTTTACTCATACGTACACAAAGTGGTGTTTTGATGATGATTGAAAAGCTGTTTTGAACTAGAGATATCAAAGCAATAAGACTGCAATAAAAGCAACATACATAAAATATTTTGAGTTAATTCACAGTTTTGGATGAATAAACATTTTGTATGTATTCCGCAGCATAAAAGTAAAGAAAAAACACATATATTGTAGAATTGAATTCAAAAAGTAAGATGACCTTTTCAGTAATCTGCACTGACATTATCTGGTTGTTTGAACCTGGCCACCTACAGCTGCTTCTCAAGAAAGTCAGCTATAATTATAACGTTTGTTTGTGCTGTAATTTTGATAAAAAGAAGACTTTCTATTAGAAAACGTCTTTAGAAACAGTATTATATATTTTATATTAATAGATTTTATTTTGTTTAATTTTGATGATTATGGCTTACGGCTAATGAACACCCAAAATTCTATTTCTCAGAAAATGTGAATAAAACAACTGAAATAGGATTTTTATAACAAAAATGTTATCTTGTGGCCTAAACAATCATGGGGTACGTTACTGACTTGACTGTTTTCCAACAGACAGTTACTGGCACTTTTCATAAGGTTGGTAAGCCACAACAGAAGCTAGTTGTTCCCAGATGGTTGTATATTATTGAATTATTGGTTGAATAGCGCTGGTCTGGGTGGCTGCATGTTGGAGTAGCTCTTGACTACATATTAAGTTTTGTTTTTTGTACATTGGTTCCTCTGTTTTCTTGAGGAAGATTGCATTTTTTGTGACCGGTGTACTTTGCAGTTTTTAGTGCTGTGAAGCTGGAAGGATTTTTGCCGTTAATTTTCCATTTGTATATGTGTATGTTATGCATCATAACTTGTTGTGATGCGTAACCATGAGAACAATGTGGTTTACAGCCTTGAACAGCTGATTAACATCCCAAAAGCTGAAATAATACCTCAACTGAAGCCACAAATCTCTGATGAGTTGATAAGGAGGCGACGCGGATGCAGAGCAGGAGCAAAAAGAAGTCAGAGAAGAAGAAGGACGTTCGAACCATCTCTTCCATCGTGAGATCACTGGCTAACAAGATGGATGAACTCCAAGCCCTGACAAGAAATAAGCCAGAGTATCGGGAATGCAGTGTTATGTGTTTTACTGAGACGTGGCTGCAGGATCATATCCCTTACTCCAACGTCTCTCTACCAGGCTTCTTTACTGTACGAGCAGACAGAAATGAAGATGAGCAGGAAAAGAAAAGGAGGCAGAGTAGTAGTGCTTGTCAACAACAGATGGTGTAATCCAGGACATGTTACTGTGAAGTGTCGTCGCTGCAGCGCAGATATTGAACTCTTGACAGTAAGTTTTTGTCCATATTATTTACCAAGAGAGTTCACCAGTATCATTTTGGCAGTTGTTTACATTCCACCTTCAGCTGTTGCTGACAATACATGTGATGTCATCAGTTCCATTGTTGCTAAGCTACAGACCCAGTTTTTCTCTGTTCAGAATATAAGCCACTTGTTCAAAGCCAACCTGTTACAAAGAAAACTGTGAGAAAATGGTCACAGGAAGCTAAAGAAGCCCTGCAGGGTTGTTTTGTGACCACAGACTGGATGACTCTTTGCCAAGCACAAGCACATCAATGCCATGACTGAGTGTGTGACTGCCTATATAAACTTCTGTGTGGACAACATCATCCCCACCAGAAAAGTGAGATGCTTCCCTAATAACAAACCATGGATCTACAGTGACCCGAAGGAACTGTTAAACAAGAAAAAAAGAACCTTCAGGGAGGGAGACAGGGAATTATTGAGGAGTATACAGAAGCAACTTAAGATCAAGATCCGAGACAGCAAAGAGGCATACAGTAAGAAGCTGGAGAACCAACTACAGAGGAACAATATCAGAGATGTCTGGTCATGAATGAAAAAGATCACAGGTTTTAACGACAGGAATGACTGGATAGATAGAGGTCTGGACAGAGCCAATGAACTGAACACATTCTTCAACAGATTCAGTTCAGGAACTAGCTCAGCATCCTCCTATCCTATCCCCAGCCAAACAGACATCCCACTCTCCTCTGAGCAACAGCTTTACTGTTACACCTCAGATGTTTTATCCTTCAACTCAGCCATGGACTCTTCTGATTTCAGAAGTTTGACTTCAACCAAGTCAGGAAATGCTGCTACCCCCTTTGCCTCCCCTCCCACTTGTCTGTCTCCAAAGTCAGGTGAAGAGGCAGCTGGAGAAACTGAACCGGAACAAGGCTGCAGGTCCAGATGGTGTCAGACCCAAAGTCCTGAATGCCTGTGCAGAGCAGCTCTGTAGGATTCTGAAGCACCTCTTCAACCTTAGTCTGAGTCAGGAGAAGGTTCCAGTGTTGTGGAAGAGATCCTGCCTTGTTCCAGTTTCAAAGAGAACTTACCCATCAGTCATCAATGACCTGTTGACCTGACATCCCACATCATAAAGGTCCTGGAGAGACTCCTGTTGGCCCACCTGAATAAGCAAACAAGAACGTATCAGGACCCGCTGCAGTTTGCTTATCGCTGTGGAGTTGGAGTTGAAGATGCCATCATCAACCTGCTTCAACCAACCCACTGTCATCTGGACAAAGCAGGCAGCACTGTGAGGATCATGTTCTTTGATTTCTCCAGTGCGTTTAACACAATTCAGCCTAATTTGCTTTGTCAGAAACTCCTGAAGACACAGGTGGAGCCCTCAACAATCGCCTGGATCAATGACTACCTAACAAACAGACCACAGTTTGTGAAACTGAAGAATTGTGTGTCAAACCAGGTGGTCAGCAGCACAGGAGCTCCACAGAGGACCGTACTCTCACCATTCCTTTTCACCCTGTACACCTCAGAGTTCCAGTACAAATCAGAGACCTGTCATCTGCAGAAATACTCAGATGACTTTGCACTTGTCGGGTGTGTCAGAGATGGACAAGAAGCTGCATTTCTATAATAAAATTATTTTAAATTGTTTTTATGCAATATTCAAATTTTTGAAACTGTTTTTTGTTATCTGTTAGCTGTAAGTCATAATCTTTTAACTGAACAGAAACAGACACTGTATGAGCAGTGAATCTATATATTACAAGTTTTACTTTTGGACTGTAATTGCTGCAACAATTAAGTGTTTGATAATGCCAAATTTCCTTGAGGTGCATCTACAAATAAAATTAGCATGTAAGATTCCTAACATTTGACTGGTGTAACTTGTAAAAATAGTCCAACAGCAAAATGGATACATGCATGACTACCATTTCAGGCAACAGGAGAACACAGTGGGAGGAGCATCAGTGTTTGGGGTTGTTCTTTGCTTTGACAGCTTAGTTTGAAATAGAGGAACGGTAACCCCCGTTTTTGGGAAATTAACAGCAAATCCTTCAAATTTACCAATGAATAAGTCTAGCATGCTCTTTGGGTTCTAACGATAAGATAAGATAATTGTTTTGCTCTTTGACTGCAGAGCCAACAGACTACAATTTGTTTACTAGATACTCTGGAGTCTAAAAGAATAAAATCTATACAATGTCATTTTTCCTCAGTAAGGCAGCCTTCAGTTTGTGTTGGTTTGAAATAGACATGACTGATTTTAGTAATTCTTTGTCTGTGATGATGAACGGACTATAAAACTATTGTAACTAGTAATTCCCTTTGGTATATATACAGTACATACATATAAATGTTTGTATAAATAAAAAATATACTAAAAAACAACCATTAAATGCAAATATTTAGATGAAACACTGTTCCTCCAAATTGTGCTTTTACATGCAACTTAAACTATCTTCAATCTCACAATTCCACCATGATCTCTGTACTAATGACTGTCTGTGCAGTTTAAGTATTGCAGTATCAAATGGCTTTTATTATATGCTTCCTTAAAGCATACCTCTAAAAACTATCATTACTGAGATGGGACATTTCTTTACCACTTAAAAGCACCTGATGATCCAACATTTCTGAATAGAAATGTGCCTAAGTGTCCTAGTGAGCCAGAAAGTCACGAAGAGAACCCTGAATTACAACACAGAGGTTAAGCAAGCTTTGTAGGCATCTGCTTGTAATTTACATCAACGTCCGAAAGGCAGAGTTTGACAAAAGTGCAAATTATCGAAGTAAGCATCAGTTATATACAGAAACCAGTTGTTATGGATCTGGTGTCGAGGTGCTTAGATACGATGTTTACTTCACCATATTGAAATCTTGTTTAAGGTTAACCTTCACAGGTTTAACTGCAACATGTTCAGTATTTCTCATGCAAATAAATCTTGTTTCTCATATTAATAAACTCCTCCGTGTAAATGTAGTCGCTATACTCCATCCTACTGTCAAATCGTGGTGTAAATAAGCTAAAAAGTCAATCTGAAATACTATTTGTTGTTTTTAAATATAATGTTAAAACATGTGTGCAGAAACACAAACACATTAAAACACTTCTTCTTCTTCGGTAACGGGAAACTCCTCAGCATCACAAAAGTGACTTGACTGTAACCCTGTCCTGTGTTACCATAAACGCCTTCCGGTGTAGTTAATGGGGGCTGTGGGCATCTGCAAGAGATACAGGAACATTCAGGAAGTGTAGATATGTATTTGCTCATTTGACCATAGAGAGCGTTAGTGGCTGTCAGTACTTACAGTACCGCCGTTCATGACCAAAGCCATCTCAGTGGGTTGGTAAACGTGGCCTCTGAAGGCGATGCCCGGGCGCATGCTGCCATGGTTGCTGTGGTACGTTCCACTTCGGACGGCTGCAGAACAACCAATGGAAAACATGCACAAAAGTTACCAATGTTGTGGAGTCTACATTATTGTTTTTTAAGCCCCCTAAATTATACCAGAACAGCTGGGGAACTGCGTGTTTAAGGCATGAGCCTGATTGAACATACTTGGCTTTAAATGGGTGGGTAAATAGTGTTGACAGGCTAAGGAGGTAATTCACCTCTTTGAATCACATTTGTGTGGAAGTCGCAGGGCACCTCCTCCTGTAATTACCCACTGCTGACTCTAAACTGAGCCAATTAAACATATTTTTATTTTTATTCTTTTGGTGGTATCTTGCTTAGTAAGGCCTTACATGAGGATTTCCTGAGGCAGAAGGAGCTGCTTTAGGTATGCCCTCCAGTAAGGAACAAAATTGCTATTTATGTTTCTCACTAACAATGTTCAAGGAAAGTAATGAAATAGGATAAGGAAATGTTTGTAAGAATATGTGTCTTGACAATAAATACATTTAAAATGTATTCATAAGGTGCAGAGCTCATCTCATATCTGTTTTCAATAAATCCTTCTTGATCATGAGCTATCAAATCTGGTATAATTGTCTTGTCTTCATGCAATAATTTAGTAAAATATTTATTAAGATATTCATTAAACTAAAGTTAGTCTTTATGAACTGCATCCATCCTGTTCTTCCTTCATAATAAACATATATTATGGCTTGTTTCCTCGATGGTGAGATCCTTCTCTCCTTCAAGATATAATTACAACATTTTAGGAATGTAGAGTTAAAGTATTCCTACACCGTTTATATTATCCTGTCAGAAATCCATCTTCTCCTGGCACCTTATTTGTTTGTAACAGTGATATAGTCCTGTTAACTTCTGCAACCCTGGCATCTTGTATTACTTTACTTAGGATGTCACTGATTGACATAAGATTTTTAATTGTCATTCTGTTACCAGAACAAAGCAAAAGATAACTCAAGCCTATTGATCTTAGGTCCAAAGCTCTCAGAAAATCCCCCATCATTATAGATTTCAGGGTTTTTGGGTTAAGCTTACAGCTTCTCATAATATTCCTCAAAGGCTTCTTTTATTTATTCAGGTTTATAACATTTTAATAAAATAGAGATTTCTGATTGTAGTGACTGCCCTACTGATGTGTTGTTTGTACAGTTTAGAAATCAATAAATGGTAAATAGATTGAATTTATTGTGCAATTTTCAAGTCATCTCAACCACTCAAACTGCTGCAAACGTGAGCCACATTCACCCAGTCTCACTCACAAACATAGACATTCATATGCAGATTGTTAGGTATTTTAGGGTTAGGGTCCTTGCCCAGGGGCACACCAACAGGTGGCAGGGGAAAGCTGGAATCAAACTCAAAAAGTTTAATTCAAGTTTTGTGGGTTGTAATCTGTTTTGAGATTTCCAGGTGATCTGATTTCCTACTAGCTTGTTCCAGTATTTTAAGGTTGTTGAAATAGTCTTGTGTTACTCACTTTTGCTCGTACTCACCAGGACCAAATTATAAGCTTTCCTCTATATATTGCTTTTGCAATATTCTACAACATATTTGGGATATCTTGCTATGAAATTACAAAACCGCCTCTATCCTTTACTGATACATTTCTTGTCATTCAAATGGCTGGTGTAAAATCTCCAGATAGTACTTTTAGGGTTGGTATTCAAAGACATCCTAAGGTAAACATCTTGGTAATCAGAATCATCTCTTGTCGTCTACTATTCTTCTTCTTTTTAATCTTAAACTCAGAAAAGAATCAATTCCTGAATAGAGGATTGATTGTTTGATTGATCATGATGGGGGAAACCTGTTGTCCAGAGGGGTTGAATTTCCTTTCCTTTTTTAGCCAGCCTCCAACAGCAATTTATGTACATGAAATGACTCAATGTATTACTCCTTTTTGCGGGGTTTGTTGAATCTAAGGCAGGATATAGTTGTAGTCTATGTGACAGAAACATCTGCAATAATGAGATCAAACATATATTTGGAAAAAGGGGTGGTTTATGTATGTCTTACAGTGTCACTTCCTTATAATCAAGGATTCATTTTATAAGAATGTGTGATCCTTCCTTTTCAGTAATTTGTGAGGAGATTTCAAAAGAAACTTTATTTAACTGGATAGATGAGCCTAATCTTCTATCCAAGAGGTGACAGATATTTTCCTTTGACAGGGCTTCATTTTAAAACATTCAGAAATAATTAAATAAATAGCAATTAAATTAAATAGAAAACCAACTTGAAAAGAACTAAATTATATATAACTATGCAGCCTTGTTTGGAAGGGTTATTGCAGCAAGCGCAAATTATTTTTTTCAAATGTTTTTCCTTGCAAGGGAAACTTTATAGCGCCTCCCAGAGGGAAGAAGCTGAAAAAAAAGCATTGCTTCTCCCATAGCACGTCCCTTTGGTATATCAGTAGAAAGAAGTATTTTTAAATGTGTTCCTTGCATTCTCTTACCAGGTTATATGGTGGTTTTCTTCTTTTAATGTGATAATCATTAAAATTAGATTATAGTTTTAATGATTTTTATAGAGTTTTTAGTCTATTTATATGTTACTATTCCAAAAAGACTACTTTACTCATTCTAAATCACAGTTATTACACTTTAAATCCCAGGGAACCAGTATAAACTAAAATATGTGTACAATTTACTTAACTTTAAATAAAAGTGTAGGATAAAACTTTCAAAGTAGTTTAAGTTTCTCCAATCACCTTTTGGAGTGGAACGATCTCCATCAACAAAGAGCCTCTCTTGCATAAAGGTAAAATTCTTTCTTAAGTTCACTATGTGTGGGAAAATCCAAAAGTACTGAATAAAAAAATTTTGGAATGAAAACATTTTTAAACACTTTCTTCGCAATTTGTTTAAGTAATAAAATGTTGAAAGCATCCTTTTCCTGGTTACCCATTAGAGTAACTAACAGAAAAGTGTATGCGTTTTTCCCTATGGTTTTTCCAGAAAAGTTAACTAAAAACAAAAAAAAAAACAGCAAGAAAATCTAACATACTAGCCACATTTTTGAAACATGTATTTTAAGGCAGCCCACATTGATAATCGTGCAAACATAAAGACTTTTCCTCCATGAGCTGTGTTTTTTCCCATTTATCTATTAAAGCAGTCGCTTTACTCTGAGCTGTGTAAACCGTCTTTTTTTAAAAATGTTTTACATGCAAGTACAACAGCAGCATGTCCTTATTTTTTTAAATGACCAATGCTGAATGTTATGAAGCCTAAATGTCCTTTATTTCAGCCCGTTTCTGACTCACTGTGCATGAGAATGGCTTAATCGGAAGTCCAGCAGTATTGAAATGCTCTAGAAGGGATAAGAGATGGTTGAGAGAAAACACACAGATGGCTACTGCTGAATCTGTTTTGCAGTAGTTAATTTGGAGCACTGCTAAAGGCTTGTACCGGTATGTTTTTTTCTGAGGTATCAATTCACTGTCTGTCGGAAACGGCTGCTCTCTGTTCACTGGCAAAGCCTACAGTCACAGCCGTCTCCAAGGCAACATTGATATTTTATATCATTAATGTAACAAAAGAAAATTGTTTTCAGTAGAGTTGGAGCAGCACCATAAAAATGCCTGTCTCAGTTGAGATCCGTTATCACACACACACACACACACACACACACACACACACGCACACACACACACACACACACACACACACACACACACACACACACACACACACACACACACACACACACACACACACACACACACACACACGTCTTGCTATACTTGGGTTGACATTGTATTGACTTCCATTGATTTTACTATGCCTAACCCTAACCCTAACCATTAGTGATACATGCCTAACCCTAACCTTAACCTAAACCTAATTCACACTGTACCTCTAAACCTAACTAGTAGAGTTTAATAGTTTGTTAAACATTGTGGGGACCAGGCAAAATGTCCTCACAACTACAAATGTCCACACAAGGGTGGTGGGCTGTCAAAGGTTGGTCCACACAAGTATAGCTATACATGTACAGACACACACACATTTAATAATATGTGTACATACCTAACTTGTGTTTTTCTTTTTCTTTTAAAAAACTTAATCAATGATGGCGAGGAAGTAAGAATCCAAGGAATGATATTTTTGGCAATAAGTTTTTCCCTTTTCAGATAAAATGTAATTATTTCAGCATCACAACCTTTTATACAGTCTATGATCACAACAGACATACGTTAACTGGGTCCTGCTAATAATATACTGTACTCAAAAAAAGGTGAAACCTCGTCCAAACCCACCTGGCATAAAAATATATACTTTTTTTATAAAGACATGTAAAGGAGATCCTAAACTTTGGAACAACTTTAAATGAATGATTCTACTCACATCAAGCTCTGACTAAAATTTGTTTTAAATAACAGAAACATTTACTAAAAAAGCCAATGCGCAGCATGACCCTTTAACTCCATCAGGTGCTTGGTTGTACCTTACTGCTATAATTAGCTCCATCGGATTGATTAATGTCGACTGTACAATAAACACCATATACCACCAGCTTCCTGCAGATTGCATGTCAACATTTTTTCACTCTCTACATTTTTTCTTATCGTAACAGATCAACCCCTCACATGTCCAGTTGGGTTCAGAAAAATGTAGCGATTAGTTGAGGAGGAATGACTCACAAATTTCCATCCTGAGACGGCTGGTGGATTTTCAGGCATTTCATGGGATGTAATTGGATTTTTTGTTCCGTACAGCAGGTACTTATCCTTGCAAACCCAACCACCCACTCCCCTCCCCGCGACCCTGCAAGAATAAGTGGCTATAGAAGATGGATTTACACAAAACCACGACAGAGGAGATTTTCAAAACCTCTATGTGACTCACAGATGGAAATGAGTTTATTTTACCCATTTTGATTATAGCTTGGATGCCCCCTAAATTAGGTAAATATACCAAACTGGTGGGGCAACCCATGTTTATATGTTTCATGCTGCCTGTAGTCATACATTTACAATGAATCTAATATAAAAAGATACGGAAGAATCTTTTCAAGATGCCAATACAGATTTTATAATATGCTTGCCCCTTTTCTTTAACCACCTACCACTGATTTGCTGTGAAATAGGGGATGTCAGTTACATAATCCAAGCTGATCCAAAGTAAATAGATCATTGAAGGTTTTACCTTTACGTTTTCTAATTGCATTTTGCTAGATGTCTGAAGGGGAGCTTTAATGTGTCGTTACTTTTAGCTGCAGTTTCACTATTTAATGTTAGTAAGGGTGAGCTGTTGTAACAATCTATATTCCTTGTGAGTTGCATCGTTTCATCTGGCAACTAGATAAGAATTTCACTCAACTACCAAATGGTGGACTTCAAATAAGATCATGGCTTTAGTTGTGTTTTTGTGAACTCACTGTAATTTTTCTATTTAGGATTTTACCCAATTAGCTTTTGAACAGGTCCAATAAATTTGTATTTTGTGTCCACTAGACGCCACAACAACAAGATAATTGCATTATTGATAACTAATAATTTATGATGACTTGTGAAGTTTAAACACAGTAAGAGTCTCTACTTCTCTTTTGCAGTAAGTTAGTTGTGTTGATTTTCTTGAAACGGTCCTTTGAAATAAAAACAAGTCGGCTATAAAGACCCACACCTAAGATCTAAGAACTATAAAATAATTGGATAAGTTGGGACACTTATGATCATCCTTACAGCACTTACAGTTCTGCCTTGTTTTTGACCTTACAAATGTATTTCACAAAACAATCTGTGTATTACTGTAGTGAACACGATCACATCGGAGCTGACCTTTGACACGCATGAACCTCTTTCCTCCAGGTCATTTCAAATGTAACCCAGGTGAGTAAAAGTCCTCAAGTCCTTTAACTTTTAGATGCGTCTGTGGTCCAACTCACGTGAATCAAATTGATGAGTTACCTCCTCGACATGTAGTCAGGCTTTACAAAGGTCTGATAATTATCTAAGTATTTGATTCAGGTGTGTTAAAGCAGACATACCAAAGAGATGTAGGATCTTGGCCCTTGAGGGTTGGAGATGGACACCTGTATAGTTGTAACAATATACGTTCAACTATCACGGCTTCCTCAATGTTCAAAAAATTTATGCATATATACCTCAAGTATTAAACTCAAAAGAAGGTTTTTCACGAATGTGAAAGGATCTTCACCCTGGAAATACTTATTTTATCTACAATAATGGTCTGTTGATCATCCTGGGTCTCTCTAATCTAAAGGCAAGGCAAGACAAGGTGATTTTGTTTGTATAGCACACTTTCAACAACAGTGTAATTCAAGGTGCTTTACATGATTTGGTGATTAGAAAACAAAACAAACAAATATAGAATATAACATTGGAAATTTAAAAGTAAAAGTAGCAAATTAGCATGGAACACACATTACACATAATGCACAATAAACATACATAACACATGATACAAAATAAAGCAAGAGAAAGAATGTGGTAGAAAAAATGATGATGATGATTCTTCTTCTTCTTCTTCTTATTATTATTATTGGCTGTCTAATGTGACTCACTCTCATTTTCCAAAGTCCACCTCTGCTTGGGTGATCAGCGCCTTGTGATATCTCCTACCTTGAGAGCTGTCTGCACCAACTGCATCCTCCTCAAACAGGCAAAAACCAGCAAGAGGTTTTACCCAACAGTCAATTAGAAAGCTTTTAAACATGTTGAGAATCCTTCGCAGTAAATGTTTTTGGATGCATCCTTTGCTATGTTTGTGTAGATTCTGGTGTGAAGCTTTCGCAAAGATTTTTGCTTTGTTTTTCCTACCCTCAAACTTCCTTTTATCGTGTCACTCAATTCTTTCTTTAGTGAAGATTTTGTTGTGGAAGCAGACAGATGCAGTGGTGAGTCAAAACTTGTTTCTCTGCCTCTGAAATGTAAATGAGGCATCAGAAATTAAAATTCAATGTCTTTAAGCCCTTTTCTTTAAACCACTAGGAGAGCAGTAAATGTTTAATGAAAGTTAGATGTTTTCTCAGCTTAAACCATATCTTGAAAGTTAAATTACTCATTCATAAAACGCCCCCTCTTAGCTGCAGAAATAGTTTGTGGAGCAGTTTGTGTTAGGATCTCTACCTTAGTGTTTTTTTATTAGTTAAATAATTAACATTTAAAACGTGGCGTGAATACTAATAAAATAAATGATTCATTACATTGTGAGCTCTTGCTGTTTTTTTTCTTAAGTTTGTCAATTGAAATGTCGTTAGGTTTAACTGAAGTTCAATAAATGTTAATGTAGGAACTACACAAAAATCTCCTTGCTTCATTAAATTTTTGATGCAAATGGTTTCATGGAAAAGAAAAACGTTTTCATGCAGATGTGGTCGACCTAGGTACATTAATATAGCTGAAGGAAAGTTATAATGCACTTTCTTCAGTTTTTTGCTGAACACAAAAAGTGGTGAATATTAAGTAATTTTACTATTTAATTTACTATATTAACATTCTCCACTAAATAGCTGAAAGATGAAATTACTGCTCTATGCCTTTATTGTTAGTGGGAGCCATGCTGTTTGGTGGTAACGTCGTGTTTTATGTGAGGATGAGGGTTATTTTTAGCAGTCCGGTGTGTTGGTTTGCACTTGTTGTGTGTTAATTGTCTGTTTTTAGCTACTTTGGACACAATTATTAGAGGTCTGAACTCCACTTGTTTTTTACAGGACTTTTCACTTGCTGAAACACACACTTGTAATGTATGGTTTTCATGTTGGTGACCCCATCCAATTGTCACTCTACCAATGCTGGAAGTTTGATCAAGTAATAGTCTAAAATATGCCAAACGTTTACAAAGTTACATACTCTTGCTATCTGTTTGGTTTTATAGAGAAACTGACATGGGTGGCGATTTTCACTGTGGTAATTTCAATTACCTAGACTCAGTGGTTTCACATTTTATTGTAAAACTTCTTGAATTAAAACTGCATACATTCCAAATGCATTCGTTATTTGAATTATTGCATTGCTTCCACAGCATGGCACCGAGCTGTGCAGAAACCTGTTGATTCATTTATTTAAGTAGGTAAATGCCAACAGGTACACATCTAAAGCGTGCAGAAAATTCCCTGGGGAACATGACCATTGGCCACCGATGTAACTGGTGAAGCATTCACAGAACCACAAGCACACATTGGGCTTACTTGCACTGTGCTCCTCCATTGAGAAGGCCTGGTTTTCTTGAAAAGACTGGTGAGAATGAGCGGCGTGCTCATCTCCGAAATGAGGAGCAGGGGATGTGCGACCGGTGTCAAAGAAATCTTGTGTGTCAGATGGTGTTGGATTTTGGAGACACAGGTGGGACTCTGGAATAGCATGGAACAGCAGCAGGATCCAGCCCTGAATCACCAAGGCCACAGCCAGCGCAGGCTCATCCAATACTTTTGCATCCTTGTTTCCTCCTCTCTCCCTGCTTCCTTTTCCTCTCAACGCCTGGTTGCCATAAAGATAAAACCCCAGCCAGGCCACCCAAAGCAATGCAGATGCCAGACTGGACAGAAAGACCCAGACAGCATTACACTTCCACCTTCGCTTTTCAGTCTCTCCTTCTCTGTCTTCTTCTCTGCCATCTCCTGCATCTTCTCCAAACTCTCCTCCACACAGCACCACTCCGAGAGAGAGACCCATGGCTATGAGGAGCAGGCCCAGAGTGTAGCTGCACATCAGAGCAAAGTCTAAAGGAGGATACTCACATGCTGGGTGACCCTCTCTGACTACAGTCAACAGAACCCATTCAGCAGAGATTATCCCCTGAACCAAAGCCAACGCCAGTCCAAGGGCTGCAAGCGTGCTCCCTGTGGGGCTTGACTTCCCAGCCACCAGCCTCCTGAGCCTCACACCTTGCACTAGCAAGCAGGAGAAGCAGAGGGCAAAGAGGGGTCCCCAGAAGGCCCTGCGCACCACACAGAGCACCTGGGTCTTCCCCACCAGGAATGCCAGAGAGATGGTGAAGATCCCGAGAAGGGTCCCCAGGAGCAGGAGCAGAGGACCGAGGCCAGAGCGCTTGGCTGGGTCAGAAACCACACGCAGCTTGACGATCAGCAACACGGCAAGAACCAAAGAGGTGAGGCCCCCACTGCAGGCCACGGCCTCAAGGACGACACCCCAGACCGCCTCCAGGTCACACAGCACTCTGTAGGGGGGCTCCACGCCCACGCTGCATCCTCGGGGAGGAGGAGGGGTGGGCTGGGATGAGCTGCAACTGATCAAAGTCAGGAGGCAGACGACAACAGGGCTGACGGCCATCTTGGTGACAAACAGGAAAAAATAGGGCAAAGAGAGGGATAGTTAGAGTTAGATAAGCAACAAGTCATCTCATCCAAACATGTTTGTATCACATGATGTTGGTGTGCATGAGCACATCAGCTGCTCACGTGTCCTCATAATAAAAAAATGGTAAAAACAGCTAATTCTGCTGTTTCTCCATAAGCCTGTTGTGTGATGTTCATCCTTCAGACACACACACACACACATGCACACACACAGACACTGCACAGAATAGCACAGGTTTTAGCACTGGGCAATAGTTTCCATGGAAATGGGAAACAGCGTGGGCTGGTTACATTGCACACTGGGCTTTTCAGGAGTCGAGTTCAGTACCTAAAAGCACAGAACAACACAACACTCTGCACACACACATATACATACACAGTAATTACCCACATTTAGGAGGTTCTGATGAATATAATGCATTCTCTAGCCCTTACCGAAGCATTAACATGCACCTTTAAATTAACCTTTACATTGATACAGAACGCTTGTACAAAAAGTCCCTGTAAATCAGTGCTTTTTCATGGCTTCCAATGTACATTTTTGCATAGAATAAAATATATCAAATTTCACACAAAGAAGTAAGACTCACCTCAGATGAATTCTTGACTTGAATTTGTGGTTACTCACAGTGCAGAGGTATCATAATTTTCCACACATCATTATTTGACATGACTTAAGTCACTATGAGTCCTTTTAAATTCTCACTTAATGAAGTACTTGAGGCAGCAGAAACAAAGCGGTTTCCATTTTGTCGCTGCCTTTCCTCTCAGCTCTGACTGCTTAAAAGTACCACAGCACACTTTGAAAGACCTCCAATGTCTTGCCGATGTAGTGGCTTGTCCAGCTGCTCCGAGAAGAAGAAGCCACAATTATGATGCATGCCTCGAGACTTCACACACCCACACGGTCAAATATATCTTCAGCCTCTTTCGCTCCTTTCTCTCTCACTCCCTCTGTCCTCATCTTTCTGTTTGTGCAGTCTGCGTGTCTGAGTTGCTCTCTCTCTCACAGCTTCACGCTGAATCTGCGGAGGTGTCAACAGTAAGAGAGAGAGAGAGAGATGCAGTCCCAGCTTACTTCTGCTCACCCACACACGGGCAGCATGATTAGCTGTTGCACCTGTCTAACCAAGAAGAAGAGAGGAAATAAGATCAGTACATAAGCATGGCAGTTCACAGGCTGTCCGGCATTAATCACTTTGTTTGCACATCTTGGTGTGATTTTCCATCTTCATCATACTCCCACATCTTCTACTTGCTCAGTCCATTCTAACCTGTGGGGGGTATCTGCTGATAAATAATGAATTGTTGACACAAAGGTGTGTTCTCAAAAACTGTTCTGATATGGAAATGCAGATGGGATCCATGCTCCTGAAAATGGGTATTTTGATTGAGGAAGAGCAGATGGTCACTCTAAACACAGGTGAGCCTTGCGGCCATGTGACCATCCCAGTAGAGAGTGTTGCGTAACACCCTGGAAGACATGATTCAATTAAGTCTGTTTAGAGAGGAGTAATCTCCAACTCCGGCGTGTGGGGTTAAAGAAGGACACAGCTCAGGAAAGGTCATGACAAGGTGCAAACCGTTTGCACAACAGGTTGGTTTGAGAGACATTTTTATGGTGGCAAGTTGAGCTTGAAGCCCAAAATCTATACGTCCATTTTTATTTTACAGGGCAGTGGAGTGGGTTGGAGGGTGGTTCCACTCTCCAGCAGTCATTAAGTGATAGGTGATGCGTGTGCATCCTTATACCTAATGTTAATCTCAAAGTTATTCATACCCAGGCAGATTTATTTATTATTATTTTCATTCAACCAAGAATTTTGTTTCTGATTAGAAATGACACAGGTATCTCTTAAAAGATTATAAAATAATGTAACATCTGTAAATTTGAGGAAAAAAACTAATCTGTTATTAAACATTTTATTAAAAGAGACATGTTAAACTATTCCCACTTTGTTCAGTGATTGATGGGTAACAAATATCATGCCCTGCTTCTAAATGCCGACCAGGGTTTTGCAATTTCCTATTGGTGTTTTTGACATTTTGTCTTTGGTGATGTGCTCCAAGTCTTTGAGATTGGAATGCCTCATTGCCATCACCCTGATCTTTAGCTCGCTCCACAGATTCTCTATCCAATTCAAGTTGGGAGTTTGACTGGATCACTCCAAAACATTAATATTACTTCTCATTAGAAGAAACATGTTGGTAAAAGTAAAATATTTATATATATTTATAAATATTTATAAAAGTAAATAGATAGTATATATATTATATAATTTTGGGCTTAAATGTAAAGGCAATTTGGGGTCAACAATAACCCAGAGTACCCAAAAATAAGTTTGTTCCAAAAGGCTCTGGCCATGATATGAAGCTATGAGAAAAAGTGATGTTTGCAGCACACATTATTTTGCAAAAGTGTTCATAAACATTGAACATTTTAGATATTTTCTCACATTATGACCACAGTTTTCTTGATAGGATTTTAAGTGACTAAGACTATATCCCAACGTAAACGTATATTTGCATTCACAGATGCGTGCACTTTCATAGATATCACACTTCTGACCAAGACTGCTAAAAAGGCCTTCATCATAACAACTGAAGTAATACTGATTCCACAGACTGCGCCCTGGAGGTCTTCAAAACTATGCACTGTTTATAACCTTCATGGTTATGAGAAATTACCTATTTCGACCTATTTCAATCCATGTCAAATAATGCTCTTTTAGTGATAATCTTTAGAAATCAGTATCAGTGTTTGAAATAAATCCATTCTTGGCTGTTACTGCTTAATGAAATTCTTAGACTTTGACCTCTTTTTGCAGCCAATTTCTGTCATCTTGCTTTCGACAGCCTCTCTCTCTTTGTTAACAATACAATAGAAATAAGCTATATTGTCCCTCAGTGGGGAAACAAAAAATGTTCTATATACAAAGACATGACAAACACATTTTTCTCTTTGCTAAGGTGTCAATGCTGAGTCAAAGCAGAAGAGAGACCTTCAGTCAGGTTGAAGGTGATCTGCCAAGCCATACAGCAACTGTGTATGGAGATAATATCCACTGGTAATCAGAGATGGGAGTCTGGGAAATACACCTGCTGGGGTCCACATTAAATTCTCAGAGAGTTGCTCCCACGGTCTAATTTTGGACCAAAAGAGGGACCCTTTATATGACTTTGAAGGTCATTCCTTCTTTTTACACTATGAACATGTCTTTTAACTAAGACAGGTAGAACACCAAAAAAATCATGCTCAAAATCCTTCAATTTAAGAGAGAGATTGTTATACATACGGATACTTTGATAAATTGAAATCTTTATCAGCTTACAATCCTCAATCGTCATTCATGCTTCAATTCCCTCCAATTTTTTTCCTTTAGTTGAATTTTAAATTTGTTTGTTTTTACGGCCATTTACAAAAAGTGCTAAAATATTTTTTACAAATCATAAGTTGGGACCAAAACAGAGACCTAAACTCAAGGAGTAATACAAGAAACTCAAGAACAAACTGACCTGACATGCAAGGCATGATAGAAACTTGATCAAACCACTGATGATACAAAAAGGTGTAAACACCAACTACCAAACTGACATACAGAGACTAAACACTGGCCAGAAGAGTACTATAGGTAATCTGTAAATAAAACAAACACTGTTGAGTCAAAATTATCTGGCCAGAGTAAAATAAAAACAATAATGCACATAAAACACCAAATTTCCCCTCTCCTTACTATCAGAAAGTGGCATGACACATTAGATGGTCAAACTATTTAAGGAGAACTGATGTAGCTGAGTTTCGTTTTTTTGTGGCAGCAACTCTAAGGTAACTAGTAACAATAAGGCAAATTAATCTATTGCATATTACCCATTAAACAAAGTACAGCAGATTGACAAATAAAGCAATCTAAATGTGTGCACTCCAAATACTCAACTAAAAAGTCAGACTAATGAAAAAGGATAGAGGTTTGATTGTAAATACAAATCTAAAATGTCCAGTGATTAATAATGTATGAACTCATTTTAAGAATGAAAAATAAACCGTAAATAAAACATTAGAATTACTTTTGAGCCACTTGTCTGATGTGTGGCAGCAGGAGCAGCTGTTACAAAGTGATAGGCCAATGAATTCACCAAATTTTAGTTGAAATTGTGAGTCTTATAATAAATATTCTTTTATAGAATATTCATTTCATTCAAGTATTTTTAATTCTAATGAAAATAGAGAGCTTGTTTCTCCTATTTTAGCTTTCCTCAACTCTTGCCCAATGGAGATAGATCTTACCCTGTGAACCTGCAAGGATAAGCAAGTATGGATGGATGGATGGATGGATGGATGAATGAATAGATAGATAGATAGATAGATAGATAGATAGATAGATAGATAGATAGATAGATAGATAGATAGATAGATAGATAGATAGATAGATAGATAGATAGATAGATAGATAGATAGAACATTCCCTTCATTGGCACCCTGTGCCAATGAAGGGAATAGACTCTCCTTCTCACATATAAACCCCTTAATAATCAAAGTCCATCCAATTTATTAAATGCCTGGCTCCGATACTGCTACCACTGCTACCACTACAGATGATTACAGAAGAGATTGCACCATCCACAACAGACTTATAAAAGATATGCAAAATCTTGCGGCAAAACACAGAAGAATCTAAGATTTCTCAAGAAGTTCAGTCTGCTCTTTCCCTCTGTACATAGAATAATCCTTTATTGTCTCCACCTTCCCAACTCAAGGTCTAACCAACAACATGGCCAAGATACTCCACTGGGTGCTGGGCCAGAGAACACTTGCCTGGGTTGATCGTCAGTCCAGCTACTTTGATCAGATGAAGAACATGGCGCAGGTGAGAGAGATGCTCCTCCCACGTCTGGCTGAAGATGACCACATCATCCAAGTAGGCAGCTGCAAACTGTGGTACATCCCTCAGCACTTGGTCCATGAGTCTCTGGAATGTGGCTGGTGCCCCCTGGAGACCAAATGGCATCACCGTCAACTGATACATACCATATGGTGTTGTGAAACCAGTCAGTTATTTTGTCTCTGGTGCTAGAGCTAGTTGCCAATAACCTTTGCTCAGGTCCAGTGTGGTGATGAAATTAAAGTTGCCAACTCTTTCCAACAGTTCATCAATATGGGGCATGGGATATGACAGAGGTTTGGACACAGAATTCGGGTATCTGAAGTCGATACAGAATCAAAGCGACCCATCCTTCTTTGGCACCAAAACAATAGGGCTGCACCACTCACTGATTGATGGCTCGATGATATCAAGCTGTAGCATCACTTCGATCTCCTTCTTGAGCTTTGGCATCAGGCGTTCAGGGAGTCTGTAGCACTTTCGACGTGGGACTGAGTTTTCTTTCAGTCGGACTTTATGCTGAGCCAGAGAGGTGATACCAGGTGTCTGAAAACATCTGGGTGGAGATGTGCTGTAACCTCTACTTGTTGGTATGGCTGGAGGTGTGACATATAAATAGAAACGGGCTTAGAGCCTTCTTGTGGAAATGACTGTTCTCTCTCCTACTCTTCATTCACAGCCCGGATGAAAAGGTGCGGATGGTGAAGTTGCTGGCTTGATGGTGCTGGTCCAGGAAACTCCTTCAACAAATTCACATGAGAACACTGGTCCTTTTTCACTTTGTCAGGCATGTAAAGTTCATAGGTTACCTCACTCAGACATTTGGTGATTTGGTAAGGCCCCTGCCATCTTGACAAAAGTTTGCTGTCACTGGTTGGCAACTGAAGTAACGTCTGCTGACTGACCTGAAAATTTCTGCTCCTTGCCTTCTTGTGATACCAGGTTTTCTGTTGTACTTGTGCAATCTTCATGTGCTCCTGTACCAATGCAGTCATCTGCTCCAGTCGGTCTCTCATTTGGAGAACATATGAGATGACATTGTCCTGGTCTGCAGGTGGTTTCTCCCAGTGGTCTTTAAGAAGGTCAAGGGGTCCTCGCAACTGACATCCATGAAGGAGCTTGAAGGGGGAGAATCCAGTCAATGCCTATGGTACTTCCCGGTAAGCAAACATCAAGTAAGGCAGCCACTGGTCCCAGTCCGAGCCTGTGGTGGAGACAAATCTGCATGTTCTTAAGAGTTTGATTGAACCTCTCAACCAAACCGTCCATCTGAGGGTGGTATGGTGTGGTCATAACGCCCTTTATGCCAAGCAAACTGTAAACCTGTCTCAATAACTGTGACATGAAATTTGTACCACAGCCAGTGAGGATCTCCCTGGGTATTCCAACTCTAGAAAATAACTGAATAAGGCAGGATGCAACTTGTCTGGCTTTAACCATTTGCAGAGGAAAAGCTTCAGGATAACGAGTGGCGTAGTCACAAATGACAAGAATTAATCTGTCACCCGATGAACTTCTTTCAAAGGGTCCCATTACATCCATACCTATCCTTGTGAAAGGTGTATCAATAAGTGGCAATGGTTGGAGCTGAGCACGAGCTACGCCCCTAGATGACGTCAATTGACACAGTTCACAAGAAGCACAGAAATCCTTCAGCTGAGAATAAATGCCAGGCCAAACAAATGTACGTGAGATTCTATTGAGAGTCTTTTAAAAAGCTAGGTGCCTATTTCCCCTCCGTCACTCCCCGCCGGTGACGGGGGCCCCTGCCTGCCGGTGCGCCGGTGGTCAATCCGGTTCGGACCTGGTGCGTGCCTGGCCGGGCCTGGGGGGACCGGTGTGTCGGTCGGCTGATGCGCTGGGCCGATATCTTCCTTTGGTTGGTGGGGGCACCTCTTTTAGAGGTGCCAGGTTTGGGATTGTTGGGTGGTGCCTGCTCGGTGGCTCGGCGGGATGGGGATCCGGCGTCTCTGCTCGTTTGATCACCTGTTCTGTGCGCACCGTGCGTGGCCGGTTCATTGGCGGGTTGGACCGGCCCTGGCCCTCGTTGGATGCCTGGTCTCTGCTCCCTGCGTTGCGCGGGATCAGGACCCGGGAGCTGGTACAACTTAGCGTCCAGATGCTGGCTGAGCCCGGCCTGGGGATGCTGTCCGTCCCCTGCGGCTATTGGTGGGGCGCTGGGATGTTGGCGGTGGGGATTGGCCTAGGGTGGAGGCGTCGCGTGGCGGCCGGGGGCTGGCCGCGGCCCCTGGAGTGCCGGGGGCCCCTCGTCGGCCGGTCCCTTGTCGGGTCCCTGCTGGGCGGTGGGGTGCCCCCGGGCCCCGGCTCCCCCGGTCCGTTGACCGGCCCGCCCCGGCGTGGCCGGTTCCCGCGGGGCCCGTGGGCTCGTCACTGCTGCCTCCCAGGCCCCTGCATAGTGGCCGCTGGATGTTCCCCTGGGGTTCTCCTTTGCTCCTCTCTTGGGGGATGCAGTCGGCCCCGCCCGGGTCCACCTGGGGCTCTGGCGGTCCTTTGGACGTCTTTGCTCCGATCTCCTTCATGTCTGCATCGATTCCTGGAAGACGGATTGATGTCTGCTCACATCAACTATCGAGCACTCTTATGGAGAAACCTTATATGCACCAGCATGCTAACACACACACATAGATGTGGGGTCTCTGGTGTTTAAGGAAATATTCTTGGGCTGAGGTTATCATTACTAGAGCTTGATTAATCGGTACCATGAGTTTTTCTGTGACATTGTTGTTGTATTTTTATATCTATTTTTGTGTGACGTGGTTGTGTAATTCTTAGTTCACAATGTTTGGTTGGTTTTGTCGATGTTCCTTTTTCGTGTTTTGTTTTGTTTTTCCCCCTCTCTCTGCCGTCCTGTGGGTATGGAGGCAGACTTCAATGTCTTCCTGTCTTTTCTTTGTTCCCCTTCCTCTCTTGTATTTTCAACTCACCCTCTCTCATGACATTTTGTTTCCTACCTGTCTTCTTCATCTTCCTTCTTTCTTCTCCTTAATTTTCCGTCTCCGTGTCCATAACATCAGGCAATAAAAACCCCAACGATTCATAATAAAGATTTTTCACACATAAATCAAGTGGAGTACTATAGCAAAAGCTGTACTGCTCCGCTTGTGAAAGTAAATCTGTTGGGCTTCTACTTGGTACTCAGACACCAATTCTGAGCTCCACACTGCCAAACAGGACACGTAAAAAAAAAAGCTAGGTGCCCTGCCCATGGAATAGAATGACCTAGGTCCATGACCTTCTGAGTTAGGATTTGTGGCAGTGCTAAATCGTCATTCTTCCCCTGACATTGATAGAGAATGTCCCTCTTGATTATATACTGTGAAGCAACTAGACAGTCTAAAGTTCTTGTGGCCTCACCATCTACTTAAGTCACTTTGTCAAACCACACCTTGAGTTTTGGGTCAGCTTTCTGAAGTGCACCTGTATCAGAAGGGACTGCAAAATCTAAAGGCTGTGTTGGGTCTGCTTTATCCTTATACTGTGTTTTGTTTGTAGCCAAAAACTTTCCCCTTCTCTTCTGAGCTTTTGACTTGCGCTGTGTCACTGGGCCCTCGTCTATTGCTACCTGATAAAACGGAAGCTCCTCAATGGTATTTAAAGCTCTCTGGGCCCAAGTTGTAACCACATTACAGGTAGTAACAAAGGAATGAGGACCTAACTACTGCTGATTGTGTTCGATATCTGAAACTGATGTGTCAACATGTTTGTTAGAACGTACTTTCTGGATGAAATTTAACAATATGGGAACATCATTTCCCAGAATGACAGGATACAACAGAATTGGGACAAGAGCTACTGACATAAGATATGTCTGGCCATCAATAGTTAAGTATACTTCAGCAGTGCGGTAACCTTTCTCATCCCCATGGACACAGCTTATTGTAGATTTAGTATCAGTCCAAAGATGAGGAGGAACAATGCTAGGAAAGTGCGACAGATTTAAAACAACCTGAGTCTAAGAGGGCCTCTTCGCGTGGACCATTAATTAGCACAGGTACAGTTAGAACTTTCTCTTGAACAGTAGCTGGTTGTGAGGGTCTGGGTACAATGCATAAGAGTGACGGCTTATTAGGTCTAGTAGCGGGACAGGTGTGCTGGGTATGACCAATCTCTCTTGCCTAGATCTAGAAAATGACTTTTTACTGGTTTAGGAAAAATCTGCCTGGGGTTGCTACAAGTACCAGTCTGAGTTTGACCACCCCTTTCACCCCCAGAGGACTTACTGCGACTGCCGTAATCGTAAATAAAGATAAAAGTATTCTTTTTATTATGTTTATTTTTAGATTAGAAATTATACAAAAACAAATAACAATTAGAATAAATAATCGGCATGTGTAATGTTGACTTTGCCGTCACAGGAGGTATTTTTCAAGGTATGTTAGCAACCATAGCAACTTACTCTCTCAACAAACATACCTGGAACATAACCTGCTCCATAGCAGGTTATGTTCCAGGTATGTTTGTTTCAGAGAGGGTTCTGAGCATGGCGTGCCCTTTTGATGATAATTGCCCTTCGTTTCTTTTGCGACAGGGACTTTTCTGTACACTGTGGGTGATCCAGAGCATGTCAGAAAAGCAATGGTGTGTAGAGCTGTTCGTACAGTATGCCTGGCGCTAAAACGGTTCCTGCACATGTTTGTACATTTCCGTGGCAAAAACCCCTGCATGTTATCAAAGAAGAATTCCACAGAGTAGCAGGTTCGTCCTTACTGGAAAAATGTATGTGCAACATACTGACATTTTTCAATGTATTCATATTGTTCATATCTATCCATCCACCCTTACAAAAATATGGTTTTACTGTGGTAAACCCATGTTTCATTGGCAAATGACCACCATTTGCACAACTAGTTTTACAGCAAGAACCATGGTTTTTAAAGCACAACCATGGTAAAGTTGTGATAAACATTCTTTTGGTTGGACTTAACATTCTAATACAACTTTGGTTTTCAGGGTTCCTAAATGTGATTGGGTGCCAGATTCCTGTTAAAGCTCTCTCAGTCAATGAGGGAGACTATGTCAATATGAAATCTGTCCATAGCATTAATGTGCAGCTTACTGAAGTTCTAATCCCTAATCTTTCCGTTTCAAAGCCATAAAACTCATCATTGCTTCCCCCTAACTAGATAATATGTGATGTGACCCACTTAATCACAAACTTTGAGGCCAGATGGCCAGGATCTGTTCACGATGCCAGAATCTTTAGGGAGTCATCATTATGCCATTCTCTTCAACAGGGTATGGTTTGCTAGTAGACCATGGAATTTTTTTTGTGGTTTGACAAAAAAGATCAGAAAAGTGTGCCAAGACTTTTAGGGATTCAACATTACAGTAGACATTCTCGGTATCACAGTAGGCATACAATGGTCCCAAGACAAGGAACACGTCATGAAGAACATTAGAAATAATAAACGCACATATGTGCACACATGAACATAAACAGATACGCTTTTTGAACTTGGAAATATTAAGAGATGCCAGGTCATTCAAAACCAAAACACACATATTGACAGGTACTGGTTCTTGCGTCAGATCAGATAATTTGGATGCAACATTGCTCCATAGTTGTCCAACAGGAGGGCATTCCCAAAACATATGAATAAATGTGCCCCAAGCTTTTCAAGAGCACAGGTTGCAAAAAGGATAAATTATAATACACATGTAATGAAGTTTGACAGGGGTGAGATATGTTCTATGTAGAAAATTAAAATGAATTTGATGATGATCTGGGTTGCATGATGCCTCACAAATGCTGGACCACACTTTATCCCAGTCAAAATCTTGTGTTAGTTCTGGGCAATCTCTTTCCCAAACCCTCTGTATTGGAAGTGTGGGAGTGTTTGTTACCAGCAAGAAATTGCACAATTTGGAAACCATACCTGTGGTTTTAGCCTATTTAGTGAACAGTTCTTGGAGCGGGTGAACAGGTAAGAAACACTTCCATGGGACGCCATTTGCTTTGAGCGCCGACCTTAGCTGTAAACAAAAGAAAAAAGAGGAACATGGCAAATTGGACGCATCCTTAAGATCTATAAAAGAAAGCAGGCCACAACTGTTATAAATATATTTCAGGTAGCGGACACCTCTCTAATCCCATTGGGGTGCAGAGATAGGTCTTCCACCAATCAGAAGTGCTTTGTTATTAAATATTGGAGATAGGGTGTGCCACTTGCAAGCCAGAGGACAATGTGTTTCAGCTGATCACCATGTTAATAAAAGATGAGAGATAATGTGTCCAAAACACAGATGACATTGTTTAATGGACATGTTGGCAAAAAGGACATCTTTGAGCATCCAAGGGTTCACAATATTGCTTTCTAACGTGAACCAAGAGACAACAGAGTGTGAACCAAACTAGGAAAGCAGGGTAGCAGGGCTGGACTGGTAATCTGGCATACCGGGAAAATGCCCGGTGGGCCGACGCACTGGGTGGCCGGTCGATATAATTTTTTTTTTTTGGCCAACGACTGACCAATAAAGCAGGGACAGCGGCTCATTGGTTCATTTTCCATTGAGAATGAGGAGACACATGACGAGAATGAGAAGAGACGTAACAATTTGGGCGGGGTCTGAGCCCGTCGGCCATGTTGTCAGGCTACACTGTCGGTTGCCATGGGCAACACTGTCAGAGTGACAGAGACGGAGCAGGAAAGACGACTGGAATTACGCATTTAAACGGAGAAATTACAGATAACATGAAAAAGAAATGGAGAAGCAGGCTAAAGAAAATGGTCATTATGTGGAGAAACTCACTACCAGCCCCAAGCAGAAACGTAGACCCATACCAGCTCCATGCAGCAGAATGGGACAGAGATCTAGACTCTTTGCGTCCGTGCACCTACATGGAGATCTTTGATTACTTGGTTTTTGGCATCAGCCAGGGGTGAACTGGCCATCTGGCATACCGGACATCATCCCGGTGGGCCGTTGACCCAATGTGGGCCGGTCCGCTGTTTTTTGTTTTTTTTTTCTCCTCTCTCTAAATTCCCTCCAATTGGGCCGGCCAATTGGTTACAGAGGGCTAGCAGTGTGTTGCCAGCATCGACACATATTATTGGTCTATGTTTGTCATCGTCAATCAATCATGGGTTGACAGCCTATGAGAGCCATGACAGTGCTGTCAATCACAACACAAACCAGGATGGGCGGGACCTCATGACATGGGCCGGAGTGGTGGGACAGGATGCTGCTGAGCTGAAAATGGAGAAGGGTAAGAAACGCCCCGGTGGCGCTGAAAATGTACGGCTCAAAAAGCTGAAATCTCTGGAGGTGGAAGCTGCTAAATGTTTAAGGTTGACAGACCTATGTGGTGCCGGGGTCGCCACCCCAGCAGCAGGTGCTGCTGCGCGAGGAGACGCGCAAAGTGGAGACATCCATGGTAAGTAACGTTAGCGTGGGGTTGTGACCTGAATAACTGAATACTTGTGGCAACATATTAGCCCAGACCTGAAGGGCTGACTGTTGGTAGTTGCGGTTGATTTTTTTAAATATGCCAAATTGTAATACTTTCAGTTATTATTGTTCAGATGATTTAGCTAAGATAGCTAAAAGCTACTAACGACAGCGGTCTCTGGTTGCCATAGCAACAGTGAACATTAAGGGGAGACACTGCAGGAAAAAAGTTAGCTTCAAGATACCTTCATGAAACTTGACAAACTTAATCGTAATATTAAAACAAACATCTTTTGTATTAGAAGTTTTTATATAAATTTGGTTTAGATATGCAAATTAGGTATAATCTGGTTAAAATGTGCTAATTTGCATATATTTGTAAACGTATCATCTCAAAATTGGTGAGACACAGATTTAATTTTTCTTTAATTTTCTAATCATATATCTTATCAAAAACTTTTTACAGAGGGAAATAGGTTTACTTCATTTCATTACTTCATAAATCAAAAAACAGTGTCAGTAGCTCCAAAAACTAATTTTCACTGTTTTTTTACACAAAATAGCACAATTTTTTTTAAGAATGATGCAATGACAAATCGCCCTGTATTTTTTTTTTTCAGCTCATAGCACAGAACAATGGTGGAAAGTTTGGTGTTAGGGAAAATAATAATGGTGTATTATTATTTTCTTAGGGTGTTTTTATCACATAGTTCTAATGTACTTTTTAAATGTCATTTTGGTTTCAGTCACATGCTCTTGTGCATGACATCCTGTTCTTTTAATATGTTAATGAAGTGTGACTAAATAAAGAGAGCCTGCAGAGGGGAGACCCTTTGAGACCAGTGATGAGATCAGTGAGGGACAGACAACAGACAAACGGTTGGCTCATTGCTTACCGTATTTTGCTGGTCTCCCTCTGCAGAACTGATTTAACCACATCTACCTCTGCAGAGCTTATTGTCTAAATTATCTCCGACTCTTGTGTGTGGTTCGTTTTAGGTAAACCACTATTTTTACCTAACATTTGGTGTATATAGGTATAACTGATTTAAAGATTATTCGTTTTGAATGTTGGAAAAAACTAATTTTGAGAAAAACGCAATTAAAGATTTGCATTAGATAATTCCTTGTAATGTGAAGTGCAAATGACCCTCGAATCCCTCGTTTCGTGTTTGTGATTGGTCATTAATTTAAACAGGCATTCCATTTTTGGACATTTTTCTTTTTACTTTTTCTTTTTTGGGGGCTTTTTGTTTAGACTGTTTCGCGTTAACAGGCAACCGGAAACAGTGAGACAGAAAATAGAATGCCAAATCTGCTCTCTCACCCGCACTAAAATGATAAAAATAGATCATTTTAGAGGTGTTTTAGAGTTGTAGTTTGTTTTATTCTGAAAGGAAACATGTTAAGGATGTTAAATATCCACAAATCTCAAAATTGACCAGGTCACGAAAAAATCCATGTTTTTGCCTTTAGTGTCTTGCCTTAACATGAACTAATGTGTCAAGCCACATGTGCTTTATTTGTTGACTGCTATCAAGGAATATGAATCTTATTTGTACTGTAGTATGCATGAGAGGAGATGCTGCAAGATTTGTGGACTTTTATGTAGTGTTGGCTGATGATGTAGTGGGCTGGTCTGGACAGAAAATGCCAGGACTGAATTTTTGTCCCAGTCCACCCCTGGTACTAATACTCCCATCCATGGATTTAATAGCTGGGATGTCTGAGAAATTCTCACTGCTCCTAACCTTCATAGTCAAGAGATGGGATGGTCTGGCACCATGAAAATAGTACCGTTGTCGTGTCCTGTGAATTTGAAATTCAGATTGCTGTTTCATGATGTTGTTAATTTCCTTCTTGATTAGAGTACGCTGTAGTTCCATTTGTTCTGTAAAATTATATTGTAAAATGGAATCCAACCTAGTGAATTCTGCTTCAAGATCTTTCAACTGACGGGACCTGGTTTTACATAAATTAGAGGTGAATAATGTTGTGTTGCTCCTAATAAAACTCTTTATCGCATCCCAGAGAACTCTGGGATGCTCCATGGAGCCGATTTTAAAGTTGACAAACTTCCTGAATCCTTGAATGAATTGATGAACAAAAGCTTCATTTTTTAACAGTGTGGCATTGAAATGCCATCTGGTTGCACGTTTAGATAGTTGCAGAGCAGAAAACACCATTATGGTCTGATAAAGCTATCGGAAGCAGAGCTGCTGTATCAATGGAATTAAAAAGGTGAGGGGATGCAAAAAGAAAATCTATCCTAGAAAAAGATTTATGTCTGCCAGAAAAAAAGTTAAATCCTTGATAGAGGGATTGACTAATCGCCACATGTCTATTAGTCCCATATTACTGGCCCAGGATTTTAAAGCCTCTGTGGCCAGGCCCTACTCCCCTGAGGATGTTGCATTTGACCCATCAAAAACTGGATCCCACACTGCATTGAAATCAGCACCCCCAATAAAACAATAGTCTGTTAGTTCAACTATTTTAATTGTTAATAAATAGTAGAAATTGTGGTCTAAAACATCAGGGACATAAGCTGCAATGAGAACTACTTTCCTGGCATTGAATTCTGTATTAACAATCACAATTCTACCCATGTCATCCGCTCAAGATGCCAGCAATCTAATTGGAAGGCTGCGTATCACTACCACACCTTTAGTTTTCATCTCTGCAGAGGAGAATGCTACAGTGTGGAAAAATGTATTTGCAAGACGACCAGCAAATGTGTCTCCTGCAATACTGCAATGTCTAATTTTTTTCTTTTCAGCAGACCAAGAGTACTAGTACGTTTATGAGGAGCGATAAATCCGCCGCAGTTCCAGACCAAAATCTTAAGTTTACCCATAGTCTATTAAAAATGTTCCAAGTGTATTCACAGAAGAAATTCTACCATAGCCCTCAGTTTGGACAAACCCTGGTACACGTGCACCCCCGGTAAAGTCCCTCATAAAACAATGCACATCAAACGCAAAAACAACACATAAAACACATAGAAAAAAAGAAACAAAGAACAATAACATATTAACAAATTGAAGATTGTAAATTAGGTCTGTGATCATCGATGGATACGGGACAGCCAGGGACAAAAGGAACCAGCCCAGCATTGTGCCAATAACTTTAACCTAGGCTTGAACAATCCAGTTCAGCAATAACACTGCCAATAAATTCACCAGTTTGATAACCCTGACGAATATCACACTGCCCACAAAAACAAACAAACAAAAAGCATATACCAATCTATATTCTGATTATGGGCTTAAATACAACCACACTCACATACTGATAACCCATGCTAAACGTGTAATACAGAACAGGTTGGTCGTCATTTTACCGTCTGAAAAATCTCAAGCAGTCAGTGTGGAGAGTTCAAAGTTAACCTTTTATGGTGAGTGAGTGACAGCAGGATAAACACCTGTCCACAAACATACGGCTCCACAGTCAGTGTCAGAGCTGAGCATCAACACCGTGCGTGGTGGCCTCCGAGTGCAGGGCCGGCACAGACGCCAGAAAATCGTCCTCCTTTTCGGGAAAGGTGAATACCTTGTATTGAGCACCGTCTTTAATTTACAAAGTGGCCGAAAGCAGCAGAAAAAAATCCAGACCTTTGGGTCGAGCAGTGTCAATGACACTGTGGAAAGCTCGGCGACGGTTGACTGTGAAACTGCTGTAATCTGGAGAGAAATTAATCCTTCGACCATTAATGGAAAGAGGGTCCTTCCTAGCCGCACGTAAAATGGCTTGGTGGGTCGGGTAGCAGAGCACATTGAAGATCAGAGTGCGGCTGACTCCTCGGTTATGGGCGTTGTCCTTGTAAATTCGGTGCGCTCTCATAATCTCAATCTGGAGGCCACCAAGACCAGGGAACCATTTGGGCAGCGAGTCTGCAAGGAACTGACTGGCGTTTGATCCCTCAAGTCCCTCTTCTAGGCCAGTGACACGGATGTTGCACCTTCTGTTCCTGTCCTCCGTGTTGGCTAGCATGCAGAGCTTGACCATGGCTGTCCAAGGTTTTGGTGTTGCTTCCGACCACAGTTTTCAGGGCATTTACGTCGGATTTGATAACAGTGAGGCCCACAACCAGTGTTACAAGCTCCGTCTAGACAGCCCTCAGATTCCCTTCGTTATCCTTTCCCACCTGTTGAATCTGAGCAAGGAGCGGCTCCAAGTAGGCCCGCTGCTTCTCCATTAGAGTTGGCAAAGGCGTCTATATCCTGTCAGCTAGTTTTGGCTTTAGAAGAAATTGTTATTCAGCTGTCTTTTTAAAACAAAAAATCTTCAGCAAAGGAAGAAAAACAACCAGATGCCAGGGCTGAGCCAGGAGCTGAAAGCCTAGGCTGCCATCTTGTCCAGCTGATCACGTGACTCCTCTACACCATGGATTTTTGTCTTTCTACTACAGTTGTATTATACATTTCAGCCATTACAGGACACTACAATGGCTATTTGCTGGGGGACAGAGGGTACCCTTGTGTGCCCTACATGATGACACCCTACTCTGGACCGCAGACCAGATACAATTTGGCTCACAGCCGAACACAGGCCAAGGTAGAGATGACCATTGGCATCCTTAAGGTGAGGTTTAAGTGTCTGCGTGGCCTCAGGGTCAGTCCAGGGAGGGCCGGTGACGTCGAAGTGGCTTGTGTTGTCTTTCACAATGCTTAAAGGAGAAAGCCACTCCCCGATGAAGATGTTAAAATAACTGACCATAGAGATGGGATATTTTTAAAGATAATTAAAGTGTTCACATTAAACAGTGTCTAATTTCTTCATTTCCTGTTATAAAAAAGAAGATTATTTTATTACTTATTTTGTATAATATTTAACAAGTAACAAATCCATCTTCACAGACAGACATTAGGCTGTCCTTTAAGTGGCAGCAATGATAGTTGTTGAGTTGGAATATATTAGTATATATTAATATAATATATTAATGTTGTAAACTTACATTTCACAAAGTCACTTGCATCCTGGAAGACAGACTCTGATGATGAAGTTCCCCCAGGAATGCCATCAACCACTGGTCGGCCTTTATTAAAGGGCCAGAGCCAACTCCTCAGCTGGGGTGAGGGGAGCTGGTGGGGGCCCCCCACCAGCTGAATGGGCCTCAGCCTTCTTTCTATTAACTACATAATAGAAAGAATGCACAAAAATACTTAATAGGCCTACATATCTCCACTAATTATATGATTTCAATCTTACCTTTTTGGAGAATATTTTTGTGTTTCGTTTTGACTTGGGACAGAGTTCTTCCGGCTCCAGAAGGATTGGATCTCATTAAGCGAGAAGTCAATATATGTCTAAGTCAATGTACAATATTATTGTACCCTTAACAAATTGGTAGCAAAAGTAAGTAATTCTTGAATTGTTATCCAAAATACTGGAACACATTTTAAATTATACATTATACTCTACATTACCTCCCTGACCCCAACTGCGAATAAGGGGTAGAAAGTGAATGAACAATAAAAATAAAGAGTGTTAAAAGTTATATTTGTTAAACTCACACATTTACTCTGTAGGTTGTTTTTTTGCCAAGCCAACGTTTGCTCTTTTGCTGATGCAGCTGTATTGCTTTTTTTCATAATGTATCTTGAGTTCCTCATAGGCCAGCAATAACACTTCCTACCCCGCTTCTGTGAAGTATAATGCCCTTTTTTTCCCTCCCCCTTCAGTTTCCATTGTCACTGAAGGAGCTCTGCAGCTCAGCAACATCTTCATGCATGGGGTGGGAGACACTGTCCATCAGTGATGTTACTTTGACCAGAGTCTTTCTGTCTGCAGGTGGCACCCTAGAACAGAGCTGGCCTTCTTGATGAGCTTCTCCAACTTCTTCCTCTCAGCTGTAGATAAACTGCTGCTCTCAACATTCTATACCTTAAAAGATAGACTTAGACTTAGACTTAATTTTATTCATCGCTTTGGGATGACTCCCTCAGGGAAATTAACATTTCCAGCAGCAAACAAATGGATGGAGTAAGATAAATAAATAAACATATACAGAACGTTTGATTAAATAAAATAAAATAATTATATATACATATACATATAATATTCCACTGTGGTTACTGCTCCTTCCCCTCTTTCCTCCCTATTTCCTCCTCCCCCCAAGTGAGGAGTTGAAGAGGGTGATTGCACGATGGACAAAGGAGTTCTTGTGTCTACTGGTCCTGCATTTGGGAAGAATCAGTCCCTCACTGAACCGGCTCCTCTGGTTGCTGATGACAGTGTGTAGAGGATGGCTGGTGTTGTCAAGAACATTCAGCAGTTTGTCCAGTGTCCTCATCTCTGCCACCGTCACCAGAGAGTCCAGCTTCATGCCGACCACAGAGCCGGCCCGCCTGATCAGTTTATCAGTTTGATTATATTTCATTTTTTATAAAAGATGGCTACCACAGAGTCAAAGAAGGTTTTTAGGAGCGCTCCCTGGACTCCAAAAGACCTCAGTCTCCTCTGTAGAGTTTGCTCTGACCCTTCCTGTAAGGAGCATCAGTGTTGTGGCATACATACAGACATACATAGTATACAAACACATGCTTTATGATAAATTCAGATAATCAATCTATTGCCACATCTGAAATTGCATTTTCATAAACTCTTTTACTATTTACTTTGAGATTTGCTACAATACTATTTACTCGGATTAAAAATAAAATCTATTAATTTTTAAAATCACCCAAACAAATATGTGTGTCCTGATGCTCTAATGCTGCCAGTTATCTTCTCTGTCGCATCACCGAGCAGCAACTTGAAGCAGGGACTGCAACCTGCCTGATTTCTACATCTCATCTATGAAGAAAAAGCTAGATTATCTAGATTCTTCTCCGCTCATGAAAATGTCTTCCTGATTGTCCAAACACTGATCGCTATGACTGCTGTACACTGCAGGTAAGATACAGAGTTCCAACAACTACATCAATTCACCCAATTTAAAGAACAAAAATGGATTCTGTCTACCCAGAGCCAGATAAACTGTTGCATCTGAGGTTATATCATACTTTAGGTTACTGCACAGATTTAACACTTCTTCTGTTTAAAGAAACACTTTTACTTGTGTGAATATAAGCAAGGCAAGACAAGGGAATTTTATTTGTATAGCACACTTTCAACAACAGGGTAATTCAAGGTGCTTTACATGATTTGGTGATTAAAAAACAAAACAAACAAACAGAATATAACGTCGGAAATTTAAAAGTAAAAGTAGCAAATTAGCATGAAACACACATTATACATAATGCACAATAAACATACAAAACACATGATACACAATAAAGCACGAGAAAGATCCATAAAGCAAGAGAGCATGAACACATTTGCTACATATGACAGTAATTATTTACTCGAAGGCAATTCTAAACAGATGGGTTTTTAGTCTCGATTTAAAGCAGTTCAGAGTATCAGCAGCTCTACACTCGTCAGGATGTCTGTTCCAGATTAGGGGAGCATAGAAACTGAAAGCTGCTGCATGTTTAGTTCTGAGTCTAGGGATGTTTAGTAGACTAGAGTTGGAGGACCTGAGTGGTCTTTGTTGGTACGGTGACAACAGGTCTTCAGCATACTTTGGTGCTAAGCCATTCAATGATTTATAAACTAGTAAAAGTATTTTGAAGTCTATTCTCTGAGCTACAGGGAGCCAGTGTAAGGACTTTAGAACTGGGGTGATGTGCTCTACTTTCCTGGTTCTAGTGAGGACACGAGCAGCAGCGTTCTGGATCAGCTGCAGCTGTCTGATTGACTTTTTAGGCAGACCTGTGAGGACGCTGTTGCAGTAATCAATCCGACTAAAGATAAACGCATGGATGTGTTTTTCCAGGTCCTGTTGTGACATCAGTCTTTTAATCCTAGAAATGTTCTTCAAGTGATAGAAGGATTACCTTGTTATTGCCTTTATGTGACCCTGGAGGTTCAGGTCTGAGTCCATAACTACACCTAGGTTTCGTGCCGATCAGTAGTTTCTAGCTTTATTAACTGAAGCTGTGTGCTGAGTCCTGATCGTTCCTCTTTGGGTCCAAAAACAATTACTTCAGTTTTGTTTCTGTTCAGCTGGAGAAAGTTATGGCACATCCATCCATTTATTTGGTTGATGCATTGATTTAGGGTTTGAATGGGTTCAGAGTCACCTGGTGACATAGCAAGGTTATATTCAAACAAAAACACACAAGACAGCAGTCTCAGGAAATATGACATCTGTACTGCAGGGGGCAGAGCCTTTCTTGGATATTGGTGTACTGTGGTAAGCCAGCGACACTGTGAATTATGTTTGCCAGTGATACACGGACAAAAGTATTAAAAAAGGCCTTTCAGCAGTTCAGAAGGTGTTTTCTCAAAGAAGAACAACAGAATAAATTCACGTAGACATTGGGAATTGAAGATTTGCAGTCCAGCTCTTCATCATGCTCAAAAAAAAAAAAACTTTGTATGGGGCAAGGAAAATGTAAAGAATAAAGACAAATTAAATAAACATTACATAGTTTAAAACATATTTTTGTGTTTTGTTTTATTATTTTAAATACAGTAAGAATCATTCAGTTTTTAAAAAAATCATCAAATGCTGTACTATTTACAGCAAAAGAAATTCACGTTTGAACAAAACCACATCCTCATCCCAATCAAAGAATAACATGTATACATCATATCACAATATAATTTTGGTCAGAATTTTAATTAATCTAAAAAAAGGGGGAAAAAAGTAAAATGTTAATATATTTAGCATTCGATTGATTCACTGATTAATTATAATTATTCTTGATTCAAACATGTGCTTTTGAGTAGTAGCCAAGTAAACGTAAATATTAAAGAATCTGATCTGATTTAAGAATGATTATAAAAGAATTGATACCGTATTACATTTGAATTAAAAATATACATTTATTTGAACATTTAGTGAAACTAGAGTTTAAATATCTTTAGATATGTTTAACACATTGACTAATATTCCAATTGTCAAATTGTAAAATCTTCTCTATGCTGATATATATACGAAAGATCAAGTTAAGTCAAATTTATTTTTAAATGGCATTACCAAACAGCATGACAGCTGACCAAAGTGCTGTACAATAAAGTTTTGACAAAAAAATTAAATACAAGAAACAAATGTATACCAAAACAACTTTCACTGTTAAATTATGATGCAAATATTTCAACAAAAGCAGTCTATTATCAATATAGAAACCATCCTATAACATCACAATGAGCAAAGATTTGTTTGACGGCTTAGTGGACAAAATTATTTTTCCTTCTGATCTTGAGTTATTGCTCAGTTATAAAAAATAATCCATTAGCAATATAGCGTCATTCAGAGAACAGCACAGGTTAACGTCACATTTAACCGCTTGATAACAGTCATGGAACTTAATAAATGTATTTACAGTCCACCTTGATGGAATAGAGGTTGAGTATACATGTCAGTCAATGCAGGATTCATCATTGTGTTTCATCTGCGTCTGTAGATGTGCAGGACATTATTACAATGAGGACAGGAATGTTGCACATCCTTGCAAGAATTCACACAGAAGGGAATCCAACTGCAGGGCCAGCTGAAGGATAGGATAAAAAGGGATAGATTAATGACAGAAGTTCACAATAATGGATTGCTCATTCAAGCTAATGAGCACACTTAATATTTGGTTCAACATAAGTTTACTGAGTTGAGAAAGTACTAAAATCTATGTTAAAATTTTAAGAGGTTTAAATTTGACTTACAGTTCTACATTTATAGTTGATGCTGTATTAGCAGTTTTAATAAAGGCTTTATGCTTCAGCGGCTGTGTTTATTCATAATACTATGCAAATCCATGTTTAAGTGTAAGGGCATATAACTGCCTGATGGTGATAGCATACTAGACTGATTTGTTTTCTGCCACTCCTTTGTGTTCTACGGACATATTTTTGGTGCTGTAGCATTTCGTTGTGAAAAGAAACCAATTTACTGAGGGGTAACTACATTCAACCAATAATGTTCACTATCTAGATGAGCTAAGAAATAAACTTCCAACTAGCCTTCAGTGTCTGTATTACTTAGATTAATATAAAAAGTAACTGTTATGACTAAATCACCCAGCAAAAGTTCCTATTTTTTATGTTTTCCACAAGGTGTTGCTCAATTTGTTCTTGAAAGTCAGAATACCTGGCACAAAAGTCAGTTTCTCTACTTGTGAGGTAATCAGTGATAACATGAAATGATGAGACTGAACTGGTTTGAGTTTACTTGGGCGACCTTGGCTCAGGTGGTAGGAGTTTGTCCCGTAACTGGTGGGTTGCCGGTTCTGACCTTTTCTCCGTCCGTCTCGGTCATTGTGTCCCAGGGCAAAACACTTCACCAGCCCTGCCTGCTGGTGGTGGTCAGAGGGCTTGGTGACATCCGTGTAAACGGCAGCCGTGCCCCAGGGCAGCTCTGGCTACAATCTAGCTTACCATCACCAGTGTGTGAATGACTGAATGTAGTGTAACGCACATTGTGGTCCTCTGACTGATACAAATGCAGGCTGTCTTAATCATTTGTGTTAAGGTAGAGGGAGCAAGAGGTCAAGGAGGAAAAACAAGAACCCCTTTCCCCCATAACACTCTACAGCTCAAACTGGGTGATCAAAAGACTTTCCCAGTGCAAAACGAATATATAGTCTCCCCAGGGAGCTTTGGGTCTTTCTTAGGGTGTCCCCCCAGCGGGATGTGACTGAATGTTGGAACAAAGACGATTCAAGAAGAGCATTGCTTTTTGCCTTAACTTTCTTCACCATGACTGACCAAAGCAGTGCTCACATTACTGCAGATGAAGTCTCTAATCAATTATCTTTTAATTTGAACTTCTCCACTTGAGGCAGAAGCTCTTGCCTAACTCAGAGGGAACCGTCTACATTTTTTAAATTGATAACCATGGTCTTAGAAATAGAGGAAATTACTCTCATCCTGGCCGTTTGTCAATTGGCATCAAACTGCGTGAGATCATGGCTTAAAGGTGCCAGCAGAAGCACATCTTATACAATAAGTGAAGAGGATACCCTGAAGTCCCCTTATCAGACCCCTTCTTCTCCATGACCATGCCTTGAGATCTTGTCCATGAACAACATAAACAAGATATGGAGAGGTTTGACTTTTCCTGTGGTCTGCTATTGCTCTTTGTCTGATCCCCTCACTTGAGGCCCACCAGGAGCTAAAGCCCCAGACAACCCCCCCCCCCCAGATTATAGGGATACTCAAACACATTACAGTGGTGGTTTTGTAGAGGGGATTTTACTACTGTCCCTGTAACAATCACATAATGAGCCTTGATTGTACAAATAACCCAAAGAAAGACTGGGACAACAAAGCTGAGAGACAGTGAATGAAAAGAAAATCAAAGGTATGATTTTGTTGAGCTTTGGATTGTCTTTTAGAACTAGAGTGACATGAGGTGATTAATTGGGACTTTAAATATACAGACAGTGCCCTGCAGTAATAAAGACATAGAGCTTCGGTTGGTGTCCTCTTTAACAGCTGTGCTGACTTCACCAGCAATGAGCTGCGACTGTCACCTGCATGAGACTACATTAGTATTGCTTTCAATTTAAACCTTTAGCTGGGCTTCAGACTGATAAGATCTGGTTCCATTTAGAGGTAAACATAGATACAGCTCAACACAACAAAACAATGACAGCATAGCACATAAATGCAGTGACGAACTGCAGAAACTACTAAAGTAGCTTTACTTTACAGGAAGGTGGTGTTGCTCACGTTTTTTAAAAACATTTATTCATCAGAATATTATTTTTGTCACATTGTATCCAAGTTTGTGTTAAGTTTTACTCAAAAATATTAAAATTGTGTTATGACAACCCAAACAGGCATAGAATCATTCATTCCCTTCACCAAGGAGGTTATGTTTTTACTAGGGTTTGTCTTTCTGTCTGTTTGTTAGTTAGCAACATAACTCAAGAAGTTATAGGTGAGTTTTGAAGAAATCTTCACGAAATTTCTGCAATGGGACCACAAACAAGTGATAGTAGAATTTGGGGGTGATTGGAAAACCGCCATTACAGAAAAAGGGATTTTCGTGAATAACTACTGACCTAATAATGATATCAGTCTGAATCCAGCTGCTAAAGTATGTTTTCATAGTCAAGGAATCTAAAAAAGTTACAATTAGATTAGAACATGGGGGGTAGAGCTGCCATGGCGGGAGTTTGTGTTCTCCAAGTGCTTTTCTAGCTCTATTATACTGTCAGTAACTTGTTACATTTTGAGCGAGACATTAAGTGTATTTGCATGTTTTAGTTTATACTCACGCAACCAAACATAGCAATCCAAAAAGAATCCAGGTGGACACGCCCACTTTGTATTCTGTTGAGGTCACAACAGAGCTCTTGCAATGCGGACAAATCATACTTCCAGCAACATCAGTGGGATTCTGTTGCATCACCACCACCTGGTTGACTGTCAATCACACTTTATTAAAGACACACCATTTACTCTTGAGTTATAGTATATACAGTACTGTGCAAAAGTTTTAGGTGAACAAAAGAATGCTTTCAGAAAAATAGATAATGATTGTTTATTTTTTATCAGTTTACAAAATGCAAAGTGAGCAAACAAAAGAAAAACCTACATCAAATCAATATTTGGTGTTACTACCTTTTACCTTCAAACCAGCATCAATTCTCACAGGTACACTTGCACAAAGTCACGGATTTTGTAGGATTGTCAGGTGTGTGATCAACCAAAAATGCCAAACAGGTAGTAATGATCATCAATGTCCCTTGTAGGCTGAAAGACAGTAATTAAGTGAAACAGAAACATTTGTGTACGAGGCCTCAAACTGGATGAGGAACAGTCAAACTCTCTTACCAAGGTGAGGTTGTGGAAGATAGTTTCATGTCATGGTGAGTTTGAGCGCAGCAAGAAGAAACAAGGTATCTATACTGCATCAGTAAGGTCTCTCACAGACAAAGATTTCAAAGCAGACTGGGGTTTCTAGATGTGCTGTTCAAGCTCTTTTGAAGAAGCACAAAGAAACAGGCAACGTTGAGAATCGTAGACACAGTGGTCAGCCAAGGAAACTTAGTGCAGCAGATGAAGGATACATCAAGCTTATTGCCTTTTGAAATCGAAAGATGTCCAGCAGTGCCATCAGCTCGGAACTGGTAGAAACCAGTGGGACCCAGGAACTTATGTCCGGAGAAGTCTGGCCAGAAGTGGTCTTCATGAAAGCGTTCCAGCAAAAAAGCCATTCCTCTGACGTGGAAGCAAAGCCAAGTGATTCAAGTATACATGAAAACATAGGAACTGGGGTGTAGAAAAATAGCAGCAGGTGCTCTGGACTGATGAGTCAAAATTTGACATATTTGACTGTAGCAGAAGGGAGTTTGATCATCGAAGGGCTGGAGAGCGGTACAATAATGAGTCTTTTGTTCATTCACTGCTTTTGTTGATTTATGAAAATACATGATAAACACTTCCCTTTTTGAAAACATTTTTTGTTTGTAGCATTTTTTTCACACCTGCCAAAAACTTTTGCACATGAGAAACAAACCTGGCTAATGAGACACTCACCTGGCTGAACAATCTGATTTTGTTGTGGGACATATTGTATAACTGGTTGTTGACCTAGAGATATAAAAACATTTAACTTGGAATTAACTGAATGAAGCATATGCAGGTCAAAAGCCTCCAGCACATATATAAAAAGAAACAATAACTTAAGAAAAGGCTGCCAAGATATTAAAAGAAAATGATCATGCAAGATAAACGACTGAAGATGATCTAATCTTTTACCAGGCTGGAGACATTGCTGAGGAACAGGCAGCGCACCTACAAGCTGGGGAGAAGGCTGAGGATGCTGCTGAGCAACAGGCTCGGGGGAAGGCTGACCATCAGTTGTCGGTTGATTGATGATCACACTGGGGTCCAAAAGGGGACCAGGATATGGTGGTGCACGAATATCCGGAATGTCTTGAGTAACTACAGTATCTTGAGGAGGTTCTTCACCTTTTTCCATTTTATCTGTAAAAGAAAGTTAAAATACTTTAGGAAAGCTATAAATTATTGAATGTCTCCAGCAGGTCTTATAAAGCCTCACAAAAAGGAAGAGTAGAGTTAAACTATGATACCAAACTTATCAAGTGCTAAAGATAAGGAGAGGGCTTGAGTGCAGCATGAAAAGAATGCATGAAAAGTTGACAGTCAGGTTGGAGCATTTTGAAGTAGAGCATAACATTTTCCGAAAACAACACTCATTGTCTACGTAACATTTTATTCATCCAGCAAGATTGTTATCTGACAGAAATAGAACATAAAACAACTATTCAAAGTGGGTTGGCACATGCTGTTGTGTGCTTTTAATATATTTATCCCTACTGAATTAGTTTATTTCATTGTCACCTCTCAATGACATATTTCAGGAAATCATATAGTGTGATTACTTATTTTTGGAAAAAGAGTTCGCCTCCTGTTTATACACTACAATCTGTTAAACTGCTACCTACGCTCCTTTGGACTATGAGCTTTTTTTGGCCCTCAGAATTTGTTCCATAAAGCTACAACATGCCCATTGCTCTGTCAAAATGATATATAAAATAACTGGCACACATATTCCAGCATAATTATATTTGTAAATAAATATGTACTTGTTTTAACTTATATTAAGAGAATACATGTAAAAGTAATTTTACAGTTACTGAAAAGTTCATTTATTTCAGTAAGTCAGTACACTAAGTGAAACTATCACACATAGTGATGATATAAAGCCTTCTTTTCTCTAAATTAAGAAGATTTTCTGCTTATAACTGATCGAAACAGCACATTCAAGATTAGAATGCTACTTCAGACCAGTAAAGAAAAAGCATTTTTAATACAGAAATATGGGCTTAATGAAAATTATGTGTACCTGCCTGAAGATTATTTTCAAAAGGTACTTTTATTCTGACAAACAAGCCTCATTGGAACACATTTTCTAATTTACTGAAATGCACCTGTATCTTGTAATTAATATTGATATGTAAAGGTTTTACATATAACAACTAACAAGGTCTGCTTACTATTATAGCAACCTGGAATTAAGAGATCAATACACTGGACTATGGAGGTATCAGTGGTACAAGAACCTTTCATGTCTTTTAATTTCTTCTGTTAATCTGTATGTTTTGTTTTTCTCACCTACAGATGGATTTGCTGAATGTCTTGAAAGATGGTCAGGAAGAAGCAAAGCGTCTTAATTATCTGACACTGGGTGATACTTTAATGTGAAACACATTCTGCTGCAGTGTGCCAGACAAAAGGTGGAGCAACACAGCAGGCAGGTAGAAGTAGGTGGGGAATATAACTTCTTAAAAAAAAAAAAAACCTTCAGTCCTCTGACAACATATGGCAATTTGATGGAATCAAGTTGAGCTTAAAATGCAAAACAAAGAAACAGAAGAATGTGACAATTGAAACTAAAAGACAATTTATTGAAAAACACTTTTACACTTTCTTAATAGAGAAAACCTTCACCTTAGGAGGAGCAATGGAATCAATGGCTGCGTTTAGATGCAGCCAATAACCCGTTCCTGTCATAGTTCTCAGTTTTGGGTGTTTGGGCTTTGAATTTGAGTTTTTCCTTCCACTAAGTTTTTTCACCCTCTGGTGCTCTTATGTTTGGTTACTCATGTCTGTGTTCATCCCTTATTTATTTTCTTAAGTTCCTATTTATACTTATCCATTATTATTCCCAGTTAGTTCTGTTATATTTATTCCTCTTTCTAGTCCTTCTTTAAAGAATTCTTCCTTGTAGGTATATTTCCTCAGTTATATTTTCTTCACTTAAATGCTCTCCAGTTTCTCTTAGGTTTATAGTTAGTCCTTATTCCTCTCTAGTATAGTGCTCTGTCTAATCCATATGTTTTGCGCTTCCTCTCAGTTTCCCTTGCCATTTTGCCTTCTGTCCCAGCTACTGATTGTTTCCACCTGCTCTCTCCCTCTCACCTGCAACTGCTTCTCCTAATTAGCCTTTAGCCCTCTTCCTGCCACTTACACACCTCCTCAGTATACTTATGCCTTCCTCTGATAGTCACTACTTGCTGGTTTGTCATCAAATATCCCTGTCCTGTTCCTGTTTACCTGCCGCTGTATTTTCCTCAACCTCCCAAGTTTATGTAAGTTTCTTGTTCTTTTGTTTTGTTGTTGTCATTAAATCATTATTTTTAGTGATGGTGAGATGAAGCCCCATGAGGCATTTAACCACTTGAGTCAATTGGTTCAAGAAAGGGTTCTGCTCACTGGGCTTCATGTGAACACAAACCCCCCTACTGGCCAGGTACATAATCACAGGCAACTGTGGCTCTTAGCCACTCAATGTGTGATGCATTAAAGTTGTAAGTCTGCTATGGTTCTTGGGAATGACTGAGTTCCAAATGAATTTTTCTACATAAAATATCACAAATGTAAATAATAAAACATTTTTTAATGTATTCTGTCTGTAAATTATCCCAAAATGGTAGTATCATATGTTATGGCAGGTTGTGAAATAATGCTTTTCTGGCAAAAAGCATGGGCTCAGGCAGGCAGAGGAAACTGAAAATGCTTGTGGAACTAGGAAGAGGGCACTGAAAATGATTGTGTAACTTGGGCAATGATGTACAAAACAGGGGAAAAACATTTTTATTCAAAAATAGCAGTTTCTCAACAGTTTTAGGTTTTAAGCGATTCCTTTTTCTTGACACCACCTGACCAGCCCTTGAAAACACTTTTTCGCAAGGCACAGAAGATGCCGGCGTACACAAAAACACAAGTGCTAGACTATTTAAATTGGGGTACTACAATTTTTGCTTTTCCCAATACTCAAGGGGGGTTCTCCAGCCTGCTAATATTTTGCTCCCACACAGGGGAAATCCTCCTCTTCCTAGCTGGCTCCATCCTCTCACTTATCTCTCTCTCCTCACTCTCCTAAATTAGGGTGACCATATTTTGATTTCTAAATAAAGAGGAAACTTGGCACAGTCCTGAAACATTGTCATGACTTTGACCAGACTTTTGATTTTAACATATTTAAAGCATGCATTCTCCATGTGGTGAGAATGAACAGTTTAATAACAAACTTCAGATAGGCTTTCACAAGTGCAAAAATGACTTTAAAATCTCTGGAAATTAATTAATAATAGAAATAATTATTCCAAATTAGAAAATGTACCAGAAACGGTAATAGTCCGCTTTACTGGACAGAAATTAAACAAAAATCTGAAATAACATTCTGAGAAAACAGGTATTTTATTTTCAATGTAATAATAAAATTAAAAAAAAGCAGTCTCAAAAACACAGTATTGCCTGCTCTATTTTTTTTTTTTTTTTTAAAGATTTTATCTTCATCCTCCTCGGTCAGTTTCTAGATGAATTATAGATTTCGTTTCCATGTGGACCTACTAGATCTTTGCCACTTTTGTCACACACAAAAACACATAGCCTATGCCAGCTTTGTTAGTCTGTAAAGCTACACTTGCGCTTTAATATCTTGTAAACAGTCGCAACGCCATGCGCGCAGCACAGCGAAGGGTAAAGTGGTGCAAAAAGCCCGCTGTCTTACGTCTATGAAACGGTTCAGAATCTTCAGAACTATCCACGAAAGAAATGTGTTGGAAATGTGTTGTATTGCATGCATCGCACCAGTCAATTTAAGTATGCTTATTAGTCCCCTAAAAATGATGAAAACCAGGGCATTTTCATCAATCTATGAAATCCCGCGGATGCCCTGGACAGCACTTGAAAAGTGGACATGTCCAGGGAAAAGAGGACGGTTGGTCACCCTACCTAAATCTTATATTTTTCTTCTCACTCTCCTAAATCTTCAAACTATCTGTCTCTATACTCTCAAAACTATCTCCAAACTATTTAAATGCTAACTAAACTCTTCTATCCAAAGTCCAAACTGATTGCAACTGTCCTACACAAACCCAGATTTTGAATGGAGCCTGAGGGGGTTTATATTGCTGTCAAACCACTCAGGAAACCCTGAACTACTTCCTGAAGCAGTCACGTGGTACAGCCGGGCAGTGGGGCTTCAGACGTCATCATTTTCGGGTCCTCCCCTAAATGAAGCAGGCCTCAATACGCGCTTTGTGGAAACGCCCCCTCCACTGCTCGACACACGCTTCGTTGCCTCGGCACACATTGTAACATCACTAATTATTTTGTACTTTGCTGCCTTTGGGTCCTTTAAATCCACAAAAAAACATGACAGTTCAAAACCGGAATCCTAGCAATAACTTGGTAGACTTGTAGTCAAGACTGCCTAAACAGAGACCAAGACACTTCCAAGACCAGAAGGTATTGTGACCAAGACAAGACCAAGACCAAGACAGACCATGTCAAGACCAAGTCGAGACAAAGACCGATACCAAGTCGAGAACGGGGGGGAAAGGGGAAAAAAAGGCTAGTGTTGAAGCTATGCAATAACTTGTATGAACAGCAGCATACTAGGGTTCAGCCGCAGTTTACATTCAATACATATTAGACATTACTTCAACTACAGGCAATACAAAGACAAACCCTGTCATGTGCATGACTGAGCTCACTGTAAATGTTTTTGCAGAGTGGGTGAGATCAACTATGTGTAGCAATTGTATGATGGCTGTTACTGCACTAGACTTGTAGTCAAGACCGCCTAAACCGAGACCAAGACACTACCAAGAGCAGAGGGTCTCAAGACCGGTCTCAAGACCGCTCTTGAGACATACATCACTATAACCTGGTTACGCACGGCCACGTAAACACCAGCAAAAACCTGAATATTACCCCTGGGGTAGCCTACCCCTTTTTTAACCCGAATATTTGGTCATGTAAACACGTATCGGCATATCCCCATCAAAAGGAACATTGATTTGTGTTCTGTGCAGATCGCCACCACATTCTACCCCCACTTTTTGTATCGTCGCCCTGACGATGTAGTAAACACTTTTAGCACCAAGGCCGAAATATTGCCTGCTGTAGGTTCACGGCTGGGCGCTGCACACCCGCCGTTGGGCCTACCGGTCGAGGGAGGTGATGCACATTAGAGTGTTGCCCTGCTCCTGCACGAGTACTATGGCGTATTACTGGCTGCTCAAGGTCTCCCACAGCCCCCTGAGGAGGAGCTGGTCCAACCGCCCCTGTCACACCACCTGATGTCGTCGGCTGAACGCAGTCAGCTGCTGTTGATGGTGCCTGTCTCCCTGAAACCCGCACCCAGAGTTCCTCCTCCGACTCATCAGCCCTCTGGTCTGGAGTTGGGATGGCCACAGTGTACTTACTAAATACATCTGTGATAATAAGTACATTCACCAGACCATTACGTGATGGTTCCAACATAGTGAAATCCATCGCCACAATCTCATTTGGCCTTGAGGCCAACAAATGACCCATAAAGCTGCTGTGTGTTGGCTGAGAGTCTTTTGCCAACTGGCAACGCTCACACTCTCTAACCCACTTTTTAATGTCCTCAGCCATCCCCGGCCAGTAACAGCGCTGATGTACCAGTTCTGTTGTACGTTCCACACCCTGATGTCCATGTTCCTGATGCAGCTGTGTCAAAACCTGGGACTTCAAATTACCTGGTAAAACTAGCTGTAACTGTTCCTCTGCCCCATCTGGAGGGTAGATTCTGCGGTACACCACTCCATTCTTTTCTGTGAGCCGGTCCCACTGTTTTAATAGGGCCAATGCTGCTTTTGAAAGCTGCTGCTTTTCCTCTGGAGTGCGGCCAACACGCCTCCTCCAAAAGCCCAGGATGTTTTTCAAACAGGGGTCCTCTTCCTGCATCACACAAAGATCAGAGGGTGTAAAAGATGGTAAGACAGTCACTACAGACTGAGAGGCAGAAACCAATCCTTCCCTCAAGACAGATTGCAGGATTTGTGGGACTGGGGTACGTGGCCGTACCTGCTGTACTGCACCAGTCCCCGCCTCTGGCTGACGAGACAGTGCATCTGCGTTTCTGTTACTGAGCCCTGAACGATACTTTATAGTGAGGTCAAAAGCAGTCAGTTGGGCTGCCCAGTGGTGCTCCACCGCCCCAAACTTTGCAGAGTTGAGATAGCTCAGGGGATTGTTATCTGTGTACTCTAGACACTGATGTCCCAACAAATACTCCCTGAACTTCTCTGTCACGGCCCACTTTAACGCCAGAAACTCCAACTTCATGGAGCTATAGTTGGACATGTTACGCTCAGTCGGTCGAAGGCCTCTACTGGTGTATGCAATGGGTCTGATTCCCTCCTCAGTTTCTTGGGAAAGCACTGCCCCCAGCCCTGAGTGACTGGCATATGTCTCCAAGATGAAAGGACGAGCAAAGTCCGCATACGCCAGCACTGGAGCTGACGTCAATCGAACCTTCAAATTTTCAAAGCTCGTCTCACATTCCGACGTCCATGCGGCTTCAAAGGTCTAACCAGTCCCCTTCTTGGACTTGGAACCCATAAGCTGAGCCACCAACCTGTGGAGAGGAGCTGCCAATTTGGCAAACCCCTCTACAAACCGTCTATAGTAACTGGCAAAGCCTAGAAAAGAACGAAGCTCTGACACGTGACTAGGGTGAGGCCATTTAGCCACGGCTTCAATTTTGGCCGGATCAGTGGCCACCCCCTTGTCTGAAATGACATGCACCCAGGTAGTTCACTTGCTGTTGAAGAAACAAATTTTTTTCCAATTTCACTTTCAATCCTTCTTTCTGCAGTCTATCCAAGACGACCTCCAGGCGTTGCACATGCTGGGAGACCAAAGAGGAAAACACAATGATGTCATCAAGGTAGAGAAGGAGGGACCGACACTGCTGATCCCCAAACATCCTCTGCATCAAACGTTGGAAAGTACTCGGCGCATTACACAACCCAAAGGGCATTCGGTTCCATTCAAACAGGCCAAATGGTGTACAAAAAGCAGTTTTGGACTTGTCTTTTTCAGACACGGGCACCTGGTTGTAACCACTGGCTAAGTCCAAGGTGAAAAACCACTGCACACCCGACAGTGCAAAAAGACTTTCTTCAATTCAAGGTAATGGAAATGAAACAACAGGAATCCAGGAACTTTTGCTGTCTTTTATCCTGTGTTAAGGAGCCGTATGTAAGATTGTGGCCAAAACTGGGACTGCAATCACTTTAAAATCACTGTAGAGCGGTGTGTCACCTCTCCCCTGACTCGAGGTTGCCAGATAGGCTGCAGGAACGTAGGCTACTACAAGGAGCAGGCAAGTGACGAGTCCTACGCAGTATCAAATCAAATCAAACTTTATTTATAAAGCGCTTTTCAAACCACAACAAAGCTTCTCAAAGTGCTTTACAGATAAAAAATGACCCCCAACCCCACCTTTTCCCAAAACCCCAAAGTAAAAAACATCACCACAGCTAAGTGATAAAAACCTGTTTTAGTAATATTTTTTATGTGAGGAATAAAAGTCAGCTCAGAGTCAAAAATCACGCCCAAGTTCTTCACTTGTAAAGAAGGATTAAAAGACAGTGATTGTAGTTTTGGTAAAAGGTTCTCTCTCTGAGCCTCAGGACCAATGACTAAAACTTCAGTTTTGTCCTGGTTGAGTTGGACGAAGTTTTCCGCCATCCAGGATTTGATGTCTGAGATGCAGTTAAAAAGTGCATCCATTGGCCGTGTGTCATCAAGAGACATGGAGATGTATAACTGTGTATCATCAGCATAACTGTGAAAGTTAACTCCATGTCTTCTGTTGACACTGCCAAGAGGGGGCATATAAAGGTTAAAAAGCACTGGGCCTAAAATCGAACCCCGGGGGCACACCACATGTGATCTTGTGGAACTTAGAGGAGCAGGTATCCAAACTTACCATAAAAGTCCTGTCTGTAAGATATGATGTGAACCATTTATGAACAGCACCAGAGAGCCCAATCTGTTTTAAACGGGTTAAAAGAATAGTGTGGTCTACTGTTTCAAAGACTGCGCTTAGATCCAGTAGAACCAACTCGGTCACCTTCTGAGCATCATAATTTAATCTAAAATCATTTAAAATCTTTAAAAGAGCCGTCTCTGTGCTGGGGTTCACCCTAAAACCAGACTGAAATTTCTCTAGGACATTATGAGTGTTAATAAAATTATTACGTTGAATTAAAACAAGTTTTTCTAAAACTTTGCTTAAAAATGGTAAGTTAGATACCGGTCGGAAGTTGTTTAAATCATTAAAATCTAAATTGATCTTCTTCAGCAGGGGCCTCACCACCGCCCCTTAAAGGCGGCAGGAAAGGCCCCCCGTCTGAAGGGAGCAATTCATCATGGTTAAAATCTCATCTCTAAAAGATCCATAAAATTGCTTAAAAAAGGACGTGGGAATTAGGTCCAAAACACGTGGTGGGCCTCACAGAGGAGAAAACATTATCAAGAGTCCCAGCTTCCACCAGGACAAAACTATCCAGCGTTTCTCCTGGTAAAGACACACACTCAGATTTGTCTAAAACCATGTTACTCTGAGAACATAAAATATTACATCTGATGGTGTCTACCTTTCCTCTGAAGTGGTCTGCGAACTCCTCACAAAGAGCATTTGAGGGGGTTTTCTGATATGCATTAGTAGTACAGTTAAAAATGTTCTCTATAGTGGAAAACAGAATTTTGGGATTATTTTTATGTTGTGAGATGATTCTGGAAAAGTATGCGTTTCTGGAATTTCTTACAGCATTGTTATAATATTTGAGACCTTTGATGTACATTTGATGATTTATTGTGATTTTATTTTCTCTCTGCCACCCTGCAGCTCCTTTTAATCTCCTAAGGTCTTCGTTTTTCCATGGTGTTGTTGGTTTTGAGTGTGTGTTTATAACTTTAAATGGAGCCAGCAGGTCAAGAGCGGATGGAAGCCTTCTATTAAAATCATTGACAATAAAATCACAGGGGGCAGGTAAAACAATGGGAGGATTCTTTTCAAAAATTTCCAGAAAACCTGCAGCAACTTCAGGGGTTAGATGGCACTTCCTGACAGTTCTCACAGAAGTCTCCTTCTGGATAAAACTGGTGATATTAAAAAACACAGTAGTGGTCAGAGACAGCCAAGTCAACAACAGAGGACACACTGGTGGACAGGCCATATGTGATGACCAAGTCCAGGGTGTGTCCTCTGTTGTGAGTCGGCTCCGTGACATGTTGACTAAAATCCATATTATTCAAAATATTTAAAAATTCTCTTGATAAAAGGATCTAAGATGTTATCTATATGTAGATTAAAATCACCAGCTAAAATTATTCTTAAGAGTTGTGCAAAATTGATAAAAACTCTGAAAATTCTTGAATAAAAAGTGCACTCTTTTTAGGAGGCCTATAAACTGTGACACATAAAATCTGAGGAGTGCTAAAAACAGACGCAGTATATTCAAAAGTGCTAAAATTATCAAATAAAACAGGTTTGGCAGAAAGCGTTGATGAACTAATAAAAGCAGTTCCGCATCCCTTTTTGCAAATCCTCGTTGAAAAGTGAAGTTAGAATTTGGTTAGGAGGCCTCTGTAAGAACAACGGGGGCATCTGCACTGTTTTCGTTAAAAATAAAAAATTTATATCATGGTCGAAAATTAGGTCATTTATTATAAAAGTGTGACTGTATGGTTTACTGGAGGTGGGACTTTTGGTAACTGTTTGAGATTTTTAGGGTTGCATTTGCTATGTTTTTTATTATTTTTCCGCTCTCTGCAGTTGTTGTTGCACCTCCGGCGTTCGGCGGTCCTAGTCCAGCGATGGATTCCCCCTCCGCAGCTTCACCGGGCTGGCAGAGAATTGTGTCCGCCAGCTGAGCGCTCTTGGCGGCGGCGAAAGTCCGGCCGAAGAGGATGTCCACGTTGCGCTCGTGGTCCTGGATTTGATGGAGCGTAGAGATCCTCTGCTCCAGTTCCAGAACTTTTTGAGTTAATTTAAAACATAAAAAATATTTAAAACCAGTTAAAACCGTGTTAGTTAGGGAGCCAAAGTTGGCAAGTCTCTTTCAGTACGTTTTTTTTTTTCCTTTTAATTATAATGACAGAGAAACGGGCTTTGATAATGCATTGCTAATGTTAGCAATATCGACTCGGCGTTTTAATTTCCCAAACAATTCCTTACCTTTTAATTCGACGACCCTCCTCCTCCATATGCGCTAACCTTAATGTTACTTTGCACGAACATGCATAACTTTCTTCGACTGTTAAGAATATTTTAAATGTCCATTTACATTGAGTACAAGTTAGCCAAACATAGATGAATCTGACCTGTCCATGAAAAAATTAGCAATGTTGGTGTCTCTCTTCAAATTATTCTGTTTTCAGCCGTCTCCATCTTGCAATCTCGTGTATCTTGGCATCTCCCATCCCCCTTGTTTTATTTCGGACTTTGTCACAACATATTTCTGAATGATAACGAGGTCTTTTAGGTGTAGTAACGTTAGACATTTTTTATCTGAAACACTTTTGTAGCTGCAGCTTTAGTAACTAGAGCAGAGCTGGAAACCTCTTTGAAGAAACACTACTGACTTTGTGATTGGTGGAGGGTGGCGCTTCAGGCCAAAACACAAGATAACATTACCATCAGTTGAGGGCTGCAACTGAGGGCTGACAATATCCTGGCCGTTCTGTACCGAGAGAGGAATCTTTTCAGAGAAGATCTTTGCTGGAGAGTTGGAGCAGGCTGATGAAACCTGGAGCTCATCAGACTACCTAATTCTGGGAGCTTCTTAAGGAGCTGTCAGATGCTCATTTGACCCTGGTTGTTGGCCTTCCTGGTAACGCAGAGCCTCTCTAGTGATCTTCTCGAGTATTTTAAACTGATTTTCTTCAGAGCTTCCTTCGCGCTTAATCTCTTGTTTCTCTCCAGGATCTCACCGGCTCCTATGCCCATTTCCAGTGTTTCCAGAGGAAACAGTCTAGTTCTGTGTTCAGAACCCTCAGCCCAGATCATCTCAATCAAGACTCTGGATTTCATCAGCCTGCCTGGTCTCTAACGATCCTCTCACTAGGTAACAGCCCTCCTGGATCCGTCTTCCTGCACGGTCGCTCTCAAACAGGACCTAACATCCTCCTCAAAGTTCCATCGCTCAATTCCAACCGGTAACTCTTCTGGATTTCAATATTGGCAGTCATTCTCAAAACCCAACCAGACATTAACCTCTCTCCTCAAACCTGCAGATTCTGTTTCCCTCCCGAAGAACCTTATCATACTAAATAAATCTGTTTAACTTTAATTCTTGAGTCCGTGTCTGAGTTCTGCATGTGGGTCAGAAAACTTCCTGAAAACATGTAATGCCGAGCCTTAATTAAACTTGGTTGAATTTATTCAGAAGTATGTTGGGCTTTTTTGTGTTTGAGACTGTTACTGAGTTAAAAGAACCAGTACATGTTAAGGTTTAAAACTTTCTTTTTTGACAGAGCTTATAGTTCTAGTGACTTGAGCTATCTCTGCTTGTGGAACTTATTAAATGCCTGGCTCTGATACGGCTACCACAACAGATGACAGAAGAACGTGTACTATCCACAAGACAATTTTATTTGTCTAGCACACTTTTAGCAACAAGGTATTTCAAGGTACTTTACATGATTAGGAGATAAAGTAAAAACGGCAAAGCATGAAACACACATTATACATTAAACCATTACTCAAAGTCAGCTCAAAACAGATTAGGTTTTTAGTTGTGATTTACAAGAACTGTTTAAGCAGCTTTGCAGTTGTCTGGCAGTTTGTTCCAGATTAGAGGAGCATAGAAACTGAAAGCTGGTTCTAATTCTAGGGCTGTTGAAGTGGACTGGAATTAGAGGACTTGAGTGGTCTAGGGGTTTTGTATAGTGACAGTAGATCTTCGACATACTTTGGCGCTAGGCTATTTAATGTTTTATAAACTAGTAGGAGTATTTTGAAGTCTATTCTCTGAACTAGAGGGAGCTAGTGTAAGGACTTTAGAACTGGGGTGATGGGCTCTACTTTCCTAGTTCTTGTGAGGACACAAGCAGCAGCGTTCTGGATCAGCTGCAGCTGTCTGATTGACTTTTTAGGCAGACCTGTGAAGACGCTGTTGCAGTAATCAATCCGACTAAAGATAAACGCATGGATGTGTTTTTCCAGGTCCTGTTGTAACATCAGTGCTTTAATCCTAGAAATGTTCTTCAAGTGATAGAAGGATTACCTTGTTATTGCCTTTATGTGACCCTGGAGGTTCAGGTCTGAGTCCATAACTACACCTAGGTTTCGTGCCGATCAGAAGTTTCTAGCTGTATTAACTGAAGCTGTGTGCGGATTCTTGATCTTTCCTCTTTACGTCCAAAAATAATTACTTCTGTTTGGTTTCTGTTCAGCTGGAGAAAGTTATGGCACATCCACCCATTGATTTGCTCAATGCTTTTACTTTGGGTTTGGGTGGTGTCGGCTCCGTAACCCATGTTCTCGGCAACTCGCTTCTTACTCAGAAAGGTGGGGGCGCCGAACTCCAAAACCCCGGCGGGAAGTGTTTCAAAATAAGACCCAGAACTGAGAGACAGAGAGTAAAATAACACACACACAACAGATATCTGTTTCACACTGGACGCACCTGCAGATGGGAGCCAGAAAAGATCTGACTCGCTTCTCTACAAGGGTGTACCATTTTTATTAAAGAAGAACAAAGAAAATATCACATGACTCATCTCCCCTCCTCCTACATCTTAACAGGTCAAACATTTTCTCCAGGTTTCCTGACCTGGTTTTATGGCCGTACCATAAACTAGAGTTATAACCCATCCTCCCTGCTTTTAGTTCCTATCTTTGCCCAAGAGTTTTATTACTTAAAACCTTACCCCAATAAAATACTGGTAAACAGTCATGTTTTACTACCCTGAATAATATAAACAGGGCTTCTACCTCTAAATGCTTACTAAAGATATATTTAAAACATATGTACTACAAAACTGCATAATAAAAAATAGCCCCAGAAAAGTAGAATACAACAGTGGGTTCAAAGTCACCTGGTGACATTGTAATGTAGAGCTGAATATCATCTGCATAGTTATGGTAACTTATCCTATTGCTTGTTATAAACCTGGCTAATGGGAGCATGTAGATATTAGATGAGGGGCCCCAGGATGGAGCCCTGGGGCATCCCACATGTGGTTTCTGTCTGTTCTGATGAAAAATTGCCTATTGACACAAAGACGTTCCTGTTCTTAAGGTAAGACTCAAACCAGCCAAGTACTGTAGCAGAAAGTCTGACCCAGCTCTCCAGTCATTCCAATAGTACATCATGATCAACGTTGTCAAATGCTGCACTGAGGTCCAAAAGTACCAGCACTGTTGTTCTACCTCCATCTGTATTTATGCAGATGTCATTGAAAACTTTGACAAGGACAGTCTCTGCTGTGGTGAGCACGGAAACCAGACTGAAAAACATCAAAACAGTCGGTAAATGTTAGGAAGCTATTTCACTGAATGAAAAACAGGCCTGCGAACATTTTTAGCTGTTATATTTGTGGTGATTTGTTTTTTACATATTGTAAATTGTGTATTTGTTGCGTGCCTGGGGACTACAGATGGAAATTAGCATTTCTGCTATAATCTGGCATATTTACAGTGCACTTGTACAGTGCAGCTGTTCATTAATATGCACTGTCCCTATCGAATAAATAAATAAAATGTAAAAAACTGCTGAAACACAGCTTTGTCAATAATTTTATTGATGAATGAAAGATTAGAGATTGGTGTGTAGTTCTGCATTAACATGTCCAGATTCTTCTTCCTTAGCAGTGGTTTAATAACTGCTGTTTTTAATGTCTAGGCGAAGACACCTGACCGGAGGAATGAGTTCACTATTTGAAACAGATCAGACCCAATGACAGGGAAAACTTTCTTAAGGAAAGCTGTGGGTAGGATATCAAGAAAGCAGGAGGAGCTTAATTGGTTAATGATTTCTTCAAGGTTCTCTTGGTTTAATTCATGGAATTCTGAGATTTATTCTACATTTGTATTAGTTGGGTATAACATAGGTAGTGGGCTTGGTGCTGCGGTACAGACCTACCGTCTAATTGCTAGAATCTTTATAGTGAAAAAGCTGACGCATTCATTGCAGGCCCTGGTAGAATTAAGTTCAGGGGCTACTGTCACTGGAGGATTAGTCTTTCCACTGTTGCAAATAGTCAGTACATTATTCATGTTTCTGTTAATGATTTCAGAGAAGAACAATTCCCTTGCATCTTTTCAAGTTAACTGATATCTGTTCAGTCTCTGTTTGCAGATCTCACAGTGAACCTGGAGTTGAGTTTTCCACCATTTTCTCTCGGCTCGTTGACATTCCCATTTTTCACTACGTACCAGTGGATTGCTTGTCCACAAAGACTTCTTTCTACCTGAGACAACTTTCACTTTAGTTGGAGCAATGGAATCAATGATGTCTGAGATTTTTGCGAGGAAATTATCTACCTGATGTCTGAGATTTTTGCGAGGAAATTATCTACCAGCTTGTTTACTGAGTTGGAGTTGGGAGATGAGGGGGATGTGTTGGGAAGGTAAATACGTTTAAAGGTTTTAACTGAACTGTCCCCGTGAAAATGCTTTTTTTTTTAAATAGTGGTCTCACTCTGGCTACATAGTTTAGCAGAGATGGTACTTTCAAAGAAAACATAGAAATGGTCAGATAATTCAATATCATTTACCGAGATGTTGGATATATTTAAACCTTCGCTGATAATTAAGTCCAGAGTGTGTCCTCTATTGTGTGTTGGTTGTTTGATATGCTGGGTCAGGCCGAAGTTATGAAGAGTGTCACCTAATGTTTTTGCTATATATCCTGGGGGTTGTCAGTATGGACGTTGAAGTCCCCCACAATGATTAATTGGTCATAATCGACACACATTACGGAAAGAAGGTCGCTGAAATTATTAAAGAAGTTAGAGTTAAGTTTTGGGGGTTTATATAAACTTAGAAATAGAGCTTTTTTAGGCTCATTCATCTGAGTGGCTAGGTATTCAAAAGAGTCATGTGCCCACTGATACCTTTTTAAAATTTATTGAGTTATGAAAAATTGTGTCTATGCCTCCACCTCGTCTGTTTTTCCTGCTCTTGCTTAAAAAATTTTAATTTGAAGAAATAGATTCTATCAATGCAGATGTTTCATTATTTACATCTAGCCAGGTTTCTGATTAAAAACGAAAGTGTACATTATGTTCAGTGATGAAGTCATTTATTACAAATGATTTCCCTGAAAGAGACCTAATGTTTAATTAAACTAATTTAAGTAGTTTGATGATTGGTGGCTGAACCTTCTGACAGGTAATCAATTTGAGATTTGGTTTCATATGAGAGTGCTTGATTTTAGCTTTTTGTTTTCTGCTGCTTATAAGCACTGGAAGTTTACTCTCAGGGAGGCCAGGCAACTTCTTGGAGACAATGGGGGTAGAATTACTGTCCAGTTCCCTTCCATATTAGTTGTCTGTTATTACCAGTTGGGGCATGGGCAGAATACATCCAGTGTTAGTCCCAGTGGCCTGATGTAGTGCAAGATTCGGTTTTAGTTGTGTTCCAAATCATAATTTGTGCCTTAAAGGGATAGTTCGCATTTTTAGACATGAAGTTGTATATCATCCTCACCATCAGCATAGTGCATACACACTGACCCATATCTGTGGTCACCTCCTGGTCAGAGCTCTGGCCGTCAGAAGTCTTTCAAGAAAGTAGTCCCGGCTAGTTTCGGGGGCCATCAAACTATGCCGTTCTGCTTCAGAAAACTATATGCGTTTGAAAACATGATTCATTTGCATCACAAAAAAAAACGCAGGCCAAAATTCGCAACTCACTATTACTCTGCACTATTTTCTTTCCATTCCAAACAATCCGCGCTGCAGCCAGCATCAACTGTTGCGCTCCTCCCGTCAGCTGTTCCACTGTTGAATGCTGACAACATGTCTGATTACGAAACATCTGATGATGAAACTCATGTAGCACAATGCCAGATGGATCGGATGAAGAATAAACATTTTTTAGCACAATGCCAAAGGGATACCTTTATAAACCGGAGTATACGGATGCTGAACTTCAGCAGATGGAACTAGAACACAGCTGTAGATTGGGTGAGTAAGTGTGGACGATCTCATGTTGTGCAATCTTTGATATCAGAATTAGGCAACTTTACGTTGGATTGATCAGTAGGCTATGCAATATTTGACCACATTCATTATTATTACTGATAATACACCAAATGGGCTACATTATGTAGGGCTACATTGTGCTAAAAAAAGTTTATTCGTCATCCGAAGAACGGCTGCGGAGTGCGTGGCGGACCGGACCAGAGGGGAGCGCATGCAGTGGAAATCGGGGGTTAGTCTCTGCAGGTCGTGCTTCTGTTTGGGCTGGTTGTGTTATCTTGACTTGGTGTGTTTGGGGAAGTGTTTTTTTCTCTGGTTTAAGTTTCTGATTTAGATAACAGAACATGTTCAAGGTCAGTGATAAAGATGTTTATGTTAAGTCCATCAAGTCTCTGTAGGAGATCGGAGAAATCTCTCTTCAGAATCTCGGCCATTTTGGGGCTAAATCAGTCGATCCTGCGTGGATAACAAGCTTTTCCAGTTTTGGGTGTTGTTCTATGATGTTCTATGCTCTGATTCTACCGGTCATTTTCTTTTTTTTTCTTCTTTTTTTTTACGTGTCCTGTTTGGCAGTGTGGAGCTCAGAATTGGTGTCTGAGTACCAAGTAGAAGCCCAACAGATTTACTTTCACAAGCGGAGCAGTACAGCTTTTGCTATAGTCCTCCACTTGATATATGTGTGAAAATCTTTATTATGAATTGTTGGGGTTTTTATTTCCTGATGTTATGGACACGGAGACGGAAAATTAAGGAGAAGAAAGAAGGAAGATGAAGAAGAGAGGTAGGAAACAAAAAGTCAAGAGAGAGGGTGAGTTGAAAATACAAGAGAGGAAGGGGAACAAAGAAAACACAGGAAGACATTGAAGTCTGCCTCCATACCCACAGGACGGCAGAGAGAGGGGAAAAAACAAAACAAAACACGAAAAAGGAACATCGACAAAACTAACCAAACATTGTGAACTAAGAATTACACAACCACATCACACAAAAATAGATATAAAAATACAACAACAATGTCACAGAAAAACTCATGGTAGCGATTAATCAAGCTCTAGTAATGATAACCTCAGCCCAAGAATATATAATTAAACACCAGAGACCCCACATCTATGTGTGTGTGTTAGCATGCTGGTGCATATAAGGTTTCTCCATAAGAGTGTTCGATAGTTGGTGTGAGCAGGCATCAATCCGTCTCCCAGGAATCGATGCAGACATGAAGAAGATCGGAGCAAAGACGTCCAAAGGACCCCCAGAGCCCCAGGCGGACCCGGCGGGGCCGACCGCTCTCCCAAGAGTGGAGCAAAGGAGAACCCCAGGGGAACGTCCAGCGGCTACTATGCAGGGGTCCGGGGGGCAGCAGTGACGAGCCCACGGGCCCCGCCGGCAACCGGCCGCGCCAGGGCGGGCCGGTCAATGGTCCCCAGCAGGGACCCGACAAGGGACCGGCCAACGAGGGGCCCCTGGCACTGCTACCAGTCATTTTCTTTGTCACATCACCGAGCAGCACCTTGAAGCAGGGATTGTAACCTGCCTGATTTCTACATCTCATCTATAAAGAAAAAGCTAGATAATTCAGATAATTCTACAAGTGGCAGTCTCTGACTGTGATTGTAATAGTTAAATATGACACAAACCCGAAAATGTAATACAAAAAAATTATCGTAAACTTGTAACGATGTTAACCACTCTCTGATGGTAAAGGGCTGCTGTGTAAAATTCCTTAAAAATTGCTCTTACTTTTGTCCCAGTACGGTAAACCCCCCCATGAAAATTTCTTCCTGATTGTCCAAACACTGATCGCTATGACTGCTGTACACTGCAGGTAAGATACAGTGCTATAGAGTGCTAACAGCTACTCCAAGTCACCCAATTTAAAGAACAAAAATGGATTCTGTCTACCCAGAGCCAGATAAACGGTTGCATCTGAGGTTATATCATACTTTAGTGTACTGCACAGATTTGAACTTCTTCTTTTTAAATAAACACTTTTGCTTGTGTGAATATAAGCAAGGTTACATTCAAACAAAAACACACAAGACAGCAGTCTCAGGAAATCTGACATCTGTATTGCAGGGGGCAGAGCCTTTCATGGACTTTGGTGGACTGTGGTAAGCCAGCCACACTGTGAATTATGTTTGCCAGTGATACACTGACCAAAGTATAAAAAAAAGCCTTTCAGCAGTTCAGAAGGTGTTTTCTCAAAGAACAACAGAATCCATTCATGTATATTTTGGTAACTGGAGTTTTGCAGTGCAGCTCTTCATCATGCAAAAAAAAAACGTTGTACAGGGCAAGGAAAATGTAAAGAATGAAAACATATTAAAAAAACATTACAGGTTTAAAAAAATATTTGTGTTTTGTTTTATTTTATATACAATGAATCATTAAGTTATTTTTACAATAATCAAATATTGTACTATTTACAACAAAAGAAATCTACTTTTGAACAAAACCACGCCCTCATCCCAATCAAAGACTAACATGTATACATCATATCACAATATAATTTTAAAAGGGGATACTTGGTCTAAATTTTAACCTAAACAAAAATTAACTTTTTAAAAAGTTCCATTTTAATGGGGGTTCATATTCAATTTATTTACTGATTATTTATGATTATTCTTGAATCAAACATTTTTGAGTAATTAAGTAAATGTAAATATTACAGAATCAGATCGGATCTAATTCTGAATGATTATAAAAGAATTGATACCATGTTACATTTGTAATAAAAATATACATTTATGTAAACATTTCATAAAATTAGAGTTTGCATATCTTTAGATATGTTTAACACAATACCTAATATTCCAATTGCCAATTTGTAAAGTTTGCTCATGCTGATATATATATACAAAAGGTCAAGTTAAATCAATTTTATTTTAAAAGCACTTTACCAAACAGCATGACAGCTGACCAAAGTGCTGTACAGAAAAACTGAGACAAAAAACAAACAATATAACAACAAACAAATATATACAAAAACAACTTTCACTGTTAAAATGTGACAAAAAAATTCAACAAACGCAGTCTATTATCAATATAGAAACCATTCTATAACATCAGGATAAACAATTGTTTTACGGTTTAGTGGACAAAAATAATCTTTCTTCTGATCTTGATTTAATGCTCAGTTAAAAAATAATCCATTAGCAATATAACATCATTCAGAGTAAAACAGCACACATTAACGTCACATTTTAACGGCTTGATAACTAACAGCAGGGAACTTAATAAATGTATCTACAGTCCACCTTAATGGAATGGAGGTTCACCATACACATCATTCACTGCAGGATTCATCATTATGTTCACCTGCGTTTGTAGATGTGCAGGACGTTGTTACATTGAGGGCAGGAATGTTGCACATCCTTGCAAGAATTCACACAGAAGGGGATGCAACTGCAAAACCAGCAGCTGGTGTGATGGATAGGACCAAACGGAAAAGAAGAAAGACAGGAGTGCACATTAATGTATTGCTCATTTAAGTTGATGAGCACACTTAATATTTGGTTCACCGGGATTTTGCTGAGTTGAGAAAGTAGTAAAACCTATGTTTAAAATTTAAGAGGTTTTAATTTGACTTACAGTTCTACATTTAGAGTTGATGCTGTATTGGCGGTTTTAATAAAGGCTTTATGCTAAGGTGGCTGCGTTTGTTCATAATCCTATACAAATCCATGTTTAAGTGTAATGGCATATAACTGCCTCATGGGGGTAGTAGAAGCATAGTAGAAAATATGTTTTCTGCCACTCCTGCGTGTTCTGGTGACATATCTTTAGTGCTGAGGGGAAACTACATCCAACAAATAATGTTCACTATCTAGATGAGCTAAGAACTGAACTTCAAACTTGCCTTCATTGTAGTCTGTATTACTTAGATGAATATCAAAATAAACTGTTATGACTAAAGCATAAATCACCCATCAAAAGTTTTAATTTTTTATGTTTTCTAGAAACTGTTGTTCAATTTGTTCTTAGAAGTCAGAAATAACCTGCCACAAAAGTCAGTTTCTCTACTTGTGAGGTAATCAGTGATAACATGAAATGATGAGACTGAACTGGTTTGAGTTTAATCATCCGAATTGAGGTAGAGGAAGCAACAGGTCAAAGAGGAAAATCAACTCCCAAAAAAACACAATACAACTCAAGCTGTGTGATCAAAAGACTTTCCCAGTGCAGAAAGGATATATAGCCACCCCAGAGCGGGATGTGACTGAAAGTTGGAACAAAGATGATTCAGAAGGAGCATTATCTGTTGCCTTAACTTTTTCTTCACCATGACTGATCTAAGCAGTGTTCGCATTACTCTAGATAAAGTATCAAATAAAACACCTACTTACTTGAACTCCTCCACTTCAGGCAGACACTCTCACCTAAAGGCTAGTTTATACTTCTTCGTAAGCAAGTTTGCACTCACACGCACATGTATTGATGGGGATGTTTTCCTTTTAAGTCTAGTTTATACTTCTCCGTCTGCAGAGGTGCGGAGTCAAGTAGCACCATTATCCGTCAATGCAAGGCCTCTCTGACGGCCACACAAAGCCGGATGGAGAGCCCAATTTTTTAACTATACTTCGAACGCAACGGAGAACGCACATCTGTGATTCGTCAGCCCAACATCAACCCCAGATCATTTTACCAGAATGATGCTCTATAATCGATGTAATTAGTAGTCAATGCAGCTGTTTGGCACTAGATGCATTATATTAGATTATATTGCTAGGCCAGTTAATCTAATATGGATTGATGGAGATTTTGAACACCAGGAGGTGTAGAGAACAACAGAACAGACCGCTGTGTTTGTTTACAAGCATTTTTAGAGTATTCTATGAGTTGCACTTCTAGTGAAGAGCTTTCCAGCTCAATCAAAACTCATTCTCTGTCGGCCATTGCTCCTTGAGTGGATGTGCACTGAAGGAGGGGCAAACTGAGCTGCCTTGGTGGTTGTCTGCGCTCTCTGAGTGCTTTTCTAGTTACCTCTACCAATGAGGTTATGTTTTTGCCAGGGTTTATTTGTTTGTCTGCCTGTCTGTTAGTTAGCGACATAACTCAGAAAGTTGTAGATGGATTTGGATTAAATTTTCAGAAAATGTCTGCAGTGTGGGGGGTTGGCACAGTTGGTAGCACTGTTTCCCTGCAGCAAGAAGGTCCTGGGTTCAAATCCTAGCATGGAGTCTTTCTGCATGGAGTTTTCATGTTTTCCCTGTGCATGCATGTGTTCCCTCTGGGTTCTCCAGCTTCCTCCCAAAGTCCAAAAACATGACTGTTAGGTTAATTCGTCACTCAAATCTAATTGCTATCTAATTGCCCTTAGATATGAATGTGTGCATACACGGTTATTTGTCCTGTGAGTCTCTATGTTGCCCTGAAATGGACTGGCGACCTATCCAGGGTGAACACTGCCTCTCACCCGATGAAGGCTGGAGATACGGAACCCTGTAGAGGATAGATGGTATAGATAATGGATGGATGGTCCTCAGTGGGACCAGGAACAAGTGATTTGATTTTGGGAGTGATCCGGTCCCCCCTCTGGGGTGGGGGAACTGATAATGATATCAGTGTGAATCCAGCTGCTAAAGGTTGTCATGGTCAAGGAATCTAAAAAAAGTTAAAATTATATCAAAACATTTTGGGGGGGGGGACTGAGCTGCCTTGGTAGATGTTTTTGTGCCGATCTGTCTGTCTCTCTGTTGTAGAAAATTAAATTGATAACATCTTGCAAGAAAGAGGTTTCAAACAACTGGTTTCTGCGTGATCAATATGTGGCGAGAATATTTTATGCAGTGAGCAAGTTTGAGAGTGTGCATGCCAAAGCAAATACTTGTGAAGATGTCATGTCAAAGCAGGGAAGTCTTGTATTTAACTCATTCAGCCAAGGAGATGTTTTACGATTGTCTGTAATGTCTGGGGGGGGGGGTTCATTTGTGTTTTTAAAATAGCAGCTCATGGTATTCTAGACACCTGTAGGCTAACTATGGAAATGCTAATGGAGGACACTGAATATGTTAATGAGCAAAAGAAGGGGGTTCCAGGGGTGGAACTATTGTGGAAGCATAAGAGTATATAATGTGTGCTCAGAGAAATCAATTGTCAGTCTTGCTTGTCTGTCCTGGGATAACTCATGTCTGTACATATTTTGTGCAAAATAAACATCAATTCCTGAGGACTTCACTTGCCTGGGAATACTTTGTGATTCCATTGTGCGTTACTAGCTAGATAGTTTTCAGTTAGTCAGTTAGAGATCAGTTCCAAAGTTCAGAAGAAAAAGGTTGTCAGCAAGCAATGACACTGTCTGTTAGCAACATAACTCAAAACGTTATGGACGGATTCTGATGACATTTTCCATTTCCGCAATGGGACCAAGAACAACTGATTAAATTTTGGGGTTGATCCAACATGAAGTGCGTTTCTACCCACCAACCAGCGCTTCTAACTTCCGCTCCTCTCCCGTGTCAGAGAGCTCACAAGTGGCTCCCCTTGCACAGCAGCCCCACTATGGTTGGAGCATATGCACATCAAATGAATCGCACATGTGCGAATCTGCCTCATCTCCTGGAAGAGTGCAGCAACAGCACAAACACAGCCATGCATCTCATTTTTCAGACATTTTTTTGGAAAAGTACCGAAAGTTAGGATTAGATAACAACATGGGGATGGGGGAGATCTTCGCTCTCCGAGTGATTTCCTAGTTACTTATGTTTCTGCCAGAGTTTGTTTGTTTGTCTGTGTTAATTAGCAACATAACTGAAAAAGTTAGAGGTGGATATTGATTACATTGTTCGGAAATATCCACAATTGGACCAGCAACAAGTGATTAGAATTTGGGGGTGATAGGTAAACTGGCATTACTGAAAAAGTGATTCCATGTGCTTTTCTGGTTCTGTTGTACTATCAGTAACTTGTAACATTTTTAGCCAGACATTATGTGTATTTTCATCTTTTAGTTTATACTCACACAAAGAGGCACAGCAATCCACAAATCATCCAGGTGAGCATGCCCACTTTGTATTCAATTGTGGTCACAACAGTGTTCTTGCAATGTGGACAAAGCATACTTCCAGGAACGTCAGTGGGCATCTGTTGCATCACCACCACCTGGTTGACTGTCAATCACACTTTATTAAAGACGCACCTCTTACTCTTGAGTGTAATATATATATATATATATATAATATATATATATATATATATATATATATATAATATATATATATATATATATATATATATATATAGTCTAAAATTTAAACGAAACAATGAATGAAAAAATAACCTAGCTAACGAGACACTTACCTTGTTGAACATTCTGATATTGTTGTGGGACATATTGCATAACTGGTTGTTGACCTAGAGATATAAAAACATTTAATTTGGAATTAACTAAATGGAGCATAAACTGGTTAAAGGCTTCCAGCACATACATGAAGAGAAACAATAGCTTAAGAAATGGCTGAAAAAATATTAAAAGAAAATGATCATGCAAGGTAAATGACACAGAAGATGCTCTCTAATCTCTTACCAGGCTGGGGATATTGCTGAGCAACAGGCTGTGGATATTGCTGGGCAACAGGCTGGGGATATTGTTCAGCAACAGGCTGGGGATGTTGCTGAGCAACAGCCTGGGGATATTGCTGAGCAACAGGCTGGGGATATTGCTGAGCAACAGGCTGAGAATAGGGTTGATCAACAGGCTGGGGAGAAGACTGAGGATGCTGCTGATCAACAGTCTGGGGAGAGGGCTGAGGATGCTGCTGATAAACAGCCTGAGGATATTGTTCATCAGCAGGCTGAGGATAATGCTTATGATTCTGTTGATCAACAGGCTGCTGATAAGGCTGAGCAACAGGCTCGGGGGAAGGCTGACCATCAGATGTCGGTAGATTGATGATCACTCTGGGGTCCAAAGGGGGACCAGGATATGGTGGTGCCGGAATATCCGGAATGTCTTGAGTAACTACAGTATCCTGAGGAGGTCCTTCACCTTTTTCCATTTTATCTGTCAAAGAAAGTAAAAATACTTTATGAAAGCTATAAAATATTGGATGTCTCCAGCAGATCTCTCCAGCCTCTCATTGAGGAAGCAGAGTTAAACTATGATACCAAAATTGTCAAGTGCTAAAATTAAGAAGAGGGCTTGAATGCAGCATGGAAAAATGCATGAAAAGTTGTCAGTCAGGTTGGAGCATTTTACAGTAGAGCATAACATTGTCCTAAAACCTAATTTGGTAAGTAACATAGTCTTTTATTAATCCTGCAAAAGTGTTATCTGACAGAAATAGAACATAAAACAACTATTTAGAGTGGGTTGGAACATGAAGTTGTGTGTTTTTAATTTATTTATTACTACTGTGTTTTTGTTTTGTCACCTTTCAAAGACAAATTTCAGAAAATTATTAAATTAAATTATATAGCGTCATGATCCATTGTTGTTTGTGTTTTTCGTTTTATTATGTCGGATCTTCATTTGGTTTCCCTTTGTGTTAGTTCTATTTTACATTATTCCTCTCATTTGGATTATTGTTCTCTGATTTGAGTTCCATTTTACCTTGTGGTAATACTTATGTTTTCCTTCCATCCTGTTTTCCTCTTCTCCCTCCAGTTATATCCATTAGTGTTTTTACTTTTTTTTTATTTTTTATAAACGTGTCCAGTTTGGCAGCTCAGAATTGGTGTCTGAGTACCAAGTAGAAGCCCAACAGATTTACTTTCACAAGCGGAGCAGTACAGCTTTTGCAATAGTACTCCACTTGATTTATGTGTGAAAAATCTTTATTATGAATTGTTGGGGTTTTTATTTCCTGATGTTATGGACACGGAGATGGAAAATTAAGGAGAAGAAAGAAGGAAGATGAAGAAGAGAGGTAGGAAACAAAAAGTCAAGAGAGAGGGTGTGTTGAAAATACAAGAGAGGAAGGGGAACAAAGAAAACACAGGAAGACATTGAAGTCTGCCTCCATACCCACAGGACGGCAGAGAGAGGGGGAAAAACAAAACAAAACACGAAAAAGGAACATCGACAAAACTAACCAAACATTGTGAACTAAGAATTACACAACCACATCACACGAAAATAGATATAAATATACAACAACAATGTCACAGAAAAACTCACGGTACCGATTAATCAATCTCTAATAATGATAACCTCAGCCCAAGAATATTTCCTTAAACACCAGAGACCCCACATCTATGTGTGTGTGTTAGCATGCTGGTGCATATAAGGTTTCTCCATAAGAGTGTTCGATAGTTGGCGTGAGCAGACATCAATCCGTCTCCCAGGAATCAATGCAGACATGAAGGAGATCGGAGCAAAAACGTCCAAAGGACCGCCAGAGCCCCGGGCAGACCCGGGCGGGACCGACCGCATCCCCCAAGAGATGAGCAAAGGAGAACCCCAGGGGAACATCCAGCGGCCACTATGCAGGGGCCCGGGAGGCAGCAGTGACGAGCCCACGGGCCCCGCCGGCAACCGGCCGTGCCGGGGTGGGCCGGTCAACGGACCGGGGGAGCCGGAGCCGGGGCCCAGGGGCACCCCACCCCCCAGCAGGGACCCGACAAGGGACCGGCCGACGAGGGGCCCCCGGCACTGCAGGGGCCGCATCTGGCCGCCGGCCGCCACGCGCCGCCTCCACCCTACGCCAATCCCCACCGCCAACATCCCAGCTCCCCACCGATAGCCGCAGGGGACGGACAGCATCCCAGGGCCAGGCTCGGCCAGCATCTGGACACCAAGTTGTACCAGCTCCCGGGTCCTGATCCCGCGCAACGCAGGGCGCAGAGACCAGGCATCCAACGAGGGCCAGGGCCGGTCCAACCCGCCAATGAACCGGCCACGCACGGTGTGCCCAGAACAGGTGATCAAATGAGCAGAGACGCCGGATCCGCATCCCGCCGAGCCACCGAGCAGGCACCACCCAACAATCCCAAACCTGGCACCTCTAAAAGACCCCCAGCTTACTCCTTGGCTTTATTAGTCATGTAACACTGGTCAGATAAGAGTTGTTTTACCAGTCAACTATAATCTAATGTTAGCACAGCTCTGTAAAGTTGTTTACATCACTCAATGTGGGCGGGGCCAGGGCTAAGCACTGGGATACTGGCTCTTTTTTCTTTTCTCATCTTCACATGTCTATCACCAAATGTCTTTGTCACTCATTTTTCCTTCTTTTATCACTCACACGCACACACAGAATTTTTTCATAACATAACTATTTCTTTCTCTCTCTCTCTCACCCTCACCCTTCACAACTTTCTTCTATTTTTCTCTTTCTTATATCTCGGCTTTTGGATTTTCAATCAGGCAACCCCAGGCACAAACTAATAATACACCTGTGTTTATCAGTTTCTATGGTGATATGGACTTTACAACTTTTATCTCAAAACTATGACTACTCTAAGGTTTGTCACGTGGAATATTCATGGAGCTGGCACCAGAGAGAAAAGAGTTAAGATTCTTAACCAGCTTAAAAGATTGAAGGCAGATGTCGTCTTATTACAAGAAACCCATAAATCTACCTCAGCTGCAGATGATCTTAAATCCCCTGAGTTTCCTAATGTGTTTTCTGCATGCTATAACTCCAGACAAAGGGGAGTAGCAATATTAATAAATAAAAATGTAAATTTTACAGTAATAGATACAGTTACAGATCCAGAGGGTAGATTTATTATAGTAAAACTATCTATACATAACCAAAAGTTATGTATTGTCAGTATATATGGTCCAAATGTTGATGACCCCTCATTCTTTCATTCCTTCTTCTCTGTGCTCCTTGAACACATGGATTGCTCACTTCTTCTTGGGGGCGACCTCAACTTTGGTTTAAATGAAGAAATAGACAGGCTCAGCACAGCAGGGACTCAGCGCAGCTGGAAATCTATAGATATGGTCAAACAGTACATGAGCGATTATGGACTTTGTGATGCATGGCGATCACTTCACCCCAATGACAAAAAATATACTTTCTTCTCAAATGTCCACCATTCATATTCTCGACTGGATTATTTGTTAGTCAGCAGCTCACTGTTGACTGACATTTCAGACACTGAGATACACCCTATAGCTGTTAGCGATCATGCTCCTGTTTCTCTAACTTTAGTAAATAAAACAGAAACACCTCAAAGCAAAAATTGGAGATTTAAAATATCCTTACTTAAGGATAAAGAATTTATAAAATATTTTGAAAAAGAGTGGGCTTCTTATTTAGAATATAATGACCTCCCTGGTACGTTGCCATCCATTCTTTGGGAGGCAGGAAAAGCTGTGATTAGAGATAAAATAATCTCATTCTCATCAATGAAAAGAAAATGGAAAAAAAATGTATTCAGGAATTAGAAGAAACTATTAATTCATTAGAAGCTTCTCTAGAGGAGGAGATACTAGGCAAAATCCGTAAAGCAAAGCTAGAATTAAATCAAATTATTAATAAACAGACCCAGTTCTTAATTCAAAGACTTAGGATAGAAAACTTTGAACAAGGTAATAAATCAGGTAGATTTTTGGCTAACCAGCTAAAAATTAATAAAGAAAAAAACAACTATATCTGCTATTAAAAATCAGACCGGGAATACAGTATATAATCCTGGAAGAATAAACAACACATTTAAAGAATTTTACAAGGCTTTATACTCACCAGAGATAAATCCATCGGATCATGAAATTGAACAATTTTTTGATAACATAACACTACCTAAATTATCTGAAAGTCAAGCGATGGCCCTGGATTCACCACTAACAGCGGCTGAACTTCAGGAGGCCCTCCAAGGCATGCCCAATAATAAGGCTCCAGGCCCAGATGGATTTCCAGCAGAGTTCTACAAAGAATTCTGGAATATTCTGGCACCAACATTCCACAGAATGCTGCAGGAAACCAAGGAAAATGGCAGACTCCCACCAAATATGAATTCTGCCTACATTAGTCTTCTACTAAAATCAGGTAAAGACCCTTTGTTTCCTACCAGCTATTGTCCCATATCCCTCATTAATGTTGATCTTAAAATATTCTGCAAAGCCCTCGCAAAAAGGATAGAGAAAGTAACCCCTCTTATAATACATCCTGATCAAACTGGTTTTATTAAAGGGAGACATTCATCCACAAATTCACATAGATTAATAGAATTAATAGATTTTTCTAACTGTAAAAACATTAAAACTAATATATTATCTTTAGATGCAAAAAAAGCATTCGATAGAGTTAACTGGAAATTCTTATTTGTAACCTTACATAAATTTGGCTTTGGAAATTCTTTTATAAACTGGTTGAAAATATTATACAGTTCACCAACAGCGTGTATCAGAACAAATAACCAAACATCATCTAGGTTTTATCTTCAGAGAGGTACCAGGCAGGGATGTCCTCTCTCTCCCTCCCTGTTCGCTATTTTTATTGAACCACTAGCTGCAGCGATCAGGCAAACTCACAATATTAAAGGCATAAAATGCAATAACATTTAACATAAAATCAGTCTTTATGCAGATGATGTATTACTTTTTCTCCAGCATTCACAAACCTCTTTCTCTCAGGTAATCAGGTTGATAAACTCTTACTCAAATGTTTCAGATTATTCTATAAATTGGTTAAAATCTACAGTTCTTCCAATCAATTGTTTTGTCCAGAATCCAACTAATACACAACTGCAGTCAGGGAATATTACCTATTTAGGTATCAATGTCTCACCAAGACTGGCAGATTTAATAACGTTAAACTACATCCCACTTTTTAAAAAAAGTGGAAGATGATCTTGCCAGATGGAAATCTCTACCCATATCACTTATGGGAAGGGTTGCTTCAATACAAATGATGGTTTTGCCCAGAATCAACTACTTATTCTCAATGATCCCAAGTAAACCATCACTAGACTGGTTTAGATCTCTGGACTCCTCTATCTCTAAATTTCTTTGGAAAGCTAAACCCCCACGTATCAGCTTAAAAACACTGCAGAAGACCAAAGAAAAAGGAGGTCTAGATCTACCAAACTTCCATCATTATTTCTTAGCCAACAGGCTCCAATACATATCAAGATGGTTAAAACATAGCTACCTAGACGAGTCCTGGATAGACGTAGAACAGACACTATGTAATAAGATAAAACTTTAAGACTTACCATTTATTAGCTCAAATATAAAACAATATGAATGCTTTAAAAGCATAAATATCAGCTCCTCTCTGACAGCATGGTGGGAGTTTCTAAAAATGACAGAGTCCACAATAATCCCATGCAGACGTACACCCATCTGGAATAACCCCGACATCTTGCAAAAAAAATGTATGATAAGTTTCCCAGTCTGGAGGTGCAATGGAATTGAATACCTGGAACATATATTTGAAGGAACAGACTTTATCCCATTTAATACATTAATTACACAATATGGAATTGATAAAAACAAATTCTCAAAATATCAACAAATTAAATCTATTATTAAAGGTAAATTTAGGCTCAATACAGCTGAATTACAAATTCCAGCAAGAGTTTTAGATTTTCTTAATCTCAACCCCCCCAAATTGCTGTCTAAAATATACAAAACTTTATCTACATTAGATGAATCAATAGCCATCCCTATTTCAAAATGGGAGGTGGATTTATCAGCCAGCTTTGACCAAAACGTCTGGTCTCAGATATGTTTAAGAACCTTTAAAATAACAAAAAATCCTAATTTGCTATTAATACAATACAGAATCCTTCATAGAGTACACTATACAGGTCAACGACTGTTTAGGATGGGTTTTACGTCGTCTAATACCGGCTTACAATGCACAAGCAATATACCAGATACTTATGTTCATGCGCTTTGGTTCTGTCCACCTGCTAAGAAATTTTGGTGCCAGATATGTGAGGACTTATTAAAGTGTCTGAAATGTAACATCCCACCATCTCCCTCTGTTAGGAAATTTAAATGATGTCACCATGGACACAAAGTCAGTTCTAATGGTTCACATTGCCTTTTGCATCGCTAAGAAAACTATCCTCCTGAACTGGAAAAATAAAAAAGCTCTTAATATTAATCAGTATAGAAATCTCTTGTTGGACCATATTGGTCTTGAGACGGCCTCTGGCTCCATATCTGATCAATCTCTCTGGGCTCCTTTGATCGGCTCCATCACCTAGTGGGGGTGGGGGGCACTTGATTTTGTCGTTTGGGACACTGTTGCTGATGTGGGGGTTTTGGGGTTGGAGGCGTCTGGGGGGGACCCCGGGGGATGGGGCGCTGGACGTCGTGGCCGGCCTGGGGTTGGGCTTTGGGCGGTGACTCCTGATGGCTGCATGCGGTGCCTTGGGGGGGTTGCACTGACGGACATGGGTTACTGGCCTGGTGGCCGTGCTGCGCCTGGGTAGGGTCTGGGGTGGGCCTGGGGATTCGGGGCTCGGGGGCGCCGCGCCCCCTAGCTGTGGTCCTGGCTGGGGGTCGGCCGGCGTGGGGTCTCTGTTGGCAGTGGGGGTCGTGGCCGGCCGGTGGCCGGCATGTGCAGCCGCCTCTCTTTTTTTCTCTGGGCCGATTGTCATCGTCAGTCCCTGTATGGCGTCTCGCCTTGTTTGCTGGTTGGGGTGCCTGGCTGCTGGTCGCGGCGGCTGGGTGGCGTTTCTGGGCCGGATCAGTCCTTTTTTGCACTGGACTTGGCTCCTGGGTCTTGGTCTTTGTGTGGGGCGCTGGGGTCGGGCATTTGGCCGGGATCGGTCGGACTTGCGGGTGGACTGGCCGGGTGGTTGGCGTGCAGGGCAGGTGGGTGGGGCGCTGGGTTTGGCCTCCTGCCGAGCCGTTGAGCAACAGTGGTCGCTCCACAAAGAATGAGGCTGGTGGATGTCGGCCTGGTGGGTCGGCCGCCCGGCTCATCGGTTTGCTCCTGGTCTGGGCAGGTACGTCGATGTGGTTCGGGCTACGGGGGCCTCCGGTGTGCGGGTGGCGCTGGGGGCCTCCTTTGCTGGCGGGGAGGCTGCTGCTGTGTGGCAACAGGTGCTCTCCCCCTACGAGGGCACTTGGACGGGGGGAGGGGTGTGCGGGAGGGGGGGGGGGGGCGAACTCAACCTGGGTGTCTCGTGTCTTTTGTGTTTTGAGAGTAGAGCGAATGTCAGGGTGGGTTTAGTTCCCCTTCTGGGATGGGGCTGGGGGGACTGCCTTGGGGTCCATGGGGCTTTGTGGTGCTGTGGCCGTGGGCCCCGGGTCGGACGTACCATGGCCTCCCTCCCCTGGTGGATCCCGGTGAACAGCGGTGCCTATTGGGGTCAGTGGGGGAGCTGGCTCCCTGGGAAGACATTTTGTCTCCCAGTCCTTCCGTCCCCATCCCTGGACACCTCTGTCCACCCGCTCCATCACTTTACCACTCATATAGGGTCTTGGGGCATGGGCACATCACTGGGGTGCGAGGAGGGGCTTCCCTCCTCGCTGTCCCGTGGTGTCCTGGGTCCCAATTTTAATATACAACTTAGACACTCCCACTTATAACATTTTCACACGACACATATGTAGGGACTTTGGGGTGGGCACACTTTTCGGCATCCAGAGGGGGAGCGGTACAATCAGCTTCACCTCTGGTGCCGGTGCCCACTGTTAAACCACATATAGACACTGAGGGCTCGGGGTGGGGGTTGGGGGATGTGTGGCTGCCTCCCCCACATCCCACCCCTCTGTTTTAAATGCACATTATAACAACACGCATCAACACCATACTCGAGCGGGAGGATGGAGGCTAGGGGTCTTTTTCCACCCCTGTTCGCTACGGGCCATCAGGGGTTGGGGTCCTGAGGAGGACAGGCGGTCTAGTTGGGGTCCTGGGCTGTCGGGCTGCTTTGCCACTGTGGGGCTCTTGGCGGTCTGCTTGTCTCCATCCTAGAAGGTAGGGGGTCCACCTCCCGGGTCCGGGGGCTGGTGGCTCTACTGGGGCATCAGTACCTGGACCTGGGAGCATAAAGTGTGCATGGGGTGTGTGAGTGAGGGTACAGCGTCATTTTTTTTGGGTGTTTGGTGAGTCAGTGAGAATGTATGTGTTTAAGAGGGAGGGAACGTATGACTGTGTCTGTATGTCTTTGTCTACCTGTCAGGTTGGATCTTGCTCTGCCCCCTCGCCTGGCGCACCTCAGGCCTTACACTTAATGGGGGGCCTATTTCCCCTCCGTCACTCCCCACCGGTGACGGGGGCCCCTGCCTGCCGGTGCGCCGGTGGTCAATCCGGTTCGGACCCGGTGCGGGCCTGGCCGGGCCTGGCCGAGCCTGGGGGGCCGGTGTGTCGGTCGGCCGATGCGCTGGGCCGATATCTTCCTTTGGTTGGTTGGGGCACCTCTTTTAGAGGTGCCAGGTTTGGGATTGTTGGGTGGTGCCTGCTCGGTGGCTCGGCGGGATGCGGATCCGGCGTCTCTGCTCGTTTGATCACCTGTTCTGTGCGCACCGTGCATGGCCGGTTCATTGGCGGGTTGGACCGGCCCTGGCCCTCGTTGGATGCCTGGTCTCGGCGCCCTGCGTTGCGCGGGATCAGGACCCGGGAGCTGGCACAACTTGGCGTCCAGATGCTGACTGAGCCCGGCCTGGGGATGCTGTCCGTCCCCTGCGGCTATTGGTGGGGCGCTGGGATGTTGGAGGTGGGGATTGGCCTAGGGTGGAGGCGTCGCGTGGCGGCCGGTGGCCGGCCGGTGGCCGGCCGCGGCCCCTGCAGTGCCAGGGGCCCCCCGTCGGCCGGTCCCTTGTCGGGTCCCTGCTGGGGGGTGGCGTGCCCCTGGGCCCCGGCTCCCCCGGTCCGTTGCCGGCGGAGCCCGTGGGCTCGTCACTGCTGGCCCCCGGGCCCCTGCATAGTGGCCGCTGGATGTTCCCCTGGGGTTCTCCTTTTCTCCTCTCTTGGGGGATGCGGTCGGCCCCGCCCGGGTCCGCCTGGGGCTCTGGCGGTCCTTTGGACGTCTTTGCTCCGATCTCCTTCATGTCGGCATCGATTCCTGGGGGACGGATTGATGTCTTCTCACACCAACTATCGAACACTCTTATGGAGAAACCTTATATGCACCAGCATGCTAACACACACACATAGATGTGGGGTCTCTGGTGTTTAAGGATATATTCTTGGGCTGAGGTTATCATTACTAGAGCTTGATTAATCGGTACCATGAGTTTTTCTGTGACATTGTTGTTGTATTTTTATATCTATTTTTGTGTGATGTGGTTGGGTAATTCTTAGTTCACAATGTTTGGTTGGTTTTGTTGATGTTCCTTTTTCGTGTTTTGTTTTTCCCCCTCTCTCTGCCGTCCTGTGGGTATGGAGGCAGACTTCAATGTTTTCCTGTGTTTTCTTTGTTCCCCTTCCTCTTTTGTATTTTCAACTCACCCTCTCTCATGACATTTTGTTTCCTACCTCTCTTCTTCATCTTTCTTCTTTCTTCTACTTAATTTTCCGTCTCCGTGTCCATAACATCAGGAAATAAAAACCCCAACAATTCATAATAAAGATTTTTCACACATAAATCAAGTGGAGTACTATAGCAACAGCTGTACTGCTCCGCTTGTGAAAGTAAATCTGTTGGGCTTCTACTTGGTACTCAGACACCAATTCTGAGCTCCACACTGCCAAACAGGACACGTTTAAAAAAAAAAAAAAAAAAAAATTATCTTGGCTAAAAAAATTCGACGCTCAGTGTGAAATGCATAGGGGTCTACGGGAGGAAGGTGGGATTAAGAAAAATAACAAGTGTTGTGGAGCACTTGCCTTTTATCATAGTATTGAAACCCATTATCATTTTAAAGATGTATAAAATTTTGATGCATAAATATATTCTCCGGACTGCAGCTTTAAATGTAATGCAGCATGCAAGCTGCAGATAAAACCAAATAAACTGAAAAAAACCTTATAATCTATTATTAAGACCTGTAGTTTTAATGAACTCCAATAGATATTGGTAACTTTATGATCTGATGTCTTACTTAAAATATTACCAACACTACACGACTCCTCAATACTCTCTATTTTCCTTTTAGCAAGACTTCTTTCTTCTTCGGATTTTGGACGTTTCATAATAACATGTTCTACAGTTTCGGGCACATGGTGGGCACATGGTAGGCAATACAATCTCCAGTTTCATGCTTTCTCATCAAACGTAATGTATTATTTAACCCTGTATGCACTATGCCAAGTCTCATCCATATCAATCTACATTCTTTTCTACCTCTTCCACCTTGGCTTCCTTTACCAACCTTAGGGTTCACCATGAATAAGAATCTCCCCTTATCCTCCCCATCCCATTTACTTTGCCACAGCTTTTTATACCATTCCTAATTATTGATTTAGCCTCTGTCTTAGCAATTTTACACTGAATTGATATATTACTTACTCTTAAAGCCTGCTTAGCAAGTTTATCTGGTGTCGCATTTCAAGCCAAACCCACATGAGATGGTACCCAGATAATTTTAACATGGGACCCCCAATTTTGAATACTTTGAAGCACAACCAGTATTTCACACACAGGATCATACATTTCACTCATACTACCCTATTTAAGACTTTCTACTGCCGATAGCAAATCTGTACATACTATTACTCTTAATGGTTTAATTTGATCCACCCATTGCAGCGCCATCACAATTGCTATCAGTTCCGCTGAATACACTAATTTATCTGTAACTCTTCCAAAAAATTCTATATCGAACTCCTGAATCACATAAGCTGCTTTTCACTAATAAGTCCTCAGTTTTCTTTCTCAGTCACTCCACATTCCCTCCTCAGTATTTAAGCAATCCTCTCTCTGTCATACCCCGCTGGATTCTCCGTCTTCCTACCCGTTTCTTTGTGTGCTCTGGTTTCTTGTAAGTTTTTGGATTTTTGCCTATTAAACACTTTTTTGTTTTCTGACATCCTGAACTTTAGCATTTGGGTCCCCCTTCAACCACATCCTGACATATAGTGGTTATATGTGGTGGAACAATAGAAAGCAACATATACATTAAAGGAAAAAGATTTGGTCTTAAACCTTTTTTAACGTTTTTTAAGATAAAAGGTGTATATACTGATTAAATATCCACTCGTTTTGTTAGGTCTGAAATATTTATTGGAGAGGTATGACTTGCTTTAATTCTCACTTAAACAGGTATTTCATTTACTTGCACAACATCGGCGGAGCGGGGGGGTGGCTTATTGGGCTTAAGGCAGGGTTGGTTTTCAGGAAGCCCCGGGTCTTTTGGAGTGTGGTTTTTTTTTCATAGTAAGATGTCTGACTGACAACTGTATAAAACAAAAGCTACAAAAAAACTACACACATTATTAGAAGCACATAGCACACAGTCGTAAATTTCACCCTGCTTCAGGCACTAGCGCTGCTGTATGTGTTTGTGCGCAGCACTTATGGTGCATTCACACCGCACACTTTGTCTGTGTCAGGCAACGCTCCCAACGCATCTAGTTTGAAAATGTTTTTTTTTCCTGCTCCCGCTTCCTTCAAGATACAGTACGTGTGGTGATGTATTTATTATTTATACGATTTATTTATTTTTTAGCACTTTAAACAAAGTCTGGAGTATATATACGTTAAGTTTATTGCATCTTGGGGGGCACGGTGGCGCAGCTGGTAGCCTCACAGCTAGAAGGTCCAGGGTACGATTACCACCGGGGATGCTGTGGGTGCTGAGGGTGTGTTTGTTCCCCCACATCATCGGCACCCACACCCTGGGTGGGGTTGGCGAAAGGGCCTTTCTGTGTGGAGTTTGCATGTTCTCCCTGTGTTCCCTTGAGCAGCTAATGTGAGTTACTCCCACAAAAACATGCATTAGTCCTGGGGCTGTATACTGCCTCCTCCTGGCTGGCCGGGGCGCCCGCAGGGTTGGGGAGGATCTGGCTGGAATAACGTGATCCTTCCACACACTACGTCCAGCCGGAGAAACCCCGCCCCGTTGGGTGAAAAGAAGGGCCTGCCCACTCCCAAAGCACGAAGGAGGCTTGGGTTTCAGTGAAGGGCCCCTCCCGGGGCCGGCACAGAGGGAGAGTAGAACCCCAGGACCTGAACTAAGGAGCACTGGGTGATAAATAATGGGAAAAAATCGTGGGATAAAAAAAAAAGAAAAAAGTTTATTGCATGTGTAATCAAAAAGAAAAACTGCAAATGATTCCATTCTGAGCATAAAAAGGTTCTGATAGGTTAATAGAGTCCATTTGAGTTAATTGGTGGCACACCTGTGGATGCATATTAAGGCACCCCTAAAACACAGAGCCTCTTTCTTGGGAAAATCAATAGTAATAAACCAAGACATCAGGAAAAGAATTGTGGACCTCCAGAAGTGTGGCTCAATTTTAAAGACAATTTGGGTGCATTTTGCCATTAAAAAATACATAATACTCTTTATACTTAAATTAAACAAATATTTTTTTTTTATATTTATTAATCTAAAAAAAATTAACGTTTAGTCTGATTGGATGTTTGACAGTAGTGTGCTTGCTTGAAGTGTATGTAAATATCTGGTTTCAACTGTATATTTGATTTTCTTGATGTTTGGCTTGATTGCTAGCAGAAAGAGGGAGAGAGAGGAACAGAGAGGGAGAGAAGAATGAGGACAGAACAGAAACTAGGCAAAATAGTTATGTAAATAGTGTAGTCCTTTGGCAGAATTAAAAAATAATATGGTACAAACTAGTAACTCAGAGAGACAAATATAGAGGTATCATTAAATAGTAATGGCACTCTTTCTGATGATTCAGATCAGAAATCAGGAAAGACAGAGAACACCAAAACACACCTGAAAAAGAATACTTGAATAATATTGACCCTGAAAATGTCATTGATAGGTTCACAAAACTCAAGGCTCGAAGAAACAGTCTCATGCTGCCACAATAAAGAGGTTTTGATTTTCAGAGCTACTATCATTTAGTTTTGATTCTGGTTCTGTCTTAGTTCAGTCCTGAAGTAGTCCTGATTTAAAACTGTTACAGTCCTGTTTTAATCCCGGATATGTTTTGGGTTTGGTTGAATTGTGGTTTTGTCCTGGTGTCTAGATACAGCCCTGGTTCGGTTTTGCCTTGTTGCTTAATTAATAATCTAATGTTAGTGTGTCACATGTATGTGATATAATTTGTTTTCTTATATAAAGTTATGCTTGTCGAACACAACTTAAAACACCCCCCCATGCATAAAAACCCTTTAGGGCTAAGTCCCTTGTGTTTAAAATGTCTGGCTCTGCCTCTGTTGCAGAATAATTATATACAATATTAGTTCCCCAAATATTTGTGCACATATAGATATTCGCCTAAGAAAGCCAAGACTTTAATTTTACTTTCTCAAACATTCTTGTTTGATAATTATTATCATTTTAGGATTAATCAAGAGCACTGTAGTGCAAAAATAAGACTTACCTAGCAACTGTTCACAGTGTATTTGTATGTCTGAAGACACCACAAATTGAAAATACTGAAGTCAGAGTAGGGGCCACCTCTAAAGATGATGAAAAAAAGCCAAGTTAAGATCCCGTGGGGCTTTCAGAAACAAGCTGATAAATTGGTAATGGCCATCCAGCCATGACAATGACATTGTGATCATTGATAAGCAGCAATAGAAAACAGCTGTGATCATTGTAGCCATCCCCAACAATGGAAATATCAAGAACAAGCAACATGAGTGAAGAAATACCAAGGGTATCAGCATAAAGAAGACACAATGTAGATTTTTATTTGAGAAAAAAAGTAAAATCATGCATCCTTTTTCTTCCTCCTCATAATTATTGTAATGATGCTTAAGTAATCCTCCTGTGTTCATATAAGAGTTGTACCAATTGTTATGGACTGTTATAAATGTCCTGTGTTCCAGAAATATAGAGAACTGCCCCTTTAAGGCAAGGGCTGTTTTGGTTGGGAAGTCAGCCATGTTGGAGAGAGACTGGTCGTTGCTGTGAGAGAGCGCTCGTTCATGTTGGCGTGGGAACGGCCTTACAGTTCCTGGATTCTAGAAGGTTGTGCTATTTTAATAAACTTGTAAAAAGGATAACACCTGCCTCCTGAGCTTCAGTGAGTGTTACATTATACACTACCCTGTATTGATTTGTGGAAAGATTCAAGAGTAAGTAATTTTTTTGCAATACTTTTGCAAGTTAATGTAAAATCCCCAACACACTTTTAAAAAAGTATTTAATATTTTTTGAAATGTCTGATGGGTTCTGATCCTGCAGAGGAGTGCTGAGGTAACTGGAATGATTGGATTCATGTGAAAACATGTGAAACACTCATAGTTCCTCTGCTGACGTCATCAAAAGGAACAGAAATAGCTGTGCTGATGAAGAACAATGGTTACAATGACTCAGCTTACAAGGATCCTGCTTATCAATGAGTCAGCCTTTTACCTGTCAAACTGGTTCAGTTGATCGGAAAGCACCTGTTTCGTACCCTAAGAATCCTGGTATTACATTCTGACTGTCCTCTGTGACAAGAGCTGTATAGGGTGCTGTTTGTAAAGTTACACTGTCAAAAATCTAAAGCTATAAGTTGGGTTATTAAACCTGTAGCAAGATAAAAGAAATGTGGGGTACTTCACTTGCTGATAAGTGGTAGTGGACTAACAGAGAAAAGCAGGGTCTTGCAAATTTATACAGTATATAAACTCCTGGTAGAGGACATGTCCTATATTATTGCAAAAAATATATCATGAGCCGTTTTAATGGCAACAGATACATTTACCAATGGATCTTAAACAACAACTCAACCAGCATTGATCGATTCAGTCTGGTCAGCTGGACTTTGTATAGAGTTTTGCAAAATCTAGCATTTACTTTGGTAGTCCTTTTCTGCTTATTAACTTGCTTAAAACATGTGATTGCAATGAGTCCGTTAAATTGCAAAGGGTTGAAAGCATGGGATGCAAATGATTAAAGACAATGAAAAGGTATGTGCATGAAAAAATAAAAAGCAGCCTAAGGTTGCAGACCTTGCTGAACCTGTCCACTTATTTTTGGAAAAAGAGTTCACCTCTTGTTTATACAGTGCAATCTGTTAACAAACTGTTCCCTACGCTCCTTCGGACTTTTTCTTGTCCCTCAGAATTTGATCCATAAAGCCACAACATGCCCATTGCTCTGTCAAAATTATATATATATTTATGTATATATATATATATATATATATATATATATATATATATATATATATATATATATATATATATATATATATATATATATATATATATATATATATATATAACATACATATTCCAGCATTATTATATTTGTAAGAAATATGTACTTGATGTTACTTATATTAAGAGAAGACATTTAAAAGTACATTTACAGGTATATCACAATAAAACAGAACGTTACTGTAAAGTTAATTTGTTTTCAGCAAATCAGTACACTAAGTGAAACAGTGATGATTTCAAGCCTTCTTTTCTCTAAATTCTGAAGATTCTCTGCTTACAGCTAATCGAAACAGGACATTCAAGATTAGAATGCTACTTCATAACTGTAAAAAAAAAAAGCATTTTTAACAGAAATGTGGGCTTAATGAAAAGTATGTGTACCTGCCTGAAGATTGTTATTTATAAAAGGTACTTTTAATCTGACAAATCGGAACACATTTTCTAGTTTACTGAAATCTACCTGTATGCTGTAATTAATATTAATAGAAAGGTTTTACATATAAAAACTGATTAGGTCTGTTTCCTATTATAGCAGCCTGAAATTAAGACAGTAATACACTGAATCAGTGGTACAATAACCTTTCTTGTCTTTTAATTTCTTCTGTTAATCTGTATATTTTAGATTTTCTCACCTACAGATGGATCTGTTGAATGTCTTGAAAGATGTACAGGAAGAAGCACGACAAGCACAGTGGCATATTTATATCACAAGGCGTGATCGTTAAATGTGAAACACATTCTGCTGCAGTGTGCCAGACAAAGGGTGGAGCAACACAGCGGGCACGTAGAAGAAGGTGGGAAATATAACTTCTTAAAAAAAAACTTCAGTCTTCTGACAACATATTGCAATTTGCTGGAATCAAGTAGAGCTTAAAATGCAAAACAAAGAAACAGAAGAATGTGACAATCGAAATTAAAATACAATTTATTGAAAATACTTTTATGCCTTCTTAACAGAGACAACCTTCACCTTAGGAGGAGCAATAGATCAATGAAATTTTACAGTGAAAGTATCTGCCAAGTCATTTACTGAGTTACTGGATGAAGCAGAGATGGAAGAGTGAACTTGATTAAAGGTTTCAGCTGACCTGTCCTTAAGAAAGGATTTTGGCTAAATAAGTCAATGGAAATGCCGCTTTCAAAGCTGTTGATAAATGGTCAGATATGGCAATATCAGTTATAAAGACTTTGGATTGCAGTTATTTAGACCCTTACTGATGATCAAGTCCAGACTTTGTGGGTTGGCTGTTTAATATGTTGAGTTAAACTAACAGCTTGTAACGTATCGCATAGTTATTTTACCCCTTCGTCTTAGGGGTTGTCAACATGGATGTGGAAGTCTCCCACAATGATTAATCAGTCTAAATCAACATATATCACAGATTGGGGGTCACTAAAATACTTGAAGACGTATGCATTATATTGTTGTTACGACACAGAGTGAGCGAGCTTTTGTCTGGTTTACATAACCATCAATAATTATGATCAATAATCTTATATTAATATAATTATTGATGCGGTTAAAGTTTAATTTATTAATATTAGGGGCACCACTTCTGTTTAGAAGACCAGACATCCGTCCCTTCTTGAAGGTGTAAATTCACACGCTTGTGGACAATAATTGTACGCATACGTCATTTAAACACAGACAACTTCTTTTTAAGCTAAGGGGAATTTTTTAAGAAAATAGATCAACCTTACAGCCAAAACATTTCATCAATAATTCCCATCTATTCTAAAGCATGCAACTAACTACTACGGATCTTAGAAAACAATAAGTGAAAATTAAACACAACATAAAGTGGGTCAGGGACGAACAGAGAGCTGAGGTTTTGTTCAGAAAGGGAGGGGGCCCTCACTCCAGGGGAGTCAAGTCTCAGATAGCCAGTGGGACAAAGGGTCATAAAACTAGCTCTGGGCCAAGATGAGGGGCAGCCCATGGTGTGTAAGGAGACAAAGGGCCATAAACTTAGCTCTGGAGCACATGGGGTGAACTGCCCATGTGGAAGGCTTCAGCTTTGACTAACAGACAAAGGGACAATGGAGTAAACCTTTCAGCTAAGGCCAGCTAACGCAGATCGGACCAAGTCCGACTCTGCCGACCAGGTGATCAGAGAGCGGAAGAGAGAGAAAGAAAGTGTGGGATCCACTCTGGATTAAAACCAGTTTAAACAAAGCAAATACAGCTCAAACTTATGCGTGTGGCGACGCTAAATGAGCCAATAGGTTCAGCGCTTAAAAACACTTTAAATCAATAATGAAAGAGATCTAACTCGTTAAAAACTCTATTTTCCCTATTTTATCTGCCCAGACACAAGATCAGCATAAATGAACCAATTCAGTCCTACTTTACTTTGAGGGAGAGGAGAGCAAAATGTGTCCGTAGTTAAGCAAGAGAGGGAAGAGTTGGAAAACTGCGCAGCATTTTTAGGACCGTGGGTCCCAACTGCAGGTCGGACGGCTTGCAGGTCAATGTCGTAATGAACTGTCTCGGAACAGTCCTGATATCACCAAAACTGGATACACCAACAGGATGAACGTTGAAATGAGAGTTCTCCCCGGTCCAGCAGGTCAGAACAAAGAAGAATCTTCACCGGTGAGATGTCCTCTGTATGGCAGGAGTTTCTGCTAAGAACCTCTGCTGAGAACAATTTTGGAAACGCTGCCCCCACCTTCTTATAGCCCTTTTGCCCGGGATGTCATCGTTGATGTCACCATGGGTGGTCACGGACCAATAGGAGTGTGTTGAGGATCACCGCTATGATTGCTGGGAAATGTGGTCTGCTCAGTCCATCTATAGGGAAAATGGCTTCCAGCCATCCAACAGTCTGTTCAGTTAATTTAACATGGAGTCCCAACATTGTGGAGGGCCTTCACACGTTTAGAAACATTGCTTGAGCAGGGCCCTGTACCTGGACAGACAGATATTTAAAGAGTTCAATTTGCCCAGGAACACTTTAGTCAATCATGAAATAAGGTAGTAAATTGTCCCAATTTACATTTTAAAAATGTGTATTGTTATTCTAAGAATAACTATTTTTTAAATCAGATGTTCATGTCATTTAATGTTTAACACAGTAAAGGTCTTTGCACACCAGGTCCGATGCGAATAAACGACACGAAATTGCGGAAAATCGGAGGCCGAAAATCCCCGTGTTGCGTATGCACACTAGACGCGCTGCAAAGTTGCGAATAAATTATGAAGACTCTATTAAAAACACATAAGGCGGCAAAACTAAAAACGGATTCAACATCAAGTGACGACGACATTGTGACGATAATGACGGAGAAAGAAAAGAAGAAAAGAGCGCATTGGGTACATCCTATTCTGGAGAAGAGAGGAGAGTTTGGAGAGTACCATTGTCTGGTCCAGGAGCTGAAGTTGTACAGCGGTCACTTCAGGATGTCCGTCGGACAATTCGAAAATCTGCTTCAGAAGCTAGCTCCTAGCTTGAAGAAGCAGAGAAACAACTTCAGGGAGCCAATTCAACCGGAACAGAGACTTGCCATTTGTTTGAGGTGAAACTTTCCCCCATCTTCTTTGGTTATTGTAGAATGGTGTGTAGTGTTTACGGTAGATTAGTGTTTGAACAGAAGGGGGCGCTTTTTCCTCACTAGTCAACCATATCCACGTCTTTTCACTTTGTAATATCTATCTATCTATCTATCTATCTATCTATCTATCTATCTATCTATCTATCTATCTATCTATCTATCTATCTATCTATCTATCTATCTATCTATCTATCTATCTATCTATCTATCTATCTATCTATCTATCTATCTATCTATCTATCTATCTATCTATCTATCTATCTATCTATCTATCTATAATCGTTGTCCTTGTAGTTTTTCTCTTTTTTATTAAAGAGACAGGGGTACTGGGATACAAAAAGGATCAGACGCTCAGCCATGGTGAAGAAAAAATTAGTTACTTCAATGAAAGTGACACTTCAGTTTGTGACTCTTGGCTCTGATGACGCCATCACCATGCCTTCTCTGATTGGTCAAGTGTTTATCTGTTGGATACGAGTTTTTAAAAAATTGACCTCAATCCGAAAAAATAAAACTCGCAAAATTGCAGGATGGAATTTCGTCAGTGGTCTGCACGTCCCCATTGACTTGACATTGATTCGAAAGAAAATAGCCGTGCGAATTAATCGGACGAAAAAAACGGACCTGGTGTGCAAAGACCTTAAGTATGAAATTTCTAGCTTCACGATAACAGATTCTCTCACCTAAGCATCTCCTCCTGCATCTTGATGGTGTAGATCTTAAAGATGGAATGACTGTGGTCAAAAAGGATCTCAGTCTGTCTAACAGAGCCTGGAAGAAGCCTTTGGCTGAAAACATTTTATAAACAACCCTTATTCGCACAATCATCTCTAGAAGCTCTAAAGCAGTCCCCAAAACAGAACCAGTGTTTTTCATCAGCTTGTTGAGCTTTTCATGTAATTGGCTCTGATGCTACTACCTCAGCAGATGATGGCAGAAGAGCTTGCCTTCTCAACAACACTAATTTCACGAACTCTTTTAGTACTGACCAGGGGTGGACTGACCATCTGGCATACCGGGCATCATCCCGGTGGGCCGTTGACCCAATGTGGGCCGGTTGCTGTTTTTTTTCTCTCTCTCTCTAAATTCTCTCCAATTGGGCCGGCCAATTAGCTACAGAGGGCTAGCAATGTTTTGCCAGCATCGACACATATTATTGGTCTATGTTTGTCATCGTCAATTAAACATGGGCTGACAGCCTATGAGAGCCATGAGAGTGCTGTCAATCACAACACAAACCAGGGTGGGCGGGACCTCATGACATGGGCCGGAGTGGATGCTGCTGAGCTGAAAATGGCGCTGAAAAAGTACAGCTCAAAAAGCTGAAATCTCTGGAGGTGGAAGCTGCTAAGTGTTTAAGGTTGACAGACCTATTTGGTGCCGGGGTCACCACCCCAGCAGCAGGTGCTGCTGCGCGAAGAGACGCACAAAGTGGAGACATCCATGGTAAGTAACGTTAGCGTGGGGTTGGGCTACATTTTGAGACATGCCCAAAATAAAGTATAAAATGGTTTTACATTGACCGCGATGTGACCTGAATAACTGAATACTTGTGACAACATATTAGCCCAGAGTTGAAGGGCTGATTGTTGGTAGTTGCGGTTGATTTTGTTAAATATGCCAAATTGTGACAGCTACTAACGGCAGCGGTCTCTGGTTGCCATAGCAATAGTAAACATTAAAGGGAGAAACTACAGGTGAATAGGGAAAAAAGTTAGCTTCAAGATACCTTCATGAAACTTGAAAAACTTAATTCCTAGTATTAAAACAAACATCTTTTGTATTAGAAGTTTTGATATAAATTTTGTTTAGACATGCAAATGAGGTGTAATCTGGTTAAAAATGTGCTAATTTGCATATATTTTTAAAGGTATCTCAAAATTGGTGAGAGACAGATTGAATTTTTCTTTAATTTTCTAATAATAAACTCAGCAAAAAAAGAAACGTCCCTTTTTCAGGACTGTGTATTTTAACAATAATGTTGTAAAAATCCAAATAACTTTACAGATCTTCATTGTAAAGGGTTAAAACAATGTTTTCCATGCATGTTCAATTAACCATAATCAATTAATTAACATGCACCTGTGGAATGGTCGTTAAGACCTTAACAGCTTACATAACGTAGGCATTTAAGGTCACAGTTCTAAAAACGCAGGACACTAAAGGGACTTGTCTACCGACTGTGAAAAACACCCAAAGAAAGATGCCCAGGGTCCCTGCTCATCTGCATGAACGTGCATCAGGCATGCTGCAAGGAGGCATGAGGACTGCTGATGTGGCTAGGGCAATAAATTGCCATGTCCGCACTGTAAGACGCCTAAGACAGCGCTACAGGGAGACAGAAAGGACAGCTGATCATCCTCGCAGTGGAAAACCACGTGTAACAACACCTGTAGAGGATCGGTACATCCGAATATCACACCTGCGTGACAGGTACAGGATGGCCACAACAACTGCCCGAGTCACACCAGGAACACACAATCCCTCCATCAGTGCTCAGACTGTCCGCAATAGGCTGAGAGAGGCTGGACTGAGGGCTTGTAGGCCTGTTGTAAGGCAGGTCCTTACCAGACATCACCAGCAACAACGCTGCCAATGGGCACAAACCCACCTTTGCTGGACCAGACAGGAGTGGCAAAAAGTGCTCTTCACTGATGAGTCACGGTTTTGTCTCACCAGGGTTGATGGACAGATTTGTGTTTATCGTCGAAGGAATGAGCGTTACACCGAGGCCTGTACCCTGGAGAGGGATCGATTTGGAGGTGGGGGGTCCATCATGGTCTGGGGCTGTATATCACATCACCATCGGACTGAGCTTGTTGTCATTGCAGGCAATCTCAATGCCTTGCGGTACAGGGAAGACATCCTCCTCACTCATGTGGTACCCTTTATGCATGCTCATCCGGACATGATCCTCCAGCAGGACAATGCCACCAGCCATACTGCTCGTTCTGTGTGTGAGTTTCTGCACGACAGCAATGTCAGTATTCTTCCATGGCCAGCGAAGAGCCCGGATCTCAATCCCATTGAGCACGTCTGGGACCTGTTGGATTGCAGGGTGAGGGCTAGGGCCATTCCCCCCAGAAATGTCCAGGAACTTCCAAGTGCCTTGGTGGAAGAGTGGGGTAACATCTCACAGCAAGAACTGACAAATCTGGTCCAGTCCATGAGGAGGAGATGCACTGCAGTACTTCAAGCAGCTGGTGGCCAAACCAGATACTGACTGGTACTTTTGATTTTGAGCCTCCCTTCATTCAAGGACACATTATTCTATTTCTGTTAGACACATGTCTGTGAAACATTTTTAGTTTATGTCTTATGGTGTTGACTCTTTTAGTGTTCATACAAATATTTACACACATTAAGTTTACTGAAAGTAAAAACAGTTGAAAGTCAGAGGATGTTTCTTTTTTTGCTGAGTTTATATGGTATATGATAAGAAATAACTTCAAAAACTTTTTACAGAGGGAAATAGGTTTATTTCATTTCATTACTTCATTAATCAAAAAATAGTGTAAGTAGCTCCAAAAAACTCATTTTCTGACTTTTCTTTACACAAAATAGTCCATGTATATTTTTTAGAACGATGTATTGACAAATCGCTCTGATTTTTTTCAGCTCATAGCATAGAACAATGGTGGAAAGTTTGGTGAATATAGGTATAACTGATTTAAAGATTATTCGTTTTGAATGTTGGAAAAAACTCATTTTGAGAAAAACACAATTAAAGATTTGCATTAGATAATTCAATGCAATGTGAAGTACAAATGACCCTCGAATCCCTCATTTCGAGTTTGTGATTGGTCATTAATTTAAACATGCATACCATTTTTGGACATTTTTCTTTTTTGGGGGCTTGTTCTCTCTCTGCCTCCACTTCACTTTTTGGCTACTACTGAGACGTCTCTGATTTGAGTATATCATGTGTCTTCTAATGTTTTATGAATTCATACTTGATTTGTTCTGTTGAGACTATAATGAATAAATACTGAGTGATTGATTGTAATAGCTGTCAGTTTTAGTCCTTTTGTGCTTTATTTGTTAACTGCTATCAAGGAATATGACTCTCATTTGTACTGTAGTATGCATGAGATGAGATGCTGCGAGATTTGTAGACTTTTATTCTAGTGTCGGCTGATAATGTAGTGGGCTGGTCTGGAGAGAAAATGCCAGAGCTGAATTTTTGTCCCAGTCCAACCCTGGCTAAGGGTGGTCAGAAATGTCGCTAGATTTGTCGCTATGGGGGTCTGAAAAGTTGTTAGAAATGGCGACAAAGTTGCTAAGTTGGCAACCCTGGAGGGAGGAGTAGATCTGACACCACTCATCATGCTGGGATGCCAGCCGACCATCCGATGCAAACGGTTCACGCATCCGCATCGTCCATTAATTTCTGTTAATGGACACCTCGAAGGGCATTATCCCGCTTATACCATGATCACTTATGAAAAAAATTAAGTATTTAATCAATTAATAATACTTAAATGTGTTTTAGAGTTAAAATCGTGAGGGTTTTTATTTTTATAAGTCAAGCGCACTATTTAATATCTCCCGTATACAGGCGCAGCAGTTGATCAGTGTTGTGAAGTGAGATTGTGGCTTTACCTCACATTACGTGATACAAAGTGTTAATATGTTAATGTTATCAAACTCACCAAATAAGTTAAAAGAAATGATAAAATCCCTTTTGTTTTGTCTGTCTTGCTGCTGCGATGAGTCAACTGTGAAATAACGCTGAGTCTCCGTTGCCATGGTTACCATCTAGCGTTTGAGCCAGCGCAATAATTTAGAACTGTCATCAGGCAATTTGACGGGACGCCTTTCCTAGGGGGACTTCATCACTTTTTGACCTAGATCCTCCAGCGAATCAGAATCGAGTATTCACCCAAACCTAGATAAGTGGAGTTAAACTAGACAGCCCCAATAACCTCTATATAGTTCTACTTGCTAAATTGCAATATGAGCGGCAGCCACTATTGTGCATCTGCCCCATTTCTTCTTTTTTTTTTTTTTTTTTTTACCCCATTTCTGATACAGCGGCGGCAGAAAAAAGACCCCCCAAAGTCAACATAGAGGAAACACTTATATATATATGTATATATATATATACATATATATGTATATATATATATATATATATATATATATATATATATATATATATATATATATATATATATATATATATATATATATATATATATATATACATATATATATATAATATGCACTCAGACATCGTCATGCAACTGCCACACAGCTGCAGCCCCGTTTACAAGATGTGAAGATATATATATGAATATATATATATGAATATATATATATATATATATATATATATATATATATATATATATATATATATATATATATATATATATATTTATATATATATATATATATATACTAATAATGAATGAGAAGAAACACCATTTTCCTTAGTGTAATGTTTATTACTCCAAAAATGTAGACGATAACAAGGCTAGCCCCAAATAACACAAATTGACAATGTCAGTAGCAGGTGTTTCCACCATTTGCCGCAATGACAGCTTGACAGCGACGTCTCATGCTTCTCACTAGCCTCATGATGTTGTCCTGAGGCAGTGCGTTCCACTCTTCCACAAGTGCTACACGCAGTTCTGCCAGGTCACGTGGGGGTGGGGTACGATCATCCAGTCTCTGCTTCAGTTGGTCCCAAATGTGCTCTATGGTGTTCAGTTCAGAGGACATTGCTGGCCACACCATATGAGGCACTCCAACTTCCTGAAGTCGAGCTGTGACATTTCTGGCAGGAGACCACTGCTGCATTGTTCAGGTCACATGGTCTTGTGCCCACTGCAAACATTCACAGTGGTGTCTTGGTCTCAGTGGAATCACCTGCAACGGTTGTCTGGCATTCAAGCCAAAGCGGTGGAGTCAGTTGCAAATGGTTTGTCTGGAAACCCTAGTACCCCTCACATCTCGTAAACGGTGCTGCAGCTGTGTGGCAGTTGCATGACGATGTCTGAGTGCATAGGCCCTTAGGTAGCCTACTGATCATCGTTGTGGTCTGTCACTCATGGGGCTCCACTCCTGGGTCTGTCACGAACTCTGCCAGTAGTTCTGTGTCTTGATGCACGTCTGCTGATGACACTTTGAGACACACCAAGTTCACCTGCAAACATTTGACTGCCACCCACCAACCCGATGGCGAGCTATGGCCAGGTGGCGCTGTGTGGACGGCATACAAGACCAATGATAATTTCCCTCAAGCTGGGACTCCCCGCAAGATCTCACCCCATGGGGTCAAAATGATCTCAAGAACGGTGTGCAAAAATCCCAAAACCACACGGGGGGACCTAGTGAATGACCTGCTGAGAGCTGGGACCAAAGTAACAAAGGCTACCATCAGTAACACACTACGCCGCCAGGGACTCAAATTCTGCAGTGCCAGACGTGACCTCCTGCTTAAGCCAGTACATGTCCAGGCCCTCTGAAGTTTGCTAGAGAACATTTGGATGATCCAGAAGAGCATTGGCAGAATGCCATATGGTTGGATGAAACCAAAATAGAACTTTTTGTTAAAAACTCTACTTGTCGTGTTTGGAGGAGAAAGAATGCTGATTGCATCCAAAGAACACCATACCTACTGTGAAGCATGGGGGTGAAAACATCATGCTTTGGGGCTGTTTTCCTGCAAAGGGAACAGGACAACTGATTCGTGTAAAGGAGGGGGGCCATGTATCGTGAGATTTTGAGTGATTTTGAGTGAAAACCTCCTTCCATCAGCAAGGGCATTGAAGATGAAACGTAGCTGAGTCCTTTCAGCATGATAGTAATCCCAAACTCACCACCCGGGAAATGTAGGAGTGGCTTCGTAAGAAGCATTTCAAGGTCCTGGAGTGGCCTAGTCAGTCTCCAGACCTCAACCCCATAGAAAATCTTTGGAGAAAGTTGAAAGTCCGTGTTGCCCAGCAAAAGCCCCAAAACATCACTGCTCTAGAAGGGATCTGCATGGAGGAATGGACCAAAAATACCAGCAACACTGTGTGAAAACCACATGAAGACTTGCAGAAAAAGTTTGACCTCTGTCATTGCCAACAAAGGGTATATGACAAAGTATTGAGATTAACTTTTGTTATTGACCAAATACTTATTTTCCACCATCATTTGCAAATAAATTCTTTAAAAATCAGACCATGTGATATATATATATACATATATATGTGTATATGTATATATATGTGTGTATATATATGTGTGTATATATAGATATATATATATAGATATATGCATATATAGATATATATATATATATATATATATATATATATATATATATATATATATATATATGGAAGCTCAGCAAAAAAAGAAACGTCCTCTGACTTTCAACTGTTTTTACTTTCAGTAAACTTACCAAGGCACTTGCAAGTTCCTGGACATTTCTGGGGGGAATGGCCCTAGCCCTCACCCTGCGATCCAACAGGTCCCAGATGTGCTCAATGGGATTGAGATCCAGGCACTTCGCTGGCCATGGCAGAACACTGACATTGCTGTCATGCAGAAACTCACGCACAGAACGAGCAGTATGGCTGGTGGCATTGTCCTGCTTGTGTGTTCCTGGTGTGACTCGGGCAGTTGTTGTGGCCATCCTGTACCTGTCACGCAGGTGTGATATTCGGATGTACCGATCCTGTGCAGGTGTTGTTACACATGGTCTTCCACTGTAAGGATGATCAGCTGTACTTCCTGTCTCCCTGTAGGGCTGTCTTAGCTGTCTCACAGTGGGGACATGGCAGTTTATTGCCCTAGCCACATCAGCAGTCCTCATGCCTCCCTGCAGCATGCCTAATGCACGTTCACGCAAATGAGCAGGGACCCTGGGAATCTTCTTTGGGTGTTTTTCACAGTCGGTAGACAAGTCTCTTTAGTGTCCTGCGTTTTTAGAACTGTGACCTTAAATGCCTACTTTCTGTAAGCTGTTAAGGTCTTAGCGACCATTCCAAAGGTGCATGTTGATTAATTGATTATGGCTAATTGAACATGCATGGAAAATATTTTATAAACCATTTACAATGAAGATCTGTAAAGTTATTTGGATTTTTACAACATTATTATTGAAATACACAGTCCTGAAAAAGGGACGTTACTTTTTTTGCTGAGTTTATGTATGTATGTATGTATGTATGTATGTATATATATATATATGTATGTATTACAGTACATTCTGCTATTTCGACTGTTAACTTTGTTTTCTCTCAGTGTTTTTTCTCTCCATAGAAGATATACCTGGTCTGGTATCCTGCTTGGCTGCAATGCCCTGTTGGACGGGGGGCATCGACTGGGATGATGCTCCCAGTGGCTGAACATCCACTGTGTCCTGTTATCAACTTTTTACTTTCTGTAACATAGAAAGTACTCTTGTATCGGATCTTCCTTTCCTTCTGTGTCTCTGCTCTGTCTTCTCAAACCCCCAGACGGTCGTGGCAGATGGCCGCTCCTACTGAGCCTGGTTCTGTTGGAGGTTTCTTCCTGTTAAAGGGGAGTTTTTCCTCTCCACCATCGCTACATGCTTGCTCAGTATGAGGGATTGCTGAAGGATCGCTGTGGTTGGAAAGTCTGCATCAACGGGGCCCAACCTCACACCAATGACTGACAAAATCTGCTGGGATTCCTTAAATAGGAAACTTTTTAACTGATTGGAATGTTTGTATGATGACATTTATTGTAAAGTGCCTTGAGATGACATCTGTTGTGAATCGGCGCTATATAAATAAACTGAATTGAATATATATATATGGGTCAATGACAAATAAAGCGTCTAAAAATATAGTTTTTAAAGTATTTTCAAAATGGATGTCATGCATATTTTTGAGTCCACAACAATGTGTTTAAATGAGTAACATTTGATGAATTAAATTTCAAAATGTTTAAATTATTTTTTTTACTGTATTTGTAACCTTTGTGCATATAAAATGTCAGGTGGCGCAAGCGATTATTTACAAAAGAATAGATATTTTTGTATGATTTATTCTAAGTCAAATCTCTGGCAAATATCCCTGAGAGTGTCTACAGTGAGTAACACATTATCATTTTGTGGTTGTGTTTTGTATGTACCATAACATTACATTTTAACGGTCAAATATTTTCCTTTTTTCTAGCATCCGATTTTCCATTTTAAGAAAGAAAAGTTATTTATAAATATACAAATTAGTGGAATTAATTAAATAGCAATTCCCATCATGGTTGTCAACCATTTGTTGACTTTAACCTTATTTATTGGTTTAAAATGATATTTCACCTGGTCGCACCACCTGACAATTATCAGTTGAACCACCTGACTAAAATAGTAAAAACAAGAAATAGGCTATTTAATTCCATTATAATTCCTTTGAAATACAAAAAAACGCATTAGTCAACAGTCTAACAGATGATAGAAACATGAGATTAAATCCATTGAAAAGTAAGATTTAATACATCCAAATGGAATTCACAAAACTTATGCCTTGTTTTACAACTGTAAATTCTGAGCAACTGGGATGCAACACTAACCATATACTAAATAAAAACAATTGAGCTTAGAATGAACAGTTATGATTAACAAATAGTTTAAAACATTTTGAAACATTTGTTCAACAGTGGTAAAGGTAAATACTCCATTTCAGGTGTGTGTACTGAAGCAGTCCCAGTCTGCATGAGTTAACTGTGTGTGCCGTAAATTAAGAGGTTCTGGCTCTGAGATCACTTTTAGGACGTTGGTTGTGTAGTAAAAAACCATATCCGCAGGATGGGGCCATATTAACTTATTTTTTTGTCCCAACTGCTGCATGTGGCTCACTTCTATCTCATCACCAAGTACCTGAAGTACCTGTCCCACGAACGGCCGACCTTCATTCTTCACCACAATGAACTTCCCATTCAGATCGCTGTCATCTTGGGCACTGGCCAGGGTACTGGATATTTGTAAAATGACGGTTGTAGTATTGTGGCATAGGCAGGTATGTGGTCTGCTGCAGAAGCAGGAGATCTCCCTGTGCATGATCTTCCCAGGGTCAGTGGAGATGACCTGGTACAACGTCATAGTTCCCTTTACAGGGGGCACAACTTCAGGGACTGCTTCATCAAACCTTCTAATGTCCTCCTCACTAACCCAGAATAATCTGATGTGAGATTATTCTGGGTTAGTGAGGAGGCTGTAAACATCTTCTGGGGTCTGTCCATCTGCACCCCTTTTCCGTGGGACTTCTCAGAGAAATTCCAGGTCACCTGTTGGAAACCTGAGAGGAAGAGGATGGTGCTGAGCAAATAAAAGTTTTTTTTATTGCGGTACTAGGTGACAGGACCATCACTCATCAAATGTAAAGTTGTGGGAGATGGATTGCAATTCTCCATCACATCCTTTAGCACTGGCTCCAAGTGAGCCCACACAGCCCTCTCATCATGCCGAAGGGATGCAGAGATGGTAGCATAGGACTGTGAGCCAGCGCTGTTTAAGCCACACATGTGGACTGTGGCCTGCTTCCGACTCCCACCAAAATGAAAAGCTTGCACCTCACGATTGAGTTTGCAAGAGAAGTTCTCTGAAAAATCCACATGAAGGACAACTTCATCTTCTCTGAGGCTTTCTTTTAGAGCTCTGCATTCTTTGGCTTGGTGCAACCAGTTGTAGTGGTGCAACCATGCTGTCGAGCTTCTGATTGAAAATGTTCAACAGTTCAGCACATGTTCCAGTGCATGTTTGTGCCTCTTTGACAAAATGTATGTAGGTCTTCTGCCCCTCTGACACAGATTTTATCCATTGATGCCAGGTGAGATTCTTGTGTACTTTGGGTGGTGCAACTTCTACCTCATTGTAGCAGCATTTTGCACAGACACGATACATGCATGATTCGTTGTCTGGACTGCACACAATTGCACACAACAGTTGAGAAATGCTAACAGTTTTAATGCGTTCCCTGTGTCGTGCCGATTTCTCTTTACTCAACAAAGGCATCTAAAATGGTTTTAAAAAGTCTATAACATCTTTAAATTAAAGGTTATGAACATTTTATAAATGTAATATATAGTGTTAAAGCTTTAAATAAAACTAGTTATGTCATATTGTGAGACTACCATCAGTTGTACCACCTGACTTACTGATTGCACCACCTGACTTTTTGACTTTTTTTCCTTTGGCTGATGGAAGATCATGTTTGCTGTTACTTCTTCTTTAGTACACAATAAAATTCATGCTTTTACAGTTGTGCAACCCTGACATTTTAGGGCACACAAATTGTTGGACAAAAGTTCTTAGGTGATCTCAAAAGCTTTAACCCATTAGTATTCATGACTATTGGCTTATTTGAAAGATTTTAAACATAAAATCATGCCATGATGATTTATATTGATTTTCTTATCATTAAAATACAATTTTTAAAAGTTTTCTTAGTCTCTTCATATGCTCGGACGGTTGTACCACCTGACAATTTGGGGGTTTGAGATGTCAAAACATTAAAAAATATGCATTACTGGAAGGGACTGAAAATGTATTATAGCTAGGTCGATTTTATAGAATAAAATGATGCATGTACTGGATTGATCACATTATTTAAAAAAAAGCAAAAATACACTCGGACACAAAAATACACATGTCATGTCATTGACCCATATATATATATATATATATATATATATATATATATATATATATATATATATATATATATATATATATATATATATATATATATATATATATATATATTTCTTCGGATCTTCAGTTAAATTATAATACCTGGTACTAAAAATGATCTGAATAAAACAACATTCAGAGTAAAACACCATCAGTTTGATAAAAAACTTCAAGTAAGCTTAATAAATGTTTATGCATTCCACCCTAATGGAGGTTCAGCATCAATTTCAGTGACTGCAAGATTCATTGTTGTGGTTTACATTCGTTTGCACATGTGCAGGACGTTGTTATGTTGTGGGGCAGGAATGCTGCACATCCTTGCAAGAATTCACACAGAAGAGGATCAAGAAGCAAGGCCATCACCTGGTGTGGAGAATAGGATAAAAAGAGACAGAACAATAATTGATCTTCTGCTCATTAATGTTTTGGTCATCAAAGCTGATGAACAAACCCAATCTTTGATTCACTATGAGTTGTTTGGTGACTTTTTAAAAGGGAAACCAAATTTCTGGTTCAGATATTATAATAAAGTCAAATCTAAGTTTGAGTTTCTAGAGATGTTAATTTGACGTAATGAATTTTGAGCGAGTGCTGTATCAGCAGTTTTAATAAGGGCTTTGTTCTATACTGCTGGTTTTCATTTGTGATTTTCTGTAAACCCACATTTATATGTCACGCATTCAACTGCCTCATAGGGGCAGTGGAAACACATGAATGAAATTGGTTTATGCTACTCCTGTCTGTTCTGGTGACATTTTTTGTTACTGTAGTTTTTTGCTGTTAAACATTTACAGAAAGATATCCACATCCATCTAATCATGTTTACAATCTGGATGAGCTAAGGATTAAACGTCAATCTAAGCTTTAGTTTAGTCTGTATTATTTACATATATAAAAAATAAACTGAATGTTTGACTCAAGCAAGAATCACTTGCAAAAGTTTCTGTTTTTTAAGTTTTTATGCAAACCATTGTTCAATTTGCTTTTGGAAGTCAGAATGTCTGGCACAATTGTCACGCTGTAATTTTTTTAATCTTGTTGACTGAGGAAGGGGTATTTTTTTATTAATGGTGTGGCCAATGTTTTTAGAGATTCTTGTTAACACTTTATTTCTTTGCTTAAAAAGTAAGACCCTTCTTTTCCAAAAACAAAAAATAATATTAAACATAAGGGACAAAAATAAACGGTGAAACTACACAAAACATGTTCTGATAAAAAGTTTAAGTACTTAGCTAATCTGTTTCTCCACATCTGAGATAATCAATAAAATGAAATGCTCGTTCTGAACTAGTTTGAAGATATTAATCATCTTTGTTCAGGTCCAACAAGGAACCGGTCAATGAGCGAAAGAAAGAAACACTATTCCCCATAACACTGTATTGCTCAAACTGGTTGATCAAATTACTTTCCTAAGCCAGAACAGATATATAGTCACCCTGGTCTCCTTCCTGTGTGATGTGCACCAAAAACCTCTTAACAGTCGGTGTCTTAATTGATTTCATTCATTTGATATAGAGGGGCAGTGACATTACTCCAAGACATCTGCCCACAAAAAATAGGAGACCTTCTTGCTGCATCTCTATTAGTTATCTTACATAAAGGGCAATTTTTTTTTTTTATGGGGACAGTGTACAACTGGCCTCAAGTAACACTTTCAAGTGCTGTAGTCCCTGGATAGGCTGAAGTGTCTTGCCCAAAGAAACAACAACTGAGATGGATGGTGATGGGGCTTGAACAGGCAACCCTCTGGTTTCAATACAAACTCCTAACTCCTGAGCCACAATCGTCCCCAATTTAAGCTGATTGTTTAGGAAACATCACTATGGGTCATGAGCCATATCTCCTCTTATGTGAATATTGGAACAGAGATGACTCACTAAGAGCATTGGTTTGTGGCTTAATTTTTTCTTCACAGTGACCGACCAAAGCAGTGCTCGCATTTTTTGCAGTTTGAAGCATCAATCCATTAGTCTTTAAGAAGACGCCTAACAGTCCACGTTTTTTACTGAAAACCATGGTCTCAGAATAAGAGGAAATTACTCATCCTTACTGCTGGAGATGTCAATAGTATCAAATTGTCTATGAAAAGCAAACAAGAGACCTTGAAGATCCCAAACCAGGCCTCTCCTCTCCATAACCACACCTTGAGATCTTGTCTATGAACACACAAACAGGACCAGGAGAGAAATTTCCTGTGTTCTGCTATTCATCAAATGCTCCTTGTCGGACCCCTCACAAAGCCCCAGAACACATAACCACCTGTATTATAGAGATAGCCTACTCTAATCCCTCCATCACATTAAAGTGGTGGCTCTGTGGAGGGGAATTTATTACTATCTTAAAGATCTCATGACACGAAGCTGACTTCATGTAAATGTATTATGACATAATGCATCTTGTCAAAGTATGTGGTTGTGTAAATTTATGAGCCGAACGGACTTGATTTTACACAGTTTCAAAATATTAGCTTAACCGTGGCTTCAAAACTACGTCCCCATGTGACGTCAGCGACAGAACCGCTCAGGCTGGACAGTCCGAAAACTACCGCTGACAGGCCTGATGGAGGCGCTCATATTTGAAGGCTCGGAAGATTCTTCCTCCAGTTTTAGCCTTGAGATGGTTTTAGAGGTGGAAAATGCAGCCGGTTCTGGTGCTTCTAGAGGTGGTGGTGGCATAGAACCATAGAGGTATGAGCTGTACACAATGACTGAGATGGGAGAAGAAAGCGGGTCAGAGAAACTAGCGGGAGAAGTGACGTCAGGGAAACACAGGTTGGTAAGGATTATAAATAACTTTTAATCGTGGCTTCTTTTCTTTTGAAATAATTAACAAAATGATATAAACGATCATAACACTGTATTGCTCAAACTGGTTGATTACAGTTAAAGGTTACACCTCGGATGTTTTATCCTTCACCTCAGCCATGGACTCTTCTAATTCCACAAGTTTGACTTCAACCAAGTCAGGAAATGCTGCTACCCCCTTTGCCTCCCCCTCCCACTTGTCTGTCTCCAAAAGTCAGGTGAAGAGGCAGCTGGAGAAACTGAACCGGAACAAGGCTGCAGGTCCAGATGGTGTCAGCCCCAGAGTCCTGAAGGCCTGTGCAGAGCAGCTCTGTGGGATTCTGCAGCACATCTTCAACCTTAGCCTAACTCAGGAGAAGGTCCCAGTGTTGTGGAAGACATCCTGCCTTGTTCCAGTACCCAAAAGAACTCACCCATCAGTCATCAATGACTATAAACCCGTTGCCCTGACATCCCACATCATGAAGGTCCTGGAGAGACTCCTGTTGGCACCCCTGAGTAAGCAAACAAGAACGAATCAGGACCCACTGCAGTTTGCTTATCACTGTGGAGTTGGAGTTGAAGATGCCATCATCCACCTACTTCAACCAACCCACTGTCATCTGGACAAAGCAGGCAGCACTGGATCATGTTCTTTGATTTCTCTAGTGCATTTAACACAATTCAGCCTGATTTGCTTTGTCAGAAACTCCTGAAGACACAGGTGGTGCCCTCAACAATCGCCTGGATCAATGACTACCTGACCAACAGACCACAATTTGTGAGACTGAAGAATTGTGTCAAACCAGGTGATCAGCAGCACAGGAGCACCACAGGGGACCGTACTCTCACCATTCCTTTTCACTCTGTACACCTCCGACTTCCAGTACAAATCAGAGACCTGTCATCTGCAGAAATACTTAGATGACTCTGCAATTGTCGGGTGTATCAGAGATGGACAAGAAGCTGAATATAGAGAGCTGGTGGACCGCTTTGTGACATGGTGTGGAAACAATCGTCTCACCTTGAATGTGAACAAAACAAAGGAGATGATTGTAGATTTCAGAAGAAACAGGGATAAGTCTAACACTGTTTCCATCATGGGATAAGAAGTGGAGGTGGTTGAGGAGTATAAATACCTCGGTGTTCACCTTGACAACAGACTGGACTGGAGGCGCAACAGTGAAGCCGTCTACAAGAAGGGACAGAGCAGACTGTACTTCTTGAGGAAGCTTAGGTCCTTCAAGGTTTGCAGCAAGATGCTGCAGATCTTCTACAAGTCTGTTGTGGAGAGTGTAATCTCTTCAGCCGTCATCTGTTGGGGTAGCAGCATCAGAGCCAGGGATTTAAAAAGGCTCAACAACCTGATAAAGAAGGCTGGTTCTGTTCTTGGGACACCTGTGGAAAATCTGGAGATGATAATGCAAAGAAGGATTCTTCATGAAATCAAAAAAATTATGGACAACCCTGAGCATCCTCTTCATGAGACAGTCATACAACAACAGAGCGTCTTCAGTCGGAGGCTTCTTCAGTTTCGCTGCAATACAGACCGCTACAGGAAATCCTTCCTGCCCACAGCCATCATCATCTACAACAACTCCTTAAAGAATTAATTATATGAGCTATACCAAAACTTAATTTCCCTCTGGGATTAATAAAGTATTTTTGAATTTGAATTGAATTGAATAATAATAACGTGTAGTGATTTTAGTAGTGACCTGAAAAATAAACATTAGCCTACATAATGTAAATATGGTAAATCAGTTTTAAAGCTAAAAATAATAAACTAATCCAGATGCCCTTATTTATAAAGTCTGAGACTGATATCGGAAAACTTAAATCATATTGTAGGCAGACATTCAAGGCAAACGACAAAGCAAGTAGCCTAAGACTTACTTCATTAGAATTCTTATTTATGATTATCGTACCAATTTATTAGTTTCAGGTGAAACACGTTATTTAATTTCTTTGTCAGACTCACTAAATAGAGTTTGAATTATTCATTATTATAGCAAAACTGCTCCCGTCTCTCCTGGACAAGGGCGTCAGTTTGTTTTCAAAACTTCTGGGGACAATTATTGATTATTCATATAGCCTATAATTATTCAGCAGTTGGCGACATAGGCTATATGCGCAGTAACAAAACGCGTTCCCTTTACAACCCTTGCTGTTCTGTGCGGGGTAACTTTAACAGTCCTAATCGTCCTACCGAGCCATGTTGGGTGTCGGTGTACGAGTCTGAGTGGGTGAATGTGGCTTCAATGTAAAGCGCTTTGAGTCAGTATGACTAGAAAAGCGCTAAATAAGTTCAGTCCATTTACCATTAATTCTACCATGATTTACATTTAATCAGGGATCCGGTTATATTCTGTCTTTGACAGTTTTTTAAATTTTGAAAAAATCTGAAACATTCAATATTATTTAATTGTTCATTGATTTTAGTTCATATTCAGCCCGAACAATCTGAACAAAGAATCTCCATCGTGCCATCACACATGGAGCAGATGAAAACATGTAATAAATATGAACATTTTACCTGCAGTCTCACAACTTTCTCATGGTCTATAGACGTGAATTGTGCACATTGTGCGTTAAGGAGGCACAGCGAGACTGGAATAACAAGCGCCACTTATTTCTCAACTTTATTATTGCCTCAGCAGGAGGAAATAGTGTTGCATTGAGTACGGTATCCAGGTCTGAGATGATGCTCAGATGCTCTCATTAGAATCGTTTTTGATTGATTCAGTTTCCTAAACGCTGTGCGTAAATGACTGTGAGTCTGCATCAAGTGTTCAGTGGCGTAAATTGTACACTTTCACAATGAAAGACGGCTGTTAGTTTGCGGGTCCACAGGTGTTTCTGATTATTGTACTGACTGATGAATAGAGTTTGCGTCATAATAAACTGACGGCAAAAGCTCATCACACAAACACTCTTCAGATGGTAGGCCTATTCTTTTCTGTGAATGCACTCACTACCTGATGGAGTAGTGGAGTGGTTGAGCCGCCCGTCACAAAGTGAACTTTTATGTGATGTCCTGCTTCATTTTCTCACTCGATTTTCCTGCCGCACTTTTACAACAGCCTTTACATTTTTCCATTAGGCCACAGTTTTAAAAAACCGATCAAAGACAGAAAATAACACAATCCCCAAGTGATTGTAAATTATATTACAATGAATCATGTTCCTTTTATTTCTTTGAAACATTGTAGGCTACATCTGAAATGAATTTAATGCAGAGATCTCTGTGCAGAAACAAAATATTGTTCACAGTCCCTGGCTTTATCTGCGCTCTAGGTTCCTGAATCACAAATTCAGTCGCAGATCAATCTCTCTCTGGCAGCGCAGGATAGCGGGAAGATTCTGCTGCCAGCGCAGAGTTGGGGGAATATTCTGGCATGTTCTCTCCACAAACACAATATATCAACACCATTCTCTTTGGGAGTCGTAAACAAACAAGAGTATTAAATTAATATTTTTAACCTGCAGTAAAGAAACTTCAGCCAGAGCCATAAAATGTAATTGATGTATTTTTCCATCTTGAAACGGGTACCAGCGGTACTGCGGGACTCTGCCCTGAACGTGTTTGCATATAGACTAGTCTTTTAAACCCTTGATGTATCCACTGTAAAGAACGCTGCAGCATCTGCGCAGAAAGAAACCGTGACTGTATAAGAAAGTGCAATGGAGTCATTTAAATAATATACTGATTATGTGGAAATTGTGCTGGGAGCACAAGTAGATGTAAGAAATTCTGCATCTACTTTGGAAAAGTGGTGGAGACATGTCCCTGGTGTCCCTGGCTAAAATAAGCATAGATGCTTCTGGAAACATGAGATCTAACTGGGCAGTCAGTGGAAGTTGAGTTTGTAGGAGTAGGGGTGCTGACAGTGTTGCATCACAGTCCATACGCACCACCACGGTACCACTGTCACACTCCTGCTGAACACTGCAGGTACAGCTGTCAGCAACACACGCTTGTGTTGAACTAAACAACCCAGTGATTCCTTTATCATAGTAATCAAAACCATTCTGCTTAAAATGTTCCGGAGAGAGGAGGAAGAGGGAGCCCACTACTTATGGGTGCTTCTAACCTGTTTCACCCACTTAGACAGTAACTCTGGGTCTTTGGGAAACTTAAATAAACTGACACCGTCCTTGTGTGTATTTGAGCAAAATACACTTTTCTTTGTTAAAAATAGCGGTCCCCGTCACAGCTGAAAAGCCGCTGTCAAATGTGCCAACAAACAGAATGCGTTCTCTCGCTAACGTCACTTCCGGCTTTCTGCTTGTTCAGTGCGCAGTGATACAGTAGTAAAATGCTAGTCACCGCGGCTGTTTTTTGCTCTCAGTAGGATTATGCAAGGCGTGTTTATGACTTTGACATAGTCCGTTGGGTTCAGATTTCTTTATTTTATGTAATGTTTAAAAATGTCAACTTCGTGTCATGAGGTCTTTAAGAATCAAATAACAAACCTTGTTTGCCTAAATTATGCAAAGATAGACTGGGTAAGTGAAGCTGAGAGACGGTTCATGAAAGGAAAACCAAAGGTCTGTTTTTGTTGAGTTTATGATTGTCTTTTAAAGCTAGAGTCAAATTAGTGTTTTAATTGGAACCTTAAAGAAACTGTGTCCTGCAGTGATGGCGCAGAGCTTTGGTTCGTGTTCTCTCTAACACCTGTGCTTACTCTATCAGCAGTGAGCTCGGCTGTCACTTCCATAAGACAATGGTGGTATTGATGTAAATGCAGTAACCTTCAACTGGGCTTCAGACTGAAAAGATCTGGTCCCATTTAAAGGTAAACATGAAAATAGGTCAACTCAGCCACAAACTAACACTAGAAAATTATTTTGCAGGACAGTGACTGCATACCACATAAAATGCAACTATAAACTGAAACCAAGTCAACCAGCAGCATCCTAAAAGCAGGAATCAGTTCATCCGACTGCAGAAACGACAGAAGTAACTTTATGTTATGGCAAGGAATTTTTCTGTAGTTACTGTTTAAGTGGTGGTGCACGAATTTACAAGTGTATTAAGTAGGGTGTTATTATCCACATTCTGTCCAAGTTTGTGTTAAGGTTTACTTGTAAAGTTGGGCTGACAACCCAAAAAGATACAGGCTCATTAATTCTGATATATCAGTAATTTGTAACAACTTGAGCCCGCAACCCGATATTACGTGCATTTTTATGTTTATGTTTTCAAGTTTTACTTGCCAAAGAATAAACAGTGTTCCAACAATTATCCAAGTCAGCACTCCTAATTTGTTTTCCATTGTGGTTACAATGCTGATCTGGCAATGTGGACATATTATAAATCCAGGATCCTCAGTGCTCCTCTGTTGTACCACAACCCCCTGCTTAGCTGTCATTCACACTTTTGTTAAAGACAGATCACTGACACACTTGAGCTGTAGTAGTGACTCATTTTCAATAACAAGATGTTCTTCCGTTTTGTATAAAGCTATAATGATAAATACACTACTTTGTATTTTAATTTTCCAAACACAACAATTTTGAATAAAGTATGTAATCAGTATCTCCGATACTGGCCAGTATTTTACTTTGTATCGGATCGGAAAGAAACTAGCATTACTCATTGACATTTAAGCTTGGGGTGGTCAAAGCTAAACAAGTGTGCCTTGAAAATTATCCTGTTCAACATTTTTCTGAAAAAATATATATATATAAATATTTGTTATGCATGGTACTGAAACAGATCCTAGAATATTCAGGGAAAAGAGACGCAGCATGTTGTTTTTCTCCCAGAAAGAAAATTTCTCACACATCATCATCTGATTTAGCATTTAAAGAAATAGGCTTCCGAGATTGGAAATGTATGTTTTTAAGACGTCTGCCATGTACGAACTAAAGTCTATGGTAACCTGTAACCTGAGCATAATTACTCATCATTTTATTTACTCATGCACACTTACAAGTCACTGTTTAAGTCAAATAATTTCTTTTCAATTAATAAACAAAACTGATAATTAACTTGAAAATTAAAATGTATGCAAAAGAAAATAATATAAATAAAGATTAACACCTCCCCCAGATAATTTTCCTCTGGACCCTGGTCTGCCTGTCATGTCTGTGAGTAACCCTTAAGACGTGACAGACAAGGGCGTCAGTTTATTTTTTAAATTGCTGGGGACAATAACCATAATGTTGAGTGTGGTTTGAAGATTGCTGGGGACAATTATTATTAATTATTCATATAGCCTATAGGTATTCATCCGTTTCACGTGTCATTATAATATGCACTGCAGTGTATAAACAGGAGTTGAAAACTGTATCTTTATTCAAACAATAAAAGTTAATAGCCATAAGCTTATGTGTTTTGTTTTTCAAACGGCACTGAAAACCATCATTAGGCTGTTGGCTTCCAACAGTCATTAAAATTCACATCGTGGCACAAAGAATAATGTTGGCTATATGTTATCTGAATTGGCACGCGGTGCAGCCTTGGAAGGCTAGACATCACAAAACTCCCCCTGTGAAGAGAAGAATGTAATGGACAGCCGGCTGCTCCCGCAGTCTTCCAAATCCTGTTTTGTGTTAATGTTTGTAAGTGTCTGTATGATCTTGGATGTGTTGTACTGAAACTGAATTTCCCCACGGGGATTATTAAAGTTTCTCTTATCTTATATACTCGCCCCAGAAGAATATGCACAACAATAAAACACATTCCTTTTGCAACCCTTTGCCTTTCTGTGCAGAGAAACTTCAACTTAATTTACAGTCTAGAGTCCTGCAATGGGGCGGGTACCCGCGGGTAACCCTCATAAAGTTGATCACACAGATGGAAAAATAAATAAATAAAATTTCACAGGTACAGGAGGAAGTTTCTTTAATGCGGACAGGTTGCGAGTGAGAAAATATAATTATTTTAATGTTTTGCTTGAGACTCCCAAAGAGGTCCGTGTTGATATATTGTGTTGGTGGAAAAAGCTTGCAAGAATATTTCTCAACATTGCGCTGATGGTAACATATTGTTGCTATCTAGGCATCCAGCGCTGCCAAAGAGACTTTTCTGTGGCTTGATTTGCGATTCAGGAACAGAGAACACCGTTTTGCAACATTCCAACGCAATAACACACAAATAGTTCATTCTACTTTACATTAAATCAGGGATCACGTTATTTTCCATCTGTGACTGTTTTTTTTACTTTGATGAAAAAAAATCTGAAACATTCAATATTATTTCATTTTTCCTTCATTTTAGTTAATAATCAATCCATTATATTGCAATGAATTACGTCCCTTTGATTTCTCTTAAATATTGCACAGCTTAAATATATTTGTTGCAAAGATTGCTGTGAGGAAAGAAAATATGGTCCACAGTCCCTGGCTTTACCTGTGTTCTCTGATCCTGAATCGCAAATTCAGCCGCAGAAAAATCTCTCTGGCAGCGCAGGATCCCTAGATAGTGTTGAGATGAGATTTTTAAGTGAAAGTCTGCGCCTCGCGCTGCTATGCTACCAGTCCCTGACCAGCCTGCTGTCTGGTAACTCTCCCAGTTCGTTTATCCTGGGGCAGAGTATAAAAAAGAATTACACATTCACACAATATATATGTTTGGGCATGCATGGGGAGATATTCTTACCACATCAACTCCAAAGAACTCTTCCTCATAGATGCCTTTTATTACTTTACAAAGTTATTACAAAACATTCTGAGAGACAGCCTCTCTTACAAGATCCAATCAACTCAATAATACATATTCATATATATCCAAAGTATGACCCTAGTCCTTCCCTAATAGGTTAAGCCCTTTTAATATATTCCTTTTGGTTGCTAAGCAGAAAGCCTTTCTTCTCTGATCCCACGCTCTTCACCTTACCATTTGCACGATCAAACCAACAGATGTTTTCTGTTTTTTTCAGAGAATCGTGACCCATTGTCTTCTAAAGCCTGGCTCATATCCTGTTGTTAACAGTTTTGTCCAGTTAATCGTGACTGTTCCCTTCTGACCATGGGTCACATCTTGTGCTAACACTTTTCTGCATTTAGTTAATTATTTTAGCACACAACCCCTTCACCTTTTAGCCTGTGTATTCATTCAATGCTTGTTTAAAAGTTTATATATATATATATATATATATATATATATATATATATATATATATATATATATATATATATATATATATATATATTTTTTTTTTTTTTTTTTTTTTTAACCAATGCACATCCCTATTATCTATCTATCTATCTATCTATCTATCTATCTATCTATCTATCTATCTATCTATCTATCTATCTATCTATCTATCTATCTATCTATCTATCTATCTAATCTATCCAATGTAGAATGGAGCAAAGCCTCTTGGGAATTGGGAATGCGTTTATCCAATGAACCGATTGCAGCTTGCTCCTCTGCGAATGTGTACGCAGCATGATCAGACTATGTCCACTGACCAATCATAAACCTTTTTCGGTTCATTTCATCCACTCAAAAACAAAGTTGTTTGGTAATTAATGTTAATTCGAAAGTAAAAAATAAACATGCATGTATATAAGACCGATCTTTCAACGGGAATTAAGGCAGAAGCTTGTCTGTACTATGCTGCATATCACACCTGTGATGCATTCAAGGAACGTTCGAAATGTATGGTGAGTTCATAAACGTAGAACATTTAAAACTTATGACAAAAATCCCCCACTGAAAATAATACCATAAGCAATAAACTTCTGTTTAATGGCAGTTGGCAAGAAAAAATTTATGCATGCTAAATATGCCCAACTTTTTTTTACAAAGTACTAAAAAACAAACAAACATATTCAATTCAGTTTTTCAATTCAGTTTATTTATATAGCGCCAATTCACAACAGATGTCATCTCAAGGCACTTAACAAGAAGTCATTTCAATACATTTATACAAACATTCCAATCAGTTAAAAAGTTTCCTATTTAAGGAATCTCAGCAGATTGCTTCAGTCATTGGCGTGAGGTTGGGCAGACTTTCCAACCACAGCTATCCTTCAGCAATCCCTCATACTGAGCAAGCATGTAGCGACGGTAGAGAAGAAAAACTCCCCTTTAACAGGAAGAAACCTCCAACAGAACCAGGCTCAGTAGGAGCGGCCATCTGCCACGACCGTCTGGGGGTTTGAGAAGACAGAGCAGAGACACAGAAGGAACAGAAGATCCGATACAAGAGTACTTTCTATGTTACAGAAAGTAAAAAGTTGATAACAGGACACAGTGGATGTTCAGTTACTGGGAGGATCATCCCAGTCGATGCCCCCCGTCCAACAGGGCATTGCAGCCAAGCAGGATACCAGACCAGGTATATCTTCTACGGAGAGAAAAACACTGAGAGAACACAAAGTTAACAGTCGAAATAGCAGAATGTACTGTAATACAACTGGAGAGTAGTAGAAAAGGAAGTAGCAGAGTGAAGAAAATTGGTACATCTGTCCTCCAGCAGTCTAAGCCTATAGCAGCATAACTACAGAGCTAGCTCAGGATGACCTAAGCCACTCTAACTTTATCAAAAAGGAAAGTTTTAAGCCTCGCCTTAAAAGTAAACAGAGGGTCTGCCTCACGGACTAAAACTGGGAGCTGGTTCCACAGGAGAGGAGCCTGATAACTAAAAGATCTGCCTCCCATTCTACTTTTAGAAATCCTAGGAACTACAAGTAAACCTGCAGTCTGAGAGGGAAGTGCTCTGTTGGGAACATATGAAACAATTACATCTCTCATGTATGATGGAGCGTGATTATTAAGGGCTTTGTATGTAAGAAGAAGGATCTTAAATTCTATTCTGGATTTAACAGGGAGCCAATGAAGGGAAGCTAAAACAGGAGAAATGTGATCTCTCTTTTTAATATTCATCAGAACTCTTGCTGCCGCATTTTGGATCAACTGAAGGCTTTTAATTGCATTTTGTGGACTACCTGATAGTAAAGAATTACAGTAGTCCAGCCTTGAGGTAACAAATGCATGGACTAGTTTCTCAGCATCACTCCTGGACAGGATGTTTCTAATTTTAGCAATATTCCGGAGGTGAAAGAAGGAAATCCTAGAAACCTGTTTAATATGGGATTTAAATGTCAAGTCTTTGTCAAAAATAATGCCGAAGTTCTTTACGTTATTACTGGGGGCCAATTTAATGCCATCCAGATGAAGTGATTGAATAATCAGTTTCTGTTTTAGAACTTCTGGTCCAAAGACAGCAACTTCTGTCTTGTCAGAATTTAAAAGCAAAAAGTTTAGATTCATCCATGTTTTTATGTCTTCCAGACATGCCTGTAATCTACCTAACTGACTGGGTTCATCAGGATTTATGGATAAATATAGTTGTGTATCATCGGCACAGCTGTGGAAATTTATCCCATGCTGTCTAATGATTCTACCAATTGGAAGCATATATATGGTGAAAAGAATTGGTCCAAGTACAGAACCCTGTGGAACTCCACAAGTAACCCTTGAGAGTGAAGATGATTTATCATTTAGATAAACAAACTGGAATCTATCAGACAAATATGATTTAAACCAGCCTAGTGCTGTTCCTTTGATCCCTGCAACATGTTCAAGCCTTTCTAAGAGAATATTATGATCGACTGTGTCAAAAGCAGCACTGAGATCTAACAAAACCAGAACAGACACCAGTCCATTATCTTGGGCCATGAGAATATCATTAGTAACATTCACCAGTGCTGTTTCAGTGCTATGATGAGCTCCAAAACTTGACTGAAACTCTTCAAACAGCTCGTTACTGTTTAGATGCTCACAGACTTGATTAGCAACAATTTTCTCAAGGATTTTGGATAAGAAAGGAAGGTTAGATGTAGGTCTGTAATTCACTAAGTCATCTTGATCAGGGGAAGGTTTCTTGAGTAAAGGTTTAATTACAGCTATTTTAAATTCTTGTGGTACGTATCCGTTTAGTAAGGATAGATTCATCATATCCAAAATGGGGCCAGGAACCAAATGGAACACTTCTTTAAATAATTTGGTTGGGATTGGGTCCAACATACAAGTTAAAGGTTTAGATGAGGGTAATATTTTTGATAATTCCAAAAGCTCGACTGAATCAAAACAGCCTAAGCACAAATGAGGTTCTACAGTTCTTTCCGATGCTGCCTCATTTACTGAGGAAGAGGTAATCATGTTTGGGAGGATGCCAATGATTTTATTTTTAATAGAATTAATTTTATTTATGAAGAATCCCATAAAATCATCACTGCTAAGAGCTGGGGGAATAGCTGGTTCAACAGAGCTATGACTCTGTGTAAATTTGCCAACTGTACTAAAAAGAAACCTAAGATTGTTTTTATTCGTCTCTATTAATGATGAAAAATATGCTGTTCTAGCTTGTCGAAGGGTCTTTTTTATACAGTAGTTGTTAGGATCCGTGTCTCTGCCGGTGTTTCTGCTGTGTGTGTGTGCGTGTGCTCTCCTAACTTCTCTGCAGGGGCGTGGCTGATTGGTGACAGGTGCTCATCATCTCCAGCTTCAAAAGAGGAACGGAGACTGCAAGCTGACGCCAGATGGTTCTCGCTTCCAGCGTGGTAACACGGCCAACCAATATCTAAAGAAAGATTGCGCTGTGTTTCTTCGGTGCGCCAATCCTTCCTGGTTTCCTCCCAGGTCCCGATCCAGACTCTCTGATCCTCCAAAGTTGGTTTCCTTTTCTGCTCTACGGTGAAGCCGCTCTGGATTTCCTCCCGGTCAGCTTCTGCTCCGTCTCCTCCGCTGGTCTGCCTATTATCCACGCGCCTGTCCGTCTGCCCGCTCCACCTACAATCACACACCGCTTAGCGCAACATCAGCCTCCTCTCACTTCCTGGTTTTGGATCCTACATATCTCCCTCCAAGATCGGATATCATCTTCACCCCGTGAGTTACTGTCCACTCTCTCTGCCTCACAATATCACACATTCTCATATCTCCTTCTCTGCTGCAGTTCCTCCGTCGGCCACCGTGGACTCGTTCTTCCCCGGCAGTCAACCAAGGACTTCTTATTCTGTCACAATAAACATCTCTTATCATACCCAAACTGTACAGTCTGGTTCTTCTGAATCTGGTACTGCCTTTGAGTCATTAAACCCAGCAAACATGACAGCAGTAGACTGTTATTCCAGGTTAAATAGGAATCCTCTAGATGTGTAGAGCGCCATTTTCTCTCCAACTTCCTAGTATTCTGCTTTAAAGTATGCAACTCTGCGTTGAACCAAAGAGTCAGCCTCCTATGGTTAGCCACTTTCTTTTTTTAAGGGGGCTACACTATCTAATGCCAAACGCAATGAGGACGTAACGCTGTGAACCAGAGCATCAATTTCTGAAAGGTTAGAGATAGAATTGCTGCCATCCACTGTGTTACCCTGAGACACTGAGGAAAGTAAGAATGGAACATATTCTTTAAAAATTGTTACAGCATTGTCTGATAAAGCTCTACTATAATGAAATTTTCTTTCAGATTTAAGATGGTCAGTTAAAGTAAATTCAAAAGTTATCAAGAAGTGGTCAGACAGGACCGGGTTATGTGGGTGGACTGTTATTTCCTCACACTCAATACCGTATGTCAGTCCAAGGTGTGTTTACCCGAGTGGGTCGATCCCTGTACTTTTTGAGTAAAGCCAATTGAGTCTAAAATAGCACTAAAGGCTGCATTTTGGCTATCACTTTCAGTATCCACATGAATATTAAAGTCCCCCACTATAATAACCCTATCAGTATTTAATACTAAATCAGATAAATGTGAGATCTGATCCAAGAATTGAGAGTAAGGACCTGGTGGACGATACAAAAATGGTCTGGGACTAATTAGTAAATCAGAATGAAAACTGTATTATCCAAATTGAGGTGTTTATGTCATTGTGTGGATGTCGATTGTGGTATAGCCCTGTGAGTGAGACTGTTTCACCCTGATTTGGTTGAATGCACTGCACAGAATGATAGTGGAGACAGGGCTGGCTCTACAGGTGGGCAAGGGTAGGCAATGCCCACCCAAACAGAGTGCCTTCCCACCCAATAAAAATACAAGGAAATGAACGTGGCATAGCTTAGTCTTCCAATTAAATGGTATAAAACATAGGACATATCTACACTTTTGGAAGTGCTGTAGATATATAGCTAAACCTTAATACTGAATATAATATAACTTGCATAGAATATCATATAGCCTAAGCTTAATAAAGAATAGTGTAACTATAATGTATAGCCTAATGTTAACACTATATTATATAGCTAAAGCCTAATATTGAATATGATGTGACTATAATATAATATATAACATGATATAACAATAGTATAATACCTAATATATTTACTGACCCATAATATATATTTATACACATAGATAGATACTTTATTGATCCCCAAAGGGAAATTCAAGCAACTATCCATAGTTCCTTTCCCCAAATGTATACAAATGTTATATTTTAGCTTCTGTTTATTAATGGAAAACCCATAAAAGCTTTAAACCTACAATTTATTGTCAATAATGTGCATTTGTCTATTGGCATCTAGTGGTCAGGGTTCATATATACGGTAAGTCCTTCCAAAATGCGGAGTCACAAAGAAACAACATAATCTGGGTCTGCGTCCAGTGGGCTGGGGGGCTGGTGCGGTCAGAATTTTCCCTGTGGATTTTAGTGCCCCACTCCGCCCCTGTTCGGCAGCCCTACTCTGCAAATCTTCAGAAACTCATCTACTTCGTTGATAGCCTCCTGAGTACTACATCTGTTGACATCCGCCTCCCAGACTCATCAGCCATCAACACTGGCCTTCAGGAAGGTTCTTCAGCTGCGATCGCCAACATCCCAATCCCCTGCACTGCAGACCTGCAATTTCTAGTCTCCTGTGTCACCAGCCTCCAATCCAGCGGCTTCATCGTTTTGGGTATCCTTCCACTCAGCTCAAACAAGTATCCTATTGGGGATTGCAAATGTGCCAGCATCTTGCCTCTCAAACTGGTTCAGCGGAGCGGAAAGCACCTGTTGCATACCCAAAGTATCCTGGAAGTATGTTCATGTTCATATATTGAGGTATTAATGATACTGCAACATTTCTTTTAACTGTTCTCTTAGTCTGTATATTTTTTCGATTTTCTCACTTGCAGATAGATTTGCTGAATGTCTTAAAAGATGGTTAGGAAGATACATGACAGGCTCAGTGTCTTATTTACATGACACAGGGTGAGACCAAAATGTGAACCACATTCTGCTGCAGTGTGCCTGACAAAAGGTGGAGCAACACAGCAGGCAGGTAGAAGTAGGTGGGGAATATAGCTTCTTCAAAAAAAAAAAAACTTCAGTCTTCTGGCAACATATCACAATCTGCTGGAGTCAAGTTCAGGTTAAAATGCAAAATGAAGCAACAGAAAAGAGTGACGAAGCAAAAATGAAACAATTTATTGAAAAAAATTTTTATGCCTTCCTAACAGAGACAATCTTCACCTTAGGAGGAGCAATGGAATCAATGATGTCTGAAATTTGACAATGGAAGTTATCTACCAACTCATTTACTGAGTTACAGGATTACGTGGAGATGAAAGAGTAAACATGATTAAAGGTTTCAGTTGACCTGTCCATAAGAAAGTGTTTTACCATAATATCTCTTTGGCTAAGTAAGTCAGTGTCATGGTTTTTGGTCATTGCCTGACCCACTTTCATGAAAATCTCAGGAGACAAATAAGTTTTAAGAAGTTGAATATAATGAAGGGAGATGAAACACTGAATCAGATGCAGAAAGGTGGGACTGAAAATGATCCATAGAATGCAACTGCAGGAGAGAGATCTTACGGTGGATGGATGGTGGGAAGATGGAATGACTGGAGGCTGGGCTGAGGTTGTGTGGTGGTGAACCAGGAAGTGGAAACAAAGCAGCTGGGTTTGAACTGAAAAGCAATATTTGTTGGCAGGAAATATTGATGTTATTGAAACTGATATTCTCTCAACTTGTAGTTAGAAGGTGGGCAGGCGTTGCACTGATGGAGTCCAGGAAGTTATTAGTTGCAGGGAAATGGATGTTGATCTCAATCGAGCAAGAGGAGATGGTGTGAGAGAGGAAGCTGGATACCAGTTGTGGAGGTAATGAGAAGGAACCAGAGAATCTTCAGAACATGAAAATAATGACGCTGGAACTCAGGAGAGTAGTTTATAAAAGGAGAACACAAGGACCTAAATCTGGGCACAGAGCATCGGAAAAATGAAAAGAGCACGGAGGGCTTGGAGTTAACACAAAGGAAAACACTCAGGTGTTGAATGACTGGCCTCCAGCTCCCTTTATCCTCCTGCAGATCCTTGATGAGTTGCAAGTGTGCGTCAGCACCTGCAGGTCTCCACCCACCAGAAATGAGTACATGAAACAGATGCCTCCGCAGCACCCTACTGTGGACAACCTGCAGGAAAGGATGAACCACCACACAAACTAAAACCTAGACTTCTTAGGGACCTTTACATGGACACATAGATATGTAAAAGTCAGATTTGCCCATGAAAACACATGTTTACACTTTAGTCAAGCTTGAAATAAAGTTGTAAAATTCAACCTTCCCATTCCCCCTTTATGTTTCCTGCTCTCACTGAGAAAGTTGTTTTTGGGAGGCTTTGACTCAATCAGTATAGGTTTATCACTATTTCCATCCAGCCAGCTTTCTGTTAGAAACATAATATCAAAATTATGCATAGTCATGCTAAAGTTTATAAAAATAATTTTTCCTGACAAGGATCTCTATTATAAAGTCAGTATGAATGACTCAGTAGTTGATAATCTATCTGTTGGAAGTTGCTCTTGAAAAGGATCAGATCTTAGGTTTAATTGTCAACTGCTGCTTTTTCTCTTTATTCTTTCTGTCAAATATTGCTCTCTCTCTCTTTTCACCTACGGTTTTGGATTACAAACAAAAGAAGCATGGTAGACATATTTTTCTCTGAGCCAACCTGTCAATGTTGAGTCAGAGAAGAAGAGAGACATCCAGCCAGGTTGAAGGCGATCGTCCAAGCCATACAGTTCCCCAGGGGTAACATAAACGATGGAAGTGTGGGAACTATGCCTGCTAAGGTCCTAAACACATTCTCAATTTAATTTCAGACCAAGAACCCTTATGTGGTAGCCTGGCTTTCGCCAGACTAAGTTCAATTAGATTGAACTTAGTCTGGGGAGTCTGCCATGTAATTTCTACTGCACAAGAGGCGTGACCAACGGGCATAGTTCAAATGACTCTGTACGCAATTGGATAGAGCATTCATCAATCAGACCATCGATCCAGGTGACGTACTTTGCAGAGCGACGCGAAACTCCAGGCAGGAAACTTGTCAACGAACGAGGATAGTTTGTAGGATTGCGGTCTGCAGAAGCAGCAATGGCAGAGAACTTTTAAATCTTTTAAAACAGCAGAGACAGCAGCGTCAATGGATAGCTGCGCTTCTCTGACGTCATCGTTTTGAACCCACCAATAGCGTGTAAGATGGATAAGCCCGGTTGTGATTGGTTCCAGAAAAACTGGATAGCCTGTAGCAGTAGTTTAATGTGTGGGTTTCCAGACTGATCTGCAGGGCAGAATCAAACTGTCGTCAGATCAGGCTGGTGAAAGCCAGGCTACTTATTTGGACCATCATCTACAAATGTTCTAGAGCAGTTCCCAGAAAAGAACCAGCCTTCTTTTTTAGCTTGTTGAGTCTCTGGTTCTGATACTGCTATCACAACCGATGATGGCAGAAGAGATTGCACTCTCCACAACAGACTTATAAAAGGTATGCAACATCTTGAGAAAACATTGCATGACCTATAATTTCTCAAGACGTTTTGTCTGCACTGCCCTTCTTGTACAAACATGACATGATTTTTTGGTAAATGTTTGACCCACATGCAAGACCATTCTCAGGAGACAAGTTTAATATGTTTTATTAATCTTGTGGAGGTCAGATATTTCGAACTGGAACACAGTAGAAAAGGAAAATGACTTTGGAAGAAGAAAACAGCAGGTAAGTATTATTGTAAATAAAAACTTTTAAACAAGCATTGAATGAATACATAGGCCAAAAGGTGAAGGGGTTATGTGCTAAAATAATTAACTAAATGCAGAAAAGGGTTCGCACAGGATGTGACCCACGGGTCAGAAAGGAACGGTCACGATTAAGTATCTCAATGCACCTCAAAAGAATTCAAAAAAAGAAAAAAAGTAAAAAAATCACATTTTAGTTAATATTAGTCTCCAATTTAATCACTATTATATTAATTTAATAATTTTATTATATTATGATTAATCATTGTTAAGTAAATGTTAACAAAATCAGATTAGGAAATGATCTAACTCAGAATAATTATAAAGGTATATTAACATAAAATATTAATCAAAATACACATTAATATGGATATTTCATGAAATTAAGGATTACATATTTTAGAAATTTTTAACACCTTGATTAATGATTCAAAAATGTACAATGTTTTTTATATGCCAAGGTCAGTTGAAAAAAACTTTTAATGTTGAAATATTGCACATATATCTCAACAAAAGCAGTTTTTTAATCAATGTGGAAGCTATTCCATAACATCAGAATAAACAAAGCTTTGTTGTTAGACAGTTAAATGGCTATACCCAGCTTAAGCTTACAGTAAATGTTTTTACATTCCACCTTAATGGTGGTTCAACACAAATTTAATTTGCTGTAAGATTCAGTTCACATGCGTTTGTAGACATGTAGGACGTTGTTACAATTTGGGCAGGAATGCTGCACATCCTTGCAAGAGTTCACACAGAAGGGGATCAAACAGCAAGGCCAGAACCTGGTTTGAAAAATGGGATAAAAAGAAACAATAACTGATCATGTACACATTAATGTTTTGGTCATCGAAGCTGATGAGCAAACTAAATCTTTTGTTCACCATGAGTTGTTTGCCAACTTGTTAAAAGAGAAACCAGAATTTCAGTCCAGATTTCATGATAAGAAACTTAAATCGAAGCTTCAGTTGCTAGAGGTTTTAATTTGACTTGATGAATTTAGAGTCGGTGCCGAATCAGCGGTTTTAAAAAGGGCTTTGTACTATACTTCTTGCTTTTGTTTACGATCCTTTGCAAACCCAAATTTACATGTAATAGTGTTTAAATGCCTCATGGGGGCATTGGAAATCTCAAAAGCCAGGCTTACTTTGACAATCCCAGCGTAATTTCCCCAAATTCGGTTAAGCAAACGAGGCTAACCTGAAGCCACGCTTAGTTACTATTAGCACACTTCTACTATCTTTGCCTGGGCTGAGTCGAGCCGAGCCCTTTTTTTGGACTACCTCTGTCTCAGATCGAGCCAGGCCGAGGGGACCCAACACGGCCACCTATGGACTGATTGGTCCAGTAAAGTGATGTCATTCTCAATCCTACCTACATGGGGGGTAGCCACTGATTGGCCTGGCAGTGTGCATGTGAAGTGATGTCACAGAGAATAGCGACGCATTGCGTCCAACGAGTTCAAAACATTGCTGGGCGAAACTAAAAAAATTAAAGTGCGAAGGACCACAACCACTGGAGTGGGGCAGACCACAAGCACTGGAAGTGCTTTACAGAAATGGACAGCATTTATGGTGAAAGGCCAGCAAGTGATGGAGAGAGAGTGAGCAAGATTCCAGCTCCAGCATCTGTAATGTGGAAAAATGGTGAGTTATGATTGATTATCATTGGAACTTTGCTATGTAGAGCACGTCCATGCCCTCACCCACTGCCATGATCCTAAGACGGCAATGGAAACACAACCAGGCCTCTCTCGGCCCTTCCTGGCCGTACCCTAATGGAAAAGAGGCTTATGGTGACATATGGCGTTGGACAAGCCTGCTCCGTGGCAGGCTAGCTGTTGGGCTTATTTTAACTTGATGAATATGATTGGACAACCCATGTGATGTCACACTGCGGCGCTGGGATTATTCTGCTTCTGTTCTCTCCCACAGACGCACACACACTCCAGTTTGTTCGCTAAATCATGCATTGCAATGTGGGGTTTTATCTTTTAAAATGTAGTTCTAATTATCTGACATCAGCCATCCTGCCGCTGTGGGGTATAAAAGAAACCGAGTCTCGGCCACTCTTCCGTAGCAAGTAGGAGTTGGAATAGTAAGGAAGTGTTGATGTCGTCCGGCCCGTCACTCCAAAACATCTGCCCACCAAGAATAAGGGCCCTTCTTGATGTATCTCTGCTAGTGAGATCTCTTAACTTACCTTCTCTGATACCTTACAGAAAAAAGTCAATTTAAGTTGATTGTTTGGGAAATGCCATTCCTTGGGTCATGAGCCATATCTCATGATCATATGTGAATGTTGGAACAAAGAGGACTCAGTAAGAGCATTGCTTTTTGGCTTAATCTTTTCTTCACCGTGACTGACCAATGCACCACTTACATTATTGCAGATGCAGCCTCAATCCATCTAACTATGTTCTGCTCCATCCTACTATTAATCGTTAAGAAAACACTTAATCTAACAGTCCAGATTTTATGACTGAGAACCATGGTGTCAGAATAATAAGAAAAAACTGTCACCCTGACTGATTGGGATTGAAGATCCCAAACCATGCTCCTAAACATAATAGGTGCCAAAGTCCAATAACACATTACCCCCTGTATTATAAGGATACTCTAACCCCTCCATCTCATTACAGGGACATTCCACCCCTAAGTAAAATTTTATCTGTTGCGATTTTCCCCAGAGTTAGATACAGTGGCTGCATGCCATCATCAACTTTTTCATTAAATTTTTTTTACGTTTCTTAATCAGAATATCAATATTGTCCAATCGTGTCCAAGTATATGTTACGTTTTACTTGTAAATTTTAAGATTGTATGGTGACAAAAAACTCTTGATAACCACTATTTCCGTCTTGTTTCAAAGAAAAATATGTGCAAAAATTTACCAATTTTGGCTACATGCCATCATCAGCTTTTTCATTGAGTGCATCCTTCTACCCTCCTCGTTTTTTCTACATTGGAGTTGTGCGTACTGACTTCTATTATTTGGAAAATTGTATGCTGACAACACAAACAGACATCGACTCATTAATTCTGTTATGCTATCAGTAATTTGTAACAACTTGAGCCTGCAATCTGACATTATGTGGATTTTTGTGTTCCTCTTTTCAAGTTTTTACTCACCCAAAAATAAACAGCACTCCAACAATAATCCAAGTGAGCACTCCCAATTTGTGTTCGATATTGGTCACAACCGAGCACTTGCAATGTGGGCATGTCATATTTCCAGCAGCTTCTGTGGGCCTCTGTTTAACCACCACCATCTGGGTGACTGTCAACCACACTTTTGTTAAAGACACATCACTAACTCTTGAGCTCTAGAGTATATATTTTAAGCTGTCTTATGAGAAACTCACCTGGTTCAACCATCTGATTTTGTTGTTGGATGTATTGCATACCTGGTTGTTGAACTATAGAGATTAAAATATATATTAAATTTTGATTTGAATAGAGCAAAAACTGATCAAAAGCTTCCAGCACATATATGAAGAAAAACAATAACTTAAGAAAAGGCTGACAAGATATTAAAAGAAAATGATCATGCAAGGTAAATGACACTGAAGATGCTCTCTAATCTCTTACCAGGCTGATAATATTGCTGAACAACAGTCTGGGGATATTGCTGGTGGTACTGTTGAGCAACAACCTGAGGATATTGTTGATCAACAGGTTGGTGGTACTGTTGAGGAACAATCTGAGGATATTGTTGAGCAACAGGTTGGTGGTGCTGTTGAGCAACAGCCTGAGGATATTGTTGATCAGCAGGTTGGTGGTACTGTTGAGCAACAGCCTGAGGATATTGTTGATCAGCAGGTTGGTGGTACTGTTGAGCAACAGCCCGAGGATATTGTTGCTCAGCAGGTTGGGGCACTGGCTGGTGCTGAGCAGCAGGCTGAACAGGTGTAGATTGATTGGTGACCACACTATAGTCCAAAGGGGGACCATGATATGGTGGTGCTGGGATATTTGAAATATCTGAAGTATCTACAGTATGTGGAGGAGGTCCTTCACCTTTTTCCATTTTATCTGTAAAATAAGAAAAAAAATACTAAAGCAAAGCCGTAAAGCAGTTCTTCTAAGGGCTTTCATTGAGGAAGCAGAGTTAAAATGTGACTTCAAGCTTGTCCAGTGTTAAAGATAAGAAGAGGGCTTGAGTGCAGCATGGAAGACTGTATGAAAAGTTGTCTGTCAGGTTGGAGCATTTCAAAGTAAAGCATGACTTCTTTCTTAAACAAAACTCTCATTGTGTACATAACACAGCATTGCATTGCATTAACCCTGTAACTGTCATCTGACAAAATGAAAACATGAGACACCTATTTAAAGTGGGTCAGTACATGAAATTGTTGTGAAATGTGTAAATGTATCTATGCCTTCTTGTTTCTTTTTTTTTCTCACACCGCAAACCAAATTTGGCTGTTAACCTCTTTCAGGATAATAATCTGAAAATGTGTGAAGCCAATATTTGAAACCAGAGGTTCACATACACTAACTAGAAACAGACCAAGCTTCTCTAGTTTTAGGTCAGTTTGAATTACCAAAATTATTTCTATTTGCTAAATACAACAATGACAGAAAGAATACGGAACTATTAGTATTTCTTAAAACAGTGGTTGAAAGCCCAGATGATGATGTCATGGCTTTGGAAGTTTATGATAGGTTAACTGAGACATTTAAGTTTATCATAGGAACACCTATGAATGTATTTTAGGGCCACACCTAAAACAAACTGCTTTCTTGTTTGACACACTGGGAAAGTCATTAAAAAAAGTTGGGCAGGACGTCAGGAAAAGAATTGTGGATCCACAATTCTGGTTCATCCGTGGGATCAATTTCCAGATGCTTTAAGGTGTGGCGTTCATCTGCTCCAACAGTTATACACAAGTATAGACGTGATGGGAGCAGGGGTCGCGTTAACAAAATATTTTCTGTATCTGACCGTTTTTTTTGAATGGTGACAGAAAAATCTGAAGGCCATCCTTCATTTTGACAGATTAGTATTCGCACCCCTGACCACTTGGTGCAAATGTGCAGACATTTTCAACTTCATGCATGGTGTCCACGTAACTAAATCAATCAAAAAAAAGATTCCCATGAGAACAACTGAGCATCATCTCAGACCTGGACACCTTACTTAATGCATCTTGCTAAATGGGAGCTGACAGCATGCTGAAGAGCTACTGAAGCTTTGAAGCATATCGCTCCAAAGAGCCCGGTGTCATTCCAACAACCGGTGCATGCTGTGGAATTTCCCCCCATGAAGTGATAGCTTGCGGGTCAGGAAACAGCTGGTTCAGAGAGTCTGTCCGACTTCTGATCACTTCATTTGGAGAAATGTTCCCTCATATCCAAACTTTGGCTTAAGTGGTGCTTACTTCCAGTCTGCAGTGTGGCAGTGTGGCAGTGCGGCGTGGATTCATCCTCTAGAACAACATCAAAGCCCCTATGAGAAGTCATCTGTCTGACTTAAAAATCCAAAATCTCAAGACAATAACCTCTGCAGCGATCCCACTATTTGATTACGCACAAATGGGTGCGCATTTCAGTAACATGCGAAGCAGGATGAACTTGCGAGATTGTGTTCAGGCCACTGCAGGTGAACTATTCATATTTTAAGTGCAATCACTTAATTTCATTTTTATATGTAGGTCTCTGTTCAGCTTGTTCAGATTGAATACTGTTTTACATGAATAAAAAATAAAATACTATTGAATGTGTTATCCTTTTAAAAATTGAGAGGTAAAAATAGATTATGAACAGATTTATTTTGACGGTCAAAATGAACATGACTAGCACGACCTCTGGATGGAAGTGTCCAACCATCATACCGCTCAGGAAGGAGATGGGTTCTGTGTCCCAGAGATGAGCAGATTTTTGTCTGAAAGGTGCAAATCCACATTAGAACAAAAGCCAAAGACCTTGAATAGATGCTGCCTGAAACTGGTTAGACAATGTCATTATCCACTGTGAAACGTGTCCCGTAAGCCACTCAGCGAGCAGGAAGATATTAGTTAGTTAGTTAGTTAGTTCCCTTTATTAAAGACACACACACATGGGTCCCTAGCAAAAAGATTAAAAAATTTAGTAAATACATAAAATAAAGTAAAACATTCACAATACTATCTACAGTGTCATACATTTACATAGAGGCTAATATGTCAGTGATGCCATAATTTTGAGTGAAACATCACTGAGCTTTGCGCAGGATCAGCCAGAGATAAAATTATGCTGTTCATAATGTTCTTAAACCTCTTCCACAAATGAGCAGTATACATCAGAGTACAAAAGACTTTAAAGAGCCTAACCTTCACTGGACCAGTGCAAATACCAAACTTTTGTCTCAACATGTTAGCCTGTACATACAGTAAGCGGAGCTGTATAGATGTCCATGTCATCAGACAGATCGTAAGATATGTGATGTCCTAGATATTTTACCAGAAAACACTTTGAGAACAGAGCCAGACAGAAAGAAGTCAGGAAATGCTAAATGTGTTGTATTATTCACAAAGAAACATAAAGCAACCCAAATTTCAATTTGCAAATGTACATATGAACAAAGAGCTTCATTTTTGGAAACATATCCTGTGATCTAATGAAGCTAAAGTTGAAATGTTTGGCCATAATGACCATCATCACATTAGGAGGAAAAAGGGGGATGCTTGGGAACACCATCCTGGCTGTATGGGTATGGGGGTGGCAGCATCATGTTTTGGGGCTGTTTTGTTGTGGGAGGAACTGGTGCACTTTATAATAGATGGCTTCATGAGGAAAGAACATTATATGGAAACATCATGGCAATATCTAAAGACATTAGCCAGGAAGTGAAAACGTTAGGCGCAAGTGGGTCTTCCAAATGGACATTGACCTTAAGCATACTGCCAAAGTGGTTACAAAGTAACTTAAGAATATAAAAGTCAATGTTTTGATATGGCCATCTGAAAATGTGTATGTAAGGTGGCCTGCAAACCTCACAGCAGCTCTATCAGGAGGAATGGCCCAGAACGCCAACATGCTATTATGAGAAGCTCGTGGAAGGAAACTCAAAGTGTTTGACCAAAGACTTACAGGTAACCACCAAATACTGAGGAAATGTATTTTAACATCTGATTTTGAAGACATTAACAAATAAATATCTCACAAATCCTTTCTCTCGTTATTCTAGCAGTTGGCAAATAAAAATAATTTTGGTAATTTTAAATGACCAAAAACAATTGAGTTTTTTATTTATTTAACTTCAAACTACGAGGAAAAAAAGTGTACGTGTCTTCATTTGGTCCATGTAAAAGGTTATTAATATTTATTTAAATGTCTTAGAGGTCTTAGGCGTTCTAATTTTGCAGAAGAGAGTGATGAAGAACGATGGTTATAATTCTACAGCTCAAACAAACGTTCCGTCCGGGGGCTTGTCAATGTCCCAGCATCTCTTCTCTCAAACTGGTTCAGCTGAGTGGAAAGCACCTGTTTCATACCTGTGGTAAGAGTTCAAGCTGGTTCTAACATTTGATTGCAATGAGTCTGTTTCATTGAATGTGTTTAATGTAAGGAATGCAAAAGGTTACTGGTAGTAGGAATGCACATGAAAAAAAAAGATTGCAGACCTTGTAGAACCTGTCCACCTATTTTCTGTGAAAGAGTTAATATCCTGTTGATACACTTCAACCTGTTTACAGGCTGTTTTTGATTCTCCTCTAGACTAAGTGTTTTTTGTCCCTCAGAAATTGTTTCATAGAGCTTCAACTGAATCATTGCCTATTCAAACTGAGACATTTTTCAGTATTATATTTCCAAGAAATATGTACCTGCTTTAACTCATAGTAAGGTAAAATATGCAAAAGTACATTTACAGTGCATCCCAATGAATTAGATTATTGATAAGTTCATTTGTTTCAGTTACTCAATTCACTAAGTGAAAATATTACACAGACTGGTCTGTTATTTTCTTCCTTCAACTCACAGAAAGCACTTAGAATTGCCTTACTACTGAAAATGCTCTTTAGAAATAAAATTATCTTCCCTTGACGTTTTCAAGCCTTTATTTCTGTTAATTATGTTAATGAAAACATGTTACCTAAGATGAGAATATTACAAAACCATGAGGAAATACAGAAATGTGGGCTGAGAAGTATGCTTAATACCTGCTTAAAGCTTATTTTGAAAAGGTAAATTCAATCTGACAAACGAGCCTCATTGGAGAGCATATTCTAATTTACTGAGATGTACCTGTATGTTGCAATAAATATTGATAGAAAGATTTTACTGATACAAAACTGATCACAGGACTATTGAGATTCGCATTTCTATTAACTTTTAATCTGTATGTTTTAGATTTTCTCACCTGCGGCTGGATTTGCTGAATGCCTTTGAAGAAGGTCAGGAATGATGCACGACAGCTAAAGCGTCTTATTCATCTGTGAAACCCTTTCTGCGTGTCACGCAAAAGGTGGAGCAACACAGCAGGCAGGTAGAAGTTGGTGGGGAATATAGCTTTGTTAAAAACAAACATAACAAAAAAAACTTCATTCCTCAAGCCAACAATTTGTTTCTCAGTATACATTTGTTAAGACACGTGTAGGCTAATGTTTAGTTCCCACGCATTCTGCCCTTTCTCGGCAATTTGTAATACAGATACATTCCCGGTCAAATCCTTTGGAATGAAAATAAGGAAAAAAAGTTTTAGGTATTGTTGTGGATTAAAATTACCACCCCGAGTTCTAAAAGACTCCCTGTCACACTTTAACTATAAAACAAATAATGAACCAAAGTCAGAAAAGAGGCAGACGCGTCATTCAGCTTTCACCGTTATAACAGGAGAACACTACAGCCCAATCCAGCTGCCCAGTTCATGGAAGTGTTCTGGGGTCCCCCTGTCCGCTGGCTGGTTTTATTACAACTTGCAGGGTGTCAACATTTTACACCATGGCACATAATATCAATTCTTAGAACACAGTGATTAATGAAACATTTGGAACCTTGAACAATCGCAGAATAAAGGGAGGAATAGAACACTCTGTTCTGAACACTCCTTCCTCTCTTATCTCCGCACAACATATTTCATGATGGTTGCATACTCCAACGGCCATGGCCTTTATTTTATACACAACTAAGCAACATAGAACTATATTACTGTAAGCATTATTATTTGATTAAAACAATTTACATTTATATATTACAGTATTTGTAACCTGGTTGCAATATACTGGATTCAAGTTAAGATTATAGATGCAAAATAAGGAAACAGGAGCAACAGACATAACAGAAATTGGCTATTAACTGAAAACGATATTTAACCTTTATTGACAGCTGATTAAAAGAGGTTGCTGTAGGAGTTTCCACTGGGTGTCATATTGCGGCTTGTTTTGACCCTTATGCAAGTAACACTTAAACACTTAGCCAAGATCAGACAGACATGGTTGATTTCACAGAAAGAGAATGAGTGCAATGAAGTTTGGCGAGGCGCGAGCTAGAGGTGGTACTTGGAGGATAGTAGAGTGGTCAGAGGAGGAATGATCAGACTGCACACAGAAGGTGTATAGAGGTGAAAGTCACGTTGCACAAGTGGTTATAGATCCGGGAGGAGGGGAGTCTCACCACTGAACTGTGGCCAAGCAGGTGTTTTGAGTCTAATGGATTGACGGCATTTATTCCTCTGTTTCCAGATTCGGAATGGTGGAAGATGGATCTATAGGAGGGTGGACAGGGAGGTAAGGTGAGTGGAGTGGTGGTACAGGTAAGTGTGCAACTGCCAGGAGGGCCTTCGGGGAGAAGGGCAAGAAGCAGGGAAGCAAGCTCACCTTAACTCTAAAGAGATGACCGGGTTGGAAAAGGATGACCAGATTGTGGATCTGTGAAGGCAGGGTTCAGCAATGTTCGGAAGAGAATACAGGAGTTTACCGCTGGAACTATGAGCACAGAAAAGCACAAGGAGCTTAAAGATGAAGATGGTATTCGTACTGGGGCAAGGCGTTTTTTTGTGCAGCTAAAGAGGAACGAAATCACTGGAGAACTTCTGCACCTGCCACCAATTATCCAATTGGGGGCAATTAGAGGGTTTGTGTTTTACCCAGGGCAACCTAAGTCCTGCCGCAAGTGTGGGTCCCAGGAACATTTAGCCATGGAATGCCAGAACTTGATGTGTAAAAACTGTAGAAGTACTGAACATTTAACTAAAGATTGCCTGCTGCCTAGGAAATGTAATCTCTGTGGCAAAGAAGATCATACTTTCAGGGCATGTCCTCAGTCTTATGCAAATAGAACTAGAAATATCAAGTTCAATCAAACTGAAGAAGTACCTACCATTGTTAATGAAGCACCTCAGGGCATAAAAGCCTTTGATGACGATCAGGATAACCCGCCCAGCCCGGAATCAACTATCGAACAGGACAGCAAAACTTTGGACCGAATGACAAACCAGCAACAAACCACCATCCAGCTATCGCATGTGGCTATTAGCGAGAATCTTGTGCCGGGGGACGAGGCGATGACTACAAAGGTGATGGATTGGAGTGACCAACCGACCCTCCCTTCCCTTCTGAAATCTTCTGCCACTGTTGACCATGAACAGCAATGGATGGGAAAATCTGGGACAGATAAAGGAGACCAAGAGAAAACCACAGCCCCTTCAAGTGGGCATAACTTTCCAACTGTTGTGACAGCAAAGGATTGTCGGGTTATTCTAGACTCGATGTTGTCTGACCTCTCTCCTGGACAACAGCCACCTGTCAACAGGATGGATGCACAGGAAGACCCGTCTATATGTAGCCCTGATGGAAGTATGGCGAGCCACTTGGAAGCCTTCTTTCATCCAATCTCTGGTGAACCTTCCTGTTCACGGAAACGGCTACAGAATACTTCAACTGAGTCATCTGGAGGAGTCCCTGAAGCAGAGAACTGGACAATTGATCCACAGAACCCAACACCTTTCCTTGAGGAGGAAGTTTTGACTATCTTTTCAGGAGCTACCCAGATGAGGAAGGAAGATCTGGAGTGGCAAAGTGACTCGTCAACTCTTCCATGGAAGGCACAGAAGAAAAAAAAGAAGAAAAAGGTAACCTTATAGTGAAGTGAAGAGGAATACCTTTAGTTTTTTCTCCTTTATTAACCACCCAAAGGTTTAGATGGTGATTCTCCGAGTAGCTACCATAAACACTAGAGGTATGAATGACGTCGTCAAATGTCAGGCTGTGTTTGAATATTTACATAATAGTGGTGAAGAGATTTTTTTCTTACAGGAATGTGCCTTGCCTTTTATGGACAACTACAATAAATTTAAGAACCGGTGGTTACATGGCCAATCTGTTTGGTCAGGAGACAATTATAATAGATCTTCGGGTGTTGTTGTGCTATTCAATAACCGCTCCTTTGTGGTAGAAAGGGTGGAGAATGTTATTGATGGTAGAGTATTGCTTATTGACGTTGGGAAAAGTGGAATGAAACTAAGAATTATAAATGTTTATGGATACAATGATGTACAGGAACGAGTTTCTCCTTTCGCTTCCCTACAACCCTTACTTTGTAGTGGGAGGCAAACATTAATTGGAGGTGACTTTAATTGTGTCCTAGAAAAAAGAGGCAGCACCACTGATCTAGGGGCTTTAATAAACTTAGACTCAAGTTCCTATGCGGTGAGAAACTTGATGTATGACTTCAAACTTACAGATGTATTTAAAATTCTCAACCCTGGGGATCCAGGGTATACATGGACGAATGGAAGGTCATCCTCGAGAATAGATTTTTTTCTCATAACTAACAAGATGAAACCAATTGCTTGCTCGGTGAACCCAGTACCCTTTTCTGACCATCACAAACTAACTTGTTCTGTAGACATAGAGGACAACTTTGGGCCGAATTCAGGACCATGGAAGCTTAACATAAGCTTATTAAGTAAAACAAAAATAGTCTCAATATTTAGAGACAAATTTCAACAGTGGCTTACCTTACAACCCTTATTTGACACAATGGAAGAATGGTGGGAATGTATAAAGCTTAAAACAAAACTATTTTTTATTTCAGTAGGAAAAAGAAAAGCACAGAAAAAAAAGCAGTGGTTAAAAAGGAAACAGGATAAGCTACAGAGATATTATAATCTTTTAAACATGGGATTTCAGGTCAATGACGAGATAATAAAACTTAAAAAGGAAATGATGGGAGTAATGAACGAGAAAAGTAAAAGTTTTTTGGTCAGGAGTAGAATAAAACATATGGAAGAAAATGAAAAATGTTCTAGGTATTTTTTTAGAAAATTGGCTCAATCTAAACAAATCATTGACTCTGTAATCAACGAAGATGGTTATGAAGTAAGAGGAAGGCAGCAGATTCTTTTAGAAATCCTGTCCTTCTATGGGAAATTATATGAAAGTAAAGAGATTCAAGAAGGGGAAACGGCCTTTTTTCTCTCAAAGCTTACACAAACATTGGGAAAAGTGGACCGTGATTTGTTAGATGAAGACATTACAATCCAGGAAATAACCAGAGCCATGTCAAGTATGCAAAATAACAAATCACCAGGTTTGGATGGCTTACCGGTTGAGTTTTATACTTGTTTTTGGGATCTGTTAAAAGATCCACTCTTGAAAGTTTATCAGGATTCCTTTGCCAAGGGAGAGTTACCAGTGGTCATGAATAGAGGCATGATTTCCCTGTTATTCAAAAAGGGAGCCCATAATGATCTTAAGAATTGGAGACCTTTGACACTCCTTGGGGTGGATATTAAAATATTATCTAAAGTGTTGTTTTTTCGCCTACAATCAGTAGTAAATAAGCTTATAGGTGTCGAGCAAACTTGTGGCATTCCTGGTCGTAAGATGACTGATAGTTTGGCCCTAATAAGGGACGTCTATCTCTATGGTGCAGAAAGGAATATTCCACTTTGTATTTTGGGAGTGGATTTAGAGAAAGCCTTTGATAGAATTAGCCACCAATTCTTAAATACAGTTTTCGATCATATGGGCTTTGGAAATAACTTTAAAAAATGGATACAACTTTTGTATGGTAATTGCAATAGTGTGGTTTCCGTCAATGGTAGACTTACCCCCCCCTATTATGGTTAGATCAGGTGTTCGGCAGGGTTGTCCTTTGTCTCCTATCTTGTTTATTCTAGCACTTGAACCATTAGCATGCACATCAAGACTGGATAAGGCTATTAAGGGTATGATACCGCCAGGGAGTGGAGGGAAAGAAGTTAAGTTTACAACTTATATGGATGACTTGACCTTCCTGTTAACGGATAACAAATCAATAGAAGCAGGCATGAGAGTCTGCGAAAGATTTACCAGAGCATCTGGAATGAAAATTAATAAAAATAAGAGCGAGATTGTTTATTTTAATTGGAGGGAAACGAAGGTTGAATGGGGATTAGTTAGCAAAATAGATGTAATAAAGGTTTTGGGGATTAAAATAGGGAAAGATATGGAATTGATTAACTGGAAAGAAAAACTTCCAAAGATTCAGATGAAATTATTTAATTGGAAAGACAGAGACTTAACCTTTATTGGTAAAGTTTAGTTTTGAAATGTGACATGATTGCAGCTATAGCTCAATTAGCAACGATTTTTCCGGTTCCGCACAGAGTAATGATTTCACTACGGAAAACTATGTTTCACTTCCTTTGGGGAGGACAACAGGAAAAATTAAGCAGAACAATAATGTACAGACATCCTAGAAACGGGGGAAAGGGGGTACCAGATATTGAATCAAAACTGCGGGCAATGTTTGTTACTCCAATTTTGAGAGCTTGCCTGGTTGATGGCATTGAGACCACCTGGGTTTATTTCGTAAAATTTTGGATAGGGTTGAAGGTGCTGAAAACATGGGATAAAAGTATTAGTTTAAAAACTCCCTTTGCTGATCAGCATCCAGAAATTTATGAAGTAGTTATAAAAGCCTTAACATATGATATGAAACAGATTTCCCCAGAAACTATGACACGGGCCAAAATAGAAGAAAGGTTTTTTTCCTTCGATAGAATGACACCAGTGGGTACTTTACCCGAGGATTGTTGTAGAATGACATGGGGAAATGTGATTAACAAGTATTTGCTTAATGTTCATAAAGACTTGGCATGGCAAATTGTACATGAATGTTTACCCACAAGGGTTTTCTTAAAAAGAAGGAATTGTACTAGGAGTCCTCAGTGTCCTAGAATAAGATGTGGAGAGGAAGAAACGATTAGACATTTGTTTTGGAATTGTCCTTTTGCACAAAGGGTGTGGAAACTAATGATGCCTTGGTTGCAGGACTTGTTTGAATATAAAATAACCTTTGAAATAATAGCTTATGGCTTGTTTAAAGACAGTTTGGAGAAAAATGAAAACCGATGGTGGATAATAATTAATTGTGTCAAAGATGCGCTGTGGAAAGCTAGGAATATTTGGGTTTTTAAAAAATTTGAGGTGTCAGAAAAGAAGGTGATCAAGAGCGTGTATATGATGGTGAAGGATTATGTTTTGAAAGATCCTTTGTGCAAAAGAGGGGAAGATAAAACTTCTCTGTGGAAAGTTCCAAAGAACTGTGAGGTTTTTTGTGTGTAAATAAGATATACCCCCCCCCCCCACCTACATATACACTTTGGGTGTTGTTATTTTGTTGTAAGGAGATGTTTTAATCCCTTTTAGGTATTGTGGTGGAAATACCCTGTGATTATTTTTGTTGATGATGTAAACTGAAATGAACAAATAAAAATCTTTGAAAATTGAAAAAAAAAAAAAAAAAAAAAAAAAAAGCACAAGGAGTTTTGGAGGCCTGATTACCACTCTGCATGAGTGATAGATCTAGTGTCTGTCTAAAGGTGTCGACTTCTCTTTAAGCTCCTCATTAATGAGCCTGATCTGCAGCAACTGCAGCTGCTTCTCCTGCCGGTCGTATCCTGGGGCCCGTTTTACAAAGCAGGTTTAACAAACTCTGAATCAAAACCTGAACTCTAGGTTGGTCAACTGTGAGTTATCTCAGAGTTTTTGTTTTCAGAACAGTTGTTAAGAATTAGTTCAATCAACTCTGAGTCCAAGTTACCCTGAGTTACATTCTTGTATGGGGACATAAAAAGCCCTCATCAATGAAACACAGATAACATGATTCATCATGGCAACAGGTGAAAAAAGTGTAGCTCCTCCTATTTCTCCCCAGTGTATTTGCATATATTAATGACTGCAGAAAATAATTATATTTGTAAAAATGTATTTTGTCTGTATGCCACGTTGTCTGTATGCCATGTTGTTAACAGCTTTTTAAGCTAGCAGCCAACGTGCTGACCCGCGAACTTGGATGTAGTTTGATGCAGTCCGGTGCAACAGCAAATGCTCATGGGACATTGTATAACTTGATAAAATATGACTGTTTGTGATTTTATAAAGTGTGCAAATGTAAATATGTGCACACATCTACTCTACATGCCACTTGTAGTTACTTATATGTCAATTGAAACCTATTTTGTGATATTTCACATATATGAGCACCATGGGTGAGGACAATATGTGCCTGGTTTAGGATCAGGGTAAGGGGCTATTAATGGTTCGCTGGCTGAGTAAATGTCTTACCAAGCCCTGGAAGCTTGTAAAGTTATCTAAATAAATATCTGACATTATTCACTCCACAATTAAATTGTTGAAAGAAAAACTCAGATTCCATTTTAGTATTACTTATCCTTACGTAAACACATCATGGGTAAACCTGTCTTTAAAGATTAACTAAACCCCAAAACAACTTCTTTTTGCTTCTAAACTGTATAAATGGGTCTTTACCAATGCAGTCTTTCAGTTTTTTTACATGTTGTAAACCTGTTTAATTCTACACTTTTTGGTCTAAAAACGTCTTAGTGCTGCCCCCTTTGGGTTGAACTGTGGCTATTGCATTTGAATTTTGTGATTGGTGGAGAGCGGTACATCTCTACGTCACAGGCATTGACTGTGTCACAGCAGCCATGGTCTCACAGACACGCCCCGTGGGTTTGGGTATAAAACTATCAGACACACTCGCCCCGTGGCGAGTTTGGAGTGGGATTGCGTTTTTCAGGTTACCATTATTATCACATTAGCACTTAGTTAGCATAGCTAACATACTGTTTTGAACGTTAGCCTATGTTAGCATTACCACTCAGAGACCAGACCCATCCTGTCTCTCTCTCCCTCCGCAGCAGTGGCAGCCTCAGGCAGCGCTGACTCATCAGGATGTTTTGTTTACTGGCTTGTGCAGAACAGGTCTCTCTGCTTTCACATTACTGATCAGACATTCCGCAGCACTTATGATCTTCACAGTGAAGAACATTAATTTGTTGCAGTAGTTGTATTATGAAGTGTATTTCATTTGGAATGTTGAAAGCTATTATTTAGGCTTACCTGCACATTATTGCTGTTGACAGATCTCCTATTCACATAATCTCCTTCCTTTATTGAAGGAGATATGATGGCAATGTGAGTTCCATCAATGCAACCAATCACACCTGTAAACCCTAAAATATATCAGATTAATGAGTGCTTCTAGTCTCCAAGCTTTATAGCATATATTAACTATTGCTTACACCGATACCTGCAATTCTGTGAAATGCTTCCTTGAGATGTCTGGCGGTTCGGTGACCTGGGAACACTACAAATGTGTACAGTATGTGTTTCAGTGCAAGGGTCACATTTCTGACAGCCCGACAGACCGTTCCCTTGGACACATGCGCCACATCACCAATATTATACAAGAAACTGCCAAGCGCAAAAAACCGAAGTGCAATACAAAGAATTTGCTCGGAGCAGAGAGCATTTACACGATGAGTCTTGTAAGAAATATGTGTGCTGAGAATGTTTTTTAAATTAATTATTGATGATCGAGGGAAACGGCCAGACAGGTACTCATCAGGGAGTAATAAAACATCCACTCGGGGTCTGATCATCCTCTCCTGACAGAGATTTCTGCAGCGTATCTGTGCTTCTACATCAACAGGCTCTTCAAGAAACAGACACGCCATGTCTGCCACTGCTTTCAGACTGCAGGCTTTAACTTAAGAGCAGGAGAAACTCAGAGTTATTTAAAAGCAAACCTGCCAGCAAGCAGGTTAGTTTCATTATGTTGCCTGGGTAACTGACTCAGAGTTTTGCTGAGCTGGCTTTGTGAAACAGAAAAACCAGAGTTTCCCTCATCTCAGGGTTAACTAACTCAGGGTTTTGACTAAATCTGCTTTGTGAAACGGGCCCTTGGTCTTAAGATTGTGATTACTGGTCGTAGGGTACAGTATTGACCTTTCCATGGTAGTCCTGAAGCAGAGGTATAACATTTTGATTATATTGTGACGCTGGTTAAGGAGGTAGAAGTTCATTCGGTAACTGGTGGGTTACCAGTTCAAACCCCCGCTCTGTCCATCTCAGTCGTTGTGACACTTTACCCAGCTTGCCTGCTGGTGGTGGTCAGATGGCGCTGATTGTATGGTAGCCTAGCTTCTGTCAAAAATGTTGAACACAATACAACTTATCAGCATGTGAATGGCTGAATGTAGTAATAATAATATAGTGAAACATGAAGAGAAGAGAAGAGAAGAGAAGAGAAGAGAAGAGAAGAGAAGAGAAGAGAAGAGAAGAGAAGAGAAGAGAAGAGAAGAGAAGAGAAGAAAACATGAGGAAACAGCAATGGATGAGATCAGAGAGATACGGAGGGGCAAGATGATGAATGGCCTTAAATTGAAAAGGATGATTTTAGAATTTAAAAAATGATCTTGCCGCTGTGGCCCTCGGGCCCCTACATCCTTGCTGCTGGATGTTCCCCCAGGGGATCTCCTCTGCTCCTCTCTTGGGGGTGCGGTCAGCCCTGCGTTTGTTTGCCTGGGGCTCCTGTGCTCTGAGGGTCCTTTGGGTTTTCTATGGCTCCAATCTCCTTCGTGTCTGCCTCGATTCCTGGAAGGCAGAATCGATGGCTCCTCACACCAGGGGCCCGTTTCACAAAGCAGGTTTAACAAACTCTGAGTCAAACCTGGTTGGCCAACTCTGAGTTTTTAATCTCAGAGTTTTCGGTTTCAGAACAGTTGTTAAAAATCAGTTCAATCAATTCTGAGTCAAAGTTACCCTGAGATGCAGATAACGTGATTCACCATAGCAACAAGTGAAAAGAAGTTTAGATCCTCCTGCTTCTCCCCAGTGTATTTGCATATATTAATGACTGCATATGCAGAAAATAAGCATATTTGTAAACAGTTATTTTGTCTGTATGGCACTGACGATCCCGCTCCATGTTGTGCACAAATCTTTTAGTTACTTGTATTTCAATTGAAACCTAATTTGTGATATGTAAAATATAATGTGAGCACCATGGGTGAGGACAATATGAGCCAGGCTTAGAATCAGTGGTCAGTTTCAAAAACATTCATGTAAGTAAGTAAAGTAAAGTAAGTAGAGAGAGAGAGAGAGAGACTCTTCTAAACACTATTTAGAAGAGTAAAAATGTTCCACTATGCTTTTCAGTGTTCATTTATTTTTAAATGTTGCTTAAATATTGTTGATCAAAAAAGGCTAAATGTTGAATTTTGTAAGCTATACGTACGTAAGCAACCCCCCAGACCACTCAGATCCTCTAATTCCAGTCTACTCAACATCCCTAGAATTAGAACCAAACGTGGAGAAGCAGCTTTCAGTTTCTATGCTCCTCTAATCTGGAACAAACTTCCAGACAACTGCAAAGCTGCTGAAACACTGAGTTCCTGTAAAACATCTTTAAATCATTCAATCTTTTAAAAACTCATCTGTTTAGAGCTGCCTCTGAGTTATGTTTTCATGTATATGTTTTGTGTGTGTGTTACTTTATCCCCTAATCATGTAAACTACCTTGAATTACCTTGTTGTTGAAAGTGTGCTATACAAATAAAATTGCCTTGCCTATACTTTGACACCATAAAAAATAAAGCTCTGAATTGGTTCACACTGATGACAAAGTAATCTTTTTATCTGTTTCAACATGGCTGCAAATGTGTATGCATCAGTTTTACACCTACAGTTTATTAGAGTAACCCTGTCTCAGTCAGAGTTTTGCTGAGCTGTGACAAAATGTAGCGCTGTACCGCCTGAGACTGCATATTCATCTTTTTCCTTTCAAATAACAAAATCTTCTGGATGGCTGTGAATCATGGTATTGCCAATGTCACAACAATTGACTGGGCTTTTGATAATTTTACAATAGTATATTTGTCAGTTATTAAAACCGAGTAGGTCCAGAAAATTTCGGTTAAAAAAAACAACTCTGGAATTTATTTTTTCAGTCTGTGTTGATTCATATTAAGTGTATTGATTTAGAGAATAGATTGTTATACATGCCCATTGATGGACTGGCAATCTGTCCAGGATATACCCAATGTTTTGCCTTTGTTCAATATGCGCCGAACAGAACCCTTTGCTGTCAGGTTGCAGGTTTGCTGATTGTTCATAGAGTTTCTAAAAGTAGAATGAGACAGGGCACACATCCGCTCTAATTTTAAGATTAAGCTAAACCAATTCATTTTTCAAACAATTACAGGCAATGATTATCCTGAGTCAGCTCTTTATTATTCCACTTTATTTGAATTTGCTGCGTGGTGGGGGGTTTCCAGATATTATGGACACGGAGACAGAAAATAAAGGGGAAAAAAGAAAGAAGATGAAGAGATGTAGGACAAAAAGTTAAGAGGGAAAGGGTGAATTGAAGATATAAGAGAGGAAGGAGAATTAAGAAAATATATAAATAAATATAAAAATAACAACAGCGTCACTGAAAAGCTCATGGTACAGATTATTACAAGATGTATTTGTGGTAACCTCAGCCAAACAGTGTATCTGTAAACACCAGAATCCCAACACCTGTGTGTGTGTATGTGTGTGTGTGCGTGTGTGTGTGTCCACTCGTGGTTTAAAAAAAAAGTCATAGCCAATATATACACAAAGAGAAAAATACTTCAAGCCTTGATTTCTTGTATTATAATCATGGCTTACAGATAATAAAAGTCCAAAATGCAGGGTCTAAGGCAGGTAGAATGTTGTTAAAAAGTTAAATACTGTATTCATTGATAGTTGAATGGAAAGAAAAAGTAGGAAAAGATGCCCCAGCAACAGGGACAACCACATTCCTGATAGGACTGTCAAAATCCATTCAAGAATTTGGGGCAGCTGCACAAAGAAGGGGTTTTAGGCTGGAGTCAGCGCTTCAGCAGCAACTACGTACAGACATACACTACACATGGGCTGCAAATGTCACATCCTCATGTTAACCCACTCTTAAACCAGATTATCAGCAGCATCTTACCTGGGCTAAGGAGAAAATAAACGGCACTGTTGCTCAGTGGTCAAAAGTCCTCTTTTCAGATGAAAGCAAAGTTTACATTTCTTTTGGAAATCAATGTCCTATAGTCTGGAGGAAGAGTGGAGAGATGCAAAAGGCTGCTTAAAGTCTATTGTGAAGTTTCCACAGTCAGTGATGATTAGTGGCACAATGTAAATCTGTTGCTCTACTAGACTTTCTGAATGCTACCATTTTTCCAATGCTCCCAACTACCAGGAAGTCTTAGAGCACTTCATGCTTTGTTCTGCTGACAAGCTTTATTTATTGTTCAATGATCATGGTGTTACTGCGCTCAATTGGCAAACAAGCTGGTCTGACCTATACCAAACAATGACTCCATAAGGTATTGTAGGGAGGAAGATGAGAGACACCAGACCCAATGATGAAGATGATGCAAGGGCTGCTATCAAAGGAATTTGAGCTTTCATCACACCTCAGCAGAACCACAGGCTGATCACATACATGCCACGCCAGATTGATGCAGCAATTTATGCAAAAGGAGCCCCAACCAAGAATTGAATGAATAGAAATGGGCACATGTTTTAAAAGCCTGACAACTTTGCTTCATTATCTGTAAGCTGTAATAACCTAAATTAGAAGAAAAGAAAGCTTAAAGTATTTCGTTCTATGTGTAAAGAATCTACAAAATATGTGTGTTTCATTTTCTGAAACGAGTGACAAAAATATTGAACTTTTTCAATGTATTCAGATTTTTTGTTCCGTACTTATGTTGCTGTTATGAAACGAAGTCCTTCAAGTGATTATGGTTGGCAATGGGTCTAACACTTGCTTATTTTTTCAACTTTAAACAGAAAAACTTTCTGTTACTTGTTTTCAAGGTTGCAGCATTCTCTTTTGTTCTCTCTTCACTGAATTGAGATTTTGTCAGCGTTCAAATGACTTCACTCTTCTGTACCTGCTGAATCATGTTCAGAGTCTCTGGGGCTGGATTCTATCCCAGAACTCAATGGGCAAGAGGCTAGGTTCAGGTTGCCACTAACATAACAATTTTTAGATTCAAATGATATTGAATGTGTTTAGGCTGCTTCAAGAAACCAGACTACTTGGTGAAAAATCCAACAATGAATGAGGAGAACATCAGAAGGGCCCCACCACCATGGAGTCCATCATATGACTTTGAGGGTCATTTCTACTTCTGTTTGAAAAGCAGAAAATATATTTTATTACAGGAAAGTGTTTCCTTATCAAATTAGGGATGTCTAAAGTTGAGCCCGCGGGGCATATGCTTCCCTTGTATTGATTTTGTGTGGCCCACAACTGCAATTCAAGAGGGTTATAACACTTTTATTAACCGCACTCTTAAAAAAGTATTTTATAGTAAATAGGAACCTTAAATTAATTAAGGAAATGTCCCTGAAAAGTAGACTTGGCCACTGCGTTTTATTCATTTGGACTAAAATGAATCTGGTGTCGTGTTTTCGTTGCTTCATTCCAGCCATCATCATCATTATCTTCAATAAACATCATTGCCCTTTACCTGCGTCTATGTGTGGTTCCATAGAGCAACAAGGACACCTGACGACAACAACAAGGCAATCCAAGGTGCTTTACGTGATTACGGTATAAAAGAAAAGCAGCAATGGAACAGTAAAAGCATACAACATTAGAGATACAAAACATATGACATTCTTGCTATTATTAATCACTCAAAGGCAGCTCTGAACAGATGAGTTTTCGCTTCTTTATTCCTCTTCTGAGTTGTTAATTTTCTCCAGTTTGCGCTGATATAATTGACCTCACATAGTTCATTTCTGTGTCCATGCTTTCATCCACTTCTGTTGATTACACATTGCTCACACAACACTTATTTTTTTTAAATTACCTGTGGCATTTAATTTCAACTGTGCTTCACATGTTATCATTGTTCCCTGGAGGAGATCCACAAAGGCCCATATTTTCTTGATGAAATATCTGGCAGTTCTAATAGACGGCCAGGAAAGACGAGTTGAAAACATGGTGATGAATGCACCGCAGGTTCATTCAAGACAGATTCATGTTGGCTTTTAGCTTTTGAAACAGATTAGAACTCTGGTGCAGTATTTTACAGGCAACAACAAGCACAGCAGGGCTGATGAAGCAGGACTGAGGGCTGCAACATTATTTATATCCTGGCTGATAGGTTTGAATTAATCTTTTAATTTTACGAACATGTTTCTTCTCGAAGTGATACTATCCTTTTAGAGAAGCCAATCCAGAGTACGAACTTTAAGCTCATAGTGAATCTGTGGAGGAAGTGAAAGATTAGGGTGATGGCAAGAAGGCCTTCCTACTTCATAGGCTTGTAGCTTATCATTGGATTTATCTAATCAAAATATAAGTGAACACATGCAGAAAACTGTGATGGATTGGCAACCTGTCCACAGTATACCCCACTGCCTCTCGCCCAACGAGATAGAGACATGGCACCAACCTCCCAAGAAAGAAAGAAAGAAAGAAAGAAAGAAAGAAAGAAAGAAAGAAAGAAAGAAAGAAAGAAAGAAAGAAAGAAAGAAAGAAAGAAAGAAAGAAAGAAAGAAAGAAAGAAAGAAAGAAAGAAAGAAAGAAATATAACAATAATTAAAGGGGATGTGAGGTGAAAAGAGAATTGAACCTCAGTGTGAGTCCTGAGGGACCAAATATCTAATATTTAAAGCCACCAACTTGACAAGACCAGCCATGTTTGGAAAAGATCTCCGTGCTCCAAAAGATGGGGAGGCAATTAGGAGGCTTCAACACCGTCCCTGTTGCCCACATGTTGTGCTTACCTTCCACATGCCGTACTTTGAATGATCTTGACAGGAGATCCAAACAAAACAAAACAAAAGAAAACCTTTTTTTTCAGATTAAAAACTCAAAAAAGGAACTCCCAAAAAACAGAACAGTTCTTATTGAAATAATGTAGAAAAAAGTAACATAGGCTGAGAGGATCTTTATTCTATGTATCGTTGTGACTCTTCAAAACACAGTCTGCTTGATTCATGTCAGGAAAAGCTGCTTAAACATTGTGTTATCATTATTCACAGAGCCTTTTCTTTTTAGGGGCTACATGTACACCTCAGCAGGAGTAGTTTCCTCACTTCCGCCTTTGAGACTACCGACATGGACTAACCCAACACAGGTTGCCTTCTAACTGACTGGTGGCATCTTTCTGCTTGCATTGATCTCTGAATCGGTCCAGTGGGGTCCTCACTTGGTCTTTGAAACTGAATTGCTCTATGTTGGATTTTGGTCTCTACCACAGGTGTGTGGAGGCAAAAAAAAATTTAAGCATCGTGGAATATTAAAGCATAGAAGTCTGAAATTTAAAAAAAATGGTGAATTTAAAAATCCTTTACGGCGAAATGTAATTAAGTGGACAAGTCTTAATCAATATGATCGGGTCTCTTCTTTGTTGATTCTGTGGGTTTTCTGTCTGATTGTCCATATGGTGCAATGAGATACCAGTTCAGAGAATACTAGCCAATGTTTGCCTTGTCTCATTAGATATTTCCTTAGAAAAATGTATTCCTTAATTATTCAAACCCTATGGTTTACATTTCAGAGCAACAGACTTCTTTCATGTTTCTGTTTTTATTTTTATTTTAGTTATTTCCGTCTTTCTAGTCTGTTATATTTCTGCTTTTATTGTTTTTTATTCTATTTTATCATTATGCCTTGGTTTGATCTGTTTTAGTACTTTGATAAAGATTAAACAATAAAAATTAAACAATAAAATGGATTTGAAATATTTGTATCGTCCAGTATCCGCTTTCTGTTTTATTTATGCTTTAATCTTATAGTGTAATTTGTCTGTGAAAGGTCATATAAAGATTAACTTCACTTACTACTTTACTCACTACTTACTAAAGATGTGCCCTGTTTGATGATATTACCAAATGGACAGTGGGCTGTCATTACCAACTGATTCTGGATCTTCACAGTTTTACAAAGTAAATCTAAAATTTTTAAGTGTCACAGCAGTCTACAAACCTGTCCAGGACGACCGCATAGCTGCCCAGATTATCAGTAAGCAAACTGAGGGTGCATATTACATGTTAGATTACATGTTTACAAGGCTAAGTGCTGACACAGCCAGGGCCGTCTCCAGCCTTTAAAGATTACCTGGGCTTAGCCCAGACAAGATGTGAAATTCTTGTAATAAAAAAAGGGTTACAATATATTATAGACTATAGCATAGTAAGGTGCCTAAATTATAATACATGCATGTTAAAACAGTGTAATGTGTAATTTAATATACAATTGCTTTTTTTGTAATTTTGTATCTAATGTTCAATTTAACATTTAATGTTCAGTTTTTTGTGTTTTGGAAAATTACATCTGAAAATAGCCAAACCAAACAATTATTTAGTTCGATAAATTTTTCTTCACTTGCTTCTGTTGGTCTCCCTTGTCCCTTTCTTTTTCCCATTTGTCTTTGGTTTTTTCCATCTCTCTCTTTCGACCAGTGAACTATGAAAATGTTTTTTTATTTAGAATTAGATTGCTCACAAACCGTGCACATACTCATTCATACACTATTCACCTATTGCTGTCTTTATCTCTAGCTGCTGTCTCTCTTCTTCTCCCTCTCATCATTGGTTCTGTCTTGGTTAGTCTGTTTGGTTCTGTCAGTAATGCCAAAATGGTAAATGAGCAAATAATGTAAAGCAAAGCTTAACTTATGTCATTTATTATGTCTTCAATGATGCACAGTTATTAACCCGCTTTGAATTTGCTTCTATCTATATTTTAATAGGTTTTATGATAGTTGGAATTAAATAACCTTTTCTTATTAACAATCTATAAAACAATGTTAGAATATTTAATTATTACCAGTTCTCATGATGATGCTGGTGCTTCTGCTGGAGTTGCAGCTACAGCTTCTCTCTTTAGCTCATCTCTCCTACCCTCTACAAAATCATGACATCTGATTTAAGTGTGCAAAGTAAGACTATTTTAAACTAATAATACAAAACGCAAACTAAATATCCGTATGCAAACAACTGGGCGACATCAAGTAACGATGCATCAAGAGTGTTACAAAAGTCTTTACTTGGTTAGCGATCTCTAGCATTAAAAAAATTATACTTTAATAACTGGGAGCAGTTTCCATGTTTGATTGGAACAGCTCCGCTGCTGCTGGCTCCTTCTCTGTCTGTAGCTCATCTTTGCTTCCTTCTACAAAATTATTCAATCAACTCAAAGTGTGAAACAAACCAACAGAAAACAAGTCACACATATAGTACTACAATAATGTTATACAAACAAGTGGACAATAAAACCAAATCAACAAGTTCAACAACAATGGAAGCATTCAGCTGTCCTGTCTAAAGTAGCAACTCTCAAATGGGGAATACTGTCTGCAGGAGCAACGTGAGTTAAAGAAATGATCAGAGATATATAGAAAAGAACAAAATAAATCCAATTTTATAGTCAACATTGCTGTATTAGTGTTTCCCACATCAAGTTTGCAATGATATTTAAAAAAATTTATTAAAAAGTTATTTTGTTGCTTTTGTATTAGTAATTTTCTCATTACTTTGTTTAGTCGATGTGCTTACTAAGGAGAACTAGTTTGCTACCAACACGAGGCTAAAGTTGGTTTCCGTTTCTAGCTTCCGATTCGGGAAATGGCTAAAAGGCTATTACACCAAATTTTTCTCTACTCTGAGGGTGTTTAATCTGCTCTGGTTTAAAATCTACAGTACATAGACATTTCAGACCTGGATTATATTATTCCACATTAGGCAGATCTGCCTTTATTGAAGTTTCACAAATCACAGAGTTGGTTTTAATTATTCTTCTGGTAATGTGGAATAATATAATCCAGGTCTGAAATGTCTATGTACTGTAGATTTTAAACCAGAGCAGATTAAAGACCCTCAGAGTAGAGAAAAATTTGGTGTAATAGCCTTTTAGCCATTTCCCGAATCGGAAGCTAGAAACGGAAACCAACTTTAGCCTCGTGCTACCAACAGGACAGCTAAAGAAAATTATACATAAACCAGTTTGCCTTTGTGAATCACTTCATTTTACAAGGATAAATTCTTACCCTTGGCCTCTCTCTAGAAAAAGCGGTATCAACAGTTTTTTTCCCCCGTATTTTTTCTATGATCCATTGATTTCTGTTAGTGTAGCAGTCACCCAGGAAGAAATACTGAGAGCCTCGACGGGTGTTTTACTTTTATTTTACTTAAAAATTCATTTAGAATCTAATAGTGCCAATATACACCATAAAATTAATCACAAAAAACATCTGCTTAGATGCTTATTCTTAATATAAAGTCCAATATAAATCAAATAAACTACAACATACAACGAAATATCAATTTAACAATCAAGTACAGTTTAAAACATGTACCTCGCTCCGCCTGCCAAGGGCTGCAATGTGTTCATTTAGTCCGGTATTATGATGCTGCTGCTTTGTTGAGCGCCGCATCCGGGCAATGTGCGCTACAAGCCCTTGATTTTCCGGTCTGAGCTGGAAGTGCAGCTTGTCACTGTTTACTGGACAATACTCGTAACTAAACAGGCCTATATTAATAAACAAAAAACAGACATTTACAAATGTTGCTAGTCGTAATATATCTTCTGGTTTGGCGCTATGCAGTTTTCTGCGCATGCGTTTGTACCAGAGCGGCCTCGTTAGGAGAGGGGAGGGGCCGTGTGCTCATGGCAACATACTAACTATGGCAAGCCATGGTATGGCAAGGCGTTAACATGCACCATGGACTTTAACACCTGAATATAGTTTTAATACACGCCTTATTTTTGATACTGATGGCTTGCCATAACTGACTGTAACCTGACACTGAGTAAAGTCAGTGGCAGCGCTGATCAGAGTAAAGCAAAGCCAGCCCGTTGTGAGTGATTGAGGGAGCGGGGAGCCTGTTGCTGGTGAGTGAAACAACAGACTGAAAACATCCTGGGCTGAAGCCCCGGGAGAATCGGCTGATGACGCCACTGGACACAGCCATTACTATATAGAGTAAAACAAAAGTGAAACATCATGGGTAAAATCTGGTTAAAAAAAGAAAATGCAATCGTGTATCCTCAGCTTTTGAAACAATTCAAAGTGGCAGTACTAAGCAACAGCAAAGACTCTGCACACAGCTGCTGCTAATACTTCATGCCTGTGTGCATTAATCTGGCTGAGACAGATCTCACTGCAACCAAGCAATGCTTTAGTTCTTAAAAGTCAATCAATTTGTATTTTTTTCAGTTTCTCATTAGGCAATACATCTTTTACCAAAAGCACCAAGAGGAATATAGAAACCAATGTTGAAACATGGCTCTCTTTCAGATTCTGCAGGTTTCTTTAGACATCTGTTTGTTTTTCACTGGGTGCTTTATTTTTATTTTTTCATTTGTGAAATTTTGTATTCAAAAAGTCTCTGATGTTAACAGGATGTTTGCAGTTCAGGTTTTGTTCTCTAGTCCATGTATATAACTCATATGTATGTCAGGCACCGTTTTGGGAAGTCAAGTGGTCAACACTGAGATACACTGAGAATGTTTGAGATACTTTTTAGAAATCTTTTTTGAGTATACATTACTTCTTAAGACATTAGACTTAAATAAACGGGTAATGAATGGACTTTATAATCGAGCCTTTACACAGATTTAGCTCCAACAATTTGACCAAGACCATAAAAGAGGGAGCTAAGGCGTGACATTGAGCAGTGTAAAGATAAAATCCATGATTGTGTTCAGATTTGAACATTACTTTTGTGGAGAAAATTGAAATACTTTATATTTTACCTAAAAATTGGGCACAGTTGTTAAATTGCTCTGGATAATCACACCTTCATATTTGCACTGTTACAAGAGTTTTGTTATTCCAGAAAATAAAACAAGAAAATGTCGTCTGTTTTCCAGGACTTACTTTGCTGCTTTTTTTTAATATATTTTATTTTCAAAGCTCTGAATGTTAATTTTAATGATTCTTGGCACCTCTGCGTAAAGGGTAACAGAGATTCAAAATAAGCAAGTGGGTATCGAAACATCCATGAAATGAAGTTTTTAACTCTTTCTTTTTTAATTGCTGTGTGTTGGTGTGACCGAATCACAACTAAATTAAAACAATAAGAACATCCCTGTAATCTGATCTGTAACATGTGATTCTCCAGTTGGTTTCAGAGGAAAATGAATAATGCATTTGCCGAGTGCTGAGCAGACTCCGCACCCCACAAAGACTCCATTTTGCTGTTGGGACGAAATAATGCAGGAACATGTGCTCACCACTGTTCCATGTTTTTCCATTTGCAGAAAATGACTCTCTCTGTAGTTCACTGAAGTCTCAATACCTTAGAAATTACTTTGTTACTCTTTCCTGGCTGTTAGATGTTAATCATTTTATTTTTCTCCTGTTTATAAATTTCTTTTGAATAGGGCATTATGTGTTGCTTTTTGAGATCTTTCAGCCTACTTCATGTTGTTATACAGTTTCTATGTAGAGGATTTCTTGTTTTTTCCAAATCTGACAGTAATCAGGCCATTGTAGTTAGAGAATCCATCCAGTTTCTGTACCCGTCCATCCTAATGCAGCATTGCTGGGCGGCTGGTGCCTATCTCCAGCAGTCACTGGGCGAGAGGCGGGGTACACCCTGGACAGGTCGCCAGTCCATCGCAGGGCAACACAGAGACACACAGGACAAACAACCATGCACGCATACACTCATACCTAGGGGCAATTTAGAGAGACCAGTTCACCTAACATTCATGTTTTTGGACTGTGGGAGGAAGCCGGGGTACCCAGAGAGAACCCACACATGCACAGGGAGAACATGCAAACTCCATGCAGAAAGTCCCCAGGCCAGGATTCAAACCCAGGCCTTCTTGCTGCAACAGTGTTACCAACTGCGCCACTGTGCAGCCTTGGTTGGAGAATATGGACCGAAAATAATTAATTCAATTATAGTTAATTCATGAGGTAACAAAGGAGACAAAGATGTTTTCATATTGGGGCAGGTTGGTGTGGATAGCTTTTTTTCCCTTTAATGGAATCACCATTCAAAACCTGCCTCCTATATTTACTCAGGTTATGGCAAAGCAAGATGAGGCAAGACAACTTTATGTGCATAGCACACTTTCAACAAAAACACAATTCAAGGTGCTTTACATCATTCAAGGATAAAATGAAAATAAAAGCAGCAATAAACGCCTAAAACTACAACATTAGAGACATACATCATATGACACATTGGGGTGATGTGCTCTACTTTCCTGGTTCTAGTGAGGACACAAGCAGCAGCGTTCTGGATCAGCTGCAGCTGTCTGATTGACTTTTTAGGCAGACCTGTGAGGACGCTGTTAGAGTAATCAGTCCGACAAAAGACAAACGCATGGATGAGTTTTTCAAGGTCCCGTTGTGACTTTATTCCTTTAATCCTTAAATTGTTCTTCGGGTGATAGAAGGCTGACCTTGTTATTGTCTTCATGTGACCCTGGAGGTTCAGGTCAGAGTCCATTACTACACCTAGATTTTGAGCCTGATCAGAAGTTTCTAGCAGTATTAAGTGAAGCTGCGTGCTGACTCTTGATCATTTCTCTTTAGGTTATCTTTGTCTGATATTAAAATTTATAACATTTAAGTGTGACTTTTTCACAGAGGTGTGTGGCTCTTCTCGGACATTGTGAGGTGACGAAGAGAAAAGTTGTTCCTGAAGGTGAAAGTTAAAAACCCGGTTTAGGATTACACTGCCGTGCGGTCACATTTAAACAGTGTGAAATGCATTGGGCTCAGCACACATGCCTGAGGGTTATCTGTGTTTAGGGTGAGAGTTTAGGAGGTGTGCTAATCCATGTGCTGTGGTCAAGCTGACTTATAAGCTGTAACTTGTTTGTGAAGAATGACTTATATTTACAAACAACACCTTCACATAACAGTTTGTTTCAGTATGTGAGCGCAACAGGAAATGTTGAGGAATTGTGGAAGTATTTATGCCATAATCGACAGATGAATTCTGTCTTTGTCCTTTTGTGTTTCTCTCCACAGACAGGATGGATCTATTCTGTTTTGTGTGATGTATGATTGCTCCGCATGAATAGGACTGCCAAATGAGAAAGTGGAGACAAATTCAGAAAAGTAAAAAGCAAGCAGTTGTAAAAAGATGAAGCTTAACGACTGAATAAGCTTTGAATAGGGTTAAATAAGTTTGGTAGGGTTGGAGAAGATGGTACAGATGGTACAGATGTGTGTGACAGATGACTGGAGGAAGCCTCTTTGATAAACTGACTCAACAGAGAGTAAACACACAGGAGTAGTAATCTGGAGCAAGTAGATGCCAAGAAATCATGACTACAGCTTCCTTCATACTTCTCTTTTGTGTATAAATCATTTTTCTGTTTTTTTGCATGTGATAATGCCAGAAATGTCATGAATTATCTCCCGCTTGAGGGTAATGTGTACTTCTTTATCTTTTACATGTGTCATACATATCACTGTGTAACTTAATATATCTGTAAAATTATTCATGTCAATCAGTAATAAAGAAGAGAAGAGAGACGCAAAGAGGTATTTGCTGCATGCCTTATTTGTTTTGCATAAACACTCTTCAGTGCACAATTTCTGGCAAAAGTGCAATCTATACTTCCATGACAACAGACAAACACCCTGTTCCAGAGAAACCAGCTTGATTTAACCAAGAGGTCTCAAACAGCAGCCTGGAAAAAAGAAAGATGGCGTTTTCTGTAGGATTGTTTCTGGGTAATGTTTCACAGTCAGAAAATAAACCAAGAAATTGTCAAATGTAAACCACAAACGGCAATTTTTTTTCAAGAATAATAATTATCCCAAATAGGTCAATGTACATGCCAATGTGGGTTAATATTAAATGTTAAAAGTCTTTGTTGAAGCTTGAATTATATGTGAAAGTATAATTTAAAAACAGGGTCAAATTTTTCATTTCTAAAGTTGTTGTTTACAAGCCTTAAGCCAAATTCAAATCAAAATTCAAATACCACCTTTATTGTCTTTCTTCATCATTGCTATTCTCTCTGCCAAAGGTCTGCTGCATCAGTGGAGCGATCAACCATCCTTTAAATCTCTTGACAGGTGAACCGACAAGCAAAACAGAAGGTAATTCATTTTAAGGTCTCATCTAAAGAAATCTGACTTAAATTGAATGAAAAATGGGTTCTTGACTGGCATGTCTCTATGCTGTAAAATTACAGAGAAGAGATGAAGAGATTGTGTGGGTGGGCAGTCAAAGCCACGGGGCGGTGCGGTGCAACCTGCAACTCATGACAGCAATTTATCAAAGCTGAAATGTTGGAGCTTGTGTGAAGAGTATCAGTAATACAGAGTTAAGATTTTTACCACTTTGTAGTATCTGGGAGGCTTGTATTGATGTTTCAACCATTCAATAAATCATATAATCTTACTTCTTGCTTTCATTTGTGTAATTTGTTCCTTCTTCACATTCAATTTCTCTTCTCTGTCCCCCCGCACACCTGTCTTGCATTGGCCTGAGTCATGGCAGACATTTTGGCTCAAATGAGCAGGGAAAGCGAATGTGGTGACAAGGACTGCATTACATTTGGATGAAGTTCTGGTTTTGCACACATTCTGCCCAATAATCAACACACATACAGAAGTGGAATGCAGCCATTGTTTAAGGCTGCAGCTTGGACACCTCCATCCAACTATTAACAGTAGAAGCCCGTTTAGTCTGTTGCCTCGCCTGGTACACACTGGGCAGCTTCTTGTTATAGCACCACTAATAAGCAGCTGATGTAACAGCATGACATTTCTAAAAACAATTACAGTCTCAACACGAATCAAACTAAATTTCATGACATTTCTCATCATTCATCATTGCAACAAATTTTTCTACAGAGATTGTTCGCAACCTGCCTGTGAAGAGCCTCAGAACCCTGTGGGTCGTGTTATTTCAGATCCTTAATTAACATCTCTTCTCTAGTTTCTTCATGATGATTCAGGACACTGCTTCTGCTTTTCTCTTCTGTAATAAGGATGAAATATGTTGGCTGATTATAGTATTTAAAAAATTAAAAAGGCAAAGTTATTACCGATGTCACACTAACTCTATATACTATTGAGGTGTTTACTTCTCTTTTTATTTACCTTTTTCTCAGATTTTTCTTGTGTTATCTCTTCTCTGTAAACAAAAGCACATTGTGCAAGCTCAATAAATAATTCATGTGAAACATATGTTTTCTAAACAGTGTGCAGTTATAGTATGTGATATAAACTAAGCAGTGTCAAAGACTGCTAAAAATATTTTTTTTTACCAGTTATGAATGATGGGCTGAATGTGACTGCATTGTTTGTTGAATTAGGATCAATTGAAATCCATGTATGATTGGATTGAAATGCCTTTTTTTACTTTTAATTTTTAAAACGTGCCTTGAGATGACATGCATTGAGCGTGTGCGCTACATAAATAAACTGAATGGAATTGAACATTCTTTTATTACGACTCTTTTGAGGAATTGATTCATCCCTGTCATTGTAACAGAGATGTGTTGCCAACTCATCAAAAGCAAAATGCCTGCCATGTACAAGGCTCATTAACTAGTGCAACCATTATTTCTGTGTTCCTTTCCTGATCCTCTGTTCTCTCTAGTTTTATGCATTTGTTAAGCTTTGCTTCTTTTGTATCAGCAAATGTTTAAAGAGTGGGGATTGTTTTTAGGTTCTAGAGTAATTAATGAATAGGAAAATATTAGAGTCAACAAAATGCAGAGACATTAAATTGCAAAGGATGAAAGGACAAACTGTCTCCTTTTTTGCTAGTGTTCATTTCTCACCAGAATAATGTCCAGTGGTAAGCTTGCCCATAGAATGCCTTATTTATTTATTTATTTATTTATTTATTTAGATTTAGATTTATTCAGTGAAAAGCTCCTCACATAGATGAAAACTGTTGGCCATTTGTGGGCCTTCTCATCTCCTCACAGCTGTGAGCTTGAGATAATGAAATACAGGCTGAAGGAAAATATATTTCCTGCATCCAAATTTCCTCCGATCATGTCCACTTTCATGTTGTGTTAGTGATATTGGAAAAAATATTAAAGTGGGCAATTTGTACCACTACCCCTGACAGCAAAAACTCCAGCTGTCAGTCAATTTCAAAATATGCTTTCTTTTCACATAAGCCATTTTAGAGAAATAATACAGTACATTGAGATAGAAACAGAGACTAGGGTGTGTCTTCTGCTATTCTTCTTCCTCACAATTATTGAATGAAGGCGATATAACAGTTGTGTAACACATAATAGTCTGTCTTGTCCTGTCATAAATATTTATATGTTTATCATGAAGCCTGTTGACTACATCTTAGTGTAGGAGAATGTTTACTGCACCCTTTATTAATGGTTTAGATGGGTAAAAAAAGAAAAGAAAAGAAAAGAAAATTCAATAAAACCCAGCCTAAAAGTTTTTTGTTTGTTTGTTTTTTTACAAAAATTGGACTTTTAATTTGAGTACATTTATTCAATAGGGAAGAAACACTTTAGAAATAAATCTCTTTTGCACAATCACTGGTGAAACACTTTTTGGCAGCCTATAAAATTGTTAAATATTAATAACTAATTTAAACCAAACAATTTTTACAATATATACTTTATGTTTTGAATATGTTCAAAGTGTCTAGAAGTGCTTGTTTAGAAGTATTCAGTTACTTTGTTTTCCTGGGGGTAAAAATTGTACACCTTATTGATCTACCTTATTGATCTACATTAAAGCAATTATCAACAAGTTTAAGGGGTCCTAGAATTCTAACCAATTTACCTTGTTGTTGAGCAGCTTGTGGTTTCAGATGTACCAAACCAAAAGGTCTGTGGCTCCAACCTCCTAAACCTATGAAAATATGTAGTTTTGTAATGGCCATGGAAAAACGGTTTAGTCTGAGCAAAGTTGCAATAACACATCATAGGTGATGTAGCCCACCCTCTTAAATTTTCATGTCCCAACAAACTTGAGTTGGTGGCATACGCACCACATTGCTGTGTGCCAACCGCAGAACAACGCTAACCCGAGCTACTGCTAACGTCCTTGTTGGACGAGAGGAAAACAACATAGAAGAAAGTTGGACCACACGTAACGCTTCAGGATACAGAGGGTCTAGCTTCATGCTGCATCATAGAGCCATTGGGGAAAACCGGTCAATTAGTGCAAAGCTCATTTAATATTCATGTCCTGGCCGAGTGGGCAGGGAAAACCAGTTTTTCCATTGTAGGGCTTTATTGTGGGGTTGTATTTGGCCATTTATCAGGGCTCCTTCAGCCCCAACAAAGATTTATAAACTACACAGAGGCTCAAAGAGCAGTTTCCAACTATTAAAAAATGTGCTCTAAAACTGCTTTAAAACAACTGAAACAGTAACAAAGCTTGACGAAGATGCATAATTATCTAGCCACCACGCAGATGGTGAAGGAGCCCTATGTGTCCAACAGGAAACTTTCCTACTCAAAGCTTGCAAACTCTACTGGGACTTTGGTCAGATCAGACTAAGATAGGGTTCTTCAAGTTGATATGGGTTTGGTTAGGGGGAGGCTGTGGAATTTTTTCTATTCTGGTAAACGTGTTAAAGCACATAACATTGTTAACTCTTGAATAGCAGGACAACTGAAAATGTGTAATTCATAAAACTTTCAGCAGAATAATGATCTAAATCAGATGTCCAAATCAACGCAGAAATGGTTGACTGGATACATCATCAACATTCTTCCATGGGAGCCCCAGTGTCCAGACCTCAATCCTGTTGGCAACCTGTGGGGGTGAGCCAAAGAAAACAGAGGACAACAGAGGACCAGTGACTCTGTGAGATCTGGAGAGATTCTGCAAACAGGAATGGTCAAAGATCGCTTTCCCTGTTTACTCCAACCTTGTGAAATGTAAAAGAGTAAGGGCTGTTGCCAAAAGGAGGTTGTGTGAGGTATTAACAGGAAGGGTACCAACCATTGAACCATCTGTAATTTTAATAAAAACAATTTATATGCAAAAAATGCAGTCACCTTCCACTAGGACAAATATCCTAAACATACAGGTACACGTGGAATGGTTGAGACCAAACCATATTCATGGGTTGGAATGACCCAGTCAAAGTTCAGACCCAGATTCAACTGAGAATATGTGGCAAGACTTAAAAATTGATCTTGACATGCACTCTCCTTCCGGTCTGACTGAGCTTGTGCTATTTTGCAAAGAAGAATGGGCAAAAATGTGTCTTTAGATGTGCAAAGCTGGTAGAACCTTAATACCTTGAAGACGTATTGCTGTTATTCCATTGTAAAGGGGTTCAACAGTAGTACAGACTCATGGAGACAAAATACAAATGTACATTTCACATTTCCTTTTTTTACTGTCATGATCAACATGTGTTTGTAGACCTATTTTAAGTTCCATTTGTGTATGGGTTTTGATCATCTCTTTATTTAATAGATCTGATCATTTTAGCTAATTTCTTTGTGATAGTTCTTTTCTGCTTTATTTAAGATTTCTAGCATTTAGGATTATTGTTTTGTGATTGCAACTTTTTTTCTGCTTAGTGTTTATACCATTATATCCATATTCTTCTCTGCCATTCTGCCTCCGTTCCCAGCTGCAATTCATCTGCTACTTTCTCTGCCTGCTCTCTCCCCCAGCTGCCACAACTCACCTCCGATTAGCTCTTCAGGTTTCTTTGTCACTTCCACCTCTCCCTCAGTTTATAAATGAGCTCTTCATCCTCTTTCACTTAGTGCTGGATCATTCCATTACCTTCCCTCGCCTCCTGTATCTCGCTCCTTGTCTTCCTACCCATTTATTATTTCCAGATGCTCATTGTGCCTGCCTGTAGTGATGGTGAGATGAAGCCTCATGGTGCATTGACCCTTTCCATCCAATGGGTCGACTCATGAGTCACTCCAGTCTTCCAGTGTTGCCATATGAATGTTTGCATCTTAAACTGACTTTGTGGAGCTTGTTCGACCTTGGTCAGTCTTTTTTTGTTTTTCATGCAGGGCACCATGATGTCTCATCATAGATGAGGTCTTTTTGTTGCCTCAAAGTCTATTTGAACACAACATACACTTCAAAACACTAGAGATTAGAAGAAAGAAATACGAACACAGGATTGACTTTATTGTTACTGATAAGTTATTGCTATGTGGAAATCCAATCAGGGGAGTTTATCAAAGTGTTACCAAACACGGGGAAATCTCCTCTTTAGTTCCATCACCAAAAAAACCCCGCCCAAATTGATTCCAAAGACACAATCCTAGGGCAACAAAATGTGACGGGGAATCTTTGCTGCGTCTTATGTTTCAACTCACGAGCAAATCGGGAACCCGGTTCCCGAATCAGTCACGTAGTAGCCTACGGCTGGCTAGCGAGGCCTTGAACGTCACTACATACAATCCACACAAGCCTCGATACGCGCGTCACAAAAATCCTCCTGGATTACAGGACACACGCTTTGAAGCCTCGACTCAAAGGATACACCAATGCCTTCCTGTAAATTGTGTGTCCTTGTATTCCTCATTCACCACAACTTGTAGTCACATTATGTCTCCAGGTCTGCCTGCGCCCGGGTCCTGCCTTTAACAGCATATGACATTTATCTAAAAAATAAATCTTTCTATTCCATGTTCTCCTTTGTGTTGGTCTATCACATGAAATGCCAATAAAATACTTAGCAGTTTGTTGCTGTAAACTGAAAAAAAAAAACAGAAACGCTTTGTGTTTTGATAAATACAATAGTAGAGTGACATCAGTTGAAGCAGAAATAAGTTCATTTCTCTATTATGTACGCTCTCTCTCTTTCTTTCTTTCTTTCTTTCTTTCTTTCTTTCTTTCTTTCTTTCTCTCTCTCTTTCTTTCTTTCTTTCTTTCTTTCTTTCTTTCTTTCTTTCTTTCTTTCTTTCTTTCTTTCTTTCTTTCGTTCTCTCTCTCTCTCTCTCTCTCTCTCTCTCTCTCTCTCTCTCTCTCTCTCTCTCTCTCTCGTTCTCTCTCTCCGATAAAATCATATGAAGGAGAAGAAGAAAACCAGTGAGCACAAAGTTATAAGAGGAGATGTGGAGCTGCAGCTCAGCACCACGGACAGCGATCGATCCCGTCATGTTACATCCGCACTGGACAAGCAGTGAAAAATCCTAAGAATGTGTTGATGACAAAGACGTTTGCTCGGAGATTTACTTTTTTTTTCTTGAATTTACAAAAGACATTTGGATTCTTTCTTGTTTTACCTCTCTTCAAAGTAAGCCGAATCTTGACTTTGTATATTTTTACTCGATGTCAGTTAAATGTCTCAGCATTGCTTAAAGGTTATATTCTGCCTTCATCACAGGAACGGGATAGCTTTAGCGAATGTAAAGCACCTATAACTTAATTTAAACATATTAATTTAAATCCAAGTGGATCCGTCGTGCGTAAAAGCGGTGACACCGCTCAGTGCCATTCTGCTTTGGTGCGCGGCGCACTCGCCTTGTGATTGCAAAATCAGATTAGAAAAATGCTTGTCAATTATGTGCGTTAATGTGGCTTTACGTGAAGCTTTTCAAAATGCACCAACTTCTCATGTGAGGTTTGAGTCTATCTTGTTTGAACTCAGATTTGAATCAATACAGACACTTACACTGACTAAACATTTTTTACTGACTTTACCTAAGAAAAAAACGGCAAGTTCACTTCACTGTTGCAGATCTTTTACTTCTTTTTTTAAACCTTAAAATAGGAACCGTACAGTCTTTTTTTAAATCGGAGTAATCACATCTGTATGTGGGCTGTACACAATGGACCCTCCGGACCCATACTGGTATCCAGTCCCTTCAGAACCCAACTCCTCTGGAGCCACCGTCTCACCCTTTTTCTTTCCTTACCATCGCCTCCTAAACATCTCCTCTAACGTGTCCACGCAGAGTGTACCGTTTCAGGGCAGCAGCACCCTGGTGACTGCTATTATCTCCTTCACCGTCTTCTTGGTGGGTCTGATCGGCAACACACTGGCCATTTACGTGGTGCTGCGCTACGCCAAGATGAAGACGGTCACCGACATCTACATCCTGAATCTGGCTGTGGCCGATGAGCTCTACATTCTCGGGCTCCCGTTCCTCACCACTCAGAATGTGCTCTCATACTGGCCCTTCGGATCCTTCCTCTGTCGTGTGGTAATGACTGCAGACTCCATGAACCAGTTCACATCCATCTTCTGCCTCACGGTCATGTCCATGGATCGTTACCTGGCTGTGGTTCATCCAATCCGGAGCACCAAATGGAGACACCCTCGGGTGGCCAAGGTGGTGAGCGCAACTGTGTGGGCTGTGTCCTTTATTGTGGTCCTGCCAGTGGTCATCTTCTCTGATGTGCAGGTAAGTCTTTTCATTTTATTTCAGTGAATTATTATTATGTAGCTCTTCTCGACCAAACTTATTCAGTTGTTTCTGTTGGAAGTTTTATGGAGGTCCAGAAGTGCAACAAATAAATAAATAGATTAAAGATACTTCATTGTCTCAATAAGTATAAAAAAATTAGCAACCAAAATATTATTTTTTAAATGTAATTAAACAAATATATCAATCTTTTACATATATTTTTGTATTTACAAAAACATTTTATTATCCATTTATTGGGGGTGTACTATATGGAGGACTACGGGGGTCATTGGAAAAGCAATACAGTATTCTGACGAGGAGTGCTTAATTGTGAATTAAAAATATAGATTGCTAAATATAATTTCAAATTCAACAATTAATTTATACCAAAAAAAGACAAATTTGAAAAGCATTTTGTAATTACACATTTTAAATTGAAATACTAATGAGGAATTGCAAATTGTATTTATTATTTGATTATTAAATACTGTGATTTGAAAACGTTTTTCAAATCCTATTTCAAAATGGAGAATTAAATAACGCAATTAATAAATGAGATTGTAAATATCTTTCCTTTTCATACATTTAAAAAAGTTATTCCCTTTTCTACATCCGTTTTCTCATTCCGGCTCTCATTTTCAAATCCTTTTTGCAATTGCATTTCCTACACGGTTTACCTCCTCCTTTTAGCATTCGAGTGACCCTCCTGGTCCCTGAGCACACTGAAAACTAAGTTCAACCAATCACAGCTGCTCCTCGAATGTAAGCAGCTCTCTATTTGGTTAGACAGGAGCTGTGCAGCTCAGCAAGGTCCACCCAAATCTGGCTGACTAACCAATGAGAAAGCTGGTTACATTCGAGGAGCAGCTGCGATTGGTTGAACTTAGTTTTCAGTGTGCTCAGGGACCAGGAGGGTCACTCGAATGCTAAAAGGAGAGGGTAAACCATTTAGGAAATGCAATTTCAAAAAGGATTTGAAAATGAGAGCCGGAATGAGAAAACGGATGTAGAAAAGGGAATAACTTTTTTAAATGTATGAAAAGGAAAGATATTTACAATCTCATTTATTAGTTGTGTTATTCAATTCTCCATTTTGAAATAGGATTTGAAAAACGTTTTCAAATCACAGTATTTAATAATCAAATAATAAACACAATTTGCAATCCTCTTTAGTATTTCACTTTAAAATGTGTAATTACAAAATCCTTTTCAAATGTGTCTTTTTTTGTATGGATTAATTGTTGAATTTGAAATTGTATCTAGCAATCTATATTTTTAATTCACAATTAAGCACTCATCGTCAAAATGCTGTATTGCTTTTCCAATGACCCCCGTAGTCCTCCATAGTACTAGGGCACATCAGGAATTTGTCTTTTAACCTCACACGCCAAAGTCAGCAAACTGGACCCAAACACAGACAGGGTTCTGGCAATATTAAAGTGTAAAAAAGTGTACAAATCAAAACAAAGTCTTTGAACAAAACAAAAAAGAACACAAGGTGAGCAAATATAATGCAATAGTGATGCACTTTAGTGCCGAGATTTTATAGCCAAAGTCTCTGAAGAAAAGAAGGCTAAAGTTGAATGGACTGTGACAGTTAACCAGACATCATTTGACAAGCCAAGATAATATATTGAACAGCAAGTATAATTTCTAACCTAAAAATCTAAAAACATTGAAATTATCAGAGATAAATAATTCAATCAACATTTGTATTGTTTTTTAAACATTTTAGGTTATTTGTATATCACAGTTTTTTAGCTGAATTTTATGCTGTTTCTGATAAGACCTACATTTGTATAGCGCTTTTTCAGTCAGAGGACCACGAAGCGCTTTTTACTACACTCAGTCATTCACACATTCACACACACACATTCACACACTGATGGTGGCGAGCTGCTACATTGTAGCCACAGCTGCCCTTGGGCACACTGGCAGAGGCCAGGCTGCCAGACACAGGCGCCACAGGGCCTGTGTGTTTTGTTATTCACTTTTTGGTTCTGTATCAGTTGCTTAAAGTGTTTATACAGTAAATAAAATTAGATTAGAAATTATTTTAAATCTTCAATATATGGGTGATGATGCCGTGATGACCTGAAGTCTGTTGTAATCCCACAAAAAATAGTTTTCTTGACAAAATATAAATTTTTTAAGAAGAAATTTGTCAGTGGCAGAGTGGCTGCTTAGTGGTTCTAAAAAGGATGGAGTGAGCACTTTTGTTACATAATCATCCATGCAGGAAACTGAGATGAGCTTTATGAAAGTTACCAGTTAAAAAGGATATTCCCCCTCACTCATTATAAAACAGTTTCTCTGCTGTATACCAGTTGCCCAAAACCTGTGAAACAACTGGAATCTTGGATTTAAGAGCAGGAACAACCCAAATATGAGGCAGTACAGAACACAGTTTTAGCTGTGGTGACTACAGACAGGGAGTAAACAGTCAGACCGATATGGCTAACAGAACTGTTATTTGTGAGCTTTAAGTTAATCGAGAAACGTAAGCATAAAGTTTCAAGAAAGACCTTGTTTCTTACAGTTATTTTTGCCTTTCATGTAAAGGTATCATTACAAAATATCTGCTGATGTCAACAGATGGAGTTGACTCAGTGAGCACACCAAGCATTTCTTCTGCATGGTTATCGATGATGATTGAAGGTAGCAGCTACCTTTCACAGTGGCTGGGCCTAATATAGGAGAGAGAGCATTAGCTTGACTTATTAGACTTTAGGACGATAAAACTATGTGGTTAAATGGTGTATTTATAGAGTTTAAGTGGTGTGACAGATTGTGCCCTTGGAATTATATTTTAAAATGCTAAATTCTTGTAAACTCTTCTTCATCTTCCTTCTTTCTTCTCCTTAATTTTCCGTCTCCGTGTCCATAACATCAGGAAATAAAAACCCAACAATTCATAATAAAGATTTTTCACACATAAATCAAGTGGAGGACTATAGCAAAAGCTGTACTGCTCCGCTTGTGAAAGTAAATCTGTTGGGCTTCTACTTGGTACTCAGACACCAATTCTGAGTTCCACACTGCCAAACAGGACACGTAAAAAAATAAAAAAATAAATAAAATAAAAAATACTGATATATTTAAAAAATAGATTAAGTTTTACTTAAGTAGTGACAGTCATAAATAATGATTCGAATTATTCGTAAAAATAGAATATATATTCATTAATTACATATCTAAGAGAAATATTTAAAACACTATATGTAGGAGTGTCTAATTCTGTTCTCTAGCTAAAAGGAACTAAGGAGGACTTTCAACCTTGTTTAGTGCAACTGCAACAATTTGAGTGTTTTGAATTGAACCTGGCATAAGTTGTACATAAATATTTATCCATCCCTTTTCTGTACCCAAACAAGCCTTGCAGAGTTGTTGGTGTGCTGGGGCCCGTTTCACAAAGCGGGTTTAGGGAAAACTCTGAGTTAGTTAACCCTGAGAGGAGGAAAACTCTGAGTTTTCGGTTTCACAAAGCCAGTTCAGCGTAACTCTGAGTCAGTTACCCGGGCAACACACTCCGTGAACCTAACCTGCTCGCTAGCAGGTTTGCTTCAAATAACTCTGAGTTTCTCTTGCTCTGAACTTGAAGCTGCAGTCTGAAATTAGTGGCAGACATGGCGTGTCCGTTTCTTGATGAGCCTGTTGATGTAGAAGCGCAGATACTCCGCAGAAATTTGCGTCGGGAGAGGATTATCAGACCCCGAGTGGATATTTTATCACTCCATGATGAGTACCTCTTTGAACGTTTCCGTTTTTCTAGACCATCAATAGTTTATTTAAACAATATCCTTTGCCCACACATTTCTCACATGACTCATTGTGGAAGAGCCCTCTGCTCCGAACAAATTCTTTGTATTGCGCTACGTTTTTTGCGAACGGCAGTTTTTTGTACAATTTCGGTGATGCGGAGCATATATCCAAGGCAACCGTCTGTCGGGCTGTGAGAAATGTGACCCTTGCACTTAAACAGTTACTGTACACGTTTGTAGTGTTTCCAGGTCACAAAACCACCAGACATCTCAAGGAAGCATTCCACAGAATTGCAGGTATCAGTGTAAGCAATAAATAATGTCAAGCAATTAAAAATTTTGAGACTGGAAGAACTCAATTTGATATATTTAAGGGTTTCCAGGTGTGATTGGCTGCATTGATGGGACTCACATTCCTATCATATCTCCTTCAATAAATGAAGGAGATTATGTGAATAGGAAATCTGTCCACAAGCATTAATTTACAGGTAAGCCTAAATAATAGCTTTCAGCATTCCAAATGAAATGTACACGTCACAATACAGCAACTGCCACTAATTATTGTTCTCCACTGTGAAGATCATAAGTGATGCAGAATACATCATCAGTAATGTGGAAGCAAAGTGGCCTGGGTCTGTACATGACTCTCGAATTTTCCGTGAGTCCACACTGAGTGACAGATTTGCCCGTGGTGAGTTTATATACAGTATAGTTATATAGCCTACTGTGATCAATATGGTATATCCTTCTATTGCAACTGAAACATTACATTTTATCATCATAGGGGAGTTTGATGGATACCTTCTGGGTGACAGGGGGTTTCCCTGCCAGCGCCATCTGCTGACCCCTTACCCTGATCCTGAGCCTGGGCCACAGCAACGCTAAAACATAGCTCACTGCAGGACGCGAGCCAGGGTGGAAATGACCATTGGGATGCTCAAGGCCCGATTCCAGTGCCTGCGTATGATCAGGTTCTCCCCAGAAAGGGCATGTGACATCATTGTGGCATGTGTAATTCTGCACAATATTGCCATGATCAGTGGGGAACAATGTCCCACCCTTACCCCTGATGATGGAGATGAGTATCCCAACCCCGCTGCTGATGCACAAGATGGGAGAGCTGTTCGAGACATTGTCTGCCAGAATCATTTCCAACTGTAACACCCCCCCCCCCCCCCCCCCGTCAGAGAAGGACAAAAGGCCTCTAATTTTATGAGGTCTTCTTTATTTCCTGCAAGTACACATGTTTACAGTTATTTTGTTGATTGAAAAATAAAAAATCATCCACCTGTGGGCACATCACCCACCTTTAACTTATGTTCCAGCAGTTGTATTTCCATTTGTGTCTTCTTCACTTGTAGCTTTATGTGTTCCATTTCCACATTTGTTTTTTCAATTTGTTTTTGGAGATAGACCTTATATAGTTGCTTCACAGGGAGCTATAGGAACACAAATGAAGTTGAATGTCATAGTGCCATGTTTACTTAGAGTCATAGTAAGTTGTGGGTCAATACTGAATATTCCTACTGAGGTAAGCTGTGCTGTGGAAGTTGATGGAACCTCTTCCTCATTGATGGACCCTCTGTTGTTTCCAGCATTGGTCTGTTGGAGAAAAAGAAGCTGCAAGTTGTATTGCAGAACAACACTAACATTGACTGTAATCAAGGTCATTTTACACAAAGGTTTTGACCTCAACAGGCCTCTCTGCATCTTCCCTCCCTGTGGTGGCTGACAAGGTGTCTTCATCATCCTCCTGTAACAATTATTGTGTTATATTCTACCCATCATCAAAACTCTGGAATAAAATAAATTAAAAAAACATAAATAAAAACTCTGGTAGCTACTTACAACACCGTGGAAGTCTGTTATAGTAGAGGGCTCCACAAGACAGATCACACCATCAGCAACTGGTGGAAGAAGATTATTCAGTTGATTATTACCCAGAAGAGTGCCCTACCTATTTTCTTTTCTACCTTCGTTTTGGAAATACAGTGCAGGTCCCATCACAATTATTATGACTCTTAGCCACCTTAGATTAGATTGATATCTGAGCAGCCAATTACAGATAACTGTAGCAGATGAATGGATGGCCATTACATCTAACATATGCCATTTATTTGAATGATATACCTCTAATGTAGGCCTTTGTGTCCTGAGGCATGGCTGGGTCCGACGAACTCCCCCCAGAGATGCCCTCAGCAGTTGGTCGCCCACGGTTCTGACTGAGGGCCATCTCTTCAGCCTCTGTGAGTTGTGGTGGTGCTGGACCACCGCCTGTTTTTCTGGCCTCAGCCTTCTTTCTGTTGGCTACGATGGAGGTCAAGTTTGAACATATGCAGAGAACTCAAATTTTGAGACATGCACATATAACAGGAATTAAGGTGTGGCTTTCATATAGACAATATTGAATACTGGCAGTGATGGTATGACTGAAGATGTGGCTTTTTCATTGTTTAGGGATTTTCCCTAATTACTTAAATATAGCTATCACATGTAGAATGTAATCACTGAATGCAGTTTAATGAAGGCAGGCTAAACATCACCACAATGGGTAATAATTAAATTATACCTTACCTGTTTGAACTGTATTTTTGTATTTCATCTTTAGTTGCTGCCATGTCCTTTTCTGGCCTGCTGGGTTGCACCTATGTGCTCAAAAAACATGTGAGATGATGAATGAGTGGAACATTTAAGACCAAACATGTCTTTTTTCCCCTCCAATTAATACTCATGCATTGACTTGATCAGCAATTTTCTGCCACACAAGCTCTGTCTCTTTTGCCGCTGCCACAGTATTGCTTTTTTTTTTTTAAGGATATGCTCATTTTCAGCATATGCTGTCATTAATATTTCCATCTCCACTGGGGAGAAGTAGGAGGATCTGCCCTTTTTTTCACTGGTTGCCATGGTGAATCATGTGATCTGTGTCCCATTGATGAGGGCTTTTTATATCCTCATGCACGAGTGTAACTCAGAGTTACTTTAACTCAGAGTTGATTGATCTGATTGTTAACACCTGTTCTGAAACCGAAAACTCAGAGTTTTTCAACTCAGAGTTAGCCAACTCAGAGTCGAGGTTTTAACTCAGAGTTTGTTCAACCTGCTTTGTGAAACAGGCCCCTGGTGGCTTATTCCAGGCAATGGATAAGACAACTAACCCCCTGAACAGTGTGAATTGGTGGCAAGGCAACAAAAAAGGTGCAGAGGCAGAATGATCAAATAACTGCAGCTAATACAAAAAGAAACTAAGACAAGGTGTAAAGAATAAACAGAAACCTCCATCCATCCATTTTCCATACCCGTCCATCCTATGTAGGGTTGCGGGGCGGCTTAAACAGAAACCTAAAAGAATTAATTAGATGACAAGACCAATGTCCAAAAACAGGACTATAATTTAAACAGGCAATGGAGATGAGGAACAGGTGTGCTGATTACCCCATCTGGACAGGTGTAACAAACAGACAGGAAGAACTACCAAATAAGCTGATTTAGCACATTAAAATAGGAAAAATTGTCACAATTGACAAAACAGAACTGATTAACAATAAGAAAACAAAACACCAACTCTTATCTTAAAATGTTATTTAAAAAAAACAGTGACACCTTATACTTCTTGTCCCAGCAGCAACAAATACATTTGATAATAATAAATGAATCCACCAGATACATTTATTATTTATTTATTTACTTTCAAGCTCATGCTAACCTCAGTTTTAAATTAATCCTTTTTCCCTAAAATCTTTCAGGATACATTTAATTCATGTAATATGATCTGGCCGGAGCCAAAGGATGTGTGGTCAACAGCCTTCATTATATATACTGCCACTGTGGGTTTCTTTGGACCGCTGCTCATTATTTGCCTGTGTTACCTACTCATTGTTATTAAGGTATGTCTATATGACCAGTACAACTATCTCTCATGTGTCCCTTATGACATTAAAATATATATTAAATATTCATGCAGGTCAAGTCCTCTGGCGCCAGGGTTGGCTTCATTAACCGGCGTCGTTCAGAACAAAAGGTGACTCGGATGGTGGTGGTCATCGTGGTGGTGTTCGTGCTGTGCTGGCTACCATTCTTCATCATCAACATGGTCAACCTGGTGGTCATCATTCCTGAGTCCAGTGCCACTGCTGGGATCTACTTCTTCGCTGTCATCCTGTCCTACGCCAACTCCTGTGCAAACCCCTTGCTCTACGGCTTTTTGTCTGATAACTTCAAGCAAAGCTTTAAGAAGGTTGGCTGAAAATCCTCTGACCTTAGAACAAAACCAAAGAGTAGTTAAAGTTCTCTCTTGTCACAAGATGTTGTACTATAGTCCGATTTTGTGTTCATGCTCATTATATTTCCATTACTCACCTTATCTTCTGCTGTACTTTATTTATTAGTCTTTGTGCTCTTTCTTTTGTTAAGTTCTTTTCCCCTCACACCTGATGCTTAGTTACAATTGTTACTCGTGCCTTTCTTTCTTTATTAATTTAATTATTTTGTGAAATATCAGTTCCTGAACAATATATAAAATATTTCTGACACTTTTGAGATTGTGTGGTGGATGTGGATTGGAGTGAGGGCTTTAAACTTCACAGTGCTCCTCTGCATCAACACACCACATGTAACATTTTGCAGTGATGTAAAAAAAATGTTGTTTCTGTTTTATTACCTAATGATCAGCAGCTTTTCTGAGAATGAATGATTAATACCATATACACAGTTGATGTGTGCCCCAAAGTGGTCAAGTATTATGAGCTTAATTATTAAAAAAATAGGTTGGCCTACCATGCTGTTGGAGCAAGTCTAACCTTTTGCCATGCTAAGATGAGTGGATTTTCATCTGTGCAGTATAATGCTGTGTAAGATTGGATAAAGTCAACAGGTAATTTGTGCAACGTTTCAAAATAAGAATAGAAGCACAGCAAATGCAACATTAATTTACATAATTGCAACATTTGCATTGGATTTATGTACATTTTGTAGCAGTGGAGCTATGGGACATCAGTAAGTTAAGACCTTTATGCCACCGTTTTTCAAAATATCGGGGGGGGGGGGGGGGGGACATGAGACCAGGTTAGCTGGAGAAACACCAATGCTACAGGGTCAGATTAGTGTTCTTTGTGTCTTTCTTGTATAATTCCATTGTCCAATTTCCCCCTTATTCACATGCCTAGTAGTACTTAGTTAAAAGTAATCTTTTAACTTTACCAATATGTTTCTTCTGTGTGGAATTAATACTAATGTTTAAAAGTGGTTCAACCAGAGTCCAGACTTGAATCTGATAAAGATTATGTGGAATCAACAATATCAATACCAACAGAAACAGGCAAATTATACAAATGGTTTGATAGCTGTAATATAAAGAATTTAACTAATTATTGAGAAGAGTGTAAATACTACTCAACATGAAAGGATAAAAGTTCATTTTCAACATGCATGTATGTCACCTTCAAACGCTGTTTTTTTAGAAGTAGACAGAAAGGTAACAGAATCATGCTTTAGTGTAGCTTGTCATCTGAAAGTCCTGGGAGGTTAGTCTGGATGGATGGATGGATGGATGGACATAAGATTGCACCAACAACTGGGAAAGCCTTCAAAAATCATTTTTGAATCAAACTGAGAAAAGAACATTTACCCTAACCAGGCAGCAATAACAACTATAAAATTGGGTTTTAAATTATGTTTTGGAGTTAAACTGGAGCAGTTTTGAGTCAATGAATGTTAAAATTCAGGATGATTTCCAGAAGTACAGAACCTATGCATCGTCACATTATATGCCCACGGTTACGATCCGAATGTGTTTGTGTTTTGAGTTTCAGTTATTTTATTTCTTTATTCAGTTTAGCTTATCATTTTTAGTTTATTTCTTGGTTTTAGCTTCTGTTGTGTTTTACTTTAGGATTTTAGTGTTGTGATTTTTGGTGCGATCCCCCTTCCATATTTTCACTTCTTTTTTTCCTGAGATATTTACACTTTTGTTTCATTGTTTTTGGGTTGTTTCAATCTTTTATTTGGTTTTTTCCTTCTCTCATAGTTTTTCTCTGTTAGTTCTATTTAACTTTGTTTATTTTATTAGGATGGTTTTCTTATTCAAATCTTTTTCTAGTATTTATAATAATTCTAGTATAGTATTTATGCGTATGTTTCCTTCTGTTATCTCCTTCCTTCCCTGATCGTTAGTGCTTTTATTTTGAGTTTCTCTAAGGTTCCGTTTATCCCTTTTTTCTGAGATATCATTTATCTTTAGTTACTTTGGAGTTTATCCTTACTCTTCTCATTTAGGATTGTTTTCTGTCTAGTCTTCTCTTCTGTTTATTCCTTAGTTTTTCTTCTCTGTTTCCACTCTGCCATTCTGCTTCCCTGCCCAGCAGCTGATTTTCTCCACCTGCTCTCTCCCTCTCACCTGCAACTGCTTTCCACTGATTAGTCCTCTGTCTTCTCCTTGTCACTTCCACTCCTCAGTGTATTTAAGCTCTGTGGTTCCTTTTGTTCTCTGCCAAAATCGTCCGTATTCATTTGCCGTTTCTTTGTCACAGCATTTATTTCCATGTACTCACTCTGCCCTTGTAAGTTCTTCTTTAGCTTCATTAAATTCTTCTCATCGTACACATTTCTTTGCATTTGGGTCCTCCTCACACAAACACGACACCCACACCCAACAGCAAAATCTCCCACAGTATTTGAGACTCTACTTACTTCACCCTAAGGGACTTTTGAGAGGTCACAACATAATATCTGAGTACCATTCTGATTTAGAATTAGTCTCTCACAACATACCTAAAATCCTAATAATGAATCGATTGTCTTGCTGTATCAGTTCATTCCTTGGTGTTGAGTTTCTTACTTACTTTTTGTATTTCTATTCTCTGTTCACTTCGATCTCTGCTCCTACACCATAATTTATGACAGCTGTAAAAAGTAATGACTACACCGTTCAGTTCTTTTGTTTTAGATGTTTTGTGACAGTTATGTTATTTACTTAAATGACTCCCTTCAGGGCCATCACATCAAACTGGACAAAAAACTAACAAGCAAATTATGTAAAAAATATTCATTTGAAAAAACTTATGTTACTAAATGTGCTGGAGATTTGGTGATGTAATATGTGAAATGGTTGGGAGAAGGGGTAATGGGGGATTTTGGATTATATGTTAGGATTATCTCAGAAACATCAAGAAAATAAATGAATAAAGTTTTAGTCCTCTAACAGAAATAACCCATAATAATTATGAATCAAGTCAGGTCAAAGTTTATTTATGTACCACTTTAGAAACAGCCAAAGCTGACTAAAGTGTTGAACAAGTCAACACTGGTTACGAGCGAATGTCACTGGCAGGATGGCATATTGATTAGTACAGACAGTTTAATAAATGCACAAAATACAGAACAAAAAACAAGAGAAGCATAAAATACAGAATCTCTACATAGATAAAAGGTACATACATAACAAGATAAACTATGGGAGTAATGTTCAACTTAGATCAAAACCCAAGGAGAACAATTGAGTCTTTAATAACACTCAATATTATTTCCCTTTAACATTGGTTTCACCTGCCCAACCCTGAATCTCAACCACCAAGTTAGTTTCTGATAGGAAATGACACCGGGACTTTGTAAAAGGAGTTTCCATTTTGAAGAAAAAAGTTGATCTTTTTCATATATATATATATAGATATATATATATATATCTATATATATATATAGATATATATATGAACATTATTTCTACCTTCCTCAATAATCAGTCAATCTCTTATAATTGTTGACCAATTAGATTTGGTAATGAAGTCCTGGTCTTTGTGGTTGGAATGCATCTTTGCCATAACCCTAATCTTTAGCTGTATTTGTCAATAAAATAAATTAAGGCCAAATGGATTTCCGTTTGTATTCTGGTGAGTAGTCCAGTAAGCAAAGCTCTCACATTATACCAAGAAGCCAGAGCACAAAGAAACAAAAACAAAAAACTGGCCCTATACAAATTCACAGTTTTCTGTCTTTATGCTAATGTCAGTGCCATGCTTTGGTTTAAACCAAATTAGACAAGCCACTTATTCTAGTTGTTAAGATTTAGTGATAAATTAACTTTTATAACATTAGCTTGTGCCAATTCTTGAAAGTTTCTCATTCGGCTTTAAAATCTATCCAGATGACTTTTATAGCTGCTGTTGTGGCCCTACAGGTGCTCTGTGTTAAGGGTATGAGGTGTGCTGCCAATGGTGTTGATGATGGCGACCCCAGTGCTCCACGCACAGAGAAAACTACAGCGCAAGACTGCATCCTACTCTCCCCTCGTAATGAGGTCTACCACGACCCACAGAGCAGCCAGGTAACCATTTTATGTAGGTAATGTTTACAGGGAGCAAGGGAGGAAAAGCTAAAAGTTATTTTTGGTTCAAGCTAATGATGAAACAAAAAAAATGAATGGCTTTTTTTATGTATAGATTGCAAACATCATTTAATGTCATGCAGGGAAGCTACATAATTAGTGCTCTCTGTTCTAATCACTACTGCATGCTGTCAGAAAATGCCCTTTAAGGACAGAGAGCTCAAAGGAAAATGCTTTGGCTCAGTCTGTGTAGCTTCATCAAGTCCAATAAGAAAAGCTGTAAATCTGCTGTAATGGCTCTGAGACTCCCTTTATGTTATACCAGCTGGTTCAATGTTATTAAAACATAAGTCACAAAATCAGACGTTCAGAAATGGATGTTTAGATTTGTGGGTCAAGTGCCCCCTGAAAGCATTTAAACTCTTTGAGTTTTTCCACCTTTCGTCACATCACACAACTACTAAACTGTAAAATATTTGTATATGATTTTATGTGATAGACCAACACAAAATACTGTGTAGCTGCAAAGGTGAAGGGAAATTACACATGGTTTTATGCAACGTTTACTAAAAATCTGAAAAAGTGTGCCGGGCATTTGTATTCAGTGCCTTCAGGGTTGGGTTGGGGTCAGGGTTTGTGTGTGTGTGTGTGTGTGTGGGCAGGGGGGGCATACAGGGACACCCACCTACCAGGGACCGCCCCTGAAACCACATTTCCTTTTGTCCCCTCTGTATTACATTGTGTTTTTCTATCACATAAAATCCCAGTAAGATAAACTGAGGCTTGTGGCTTTAATGTGAGAAGAGTTTTAAAGGTTCAAGACGTATCAAGACTTTTTCAAGGCACCATGTACTCAGAGTTTTACCACTTGGTCTCTGTTACCTTCACTGTTGACTTTAAATTTCTAACTGTTAAGCTCCACATTTATTTTCGCTCAACACTTCAATCATTGTACAAATTATTGTGACTTTCTTTCATTGCTGAAGATCTCCCCTCACCCCACTGACTCTCTTGGGCCGCACACGGCTGCCGACTTTAAGTGCTCCAGCCCTAAATACCAGCTTTCCTCCAAGTTTCCAGGGAGAGCCACAACAGTCGTAAACTCCATGATTACTTCAGAGATTACTGCGCCTGAACTTCCCACCATCACGACTCTGACCGCTGTCTCCTCTTCAGCCTCCATAAGTCCACAAGAACAGCAGTGAATGGACTCTAGAGCTCAAAGTGTTTTCACAAACTCTTGGTTTACTAAGCCCAACACTCCATCAAGCATCCCCCTGACATCAAGTGCCTTTTCATCAGCTCTCAGCAATCATCTCAGCTCCTAAGGGAGGGCAGAAACATTAACACAATATTTTTTTTGCTTTGTGTCAAGGACTGTTGAAGCATATAACCATGTCTATGATTACTAGAACCAAATGCCTTTGCATTCAGAAAATACAACCCGTACAGTTTATTTCACATAACCAATGTCTGTGATTTAATTTGTACCGAATGGAACTTTTTAATGTCATGCTCAGACTGATTTCTAATTACCTACTATAAAGTTGTGATCAAGATTAACATGCATTCATCATGACCATGAATGTCATATTCACCTTGGGTATTAAATTATGTTTGAGGTTTCTTTTTCTAGGAAGAAATGATGATACAACTTCAGTAAAAGCAATTAGTTGCACAAATTTAAACTCATTGTGATCCCCCCCCTGATCTGCACAGAGTCAACATATGCAATACAGATGCAGGATTAAAAATACACACACGCCACCATTTAAATTTAGATAATCTCCTTCAGCAAATTGCACATTAACCACACACTTTCTGTAACCAACAATGAGGTCATGGTATAATTTTGCCTACATATTTGATCACTGTTCTCAATAAAAATTCTGGAGCTTAATTTGTGCAAAAGTTCATTTATCTCAGTAATTCAACTTAAAAGGTGAAACTAATATATGATACAGACCCATTACATGCTCATACACTCATTACAGTGAGATATTTCAAGCCTTTATTTGTTATAATGTTGATGATTATGGCTTACAGCTTATGAATCTCTAAATTCAAAATCTCAGAAAATTAGAATATTAGAATATTATAAAAAAAGGTTCAATATTTTAGTCTCAAAGTGTCACACTCTAATCAGCTAATTAATCCAAAACACCTACAAATTGTTCCAGAGCCTTTAAATGGTCTCCGTCTGGTCCTGTGGGTATCACAATCATGGAGAAGACTGCTGACCTGACAGAAAACCTTCATTGACCTCCATAAGGAGGGAAAACCTTAAAAGGTAATTGCAAAAGAAGTTGGGTGTTCCCAACGTGCTGTATCAAAGCATATTAATATGTGGAAGGGAAACGTGTGGAAGAAAAAAGTGCACAAGCAGCAGGGATGACCGCAGCTTGGAGAGGATTGTCAAAATAGGCCATTCAAAGTGTTGGGGAACTTTACAAGGAGTGGACTGAGGCTGGAGTTAGGGCATCAAGAGTCACCACACACAGATGGATCCTGGACATGGGCTTTAAATGTCGTATTCTTCTTGTCAAGCCGTTCCTGAACAACAAACAACATCAGAAGCATCTCACCTGGGCTAAAGAAAAAAAGAACTGCATCTCATTTGGAAACCAAGGTTCCAGAGTCTGGAGGAAGATCCAAGATGCTTGAAGTCCAGTGTGAAGTTTCCACAGTCTATGTTGATTTGGGGAGCCATGTCATCTGCTGGTGTTGGTCCATTGAGCTTTATTAAGTCCAGAGTCAACGCAACCATCTACCAGGACATTTTGGGGAACTTCATGTTTTCTTCTGCAGACGAGCTCTATGGAGATCCTGACTTCATTTTCCAGCAGGACTTGGCACCTGCCTACGCTGCCAAAAGTACCAAAACATGGTTCAGTGACCATTGAATTACTGTGCTGGATTGGCCAACAAACTCGCCTGACCTGAACCCCATAGAGAATCTATGGGGCAAGAGAAAGATGAGAGACATGAGACCTATCAATGCAGAGGAGTTGAAGGCAAATTTTGAAGCATCCTGGTCTTCCATAACACCTCAGCAGTGCCACAGGCTGATAGAATCCATGCCACTCCCCATTGAGGCACTAATCAATGCAAAAGGGGCCCAAACCAAGTACTGAGTACATATGCATGATTATATTTTTCAGAGGTCCGACATTTCTATATTTAAAATTATTGTTTTATTGATTTCATGTAATATTCTAATTTTCTGAGATTTTGAATTTAACTGTAAGTCGTAATCATCAAAACTATCACAAATAAAGGCTTGAAATATCTCGCTTCGCATGTAATGAGTATGTCATATATTACTTTCACCTTTTATATTGAATTATTGAAATCAATAAAGTTTTGCACGATATTCTAATTTTTCGAATTTCACTTGTATTTGACCCAAATTCTAACTTTCCATGGAAAGGCAATTGGTTAGAATGTTCAAGTACAATCCAGGAATCACTGAGAATCAACCCTATCAATAAGTGGAAACTGCTGTAACACTAGTGTCACTGTCCACAGCTTAAGTGAATTTAATATAAGAAAAGACTAGGAGGGTGCCATCCAAAAACCGCCTGCTTCAAAATCAACACCTTCAAATTCAAATGAAAAAGATGACTGTGACTTCTGGAAGACTCCAGTGAGGCTTTCAAACCTAAGAACAATGCACCTACTGTCAAACCTCATGCCATTGGACCAATTTTCACCAGTGGTGCTGGTGCTTTCAGCAAAGGACATGAAATAATAAAGAAGTAGGGCTACCTCCAGATTATTCAACATCAAACAAACATTAGCCAGGTTAAAACTTAGACATAGCTAGGTGTTACAAGAGGACAGTGATTCCCAACACAAATCAAACAAGCAAACATCCACCTCTATTTCTACTACCCTATTGACAATGGGTAGTAGCATAGGCTACATGATTTTTTTAGACCAACTAAAATATCCAGCGGTTGCAAGGTCCACAACTTTTTGATATTTCACCTACTTCCAGTTGTCTTCTCACACTGTTTTCTGTTCTGTAGGACTTTTTCATTGACTGTTGACAACACATTTGCAGTTGGGTCAGTAATCCGTTCACACTGAATCATCTCCAAAATTTCAATGACGTTTGAGTGTGACAGAGTTCAAGTCAAGTCTGTTGTCCTCACACAGTTGCACATATGCATCTTTAACCTTCAGATACTGACAGATTTTTGGGCCAGCCTGCCATGTTGACTGTTCCCAACTAATGCAGATTGGTGAAGACTTCTCCCAGACTAGAATTGTAAGTAAAATTTTACTGGAAAAGAAATGCCATAATAGATCAGGTCTACTCTACCTTTCAAAAGTTCTCTGAATTTCTTAGACAACATGTCTTTTTCACAACACTATTTATAGATTTCCTGTCAGATACAGTTCTGAACCCCAGTTCATTCTAAAAGATTAGTTATCCCCTCATGAAGTCACTTTTTTTGTTTTGGTTTTATGTCTAGACTCACAATGTTAAAAATTACATTCCTAATCTTCTCTAGTTTTCTGGAAGAGATCTGAAGGTTCTGGGTCAAAATAGAATTTCAGAACTTTTCCTGCTTTTATTTACCTTGACAATGAAAAATAGCCTTTGGTCATGATGGTGCCACCACCATGTTTCACTGTGGGTAAGGTGCTGTTTTGATAATGAACTGTGTTGTTATGTGTCTCTGTTACTGTCGGTCTCCTGGCAACCTCCCTGACCAGTTTGAGTCATATGCTGCATTCAATTTCAAGTCAGAACTTGGAAAGTAAAGCTTAAAATAATGTTTGTAAGAAGTACCTCGAACAATGGCTATTTGGGCGTCACCATATTGAAATCCCAACTTCTCCTACTGTTAACTGGAACGCTGTTAACTCGGGCATGACATCATTCCCAGTCAGAGTTTCAAGATAACTCGAACCCAGCAATATTTTAGTATTAGTCATGAAAAAAGTCTAGTTTTAGTAATGTGACTCTTTTCCCAATTCTCTTCAGTAAATGATTACTACTTTTACTGTACCATGGCATATATGTAATACTATGGATTTTTTTACGGTTCTCCTGACTATTACCTCTATATGATTAAGTTATTTTGAACCTTTGTAACCTGTCAGCAAATCTTCAGCTTAAAGATGCAAATGGATGGATATGAAAAAAATCTATCTTGGGCAACGGAACTTTATTTATGGTTGAATAGATTTATTATAACTCCCATTGATTGAATGATGAAACTGAATAAAAAGGTGCTTCAACAAAGTATTCGTTTAAGTGTACTTAGCAACCAGGTTGTTGTAGGTACTTTCAATTGAATAATACAGGATATATGTTGTAAGTGGAATACAATTGTGAAATAATTTTGTTTACTGTGTTTTGTTTTACTTTCCAAAATGTCAAAATCTTTTTAATTGGGGTGTGTACACTCTCTATATTCACTACGTATATTTGAGCTTCTTCAAAATCAGCTTCACATAAACATGAAATTTGACTTCAGTTCCCCTTTGCTCTCAATGTACATATAAATGTATGCATATGGGGAAAGAATTATTATTTTATGTAAATATGTATATATACAGTATTTATAGAAAAGAAAAACACAATGTTAAATTAGTGCAAATACAGTATGCTTGGTATTGAGCTGGCCACTGACTGTTAACAGACTGTGGTTAACAGAGAGAGAGAGCCTGGGGGGAGAAACGGTCTCTATGGTGGTTAGTTTTTGCAATCAGTGCTTAAAAATGTGACTCTCCGAATAGCGTCTATATATGAGCAGCATCTTAGGTTCAAAGAAAGGGTTGTTCCTGTTAAGAAGACTGCTAAATTTTGTGCGCTGTAAAAAATTGCGTGAAGGGCATGTACCTGATTTGCGGGTGATCTACTAAGATTGTGTGCACAAATCATAACAGGCGCAAAGACCAGTATTCAAGAGAGGACTTTGTGTCCACTGCTGTGTGTGCCAGCCTTTTTGCCTCATGCACTGCACCACAGCCAGGAGGAAGAATAGGCGCAGTGGATTCATGATGCGTCTTTGGCAAAAAAAAAGGGAAAAAACGACATACCTGTCAAGTCTATGGCTGTTAGAGAGTTAATTACTATTAGGCTAGAATGTCTGTGAATTATATTTTTCATTTGTCATTAAGAAACTTAATGCGTGCAATGTACATGCACTGCTCTCTGCTCCATGCAGGCACCGTATTCCAGAGGCAGCAGATGCAGACGAGTTGAGCGCGCAGTGAGTTATGATGTGTCTTAGAAAAAAAAAAGGGGGAGGGTTGACATAACTGTCAGGTTTATGGCCATTAGATATTTAATTACTATTAGGTTAAAATTTGTGTGAATGATATTTTCTGTTTGTCAGCAATAAACTTCTGTTGAATCGTGGTGGCACAAAGTTAATACATGCCTTTCAGAGGCGGTAAAAATAGGTGCAAAGACAACCGGCGCAAACAGTTTCATGTTTGATAAATCACACTGCGTGTGGAACGCGTACTGGCACTGATTTGCATGGTTTCCTCCCAGTATTTGCGACATCTGATGGCTCAAATTTATCACACAAAAAAATCCCCAAATTAATATCCTGTTCTCACCCACGACAAGTGTATGTAAACATCTGACCAGGTCTGTAAGTAGAATACACTAAGCCAGCATTGTACACAAAACTTCTGACCTCATTCCACTTTATCTGTCTCTTTTGCTTATATGCATTATATATGAGTTTGTTTTTGAAAAGATGTGATGTTTCTAAATCCACACTTGCCATCAGCAGATTGTTTCATGGGAGTTTGTGGACTTTAGCGGAGAATCATTCAGTACTAAACACTAGAGGTGGTATTTTGATCTAAACCTTTGCCTTTACAATCATATTTCCACTTGAGCTTTAAGATATTACACATGTTGACGTGACTGGGACACTGTGAAAAAGGACAATTTCACTGCCATTAAATATACTTCTCTATAACTGACTGGCAATTTAACTTTGTCTTAAGTGTATAGTATTATATTTAAAGGTTATATGGAGCCCAATATTTTGAAAACAGAAAATCTATTAATCAAACATTCAAAGATGCTTTTTAGTGTTAAATTGTGCTAGGAGTATTGTAGTATTGTTGCTTACATGCTTTGTCTCCTCTTGTAGTTATATTCAACAATCATTCATTGTGTAAATACATTAATTTAGAACCTCCTATGATGAACACAGGCAGTTTTATTGTAGAAGCACATTAGAGAACATGTGAGAGTAGAAAACATCCTGATGGATTGTTGTGCCTTTTATGTAATTTTTTTTTTCCCGTACGCAAAAGCTGATTGGTTGAACATGATCAAGTAGAGCAAACAATGAAAGGAAAATGAAGGAGCCAGTGAGAAAACAAATCAAGGTTGTTTTGTCATAAAAGCTTTTATGCACAAATGTCTTGAATTCTTGATTTTCATTGTTGTAAAGATGTATCAGTGCTTTGGATGTCCTTGAAATAAAATGTTCTTAAAATCTGGTCACGTTGTCTTCTTGTTCCTGTTGCACAAACACCTCCTAACATCTCCAAATGATCTGACTGAATCTGTGGAAGAAAAATAAAAACTGAGTGGATTTTAGGAGAATTGGAAGCTGACAATGTGAGCAACAGGCTTTCCTTCTCTAAGAATTGTTCTGCTTTCAAGCTCGGGTCAAAGTGCAGCGTTATCTCATGTGTTCCCTTTCTGAACCGAAAGCCCATTACAGAGTGAACACTGTGTACCGGCTTTGAATGCACTTAGCGCACAAGTAAAATACAGCCACGGTAACAAAGTACATTCTCTGGTTTCAGGGGTTTAAGTTTGAATCTGCAATATTGACACTACCTTGAAAAAGTATTCACATCCTTTAAACTTTTCCATATTTTCTCACATTACAACCAGAAACTTCTATGCTATTAGTGTAAGTTTATGTGACAGACCAGAACCCGTTCCACTTGTAGCCAAAGAGACCCCTCACATGATGCTACTGTCACCATGCTTGATAGTTGGTTCAGTTTTTCAGGTTTGAAAACCTTGCCCTGACTCATCTAAACATCTTTGTAGTCAACCAAATATTGGTGGGGGTTTATGGATCTTTTTGAGCCAAAAATTCACAAAAGAATTCAAATTCATGAACCCAATTATTGTTTTAAGACTCATTAAAGTTTAGACCCTAATTGGTATATTTTCCCCATGAGAAGTTGTGAACTTCTGACCAGAGATGTCTTTATAACTTTGGTCAAAATTAATAAGACAGCCACATGTTGGTGCAAGGATATTTAAATAAAAGAAAACATCTGCAGGTTAATACTGTGACATAATTAGGTAAAACCCTCACACACACGCAAACACAAACTGATGCATCTAAAGGTCGTTCACTGCATAAATCTCAATATTCAGCCCACCGCCTCTAGAGATAAGCATGACAGAAAAGAATACAAAGCAGTCAAATCCAATAACGCAGAAATGATCTCTTTTTCACATCTAATTTGTCTTACACTCAAGGGACACTCAAACACACGCACACACATTTGGGCTCAGTTCAGAAAGCATACACAAAAGCCAGTCTCGGACTGATGTAATTACAGAAGAAGGAAACCTCCAAGACAGATAACAAACAGGAGACCATTTGTCACAACATAAAGAACAAAAGGAGAAAAGATTAAACAGATAAACAGCGAGAGCTGCAGGATAATTCAAAGTAATGCAACACCTATAGTTAAGTCTTTTCTGAACCACCTTTGATGCACTTGATGAGATAAACAACTCCTCATTCATCTTCAAAAACCAAAGGATACTTAATTTGGTCAAAATATCTAGCAATGTTTTTTGTTCTAAAAGACTGTACCATTAATATATTCATTGAATGTTCTAGTACTAACTTGTATGTAAATACAATTTGCAAGACAGATTAACGAAACACAAATATATTTCCCCAGGTAATATCAGTTACCCAATGGACAACTTTGAATCTCCACCCCAGCGGTCTACCTCCAGTTCTCAACAGATGACAGGCAGAGTTCACCCAGGACACATCATCAGCCCAACTTGGGTCAACACAGAGACTCACAGGACAAACAACCATGCAAAAACACACTCATACCCGAGGACAGTCTAACAACCGAAATATCTTCCATGCATGTTTTTCATTGGTGAGAGGGAGCTGGAGTAACCAGAGAGAACCAACGCATACATGTGAAGAAAATGCAAAATGCTAACAGAAGCCATGTTTCCACTAGCGGAACTACAGTGTAATTTCACCGGGTACATCTGTTAGCCCCCTCCTCTCAGCTGTCGTGTCTCCATAGAAAATTGGCCTTTTAAGTAATTAGCTAAGACGTCCACATATCATGACCTTTTCGGCAGTGGGTCGCATCACTTATCAACCTCAAAAGGCACACACAGCAGCAGAGAATAACAAGAGATTGACATGGAAGGAGAAGGGATGGTTTCCGTGTTTCTGGTTACTATGTTGTTATAATCTGCTTCGCCAGCAACTCTTCTTCTTTTACAAAGCCGGTTGTTTGGTGACGTCTGCGCATTTCCCTCTAAATTACAACCAATCAGCATGACTTAACCACAGCTCCCGCTCAGCAACTCTACTGGCCATTTCCCAGTACATACCTCATGACTGGTACTCTGTTGTTTCCTGAAATGGCCCCGAAAATGGTCCTGTTGGTGAAGTGGGGACATGTCATACTGTGAAGTTCATGTAAAATTACCCTGATAGTGGAAACGCGGCTAAAAAGACTCCAAGGCAGATTCAAACCAAAAACTTTATTATTTAAAACCAACAACTCCACCCTGCAGCCCTAAAAATGATGCATAATCATTACCAGCTATTTTTTGAGCATTCTATCCAAAAGCAGTTTTGTGCATTTTTGAGTTCCTGAGTAGTAGAGACTATAAACATAGACTAAGTCAAAGTGTCTGTCTCAGGTCCAGTCTGGGTCATTTACTGCATTTTTCTTCTTCAGAATCTCTCTTCATGTGATTTCAGTTATGTTTTGTTAGCTTTTTCTCTACTCAATCATAAAACATATCGGTGTGATTAATAATGAGTTGCAGTAGGGCAAAAAAGTATTTAGTCAGCCACCAATTGTACAAGTTCTCCCACTTAAAAAGATGATAGAGGCCTGTGATTTTCATCATAGGTATACCTCAACTATGACAAAAATAGAAAAATAAATCCAGAAAATCACATGGTCTGATTTTTAAATAATATGTTTGCAAATTATGGTGGAAAATAAGTATTTGGTCAATAAAAAAAGTTAATCTCAATACTTTGTCATATACCCTTTGTTGGCCATGACAGAGGTCAAACTTTTTCTGTAAGCCTTTAAATGGTTTTCACACACTGTTGCTGGTATTTTGGCCCATTGCTCCATGCAGATCTGCTCTAGAGGAGTGATGTTTTGGGGATGTGGCTAGGCAACATTTTCTATCGGGTTGAGATCTGGAGACTGGCAAGGCCAGTCCAAGACCTTGAGATGCTTCTTACGAAGCCACTCCTTCGTTATCCGGGCTCATTGTCATGCTGAATGGACCCAGCTACGTTTCATCTTCAATGCCCTTGCTGATTGAAGGAGGTTTTCACTCAAAATCGCACGATACATGGCCCCATTCATTCTTTTCTTTACACGGATCAGTCATCCTGGTCTCTTTGCAGAAAAACAGCCCATAAGCATGATGTTTCTACCCTCATGCTTCACAGTAGGTATGGTGTTCTTTGGATGGAACTCGGCATTCTTCCTCCTCCAAACACTACGAGTTTTTTCCAAAAAGTTCTATTTTGGTTTCGTCTGACTATATGACTTTCTCCCAATTCTCTTCTGGATCATCCAAATGCTCTCTAGCACACTTCAGACGGGCCTGAACATGTACTGGCTTAAGCAGTGGGACAAGTCTGGCACTGCAGGATTAGAGTCCCTGGCAGGGTAGTGTGTTACTGGTGGTAGCCTTTGTTACTTTGGTCCCAGCTCTCTGCAGGTCATTCACTAGGTCCCCCCGTGTGGTTTTGGGATTTTTGCTCACCGTTCTTGTGATCATTTTGACCCCACAGGGTGAGATCTTGCGTGGAGCCCCAGATCAAGGGAGATTATCAGTGGTCTTGTATGCCTTCCATTCTCTAATAATTGCTCCCGCTGTTGATTTCTTCACTCTGCTTACCTATTGCAGATTCAGTCTCCCCAGCCTGGTGCAGGTCTACAATTTTGTTTCTGGTGTCCTTTGACAGCTCTTTGGTTTTGGCCATAGTGGAGTTTGGAGTCTGACTGTTTAAAGTTGTGGACAGGTGTCTTTTATACTGATAACGAGTTCAAACAGGTGCCATTATTACAGGTAATATATATGGAGGACATAGGAGCCTCTTACAGAAGAAGCTACAGGTCTGTGAGAACCAGAACTCTTGCTTGTTTGTATGAGACCAAATAATACATTTCCACCAAATAAATTCTTGAAAAATCAGACCATGTGATTTTCCGGATTTTTTTTCTGTTTTTCTCTCTCATAGTTGAGGTATACCTATAATGAAAACTACAGGCCTCTCTCATCTTCAAGAACTTGCATTATTGGTGGCTGATTATGTACTTTTTTACCCCACTGTAACTATTCATTCTGTGAGCAAATAGTTTTGTTCTACTCATTCACTTCACAACTATATATATATATATATATATATACATATATATATATTAGGACTGTCAAACGATTCCAAATTTTAATCTAATTAATCACAAGGTAGCTGTGAATTAATCACGATTAATTATCATTCCTAAATATGACCGAAAAAGTAAAATTTTTGGTGTAAATAAAGGATGAAACCGGAAGCTGTTGCTTGTTTTTTAAGGAAATACAGAAGAGATGCATGGAGCTTTTGTGTTGAATTCCACAGTCACATTTACTCATAGTGCTTTTTAGCTATTAATCTTTTAGCCAGTTGCTAAGGCAAACTAACTGGTTAACATTTTCTGAATGTAAAGCTGACAGTTTCTTATCCAATTTTGGATAATTTTGGACTAATTTTATCAGGTTCTGTTAACAAAGGTCTCCTAATGTTAATCTTAAATAATTTAAAATAAAACCCATGAAGTATCAACATGATGGAAAATCTATCTGTGGTATACGCTCAGAGCGGGGATGGAGATGCTGGAGGTAAGTAATTTTCTTTCATTTTATTTTAGCCATCATCAAAGACTGTCTTGAATAGAAAAGTCTTTTGTTCTGTGAAAAAATGGAGCGCCAGCAGAGTCAAGAGCTTTTTCACTGCTCTCTGTAAAAGGCATTAGTCAATGTTCTTTTAAAACCATAAGTGCCCGTACATTATCTGAATAAATGCGCTGTAATCAACCACCAAAGGCTAGAACAGATCTGAACTTTCCCAAAGATGTTTGCTTGTTGGAAAAGAGGTTATTTTGGGCTGGAAATATTGATCATTGGTGATTGTCGGAAAAAATCTACAACAGAAATATAATAAGGTTTTTTTAAAGTACAAAATAACTACATAGAAGAAGGTGAATTTCTCTGAGCACACCAATAGCTGTGATGAATCAAGACAACACACCTCCTTAAGCAACAAAAAGAAAAAAAACTATAGTTAGCTGTCCTTTGAAGAAAGCACAGTTTGGATTCTGAGTTTGATCTCCTACTTAGTTATGTTCCCAGGTTCCCTGTAGAAGAGAGTCATGTGAAAAAAATAACACCTCATTAAATTACTTTCAAAACTAAAACTTAAATGCAAATTATTATTATTATTCCTGGTGATCTCAATAATCATATCGCCTGTAAATGAAAATAATAAGTAACACGAAGGAATTACAGTAGCCCATTTTAGATTTGGGACTACATAATGACAGCACCGCTGTAAATCGCCTTCTTCAAGGCTCAAAGACATGGCGCAGCATTATTCTAGAAATACTGGTATTTGTCTACTCTCTGTCTGGCAAACTTCAGGCTGACCTTCATGTATTTCTTTGAGAACAAATGTTTCCCCTGTGTACACTACCTTTGGAGGTTAAACCTGTGCAGTCTTTTTATGATCATACAAGCCTCTGCTTTCAAAGAGGCTGCTGTAGGTCCTCTGATGACCTTTTCTTTACTTTTTTATGCAGTTAAAGAATTATTCAAATTTGTGAGAACGTTTTAAATTTGTAATGTTTTAGAACTTCAAATAGGGGCTATTAAAGAACTGGCTAATGATTTGGTTTTATTACTCTTGATTAATAAAAAAGATATACATTTCAAATTAATATACTATATAACAATAAAACCACCTAAAAAGGGTCAAGGTTGTTATTAAGGAATTATCGGATGAGACGGTGCTAATATTTGAGAATGTTTGCATCGCTTAGAGTTTTATATAAATATATATATATATATTTATAGACAGTCCTGCTGAGAAAGCCCCTCTCCTCAGAGGGATTCCTGGCAACATTTCTGCTGGTCGATTGTTTCTGCATGCGGCACGATTTGGATCCATTTTTCGTCAGTACCAATGGTTTTTACATTCAGCTTTAAATTGTTACAGGTAAGTAATTAAGTGTTGCTAACAAAGCTTTGGTTTGGTGCTCTTTGTTACTCCATTGTCACTGTAACTAACAAAATTACTTACAGCCATTTTTGCTGCGGAGCGAGAGAGCTAGAGTGCTGCAGCAGACGAGCCCTCTATACCATATATGCGTACACCTCTGTGACCAGAGCCTCTATTCTTGTCCTCCACTGTTTCGCAGGTTATCTCGTTTTGTTCATATTTCCTCCTTCGTCACACAGCAGGGAGCATGATTTCAAAGGGAGGCGGACCCTCATTTCTGCTAACACACTAACCCACCACCACTACACACCTTCACACTCAAAGACGCAAAAATCCACAGGTGCTTAGTGAATCCGTGCAGACAAAGGTGGAGGAATTTGTCTGGCTCCACAACAGTCCCCTGGAGTGGAGCGCTCACACAGCCTGAGGGCTGACCTTAGCAGCTTGTCAGACGACATTATTGTCCCGTGGGTATCGTGCATGAAAGAAAACGCACAGCAAAGCACAAAGAGAAAAAAGATAAGACAAATATTGCTATAAGAAATGGGGCAAACCGCTTTGTTGTCCTTCAGCAACAGCTGATTTTAACAAGGAAATGGGACAACATATATTGATTTAGTTTGAGATGGAATTATATGTAAAGATGTTTGGTTAGGATCTTCTTTTTGTTCTATCTATCTCAATTACAACTACAAGCGTCAATGTAAACCATGTTACCAACACTGTTCACTCCTCTGCCTTCACAGATGAAACTAGAAAAGGACTCGGAAAGCGGAGACCTCCTCAAAGGCAGCTCAGAACTCCTTTCTACAAGGTTGAGAAGGGTGTTTCTGGGAATTACAGGTACAGCTCAGCAAATTTGAACATGGGTACCTATGAAGATGGTTTGTCAGATTAAATGTACCTTTAGAAAATAACAACCTTTAAGTAGGTTTTAAACATACATTTCATTAAGTCCACATTTCTGTATTAACAACATATTTTCATTGGTCTGATGTAATATTCTAATATTAAATGTCATATTTTCATCAGCTGTAAGCAGAAAATCATCATAATCAACAGAAATGAAGGCCTAAAAGAAACAGCATGTGCCTAAATAATCTATATATTGTGTTTCACTTAGTGAACTGAGTTACTGAAATAAATAAACCTTTCCAAATATAATTTATTAAGCGCCTACACTCGCTGGCCATTTTTAGGTACACCTTGCTAGTTCCAGGTTGGACCCCCTTTTGCCTTCAGAACTGTCTTAATCCTGGCATAGATTCAACAAGGTACTGGAAACATTCCTCAGAGATTTTGGTCCATATTGACATCATAGCATCACGCAGTTGCTGCAGATTTGTCAGCTGCACATCCATGATTTTTAAGTTTCCAGTTCCACCACATCCCAAAGGTGCTCTATTGGGTTGAGATCTGGTGACTGTGGAGACCATTTGAGTACAGTGAACTCATTGTTATGTTCAAGACACCAGTCTGAGATGATTCGACCTTTATGACATGGTGCATTATCCTGCTGGAAGTAGCCATCACAAGATGGCTACACTGTGGTCATAAAGGGATGGACATGGTCAGTAACAATACTCAGGTAGGGTGTGGCTTTGCAACGTCAATTGGTACTAAGGGGCCCAAAGTGGGCCAAGAAAATGTCCCCCACACAACTACACCACCAGCAGCAGCCTGAACCGTTGATACAAGGCAGGATGGATCCACGCTTTCATGTTGTTGATGCCAAATTCTGACCCTACCATCCGAATGTCGCAGCAGATATCAAGACTCATCAGACCAGGCAACATTTTTACAATCTTCTATTGTCCAATTTTGGTGAGCCATTGCGAATTGTAGCCCCAGTTTTCTGTTCTTAGCTGACAGGAGGGGCACCCGGTATCATAGTTCTTAGGTTTTTGTGTTTGAAGTTAGTTCTTTTCCTTTTACGGTTTTATTATCATTTTAATTTATTCCTTGGTATTATTTTATGGCACTTCCTTGTTTTCATAGTTATTCCCTTCCTGCTCTTAGATGTTTTCACCTTTTGTTTGTGTCCACCTTCTCATTTGTGTTTCTATAGTTTATTTCTCTTTAGATCAGGGGTGTCCAGTTCCAGTCCTCAAGGGCCGGTCCTGCCAGTCTTAGATGTGTCTCTGCTCCAACACAGCTGATTCAAATGTTCCAACTACCTCCTCAGCATGGCAAAGTTCTGCAGAGACCTGCAAACGAGCCATCATTTGATTCAGGTGCGATGCACCAGGGAAAGAAGTAGAACATGCAGGATAGCGGCCTTTGAGGACCGACTTTGGGCACCCCTGCTTTAGATAGTTTCCTAATTTATTTCTTCCTCCAATGTCCTTCTGTTCTCCAGTGTTTTCTTTAGTTCCCCTTAGATTCCTTCTTAGATATATTATCTTTAGTTATTTGGCTTGAACTGTAGCAGATCATCTTGGCCATGTCTACATGCCTAAATGCATTGAATAGCCACCATGTGATTGGCTGATTAGAAATTTGTGTTAACGAGCAGTTGGACAGGTGTGCCTAATAAAGTGGCCAGTAAGTGTATCTTGACTATTTTTCCAGAAGCTCATTTGTGAAAACAGACACTGATGTTCAATGAGAAGACCTGACTCACAATTTCCAATCAAATTCAAGCTTCACAGACTGCCCATTGAGTCAGGAGTTCACTTTAGGATTATCGTTCTAGTTTTTAGGGCTCTACATGGACAAGAGCTACTGTATGTTGCAGACCTTTTAAATCCTCATACCCATAAGTCCCAGCGGTTCAGTGAACAAAGGCTAGAGGTCATGCCAATTACCAGGCTAAAGACTAAAGGAGATGGAGCAGTTGCTGCTGTAACTCCAAGATTCTTGAACTCTTGAGCCTGACAACCTGTGGTCTCAGTGGTCTCTTTTAAACAGCATCTCAAAGTGCATCTTTTTAAACGCGCCTTTACCCAATGGCCCTGCTCATCAATTTGTTATTCTTGAGTTTCTTTTGATATTTTTGAATAAAAAGGGCAGGTAAGTAAAAAGGTGGAACAACAATGAGCCTGTTTTGACTGCAGTAGGAGGTCTAGGGCAGAGATAGATGAGAAAAAACTGCCCTGCACAGTAAATAAACCACTGTGACTAAGACTCCTGCTCATTTCAGAGCTCTAATGAGAGTTCATTGGACAAATGGTTGCAGCTGTTATTCTGCTCTCTGACTCAGATCCTCCAGTCTTAATTAATGCCTACAGAAGAAAACAGAAGCAGAAAACCAGGGGAAAACTAGAAGTGAAGCATAACAGAGGGTAGTTGTTACTCCGTCACAGTAACATTTAAAAGATGTCTCCCAGGAACAATTACGTTTAAATCTGAGTAACTTCTCCTTATGGTTTGTGTAAGCACTCACACTGCTTAAGGGAAAGTGGTTTTCATTGATGAACTAAAGTGGCACGTGGTTTTTCAAGGTAAAGCACTCACTTACCATCAAAAACTCCAGCTGAGAGCACAACTGCACCTTGTTTGGCCTTGGTACAGCTTAGATCATGATACCTTTAAAGCTTCTCACTCCTCTGGATGCATCGTAGTGCTCTGTGTTAATCTAAAACAACTGCAAAAACTATAGTGCTTAAATTGCCTGCAAGCTTCAAGAATGTACCAAAAAGTCTTTCTTGGTTTGAGGTTTTAAAGAATGTTGCTGCTTATCAAAAATATTCTTAATATTTTGTTTTGCTATAATAAAATAATTTGCATCAATGAACCCATTGAAATAAAAAGGTAGTTCTCTGGGTTATGTAGTTGTACTTTTTTTAAAAAAGCAAACAGGGTGAGTCCAGTTTAAGGATTTGTATGTAAACAGTTTTAATGCTTGTGAAATTTAGTGGTAAATGCTGCAACAGCCTTCAGACGTGGAGGTAAGCTTGTCTGTGTCTGAATTGGATGCACAAAAGTGAAAGATTTTGGTTGGCTTTGGTTTGTTCACCCTCACCCTCTTTCCTTGGTAAAGCAGGCATCATAATAGCGTGCCGCCGCCCCCCCATCGCATTTGCTGAAGGGCTAAATAAGCACAATTATTGTGTGGCAATAAAACAGCTCAAATGTATACGTGCCTTAAGATATGGAACATAAAAAATGTGAACATCATTCAAGACCCTGGAAATTGTTGATGTCAGACAAAAACATTTGTTGTGTAAACTGAAGTTCTATGTTGGTAGTGCATTCATTAGTGATCTTTGTGTGCTAAAGTGTCCACCAGAGCTGACAGCTGGGATAAGTATTTATGCCCATATAAGGTTGTTTGTGTCATCTAACAGGTGCGTCTATTTCATCATAGTTTAAAAAGATACCCAATGATAACCTGACACGGGTAGAATAAACCTGGGGATGTTAATGGAAAAAAAAATATTTATGCTACATGAAAAGAAAAAGGAGATCCCAGGGGTGGGAACCAGCGATAGTCACAAAGGTATAAATTAAGAGGTCTGATCAATGTGTTTTCAGTATGAAAGTGTATGTGTCTTTGCTTGTAAGCTGTGTACTGTCATGTTTGTGCAAAAATAAACTTCAGGTTCCTGAAGGACTTCACGTGCCTGAAGAGTGCTTTGTGACTCTATTGAACTCCACTAACCAGATAGTTGACAGTATAGAACCTAGACACTACATCTGAAGATAAAGGTCGTCATTCACCAATGACAGGTTAGGGAGGAAATAATAAATCAGGAAGCTGTTTCGACCTTGGAAGGCATCAAAAATGCAAAAATTTTAAAATAATAACATAATAATTACTTACCTATTCAATAGACTACACCATGTTTTTCATCCCTGCTCCTTAACACACACTGTCTTAGATGTTTTAGATGTTTCCCTGCTTTGGCACACTTGATTTCAATTGATGGCTGATTAACAGGATTTTGCTAAACTACAATCATCTGAAGCATGCATGTTAAAGCAGGTAAGCTGTAAGCATCTACAACATGCAGAGCAGTATGTCTCAAGGACCAAGGCAGGGAAACACTGGACTACACAGTGAGTGTCCAGGCCTGGGCCCTCATTTATCAACCATACTTACGCACAGTTATGTGGGTATTTCGTGCCTAGGAACAATTTTATGCATAGTGTGGTGTACCATCTCGTACTTGTGGTAGAAATGTTCTTAAATACAAGAACAGCTCTGATCACGCGTACGCAAAGCATCTAGTAGTAGAACGGGGGAACTGCAACACTAAAACAGTTTTTACTTTGAAGGAATATTTATCTCATCAATTTATCACATTCACCAAGGAGCTCATGTTGGCGTCTGTCCGTCTTTTAGTAAAATAACTCAAAACGTTATTGACGGATTTGGATTAAACTTTCAGGAAATATTAGAATCACAATCTGGAGAGGGGATGCGAGGTGCTGCGGGAGGTCTGCTCTCTCTTTGTGTTTTTTTTTTAAATCAAGCGCTTCAGTTTAAAATGATGATACACTGTACTGGGTAAACTAGATGGTCGTGCTTTTCACTGAAGGAGGTTGTTGTTGTCTCCATGCGTACTGATGCCAGCCAAAGGAGTGTCTCCACCAACGCATGGCCATAGGCGCCTCAAATGTTTTTAGCTCTGTGGTGATCTGTGCACCCTCGGTAGAAGATATGGCCCAACTGTGTGCCGAGGGACGTTTTACTGTATTCAGTTTTATATCAAACCTTTTTTTCCCCATTTATTTCTGACAAGAACCTCTTCACTGTCCCTACCGCATTTAGGCTAAGGCTCTGCCACTTTCTCCAAGGCAGTATTCTTTACTTCCATACTTTTTTCTTTTTTTATTGGTTACCTTTGAGTTGATAGAACAAAACAGCAATGTTTGGGACAAATTTAACTGATTTAATCTGATCAAAGAAGTTTAGCATCTCCACAGAAGTGAATAAAAGCAAATGAAACAATTCTTTGCCACATTTGTTTTATGTAGGCTATGCAGCAAGAATAACTGCTGCGTGCTGAGGGGAGGGGGGGGGGGGGCGTGGAACCGCTGATAATAGAGGGCGAAAACTATGGGTGTTAAAATGATTTTACGTCAACTATGACAATTTCAAAAAGTCTGTTCATCGTGACTCTCTTTTTTTGCCCCATCTATGTGTCACCTCGATCTCAGTGTCATTGAAATTCCCTTTTTCTCTCTCTGGGCCATTATCGTCGGGAAGAACGCAAGGACTTCATGCATGTGTCACAGGATGTGGTGTGACCAAATATGGCTGATTGAGGGCGTTTATGTATGCAAATGACTGTGAACGGGCACGAGCACCTATAGGTAACGCACATGTGGGGTTTATCAACAGTTAATTACGGAGGAACTTGCTTTGGAAAACCTGGAGCAGGCGTGCGCAATCCTGGTCCTCCAGATCTACCACACTACAGATTTTAGATGTATCCCAACTCCAACACACCTGAGTCAAATTGTTCAATTCCCTCATCAGCAGTCTGTCAGCTCTGTGCATGCCTGGTAACAAGGCCTTCATTGGATTCAGATGTGATGAGAAGGGATGAACCTAAAAGTTGCTGGATGGACGGTAGATCTCGAGGACCAGGGTTGGGCACCCCCAGGGGTGAAAGTAGTTTTAAATTCTTGCCGGTACTATTACCAAAACCTTCATCTCTCTCTCACTTCATGCATTTTAAAATAGCAAATAGTCAAAACCCAAACAAAAACATTTCAATATTTTTCTGTAGGCCTACGGTTAGGGGTTAGTTGACAATAATTAAAAACGATTGATGATATTGTAAAATGATAAAATGATGGTTTGGTAGATATTTACCTTGGACTATGACCATTTAATTCTGTGGCTTTGAAGAGGTTTGGCCAAGGAATAAAAAAGTTACCTGGGGGATACAGATTCTGGTGGACACAATTATAATCGCTGATATAATTTATACCTTGTAATTTTGACAAGGAGGACTTCCAGCCTGAATTATTTCTCTTCACCCATCAAAGAGAAATATTAAAAACAGTAGGAACATGCAAAAAATAGTCAGCAGAAACAGGTTGGAAGGCTTTTACATCACTGAAACGTTTTCTAGCTGTGGTCCTGGCTGGGGGTCGGCCGGTGTGGGGTCTCTGTTGGCTGTGGGGGTCGTGGCCGGCCGGTGGCCGGCATGTGCAGCCGCCTCTCTCTTTTTCTCTGGGCCGATTGTCATCGCCTGTCCCTGTATGGCGTCTCACCTTGTTTGCTGGTTGGGGTGCCTGGCTGCTGGTCGCAGCGGCTGGGCGGCGTTTCTGGGCCGGATCAGTCCTTTTATGCACTGGACTTGGCTCCTGGGTCTTGGTCTTTGTGTGGGGCGCTGGGGTTGGGCATGTCGGCCTGGTGGGTCGGCCGCCCGGCTCATCGGTTTGCTCCTGGTCTGGGCAGGTACGTCGACTTGGTTCGGGCTACGGGGGCCTCTGGTGTGCGGGTGGCGCTGGGGGCCTCCTTTGCTGGCGGGGAGGCTGAACTCAACCTGGGTGTCTAGTGTCTTTTGTGTTTTGAGAGTAGAGCGAATGTCAGGGTGGGTTTAGTTCCCCTTCTGGGATGGGGCTGGGGGGACTGCCTTGGGGTCCGTGGGGCTTTGTGGTGCTGTGGCCGTGGGCCCCGGGTCGAACGTGCCATGGCCTCCCTCCCCAGGTGGATCCCGGTGAACAGCGGTGCCTATTGGGGTCAGTGGGGGAGCTGGCTCCCTGGGAAGACATTTTGTCTCCCAGTCCTTCCCTCCCCATCCCTGGACACCTCTGTCCACCCGCTCCATCACTTTACCACTCATATAGGGTCTTGGGGCATGGGCACATCACTGGGGTGCGAGGAGGGGCTTCCCTCCTCGCTATCCCGTGGTGTCCTGGGTCCCAATTTTAATATACAACTTTGACACTCCCACTTATAACATTTTCACATGACACATATGTAGGGACTTTGGGGTGGGCACACTTCTCGGCATCCAGAGGGAGAGCGGTACAATCAGCTTCACCTCTGGTGCCGGTGCCCACTGTTAAACCATATATAGACACTAAGGGCTCGGGGTGGGGGTTGGGGGATGTGTGGCTGCCTCCCCCACATCCCACCCCTCTGTTTTAAATGCACATTATAACAACACGCATCAACACCATACTCGAGCGGGAGGATGGAGGCTAGGGGTCTTTTCACACCCCTGTTCGCTACGGGCCATCAGGGGTTGGGGTCCGGAGGAGGACAGGTGGTCTGGTCGGGGTCCTGGGCTGTCGGGCTGCTTTGCCACTGTGGGGCCCCTGGCGGTCTGCTTGTCTCCATCCTAGAAGGTAGGGGGTCCATCTCCCGGGTCCGGGTGCTGGTGGCTCTACTGGGGCATCGGTACCTGGACCTGGGAGCATAAAGTGTGCATGGTCTTAGGTTATTTTAACTCATAGGTAACCTAGAAAGCAAAGCACGCACAGAGGAGATGGGAAATGTGTTTGCTCAATTGAGGGAGACCGTGCAGTAACAGAAATTACACACCAGTCTGAGTTCCATTCCAGCAGAGTCTCAAAGATGTTGAGAATCACAGCTTCTATTTATTCACACATTTGAACCGTTTCACCACACCCCCATTTTCTTGCCTTATCACCATACAACACACAGCAGAACTGTTTCTAACGGTTTGTAGGTGCATCCTGTTTGGACAGCATATTTTTGCAAAGTCAGCTCCTTATAAGCACATTTCCTTAAGAAAGTTCTTACCCCCACACTAAAAGTTACTTCCCTTAGTCTTGACACACAAAGTTAAACAAAAGAACAGACTGCAATTATCACATTCTCCAACACATGGGGTGTGTGAGTGAGGGTACAGCGTCGTTTTTTTGGGTGTCTTGGTGAGTCAGTGAGAATGTATGGGTTTAAGAGGGAGGGAACATATGACTGTGTCTGTATGTCTTTGTCTACCTGTCAGGTTGGATCTCGGTCTGCCCCCTCGCCTGGCGCACCTCAGGCCTTACACTTAATGGGGGGCCTATTTCCCCTCCGTCACTCCCCGCCGGTGACGGGGCCCCTGCCTGACAGTGCGCCGGTGGTCAATCTGGTTCTGACCTGGTGCGTGCCTGGCCGGGCCTGGGGTCCCTGTGTGTCGGTCGGCCGATGCGCTGGGCCGATATCTTCCTTTGGTTGGTTGGGGCACCTCTTTTAGAGGTGCCAGGTTCTATTAATGTTTGAGAATATAAATGATGTTCTACATGCCATTTCTCTTTTCAACCGCAGCAATTTCCTAATGTTGTGAATCTGTTCACATATTTGGCAATAAAACCGTCCCGATTCTGATTCTCTTTTACTTTGTTATAATTATTTATCATAACACTAAAATAAACAGCGTTTTTCAGTGTTGAACTCAGGAAGGTGGGTTTTTGTTTCAAGCAGACAGAACTTTGGGCGACGTAAAACAATGAAAGAATATAGTATTTTTATAGGAGATTGTGAAAGAGTCATTTACTTGCCGAGAACAATTTATATTTAGTGTAATTTTTATATGAATCGAGTTTACACAGACGTGACCATTTTCTTATTAAGCCGACCGTGCGACACCACGTTAGAAAAATAAATGTATTTATTTTTGTGGTAACCAACAAACAGAGTGATGAAGTTAAGACACTTGGTTTTCACTTATTCAAAGACAAAATATCACTAGTTCAACGTGTTGTTGGTTGTGATTGTGACAGAGTCAAGTGGAACCAGTGTTGCCCACTGTCTCAGACAGAAAGTAGCTGAAGTTGCCCCAGAAAGTTGCTAGATGTCGCCAAATGACATCATAAGCTAATTTGCATAATGATGATGTCATCACGTGATGACGAATGAAACAGAAAGGAGGAAATAATTATATTTAGATTAGGATTTTGTCATACAGGGTTAAACAATACATTATTTAAACTGGGGAAACATGCTACAGGGAAATGTGACTTTTGTCTTCAAGAAGAGACTGTGGAACATGTTATATTATTTTGCCTAAACTATAGCCTACTGTTGAGAAAACTGGTACAAAATTTACAAGATTTCAAATTGCAACTGGACATCAAAGACCTTTTAAACAAAATTTAAAGTTCTGGAAAAACATTTTTTGCTGAGATATCTCAAGAAGACTAAATTAATACAGAGAATATAGTTCTTTGTTCTTTAGTATTTTGTAAAAATAAGTAGGGCGTATTTAGCATACATCAAATGTTTATTGCTAACCGCCAATAAACAGAAGTTTATTGCTTATGGTATTATTTTCAGTGGGGTTTTTTGTCATAAGTTTTAAATGTCCTACGTTTTTGAACTCACCATACATTTCGAACGTTCCTTGAATGCACCACAGGTGTGAGATGCCGATGCAGTACACACAAGTTTCTGCCTTAAATCCCGTTGAAAGATCGCTCTTACATATGCAGATTTATTTTTTACTTTTGAAGTAACATTAACTACAAAACAAAAATGAACCGAAAAAGGTTTATGATTGGTCAGTCGACATGTCTGATCATGCAGCATACACATGCGCAGATCATTCCCCTTGCGAAGGAGCAAGCTGGGTCTCTAAACTGCAGGAAATATCGGAGACAAAGTTTCACAGAAAGTAGCTGAGGGTGGTTAGAAATGTCGCTAGGCGCTTTTTGGAAAAAAAGGTCGTTAAGGGGGTTTGAAAAGTCGTTAGAAATAGCGACAAAGTCGCTAAGTTGGCAACACTGAGTGGAACAGCGCTTCCTTCTAGGTGCGCGCTCCCGACTCGGGGACACAATTTCTGACGGGGATAACTACCTTTGCACGATACCGGCATTAGCTCATAAGAAGTTTCTTTTCTGAGCTGAAAATAAACAATTCGGTATGAGTTAAAATGATTTTTTAAATAGACTGGTTCTGAATGAGGACTTTAAGACAGGCAGCCGCTCTCCCATCTTCCTGGTACTGCGTACCACCACAGAATCTTTTAACGGTACGCAGTACCAGGCCGTACCGGCTTTCTTTCACCCCTGGGCACCCCTGAAGTGGAGTTTTAGATTAGTCTTTGCTCCAACACAGCTGATTGAAATGGTTCAACGACCTCCTTTGCGTGTCAAAGTTCTGCAGAGCCCCACTGATGAACAATCATTTGATTCAGGTGTGTTGAACCAGGGAAAGAACTAAAACATGTGGGATACCAGCCCTTGAAGACTGACTTGGGACATGGATCCACTTGACCACACTAATTTGGTCAACAACGTTTTTATTTTATTTTATTTATTGTGAATGCACTATATTTCTCTTTGCATTAGTAACTCTTTTACAGTGGTGGCTGCACACAGAGCTGGGGTGCTTTGGGAGCTGGTGACGACTATAAGTAACATAGTGAATGTCAGTGCAACTTCAAAACCCCTTCTGAAGGACCGTTAAACACAGAACTACTCATTCGGGATGCACACTCCACTTTAAATGAGCACACATGATAATAAACCAAGCAACACAAAAGAAATGAAAAAAAGCATTCTTTCTTTCTAAGATGTCACGGTGTAAGTGGGTCTCTGGGGAGACCAGAAAGATGTTTGCAAGGAGAGAAACTGGCACTCATCCTGAAGTCTAATCAGCCACCTGCTGCTTGCTTCATTCATTAAAATGCTCTGCTGTCAGCCAGTTTATGTGGGGTAGTGACAAATTTACGAATAAAAGGTGAAATCAATGAAAAAGGATTCCCATTATTTTTTTAGTTCTGGTGTGGGTAAAAAGAATGTGTCTATCTGTGGTTCTCTCCCCTAAAGAGATCCACTTTAAATGGATTGAGGGGTTTGGAGGTAGAAGTGCACACAAATCAGCAGCTCTCCAGTGGCTCATATAGCAACACACTGCTATATGAGAGAGAGAGAGAGAGAGAGAGAGAGAGAGAGAGAGAGAGAGAGAGAGAGAGAGAGAGAGAGAGAGAGAGAGAGAGAGAGAGAGAGAGAGAGAGAGAGAGAGAGAGAGAGAGAGAGAGAGAGAGAGAGAGAGAGAGAGAGAGAGAGAGAGAGAGAGAGAGAGAGAGAGAGAGAGAGAGAGAGAGAGAGAGAGAGAGAGATATTGGGTTGCGGGGCAATCAGAAACAGTCTGCTCAAATTCACTTTCCAGATAAGTATGTAAGGAGAAAATCTTCGCTCCCTCAGAAAAACAAGAAGGCGATAATGAAGTTTATGAGAGAAAACTTGACAAAAACCAGAACTTCTGAAATAATGTTCATTGGAGAGATTAGTCTTAAACTGAATTGTATGGAAACCAGAACAGAGAGTGTGTTTGGGCTAAACCAAATACAGGTTTTTAGGAAAAGAATCTCGTACTGAGAAGACTGGAGGTGAGCGCATCATGGTTTGGGGGATTCTTTGCTGCAGGAGAACCATGCTCCTTTCATCAGCGGGAGGTTTAAAATGTAAAACCATCAGTAAAGAAACTGTTGCAGAACTGGACCCTGCAACATGACATATGTGACTTGCCAAATAGGGCTGCACAATGATAGAAAACCTTGCAATGGCCATGATATTAGTATTGCAATTATGAAATCAGTCGTGATATATGCTAATTTTCCACTTTCCTCCATTTGTGCTTCCTACACTCTGGGGAAATATTACAGTAGCATGAAAAATGCATGTTCACAAAATTTGGAATTTATTAGCCAACAAATATTGCAATCCAAACAGTCTTTTGCTATATGAGTATTGCATACACTGATATTGCAATGGCAATATATTTGTTAAATATCGTACAATCCTAATGCATCCATCCATCCTGGTCAGAGACACAACCATGCAGACACAGTCATATTAAAGGGCAATTTCTGCTTACCGATCAGTCATTGTTTGGGCTGTGGGATAAAGCTGGAGTAAACTAAATGAAGAATGACCTCAGGACGGGATTAGAACCAAGGATGTTCTTGCTCCAAGGCAACAGCCCTACCAATTACTCCATCATGTAGCCAGGCCTAAAAACAATGTTTAAAAAAAATAGATATTTATTTCAAAAATGTGACTTGTTAACTAAAACAGGTTGATTAGTAATGTGTGTGTCAGATCAAAAGAGACAGAAATCATCTGAAGTGCAAATAAACCATCATTAACAGCAGCTATCCGTAAGTAAATACTGTATGCAAGGCCGCTATTTTGGATTTTGAGCAAAGGTTAATTTAGAATCTTTTGACTTCCCACTCAGAATTCTGACTACCAGGGATCTTTCTGGTAATTTCGCCAACTTCAAATCTATCTAAATAGCTTCTTTCAACCAACCAAGCTCTTTGATTTTGTTCTTTGTATTTCTGATGCAATGAAAGAAAATAGGAAAAGTTCAAGTTTCGTTGCCATATTCTTTTTAAATGTTTGTCAGAATGGTTGTATTAACGCTTGTTGTAAATACTTTAGGAACTATGCAAGAGGCAGTAGAGCTATAGATCAAAATTAGGTTGAACTGAACTACAAAAGTCACAGCAAGCACACCATGACACTTAAACTAAAACAGACAACACTCTGGAAAACTGAAATAAATAATAAAAGACTTCAGCAAAATTGGATTTTCCTCCCTTTTTTAGTTTTTACCTTTAAATTTTCTTCTGATCCCAGTGGTGTTTTTTAGAGCTAAAATGTCATTTCAATGCCACATGGAGGCACCAGATGACCAGCAAGTTCAAACTTTTTTTTTTATGAAGAGCTGAAGCAACTGTAAACGAGAGCACCAGTATAGAACTTCACAAATCATAATTTCCTCCACTATGCTCACTTTCTAGTTATCATCTAACTGCATCTATCAAAAGAAATAAAGCAACAAGCATTGTACACATGGCACATTGACTTAGTCGCAACCTCCCTTCTGGTGCAAGCAAACATTTTCAAAAGTAAGTAAGGTTTTTAAAACATATTTTTTCTGTTGTTTAGGGTAATCAGTGCTCTTTCTTTCTGTCTGTGTCTCATTTATGTGTCAGGTCCTTTGCAGGTTTGATTTGATCCAAAATGCCTTCATCTGTCTGTCGAGACCCTCACTCCATCTGTCCTTCTGCAGGCTCCACCCCTACTCCCCCTTTCTTCCTGCACTCCTATAATAACACAGACAGAGGCCTCAGTAAGTGCCGTTTTCCTGGCTGGCGGGAGGACCCTCCCCATAACCAAACAGGAGCCGAGCTCGTTTTACCTCCAGCCTGTCCAGACTGGACCAGTTCAGGCCAGAGAAGTACAAAATACAGCACTTGATACATGAAGGCCAACTGGCTCCAACAGCTCTGCAGGTTCTATGTACAGAACTCACAGTTTGATGCGTGAGTGTTTCAGTTTGGAAGAAGCTTGATAGAGTAGGTGGCTGAGATGCAACAATAGGATTAAATCCATTGTTAATAAATACAAAATTGTGTAAGCTTAAAAACATGGAGAGATGCTTCACAGTCTTGCAAACCTGAACTTTATTACTAATTGTTGTCACTTTTCCATCTTAACTCTCAAGAGAGGTTAAAAAAAGCACTTGAACAGTATTTACACCATGTGTTAAATACTTATTTTTAATCAAAGTGATGCAGTCCTATCAAAAAACTCAGTTCTAACATTATGATTTTAGTTTATTTACATATTTTCTGTTAAGTGATGCCTTGAGATTGAACACATAAGAACATTGAACACAAACTAAATTTCAAGCTGTCGTCTGGTCTAAATGATCTCTCTAATAACATTTATTCTGATGAAACCCTGATGTTTGCATCCATTTACCAATTTTATGTAGTTACCAGAAATCCTCAGATGGACATTTTGAAGGGACTCCTACTTGAAAGTTATTGTGAAATAGTTTACGGAGGAAATTCCAAGGAGGAAATTAAAATCAATTTTTCTTTTCAGAATGTTTGTGATCATTTTATGATCGTTAAATTTATATGAATAGATGAATAGAAGTTAATTCTACTTCAAATAAATCAGCAATGGCCCTTTTAGTGTCAAGAAGGACAGGAGAAAAAAAAATCTTCAAGGATAAAAAAAAAACAAAGGAGTTGTCAGGAAGCAGTTCCTATTTAGTTCTCTCCAGTGTCCATGTTTTTACTTAATAAGCAATTCATGAACTGAGTGATTCAATAGATTAACTTAAAGACCTCACAAAGCCATGCTGTCTCCTCAAATACATCCTTGTTTTGAGTAGTTTACCCAAGAGCTGCACATTAAGATATTTGACATATAAACTGTTTAGCCTTATCATTAGTAATGTTAAGCCTATTGGGAAAACACCTTTTCAGGGACTCGAGTCTATTATTTGTTATATCATTCTTTTTGTCTTGATGTTTCATTCTTTTAGCATTCTGATATAGAAGTTATTACTGTGAATACCCACAAAACACAGTTAATTAATCTTACAACAACTGAAATCTGTGATATTGTGTCAAATAAAAATCACAGGGAGATCACATGCAAGACGTGATGGAACCTCCTAGAGACAGAGATCATTTATGTCAAGAATGAGAATCATTGCTTCAAATAAAAGACGACTTTGTCAGGATTTGTGGTATAATGTCTGGATGGTGGTTTTTCCCTAGTTCTAGGCTGCAGGTCTCCACTGGAGGGCGCTCCTGAGGTCAGAAGCTGCAGGTCTGGAGCTGCTCTTCCAGTGGAGCCCAGCAGGTGTGCAGATTTGCTCCCCCACACCTGCTAATCATCAAGCAATCGCCAGGAGGATATGAGGAGCTGGCTGCCAGTCACTCTTTGCCTGAACATCAACTAAGCTAAGCTCTCTGTGTTTCCTCCTGTTCCATGTGTCAGAGCCTTATTATCTCCCCGTGCTCCTTTTTTCTAGGTGACCTTTTGCTGCTGTCTAGACTCTCTCCCTTGCACAATCTTCTCAATTCCTCTCTGCAAAAACATATCAACAATAACTCATTGGATCAACTTCTCACGACTGGCAACCACAACGCTCCCCTACCACACGATCCTCAGCCTACATCTATAATTGAGATGGCTGCACAAGGACAAAGTGTGGATGCTCATAAAATAATAAAGATCTATCAAACAGTCTGCAGTATTGAAAACCTGACTTGGCTGTAAAAAATTCTGGCAAAGTTCTGACACAGAAACAAAAGGATTCACCAGAACGCAGCGAGGCAGAACGATGCTGTACTTTAATCAATTTTTGGAGCTTTACTTCAATTAATAACTGGGACATCAGCTATCTGTGTTCCAACTTCTCATCACTTTTTCTTTCTTTTTTTCTTTCCACCATTTAAACCAGAGGTTCCCAACCCAAGTCATCAGGGCCTGTTATATTTATTTATTTATTTATTTTTTTTTTTTTTTTTTTTACGTGTCCTGTTTGGCAGTGTGGAGCTCAGAATTGGTGTCTGAGTACCAAGTAGAAGCCCAACAGATTTACTTTCACAAGCGGAGTAGTACAGCTTTTGCTATAATACTCCACTTGATTTATGTGTGAAAAATCTTTATTATGAATTGTTGGGGTTTTTATTTCCTGATGTTATGGACACGCAGACGGAAAATTAAGGAGAAGAAAGAAGGAGGATGAAGAAGAGAGGTAGGAAACAAAATGTCATGAGAGAGGGTGAGTTGAAAATACAAGAGAGGAAGGGGAACAAAGAAAACACAGGAAAACATTGAAGTCTGCCTCCATACCCACAGGACGGCAGAGGGAGGGGGAAAAACAAAACACGAAAAAGGAACATCGACAAAACCAACCAAACATTGTGAACTAAGAATTACACAACCACATCACACAAAAATAGATATAAAAATACAACAACAATGTCACAGAAAAACTCATGGTACCGATTAATCGAACTCTAGTAATGATAACCTCAGCCCAAGAATATATCCTTAAACATCAGAGACCCCACATCTATGTGTGTGTGTTAGCATGCTGGTGCATATAAGGTTTCTCCATAAGAGTGTTCGATAGCTGGTGTGAGAAGACATCAATCCGTCTCCCAGGAATCGATGCAGACATGAAGGAGATCGGAGCAAAGACGTCCAGGGACCGCCAGAGCCCCAGGCGGACCCGGGCGGGGCCGACCGCATCCCCCAAGAGAGGAGAAAAGGAGAACCCCAGGGGAACATCCAGCGGCCACTATGCAGGGGCCTGGGAGGCAGCAGTGACGAGCCCTCGGGCTCCGCCGGCAATAGGCCGCGCCGGGGCGGGCCGGTCAACGGACCGGGGGAGCCGGGGCCCAGGGGCACCCCACCGCCCAGCAGGGACCCGTCGGGGCCTGTTTTAGATGTTTCCCTGCTACTGCAAACAACTTTTAATTTGAATTAGTCAGTCATAAAATAAATAGCTCATTTTTATAAAATTAACCAAAGCATTTTTTTTTTACTGTTTCAATGTTAAAAGAAGAGTGGTTATTGCATTTTCATGTGTTAAACACCATATATGAAGGAAGCATAAAGAAATAAAAAAAATGCATCTGGGATCATTTGTTGCATCAGGGTAAAATATCAAGTTCTGTTCTGAGTGCATTGCAGACGTCAGTCTGAATGAACAGGGCAGTATGCAGAGGCGGCAGATATATCCTATGCTCATAACAATTGGGTCACTGTGTCCTCTTTATAATATTTTAAAAACCGTTTTTTAAGTGGAGCCATGGATTTTGACAATGTAGAAATCCAGGTCTATAAATATGGTTTTATTTCAGTTGACCATGCTGTACTATGCCTGTAATAAGTGGTATTAGTTTTCTTGTTAACCTTGCTTATGTTATTTACAATGACAAAACCTTTTTAAATGGGAAAATTGTGGTTGAAAACAGAATGGTTCTTTCATTTTGGGCGGATCATCTTAGTTTTAGGTTAGATGCTGAATATCTTTATAGATTTGTTTAGTTTATTTATTTACACATAAAATAGTCACAAAATTAGAGAAATTACAATACAGTATATATGTGATGGAGTGTGACAGAAACCCACTAGGGCTCATTCCCAAGGTCATACCCAGCAAAAAGAGACAAATACCATTTCAAATAGTTGACATTAAAGCTAAACAAGACCTAAGAAACCTAAAAACCTAACTCATAAACACATCACTCTTGATGAGGATGTAGAAACATACCACTTCATAATCAACTCAGTCATGCATACCTAAAAAGCAAAAAGTTTTTTAGATATCTTTTACTACTTGATGTTAATGTTTTCATATGATCTCCAAACTTGTTCCAGTTTCGCTCCAAGATATCTGAAGGAGAACTGCACATGTGATTTTCCAATCAGTGGAAGATGAATTGACAGGGCTTGTCTAGTGTAATGACAATGAAGAGGACTTTTTTTAAAATGAAGTATTTACTGAAGCTATGAGGAGATTCGTCGTGTTTTATTGTAACAAAAAAGCACATATTTGACGAATGTTAATATAATAAATATTCTAAGGAAGTAATTTAGTAAAAAGTGGGGCATTTGGTGCATTGTAGTCAAAATATGTTGCTAAGCGAACAAAAGCCTTCCGTAAAAGTCAAATTTTATTGAGATAGCTAGAATTCTGGGATCTTTATAAATATTGTAATTTGATTGAATATATTCTAATCATTCAGACAATGTTTACTTCAACTGACTAAAAGAAAAAAGACCATTTTAAAATCCAAAGACCTTCAGAATCATCAATGTTTACCTGAGTTGGAACATTTTGTACTTTCTTTCACACGTGTTTTGCTTCTACAGTACGAACTTAATACAGAGAACCGATGCCAGTGAGGATAAGAGAGATTGATATGGTTTGATTCTTTTCTTTGTGCAAAGCACCAGATGCCTGCATGGAGAACCGGTGAGACCCGGCCAAGTCAAACACCCGGGAAACGCCTCAAACACGTGCCACGCACAGCTTCAGGAAATACTGTAGGGAGAAAGAGAGAAGGGAGCTGGGAGGAGCATTTGGTTCTGAAGCCTGCCTTTCACGTTTGTCACATTTTCAGCGGTCGCTGTAGTTTACCCTACAATCTTTGAAGGGAATGGTAAGGCTTATTCAGTCAAGCCATTAAATACCGGACAAAAACATTCAATGTTTACTTTAGTAATGTAGCTGCAACACGAGCTAAATATCTCATCTAATTCCATTTCCTACTCAAAAAGTAGTGCGTTACAGTCCTTAGATAGTGGATCTGGGATGGTATTGTTTTTGTTTTTACCCAACCTATATCTTGAGTTTAACCCACAGATTGTTATGTTTTTGGTTAGTTTTGAAGAAAAATATGACAAATCAGTGCAATAAATTCTAAGATAAGAACTCCATGACAGATGCCCTAAATGCCTCAGTTCTCGTCTTATTTTACTTCTCTACAGGTTTTTTGATGAGGTCCTGCAGGGGTACAACAATCTGTATTCTTAGAGATAGCTGTCTTGGGCCCTGCACAGACTGGATTAGATCAAGATCAAACAGGACTTTGTTGACATTTTGAAGCACAAAGAAACTGTTTCTGTGTCACTGCCAACGTGCAAGACAAGGTACAAGGACACGTTATTATTTCTCAGATATATGGTCTGGAATGGAGAAATAGGAGAAAAGAAAGCTGAATTTTGTCTAAAATTACCATATGTCAAAACCTCATGCTGAAGGGTTGCCTCGTGATCAGACTTTCGTATAACGATTAAAAGAAACATGGTGGCCAAAAAAGCATCTAAAGGCCTTTAGGTGCTTTAAAAGCAAATTGAAGTCAGGTGTTAAGCAAATAAAAAGCGAGTCAAACATTATGATATAGCTAAAGAAACGTGTGTATCAAATGATATTTCATGTCAGTAAACATTGAATGTGGTACCTGTATATTAGCGTGTGGGGAAGGAGGAGGGTTGATATATAATTGATCAATTTAGAAAGAAAAACGAGTGAAAGGTTATTCTGCTCTTCAGGCAAGAAAACTCTTGATTGTTGAAAATAAATTCAAGGTCAAGTTGCACACAATTTCTATTCCTGATCCTGTGTGGTTTTTAGCACAAGTCAAAATATTTGTGGCTTGGCTGCACTATTTCTTTTACCCTGATAATGTGGTAAAAGTGCACAGCTACATGGACATCTACAGTGTATTTGAAGATACACTGGGAGGTTATCTTCTCCAAGTTAGAAAGACAGTCTGTCCAGCATTTTAGGCTGTATAAGCATCTTTCGTCATTGCGGGAGGTCTAAAAGGATGTTTTGAGTGAAGCTTTGAATTCTTAGATGTAGTAGACCAGCAACAGTACTTTGCATATAATTTCCACATTCACACGTGACATTTTCACGGTACAACGACCAACTAACTTCAATTCATTTCATTGGGATTTAAAGTTATCATAAATGTGAGCTAGAGAAAAATGACCATGGTTTTCAGATTTTTCTGTTTTATTTTTAAAACGGAAAAGTCGCATTTATTCCCCTCCCCCAGGTTTTTTTTACTCTGGTTCATGCAAATCCAGAATTACTTCAGAAAAAGCTTTCTTAATAGCAGTCATGCTACTAGCAATGTGTTGCAGGTTCAAGCCCCCGCTCTGTCCGCCTCAGTCAGTGTGTCCTTGGGCAAGACACTTCAGCCTACTGGTGGTGGTGCCAATGTTCAGCAGCCCCAGGGCAGCAGTGGCTACAATGTAGCTTGCCATCACCAGTGAGTAAAATGTATCCATGAATGACTGTATATAGTGTGAAGTGCTTTGGGGTCCTCAAGGACTAAATAAAGTGCTGTACGAGTACAGGCCATTTTACCATTTGGTTGAATACAGCAAGTGTTTTCAGAGATACCTATATCCCATTTTTGTTGCCGAGAATAAAAACAGAAAAACGATCAACCCCCCAAAATATAGGAAATCGTATTCCACGTTTTTGGCTTAGCAAAATATTGTGTTTAGTTTATTTTTGAGCAAGTAAAAAAACAAAAAAACAAAAAAAACATCTCCATATAGTTATTCATTTTTGATTTATTAAAAACGGCAATGTTTGTGCTTTAGGAGTGCTTTCTACTTGGATTGTTTTGGCCCTATATGTGGCAAAAAGTTTAGACACGACCTAAGTAAGTATTACAAATCATAATAGATTTCAAGAACCTGAGGGAAATCGGTTGAACTGGATTTTATTTAAAACACTTTTATGATTTTTTTATTATTATTATTATTTTTTAAGAATAACAAAAAGAGAAGGTTCTGCCTTACAATAACGCACTACTTTGAATAAAAGGTCTGTGGATACTGTGACAAGCTGTGGAAGGATCTGCAAGGCAACGTAGCGTGTAAAAAGTTACAAACACCATTAACCCACAAACAAATCAACCTAAAAATGTAACCCGTGTTTTGGTTTAAAAGTTCTCAATAAATTGTGAAATAAATTCCCCCTTTCCTCCTCTGTCACAGCTCCATGAGAGGACAGCCAGGATCTCGGCGGTGGCTGTGGGAACTGCACGGAGTGGAAAGAGGAGGAGAGAGGAAGTTCTCCCAAACTTTTTTTTTTTTCTCCCTGAAAAGACTGGAGACGTTCCGTTAGATTTAGAGAGGAGGGTGGGGGGAGGCTTTGATCAAGAAAAAACGTGCAACTCTGTACGTGAAGACAAAAGCGGACTGCGAAGTCAGAAGCGTGTCCCTCCTTTTTTGTTTTCGTCTCTTCACTTTAACGCGCGTGAAGAGGGGACACGCGTGTTTTGACTTTTTTTTTTCTCTCTCCCGTTCTCTGAGTGCGTTTTTGTTTCTACGCAGCCTGAGGGGACTTAGCACCATCAGAGGCGATGAGATGTGAGTGAGCTATGCCTTGTGGAAATGGACAGACTTTATCCAAGCGAGGACATGGCGTCTGCGTCCCGAGGTTTAGCTTCTTTCCCGGTCTGCTTGTGGCGCTCTGCTGCCTGGACGTGTGGGGCTTCGCACACGGAGGCGGCGGCGGCGGCTGCAGCCCCTGTCCCGTTAACTGCAGCTGTGCGCCAGCGGGGCCCCAGCGGCCCTGCGTCGTTAATTGCTCCAGCGTCGGGCTGGGAAGGGCCCCAGCGGCGGCTGAGCTCCCGCTGACCGTCAACGTGCTGTGAGTACACAGTATTATGAAAAGTTATGCAGTACATAAATATTGGTCATCTCAGAGCCGGCCGGAGGAACAAGCGAAAGCTACTGCTGCATCATTGGGCCCTGAGGCTTGCACCCCCCCCACACACCTCCCCCTCCCTGGTAGATCTCAAATTTGAAGCTTTGTTTAACTGAAACTATTTAAAATTCTTAAATAATTAAGAATAATTTTATACCAGCTGTAATCATGCAGAGGAAAATATTCATCTTTTGATCGTTATATTAACATCATTTAGGGTCATTCATTTATTAATTTAGTCGACAAGCTATCTAAAAACCTCTTAATAAGAAAATGTTAATTGCTACTTTCTTACTTTCTCTACTGAGTCTGCTGTTATTCTGTGAGATTCTTATGGTATAAATTCATACACCATGAGGGTGGTAGCTGTCTTTCAGCCAGCTGACCAGCACCGTGCAAAACTCTCATCTGGACAAAACGCATCCTGGCACTTTGTCTCCACAACTTTTAGTGGCTTTAGTTGCTAGTTGTTGTTGTTTTAAAACAACCTTAGCATAAATGCTGCAGTCCTGAGACCCCAGGTGAGTAAGTTATAGACTTAACTTTGTCCTGGCAATTTATTTACGAAATAGCACGGAAATAACGCAATCTGGAAATGGGGCCCAAAACCAAAGTCACTTAAATTCCCATACAATCTTGGACTGACTCTGGGTCATCCACTTAGTTTATTTAAGTTTTACAGCTTAAACTAATATCATACATAAATCTATTCCTTCAGTTGCTTTACAACAGCAGGATTATTGAACAGAATTTAAAATCTAATCGCAACAAACCTTTAGGAACATTTCTTTCTTATTTTCTTTATGTTTTATGGCAGATTAATTAATCAGTAATTGTAATTGGCAAATTTTTACTACCTTCCTGTTGATTATGTTAATTTGACTAAATTCAATATCAACTTAGTTCTTACTCCATTCTGATGGAAGGATTTATCTTTTTCACGTTTGAAGAATTTTATTTATTTATTACATAGCATTAGCTTGGCCTTTATTCAAACATCATTTTCAGCTTTTTTAATACATTATTTGCCTTTGCATGATTCTTAAAAATATTTTGTCAATCTTTATATCAGATTCTGTGTATATATAGATTGCATCTTTGCATTTATGGAGTCATTTTTAATAGGATATGGTTATGTTTTAACCATCATTAAACCTCAATAACTGGCAAGTACCATATTTCACAAATTGTTGCAGCATCAGACATGATGGCCCTGATAAGACACACTATTTGGATTAATGTCATCCTCAAAGCTTGCATCTCATCTGCACTGTGCAATATTTTAAGATTGTAAGAAAAATAAACTGGGATTTAACATAATAACAAACATGGAGCTGTCCAAAAGAATATTAGCCTAAATATGGAAAGTTTTAGGTTGCTCTGATATGTGTTTCAAAGGTCACATAGCTTATTACAGTGTGTGTGTGTGCGTGTGTGTGTGTGCGTGTGTGTGTGCGCGTGTGTGTGTGTTAGTATGTGATATGTTGTAAGTGCAGTATGTGAAGCTTTTGTGTGTTTGTGTGTAAGTGGTCACCTAAACCTTAAAACTGGCGTTTGTGGTGTGGATCAGTCCTGAGTCTCCGGTCTGGTCAGCGAGAGAACATTATGTTCCGTGATGTTGGAAGTCATATGTTATCCATTATTTATTTTCACTCTGTCTATAGTCTTTATTTAACCTCACCGTAGCTCACATTTAATCACTACTTTTTATTTAAGATCTAGGAAACTTCACTAAAAAAAGCTGTGATGCAGAGATGGGGGGGTTGCTGAAAATGAAACCCTGCTCTCCCTAAAGAAAGTGTATTTTGGCTTATTTTAAATATAAACATTTTTCTTTAATGTCACTGGTATCAATTGCATAAGAGAAGAATAGAGACTTGTTTAGTGTTGCACTAATAACAGCCGGATATTTGTTCAGGTTAGAATTACTGAATGCAACATGTGCGACTTTACTGGGATGTTAATTATCAGTTTGCAGCCTGTTACATGTAGGTGACTGACTGTGAACACCGTAGACATGACCAATTAGGCCTCTGGCTCATATTACAGGAGGAAGACACTGAAAGTCTTACCCTGAATCAGACTTCTAGCAAGAACAGATTATGATTATGATTATGAACCTGATGTTACTGCAGGCAGGTAGTACCTGCCGTCTTTTACTTATTCTCCTTTGATTTCATATATTTAAAAGGACTATACGTGTCCTGACTTGTATGGATTTGGGCCATCTGTAGGAGCAGAGTGGGCTATAGTCTTATGAAGTTCAGTAAAGCTTGTTTTCTACTCTTATCCCTTTTCTTCTGTTTTCCAATGACTCACAGATTTAGCATATATTCTAAAAGGTGGATTTGCACTTGGTTAATAAATGTTTCATTATAAAATATACTTCATACAAAAAGAAAATAAATTTGTGCTTGGTTGATTCCTCCCCCTCTCTCTTGAATCAGTGCATCTTTGCAATGAATTGTATGAAACTGGAAAGCTTGTTTATTTCCCCATAAATGATGACACATTGTAAGGGACATGCATGTGTTCAGCAGCAGAGTTGAATATTTAGGTTTCACCAGTTAAAAACTTCACCTCCACAAAATCCTCTTAACAGGTTATGGTGGAGGCAGTGTGATGCTGTGGGACGGGATCTCCTTCACCAGAAAAACTTGTTTGCATGGGATTCTGCAACCAGAGGCAATCCTATATCTCCTCAGTGCAGGACCAAACTCTGTCTTCCACAAAGGGTTTATCAGAAACTGCTTCTAGAAATTCGAGGGGGTAGAGGATTGAATGACTGATCTGTAGTCCTGACCTCAACCACATAGAAGTTCCACAGTCCCACAGTAGTGTGTGACCAATCTAGTGACCAGCATGTAGGGGAAGTGCCAGATTGTTGTGGCTATGTACTGTTCTCCCATACACCACTGAGTAAACAGGTAAACTGTTGTTTTTTCAACTAGAATAGTTCAACTCAATAAACAACACCAAAAACTAGAGCTAGAATAAGCAGTATAGATAGATAGATAGATAGATAGATAGATAGATAGATAGATAGATAGATAGATAGATAGATAGATAGATAGATAGATAGATAGATAGATAGATAGATAGATAGATAGATAGATAGATAGATAGATAGATAATAGGGATGTGCATTGGTAAAAAAATAAATAAAAAATATATATATATATATATATATATATATATATATATATATATATGTAAATATATATATGTATATATATGTAAATATATATATATATCGTTACAGGGGAGGCGATACGATATATTGCGATATGTTGTGATACTATGAGTAAGACAATATATTGTGATTTTTCACACTTTTTCAAACACAGCATTCTAAACACTTGAACCTGTTTCCTACTTTAACAAGTCCAGTTTTATTACTAGATCTAATTGATCCGCTTGAAAGAAAAAGGTGAAAACAGCCACCAACTACTTGTCATACTTTTAATTTGAATACAAATTCAAATTCTAAAAATAAAAATCGATACATTGCTTTTGAATATCAATACAATATCGTGTCATAAAATATCACAAGATATCGGCGTATCCATATTTTTAGATATCCCTGACAGACAGACAGACAGACAAACAGAAATCTCGATTTTCCCAAAAATAAATCTTCTTTATCGGCAAATTCGAATTAATCGATAAAATCGATTTATCGCCTAGCCCTAGGTGGAACCCACATATTCATTGAGCAGCTTAACTCACAAATGCCTTTTCCCTACAAATGTGACACAATTTAAAGAGAAATAAATAGAATTTCCAATATGGACAGATTTGTTTCAGAGACGCATTTTTAGAACAAAGAGATATTAAACCAAACACAAATCTCTTTAATTATTGTGCCAAGTTGAGGGTTTTATGTCATTTGAACAGATGTTTCTTGTGAACACTCGGGGAGTGTTAAAAATCTGGCAGAAAAAGCTTTGAAAAACTTTAGATTTACACCTTATAAACACAAGCAGTCCATAGAAGCTTGATAGTTTCCGGTGCATCTGGCACTTTCGAGTATATTTAGAGACTGAATGAAAGTGTTCGTGGGTGTTAAGGTCTACTTTTGGCAAAAAATAAGGCAGAACTTTCCTTTAAACATCAGCTTGTAAAGCTACTGTTAATCATTACTAAACCATAAAGGAAAACCTTAGTGAAAAGCTGGCTAAGAGTATTCCTCTACAGTTGAGAAGTTTTTACAAGATTTAGATGCTGGGAAAAGGCAACATTTCTCAATTCTGTCATGATGTTAGGGTTTTCTGCTTAATCTAGTATGCTTTTCTGATTGGTTTTCCTTTGGTTTTCCTACAATGAGTAGTTTTGTTAGATTCCCTCAGTTCTCTCAGGTTTCACCTCCCATCAACAATAATCAGCACACCTGTCACTCATCCAGCAGTCGCACATTACTTCTCTTATTTGTCTATTTCCTGCGTGGTTCTCGTTACCCGTTTTCGTTTTAGCTCTGGATTTCGATTTGTAGTAGAGTTTGTAATTCTGTCGAAACCTGCTTCCATGATTTGAGTCCTCAAACCATAAATATATGGCAGGCTGTTAAAAAAAAACGCTTACAACTTTGACTTTCTAAAATTTAACTGCTACTTATAATAACAATGTAGAAATCTTGAGCTCGTAGCCCCTCCTAATTGTCACAGATGCTTTCCACTGAATGCACCTTTTCCCCTGGTTTCGGTCTTGAATTACCTAGACGTTTTCATTGGGGATGCACCGAAATGAAAATTTGGGCCGATATTTATACTGCTGTTATAGTCGACAACCAATATTGTCCGATATATCATTTAGATTAGCCAGTTTTACTGATATAAAAAAAGACTACCAATATTGACACTGATAAATCATGCATCCTTAGTTTTTATATTGAGATGTAAGGGAAAATATCACATATCTATTTCCTTTTTAATCGTTCCATCCTACTAATTATTTTTTATTTACGAAATACTGAAATAAATTATTTAGTTAGGTACATTATACTTGAAATGACTCATAGAAGTAATTGAAAGATATCTATGATTTTATTATGTAATCTTAACTTAAAGGTGGCAAAGTTTAATTAAATTCTGACACCAAAGGAGGGGCTACGAGCTCAAGATTTCTACATTGTTATTATAAGTAGTAGATAAGTTTTCAAAAGTCATTGGTGTTAAATCTTCTTATGGGAAAAATCCTGTTAGGGCCTTCTCATAGCGCTGCATGGAAAGTCTGAATTTAGCCTTATTGACAGGTGAGCATTAATGACTTGAATTGCAGATTCATTAATTATTTACAAACATCTAACTACAAATCTTTACCATACCATGTACGTTTTTTAACATGTAAATGTTGTCTACTTTTTAAACTTTCCAACAACTGTGTGTTGAATCACAAAATATTTAAAATATGTTTTCACAAGCAAGAAATATCTTTTACACTGGAGTGAAAAATCAGGGATTTTTTATTTTTACATTTAGCAGATTTGTAACTTTAAGTATGAAATATTTTTGCAACATTGCTACTGATAAATCTTTATCTGCTCAGTTTTAACACTTAGAATTTCTCGGTCAGAGAAATCAGCTGGAACAAACCCAAAGTGTGTTCAGAAATTTAAGAAAGCCCAGCAGCTGTGCTTAAAAATACAACATGGCCTCCTTGTATATAAATATGAGCATTTTTTACACATCTGTCAGTATGTATCCCCTCAAATCAGTTAAAACATGTTGCAGTGCTCAAATGCATCAATAGCAGTGTGTCATGATCTACATGTATTTCCGTTTAGTTTTCTCTTGTGCTCATTATTCTTGTACTCTCCTGACAGTATTAAACAGTATTTAAGTTCCTTGGTTTGTTTCTCTCAATGCTGGATTCTGCTGTTGCTATCACCCTGATTCATGTGTTTCTCTCATGTTCTGTTGAGTTTTAATTTTCATCATTAGACACTATCGGAACTTCAGAGTAATTTTAGCGGACCTTCCTCTATTTGGGTAAATCTATTGGCCTGCTCCTCTCAGCTGTTGTGTCTCCATACAAAATTGGCCCTTTAAGGAATTAGCTAAGACGTCCGGGTATCACGACCATTTCAGCAGTGAGTAATAGTATCACTGATCAACGCCAAAAAGGCGCCCACAGCAGCAGAGAATAACAAGGGGATCGAAATGAAAGAAGCAGGGATGGTTACAGTGTTTCTGTCTGCTGTTGTTATAAACTGATTCGCCAGCAGCTCTTCTAATTTTACAAAGCCAGTTGTTTGGCGACGTCCGCTCATTTCCTTCTGAGTTACAACCAATCAGCATGAGTTAACCACAGCTCCTGCCCAGCGACTCTACTGGGCTATTTCTGAGTACATACCTCATGACTGGTACTCCGTTAGTTCCTGAAATGGCCCCGAAAATGGTCCTGTCGGGCCAGGCCGTTGCAGTGGAGACACATGCATACCATGAAGTTCCGGTAAAATTAGCCTGAAGTTCCGATAGTGGACGCGCCTGTTAAAGGAGATCTCCATCATGCGTCTGCCTCTGCTCTGTTGCCATTCAGGTCCTCGTCAACCCACATCAAACATGACACAGCAGATTTATGATGGTTCTTTTTAGCTCTTTATAGCAGTCTGGTTTCTGAGATAAACAATGAGCTGATTGTACTGGGTTTCTGGTATGCAACTGGAGCACTAGCTGAGTTTGATATAATTATTAAATAAAACAAGGAACCATCCCTCTGTGCTATAACTAAACAGTCGGCTGTAACCCTACCATAAAAACAGAAATTGAAACAGTTGGGATGGACTTACTATAGAATTTCTGCTTTGAATTGCAAGCACAGTGTTGTTTCTGTGAAGCTATAATGCATGAGTGATGCTTTTTCATGTTTGCCTCCCTTCTCACCACAACAAGATCCTAGCTGTTTTGTCATAATAGTTTTATTCTCTTTTGTTCACCTTTACAAGAACCATGCACTTGTGAAATAAAACGTCTCAACTTTGTGCAGGGTAATGTTCGTTAGGAATCCATCAACACTATGCGCTTGTTACTGGCATCAAGGTATACCAAGGTTTAATAAGGTACAGTATTAAAATGATTTAAACTTTTCTATCATGCTGTTCACACTGTTTAACATGTGTTTTAATGAGAAGCCAGCTGAACTTCTGGAGTTACTGGAAGAAGACTGCCACACTTTTACCTCACTTAAAAGAAGAAAACATTTTACTTTTTGGACATATTTCCAAACACAAAAAACTGACACGGCATGCAAACTAAGGAAAATACATCCATTTCTTCTATTAGATAACTTTGTAAATACCATTAGCAAGCTACAAGTGTCATCTCTGTTAAGCGACTGACGCAGACTTAACTTTAATAGACTGACTGATGATTTAACAAGCTAATATTAGCTTAAGGTACTTCTGTTTTTCTATACAGAGCACCACTATATTTTCTGGGTGTTTATTTGTTTTTTTGTTGTTAAATCTGTCAGAATTTAGATAATAATGATTTATGTTACAGATAACACAACATACACAGGCTTCATTAGTTTGTTAAAACCGGGTTGGACCTCCTTTTGTCTTCAGAACTGCCCTAATTCTTTATGGCATAGATTTAACAAGGTGTCTTAAAGGGGCTATATGCAACTTTTCCCCCAAAATAAACGTAACGATAACCTTTTTATTTGACCATTTATGACTCAAACATCTCCTGATGAGCATACTGACACCTTGTCAGTTCACAGTGGGTGCACCTATAAGCCTGTATCTATTTTCTGTCAGGTCGGATTTTCCCGCGCTGTCTGCGGATGTGACGTCAAGCGCGTTCATGTTAAATGTTTCAGATCACTCTGCCACCACTGCTAGTCAGCTTTCGCAAGCAGTTTAATGGATTGTGCGAATACACAAAAGACACCAAAGACAACTTTGACACCAACAGTAACTCCACATAAGACTAAAAAAGTTAAACCCCTGATGAGTGCCCGAAAAAGATCAAAGATTGAGAGCGACCGGCGTAGGAGCGCGGCTGCGAGAGCGAGCAGAAAGGAAGAGCAGTTCCGTTTTTTGGCCACAGGTGTCAGTCGCGAGTTTAAATTTCAGAAAATTGCATATAGCCCCTTTAAACATTCCACAGATTTCGGTCCACATTGGGATGATAGCGTCACACAGTTGCTGCCGATTTGTCGGCTTCCCACCCATGATGAGACTCTCCTGCTCCACTGCATCTCCACCGAAATTAACACTGTTGGATTAAGATCTGGTGACTATGGAGGCCTACTGGAGTACATGGAACTGATTTTCATGATCAATAAAGCAGTGTGAGATGCTTTTCAGCTTTGTGACATCTGGCTTTTTCTTGCTGGAGATAGCAATCCAAAAATGGCTACACTAAAAAGAGAATAGGGAATCCAACTTAAATAAATTGCTTTACTTGGTCACAAGTAAATGAATTAAGTTTATCCAAATTACTTTATTAAGTTTATTAAGTTGTCAAGTTAAACACATGTAAGTAAATTAAGTTTGATTAACTTAATTCAATTACTTGTGAGCAATTGAAGCAATTTATTTAAGTTAGAACTGCATTCCCATACTGTGGTCATAAAGTGATGGACCATGGTCATCAACAACTATAAGGTTGACTATGTTGTTTAAACAGTGTTAGGTTGGACTGAAGTACATGAAGTGTTTAAGGAACATTTTACTCCCACACCATTACACCAGCAGCAGCAGCAGCAGTAGCAGCTTGAACTGTTCATATGTGCAGGCCATATCCCTACTTTCATGTTTTTCACAGCAAGTTTTTACCTACCATATGTGATCAGGCCACATTTTTCAGTTTGTTATTGTCAGTTTTAGTGGGCTAGTGTGTAACCTCTGTTTCCTGTTTTTAGCAGGCAGGAGTGGCCTTCGGTGTGTTCTGCTGTTCTTTAAATGTGCAGCGTGCTTATTAATGGTATTCTGCATACCTTCACAGTACATATGGCAGTGTTAAATCAACACTAATAGAGTTACATTTTACACTGTGTCTGAGTGTATTTGGTCCCATTCGGAATTGGTGTTGAATGTACTTTTTTCAGAGTTGAGATTCCAGAGTTAAATGGACTCTAAACAGAGTAAAGATTTAACAGTGACCAACACCGGATAGTGTTATATGATATTAACGCTACAGGCCAAATTAATCTGTAAAGAGTTTTTTATTTTATTTTTTATTTTACAAATTTACGTTCTATTAAAACAACAAATTACTAAACTCACCTTTTTTAAAGGTTTTTGTGGCACTACTGCCCTTTATTCAGCAGTAGCTAGAATGGCAGAGAGAGAAGGGGAAGACATGTGGCAAATGGGAATCGAACCGGGGACAGCTTTATTGAGGATTTTAGCCTCTGCATTTGGTGCGCCTGCTCTGCTAATGAGCGTTGTGGCACCACCACTAAATTCACACGAACCTCGCTTTCTGATTGGCTCACGTCACATTCAACAAGCTGCATGCTCGTTTGTCCTCGTAACACACCACACACGCTGCCATATCGGGCCAAGACAATCCAACATGTTGAATATCCCCGATTTGTGATTGGAGTGGGCTCGACATCCTTCTGAGCAGACCAGAGCGCTCTGAACACACCACACACGGCAGGAATAACTGTTAGGATTATCTTATGAGCCATCACGATAATCGGGGTAGCCTTAAGATTGTCGAGAGGTAAGAATTGGGTCCGAAATCGTCTTCAAACCCTTATTGTGTTTACCAGGCCTTACTATCAACAGTGTTTTATAAACTGTGATAAAACCATTGCATTTCTACTCTGTTAATTTAAAACTGATTTTGCTGTGTTGGTTGTAAAAAGTACTGTTGTCTTACTACTGTGATGGTGACCTTGCAAGGACGAGAGGGTATACCGTAATGTTTGGAGTACTGCACCTCAATATAAGTTGCACCAGCTAAAATTTAAAAGAAAATACATTTTGTACATAAATAGGCCGCACTTGAATATAAACCCCACATTTTCATGTTGTAACATGAGATATTTACACAGAAAGATGGTTCACAGAAGATTTTTTTATTTCCCTCAGCCAGGAGGTTTTGCCCCTCTGTCTGTTACCAACATAAAAAGTTATGAACGGATTTCGATGAAATTTTCAGGAAATGTCCGGGGGGGGGGGGTGGCCCTGGCGGAAGTCTGCACTCTCTGAGGGCTTTTCTAGTTTTAATTTAAAACGTGTTTGTTTTTTTAAATTTTGCCTGAAAATCGGCAGCCAACACGGCATCAACACGACATCAACACGACAGTAACATGTCTGGTTAGAAAATAAAACATTCTTTAGCCAACCAGAAAAGTCATTGGTCGCTCTCTTCATCTTCCTTTTCCTCACTAAAGCCACTGAAGTCGTTTTCTTCAGTGTCTTTATGTCCTCTGAAAGCTTTTGTCGTCTTTTTACACTGGCTCAGTTCTTCCTGCTGCCTTCTCCAACGTCTCTCCATTGATTCATTGCTGTCAAACTTACGTGCAGTAGCTTTAGTTCCTTCTTTAACAGCCAGCTTGAATGCCTTTAACTTTTAAGCTGCTTCATGAAGAGGGTGTGTGGATGAAAACTACAGGTAGTGTCTTCTTCGATGCATAATCTTTCCCCACATGTCTGTCTCACTTTTACACTTCTTGCTATAGTGCCCCCCAGAGGCTGTTAGCCAGTAAAAACACCTATAAATTAGTTACATTGTTGTATAGGACACAGGGTCCAAAGCGTGTGAAAAAAGTAGCCGCTTATAGTCCGGAAATTACTGTACATTTGTGTCCTCTCAATTGGGGATCACAGGATATTTAATATTTTTTTGGATCATTTTCTAAACCTGGGAGATGATTGTGCAAAAACATCCTCAGATCAGCCAGTCTAATGCATTAAGTTGCTGCTATGTGATTGGCTGATTCACTATGTTTTAACACATGTACCTAATAAAGTGTGTGATTATTTTGGAAGCCGTAGCAATAGTTGTTGCTTTTCATTCAAGAACAAAAACTGAAGTTATACATCTTTGTTTATTAAAAGGTTTGTGTCAAAAAATGAACCTGATTGGTCAAAATGATCATACCATGAAAAACTCATAAGTCCTTGCTTTTTTGTTTTGTTATTGTCAGAAAAACTTTTACTTAAGGAATTTTCTTCACACCTTTCTAAAATAAAAGCAATAATTAATTTTTATAACAAAAGAAAAACCCACAACATTTAATATGTTCTTGTATTTCAATAATGTCATAGTTCTTAGGGTTTTGTGTTAGAAGTTATTATTAATTATCATTTCAATGTATATTTTGGTATTTATTTTATGGGACTTCCTGTATTCTTATTCCCTTCATGCTCTTAGATGTTTTCACCTTTTGTTTGCATCCTCCTTCTTATCTGTGTTTCTTTAGTTTATTTCTCTTTAGTTTCCTAATTTATTTCTTCCTTCTGTTCTCCAGTGTTTCCTTAAGTTCCCCTTAGATTCCTGCATAGACATATTATCTTTACTTAGTTTCTAGTTTCTTATTTAAGAGTTTTCTGTCTCCCTTGCCTTTCTTCCTTTTCCTGTTGTCTCCCTGCCACTCTGCTCCTTACCCAGTTTCACTAATTGCCCTCACCTGCATCTGCTTCTCACTAATTAGTCCTTGGTCTTCTCTGCCACTTCCTCGTTCCCTCCTCAGTATAAATACAGCTTTCATTCTCTCCATACTCGCTGGTTTGTTGTCAATCTCTCACGTCTGGTTCCTGTCGCTGCACTTTTGAGCCTCCTGAGTTTTTTGTTGTTATTAAATCATTCATATTCTACTTTGCTGCATTTGGGTCCTCACTCCCACCAAACATGACAAATAAAGGTAGTACTGGATCTTGTCTTTTCACTAGAAGTCTCTATCAGGCCCCAAATGTAAATGCTGTTGATACGCCCTCTGTTAAAGAGAAAAAAAATCATCCAGTGGCAGTGGAGTGCTTTAACTTTTTTGCAGAAGGAAGTTGGGGAAAAAACATTCATGCTCCACACCAGCCCATCTGCTCCAACCCAAACACATAATAAAATCTCATAACACTTCTCATGAAGAATTTTGGAGCTCTGAAGTTATTTCTGGGAAATGCTAGTGAAAGAAAACCTCTTCGGTGTTTTTTTAATGCCTTTCCTTCCTATGACGATTGCTTCAAGGAAAGTTGGACAATATGCTTTTATCCTGAGGCAGAGGTCTTAGAAAAAAAACAACCTTAACCTGAAAGAGTTATGGTGTCTTTTATTTTTGTGTTGTATAGCAATGTTTCTTAGTGATATTGCATCCAGCACTCTGTTTAACACACCAAGATCTGTTCGATTCTGAAGAAATGTGTGGTGTTTCCATGGCACCAGGATGCACATCCACAGAGATGCACTGCAGACACAGCGATTGGCGTTCAACTGTAGCTGGTTTACTTGGTATAGTTTGAGTCTGCAGCAGGTCCTGATACAGCTGTGGAGCACATGAGGCTGAATGTAAAAATGTCCTCACTTTCATTTTTCACTCCCTATCCGACCTTGTCTCCTCCTACAGAGGCGGTTACAGCCACCTACACACTCTGCAGACAGAGAATGAGGGGGGAAGATGGGGTGTGCTGACAATACGCAAGGGAGAATTTTATTTGGTTTCCATGGCAAACGTAACCAATGACATCACTCGAAGACGTTCAGACATTCTTGCTGGTTGTAAAGGAGAAAATGAGGCAAGAAACGACATCAGAAGGCTCTCAATGTCCTCTTCCCTGTTTGTGTCCAGTTACACAAATACCCATGCCTCAAAATGTTCCTGTTAATTTTAAACTTAGTTCAGTGGTGGTCCTTGAGGTTGGGCTGTTAAAGGATCTAGATTGGGGTAAAAGAGGAGGTTATAGTTTTATTTGTATTTAGTAGACATTTTATGTAGGAGCCAAAATAAATTCATGATTTGCTTGTTTTTTCTGTTTTATGGAGCTGGCTGACATCTAAACACTCCCATCTGCTGTGTTGCTCTTTGTTTCCATAATTTTAGTTGCACCTACAGAAAAAGAGTCTCACAGAAATAAATATTTACAAGAATGAAAAATGGCAAAAGTTGTCATTTATGGACTTTATCTAACCCTACTTCAAAACAAATAAATGTATATACTGTAAATATTACTGTATCTGATAAAAGCACCAACGCATTTTTTCAGGACATAAAATAAGATAAACAAGGCTCTATCTTGCTTTCCTGCTTGATGTTTCATTGTTGAATCCACTGGTTTCTGTACACTGGCATTTTAAACCTTTAGATGAATTTCAGCAGAACATTACTGCTTCTGAGCAGTTTGTCTCTTAGTAATCTCTTAATCTCTAAATAAACAAAAATTCATAAAGTGGCGGCACAAAAAGTTTTTAGCGCATTTTGATTAAAATGAAAAAGAATTTACATATATATGATGTACGTAAGTACAGATAGAAAATTGGCAAAAATCATAATTGGACACGATATTAAAAGCACTTTAGTAGTAATAATAATAATAATAATGATGATGATAAAAACATAAATTGAATTCCAAAGGGCAATCAGAATAGATCTAAAACATGTGCTGCTTCTATTATCACTTAATAAATAAATAATATTTTAGATGAATCCTGATGTGTTTTTTTATTACATAAAACACTATATGGAAAGATGTCAGTTAGATTTGGTGAAAATGAATGTGGTTTGAAGATGAGCTAAATGGTCCCACAATAAAATAAACTTGGATTTGTCATAACCTAGTCTTAGTGCTACACTAATCAATTGGCCTCTGACCTAAGTTATCACTTTTTTTTTGTCTGTGAAATCCTCAACAAGCAACAATAAACATAGGTTAGAGAAATATGATTTGACTAACATAAAACAAAGTTTACACAAAAACAGTTCCATGTGTTATGGCTCATTGGCTAAAAAGAGAACAGGCAGGTCAGACTTTAAAGAGAAATGGAAATTGATACAAGGCATTAGGAGCCAGTTTATTGCATTTCTACTTGAGGATTTAAGCATCACTTTGAACGTTGATGTCACTGTGAATTTTTGTGAGGGGATTGTTTGATGTTTTTGTTCCCAAAGAAAGAATGAAGGAGGAATCATTGCTTTCAGTACAATCTGAAGCATTCTTTTACAGCTGCTACACTCATTTATCTCAGTTTGTATCTTTTAGAAGCGTAGAAGCCCTGTTTGACCTTGCTGGAAGATCTTCGTTTTTTTCTTAGACAACAAAAAGAAAAAGGTCCTTAGAAGTCTAACAAAAAAATTAAAATGTTAAGGATGAAAATGTTTTTTGTGTGTGCTTTCTTTGATAGATCCATATTTCTTGTTTGATTTTTCTTTACATACTACCTTCCATCAATAAAACCCACTTCATTAGCTTTGATTTATATTATCCTCTGAGTTTAATGTAGGTGTTTATCCCTTTGGGATTCAGGACTTGTTCCCGTCTCTGTACTAACTGCCTAACGTCACATTTATGGAATTTATGCAGTTCAACTGATCTAAAAAAAGGTTTTATGTCCCTAAAAGATGCAGCATTTTATTTGTTTATTCATTGGTGTTCATTTCTTTTTCTCCTATTTTACAGGCCCTTTAAAACAGAGATTCATGATTATTTTGTTTGCCCTGCTGCAGGTCTGTCTGGATGGATATTGCATCATCTTTAGTTGAGTTTTTAAAAGGCCAACCCTGCTTGGCTTTTTTTATTAGATCATATCACTCATCCTGGCACCTAACCAAACGTTTCTGTTGTCTTTATAAAATATGTTTAGGATAAGTTATTGATCTTTAAGTTCCTCCTGTTAAATCATGCAGGGGAACTAACGGCTTCATGGTGATAGATGCCTTGGTGGGTTACTTCAATTCAAATTTAGTTAACTTTGGCCATATCAATGCTTATGATTGATTGGCCTGAAGAAAAAAAAATAATTTAAGTTACAACGACTGGAATCTGTAAGTTTAAGCAAAAAAACTTTTAAACCATCTGACCTCTACATTCTAAAGAAAATATGGAAAGTGTCATGGTTTTAGATATCTGTCTGGCCCACATACACAAAACTCCCAGGAGACCAAAAAGATTTAAAAGTTTTATTGAAATGATGGTGAATGTAGAACCAGGAGGTGCTGGTGAAACTGCAGGGAGCTGCTGGCTGCCGGGAGCTGGAGCACTGAAATGATTCAGATGATGAGGATAACAAGACTGAGCGAAAAGTGTATAAATACACTACTCACAATAAGTTAGGGATATTGTGAGAGACTCAGTGGATGTCATACATATGGTGTTTGTTTCACTGCAGAGATTTTTGGGATAGGGAGGCAATTGCATTGGGGTGATAGACACACCTCATTTCGTGTTTTCCACATAATGGTCTGACTTTGTACAGTGTGCCTTACATATTGGGGCCAACACCAAACGATACTAAAGACATCCCTTTTCAATGTGTCATCAGTTTCAACATTCTGTGGGTTTAAAAAGCTGGTATTGTCAGTAGGTCATTCCACCTTCATCCTTCAAACAGCCATGAACACACAACTTCACTTAACGGACGAGCAGCGCCACCTGGCCATAGCACGCCTTCGGGTCGGTGGCAGGCAGTCAGATGTTGCACGTGAACTTGGTTTGTCTCAAAAAGTCATCAGCAGACTTGCATCAAGACACAGAACTACTGGCAGAGTTCGTAACAGACCCAGTAGTGGAGCCCCACGAGCGACAGACCGCAACGATGACCAGTACATAAGGACCTATGCACTCAGACATCGTCATGCAACTGCCACACAGCTGCCACACAGCTGCAGGCCCGTTTACGAGATATGAGGGGTACTAGGGTTTCCAGACAAACCATTCGCAACTGGCTCCACCACTTTGGCTATAATGGTAGACGACCGTTGCAAGTGTCTCCATTGACACCAAGACAACGCCGTGAACATTTGCAGTGGACACAAGACCATGTGACCTGGACAATGCAGCAGTGTCGGGTCACCTTACACAGAAATGATGATCATCAGCATTGCTGGAGAAGGCGAGGTGAGGAATATGCCGAGGTCAACATGGTCCCTAGGGTTAGCTTTGGTGGAGGAGGTGTAACAGCCTGGGGAGGCATCACCAGTCAACGCAAAACTGATTTGGTTATTGTAGATGGCTCAGTCACTGCCCGTTCTTACCTCAGAGACATCATAGAACCCATCATCATCCCCTAATTCCGCCAGCACATCCTCAAATTTCTGTTCATGGATCATAATCCTCCACGACATCATACTAAAATTGTCACACCTCGACTTCAGGAAGTCGGAGTGCCTCATATGGTCCGGCCAGCAATGTCCCCTGACCTGAAGCCCATAGAGCACATTTGGGACCAGCTGAAACAGAGGCTGGATGATCGTACGCCACCCCCATGTGACCTGGCAGAACTGCATGTAGCACTTGTGGAAGAGTGGAATGCATTGCTTCAGGACAACATCATGAGGCTAGTGAGGCGCATGAGACGTCCCTGCCATTGCAGCAAATGGTGGAAACACCTGCTACTGACATTGTCAATTTGTGTTATTTGGGGCTATCCTTGTTGTTGTCTACATTTTTGGAGTAATAAATATTACAGTAATGAAAATTGTGTTTCTTCTCAGGATACATTTACTTATTTCATTTAAATTCAGACCAAATAGGAATAGCACTCATGTAAATAATAATAAAATAAAAATCGAAAATAAGACTGACCTTTGCATTGAGTACGTTGCAGAACTGTTTCAATACTTGCGAGATAAACTGGGGGCTCGGTCAGAAAGCATGTCCTGGGGAATCCCATATATGCAAAAGAACTGTTTGAGCATGAGTTGAGCAGTCTGGAACACTGTGCTTTGGAAAATCTCTCAATGATAGAATAGTGGCCATACCTTTAGAGTTGGGAAGTCCAGTGACGGAATCAAGACCAAGGGGGGGACCACAGTCATTGTAAGGTATGAGTAGTGATTGCAGCAGACCAGCAGGAGGTTTGTTTCCAGTTTTATTTCGTGCACAGATATGTCAGGTGAGAACATAGTCCTTTATGTCTTTATGGAGGGATAGCCACCAAAAGCTTCGGAAGATTAGTGCAATTGTACGGCTGATTCCCGGGTTACAAGCAAACTTGGCAGTGTGTATCCAATTAATGTGTCTGGATCTGACAGAGTTTGGGATGGAGATTGATTGCATGGGCCAATGCCAGGATCGGGTTCTTGTATTTGTGCATTCTTGATGTCTTCTATCTCCCAGGTCAAAGAACTGGGGGGGTGAAATTGGTGCCAGAAACTTGTCACTGTCGTCCAGGGAGTACTGACTGGAGAGAGCTTCGGGTTTAATATTTTTGGATCCTGGGCGGTAAGATACGGACAGGTTAAAACAGGAAAAGAACAAAAAACCAACAGGACTGACGAAAGTTTCAACATTTAGCTGACTGAAAGTAGGAAATACTCTTATGATCTGTCCATACCGGACATGTTCAGGACCCTCCAGCCAGTGACGGCACTCCTCCAAGGCTAGCTTGATACACAGAAGCTCCCGGTCCCCAACATTATTTTTATGCTTAGGTGAAAGTCTGTGAGAAAAGAAAGCACAGGAATGGAGTTTATTGTCAGGTTCTGATCATTGCAAAAGTACAGCCCCAATCCCAGAGTCAGAGGCATCTACTTCAAGGACAAACTGCATGAGGGGTGGGGTTGTACTAGATTGGGGGTTTGGGAGAATTTCTTCTTGAGTTCTGAGAATGCTTCATCAGCTTTGGGGGTCCAGATGAATGTCTTCTTGGTTGAGGTGCGAGCCGTGAGAGGTGAAGCGGTTTGGGCTGTAATTACGAATGAAATGTCTTTTTGCAATTAGGGGGAGTAGGCCAGTCCAGAACAGTAGATATCTTGTTGGGGTCTGTGCGGACCTGCCCCCCCCTTGAAGATGTAGCCAAGGAAAGTTATGGAGGGTTGATGAAACTTACACTTGTCAACTTTGGCGTAAAGTTTATTCTCAAGGAGTCGTTGAAGAACCAGGCGGACGCATTGTTTGTGTTCATTGAGGGTCTTAGAATAGATAAGGATGTCATCAAGGTATACAAAAGTGAAGGTGCCTATGAAATCTCTTAGAACATCGGTAACCAGGGCTTGGAAAATGGCGGGAGCATTCTGAAGTCCAAAGGACATAACCAGGTATTCGAAGTGTCGAAGGAGTGTACGGAATGTGGTCTTCCATTCTTTCCCCTGGCATATACTGACCATATAGTAGGTGTTGGAGAAAAGATGGTGGCTCCGTGGACAGATTCAAAGGCAGATGATGTCAAAGGTTGTGGATATTTATTTTTAACAGAAATCTGGTTGAGTCCACGGTAGATGTATTGAGATGGACCTGCCCTTCTTACTCGCAAAGAAGAAGCCCACCCCCAGAGGTGAGGATGACTACTTGATGATTCCAGCGATTCCAACGATTCATTGATGTATTTTTCCATCGTTTTTTGTTCAGGATGGGAGATGTTATACAGGCGGTTGAAGGGGGAGAAGCTCTGGGTAGAAGGTCTATGGCACAGTCGTTGATGTGGTGGGAGAGTGGAAGCCCTGCTTTTGCTGAAGACCATCTTGAAATCATGGTATTCTTGAGGAACATGAAAGAAATCAGGAGGGTCCACCTCTTCACAGTTTACCGGGAGCAGGCTTGGAGGAATGGCAGATCTGAGACATGTGGAATGACAAAAAGGAGACTATGATTCAATTCTAAGATCAGACCACATTAGAAGTTGGTTATGAGTTTGCAACCAAGAATAACCCAGAACTATGGCGTGGTTAGCTGTGGGAAAGAAAAAAAAAGGAGATCTGTTCTTGACGGTTACCAGAAAGCGTTAACTGTAGGGTAATGGTTCTGTGAGTTATGAGAGAGAGTGAACTATCATTCAAAGCAGAAATGTGGAGTGGAAAAGGGAACTGTAGCAATTTTACCTTGAGAGACAAGGGCTGAATCTATCAGATTCTGTTCACAACCGGAATTTAGGAGGACAGAGAGATGAATGGAATCTTAATTGAACTGGAGAGTAGCAGGTAGAAGAAATTGGGGATATCTGGGGATATTGAGTTGGTCCGTCAGCCTCCCCAGATCTACTGACGACCCTCTCTTTTGGTTGGATGGGACAAAAGGTGATGAAACCATAAGGAGATCCACAGTAGATGCATTGATTAGATTGTAACCTGCATTGCTGTTCCAGAAGCTGGAGGAAAGCTGAGAAGGTGAGCTGGGAGATTGGTATCAGTTAGATACCATTACTAGAAGGGGTTGGAGGACAGACAGGAGGCACGCTGATGATGATGGTGTTGAAGGGTGAATCCAGGTGTTGGACAAAGAAAGGTGAGTAGGCACGTGCCAGGGGGGGAGGGGGCTTTGGCACCCGCCCCTTTCCTCCATGATGCTCCAAGTGCCCTTTTTTTAAAAACTTTAAACTTTTTTGTTTTTTGGGGGGGCTCTTTTTTTAAGAGTGTGTGTGTGGGGGTCTTCCTGTGACCCTCAACAGTAAAATCTAACTATTAATAACAATTTAGATCATTAAAATAATTTGGCTGCCATCAGTCACATGACGATTAACCAATGATCATCCTTCATGTGCCTCTGCTGCCACATCCTCAGCTGCTTGTCTTTGTGAGTGAGGCTGCCGTAAGACCGGTAAGTAGGATATACAATATACTACACATGAGTGCTAGATTACTATATACACATTGTTACATTGTCCTGTAGGAACTGACAAAGTTAAATGAGCATGCTGTATGCAATGTGCACTGCAAATTATTGCAAGATTACTTTTTGCAAAATAAATAAAATAAACAGCACCGAGACTTTCAACTGAGGAACACGCCTCAAAACGCAGGTACACATTATTTGAAATTTTAATATTTTTACCTCATGGCTGTGTAGTGGAGATATAAATTTATTTTACCTCTCCACTTTAAATCTCGCCGAGGTGCTAACACTACTAAAGAAAAGTAGGGCTAGCCCCTTTGAGCTATGTTGATCTTTAAAGCTGGCTGCAGCTGAGTTGCTAGGGTTTATTTAGTGAGACACGGCAGCAAGTTAAATTATTACATAATGTACATTATATAAATTGTTTAATCAGCTACTAGCTCTCCTATTGTCTTTTCAAAGTCTAAAGTCTCGGACTAACAAAGCCCAACAGCGGCGTCTCAACAGCAACATTGTACCCCATCAGATACAAAATAGGGTATTTTTGCTTTTCATGGTCCCCATCTGATTAAATGGATTTATTATGTTTCAATTCCCTATTAGATTCTTGATTAATATCAGTTGTTGTTATTCAGGATGGTATTTTGAGCACCTGCCCCTCAAAAGGTCTCTGCACTGTCCTAAAGGTGAGTATGGGTTGATTTACAGCTGGAGAAAGTAGATGGAACCAGTTGAGATTTAAGCAGGAAATCCTTGAAAGGATGTGCAGAAGCACACCTGCGATTCTCACGCCACCTGAGCTGAGAGCTGATACTGGTGCCTCTGCTGCGCCTTCCAGTGGATCCCATGTGGAGCTGATGTTAATTCACAACCACCACACAGACCCAACCTCCAGACTAATAACAGAAAGTTTTATTTAGCGATATCTTACCTGCTACATTAATAAATAAATGCATGTGAATGAATGAATTAAACTGAGGGAGGAAACATTTGCCATCTAGGAGATGTTGATCACTGCTGTTTACTTTTGGTAAAGAATGACAGCATCTATATGTCATGCATGGTCATTGCGTGACCTTGTAGGTATGTTTGAGCACGAGTAGAATCCTGTCCTAGAGTCTGCACACACTTGAGTGCAACGATTCAAACACTTGAAGCCATCTCAGAATAACACCCTGCACAGCGTGCACCAAATGGTAATGAGAGGTTTTCAGGATGGAAAAGGGAGAATTTGTCAAACCTTTGAGCTCAGAATAACAGGCAAGCCAAATTTTTTAACAAAATGCAAACTGACTGTGTGTCTTATTTGTATTCTGTCATAATTTATAGTAACAAAAAAATTTTTTTTTCATTTTTACTTTAACTTCAAGAATGTGTTTTATCCCCCGACAGTAAATAAGGAGTTACCATGGGATCAGAACAGTATCACCTTGAAATGAAACTGAAAATAAATATTGGCATTGAAAATAAAAATTGGCATTGAAAAATATTATTGTAACTGAAAATATTAATTTGAAACGGAAATAAATCTAGTGAAAATTTTTGTATTAAAAGTGAATTTTTTTTTTTACAATGCCAATCTTTTTTTACAATGCCAATCTTTTTTTTACAATGCCAATCTTTTTTTCAATACCAATCTTTTTTTACAATGCCAATCTTTTTTTTACAATGCCAATCTTTTTTTTACAATGCCAATCTTTTTTTTTACAATGCCAATCTTTTTTTCAATACCAATCTTTTTTTACAATGCCAATCTTTTTTTACAATGCCAATCTTTTTTTTACAATGCCAATCTTTTTTTCACAATGCCAATCTTTTTTTTACAATGCCAATCTTTTTTTCAATACCAATCTTTTTTTACAATGCCAATCTTTTTTTTACAATGCCAATCTTTTTTTCAATACCAATCTTTTTTTACAATGCCAATCTTTTTTTTACAATGCCAATCTTTTTTTCACAATACCAATCTTTTTTTACAATGCCAATCTTTTTTTTACAATGCCAATCTTTTTTTCACAATGCCAATCTTTTTTTCAATACCAATCTTTTTTTACAATGCCAATCTTTTTTTTACAATGCCAATCTTTTTTTTACAATGCCAATCTTTTTTTCAATACCAATCTTTTTTTTACAATGCCAATCTTTTTTTTACAATGCCAATCTTTTTTTCAATACCAATCTTTTTTTACAATGCCAATCTTTTTTTTACAATACCAATCTTTTTTTTTACAATGCCAATCTTTTTTTCAATACCAATCTTTTTTTCAATGCCATCATTTTTTTCAGCTTCATTCAGGTGATACTGTTTTGACGCTTGTGTGTGCACGCGCATGAGGGGCGGGGCTTCAGCCCCCCATATGCTTGCATGAACGAGGCAGGAGGGAAACTCCGACTGTCCAAGTGGGATCAACATTTTCTTCGCTTCTAATGTGGTTTGTGGAAGGTGATAATCTGCAGTTGGGGACCCGATTTATGACAGTCTTTCTGTAGTCTTTTGAATCAAGCATGTTTGATATTATTGCAAGTCCTAGTGTAGTCGTGACGTAAATCAGTCAACAACCAATAAAGCTGTTCTCACACAAGCTGAAGCAAAAAGCTACAGAGCATGGCAGGGGTCAGGTGCAGAAATAATTTTTGAGGGGTAAGAATCTGTACCCTCGGTTTATTAAACCATGCGCATGGAGTCGTAATCTGTTCTTTCCTTTCATTCAACTATGTGACCGTGTGGGGGTCCTGTCTGCTTACAGTGTTGGCTACCCTGGCTGTTTGGGGTTGTATTTTACTGCTATGGTACAATGGTTAATAAGCAGGATTACATCCCCGATGATGGTGGGTTCAAGTCCCGTTTATGATTTTATCTTGCACCTTGCCACATATCAAATTTATTTTCGTTCCTGCGGGAAAGTAGACTATAAACATAGGTGTGATATTTATAAATAACAGTTTTGTACCCACCTATGGAGCCTGGCAGGGTCTATACACAACAAATACAATATTTGTGTTCCATGGCTGAGAAATGGGCCATAAATTACAAAGTGTATGCCAACCTTGCCCTCTGGAATACAGGCACAAACCAGCGCTATCTGTGCATCTGCATGGAGCAAGTGGTACAGCATGAACACCTTGCATTAAAAAGATATGAGTTAACCAGTTACTTGTTGATACAGTACACACTTTGAATCCAAGTATTTATTTGACATAACATCAATCTTGGCAAATAATGCTACAACATTCGCACATAAAGAAACTGTATAAAGCTGAGCAGAATGGGAGGAATTTTGCGGGAAGCTAAAATAGCCTAGATGTAGTCTTTTAAATAGTGTCCCAACGAGATTCAGTGTTTATAAAATCTATAGTCTGAGACTAAAAAACTGTTAACCCAAGTCTTTAGATGTGAGCTGATAATCTTTAAGAGTCTTTTCTAAATCGTTTCAAAGTCTCTAGGTGTACAGAAAGCATAATGTGGTTTGTGGAATAATAATAATTAAAAAATAAAATATAAACGGTTTCTTCTCAGTTTGCCATGGTAGTTGGCGCGCATTACCGCCACCTTCTGGTTTAGAGTGTGTGTCACAATTACGTTTTGCAATCTAATAAAAAACGAGTTGTAAGTGTTGTTAGCTTTGCTCACACCAGTCTTAATTGATTTGTTAACATTATTGACATGTATTGTAAATATGTATTGTGGATCTGAAATAAATGCAGTTATTTAATATGGTATATATAGTGTGTATTTACATCCCTTCATACCAAACTGTTTGTAATGAGGAGAGCCCCCAACAAAGACAGGTTACACAAGCATAAAACTTTATCACAAAGACTCCTATTCTACTGGTCAGTAGAAGAAACTGAGAAGAAACCGTTTATGTAATTTTTTTCTTCCACAAACCACATTATTAGCGATGTAAATGTCCTGTTTTTTCTCGCGTCTCGCCTCGGACAGTCGGAGTTTCCCTCCTGCGTCGTTCATGCAAACATATGGGGGGCTGAAGCCCCGCCCCTCATGCGCGTGCACACACAAGCGTCAAAACAGTATCACCTAAATGAAGCTGAAAAAAATGATGGCATTGAAAAAAGATTGTCATTGTAAAAAAAGATTGGCATTGTAAAAAATAATTGAAAGTTTGAAAAATTTAGTTATTTCTTTCAATGCATATACATGAGTTTCATAGAAAACAAAATCACTTTCAATACAAAAATTTTCACTAGATTTATTTCAGATTCAAAATTTATATTTTCAGTTACAATAATAGTTTTCATTGCCAATATTTATTTTCAGTTTCATTTCAAGGTGATACTGTTCTGATCCCATAAGATTCCCCTATACATTCATTCATTGTGCAACACTGCTAGTTCTAAAAGACTAGAAAAATGAAGTAAAACCATGAGACTAAAGAAATATTGCAAATGCCTCTCATATGAAATCACAGTCTGGACCCATTGTTGATATGCAGGCAGAAAGTTACTGCAGGTCCAGCTTTGTTGTATATCAGGCCAGTGAACCTGAAATGAATTTATAAAAAGCAGGGAGAGCAGGGTGCAAAGTGAACAGGTATGAAATAGAAGTGCTGCATCCTGGGCGCTGAGCTGAGACTTTCATCATCCTCAACGAAGATTGTTTCAGCAGTCACATCCACTGTCAAGGTCACTGAAGCCCTCAGTCAGCTATGGAGGCTGACTTAATAACAGGCGTTCTGATGTTTTTCGGTTGCAGCAGTTTATATGAAGCCTTGAGTCTTTGAATTGCACCTTTGTTCTGTTCTCTTCATGTGTGGCACAATTACAAGGCAACTAAATTGAATAGTTAGGAACAACATGAGAAAGTTGACTCATTTCTTAAGACAAAAAAAAGACTTTGTTGAACTGAATGACAACACACATTGCAGCACTTTGGGTACTCATAAAAAAGAAACAGTGACAGAGTGACATCCAGGATGGAAACAATTAGAAAGCATATTTAGTGCAACTGGCTGGCTGTTTGTTAACAACCTTGAAGTTAGCAATTGCTTTGAAGCCTATTTTCGGTGCTTAACTAAGTCACAAAATGTAAGATTCATTGATTCATCAAGCCTAAACTAAATACTTTTACCATACTAAAAAAGATTCTTTAAAATACAATTTAAAATTAATGAAATCTTTGTTCTTGGAAACACAATAATGGAGCATTTTTAAGGATTTTGGGGTTGGGTTGGAGGTTGGAGCTAAATTAATACTGCCACACCACAGAAATGGCAGAAGAAGAAGAGTTAATGGAACGTACACTTTATATGCAATGAAACATGCCTAACATTTTAAACTTTTTTAAACTTCAACCTGCCATTCTTTTTCAGCATTTCTAAGAATACTATTTTTAGCAATATCATTGCTACCTTAATATTAGGGGTGTAACAAAAAAATCCAGCTCATGAGATATTGGGTTTTTGAGACGATTCGAGATCTGTTTTGTTTTTTGTTTTCACAAATATTAAAAAGGTTTCGCAAATCACAACCTGTGTTTAAAATAATCTAGTATTGTTTTCCAGTCTTTGTTTGACTGGTCCACATATTGCTGTTTTCATGCTTGTCAAATTCTAGGATAGCACCAATGATACTAACAGCCACAAAAAACAAAAAAACAGCCATGTTTTGAGAACAAAAACAAAGACAATATGCACATTACCTATTATTTATTATATAAAATTGGAACAAAATCTGATTTGTTTGTGCAATTTACCAACTGGGGGGACTGTTTTATTACCTCCACCAAGAAGGTAATAAAACAGTCCCAAGGAAGCATGTTTTTGCCAAGGTTTGCTTGACTGCCTGTTTGTTAGTTAGCAACATAACTCCAGACGTTATAGGCAGATTTTAATGAAATTTACAGGAAATGTCCGCAGTCGGACCAGGAACAAGTGATTAGATTTTCATCTGGGGGGCTGAGCTGCCTTGGCGGACGTCTGCGCTCTCACTTTAATGTTGGACGGTGGTGTATTCTTTTCTGATTCACTTTCAGTATGATTGAAGTTGGTGGTCATAATTTGTTGATGCAGAAATCACAACAGACGATACTTTAGCTGTGCTCCTTCTAGTATACCAAATATATTTGGCATAAGATTGGATTGTATTGCAAAATCCTTTGCATGTCAGAAATCCAAACCGACAAGTGGTAGAAGATGCAGCTCCAACTGTGCCACAGTTTACACAAAACATTTGTTTACATTTGCTGCCAAGTTTGCAGGGATAATTACCATTTCTTTAGTTCCTGGTATGGCAGGCGTTTTTGTTTTGTTGGTTTGGTTGTTTTTTTGCAGATAAATGTCTGATAAGTTATTTTCCCTCAAATTATCCATTTTACTGTGGTCCTGGGATGCATTTCTTTTCTTTTACGTCTCCAGTATATAAATAAATATACTCTGATATTCTGATACAGTTGCAATGACAAGAAACAGGCTAAGTCTTTTTTCTTTTCTTGCAAACCTCAATATCATTTGCATGTACATTTCTCTGTGCTTGTGTGAGTGCATTGTTTTTAAGCTAAGTGTGTTAAACCGCTGTGCACAGCTGCCCTTCACTTGCCAGCTGGACACTGGACAACCCACGCAGCAGCGGCTGGAAAACTGGACAAAATGTTCTAAATAGAGGAGGAAGATGAGAGGAGGGGAGCCAAAATGTGAGCCAAGATAATAGACTTTTAGACTAAAAATCCTCTTTAATCGCAGCCTTCGTTTTCTGATATCTTTTTCTGAAACTTTTCATGTTTGCAGAACGGAAATCAGTCAATATGGACTCAAGATGCCCCTGCTGCCCCCACCTCCATCCTTTCTAGAAAAATCTGGAAAAGTAAAGAATTTGATTTAAATGTTTTCCATGTCTAAATATATGGAGACTATAAAAAAAGTGTAATAGTGGATGAACAAAAAATGTACTTCAGGACTTTATTCCATATCCCATTGTTCAAAGTTCCATCCATCCCTTCAGTCAGTGGCAATTCCAGGTTCAATATTTAAAGCCTTAAAACCTGACCCCTCCAAAAATAGAAATGTTAAAGTTTTCCAATTTGAATCTGGAAACAGTTTGATGTTTGATCTGACAATTTCAGTAGGAGCCCCGATCCTGGTGCAGACTCTGTCAGCGTGAATAAAGGAAACTGGGTTACCTGCCACAGTGCAGTGATTGTCCTCTCTCTTCCCACAGCTGACTTTGTCTCCTCCATCACTTTTGCCCAGCACAGCTTACACCTACCAGTGCAGACTTTCCAATGGTTAGCAGTTTGGGAGAAGCAGAACAAGGAGAGAAGTGATCGGGGCAGTAAAGGAGCAGCACAGTAATCAGGGAAAGAGGCAGAAGGGATGAAAGTAACCACAGAAGAGCCTGTGTTTAGTGGGTTAGTGGAGCGTTGGCCTTCACTTACAGGGACTTGGATTACTTTGCTGCCAAGATGCAACAGATGTCAGTCTGCAACTTACATGTCTTTTTTGCAGAAGACCAAACAAATATCAGTGTAATTGTTTTTTGTCTTAATTATTTCCTGAGCTAGGTCATTTTTTTCCCCCTTTCCTACATCCATATTTTCTCCAGTGTCCCTTCCAGCTCCTGTCATCCCATCTGACCAAACACAACGAAGCCAGTGAGGATTTTCTGTGTGTGTTTTCATCTTGCAGCTCAGAATAAGTGGCACCAGACAGGCCTTATAAGGAGTTGTTAGCTCATTGGCCACACTGTTAGCAAAACAGAACCATATGTGTTCGGTGCTGTATGTGTATGTGTGTGTGTGTGTGTGTGTGTGTGTGTATAAATGAAACCATGTGTGTCCGGGGGAAGCAGAGAGAACGGGAGTCTGTTGCTAATAGACGTGCTGAAGGTCAGATTATATGTCATGTTAAGCACACATACGTTGTAGTCCCTCTCTGTTCTATCTGCCGTTGTCTCTGTTGAGTTGACTGTAGGTGTTAGAAACGCACACACCAGGCAGCCACCAGAGCTGGGACTTGAGGCCAGTTTGTCGACGTGATGTTTGAATGATCGGTGAGGGGGTGGAGTTTTGTGCTGCCGCTGCCCTTTTCTCGTCCTCTAATGAGTTCCGCAGAGCAGAACTCTCACTCGGTCTCTTAGTCTACCATCTTTTCTTACACAGCTGGTCTGGAATGTACAGATGTTTCCTTTTGGGAATGGGCGTCCTACTCTGTTCACACACACACACTCGAAAAACTAAGAGTGTGAGAGAAAAAATAGAGGAGGGCCGTTCCATACCCTTCAACCTACATTTTCTCTGATCCTGATCGTTTTCTGTCAATTCAGAACGTGTTTATCATGCTGAGAGGCTGCGCAGTGGAGCAGTTGGTAGCACTGTTGCCTTGCAGCAAGAAGGTCCTGGGTTTAAAACCCAAGCCAACTCTGCATGGAGTTTGCTTGTTCTCCCTGTGCATGTGTGGGTTCCCTCCAGCTTTCTCCCACTGTCCAGAAACATGACTGTTAATTGTTAGGTTAATTGGTCTCTCTAAATTGCCCTTAGGTATGAGTGCATGGTTGTTTGTCCTGTGTGTCTCTGTGTTGCCCTGTGATGGACTGGCAACCTGTCCAGGGTGAACCCTGCCTCTCGGCCGATGACAGCTGAAGATGGACACCAGCCGCCTCAACCCTGCAGAGGATGGAAGAGTATAGATAATGGCTGGATGGGTAGAACAGCGACTTAATGAGCTAGCTACACAGTTGTTTACTGCATTGCTGCTTACCACTAGACCGCTGTTGTCTGTTTGGTCTTCTTGCAGCCTCTTGCTTCTTGTTCCCAGACTTTTTTTCTGTTTTTATTCTCATATGCAGCTGAAGCTTTGCTGTAATCACATCTCTGAAGTATTATTTGGAGACTCATTACAAAATGCATTTTTGGTTCATGAAACTTACAAATTGCAAAAACTTTTTGGAGAATTACATTCAGGGTTTTTTAAGAAGTTTTTTCAATTTTCTTCGGTCTACCCAGCTTCCTGCAGATGCCCGCTAAACACACCACAGGTTATTAATGGAAACAGGCTTGATTCCGATTATTTGTTTAGTGCCAATTAGTTTAATATTAAACTCTAAATCACATGCAAAATAAACATAATCCTTCAATGCTGGCTAGTTCGCAGATCCAGGGTTCCTCAAACTGTGGTCCAAGAATAAATTGAGGATGGGTGCAGACTACGACAACTGACAGTATTTGAACATTCTTAAATACTTTTCATCTTAAATTTTATTGTTATTGCAATAAATACCGCAAAATAATGGGATAAAGTCCATATCCCTCATTCGTTCTGAAAAGAGATTTTGCTATGAATCATTTGCAAGGTAAACACAGATTAACAGTAATGTAGTCTAAGACACCGAACCAGACACAAAATTATGGTGGCTACTAGAGATGCCCCAATGTGTAATATTTGGGTTGATATCAATATCAGATATCAATATTGCTATTATGCCTTAAAACCGGTATTTATCACTATCATATATATTGTATATATTTCCCTAGCCTTTTGACACAGTGAAAAAAGGACCACAACACCTACATTGCTTTTCTGCTTTAGTTTAATACCCCCATAATCCTACAGTGCTTCACTATCACGGTTAAATGACCAGACAAACAGCACATGTTCAACCACCTCCCCCTTCTGAATCACAAACAGCAACAAGATGGAAATAAACAGCCAATGGCTAATATCAGCCAGTTTTAGGCAAGGCAATTTATTTGTATTGCACACTTTAAACAACAAGATATTTCAAGGTGATTCAAGTTTTATTTATTGGACTGTTACCAATATGTTAAAACATGACCAACATCGGTCAATTTCGATGTAAATGCCAATAATGCTTTCCTAGTGCCTGGTATGTACTTTGATCCTGAAATGGTATTGAACCCCAAAAAACTGTGCTCCAGTTCTAATTGATATTGTCTGTAACCAGACTAATTAAGTAATAAGTTAGCAAAACATGCCAATTACAGTGCATTTCTTTGCATTTTAGTACCTTTAGAAACTCCCGCAATGTCTCCACTAAAGAAGATTCATTAGTGTTCAAAAGATTCAATGAGATTAATATTTTTAGAAGCACAAACTTGTTTTCCTTTTTTTAGTTTTTTTTTACAATCACTAAGTTGGTATGCAAGGCCAACTTTCCCGGTTGAATATACAACTACTAAGAGCCTTTTTATTCACTTTTTTATCCACTTCAACTGAGATATCTCAACTTCTGAATGAATGAAACTCTTTCTTTCTTTCTTTCTTATTAAATAATACTGAAAATACAGTCACGCATCTGAATGCTTTTTCCCTCCAAGCTGTGTTAAAGGAGTTGATTTTTCTTCTCTTATCAGACTATGAATGTACAGTATTTCAGTGTTAAGAATTAAAACAACATCGTAAAAGTAAGTTAGGAGTATCTGATTTGGTCTGGTTTCCCAGTTCCAAACTGAACCCTCAACACTTCTTGTGGTTGTTTGGCTCCGATCTCCTCTTCCTGTCACTGATAAGCAATTAAAAACTGTGTGAGAGTGTGTGATGGAGGGATTACTTCTCCTTCAGGAGCAGAGCCAAAGGTAAGAATGAAGCAGATATATATAATTAGCTGTCTTCTTGACAAATGCTGCTTTAAAGCAGGTTTGTGTGAGAAGTTGACCTTTACAGTGTTATATCCTCATTAGTTAACATCTTCCATGTTTCCTCTTTCTGTTCTGACTTTAAACTTTACGAGTTCAGAAACTACCCCTTAGGTTTAAGTGAAAACATTTAGTCATTTTTATTACATTTTATTACAGTTAATAAAACTTTAGTGGAAACACCTGTGCTATCAGTGATCACAAAGAAGAAGTGAATCTCTAAAGCCTCCTTCTATCTCACATATTTCTGTTTCAGGTTGTGTTGGTCTCCATCTTGGCTTGTATTAATAAAACGTTTCAGTCTTTCTTTTCTTCGCTGGTTGCACATGTAGTTTTCCTAATCCCTAATAATTACCCTACACTTTAATTCACTTCTGGCTACTGACAATGTAGTGTTTGTGAGTCTGTATGTGTTTATGGAGTTATTCAAAATGTTGACATATTGCTTTTTTCCCCACAGAGATCTCTCCAAGAACCACATCTCCTCCCTTGATACCAGCCTGCTAGATCGTCTCACGGGGCTCCAAGTGCTGTACGTAAACACTGTGTTGCGTAGTAGTCTCCTCAATTAATTTATCTTCACTTATCTATTCACTTATCATTGTGGTGAAACTCTTAATTCCTTAATATTCTTCCACAAATAAAAATTTCACACCATACAAATAAAGAAACAGGTCTAGAAATTGGACATTCAGCATGTCACATTTATGAGTGAAAATTAGATATTTGGGGTCTACAAAGTATGATAAACTTTGCTGCAAATTAAGTCCTGTAGCTCATAGTTTTTTTTATTGCATTCTATCAGCACCCTCCACATTTTATAACGCCTTAAAATAAGAACATCTTTTATTGCAGTAGCATAACGTCATAAAGAAAATGTTTTGAAAAAAATCCAACCTTTAATCTGAATACATTTATTTAATACGGAGAAAAAAAGACATGTTAAGAATTTAATTAAATTCTTTAAATAATCAATGTTGCTGCACTTATTGGCATTCCTAAGATTTTCCATATTACATAAATGTAACTGAAGCATTTTCATAATTCACTTCTTTCTATTTTACTTTTAATCAGTGGGGTATTGACAAGATGTGATACACAGGCCAGTTTTTCTTCCCCATTCTTTAAAATGGGAAGGACAAGAAAACATTAAATGTAGGATACAGCATATTTGCATTGAATTTCCTTTTCCTTTTGTCAAAACCTACAATCAGTGCAATAATGAAACCATTTAAAACAACTGGGATTGTTATAAACAAGGCTGGACAAAGATCCACGTTTATCTTGCCTTTACACTGTGATGAGGATTGGGAATGAGGATTGTGATGAGGATTGAGAAATCACTAAAGCTCCATTTTAGAGAACAATTCTTTCAGTGTGAGAATGTTTCCTTATTTTTTAACATATGAACACAAATGGTTGCACTGGATTCTATTTGTGAAATCAGACTAAATTAAGATGCACACCAAATTCTTCAGATTTTAGTTTCTAAAATATATATATATATATATATATAATTCTCTTTCCACTCCTCAATTATGTGCTATTCTGTGTTAATCTATTGCATAAAATGCTAATAAAATACAAATCAGGTTTGGTTTTAAAGTGACAAATGCGAAAAAGTTAATGAATTAATTTGCTAGAATTATTTCACATCCTTTTATTTTACATTAATCTAGTAATTACATTATCTAGTTAATCAATTGAATTTATATCAATTCCAATTATGCTCTCTCCAAAGACTTAGATAATGATTTTTTTTTAATTTAATTTAAAGTGTCTTGGTATTAATTTTGAGTTTATTATTGTATGTATTGATGGAATTTGTGGTGCAGTTTTGCCACTACAAACCCTGTTACCATGACAAACCATGATACTACCACCCCTTCACACCTCTGTTTCATCAAATTGATTGACTTCACAAACTACTTATTTCGGTGTTTTTTGGGCGTCAAATTAATCATCAAACACCTGATCTATATACAGAAAAGTGCAAAATTTTTAAATAGTCCTTTCTTTTACACTAATATTGTCACAAACTTTTATAGTACTGTTAATTACATTTTCCTCCAGTTTACTTTTGGATTTGTATGCCGTATCTTTGCATCTCTTTGTATTGTGTGGCTTAAAAAAGTGAACTAACGAAGGATAAAAGAAAAAGCTGAAAACACTAGAGAAGATAAACAGTCTCTGAAACAGTCTCGGAAAGTATATATAATGATGAAGATCGCTTTAAAAGATTAAAGGAAAGTCTGGGTCACTGGAAGTAAAAAGTAAACAAATGAGTGATGACTAGAGTAGTAAACATTTAATCAGACACAGTGAAGATCTCCCGAGAAGAAGGTTCGGTCGTGGGCTGCTGTCGGTTCTGAGTATAAAGCTAAAGAGGAAGGGGATGTGGAGCTGTCAGACCCAGAGTTGAGAGGAGAAGAGAATGACGAAGATTAAAAGAGTGCAGAGGAGGAAATATCTTGGTTTAGTCTGAGTTTAAGTAGGCTGAAATCCCAGGGGTATGTTAGCCGGACCGCGGAGCTTAAAAAAAGCCTCACATAATGCGCACACATGCGAATCACGCTACGATTAAGTTCAATTACAGCTTACTCCTCAGGCTCCCACTGCCTTCTTCTTTTCATCTTTCCATCTTTTTCTTGCATTACCTTTCTTTTTCCACTCATTGAATGGGCATTTAGGCACATGTTTATGTGTGTGTGTGTGTGTGTGTGTGTGTGTGTGTGTGTGTGTGTGTGTGTGTGTGTGTGTGTGTGTGTGTGAGATGAAGGCGAGCACTGATGGTTTCCATCAGTTCCGTCCAAACCACCACACAACGGGCCCATTATTCAGCTTTCAGGAGTGAGGAGGGAGTGAGGAGATGAGTGGCTAGACGAAGAGAGGGAATAAAGACAGAATTTAGGCTATATAGATACTAAAAGATAAAGGGAGACCCCTCTATGTCTTAGAAAGAATTAATCATAGAGAAACAGAACTATTTCAGCCATAACTTTCCATGTTCTGTTGAGAATGCCTTTTGCCATTTCTGTCCAAAAAAGACGTGATAATGTTCTTTTTCCTAGGAGCAGATCTGCAATTCACATATTTAGATAAGGCAGGAAGATATATTTTAGATAGTCACTGATCGAACGATCCATTCCTTGGCATAGAGTTTTTTCCTGAAAAATCCACTCAACACTAATCTTGTCAAAATGACAATGTGTCAGTAAGTAGTGCAATTAAAAAGAGAGAGAAGGATACTTTTTGTTCTGATGTCAAAAATGATTTCTATTCTCCTGCCTCCAGAGATTTGAGCAACAATCAAATTACCACCATAGACGAAAGGATATGTGACAACTTATGTAATCTAACACAAATGTAAGTATCTGTATTCATTGTGACTCTCTTTGTAACTCTTTGATTTCTCCCTGCAAACATTGAAAATAGGAAATTCTATTTAGTCTGCTCAAAAGGGTACCTTGATCATTTAATTTTATCCCTTGTTGATCACTTCTATTTAGGATTAATTTGAATGTATGCATGTTTGAATTTAAATTACTTTTCTTGTAAAGTGCCTTGAGATGGCGTGTTGTGAATTGGCGCTGTATTATTAAACTGAATTGAATTGTTCATTTTCCCTATGATTTGTTCTATGATTTATTCTAGGATTCTATTTTTACCTCTCTTCTATTTATTCTGTGTTACTGCTTTATTTAAAGAAATAAAGTTTTTCCAGATTTACTTGACTTTATAAGTGCAATTTTATGTTATAGCCAAGGTGTAAATAATTTTCAGTAGTTTTCACTTGTTCTTGGTTGATGCCGATTAGTATGATGGTTTGGAGGACCTTCAATATTTAGGTTCAAAAGAAAACAAGTCTTCCTTGCATTATCTTTTTAGCCAGTCTATTAGATCATGTTTTCAAGTTCTTGTATTAGGAGAAAAAATGACTGATATGTAGTTTTAGCCTCTGCCAAATTTTATGTCCATGATTTTAAAAGGCTGAACCTATTTTGAGTATGATTTAAATGTTTGCTTAAATTAAATGGTTTATTTTGACTTAAAAACTCTTGAAAATTTGGAAAATACCACAGTGTTATTAATTTACAGTGTTTTATATGCTCTGAAGGGTCAAAGTGTAAAAGCCATTTAATCTGTGTGGATATAAATAAAATTTTTACAGGTTTGTCTCCAGTGAGTAGTTTGTGAACTACTATTAAACACTCATTCTAAAGAAATTAGGACACTCCATGAAATATTTAGTCTAATCAAATAAACTGTTCACTCCAATTTATAATAATTGGTTAGCTAATATTGTTCTTTCCTGAGAGAGAGAGAGAGAGGGGGGGGGGGGGGAGAAGAGACAAAGTTAACATAAAATAACAGCAAATAATGCAACTGGAGAGTAGCCTAGTAAATGAGAAAAGTAGCAGAGTAAAGAGAAGTTGTCAGTCTGTCATCCAACAGTCTAAGCTACAGAGATAGAACCGTCTGTCTGGACTGCATTCCCCCCAACCGGCTTTGGCTACCCCTCCCCCACTCCACCAATGACTGGCTAACATTATTCTGTTTTTAACTATAAGCTTCATAAAAAACTAAAGTTTTAAGCCTCATCTTAAAAGTAGACAGAGTGTCTGCCTCACGGACTAAAACTGGGAGCTGGTTCCACAGAAGAGGAACCTGAACTAAAAGATCTCCCTCCCACTCTACTTTTAGAAATCCTAGGATCCACCAGTAAACCTGCAGTCTGAGAGCGAACAACATACGGAACAATCAGATCTCTGACGTATAATGGAGCTGATTATTAAGGGCTTTTTGTGTTAGGAGCATCTTGAATTCTATTCTGGATTTAACAGGGAGCCATTGAAGGGAAGCTAAAACAGGAGAAATATGATCTCTCTTTTAAATATTCATCTAAACTCATTTGGATCAACTGATCAACTTGTGGACTTCCTGATTGTAAAGAATTACAGTAGTCCAGCCTTAAAGTAACTAATGGATGGAGTAATTTTTTTCATCACTCCTGGACAGGATGTTAATAATTTCAGTAAAAGAGGGAAATCCTAGAAACCTGTTTAATGTTATCAACTGTGTCAAAAGCAGCACTGACATCTAAGAAGACCAGAACAGTCACAATATGACTGTACAGTACAGTTTGTTTTTGTTGATTTGTTAATAAGTATAATTTTCTGGAGTGCACATATTTTTCTCTGTTTCAAAACATGCTTGTTTTGTGGCAATGGCTTAAACAGCTGATGGCGTTTGGGGCAGTCAGGTTAGTCGGCATCTGGCAGGACCAAACATCAGCTTGCTTCTGCATTTAAAGAGGCAGAGCGACTAAACTGATTAAAAACGCCCGCAGATGGTTGCCACTGTAAGCCAAAACTACTCTCCATTGCCACGGGAGCATTTATTTATTACCATAAATTTTGCTGAACTTAGCTGTTGTCCCAGCTTCAGTGGGGTGATACTGCATCCAGTTCTATTTAATTCTGCACAGACTATTACCTTCATGAAAATTTATTGAATAAGAAAATACATGGTGTTTTCTATAAACAATGTCAAAATGTGGTTTAAAAGTCTTGGGGTTATTTAAATGGGATAAACATGGAAGAATTACTACATTTACGTTCATGCTAAATTTGGATTGTATGTTCAGCTCCTTCAGCAAAAGTATTTACTAAATTTCATTTTATTTGGATTTTATATGCTAGACCATAAATAAGATTGAAGGAAAATATTCCTTTAAGTGTTGTGTCCATTTGTATATAACCCCATGAGTTACTCGTTTGTATAAGTAGCTTTTGTCACAATTGAAGGTATATGTCTTCTGAGTCTTTTGGGGTACATGTCTACCACTTTCGCAGTTCAAGATACAAAATCTGTGGCCCATTCCTCTTTGCAATTCAATCAAAATGGATGGAAAGAATATGCATTTTTAAGTTTTGGTTATAATTCTCCGTTGAATTAAGGTATGGACTTTGACTAGGCCAATCTACCACTTGAACAGGGCCGGCCAAAGGTCTTAAGCAGAACTTGATATGGGGCCAATTGTCATTTTCAAAACGTCAGCTCCACGAATCCAGATGTGGTGGAATTTTGGCAGAGCTTAAAGGCAGGGTATACGTTTCTGGGAGAGCTGTTCAAGAGGGCGTTATTTCAAAATAAAAATCCCACCCCTTTCTTCAGGCCTTCTCCCTAAGCCACGCCTCAATAACACAAGCACGCGCAGTCAGCATAGTCTCGTTGGTTTTTCTTTGGTTTTGCTTTTTCAAAAACACCTTTGCCTTAATGATTACTCTGTCATGTTAAATAACTCCAAACTTATTGATTGCCATCGGTATATGAAGAGCATTTCTCCCAGTATTGAAAAAGAGTTTCAAATTGAAATCGTATAACCTGCCTTTAAAGCAATAAGAGATACTTGATTGATATTTGTTGAGATCTGTTTAGGGACAATCCGAACCTCAAACACAAACTGGCATCAGATTGTAACTAGGGTAACACAACAATTACACTATGAAAATTAGTTTTTTTACACTTTTCTCCTTTAACTGTTAAAATCTTTTAATTTATTGATGCTGAAACCATCAAATCAAACTTAATATTCTCATTCTCAAACATTTTAGACATGTGGTCTGTGTTTAAATTCAGGCATTTATGGGAGGCCTCTGATGGTCTTGGGCCCTAAGTAGTTGCTTAGTTCGCTTATGGCTTGGGCTGACTCTGCAGTTGAATTAGCTGTGATCTAAACTTTTACATTTTAGCTCCAACTGGATCAAACCCCTGATGTAGGGTTAAAATCTACCTAAGTCCCTTATCTTTGGCAATCTTCACAGTTTTCCTAAATTCCTGAATTCCCTAACCTGAGTTGTGGATCGCTGCAGCTCCTCCAGAGCTACAATGGGCCTGCCACGTGTGAATAAACATAAAGACCGATCAACCTGAGATAGCCACATAAGTTGTTTGATTGCGACTATAGAGATCTTTTTTAACCTTTTGGTCACTTTAGTCCTGTGCTCTTGTTTCTACAGCGATCTAAGCAATAATCCCTTTGAGTGCGACTGTGAGTTGTTCCGGTTGGTGAAGTGCCTTAAGGAAAAAAGAGTCCATGTCCGACGGCAGCATGCCATGCTATGCAACCGCCCCCCTGCGCTCCACCATCAGCCTTTGCTCAACATTAGCCTGCAGACCTGTGGTAAGACATCCAAATGAAGATCAACAAATAGAAAGGAAGCTATATTTAGATAATGCCACTCTAATCTTGCAGCTCTCCCATCAGACATGCTCTTGGATCTATATCCTCAAGCTTTGTTTGAAAGAAGTTCTTGTACATAACTGAGTTGTTTAATATTTTCCCCACAAGACAAAATTATCTCATGCCCATCTTTAAAACTCAGATCAAAGGGCAATTATATTACATTATTACACTGGACTGATGGTTGTATATTTAGACGTTAGAGCAATAAACATTTCAGTGTTTGACCTTTTCTGCTGGTAAAATGAGAAATCTTGTAATTAAACCTTAAATCCTTCGGTTCAGGTCTCAGCTACGCCGCTTGTCTCGAGGACAGCAGCAGTAGTCGAGGAGGAGGTCGAAGCGAGCTTGTGATCTTCACTTACTCCAAGCCCGGGAACTACACACGTGAACAGTGTAACAGCGTGTGCTTTGGTTTGTCGCACCCCTATGGGGGCTTGGGTGAAAGGCACGAGTGTCTGTGTAGCACAAACAACGGGCCCAACCTCATCAGCGGATCTCACTGTTCGGCTGCCTGTACCAATCCCCATGTGATGACGGTACGCATCAGACGCCATTGGATCCCAGACATGTTTAATCAATGTTTTATTCAATAGTTTTGCTAGGCATCAAGTCAAGTTCTTTCTTAGTAAAAATCCAATAATAACAGGTTACTTTAAAGACTACTGAAAAGTTATCCTAAACTAAAAAAGAAGTTAGTTTAGTTTCCTTGCTCCTTTGCTCTGAAACAAACTCTTTGAATACCTGAGATTTGCATTTTAATGATTCTTTCCTTTTATCTGATTTCAAATTTTACTTCAGCCCTTTTTATTTATGTCCTGTGTTTTATACCTAAGTTTCTTTATTTTCATTTATGCTAAGCACTTTTTTTACCTTGTTTATTATTGGTTCTACACAAATAAACTGGCTTTGCTTTTAAAACGCTAGTCCGTATTAACACCATGACCTCCACTTCCTCACATACTTTCCTTCAATTGACAGGAATGTCGGTGGACTCTAGCCCGTGATGTGTTTGCGGTGGAGTTCTCCGTCTCACTCAGGGCTCTCCCACTGCAAAGCGTGCACGACCTCATCGTTTTCTCCGCCACCTCCTCCGTTACGCCCGTGACCCTTTCCTGGGACTTTGGTGATTTATCGCCTCGGTTCAACGCTACGAGAATAAGAGACCCCACAGCAGCTCACAAGTTTGCAATTCCAGGACGTTACAAAGTCAGTTTGAAGGCCTCTGCTTTAAAAAAGGAGGTTAGTTATAATTCGTTTCTCATTTATTTCTTGTGCTGCCCTTGTCCACTTACAGTTTAGAAGGCCATTTGGTCTATTTTTAATATCTGCAGTGCCATTCAGTAGTGTACACTCACTTATCATCTATTCCATAATTTTGGTGGTTTAAAAAATGGGCCTTTAATTGAGAGTGGAAAGATCCTACAGCAAACAACTGTCATACATTTTAAAAACAAGAATCACAGGACGTGCAACTACTTTGAAAGTGCTGTGAATTTTCTCCTCTATACTCGCAGACAAAGCTATTAACAAAAGCTTAAATATATAGATAAGTTCAAACTACCGATATTACTTATTAGCATGCCCCACTTTGTGTGGCATCAACATACTTCTAACTTTATTTTACCACTCTTCTTGGTAAAGTTCACTTCATTCATTTAAATTGCTCGCTTTTCTGGGACCGACCTCAGCTTTTAAGCATATTATATACAGATTTATGACATAATTAGGGTTGGAGCTTTCCAAAGGTTTACTTTTAGCTTGCTGTATCTGTTCCCAAACAACTTTTGATTTGTGTTTGACTTTTATCCTGTTGGAACACCCTCTTGTCTTTAGGGTTTACCCATCCGATCCAGACTTTCCTGAACACATGTAAAAATAAATAAAATAAAATAAAAATGGTTATCATGTAGTACAACAAGCCAAGTACCACCAAGGTTTAAGTTGATCAGAAACTAGAAAACACAGGGAAATGATTGTCAATATGACGTGAGTTTGACATCAATTGAAAGAGTGGCGACTGAGAAAGAACCAGAATTGATACTCTCAAGCCCAACTGAAAACTTTTGCTGCCCACATGGACAAGCCACATCTCTTCAGAGGGTGGGTCTTATTTGGACACACTGACAACACGTCTGTTCAGAAGGGTTTATCTGGGACTTTTAAACCTAAGAACACTGTACCTACTCTCAAGCATGTTGGTGGCAGCATCATGCTGGGGAGCTTTTTTTGCAACAAGTGGTGCTGTTACATTGCACAGACTGAATTCTACAATTGCGCTGCTCTGGGTGGCTGCATGTTGGAGTGGCTCTGTTGGCTACATATTAAGTTTTGTTTTTTTGTACATTGGTTCCTCTTTTTTCTTAAAGAAGATTGCATTTTTTGACCTGTATACTTTCTAGTTTTTGGTGCTGTGAAGCTGGAAGGATTTTTGCTGTAAATGTTTCACTTTTTGACGATTTGTTATGATGCGTAACCATGGCAACAATGTGGTTTACAGCCGGGAGCAGCTGATTAACATCGCAGAAGCTGAAATAATACCTCAACTGAAGCCACAAGTCCCTGATGAGTTGATAAGGAGGAGACGTGGATGCAGAGCAGGAGCGAAAAGGAGACAGAGAAAGAGGAAGTTCAAGCCATCTCTTCCATCGATCATAATGGGCAACGTAAGATCACTGGCTAACAAGATGGATGAACTCCAAGCCCTTACAAGGACTCAGCCAGAGTAACGTGAATGCAGTGTTATGTGTTTTACGGAGACGTGGCTGCTGGATCATATCCCCGACTCCAACGTCTCTCTGCCAGGCTTCCTGACTGTACGAGCAGACAGAGATCTGAAGACGAGTAGAAAAAGGAAAGGTGGTGGAGTAGCAGTGCTTGTAAACAACAGATGGTGTCATCCAGGACATGTTACTGTGAAGTGTCGTCTCTGCAGCCCAGATGTCGAACTCTTGGCAGTGAGTTTTCGTCCATATTATTTGCCAAGAGAGTTCACCAGTGTAATTTTGGCAGTTGTTTACATTCCACCTTCAGCCGTTGCCGACAATGCATGTGATGTCATCAGTTCCATTGTTGCTAAGCTACAGACACAGCACCCTAATGCATTTGTGGCAATATCTGGTGATTTTAATCATGCCTCGCTCTCTACTACACTTCCAACATTTCAACAGTTTGTCAGCTGCTCTACAAGAGTAAACAGGACCTTGGATTTGTTTTATGCAAATGTAAAGGATTCGTACATGTCCAAACCAAGACCTGGGATAACCAGATCACAATCTTGTTTTTCTCTGTTCAGAATATAAACCACTTGTTCAGAGGCAACCTGTGACAAAATGAACTGTGAGAAAATGGTCACAGGAAGCTGAAGAAGCACTGCAGGGTTGTTTTGCAACCACAGACTGGATGACTCTTTGCCAAGCACATGGAGAGGACGTCAATGCCATGACTGAGTGTGTGACTGACTATATAAACTTCTGTGTGGACAACATCATCCCCACCAGAACAGTGAGATGCTTCCCTAATAATAAACTCTGGATCAACAGTGACCTGAAGGAACTGCTAAACAAGAAAAAAAGAGCCTTCAGGGAGGGAGACAGGGAATTACTGAGGAGTATACAGAAGCAACTTAAAGTCAAGATCAGAGACAGCAAGGAGGCATACAGGAAGAAGCTGGAGAACAAACTACAGAGGAACAATATCAGAGATGTCTGGTCAGGAATGAGAAAGATCCCAGGTTTTAAGGACAAGAAGGATTGGATAGATGGAAGTCTGGACAGAGCCAATGAACTGAACATATTCTTCAACAGGTTCAGTTCAGGAACTAGCTCAGCATCCCCCTCTCCTGTTCCCAGCCAAACATACATCCCACTCTCCTCTGACCAAGAGCTTTCCTGTTACACCTCGAGTGTTTTATCCTTCCCCTCAGCCATGGACTCTTCTAATTCCACAAGTTTGACTTCAACCAAGTCAGGAAATGCTGCTACCCCCTTTGCCTCCCCCTCCCACTTGTCTGTCTCCAAAGGTCAGGTGAAGAGGCAGCTGGAGAAACTGAACCGGAACAAGGCTGCAGGTCCAGATGGTGTCAGCCCCAGAGTCCTGAAGGCCTGTGCAGAGCAGCTCTGTGGGATTCTGCAGCACCTCTTCAACCTTAGCCTAACTCAGGAGAAGGTTCCAGTGTTGTGGAAGACATCCTGCCTTGTTCCAGTACCCAAAAGAACTCACCCATCAGTCATCAATGACTATAGACCCGTTGTCCTGACATCCCACATCATGAAGGTCCTGGAGAGACTCCTGTTGGCCCCCCTGAATAAGCAAACAAGAACATATCAGGACCCACTGCAGTTTGCTTATCGATGTGGATTTGGAGTTGAAGATGCCATCATACACCTACTTCAACCAACCCACTGTCATCTGGACAAAGCAGGCAGCACTGCGAGGATCATGTTCTTTGATTTCTCCAGTGGATTTAACACAATTCAGCCAAATTTGCTTTGTCAGAAACTCGTGAAGACACAGGTGGAGCCCTCAACAATCACCTAGATCAATGACTACCTGACCAACAGACCACAATTTGTGAGACTGAAGAATTGTGTGTCAAACCAGGTGGTCAGCAGCACAGGAGCACCACAGGGGACCGTACTCTCACCATTCCTTTTCACTCTGTACACCTCAGACTTCCAGTACAAATCAGAGACTTGCCATCTGCAGAAATACTCAGATGACTCTGCAATTGTCGGGTGTATCAGAGATGGACAAGAAGCTGAATCCAGAGAGCTGGTGGATCGCTTTGTGACATGGTGTGGAAACAATCGTCTCACCTTGAATGTGAACAAAACAAAGGAGATGATTGTAGATTTCAGAAGAAACAGGGATAAGTCAAAAACTGTTTCCATCATGGGAGAAGAAGTGGAGGTGGTTGAGGAGTATAAATACCTCGGAGTTCACCTTGACAACAGACTGGACTGGAGGGGCAACAGTGAAGCCGTCTACAAGAAGGGACAGAGCAGACTGTACTTCTTGAGGAAGTTTAGGTCCTTCAAGGTTTGCAGCAAGATGCTGGAGATCTTCTACAAGTCTGTTGTGGAGAGTGTAATCTCTGCTGCCATCATCTGTTGGTGTAGCAGCATCAGAGCCAGGGATATAAATAGGCTAAACAACCTGATAAAGAAGGTTGGTTCTGTTCTTGGGACAACTGTGGAAAATCTGGAGATGATAATGCAAAGAAGGATTCTTCATAAAATCAAAAAAATGATGGACAACCCTGAGCATCCTCTTCATGAGACTGTCATACAACAACAGAGCGTCTTCAGTCGGAGGCTTCTTCAGTTTCGCTGCAATACAGACCGCTACAGGAAATCCTTCCTGCCTACAGCCATCATGATCTACAACAACTCCTTAAAGAATTAATTATATGAGCTATACCAACACTTAATTTCCCTCTGGGATCAATAAAGATTTTTTGAATTGAATTGAATTGAATTGAATGGAATAATAATGACAAGAGGACTACCTGAAAATCATAAATTTCACCTCAAATCAACAGTTGAAATTTGGTCACAAGTTGATTTTTCAGCAGGACAATAATCCCAAAATATCCACACTTTTTTTGGAATAGATAAAAAGCTTTGCAAAGCGTTGACAGAGCCTGGTCCGTGACAGAAAATCAATAAATGTGAATGCACCCACCCACCAATTCTGCTTAAAAATGTCATTAAATATCAGCCCAGTAACAGATAACATGATTAAATACATTAAAACCTGTGCATTTATTCATCATTTACAACTAAAGCACAGTTTCAAGTAGTATTATGAAGAGTTATGAACCCTTATTAAATTGAATGTTTTTGCCCAGTTAAAAAAAATATATGCTTCTGGATTTGCTGCTTGTTATTCAGGTTTCTGCATGCACAGATGTGACCGTGGCCCTTCCTCCCAAACTCGAGCTGCATTGTCCATCGTTCGTCGTGGCCAACAGGAGTCTGGAGGTCACACTTGTCAGCTGGGGTGGTGTCGGCTTAAATGTGAACTGGACAATAACACAGAAAGATGTTCTGGTTGCCAAAGGTAAAAGACAATTGCAAACACACAAACTCTGCAACTAATGACCATGTGCAGATTACCAGTCCCTGTCAGGAATGTTGTCCTTTTTGTTGTCTTGATGATGCAGATCTTTAGTTTTAGTTTCATGTGGAAGACTATCAGATGGGAAACTGAAATCCAGTTTAATTCTACTGGTTTTAAAGCAAGAATTTCATTATTTGCTTATATATCTCTTTTTGAATGGTAGCTATAATACATCATCATGAGATATCTAAGAAAAATCGTCTTTTTAATTAAATCTACTGTGGGTCTTTTTAAAGTCTTGGCTTATTCAAAATAATTTGTTTATTATATTTAATTAGGCAGCAAAAGCCCTGCAAAGGCCTGTTGTATCCGTACTGTTTCTTATTTATCTTCCCAAAAATGAATTTGCTTTTTGGAGACCTAAACATATATAAAAACTCACCAAATTTGGTAGACACATGAGTCATGCGTGAAATTTACATTTTTATTTTTATTTTTTAAGGTTTTGTGGCCACAGTGGCCTTTATTGAAAGTGGACAGGTTACAGAAAGGGGAGAGTAGAGACACTCGGCAAATGTCCTCGGGCCGGAGTTGGATGGCCCGTGTGGGCTAAGGCCTCTGAACATGGGGTGCCCATCCTAAACCACTGCGCCACACGACACCCCAAATTTACATATTTTAAGGGTTTAGCAAAGGTCACAACAGAAATGACTCAACAGCAGCCCCCGGAATGCTTCAAAATACTCTCCCCATTAACCTTTTCTGAACATAGAGCTATGCAATTTGGCACACTTGTAGAACTTCCCAAGACCTTCCTAAAAGTGTTAATATGTCATAGTCCCAAACAAACAGGAAGTCAGCCATCTTAGTTTGAAATTGTGATTTTGACAGATTTTTGGCCCAATTTTGCCCCTGCATTTGATCGAACTGATACTAGGGATTTTTGACTGATTGGCTTGGAAATTGGTAAGTATGGCCTTCAGGCTTGGCTGATCGAAGGTTATCAAAATCCTGACTTTTCTCGCATGTTGAAGGTGCGGGCGAGGCCTCAAACTTTTAGTACACGCTAAGAACATTTTATTTTTTATAATTCTAACTGAGAAAATCATAAAGACATGAAACCAACTGTGATTGGTAACCATCTGGTCCCCAACAAGTTTCATTGGTAAAATGCTGACAAGACCTTAGCACCACCCCCTGAGAACAGGAAGTGTAATGTTTTACTTTAAAAAGGTCCATATACTACACACTTGAACTAATCAACATGAAAGTGTGCACAGTGACTGTAAACAAGTCGGTGTAACTCTGTGTCCAGTACTGAGAGGCCATGAAAGAGGGTGGGGCTGTGGCGGCTGTGGCGTTTTTCTCTAATCTCCAGAAACGTCATCTGATCTGGCCACATCCTACATGATGAATACTAGTCCAACCCCTGAAAGATATTTATACTAATATCTGGGCATGGCCTAATTCCTCCACAGTGCCCCCTAGAATCTCTAAAACAACCAGCCCCAAGCCATTCTTTATTATAAAACTCGGTACATCTATGTAGTGTCTCGGGACATATAAAAAAAGTCTCTTGGAGCCATGGTCCAAACCCCACAGGAAGTCGGCCATTTTGGATCAAAGCCACTATTTTGTGCCTTTTTGCAAGCCTTATTTGAACGGATTCCTCCTAGAAGTTTTGACTTACAGACTTCAAAAAGAGTGAGGAAAGTCTTAAGGCACCGAGGATGAAAAGTTATCAAAAGGTTTTCGCTGTCAAAGCATGTGGGCGTGGCCAAGCCTCAAAGTATTGCTTCTCACCATAAAAGTAGAAAGTCTAATAATGTCCACACACAAGATCACACCTGTACCAGGTTTTCTGTGTGTCATCACATACTGGCATATACTCTTTAAAAAAGTATAAAAATTTTAGCTTTGGATCTAGCTGAATGTTTTAGGTATTTTGTTGAAGGTTGAACATTTACAAGTTAATTACATCTGGCCTTTGTATATTATCTGAAATTTATTAATATTGTTTGTAAAATGTCATATATGTAATTGTCATTGTGGTATAGTACATGATTTAAAAAAAAAATTTATTGTACCCCAGGTAGATTAGTAACCGTTGTGGTGGAAACTAATTGGGATCCAAATAAATAAACAGCAGGTGCAGACGCGTTGAGCGCGCTGTGAGTTATGATGCATCTTTGGAAAAACGGGGGATCTAGATAACTGCCAAGTTCATGGCCATTAGAGTGTTAATTACTATTAGGTTAGAATGTGTGTAAATTATTTTTTTTATTTGTCAGTAACAAACTTATTTTGAATCGTGGTGGCGCAAAGTTAAGACATGCCTTTCAGAGGCGGTAAAAATAGGCACAAAAACAGCATGCGCAAACAGTTTCATCTTTTAAAAAATCACGCAGCGCGTGGAATGCCTACTTATTTGCCCGTTCTCCTCCCAATATTTTGCGCGTTTTGACAGAAATGCCCACATTGCATATTCTTCGAGACAAAAGCACTAAATAGAATGTGCACATCTTCCTGCGGGTTTAACAGGTACAGTCCTCTCTGAGCCTGCTTTGTAAATCACCTGATGTATGTTTTTGCGCCCACTGTGAGGTTTGTGCACGTTTGAAACTTTTGATAAATCAGGCCTATTGTCATGCAGATTTGATCAGAAGGCTCAGTGAAAGTGTTGAGGTGGAGTTTACTCTGCAGAGTGCGAGTCCTGCGGTCGTAGAACAGGGCGAAGCAGCTCTAAGCTGCGAGGGCTGTTCGAGGGTGCTTGCAGCTTTAATTTCTTATTGGATCCTATTGGGTTTTTCTTTTAAATAATAGGAACAATAATAACATAGACAAAGATGAAAAGCATACTATGATATAGCACCTAATCAACCCCGTCTTGTTGGAGAACAGACACGGATATTAAAATATGCTAACTTACAAACCTGGCATGGGTGAATGATTACTCACCTCGAGAAAAAAATACTATAGTTTCACTGTGTTACAGTATTCTCCTAAACACAAATACACATCTATAAATAAAATGTTCCCATGATTGAACAGACTACTTCACCAGTTTCATAGTTTTGGAATTGCACTTCTAAATAGAACACAATAATAGCATTAAACCACATTTGAAACATATTGATCTAATTGATTTTCAGCAACAGTACCGCTAGCAATTATAGTGCCATTTTTTTTTTAGTTTTTTTTTTTACTTTAGCTTTTATTTCCACAATAATGACAAACAATATACTATCCCTATCTCCAAAGCAACTGGTTCCTTGTACATATCTTTTTTAAACATTTGCTTTTCACAGACATGTTTATTTTCAAATACTGCCACCATAAGACACATTGCTGAAGAAACTTTTACAGCAGCACTAAAAAAACATTTTCTTTTTTTCCTACATTTTGGTCTCTATGGGGCAGAAATCAGCAAAAAACAAGAGTCCCTGCTATATTTTTTAAGCAATGTGTCACAACGGTTGCTTTTCTAACTTCTTGTAACAGCTTGCTCTACTGCAGAGTTAGCAACGGTTTGTGTATAACCAATACAAAAAGCTCTTTCTTTCCCCTATCAGACAAGTATCCATTATGCATTTCTTGGTTCCTTATCTTTATTTTTGTTTCTAGACATACTGCCGTTTTGCATTTATTAAAAAAAAATGTCTTTCCACTTTTAATCGAAAGCCATGACATTAATGACTGAGTTTCTTGCATCTAAAGAATATTTTTAAAGTCAGTTGATCTGCGTATTAGTTTCTGTCTTTCATAGTTTTTAGAAAGATACACTTTCTAGGTTTTAGACATAATAACTATTGATATTAATTTGTTTTACTATGTTAGAACTTAACATAGTTTAAAAAAATTATACTAGATGTATTGTGTTCTTGGATATTTTTTAAAATAATAATTTTTTTCAAAGAAGGAACTGTCTTTTTCCATGTACTGAGAACTCACACCTTTTGCCGTTTTGTCACCAGCCTTCCCAGACTGTCCACCGGGAGAAGGGGTATTACACAACAAGTCATTGAGTTGCTTCCAGATCTTTCCAGAGGAGCTGAGCTGGATGGATGCTCGACAGCAGTGTTTGAGTCGCAGCGGGGATCTCGCTGTGGTTAGGAGTTATGAACTGCGTAACCTGCTGGCACCCAAGGTCACACAGTGAGTGAAAAGGGCCCTTAGTATTTTTCTTGCCGTAATGACATAATACAAAGTCAATAAGTAAGTTCATGTTAAATAGAAGTATATAACCAGGATGTATGGTAATTCATGGTTTCATCAGTTACATCAGGGGTGTCAAAACTATTTGTCACATGTACGTTGTACATTTTAGGACATCCTCAGGTCTCAAGAACACATCTGTCAGACCTCAGAGAAAACCGTTTGGTCTGAGTCCGTTCTGTCTGATGCCGTTCTATGTGAGGCCGTTTTGTTTGAAGACTGACAAATGTTTTCCTGAGACCTGATGCCTTTTTATCTAAGGTCTGATGTCTGAGGCTGTTTTCTCTGAGATCTGACAGATGTGTTCTTGAGACCTGAGAATGTCCTAAAATGTACACCGTGCACATGGGCTAAAATTGTGAAAAGTATATGAAAAATATATAATAAAAAAAGTCCTAAATATACATTTAAAAATAATAAGATCATTTAATATTTAATGTAACAAAGAAGACAGTTGTTGTTTTTTTTTTTTTTAAGAGATGCGTAAATCATAGTAGATCCAATACTTAAAAAAGGCTTTGCACATTTGCTTATTAAAAGGAAGGCCTCTATTTTAAAGTGAGGCCTGTAGGGCCTTAGATGTTCAGGGCTCTTTTGTGGCTTCCTGGATGAGCTGTTGACATGATGATGTAATTTTATGTAGGTCCATCACTCTTCTGTTCCACGTTTTCTATGTTTGTGGAAAACAGCTGTCACTGTGGTTATGCTGGAGTCCCAAATCCATAAAAAACACGTATTTTAATGTTTCTTAGACTGATAGATATCAACGACTTTGTTTCTCATCTGTTATTAAATGTCTTTAGATTGGGACATGATGTGATGGTTTTTAGGTCTCTTAACCTTCTTCGTGTTGTCAGACAGGTTCTATTTAAGTGTGTGTGTGTGTGTGTGTGTGTGTGTGTGTGTGTGTGTGTGTGTGTGTGTGTGTGTGTGTGTGTGTGTGTGTGTGTGTGTGTGTGTGTGTGTGTGTGTGTGTGTGTGGCGGGTTCGTTCTACCAGTCTGGTGGTAATCAGGCATGGTTATATCTTAAATGCAGTTTTTCTAAATATCTGATTAATTCAAAGTAATTCATGATTGCAGATATTCACATGGGTGAGGCTGATTTGGATAAATCTGTTTTTCCCTAGATAAATCAAAACATCATATGAAAGTTGCATTTTGTATTTATGTTGTGGTTTGTGTTTACCTTCTTCTATTTATCCTCTCATACAATTTAGTATTTCCCTTCATTGCCTTATGCGTTCCCACAACTCTTCTTTATCTGTTGTGCGATTAGTTTGGACGAGGTAATGTTCTTGAGAGAGCTGGCCTGAAGGCCTCAAGTGTTTGTTGTTTAGGTTAAAGAAATTTCCAGAAACACATCTGTAAAAGCACAGCTGCATTGTGAGCTAAACACCCGACCAGGAAGACTCCACAACCTCTGCGTTGTTGTGAGGGTAGAGGCCCTGGTCTCTTAGCTTGAACTAAATAAAAGAAAAGGAAAAAAAACGCTGCCGATGGAGCTTTTCCTCTTTCTCCTCCTTCACTGTTGTTTCTCCTCCCCCTTGCTTATATAACAGGGCTCATACATTTTTTTTATTAGTGACTTCAAAACTTTAGCTTTTTCCTCGTAAGCCCTTTTTACTGAGTTATTATCTGATGTTGTTTTCACAGATGTCAAAAAAGATTACTTTCCTTTTCCTCCTCCTGCTCCTCTATTTGTGTGGGGAGTTAATTCAGCTCTGTAGGCATCTCAGAATGAAAAATTAGTTCACATAATCACAACATTTTGTTCAATAGTTGACACTTGCTCAAATCCCAATCACATTAAAGTCCAATTAAACCACTTTCTGGCAACAATCGTTGATTTTGGAGTGCAAGTTGAGACATCCTTTACAGGCTCTTTTGTGACTCTTTGCGATCAACAGTTTTTCCGATTCTTTTTATTGTATTTTGATGAAGGAGATCTTAAACTTTTCTTTGCATGGAGGGGTTTCTTTTTGACTGCTTGAAATTCTTCTGTTCATTGTTGCACCAGGGAGCGAGGTGTGTGGCTGGGCTTGAGCGATATCGACTCCCCAGGAAAGCTGCACTGGGTAAACGGGTCAGAGGCTCAGGAAGGGGAGGATGGCCAGCAGCCGCGCTCGTCCATCTCTCATGGAAACAAGTGCGTGTCCTTCGATCAGAACGGTCAGACCAGCTCACACCTCTGCGACTCCAAGAGGGCTTATGTCTGCCAATACAACCCCCAAGGTATGCTTACAGACACCCTCTGAAGATAAGCAAAGTGGCACATTTAATACAAATGCAAATTCCCTCCAGTTCACCTAGAGCACCACATTGCAACCTTGATTGTATGAATTTCACATACATTCAGGTTGCACAGAGACTCAATATCACATCAAATCAATTTAAGAGTAAGTTAGCTTTTCTTAAAGGTTCTCTCATAAGTGAAGCAAAAATTATATAGATTGGTCCTCATGTGAGAGCTTATGAGTTGAATAAAAAGTGTTCTCATATTTTCCTTGGATTCTAAGTTAGGATTCATTGTTTCTGAATAATTTGCCAAGACATAGTAGAAACAACTCTACACTGTTGAGTCTGTCATCAAAACTGTTAATAGTTATCTATAATGTCAGTACTTTACATTCTTGGGTTTTACATATCTGTAGATCTTGAGGGTTGTTTGGAGGAACCTTCCATTTTGGTTTGATCTTTGCAAACACTGGTATGTGCCTTTGTACATTTGAAGTTATATTTTTTACTATGAATCTCCATAGAGTTACTCATGATGCTAAAATTAAGATTTTCTTTTAAATAAATGTTTTAAGTTAAATCTCTTAAAATACTGTGTGAGTTTGTGACCAATCTCCCTGTCATTTACAAATAAGGATGCTACCACCACTGCACTATACTGTATATATAGTGTTTTTTTTAATTTTAGGTGTATTTGGTTTTCAAAGTGTTGTGAATCTTGGTTGATTTGTGTTGTTTTTGGATTATGGTTGTACTGTTTGCACAGCTGGCTGCATCAGGAAGTCAGACAGGTAACACTGGGAAGATCCTATGAGCCAACTGTTGAACAACAGGGGAAAACTCAAGTTCTTGTTGTCCTGTGGGAGCTATTCTTGTGTTTGTTTATGTCCTGTTATTTGACTTATTTCTTAAGTTTCCTTGGGTATGCCTGTTGCCATTAAATCTTATTGGTTTCCTTTAGTTTAGCACATTTCCTTTGGTCACAACTGATAGGCATCTTAGTGATCATGACAACAAAGCTCAAGGGGGTCGTTGGACTTATTGTGAGTGAGGAAAAGAAAGAGAGAAAAGACAAAAAAAAGTGCAGTAGAATGTCATTAAAAAATTTAAAATAATATTGCAATTTCCTGTTTTCTCAATCTCGCGCAGCTCTTCATTGAACCAATCAAGTAACCTGTACACTCTCAGAAGGTCTCTGAGGTCAGGTAAGCAGATGTACTGAGGAGCATATGAAGGAAGAGATAAGATCAGGCTTTGCTGTTGCTGCACCTACACTTTAAGGCCTGCTCTACATGGAGACAAAACGGGTATAGTTTCAAAAATAGTCTATAAAATCGGCACCACAATAATGAAAACCTCTGTCCACATGAATTCAGACAAACCGGCTTAAAATGCTGCAGTAAAACCACCTCTCGCCCGATGAATGCTGGGGATAGGCACCCCCCAGCAACCCTGCACAGGATGGACGGGTATACAGTAGGGCAAAAAGTATTTAGTCAGCCACCAATCAACAGGTTCAGTTCAGGAACAAGCTCAGCATCCTCCTCTCCTGTTCCCCAGCCAAACAGAACTCCCACCCTCCTTTGACCCACAGCTTCCTGTCACTTCTCGGATGTCAGGTGAAAGTCAGGTGAAGAGGCAACCTTAACCTAACTCAGGAGAAGGTTCCAGTGTTGTGGAAGACATCCTCCCTTGTTCCAGTACCAAAGAGAACTTACCCATCAGTCATCAATGACTATAGACCTGTTTCCCTGACATCCCACATCATGAAGGTCCTGGAGAGACTCCTGTTGGCACCCCTGAATAAGCAAACTAAAACATATCAGGACCCGCTGCAGTTTGCTTATGGCCATGGAGTTGGAGTTGAAGATGCCATCATCCGCCTGCTTCAACCAACCCACTGTCATCTGGACAAAGCAGGCAGCACTGTTAGGATCATGTTAATTGATTTCTCCAGTGCATTTAACACAATTCAGCCTGATTTGCTTTGTCAGAAACTCCAGAAGATACAGGTGGAGCCCTCAACAATCGCCTGGATCAATGACTACCTGACCAACAGACCACAATTTGTGAGACTGAAGAATTGTGTGTCAAACCAGGTGGTCAGCAGCACAGGAGCACCACAGGGGACCGTACTCTCACCATTCCTTTTCACTCTCTACATCTCAGACTTCCAGTACAAATCAGAGACCTGTCATCTGCAGAAAAATTCAGATGACAATTCACAATTGCAGTTGTCAGGTGTATCAGAGATGACAAGTAGCTGAATACAGAGAGTTGGTGGACCGCTTTGTGACATGGTGTGGAAACAATCGTCTTATCTTGAGTGTGAACAAAACAAAGGAGATGATTGTAGATTTTCAAAAACACAGATATAAGTCAAACACTGTTGCAATATGGGAGAAAAAGTGGAGGTGGTTGAGGAGTATTAATACCTCGGAGTTCACCTTGACAACAGACAAGACTGGAGACTGAACAGTGAAGCCGTCTACAAGAAGGGACAGAGCAGACTTCTTGAGGAAGCTTAGGTCCTTCAAGGTTTGCAGCAAGATGATGCAAATCTTCTGCAAGTCTGTTGTGGAGAGTGTAATCTTTTCAGCCATCATCTGTTGGGGTAGCAGCATCAGAGCCAGGGACTTAAATAGGCTAAACAACCTGATAAAGAAGGCTGGTTCTGTTCTGGGGACAACTGTGGAACATCTGGAGATGATCAAAAATAAAAAAAAATATGGACAACCCTGAACATTCATGACACTGTTATATAACAACAGAGCGTCTTCAGTCGGGGTCTTCTTCAGTTTCACTGTAACAGACCGCTACAAGAGATCCTTCCTGCCCACAGCCATCAGCTTCTACAAAAAAGCCTGAATTAAATTAAATTTAATTAAAATCCCTCTTTTTTCCTTGGTGTTGTTTGGACTTATGGGATCTTTATATCCATTTTTGCATTTGCCCTGTACTCTATTTATTTAATTACTGTGCTGTTTTATTTACTTTCTCTTATTGTTTTATTTATTTTATCTTTATTGCATATTCATGGACCTTTTATGTGTTCAGCACTTTGGTCAACTTCTGCTGTTTTTAACAATTTCACCCGACCATACAGCTGCAGCCCATCAGTAATCACCCACGTGATTTGCATCTAGTAATCACTTTTCCCAGTGATATGTACTCCTTGGCTTCATTCACTCATTGTCAGATCCTCCAGATTTAGTGGGGGGGTTCTTTCTTCTTAGTTTGTGGCTGTGTATTTTCAGTTGTCCACTTTTTCCTTCATGCCTCAATTCCAGATTGTTTTTGTTGTAGAGTTTGAGATTTATTCAACTTTGTTTAATGTTAAAGTTTTATTTTTGTCTCAGTCTTCCTGCTTGTACCTCTGTCCTCCAACGGCTCACTGTGTGTCAGCCAAATATACACTGGCTGTCCTTCATACAGCTATGTCATAAAAGTATCAATATCTATCTATAGGCTAAAACATAAGGAACAAAATTCCTTTTTGAGACCCTTATGATGAGTTTTCTCTGTCTCTGTCTTGCTGCTTTCTTGGACAGCTTAAACTAAATCACAGCAGCCCAATTTTTTTTCTGTGATTTACTCCAGGGAATCCAACTTTGGTTTTAAAAAGTTTTGCTGGTCCAAATTAAATTCAGATTTGTTGTTTTTGTGTTTGTCAATGTACACAAAGGTTTGTTTTTCTGTAAAATATCCAGTAAACCCAGCTTACCTTTGCCTTCTGCCAGGTTTTATGTTCTAATTTACAGTGTAGATAGGAAACCTGAACTGTAGCTAAATTATCCAAGCTAAGGACCTAAACACTTTAAACATAAATCTCTCTCTGATTGAATTGAAAGAAAGAAATCTGTAGTCAATAATGATTATATAGTAGCAATGGATGTGAAAAATATAGCATTTAAATTAATGTATTATTGAATCTTCAGCATGTTGGTACTTGGCAAATCTGAAAGGGCTTTTAAAATGTTTTTTTTTTTTTTTACAAAATTAGCTTGTTGTAAAATTAGATGGAGAGTGCACTTAATTACTTCCGAAGGCCAAGTGCAAAATGTTTACTTAATCTGAATGTTAAGTGTGTCGCATAATGTGAATGAGTCACTGTAAACAAACAAGTCTTCAAATGGAAAAAAGTTTCACCCTGCCTGGTTTTCCCTCAAAGTATTAAGAATAGAATAGAATAGAATTTAGGGCATACAGTAATTAAACAGAGTTAGAGTTATGTTACATTTTTGAGAGACAGAGAGAATAATTCATTATCCTGCGCATATCTTTGTATGCTTAGATATCAATTCTTAAGCATTAGGAAATATCAGCATAAGACTGATTTCCTTCAAAAAAGGACAGCAGTAGCTGTTATCAGTCAAAGAAACAGTTTGTGTGGCTGGCTGGCTGCAGATTCCATTGTTTATCTGTCTGCCTGGTGCTTTCATGGTGTGTTATTTGGTCTAATCAGTTTGTCCGTGCTTGCGTCACTCTTCAGGAAACTAAAAATCATGTTCTGTTATAGGTTTTGTTGTTGTTGTTGCTGCTGCTGCTCTTTTGCTTTGTTTCTCATTTCTTTTAAGTTGGCTTCTCATTAGAGACCAATCTAAATTTGGCTATATATGAGCATGATATCCCTAATCATTATCAGGTATTTGTGGAACAGACGTGGATGGTTAGCAAAAGTAACGCAATTGCTCCAAGTATCTGATTTGATTTGTTTGTACAGGAACTAGTGTAACTGAGCCTTCTTGGTTTAGCTGGTGTGCTTCTAAGCTTGCAGCAGATATAGACGCAAAGCATAAATGATATGTAGGTTCAAATGTTGCTGCTGTCACAATTCAGCTGTGTCCAAAATTATGAAACATAACACATAACATAAAACATAACACCTGTGCAGCTCTACAGAAAATCTGGTTGGTTAGTACAATGGAGCAATTACAGCATTGTTTTGGAATACATAGTTTTCATTTCTCCAACAGGAATGCTTCACATTTACGCCAATATTTGTGTTTTACAAACCTTTTCTGAAAGCCTTTTTGGGGATCACATTATATTTAGTCCATCTCAGTAAACTGGGATATCATCCAGAACTTTTTTATTTATTTTATTAATTAAATTCAAAAGTAAACACCTTGATTTTTGCATAAATTACTACATCAATGAAGCTGGAATGGAGGCAGTCAGCCTGTGGCTGAACTGATGTGTTAGGAAAGCCAATAATGCTTCAATGGGTTCAGTAGTGATTTGAACTCAATGTCCTGGATACGTGTTACTGTGGTGGCTCTGGAAGCATCCTCTCCAGCTGCAATAAAATATTTTCCACAACTCTCGAATCTTTATTATTATTAAAGGTGGTTTACAACTGGGGGCAGCTGATTAACATCACAAAAGCTCTAAAAATACCTCAACTGCAGTCACAAAACCGTGATGAGTTGAAAAGGAGATGCCATGGATACAGAGCAGGAGCAAAGTGGAGAGAGAAAAGGAGGAAGTTCAAACCATCTTCATCGATCATATTGGACAATGAGATCGTTGGCAAACAGGTTTGATGCTGAGGACCCTCTGGAGATTAGTGTGGAAAAAAGGATTCTTTATAAAATGAACATTATGGACAACCCCGAGGATCCTCTACATCAGACTGTCATACAAATACAGAGCGTCTTCAATCAGAGGCTTCTTCAGATCTGCAGAACACTACAGGAGATCATCCCTCCCAACGGCCATCAGCATCTACAACAAATCTTTAAAGAAACTTGGATAATGAGTTACAACAACATTTAATTTCCCTGTGGGATTAATAAAGTAATATAGAATTTAATTTAATTGACTCTTCCCAAGGCTGTGGACTATTGTTGTTTGTGCATATTTTCTACCGTACTTTTTCCTTCCAGTCAACTTTCTGTTAATATGCTTAGACACAGCACTCTGAAGGACCAGCTTCTTTAGCTATGACCTTTTGAGGTTTACCCTCCTTGTAGAGGGTATTAATGACTGGTGTAGGCAAAAAATCAGTTTTTCCTGAAAAACTGATTTTTGCATCCTCATTAGCTGTAAGACATGAAAAAATAAACACTTGAAATGTGTCACACTGTGTAATGAATGTAAATGATGTTTGAGTTTGAATTTTTGACTGAATAATTTATTTTGATGCACCTGTGTGTTATTGTATCATGTGGCACAATAAAAAAAAGACTTTGCATTCTGTTTTTGCCTCTTTAGTGCGTGTTCCAGATGCTGGAGTATACCTGTTGGGCATTGCAGTCTTTCCTTCTCACGATCAATTACATCATTTATCAACCACTCTGCCCACTGCTCCACAATCCTCCAGCACTGCCATCGAGGTACACAAGGATTTCTGTTTGTTTATTTAGTCGTTGTTGTTTTAAAACCTCCTTCTTTTAAATCATTTTTCACTTTTTTTCCACCTTTAGATGCTGATGTTTCCCGCGATGAGCTTTGTTCAGGCAGGCCGTCTGTCCTCTTTGGAGATCATTACTCAGCAGCTAAGCTCACAAGTCCACATCAGATTCCAGACCTACAGACCCAAATGTCCCGGCCAGCATCTGCTGCTTCCCAGTGAGTCATCCACCGAAACACGTCGATGTGCACTGGACAAGTTAAAGACTCAGCTATTTCCTCCAGAGCTTACCACCAGGGGTTGAAAATCAGATGCACACACACATATAGACCACCTGAGCCCACACCTCCAATTACACACATATACTCTTACACTGACCACCCCTGTCTAAACATGTTAAGGTGAATAAACAAGAAGGAAAGTGACTGAATGGCAGAAAGGTGGATCATATAAACAGGATCCTCTCCTTTATGAGCTCTTCAGTCATTAACAATCGCCACACTCAAAACAATATTTATGTAAAGGCTCACAGAGACACAGCAGCGTCGATGTGTTATGGTAGGAGAACGGTAGAAGATGGATGCCATAATCAGGGCCCATTTCAAATCTCTAGTTTTTGTCTCCACAGCCAAAAACTCAAATGAATTAATTAGCTCCTTGAAAATATTTTTTGTAGTATTTCAATTTCTTATCTTAGCAATTAGAACTTTCTGCACATTTAGCATATTTATCATTTTTTAAAGATGTTACTGTCTGTTTTTCCTTGAGAATGTAGACCATTGCCTCTATTCTGACTTTCCCAAATCTTTGCAAACATTTCCAAATCCAGAACTTGGATATAAATAATAAAACATAGCAGTAATACATTCAGCCTTCCTGAGAAATTTGTTGAGAAATGACCAACACTGCAATAGTTTGAAATGGTGAAAGATTATAATGATCTACTCCCACTGGAGTCTAGCTCTGTTTCAGAGCCCTAATCGAACAGCTGTGATGTTTTATTAAAATAGTTTCTCAAAGCATTTCAAAACATCTCTCAGATACAGATAAAGCTCATTTTCAGTCTTCTTCCCGCAGTAACAGCTTCTACTGGGAAGATTTTTTGTTAGTGTGACCTGTACAGTATGTTCACTAATCAGAAAAATCCATGATTTTTGAGTTTCTGAATTCAATTCTGATCAGATAGAAAATTGGGCAACTAAAATAGAGATATACTCTACTATAGATTTGGGGCATTTCTGATCTCTGGTTTTTACAAATTTACTAAATAATACCTAGGTTTTTCCTCAGGAGTACCTAGGGTAGCATTGTTAGCATTACTAACAGCAGTCTCCGGGTATTTCCTAGAGAATTAACTAAATACATGTTCTGTCGCAGGTTGTGGAGGTCCAGCTTGTGCTCCGGTCGCTCTTTGTGTCCCCGGCCACACTTTGATCAAAGATCCGCCATTATGCCCCCCAGCAGAGCAGTGGTGTCCCTTTCAGGGTCGTTGCCTGGCCCTCTCCAATCCATGCCACCCATCTTCCTGTACTAACTGCACCCGGGGTCACCACCTGCCACCTGGGGCATTGAGGCCTCAGTACACCTTAAAGAATGAAATTGTCTTCACTCTGCCAGCAGGACCAGCACATGTACTGGTGAGAGGATCAGCTTTTTCCTTCAAGCTCAGTTTGACTTTATGTTCTTTGTAACTTGTCTGGATTCTGTTGCAGATCCAAGACCAACTAGAGGACATCCTGGTCTCACCGGGTGATGTAATCGCTCTGCAGCATGACGCTGGCCCATCATCTTTTCTTCACTGTCAGTCCTCTCCACAGTCACTGTGGCGACAGCCAGTTCTAGCCCTGAACTTATCCGAGTGGTTCTGGATGAACAACACCAAACAGTCCATAGATTTCCCAGATCTGAACGTGGATAATTTTTTAAGGAATGGGGAGGGAGGCTGGCTGGAGGAAGAAATTTGCTTGATCAGAGTGTTGTATGTGGGTCAAAATAAGACCCAACTACAGGGGGCCCAACTGTCTGCTGGTCTACCCCAGCCTGGACTCTACAGCCTGCTGGTAAGTCATCAATTCTCATGTCGTTTCCCAGCATGCATCTGACAGATGATGCATGCAAACGGAGACCACTTAGGAGTGCTTGGCCTTAAGGGTAGAGCTTTTCATATATTAATTTTTAGTTTTATTGCTGTACAACTTAATCTATCAGCAAATTATTTTGTTGTTATTATTGCTGTTTAAACTATAATAAATGAGCCAAACTTTAACTACAGGTTTCCACCACCGAGCCATCATACCCAACTTCAGCATCGTGTCCGCTCCGAGTTGTACCTCCCCTCGGTTTGACGATTCTCCACCCTCCTCCGAATAACGGCACCCTATACATGCAACCCAACAACACCCGGCTCGTGCTCCGCGTGCAATCCCACTATGTGACGAGGGTATCACGGCGAGGGAGCAGTCATAGTGTGACGTTCCAGTCAGAATGCCCTGCTGAGTTTTTGTCCAGTCCAAACGTCTGTAACAATGGGTGGAACTCAGGTTCAGCACTCGAAGTCTCTGCACCCGTCTTATATGCGGTGCTAGATCTGAGTTTGGGACTGGAGGAACAAAGAGGGACAGTGCAGGTGGAGCTGGAGGCCCATAATAACGTGACAGAAGCTACCCTGCCATTGGTTGTTCACCTGGAAGAACCACTGGAAGGGCTAGTGGTTCAGCCAGACCCAGAACACAGGGTCCTGATGGAGTCAGTTGTGGTAAGTTTTTGTTTCTTGGTCAAGTGTTGTGCTGAGTGACCATATGTGATTCTGGTAACACTAATGTCCTCTACCTGTGTTGTAGAGCTACACTGCATCAGTGCTTAAAGGTTCTAATCCTACATTCAAATGGACTGTGGATGATAAGCCCTACTTCACTTACTTCAATAGTGTCCTCAATGTGATCTACCAGAATGCTGCCATCTACAAGCTCACAGTAAGTTTTAGTCGCATGTTCAAACTCAGCTTCAGTTATAATGTTGATTTTTTTCACCCTTACGTATGACCAAGTTGGGGCTTGTTTCATCTTGTTGATCTCAAAAAACTATTTTCAAGCTGCTTTGGATATTTTTCATAGATTGTGTGTTTGGGGCAGACTGCTGGTTTGTACGTTTTTGTTTCTGTGAACATAGGGCACTGTTTCGTCATTTTAGTTTAGCAGCTTTTTTATGCCTGAGTGCTCGAAGTTAAGTTGATTTTAAAAACCTAAATCAATTCATTTTAAATAGTCCACTGGGTTCCTAACCAGTCTTGTATGGAAAAGTATGGAATTTGATTTTAGATTTTAGTCTGGCTAAGTATAGAAAAATGGGAATGGAAAATTATTTATTTTTAGACATTACGTTTTATTTCATTATATAAAAGATAAACATTGTAATTTCTGGAAACATAGAGGGATTTTCACAGTGATTTAGGTTTAGATGATGACCTTTATTTCAAATGTATTATTATTCTAGATCCGTTTACTTCTTGGCTTAAAATTGGACCCAAGGTTCTTTAATTGGATTCACTTTACCATTGAAAAAGAAACCAAAGTCCAAAGGAAAAATATAAAAGACTTTCAGAAAGCCTGAAGAGATGTTGATAACACTTGAAAAGATTATGACTCTGGACATAAAGTACAAAGAAATCAGACATATTCTGTTTTCTTTAACATTACTAATGATTTGTTTCTGTTGTTTTCTTTGAAATACATTATCAAACCTAAGCTGCGGTTCCCATATTTGCAAGCTGAAAATCTTCAGGACTGGAAAGGTATTCTCCACAAGAACAGAGAGATTTGTTCTCTCTCCACAGAGCTGCAGGAACAAAATTACTTCATTCTGTTTTTACTCTTCTGTTTTGGGAACTCTTGCAGCTTTTTCAGCTTGTCACAAGTAAAAGAACTGATTTCTTGTTTAGTCAACCACTGAAAGCAAACGGTTGTGCACAGTCTCTCCACTTGCTTGCCCAGGATGAGGGATTGCTGAAAAGTCAGTGACTCATGGCAATCAGCTGAGGTTATTTTGATGGATACCTTTTACTATATGGCATTAAATGATCAGTAAATGTTAGCTTATTGTTATTCTTGAAAATAACATTTACCTTTTACCTTTTTTATCATAACCTTGTAATATTTAAGCTGGACGTGACACCAGACTACTGACTCTTATGAACTGTCACCTCTCTTGCAGGTGACAGCCGCAAACCATGTAACCACACTGACAAAGCATTTTAACATAACCGTGGACCGACTACAGCCAATGACCAACCTCACAGTAAAGGGGGTGCCAGATGTGGTCCCTCAAGGGTCCAATCAGACTCTCACCACCTCTGTGCTCGTGGACATGTCTGTGCCAGCCACATTCCGGTACGATCCATTCGGGATGGGGTAGATGATCACTGCATTAATAATACTCAGCTTTTCAGATATACCTCATATTTTCACTGTCTTTTACTTTTTATGAAGTTATAAAGCTGTCCATCTCCTCGATCTGTCTATTTTTTCTTTCATTTCTCAGCTTTTAGCTTCCTGTGTGCCATAATAGCACCACAGCAGTCGAAACAGAGCCTTAAATTTATAACCGTGTGGTCAGGGAAGATTGCTGACAAGAATTTTCCGCTCTGTGGGACTGTTTCCCCACTACTTCTTTTTTCCCCACTTTTTTCCTCCTTTTTTCCTCTTCCTAACCTCTCTTTTTTGGAGTACTCATTCCCCCAATTCCCTCCACACCTATCTTCTTGGTCTAAAAAGGCTTCAAGTTTTTACTTTCCATTTGTTCTTTTCCAAACCCTTTACTGAACCCTTTGAAAGGAAAGATTCACATCTTCCATTCCAGTGTGTATATTTGTGTGTACCCAATCTGTCGCTCATACTGTGAAGCTTTAGGCATCAAACGGAGAGAAAAACTAGATCCTCTTTTGTTGACCTTTCATCTTGTCGTTTTTTCTGCAGATGGTCCTTTGGTGACGGTGGATATGAGGAATTTGAGTCAAAGCCTCCGTATTCTCCTTCTCTTCTCTCTAAAGCCTCCCCTAATCAAGTTCTCCTTAGCAAAAATGTCACCTATATCTACTCTCAACCAGGTATGGTCTCCTTGAACCTGTGAGATAAATTAGCACAGCTAGAGCTGAAGACTCGCGCAGGGTTTCAAGTAAACACTAAGATTTTTTGTTGAATTAATTAGATTTACCTTAGATGTTGTTTGAGCAACATTATATGGTCAGTTTTTCTATTTTGATTTAAATAATTTTTGACTTAAGCTAAAACCTACAATCGGCCCCCCCCCCCCCCAAAAAAAAACAGCTTTTCACATTTACATGCCTCTCGCAACATCATATATATAATTGGCTGGCGTTTGCAAAGCAGCCAATCCTGGAGTGCCATTCATTTTCCTTGTTGTTGATTGGCTGTACCCTTAACAACGGAAATAAGGTAGCTGTTAGCTTCTGCGGCAGTCCTAATATGGCTTCCACTGTGCGTATTAATGGTTATTAGAGTTCATTTGATGTTTGAACAATTTATATTGGCAGTTATAGGTGTTTTTAGAGGGGGTCTCAAGTATTCGCTTTTAGCTATTTGTGGGCGGTCGTGGTCACTAACCCCGGCAAATACCAGAGGTCCATTTTATTCTGTTTAGATGCATCAAATCGTTTGAGCCGTATGTAAAAAAACTAAATTGATTTCAGGAAAATTTGGCAACCATAAAAACTCAGGAAAGCTGTATGGCCATATTTTTTTAGCAAATATTTGAGTGACAATTTCAAGACAAGTTTGACTTTTTGAAATTAAAACATTTATTACCAGAACTTAGGAAATATCTGTTTGGTTCATTTATTTATTTGTTGTAACAATACTTCGTTGCAATGAATCCCAGGAAATCTTATACCCATGGAAAGCCCTTTAATTAAGCAGCATTTGTAAGAAAATGGTGGATCCAAGCTGTGTTCAACAGGACTTGGATCTGGACTGCAACTAGCCAATCCACCCTCCCCACTTCCAAATTCTGTATGTAAATTCTGTTCAACTCTGCTTTGTGGGGAAAGGAATTGGCTTCTTAACAGATAGAGTTCAGTCCTTAAGAGTGAACATATGGGATTTCCACTAGTTGCATCTCAATGTCTTTCTGCATTGAGAATGTCTCTAGTGATGACGACACTTGTTTTTCCTGTGTACACCATCACACTACCACAACCAAAAGATGTTCAACATTGGCAGAGAGGATTTGGCAAGTTTTTTATACTTAACTCCGCTGCTTAACCCACCAATGCATTTTTTCTTGCAAATGTCGCACCGTTGAAGAGGGAAATTAACAAGCTTTCTAAGGCTATAAAATTTATTCTCACGAAATACTGCTCCAATAAATAATTAATCGATCAAACACAGATTATTTTTCATTTTTGTGCTAAATTTAGAAATTGTGGCATGTGGGGTTAATAATTTTTATATAACAACGAAAGTAACGAAGGGTATGTTTTTAACTTACAATTAATACAAAAACAAAAGAAACATAATGTTTCGATAATAAACAGAGCTTTGTATCTTGGTGTTCCATACCTATGTTATTTATTTTAAATATTTGTTTCTTTTTAAATAAATTTGAAGCGTTAAAATTAAAAAATTTGCGGGTTTCAGCAAATTTAGTGTACACTAAAAAAAGACACAATGGTTGCAGACCCCTGCAACCATCATTCTGGTCAGCATCAGACAGAAGAAGTAAGAACAAAATCTTCTCGCAGTCAGAAAGAAAAGAAAAGTCGCTTGGCTAAGCTTAGCCAGAGTGAGTTTAGACTCCATGCAGTACCACTGTACTGGTGTATCACTAAATTATTCCAACCATACACGTGCCCATTATCTGATATCGATCAGATGGAAAAATTCCCAAAAGAATATTTGACAATACTATGACCCGATGGTAACAGATTCATACACTAAACAGTATCCATCACAGTTCGGGGTCATTAAAGTCAACCACTGGTTCAAACATTTTGTAGTTTGTGTGGTCCTGCAGTGCAAATCCATCATTACCTTGCTGGATTTTTATTGACAATGTACATTTTTTGATGATAAAAATAAACCAGTGGATAGTATCTTTTATTATTATTCAGCTCATTCTCTCTTGTTTCTCTCTTTGTGTACAGGTATCTACACAGCACTGGTGTCTGTATCCAATCGCTATGAAAACATCAGCCAGAGCATCAACATGAGTGTTTACAGCATTCTGACCCGTGTTGACATACAAACAGAGCCACAGTTCCATCTTGCAGGCAAATCAGCCGACTTTGAGGCCCATCCTCTGCCCTCACCGTACGGTATTCACTACGACTGGAACTTTGGGGATGGCTCTGCCCTTCAACAAGGTCGCCGTGTGGCACACACCTTCTCACTGGGGGGCTTCTTCAACATCTGCGTATCTGTAAACAACACCATCAGTTTCACATCGGCCTGCGCAGAGATATTCGTGTACGAGGAGATTGAGGACTTGACAGCTCAAAGCTCCTCTCCCACAGAGCTCCAAAGCCCCACCAAGGTTTGGGCGCACCTCGGTTCTGGTAACAACATCACCTGGATGTTCTCGATGGGGGATGGCACCATCTACACTACATCCGAACTTCAAATATCGCACAACTACATCAAAGAGGGTAACTACACAGTAAACGTGACCGTCATGAACGCAGTGAGCTCCGGCTGGACGCTCCTCCCAGTTCACGTGTTCGTCTTCCAAGTCATCAGGATGGAGCCTTCGGGATGTGTCCCGGAGCGGACCAAAGTCAACTTTCAGGCCTGGGTATCCGGTAACGCAACGATTCACCTCTATCAATGGAATTTTGGGGATGGAAGCCCCAATCAGTCACTTGAGGGCAACCCCAGCATTTCACACACCTACCAGTTGAGTGGGAACTACCACCTCTCTCTGCTGCTTTCCAGCGGAGTCAACAAAGCCACCAAGGCCAATTTCTTCAACTGGGTGTGTGTGCAGCCAGCTTTGACTAACGTCACCTTCGTCCCTGAAAAATCACACTATGCAGTTGGAGAGGAAATACATTTCAAAGTGACTGTGGAGCCAGAGTTCAACTGCAGCTATCAGTGGGACTTTGGTAGAGGGGAAGATCCATTCCTCACCTATGGCTCTGGAAATGTTTCAACAAAGTATAAAAAGTCAGGTCATTATGCGGTAACGGTTTGTGTCTTCAACAATATCTCTGCCAACAACGCTAGTGCATTTATTGATGTTCTGGTGCCCATTGGACCAATTTTGATTTATCATAATGGGACAAAGTTCAATAACTTGACACGAGGAGCTCCATACGCTTTTGCTACTTCTTCCATGGCCTCTGATGTCACTTACAGCTGGAGTTTTGGAGATGGAAAAGTGCTTACAGGCCAGAGTATCCTCCATACATACAACGTCTCTGGGAACTACAATATCACACTGAAAGCTGCCAACAGCATTAGTCAGAATGAGACCTTTCTATTGGTTACTGTGTTGGCACCGATCGTAAGACTGAAAGTGAACGCTAGCTTAGTAAATGTCCCTCTGAATGCTTCAGTCAACTTTGAGGCCTACAAGGAGGAGGGAGATGCCGTAGACTACTCTTGGATTTTGTGTGACCGCTGCACTCCTATCCCTGGGACCCACACCATGTTCTACACCTTTCGCTCCATTGGCACCTTTAACATCATTGCGATAGGAAAGAACGGTGTGGGAACAGCAAATGCAAGCATCTCCTTGTTTGTCCAACGGGAACTGGAGGGTCTGCAGATTTTGGCAGTAGACATCAAGGGAGGTGGAAGCACAGCACTGGAAAGCTGTTGCTACGCAACGAACAGTGTTCTCCATCTTCAAGCGGGATTGAAGGAGGGGACCAACATGACATTTAGTTGGAATGTTGTCAGAGAACTGGATCCTGTCAGCTCATTCAACACGACTGGGAAAATGGTGGAGCTGAACTTCTCAAAGCCAGGACCCTGTGACATCTTTCTACGAGCAGAGAACCTCCTGGGTCAGCTTTTGGTCACCAAAACCATCCATTTTCTTGAACCACCTTCAGGTGTTCACCTAAAGATCAGCAACAACCCAGTTGCCACGGGGGTTTTGACAAACCTGACAGTGGAGATCGCAAAAGGTTCAGATCTACAGTATCAGTGGCTGGTCGATGGACGGAATTCAGAATCGACCGAGCCCTGGTTGACCTACACCTTTAACAGTCCAGGCCCAAAAGAAGTTTCCGTGAAGGTCGTTAATAAAGTTAGCTCAGAGACCACACAAAAGATCGTCCATGTCCAAGATATAATTTCTGAGCTAAGTTTCTTAGTAGCCGAAGATGAGGATCGGAATTACATTGAAACCGGAGTTGACATTTCCTTGGAGGGGAAGGTGAAGACAGGAACTGATGTGAGATGGATGTGGCTGGTGGAAGGAAGAACTAAATCGGGAAGGCAAACCTTTCTGAATTTTACAGAGCCAAAAACGGTCTTCATTACTCTGAACGCCACTAATGACGTTAGCAGTAAATCCTTTTCCAAGGAGGTCTTTGTTCAGGACAAAATTAAGGCAGTGGAACTGAAGGCGAGCAAGGGTTTGGCAGCAGTTAATGAAAAGGTGGAGTTCACCCCCTTTGTGATGGGGGGTACGAACGTCAGTCTGACCCTCACCTTCGGCAATGATGCTGAAATCCACGCTCAGCCAAACAAAACCTACACTCACGCCTTCAGCAGGGTGGACACTTACATCGTGTTTGTGACGGCATGCAACAAGGTAATATAAACACAGATTGGTTTATTAAAAACAAATCTGTTCTCATGTTTATGCTACAGATAATCTTTAAACGTTTGTCTTGGCATTTACCGAAAATGCTTTGTTTCTTAAACAATGTATTTTTCTACAGTTGTTTATCTGCATTTATTTTATTTGTAATATTAGCCATCTGTGCCTGAAATGTACATTTATGAGGATGATTAGATGAGTTTATGCAGTCAGATTTTTGGAGGTGAACATTTTTTCTTGTGAATTTAAAGTAAATAGAAAATCCTGAACATAATTGCACAGGATCAAAAGTCAGTGTTAAAGATTCAATGTCTAAAAAAATTCTGATTCTAATGAGACTATATCTTCTTTATACAGCTACAGGCTGTGATGATTTTAGGACATTTGGATGCACACTACATGTTGCTCCGTTTTAATATGTTTGTGTTTCTGCCTCTTCATCTGCAATCAAATCTTTTTTTGTTTTGCTGCATTTTATCTTGAAATATTATAATGACTGTTTGAAGGACTGTAAGCAGATATGTTAACTACACATGTGTTACAGTCTGAAAAATTATAGGATTTTATTTTTGTCAATTTCCTGGTTTAGATACAGAGCATCAGAGTATCAGAAAATGTTGTCTTCCTTTACCTTCCTTGTTTACCTCTTTTTTTCTTCCTTCTTTCCTTGCTTTCCTGGGTTCTTGTCGTCTTTCTTTCTTTCTTTCTTTCTTTCTTTCTTTCTTTCTTTATTTATTTAATGAAGTAGTTTAATGAAGAATAAATCGAACCAAAATATTTTTATTTATTTTTGACAAACCAGATATGCTGTTTTAGACGTAAGCTCCAGATTGATGTGATGGAGCCGGTGAGTGGGCTTTCCATCCAGGGAATCAGCACAGCCATCCCTGTGGGAGTGAAAACATTGTACACGGCTGACATCGTGACGGGCAATCCTGTTCGCTTCCTGTGGACGTTTGACCTGCACCACCTGAAGACCACATTTGTGGATAGCAGAGAGGTTTGATTGCTCACACTCTAAATATTCGTAGATTTTAACATCCGTGTCAGAAAAGGACCTGCCTGAATGTTTACTTCTCACAATGACCACAGGTGCACTACACTCCAGAAGAACCAGGCCTGTTGATCATTTATCTGAGTGCTTTCAATAACATGCATGGTCAGAACATCACCGCACGCATACAAGTGCAGAATCTGATGAAGTCTGCTGAGCTGTATGCTGTGCCGAAGGATACTTTCGTCAACAAGACAATCACCTTCATGGCCTCTATTACGCCCAAATCCAGCCCCGTGGACTGCTTGTGGGACTTTGGGGATGGTTCTGTGACAGTCCACACTAACACCACCACTGTGCGCCACAAGTACAGTCATCCAAGACACTATCTAGTCCATGTATGTGCATCTCTATGTTTGCAAAATAAATCTGTCCATTAACTACTGAAATATAGAATAAAAATAATAATTCAAACCCCTCCCCATATTTTGTCACCTGACAGTCTCAAACTTCATTGTATTTTGTGGGATTTTAATTACTATAAAGTAGCACCTAATTGTGAAGTGGAAGGAAAATGAGTCAATTGCACATTTAGATGGAAACATTTCCCTATTCTGTTTTGCAAATGAGCTCAAGCTCAAATTGTATGGAGCGCTTTTGTAAACATCACTTTTTAAATCTAGCCATGGATTCCTAATTGTATTGAAGTCTGGACTTTAACTAGGCAATTGTAACATAAACGTTCTTTAACATAATCTTTAAAACCATCCCCATGTTGCTCTGGCTTTGTGTTTAAAGTAGGTGTCTTATTAGAAGGTGAACTTCAGCCCCAGCCTCCAGTCTTTTGCAGCAGCTAACAGGTTTTCTAAAATGATTGCCCCATATTTAGCTCCATCCATCTTCCACATGTCATGTATGATGGCTGAGGTGGACCTAAAAGCACACAGGAGAGAGGCAGGGGAACCAAGGCGAGCACAACAGTAGAAACCACCAGCGAATGGGAGACCTGATACTGACGAGTTTGATTGCTAGATTGAACACAGATGGATATGATTAGCAGAATGAATCTCAGCTGTGAGTGAAACATGCTGAGGGAAAATGACTGGTGTAAGCAGAATGAATACACATGGGAACTAATCAGAGCACAGAAGGATTGTTTCAAAGAAAAGGTTGCCATGTTTATCAGGATCTAAATACATGAAATACAAAAAGAACAGGACATAAGTAAGCACCAGGAGTCTGAAAATTAAGGAATGAGCTAAGTATGGAACACCATGCGTGACAAAACCAAACAGCACAAAATAGAAAATAAATTAGTCCTAAAATAATACCTGTCCCTGGTGAAGAAAAGCATCACCACAACATGATACTACCAACACCATGTTTCACTGTGGGGATAGTGTGATGGTTATGTCCAGTGTTTTCTGATGAAGATAATGTTTCGCATGAAGGCCAAAAATCTCATAATTTGCTGGACTTATCCTGGAGTTTTGTTTGGTAATTTTGGACAATTTAGGGTTGTTTTTGTTTGTTTTGTTTGTTGTTTGTTGTTTTTTTTTCTTTTTGCAGCTTTCTTACGTCTACATTTCTAGTCATTCTAGTGTTCTGGTTTTCTGTGATCCCTGGTTTATTCAGTACTTTCCCTCATTACCTTGGATTTGCACACACCAACATCTTTTCCTCATCTGTTCATTTACTCACCTGTGTTGCAGCCAGGAATCAGATTCCCCAGAATAAAAACGCTACAATTCAGTTACTTAATCACTTATTCACTTATTCCTCGTCTCGGTTCGCTGTGCTCCATTTTCAGATGATGGATTGAACTGAGCTCTGATATGTTCAAAGCTTGAGATATTGTTTTATCACACCCCAGAGGTCTCTCTGCTGTTTTGTGCTGTTTGTTCACTAATGTTCTCTAAAAACCTCTTAGGTATAACAGAAGTGCTAAATCTACACTTATGTCACTGAAGGCAATTGGTTGCATTGGATTTTATTTAGGACCATCAGAGTTTTCAAAACCATGCAGCATTTTACTTATACTTCACAATTATGTGCTTATTTGAGTTGGTCTCATATAGCATCTTGACAAAATACTTTTTTTTGTTATGCAACCATATCTGAAAAACTTTCAGGGGTTTGAATATTTATTTCAAGGTACTATTTGAATACCATTGATTTCACAGAAGCTGAACAGTTTAAACTTTACATCATCTCATGCTTGTCTTCCCCCTGCCAGGTAAACTGCAGTAACCTGGTGAGCTGGGTTTTGGCCCAGGTGGAGGTAAAAATCAGAGTATTAGAGTGTGAGGAGCCAGAAGTGCAGATCTCTCAGTCCCGCCTGGTTATCTGGCGTTCTCAGCCCATTTCAGTGGAAGCCAGCGTGGACTTGAAGGGCTGCCTACGCTACGGAGTTCAGTACCTCTGGCAGGTGTTCTCAGAGTCCTCCTGCAACGATGAAATAATGAAAGAGAGTCCCTTACCCCCTGGACTGGAGTCTCAGTTTCCTCCCAGTGAAGCAGTCCGCCTGCCTGTGGAGGTGGATTTGCGGCGGCTACAGCTGCTGCTGCCAAAGATGGCTTTGGCAGCAGGGAACTACTGCTTAGTGTTTTTTCTGTCATATGAAGGCGTGCCGCTAAGGAAAGCTGCCTGTCTGCAACTCAGTATAATGGCTGCTAAGTGAGTACAAAAACACAGGCTTTAGTTTTATGTTTCTTTGGGGTTTTATAGAGAAAGAAATTTGGGTGAAAGAGAGATGATCTTGGCTCTGTGGCTTATGATATGGCATGCTTCATTATAGAAAAATGTTTTGTTTTTGTTTTCATTTAAAAGAGAATAAGTAAAAACATTCAGATCGGTGACATAAGCAAACCACATCCATGCGACAAATGTTTTTTATCTATTGAAATGAACAATTTTAGATTAGTCTGAAAGAAAAACTAGAAAACTTCCACAGCATGCATCTTGATGTGGTGCTGAAATTAAAATGTTCTGTTGGTTATCGCACCATTTACTCCATGCATGGCTTCATGTATCACTTGTGCAGCTGCAGCACTTTTTTAGACATTTTTAATTCCTTTTTCTAATCAGGCTGAAGGCCATTATTGAAGGAGGGACCCACAGGGTATGGTCCAGGACGCAGGACCTGCAGCTCAGCGCAGAGCAATCCTACGACCCCAACATGGACCCAGACAGCCAGTCCTTACTGCGTTACCTCTGGGAGTGTGAAAGTACCTCCAAGGTATTTTACTGACCTGTCATGTTGGTGGATTGTTAGTTAATAAACTAGAGCCGCAAGCAGTTATGATTCCAAGATCACCTGTGCAATTCACTCCCTAAGAGTTTTCTGTTTGACATCCATCTCTTCATTCACCTTACTAATAGTATCCCTTTTTTTAAAGTTAGTCCTCACTCAGAAGCCAAAACCGCTCACAGCAAGTTTCACACACCTCAAAAAAAGTCAGTTTACGAGACTTAAATTGTTGAACTTGTAGCGACCCCTAGTGGTCAACTTACACACATTTTTATAAATTACTTTTGATTTACCTCCTAAAAAATGTAAACAATTTCAATCTGAGGAGAGTTCACATATGTTGTAACCGTGATGGCAGCATTGACCAACATTTAAAAAAACAGTACTTACACATCTTTGTTTGGTATGAACTTGATTTTTACGATCTTTTCATGCTTCTAGATAAAATACTTTGTGTACGAAAAATTGTTACTCATCTTTAGCATCTAACCTCAATGTGTCATGTAGAGCCAAATGAAACTGTAGCGCAAATTTAGACGATACTTCACAGTTTTCATTGGCAAGCTGTGCAGTTTCGTCACGATAGTGAAAAGAGATAAGAGGTACAAGTGTTAGCTTGAAATAATAACCTTGTGAAACAGCAGATTTACAAACTTCAAGATAGATCAAAAGGTTGAGTTTAGTAAAAATTTATGTTTATCTGTTCAAAATTCTCTGTTCAAACATGATTTGTAAATAATTTTCATGCTCAAAGATCTTATTTATACTTTCGATCATAAGCCAGAACCCTGGTGTTTTCCGCGAAATAAACCTCTCCACATTGTAGCGCCCCCTAGTGTAAGATGTTTGTTAAATTGAGCACACTTACATCATGATCATGGTTTTGGGTCGGGATATGAATCTCATCTAAATATCTCATCTACTTCTGTTAGCTACTTTTCTGATATTTGCTTAGCTAGCTAACACTGAAACTTGATATATGATGTATTTTTGTTGCATCGGCACAGTGGCGCATTTGGTAGCACTGTTGCCTTGCAGCAAGAAGGCCTGGGTTTGAATCCCTGCCTGGGGTCTTTCTGCAAGGAGTTTGCATGTTCTCCCTGTAGGTTCTCTCCAGGTACTCTGGCTTCCTCCCACAGTCCAAAAACATGACTGTTAGGTGAATTGGTCTCTAAATTGCCCTTAGGAATGAGTGTGTGCATGCATGGTTGTTTGTTCTGTATGTCTCTGTGTTGGCCTGCGATGGACTGGCGACCTGTCCAGGGTGTACACTAGGGGTGGGAATCTTTTACCAATCTTTTATTCAATTCGATTCCGATTCTTGAGGCCACGATTTGATTCAAAATCGATTTTAGATTGAAAATGATTTTGATTCAAAACGATTCGATTCTATTCACAGTGTTTTTTAATCGGGTTTCTGATCATGATCTACTCTCATCTGCTTTGCTATACAGAATGACAAACGGAGACATTAAAGTGTCTTTTTCACATTTATTAAGGTAAATTCTCAGGGAAGTGTCTTTTATCAAAAACATTGTCTGGTTCTCAATTGCTACTCATTAGTAGCTAGCTATAAAATAAGTTGGAACAAAAATAAAATGCTTCTACATAATGGTTTAAAATAGATGCATTTCCCAGGAAAGTTGCAGTTTACCACAAATATCATGTAGAACACAACCGGTGAAGACAAAAAAACATCTATATTTATTTACAGACTTAACTTAAACTAAACAAGTTATGAAAATAAAGTGCTTCTTTCAAAATGAAAAGTAGTACCCCTAAGCTACCTGTCTCTGAAATGTTCATGACAGCGTCTCTTGCAACAATAGAACTGTAAACTGTGCAACTGATTATATGATTTTCAACAAATCATGAAAAAAAACCAGACATGAACTGTCCCGTATAGGCTAGTTACAAAATGGAGGCGAACAGCCAGCTGATTTTATTTATTTATTAAATCGATTCTTGGACATTTCAGATCGATTCTGAATTGTTGCAAATGAGAATCTAGATTCTTCTGTGAATCGATTTTTTGGCACACCCCTAGTGTACACTGCCTCTCGCCCCGTGACTGCTGGAGATAGGTACCAGCCCCGCCACAACCCTGCATAGGACGGACAGGTACAGAAAATGGATGGATGAGTGGAAGTGTCCAGTTCTAGGCGTAGGTTACGGGTTGCCAAGTATGTCACAAAACAACTAGATTTTTCTACAATTTGGCCTGTTATTCATACAAAATTGCAGATTTACGGCATCAAAAACAATTCTTTCAAAAACATCCGACCAAAGTGAAAATTTGTGAATTCTCCCTTGTAAACGTTTGCTTGTGGACATAAATAATCCAGGGTTTATGTTTCCCAAAGTCACTGGCCATGACAGAAATGCTCTGAAATCACATGTGCGACGTGTGTTGACACTCAGAAACAGCATGGATGCCCTCAGAGCTGTGTTGGCAGAATTTGGAAAACTACTGCTGCCTAGAGGTTTGGCACATCTATGAACGTGCTTAACAATGCACTTACTCAGTTTGGTGTGGATAGATTTTCATTTTCTAAAAACGAAGTGGTGAGGATATTTGGTTTTACAAAAACCCTGCTACATGTGTACATCGCCTGAGGCAGCAGTATGAGTTTTGTTGGAGAAGAAAAAATGTCATGTAGAAATGTAGCTGTTAAAGTAGGGTTACTGTTGAGCCCAGAATTATACATATTCCTTTAAGATTTAGAAATAACTTCATTATTTCTGATAAGTAAGTAAATAAGATGATAGAAAATAATGTGAAAGCCATCATAATGTTAGAATAAATAAATCCTGTTTTTATTTTCATTTTTGAGAAGCGTATTGCATTCACTTGGGGAAAAAAAACTTGGTTTTTCGGAATTAACGAGATAAGTTTTACAAAAAAAGAAACAAATAGCGCTCTGTTTTTCTGAATTAACGAGATAAACTGTGGGGGGAATTCCATGGCAACGGCCTGCGATAGGCTGGCGACATATCCAGGGTGTGACTGCTGGAGATAGGCACCAGCCGCACCACGACCCTGCAAGGATAAGTGGTATAGACGATGGATGGATGGAAGGATGTTCTATGCCTGTAGGCGTTATTAACTGGCTAAGTAAGAGGAACTCAAACATGTCCCGTTTCCATCCATTGTCTATAGCCTATCGCTCATCCTTTGCAGGGTTGCGGGGGTGTTGCCTATAACTCCAGCGATCATCGGGCTAAAGGCAGGGTAGAACACCCTGGACAGGTCACCTGTCCATCACAGGGCGATGCGATGGACCGGCATGCCCCATTTGTTGAGTTTAATTCATTTTTATTTTGTTTTGAGATTGAGAAACTGGGAAATACTCTTGTCTCTTATCCCCATAGGAATTTCTGCCCCCCACAGTTTATCTCATTTAGGTGCAAGCTTGGAACCCAAAAAAGACCTTTTTAGCTCCTTAGGGAGAATATATAGTAGAGTATATACTAAAAAATATAGAGTATGTGTAAGAAAATTATCTGTTACATTAAAATAGTATAAGGGCTAAAAGTATAAATGGTAGATTATAAAAGTGTAATATTTGTAGAGTGCACATTAGTTTTACTCTGGCTTCTTTTTGTCTTTTCTGTTTTCTTATTCTTTGACTTAAGCCTCAGAAACAAAAGCTTTAAACAGTCAAACAAAGAGCAGAATTTGTGTCAATTTTGTGTTTTTGACTCGTGTGGCGCTGTGACGCATTAAGCTTGAGCAGTAGAAATTGAGAGGGGTGTATCCAGCAGAATGGAGCTCCATGTGCATCTTTATGAGCTATATGCAAGAAACAAAGTTCTGAAGGGTTGTGTAGACACTGTAAGTCAAGGGTAAAATAAGTTTTGTATCAATAAAAATGCTTAAGGATAATACGCTTGTAGAATTTGTCTGTTGCACACTGGATCAGGCATTTAAAGGGTTATATAAGTGTTTAGAGATAAACTCAGCATTCCACAGCCTGTGCTTTTGCTCCCCACCCCTGACAATTACACAGTCCACATCAACAGTATCGCATGCATTCACACGCAAGCACAAGCACAGAGCAGACACGACAGTTGATGAAGGGAAGGAAGAGTTTGATGTCACTCAGAGAGTTAGTTACAGTATATCAAATTAAACCATTATTTCCCAATCTGTAATGCTGCCTGTTCTATCACTGTGTTTTCTCATCTTGTTGGAGAGTGCTGACCTATTCCAATCAGTTCTCCTTTTTGTATTAAAACAATCTTATTGAATCCATCTTCTTCTCCCAGGGCGTGGAGCACTGTGCCACTCTGAACTTCGGCCTTGGCTGGAGGGATCCAGTGTTGGGAATCTCTGGCTCTGAGCTGGAGGCAGGTGTCGAGTACACTTTCAAACTAACTATCAGCAAAGATGGCATGGCACCAGAGTCCACCACTCAGACTGTAAGTCCACACATACTTGTTGGAGCAAACTTCTCCCCAGTGAGAAGCATCAGTTTGTTTGTTTTTATTTCTGTGATGAACGATTAATATTAACTTGAGAGTTTAAATGAAGGCAACTGGACTTTTCTTGAGGTCTTCAAGACAACAAGAAAAGTCCAGTTCCCTTCATTTAAACTCTCAAGAATATCATGTCCTGGATGACTGAGAATCTACACCAACGATTAATATTAACCTTTTTCCTATCTGTTCTTTGTGCAGAGTTACGTAAAAGTGAAAAATATACTTTTTGACAAACCAAAACTTCTGACTGTGATCTCCTTTGGAATTTGCCACAGGTGCTTGTGCAGAGTGGCCACATCCCCATGGTGTATCTGGAGTGTGTGTCCTGCAAGGCCCAGTCCATTTATGAGGTCAGCCAGAACTCGTACGTCTTCCTTAGAGGAACCTGCACCAACTGCCAGGGCGTTCACCGAGGGGTAAACACACATGTACACACTTCAAATGAACACACAAGCATGCAGAGTTTCAGTATGTGGCTATCCGTGTCCTGTCAGACTGAAGTCAGCTTTTCCAGGACCTCCTCTTCCGTCTTCTCTTGGGATTTTTGTGCAGTTGTGGGTGTGTGAGGTAAATGAGGTCATCATAATCCTGAGTGGAGCCAAAGAGATATGTTTTGTCCCAAATAGCATAAGGAAGCCATTTCTAACTCTGGTTGAGTTGCTCCAGCTCAGGCCGTCCAGAGCAGCTGGCTGCTTTCAGCTGCACAATAATATGGGTCCATTTTTAAACTCAGCTTTGGTTTCCATTATATAGAAAACTGCATTTGCTGTTCTTGGCATGCATTTGAATCAGCTTGGGTGTAAAAATGACCAGTTTTCTCACAGGCTCTGTGTCTCTCAGGGTTCCTACACAGTCTGGAGAAGAATAGAATTGTCATGATGTGAGTAGAGGTAGAACACAAATGCAGGCAGGCTTGGAGTTGGGACATGATGAAAATATGTTTAATAACGAACAAGTTGAACTTACAATGAATGCTTGAGGAAAAACACTAGGAATGGGAGCAGAGGAGAAGACAGGGAAGAAACTGAAGGAACCAGTAAGGAAAGAGAGAAATTGAGAGAAGACTTTATACTGAGAGATTGATTAATGAAACAAGGAACAGGTGGCTGGGGGGGGCATGGAAGAAGCAGGGGAGGTGTAAACACTGACATTGAAAGCATAATTCTAACAATAAACTGTGAAAAAAAATTTAACCTACACTAAAGTATCTAATAAGAAGCAAAACAAATAAGACTTTGATCTAAAACTAAACTAACAACTAAAGCTAAGCACAAATGAACAGGAATGACCCAAAAATGCAAACAGAAATATAAATATTTTCTTTGTTTATTTTTTAAGAATTTACAAAATGCAAAGTGAGCAAACATAAGAAAAATCTAAATCAAATCAATATTTGGTGTCACTACCTTTTGCCTTCAATTCAGCATCAATTCTTATAGGTACACGTGCACAAAGTCAGGGATTTTGTAGGATTATAGTCAGCTGTGTGATCAACCAATTATACCAAGCAGCAAGTTCTCTCCCGGACAAAAATTTTAAAGTAGACTGGGGTTTTTAGATGTGCTGTTCAAACAATTTTGAAGAAGCACAAAGAAACAGATAACGTTGAGGATCATACACGGGTGGTTGGCCAAGGAAACGTAGTGCTTAACAACATCAAGTTTATTACTCTTTGAAATCAGAAGATGTCCAGCAGTGCCATCAGCTCAGAATGGGCAGAAACCAGTGGGACCCAGACTTACTGTCCGGAGAAGAGAAAAATGAAGAGAGAGAAAAATGGTAGTATGTGCTCTGGACTTATGAGTCAAAATTTGAAATATTTGACTGTAGTAGAAGGCAGTTTGTTCGTCGAATGGCTGGAGACCGGTACAATAATGAGTGTCTACAGGCAAGAGTGAAGCATGGTGGAGATTCCTTGGACATTTGGGCCTACATTTCTGTAAATGGAGTTGGTCAGGATTAATGGTGAGAAGTACAGGCAGATACTTATCTATCATGCAATACCATCAGGGAGGTGTATTATTGGCCCCAAAATTTACTATGCAGCAGAACAACGACCCCAAACATACAGCCAAAGTCATTAACAACTATCTTCAATGTAAAGAAGAACAAAAAGTCTTGGAAGTGATGGTATAGACCCCACAGAGCCCTGATCTCAACATCATCAAGTGTGTCTGGGATTACATGAAGAGACAGAAGGATGTGAGGAAGCTTACATCCCAAGAAGATATGTGGTTAGTTCTCCAAGATGTTTGGAACAACCTACCAGCCAAGTTCCTTCAAAAACTGTGTGCAAGTGTACCTAGAAAAACCGATGCTGTTTTGAAGTCAAAGGGTGGTCACACCAAATATTGATTCGATTTAGATTTCTTTGTTGTTCATGCACTTCATTTTGTTGATTGATGAAAATAAATTATTAACACTTTCCATTCTTTGTTTACAGCATTTTTTCACACCTACCTAACACTTTTGCACAGTATAGTATGAGATCAATAAATAATTGTATTTACAGTGTTTCGTATACATTGCATACTCTAAATGTTGCATCCATATATACTCAACCAATAAACATTTGTAGCTTTCTACTCACTGTTCAATAATCTACAAATTTTTTGCCAAATCAGAGAGAAAGAAATTGAATCTTTTCCACGTCTAAAATAAAACAACTGAGTGTTAATTTTCTGAATACCCTTAAAGTATTACTTAAATCTGTCACATGCAAAACCGTTGCTATTTATTAATCATCTTATCTACCACCCACACAGCTTTTTCCCAACCCATATGAATCATTCACATAACTAATTGCTTGCATCTATCACGTCTGGTTCCAAATTCAATTTGATTTATATCAAGCTGCTCAGAGAAATCTGATCATCAAGAAAATGTATGAAAGATAGATGTGTACTTCTTACCATAAATTTGCTAAAATATTTTTAAGGAGCTGGCAAACATTTCTTTGTAGCGCAAATGTTTTTCTCCATCTGTGGCATTCAGCGTTGGAGTGCCATGACGTTGCGCAATGATACTCTGGTTCTGGACTACTCCTCCACCACCACAGGGAGCGATGGCATGAACCTGGTGCTGCGACAGGGCGTCCTGAGGGACAAAGACTCCTATATCTTCACGCTGCATGTGACTGACAGCAGTTTGGATGGTGAGGGAGCCGCCTCTATCATACTACACCACAACATGCCCCCAGAAGGTGGGGAGTGTCACTTGACAGGAGCAGGGGAGGCGGTAATAATCTATGGGGACGGAGACGGCTGGAGGATGCGGACCTTGCTGGACCGGGTCCATTTCAACTGCTCAGGTAGGGTTTAAAGGCTAGTTTTACTTGCCATCTAAGCTGTTTGTCAGCATTTTGTTATTTACCCCGATGAATCTGTTCTTGCTCTCTTTATGTGCAGGTTATAGCGATCTGGGGGTCTCGGAAACCCCCTTTCTGTACAGCCTGCTGGTGACGCGCTGCAGAGAAGACTACTGCGAGGATTTCTGCATTTACAAAGGCAGCAACCCGGAGCACTATGCCTTCCTGCCACCGGGCTTCCGCTCAGCCCGACATCGTGTATCTGTATCCATCACAGTGGAGGACCACCAGGGAGCTGCCAGCCTTGCACTTAATAAGTAACTGCTTTTTTACTTCACATTTTTATTCTGTTGTTTTTGAAAGAAGGGATGAAACAATCTAAACTTTTTGTGGACTTCTAACTACTTTCTTCTGTCAATTTTTTACCTTAAAAGTATAAAAATGTGCCTTAACTACTAAGAAATCAAATGGCAAGCTCCCGACCTATGTTCATCAGAATCCGCTTGTTTTGTCTTTGCATCCAGGACCATTGAGGTTGTGCTACCAGATCCGCCCCCTGAGTACAGCAGTCTTCCTCACTGGCTGTCTGAGATCACCGACAGCAAGTTGAAGAAGCTGCTAGAGCAGGGAGACTCCCAAAGGGTCAGAGAGTTATCTCTGGCTCTCATTACAGTGCTAAATGAGGTTAGGAACGCCTGTTCACCCAGAACTCATTGAACTCATGTTTGTATCTCTATGCACATGTATCTCTATGCACATGTGTCTCTGTGTTTCCTTTTCCTTAGTATGAACAAACCAGGGAGTCTTCTCGTGTGTCCCGAAATGAGCTTGACTACAGAGTTAGAGTCCGCAGCAACATCACCAGAGCACTGACCTCTCTTGACCTAAATACATTCAGCGACATCCAGCAGACATCTGCCGCCCTGGCACAGTGCACGGTGGGCTGCATGATATTAAATGGGAGTGGGAAGTTCAAAACAGCACGAATGAATAAGGGGGGGAAAAATTGTGGTCTCTGTGCTTTTTTTTTTTAGGCTGTAAGTCGAGAGTTTATCTGCGAGGAGTGTCAGAACAGCACTCTAAACAAGCTGGAGTCAATGCTGGAGATTCTGCAGACAGACACCAAGCAAGGCACAGTCCCCCCAACAGAAATAGCTGATAACATCCTAAACATCATGGGTAGGTGAATGTTTGATGATTCTATGTGCAGGATAGAAGCAGTCTGCTATTTTTGAAAGCTTTCATTTTTCAGGAATCATTTCAATTTCATTTTTAAAAGAAAAGTGTGATGTGACATCCATTTGTTTTCCTCCCACTCCACTCTGATACCTCGAAATAAAGTTATGTTCAAAAGATTGCCACAAAGCATCCAGTGGGCACAGAAAACATGTGGAAGAAGTTGCCCTGGTCAGATGGGATCATTCAGCAGAAAACATGCAAAACACTAGATGTGGTGAAAAACTAACACGGCAGATATCCCTGAACACACCTCCTCCGTGATATTGTGCGGTTGTGGCATCATTTTTCTTTTGTGATCCTTATTCAGTATGTGCAGGGAAACTGGTTGATGGATGGAGCTAAATACAGGACAATCCTGTTAAAGGCCGTTAAGGACTTGAAATTGGGGTAGAGGTCCACCTTCCAGCTGGAAAGCAACAACCCTAAACACACAGTCAGGGTTGCAATGGCATGTTTTAGATCAAAGGTCTTCGACTCCAGTCCGCAAGAGCTACAGGATACATTTACTGTAAATGTTGCGGGACAGTGGCTCTTGAGGACTGAAGTTGGAGACCCCTGGTTTTATTTAGAGTACATTTTTATGTGTTAGATTGGTCTAGTCAAAGTCTAGACCTATATCTTTCCGAGACTTTGTGGCAACACTTGAAAAATGTATATTTTGAAGACTTTTGAAGTCCATTTGATTAATAATTTAGTGGATGTCTAACCTGCATCAAAAATCTACAGATGACTGGCAGATTTATTCTTAAGAGGTTCCTTTTGTTGAGCCCAAACCTGTAGCAGCCGTGTTTAATATTGAACAAATTCTTTGCAGTGTGTGCGCATCAGAAATCTCTCCACTTCTGTGCCCTGTGCCCTGTTCTTTGGTATAGAAAAAAAAATGCAGGAAATTTGCTTTATCTATCTCATTTCTTCTCTCATCAGGTGATCTGATCCATCAGGTCAGCCAGTCAGCCTCCCATTTTAACTTCCGGCCTCCGCATGTGGATGCCTCTTCTCCCTCCTCCACCTCCTCCTCGTCATCTTCATCTGTTGATCACAGAAATGTGCTGATGGATTCCCCAGCATCCTCAATGGAATCTCACCCACTGCGCGTTGCAGCAAAGGCCTACAGCCTGTCCTCTGTCCTCATGCTAATCCTCATGCACGCCCGGGTGCTCAACGAGGAGCCTCTCATCCTCAGAGGGGCTGAGATAGCCGCCACAGGGAAACTGGCCGATCCCCAGAGTCTCCTCTGCTACCATGGAAACAGCAGTCCAGGTTTGCTTGTGTTTTTTAGTCCGAGGAACTGGAGGAAGTCAAGGCACATTGCAATTTTTTTACGTTTTGTCACATTTTAACCACAAACTAAACATGTACTTTAGTTGGATTTTGTGATCAATTCATTTTAATTAAATAGTGCCAATTTCACAGCAAACGCCATCTCAAGACACAGATCTAAATTACACATAGGATTAGAGCATTGGCGCATAGAAACAGATCTGATTGATATACAGAAAAATACTAATAAATCAATCCAATCATATAGACGCACAGATTCCCATTCAAATACTTCCAATGAAATTCGATTCTAGTTACAGAACAATGCAAAGTGAGTTTGTAATTCTAACTGGCAGGAGGTTTTCTGTCTAAAGAAGCCCAACTAATCTCAATGAGTTGTTCATCTTCCTGCAGTCCCTTTTGCTTAGCAAGCATGTGGCAACAGTGGAAAAGAAAACCCTCTTTCTTTAAAAGAAGAAAACTTGTTTAGGAGAAACCCCTAAGAGGAAAGGAATAGCTTCAGTGGAGAGGAAAAGCTAGGAGACAGCTGAGAGAGAAAGAAACAAGCAGAAGCTTTGGAATTAATTTACTCCTAAACTTCATTGAACAAATAAAAATCTTGAAGAATGATAAATACGAAAGCAGTGAAGACATGAGAAATGATTCCACGTTCAGCCTGTTACATCTGTCCTGCTTCTTAAATAATTCACTTTAAACGGCTGAGTTAAAGTCTGTTGATCTAAAATAATGTGCAAAAAAATGTAAAGAAGTTCTGCGGAGTTTGAGGATTTTTTACAGTTTTTCTCAGTTGCTTTGCTGAATTTCTTACATCATTTTCAACATTTGCACAACAGCTACTCCACAGCTAGTCCACTAAGCATTTGTGCTTAGTGCACCTAAATGACTCGCACCAGCCCTGAGTATACATGTTTTCATTTCCAATTTAAATCTGAAAAGTGTAGTGTGCATTTTTATTCCACCCCCTTTAGTTTAATACACCTAAATAAAATCCACTACAATGAGAATCGGGACTATTTCTTGCGCACGCTATAAATCTGACCTTTATGGGGCGAGTGACAAGACTGTTGAATTCTGAAAAAATAAAGAGGGCAATAAGAAATTTTGTTTGCCGTTTGAGACAAGCTATGCAGGCAGAGAGAGGAAACATATGGATGAAGTTGCTCTGGTTGCATCACACCAAAAATGAAGGTTTTCAGGTTTACATCCTTCCTTCGACAGTCCAAAACCTGACTGTTAGGTTATTTTGTTTCTATAAATTGTGTACTTGCTACACACTAGCACTTTGTCTGGTGTGTCGTTGTGTTGCCCTGTGGTGGACTGGCAACCTGTTCAAGGTGTATAACAAAAATATGGATAGATGGATGGATGAAAAATTCCCCTGATCCTCTCCTCTTCTTTCAGAATGTCAGCGGTTCTCTATCCCTCGAGCTTTCAACCAAAGTCTTGGCAGAGCTGCTGTAGGGAACAGCATCTTGCAGCTACTTTTTCAGGTAATATCATCAAATGGTGAAAACTACTACTAGTTACGTTCGAGACAAACAGTGCCTTTAGAACAAGAGCTCAGTCTTAGTAGCACAGCAGTTCTACTTCCAAAGAGGATCTTCTTCATACTGTGGTTTTATTTTGAAGTTTCACTCAGCTTTCATTCTTCCCCACCATCATCCGTTCCACCTAGGTGGAGTCCAATCCCTTTCCCTTCAACTACATTTCCAATTACGCCGTCTCCACCGAGGTGGCATCCATGGAGTTTCGCACGGAAAACGGCACCCACATCCCGATCTCTGGGCTCGACGACAGCATGGCCATCACTGTTGCTATTAGCAACAGCAGCAGCAATGGGGAAGCAGGCGCCGAGGGTCCTGGGGCTGGTGGAGTCCCCTCGGCCGGAGCGGTGAACGTCAGCCACTGCGACTCGGTGGTGGTGAGGGTCAGTGCAGGGAACACCAACAGACAGGCGGGCCTGTTTGTGCAGCTCAACTTCACCTCTATAGAAGGTTAGCAACTACCTACAATGCAGACAAATTGTTATACAAAGCAACATAAGGAAGCTCTTAAAAACCCCATTAAAGGGACACATTATGCCTGTTTTAAACAAGTTATAATAGGTCTATGGTCTGTTTACTAAGGATAACTAATTTGCTACCAACAGGACAGCTAAAGGAAAAGTATGCATAAGCCAGTGTTTGCCTTTTGTGAATCACTTCATTTTACAAAGAAATGCTTACCCTTGGTCTCTCTCTAGAAAAAGCTAAAGAATTTCAACTGTTTTTTTCAAAATCTTTCCATGATCCATTGAATTCTGTCTGTCTCCGAAATGTTGCTAATCGTAACATATTTTCTGGTTTAGCGCTATGCAGTTTTCTGCGCATTCATTTGTACAGAGCGGCCTCGTTAGGAGAGGGGAGGGGCCATGTGCCCACGGTAGCGACATACTGACTATGGCAAGCCATGGTATGGCAAGGCGTTAACATAGGCCTTGGACGTTAATACCTTAATAAGGCGTTAATACACGCCTTATTTTTGGTACTGATGGTTTGCCTGACTGTAACCTGACACCAAGTCAAGTTAGCGACATCGCTGATCAGAGTAGAGCACAGCCGACCGTTGTGAGTGATTGAGGGAGCGGTGAGCCTGTGGCTGGTGAGTGAAACAACAGACTAAATACATCCGGGGCTAAAGCCCCGGGAAAATCGGCTGACGACGCCACTGAATATAGTGTTATGTTTATTGTTGAGCAAGCAAACATAACATATTACTACATTATTTTTACATTTTTTACTTTAAAAAATGTTTGCACACAAGAACTTTACACTCAACAATTATTGGCCCACATGGCTGTTTGGACACTTCTGATGTAGATCAATTGGTCTTACTGCCATATACCAGCAGGTTGAATGGACCTCCCTCCCTGGACTGGCGTTGTATTTTTCCTAAAAGCGCTTTCCTTAATATCGTCCAAAATCTTTGCATTTAATAACATTTTCGTTATCTAGTATTTTGATTGCATTGTAGAATTTTTTTTCTTCATTCTCAGATGCAAACAACAGCGACAAAGAGGAAAAAGTGGAGGAGGAGCCGTTCCTGACCGCCTACCTCCATTCCCACGAGCAACCCAACGAGTTCAACTGCACGGACAGAAAGCGGATTACTCTCAGTATGACTAGAGGGCCGGACCATAAGATGTACACCTTCTTCTTATCACCAGAGTAAGAGTCTCTGAACCACCGGGGGTGGGGGGTGTTAACTATGAGCTTTCCACAACTAAGAGATTTTGATCTGGTAAAGCCAGAATCTTCTCTGACAGAAAAGGCATCAAGTGAAAGCATCTGTAAATATATTTTTGGGTTTAAATATTGTCCCCACCACTATGTGAGCTTTTAAGTCCCTAAAAATACACATCCGTTGTGGGCATTAAGGAGCAGTTGGACTCCATCCAACTGATCAAATATATCGACAGGCAGATCGGCTATGCATGGCATTTGAAATATAGTATTGTAGTTTTTGACACTATTTATCCCTCTTTGATTCTTGATATTGTTTCTTGACCTGTTCTGACGTTTAGCACATTGGTATTGTTTTCACCAGATCCTATGACACCACTCAGGATTACTTCATCAACGTTAGCATGCCGTGCAGCCCCGACTCTCAGCCTGCTCGTGTTCGCCTGGAGGTCGGGGTGTTTGCCACTCTGTGTCAGTACTTCAGTGAGGTCGACAAGCAGTGGAGGACAGATGGCATGGTCCCCCTCGCAGAAACCAACTTCAGCAGAGCGGTCTGCCGCACCAGACACCTTACATCCTTCGCCGCTGGCCTGTTTGTTCCGATTAACGCTGTTAGCTTTAAAATGCCAGTCAGTACCACGAAAACACTTGCTCTTTAAGAAATATGTTAAAGAAACAAACCAAACTATTATCCTCCTGTCTGTTTAGGAGCGTTCAGGTGCACCAAGCCTGATTGTGCTGCTGGTGTGCATACTGGGCTTGCTGTGCTACGTTGTGGCAGCAGCCATCTTGCACAAGTTGGATCAGCTGGATCTTCGCCGAGCAGGCGTGGTTCCACTCTGTGGCCAGAACGGCAGCTTCAAATACGAGATCCAGGTCAAAACTGGCTGGAGCCGAGGGGCAGGTGAGACAGAAAATCCTCCCTGCTTGAGCAGTTTACATCAATGTTCATAAATAAATCTTTATCCACAGATTTCAGTGACGTTCAGACGTGACATGCAGTTGTCATGGGAATGATAATTTGCGACATTAAATCAAATCAATCAAATCAAATTTTATTTGTAGAGCACTTTTCATGATAAAATCAGCACAAAGAGCTTTACATGATAAAAACAGAAAAATAAACAAAGAAAACACATTTAAAGCAAAATCGATCATACTGAACTCGTAGCTTCCTGACAAAGACCTGACTTTTAAAAGAAGTCTTTAGATCTTCATCAGGTTTCAGATTGAGGGCATTCATGAACATTAATACTAGCCTGTTTTATCAAGTCCAGACCCACTGTTTGCGATAACTGTCCTATAGGAGTTAATCCAGCTTTATCATTCCATCCACTTCATGCAGCACACCTGGGTCACCCAGATGTCAGAATGATGCTACCACCACCGTGTTTTACAGTTGCAACAGTGTTACTAAGTCTGAAAGCCTCTTTTCCAACCATATTTTTTTATATATATAAAACTTGGAGTTTGGTGTTTAAACAGGACAATGGTTCCAAGTATACAGTACATCAACTATACATAGGCACTCTATTAAGCCTCTGCTATGGCCCATACCTCAAAACCTGTGAAAAATGTAGACATTAAATTCATGGACAGTACATTTAAATCAACTAGCGAATAATTATGCCAGAAGTGTATTAATTGCAACAGAAACACTGTGGTTTCCCTGCAACATGTCAAGAAACATTCATACAAACATTGGTGGGGAATAAATCTTCATCGTTTAGCCTTCGTGTATAATTTTGACTCTGTGGATTAGAGGAAAACCCACAATAAATTAAAACTTGTGCACACATGATCATCAAACTTCTGACCGGCACTGCATATGGTTCTACAAATTGCACTATTGTAGTAGGATCTTCAGTATGTGAACAACCTATCACTTTTTGTCCAAACAGGTACGACGGCTCATGTGGGAATCAGCCTGTATGGACGTGAAAGCCGCAGCGGACACCGTCATCTCGACAGCAAAGGAGCGTTCACGCGCAACGCTCTCGATATCTTTCACATCGCCACGGACACCAGCCTAGGCAGTGTGTGGAAGATCCGGATTTGGCATGACAACAAAGGTGAAGAAGAGTTCTGTTTAAGCAGCAATAGATGCTCGGTTATTAAAACCTGCTAAAGTGCTGTAGCCGTTATTTGCCGCTGCTTCCACAGGCCTGTCTCCGGCATGGATGCCGCAGTACGTGTTGGTCAAAGACCTGCAGACTGAAAGCTGCTACTACTTTCTGGTTGAGGAGTGGCTGTCAGTTGACAATGAAAGGACTGGTGGACGGGTGGAGACTGAAGTGGAGGCCACAGGTGCATATTAAACATCTAAATTGCTGCTTGCTGTTATGAGTCTGCTCACATCAACGTATTTGTTTCTGTTCTCTCAGAGGAGGCTGTGGTGCGTCGGCTGCCTCGACTCCTTAAGTCTGAGCTGCAGAGGGCGCTGTGTGAGAGTCACCTTTGGCTGTCTTTGTGGGAGAGGCCCCCCCGCAGCCCCTTTACCCGCCTGCAGAGAGCCACATGCTGTGCTGTGTTGCTGCAGCTCATCCTGCTGGCAGACACCCTGTGGTACAGTATTGTAGTGGACAAAAGATACAGGTGTGTGGGATTCCCATCCTTCTATTCCTATACAACACCTTATAAATATTTAGACATTTTCTTATGTTTCAACCACAAACTGTTTTCTACTGCAATTGATCGAATTGATCTATTGCACATAGATCAATTCTCAGAATAATTAAGTGGAAGAAATTCAAATTCTGAAAACAAGGTGATATGAGTTTGTATTCATCCTCCTTTACTCGGATACCCTAAATGAAATCTAGTGCAATCAATTGCCTTCAATATGTCAACAGAACAACTATTAGATTTTCACTCCAAAAATCCAACAAAGCTTTAATAGAAGAGTGGCGAGAAGAAAGCTGTTCGTGAAAGATAGCCATAAGTAATTCGTTGTGCAGTTTGCCACACGCCTTGTAAGGGGCCTCAACAAATCTGTGGAAGAAATAGCTCTGGTCAGGTGAGACCATATATGACGTTTTTAGCCTACATACAAAATGGTATACATGCCATCTCCACCATGAAGCATGGTGGTAGCAACATCACAGAAGGGATCAAACAATGGACTCAAGAGGCCTTGATACAAATGCCAGATTTTCCAGATTTTTTTGTAGAAAACCGTGTATTGTTTTCCTCTTTACTTCACAATTGGGCACTTCTCTGTCTATGACACAAAATGGTTTGTGGTTGTAAATATGGAACGCTCGAGGGGTCGATATAGTTGTGCAAATTTTCACATTTTTAGAAATATGTTTACATCATTGTCATCTTGTCCTGCAGCCAGAGAGCAGTATCCCAGCATTCCTCACTAAACGGAGAGACGCTAGCAGCCGGTGTGGTGGCCTGTCTGATTGTCTACCCTCTCTACCTGCTGGTCTTCACAGTATTCAGAATGAGCCGCAGCAAGGTGCAGTAACACTAGACCGCATTCTGTTCCCTGCTTTAAGATAGACAGCTCAGGGATTAAATGTCTGCGTGTGTCTCCAGTCTGTGACCGTAGAGCAGGTGTCGTCCCAAGTGGATCAGGAGTCGGTTGAGATTGATGACTTGATGGATGACTCAATGGGAGGAAGTTCTTTCCTCTTTTTTAATGGAGAGGTGAAGTTTAATCTAAGATAACATTAGTATTTATTCAATATAAATCGTCGGTGCATTGATCTTATCTGTACGCCTCTGTTTGTCAGACCAACTCAGAGGAGACAAACATGGATCTGCCATCTCCATCTATCAAAAGGTGAGCTAGTCTTCATTGGCTATTTGTGTGTGTGGAATGGCAGTCAGAGAGAACACACAGTAAGCAGATTTAAAGGAAAACGAGAGCAAAGAAAGAGGAATACTTTCTGAGAAAATGTTTTCATGCGGCCCCCTATTGAGTATGAGACGAACAGAACCTTTTGTTACCATCTCCCCACAACTCTCAAGGCCGTTTGAGACTCTGAAGAGATTCAGAGAAACTCTGCGTTGCTCTGTAAAGTAGTAAACATCTGTTGCTTTTCTTTTCAGCGAGGACACCTGGGACATGCCAGAGGAGGACACAGATGACAGGGACTGGCCGGAGCTGATGGGTGACGAACTGGTTGTGGGAGGAGCCGGACATGGCGCAGGGATGCCCAGGCTGAAGAGGGTGAAGGGGAGTCGTTACCTGGGGGACGATATCACCCTGAACCCTGAGGAGGATGAGGGATCTGATCCGCACAACAAACATTTCACCTCATCGGGTATCCACAGCTCGATTTTGAATAAGACACTTCTGAAGTAAAAAATACTGACCTCGGTTTGCTTTCTGTTTGCAGATGAGGATCTGATCAAACACATACTGGAAGATGGCCAAAACTTCTTTCCTCAGGCAGATGAGAGTGAGATGGCCGACCTGTAAGTAATTTTTTTCCTCTGTAGTAAAAATTTCAGCAAACAAGATCAATTTGCTGGTGTTTGATGCATTTCTATAACTTCTACTTTAGGTCAAGTATTTTCGGGGACAAGACAGAAGTGATTCTGCTTCAGAAACTGAGTGAACCTCTTACTCTTGAATCCATCAGAAGGGATCCACCAAAAAAAGCTTTCACCTCAAATACAGGTGTGTTTGACAAGGACATGAGAGTGTGTGTAATTTTAACCCCACTTTATCCATGTCAAATTATGAGCACTTTAGGAATCAGTATACAGTGGCTTTCCAAATTTTGTCACACTGCAACCACAAAGTTCCAAGTGATTTACTCAGATTTCATGTAACACACCAACATAATGGAAAATGGAAAGAAAATTGTACAGTGGTTTCAAAATACTTTTTAAAGACAAGAAAAATCTAAAAATTGTGGCTCCTGTCAGATCATCCAATGGTGGTGGCAGCATCTTGCTGTGTGGTAGTTTTTCTGTAAGCTGAGACACCCTGACCCCCCAAAAAATGTATCAGATTTTTATTTCTAAAAGAAATTGAAGACCATGTATTGTGTTTATTGCATTTCATCATTATCCACTAATCCACTTAAGGCCAAGGCAGAATCGACATGATTTGGTGATCTCCAGAGTTGGAATTTAAAGGTCGCTGAAACCTTTTTCTTTTCTTTCTTTTTTTTTTGCACACAAATAAAAAAATTTCATACTGCACCTCTGTCTCTGGGGGTTGCACAATGGTGCAGTTGGTAGCACTGTAGGCTTGGAGCAAGAAGGTACTGGGTTTGAATCCCAGTCTGGGATGTTTCTGCATGGAGTTTGAATGTTCTCCTCGTACATGCGTGGGTTCTCTCCGGGTACTCCGGCTTCCTCCTACAGTTCAAAAACATGACTGTTCCTATTTGGTCTAATTATAATGTAGAATAAGTACATCTAAGTCCGTGTCTGTAACATGAGAAAATGTCTAAAAGCTTAAGTTGTATGAAGATTTTCTCAAGGCACTAAATTTTTCAGATTTCTTTATGTCTTTTAACCAATGACTCCTCTTTCCCTGGCTCCAGTTGTGACCGATGTGTGTCGTCCCCGACGCTACCCTCCCTGGTGTGGACGGGCGGCGCTGTGGGGCAGCTGGGTCGGAATCGTTCTGGCCAGCTGTGTTTCCATTTGGGCGGGCTATGGGTTCAGTGAGAAGGTGGCCATGATGTGGTTGATCTCCTGCTTCGCCAGTTTCTTGTGCTCCTGTCTGCTGCTGGAACCAATTAAGGTAGACACACCCAGAATCTTAGTGTTGGTGAACTTTACAGTGTAGATGTACAGCCATACTCATTTCTAAAATCATCACAATTTACACATGCATCAGTTTAAATTATCTTCACATGATTTTCGCTTTGGCTAAATTCCCTCTTGTCTGTGTTGATTTTAAAATCTCCAGTGAGGTCTTCAGGTTTCCCTGCAACTTATCTGAATCAGTCTGAATCATCTATTTAGTGCAAATCCAGTGTTTACAAACCTAACAGCTGCCCCGTTCTCTCAGGTGCTATGCGAGGCTGTTTACTTCGCTGTGTGTGTGCGCCGCCTGCGTCCAGAGGACAGCGACGTGCTGGTGGATTACCCACGAGAGGAGCGAGTGGTCCAGCGGGTCACCAGGGTGAGACCGCCGCAGGGCTTTGCTCTGTCTCAGGCCCGACACCAGGCCCGCAAGGTCCACATGCTGCACACAATGCTCAAGGTCCGTAAGAAACAGAGACTCTGCGCTCGTGGCTTTAACATCTTTGCTTTGTTGAATAACAGCAGACATATTGTTTCTGTTCTCGCAGAATTTCCTGGTTTACACGTTTTTCCTGTTGGTCGTTCTGCTTCTCAACTACTCCGACTCGGCTAAAGACACACACAGCTTGAGACTGAGGATCAAGCTGCAACGAGCCCTACACACTCCCGAGTACAACACTATCAGCAGGTACTGTTTTACCACAAACAGTGTGGAAGGTAAATTGCTTTTATGAGACCGTATTATGATTTAATGACCTTGATATGAGCAAAACAAAAACAGAATTTATCCCCCAAAAAGTTCAAAGTACGAGCTAATTTTCCTGAGCTCAAAAATAATTCAACATTAGGTTATTTCCCTCTGCCCACTCAAGCTTCTCTTTTGTATGTTCATTGTCTGTGTGGGTGATAAATACATTTCTCTGTCTTTAAGACGTGATGACATTCTAACCTGGCTCAATGGATCTTTGCTGCCTCGGCTCCTGGATGAGTCTTCGCTTCTGAGAGACACAGGAAGTGTGCTGCTCGGGTCTCTGAGGCTCCGACAAACCCGTGACACACAGGGTGAGTTAACCTTATCTTGAACTGACCTTTAACTCAGATCTTACTAGTGAGACAGAGTTCCACGCCGACAGTAGTTTATTTGTAGCGATGCCTTTCTTTTGTTTTGCTTATTTTGTTGTCATTTAAGTTATTTTTTTGCTCCTAAGACCCTGTTCCTTTTAACTGAGTCTGCACTAAGCACGGCAACAAGCATTAAATATCACTGCTTATATTACGATCAGCACTTTGTCTGAGTAAAATTATTCAAACAGCTTTTAAATAACATAAACATGCAGATTTCTGGCTGTAAATATCATGACTGATCGCTGCTACCCCACACTCCACACTTATTAAAATTCCCGTTTGAATTTTGTAACGAGCCTAAAAATAGATTTATCTTTATTCCACCAGTAGCATCTCACAGTGAAAATATAACCTTTAATCTAAGTACATTAAATGTTAGAAAATAATTGTTTGTAAGTACCAGTGCCATGGTTGTTGGCACCACTAAAAGCTAAGATACAATAAATGTGATTGAACCATTTTCTCATTTAAACTCTCTTTAGTGTGATCAGTTTCTTGGAGATTTTAACTTTACATAACTTCCTGTTTTCTTGCGGTATAAATATGACATGAGACGGAGGCCTGTTGCTCTCGGTTGTTTTTCAAAATGAGAAAAACAGACGAACATAGTACCCATGTAAAGCTGATGTGTGTTGATCAGAAATCAGGAAATAGCTACAGAAAAATTGCCTAAACTTCTCCATACATGGAAAGTTTTGCAACAACAGAGAGCAGGACAGCAAGGGAAGGGAAGATCTTTGAAGCTCGCTGATCTTTGGGTCACCAAGTCTCCATGACAACCATTTGACCGTTTCCACATACCAACTAGGTGTTTAGGGGGTAAAATTAGGAAAGCATGTTCTGTCCTACCATCGCAAATGTAAACATGTGGAGTTTATTGAACTCTACTGGGACTTTAAGTAAAAGCATCTGTTTCTGTCAAATGAGACTAAGATTGAGATTTTTGTAGGCAATGTACACTCCAGGTGGGTCTGATGCAAAGCGAAGGATGAATCTTTAGAAAAAGTTCTCATATCCACTGTAATGTACAGTGATGATATGTAATGCTGTGGGCATGTTTCTCTGGGAAACCTGTGAGAAGGCACGGAATCTTGAGCTCCTAAAATACCAGGACATAAAATATGATGGACTCTGCCAGATAATGATAGAAAACTTGACACAGAAATGCTTCACCAGACACTAACCCAACCTTCTCCTGTGGGAACTGAGTTTCACAAGTAAATCCCATAGAATCCCTTTCAGATGAGGTGAAGAGAAGTGAAGGTACAAAAGGAAGATCTACAGAGATTATGCAAAAAGGACTGGTCAAAGATCTCTCTGTATCTTCCAACACTGAAGTGTTGTGCTGTTGCCCAAAGGGGGACGTACATTAAAAACAAGAGCACTAATCATGGCAGCACCAATTTTTTTCTTAAAAGCAACAGATTACCAACATTTCTGCTTTTTTCAGGCTGAGATTATATTACTGCAATAAAAGATCCATTTATTTAAAGGCGTTTTGCACTATTTTACCAAGGATCCCAAAAAGTGTCCAAGCATACATCTTTCCATTCATCAACCTCTCTCTGTCTTGAAAAAGACGCTTCCCAATAACATAGCATTCTGTAAAACCGATGGTAATAAAAGTTGATAATCAGATTGTTGTCTTGTTGAGATTCCATATTTTCTTCCAGCTGCAGGTGGTTTCCGACCAAGAGAACGATCACCTTACATGGTTACATCCCTGACTAAAGCCACAGAGAATGCAGCCATCGATACAGAGTGGTAAGAAAAACACTGAGAATATGACTGAATCATACTAGCTAGGATGAAAATAATTTATTTCAAACATACATGGGGGGAGGTGTTATTTCGAAAATCTTCGCTATGTTTTTTAACTTTTTCCCAAGGACTCAAATGGAGGAGTCTGACAGCAGAAATGTGGTTCACCACTTTAACAGAAGCCTGAAGGAGGCCTCTTCCTCCCTGCAGCAGCTGCAGCGGCTGCACTGGATCGACCACAGGTAATGACCGTGAAGCAACACATCTGTAGAAAAACCTGGAGAGTTGGTGTAAAATAAAGAAACGTGTTCTCTGCTGCATAATTATGTAAAGTATCTGGCAAAAGTATTCATACTTCTTGAACCTTTTTACATTTTGTCATGTTGCAACTACAAACTGTGACACGTTTTAATTGGATTTCATGAGACAGACCGACACAAAGAAACACATAATTGAGAAGTGAGAGAAAGGTGATACATGGTTTTCAAGCTTCAAACTTACAAATAAAAATGGGATATGTGTGGTGTGCATTTATATTTAGCTCCAGTGACTCTAAAAATACAACTTGGATTCTCCATGGTTGGTCTCTACCAGTTTTGCAGATCTAGATACTAAAATCTTGTCTAATTTCTCTTTGCAAAATAGTTAAATCTTTATAAAATTGGATAACTCTAAGTCATAATTTGATTTTTAAAATGTAATCGCACTTGTTAGTATATTTATAGTTGTTTTCCTGCAGGAAGGTGAACCGCTGACCCAGTCTAAAGGTCTGCAGTCTTCAACAGGTTTTTCCCCCCAGGATTCCCCTGTATTAACCTCCATCCATCTTCCTATCAACTCTTGACCATTATCACTGTTCCTGCTAAAGAAAAGCAACCCATAGCATGATGGTACATCCACCTTGCTTTAGTATATGGATGATCTGTTGCAGTAGTGTTGTGGTTGTATCATACTCTCCTTTTTCCGATGATTACCTGAAGAAGTACTTCAGGAGATGTTCAAAGCTTAGGATAATGATATATAATCTAATCCTGCTTGAAAGGTCTTCACAGCGTTCTTTCTGACCTGTCTGCTGTGTTCCTTCATCTAAAATAACACCAGAGGCGTTCACACAACAACTGAATAGACAACACATATTAACTTTCTTAACTTCCCACTCTTCCTCTAAAGGCAATTGGCTGCCCTGAATTTCATTAAGGATTAACAGAGTAAAGCAGGCTGATTAATGAATTACAGAATACTTTTCAGATCCTTATTTGTAAAAGTTTATTAAAACCAATCATTATTCATCCACTCCTTATTATATATTACTTTCTAGTGATCTATCACATAAAATCTAGATTAAATGCTTAGAATTTTTGTTTTATTATAAAGTAACAATGTTCAAGGGGTGTGAATACTTTTTTGAAGGTAGTGTAGGTTTAGTTTATTTAATGAAATCACTAAAACAGAGTAATATAGTTTTTTTTCTTATTGATAGAAGTCCCTGATCCAGCTCATGGCTATTGAAATCTTACCCAGAGTTTTATTGTGATTAAAGTAAACTTTATCTCTACGACTGAGTCATTATGATAAAAGAAAGTGACATTGAAATAAATTATAAAGAACAGAGGCTTACAATCAATGGTTTCTGCAATTGCTAATTAATGGCTTGAACAAGTCTTTCATCCTGTCAGAACAACTTTGGTTTAAGGTCACAAATATTGACAGTGGAGAAAAAAACAATTAGTGATGATGAATGTTAATTAAACCAATCAGATTTTTCCCCTTCTGTAATAAAGGCTTTGACACAAGCACATTTGTTAAGAGGGGTAAGTGAAACTTGATGAAGATGTTAGTCTGATGAGTTTGTGATGTTTGTAGGACTCGAGGCGTGTGTGTGGAGTTCTCCCTCTACAACATCAACACAAACCTGCTGGCAGTTTTCAGGTTTCTGTTTGAGTTCCCAGTTTCAGAGCGTGCTCAGTCCAGCCTGGAGCTCATGGTCCTCACTCTGTGGCCAATCGCAGGCCTGGATCTTCACCTTCTTCTCACAGTAAATTCATCTCACACAGCAATGAAACCTAAGATGTGACTGAAACCTTTTCCACGTTCCTCTAACCTCTGTGGTTTTCGGTTTTCCAGATGGTCCTCCTCTCCCTGATCTTGTATTTCCTGGTGCGAGGGATCCTGGGGTTCCTCAGGGAGGGCTACAGGTACCTGTTGTCATCGTGGAGAGTCCTAGGTATATGTAAGCTGTGTCTGGCAGCATCTGTGTGCGGGCTACACCTGAGCCGCTCCGTCATGGCCAAACAGCAGTGGGGGATTTTCCTGAAGCAACCCCGGGATGCTTTCACGGACTTCTACCCACTGGCCCGGCAGAGTCAGCTGTACACAGTCATGTCTGCCATGCTGCTGTTCATTCTGGTGTTAAAGGTAAAGTAGAAAAAAAGAAGAAAAAAAACATTGTTCCTAAAACTTTACACTTTGTGTTTGGCTATTTAAAATGACATTGACATTTAAAATGCAGTGTTGCATTTAGATGTCACTACAATTAAAGTGCATAAATCATTTCCCCTTTTGTTGAAATGCATCTTCTCCGCTGTTGGTCACTCAGGCGTCGCACCAGTTGCGTTTTCTCCGCGAGTGGGCGGTGTTCGGCAGAGCTTTGCGGCGCTCGGCCTGGGAGCTCCTCGGAGTCGCGTCGGCTCTGCTGCTGTTGCTCCTGGCTTACTCCCACACAGGACACCTGGTCAGATATTCCCCATGTGTATTTACACGTGTATTTAGATTAAAATAAAGTTACCACAACAATTAGAAACTGTTAATCAACTGTTAAATATCAGCTGGTTTCTTGGGATTGAGTTGATTTTATGCAACTCCTGATTTCCCCCCTGCAGCTCTTCCACTCTGTGCTGGATGGTTTCGGCAGTGTGAGCTCCGCCTGTCTGTCTCTATTGGGAGCTGGTGGGCAAGGCCTTTTATCGTGGCTTCCTGCCTCGACGATGACCGGTCCCTCCAACACCGTCTCCTCCCTGATGTTCCACGTGACCTTTGCCATCCTCCGGCTGTTTTTCCTGTGGTTGATCATCTCCGTGCTGCTGAGGAACTACCGGCGCGCCCGCGCAGAGCTGTACCGCCCCGCCGTGGATCTCCAAGACTACGAGATGGTGGAGCTGTTTGTCAGACGACTCAAAATGTGGATGGGACTCAGCAGGACAAAAGAGGTAATTCTCTTGTTTTACATCTACAGTTAATGGGATTTCGGCCAATATCTGACCTGACCTGGACAGGACCGATAATTTATTAGTGTTTTATTGGGCACATTATTCAGATTACCATGTTTGGGGAATTATAGTTACTTCTATGACATTACTGTCCTCATATGGTCGTAGTTAGTGTTTTTAAGCATGTTTTTTTTAAATGACATTGTAAAAAACAACATTTAGTTGAATTGCCGTATGTATTACTTTCCAACTCCATAAAATATTTAGGTTTGTGTTTATATGTTTTTATTCATTTGCATTTCTTTCATATGACAAAAGTTTTGTAGGAAAAAAAATGCATGAACCAGAACCTTTAATGTTTAGGCAGATCCACAAATACTCAGACTGATGATTCATTCTTTCCCTCTCAGTTTCGTCACAAAGTCCGTTTTGAAGGCATGGAGCTCCCTCCATCCCGCTCATCCTCCACCAGCGACTGTAAGTCCCTTTGTCTGCCACCGTTGGACAGTCCAGACTCCCCACCCACCCCGGACAGCATTGATGCCGGCTCCGAGGCCTCGTGGTGTCCAGCCTCCTCGAGCCCCTGCAGCCTGACGGAAGCACCTGGGATCGGTCTGGGTCTGGGTCTGGGGCTCGGCCCAGGAGTAGTGGTAGGAGGGACGAGCTGGAGGGAGAGGGCGGAGACAGAGGCCTCTCTAAGGAGGCTGCTCCCGACCCTGGATGCTCTCCTGCAACAGCTCGACCGAGTCAACATGGCGACAGAGGACGTTTACCACATCGAGTGCAGGTTGGAGAAAGCTCAGAGGAGAAGGAGGCACAATAGGAGAGAAAGAGGAGAGGATGTTCATGAAGGAAGAAGTGACAGTAAACAGAGAGGGAAGGTGGAGGATAAGGATGTGAAAGAACGAAAGACCGGGAGAGAAAAGCCCACCATGGGCAGAAAGGAGAAAAAGACAAATAAAAGTGAACTTCCAAAAGAACCTGCTACCAAAAAGACTCCTGTTGCCACACCCATTCCCTTTTCAAAGCCCAGACCTACGTCAGCCTCTGCACAGCCTCACATCTCACAATCAGTCAAATCATCAGTCAGTGCACCTTCTACATCATCAATCACAGATAAACCCACCGCTGACCCCACCCCAACAAGCACTTCTTCTCTCCGCAAAACACCCTCGGCTCCCTCATACCATCGAGCACCCACGCCCATTATTACCCGAGACCGGGATCCCCAGACGGACAGAGAGACCCTCCCCTCCTCAAGCTTGTTCAACCACCCGGCTCACACTACTACCATCCCCACACGGAAGAGAAAACGGAAACCTCCGCCCCTGAAAAACAAGGTGCACCCCACTTAGTAGGACGTCACTAAACCCTTCGGAGCGAACAGCAACTAGAATAGAAATGGAAGCTAGAGAACGCAGAAGGAAAACTTTGAGTTAAGGACGAGAGGAAAACGAGGACAGCTGGTCTTGTCCCCTGACTCACCTCTTTAAACCCAGAGAGAGAGAAGAGAAACCAGAGGTTTGGAAAGAGATGAGAAAGTAGCGTAAATACAGAATAATTGACCGGATTGTTTGGGAAACTTCAGGATAATCAGAAGCAGAAGAGTTAGACCTTGGCTCACACCAAAGCATGGTGCTGGTCACCGGATGCTAACTAGGCTCCCCGATTAACCAGTGAAACAAAGTGATACTTCTGTGTTTAGTTCCCTCCCTGTCGTCATGTGATCCTGGATGTCCCATGGCGCTGTGACGGGAGCACAGAAACGTGCTCACCAGAGGACTCGATGAGCTGACAGCAGACTATACGGCCACACTTTTCTGTATATTTGATTCCTCGCTCAGTGTTGTCTGTCTTTATTTTTTTTATGTAAGATTTTGGACACCACGGGTGCCGGTTCAAGCCATGTATCCTGGAACCAAAGCTTCCTGCAGGCACGCACATTGTATACACATGTATATAACACTGTAGTTACATATCAGTAGATGGAAAAGTCTTGTATGCAGCAGCCCAATGAGGTACGAGAAAAGAAATGTCAGCAGCCCGTTCTTGAGGGTGCTGATACAGTGCCGGCTACATCCACTGGGAAAGATGTACAAAAGTCTTAAGGTAATTTAATGTTTGACCACAGCAGCTTAATATAACTGCAAATTTTAGAAAAACCCAACCTTTAATTTGAGCACATTTATTCAGCGAGGAAAATATCCTATGTTCAGAAATAATGATTTTTAATAAACTTATTTTTGGTACTTTTTTGGAACACCAAACTATTTCTACCGTAACAAATTAAAGCAGTACAGGTAAAATGATGAGTTATGAATGCGTTATCTAGACTTCATCAGACTCTTGTGAAAGCTTGTGTGACAGGATCTATACTTAATGTGATTACTATCTGCTGAAAAAAATAGGGGGTTTAAGTTAAGTCACATCCGTTCTTATTCTGTTCCAATCAGCAAAATCACGCCGACCTTGTGTTCTGATTGGTTGCACAAGTCACTCGCTCTCTGGATCTCTTGAGTGCAAGGCGGAAAAAAAGGGGTGGGGGCTACTTCTTATCCTAGTGTCAAAGAAACTTCGGCTCATAGGCCTTAGAACCAGCCTAACATGGTAACATGATTCTGTCAACATAATTGTATGCTTAGAGGCATGCCTCATTTGGTCCCAGACGAGTCCGAATATCAGAATAATGGCAGATTTAAAGGGTTACCAACTTGGAGTAGCCACTGGAGGTTCCCAGTGGATGACAAGGAAACAGTCTTTTAGGAGTTAGTGGTTGAATAGAGGTGTTTTTAGCGCTGACGGCACATACAACAGTCTAACTGGGCCCGGGTGATTAATTTGGGCCATGTAGGTGGTGCGTCTGGCTTGGTTGACACCAAGGTTACACACTGATACAGATGTTGGCACCACTGTCATATTGACCCTTTACTGAATCCCCCCAACCCGCACTATTCATTTGAAAAAAGGAAGATGGGAACCAGAAAAAGCGACAATAAGCTAAGGTTGCAGTAAGTGCTAATGGAATAAGGGACAAAGGATGGAAATGAAGGAGGTTATATGTGGGTAGTTTACCTAAAACATGAAACAGGCTCACCAATTATAAAGCTATACTGATTCACATTCTGATTATATTTCCTGTTTGTTGTTGTGTTTAATATGGTTTGAATTTAAAGCACTTTTTATTGATGTAGGTCTTTTTAGAAATGGGATGTGGCATAAAGTAATAAGCTTGGTATCTACACCAAAAACAGAAAGCTTCACTCATTCTGTACCCAATTACTTAACCATAAGCGCTGCCAAAGCTTTTATTACATTTATGCATTTTGATTTAAACTAGTCATACAGTCCTTCGTTTTGTACTTGCACTTTACTCTTTAATAGAGATGATGTTGAACACCATATTTAATTAATCATGTGTCAGGTCATGAGTACATTTATGTTAAAGGAACATTTCTGTACGTATTTCCGCCATGCGATGAAAGCACTAGCTTGCATTTGTATGTGTGCCACCTCTCTGATTCATTATAATTTTGTCGTATCAACACGCACACGGTGTCCAGTGGGCAAATCTCAGGGACCCCATCCTCTCCATTTCTCTGCCACAGCTGGAGCCAAATCCAAAACACAAGTCTCCAGTTACTGACATAAAATCCCATACTGGTATTTGTTATATAAATACTGAAGGAGGGGTACTGCTTTGTGTTAGCCTCGATGTAAAGGAGGATGAATGTTTAATTTTTAAACGCATCAGATTTTTTTTTTTTTAATCCAGCATTAAAGAAACATCCCTTTTCACTGTGTGTACAATGTGTATATATTTGGGCCGTAGGATGTATATATTCCAGCTTTTTGAATATCTGTATTATTTGTGCTCAGTGACACACACTTAGGTCAAGCACTGGTGTTGCAATCTCCAAGCTTTTACATTTTCCTGGTCTAAATGATGCACAACAGCCAAAGCTTTTAAGTCATTTAATGTTTGACAGAACTGATAGTTTAGTAGAAACCACAGGAAGCTAAGCAGTCACTTATCCTCTCTTTAGTAGTCTTGTGTTCCCTCTCTTCCTGCAGTGTGCAAGAGCATGGTGCCAAAGCTAGGCTGTGTATCTTCCTGCAGTCTGTTGTTTAAAGCTTTGTGATTTAGAAAAGAATTTAAAAGCATTTACCTGCGTGCCCCCCTCCCTCTTGTATTCATGGAGTTGTAGCACTTCTCATGCTTTTGCACTTGACAAAGTCAAATAAAGTGTTTGACAGCTAAATTCTGCACAGTGTTTTTTCTGCAAGATAAAGGTTCATGCTGACTGGAAAGAGTTCTTTAGTTAGACTTCCTAGAGTCAGAGCGAGGTTTAATTAATTAAGGCCTTGTAAATATGAAACAGATGTTCCAATTGTTATGGGATGGGATTGCAGCAAGAGGACATCAAAGTCAGACACCATGGTTCAGTCATAGTTGGGCAGATTCTACTCTTAAGATGTAAGCTTATAACCAAAATACACACAGGGATCTCAGTAGTGTAAAAACTATAGACTGTATTAAAGTATTTTTTATTGTTTATGAATCATTTTAATAGTTACTGTAATGGTTAAAATAAGAAAATAGTAAGCATTGCATCATAATTCTGTCATAATTGATGAATATCTATAATATTATTAAATGGGGCAATTGAATCATTTACATTATTTTATACAGATGTTTTTAGTTAGTCCATAGTCATTTATATTTATTGCTTATCTTTATTGGGTGCTGACAGAAAAAGGAAGAAGTGTGTGAATGTGCCATCATGTTGAAACCCAAAGAGAAAAAATCAAATCTGCCCAGAGATGCAAAAATAAAAGATGTTGTAGCTGTTTTCTGTTACTTTATTCTATAATCCAGGATGTAACCGCATTCGTTAGTTTTTCCTCCTAACTACATTTTTTAGTTTTTCTGACTGATGTTATAGTGCCCCAACTGAGTGAGAGAACCCACAGATAAGCACTCATTAAGATGTTTTTTAAAGACCATTTTTGCTGATTTTTTGGGGGATCTAGACCTTTTGTGTTAAACCAGACACTATTTTAAAACCACAAGTTCAGTCTAAGAGTTAAACAAAACACTGAAACTGTTATTTTTAACTTTTACAGAAAGAGTGTTTTTTTTAATCTACAAGCCGTGCTTCAAATAATATTTTTGTATGATATTTCAGTCCAGATTTTACAAATCTGTTATTTTAAAGTAGAAGTGTTATAATTTGCCCAAGTGCATATCACTATAGCATTGAACTGGAAGTCAACCTGTGTCATGTTGTTGATTTATAGAAAATAATTCTGATGGAAAACGTGTGGGAATCCTGCTAACTGGGATTACAAAGTTATTCTTTTGAGCTTTGTTTTTTAAATGTTGCCAGTCTGCTAAATGAGATTTTGGCACTAGGTCAAGAGAGAAAAAACTATAGTGTAGCAAAAATACACCCTGAAGACTGCTTTTAGCAAAGCTAGCTGTGCTAACAATGCTAATTGCAAGCATAAGTTGTTAAAAACAGTCAAATGCATTCTCACAGCAAAATGGTCCATTATGCATGATGCTACATGTAGCGGGTTTTAAGGCCACTCCAACATTGTACCACTTTAAAAAGCCACTCAGCCAACAGAAAGTTTAAAAAAAAAAAACATTAAGTTCTGAACTCCCTTCCCGCCATACACCTCTTCAAATCCTCCATATTTAGCTGAGCAGCTGGCACAAATAAATAACCCATTAAAAGGCTCATTCTGGCTCACTACTTAATAATCAATCTTGTATTTAAACACCAAATTCATGGGTTAAAAACTGCAGCAGGATATACATCAGTGGCTTTGTGGTTAATCCATGTTACACAAAACAGGCACCAAAAAAATTCTTTAGTTTTTCCCTTTCTACTTCAATTTCCTATCTGTAAACAAACAATTATGTGCCAATGTGCTTAAGCTATTGCATAAACAACATTCTGTAGATGCATATTAATCATCAAACCACTTTTCCATTCGTTAATCAATAGTTAGAATAAGGAAAGTTATTTAGAATTGGCTGTTACATGAAGTATGAAACATCCCCAAGGATGTTAGTGTGAAACCTGCTGCTGCACAAGGCTGCAAATGACCAAAACTATAAAATGTACTAAATGTAATTACCAGAATGTAATTAGAAATTACACTAAATGATTCATACTCAGAAAATCTCTATCAGAAGATACTGAAATAGAAATTTAAGGTTTGGTCATCAGTTTTATAAAATGCTGTCTTCAGACAACTCAGCCAACTCAGCCTTATGAGAGTACTGAAAGACAAAACTGCCAAAAGGGCGAATAAACAATGAGCCGAAATTGTTTACTGTAAATGCAAAAGCATAGCAATAACATTTTTAGTACAAATGGGTTTTAATTTTTTCCTCACACTACAAAAATAAGGAACGTCACATTTCAGAGTTTTTTTTAAATTATCACTTTTAATTCATACAGTAGTTGACACGCAAACACAACCGGCCTGTAGTTGTGTGCGCGCGTTGTGTTGTGTTGTGTGAGAGAGTGTGTCGGTCTGCCAAAGCAACCAATGCAATCAAACAAAATCTGTGAAATCGTCCACTGTTGATACAAGTCTTTTTCTCTGCCCGGAGGTCTCGGGGTTTGGTGCTGACGTGCTTTGCTGAAACGACTTGCTCTGCTGAGCGTGTCCTTGGGTCAGTGAGATTCCGGGAGTCGAACGGGACTGGATGTCTTCTTGAGCCTGGGACACAGCGTAGAGATGGGAAACAGATCATTTAAATTTGGATCTGTAAACATAAGTGAAACACGTGTTGATGAGGGAGAACTTTTGAGCTCGTGAGTTTTTAAACTTACCCTGGTCCTGATCCTCTTTATGTGCCGTAATCTTGCAAGCCACTTCGAAGCATAAGCATCCGAGGGATTAGCCCTGTATTGATGCACCAGAGAAGCCATCTAGACATAAGAAATTAAGATTAATTCTGGGAGTTTTTAGGAAGAAGTTGGACGTATAGTGTGTTTTTACCCATTTTCTAATATTGGAATCTTATATGATAAATCAACAGCAAGTAGCACAAAATTGTGAAGACGAAAAGAAAACCTGGTTCTGAATTCTTTTCTGGATAGATTCCTGGAAAGTATGGATAATGGAATGCCTAAATATTCAGTCCCCTACACTAATTTAATGTTTTCAAATTTAACCTAATTAGTAACTAATCAGTATGTGTGGAATTTAATCTCAGTATAAATCCAGATGATCTGTGAAGGCTCAAGGGGTTTGTTAGAAAACAAACCCTAGCAAACAGCAGCATCAAGACCAAGAAACAAAGCAGACAGGTGAAGGAGAATGATGTGGAGAAGTTTAAAGAAGAATTAGGTATGAAACTGTCGCAGACTAATCAAGTCAAACGAGTCTACCTAAACCGACCGGCTACTTCATCCTACAGAAATGTCACACATGGTTGATGCTGCCATCTTGGTCCATCAATGAACTGAATCCAGTTTCATGTCGAGTTTTGTGTGCGACTGGTGACCGCAGGCCTGTAGTGTGCAGAATGCGCGCTGCCGCTGCATGCCAGGTGGTGAGTGTGACCAATCAAGCAGGCTATAGGACGCAGCAGCATCGCAGATACTTATTAGCATTTGACAGGCTTAAATGGCGTGCATTTTGAGCATTTTCATCCAGTCCCGTCCAGAAAAACTCACACACGTTACGTCATGTTTTAGTCACCAGAGCCATTTTTTTGCTTGTCAGCGTCTTGTAATTGTCATGAAAAAAAAAAGGGGGTGTCAACCAAAATTATTCCGTTGTCATCATTGTTGACAAAAACAACACTGTGCCACACTTTTGAGATTTGTGGTTGCAAATAATGTTGTAAACAATGCATCGTTTTCATTCTACTATTTTGAGTTGGTCTATCACAGAAGAAAAGTGAATGAAACACATTGAGGTTTCTGGGTGAAACTTGACAAAAAGTAAAAAAGTATTAATATTTTCACAAGCCTCTGTAGAAATACGGCTTAGACTCACATTTGCATGCAGGGCCATCTGTCGAACTAAGAGCGGAAGGTTGCGGTCGGAAACAATTTTTGCCGCCGTTGTGTCGACTAAGCCCTCTAGATCTGAAAAAGGAGAGCGGAGACGGAATAAAATGAAGCACGAAAAAACAATGAGGAGCAAAAAGGGCAGAAATCAACTCACCTTTTCGGCACTGGAGAGAAACAAGGTTGCATTCATAATCCAGAGGTTTGATAATGACCTCTACAAAATTAAACTGACCCTAAAAAAGGAGGGAGACATACTTTGAAATGAAAATGAAATTTTATTCAATTGATTTCTCATTCTCAATGAGTTTGCACATTTACCTTAATAGTGCCCAGTTTGTATTCCTCTCCCGAGTCGTTATACACCACCATGACGAAGTCGTTGCCGATGTGTCGCTTTTTGTTGCAGCAGCCCTTGTCGCTCTCTCTATTTGGCATCAGTGTGGCGATGTGAAAGATGGCTGCAGAAACACAGTTTCATCCAAAGTTGAAACACCAGTCACCGTTATTATAATGGCTGTTGTAACATGCGTGGCTCAAACCCTGCATGATGTCGTCATGCCAACAGTAGGTGAACTCTCCGTCATCCCCGTACTGATCGAGCCCTCCCAGGAAGATCTGGTCGGGGTCGCAATCCTTCAGGTGGATTAATTTGCCGAGGCCGGTGAGGAAGGCGGCGTAGCGGTTGGAACCATATTCATTGGACAAGATGGCAACTTCGTTATTAACCTGGAGGGAGAGAAGGAAGAGGATAAAGATGCGTAGTGATGTGAAAAAATATTCGCCCCAACACAAATGTCTTCTGTTTTTGCTTTTTCGTCATATTTCAAATGTTTCTCATCATCAAACAAATGTTAACATTTTAGACAGGATAACCAGAACAAATACAAAATGCAGTTTTCAAATAATGACAATTTCATTTTTTTTAGAACAGAATCTGTGACAACATGAAGTAGCCTGAAGGGTTTTAAAAAGCAACACATCATAAACCGGTCCAAAGGAACTCTGCAGACCTCAAATAGCTTGGATAAGGTCACTGTTCACGATTCAACAATAACAAAGAGACTGGAAAAAATGGCATCCGAAAAAAAATTACATAAAAAAAAAAAAGTACAACACAGCACTTCGGACAAAGAACATCACACAGTCAGATAGTGTGATGGTAGGTCTGAGGCGGCGTTGCTGCAGCAGAACCAGGACTACTGGCTTTAAATAATGCAATCATTAATTCTGCTCTCTACCAGAAAATCCTGAGGAGTATATTAGGCCATCAATTTGTATATTATAGGTTACCTGGATTACAAAGCAGAAAAATTATCTATAGCACACAAATTCACCTCTGAATGACTCAAAAAAAAAAAAAATAATCAAAATCAAACTTTTGGAGTGGCTTAGTCAAAGTCTGAACTTAAATCTAATTGAAATGCAGGGGCGTGACTTTAAACAGCCTGTTCATAATCAAAAACCCACCTATGTGGTTGAATTAGAATCAATTCTGCAAAGAAGAGCAGAAAACCTCCACAATGTTGTAAAAGACTCATTGCTAGCTACTTGATGGTAGTCGTTTCTGCCACCAACCAGTTCTTAGGTTTACGAGGTAATTGCCATTTCACGTTAAAGCAGATTGGCTTGGGTAGCTTTATTCCCATAATAAATAAAATCATCATTTAAATTTTGCATTTATTCAAGAAACAAAACCTGAAGAAAACTGTATGGGTGCAAATAACTGTTCACAGCCCTGTACAATGTGATAAGCAAGTAAGATCACAAGAGGTGAGTTCTCACCTGTCCAGCTCCGACAAACACCACACCAATCTTATGGGTATCGTAAGGAGGCATCTGGTCCAGAACCTTCACAGCCCGATCAATCACCTGCAGCAGTGGACAGCGGTCGAAGAAGGGTTAATGGCTTTCTGGGAGAGACGGGATCAACACGGTAACCTAAGAAGAACTTAGAAGAAGCTGCATGGAAGCAGTTTTCAAAAGTCAGCACTACAAAGTGTTAACTCTGGAATGATCTGATAAAAGTTAAGTTATATTTTTGCAATAATTGTGCATCGCATATGAAATGTAAGGCATTACATTTCCAGACGTAATAGAAATTACCTGGTCTTATCCAGGTACTAATATTAATTAAATTTAACCTCAAGTGCACAAACTAATTATTATTACACTTATTTCTTCCATAGGATTAGGGGAGAAAGTAGCAGCCGCTGAGATTTATTCATCATTCAGTCTTATCAGCCCAGTAAAGCAGGAGCTTTGTCAGTTTGCTGGTCTGGACCATAAGAGTGCAAAGAAGACATCAGAGAAACAATAGCTGCAACAGCTCTATTGAGATAGGATTATAAGGTTGTTTCCAAACTAATTGAAGATCCTACTTTTACATTAATAAAGATAAGTTACAAGATGAAAACTTTCTAGACATTTACTAATCGTGGTGGGAGTTGACATCCCAGCAAATTCACCCAAAGGTCAGAGCGTGTAATAATCGAAGAATTGCTTTAAATAAATAAGAATCCCCAAGAGCTACATCTTGGACTCTATAGGCAACAGTTAGCATGTTGAACTTCAAGCCAGTACTGTTAGAAAAGAATGAACAAGTATGGGTTGCCAGAAGATGCCTCTTTGCTCTACAGAGAATATGGCAGCAAAACTTTGGAAAGCTGCATTTACATGATCAACAAACCCAAACCCATTGGCAAAAAAATACCTCCTACTAACTGTCAGGTCGAGTGGTGGAGGGATTATAACCGGGGCTTGTTTTGAGGACAAGACCAGGACACTTTGCACTCACTGAGACGGTCATTAAGTCCTTTGTACGCCAAAGTTTTCTGGAGAGAAACGTGAGGAGATCTGTCTGAAGGCTACAACTTAACCCAAGCCATCACATGAAACAGGAAAACGATTCTGAACACAGCAGAAAATCCAGAACAAGAAAAAAGAATCAAATTCAGTCAAAGTTCAGACCTCAATCGGATTGAAAAGCTCAGGTTCGACCTGAAAGAGACTTCTTTAAACCTCAGTAAATAGAAATGTTGTAAATACAAATTTGTTGTTCTGGCTAAATGAAAACTGGCTCTACACGGGTTCAATGAAATGGTTTACTTAATTTTTGGCCTTACTGGGTTTTTTAAAATAAATACCAGTGTTGAATCATTTGAGTGTTCGGTACACTTGATAGGTTTCAATCATTTCAGTGCATCGTGAAAACTACATATAATCCTTGAAATTGAAAAACGGTTTGCTTTCTTTTTACTATGACTGTACATTACCCGTTTATGTTGCACAACTATCTCTGCAACGCTTCGTTTTCACTGATTGGATAGGATCAACGGGGGGATGTGGCTTACCTGAGTTTTGGGTAGTAGCAGCGGCTTATTGGCTTCATTACCAAAGAAAGGAGAGTGATAGAGCTGAAGGAAGACGAAGCTAAAAAAAGACAAAATGTTTCAATAAATGATACTGGAAAATTCAAAACAGACAAAAATAAATAAAGCTTTCAAGGACTGTATGGCAAATAAACCCACATAACAGCTTTGATTTTATATTATTGTAGGAATAAACCTATTATCTTTAAGGGGTATTCTGGTTTATTTAAGTAAACAGTAAAAGGTGTGAATGACGAGGCTAAAGTTTAGCAGCATAGTATTTGCTCAAGCTGAAAATGTTTTTTAGATGTAAAACATGGAGCTCCTGAGATGAACTGTTCATTTTGCATCCAAGCGATGCCTCCTTCCAGCTCCTTAATTCACATTTACCAGTCTGCTACAGGCAAGACAGACTACTCAAAAGAACTCCAGAGAAACCCATATGAATGAAAATCTCACCATCTAATCTTTGACTTGGGAAAAAAAAAATTACGGTTTTAACAACTTTTTGAAAATAAAATCCCTCTAAACTACAAAAGAAAATGTAGATTTGTTCAGTAGTACTGTGTCGGTAACAGAGGGTTAAAGCCACAGTCCAGTCTGTTATAAACGGCTGACTACCTGGGACTCAGTCCAGAGATCTTCTCTGTGTTGCTGGGCCCAGATCGGCTATGATAGGAGTCCCTCTCCGTCTTCCTCTCTCTCCTGGAGGACGGGGCTGAGACGGAGATGGTGTGACCGCGGGGTCGGTGGCCTCCACTGGGTGAGATGGGTCCTGGCAGTGCTGGCGCTGCTGGAAAAGCCAACTTCATAGCAGCTCCTCCACTCTGAGACGACGAGCCTGACACTTCTACACCCTGGACCGGACCTCCTGGTCCATTAATGTCCACCCCTGCACTCCCCTCTACTTTGTCCTTGTCTGAAAAAGGCTGCTGTGCCTGAGGCCGGCCATCTGAGGGCGCGCTGGGCCGAGAGGCGTCATCCTGAACTTTCTCAGACTCCTGAGCTTCTTTGGTGAAGGCCTCATGCAGGGTCTGGAGCTCCGGGGAGGAGCTTGACTTGTTCAGTCCGTGGCCCTGGGACTGAGAATGGTTCTGAAAAGAAAGTTCAGGTCCCTGGCTGCCTGGGGTGGAAGGACCAACACTGGGCTGATCGATGGGAATCGCTCCTTCGCTCACCTCTTCCAGAGTGGATTTTTCATCATCCTGACTGGAGGTGGAGGAGGACTGAAAGTCAGATGGAAGGCAATGACAATATTAGTCTTTTAGCATATTCTAGCAAATTAACTCATAAAATCTAAAAAAAAAAAAAAAAGATTTTATTACTGGCAAAAAGTAAAGTAATAAAAAATATCAAGTTGATTTATAACAAACAAACCAGCTTATGCTAGCATACATCAGGGCATGACATTGGGTTTTTTCCCCCCCCAAAAAAAGTTATATTCATTTAATCAAATAAAATAATCTTGTCCTTAAATAAATAAATAAAAATTAAACTTCTTCTGTTTTGTTTTTTAAATCTTTCTACAAAAGTGTTTTCCATTATCATGCTTCACATTTACTGACATTTTTTTCTCAAAAAATCATACATTTCCATATATTTAGTTAGTTCAGTTACAAGATATATATTTCAAGGCTGTGGTACACATCCAACAACTGTAAAAGTTGCTTGTCATTTTTCAATTTGATCTCCTTTTTAAAGCAGAGTTACAAATGTTTGAGAACACTGACTTTTCTTGCAATTTTTTTGATGTTGCCCTTTGTGTATAGGTGCAGTGGGATTGATAATGTTGCATCCTTCAAAAATAACCTTTTATTTTTTAATCACTTTTTAACAATCTATGTTGTCTTCAACCTCAAAAAGATGACTTTTTTGCTCATAAAAATAAAAAGTGAATGGCATAGTCTCTTATGAATTCCCTTAATTATTTCTTTTAAAATGTGTGAGTGTGTAAAAATGGGTTGTTTGTGTTTTGTGCCGCAGTCATCAGTCCAGGTCTGTGAATGCAGCCCGTTAATCACATTGATCTCTGAGTCTGTAAATGGAAGAAAATGCTGCAGGAACCATCAGTTCTCGTCAGAATAAGCTGCCTTATGGGTCAATTAGGCCACAATCAGCTACTTACCCTGCTGAGCATTCCAGGAAGTGAAGATTTGTCAGACATGAAGATGGGCTCGGTGGGCACCGGTTCAAACTGTTCACCCTCTACCCACTCAAGGGGGGCGTTCTCTGATGTGACCCCTGAGCCCTCCTCCAGTACCACCACAGAGTCTGCAGCAGGACACATCGGTTGTTATGTGCATTATAGATGGAGACACGCATAAACACATCCCATAATAACTCTGAACTATGGCCAGTGTTAGTCACACAAACATATACTGCTGAGAGAGTGAAACAGCACAGATTTCAGTAGTTATTATTTACACATTATCTCTAGTCTAATAAGGTTTAGATGTGAATTATTCATTCGGACTAGAAAGAGAATCAAGAACATTAAAACATCAAGCAACACACTGAGACCCCTGAACGAGATCACGACCTACAGGGAATCACACATAAAAGCACTGAGCTCAGATCAGTTCGACAGGTTGTTTCTATACATCGTTCATCTACTCCATTCTCAATTCAGAGTCATGCAACTTCAGGCTCTTCATTGTTTTACCAGGAGACCAGTAAAGCAAAGAAGCGCCTGATCAGATCTGGGCTTTCCTGTTGACAACAGAAGTTAAGGGGCACCCTGGGAGTATATTTCAGAAATTCAAGAGTTAGAGTAGACATCAAGAAAGAAAAATATAAAACAAAAATCAAAGAAGAAGGCAAAAACTACTCAAATTCGACTTTTACTCTGCTACTGATTGATTGATCCAAGTGTAGTCAGTCACAGATGACCCTCCCTTCAGTGTTAGGAAAAGACGTCCGAAGACAGCAAGAATTATGAAGTTCTCAACTTGTACAAAGTTTGAGCATAAAACAGGCGAGTTTTTACACAACAGAGTCTTAATATGTTTGCAGGATACAAAACTAGTAAGATGTTTATTTAACTTGTATACCACTTATGTTGTACTTTAGGGATTTTACAGTTGTTGTAAAAGTTCTTCTGTTCTAAGCTCTAATATTTACACTCTTAACTGAATGTGAAGCTCCTGTCAGGAGTTCATCAGATTAGAAAACTTTCACTTTACATTACTCCCATTGAAACCTGCCAATGCAGAGAGAGATTCAGAGGACCACCTTTGCATCGGATCAAACCTCCATATTGGGAGGAAGAGAAAGGCTGAGTATGACCAGAAGAACACCATCTAAACTTCTCCAGCAAGGAGGTGGAAACGCATCATAATAAGCCATGTCATTTTCTGTGAAACCTAGGATGAGATTTCCAGCATGACAAATAACAACTAAGACACAAATAGGCTTGCCAAAGAGGAACATTGTGGTGATGGAGCGGTGTAGCCATTCTCCATACCTTAATTCCACAGAAGATCTTTAGAGTGAGCCGAAGGTTTGAGTTGCAGAGCAGCAAGCAAAATACATCTAATTTGTACTACACTTTGTCTCTGCATTAAAATGATTCTAGAGTAAAATTTAGACATTATATTTAATTTGTAAGTGGGGAAAAAAATCTAAAATTAAGCAGCAGAATAATTATTTCCCCTACTGCATTTAAGAGTTAGTGTTTCCTAAATACATAACCAAGGATAATATTCTTTGTCACGTTTGCTTAAATTAGACGCCTGTCTTCAAGCTGCTTTAGACTATTTTTGTAGCGAAAAATTGCAAATTCAAAATTCCCAGAATGACTCTAAAGCATCTCTGCATTGTGCCTGAAAGACCGCTGTTTTGTACAAGTGAGGAGAAATATACTACCCCAGTAGTTTTCTGGAAGGGGGAGTGGGAAGAGGTGTGGGGGTCACACATGATGACGGTACCTGCCCAGGAAATGCTCCTGTGCAACCTGCCAGGAGCTGGAGGGCCTGGGGGCGCACTGGCCAATCCCAGAGACCAGAGCGAGCCACCCACTGCAGGCGGGATGAAGGTGGGGGAGGGGGGTGGTGGTGGGGAGTGGTTTGTGAGTGGACCGGGGTCACATTGAGCCACAAGACACACCAACAGCCAATCACAAACCAGCATTTCAGCCACGATGAAGATACATGAAAAGAATCCAGTCAAGAAAAAAGGGGATATAATGTTGGGGGGGAGAAAGAGAGAGAGAGAGAGAGAGAGTGCAGAAACGAGATGTGATAATGGGAGTTCATGGTGTAAAGAGGAATACATTTTAAAAAATGGAGTCTGAAATCAAAAAGGGCGAGGAAACTGCTTCAAAAAACATTACATGATTAAAATAACAAGAGCTTTAAAAGCATTTGTCAGTTTTCTAACAAGCAACTGCTCCACTGAGAGTAACTACTTCCAGGCCGTTTGGCATGGAGCTTAGTGCATTCATTACCTACCAGGGCAGACAGCAGGGTTGTATTTAGTATTTGTAGCTGTTAAGCTTGATCACATTTCGTCCACAGACAGCTGATACAGATTCGTTCGATGTTTTAAGAGTGAGATTTTCACTCAGATTATAACCTTGTTAGAAATGCTTCAGATCTGCAATAATTTACACATCTCAGAAAATCAGACACCTACTTTGATTCATTACGATCTTGGCTTTTTAGATTATTGTTAAAATTCTTTAGTTTTCAATTGAATTTATTTTATTTTTTTTCAGACTACTTTCAATTTGAAGATTTTTACCTGTTTGACAAAAAGTTTGTACATCACTGGATAAAGCATTTAAATGAGACAGAATGCCCGAGGCAAAGCCCAGAGATAAATCCTATTGAGAATCCGTTGAAGGACTTGAAAACTGATGTTCACAGACCCATTTCATCCAATCTCATGGAGCTGATTTGTTAAAAAATTAAAAAAATTAAAATAAAAAAAGGGGTAGACATTTTAGTCCGTAGATAAAGATAAAAGAGTTGCAGTAAAAGGGGGTTTAACAAAATACTGACTAAAAGGGGGCTGAATACAATCTACACATTTCAAATTTTATATTCAAGATTTATATTCCTTTTCCTTCCATCTCAGACATCCGCACTGTTTTGGCTGGTTCGAAACATAAATCACAATAAAATAAATTTGATTTAACAAATGCAACAAATTGTGAAAGAGTTCACACGGTAGGAAAACTTTTGCTCATCATTAAATGTACGCCGTCACTAAAACAGTAAGTGATAGTGTAAATGTATATAAAACTGTTGAGATAAGACAAGACATGATACCAAGTTTACAAAAAATAGATTATAATTTGACTTTTTTCAGAGATCATATTTATGCTGCTAAAAGATCTTTATTCTGCTTTTTATTGAGTTTGCCACAAAACTATTCTTTTTCTGATTTCTTTTAATGTCTTCAGAGGTGAGGACAGTGATCCAACTACGCATCATCTGCAGTACATTTAGCATTTACCAGTTGGTATTGATGGGGTGCGCGGTGACTGATATCGTAACGTTTTAATATCGCAGGATCTTGTATGGCGAGAACTCGTTACACCCCAAGAAAGTAATTCTGTTCCGTTTATATAAATTGTGATGATAATAAATTCACATTTTTAGGAAAACCAGTTCAACAAGAAACCAACTCATGTCGGCCAAGAATCCTTATATTGCTACTCACCAGTGTTGGAGCGCTGAAACAGGTTGGCTTTTCCGCCAACACTGCAGTGTGTTTGAGTTTGAGGTTCAGAGGCAGATGTTGGTGCTGGGGTGGCTGTGCTGGCTGGAGCACTGGCTGTCTGAGTTGGAGCCTCCTTTACACCCTCCATTGCCATCAGGACAGTGGAGAGCTCCTGCAGCGGCATGTTACCCAGCTCGGAGGAGAAGGGACTGGGTGGGTTCTCCAGACACATCAGCCAGCTGGTGTTACCTGAGGTGAAAGAGTGCCAGAAAAACCACACCTATATTGTTGTATCAGATTACATCAGTGGACAGGATCCCAATGAAGCTGAAAGAAAACACGCATCAGAAAGGGCCAAGCCCAGTGAGCAGGTACCTGAAGGTCTCCGTATGAAGATCTCAGCCCAACCTTGAGTGAGCATCGGAACAAACTCGGCGAGGCTGGGGTTATCTTTGAGAGGAGGGGGAGCGGACAGAGTGGAAGAAGTGGAGGATGGAGGACCAACACCATCTAAGGTGGGGCCAGACGAAGGAGAAAGAGGAGAAGCCAACTCTCCCTCAGATGGGGAAACCAGAGGACTGAGACTCGGAATAGGACCAGCACGCAGAGCATGGCCACCTGGAAAGCAAGGATAGTACTTTTTTTTAAATCACATAGACAGACATTGTTCACACTTACCTGAAGACATAAAGATGTTAATAAGATATTTACACCAAAAAGGAAAAGGGACCAAAATTCAGACCAGCGACTTAGAGAATAGGGAAAAAGTAATGCAAGGAAAAACATTCAGGAAACACAAACACAGCTTAAAGAGAGAATGACAAAAGAACGACATGTGCAGGAGAAAAATATATGCAAATATGTATAGATTTTATGGTTTCTTATATTTAGCAGTGGTATCTATATGTGTTGGTTTTATCCCCGTTTTTATTATCTCTGTTTTAGCATCAACATCCCAATTGGACTAGAGACGGAAATTAGCCACTTGGTTATAATCTCATCTGTTAACATGTAAATGTTCATTAAAGAGCAACTCAACCCCAAATCAACTTTTTTTGCAGATATAAAATATTGCTGTCTAAATGTGTAGTCATTATGTTTGCATTTTGGCAATTTTAATAAATAATGTCAGCTGCACTGCCCACTATGGGGTATAAAAGCTTTTGCCGCATTTTTCAAACACAAAATGTAGATGTAGTAAGACTCTTGTAGGGGGGGGTGAGTTACTCTTTAATATGTACAGTGTTGTCCCATTTTCAAAAATAAAATAGAAAGATGTAAAATGAAAGCTCATCATATGCATGCCTATGGTGGAGTGATTTCAGGAGCTATATGACTTTTGATCATCTGTAAAACTCTAAATGCTTTTACCTGATCTGGAGCGGACACGTGTGCGAGTTGTTCTGTTCTGTTGACTGAACTGTGACTCCAGTTTGGCCGGAGCCTCTTTGGTCATTCGGGTGTGCAGTGACGGATCCGACCTGCAAACCCAACAGACGAAAACAAAGTTCAGAAATCCTTGCAGACCTAGCTAAGTACAGAAGAAGATCTGCCACAGTCTTCAGGAGATTTAGAATATTTATGAAATTGGTATTAAACAAAATAATATTTTTTTGGGGGGGGGTTTACTGTATGGAGAAACAGCTGAGAGGAAATTGTACACCTTGATGTAGGTAAAAAGCAGATGTGTGAAAATGGTAAACAAACAAACAAAACAAATAAATCCAACATAAAACGTGTTTCGTTGCTGTGTCTGCAGGCTTGCATCACCTCGTCATTTCTCCTCCTCCTCCTCCCAGCCGCTCGGACATATCCATTCCTAACAGCGCTTGCGTTCTGACTCCCCCACTCGTTGTGATGGTTACCAGCTTGTTGCCCACCAACCAGGTCATGCTGCGACCTCCAGCTAAAAGAAACTCTGCGATGGGAGACCTAAGACGACAGCAGGAAGCCAAATCATTAACATTTTCCTCAACAATTAAAACTACACTGCATAAATACTGCAGATGCAAAAGAAAATCAGCTGTGTGACCAAAATCTGAACATTTCCAGCCTCATCGGCCCTGAAGGATGACCAGTCGTTCCCTCTACTGAACCCACTACACCCATGTACTAGCAGGTCAGGGTAGTTAATGAAACTTTCTTTATATTGGAAGCTCTTACTGAGGGAACAATACTTTTAAACAGAGATTTTACACAACAGGAAGGCTGAACATATTACAGAAAAGGTTCTGTTTTATCTTTTCAACTTTCAACCTCGGTCTGCTATGGAGAATGGTATTTTTTTGGAAATGGTGGCAGCCTGTTTGATATTTCAGCAAAAATGGTCTACCTTCTACAGGTAATACCCACAGAGAATGATGTTTAAACGTACTGATGGCCCTTACTGTGCTAACTGCATGTATGCAATGCACAAAACTCAACAACAGAGAGAGAGAGAGACTAGAGTTTTCTGAAAGGAAAGTCAAAAGTATAGAAATATTTTCCCATTCTCTTCTTCTTCCATATTTTTTCAGACTGCGTTGTGTGGCATCACCTCTGCTCCCAATATAAATAATTAATGACAGACCATGACAGAAAGAATAAATAAACAGTTTTGAATGCTGCTCTTATATTTTCAGATATAGTTCATGAAAGGGAAATTGGATTAGGACAAACTGACTAAAATCTGTATTTGCACTTCGAATCTTTAGAAAAGCCAGAGATCGGCATCTCTAATTACAACACAAGGACCCCTCACTGACCTCTTTGGCAGAGCAGAGAAGTTTGAAAACACATATCGTGCCATCATGTCTAGACAAGTCTCTGTGAGCTCCAGGTGGACAGTCTTGAGACCCTCATCTGCCTGGGTCACTGCATTTTCATCAGCAGAGCCCAGGCTGCAGGTGGTGGTTGAAGTGTGCATCCTAAAAGGGGGGGGGGAGATTAGTTAACAGCTGGAGAGAAAGGGAAAGGCATGCACTGTCAGTGTACATAGGCATGCATGCTCTGACAAAATTGAATGGATATAAAAAAGTGCAGAGGCGACATCAGCAATAAGGTTTCTATCTACATCACAAACCAAGCATGTATGTGCATGCATTAAAGTAAAATGATAAGACTTTTTCAAGCACACAATATACAGACAAAGCCTGGGACATGGTCTGAGTGAGCTCAGAGGCTACAATCATGTTTTTCTAAAAATTTTAGTAAGTTTTCTGTACGTCTTTCTGTTCGAGGGACTACTTTAGCGATATCTTTTTGGTTCAAAACAGCCAGAGATTTGGCTCACACTTTTCTTTTACTATTAGTGTCCAGTGTGGAGTGAAAACCCTCGACTCATTTTCTGCAAAGACAGCAGCACGCATACGTCCAGAAGTGAACACTCGTCTCAGGCGGCTTTAGACAGCAGGACGGGAGCTGAAAGCTTGACTCGGCGCTCATAGAGAGCGCTTCACAGCCACACATAGGTGGACTGAGCTGTCTCTGTTCTTGACAGGAGGGATTATTAAAGGCCGTAGGTCGTTTAAAATCCAAATCATTAAGACAGGAAAACCTAAAAAAGAAATAAAGCTGAAAATAATAGATGGACTGAAAGAAGCAGGAATACAAAATAAACTGAATGCATTAATCAAAGTAACATATTCTGGCTGTATTTATGTTGATGTAATAATTCGCTTGTTTAGGATCACTTTCTCTGTACAGAAAAAGTAAGAAAATTAACTAATTAAAATGTATTGGCGTAAAAAATCTGTTTATGAACATGTTCTCTTTTTAGATGGAGAAGTATAAACTCAATCAGACCAAGCCCTAGAACGTAATTAAAATCATATCCACTGATTTTTCTCCCCATCCACTTACCTTTCTTTTTTCTTACTTGACTAATATTTCATGTGAATGTGCAGCGGACCCAAACTCCATAAAAACATGACCATGAATCGCTCAGCGCTGTAGATTTACAGCCTTTTAAAAGTAAATGTTTCATGCATTTCAAGTAAATTATCAATGGCGACAACTAAAACTGATCATTATTAAGCATGGTAATGTTGGAGTTGGAGTCCACCTGGATGCAGGTTTTAAATCTAACAATATAAAACCAACTTCAATAACCATCTGAAAGAAAAAATATATATATATATTTGCAGCCATTTACCAGACGAAGCAAGTTAAGAAGATCTACACTGCAGTCTTCTAATAAACAGGATAATCAAACAAAAGTTAGACATTACATTAATGTTTTGCTGCCAACTGTTGGGAAACAAAGGCCTCCAAAAGTTTTCATCCTCCTGTAACTTTTGTCACATTTTTCCACAACCTCAACACAATTTTGGGGGATTTTATGTGATGGACCAACATAAAGCATCACATAATTGGAAAATGGAAAGCAAGAGCTAAACTTTTTTGCAAATAAAAAAACAAAATCTTGTGGTCTTCAGCTCCCTCTTTTACAGTGATACTCCGAAGTAAAATACCATACTACCAACTGCCTTTAGAAGTCAACAACTTGGTAAATTGAGCCTACCTGTGTGTCATTTATTGCAGTTGTTCACCACAGGCAGAACTGTAGAGCTACCAAAACATGGCCGCTCACCTAAGCTGACAAGTCAGGCAGGAGAGCATTAAGCAGAGACTCACTCTGGAGGAGCTTCATGTATCAGCAGTTCCAGTGACAGAGTCTTCTAAAAGGACAGCCTTTAGTCATCCACTCCAAAAACCTGGTCTTTAGAGAGGCAGGAAGAAGTTGGTGAGTGGAGCCAACTACAGGACAATCCTGGAGGATCCAATAACAGTCCTTCCAGGATTTTTGCGATTGCAACTATTAACGCAAATTCAGCCAATCCTCACAAATTCTGCGTGTTTTGCAGTTCTATCCAATTATCGCAATTTAATGCATCTTTAACCAATTGCGACTCTTGTTATCATCTGACGCCGTCACATATCACGTACGCGACCTGTTTTTTATGTGAGAGGGAGCGAGAATAAAATATTTCCTTTAGCTTTCTTTGAAAATACAACCTTGATTTGATTATGAAACATATTTTGGACATGTGTTAGTTTATTTGTGGTTTGACATCAACAAAAGACAGGACATCAATTGGTTTGGATACTTCAATTAATGGAATCTGAATGGATTTAAGAATAGAAAGTAGCCATGGAAGGAATTAAGAAAAAACCCTAAATGGGGAAAAAATATGCCACAAAAATAATCATTTTATAATCAAATCGTATTCGAATCGAAATCGCGAAGCACCCAAGAACACCCCAACTGTGTATTTTTATCTTCACTAGTACTCTTCTCTCCACATACTAGTCCTTGCTGCCAGCTTCCAGAGGACCTGTTGGCAGGTACCAGGCGCCTGCTCTTTCAGGGTCAGGCCGTTGTCTTCTAAATAAAGATTTATTCAAATCTGTAGTCTGTAATCCAATATCCCTGACTTCTGTCCCTAAAACAGGAAATACAGTAAATCCAAACATGGTTTTGTGAATAACTCAGGGGAAAGAGATTTTTAGCCTGTCTTAAGGCCTTTCAGATTTAATAAAATAAAATTTTCTTTTCACTACATTAGCTATTTGTGTTGGTCTATCACATAAAATCCCAATAAATTCTATCTATATTAATGGTTGTAAAGAGAAAAGGCTGAAGAGGTGTGAATACTTTTCCAAGGCACTGCAGCTGCACTTGCAATCACATTGAACTGCAGTGTTCGATCTCCTTCTGCTCAGTCACATGAGCATAAATGAGGCAAACAAGCGAGGCAGACAGAATGCGAGTGTGTGTAGTGACAGATCTTTTTAGATGACCAAACTAGTCAAGATTTCACCTCAGCCCAAGCTACTCCCATCATCCCAGACTAATAGATTGCCATGGTCATAGCAGCATAATGGATGTCCCAGTGAAGCCAAATGAAACCAAAAAGATGTCAAGCAGGCAAACAAAGCCGTTGCGCCCAGAGGAAGCAGAAGTGCCCGCACCCCCCACTGAGAGAAAGAGGCCATAGCTGCTGTTAAAGAGAAATAAGATGGAACCATTCTGAACACACAAGCCTGGCACCAGTCCCTCTTGGCATTCATTTGCTGCTAAAGCCAATTGAAACCAGTTAGCGATTCACTCAGCGAAAAATAAAGTTGAATCAAAAAGGTGCAGACAAATAGTAAAACAATTAAAATAAAGCAAAAGTTGTGTTAGAGCAAAAAAACAATAATAATCAAAGTGGATCAAGAGGTTTCCCAAAAGACACTACATGCAAAAGCAAATTATATGAACAAAATCTAAAAACAGCACATGTACGAAGACAGCCGAAAAACAAATCAAAAAGGCCATCACACGCCTTCCTCCAGCATGCACCATCCATTCCACATGTTACAACAACCCTCCCCTACGACTCCTCGACGGACCCATCTGACAGTGACCCAATCAACCATCCCATGGAGGAAGCGACAAGTGTTTAAGCGGTTACTGTTGGTTTTTGGCTTGTTTTGCTTCGTTACCAAGGAGGTTCTTTTCTAACCTGCGAACCGCGTGTTCGGAGACGCTGATGCTGCGGGAGCGGAAAGCCTCCATGGCCGAAAGGTCCCTCAGCTCTTTGACTGGAGAGCTGCTGCTATTGGCTACAGATGCTGCTGGCTTTGCCACCTTTCCAGCCCGCAGGCTGGGCAGTGTGGAGAATCCGTGGCAAAGAGGGACGAGAACGGGGCGAGGTTGGCATTATGTTGGGCGGTAAAGGGGTGGGTCGTCACGAGGGTCGAAGTGGTTTGGGAGTAATAGTGGAGGAGTGGTTTTCAAAGTACACCAGGAGACAGCAGGAATCATCACCCGAGCACCACAGCAATATGAGCAGTTGACGAGGGGCAAAAACCACACAGGGTGAGGGAAGGAGGGCGGGGCACAGAGCACAGACATCAAAGGGGCGGGAGTCACAGGAGGGAGGGGCCAGGAGCAATGTGGGGAGGATCCAGGATGACACAGCCACCCCCAAAACCACAACCATAATGCAGCAGGAGGCAGCGGAGGCGGGGAGGTCAAATAAAGAAAAACAAAAAATAAGGTGAAAATTAACAGCAGTGAACAACATGAGTCAGATAACAGGAGAACGGAGAAAGAAAGGAGGATTTAAGAGAGGGTCAAACCCAAAATAAACACACTAGTTACAAGCAGAGGGTCGAACAGCCTCTGCCACTCAAAAATTAAAATACACAGGAAGTATTCAGGAGAGCAACAAAATACACATTTCAGCAGGTTCAAAGTGACAGAAAAAAACTAATATGACAGAATTATAGAAGTGGGTATGGGCAATATGAAGGACCTAAAGTGCCACAATCCATAAATAAATAAATAAATAAATAAATGTGTTGGTGAATAAATGTCTAAGTATGTTCAAATTTGAATAAATACATGCGCATAAAATACACACATTAAATGAATCAATAATTACTTAACTGTTTCAAGGTCATAAATATTATTCAGGTTTTATATTTAAAACTTCAATAATAGCATAAAGGCTGCTATAGACAAGATTAATGGTCTGTCGTTGAATTCCTGTGTAGGTTGACCAATCAGATGTCAGGGTGTATTTGTTTGGCCATTCTCAGACTTTAAACAATTTCATAATGAACTGAAGGATAAAAATATTTTAAACATTAAAAAATGCATGATTATAACTTAAAATAAACAATTTTTATAGTGTATTTAATAAATGGAAAATAACAAAAGTTAATATTTTCATTTGTTTTTAAGATTTATCTCTATTTCTTTGAATTATCAAATAAATAAAGATTCAAGTAAATAATAGATTGATTGGATTGTGGCACTTTTTTAAAGCACAGGCTTTGCGAAATAGAAAGCAAAACATCAGATTTTCAACAAAACAAATCGCTGGACTAAAGTTGTGGATTGGAGAACAGCTGGTTGAGTATTAAAGAATAATTAGAGGCAAGTTTTGAATTTTAAGCATCTTGAAAGTAAACCAGCATTGGATGAATGAATGTAATGACATGCTGTGCACCAATCCTGCAGCAGACATTAAAAGCACAAGGATGATGATGCCATATGTGAGCTACTGGTGGTGGGAAAATATATTGGTCTAATATTAGTGGAGGAACCACACTAAGAGAACCATGCAGACGTTTTCATTCCAGTTGCATCTTTTATATTTTGTCATGTTGCAACACAAACTGCAGAGGACTTTATTGAGATTTTATGTTATAGACCAGGGGTGTCCAAAAGGAAACACAGAGGCCCTCGATTACAATAAAGAAAATGGCTAAACATTGATTTGCTATTAATTTAATTTGAATACTGAAAACAGTTTGTTTCTACTTCACCAATATTCACCACTTTGTGTTGGTCTATTACATGAAATCCCAATAAAGAAACATTAAAGTTTGTGGTTTTAATATGACACACTGTAAAATGAATACCCCTTGAAAGGCACCATACTGTATTTGGAATACTGAGGTTGGGTTGATATTGAACATCGGGACAATATCAGCAAAAGCACCCCATTCTTTAAGAGTTTTGGAGGAGGGAAGAGGAGTTTGTTTCATTTTAGTCTGGTAGGTTTCATAAGGTTCTTTAGAGGGGCTTACTTTATGTACAAATCAAACTAATCTCTTGATTGTTTCCCCCCCCCAACAAAAGAATATTTGCTAATTAGCTCCGAGTACTTTCAGACAAGAAGAAAAATCAATACCTCTGTAATAAAGCAGAGTTGTGTGTTGCAAAGCACATGTAGGTGGAACTAATAGGGAAACTGGTGTCAGATTTTTCTAGTGATCTCTGTGAAAACATGAAGATCCAATCCATAAAATAGGCCATTTAGCATAACTTTTATATTTTTAATTTGCAAAAGGTCTAAATTTACAACTTTCTGTTCAGATGTTTTGAGTCATTAAATATCAGCCGGATGGACTTCCGACTGACCAAATATTAGCATCCTTAGGCGTGTTTGTAGCATCAAAGCCCAACTGTAAAAGCAAAAGCAACAAACAACAAACAAGATTCTCCTCATGAACGTGGGAAGTGCATCCTATCATAAACACCTGTGAAAATTTAAAGAGAAACAGGGAAAACTTGAGCTCTTTTTTTTAGGCCGACCTGGTGTTTGCATAATTATAAAGAAGTGAGTGAGGGACAAAAAAAAAAGCTGAATTACATGAAGCAAGCAGCTAAAAAGGTGAAATGCTGTAACATCATATAGGTGATAAAGCTAAAATGACACACACCATGAGTCATTTTCATGACAAATTGTGGAAGAACTAATTTTGAAATGTAAACAGAAAATGTAGTAGAAATAATTGATTACCATGGCAACCTGAGAGGAGTCACAGCAGTTAAACACGCCAACGTAGTTACCCCCCCATCCCTCTTACATGACATCGGCCACATGGGCTGTGTGCGGTGCTGCCAGTCGGTACTTGAGCCAAGCGAGTAAATGTGCTTTACCTTTTGGGCCTCTCATTGAGACTGGTGCTTCGCGCTCGGAAAGGGCTTTGCTCGTGTCTGTCGTCAAACGGAAGCAGGGCATTGGAGCGCAAGCCCTGTAGAGAGAAAAATGTTTTGAGAAAAGAAAGAAAGGAGGTGGGGCACATGCAGTGAATTTCACATTCTTGTTAAAGTGCCAAGACGTAAAAATTGGAGACGACAGATCATGGAAACTTTTTCCACCTTCGATGTGACACAGATGCCAAAGAATTCAACCATTCGGGTAGAAATAAAATGAAAACTATAAGAAAGGTGCAATAACCTGGTCACATACGTGAGCACATGCTTAAATAAATACTTTATTGGAGCACAATTTTATCCAATTTTATCCAACCAGAACTAGTCAGGAAAGCTGCACAGAGGGTGTCCCAGGCATTTCCAACAACTGTGGATTGTGTTTAATGTGTGAATCAATCTCCTTTAATCTCAATATGTCTGAAATAAAGAAGACGCCTTAAATACAAAAATTCCTTCAATAAAAATATCCAGGCCTGGGTGAACTCACCCAAAACATTTTGTGGTGGTGCTGAGCTGATAAAACCAACCTCAACCTTCAGGACACAATAAAAAAAATGGAACGTTTATCAAAAAAACAACACTGCTCATAGAGCACCATGCTTACAGGAAACACGGCGATGGCAGTATCATGGGTTGAGGTAGAACTAGAGTTTTAAGGGGAATTAATCTATTTCAAATATTCTTTTTTTAACCCTTCATTTGTGAGCAAGAAAGCTGAAGATGAAGAGGGATTTTATTTTTCAGCAGCAAAATGTATCTAAGCAGAAACATCAACAATATTCTACCTTATAATTTAAATCAGCCTATATACAATGTGTCTTGTCTTTTTTTTAATTCTCTGTTTGTTGTGTTTTCTATCTTGAAAGGTGCTATATGAATAAAGTTTTACTGAATAACTTAATCAAGAGAACATTAATGTTTTAAAGCGGCCTAGCTAGAGTCCAGAACTAAATCTGACAAAAAAAATGTGGAGTCACCTGAAGAGGGCTGTGGACAAAAGAAGTCCTCACAATCTGAGAGATGGAGAAAACCATCACAAGGTAAAGCAAATATTACCAAGTAAGGATGTTTCTTTTTGTTTTTCTTCCCACATAAATTGCATCCTGTCCAATTTTAGTTGAATTGAACAGGATGCATATCGTACAAAAAGGGAGGATCATCATGTAGACGAAAGTGTTTTTTCACCTTGGTGATGTACTGAACAAAGTCCTTGCGGAAGGGAAGTCTGCAGCGTATGAACCACATGGCAATCACATGGTGCGCCAGGGATACAATATACTGGTTGAACCTGATGGGGATGAAAAGAGATGACAACTCAGAAAGCGCCTGTGCAGCTGACAAAAATGCATATCAAATGTGTGACTGCGCTTACTTTGAGGGGTTGGTGTAGGGCAGCGAGATGGCGAACACGCTTACATACTGCTCGGCTACAAAGTTGGCGTACAGATGTGGTAAGCGCACCAGAGCTGCAAAACACAGAGGATGCGAAACATTGGACACTTCATCTGTGTTGCAGCTGAAACTTCAAGGGACTCCAGCAATCGACAGGAAGATTTGAGAATGTAAAGAGATCAGCTTTGGGAACTCACTGGAGAGAAACTCGAGCATGGGAGAAGCCATAGTAACGGTGGCAGAGATGTGGGTGAGCTTGACGATAAGAGCCGGGAGAAGCTTGATCATGATGTCTGGCATCTCCACTGTGCACATTGTAAGGGCCACCACACACTGTTTGGCACAGCGATAAATGAGGCCAGTCTCGAGACACTGCACCAACTCTCTCTGCAGTAGGAAAAGGAAATTAAAGTCAGCAAGGTTCTGTAATTGATGATTCATTTTAAATCCAATAACGTCTACCTGTCTGGATTGGTCCAGGTAGTTGTGGTAGGAGGTTATCGCTGTAAGAACGGGAACCACAGCCAGCTGAACATCCGTGCGGGAAAAACCCTCCGGCATCTTTTTCAGCCGCTCCGAGATCTGACGATCCGTTACCTTTGCAGACGGAAACAACACAGATCAACACCGATCGCTGATTAACGTTCTGTTTGTCGACTGGTTAATGTGTGCTACCATGGCACAGAGTGTGGAACAGAGCTGGTCCAAGCTGCATGACGAAGTGAGCAGCAGCACTTTGTACTGCAGCATCCAAGGCAGTTTGTCGAGAACAAGTTTCAGCACCTTCCAGTCGGTCTCCTGCGAAACAAACAGATGAAACCAGATCAAAGTCTCACATGCTCCAACCAGTTTTGGCACAGAAGAATAAGAAATCTCACTGACTAGGGAGCTACTGTTAAATCCTAGTGGTCAAGATAAACGCCTGTTTATCTTGTAAACATGTTTCACTGCCCACTCACTAACACAGAATCCGGTGTCCTGCAACTTATAGATACATTTCTGGTCCAACAAATCTGAATCGAACGGCTCACAAAGTCCATAGATATTTCATCAGGTGTGCTGAAGAAGAGACGTCTAAAAGTTGTAGGACAGCGGAGCCTGAGAGATGGAATTTGATACCCATGCTTTAAGAAAAAAAAACAAAAAACACAGCGGTTGAAGAAAGAGACGCCGATTCATCAAAAGTGTGTCTATCAGAGGACAATGGCTTTCTAAAGCGGGATGTGATATGACAAATAAGAGGTGAAGCAAACCAATTTAATATTATTGTTAAAACCAATATTTTTATTAAGAATTAATAACTTTTTATCCTTCAAAAATTGAATATTTTCTTTTTTTAAACTTATCCATACCTTGAACATGATAAAAGCAAAATCCAAATTTCTAGAATCGGAATAGACCCCCTTGAAGAGATGATCTGGTTTACGTCTACAAATATATTTAAGAACCCTGTGATTTCTATGTTCTTCACTGTAAATCCATCCAGCCCTAACCATCTTGACTGTGTTGTGAGATTGGAAAGTTTTAGTGTGTACCATCTTGAGGCACTGCAGTAGGACGCTGAAGGCAGGCGCGTAGGGAAGGTAGGCCGAACGGATGGAGGCCGCTGAAGCAGGTGGAGCAGTAGCTGGAGCAGGACTGCCAGCAGGGGGCGATATAGAACCCGACGGCTTTTTATCACAAGCTCGTTTCTCCGGCTCCCTAAAAAAACAAAAAAAGGTTTAGTCGTCATCATCAGGCTGGTTCAAGCAGAAGGAGCATCTTTTGTGTTTTTTTACCCAGTGTCACAGTAGCAGTAAGGGCTGAACCTCATCACTCCGTCCTTGTTGGGCACCCCGACGCGGTGCAGGGAGTCGGCGCGCATCATCAGGAAGAAGTCAAACACCTGAACAATGCAGTGGAAAAGAAAAAAAAAAACACCAACAGCATTGAACTTATGCAGGTTGAAGCTCAGTAGAGATGCTGAGTGGCACAGAAAATGGATCCGTTTTTACCTGTAGTCTAACAGCCGAAGCGATAGCTGAGCAGTATTTGTTCTTGTAGTGAAGCTGCAGGTGGCTGATAAGCAGCTCATAAACACGACTCGCATGGCTGGCTGGCAGGCTGTAAAGTTTGCTCTGTTGCAGGACAGAATGAGAGTTCTTCAAGATCCAATTTCACACGAATTACACATTTCTGTAGAAACAGACACATTGCTACCAACAAAGTACCTGTAAGATTTCCAGCAGCCCCAGTACAGCAGTCTTGACATCCTCCATAGGAGATTCAGCTGTGGGGTCTCGCTCAGAAACCTCCAGGGACCCAGAGCAAACCAGAGAGCGACTGGCCACCTGTCCAGAAAACAAACCTTCAACCTGACTGAACTGGAAGGAATTAAATGTCTCAGGGATCTCGTCTTTGTCTGCATTCACCCGCTCGATGATGTCCAGGAGGCTGGAGAAGTGATGTGTGTTGCAGCCCTCAGCGAGGTCCACCAGCAGCTGGGTGGCCTGTTTTCTGACCGCCAGATCCCGGTCTTCAGCTATCCCACTGAGCTGAGGGGTCACAACTTTTTCGATCAGCTCATCCTGGAAAAAGAAATCAATAAAGAGCAGGTGTTATTTTATCAGTTAGTTTAGTTTCAACTGTATTAAGCTTTAAATCGGAGAACGGCCCAGACAAGAAAGTCTTTCATCTGATCAGTGAGCTGAATTTACTAAAAATGCAGATGTGTGTTTGTGTTCAAACCTCATAGAGCTGACGATTGGTGCTCAGAACAAATGAGAGGATGTGAAGCACCTTGATCCTGATCCCACTGCGAATCTCGTTCCTTTCAGAGTGACACAGAGAGGACACTGTGATCAAAGATCAAGGACGAGAAGAAAAGGCTGGACCGATTCCTGACAGAGTGCATCCTACCTGAAGAACTTCTCCATGAGGCAGTGGAGGCTTTGAATCCAGCCATCCTTTGCAGGCTGAATGGACTGAGCTCTGTATGAGACGAGGGTCAGCACTGAGGAATCCTGCCGCACATAAGATTAAAATGAGAACAGAAGCCGCCCTGCAGGAGAGGATCAAATAAAACAAAGGACAGCACAGAGAGGGTACGAACAGGCCTCTTATCTGCACACTTCTCCACCAGGCTGAAGAACTTCTCTGTGGAGCCGTGGTAACCGTTCTGCTCGTACAACTCTTCCACTGTGGTCAGCAGCTCATAAACGATGGCCTTCAGCTCTGCGCTGCCTATCATCTGAGAACACACACAAAAAAAACCATCTTAGCCTCTCAAAACCTGTTGATTTCCATCTATTTCTATGTGCGTCGTGTTTTGGGTGAACCTGGATCTGCTGCAGCAGCCGCTCTACGATGCCCAGCAGGATGTCCCATGTGACCACCTGCAGCTCTTTGCCATATTTCTTAATCAGTCTGGTGATGGAGAGGACGATTTCATAAGACACCACCTCATTGGCACATGACATGGCCTGAAAGCAGATGTCAGGCAGTCAAAGTTTTAGAGTCAGCAGCTCAATGATATTTAATCAATTTCAATATAGATCTAATCATTAAAAACAAGATGAGTTATGATGTTGGAACAAAGGAAGCATTCTTGTATTATTCTTGTGATGGTAACAGTTTTGAAACGGTTTTAAGCAGAAATCCACAGGCAGTGTGTTATAGCTGTGTTTATGTATACAGAATGGACTGGTGAAAATGTATAATATTCTAAGCAATGAGCACCCTAAACAGTGCTAAATTTAGTAGATAATTGACATGATAGAGATGATTGAGATGTGGGGGCATTCAAAGAGTTTTTTGGGTTTTTCATGAGAAACCAATTCCAATATGACTCCAGGGAAGACATTAGTGTGCTCTCCATTAGAGAACATTCTACGTGGGCCCTATAAGTAAACACAATAACAGCAAATTTTGGCAAAACTGGCAGTAGCACTAAGTGAGATAGCAGCTCTGAAAGAGAGGGCCTCCCCATTCCCGTCGGCTTAAATGCCGTGGTTAGTTGTTCTGCACCTTCTTATTTGGAGGACGATTCATGTTTGGGACATTCATGTGAAGTCTGCATCAGGAAAATTCATATTCAGATCCATTCATATTAAAGGGTTCTCCTGAAATTTGAACAACTTTAGGCAAATATACTCTCATAATAGCATTTTTAATCTAGTTCTATTTACTCAAATACCCAAAGCTCTTAATGTGCCTCTGTGTAAGAATATATTGACGTGAATCTATTGGTTACCTTGTAGAAAGATGGGAGAACAAGTGTTGGAGTGTTTTTCAGAGCAGGGAGTCTGTGAGCTCCCCACAGAGCCATTCCCACAAAGAAGACAGCTCCTCTCAGCAGTGGGGCGTCTTCCATGTACACCCTGGTGGAGATTTTAGTTAGAAACACTTATGAGCTTGAACAACATTCAACAGAATACATATATTTATGTTAATCTTGAGAAGAACGATACCTCTCCTCCATGATCCGGCACATTGTGTAAATAGCGCTGTGGCCAAGATGGGTCCCCAGAACTTTCCTCATCAGCTGTTGAAACGCAGCAGCAAAGAAATACATGAGAAACAGATTTTTAAAATCAAAACAAGGATGTATTTATCTACGATGGTTCCCTTTTCACACCTTCCAGCAGGATTCACAGAACTCCTTCACGTTAACTGTACGGCAGAGTGTTATGATAAAGACGGTGAGGGACTCTGAAGGAAGGCAGTTGTAGCACACAACAGCATCCAGGACCTGAAGCGCCACCTGTACATAAAAACAACCAAACCTATGATGAGCATCATTATCTTGCAATCTAACTGCACAGAACAAGGCTTTTTACTAACCAATAACTTTGTATTTATGTTGCTGAATTTACAAAAAGACATTCTAGGGCTCTGCAATTAAGAGAGGAGAGGAGAGGAGAGGAGAGGAGAGGAGAGGAGAGGAGAGGAGAGGAGAGGAGAGGAGAGGAGAGGAGAGGAGAGGAGAGGAGAGGAGAGGAGACTGACAAGTTATCAATGGACATCTTATGGTAGACGCCACGTAATCATGCTTTAAAGAAGTCGGGTACAAAATGAACAAAGCTGCAAAGATAAGAAATGGCAACGGAGAAAATGCCACTACATGCAGCAGCATAAAAAAAAGGTAGAATCAGGTCATTTGTGTCAGAACACTTTTGATTTAAGAACTACTATTGATACTCGAGGCTGCACAGTGGGGCACCGGTATGCAATGTTGTCTTGTCGCAACAAGGTCTTGGGTCCTCGCTCTGGCATGCTTTTGCATCTTCTCCCTGTGCATGCATGGACTCTCTCTGGGTACTCAGGATTCCTCCCACAATCCAAAAACATGACTGTTAGGTTAACTGGTCTCTAAATTGCCCTTAGATATGTGTGTAGGTCTACGTTTTGTTTGCCCTACGTGTCTCTTTGTTGCCCTGTGATCTGTCCATGGTGCACTCCGCCTTTATTTTTTTGTAAAAGCAATAAAAATATTTTTTTTACAAAGTATATATAAACTTTATTCAATTTGGATTATCCTCTAGATGAATGAAAGGTTTTTGTTAACCAGAATACAAAGAAGGCATATGAAGACAAATCAATACTTCAGTGACGAAAAACATTTAATTTTATTAAGAGCTCCATAAGAAAAATTCCCTCCCTTTACTGGAACAGTACGGATATGTATTGGCAAAAATCTGGGGAAACGATATGCATCGCGATACAGAGGAGACGATATGATATATCGCGATTTATTGCGATACTATGAGTAAGACTATATATTGTGATTTTTAAAACTGAATTTAACAGTAGGAAAACTATCACAGCATTCTAAATGCTCCAACCTGTTTCATATTTTAATACATCCAGTTTTATCTAGTTGATCCACTGGAACGAAGAAGTTGACAACAGCCACAAACTACCACTCATGCTTTTAATTTTACTACAAAAATTGCTGTCTTCATTAATGGCTCCATTCCATTTTCTAGTGGTCAATCCAACCTCGACGGGCGCACTGCTCTTCTATAGGTGCCATCAGATCTAAGGGGGATCAGACCTCAATCTACACATTACCGATGAACTGGGGGATTCTATCCTGGGACAAATTCATGCTTCATAAATGTGTGCCCGACATGGTCTCATTCAGTTTAAGACAGTTCCTGGTGTGCACATGTCCATGGTTAAGCAGGCACGCATATATCCAGAGGTGGACTCAACCTGTATAAAGTGTAGCAGAGCTCCTGGTACATTGCTTCACGTGTACTGGTCCTGCACTTCATTGGCCAACTTTTAGAACTCAGTTTGTCATGTAATGTCTGAGGTCCTGCAGTATCAAGTTAAGCCAGATCCACTGTGCGCTATTTTTTTTAACTGTCCCCCAACCTGGACTTTCCAGACTTTGTCTCTCTCACCTCTATATCAGTGGATGATGTTGTTCTGTTGCACAGAAGACAGATTTTCCTGCAGAAAGCACAGAAGGTTAATCAGGTTTTCTAAATGCAAAATACCAGCTTGGCAGCAGCAAACACTGAAGAAAACATTTATATAGAAATAAGTCTGACAGAAAGGAGGTCTTTCTCTGCAAAAAAAACAACAACAACTCAGTCTACTGAGTTTAAAAAAAAAAATTGAAGCCCCTTCAACACTGTGTTTCCATCTGTTCCTCTAACTTACTGGACCATGATGGAGACGTTCTGATCCAGATAGCAGCTGTTGTACTTGACCAGATTCACCAGAACATGGAGAAAGTCCGAGGTAAGTCCTATGTCCATCCACAGGAGGACGAAGCGGGCTGAGAGAGAGGAGATCAAGACTTTGTAACTGACTGTGGAAATGAGCAATAAAGCAGTTTATTATCAGGACTGTTGTGTTAAGTGAGAAGACACACACAAAAAAACAAACTGTCCCATCTTTGATTTGAAACAGCCCTTAAAAATAGCTGACCTGTTATTTAGATACGCTGAATTTTGCTGATGTGACATTTCCATCTAAAAAGTGCACACTATTAGTTCTCCACAAAACATGGCATATAGCAAAAGTTTTAAAGTAATAGCATAATGTTAACAAAATGTTAACTGAGGTCATTTAATGAAGCAGTTTAGTTGTGAGAAGGCTGAGGTGTAAGTTTACAATTCAATTCAATTCAAAAATACTTTATTGATCCCAGAGGGAAATTAAGTGTTGGTATAGCTCATATAATTAATTCTTTAAGGAGTTGTTGTAGATGATGATGGCTGTGGGCAGGAAGGATTTCCTGTAGCGGTCTGTATTGCAGCGAAACTGAAGAAGCCTCCGACTGAAGACGCTCTGTTGTTGTATGACTGTCTGATGTAGAGGATGCTCAGGGTTGTCCATAATTTTTTTATTTTATGAAGAATCCTTCTTTGTATCATCATCTCCAGATTTTCCACAGTTGTCCGAAGAACAGAACCAGCCTTCTTTATCAGGTTGTTTAGCCTTTTTAAATCCCTGGCTCTGATGCTGCTACCCCAACAGATGATGGCTGAAGAGATTACACTCTCCACAACAGACTTGTAGAAGATCTGCAGCATCTTGTTGCAAACCTTGAAGGACCTAAGCTTCCTCAAGAAGTGCAGTCTGCTCTGTCCCTTCTTGTAGACGGCTTCAGTGTTGCGCCTCCAGTCCAGTCTGTTGTCAAGGTGAACTCCGAGGTATGTATATTCCTCAACCACCTCCACTTCTTCTCCCATGATGGAAACAGTGTTTGACTTATCCCCGTTTCTTCTGAAATCTACAATCATCTCCTTTGTTTTGTTCACATTCAAGGTGAGACGATTGTTTCCACACCATGTCACAAAGCGGTCCACCAGCTCTCTGTATTCAGCTTCTTATCCATCTCTGATACACCCGACAATTGCAGAGTCATCTGAGTATTTCTGCAGATGACAGGTCTCTGATTTGTACTGGAAGTCTGAGGTGTACAGAGTAAAAAGGAATGGTGAGAGTACGGTCCCCTGTGGTGCTCCTGTGCTGCTGACCACCTGGTTTGACACACAATTCTTCAGTCTCACAAATTGTGGTCTGTTGGTCAGGTAGTCATTGATCCAGGCGATTGTTGAGGGCTCCACCTGTGTCTTCAGGAGTTTCTGACAAAGCAAATCCGGCTGAATTGTGTTAAATGCACTAGAGAAATCAAAGAACATGATCCTCACAGTGCTGCCTGCTTTGTCCAGATGACAGTGGGTTGGTTGAAGTAGGTGGATGATGGCATCTTCAACTCCAACTCCACAGCGATAAGCAAACTGCAGTGGGTCCTGATACATTCTTGTTTGCTTACTCAGGGGTGCCAACAGGAGTCTCTCCAGGACCTTCATGATGTGGGATGTCAGGGCAACAGGTCTATAGTCATTGATGACTGATGGGTGAGTTCTTTTGGGTACTGGAACAAGGCAGGATGTCCCGAGCCTAGCTTCTTCTTTTATGCCCTGTTTGGTTAGGATTTTATTTTCAAAGTTTGGTCAATAAGGATTAGGGTTGTAAAATAATTGCATTAACTGCGATTAATTAATTACAGACATATTTAGCGCACTATGTTTTTTAATCGCGTTAATCTAGTTGTTAATCCTTAACTTTACTAATTCTGCATGCAAGTTGCCTTTAAATAAAATCAATTTTTATGTTTTGGGCTTCTTGTGCTTGAGTTATTAGGGGTGACCACACCCTGAAGTCGACATTGATTGGCTGTCATTGTCACTAGCTGACTGGCTTCTGTTGCAGTGTGCTCAAAGCAGAAGGTTGCAGGCAGCACCTGGGACTAGTTTTAAAAATAGTGGAATGTAAACGGCTGGGAATACATCTGTCCAATCTCTTGACAACACTCACAGTAACCAAAATATGACATTGAAGCTCAAAAATAAAAAGTATTAATTTGTTATTTTTTTTACCTATGTCCTCCTCCAGGTACGTGATGTCCTTCCCATTTTCAGTTAGAGCCTTGAACACCTCCAGTCTTTCTGAAAGGTCCTCATTGGAAGGTTGGTAGTCTCTGATTACCTTAAAAAAGTAAGCCCTCAAAGGACCAAGCCACTCACCCTTTAACAACAACAACAAAAACAGAACACAGACACTTCGATTAGTCTATTCTGGACACACTGGTGGATAAACTGAGATTTTCTGGGATTCACTATCAGATTCTTGTTCACTGTTGTGATGCCATTATTCTTTGGCACCAGGCTCCGCTGTTCTTATTCTAAGTTTGTTTTTATTAGGATTTTGTTTGGAATTCAGACATGGAAAGAAAATAATATTACAGTGCTCTATATATTTTACGTTTTTTTGCACATGCTGCACAGGATGACTGATGTGGGGGCCTACCTGTCCTTGTATGATGGCCCTGAGAAGCTGCAGGACGGCATGTCTGGCCTCCGGTGGCTGCTCTGGGGACAGCATGTCCTCCACGGCTTTCCACACAGCCTCCACTGCATTCTGAACGAATCACAATCACAGGTTTAAGGAAAAAAGAAGATTCCACATGTTACAAAAAAAAAAACTAAAACAAAACAAACTCAAGTAGATCACCTCTTCAAATTTTTTGATTTTTGCCAGTTCGCAGATTTGGTTCATGACCCGGATGCGATTGCTCAGGCCACAACTGGGTTGGAGTTCCTGCCAAACAAGCAAAATATTATGGATAGAAATATTACAGAGTGTGGTAACATTAAATTAACTCAAACCCTCAAGAACTTTAACAAAAATTCTACATTGAAATATGCATCACATCCGATGTTTTTTTAATGAGTTTAACAAAATCCATGAAGTAATCTGTCTGAAATGACCACACAGACAATAAGTCTTACTTTCCAGAAACAAAACAGCTGCAAGAATATGAGTTTGGCTGTTAAGCTTGCACCGACGCAGGCTTCCTATATTGCACCAGAGTCAATGTATTTGAAGCTGCATTTTAACAGAAACTCAACAGCAAAGGCACCGATGAAGGAGGAGTGCATGTAGACTAGCCCAGAGGGAGCACGGATGTTCAGAAATACAGTCCTGCTCACCTTTATGATGTCGGCTGTGATTATAAACTCCGGCAGCTTCGAATCACATGGCTTGCTTTGCTGCCGTTGCGTCCCGATCCCGAAGATCCCCTTCACTTTTTCTTTGAGCGTTTCTTTGCCTTGTTGCTTGTTCATGGTGAAAGACTTTCAAAGCTTCCTCTGACGGCTGCCTGCAACAGTAACACAGAAATCGTTTCTCAAACATCTGTGCTTTTTCTCGTCAGACGTAGTTTTTCGAACAGACGTAGCGGTAAGAGGTTGTAAATCTTCAATTTGCTGCACCGTACATGCACTCTATGAACTTTAAATTGCTGAGACTAATAAAACAAATTTTAAAGCAGTGAGAAAATGCAGCATATTTAGCTCTTTCTAAACCAATGATGTGTATTGGGTCAAATAAAAGCGTTTTACTTAAATTTACCAAATTCTGCTATGTAGAAACCACAAACTTCAATATATTTTAGTCGAAAAGGCAAAAGGAACTCCAAGGCACTCTCATATAGAAAAAGTTAAAAAGCCTTTATTGTAGCGGCTTGGGCACTTTAAACCTTACTAAAAAACTCCAGCGCGTTTCGGCAGTGTATACTTCATCAGGGAGTCAAACCAATATATTTTACTCTGATTTTATGTTACATACTTGCAAGATAATGCACAACTGTGAGGCTATATTTCTGTGCAGCTTCATTGTTTAAACACTTTAGCAAAAATTATAGCTGCAAATCCTTTGGGGTATGTCCCTGTCAGCTTTGCCCATCCAGTGTGATTTTAGTTTTCTTTTTTTCTCCAGTCTACATTGCAAAATAGCTAAGCTCACTCAGATTGGATGGCTGCCTGTTTAAAGTCCTGCTGGAGAGTGAACCTTTACGGTTACCCCAGTCTCAACACCTTTGCAGTCTCCAACAGCTCCCCACCCCCAGGATTTCCGCTGGCATGACGTTGGTGTTTTTAGGGTGACGTGCAGTGTTAGGACCTTCTTCCACGTGTTTTGCTGTCTCCATTACAGGGCTTGTTGCAAACAGGACCTCTTAAGGGTTTCTTCTTGCCACTCTTGCATAAAAAGCCAGATTTGTGGAAAGCATCAAATGTGGATCTCTGTAGCTCCTCCAGAGCCTCCCGGCTGATTACTCTTTCCATTTGGATTTGATGGATAGAGCAGGGCTTCAAGAGATCTGCAAAGCATGGAATATTGTTTGAAGCCCTAGGCCTGGTTCAAACAACTGTATCCCTGACCCATCTCCTGGGTTTGTTGGTCTTCACGCTCATCAAGGTTCTCCAAAAAAACCTCTGAGGCCTTCAGAAAACAGCTGGATTTACACAGAGATTAAATTATATACACATAACTTACTAATTGGGTGGCTTCTAAAGGCCAGTGGCTTGCACTGGATTGTATTCAGGGTATCAGAGTTATACTAAAGTAAACAAAAAGTGTTCAAATCATGTTTCTTTCCACTTCACGGCTAGGCACATGACATTATAATAAGATACACTGGAATGCGTGGCTGTAAAGGTGTCAGAAAGGGAATATTCAAGCGATGTGAAAACTTCAGAAAGCTGAGATCTCCAATGTTTTGATAGGAACCGCACTGCAACGATCAGGATCTGTTTCATCATGCGCAGCTGCCTAAACTCCTACGTCGCTTTCCGTAAACAGATCATTTAAGGTTGTTCGGGAGAGCAGTTTAGCAGCCTGTAAATGTGTAAATGTGTAAATCCAAAGTGGGGGTGGGGGGGGGAGGTTTGTGGTCATGTGGACCTGACAGAGGGGAGGGAGCAGTCAGACAGACAACGGCTGTTCTGTTTCAGCAACAACAACAACATCTGTGCCAGGTGTCCTGCTGCCACAGGGAGTCGTGGCAGTAAGGACACCATAAACAATGCACCCTCATGAGAAACGCACAATGGCGCGACTTGAAGCCTCTGCTGCGCTTTACATTGCCTCCCACAGGCTAACACTGCTATGGTATTGAAGATTTATAGACCTAAAGTAGATAGCAAGCCCTCCGGGCCTCTTTTTTTCTCTCACCTTACGCAAACGGAGTCGCGTTCTTCTTCATTTATCCAAGGCTTCGTCCTTTCAAAGCCAACCAGGCCGCCTGCCTCCGCTGCGCATTCATATAACTAACTATTTGCTGCAGAAAGCTTGTTCCCAGTCCTCCACTCCCCGACCGGATGACATACATAAAGTCTGACAGCGAAACTTCCTGTGAAAACATGCTTACCGCGCTGCTTCATGGGAATTGGTGTTCTGGGAAAGTTGAAGCCTTAATTTCCGTGAATCGATCAGTTTTCATTGTGAGTAAAAGCAAAAATGTATTTTTAAAAAAGTGAGCAACATTGCTGGAGCTCCAAATCGCTAAGTATTTACTGTAGAAAAGTCTTTGACGATTTATGAAACCTAAAGCTATTCCAGCTTTTAGCCTAATAGCTAACCGTGATGACGCCGCTGAAGTTGGCTTCTTATTGATTCACGGCATCGTTGTTTTTTGTTTTGCTGCTTTTTATGGCAAGCCCTTTGTGTATTTATTTGATCACTGTCTGAACATTTTCGCTTAGGCCTGGTTCTCACGGCAGGATTTTAAAATTGGCGCAAGTGCTACAGACTGCACACACGGCGATAGAAAAAATCGTGGATATTCCTGTTTTGGTCCTACAGTGTGTGGTAGTGGTGTGCGATACAGCATATTTTGGGATCGATCCAATACCAAGTAGCCTAAATACGGGCCAGTATTGCTGATACAGATACTTTTTAATAAATAAGGTGGACGTGTCATTGAATTGCTAAATCTCAATTAGTCTTCATGACCTTAAGTGTTTTTTTGTGATAGTTTCCTTTCTTATTATTTAATAGTTAAAACCCAGGACAGAATTAGGATAAAGTTTATAATTAAAAAGTAAATGCTTTATTGTCTAATTTTTCAAACTTAAATAAAAAGTGCACGAAAACCAGTAAACAAATTAAAACAAACAAGTACTGTTGAAAAGATATAATGCAAAAATATAATTAAAATTCTCAACAACAAAAACAACTGGTGAAAATATAAATAATATGTAAACAACAACCCCAAATGCCTTTACATAATCTGTGCACAACAAAGGTTTGACAAAGGTGACTCACGTGACGGCGCAACATCTAAACACAAGAGGGGGAAGGGGGGGCATGTGTATACCTGCTCTGCGCTGACACAGGAGTGGTGAGTTCGGCGACTTGGCTGTTTCCTCTTTGCAGAAACCGCAAGAGTGGAACTTAAAGTAAAGAATTGATCTCACTAGGGTAGTATTGATACGATACCGACTTGGTATCGATACTATCGATATTTGGATCGATCCGCCCATCACTAAGTGTTTGATGTGTGGCCACACAGCAGATGTGCGGCCACACAGCAGTGATGAAACACCATACACGAATCGATTTTACTCTCAAACAATCCAAGCCCAGACAGGAACTCTCACAAAACCTCATGATATTAAACGTGACTAAAGTCAAAGGAGTAAATAAATATGGATGCCAAGGATGAGGCATTGGCAGTAGTTTGTGGACTAGTTAAGAGGGGGAAAAAATGGGGCTCTACTTTTTATACAAACATATGGAGGTGAATTATTATGTCTTTTTTTCCACTGGGAAACTTTACACACTTTGCTCTGACTGATCTCTGTTTCTATGCATTTGTGGACAGCGGTCACTTTGAAAATAATAACAGACGCTTCCAAGGTGTATCGCTACCTGTCACCTCGTTTTCTGATTGGCTACACGTTTACATTCAACAAGCTACATGCTAGTTTGTCCTCGCAACACACCACACACGCTGCGACATCGGGCCGAGACAATCCAACATGTTTAATATACCCGATTTGACCAAATTGCTCTACAGTGGCGGTCCTTCCTACAGGCGACATAGGCGCTTGCCTAGGGCGCCATCTAGTGAGGGGCGCCAAATATGTGGCGAGAAAAAAATAATTATGTCGATTTCTTTTTTCAACAGTTTTTGCCATCCCTCTATAACAATACTTTGACATAAAAATAAATTAAGTTAAACATTTATTTTTTGTTTGGATTCTTAAGTGTGCACTTTTTGTTCTCAGATGTTGCACTACTGTTCAAGTTAAACTTTTTTTTAAATATATTTATTATTGAACACCTTTATTTTTTGCACATGTTGTTATAGTGTTATTGTTATAATATCATTACCTAAATAAATGTGCAATTCTTTGGACATGACTTATTTTTTTGTGGGCAAGGGGTGTAATCAGTCAAGCTCGCCTAGGGCACCAAATGGTCTAGGACCAACACTGTTGCTCTGAACACACCACACACACCAGGAATATCTATCAGGATGATTTTAAGAGCCATCCCGATAATCGGGGCATCGGAAGGGCAGAATCAGGGCAAAATCGGCCTAAAAATCCTGTGAACCAGGCCTTACATGTAATTTGCTGGTAAAGTATGGAGGATTGATCCTGCCCAAATTGACAATGAATAAATAATTGTTGAAATAAATAATTACATTTATTCATTGTTTTACTTTTATTTTCTCATTTATTCATGTATTTATTTATTTCCTCATTGATGTTCTTCACAGAAAAAGGCAAGAACCACAAAAAAGTCAAGTCTTTAAAAAATGTGGGATTCCAAATATCCAATAACAAAGACAATGGAACTACAGAAAATGTTAATTATTATTATTATTACATATTCGGTTCGCTGTAGTTGCTTATGAAATGTTTGTTTCTATTTTCTTATCAAATGTTTTATTAAAGTTTGTTTTTAATTTTATTGCATTTTGGGAAATGTCTTTCTTCAACCTCATCATTAATGTATAACCTCATTATTTGTATTTGGTAAACTTTGACTAATAAGGCTAAGCTAATAGTTTAGAAAACAACAGAACCGCCCTCCTGTTGGGCTGAGAGACTATGATCCTGAGACCAACTTCATGTCCTGCCCAATGCAATGCTTCGTAATGTGCGCTGTGGGACGAGACTGTGTTATGTAGCTCAGAGTTTGAAAATGAGCTCTCCGTATTTCGTGCCAAGCAGCTCTGTTATCTCCCGGAGCAGCAGTCACGGTGCGGACAGGGGTCCTGTGGCCTCTTTGAGGTCCAAACTCTCCAGCAAACAGAGGGATGTGCCCACCGTTCCTGCGTTGAAGGTGAAGGTGGAGGCGGAGGAGGCCACGGTATCCAAGCCGATGCCCTCTTTGACCCATTCATCCACTGGTATGTTCACGGTAGGCTCACCGAATACACTGATATTATAAATCTGAGGAAACATGCCCCTATTTACATAAGGTTATTTGCGCATGCGTAAACTGTAAGGAGGTCCTCCTAAGTTTGGACTTGCAAACGCATGTTACAGTTTCTTTTTGGTTTAAAGAAAACATGACATGCTGCAATCTGCAGTTCATTTGGACTATATGTCTGTACCAGCTTTTCACATCTGGAGACTGAGGCCCAAACTTGTCTAATCTTGGTGAAATAGTTCGAGCTCTGCCATATTGGATGGAGAGAGCATCTGTAAACATTGATTTTCAAACCTTACAACAAATTCTCAGTTGGATGGATGGATGGGTTGGTTGGAGTGTTGAACCTCTGCTCTGTTCTCAAGTCTTTTACAGGTTCTAACATGTTTTCTTCCATGGCGTATAGTGCAGCTCCTCCAGCGTTACCATGGACTTCTTGGCTGCTTCTCTGATTAACGCTCTCCTTGTTCCACCTATCGGTTTACATGGATCCTTTGTTGTTGTGCCATACTTTTTTTTTTCATTTTCAGATGACTGACTGAGCTGAGCTCTGTGACATGTTCAAAGCTTGGGATATTGTTTTTTACCCCAACCCTGCTTTAAATGTCCCCACAACTTTATCCCTGACCTGTCTGCTGTGTTCCTTGGTCTTCATGTTGCTAAATAAATCACAGCATTGCACTCAGATGATTGCATTCCTGAATAATTCAAATGACAGCGACAATGTTTTTATTAATAAATAACAGAGTTTACCATGTAGCAGGTACAAATCACCACCAGAGTCCACCGTGTGCACCAGTCATTAATGACCTACTAGGTCACAAGCCGGGTCTGCGAGTCACAAGATGAGCAGATCACATGCTTTTCAAGGTTCCCTGTTTTTGTGGGTCCCATTCCTTACGAATAACAAACATGATAAAGCCAATGGAAGTGTCGATAAATCAGCATTTGGTGTTTTGTTGAAAAGTTTTGCTCATTTGTTTTTGTGTGAGGTTTGTCCACAGAACTAAAAAGTCAGACCAATCAACGGAAGGTTTAGATTAGCTTTCTGCTCACTGAAATCCTGCTTGGGGTTCTGTCTGCTTTTCAGCACGTCACATCCAGCTCAACGGTGTGTGGCGCCAGCTGGGTAAAATGTATGAATCATTTCCTATATGTTTACCACTCTTGTTACTTATGTATTTTTTTAATGTACTAACTTATTTGTTCATCTGTCTCTACCAGAGCGTGTCTCCTGGTATTTTCGGTGTTGTCTTTATTTTTGCCAACCTCTAACAATAAATGTGTTCCATATATAAACAGAACGTCCAAGACGGGTTGGACATTCAAGCTAGCAGCTCATTCTTATGTTTGTAGCATATAGTCACTGACATATTTACTGTATAATTGTGTTTTCTTTCTTTAGATGGTTGTTGCGAACGGCTGCAGCGGATCACTGAGCAGGCACAGACAGAAGCTTCATCGCTCCTTCCTCGTGGTCACCGGAGAAGACCGGTTAAGGTGGAATACGACAGAGAACACGACGTTTCCCAGGTGAAGATGGAGCGCTGGGAGCCTCCGGACTGGATGAAACAGTTGGAGTTTATCCGTGAGATGAGGAGCGGCCGAGACGCACCTGTGGATAACATGGGAGCTGAGAAATGCTACGACACAGAAGCCCCTGCACATGTAGGTGTGGCCTCTACGTTCGAAATGTACTGCATCCGTGGAGTTAAATACTCTGTCCTTATCACAGGTGAGACGTTTCCAGGTGTTGGTGTCACTCATGCTGTCCAGCCAGACAAAGGACCAGGTGACAGGAGCAGCTATGCAGAGGCTCCGAGCACATGGCTGCACTGCAGAGAATATAGTCGCCACTGACGATAAAAAGCTGGGAGAGCTCATCTATCCTGTCGGCTTCTGGAGGGTAACGCCCCTGATTTCCTCAGCTTGCTTCATTTCTCCTATTTACAAAAAAAAGATATAGATTAAACTGACCCTCCTCTATAGAATAAGGTGAAGTTTCTGAAGCAGACGTCGGCCATGCTGATGACAGAGTTTGGGGGAGATATTCCAAACAGCGTGGAGGGTCTGGTACGCCTGCCGGGAGTCGGACCTAAGATGGCCCACCTGGCTATGGACATCGCCTGGGACCAAGTGTCTGGCATAGGTGTGTACCTATATCTGAAGCATACTTAGATGTGCACAAATCCAGCTGAATAAAACTGACTTAACGCCATGATTAGAACAATGTGGCTTTCTTATGTGTCCTAGCATAGTTGGATGGTCGTCTGCAGGCTGCAGCATTGTTTACCGCTGTCTCTTTGGAAACGGGTCTTGCTGAACAGAAAATATGTCTTTAGAGAAGCCGAAAGTCTACACAACTAATTCTGAGAAAATACTGCCATGGTAAAAAGGAACCAAAATCTCTGTCAGTTTTAAAGTTTTAACCTGCAAATGTTCTGGGGTCTCATTTATGAAACTTTGCATAGAATCCTTACTTAAGCTCAGCAAAAAAAAAAATCTGATCTATAAACCCTTGATTACGCAAAGCTGCATGCAATTTCTGCTTTATAAATCACACCCTCCCTAGAAATGTGCTCAGGTGATTCTGGATCATATCCCTCCTACTACACGCCCAATTTCTGCCATAATTGGTCAATGCAAAGTGCCTAGTGAATATTCTGCATAGGCTTAAGCTGGCTGATGTGGGGTTTTCACGGGTAACCAATGCAACCGAGAGGTGGAGAAAGAACAATTCCACTGAGACTGAAATTGATGTGTTCATGGGTGACTTCAAGGCATGGAAAAACTTCAAGTCTTCATTGGTGTTGATGGTTTGTGTTCAGGAGTGGACACACATGTGCATCGCATCTCCAACAGGCTGGGCTGGCTCAAGAAACCAACCAAGAACCCAGAAGACACACGCAAGGCCCTGGAGGAGTGGTTGCCAAGGTAACCAAATAATGTACACACCTCATCTTTCTCTACTTTCCTTCCATGTGTCCTTTCTTCATTTCTTCTTTGTTTCCTCCTTGATTTCTGCTTTGTTTCCTTCCTTTCTCTTCTTCCTGATATCTTCCCTGTGTCCTCCCTTCTTTCTCCCTTCTCTTCATTTTTGTGTCCTTTGTTCCTCTGGGCCTATCTCATTCTTTATCCTTCTGTCTTTCCTTCTTCCCCTTTGATCTTCCTTCCTTCCTTCCTTCCTTCCTTCCTTCCTTCCTTCCTTCCTTCCTTCCTTCCTTCCTTCCTTCCTTCCTTCCTTCCTTCCTTCCTTCCTTCCTTCCTTCCTTCCTTCCTTCCTTCCTGTTGTCCTAACTCTGGAACTAGAAACCTAAAATAAATATTCATCTTATTCTGGACTTTATCAGGTGGTTACAAAAACATTTTTATGAACAATTTTCATTGTTAGATTTTTAGCAGATAAAACTATGCCACTGTTTCCTTTGCAGATGGTTATGCTGCCCCCAGGTGGACAAAAAAAGTCTTAAACTCACCTGTATCTGTTGCAGAGAGCTGTGGAGTGAGATCAACTGGCTGCTCGTTGGTTTCGGACAGCAGGTTTGTCTTCCGGTCAACCCGCTCTGCTCCATGTGTCTCAACCAGTACAGCTGTCCGTCTGCACACAAATGTTCTCCTGCAAAGAGACCCAAGCCGGGATCGCCATGTTCTCCAGAACCATCACACAAATTTAAAGCTGAAACTGAACCTGAACAGGAATGTTATGTCGGGAATAAACCAGCAGCAAACCAGGAGCCAACTGTGTCCCACACCAGACGAAGAAGGCGGGTAAAAAATACTGTTAACTGCTGATATTTGATGTTGCATGTTGAGCTGAGTGCAGATGTTGGACAGAAAAACAGATGTGTTTACACATATTATACACAAGACCTTTTTTATGTGTTGGGTTTTGAACACTATAAAGCAGTTTATGTTTAATAAAGAAATATTTTTGTACTAATCCTTTTTTTTCAAATTAAATAAATTTAGTACTGAAGATTTTGTTGCGTCGTGTTTGAATCTTTTCTGTTTTTAAAGTTTTTAATTTTAATTTGGTATTGAAAAATAAAAAATATATATTTTAAAAGTCAATTTTCATTGAACTGGAAATTTTACCCTAAGCTTGTAGTATTTTCACACTGTTTGCGGTTTTTCTGCACCAAAATCAATCAATCAATCATTCTTTATTTGTATAGCACATTTCAAAATACCAAATTTTCCTTGTCTGTACCGTCATTGACTTGCCAATAACTGATTCTGAATCAGTTAGTTGCTCATGTATTGGTGTTACTAGAACATACTGCAACCTCAATGAAAAACCTTAACCAAAGGCTAAAATAATTAGTATTGAACTGATCTATAATTTGCCTCCCTGCATGTAGGTCTAAACTCCAAATTATTTGCCTAATTCTGAATAATTTTGAAGAGTTTACATATAAAGAGCAGGGCAAATTTCAAGATTTAAAAATGGATTTTGACTTTTATGTGTCATACAAAGCAAAATAAAAAGATATTTAAAGAAAGCAACACAATTCAATATACAGTCGTGGCCAAAAGTTTTGAGAATGACACAAAAATTTGTTATCACAAAGTTTGCTGCAAAACTACTTCTACATCTTTGTTTCAGTTGTTTCTGTGATGTACTGAAATATAATTACAAGCACTTCATAAGTTTCAAAGGCTTATTGACAATTACATGACATTTATGCAAAGAGTCAGTATTTGCAGTGTTGGCCCTTCTTTTTCAGGACCTCTGCAATTCGACTGAGCATGCTCTCATTCAACTTCTGGGCCAAATCCTGACTGATAGCAACCCATTCTTTCATAATTACTTCTTGGAGTTTGTCAGAATTAGTGGGTTTTTGTTTGTCCACCCGCCTCTTGAGGACTTGACCACTAGTTCTCAATGGGATTAAGATCTGGGGAGTTTCCAGGCCGTGGACCCGAAATTTCAACATTTTGGTCCCCAAGCCACTTAGTTATCACTTTTGCCTTATGGCACGGTGCTCCATCGTGCTGGAAAATGCGTTGTTCTTCACCAAACTGTTGTTGGATTGTTGGAAGAAGTTGCTGTTGGAGGGTGTTTTGGTACCATTCTTTATTCATGGCTGTGTTTTTGGGCAAAATTGTAAGTGAGCCCTTGGATGAGAAGCAGCCCCACACATGAATGGTCTCAGGATGCTTTACTGTTGGCATGACACAGGACTGATGGTAGCGCTCACCTTTTCTTCTCCGGACAAGCCTTTTTCCAGATGCCCCAAACAATCGGAAAGAGGCTTCATCAGAGAATATGACTTTGCCCCAGTCCTCAGCAGTCCATTCACCAAACTTTCAGCAGAAGATCAATCTGTCCCTGATGTTTTTTTTGGAGAGAAGTGGCTTCTTTGCTGCCCTTCTTGACACCAGGCCATCTTCCAAAAGTCTTCGCCTCACTGTGCGTGCAGATGCGCTCACACCTGCCTGCTGCCATTCCTGAGCAAGCTCTGCACTGGTGGCACTCCGATCCCGCAGCTGAATCCTCTCTAGGAGACGATCCTGGCGCTTGCTGGAGTTTCTTGGACGCCCTGAAGCCTTCTTAACAAGAATTGAACCTCTTTCCTTGAAGTTCTTGATAATCCTATAAATTGTTGATTTAGGTGCAATTTTAGTAGCCGCAATATCCTTGCCTGTGAAGACATTTTTATGCAACGCAATGATGGCTGCACGCGTTTCTTTGTAGGTCACCATGGTTAACAATGGGAGAACAATGATTTCAAGCATCACGCTCCTTTTAACATGTCAAGTCTGCCATTCTAACCCAATCAGCCTGACATAATGATCTCCAGCCTTGTGCTCATCAACATTCTCACCTGAGTTAAGAAGACGATTACTGAAATGTTCTCAGCAAGTCCTTTAATGACAGCAATGAAATGCAGTGAAATTATCATGGCAAAGAAGGACAATGCAATTCATCTGATCACTGTTCATAACATTCTGGAGTATATGCAAACTGCTGTTATAAAAACTTAAGCAGCAACTTTTCCAATTTCCAATATTTATATAATTCTTAAAACTTTTGGCCACGACCGTGCTATGTGATTCAGCAGAAGAAATCCATGTATTTAAGACTAAAATGCGATGGATGTTGTTAAGATGTATGAAAAATATACGCTGCTCAAAAAAATAAAAGGAACACTAAAATAACACATCCTAGATCTGAATGACTGAAATATTCTTATGAAATACTTAGTTTTTTACATAGTTGAATGTGCTGATAACAAAATCACACAAACATTATCAATGAAAATCTAATTTATCAACCCATGGAGGTCTGGATTTGGAGTCACACTCAAAATTAAGGTGGAAAAACACACTAGCCAAATCCAACTTTGATGTAATGTCCTTTAAACAAGTCAAAATGAGGCTCAGTAATGTGTGTGGCCTCCACGTACCTGTATGACCTCCCTACTGGGCATGCTCTTGATGAGGTGGCGGATGATCTCCAGAGGGATCTCCTCCCAGACCTGGACTAAATCATCCACCAACTCCTGGACAGTCTGAGGTACAACGTGGCGTTGGTGGATGGAGCGAGACATGATGTCCCAGATGTGCTCAGTTAGATTCAGGTCTGGGGAACGGGCGGGCCAGTCCATAGCATCAAAACCCCCCACAAAGAAATGCCACCCTACACCATTACTGACCCACTGTCAAACCGGTCGTGCTGGAGGATGTTGCAGGGAGCAGAACATTCTCCACGATGTCTCCAGACTCTGTCACATGTGCTCAGTGTGAACCTGCTTTCATCTGTGAACAGCACAGGGTGCCAGTGTCGGATTTGCCAATCTTGGTGTTCTCTGGCAAAAGCCAAACGTCCTGCACGTTGTTGGGCTGTAAGCACAACCCCCACCTGTGGACGTCGGGCCCTCATACCACCCTCATGGAGTCTGTTTCTGACTGAGCAGACACATGCACATTTGTGGCTGGCTGGAGGTCATTTTGCAGGGTTCTGGCAGTGCTCCTCCTGTTCCTCCTTGCACAAAGACAGAGGTAGCAGTCCTGCTGCTGGGTTGTTGCCCTCCTACAGCCTCCTCCACGTCTCCTGATGTACTGGCCTGTCTCCTGGTAGTGGCTCCATGCTCTGGACACTACACTGACAGACACAGCAAACCTTCTTGCCACCACTCCCATCAATGTGCCATCCTGCACTAACTCAACCACTTGTGTGGGTTGTAGACTCTGTCTCATGCTACCACTAGAGTGAAAGCACCGTCAGCATTCAAAAGTGACCAAAACATCAGCCAGGAAGCATAGGAACTAAGAAGTGGTCTGTGGTCACCATCTGCAGAACCACTCCTCTATTGGGGGTGTCTTGCTATTTACCTATTATTTTCTCCTGTTGTTATTCCATTTGCACAACAGCATGTGAAATTAATTGTCAATCAGTGTTGCTTCCTAAGTGGACCGTTTGATTTCAAAGAAGTGTGATTGACTTGGAGTTACATTGTGTTGTATAAGTGTTCCCTTTATTTTTTGAGTGTATATTGAGTAGCAATAAGTCTAGTTACCATAATTATGCAGATGATACAAAGCTATACATTACAATGCCACCAGGTGACTATGAACCTATTCAAACGTTAAGCAGATGCGTAGAACAAATCAATGCATGGATGGGCCATAATTTTCTCCAGCTGAACAGGAAAAAAACAAGTAATTATTTTTGGACTTAAAGAGGAACGATCAAGAGTCAGCACACAGCTTCAGTTAATACAGCTAGAAACTACTGATCAGGCCTGAAAAAAGTGTAGTAATGGACTAAGACCAGAACCTCCAGGGTCACATAAAGGCAATGACAAGGTCAGCCCTCTATCACCTGAAGAACATTTCTAGGATTAAAGGACTAAAGTCAAAACAGGACCTCAAAAAACTCATCCGTGTGTTTATCTTTAGTCAGACTAATTACTGCAACAGTGTCCTCACAGGTCTGCCTAAAGAATTAGAAAGCTGCAGCTGATCCAGAACGCTGCTGCTCGTGTTCCTCACCAGAACCAGGAAAGTAGAGCACAACAGCCCAGTTCTAAAGGCCTTACACTGGCTCCCTGTAGCTCAGAATATACATCAAAATACTTTTACTAGTTTATAAATCACTGAATAGCTTAGCACCAAAATACATTAAAGCTCTATTGTCACTTTACCAACCTTCCAGACCACCCATGTTCTCTGGTTCAAGTCTAATCTGCATCCCCATAATCAGAACCAATCATGGAGAAGCAGCATTCAGTTGTTATGCTTCCCTAAAGTGGAACATATTTTCAGGAAACTAAAACTGCTGAAACACTGAGTTCCTTTAAATCAAGGCTTGAAATCCATTTGTTTAAATCTGCCTTTGATCAATAATCACTGGAACACCATTAATCCTAGTCTAGACTGCAGCTTTTCATTGCTTCGCTCCTTATCCTGCCACCGTAATGTATGGTTTCCTTTTTTTGTTTATTTATTGTGTCATGCTTTTATCATGTATAGCTAGCACTTTGAACTGCCTTGTTACTGAAATGTGCTATACAAATAAACTTGACCAATAAAATATTTATATACTAAATCCATCCATCCATTATCTGTACCCGTCCATCCTTTGGAGGGTTGCGGGGGGGCTGGTGCCTATCTCCAGCAGTCACAGTGCGAAAGGCGGGGTTCATCCTGGACAAGTCGCCAGTCCATCGCAGGGCAACACAGAGACACACAGGACAAACAACCATGCATGCACACACTCATACCTAAGGGTAATTTAGAGACCAATTCACCTAACAGTCATGTTTATGGACTGTGAAGCCGGAGTACCCGGAGAGAATCCACGCATGCACAGAGAGAACATGCAAACTCCATGCAAAAAGACCACAGGCCGGGATTCGAACCTGGGCCTTCTTGTACCAACTGCGCCACTGTGCAGCCCTAATATACTAAATGATACAACAAATTCTGTGTAATCATGAATCCTAGTACAGTGTTGTTTATATTACACTTTTAAAATATGTTTTATAAATTAAACATAATATCAAACTAAAACCAGACAAAACCTTCTCCTTCCTAACCAGAAGGAATTATTTTTCAGTAATATGAGCCTCATTACTTATCAGACTCATGTTTAAACTTATTTTAGAAACCACACTCCAATATCCACCTGGACTCAATTTTTACTCAATTCTGGTTGCTGCTGTTGCTCTGGTTTACTAGTACTTTTGTCTCAGAATAAATGACTACAGGTGAAACTCAAAAAAATTAGAATATCGTGCAAAAGTTCATTTATTTCAGTAATTCAACTTTAAATGTGAAATTAATATATATGATATAGACTCATTACATGCGAAGCGAGACATTTCAAGCCTTTATTTGTCATAATCTTGATGATTATAGCTTACAGCTTATGAAAACCTCAAATTCAAAACCTCAGAGAATTAGAATATTGTGAAAAGATTCTATATTTTAGGTGTGTCACACCTAAAATATTTAAGAGTCACACTCACAAATCCACAAAGGGTCCCTGAGCCTTTAAATGGTTTCTCAGTCTGGTTCAGTAGGAATCACAATCATGAGGAAGACTGCTGACCTGACAGTTGTGAAGAAAACCATTATTGACCTCCCTAAGGAGGCAAAGCCTTAAAAGGTAATTACAAAAGAAGCTGGATGTTCCCAAAGTGCTGTATCAAAGCACATTAATATGTGGAAGGGAAACGTGTGGAAGAAAAAGGTGCACAAGCAGCAGGGATGACCGCAGCCTGGAGAGGATTGTCAGAAAAAGGCCATTCAAAAGTGTTGGGGAACTTCAGAAGGAGTGGACTGAGGCTGGAGTTAGTGCATCAAGAGCCACCACACACAGACGGATCCTGGACATGGGCTTTAAATGTCGTATTCTTCTTTTCAAGCTGCTCCTGAACAACAAACAACATCAGAAGAGTCTTACCTTGGCTAAAGAAAAAAAGAACTACAAATTTTGCATCTCATTTGGAAACCAAGGCCCTAGAGTCTGGAGGAAGAATCGAGAGGCACAATCCAAGATGCTTGAAGTCCAGTGTGAAGTTTCCACAGTCTGTGTTTATTTGGGGAACCATGTCATCTGCTGGTGTTGGTCCACTGAGCTGTATTAAGTCCAGAGTCAACACAACCATCTACCAGGACATTTTGGAGCACTTCATGCTTCTTTGCGCAGACGAGCTTTATGGAGATGCTGACTTCATTTTCAAGCAGGACTTGGCACCTGGCCACACTGCCAAAAGTACCAAAACCTGGTTCAATGACCATGGGATTACTGTGCTTGATTGGCAAACAAACTGGTCTGACCTGAACCCCATAGATAATCTAGGGTGCAAGAGAAAGATGAGAGACATGAGACCTATCAATGCAGAAGAGCTGAAGGTCGCTATTGAAGCCACCTGATCATCCATAACACCTCAGCAGAGCCACAGGCTGATAGCATCCATGCCACGCCGCAATGAGGCAGTAATTGAAGCTAAAGGGGCCCAAACCAAGTACTGAGTACATACGCATGATTATACTTTTCAGAGGTCTGACATTTCTCTATTTAAAATCATTGTTTTATTGATTTTATGTAATATTAAAATTTTCTGATATTTTGAATTTGTGGTTTTTATAAGCTGTAAGTCATAATCATCACAATTATAACAAATAAAGGCTTGAAATATCTCGCTTTGCATATAATGAGTCTATATCTTATATTAGTTTCACCTTTTAAGTTGAATTACTGAAATAAATGAACTTGTGCACGATATTCTAATTTTTCGTGTTTCACCTGTATGGATGTGTCACTGTATATTTACGCATTTTAAGTCCAAAACTTTCAAATCTCACAGGTGTAAAAGTAGACCAGGAGTAAGAGATGCTTTTCCATCAGAACAGGACAGCTTTGGAGAGATTTTGGTTCTATTTTGCTCTAGTGTTATCACAAAAAAAACCTGATTTTGTAGCACTGATTTTGTCAAACAAAACTTTAGGATTTCTTTTGTTTTTTGATCTAGAAAACTTTGGGATTTTTAAAATTTATTATTATTTCATTTCAGCAACAGAAAAAAGCAAATGAATGCAACACGAGCAGCTGTAAGATCCCTTTTATTTTCTACATTTGTATGGATTTATAACGCCTCGGTCTTGTTTGTGTGAGACAACATGACCCAGTGTGGTAAGGAAACTAAAAGTAGGTCCCGAGTATGTTTACTCATTTGCAAAGATGCAAACATCTAATCTTCCCTGCAGCTGAGTCAAATCAAGGAAGGTGAGACGTTCTCAAGCATATATGATGAACTCCGTGCGCACACACAACAATCACACGGAAACGCTTTTGTTTCATGTACATTACACCCCCTTTCACGCGCTCGCTCTGTTGGTGATCTGCAGCAGAGATAGGGAGCCAGAAGACTGATGAAGAATATTTGATTTCTCAGGTCACAGCCTGTCAGGTTTCAGCTGCACCGCTCGGGGCAACTGTTGCTCCAGGGGGGGTGGGGGCAACAATAGGCCGGCCTATATATTTACAGTAGCTGTCCCGCCGGTGTTGTGCCAAAAAGTGATGGTCTGCCAAAAACTGATCAGCCGCCGCGGGAGCGCGCACGAGGCAACACTGTTTCTCGACGTGACTCACAACGATTGCGGCTTAAAATTCGGCAAATCCAACATTATCGACATTTATAAAGCACAAATATCATTGTTAAATACTTTAGCAGATTTTTTTACCTCCATTTAATTTTCTCCAGAGACTTACTGTGTTTTCTATTTCAGAAGTTGTTTAGTATGTGTGTAGTAACAATAACAGATAATAAATAAAGTCATTGTGAGACATGTTTAACCTTTTACATGTAACCAGGACTCTGTAATCAATTTTTGGCAAGTAAAATGGTCATATTTTTTTGCCATTTTGTGGGTATTGATGATCATGCAAAGGACCCAGTATGCTGTGATGGATACAAAAGCATCAAGAGATAACAAATAACGTCATTTTTTGGAAAATTGAAATCTTCGTGAATAAAAAGGATGCTGTAATCATTTTTTGGCAAGTAAAATTGTTGTTTTTTGCCATCTTGTGGGTATTTATGATCAGGCAAAGGACCCAGTATGCTGTGATGTGTACAACAGCATCAAGAGATAACAGATAAAGTCTTTTTTTGCTAAATTTAAACCTTCATGAGTAAACAAGATGCTGTAATCAATTTTTGGCAATTAAAAGTGTTGTTTTTCGCCATTTTGGGGGTATTTATGCCTATGCAAAAGACCCAGTATGCTGTGATGTATACAGTAACATCAATAGATAATAAATAAAGTTATTGCGAGACATGTTTAACACTTCACATGTAACCACGATGCTATAATCAATCTTTGGCAAGTCCAATGATCCTGTTTAGCGGTTTAGGGGTATCAAAGATGGTGCAAAAGACTCCGTATGCTGTGATGTCTACAATTAAATTAATAAGAAATAAATAAAGACATTTTGAGGCATATTTAACCCTTCATAGGTAAACAGAATGTTATTGTCACTTTTTGGCAAGAGAACAATCACAATTCTAAGATGTTCTATGTGCGGAAATGTACTATTTATGCTTTAATCTTGTCACCTTTAAACGAAAAGTCATTTATAGATAGTAACACTGTGTAATTGTAAAACCATAGGAGCTTGATCAGTTTGATCACGTTTTTTCAAGTGAAAATGTGCCATGGAGAGTTTCCATAGTAACAAAAAAACAATTAACTTTAGCTTCATGTCAAACTAAATAAAAATAACGTAAACAGTATAACACGTTGTTGGCTATGACATTAAAATATAAGCAAAACAAACCAGATAAATCGATAAAATTGTTGGAAAATAATTTATTTTAATCTACATAACTTGTCCCTTTACATTCAATGCAGCATAGTTATTTTACGCTATTTTAAATTAATATCAAAGCTATAGCATAGACATATCCAATTCTTAGCCAAAAACATATTTAAATTGCAAATATTACATCCAGGCTTACATATTGTGACCGTTTAAGACAAACGCCGAACATTTTAAACAACTTCTGAAATAGAAAACACAGTACGTCTCTGGAGAAAATTAAATGGAGGGAAAAATCTGCTAAAGTATTTAACAAGGATATTTGTGCTTTTTCAATGTCGATAATGTTGGATTTGCCGAATTATAAGCCGCAATCGTTGTGATTTACGTCGAGAAACAGTGTTGCCTCGTGCGCGCTCCCGCGGCGGCTGATCAGTTTTTGGCACAACACCGGCCTGCAGCGCGGCTGTGCTGCATCTCCAGGTGTGCGCTGTGGGGGATAGTGGCGTGTGTTCTTGACGCCTCCGCACTCTCACCGGGTCGCTCAGGAGGACACACGCCCCACTGACGAGGAGAATTAAGTGTTACGTGCGTGGAGCAGCTTTCTAATCTCTGATCTCTTGGATTATACTGATGGACGGGATTTAACGTGTCCATGTTTCCTTCTAGTGCTATTTTACGCACCACTTCGCGCGCTCGTATTTGCATCCTAAAGATGGATTAATCCCCAGATAGTTTTTTTTAGCCATATTTTATTTGCACTCTTCGGGTTTCTGTGGATTATTCGCATGATGCTGATTAATGACGATGAGCTTTTTGTCTCTGGAGCGAGTGGAGGCGCGTTGGATTAGGAGCCAGCAACTCCCCAAAGCTCTTGGAGCAAATCTACCTGTTTATTCCTGGTAGGCACTTTGATCTGATTTTTTCCCCTTCACACGCTGGGATGGAGAACGAGCTGAGACCCAGGCTCTGCTTTCTGATCAAAGGACAGCGCGGATATGGCTTCCACCTGCTCGGAGAGAAGAAGAAAAGTGGCCAGTTCATCCGCACAGTGGAGCCTGGCTCCCCGGCTGACCTGGCCGGACTCCGAGCTGGGGACCGACTGGTGGAGGTGAACGGGGTGAACGTGGAAAAAGAAACTCATCATCAGGTGAGTGATTAATTGCAAAGTGGTTAAAATTGTATATAAAGATGAGCCAGGAGATGAACAATGCACTATATACCTGTTAGACTACTTTTTTCTTTTCTTGCCTAAAGACGAGGGCGGCCCTAAATGGGTCAGTGTGAGTGTAATGAGAATCACAGCTTGTCTTTGTCAGAACACAAAAGCATTATGTGCCAGCAGGAGCCGAGTGAGCCAAATACCATGTGAATCATTTTTAAACCAGATCCAGGCCCGAAATATAAGAGGACTTTGGGGCTGCTTTAATTTGCAATTGAACAGATTGAGTAATGTTAAGACTGTGCTTCTTAGTCTTAAAAAATATCAATGTATGTCAGTAACTGAATTCAAAGACTAAAGCTCATGTATAGTTCTATGAATATTTCCCCTTACAGATTTCCTCAGTTTTTGCTTTCTTGTCACACTAAAAAGTTTCGGATCTTCAAATACATATTAATATCAGACAAAGATAACCTGAGTAAATGCATAAAGCATTTTTAAGAAGCAGGTTTCATTTATGAAGAGAAGAAAAGCTTTCAAGATCCATGTGAAAATAATACTTGTCTTCAAAGGTAAATCATAATTTAATGCTAATTAATTTCCTATTTTGGTTCGATGTCACTTGCCACACCCAGGCCTGTTACAATGTGACATATAGAATCAAGAAATGATTTAAATAGAACCTGTCTGACAACATGAAGTAGGCTAAAAGATCTGAAAAGGCACCCTGTGTTAGTGTAAAAGCTATTTCTAAAGCTTAGATACACATTTGAGCCACAATAAAAGCCTCTATTCACTAAAGGAGAAAACACGGAACAGTGGTGAACTTAATGTGGTGAACCTAAGTGAACATAATTTCTTCAAGAGCCCGTCGACAACTCAACTAGGAGGTCGTAGAAGAACCCAGAACATCATCTAAAGTATGCCGTCCTCACATGCCTCAATTAAGGTTAACTTTGATGATTCAACAATAGGAAAGAGATGAGACAAAAATGACATCCAAGGAAAAATCTGTGCTGACCAAAAAGAGCACAAAAATGTTTTCCCATTTGCCAAAAAGCATCTTGATGCCCCCCAAGATTTTTGGGGAAATATGATGAAATCAAATATGACTTTTTGGAAGGAGGGCTTCGCGTTACCTTTGGCATGTAACATGGGGGTGGTAGTATGTTAATCTGGGGTTGCTTTGCTGCCTTCAGCTCATCTGGATTGCTGCATCTAGGATCTCTGGTCTTCCTCTTTTTGGCAGTGTGGACAGGTGCCAAGTCCCGCTGAAAATTAAAATTAGCATCTCCATGAAGCTCATCATAAGAAAGAAGCATGAAGTACTCTAAAAGTCCCAGGTAGAGGGCTGCGTTGACTGCGGACTTCAGAAAACAGTGAACCAGCACCAGCAGATGACTGTGGAAACTTCACACTGGACTTCAAGCAAAGTGGATTCTGTGCCTCGTTGATGTAGACTCCAACCACAGCAATCCCTCAGCAATCCCTCATACTAAGCAAGCATGTAGCGACGGTGGAGAGGAAAAACTCCCCACAGCGATAGCTCAGGATGACCTAGGCGACTGTAACTATAAGCTTTATCAAAAATGAAAGCTTCAATTCTGTCCTAAAAGTAGACAGGGTGTCTGCCTCATAACTAAACGATCTGCATCCCATTCTACTTGTAGAAATCCTAGGAACTACAAGTCTGTTGGGAAGATATGGAACAATCAGATCTCTGATGTATGATGGAGCTTGATTATTAAGGGCTTTATATGTTAGAAGAAGGATCTTAAATTCTACTCTGGATTTAACAGGGAGCCAATACAGTGGCCGGGAAGTGCAAAACAAAATTACAATAACCTGAAACACTTTTACATTTTTACCGAAAAACATTTACAAGTTTACCGAAACACATTTACAAATTTACCGAAACACATTTACAAGTTTACCAAAACACTTTTACAAATTCACCAAAACACATTTACAAGCTTACCAAAACACATTTACAAATTTACCGAAACACATTTACAAGTTTACCGAAACACATTTACAAATTTACAGAAACACATTTACAATCATACCGAAACACATTTACAAATTTACCGAAACACATTTACAAGTTTACCGAAACACATTTACAAGTTTACCGAAACACTTTTACAAGTTTACCGAAACACATTTACAAGTTTACCGAAACACTTTTACAAGTTTACCGAAACACATTTACAAATTTACAGAAACACATTTACAATCATACCGAAACACATTTACAAATTTACCGAAACACATTTACAAGTTTACCGAAACACATTTACAAGTTTACCGAAACACTTTTACAAGTTTACCGAAACACATTTACAAGTTTACCGAAACACATTTACAAATTTACAGAAACACATTTACAATCATACCGAAACACATTTACAAATTTACCGAAACACATTTACAAGTTTACAGAAACACATTTACAATCATACCGAAACACATTTACAAGTTTACAGAAACACATTTACAATCATACCGAAACACATTTACAAGTTTTACCGAAACACATTTACAAATTTAACAAAACACATTTACAAAGACATGACCTGGAAGTGATACTGCAGGGATGAGGTTAGGGTCGGGACAAGACCAAAGTAGTAACAGTAATGGAATCGATCCTGCCAGCAGCTCAATCTGCAGAGATGTTTTGCCCGTTTTGCGGAATCTATTTTCGAGTTTTAGGGACATTTTGTGGTGATTGTGGACATAGTTTGGACTTTGAGAAGGGAGAGGGAGAAGAGGTTGGTTATAGTCTGCCTCGTAAAGTATTTAAACAAAGGCCACTCATACAGTGTGATTGTTGACATGATGGAACGGCTTCACAGTGTCCGCCTGTCTTTGTGGACCGTGAAAACGAAATAAAATAATGCCGGATTCTACCGCAGAAAAAAGATTGTAAATGTGTTTCGGTAAATTTGTAAAAGTGTTTCGGTAAACTTGTAAATGTGTTTCGGTTAATTTGTAAAATTGTTTCGGTAAACTTGTAAATGTGTTTCAGTAAACTTGTAAATGTGTTTCAGTAAATTTGTAAATGTGTTTTGGTAAGCTTGTAAATGTGTTTTGGTGAATTTGTAAAAGTGTTTTGGTAAACTTGTAAATGTGTTTCGGTAAAAATGTAAAAATGTTTCAGGTAAATGTAATTTTGTTTTGCACTTCCCGGCCACCAATGAAGGGAAGCTAAAACAGGAGAAATGTGATCTCTCTTTTTAATATTCATCAGAACTCTTGCTGCAGCATTTTGGATCAACTGAAGACTTTTAATTGCATTTTGTGGACTTCCTGATAGTGAAGAATTACAGTAGTCCAGCCTTGAGGTAACAAATGCATGGACTAGTTTCTCAGCATCACTCCTGGACAGGATGTTTCTAACAGTCCAGTTCTTTTTCTCTTTAGGTGGTGAACCGCATTTGCGAGGCTCCCCACCGCACCAGGCTGCTGGTAGTGGACAGAGAAACGGATGACTACCTACGCAGCCAGGGCTTGGCCTGCACAGAGGACCAGGCCATTGAAATGGGAAACCTCTCCCCACGCCCTTCTCCTAAGCCCACACCCTCAGCTTCACCCATACCAAGAGAAAACTCCCCCCTGTCTCTCAAATCCAACCTTAGAAACTTCTTTCCTTTTCCTGCTGTAGACCCACCCACTCATGTAGCCGCCCAAGACACGGAAAAAAGAGCCTCGATGACATCGAGTTCAACGGCAGACACCGAGGTGAGAACTGATATCGAGAAATTTGATCCATAAAAGATGGAGGGGAAATAAAATGAATGTAGAAAGCATAGTTACAAGCCTTGCAAACAATTTAATCCTCATGAACTGTCACAATTTGTCCCATTGCAACCACAAACTTCTGTGAATTTAATGTGACAGATCGACACAGTGTAGTGGATAATTGCAATGAGGGAGAAAACGGCTAGATAGCTTTAGAAATTTTTACATCTAAAAACCAGAAGCAGTACTATGCATTGTAATTAGCCTCTCCTGTGTGGTAAAACAGCTTAGCCTTAATCAGAATGGATGGAGGGTGTGTGTGAACAGGGGTTTTCCAGTCCTGCCACAAAATGTAAATGTCTTTACTTTAAACGGACCATTCTAATACGTGGATAAAATTTGATCTAAACTATTTCACAATAGCTCTGACTATATGTTTTGGTTTGTCATTCTGCTGGAAGGCAAACTTCACGCTTGTCTCCGATGTTTTGCAGCTTTTAACAGGTTTTAAGATTGTTTTATTCCCCTGCAAAAATAACAAAAACACAATCCTTGAAGAGTCTAAATGTTCTGCTTCAGTCTACTCGGAGGACCTCATCTTCTTCCGCATGTTTGCTGTGTCCCCTACATGGCATGTCACAAAACTTTCAATGGCTTTCTTTGAAAAAAACTCCACCATAATGACGTGATTTTTGGCGTGCAAAGCCAACATTTGTCCTTTCAAAAGATTCCCCCACCTGAGCTGTGCCTTTCTGCAGCTCTTCCAGAGCTCAGACGATAAAGTGGAGTTTACGCTTTGAGATTTTCAAAGCGTGGGATATTGTTTAATCACCTAGCCGGGCTTTAAACCTATCCACGGCTCTATTCCTGATCTACGAAGGAGTATAAGGGTTAGCTGGAGGTAAAAATAATGGTGAATTTTTTTTCTTTTGGTCAATTACAGACTTTATTCCAGTTTCGATTTTTTTTCTAACCAACCAAAAAATACCTCCTTTTAATCTTTTCACCAAAATAATATATATTCATCCAGACTTGCCTATTGTGTTCCTTGGTCTTCGCGTTGAGGTTTATTCACTAATGAGACTTTCCCAGAATAGCTGAATTCATACTGAGATAAAATTACACACAGGTGGACTCTATTTACTAATTAGTTTGCTTGTGACAGCATTTGGTGGCACTGAATTTTATTTAGGGCTATCCGAGTAAAGGGGAATAGATATAAATGCATGCCACACTTTCTAGACTTTTATTTGTAAAAAAACTAACAAACGAAAAGAGGAATAAAACCGTGATTTTCTCTATAGAGTTATAATATATTTCATCACAAAATATGTCATCACTTTTGCAACACACTGGATGCATCCTAAACAGCCCACTCTTGTTGTCGGTTGTCTGCTTTTACAACTGTTACAACCTTTTTAAACGGTTTGAGTCCAGGTGCGTGTGATACAACAGCGCTTGGGTGTGATCTGGGGAGACATAGGAGATAGGGATCAAATTTAACAAAGCAACATTGATTGATTAAACACAGTTACACAACATCGTATGTTCTGGATGCAGGACTGCGCACGTCCACGTGAAAATAACTGCAGCCTAAGAAAACCTCAAATTGCCGTTGCTCAATGTGAAAAACCTCTGAACGAACACACTCACATTCCTAAAATTCAGCCTGTGTTGTGCATTCCTACAAGTGCCCCACAGACCTCGGCGTGACGTCTGAAAGTCAGCGAGGCTGCAGGAGTATCTGGGAACTGACTCTCACGGACTGAGCTTGTTGTTTTGACTCCAAACAAACTGGGCCCAGATATGAAAGACTAGTGGTTCACGTCAAACGGACCATGTGTTTAGCCGAAAGCACGGTAAATAAAGGCTGTTCCCTCGCCCTGCACCACGACCGCCTGTCTTCGTTTTGGTTAAATGGTTACTTGGAAAATGAGGTAAAACATCGTGGGATCAATCAGAACCAGTTATGTAACTGTCAACACTCGCTCTAAGTATGTGCTATTTAATCAATAAGCTAGAGAGAGGGGCATTATGCTGTGCAGGTGGAGTCTGGTTTAGCAGCTCTGCATTTGTTCTTTGTGACCCATTACGGCAAATGAATCCCAAATGAACGCCACCAGTTCACAAAGAGCGCACACTTTCACACACAGCCTCCCTGTCATGCAACTGGCATTGACTTCTCTGAACACGTCAATACAGAGATGCATGATTCTATGATGGCAGCAGAGGAACAGAAACCACAGTGCTAGCAGAGTGAGACAGCCCCACACTGCTGACTCACTCACTCTCACACACACACACACACACACACACACACACACACACACACACACACACACACACACACACACACACACACACACTCACACACACACACACACACACACACACACACATTCTCACTAATCTCACTTGGTCATGTCATGTACAGCCCCTTGCATAACCACCTATATGCCTTGAACTTTTTAGCATTTGTTCACATTACAACATGATGTTTGATGTCTTTGATTGGGATTTCATGGGATAGACCAGGGCTCTGAAACCTGCATCAAAAGAGACGCATGTGGCTCTTTGGGCCCTAAACAGTGGCACTAGATAATTTTGGTCAAAGATTAAATCTGAGCAGGTTTGTAAATACATATTTTAATAAAAGTACACTTAGAGCAGTTTTCTATATTGTTATACTCAACGCACTGTTTAGAAACTCCATAACAAATGGGAGGAATGGAAAAAGAAATACGGAAAATTTAAATCCTTTTTGAATCCTTTTTTCCAATAAACATGGAATTTTCCACTCAATAAAATCAATGAGTTTGTTTTGTTTTATTCAAATAATTGACTGCAATTTCAGTTGAACAACAAAAGCAACATTGTTTCACTTGGATGTTGGATTTAAGTGAACATAAACAAGAAACAAATAAATACCTTTTGTTTTATATAACAGAAGCAAGGACTTAGCAGCAGTTCACCATTTTACCAGCTTGAGATAGGAGCTTCATGGTGGATGATTAAAATGGAACTCTGGTTCTTTAATTTAACCATAACACACTTTCATGTTATATAGTAAATATACATTAAGTATGATCATTTTTACAGCTCTAGAGAAATGTGTTTTCTAGAAACGAAGGCAGAAATGTCTCCTTGCATTGAAATGGTTGCTAACCCCCTAAGATAGACCAATACAAAGTAGTTCATAAGTGATGCATTGCTATGTTTTTGTCCAGCCATAGATTCTGAATGGATTTAGGTCTCTTCTTTGACTTGTCCATTCTAACACCGAAACATGCTTTGATCTAAACCAGTCCATTGTAGCTCTGTCTACATGTTCAGTGTTGCCGTTCTCCTGAAAGGGGAACCGCTGCTCTAACCTAAGTATCTTGCAGCTTCTAACCTGTTTTTCTTCAGGATTTTCCTGAATTTAGCTTCATCCATTTTTCCATCAAACTGACCAGCTTTCCTGTCCCTGCTGAAGAAAATCACCCCACAGCATGATGCTGCCACCACCACCATGTTTTACCACCGTCTTCATGGTGATGTGCATTGACAGTTCCTAAACTCTTAACACCTCAATTATTTTACTTAAAATGCTGCTGCCAGAGTCCTGACCAATCCCAGGAAAACTGATATGATAACTCTTTTTATCACTGAACTGGCTTTCTGATTGTAAAAGGAAAGAAATGCAAAATTGTATTAATGGTCTGTAAAGCCCAGAATGATCTAGGGTCTACGTGCATTTCAGAGCTACCCTGAATACATTTAGAGAAACTGATGACTCCTTTAAGGAGGACTGAAAAACCTCAAAAAAAAGTTTTAGCAGTTTATTTAAATCATGTCTTTACTTTTCAAGAGTGTCTTGTGTTTTATTATTTATATCTCTTTATCTTATCTTTTATCTCAGTTTCTTTATTTAAAGTATTTTCATGATTCTTTTCAATAGATCAGTACCCTCAGCATTTTTAAATGTTGGCCAACAGTTCCTCTTTTCCAAATGTGCTAGACTGCTAGAATGTGCTGGTTTGGTGGTTCTCCTCCAGAGTTCCCATGGACCTTTTGGCTGTTTCTCTGATTAATGTTCTCCCTTCCCATCCAGTCACTTTCGGTGGAAGGTCATGTCATGATAGGTTTTCAGTTGTGCTGTACTTTTTCCAGTTTCAGATTGAACAATGCTGTGTGCGATGTTCAAACCTAGGGACATTGTTTTATAACCAAACAAACGTTTCCTGAGATTATTTTACATGCAGAAGGACTCTTATTTATTTTGGTGAAACAGAGTAAAGGGGGCTGTGTCCAATTCCTTTTACTTATATTGCAGTTTGTGAATATGATTTGAAATACAAAATTTGAAAAGGTTGAACGAGTCTGAATACCTTAAGAGGGCTCTGCAATCTCTGTCATTATTTACTTGATGTCATGTTTTAGCAAAAACCAAATGGGTTATTCTGGAATCATACAGTATGAAAATGTTTAGTTTTTTTTCTTTTTTAAAACAACAAAGCTTTGGCTGGTTGTGGTTGAGCAATGTGTGTGGCCTGAGTTGGATGCTAAGATGTACCAACTCTAAAGGTCGGTGTTATGAACAGTTCACTGAAAACCTGCAAGAATATCAGTGTTTGGTCATCCAGATGCTTTGCTTCATGACTGCAGCTCACAACTCTCGTGTCATAGAGGTCGGTACGCATCAATGATGTGCACATACGCACCCACAACAAAGACTCTCCATTCTTTCTGCTGATGATGGTGGAAACAGGACTTTCAGCCCTCAGGTCAGCTCACCGTGTAGGTAGATTCTCAGCTGCATCGCCAGACAGTCACTAAGTATTGTTACCAGCAGGACGGTGACTAATGTAAAGCCCCGTATAGCATGACGGGCTCACACACACTCAGCATGTGGCTTGTTGTGGAAGTCAGTGTCCAGGCTGGTGTCACGCAGAGTGTCAGCTCTTGTTGCTGGACACAAGGCTCAGGATCAGATATAGTGGCTCAGACAGATCCACTTAGTTCACTTCAGTTAGCTTTGTGACCACCAGGTCACCCTGGCAGCAAAAGACCCACAGTAACACTATGTACTCATATCCTTTGAATGTTTTCACATTTTGTCACTTCATAACCACAAATGACCACCAACAATGTATTTTATTTAGGTTATTTTTGTTTTGGAGAAAAAGATACGAGTGCAACGGATATTTATATTCAGCCTTCCTGAATCAATATTTTGTGGAACCATCTTTTTGGGGGTTTTGCACACACAAAAAAATGTGTTGTGCATTTGTATTGAGCCCCCTTTATGCTAGTACTTCGACATGAAATTCAGCAAGAAATTGTGCTTAAATGCAAAATGGCATGTTTGGAAGAATAACTAACTGGATATCAATCTGAACACTTCATACTCACAGTGAAACATTGCAGTGGCAGCAGCATGCTTGTCTTCAGCAAGAACAGGAAAACTGTTCAGAGTTGATGGGAAGATGGATGAAGCTAAATACAGGAAAACTCTGGAAGAAAACATTTTAGAGGCTGCAGAATACCTTCCAGCAGGAGTACAACCCTAAACATGCAACCAGAGCTACAGTGGAATGGTTTAGATCTCAAGGGGCCGCTTTCCTGCAGTATTTAGATGTGTCTTTGTTCCAACACAGCCAATTTAAGGGGCTAAAGTACCTCCTCAACATGTCTTGCAGTTCTCCAGAATCCTGGTAATGAACCAATCATTTGATTCAGATGTGTTTACCCAGGGTGACTTCATAGGACATCGGCCATTGAGGCCAGACTGGACACCGCTGGTTAAGATCAAATTATATGTATGTGTAAGAATGGCCCAGTAAAAAGCCCAGACATAAATCTAATTAAAAATCCCTAGCAAGACCTGTAAATTGATATTTGAGAATCTCTCCATCGAACCAGACTAAGTTGGAGCTTTTTTTGCAAAGAAAAACAGGTTAAAAAAATCTGTTTTAAGGCATACAAAACTGGTAGAGACATACTCCAAAAAGACTTGCAGCTCTATTTGCATACATTTATTTACCATTTTTTTAACTGAAAACCATGTGCCGTTTATTTCTACTTAACAATTATGCCACACTTTGTGTCAGTCTATCACATAAAAATAAAATAAAATAAAGTTTGTGCTTGTCATGTGACAAAATTTAGAAAAGTTCCCGGGGGTGGGAATGCTTTTGCAAGGAACTGGAAACCTGAACACAGACAGCAATCTTAAATCAAAATGAGTTCAATTAACGTTATTCAGTTACAATAATATTAAAAATGTTCACTCTGACTCAAAGTTACTTTGATATATTGATCAGAGGAACAGCATTTTGCCTTCCAACCATTGACTTCCAACGATATGATACGATTGTCATGCAACAACTGTCCTGAAAACTGATATGCCATATTGAGTTGGTGCCCAGCCCTAACCTGCGTAATCTTTTTCAACCCAGAACAACAGCACCGGAAGGAAGTCTACGGTTGGGAAAGATATCCTGTCATTTGTTCTATATTTGTCACTTTTCAGGCCAGGAATAGGTTGTTGGTATGGAGCTGAGATGTTTTTATACTGCAGGCTCCTGCAAGTTGTTTATAAATTTGAATCATAGACACAACATTTCTTGAAGAGCATTAAATCTGTTTCACTGTAACTGATTTAAACCGGTCCGGACATATTCTCTAAAACAGACAGAAAAGGTCATAAACATCCATCCATCCATTTTCTGTACCCGTCCATCCTATGCAGGGTTGCTGGGGGGCTGGTGCGTATCTCCAGCAGTCACGGGGCGAGAGGCGGGGTACACCCTGGACAGGTCACCAGTCCATCGCAGAGCAACACAGAGACACACAGGACAAACAACCATGCATGCACACAATCATACCTAAGGGCAATTTAAAGAGGCCAATTCACCTAACAGTCATGTTTTTGGAACAAGGTCATAAACAATTGCTTCTTATATGAATAAATGGTAGTTTCATATTTTACTCAGGATAGCAATAGATACCTAAAAGCTCAAATCAAACCTATTTACTCTTGTTTTGCTGACATTAAACCCGCACATTCTGCCAACATCTCGTCTCCGCTGCTGTCTCAGCTGCAGGTTGAGCCTTCACCTGAGCCCACGGTGGAGCTCCTTCCTCGTCTGTGCCGCCTGGTGAAGGCGGAGAACGGCTACTGCTTCAACCTGCAAAATGATAAGAAGAAGGGTGGCCAGTTTGTCCGCTCTGTGGACCCCAACTCACCAGCAGAGAGAGCTGGCGTCCGACCTGGAGACAGGATAGTGGAGGTATAACTGAAAGATGTGCTTACTTACAAAAAGGATGGTTATTGGTACTTTTAAATGTCCTTTATTGGAGAAAATACATTATTAGCTTAATAAATAACTTAGGTTTGGTATCGAGATGGGATTTGTGAAATTCATTTTAAACATTGCCTTTTTTGGATTGACATCCACAGTGCTCTCCAACCTGACTGGCACCCCTGGTAAAGTCGTGAGGAAAGCCTTAATGAAATTAATCTTTTGTTGCAGTAGATTAATCTCACACTGAAAATGTATGCATGTATAAAATACATAAATCTAACTCAAATTTTTGTAAATCTACAGCGTGTAGAAACCTTTAATTGGCGTTCCCGTTTCTATGGGGGGACTAAAAATAATGTGACACACAGTCCCTTTTCTTTTGGTCAGTCTTCAAGGAATGGGAAACACATGCTGCACAGGGTGTTAGGGTAAGGCAGATGTGTGACGTGTACTCAGTGGAGATTCTTGCATGAATGCAGCCCCTATCAAAACCGGTCACCATGCTGAAAATCATCTAAAAACTGGGGCTGGAAAACATGCAGTGCACACCTAAAAAAGTACATAAAATAGTGAAAGAAAAGATGCCATGTGTGACTTATAGCGGATGTGCAAAGGAATGATCAAGGATCCCTCGCTCTTTATGCTCCAACCATGTGAAATTATATGGGAGAATACAAAGTGCTGTCCTTACTGCCAGCAGGACAACTCCATTTTGCCTAAATGGAGTTGTACATAGTATTGGCAGCAATAAAAAATGAATTTAAGGCTTTAATACATCCTTGCTGGGCTGACAATAAATACGAAGGGAGCTGTATGCCTGGTTGTGTGTTGCAGCTTTGCAGATTCACGGTGTTGCACAACTGAGACTTTGTTTCCATCTTCATCTGCATGAGGTGCACAGTTAATGACGTGGAAATGGATAGCGCTGACGCAGGAAAGGATATCATGCAAAGCAGCTTCCTCTCAAATCACAGACTCTACCTGCAAAGCTTTTCACCGTGCCTCTCATGTTGCCCCCACTAGTGATGTCTTCCTCTTTCCAACAGAGTTCAGTCTCCACAGATGTTTTTTTTGCCGTCTCAGGTAAACGGAGTAAACACGAGGGGCCTGAGGCACTCAGAGGTCGTGGCGCTCATCAGATCCAGAAGGGATGAAGTGTGTCTTTTGGTGGTTGACCAAGAAACGGATGAACTCTTCCACAGATTGGGAATTCCCCCAACCACTTCCCACATTAAAGGTCAACCAGCCCTCCACCTCTAACACTCAGCTGTTCACTCTACTGAGACAGTTCTGAACTGTGTTTGTTTTAATTTTTACAGAGGTCTATGTGGATGAAAGACGTGCAGAAAGCACCCCTCCAACCCACTCTCCAACCGCTGAGCTCCCTGCAACGGACGCACCAGTCATTAGCGTCACTCTGACAGACTCCGACATCGGGAACTCGTCTCCAAGATCCCGAACCAACGGGAGCTCAACGTCCCATTCCTCCAGAAGTTCCACCACCCAGTCAGAGATCAGCAGCTCAGACATGAGCTTCCAGGTGAGAGAAGAATTATGCGAGATACACAAACAATGGGACATGATTAGGAGCTTCAGAATGAATCATAATCTGCTTGCATGGACTCTAGGTTCCTGACGACGACGACAGGCGTATTTCAGACCCTTTCATGGACAGCGGCCTGCGCCTGAGTCCCACAGCTGCTGAAGCTAGACAGAAGGTCCTCGCCACCCGCAACAAGAAGAGAGCCCCCCCTATGGACTGGAGCAGGAAGCAGGAGCTCTTCAGCAACTTCTGAACCAAGGAGATGCAAATATGAGGCGCAAGAATGATACAAAAATCATCATGATTCTGCACTATTTATACCAAAAATAAACTCTTTCATCTCCTAGATGTATTGACAGAAAATTAACGACATGTAATAAAAGATAGCAAATAGCTAAATTTAGTGTAAAGATCTGAGCATAATATCAAATATTATTCTCCAGGTGTCCTCCGTACAGTTCTCTCTAAGGGTAAAGACATTTCCGTGCATACAATGCATCATGCAAACACCATTTGGTTTCATTAAATAAGAGCCAGGTGATAAATTCCCAGTTAAAGCAATGGACAGAAAACTGACTGAAAAAGAAATTACAACTCATCACCAATACTTGGATTTGCTATTAAGTGGTAAAACTTTAGAAAGCATATTTCTTGTTCAACAAAGTGCAGACGAACATGCAAAACTGCTGCATGAACGTCTAGCAGGATAAGGAGCAAATCTTGCGGCTGTACTGCAAGGAAAGCCAAACAGAAGATTATCTAAAGGAGGATCCGAGGCCCACTGGACATGAGCTGTGTCGAGTAGAGATCAATTTCCAGACTTGCCGTTTTTCTCTTTAGTTTGTCAGCAGCTAATTTTATTTTCTGTTGTGTAAATCTGTTGTAAAGATATGTGAAGATTTGTGAAGGGCATTCATAATGAAAGCAGGAAGATAAGCATGTGGAAAGTTATGTCCTATGTCCAAAGAGACATAGGACATAACAATTATGCAATATTTGTTGTATTTATAGCAGAACATTTCCAACATCATAACCTCTGACGTCTGTTTAGAAGAAGTAGCAGTTTTATGGGATTTGACATAAAATTCTATGTTCTTCTCAACATATTTCACCCTTTTCCTTAATAAATGCTGTATAACTTTAAATGTACATACAGAGCAAATGATTAGTCTAGTGTTTATAAAATAAAGAATGACTGATCACTTTTAATGATGTGTGCTTTTTATGAGTCATTTTGGGTTTTTTTCATATGTCTTCACCTTTCTTTGGTTTAAACATCTAATAGGAATAAACATTTTGAAACCCCAAATATGGAGCAACATGTGGGACATTTTAATATAAAAGAATTAGCTGTAGCTTTTATAGCTCAGCTGACTATTCTCACATGTAGTGCGTGTCCGTCACACTGGAGATGGAAACACTTTAAATGTCTTAATGTTTATGTTTCAATGTTAAATCTGTGTACATTTGTTTAGTTTAATCACTAGAGCTATATATAACTCTTATATTTAGAGATTAATGTGAAACTTAAATTTAAAGGCAAGACAAGTTTTTTTTTGTATAGCACCATTTATACTCGAGGTAAGCACTTTACAGGAAACACAAAAAAACAGATTTTTTTTAAAAACTGATGCATTAAAAAGGCTAATGAACCATAAAAAGACATCAGGCACAGTCACATAAAAGAAACAAATGTTAAATCAAATGAAAGCAAATCCTTAATGCAGATGTTAAAAGCTAAATTATCTAAATCTTAAATGTAAATCTATATCTTAAATCTGAAATGTGGACCTAAATGTTCAGAAAATATGCAAAGCAACCCAGCTTGGGTCTTCTGCCTTCCTCCTACCTGCGAAAAACATGACTGTTAGATATGTTGGTCTCTAAATTGCCCTTATGTGCGAGTGTATGTTGTTGTTTGTTCTGTGTGTCTCTGTTTCCCTGCGATGGACTGGCGACCTGCCCAGTGTGTACCCCGCCTCTCTCCCAATGACTGCTGGAGATGGGCACCTGCCCAACCCACTCCATCCCACCCCTGGAACCATGCAAGGATGGGCGGGTTCAGATAATGAATGAATGGAGCTCAGAGATACAGTACAGACACCATACTGTATATGGAGAATGAAGTTCTAGACACACCCGACCAGAGTTTGATTTCCGACCCCTGGTCATTTGCTGCATCTCTTGCCCTTCTTCCTGTCCAGCTACTAGTGCAGATGTCAGCAACCTTTATAAGCCTAAGTCATTTTTCCCCTCAGTCCAGCAAAACAAAATTAGCTTAAAGCCACAAAAACAACGTGACCCTTAAAAACAAAATAGCGTGTTTTTATAATACCTACTTAAGAATTTTTTTTATTTTTTTTTTAAAGTTGAAGAACAACCATTTTTAATTTTTATTTTAGGTTTAACATTTTCTTCAATGGGACATTTAATTGTCATAGAAAATTAGGTCAAAAAAGAACGTAGGTGGCAACTTATTGATAAATAAATTACTTTAAACCAAATATTCCTTATACCAGTAGAATAACTATTTGCGGAGATTTGCACATATTAAGTGAAAACGCCTTCGGAAAACTGTCAAGCTAGTATTTTTCAAATTACTTTTACATTGTAAAACCTTGGTTGATTCTTTTGCATTTTTGGCCAAAGTTATTAAAAGCCACAGTGGAGGGTCCAAAGAGCCACGTACAGCTATGGAGCCGCAGGTTGCAGGCCCCTGTAGTATGGAATAAAGGCCACCAAAAACACAAAAACTATACTCCAACTGTGGTACAAAAGCCACTGGCAATACAATCTTCAGTTGTGTTGACAGTTTATAGTATAACTGTGCAGCAAATTATTCATTGTAAACTGAACTGTGATGTAAGGCTAAGTCTCCAAGTAGCCAAATAGATTAATTCCTGGAGCGCAATGACTTTAGCTCTAATTAAGAATTTTCCTTTACTCTTAAGGGAGAGGCGTGGCAAAATAATCAAATTCCCCTTGTAGAAACTGAAGAGGGTCACAATAAAACTGGGAAGAAGTGCCCATAGCTGCTTGTGCTGCTTTTTATTTACCTCCGACCTCAGAATTTAGATCTGGAGAGAACATCAGTGACCAGGCTACTACTGCTACAAGCCAACACCATTTCCCTGCAGTGTATGCAGTCAAACAATGAAGTAAATGCTTTCACTAACAAACATTTACACTCTGCTGAGTGAGTCATACAGTCAGAGAGAAGTGCAAAAAAAAAAAAAAACTGTTTACTGTAGCAATAATCATGCTGTTGAATGTGGACCGGCCATATTGGATTTTTAGATCTGAGCTGTTGAGAAAAGCCCAACCGTATAAATTAAGAGTTCAGCCCTGTTGTTTTTTCAACTAAGAACTTGGTATATTTGACTTTTATATATAAAAATAGATCGCACAATTAAACCCCTTCCTTCAACAAAACATGTAGTGGCAATGAATAAGAATATTTATTTTGTTAGTAGCAAAACACAAGCTAGGGAAGGGAAAGGCCTGTTGTATGGGTTCGTTGCTTGTTTTTACTATTCCATGGAGGCTCTGAAATCCTGCTGGTATCACACATTTGCCCTGACAGTCTGTCTGTTTTGCTGTGACTTTGAGTGCTGTGAAAAAGTACTTGGCCCCTATAGATTTACAGTTTTTACTTTTTATTCACACTCAAATGTCTCAAATCAAAGTAATTTTCAAATCAAGTTAAAATAACCTAAGTAAATACAACACCGTTTCAAAATTTGAATTAGTTTATTATTAGAAAAAGGCAATCCAAACCAACCTGACCCTTACTGAAAAAGTAACTGCCATGGTAAAGTAGTTGACAGCCCTGTTTAACATCACGCCCAGCATCTCCATCAGATTTAAGTTTCGAACTTTGACTAGGCCACTCCAAACCTTTTTTTAGCCATCACGTGGACATACTGGTCTGCTCTGGATCATCAGATCATTGTTACACCAACCTTAACTGTTGTGAGATCTGCGCTTTAGACGTTCCGTGACCAGCTAGGTGAGTTCTCGACGCACTCTTGGAATAAGTTTGGTAGGGCGACCCGTCCTGAGAAGGTTTACTACTGTTTCATGCTTTCTTTTGTAAGATAACAGCTCTTACTGTGATTTACTACAGTCCCAAGGCCATAGAAATTACTTTGTAGCCCCTTCCAGGCTGATGACATAAGCACTTTGTTTCTCATGTTCTTAATTTTAATTCAACTGAAGTATCATTTGTTGCTTTTTGAGGTGTTTTAGCCTTCATGTTGTTAGGCTTGTTAATGGTTACCAAACCTATGTAGTTTCTCTGCAACTTGGTAAGAGACATTTATCCTTTTTGTATTAGAGAAAATACACAGCAAATCTGAAAGAAAGCACAAAGGTAGTATTTCTTTTAAAGAAATCACACTTTAGTGTCTGAACGAGAGTGATGTTTATGTCAGAAAAAGTGCCAGCACGGCACTCGTCAACGATTTTACATTGATTTTAATCCGAGAGGTCATTGTAAATAAGTTAATGTTCTATTTATCTCAAACGGAAAAAAACCCCATTAACTCTAATTTAAAAACAACAAAAAAAGAACGCCAAAAACCATCACAACCATTTCCCAGCATGCATGACAAGAACATTTATTTCGGATAATCCACAATCCAGTTGGATTTTCAGTCAACTTTACACACAAACTATAAAGCATTAAAATCACCCCAAAAAGTATTTTATTTCTACTCTCAAATTTAATACAAATGGGGAAAAAATTGATTAAAGGCAGGAACCAACGTATTTTTGCTCTAATATTTGTCAGGCTTTTTCCTATTCAAATTAAAATCGTACCTAGTATCTTGCCTATTATATTAACAAAACTTGAAAAATAAAAATGTAAAAACGTGTCTCCTCTTACTGGTTTTATTAATGACTGGCCCTTAACCAGACTCCTACAGTATAATTTAAGTTAACAATACAAAAGCTCTTCATGGAACTAGAAAACAACTGTGACGCAAATAAAAACACTTAAAAATACTGAGCCTCTGAGAGATTTACTAAAAGAAATGTACCCTTTCAAACTCTGAACTGAGAGATTGTTTAAAAAAGAAGAAGCTGGGACTCAGATTGTCTCCCATTTGAAATGACGGCTGATTGGTTCGATTAGCTCAACGGTCAGTCTAGGTCAAATCAAGTGCCAACATCTTTCTGCATCCAAACATCTACGAGCCAAAAAAAAAAAAAAGAAAAAAAAAAAAGAATACATTTCCCTTTTTTGCATCTTGCTGGCAAAATCATGATCAGAACTCATCCTTTACAGCCCTGCTGCACCTGTGTCTCCACATTATGAACAATGAACTTATTGAAGCAGCAGCAGTTGGCCTCTGCTCTTTACCCAGCTTTATAATTTAGTGGCTATTGCTCTTTGGCAGTGTCCTAGCTTTTTTTCTAGATGTACCGTCCCTTTCTGCTTGTGAATCGAGGTGGTGTGTTGGTGTGTAAAGGGCAATTATATTACTCTGAAATATACACCAAACATGCACTACTGCACACACACCCATACCGTGCATTGCAAAAGTATTCATACCCCTTGAACGTTGCCACACTTTATCTTATTACAACCTAACACTCCAATGTAACTATTAATTGTAGGGTGATTTGATGGGTCGACATGAAGTAGCGTATAATTGTGACGTGGAAGGAGATCGAAACATGGTTTTAAATGTTTGTTTATATATATATATATATATATATATATATGAAAAGTGTGAACATGTATTACTTTATAACTTTTTGGGTGGCATCTGAAACACTGTGCGCCAGATATATAATTATATTGCAAGCCAATTTAAATACACAATTTGCACTGTAGAGCACAGATGTGGCAGTATTATGCTGTGGCTTCAGCAGCACCAGGAAAGCTCGTCAGACTTGAGAGGAAGGTGGAATGTGCTAAATACAGGAGAATACTGGATGAAAACATGTTGGAGACTGCAGAGGACTTGACACAAGAGCAAAGGTTCACAGGACAACACTAAACATACAGCTGGGGCAGGGGTGCCCAAGTCCAATACTCGAGAGCTACCATTCTGCAACTTTTAAATCCATCCCTTCTCCAACATACCTGAATCACATGAACTGCTCGTTACCAGGCCTCTGTAGAGCCGAGTGACTGCTGGTGAGAGAATTCCGCTATTTGATTCAAGTTTTTGAGCAGGGATGCAGGATGGTAGATCCCGAGGACTGGACCAGAGCTAGGATTAGGGTTGTGTTATAGCAGCCGGGTCAAAGTCTCGACCTAAATCCAACTGAAAATATATGGAGAGACTTGAAGGTTGGTGTAGCTAACCATCCAACCTGACAGGGGTTGAGCTACTTTACAAAGCAGAACGGGCAGAAATGTCTTATTTTTCTATTATTTTGCGGTACTTTGGGTTGGTTGGCTGCACAGTGGTGCAGTTGGTAACTCCTTTGCTTTCCAGCAAAACTGCTCTCTAAATTGACCGTAGGCATGTGCGTGCATGGTCTATGTTGCCCTGAGATGGACTGGCAACCAGTCCAGGGTGTACCCTGCCTCTCACCCAATGACTGCTGGAGATAGGCACCAACCCCTCCGCTGCAAGGATAAGCGGGTTTAGATAATAAAATACACTAAGATTTGTGGTATTTGCACAAAATGCAAAGGTTTAAGGGGTATAAAAACTTTTGTAAGGCACTGTACATTCCTACTGTAGAAAGATACAAAGCATGCATACACATTAGGGCAGAAGAAGGCTACATCCCTTATTTTTAACCTTTTCACACACTTCCATCGAACATGCTCATTGGCAAATATTAAAGGTCCCCATGCACTCTAACTCATGCAGTATTCATACATAACACACTAACACACACACGCACGCACGCACGCACGCACACACACAGCTCAGCATTATGGCAAGGTTAGTCATTGTAAAAGTGCGGATTAGTCGCAGTTTCACAAAGTCGCTTTTATTTGCCATTTAGTATTGAGATATTTTTACCAGTCAAAGACACTTAATTTCACAGTGCAACACAGTATGACAAACACTGACATTAGGGTCAAGACATATATGGGTGAGGTTTTTAAAAAAACAACATACAAATAAAAAAAATAACCAATAAAATAAAAAGTGCAAAAAAACAACTTAACAGTCACTGAATATAGCATCAATTCAATTTTTGTGTTAAGTGTGTGAATTTCAGTTCACTACAGAAACAAAACTCATCAGTAGCAGCAAAAAAAAGAAAAAAAAGAAAAAAAGACCAATTATAAAACATTATAAAGATCACAACCAATCAGTTTTACTAAAGATATCAATATGGCATCAAATGGATATCAATACGAATGTAGGCAGACACACACTCACACACACAGACACACACTCACACACCCTCGGTCACATGCACACGCACACAAACACTTGGTCACAGTTAACAGGTACCAAGGACATTGCGGTGGGGAGTCAAGTTTTACCTTGGTACCATGTCCAAATACAAAGAAAAAAAAATAAAAAAATTACACATTTCACACAGTTAAAGAATGCCAAAAAGCAGGATTTACAAACTTGCAACATGCACGCACGCGACGACAACTGAACCTCGGAGACGAAACTAAGGATGCGTTTTCTTTGTACGATTTCCTCCCACTCAGGTGAGAAAACAGATGTTAGCCCTAAGCCCCCCTTTCCCAGAGGAATGGGTTTTTTTTTCCAGCGGAAAAAGGCTTTCCGTTCTCCCTCTCGTTCGTTCGTTCGATCGATCAGGTAGAAAAAGATGTGGACAGCAATATGTGTGATAGATGATAGTTTTGTAAAGCAGCACTCTGGTAAAAATGAAAGGTAGGAAACATCAATGAGGATAGTGAGATCGTCTTACAGATAAGCAGAGTTGGGTGAGCACAGATGGAGTATTTGATATTGAATCCCATTCCCCCAGAAACTGAAGTTATTAGAGAAATTTTACCTGTCTGTCCCTAACTACTTGTAGCAGGTCTGTAAAAGTCTAAACAACAGGGCCACCCACAGTCTGTCCCATGTACTGCATGTACAACTTTATGTCTGTGAGTCTGCTTTGTCCGTTGAGCAACCAGCTACTCATTTAAGAACCCCCTAACTTTCCCTGTCGTTCCAGCCAAGAAACAACCCTTCTCTCGCTTGCTATCCCTGCCTCATTAGTGAATCCCCCTCCCTGACTTTCCCTGAACTTTTCTCTGTACTGCTCTCTTTTCCAGCTGGTCTCTTCCTCTCTGCCCTCCTCCTCTTCTATCTGTCCCTACCAGTTAGTTGTTTTTTTTCTGTGTCAGGTCCCTGCCTAGTTAATCTAGAGGTATCCCCCCTGTCCCTCCCTCCCACCCGCCCACCCTCCCTCTATGGACAAACACGTAGGGCGTGGGGGCCGTCCATCAGGGGGAGCGGCCAAAAGCGTCCCTCTCCCTCCCCCCAGATCAGGGCCGTGCAATACACAGATGGATGAGTTTCCTGTTCACCCTCCTCCTACTGGCTCACCTGAAAAACAGGGCAGAGGACATGACGACATTAACGGAGAGAGAACAGAGTTTGTTTTTAATTTGACAATAAATGTGGAGGCTTACCTATTGGGTGGGTGTGGAGAACCTAAACACCGTAGCAGGCTGCCAGTCTCTCCTTCAGCAGTGGGGGGAACTGCTCTGAAAACTGCTGCCAGTTCTCCTCCCCTACCTGCTCCTTGAAGCCATGCAGGATCTTTGGACAGAGACCAAAACACATGGTCAGTATGTGCAAAACACTTCCTCCTTAGTCTGATGCCGATCTTAGGGTGCCGCCTTTGCATGTAACCCAACATCACTAGACGCACAAAAGACTAGCTTCACCATGATCCGTCAATGCCTCAATGTTGCCTCAAGAAATCGCCTGGGGACGCGAAGCGTCTGATTTTCAGCTTGGTCTGCTCCGGCTGTTCTCCAGCCAGTCGGAAAGAAAAATAATCTAGTGTTTTGATTTAGCCGTCAAGAGCTTTAGATGTTTTCCACACCGTGGACGCACCATCTCTAACTGCCAGCAGGTTGCAGCGACACGACTTTTCAATGCGAGATGTGTTACCGAGTGAAAACTGAACTCTAGTTGGAACCAACGCTAATGCCCACGGACTACCGTTCTAGCTCCAGTGTTTGTTGTCAGTTTTTTTATATTACGTACAATTATTGTTCAACTGCATATGCACTTTTATGGAGCTGCTTTTAAATCTCGTACTAGGTACAATGAAAATAAGGGCTTTCAATTCAATTGAAAAAGACTCCAAGTTACCTGTTGTCGACATCAGTCAGGTGTTTAAAAATAAAAACAGACGATGCAACGAGATGTAAGAAGCAATTTAGAAAATGCATTTCTGGCAGGCTGGAGGGAGCTTTTAAATCTGTCTAGATGATGGTGGAGGCAGCATCATGGTGTGCGGATGCTTTTTTCAGCAGTAGAGGAGAAATCCTGGAAGGAAACCTGGCAAAGACTGCGGAAGACTTTTGACTGGGTAGATGTTCAACCCCAGTTGAGCAGGACAACAACAGAGGCCGGAAAACCGTGTCGCATCTTCAAGGAAGCAACTATGTTTGTGAAATAAAGTTATTTGGTGACTAATTACAACCACATATCTCTTAAAACAGGTGTGCACAAAAAGTTGATCATAGAAGAATACATAAATGAACTCAAGTAAGAATTTGGGATTAGAAGAGGCTAAGAAAAATCTGAACACATTTCAGAGATTTTAAGACCCAACACAAACCTTAGAAATTAGCTAACTGGTATCAGTGGTACAGGGGAGACGCATGTTATGTAGAACTTCCACATTCGATGCTAACTGCAGAGGTTTGTGTTTGCTGGTTTATTCAAGAACTGCCTAATGAGACTTATGAGGCAGAATGACACACACACAACAGTGAACTGTGAACGAGGTCTTCCTAAAGCTCGGCATACAATGCACCATATTTTTAGCTGTTGTATTCAGCGGCAGGTCAAAGTGTATGACTACATCGCAGGGCTCAATAATACACAGCTCACGAATCATGTTCGCACCCTGATAAGCGCAGAGATGCTTGGGGGAACAATATTTATATGGCTTTTGAAGACGTTTGATGTTAACTCCAATATTCCAATTTCTGACATTTTTACTGAAAGGTTTACTTTCAAGCAAGCTTGTCTATAATTTTAATATATGATGTTGCTTGTCGAATTTAATACTTGGTTACTTATAGGGATGGCCTATAGATACATCACAATATTTATGACACAAAATTGTATCGATATTAGGGATGGGCATAATTAATCGACGACTGATTAATTGATCATTAAGAATTTCATCGATTACATTTTTTTTAACCGATCAATTAATGCATGTTCTGTTGCGTAGTGTGAGTTTTGAAGGAATGCAATTCATTTTGCTATGTGGCAGTAATTAAACACTTTACCACATGAGGGCGATGACTGAAAATAAAACCCACAGGCCGACTCAGTTTCTTGCAAGTTTCTGTGTATTTCAAAAGTAGCATTGTCATGAAGAGGTTGCAGCAAAGTGTGGCGTGGGACCACTTTGACTAAAAAAACAAACTAACAAAAAAAAGTCTCGGTTCACTGCGAAGCTGTGTATACGTAGGCTACTTAAATGTACTTCCAATCCTGGTTAGAAGCGGAGCATCCAGCTCTTGGTCTCAACCTAGCATCAAGTCGGTGTTAGCACGGAGGAGCCGAGATGCACAACGAGCAGAGAAACTTACTCACCGATTACTTTCTGAGGGAGGCTCCGCCACCCCTGGATTGCACCCCTACAGACTGGTGGAAAATGAATCAAACAAGATTCCAGATGCTTGCCAAGTTAGCACGGAGGCATGAGTATCACAGCGACGTCTGTCCCCTCACAGCAGGTGATCTCTGCGCTGCAGGTCAGACGGAACAGCAGCCTGATGACCGTCAGTCTGTTCATCAGGCTGCTGTCGCTTCTGACCCCAGCGCATGTTAACATGCTCATCTTTCTCAACAAAAATCAGTAGACAGCTTCTAAAGTTGTATATAAGTTACAGTTTATTTTGTTTGTCTTTTTTACTCTGTTAATGAGCCTAATTCATTGTTAGGTACACTGATCTCTCTCATCCTCTTTCTCGACTCTTTTTGCCGAATGTAAACACAAAACTAACAGACCTACTAACTAACAGTATCATTTTTTTATTTTTTACTTTTTTGGAATAGAAAAAAATATGAACGTCAATGGTGTTAATGAGTACCGTCTTTTAGCTGTCAGCTCCGCTGCTTATAGCGCATATTTTCTTTGTGCAACTACCGTGAATTCATTCCATTTAACTGTCACAGGAGGTGTCCCACTTGTAATGAAGATCTCAATCAGGAAACACTCTATTTTTCTATTCTCACTGCATTTTAATATAGCCTATGAACACTGAATTTTAATATAAAAATATCATATATATATATATATGATTAATCGAAAATTGATCGTTAATTCTCCCGATGATCGATAAAGACAGTTTAATCGAATGCCCATCCCTAATCGATATTCAAAAGCAATGTATAGATTTTCTTTTTTTTTTAATTTGAATGGAACTATTAATGATGTCAGTAATTATTGCAGTAAAATTTAAAGTATGACTGGTAGTTGGTGTTTTCACCTCCTTCGTTCCAGTGGATCAACTCGTTCTAGTAATAAAACTGGATGTGTTAAAGTATGAAACAGGTTGGAGTGTTTAGAAAAAACTGTGACAGTTTTTCTACAGTTAAATTAAGTTTTAAAAATCACAATATATAGTCTGATGCATAGTATCGCAAAATATCAGTTCGCCTAGCCTGTATCGTCCTAAAATCGCCAGATTTTTACCAATACACATCCCTAGTTACCTATATACTTTCTTGAGTAGCATTCTAGTCAGTGACCTGTGAGTGTGTGAAGTTCGGGTAAATTTGTGTCTTGGCGCTGCTTCAACGGTGCGATAGACTAACGATGGCCGGCCAGAATTTCTAACAGGTTTAATTTCCGTGCGACCGTACAGTTGCAGATTGGGAGCTGGTCATGTGGTGTTAATCTCTTCTTGTTTTCTCCTGTATACAACACGATGCACAGCCCACAATTAGGCTGAAACTCGCCCCGAACGCAAAAACTGTCGCACAACTGGAAAGTCGTCTGAAAATGGGCACAAAAAAATATTTTTCAGTGTACACCCAGCTTAACCTTCTTCATAAAGTAGACCCTTACCTTGTAGAACATGTCTCTCAGATCATCCTTAGGGTTCACCCAAGAGGCCACAGCATCACAGAAGAAGATGAAATCCTGAGCAACAATCGGAAAAAGGTGCAGTAAGTGTAATTTCACAAGAGGCAGCGTTATAGCAGGACGACATACAAAGCTACGGCGCATGATGTCTCACCTGCACCACACCTCCGGGATTCACACCGATCATTATGCAAATCCCACGGAAGGCAGAGTCTTTCTCCTCGTTGTCTCGGATGTTGCGCAGAGACGTACACCTGGAGCACGTGGACGAGAAACTCATTAGCAGCAGATAACTATGCCTCCATTACGTCTATGAGATGTATTAAAGCCAATCTATGCTGTCCCACCAGGGTCGGATAAACTGCGGCAGCATGGGAGCGACCTCCTGAGGACAAACGTAACCCAGTCTGCCGATGGTGATGGCTACGACATGAGCACAGATAGCATTTAGCAACGCTGGAACAAGGTTGGAAGCCATGAAAAGAATATAGCTGTGCAGCTGCAACAAAAGTCTATGCACCTGTGTTTTCCAGCAGGGTTTTGGGTGTGTTGGGCCGGTTAATGATCTCAACCAGCTGGTTCAGAACCATAGCAATGTATGGCTGCATCTCCACTCCTGATGGCAGAATAGAGAACAAGGTGAGACATATGAGGTCTCTGTCTAAACCAGAGCATCACAGTAATATCAAGATGGTGGCACTAACCCATCTGCATGCAGATCTCCCCTATGGCCCAGGTGGCGTTGTTGCACACGGAGATGAATTCTGGGTTCAGATTCGTTCCAAGGATCGGCATAAATTCAGCTAAACGACAAAAACAAAACAAACAAAATAAAACACCACAACCGAAAACAAGGATAGCAAGAAGACATTTTAATTTGTGCAAGGTAAAAATTGCGAGCCCCACACTCATAAGTGCATCTGCCTGTGCTGGATATTTGTCTGCACTTCTCCTTTTTGCACCATTCTAATAATCATCCAGAATTGTGGTGAATACAAGTCCTCTACTGGTAACCAGTTTTTTTTGTGTGCTTTCTGTTAATGTAATTGTTGTCATCGTTCTGCTGGTTGAATGATTCACCCTCATGCTAGCTCCTTCTAGTGTCTTCTATATGTTGAGTGTAGTGTTGGGGAGGAACATACAAAGAATAATTACCAATACATGGTTTGACATGAGGGAAGCAAGCCTTGGTCAAGTCACCCAGCAGAGCAAATGAACTCTGTCTCACCTCGGGCATCGTATCCTGAGACAAAAAGACACAAATGAACAACGACGGATATAAACAAAGTTTGCTCATCACAAGACAAGGGTTAACAGCCCATCTACCTGAAACCGCTCTTAGCTGACACACAAGTACCTGGTTTCCTACACACATTCACATTATGCAACAATCGGGATTGACAAACAGAGGATGGACAGAATGAAAAAAAGGACAGATGAAACAAACTTGTAGAAAAGGAATGGTCTATCAGGGAACAGTCACCCCCCAGTTTTTTCTACACAAATCTAAAAAAAAAACATTTGCATACTTTTTCAAACTAATTTTAAACCCGGGTCGACTAAACGAGTTCTGTATCCCACTAAAGTATACACACCCCTTGAACAGTGTCAAATTGTGTCACTATTGCTGCACAATATCGACAGAACATGTCATAGGGATGCTTGTGCAATAACTATCGCCAAAAACAAAACCCCATCAAGCCTGGACACCACGGGCAGTGAAAGTCTATCCAACAGGCCACAGATATTTGCAAGAGGAATTTGCATCTTGGCACTTTAAAGACATTATCCTACCAAATATTGCCTCCAAGCAGTGCTTTGCGACTAACAACAGCGACACAATAGTAAATAGAGACTACCGATAAACTAGGGCTGGGCGATAAATCGATTTTATCGATTAATTCGAATTTGCTGTTTAAGAAGATTTAGTTTTGGGAAAATCTAGATTTTCCCAAAAATCTTCTCTTCACCTGAGAAGATGCTCTCTTGGGCTTCCGTAGTTTGGAGCAAGGTCAGCCAGTCCGTCTCTCGCAACTGTTGACATCAAAATGGCAACTAGCAAAGAGGAGCTTGTTCCCAAAAAGGGACAGTTCCTTCAATTATATGGAACTGGTTCGGTTTTGCGGCTTCAGACTTGGAGCAACAAACAGCACGGTGCAAAATCTGTTTGAAGGCTGTTGCTAAAGGTGGGAGTACGACTAATTTGTTTCAACACCTGAAACAGAGGCACTCCGTCGAGTGGTAGATGTGCTGCTCTCTACGAGATGCTCAAGCAAGCAACAGCTCACAAAACACCGCCAAAAGACAAGCCACCATAGGGGAATCATTTTCACACTGTGTCCCTTATGATAAGACGGGTGTCCAGTGGAAAGCAATCATAGATGCCATCACAATTTATATTGCCAAAGATATGGTGCTTGTTTATACAGTGGAAAAGCCTGGCTTTATTTACGTACTGAAAACTTTGGACGCCAGTTATGTGCTACCAACTTTGCACACAACTTTGAATTCAGGTAGACTCCCAAATGAGATATTAAAATAAGAGTTTAAAAAAAAATTTGGTTCTGTCCTTTGTTTTTTCTGTTTAAGAAAGTAAAGGGAGAAAGAAAAAAAAATCGATTAAAAATCGGAAATCGGATTGGGTGTGAAAAAAATCGGAGATTTTATTTTTAGGCCATATCGCCCAGCCCTACAATAAACCCAGCTGGTCTGTGAAGGCCTTAGGTGTGTTAGGGATCATTAGAGAACAACACAAGTTTGTTAAATTACATTATATTACAAGGATGTTAGATTATGGGGTCTTTTTTCCAAGTTAAAGCATGAAAATCATGTTCAACCCAGAGCATCCTCTTTATTAAAGTGTTCCACAACAACAGTCTTCGGGCGAGACATCTTTAGAGCTGCTGTAACATGGACCGCTACAGGAGCTCCTTATACGAGTTACAACAACATTTAATTTCCCTCTGGGATTAATAAAGTGTTTAGGACTTCTGAATTTGCAACAGCTTCATGAAGATCAAGGAACACAGCAGAGTTTTAAGGAGAGTTCGCCAATAAAACAACATCCCAAGGTCAGGACAGCTCACAAAACACGGTTTAATAAAGCATCTAAAATAACTTAAGTATATAAATATTTTGAACTTTAAAAAAAACAAATGTCAGAAAAATATAAGAATAGGAATAATAATCACACATAAAAACAAAACCTTCAAATTCAGTTTGAAAAGGATAGAAAGTAGCCAAAGCTTATAAAATCTTGCCCCAGATTGACTCGCTCAGTGAACACATTGTGCATCTCAGTCAATATTTGCACATCTAATTTTGTCCATGTCACAATTTCGCGAATTTAAAAAATGTATCCATACAATTTGAATTTATTGTTATGCACTCTACACACCATCTATTCTATCTAGATTGACAAAATCTGAACACATTTTTCATAATTCCTACATCTGCAACTGATGTATTACAGAGATCTAAAGAGCTTGACAACCAGGCATAACTGAACTTCACTCACCTGCATGCACTGGAACAGCAGGGTCATGATGTTACTGCGGGCCACCAACGTGTCCACGTGGCCCCCAAGCCCCTCAGCCAAGCCGCTCAACAGATCCAGGGCCACAATCATAAAGTCCTTGTCTGGTGCTTCATACTGGTCTGGCTGCTGACTGTACATCTGAGAAACACAGGCACAGCCGTTGTCATTTCACACGACTATAAAAATGTGCTTGAGGTGATATATTGTTATGTGGCTCACCATGGCCTGAGCCAGAGTCTTCTGGACCAGAGTGACGCAGCGTTGGTACACAGGCTCGCAGTACGGGAGGAAGCCGCTCTGCAGCGCCGTGGCGACAGATGACAGACACTCAAGCAGAGGAAAGAGGTCTTTGTCCTCATCCTTCAGCTCATTCCATTTTGCTATCAGAGGGGGCATCAGCTTCTGGATGTACTCCTAAAAAACCCAAAGGCAAATGTTTAGCCCCAGGGTGTCTGAATGTGTGCCGGTGTCTATGTGTATGGGGTTGCTGAAGCTCACAGGTTGGTTGAGATGGTGTCCCACAGAGTCAGCCAACGTTCCTATGGCGTCGTAGAGAATCAACAAATTCTTGTGCTGATATTTCCCAAAAGCAAAAACCAGCGTGTCCAGGATGAAGCTGAGATAAGGCACCAGCTCTGTACAGGCCTCCTCCTCCAGGGTGGCGAAGGCGCTGTGGGGCAAAACAGGACACGGGTGAGGATATCTGAGCAGGACATGACAAGCAAAGAGAACGGATGGGAACTTCACCTGCATGCCGCCTCCTGCACCCTTTTGTTTCCATCCAGGATGCGTTTGAGAAGCTCCGTCATGAGTGGCTTGAGGTGAGCATCAGGGGGCTGGCTGACCACCCAGTGGGCGTAGCGACTGAGAGTCCAGCAGGCGATAGAGCGGACCAGAGCCTTCTTATCGCATAAGCACTGGATGAGATGAGGAATGAGCTCAGGCAGGTAGGGTACCATCCCCTGCATGCAGCCTGAAAAGAGGAGAAAGGCTTAATTTTCTTTCTGTTTTATAAACAAACAAAAAAACAACTAATTAAATGTTTGTGGGGGGGGGGGGGGTTGTCTAACCCTCAGCAATGGCCCCCAGCACCAAGATGCCAGACTCCTTGATGACCCAGTCGGGATGGAACAGCAGTCCTTTGAGGAGAGGCAGGAGATGGGGAAGCAGCTCCTCACGGAACACATTGGCAAGAACGTCCAGGGCAGCAGCTGAGCACTTTCCTAGGAGATGGAGAGCAAGGCACAATATTTAAAAAAAAGAAGCTTATATTAAGATAAGTTAGATCAACTACTACAAACATTTCATTTATTTAGTATACAACTAAAGTAAAACTACTAAATTATTCCTATATTACTAGTTCTGAGATCAGAATCCTTTCAAATCTTGTTAAGTTACAACAAAGAAATATTTACTGAATCTTTGAAACTGAGAATAAATTCCTTTCAAATTATGGGACATTTATCCATAAAGGAGTATTTGAGAGCTTTGAATCCCTACAGAGAAAATATGCCCTCGAACGAAATTATTTTTACAGATATCTTCAAGTCCGGCATTATTTCAACCAGTATCTGAGTGGATCATTGAAGGAGGACATCTCAAGTAGCTTAAAGGTGTTTATATCAGCATCCACTTCATCCACCTGTAACAAGGGGATTTCCAGACTATATAATGGCTATCTCCAGGCTAAATGAAATAGTACTTTGTACATTAAGGAGAAATGGGAGAAAGAAGGCAACTTTTCTCTTTCAAGGGAAGAGTGGGAAATATTATGCAAGTCACAATGGGAGTCAACATCTTCAACTATGAATCTGGTTGGAAAAACCTCATTCGATTTTTCATAACCCCAATCCAAAAGCGACATCAAGGGGCAGCCACGGGATGCTGGAGACTCTGTGGGGTAAATGAGGCCAACCACTACCATATATTCTGGAAGTGCCCTAGGATTAATTGTTACTGGAAGGACATTCATGCTCACATGGAAGATATATTTGGTATCAACATCCCCCTAAATTTAATTCTCTGTATTTAGGACCCACTTCTTTTGAAGGATGGGATAAATATGACAAGAAACTGTTATTGAGTCTTCTGCTTGCAAGTAAAAAGGCTATCACAAGAAAATGGCTAAAACCGGAACCTCCTACTGCTGATGAGTGGGTCGACATAACCCGTGAAATTTATGACATGGAAAAACTGACGTTTACACTGAGAATCCAGAAAGGAAAATTCTATCGCATCTGGTCTAAATGGTCAGAGTATGTAAAGCCGGTACTTTCGGATATTAGTTGATTTTAAGGGGAAAGAGAATGTTCTATTAATTTGGCCTCCTAAGCCCAAAACACCCTTCTTTATTTTCCATGATCTATTCGCTTATCCACTGGTTTTAATCTTTTCCAGGCCTTTTTCTTCTTTATAGACTAACACCTGCTATAATGTACCCAGTGTGAGCTCCAACCCCCTCGGTTCAGTTCAGTTCATTATTTGTTATTTTATATTAAATTACATTTACTGGCCATTGCAGAAACCCCCTTGATGTATATTGCTTCTAAAAGAAATGCCCAGATTTATATCACCCTTTCCCCTTTTTTTTGTACTGTATTAAACTTCTGGTATGCCCCATTTATTATACTTGAATGTATATGTATATGTATATATATATATATGCAGCTTATGTATTTACTTTGCTTACGAAATTGTGTCCCTCCCCCCTTTCCTTCTATTGCATATGTCCAAATTGAATCGTGTGCGATATTGCTGATGGCCAAGTATACAAAAATAAAATCATAAAAAAAGAAACTGAGAATAAATTACATACAGGCGGTCTCCATTTACTAATAAGGTGACTTCAAAGGGAAGTTGATTGCTGTGGATTCTGTTTAAGGGTATCAAAGTAAATGGGCCTGAATGCAGATGCAAGTCGCACTTCTTTTGTTTTAAAAGGTATCCTGTTCACTTCACCATTACTCAGCACTTTGCGTTGATCAATAACATAAAACCCTGATTTAAAAAAAACTTTAACATCCAATAGGATAATCAAGAACTTTATCATTGAATCCCAACGGCTTTTTAGCAATGGGTGAAAACAAGGGAAACAGGTAAGACTGAGATAACAGAACAGGTCAAAAGTTTTAAAACACACATTTTCTATACTGCAACTGTTTCAATGTCTGACAAACAGTTGGAGGAACCCTGCATGTTTCCCACAACAACCAGATTCAAATGCAGTCCAATAGCTTACGAAGATTCCAGTCGGACAGCGTATCGTCATCGTCGTCCTCGTCATCATCTATGTCCTCCCCCTCCTCGTCCTCCCCTCCCTCATGCTGCAGAGTCACGGTGCGAGACTTGTGGAAGCGGGGCTTGATGTCTTGCTCACTGTCTGGGATCGTCTCATCCTCTTCAACGTCACCCTGGAGGACAACACGGATCACGTTTAAAGTAAAATGGACTCTTATAGGCGAAGATAGAGAAAGAAGAGTTTGTGTGAGAAGCGCTTGATTTACGAGAAGCGGCTTACTTTCAGAAGGATGATGTCTATCTCAGAGTACTTCATCCCATTCACCAAGATAGGAATCAGTCTTTGAAAAAAAAGAGAGAGCATTAAGATAAGCCAGGTGGGATCATCTTTTCATTATCTGACTCCATCAGTCAGCATGTCTTCACGTACTGGACCAAGTGGCCAGAGAGGGCCTCTTTACAGATGGGCTGCTCAGCCAGAGTGAGCCAGAACTCACAGGCCTCCAGAGCCACATTCTCATCTGGGTCCTGCGTTCGCTGCAGCATGTACTGCAGACAAAAAAAAAACACACACAAAAAAAAACAACAGCTGATAGTGAGGAGGAGGAGGAGGGCCGTGTCTACGATAGGGGACGTGATGTAATAACCATTGGTGGCCTCACCTGAATGATGCTGTGCATATGTGGGATGAGGCGGTCGATGCGAACTTCCAGCAGCATGACCAGGGCCCTGCAAACGTTCTTCCTCACTTCACTGTCCTCGTCCCCAGCCAGGGCAAATAGACTCTGCAAAAGGAGGGGAAGAGAAGGATGAAAGGCCGAAGGTTGAAGTGAAGAAGCAGCTGAAAACAAAGAGGAGGTGGTAAAATAAGGTTTACGTTTGCAACTTCATTTGCTGCTTCGGCCACACTTGTCAAGGCATGCAATGTCCGAGGTTCCTGCAATTCTTCCTTCTTTTTTCCAGACATAAAATTCTTTTTTAGGATGTTTTTTAATAATATTCTGGATATTTGGATATTAAATATTTTCTCAAGAGAATTATCAAAAAGTCATGAAACAGCACAATCCTGGAGTTGCCTTTTTATTCACCAGCATAACAGGCTGTTTCACATCTTCTGTTTTACCTCTTTACTAACGTATATGTTCTAGATTTTGTCAAGGAGCAAATCTAAGACTTCAAAAGCCTGGTTTTCCTACAATAAATACAGATTTTTTTTAAAACAAAGTCTGTGACCTGTAACAGTAAAAACAGAGAGCCAGTGATTTGTTTGGCATCCAAAACATAAACAACCAAATATCCAGTTCAAAACCAAATGGTAAAATCTAGAGGCCAATAAACGTTTGGATCTCTGTGTGGGGGTTTTCATTTGTGTGTTGGTTTTGTAAGTAACTCAAAACCCAAACAACATGAGTTGAACAAAACCTTTATGTTCTGATTTTAAAAAAATATATTAATGGAGGAATTCAGACAGGAAGAATGACAAAAATCTAATTTGATACTTTTTAAGACAGAATAATGAGCCTGAATGTTGGAGCGTAGGATGCAGAAGAACTACCTTGAGAGTTTGCCCAAACTTTGGGCAGAAAGTATAAAAGTGGTGTTGGTTTTGAAAGATTTAAACGCTTGCAGCGTCAGTGTTCTTAAATTGATTCATGACGAGCATTTCAGAGATAATCAGCACTTCAGATTTGTTTTGTAACGATTTACCTCTGAAAGGTCATCTAAATAATTCTGTTTTGTTTTGCTGCTTCAGAGAGAATTTTAAAGAGAGAAAAAGTTTAATATGAAGTCAGAGGAAAGCAGAAAATGTACAAAAAGCTTCAAGAAAGGAAGCCGTATTTTCTACAGAGACATGTCAGCTGTCTATTCAAGCCGCTACAGCACAAAGTTAGACTGCAGCAGATGATGGTAGAGTTAACACCAATAAATGCAGGATGCTAAAGACAGTTTAAAGTGAAATTATTTTTTCTTCGTTGTAAAGTGAAAATCCTGTATAACTGCAGAGATGTGCAACACACGTCTCTCTCCAACAGTGTGACATCACCTCTGGTCCTGATATAAAAGACACCTAAATGTTCCTGAAAGAGAAGCTTCTTACGACTCCTTTAAAATAATAAAACAATGAACAGTGTAGTCTAATACATATCAGTAAATAAGAGTTTTTCCCCTCTAAAACATGAAGTTGGACTCCGCTGTAATTCCATTTGTATGGATCTTGTAGAAAAAATCTTCTGATATATTGCATATCAAATTTTCTCGAGTCAAGAAAAAAGGTTTGAGATCAATTATCTGTAGGGATGCAGGTAAAAAAAATTTGGGCCGATATCGATAATAATACTGCTGTTATGACAAGCAATATTTACCAATATTACATGTATATTAAATATATTCTCTGTATTTGACAGCGCTTAAAAGTGACAAAGAAGAAGTAGTACTAATAGTAGTAGTAGTACTAGTAGTAGTAGGTACATTTTCTATGATGCAACGAAAGACGGAGAGAGCTCCGTAACTTTATTTTACCTATAAACACTTAATTCCTGACGGCTACATTTTCCAAAAATGAAAAAAGTAATTTGTTGTTATTAATAGCTTTTAAATATCGGCTAAAATTCCTCCCAGGCCTTTACAAAAACGTATTCGCTCACAAGAACCCTGAGCTGCTGTGAGCGATGCTTCTGTAAACAAATCCGTAAAAGATAGAACGTCATGGACTCAAAATCTGTTAACACTTTTTTATGGAAAAAAATCTACTTACAAATCAATGTTGGTAGGACTTTTATATCAGTTTTTGGCTTAAGAAAACGGATTCTTTCACCACTTTCCTTTTTGGAAAAACAAATGTAGTATAATAGTCTTGAGTGTTTTAAATGTGTCCCTGTTCCAAACACTTTGTTCTAAAAGTTACAATAACACTTCAGCACAACACTAACTTCACCAAGAACATCTTAGTCATGTACACAAGGTGTCTTCGTATCGTGAAAGTCCTTGCAGGACACAGGCCCTCAAACATCGGAATTACCCGCTCCTGCAAAAGAGAGCTAAATTGCTCTGCTCCTATTTCAATGGCTAAAACGTGAGAGGCATCTATGGAACTAGCAAGATGAAATGCTTTTATCCCTTACCTCAATAAAAGTATCGATGTTGTCCATCAGAGCCTGAGCTCGCCCAATGATGAACTGGTTCACACAAGCGATAGCATGGGACCTGAAGAACAACCAAACCGAGAGCTTATTTAAATTAGACGTCCCATTTTTAGGACTGGATGAAGGTGAGGGGTCGTGACGGGGAAAACAACAGTGGTTTACGAACCTGATCTTGGGGCTGCAGTGTTTGAAGAACTGGAGAAATTTAGGGATCATGATGTTGAGAGGTCTGTTTAAAGCATCGCTGTCCAACAGCTCAGATGAATCCTCACAGATCTTCTGGAGCGCTCCAAAAGAACCCTGAAAGAAAGTGTAAATTAGAGAGCTGAGTATATATTCATATAATCAAATGAACAATTATGAATTGCTCTTTAACATTAGGAAGTTAATTGTGCGGAGGCTGTACCTCGCAGGTGTTATAGTCCTCAGAGTTCAGCAGATTACAAAGTTGAGGCAAGAGCTCTGGCCACGTCTGCAGCTCTCCTTTAGACGCTATAGTTGTGATCAAAATACCTTTGTGATAAAAAAGAGAGAGAAGCGAATTAAACCTGCAGTTGAAAGTTCTGGATTTAACACATTACCTTCTAGTTTCAAACACCTGCAAAACAATGTTTTGAGCACCCACACACCCAACTTTTTCTGCAAGAGAGTCAGCCTCCCACATGGCAGACTGACTCACGAGCACTACAGGATAAATGTTTTTACCCCCCCTTTCAGCCACACCCTCACCGATCGTAGCTCTGATAAGCGGTGAAGGATCTCCTATGTTGTTGAGGCATTCTCGTTTGATGAAGTCAGCCACGTTAGGGGGGAAGTTCTGGTAGTGAGCCTTCACATTGTTCTTCAAAATTAGACCACTGAGAGAGCGAGTGGGTTCGTCTTCAGACAGACAGACAGACAGAGAGAGAGAATGAAATGGCATTTACCACATGGGAAGTTAGATACAGAACTGAAATATTACCCTGGCACAAGCACAGCAGCAAAGACAAATCTGTAATAGTCACAAACTAATGTTGCCATTGATGTTTATTAAATTCAATCCTACCCTCAGACTTGAGGCTTGTGAGGACAAATATGAGATAGTTGTTGAAGTCAGGAAACTGGTTAAGCTGCTCCAGTTTCTGGGGCATCTGTTAAAGAGTTCAACCATCCCTGCATGGCACAAACACCTGCACACCCTCCTCTAACCTAGGTTTGGCAATTATGAATCTTCTATATCAGTTAAATATTGCTTAGAGTTGTGCTGGGGTTCATTGCAAGGACACAATACAAACATTCGTGTATGCCCACTCACTCACTCATAACATAATAAGTCTGTTTTTAGACTTGGCCTTATTCCTACACATTTTTCATGTCTAGAGTTTTTCAGACTCCGACTTCTAGAGGTCCTTGTCCTTTTAGCCAATAAATATAAAGCATAAGTATAAGCTTAGGCAAAAGAGTTTTAAGAATGTGTATACCTTGTTTATGTTTTAAACATGAAACTTGCCAAGAAATGCAAACTGGAAGGTAAGATGGCTGCATGAATGGATGGACAGATGATTAGATTGATGGATAAAAACATTTTCCCATACTAATCCAGACATTGAAAATACTTTTATCTGTTTAGGTATTTTTCCAGGCAGCATAGGAACCTTAGGCTTTTTTGAAGAAGCCAGAGTCCTCGCAGACAACTGCCCCTTGTGCAGGCAGAACATGCAAACTCCACACTAAAAAGCTCCAGCTTGGGTCTGTAAGGCAGAAAAAAGGCACAGCAAATATCAACACAGACTGAGAGGTGAGGATACTTCTTGTACAGCTCTCTGAGTGGCTGTGTCTGGGGACTGGGAATCCTTGAGCAGCTGAAGCACTTGCTGCAGACCCTGTTCGTCTGGCTGCCACTCCATCCTGTGAAGACAACACATTCATGGGTTGCGTGAAAGAAAGCCATGATGCACTTATCTCATCGCTCTGTGTCACACCTGTACGTACAAAACAAGCAAGCCACACACTAACGACAGAGGAGAGTCCGTGATAATTACCGACTCAACCAGAAACGGGCTTTTTAGACTTTAAGAAAACGACAAACTGTTGTAAATACCATCAATATTCGTTAAGAACCCGGTTATGTGACACACCTGGCTAGAAGCACTTCCTGTCTTCTTAGCAACGAAACCCAAAATAACACAAGCAAGTGAAGAACTATGATGAATTAGCATCGATGAGTTCTAATAAGTTTGCAACTGGGAGCTGGGGATCGTTTTCTCCATGAGGCCCAGACGGCGCAATGTCTCTGAGACAGCTAGCAAGCTAGCTTAACGTCAACACGGGATAAAATGCGTATTCACTGGTTTTAAACGGCTATAAAACGTACATTACACATACTCCCGGTCTCGATGCTATAAATCTAAACGTGTAATTAATGCCAGTGACAGAGAGTCTTTGATACGCATGATAAAAACAACCGGACATTAACCTAAAGCTAGAACAATTAGCATGTCTAGCTAGCATCAGTATGAAAGTAGCGCGAAAGATTTTACCTGCTTTCTCCGATGTGCTGGGTCTGTATTTATACAGAGAAGAGTGCAGTCACGCTGTAGAAAACTAACATCCAACAAAATGTCACAGCTGGCAGTGTAAAAAAACAAAACAAGCTATAGTCTCTGTATGTCTGTGTATTTGCTACGCTACCTTGTGTATGACAGAGATTGCATGCCTTGCGATCAAGCCGGGTGACCTGTTTGACTCTCGCCGGCTTCCGTAGGTATCAGAGCTAAGCCAGATGATTACGCAGTAAGACACGTTTTTTTATATAAATATGGGCCTTCGGTGTGTAAAATGTGTTTTCGATACAACATTAGGTTATGCGTTTAATTTCGTGAACATAATATTTGACTTGGTTTGAGTTTTATCCGTGACCACCAGATGGCGCAAGTTTATAATCACTGTAGTTCTATCCTGATTGGTTTGTATATTAACATCCATATGCAACAGGTAGGGGTTTAAACCTCAGTTGGATTAAAGAAAATATATACTTTATCTCAAGTAGACAGTTATTCAATTAATTTTGTACTCTTATTAAGAAAATATAATAATCACACACTCTGATCACCTGTCATTATGTATTTTTATCTTCTTAACAAAAATTTTATTCATATTTAAGAATGTATTTTTGTGTTAATAATATCTTCTCTATTTAATGCTTTTTTTTAAAGCAGCTGGGATGAGAATCAGCACCTCCAAAACCGAGACCATGGACTTGAGCCGGAAAACGGTAGAGTGCCTTCTCTGGGTTGGGGATGAGGTCCTTCCCCAAGTGGAGGAGTTCAAGTATCTGGGGGTCTTGTTCACGAATTATTGAAAAATGGAGCGGGAGATCAATAGGTGGATTGGTGCGGCATCTGCAGTGATGCAGGCGCTGTACTGGTCTGTCGTGGTGAAGAAAGAGCTGAGCCAAAAGACGAATCTCTCGACTTACCGGCCAATCTACATTCCTACCCTCATCTATGGTCACGAGCTTTGGGTATAGTGACCGAAATAACGAGATCACATATGATAGCGGCTGAAATGGGTTTCCTCCACAGTGTGTCTGGGCTCGCCCTTAGAGATAGGGCGAGAAGCTCTGTCATTCAGGAGGGGCTTAAAGGAGAGCCGCTGCTCCTCCACATTGAGAGGAGCCAGCTGAGGTGGCTCTGGCTTCTAGTTAGGATGCCTCCAGGACGCCTCCCTGGTGAGGTGTTCCGAGCACGTCCCACCAGGAGGAGACCCAAAGGAAGACCCAGGACGCTCTAGAGAGACAATGTTTCTCGGTTGGCCTGGGAAAGCCTTGGGATTCCTGAGGAGCTGGAACAAGTGGCTGGGGAGATGGAAGTCTGGGTCTACCTGCTTAAGCTGCTGCCCCCGCTACCCAATCCTGAATAAGCAGAAGAAAATGGATGGATGAATAATACACTATAAGCACATTGAAACATGGAACAAATATCAAAAGCCACTCGAGTTGTGAGCTGCAGGACAAAATGATATTTCGTAATGACTGAGTCATAATGTAGTATTGTGTTTTTTCATAGCTCATTTAGTGTATGTCTGTATGGTTGTCACTCTTTCCTTTATTTTGAAATCCTTGACACCCCAGTTTGTACAGCAAAGTTTTGTTGAAGTGGAAGCCTCTTTAGTTGCATGAAATATCACATTTGTTCTTTTAAAAAGGAACAGACTCTAAATCTGTCACCTAAAGCTTTAATAAGCACATTTTCAGTCCATGACAGTCACAGTAACAGATTTGGTCAACAACAAATGTAAAATCATTAGTTTTAACATTGGGTTTAAAAAATTCTCTTAGTCAGTCGATAAAGGGGGGTAGACCAGGTTCAGCAAAGAGAGCTGATTTCACTCTTGCTGCAGCCCCATTTGCAGCAAACATTGGACAGTCCAACCACCACTTCCCGTCCTTTCCTGTCTGCCCCCCGTAGAGCCTCCAGCATCTCCTCTCAGAGTGGAGAGTGAACTAAATGGCTGAAACCTGCATCATTCATCACTTGATCTTTCAGTGCTTGGGAATTAGCAGGATCTTGCTCTGAAAGTTGAGGGCTGGAATTCGTCCTCCATGGATCCAGGCTCTCTTTACCAATAAGAGCTGATCAAAAGGATAAGATGTATCAACATCCTGTTTGATTTCAGAGAAAACATTAAGATGACGTTCACTACTCAGCACTGAAAAAAGAGAATCGGTGATCCAACTTAAATAAATTGCTTTAATTGGTCACATATAATTGGATTAAGTTTATCCAAGTACATCTATTAAGTTTATTAAGTTGTCAAGTCAAACAAATGTAAATAAGTTAAGTCGGATAAACTTAATTCAATTACTTGTGACCAATTAATGCAATTTATTTAAGTTGGAGCTGAATTCTCTTTTTTCACTGAGTGCATTTACATGCAGTAAGAGAAAACTAAACTATTGCTTTAGTCTGACTGAAGTCGGACTTTTGAAATGCATGTATATACCAACACAGTTTAGCCGAGGTATTAGCAGCAAGGGGCACTCCCTGTTCGGGAAGCGCCGAGACCGCCGAAGCCGGAATAAGAATCCCAGAACGAGTAGCAACAATGAGTCTAACACAATCAAACAGTAGAGTACAAAATGTGCTGTGCTGCAGCGTTGTTGTCATCCATTTCTTTGCTCATTATGCACATCCTGCTTTTACTCTGTCTGCTTCACCCTGCCAGCATTTGTTTACTATTGGTTATCGCTCTAGGCGAAGAATGCCAGCACGAAAGGGCGCATGTCGCCACCTAGAATCTTCTTCTTCTTTGTTGGGTTTTATGGCGGTGGGCAACCAACTAAAAGGTGCATTAACACCCATACTGCTCCAGAGTGTGGATCAGAGGTTAAATTCTATCTAGGAGTACTGTTTCTATAAGGAATGTCAGAAAAAACTTTACGGCTATTAAATAAAATCTACATATTTAAATCACAAACTCTTTCTTTCCTTAACCTTTCTACCACCTGGGATCTCTGTTCATCATATAGACAGGAATTAAAAAGAACATGTGAAATGTCTTCCTCCACCTGATGCCACCTATTGTCACGGAGTCAAACGCATTTCATTCAATAGTACGATTTTCTGAGTGACATGTAAACTGAGATAAAGGCTGCCATTCTGGTTAAGCTATTAGCTCAATTTTTGCTTAAAGCTCGATTTAGATGTGTATCTAAACTTACTGACTGGTTCTCTACAAGGGAGTGTTTTATTTCTGCTTCTTTAAATTTTCTATATTAACAACAGCAAAAGTTGCAACACTGGCAGGCATTTCCTGTACATAGTAATAGTACAGGACAGTTATAGTGAGTCAGTAATAGTGAGTCACGCAGGTGGAGAAGTTAGCCATCAGCCAGTTGTGACAGACTTTACAGAGTAGTGCGGCATCCACTTCCCTCAGCTCTATAAAAATGTTATAAGCAGTTCATATCTTACCTGCAGTAGATAACTACCTTCATTTAGTCTAAATTGAGGCTAGTTAGACCTGGAGGCTGAAGGTAACGGCTAGCCCAAGAGGATCCAAGACCACATCAGACATCAGAGTTAAAACAACTCAAAAACATCATAGTGGATTATGCAAATGGTATTGCATGAGCCCTTAAGATGTTAACATTTATCAGCTTCTTTCTATTTAGAAAGAAGCTGATAAACATGTTACTCTGGAAATAGAGGTAGGAGGTGGTGCATCACCATGCTCTTCTTATGAGAAACATATTCTGAGAGCTGAAGCATTTCCAGTCAAAGTAACAAAAAAGTAAAGGTGCATAAATAGCAAACATATATTTTACTGGTTTGATTAAACGTTTTATTTGATTGCTGTTACCCCACTTTAATTTAGTTTCTGTTCACATTAAGTGTTTCACACAGGAAGACAATAGGTGGCGCACCGCTACCTATCTCTGTTTCAAAGGTAATAATCATCGACTTTGTTATAGATAACCACCTAATGCAAACATGGCAAATGATTTTAAGATTCACAAAATGGTGTTTGCACAAACCACAATGTTTTTGAGATTGGAGTTGTTTTAAGATGGTAGAACTACAGTTTGTTCCAATCCTGGCCCCCTTGAGAGTAGCCGTTATCTTCAGCCTCTGAGACCAACCAACCTGAATTTATACTAAATGAAGATGGAAAGGAAGTTGTCTACGGCAAGTAAGAAATTAACTGCTTTTAACAGAGCTTCACTGTAAAAATTCTGAACTCTCCCTTTTATGTCCAGAAAATTAAGGACATGGCCATCATTTTCTTCCTACAGTAATCAATTAATTATCCGTGGAAATGGCTGGTTGTTATTGGTTCCTCAGGACAGAGACCCACAAAAACATGACCCAGGATAACCTCAACATTCCTTTCATCTGCAAAAAAGACCATTCAGAGAATTTTGTTTTGTGCAAGCTGAATACATTTAATGTTGAAAATGCTGCAGTCGGTTTATTCTAAAGAAATGTCTTAAGTCAATTTCCTTTTATTTCAATATTTCTGCACAAAATAAACATACCTGTCCAATATGGTGATTGTTGCTAATTAAAAAGCTGGTGTGCAGCCGCATTTTCTGACATGTAGCTATGACAGAAAAAGTTAAAAAAAAAGCTTTAAGGAACTTATCAGAGATGCACTGATTATGTTTTTCCTGACTGGTACAGATTCCTGGTTTTATTTATGGTTTGAGTTGCAAATTTGATAGAATTAGTAGTTCTTACTCCAACTGAAAACCAATTAATACAAGATTACTCCAATTTATTGAATCAAGCCATATGTCCATAACACTTGCATGTTGTTGTTTGACTAGGTTTTAGAAAGAAAATGGTCAATTCTGTTGTATTTAATGAATAAGGGAAATAAAATCAGATTTTTCATTATTTGAATGGCGAATCACCAATCAGGGCCAATCAGGGGAAATTTTGATCTCTCGCCAATTGATTTGTCCATCTTTAGAATTTGTTCTTCTTCCTTCAAGAAAGGGATATATCTTCCCCGAGAAAAGGACCTAAAGAAATAATTGCTTCCTCATTTTACGGGCAATTACATGCAATTGTTAATTTGACCTTTGAAGTAATATCACTTTATTTATCTATTATTGTTGCTTTCATTTACTTTCGGTTTTGTATGTATTTTTCTATCATTTTATTATTTTTGTTGGTTATTGTCTGCAATTTTTACTTCAATTGTCAAAACAAATTTTCCTGAACTCACCTGAAGTTGGATGATAAAATAGTTTTACATTTAAAGTAATTTTTTATCATCTTACCTGAATCTTCTATGCTTCTTCTTCAGCGAGAACCACCGCATGTAAAAATGACAGCTCGTATGAACTCTCTTCCACACAGTTTTACCCCATAGAAAGAAGAACGACCATCAGTACACTGTGCAAGGTGCACAAATGCCGTGAAAAAACCTAATGTCAAGAGTTCTGCTTTCAACATGCTGACAGAATTAATGTCTCTGTGGGTCGGGACTTTTAGTGGATGGTCCTATCACTTTACAAAGGTTTCAAAACCAGCTCACCTCCACTTATCAGTATCCTCAGAGATAAAACTGGTGACCTTTAGGGGCAACAATACTGGAGGATAAAGGATGATGCTAGAACGAATGTCAACAGAACTCCTGGCAATCTAATTACCTGTGACCTTCAGTTGGCCTTTCAGTCCTTTACATCAGTCAGGTTGCGCCGTATGTCACCAGCACCATCTCCTTGTCAGTATCCACTCAGTCGTGCACTGGATGGAGATCACTATCCATTTACCCTAAAAATACCCAAGATGCCAGAGGCTGGTGACAATATGTCACAAATAATACAGCACTTAAAACAGATAAACAACTTCTGAATGATACTCTATCACTGTTTTGTTCGGAATTATAGGAAATGGCAAAATGATTGGACCTTGTAAAATTATTCACACCCCTTGAACTTTTTCATATTTTGTCATGCTACAGCTGTAAACTTTATTGTATTTCATTTGGATTTTATGTGATAGACAAAACAGAAAAAAATATGAGTTTTTAATTTTTTTAAACATGGAAACGTGTGGGCTGCATTTCTATTCAACTCCCTTGAGAGAATGTCACATTTTGTTGCACAAAGTAGGATTCTTTATAAAATCAACAAAATTATGGAAAACCCTGAGCATCTTCTTCATGGGACTGTCATAATATAACAGTGTCATAACAGTGTTTTCAGTCACATGCTTTTTCGGAGCCGCTGTAATACAGACCGCTACAGAAGATCCCTACTGCCCACAGTCATTAGCATCTACAACAACTCTGAAACAGATATAGTGGGGCAAAAAGTATTTAGCAGCCACCGATTGTGCAAGTTGTTCCTCTTAAAAAGATGAGAGAGGTCTGTCATTTTCATCATAGGTACACTTCAACTGTTTCGGGAAATAATATTCTAGGATTTTTAAAGAATTTAGTTGTATATTGGTGCATAACATAAGCATTTAGCACCTACAGACAAGCGAGAATTCTGGCCCTTATAGACCTTTTACTTCTTCTTCAAGAAGCTCTTCTATCCTCCACTAGTTACCTGTATTAATGGCACCAGTTTGAACTCGTTATCTGTAAAAAGACACCTGTCCACACCTTCAAACAGTCAGACTCCAACCTCCACCATGGCCAAGACCAGAGAGCTGTCCAAAGACACCAGGGACAAGATTGTACGCCTGCACAAAACTGGGATGAGCCAATCTACAATAGGCAAGCAGCTTGGGGAGAAGAGATCAACTGTTGGAACAATTATTTAAAAAATGGAATAAATACAAGATCACTAAAAATTTCCCCTGACTTGGGGCTCCGTGCCAGATCCAACCGGGTGGGGTACACATGATCTTGAAGACGGTGAGGAAACAGTCCAGAACTACACGGGGGAACTGGTCAATGACCTGAAGAGAGCTGGGTCCACAGAAACAAAGGTTACTATTAGTAATACACTACGTCATCATGGATTAAAATTCTGCAGTGCTCGAAAGGTACCCCTGCTTGGGCTAGCACATGTCCAGGCCCATCTAAAGTTTGCCAGATACTATCTGGATGATCCAGAGGAGGATTGGGAGAATGTCATGTGGTCAGATGAGACCAAAATAGAACTCTTTTGTATAAACACCACTCAACATGTTTGCAGGGGGAAAAATGCACCATACTAAATGTGAAGCATGGGGGTGGAAACATTATGCTTTGGGGCTGCTTTTCTGCAAAAGGGACAGGATGACTGATCCGTATAAAGGAAAGGCTGAATGGGGCCATGTATCGTGTGATTTTGGGCAAAAACCTCCTTCCATCAGTGAGCACATTGAAGATGAAACCTGACTGGATCTTCTAGCATGACAATGATTCCAAACATATCGACTGGGCAACGAAGAAGTGGCTATGTAAAAAAGCATTTTAAGGTTCTGGAGTGGCCTAGCCACTCTCCAGACCTCAATCCAACAGAGAATCTGTGAAGGGAGTTGAGAGTCAGTTAAGTCCAGCAACAGCTCTAAAACATCACAGAGCTGCATGGAAGAATGGGCCAAAATACCAGCTACAGCGCGTGCAAACCTGGTGAAGACCTACAGGAAACGTTTGACCTCTGTCATTCCCAAACCAAGGTTACAATACAAAGTACTGAGGTGAACTTTTGTTATTGACCAAATACTTTTTTCTGCGCCATTATACAAATAAATTATTTAAAAATAACACAATGTGATTTCCTGGATTATTTTTTTTACATTGTCTCTCACATTTGAAGTGTTAACAACGATGAAAATGCCAGACTGTTTCAACTTTTTAGGTGGGACAATAGCACAATTGGTGACTGCAAAATACTTTTTTAGCCCCACTGTATGAGTTACAACAACGTTTAATTTCCCTTTGAATTTGAATTAAAGTTGCACGTAGCATTCCTCTTCCAGCCCTGCAAATCTGGACACTAAAATATTTGGTCCTTGTCCTTCGCAGCACAGCTTAAGCGCAGTCAGATTGCATAGAGAGCATCAATTTTCACGCCTTGTCACATATTCCCTATTGGACTGAGGTCTGGACGTTGACTAGGTCATCCTAACAGATGAATATAGTTTGTTTAAACTATTCTATTGTACTTGTGACTGTATGTTTGAGGTTGTTATGTTGGAATGTGAACATCCGCTCAAGTCTGAAACCTTTTGAGGTCTCTAACAGGTTTCCAATCAATATTGCATTGTAATGCGCAGTGTTTGTTTTCCACTCAAAAAAGTTCAGGTTTGGTCTGATCTAACCAGAGCACCTTCTTTCATGTTTATTGTGTTAATTTGGGAAACTATGCAAGATTTCCCATTTCACAATTATGTGTTACCTGCTGTTTGTGTATCAAATAGAATTCCCTACAAATATGTTGAAGCCTGTAGTTGTAACATGACAAAATGTGGATAGGTTTAAGAGGTATGAATATTTCAGCAAGGCTCTGTACCTCTGATCCTGGTTCCTGATTATTTTTTTTTACAAAGCAGCAGCTAGTCCCAAATGGAAACAGCACAAAAGATGACTGGAAGGGGTCTCTTAAGATGCACTGGCTGATTAAAAGTAACTAGAACAGCATAGGCACCATCCTACTCAGCATAAGTGAGATTTGTGAACTGAGTGTCTAATTCAAATTCAAATTCAAAATTACTTTATTAATCCCAAAGGGAAATTAAATGTTGTTGTAACTCATTATGCAAGTTCCTTCAAAGATTTGTTGTAGATGCTGATGGCTGTGGGTAGGGATGATCTCCTGTAGCGCTCTGCAGATCTGAAGAAGCCTCTGACTGAAGACGCTCTGTAGTTGTATGACAGTCTGATGTAGAGGATACTCTGGATCTATGGCGTCTTCTTTTCAACTCATCTGGGTTTTGTGGCTGTAGTTGAGGTATTATTTGAGCTTTTGTGATGTTAATCAGCTGCTGCCAGTTGTAAACCACCTTGTTGCCATGGTTATGCATCATAACAAATGTCCAAAAATAAAAAGTATCAGCAAAAATCCTTCCAGCTGCACAGCATTCAAAACCAGAGAGAACAGTTGTCCACAATAACAATGTTTCTACCAGAAATGGAAGAATTAAAGTTTAAAAAAAGAAAAGAAATCTGAACCAAAGTAACAGCTACTCCAACATGCTGCCACCTTGAGCGGCGCAATTCCGGAATCAAGTCTATACAGAGACCAAAGCATACAAAGCCTTTTGCAATTCACTAAGTAATTGTCCACTGACATATTGCTGGACCTCTAAGTAAATTTTGTCCCCGAGCTCAGTGGGAAATGTATTTATTTTGTATAATCTTGTATTAATGTATAAATCCACCATTTTCATACTAACTCTGATTAGATAAAGATTATGATTAGATAGGCATAATTTCCCATGTAACTAATCCACTGTGTGCAATTTATAGAAAAAAAGTCAATCTACAGCACCACAAGTTGGGATTTAACGTCAGGCCTCGGTGAAAATTACCGACAGGAACTTCCCACCAATCAGCCACCGACTATTCCGCTGACGTTACAACCGCCGCACGTATAAGCCAATCAGCGTTTGAGAAGGGGCGGTGCAACGGATGGAGGGTAGCAACAGTTGCCCCGGTGAAGGTTAGGCGCCACAGACACGGTAGTCCTGGCGACAAGAGCCAAGCAACGGGAGTCAACAACAACAAGCGGAATCAAAGGGAATAAACTTTACCGACTATTCAAGACAACACTGGGAAATACAGGTGAAAACATCTCAGAAGTGATAATGTAGTTTTCATGTCGATTACGTGCGTGTGCGTTTCATGATGAAGCGTGAAATCGGTCGAGCGTGTCGTGTGATGAAAAGTGGTTGCTAGCTTCTTTCCAAACGCAGACCGTTGTTATGGCGATGTCAGATCTTTGATAAGAGCACAAGATGGCGGCTGGCTTCTAGTGCCAATCGTACTTTTTTTTGTAGCTCCGTCTGACTTAATGTCCGTGTTGTTTCTTGACAATTTGAACTACCACGAAACTATGACTAGGCGTGATTGTGTTGTGTGGTTATCTACTTTCATTTATAGGAAGCTAGTAGGCAGCTAGCAGACTTAAACGTCACAAGTCGACGCAGGCTGCTAGCGAGGAAAGCAACGTATCACTTTCTCGCTCTGAACTCACTTATTACTCCGCTGTTTAACTGCATTAATCACCGTCGCGAGTCAAACGCACACATTTTAAGTGTGAATGCGTTCTGAAATCGAGAGATGCGTATGTTTAAGCATCTTTTTACGACTTTGAAAAAAGTTTTTTTGGTGTGACATTGAATTCTTGAAGTCAGTCCCGAGCGCACGGTGTTGCCACATGATCGACGATTTGTGGGGAGTGGAGAGTATGGCAGGCCGTTTGTCAAATCACACTACGAATACTAATTACTTTTAAATGCCAATATTACAATTTCTTCTTGTCGAAATATTCTTTAACGTGTCCGAATGAAATGAAAGCTATCTACCTAAAACAAGTATTTCCAGGTTTCAGTTGGTAATATTTAATTGGAAAAACAGTTTTTAAGACATCCGAATCATCAGAGGGTATAAACAACTTTTTGGTATCGGCACTAAATTGTAGTTTACTCTTCCTTTGCATTCACTTCAGAAATACTTTATTTATCCCAACGAAAAATTAAATGTCGTAATTCATCATCCAAGGATATTCAAAGAGTTGTTGTGGATGGTGATGCTGTGGGCAGGGAGGATATCCAGTAGCAGTCAGTGTTGCAATGAATCTGAGGATCCCTCTGACTGAAAACAGTTGCTGTATGAGGTGTCATGACTGTCATCACATGCTAACAACTCAATTTCCTGGCAGCAGAGATATTCCACAGTAACATGCCCTGGGTGACACCATCAGTTGTAGTCAAGCACTGCTAAGATGGCCGATTAAAAAGTATAAAACAATTAGTCACAGTCTTTTATCTCCGCTTTCAGTCTAGTTTGAACCAGGCCTAATAATATTAATATCAAACAGACTACTCTTGATGCATCAGTTACATAAAGTTGTGAAGCTATACCTTTCAAAAAAGCAAAAAAAAACAACACATTACTCATATTATCTTGAAACATAAGCGCTGCATTTGTTGATCCTCTAAAATTACCAGCAGTGGAAAAATAAAGTAAGCAGCAAGAGTAACAATTCAAATTCAAAAAAACTTTATTAATCCCAAAGGGAAATGGAATGTTGTAACTCCTGCTATCCGTGGTTCTTCAAAGAGTTGTTGTAGATACTGATGGCTGCGGGCAGGAAGGATCTCCTGTAGCTTTTTCTCACTATTAATTCTTATCACAATTCTTCCCCCCTGATATTTCATAAACAAAAAATGATACAATATTGCATATCCCTAATAGAAATTTGCTAAACTGATATGTTTATATAAAATGTTTCCCCCCGGATTGAAATATGTTTCCAGGGCATTTTAGGTATGTGACCGAAGCCTCTGTCACATTTGAATCAATTTTTGCTGAGACTAAAAGACACAAATCAAAACAGAAGAGTTGTTACTTGTGGTTACATATTTGCTGACAAAACCGTTTTATAAATTCAGAAATGCACACCCACAAAAAAGAAAATCATTAGTGGTTGTATAATCCTCGCTTCTTCATATTTACTCCACAGTGCATACCGCCCAAACTGCAGTAGGACAAACTACTTAAAACGTTTCCAGCAGCTGGGAAACCCATTGTTGTCCCAAGTTAGCTGGATTATTCTGTTTGAAACAACAAGGTAGAGATCAAAGGGCATTCTGATTGATAATTCTCATCCTCAAGTTCTCCTTAGGGACTTAGAAAGAGCCCTTTAAGACAACAGATCTATACAACGCCTTTGTAACAAGTTATAACAAAAATAATCAATGTTACAATGATCTAACTAGGTTGAATAGATTTCCCATATGATTGCTGGTTTTTATAATGACATTCCAGCCCATGATACCCTTACTGATGCATGAAATGCTTTTTAAGTATTCATAATAACTTAGGGTACATGATATATCGGTACTGACATCGGTATTGGACGATGTTAGTCAGTTTTTAAGTATATCAGTTTCAGTACGATATGTAAAACTGGGCCATATTGATAACTGATGTCTATTAATTATGTTATAAATTTGCTTGCCATACTGGGCTTTTTTCGATGTATGATGGCCCATAATACAGCTTGACAGTAGCTTGAATTATCACCATGAGTAGAAATCCAGGTTGTATAACCTTCATCTGGCAAAAGTTAGATGTTGCCTCCCGTTTAGAGTGTTCATGTGTTTTTATTTAACTTGAAATATTGTGCATATTTAGTAAAAACAAAAAAAAGGCAATTTACTAACTAATTTATCATTTAAAAAATCCTCCCATATCAGATCTAAAACAGGATAGGCATTAATTTACTTCTAAGTTCTTAGTCAAACTGCTCTGGTTTATATTTCACGCATATAAAAGTGCACACAGGCTCAGTTTGGGTAAAATATTAAGTACTGAGTATAGATAATAAATCAGCAATTTGTGATTCTGGGTTTGTTTCTGGCAATTTGGCTAATGAGCGCTGCCTCCTTTATGTCCATAGAACTGGTGCCTCAACGGATTGGTTGCCATGGCGACTTGTGGATACTCTGAGGACCTTCAGCCTCAGCAGGCCAACGTAGTAACCATGGCAACACCTGCTACCGCCACACCTTCATCTGGCAAAGCCGCACACTTCCTGTCCGAGATCCCGACGGCCTCTGGGAGCGTCTCATCGCCGAACCAAGCGGCCGGGGCCCCTAAAACAGGACAGGACGCACTTTGTTCACAGGCGCCGCCCGCCCAGAGGCAGAAGGCAGTGGTGACTACTACGCCCACGCAGCACTACGTGGGCCCTGATATCCAGCACGCCGCTGTGCAGAAGCGCGACAGGCAGAGCACTTCGCCCCAGTACATCATAGTGACTGTTTCAGGTGAGATGATGCGGGGTAACTGGGAGAAGACCGATGTGTGATTACATCACACAAACTAGGCAGCACATTAGTTAAAGGGATATTCCACCCCTAAGTGAAATTTAGTCTGTTGCCATCTTCCCCAAAGTTATATATATATATAAGTGAGAAAAATCATTTTGTAGCCAGCCCAGGCATTCTCCCAATCTGGCAGCAATCTGTTTGCTTTAGCTTAGCATAAACAATGTAAATAAATGGTAACAGTTAGCATTTCCTGTGCAGAAGTCATAAAAATGACTCAATAATGATCCTAATTATTCCTGGTGACCTCAATAATCATATCGATTGGTGATTTAACTTCAACAACTGGTTGAAGTGATCAGATCTGATTGACAAAGCAGATGCTGCAACCTTTTTATTTAAAATCCTAGATAAATGTATGTTGTTCCCATCCATAATGACTTTTAGAAGCTGCTTAAGAAGGAACAGCACTGTGTGTAAATGGTGTTAAAAATTGATTTTTTTTAATAATGAAATACCAATATCTTTTCCATTATGATAGTAGGAGTTGGTGGATGCCATCTTTGGTTCTAGGGTCGTGTTCGGATAGTTTTCCTATGATTGTAATTGACGAAATGTTTTGAATCTATTTCTCTTTGGCAACAAGGGGAAAAAAACTGTGACTGATTTGAAATCATGTTAATTTTTCACAATTTGTTGAGTGTAGGATCACAGTGCATTGATTACACTTAAAAAAACAAATGAAAACTTTCAGAAATAATTTGACTTCACGTGCTATTTATGAAGAAAGATCAGTGTTTTTAGTTGAAGAGAAGCACAGAGAAACTTAAAAGGACCGTATGACACGATTAAATTGCTAACACATATGTTATTAGTTCAACCAGAGATGTTTTCACCCCACTGAATTTGTCTCTCTTACATCCTACGTCGCACAGATGGAGAAGGTTCTGGTCGCTCTGCCACTTTCTCTAACATCTCATTAGAGGGAGTTTAGAAAATAGAAACAATATGATCTTCTGCCTTGTTTGTTACTGTATCATCTTTGTAGGTTAAAAGTTCAACTTGCTTTATTCAATACTTGTTGGGTTTTGGTTAAATTTGAAGCACACTAAAGAGGTTTGTTAATCAAACCAAGCTAAGTAACTTAGTGGCTTAGAAGTGAAAATGGCTAACACAACAGTCTGATTTCACATCTTCTCCACTCCTAATGCTGGATTTAGTTCAATCACTGCATATTAATGGTGTTTAACAGACTGTCCTTGCTGGATGACCTTAAACTTGCTCACAGTCTCACTATGTTATTACTGTCTGTCTAAGATGTCTCAATGGTGTCCCAAAATTAACAGCAGGCAGTTCTCTGGAGCTGGCGTTTATTCACAACACGGCACAAGACAACGAGTGGAATTTTGTACGAAAAGTGCTTTATAAATATTGATTGATACTGATTACAATTCTCTATAGTCCTCTGAAACATTACACTTCAAGACAAGGGTTTAAACCTGCAGTCTCGGCACTAGGAGAGAAAACGGATACCACAAAGTATTTGATGGTTATAAGAAAGCATGGAGCTGTACGAGAGTCTTGTACAACCTTGGAAAACAATATTTAGGGTTTTTAGTATTTACACAAATGTTTTGAACAACTACTTGCTTTTATTTAAGACCATAAATCCCCCCCCCCAAATTGTCTGCTGCTGCTGCTAAACTGATCTGACTGGAAATATTTCCAAACAGCTAAATTTGTTTTTCCCTGAAAGGAGGGGAAAGGGGTTGTAGTTTTTTTTGTTTCAGCCAGCCAAGCAGCAGTGTGTGTAGAAACGGGTGAGGGAGGGGCCGTGCTGAGTTACTCTGTGCTCCAAACGGCTGCAGAAAACTCTGGCCATTGGCATCTTGTTAAAACAAGATTCAAGCCGTTTTCAAACTATACCTTTTAAAAACTGTGGTTTACTTTGATACCAGTAACCAGCCAGTGTCTAGTTCTGATGGGTATTTACTAGCTTAACCTTTTTTTATGATGTTTAAAACTCTCCAAACAAATGGAACCCCATAATATGATCCTATGAGTCCCGTATGTTAAATTTAGGGGCCTGCCTATCTATTCCTAGATGGCTCTCTCTGATTGTATCAGATAACACTGTGCACTCTCACCTAGAGTTACAGGCTTACAGGGCTTGGCCTTGTTCCCCTTTCATAATGTAGGGCAACCATTTGGACTAGAACGCTGAATCTGTTAGCAGTTCCATTTCATAATATAACCCAATTCAGTTTTTAACCTGCTTTAACCTGTTTTACGATTCTTTGCATTCAGTTTTTAAGACCCCCATAGGGGGGTTTAAATAAAAGTCAACACTATGTAATTTTTGATGTTGCTGATTGACAGGACCACCATTTCTGATTGCTGAGCGTAGCGCAGTGAATAAAGTGTCAAATTTCAGGAAAACACGTAGTTTTTTTGGTATATTTTGGTAAACAGTGGATATGGATTAAGATCTCGTCTTTGTTCCTTCATCACTACGTCTCGGCCATGTTTTCTTTTATTTATTTATTTTTATATATATATACATTTATTTCCCTACACTTTTGACGAACGACCACACTGCCTACATTGCTTCTCTGCATCGTTAAACCCCCCACTATCCTGCGCTGTATCACTGTCACGTGACCAAACTAATACCACATGACCAACTCCTTCCCTCCCCCTCCTGAGACGCATACGGCAAAAACATGGACATAAACATCAGTTATAAATATCGACTCAGTTTTACTCATCGAACTGAATGTGTTAAAAAATGACTGGCCCATACTGGTGTTAATGTCGAGATCGCATACATCCCTGATTAAAAGTAACCGAACTGTTTTGTGTTTCACCTTTCCACATGGGATGGTTGCCCAATCTCCAGAAGGACAAACTACTTACAAAGTTTTTACCTGTTGTTGTCCCCAGTTAGCTGGATTATTCTGTTTGAAATAACAAGGTAGAGATCAACAAGTTCATTCTGATAGATAATTTCCATCCTCAAGTTCTCCTTGGGGACTTAAACAGAGCCATTTAAGACAACTTTTTCAAGAGAAAATTCACGTGACAAATGTGTGCTGGAGTGCACTGTGCTCCTAGCTGGCATGTTTATTTCTGTTTACGACAGGTGTCGAAGATCCCATAGGTCACACGAATGCAAAAGCCTTGAAAAGGCAGTGCAAAGTGAGAATTCATCTATGAAATGGAAAAACTAGACTGGAGTATTCACCTTTTTTCCAACCGTCTTTGTGAGAATGCTGCTTTTAATTTTATTACATTGAAAAGAAAATAATACTTATTTTCTCAGAATATAACTTTCAGATTGACTCTTTAGATTTTAGATGGCCGTGGGCAGGAAGGATCTCCTGTAGCAGTCTGCATTACAGCAAGTTTGAACAACCTTCTGACTGAAGACACTGTTGTTGTAATACTTGGATTGATAGCTGTAACATTAACAGTATGGATAGCGATTTCATTACCTTTAGCACACATAAGTTATGTGTTTGCTGTAACATTACAAATGCTAATGTTTTATTTTATATTTAGTTCATTAAAAGTCGTTGAATGAGCTAATTTAAATTATTTTTAAATGGCACATAAAACTCAGAGATAACACTTCAAGCTAGAAGCTAATGGTGGTTATATCAGAGCAGCGTGATCCGATTGGTCGACTAAAAACGAGGGACTAGTCGATTATCAAAATAATCGTTTGTGGCAGCACTTGATTTTAAGGCTAACTGTATCTATAATGTACCGATATTAATTCATATGTGCCATAGTAAGGTAGATGTTCAGTGGTTCAGAGTTGAAGAAAAGCCAATACGGTAGGAAGCGGTCTGTTTTGTTTTCTTACCTTTAATCCTGAAGGTTACGAAGAAGTGATTGCCCTCTCCCCTGCCTGCTCTCCATCCTTTGTTTTCCTCCTCCCGTCCGTCGGCCCACATGTATCTCTCATTTCCCTCTCTCATCTGATCTGCATGTTTACAAGATGGAGGGATTTTTCTCTCCATCTGGGGAGATTAGCTGTCCAAGGCTGTCCTTTTTTGGATGCGAGATATAAGGATGAAAGGAGGGATGGACCGACACACTTTCCCTCTTCCATGTTTGCTTCGTGGAGCCCCCCCCAAAAAACTAATGAAGTAGCAATATGTTTTGCGGCGGCTGTTATTATGATTTGGAGGCGGTTTTTCGTGAGTGCTGAACTTGTTGGGATTTCTATAACTTCTTTTGGTGTTGTTCTTCTTGTGAAAACCTCCCTCCTCCATTACTCTTGTGTCTTTCAGAGGGCTCGGCTCACTCCAACGACAGCCTGTCAGACTCCAGCCCACCTGCTCCTAGCATCCCCGCTCAGGTGGTCCAAGCTGTGCAGACTCCACCACATGTACGAAGCACACACACGGTAACGATGCCATTCATGTGATTATGCAGCAGCCTGCCCTTACTGTGGGCTTAGTACTGATGAGTTCGGGATTGCCTCTCCCACAGAGGTCAGTGTTGCAGGCAGTGACGCAGGCAACCAAGAGGATTCAGGCAGGCCACATCAGCAGCCTACAGTCTGTGCATATTAACCAGGAGGTAAACACACTCTCTACATAACACACGCAAGATAACATGCATGCGGTACAAACATCACGCAGGCTATGATTGGTTCAGTACTGCCACATGAATTACGCCTTTAACCTCCTCTCAGTTGCATCTTTGTCGTTGGACATCAGATCTGTATCGTTGCTTTAGTTCTGATTATGTAACACCATACTTTGCAAGGGAAAGCTCAAAGTTCACCTAAGGAGGTTAAAACAATTTGTTTCAAAGTTCAAAATTGGGATTTCAACCTTAGTTGGTTGACTTCAGAATAAACGTATTTCTCTTATGTGTTTCTTCTTCTATGATTATGCTAACAAGGTGTGCTGAACCTGATGGAAGTAATTTAAATAAGCCCTCTTCTAAATATTTCTGCCTGGTAAACAGGTGATGTGATAGCAGGACACTGACTGTTTATTAAAGCAATACAAATGATAACCATGAAACCAAACAAAAAACAAAACCTTTCACTTCAACCAAGCTCGCTTTCTCTTCAACTGCCTTGGAGCACTGAGCTGGCTGTGTGTCAGACATGAGGGAGGAAAGGCACCAGCACAGTCAGAACTGATGAGGAAAACTAGAGCTTTTTGACATGCTAATTATGGATATATTTCTAAAAGCAAATGGTATGTCACCAAACTAACATTAAAACTAAAGGTGGTCTGAAAAGCAGCAGTTCTAAGAACAAAATGGTGAAATTATCCTTTAGTTGCTTCAAAGGACAAAAAAATGCTGACTAAGTTTCTGGAGTATTTGACTTCCCCTGTAATGTATGAAATTAGCAACATGTAAGGAATAAGGGATTTTAAAGGGATCTGTACTCATAACATTCTGCTAATGGCTCTATTTTCTTTAATGTTTTCTTTATTTTACCCATCTAGTATAACTTTTTCCCAGCGTACAATTTGGCCTTAAAATACACTAAGCAATCCAAAAGCAAATGATTATTGTTAGATTTTGTTTTTGACTCTCTGGTTCACGGTTGCTACTTTTTGTACAGGCAAAGCTAGCAGAAATATAAAGTAGGCATAATTAAAAACCTGCACAAATTAAGCTCCATGAAGACATGGATGAGCAACCCAGACCTCAGAGCAGAGACTGTTGTCCAACATCAGTGTCTGACCTCATGAATGTTCTCCAGGAGGAATGGTCAACAACTCTGATAAACACAGTTTTAAACCGTATCAAAAGCCTTCCCAGAGGAATGCAAACTATTATAGCTGCAAAGCGTGGCCCTTCATCATATTAATGCCTATGGATTAAGAATATGGGATGTCACTCAACGTTTCCAATTTAGCACTGTGCAAATGTTTTGTTGAGATGTGGCCAGAAATCGTTAAAGCTAATGGAAATCTCTTCTTTCCTGGCTGTTTAGGTGGAGCACGTTTATTCGGACCCGGTGCAGTACGTAGATGGAGCAGAAGATGTGGCTTTTAGCACATCCGCAATGTATGTATCACAGAGCCACCTAATCATCTCTGACACACAGGTGGTGACATTAAGTGTCCTTGCACGTGTTGATGTCTTTTATTTTTTCTCCTCCAGTCGATCGAACAGCTTCCCTTTCTCCGACTCACCCCTCTACTCCCCGACGCCTCCCACATCATCCTCCGCCTTCTACGAGGCCACGCCCAGCTCTGAGTCAGACATCACCGGATCCGTGACCTCCCAGCCAGTTTCCGTGGCAACGGCGGGAGCCAACAGCATGGCTGCAGCCGCTGCAGGTGCAGGGGGATATGTCGTCCCGCCAGGCTACCTATTAGGGGGAGGGGGTGGCGCAGCAACAGGTGGGGGAGGAGGACAGAGTTACTCCAGCCCAAACTCCCGCGCCCCACCTGCTACTGTGAGTACATGAGCTCAGATGAGACACAGTGGCTAGAAGGAGTCCAGTCCATTCATCTCTGCTGCGTGACGTCTTCTTCCGCAGGTGCAGTGGTTGTTGGAAAACTACGAGGGGGCGGAGGGGGTCAGCCTGCCCCGCTGCACCCTCTACTACCACTACATCCTGCACTGCCAGGAGCAAAAACTAGAGCCCGTTAATGCCGCGTCCTTTGGTAAACTCATCAGGTCTGTCTTTATGGGGCTCCGCACACGAAGATTAGGAACCAGGTAGACACATGTCATGCACACACAATCACTGGAATTGTGTTGAAGCGGTATCCAAGGGCAGAGGCATCACCTTTTTTTCCCCCTTTGCGTTGCTCTGCAGAGGAAACTCCAAGTACCACTACTATGGCCTGAGGATCAAATCTGGCTCCCCTCTGCTCAGGCTCATGGATGAACAGCAGAACATGGCCATGAGGCAGCAGCCTTTCTCACAGAAAAACAGGTATCCACTCATGAACATTTGGTCAGGTTGAGGTTTTGGTTTTGATTGCGGCTTAAAGTGAACAAACAATCTTTATATCTTCAAAATCGTCACTTGTCAAAAATCGTCACTTGTCAAAATCATTACTTTAAATACATTTTTTTTATGTTTTTCATTAACTTTTTTCAATTCAGTACTTTACCAAAATACTATAAAGTTTTTCACATTTTGTCCAGTTTTTTTTTTGTTTTTACAACCAAAAACTAGTATATTTTTTGGGGGGACTTTGTGTGATCGACCAACACAAAACAGCTCAAAACTGGAAGAAAAAAGGAGGGAAAATGATTATGAGACTAAAACTAAATCAAACATTACGTGTGGAAAACTTAAGCTGCGCCTCGCCCTCGACACACCATACAGCAACAGTAATGAAACACGGCGGTGGCAGGATTATGCTATGGGCCTGGTTTTCTTCAGCAGGGCCAGAGTAGCTGGTCGTAGAGCATGGGAGGATGGATGGAGCTAAATGCAGGTCAATCCTGGTAGAGAACCTGTAAAAGGCTGCAAAGATCTAGAAACTGTGTTGGAGGTTTACCTTCTAGCGTGATGAATCTAAACTTGCAACCAGAGCTACAGTGGAATAGTTTAGACAACCTATCCATGTTGTTAGAATGGCCCAGTTAAAAATCTGTGAAGTCCTAAAAACCCCTGAAGGGCATTCTAATGCTTTAAGTAGCCACGTGGCATCTAATTTGGCTTACATTTGTCCTAGACACAATTAAGTGTTGCATTTAAAAATTCTATAAATATCAATTATTTTCTCCATATTATTGTAGCTAGTTTTCCACGTCTCATGCTATGGCAGTTTCACTGACGTCGGATGCGTTTACCCTGATTATTTTAACAGGATAAAGCCACTTCAGAAGACACAGGGGATTGCTAATGGGACATCGGGGGCGACGGGTCAGCAGCAGGTGGTGGCGCTCTCTGATATTTCAGCCCAGGTGCAGCAGTATCAGCAGTTCCTAGGTGAGAAACATGAACTTTAATCCCCAGAAAAGGTTTATTATGACATGTGTTTATTCTGTGCCGATAAAATCTGCTAATTTGGATCTTTTCTTCTCAGCCCGATGATTAAAGGCATTTTGTGTTCGTTTCATTTTGTAACAAGAAAAAAACGTTAAACTTTTGAGGGGGGGGGTTGTGCTTCAGAAGCATCGAAGCTGCTGCCAGAATTTGTGAAAATTGATCTGCAAGATCAAGTCCTGCCTGATGGGATCCATTTAGAACACATGAAGGCCTTCCAGACTCTGTACAGAGAACACTGTGAGGTAGGAACCAGATAGGGTTTTTTTCCCCCCCTTCATTTTATATCCTTACATTTGTTTATGTGTTTATATAGTTTATCATGAGTAACACAGCACCCTGATTGTGTTTGGGACAACCCTCTCTCACAGGCTGTTCTGGACGTGATGATCAACCTTCAGTTCACGCTCGTTGAGACACTTTGGAAATCCTTTTGGAGGTTCAGCCAGAACAACGACACGGAATCACACAACCTGTAAGCATCTTAAACACGATCATCAAGTCTTGGTAACATTTCAAAAAAAAAAAAAAAAAAGACGAATTCCCCCTGAACTATTTTAAGATTTTTTTTCATCACAAACTTCACTGCATTTTATTGGGATTCTATTGTGTGTGATAGACAAACGAATAGTGATACTTGATTATCAAAGCTTTTTGAAAAATAATCCAAAAAGTGTGGTGTGGATTTGAATTTAGCGCGCTTTATTCTGATATCCCTAAATAAAATCCAGTGCAACCAGCTGCCTTCACATATTTTTGTTTAAATAACACTTTGAAATCCTTTCCATCCACTTCCTGATTATGGGCTCCTTTGTGTCACACAGAATTCCAATGAAATGAATGAAAGTTTGTGCTTTTGTAATTCACCGTCTGTAACCTCACTCGCTGGCGTAACGGAAAAGACGAACAAAAACACTCCTCTCTTGTGCCGCTTCTGCACGCTCCATCAGTCACAACGAGTCTGAGAAACGGCTGCCCAGATCCTGTTTGGTGGCTCTGTGCAAGTTCGAACCGGTGCTGCGCTGGACGAGGGAGTGCGACAACCTGCTCTACCAGACTCTGGTGGAGATCCTCATCCCAGACGTGTTGAGACCCATCCCTAGTGAGTTAGTCAGGAAACCCGGTGGGCTGAATGATGCAGCATATTCCGTCTGCTTGTATTTAAAGCGAAGGAAAAGCTTACCTTAATATGAACGGTTTAAAATAATTAGTAAAAATAAATGAATATGTACCATAAATTTATGATTTATTTTCGAATGTTTGTGTTGCATATTAGCCTGCATAGTTTTGGGAATGGTTTCTCTTGGTATTCAGAGCAGTTATGATATATATTTGTGTTGCCCTAATAACCCATTTCCATTCTTCAGGTGCCTTAACTCAGGCCATCCGTAACTTTGCCAAGAGTCTGGAGAACTGGCTGACCGGTGCCATGATGAACATCCCTGAGGAGATGGTTCGCATCAAGGTGTGGGAACTTTTATACACTGATTGCCATGCAGTGAGCTCTTGGTCCTATATGTGAATATATGTCAGAATTTTGGGATGGGTTGTTTGCCTGACGTGTAGAACTACGGGTTTAAGGTAGTCTAAAACAAAAATATGTTTTTGAATGCTTTTACATGCAGAACCTTGGAAAAGTATTAATGCCACTTGCACTTTTCCACATTTTGTCCTGGTATTTCCATAGCATGTTTTTGAAGATTAAGGGAGATGTTTACATGGTGAGATCTATGTGGATAAGACGCTAGATGTGGCAGAACTGTGCATTGCCCTTTCTGTAGATACCAACCTCATAGTAATGCATGATGAAGGCAGCATCATGCTGCGGGGATGCGCTTCTTCAGTAGGGACGGGGAAGCTGGTCCGACTCAATGGGATGGATCTAGTGATGTCCAGGAAGGGAAACCTGTTGGAGAATGCAAAAGAGTCGGACAGCAACTCCAAACAGAAAGCCAGAACTACGATGGAACGGTTTAGATCAAAGCATATTCATGTGCTACAGTGGCCCAGTCAAAGTCCAGGCCTCAATCAGATTGAGAATCTGTGGCAGGACCTGAAAATCGATGCTCCCCGTCCAATCTGACTGAGCTTAAGGTGTTCTGCAAAGAACAATGGAAGAGCATTTTGGCTTTTGCTATAGTACTCCACTTGATATATGTGTAAGAAATCTTCATTAGACATTGCTGTGGGTTTTTTTCTGTTATTATGGAGATAGAAAATAAAGGGGAAAAAAGTAAGAAAGGTAGGGGAAAAAAAGTTAAGAGGGTGAGTTGACGATATGAGAAAGAGGAAAAAAAGAAAATACAAGAAAACATCCTAATCTGCTTCCACTCTTGTAGGATGGGAGAGAGGGGAAAAAACGATGATAAAACAAACCAAATTTGTGAACTTAGAACCCCACAACCCACAAATGGATGTATAAATGCAACAAGAGTGTCACTGAAAAGCTCATGGTACTGATTATTACAAGATCTAGACAGCTCATCCATTTAAAAATGACAACCTTGAAATGCATTTATCTTTATGTAATGATTTCTGACATTCGGCCATTCATCGGGGCTACATGTGTTTCTTTCCCTCCGCTCTCTTTTCAGGTGGTGTGCGTAGGCTCGTTCTCCCAGACATTACGCCGTTACACCAGCCTGAACCATCTGGCACAGGCCGCCCGCGCCGTCCTTCAGAACTCTGCTCAGATCAACCAAATGCTCTCTGACCTCAACCGTGTGGATTTCACCAATGTGCAGGTCAGCAGTAATGCTACCGTCTGTCTGTCTGTCTGTCTGTCACTGTGAAACCAGGCTAAACACCCACCCTGTGTCCTCCTCAGGAGCAGGCATCCTGGGTGTGTCAGTGTGAAGACCGCGTGGTGCAGCGGCTAGAGCAGGACTTTAAAGCGACTCTGCAGCAGCAGAACTCCCTGGAGCAGTGGGCTTCCTGGCTGGACGGAGTCGTCTCCCAGGTCCTAAAGCCCTACGAGCAAAACCCCGCATCCCTGCCGAAGGCGGCCAAAGTCTTTCTGCTTAATTGGTCCTTCTATAGGTGAGGACCAACGGGGGGAGAAACGTTCTTTAAAAATATTCATACCCCTTGACCGTTTTCCATTTTGTCACGTTACAAGCACAGACTTCAGTGTATTTAAACAGGGTTTAATGTGACACAAGGTAGGGCGTTATTGAGAAGTGGCTGGAAAAGGACAGATGGAATTTCGAAATTTGTAAAGTGTGGCTTGCATTTTTACTCAGCCTCCCTGCATCAACACTCTGCAGTCGTTTGGGGTATGTGTCTACCAGCTTTGCACATCTTGAGGTAGAATTTCTGCCTTTTTTGCTCTTTACATCCAGTCTGAGGCAGTTTGAGCTGTTCTGTAGTGTCTGAGAACAAAAATTTTCAAGTCTGTCCTCCAGATCCTCCGGTCTTCTTGGAGCCTCTAACAGGCTCTGTTCTGGGTTTGCCTTGAAATTAGCTTCATACATCACCCTATGAACTTCGCTGCAGAAGAAAAACAAATGCCCACAGCACTATGCTGCCACCACCGTGTTTCAGCATAGTGAGGATGTGTTCTAGATCATTTTTATGTGTTAGTTTTCTGCCACACGTTGAGTTTGGATATGGGTTAAAACACAAGATACTGTTGTCATCTAAGACAAATCTTCCTATGTTTGCTGTGTCTCCTACATGGCTTTTGGCAAATATCAAGTTGATTTTAAGGCTTTCTTTCAACAATAGCCATCATCAGCAGCTTCTCCAGAGTTATCTGGCCTCTCGCATATTTCTCTGATTAATACTTTTCTTGGCCAGCCAATAAAATCCAGTCAAAGTTTTTGTTTGCAACCTGGTAAAATATGAAAAGGCTTAAAAGGTTGAATGCTGTTTTTTTTTTTTTGTTTTTTTTTATTTGTACATGATCTGCTTTGTCCGTAGCTCTATGGTAATCCGGGATCTGACTCTGCGCAGCGCTGCGAGCTTCGGCTCCTTCCACTTGATCCGCCTGCTGTACGACGAGTACATGTACTACCTGATTGAACACAGGGTGGCCAAGGCTAAAGGGGAGACGCCCATAGCAGTCATGGGAGAAGTACGTTGGTGTCTCGGTGCAAGGTGGCGGTTTGGATTTGATCTTCTTTGACCATTTGCTGTTTGTCTTTGCCTTGTTGCAGTTCGCCAGCACTGTTAAGAGCAGAAACTCTCCAGATCTGGATAAAGGTAAAGAAAACATCACTCACACACGTTTAGCTTTCACTCACTGCTTCTGTGCTCACTGCCGCATTCATCCGTCAGAAGAAGAAGAGGATGACGACGAAGAGGACAGCGAGGAGGAGAGCGGAGAGATCATGCTGCAGTCCAGCTCCCTGAAGATGGATGAGGAGAAGTGTGAGATGGAGCCGCCCGCCAAGCAGCCGAGGACCAGCTTCAATCTGCACGCTCTGACCGAGGCTCATGGGACGCCACCCTGAAGTCGACGTCTGCATCATAAACGCCATTTTTAAGTTTGAAATCATGTCAACCTGTCCTGAAGCCATGCCGGTTTGCATCATGTCTGCTTGTCTGTGGTGAATCTTGAGAATGTGGAAGAATCCATTTCTGATTTTCTGTTTTCTGCACTTTGGTGTTGCTATTGTTCATCTCTTTGCCTTCACTCGATCATCTACAGCCCTTTCCCTTGTTCCCTGTGCCTTCCCCGTCTGTTCAGTGCCCACGCCTGTAAAGCCTAATCTATCAGTACAATATATATATATATATATATTCCCTCTTGTCCTGCCTTAACCACTGACCTGAGTGCTGTGGAGAGATGAGAACAGTCCAGTCTCCTTCAGTAGTACTCTTTAACTCAAAAGCATCACTTGCCTTCAATGACTATGCAGGGGGGTACAGGACTTTAATGTCACTGTAAGAAACATACAACTGAGAGTAGCATCTGGAATGATACAGCGAGAGGAATTATATTTGGTCCATTTTTATTCGAGGTTGCCGTTTTCTTTTTGTTTTTTACGTGGAGTTTATTTTTGATTTGGCGGCCTAACTGATGCTCTGTGCCTTTAAGAGATTTCTAATCTTTAAAAAACTAAATTTGCCATCTATATAAAAAAACATATATATCCTGTCCTGCAAAGTGTTCTTGGTGTTGTCATGAACTTAGTATGACTAGTAACTAGTGTGCCTGTCTAAAGTATTCACGCCCTTTGAACTTTTTCCACATTTTTGTTCCGTTAAACTCGCATCTCGAAGGGATTTTATTGGGATTTTTATGAGATCAACACACAGTACTGCATGAATGTGAAGTGGAAGAAAAGGCTACATGGTTTTATTTCTTCTCAATTTCAGCCTCATATCTTTTAGAATCTGTTTCTACCAGCTTTGCACGGCTGGAGACTGAAATTGTTTGCCTTAGTTCTGCTTTGCAAAGCTCCTCACGCAGATCGGATGGTTGATGTCCAAAATTTCCAGAAATCCTTTGCAGCTTTTAAAAGGTTTTATCCAGCCTCCTCGTTCCTGCTGAAGAGCAGCCTTCCCACAGCATGATGCTGCCACTACCATATTTTACAGTGGGGGTGGTGTGTTCAGGGTTAGCTAGCAATTTGCATATAGGCCCAAAAGTTCAACTCTGGTTTCAACTGATCAAAGTACATTTTTTATTTCTTTTTTCCAGACTGGCTGAGCGTGTGGATGAGCGATAAAACTCCCATCTGAAACTTTGCAGAACAGCTCCATTTATACTGAAATCTAATCTTACATAGATGTAACTATTAGGTGACCCCTAAAGGCAACTGGTTGCACAGGATTTTATTTAGTGGTAACATAGTAAAGGGGGCTAAATACCGATGCCTGCTACACTTTCCAGATTTATATAAAGCTGATATTTTCCTGCCACTTTGTAGTCCTGCACTACTTTTTACTAATCTATCACATAAAATCCCAATAAAAAATTGAAGTTTGTGGTTGTAATGTGAAAAAGAGTATAATTGATTTTGCAAGGTGCTGAATATGTCTTTTTTTATGGTGGTAGCCCTGCTATGTGATGATTCAGCAGTTTTTCTTTCACGCATCTTTTAAGTGCAGCCCCTTCTCACACTTTCTAGGACGCCGTGGACCTCCTAAGCGGGTCAATATCCCAAAGCCAAAACTTATCCCGACTCTTTAGGAGCATTTCTGTTTTTTGTACCAGCTGCAGCCATCTCAAGAGTTTTTGTAGACAACAAAGATGTTTATTTTATGAATAACATACTGTGGATGAATTTCATCACGTATCTTGTGTGAAAACGGTTAAACATCCATATCTGCTCTATTTTATTGTCGTCTAACCATTATGGCCTTAAACTGTTGTCCTATTGTCCATCATCCAGAGTAAGATCAAATTGTAGGTCTCTGTGATAATGGCCTAATAAGCATGTTAATATGGTGGCTCTGTGTGAACCCCCCCACCCCCTCTCCAAAGAACATATGCTCACATACAGCAGCTTTTTGTGTTGCATGAGCAAACGCGACTTTATGTTCAAGTTCGAAACTAAAATTATAGCAGTGGGACGTCTCTCAGGACTATCTCTTCACCGAGATCCCACCAAAGATCTTTGCAAAGAGAAAAAAGAAAAAGAAAAGAAATGTCTATTTGAATGTACATGACAGAAATCTGACTTGAAAAGTAGAAATTACCTTTGATGTCAACGTTTGTAAATTTGTTCCTTGTATTGGGGGAACCTTTTTTTCTAAATTTTGTCCTCTTGATGTTATACTGGAGATCTTTGTACTCGAATCTGTGATCGTTTGTAGCTTCATCCCTTCAACTAAAGAGATGTGATTGCTCTCAAAGCCTGTGAGTTTGTCCGTCTTTAACTCTGTTCCTCACCTAAACGGATCGAAATGCCAGATTAATTCTCGGAATCAACTTTCTTTTTTTTTGCGACATTAAAATTCTAATTAAGTTTGATACTTTCAAAATTAAGTACGTTTTATCAGTCTTAACTCTGACATTACATATTCCACTTTTTGTGATACCCATCCCACACGGTTACATATTTTATTTTTGACAATTTGCAGCTTTATAAGCTCCAGCCTCACCGTTTTACACATCAAATATGTTGGCATACGTAATTCGATCTCCCGCTAAAACAAGCTGGTTCTGAAATATTAAAGACGTCCTATATATATACACCAACATAAGTGCCACCACTACAAGAATTACACAAGTTCTACACAAATGTTTCAATTATTCACCTAATCTCATGTTATGCAATGCAGGGGCTCTGTCTGCAATGATGATTATTTTACCCTAACATGCTGAATGCTTGTAGCCACACTTATTTTCTGATCAACTTAGCTGATAATTCTTCGACCACAAGTGTGTAAACAGCATTTAACTTTCAGCCAAAGGTGCCCTTCTCCTGACTGATACCTTTATAACTTTATTTATAAAGTGCTTTTAAACACAGTGTTGAACAGCAAGAGAATAAGAATTAAAAATAATGAAAACAAAGGAACAACAATAAAACTAAGCCCGGAATTAAGACACATACGATGGAGTGAACAAGTGGGTCTTTAACTTAGCCTTAAAAACCTCAACAGTGCATGCCTGCCTAATTACTTGAGGTAAATTGTTCCACAAAGATGGAGCACAAAAGGAAAAGACACACTTCCCAATAGTTTTGCATCCACCTTTAGGAACTTTTAAAAGACTAGTGCCCTGAGACCTCAGAGCACGGGGGTGGAACATATCGTTGCAGAAGGTCAGAAAGATATGAAGGTGCTAAACAGTTTAAAGCCTTGTAGGTTAGCAACAGGACCTTAAAATCTGCTCGAATGTGACAAGGTAATGTCATGAAGGGATGTCATCTAAAATCTATTCTTAAATGATAATTATACATGGAAAACTACATCACAGCATGTCTGGTTGTCCTTATCGATGTGACAAAAAATTCATGTCGTTTGTATTCTGTGCCCTAAAAAAAATTGCAATATGAAGTGCAGTTAAAACCTGTCAAGTTTTGAACACAAAAGACTCATTAACAAATTCAGACATTTTAATTTATTAAAATATTCCCAGTAGGACAGTCATTTCTAACCCAGTTAGCAAATAAGATAATGACAATCATACAGAAAGGACAACAGTAGGGAGATGGTTCCCGTTTAAAATACCGCAGCCTGATGAATGCACAGAAGTGGACTGAACTGCTCCAGACTGAGGGAAACATTTGTTCAAAAGCAGCCGAATGCTTTAAATTTTACACAAAATCAACATTCATTCACACACACACATCCTCACGTAAACCTACACTGAATTATAATAAAGGTAGTCAGTCAAACATCAACAGCATACCATCCTCTGTAAAAAACAAACAAAGTAAAAATGACATCTTTGTTCAGTCAAGCTCTTGGATTTGGTGGTTGCAATATTACAGTAAGGATTTATAAAATAACTACAAATCTATAAACAAAATGATCTGCAGCAGACGTGCCCGTGTTTAGTTAGTTTAAATGACACTTGAACTTAAACCTTTCATAGTGCTGCTCTGCTCTTTGCTGAAGACGAGGACGTTTTTATGGGTAATGTGTGTGAGATTTGGTTTCTGTAACTCTGACACTCGTGGACCTCGTTTCTTCCGACTTTCCCTTCATAGAACAATCCAGGTGCACCGGTCGCTGTCTGCCAACACTTGCAGAGATGAGCCTGAGTGAGAGAAAATTATCGCAACGTTAGCTTGTTTAGCAGGAACAATGTTTATCCAGGGACTCGTAAAAGGAGGCAGGGTTCCCAAACATTTTCCAAGTCCAAATTCAATCGGAAGCATGAGAGGATGGACAGACAGACGGATAGATTGGAGCACAAATGGATTGACAGATGGAAGGCTGAATAAATATATGAATGGATAGATAAATGGAGGGACAGGCAGGGCAGTTTAACAAATTTATGGATAAATAAATCACGTCTTTGCGCATCTTTAATGTAAAACAAGTAGAAAAAGCCACCTGGTTGGAGGAACCCAGAGGTATGTATGACGTCGACAAGGAAACACGGAATCATATCAGGAAAAAACAGGTAATTACTCCTAATTTGTTCTTTTTCCATAAGAAATCAAAACCTGGAAAATACTAAATCAAATTCCACGCTTTCCAAGACTGTATAGGAGTCTTGTATAATAGGCATGGAACACAACCATTTATGAGCAAGGTGATGGAGTGCCTATTTTTATAGTCAGAAATAAAGACATTATCTACCTTACAGCTGCTCAGTAGTTGGTCCCAGCTGTTTATAGTCCATTTCTGCGCTAACAATTAAGCCAAAACCAACAACTAACCAGATAAACTTAGCAACAAAAAATACTTAAGCATTATTGTTTAATAAGAGAAATGGTGAGATTACTACCAACTCTTAAATCTAAAAGACAAAAGTTCATCACCCAAGAGCTCCACTGGTCAGGCATCAGGTTACTACCTGCTGGTGAACATTGGTCTTTTTATCATAGCACCTGTCAGTGCAAGCTAAATTGATTTCTATTGCTCCTTTCACAGACTGGACCTGAATATAAGCCACACTTTTTCATGTTGTGACCTGAGATATTTACACAGAAAGATGGAACACGGAAGATTTTTTTTATTACATCCTCTGCTAGGAGGTAATGTTTTCTTCCCCATCTGTTTGTCTGTTTGCAACGTAACTCAAAAGGTTATGGACGGATTTAGATGAGATTTTCAGGAAATCTCTGCAATGGGACCAGAAACAACGGATTAAATTTTAGGGTTGATCCGAAAAGAAGTGCGTATCCACCCACCGACCAGCGGTGCTAACCATCCACTCCTCTCCCGTGTCAGAGAGCTCCGCTAGAAGAGAGCAGAGGCAGCACAAACACAGCCATGCATCTCTTTAAGAGACATTTTTTGGGAAAAGTACCAAAAGTTAGAAATAAACATTACAAAATTGTCTTCTACAGCATCTCAATGTCCTCTGAAAGCTTTTGTTGTCTTTTTAAACTGACTCGGTTCTTCCAGCTGCCTCCTCCAACTCGACTTAACAGCCAGCTCAATTGCCTTTAACATAATAGCTGCATTTCTTTGTGTGTTTTCCATGATAAGGGTGTGTGCATGAAAACTACTGGGGGTGTCTTATTTGGCGCATAATCTTTCTCCACATGTCTGTCTCACTTTTATGCTTCCTGCTACAGCGCCCCCCAGAGGCCATTACCAGTAAAAAAAATTATAAATTAGCCGCATCGTTCTATAGGACGCAGGGTTCAAAGCGTGTGAAAAAATTAGTGGCTTATAGTCCGAAAATTCCTATACATGTCAAAAGTTGTCCAAGAAAGGAACAGTGGTCAACAGGCAGCAGAATCACATATAGCAAAGACTCACTGATGCACATGAGTAGCGAAGGCTGGCCAGTGGGCTGCAGGGTATTAGAGAAACATGTCCAGCTACTGAGGGGGAAAAAAAAGCCACCTCAGCAACATGATTAAAACCAAAAGAGTTGCATCTGGGTTCATCTGCAGTTTTCTTTTGGCAAGGAAACCACTTAGTTTTAGCTCTTAATGACTACCATGACAGCGTAATGACCTTCTAAATCACCAAATATATTAGTAACCCATAGAGCTTAATTAGATAGTTCTTAGATAATTACCAACCCAGTTCTCCAAGCAGTAACAGAATCCCAGTAATATTGTGGCAACAAGAAACTGGTGATATATATTGTGCAGCTCTGATGGTCTGTGAAGCCCAATCCGACACACGGCCTATTTTAACTCGCACTGCTGAAGAAGTTGATGCTGGTTCTGATAGAAAAGTGTCAGACCACACAGTGAATTGCTGTTTTTGTTGAGTATGGGGCAGCATGACTGCAGACCAGTGAGAGTGGTAGGGGTATGTCTACCGCTTTGGCCTCTTTCAGCAGCATAATGCTACATGCAACAAAGCCAATTGTTCAGAATCCATTTAAGGGTTAGGGGATATGCTGTACAAACAAGTCAGATCCAAGAGAGACCCACATCATACAGTTCAGAATCTGGCACCAACATATCTGTGCCAAATAACACAGAACACCCTCAGGGGTCAAAAGGGGGACCGAAACCGCAACGTTTCGGATTTATTAGAATGGTCATGGTAAGATCTGTTATTTTTTTAAACATCCAACTGGTGAATTTCAGCTTAGAGACAATACTCCCTAAAATATACAACCTTTTTTTGCTCACCTTTGTGCAGAGCTTCGTTGGTCATGCGGTTGATGTAGCGGGAGCTACTCTCAGGAACCAACCACTTCATCACGGTGTTGACGCAAGACTTCCTGTAGGAACTCCACACGCTTCCACTAACAGAGACAGAAAAGGATCAACGCTCGCACAAAGATCTGTCTGTTCCTTGGAAGGCCGTGTGCATTGGTGTGTGTGTGTGTGTGTGCTCACCTGGTCTGGCCCTTAACCTCTGTTAGGTCACCCACACCCACAGTGCAACACACGCCTGTGTTAAGGTCCCAGCTAACCTGCAGGTTGGAATGGTACGTGTTTGGTCTGAAAAACATAAAATGGGCACAAAATGAGAGCAGGCATAGACAAGAGCTACTGAGTTGGAAGGTTATCGGTTTTGTTCAAATTGGGAGGAGGAAGAGGAAGAAGAGTACCTGCAGTGCTCCTCATCTGAGACAGAGAAGGCCAACAGCAGCAGACCAATGTTGATCATCACAGTGTTGGTCTCTGGGCAAACCTGGTGACCATCAAACCCTATTTATTTATCAAATGACTTTCCTACAGTGTCTTATTATTATTATGTAAGATAAATCAGACTCCTGAGTCCTCTACTGGAGGATTCCTGCCCTACAGTTAACCAACAAGTGATAGTTTATCATCGCCAAACTTCTAGAGCAGGGGTTCCCAACCCCCGGCCCGCGGACCGGTACTGGGCCGTGGGCCACACAGAAAGGGTTAACCCTACCCTAACCCCTTTTTTCCCATAAATAATTTCATATTTATCCTGTACAATTCAACAAAAAAACAAGCAAATGCATTAGATGAGAAATAATAGTTGTAATGGCAAAAAAATAGTATCTCAGGGTTTCCATTATAAAGAAGACTTGAGTCCCAGAAGGCGTTTAAGTATTTAATTCAAACATGTCTGGCCAGAACACGGAGGGGACAGAGTTACTCGTGCATCACCCTAACCAACCTTTCTAACTAACCGCTTAAATATTATTCAGCAATCATTGTTTATCTCTGTAGATGTCTTCAACGTTCACGCCCCGCCTCCAGAGAACTGCTTCATGCGAGTCTTATATCAACGCATAAAGCAGCTCATCCGAAGGCCAGACTGTTATCTTACTGCCCCGGCGTCTGTCTCTCTGGTGACCTGACACATATATCTTTCTCATAACATTAAGCTGGAGCAATAACCTTGTCATTTTACCCTAGATGCATTCACTAAACAGAGAATATACACTTAATTCCTAATTGCATAACAATTTTCCACCACATAGTAATAACCAAAAAATATGTAATAACCTGGTTCTATAAGTGTGGGGTACACACCTTTAAACCAATTATTTGTTGAAATACAATTTGACTTGATTTCAGCGTTCATTCTTCTCTGGTCGGAGTCCATGAGCGTCCCACATCTTGACTTTGAGATATTTGTCAACCAAATTCCTACAAAAGTTCTCCAAATCCATCAAACTACGAGGACATTTCCTGTCCACAGCCTGTTTTAGGCTAATTCATATGAAATGTTCTGGACTCACACTTCATGAGAGGAAAACTACAGACATCATTCTCAGCCACAAATGTCTGACACCTATAACTTTTGGGTCAAAATTTAGTGGTGCGGTTCTGAGCTGTTCAGAACTTCCCCGATCTTGACTGTAGGTATAGTGTTCATTTTCGTTATGTACCTCTCTGCCTGTGCCACAAGGTTCTGGGAGATTTTAGAGAGGCTTGGATGTTTTCTTTGAAGAAAAAGGCACTTCCCCCCCCTGATCCAAACATATGGGAAATAAAGCAAACTCTTCTCGCATTTGGTAGCCGACCAGTCCTTGAGGGAAATCCCTGCAGCTTCTTCAGTGTAACGTCCCGACTCTTGGAGGCCTCCCTCCCCAGTTTCCATATTGTTTTAAAAAAAGATATTTTTGATAAGTGTCCAATTTTTATAGCATCTTTGCTGTTGTTGCACCCTTTCTCCAATTCCTAATGTCTTTCTCAATGTCCTGCGTTAAAAACCAGGACTGCACAATAGTAGGAAAACATGCAAAATGCAATAATGTTGATCTTGCAATAATGATATGATTTGTGATAAACAAATAATTAAACAATGGAAAAAAAAAGGTAATTTCCATCTCAACAACAAAGTTTAATTGGAAAAGCTGCTGGTATTTTAACAGAGGTCTGTAGACTTCTGGGAGCCACTGTATGAACATCAGGCCGGAACATCCTAATCCCGATACATGTAAATCAAATGCTGTCAAAGCAAAGCACCAATCTTAAGTTGTTTTTATTTTGCTTTTCTTTCTCTGGGGAAGGTGTGTTTCCCCCCTTTAACCTACTACTGAGTTTCTGCAGTTATCAACTCATCTGATTTAATGCTCTTTAATGCCCTGTTTAAAAAATATTAATGCCATCAAAAGCACCATGAAAACTTATTAATATATATGTGCATTTCCAACAGTTCTCCATCTTGACGCTAATGTATCTCGAATACACTGTTTAATAGCAACTCACCGTTATAATAACCTACGTTTTTTTCTTGAAAACTACCAAACGAATTTTAATACTGCTGAGAATCAGATTTAACGCCATTTAAGGCCATAATTGTTTGCTAAATCCATTTAATGACTTAATGTTTTTTAATGACCCCCGGAAACCCTGTATTACATCCCTAATAATGACAACTAAACACACTTCTGATGATATTGTTCAGTAGTTTTAGTTTTGTGACTGGTGCCAAGTGTGTGTGGGTCTGCATTTACCTCTAGTATCACAACATCGTAATCGCTGAAGGAGCAGAAGTGGGGAGCCCAGGCGGCATCGTTCCTGATAACTTCATTGATGAGATACTCGAAATCCAGAGTCAACTGTTCTACACAGACACTCTACCACAGAAACAAAAAGGCAGCTTAAAACAACGACCAGGTTAATGGAAAACTAAGCTAATGTGTGACCCATTAGTCCCTGCCTAAGATAGATGCAGCTCTAACATGAGATTGTTGATAATTGCTAAAAAAAATGTTTAGGTTGGAGTAAACATTTGGACCTGAGGAAGCTTTTCTTGTAAGAACCATGACAAACAACTATTTCCCCTCGAGGTGGTCATAATGTTATGGGTGATAGGTGTATTCGCTAACACACACACCTGTCCATCATACGGCCCAGTGACCAGCTGCAGGTTTCTTCCCTTTAGATCGGTGACAGTGAAAGGCAGCTGGATTTTATCATCTTCATAAGCTGGAAAACAAACAATCGGGTCAATAAGGAAAGTTTGGGATGAAAGCTTCAGCGCTGAACCTGACTGAAACCTTTACTCTCACCTCCAGCATCTCCTGAGCTCTGCTCTGCTGCCCCCTGCTGTTGAAGGCGGTAGTGAAGACGTGAGTAGTTAACATATCCGGGTTCGCCGGGGCCAGGATCCTGGCCTGAGGGTAGAGTTGAAGTTGATGGAAGCGATGATGGAGATGAGGCAGGAGACATCGCTAAGTTAGGGCCTTCACATGGCGTTGATGCTTGCTGTGAACTAGTCCGTCTATCCTCCGCTCTTGAAGGGGCTGCATTAATCCCTTTACCTCCTGGTTTCTGCACTGACTCCTTTTCGTCACCATCAGCTGTTCTCCGCTCCCCTTGGCGCTCGCCATCTTTGCCTGCTCCATATCCTCCTTGGGCTCGCCTGAAAAGATCGGCCGCAAACTCCCGGGCTCTCAGGGCTGCTTGCGAATGGCTAGGCGATGAGGGGACTGGAGGGGGCCTGCAAGGAGGATGTCGATTCTCTGGAGATCCCTGGGGTAACGATGGAGGATCACATGACGTTGAGGAAAGAGACGAGGAGGTTTGAGTTGACTGGGCAGCTCCCTTTGTGTAAAGGATCTGGGATGAGTGACCTTGTTTTTCTGAAAAGAAGCGCGCAGATTAGGAAAAAGCTTTACCTGTGAGGCATATGGCAAAAGCAAAGCAAGAGGTGAAGCATAAATCTAATCACGATGAAGATCCAGTACCTAATGTTTTTTTTTTTTGGGGGGGGGGGGGGTATATTATGTGACAGGCCAACAGAAACACCAGTTTGCACTGGATGCTAAATTAAACCCTTGCATTTGGTCCCCTCAAATATTTTGTGGAACCAACTTTTCACAGCAGTTCCAGCTGCTGAACAGCTCAAGCAAAGCCAGATTGAACGCAGAGCTTTGTGTTAGACTGTGACACAAACCCCACCCAACTGCACTGCTGTTTGTGTTCGTAATGTGACAAAATGTGAAAACGTTACAGGGGTATGAACACCTGGCGTTGTACATTTGGAATTAAGATCTGACATACAAGGAGGAACATAGTTTAAAAGTCAGGTCTGGTTTAATTTCACTTGTGCAAATAGAGCAGAATGGTAACACAGAGTTTTTCTAGCATTCAAGTATTAGTTTGTGCAGATTACCACTAATACAGATGCTCCGGGATAACTACTAACTTAATAAACACACAAAACATGTCATTCAATATATCCCTGATTTCCACTGGTCAATAATGTCAGCATATCTGAGTGAATGCAGTCGTGAATGCCTGTTAACTTCTGTTTAAAGTCCTTTGCTAACTTAGATTTTTTTTCCTTGTGTTTGGACGTTACCTGGGCAGAGTGAGACGCCGCAGGCCACCAGAGAGTAGCTGGTGTTCAACAGGATGACCTGGTCCTTCTTCAGCTGGAAAGCTGGCTGAAAAGTGGGAAATGGGTACACCACCTGGTACCTGCTGTTGAGCACGTATCCATGTTCAAGACACTCGCCGCCTCCTATGGGAGACGAAGGGATTCATTTGGCTGGGAGAACGAGACGAGAAGAGCAGGAGCAAGCTGTTTCTGTTTGGAGGTTCACCTGTTCGTATTGTTGTGGCTGAAGGAAGAGGACAGCACTTTGAGCAAGGCTGGGACGGAGGCATTGACGCTATGGTGATGTAGATATCCCTGTTGTTCTCATCGCTCATCATCAGGTTCATCAACACAGAACTTGAACTGCGAGTACTGAGCAGAAAAACCCGTTGGATAAACATTGTGCTGACAATATTTTTCGATTTTGTTAAATAGCAGCAATTTTTCTTACTTGAAACCAAAGATGACTATTTTGGTGTGGTCATTTGGCCATTCACACACAGTGAGGTACAAATCACTGTAAATTTCCTCTCCTGCAAAGAGTCGCACATGATGGACCTAAAGAAAACAAACATTAGAGATGCTCATCAAAAGGTCTGCCAATCAAAGCACACAGAGGGACACTTTTCTTTCTTTCGTTTTACCTGCTTGAGTCTGCTGTGCATGTTGAACTCCCACCAGTAGAGATGATAGGTGTAAAAAGAGAAATCATCGTCTTCTCCACAGTCACTGGTGTAAGACAGAACGTAGCGGCCACATTTGGTGAAGCCAAGGAAGATGTGCCTAGAACCAAAACGTCAAGCCCTGATTTAATACACAACTTAGTTTGAATGGTGTTAACAGAAGTAAGCTAGACCCATCTGCAACACTTTGGCAACAATAGCTAATCTAAAAATATTACCATTTTCAAAGATCAATGGAAACATCTTCATCGAGATTTTTACATGTATCCACTGGTATTTTACTGATTTATTTGATCATGAGCTCCAGGTTTTTGAGGCTGGAAGGCCTCCTAGCCATCACCCTAATCTTTACCGCTCTCCACAGATTATCTATTAGATTCAACTCAGGACTCTGGCTGGACCGCTCAAAATGTTAATATCCCTTCTGGAAGAATCATGTAGGTAAAACTCAAAGATTACTTTAACCCCAAATCTGCCGTAGGTGCTGAACTGTAAAAGCCAAGACATGTTAAAAATGTAATGAACATTTTTACTGAAAACTGATTGTTTTCTACAAGTAATGGTGTTTTTTTGTATAAAGGACATGGTGTAGAACTCCAATTTCACTTTAGAAAGAAAAAGCATTGGTATTAATGCTGGACAACACTGCAAAAATCCTTTCTGCAATACTGCAGTTGAATGTTGTGACGATCACTAAAACTAGTTGTTCCACACTGCTTTCTTTCACAGCTGTCATTGTTTTTGTTCCCACACACTGTGTGACCTTCAGTCTATTGAGCACAGCGATCTGTGTGAGGTACGGCTGTCTGCTACAGGGAGACTCAATGAAAAACACCTGGAATATATTTGCAATACAAATATTGCACACTGATACTGTGATGATGAAAGATCTTTTGGGGAAAACAGTGCAGCCTAAACTGGTACTGTACCGCCAGAACAACACAAGGAAAAAATGAATCAGATCTCAGGCCAGGTAAGAACAGGCGCCAACACACTGAAAAGGATCTCTACTTGATCTAAAACATGCAGACAAGATTAAAAAGAATATATGTATAAATAAAAGGAAACACAGACCCTGCTCTGAGAAATTCCTCGCTGACAATGTTCTTCAATGGCACACAAACTCGAGGCGGCAGCTTCCTGAACAGGCGCTGAGAAAACTGGCCTGACAGCTGTAGAACAAAAAGAGATGGTTGGAACAAAACAGTACGTGGGAGGTTTTCTACAGTTGCATCCTAAATTATTTCGGAAAGGAAAACTTCGATACCATGCCTGCTATTTGCACAATTCAAGCTGTATAAACTTGAGTTCTTGTTGAATGTGCTCTAGGCAAGTGATGCCTATTTGTAGAATTAAAGAAAGCGCGGTTGATCTTCTTAAGATAACGCTCTACATCGAGGGTGATTAATTAAAATGAACCGGAACCGATTTAACTAACACTCAAGTCTATAAGACCAATACAGAACTCTTAAATGTGGCGAGATTTTGGGGCGTGATCAGAGAACCATTTTATTAGAGACGTAAAGCTACCAGGAACCCCCTCTCCTTCAGTGCCATCATGCTGCAGAACTGGCCCAGGAGTACAACGTGTTCATCGATCACTTTTTAGAAAATGCGTTCAAGCAGAGGTGCAAGAAAAAGTCTGCATCTTTTAAGACGGCCATTATTTTGATGCATGTCAGGCCTTAAAGAAGAAAGGCTTGTTCCCCTCCCCCTTCATCATCTGACCTAATCTGCACTGGGAACTGGTGTGCTTTTCTTAATCAGGAGATTATTGGAGGGAGGCTTTGACTGCTGCTACACAAAAAGTTGATCGTCAACAGATCAAGAAACTGATCTAAATGTAAGGCGTGTGACGACTGTTCTAATTATTTGTTCTCACTTTAACAGATAGGAACAAAGAAGCATCTCTAATATTTATCACATGAAAGCACATTTTGTAACTGATTTAGAAATCAAGGTCCCATAGTGTGGAGGAATAATGGAGACACAGAATACCAGTTCCATTTTGAAGTTTCTACAGTCAGTGATGATTTGGGGAACCATGTCATCTGCTGGAGTTGGTCCACTGGGTTTCATCAAGTCCAAGTCAGAAGAGACGTCTGCCAGAACATTTTACAAGAGGACTGAGAAACTGTCAACACCCCCTAAAGTACCAAAACCTGATTTAATAAGCACACTTTGATTGGAGAGCAAACTTGACCTAAACCAAACACGATGAGACACCACCCCAAACAATGTGGACAAAATGAAGACCACTACTAAAGCTACTTGGTCTTCCTTAAGCAAACCCACAGGCTGATGGCCTCAACCAACTTTAGAGTGCATATACTGTTCAGTGATGCACTTTACAGAGGCTGAGATTTCATTATTAACAGACATTTTATTGGTAATGTTCCGGTTTTAGTACCTCTAAGCCATAACCGTAAAACTAACAAATACCTCAATTATATCACTGTGCATGAATAAATACGTGGGGGTTGCACTTTTTGAATTAAACGACTGAAATAACATTGCTTGTAGATGACATTGTAAGTAAATGAGAAGTTGTTTAGTGGTTAACGTCAACTCGCCCATCAACATAAAAAGCAAAAAAAAAAAAAAGTCAGAGATGAAGCAGGTGACTTATGCCAACATCAGATGGTTTAATGATTTAGCTAAAGCTATATAGCCGACTGGTAGTGTCCGACTTTGTCAGTTTGAAAATCGAAAAAAGAAGTTAGTCTCTTCGGTTGTGACGTACCTATTGTCATTGGCCAGTTTAATTATGAAAACGGGCTCAAGTCATTAGAAAGTCAGAGAGGAACAGACATTGGGAAACACACCAGAAAACCGCATCAATTCACTGTTTGTAGCATTAGCTTAACTAGCCACCTGCCACTAGTCAGTTGTTTAGCTGCTGAGCTAGTTAGCAGGTAGCTAATAGCTTCATGGGTAACCCAAAAAACGGGGAGGCCTCAATTAAACGGCCTTCGTTTCTTGACTACATTTTCACCTTTAGGTCAAAATTATGAATACTTGCCTTGCCACGCATTAGAAGGTTTACGACATGGTCTTTGTGTTTTCTTTGCGGCTTCTGTTTGCCATCGTCCTTTTCAGATTTCGAGCTGGGCGCCATATCCTTCAGAGCCGTTGTTCCGTATCAAAACAGGTTGTATCCTGATTGGCTCTCACACTGTAACACTGGGCTCCTATTGGCTGGTGGACACATCCATGAAACCGCAAAAAGGTGGAGCTATTCCGGGTTTCCACATACAGTCAATGTTCCACACTGGGAGATTTTAAATGTCCCTTATCGGTTAATTTCATCATGAGAAACAATATATAGTCACTTTAACTGGATGTGATTGAATTGAGCCAAACCAACACCGCGGTATAATATGAATGTTTTATTGGAGATTTTAAAAACAAACTAAAAAAAAAAATATTTTTAAAAAAGGACATACACAAACAGAACCTAATGGAAGAAAATATTTCAATAGTAAAGCTGAGAATGAAACTGAGGGCAGTCAAGCACACACATATACATGCACACACAACCAGTCAACAATTAGGACAATTAGTGACCAATTGCTGCAAACCTGCATTCAGTTTCTTTCGCATTCAGTAGCATTACAGACATTAAATACCCTCATGAAAACAAAATAGAGAATACAATTTAAAAAATCCTCACAGTAGGAAGATTTACGGCTGCAAATTAAACACTGAATGTTTAAAAAAAAAAAAAATACTTTAAACAAAACAACCGTGCAATTATCTTTCATTCAAAGATAATTTGTGAATATATTCAAAATACTGCTACACAGCTATTTGTACCCTCTGAAAACTGAAGGGAAATACTAAATGTGAATCAGTATTGAGATGCTGTTCTGGTAGCTTGCAAGCAGAATTGCTCATTTCACATTTTCATAAAAAATAATTTAAAAAAAATTTAAACATCAACTTGAGTAATAAGGAGAGCCAGAGTTGTGTGACGGAGAAAACCGAACAGGAAAGGTATTTAGTGCTTTGTTCAATTTATGGGCACAATGTGTTCCCTTTTTTTAAATCCATAAAAAAAGTATGTTACATGGATAATGTCATCAAGGATAAGCAAACCTTGGCCATGGGTTATTAAAGCCAAAATAAGAGAAAAAGTAAACGCATCCTGAGATCCAATACATCCGTCCAAACGATCAACCACGAGTTTACTGGGGCTGAAAAGAGAGGGAACAAGACACAATGTGATTGTTTTTTGTGCCAAGATGCTGTCATTTCAATATCCATAAAATACATTGTCGATTTAGGCATCATCAACAGAAAGCATGAGTTATCAAGTGCTGAAGATGTGTTCCAAATAAATTCCCATTATACCAAGTTTTAGAAAATCATCAACATTTTCTCTCAAATAATGTGAAAACAAAAACGCACGTTTTTAACTATCCTACCTGACTTCATGGCAATTCGTTTAATGCACCATTAGTAGCATTGAGGTAGATCAAGTGTGGATTACCTGCTGTCCCGGCTGTGGACCACCTGCCTGTCCAGAAGGTTGTCCTGCCTGTCCATAATAGGCGGCCTGTTGTCTGTAGTACTCTGCCCAGGCTGCACTGTAGTCCTGCTGTCCACCAGGCTGAGCTCCACCTGGTGCTGCCGGTGCTGTGGCGGCTGCTGCTACTGCGCCTGGAGCGGCTGCTGATCCTCCAGCCGGCTGAGCTGGTAAAAGAAAACCATCAAAAAGGTCATACTAATACAATATGAACATTTTTTTAGCACCTCACCATTTCTAGAACATATCAATCATTGATGCACCAGTTGTTTTAGTAAAGGCATCAAGCTTGAAAATGGTCATTCTATAAACAAACGGTTTATTGTGTGATGCCCTTTGTTCTGAGTTTAGCAAAAACAATAACCAGATGAGGTTAGGGCCACATTATCTGATGCATTAAAGGTGGTATTCTTCATTTTCTGTTGGATTTTAAAACTCCTACGTCTATCAAAGAACAAGCAGAATTTTTTTTTCCCTTTGATCACAATTGTTGCATTTAATTGTCAAATAAAAACTTGACACAAATCAGATTGTATGAGATACGATCCTCAAAAACAGTTGAGAGTACATACGACAAAGAAAACTGAAAAATTATACCAGGTGACATGAGTTTGATCAATGCATCTCTAGATTTTAATAATAGCACATAGATTATTTTGGGCCGTTTTAATATTTGATTATTATTTTTTAAACATGTCATACATGGCATATCAAAATTAGATGGTTATTTTCTGTGCTTTGTTTGCAATTATAGTTCTGTATGTATAAAGAATTAGAAAATTTAGGGGGGAGAAATGTGTCTGATCTAAACTAGAGATGGAGCCACTGTAGGAGTCTTTATGGTTGCTACTCATCCAGAGCGCTCTTTGAGGTCTCACCAGCAGATTCTTATTTTTCTTCAGAAGACAATAAGGGATAAGAAAAGAAATGTGTTGCATGTTTGTTAAAGATAATTCCCTATATTGGGATTGTTCTTCACCCACTCATCCCCTCAAAAAAAAAAAGAAGAAAAAAAAAGAAAGTGGGATTCCAGTCTCTGGCAGACTGATAGGTACACCTCTAACCACCGCTAACATTTTATCTTAAAGTTCAGGGAAATACAGTCGGATTTTGTCTCATTACAGCCAACTTACTCATGCCCATCTTCTTATAATACTCCTCCCAAGCTTTTGTATAGTCCGGCTGGCCCCCACAAGTCTGTGCTCCTTGGCCCTGTTCCCCTGCTGCTGCTGTGGGGGGCCCTGGTGCCGGGGCTGCCATGGCGCCTGCTGGCTGCTGCCCATAATACTGAGCGTAGTACGCTGCCCATGCTGCATTTGGGTCTGCAGCAGCCTTGTCTAAACAGGAAGAATACAAAAAATAAAATTAAAATAAAAAACCACACCAAGAAATAAATTATGTTTCTATACTACAAAAGATGAAAATGTGGGCAAATACGAGACACTCACGGGGGTCATGTGAATTTGGGGCTTGCCACTGTTGGTAAGGATTTCCCCAACTTTGAGAATACTGAGGACCACCAGGAGCTCCACTGTAAAGTTAGATAGAGCAGGTTAACAACTTTTAATCCATGGGTCTGTTTAAATGCAAATTAACGACTGCAGCGTGCTGTACTTACTGCGGAGCTCCACCAGGAGGCCCTGCATTATAAGGATTTGGATTATAGGGACCCATAGGCCCACCTGGACCCCCAGAACTAGGACCACCACCTACAGGACACAAAGGACCCTGGGAAAACCAGATAAAACCTTTCAAAGATTGGTTGAAAAGTTGTGTGATTTTAAGATAATTAGTACACCTAAAATTCACCTCAATCTTTTCTTCGATAAGCTGCTTTGCGTGGTCGATCTCCTGTGGGGAGCCTCTGATGATGAACAGTTTGTAGTTTGGGTCACCATTTGGCGGCATTTGACGGGAAATCTCCACGAATGCCCCGGTTTGTTGGTTGATGGACTTGATGTTCTCTCCTCCTCGGCCAATGACGAGCCCACATTTGTGCGCAGGAACGGTGAAGGTCATCTCTCCTCCTGGAGGACCCCAGCTGCCCTGACCTCCGCCACGACTTCGGCCTCCCGGAGCCATACCGGGACCCGGAGGACCCTGTGAAAGAAATGGTATATATCCAGTGGGCAAAATTTTTTTTTTTTCCCCTGCCCTCTTTAATAAGGAGATAAACATTTGAATTCCAAAGCTTTATTCTCACTTACCCCCTGCCCACCTTCTTCTCGGGCACGGATGTTCTGCAGCAGGTCAGTGATAATTGAAGCAGCATGCTGACACTGGTCCGGTGGGCCCATGATGTGGGCAATCTTTTCAGGGCCTGTACCATCGTCTGAAATGTATAACCAACGTACAGTAGTAATAAGTCAAAACAACAAAGCAGATTATCAATAAAGAGACCAGTTATGTTTTGAAAGTCTGAAAGATTTCGTCTTACAAGTTATTTTGTTTCAGGGTGGAACAATTCATGGAAAAAACAAGAGCTGTTCAACCCTCTGATCATGTCCAACTGAAACTTGGTTTATTGTAGTCGGTTAATAAAAATTATACAACAATCAAACTACTCAAAAATAGCCAATGTTGTTGTTTAGGGAGATTTTTTAGTAAGACTTTGCCGACATTTGATAGTAAAAAAAAGCTTTAAATGACTTGAGTTGTTTTGATATAGAGACAATTCAGTGTACAAGTTGTACTTTAATGCATCATAGGCAGCTGTGCCTGGGCAGGACAGGACCTCCCAATGAGGGGCTCCTCTTGACAACATATTGGCATCTTTAAGGGGCAACTCACCCTCAAATCAACTTTTTTTTGCTGATAAACTGTATAAATTAGTGTTTAATAGTGCTGTACACATGTCTGGTGATTATTTCGGTATTTTAGTGCATCTTAATAAAAAATATTAATTTTCTGCCTAAAACCGGCAACGTGGAGACCTCCTCAGGTTAAAACTCTACACTGCAACTGAATTTGAATCAGGCATTGCTGTTCACTGCAGTGAGGGCTGACCTCAGCCCCCCCTGCCACTCCACCCACGCCTCCTCCACAGAACCTCCCTGCCTTTTCTCTGAAGGAGGTGGAGAGCAATCCTCCACCTCAAAACATCGCTCTGAGACAAAGGAACTCACGTTGCTCTCCATCTTTCACTGTCCATGTCTGTGCCACTGCAGCAGCACTGCAGTCAAGATGTCAAACAAACAGGAAATGTGGGCAGAGTTACACTCTGGGTGGGGGGTGAGCTGCTCTTTCAAGTGGAACTGAACCCCATGAAAAAGCATAACCCCGTCCCCAGTCAACAAAGTGGGCGGTGCCAGGAGGCACGGAGGGGTGTGGCCAAGTGTGGAGCATGAGTGGAGGGGGGAACATGGGAGTGTGTTCAGGAGGACGGTGACCACAGCGACGTTGGCAGTTTTGTGACTGATCGATCTGATCGACGTTCATCTGTTTTGAATGTTAGCCTATCTTAGCATTACCACTCAGAGACTGGACTCCTCCCGTCTCCCTCTGCCTCAGCAGCGCCAACCTCGGACAGCGCTGACTCAGCGCCCTGAACCAGCGGATCTCCTCCGTCGTCACCGGAGGTAGAGGGAGGCTTTATGGAGCCTAGCGGCCCCGAGCACTATCAATTCGAGCCGCTGGCTCAGGGCGCTGAGGCAGCGCTGCCTGAGGCCGGTGCTGCTGAGGCAGAGGGAGACGGGAGGAGTCCAGTCTCTGAGTGCTAATGCTAACATAGGCTAACGTTCAAAACAGTATGTTAGCTATGCTAACTAAGTGCTAATGTGATAATAATGGTAACCTGAAAAACTTTTTATATCCGGGGCGTGTCTGTGTGACCATCCCTGACGTAAAGAGTGGAAAAGATGTACCGCTATCCGCCAATCACAAAACTCGAATGCAGTAGCCATTGCAAAAAAAAGTTGTTTTGGGGTTTAGTTACTTTTTAAGAAGAACTATTTAAGGCAATGTGCTTTAAAAGAAAAATCCTTTTTGTACAGAATCCTACCCAGCTGTAACTATAAATGGCCAAAGTGAGCTGCCTAATGACTCCATATTTCAGTATTTTTTATTAATCAAAAATGATAAAATCAAATTTATGCACCAAATTACATCAATAAAATACATGTCTGATGCTAAAATATTGCATAATAAAAAAAATTTTTAGACCCATCCTTGCTACTTTGTGCTGTTTGAAATAATTGTCGGAGACAGTGTGATTTAGCAGAAGAATTTAAACTAGACTTTACAGTGAACACTTCCATATGTTAGATGAATATTTTTTTTTAATTGTGAGTAATTTGGCATTTAGTGTCCAATTCTAAAAGGCCTCGTTTTATGACTAAACGTCCATGGATGAACCATGGATTTTGAAAACCTTACCTGTCCTAATCTTGTGAGTTATACATTTTTAAGACATTAAAAAGAACCAAAGCTATGAGAAAATTTTTAGAAAGCAAAAATTTTGGATTCAGAGTTTGTCCTTAAATCATCCCACCTCAAACCTCAGCACTGCAGCATCTGGCCTGTGTGTCGTTTACCTGGTTTAAACTGTATCTTCACACCCGCATCACTCTGGATCTTCTTTATCATTTCCCCACTGCGACCGATAACAACTCCCACAGACTGTCGGGGTACAGCTATCTGCAGGATTGTAAAACATCTGATCACAACTCAATCAAGTCTGAAGAATTAAAATTCTGAAAACAACCTTAAAGTGACTGTGTTGATACCACTTTAAGTGGAATTACTTACTTCGATGCCGCCTCCTGGCATCCTTGATCCGTATTCATTCCTCTCTCCAAAACCGGCATGATCCCTTTCTCGTAGAATCTCGTTAACCATCTCCTTCGCTTGCTGAAAAAAGGAACAGTCAGAGACATGAAAAAGAGGTGGTGAGAAAGGACAGGGGAGCCAGGATATGTCAAGCTCAACTCAACCCATCCTCTCTGCCTCCCAACAGTACCTGCACTTTGTAAGGGTCTCCGATGATGCGCAAGGGCTTGTCTATGTTTGGTGGCTGTGATCCATCTTGAACAAGAATCATTTTAACTCCAGCTCGTTCCTAGAAATTTACCACATGAACATGATGCACCGATTAAAAATAAAGCAGCAGATTAAATATGATAAATTTTGGCAATACTGGACACATTAAAGCACTTTCGATCCTGGAAATGTTAATCCAAAGCAGAGCACAGAAGTCTCACCTGGAGCTGTTTGATCATCTCCCCTCCTTTACCGATAATAAGGCCAGCTTTTCCTGCAGGGATGATGATCTCTTGCATAGAACCGGACTGACCGTTACTTGAATCGTGACCTCTGGACACAATGTCATCAATAAAAGCCTTGGCCCTCCTGGAAGAAAATTCGATTGACAAAGAGATGAAAAAGCTGAGTGGGGAAGCAAGAAATGAGTCATGTCAGATATGCATGTTAGGCCCCTTGTTCCTTTTCAGTTCAGAGTTGTTATGGAAACATGATGCAAGTGGCTACAATCCTCAACGATTTACTATATATAGATAAATCAGTTACTTGGCATTGAAGTCAGGAAGTAAACAGGGTTCTAATGGCAGTAATGGTTAATTAGCCATCCTTAAATAAATTTAAAAAATGCAATATCTGATTTTTTTAAAAACTCATGAAAAAAATAAGTCAAAACTTCCCTGTTTAGCCGCTTAGAAAACCAAGAAAGAGAGAACAAAACAATGTCACGACTAAAGCCCCTTTCAAACAAGCCATGAAAAACGGTAATTATCCAGAGTTTGTCTGTTTTGCTTTGGAGTCTAAAAGACTTTGTCCGGATACCCTTTACCAGTAATTTATGGATGAAGACCTAGTAACAAGAGCGAACTTTTCGTGATATGGTGTTTGTGTTCAGATTATCAGGTAATGTTTCGGGAAAGCTGGAGGGGTGTGGGGCGGTGGGGAAAAGGGGAGGGGGCAGAGAACGCTGTGAGCACACACAACACATTGGTGACGTATAAATGTCACTATTTTCCTTTCAGCTTCTTCATCGATGTCTCTTAAGCGTGATGTGCGCAAAATTGCACACATCACAAAGACGAGCCCTGCGAGTAGATCTGCTGTTTCTTCTACCATCTTTTCAATAATCCATTTGTTTGGTGAAATGACATGTACGCCCGCCGCACTAACTTTACGTCATATCCACATACATGCGTTTGAAAACGCAACTCCGGTTAAAGACCGGATGGAATTGTCCGCAAAGATTCCAGAACTTCTGTCTGAAAACGGCGTTACTTACTGTACTGCCTCTGGGGATCCAGTCAGAGAAATATTTCTTTCTGGAAGACCGACGCCGTCTGTGAGTACATGAGACAAAATGTTTGTTTCATTCAAAACGCATCATACCGTGGTGGTGTAAAATAGAATGGACTCATCCAGCTCACCATGTGCAATTTGGACCTTGCAGCCGGAGTCATGCTGTATTTTGTTGATCTGTTCCCCTCCCCGTCCAATGACTGTGTGGAACACCAGGAAAGACGCATTGAAGTCAATCCGAACAAACTCGACATGAAGCCGTGTTCTGTGATGTTGAAGTAAAATGTGTGCATGTACTCACTGAGGCCGACCATGCTATCGGGCACCTTGTACTCTTCTGTAATAGTGGAGGACCTGACACTGGAGAGACATGGTATGAAAACAATGACTTTAACATGACAACCCCCCCCCCCCCACCCCCAAAGTCACAGAGTTCATGTAAAACACATTCAAAACATAGAAAACCCACCTTTGTTGGGACAGAGCAGCTAACTGAGCTCCGATAGCTTTGAGGAAATAAAAAACGTTGAGTAAAATTAATTGGAGAATAAACAAAGCAAAAGCTTTTTAGAAATCCAGTGTTTAACGTACACATTGCTGAATCTCTTTCACTCTGTGACGCTACCTTCTTGGCATCAGGCTCGTCTGAAAAAGAAGAAGAAGAAAAAAGGGTAAGCATTCCTAACAAGGCAAGGCAGATCAAGTGGCAATTTGTTTTGATTTCCCACCTCCTTCTTCAAGGGATCGTTTCTGTGAAGTGAACGGATAACTTTCAGCTCCTCCGTTGTTTGTCACTGGGGGCGCAGCCTCTCCACCAATTTTTGCCGCAATCTAGAGAGCCGAGGGTGAAGAAAATGAAAATTATTCAAGTGCAAACTGATTGCAAAGTCAGAAAGATGACTTAATATTTAGGACTAGGCATGGGTCAGTTAAAAGGTACCAAGGTTCCAAACAGCAAAAGGGTCAAAATCCGCTCAAATTTTTCATCATACTGCATCTACTGCTGGGGGGTACGTTCAATGAGATGCCAGAAGGTGAAAGAGTGACTAGAGTTTTTTTTTTTCTGGCTTTATTGAGAGTTGAGCTAAACCTCTGACAAATGCTGCTGGGCACATTCGAAAGGTCTTTAGCTGTTTGTTTTTTTCTTACTTACCGAAAAAGGCTAAACAGTTTTATGTCACATTAACAATTGAGAAGATTGGAAATGATTAATTATGGCTTCAACTTTAGGTGTGAAAACGTGTAATGTTACCAGGTATGTGAACACTTAAGAGCCACTGGAGAAAGAAATTAAAATGATTTAAAAAAAAAAATTTAATCAAGCCACATACGGTACTTATTCTGTTTATACACAAACAATTTTTTTTTTGTTTTTCCCAGCAGCTTTTTTTAAATACGACCGTTTAGCAGCATCTACAAAGCATAACGAGGAAAAAACTGATAAAACAAACAGTATTTACTGTAATCCAACGTGGTCCTCTAAAATGTATTTAGTAAATAAATGCTCTAGGTTTTACCTTCTTACACTTAGATAGTAGTCTGCTGTGGCAGGATTTTGCATTTCTTTGCATTCCTTTTCTTCTCTTTATTATTTAGTCTTAAAATTCCTCATATTTTAAAACAACAAATGTGCTTGATGTCGTGAAACGACATGTCTTCTCATAGCCTAATAAATAAAATGTTTAAAAAAAAGAAATAAAAAAAAGAAGTTTTCGGTCATTGTATAAATTCTTTCAGATTATCTGTAGGTAATATGTAATTAGAGCGCAAATATAATCGTTAAATAGCTTTCAAATGAGGTTCAATGTGGGATGCTAACAGACCTTTACGATCAGCTTATACATTAACTAGTTAACCTAGCTAACTTAGCGTGTTTTTATTTAAAGAAATACATGATATCAGGTGCTAAAATCCTCGTATATGCGTAAACTACAGGCTTACATTATCAGGCTATCTATTTCCGTCTTTAAAACATTGAAACAAAGACAATTAGGAGCAGATAACCAATGAATGGAAGTGAGACGCTACCGTCAGCTATGCTAGCAGCTAGCTAGCTTCCTCCGCCTCAGTGGACTGACCTGTCTGGCTCGCTGTACGGCGTCTGCAAAGGCGTCCTTTTTTCCCCCAGCGCCAACACCGTTAGATGAGACTCCGCCGTAATCCGACATGCTGCCCTAAAGGAGCAAACAGCTGCAGAACTGCCGAGGCTTTGTCCCGGGTCAAAACTGCGCAGAAGCGGGAAGGAGCTGACCAGGGGGCAGAAACGAGAGCGGAGCGGCACGCCGGTAAAAACTTCTCTGCTCAAAATCACCAATCAGTGTGTTTCCTATCGCACAGGGGTTTTCTTCCGAAGTCTTTTAACTGGTTCGAGTTACCAATCCAGCTCTAAATGTCGCCCCCTACTGGCTGGATGGTTAACCTGTCAAGCATTATTCACCGCAGTGGCGGTTCTAGACCAAATTAATCAAGAGACAGTAGGTAGTGCTAGTAACTAATTACATTTACTCATTTACATTTACTTAAGTAACTTTTTTGGGGGGGGGATAACTTTTCGGAGTATTTTTACTATACCGTACTTGATACTTATACTTAAATAATATTGTTATAAAGTATTGCTACTCTTACTTGAGTGAAATTTCTGGATCCTCTACCCACTGCGAGTAACTTCACTGTATGAGGAACACATTTATTTTAACCAAAAAATACATGAGATACAGAAACAAACTTACAGTTTATGTTAATGTGAGACTTCTTGTTTGTACACAAGCTTTGCTGTTTTAATGTAATTTTCCATTTGGAGTTTTAAAAAAATACAGTTAGCAATATATGTACTCACTGGAAGCACTTAGCCTACATATATACACATTCATATATACACATTACCTACTGTAAGTATTAGGTTATGACTTTTAAACAATGTTTTAGAAAAGTTTCTTCTGCCTTATTTCTTGTATAATTTTTTATTGTAGTCCTTAAAATACCAGACTTCGGAAATAACTTTCCTTTTTCTGTAGGTTTTTTTCTTTCGTTAATGTGCATTCCAGTGCATATCAACCTAAGAAATTGATTTAGTATTATCTCTTCATTACAAAGGCCATAGCAGGGACTGAGACCAGTTCTACCCTGTCTATCTACTGAGGTTGGGATATTTTTCCCTCCAACAACAGGTTTCCAGGAGTGTAAGCTCATACCAGGTTTTGCACCGGATTTTATTTCAATGTTCCCTCATCCTACAAACCCTGATTTCTGCTGCAACATGCTGATGGTGGAGCCAGTATCTGATGTGGACAACATGAAATCATGACTCCACTCTGCCTTTGCGTTAGTGGTTCAAGCCGCGGTGGTGTTATAATGGTGTGGGCGACATTTTCCTAGCCCACTTTGGTCCTTTTAGTACCAACATACCAACCTGACTATTGCTGCTGTCCATCCCTTTATAACCAGTGTTTCATCTTTTGATGGCTATGTGTCTGCAAGATCATCTGAAACTGGTCTCTTGAACATGAGTTCACTGTAGTCCAACGGCCTCCAGTCACCAGAGCTCTTTCCATCATTGATGTTCTGCCAACAAATCTGCAGCAACTGTGTGATGCAGTCATGTTTTATTTGGTATTTAGTTTCACAGAGATGTGCAAAAAATATCAAAGTACTGAAGCCGTCCAATAACGTTTGTGTCACGGCAAATATGGGACATTGAATTTGCTTTGAATTGGTCTGCTAAAATTCTGAATAAAACTGTTATTTATATCCTGGCATATTTCTTTCTAAAATAAATTTCAACACAATAACAAAACAGCCCTGAGACAAGGGGAAACATATGTGAACAGAACCAAGAGGACGTTTATGTTTTTATTTAGTTGACATGCCAGAAATGTTTATCATCGTTTTTTTTATTTAACATTAAAACTATCCATAGAAACTGTTCAAAAAAGTGGCACAGTTCATGCGGTTTGTTTGCTCGTAAGATCTTTAATAACATTAAATATAACTTCTTGTTTTACAAACAGATAAAATGAACCTTTTAGGAAACACTTTGTGTCAGTGGATCATGTCAAGTCTCTAAATGGTATTACTACACAATCCACGTTTTTCTGCATAGACGGTTGTAATCTTATGGCAGGGCAGGTCATCTTAACCTCTTTGTGCGTCTTTGTTAGGTTCCAGTCCATAAAGGCAGTTCAGTGCCCATCTTCTCCTGTTCTCACCGTTGTCCTTTCACTCGAAGAAGTGATACTAATACCGGCCGCATTGGTAATATTGGTATAAGGCTCATCAGTAACTGTCCTGAGTCTGTGATTTCCCTACCTGCAGGTTCCTCACACAGCCATTCTTCTTCTCTATATCTCACCTGGTAGAGAAAACAATGCTGAAGGAATGTAAAGTAAGCTGGCTTCTGGAGGTTACTTTGTTTCAGGCAAGTCTATGCAAGTCTCTATCCGTGCAGATCCCTGCAGCTGCAGCACCAAGATGCTTGTTGGTTAACTTCCACACAGTTGTTAGCTTTCAAGGGCAACACATCACTCCAGAAAATAACAGCAGCATGAACAGATGGAGGCTGATTATTCATTACATAATACAGCATTTATGTGTTGTATTTTTCAGATCTTTTCACCCTTATGTTGAAGGAAAAAAAAATGCATTACATTCCCTGTACCAATGTGTTTTTGGTTAATGTCTGCAAGGGTTCATTTCATTAAGCGTCCAACCTTAGTTTATAAAGCCTGGCAGTGAATTTCAGGTCTGGATCTTTTGATTATTTGACCACCGTGAAATTATAGTTCAGCATAAGCTATGGCCATATTATGGCCATATCTGTCTTACAGGAGCATTCCTACCCCTTAAACTTTTTCACATTTTTATCACATTACAACCACAAACCTTACTGTATTTAATGGGGACTTATGGAATACAGCAGGGGTGGCCAAGTCCAGTCCTCGAGAATTACTGTCCTGCAACTCTTAGCCTGAATTCCTTCATCAACATAGGCAATGAGCAACTCATTTGATTCAGGTGTGTTGGAGAAAGGATGCATCTACAAGTTGCAGAATAGCAGCTCTCAAGGATCGGACATGGGCACCCCTGGCATAGAGAAACAAAGTAGTTTGTAGTAGTGTTTTTTTCCTTTGCCAGTTTATTTACAGATCTTTTTTAAAATTTTCCTCAAGTTCGGGGAAAAAATGCAAAGAGGAAATATTAGACAAAATAAATCCATGTATGATGAAGAAAACAACAGAAAAGAAAATAATGATTAAATAAATACAGATAATGAGTAATTAAAAAAATAATGAAATAAAAAGAAATAAATTAATAAAACAATAGGATTGTAAATAAAAAGGAAAAATAAATAGTGATTATGTTAAGTCAATACTATTGAAAATGATAGAACATATCAATCACACTGTAATCAAATAAGCTGTTAAAGTTGTATGTTTATTTTTTGTTTTTTTATTCAATATTTGGCACATTAATTACTTTATCAAGTCACTTATTTATTTTTATATTTATTGCCAATTTTGGCAGGATCCGTCCTACAAAGTCTATCACCTTAAATCCCAATAAAATGTAATATAGTTTTTGCTTGCAACATGACAAAATGTGAAAAAAGTTTAAGGGCAATAAATACTTTTGAAGGACACCATACTTGCATGGCGTTTTGGTGACATTTTGTTTAAAATTATAATGATGGATACTATAATGGGTTTTACCTGTTTTCTCCAGTCGTTGATCATGTAATATTAAAATACCTGCGGGTTTTTTCAAACTGAAATAAAATAAATAACCGTACAACGTCAAACTGCCTGCTTATTATTTGTCCGTAATTAAAATAGTCTTATTTCTTCTTCAAAACCAGCTGGTGGACATAAAAGCAAGACACTTTGTCTCAAAATTGTTCACAATGCCCTTTTTTCATACACTGACAACACACCTGCACGTGCTTGCAGATAAAAACTCACAGCAAGCCACATCTCCTTTATCTACCCTTTCTCCTTCCCTCCCCTCCTACCCTCGATGTCCACTCCCAGCATTATCCTCGTGTACTCATAGACGACGTAGGACACGCTCACGGCTGGGACGATTTTCAGCAGGTTGGGGGAGATTCCTCGGTAAAGTCCGGCGATGCCCTCCTGCGTAACAATGTTGTGGAGCAACGACAGCATTGAGAGTTTAGGGGCTCCTTTCACTGAAGCTAATCGGAAGAAAAAACAGGAAAAATCAAGTTACAAAAAAATAAGAAGAAAAATAATGTTGTGGTTTAGAATGACAACATCTGGATGAGGACAGATCTTTGTATTTTAATTGAATTTTTAGAAATTTACTATCGAATATTTGAGGTAGTCCAGTGGGAACTTTGGGTCATCTTGTAGAAGAAAGAAGTTCAGGAATTACAGCTGAAGACATTGAAGAGTTGACACAATTCCTTAAACCATCAAAGTGATGGTCTTACCATTATTAACTGCAAACCTTGAAAGTATCTGTTAAACACATATAAATCAGGCCTGTGTTATTAAAATTAATAATTTTCCAACAAAGTGCTATGGAGGGTATTTATTTTTTAGCATTTGAGCTTCGCTTTGAATGAACTAAACTCAGAACTTACTCATATGGTACAGTGAAAATGTCTTTTCTCCCACGTAGTTTTTGTTTCACAGCTTTTTGCTTTTTTTTCTTGTCGCACCTAATGGTTTCAGATCAGGCTAATTTTAATATCTGATGCACATAACCTGAATGAATACAAAAAGCAGTTTTCGGTTGACTGTTTAATTTATCAAGAGAAAATAAAGCTATTAAACTAAGATGGCTTTATGTGAAAAAGTAATTGCCTCCTAAACCTAATAACTGGTTGTGCCATCCTAGGCAGAAAGAGCCATTCAAAGGTACGGTCCTGCTGTATATCACACCTTCTCAGAATGTTCTGTTTTGTTTCCTCAGTATACAGAATATTTTCTCAAAAGTCTTGGATCCGAAGATTCCCCGACATTCACTGGTCCACCAGGGAACACCTCCTTTTGGTGCATTTTTCAAACAGGAAATGTGGGCGGAGTAAAACTCTGTTAGGGGGGTGAGTTGCTCTTTAAAATTTGATTTATCCCTGTTAACTCATGATTTAACAAGCGTGAAAATAGTTTGGATAGCTTTTATCCCCTTCATAAATAAAATCCTCATTTAAAAAACTGCTTTTTGTATTTATTTCAATTCTATTCAGTTCGGTTCATTTATATAGCACCAGTGCACAACACGTAATCTCAAGGAACTTTACAAAAAAGTCAATTCATTCTAATCATACAGCCATTTAATTGGATTTATAATTTAATTGATATTTGCCTGATTTGTAAATATGTTTGGTGATTTCAAACATTTACGTGCATGTGGTGGAATCCATATGCCAGCAGCTTGGCTTACCTTGTGCTTGCATGCGTGTGCGTATAAGCGCTAACGGATAACTCGCGAGCATCCCGCACGTGCTTGAGACTGCGCCGCATCCAACCAACACCATCACCCCTGGGTCAGGCAGGCCCCTGTTCCTGTTCAGCCATGCAAGCTTTAGTGTCTGTGGAAGAGAAGAATGAGTGAGAGGTAAAGACCAAGGGGAAATGCACCACACTGAGAGCTGTGTGTCTCTCTGACCTCGTACACAGCCAGGTCAATACCAGCGTAAGGGACGATGCTCAACATGTTGGGAACGTAACCCTTGTAGAAGGCCGCGGCGCCTTCCCGCTGCAGGATCTGTTTGGCACAGTCTGTTATTCCTGAGTACTGGCCCGTTTTCCTGAGATTGAGACGGGTCTTCAACACCTGACGCACGGACACAGGTCTGAGATCACTCATTTATAAGCAACCTTAACGTTTATTTTTAGTGCCATCGAATGAATCGAGCATGTTTAACCCATTACCTCCATCGGGTAGATGACGGTCTGAGCTGCTGCTCCCGCCAAAGAGCCGGCAACAAACCTCTCATGAACCCTCAAAGTTCTTGTTTCATCACGGCCACGCATCAAACTCTTGATCTATGCAGAGTAAAAGGAAGCAAAGGTTTGGGATAAACATCACTGTCGAGCATTTATGTTGTAAGATCTATGATCTTAAAAATATATATATATTCAAAACTAAAAAAAGGTAGTCGCTACAAGGGTTAGATTTTATATTAATTACATCTTAGTATTTATGCCATTTGTTAGTTTCTGAGAGAATATGAACACTACTGCCTTGTTAATAAGTACTACTGCCGAGTTGAATCACTCTCTTGGATCCACAGATCAGCAGCTTCTGGCTGTTATTTGTTATTTTTCTCAGGCTTTTAATTCCTAATCTCAGCTTTAAGCAGCCTTTCTTTTATAACTTCATTGCATAGCAACTTTTCTGAGCTGAATCTTTATTTTATTTATTTATTTCCTTTTTTTCTAACTGTGTGCTTGTATCAATTGTAACTGGCCTGTTTTATTGGTGGTTTATTTGTTTCTGGCCTGTGTTTACTATTCTTATTTTTTATTCTTATTCTTATTTTTCTACTGCTTTCAATGTTTTTGCCACTGTACAGCACTTTGGTCAGTTGTAATGCTGTGTTGAAAGTGCTCTATAAAATAAATTGGTATGGTACGTTTGCAGCAGCTAGTTTTTAGCATGGAGCCCGTAAGTATGGTTGACTGTGTTACATCATTTTGTTCATGTTGTATTATAGTTGGACAGAATTGGATTGAAAGTTTTTGTATTTCACTTGGATTGACTAGTTTGTACTAAAACCGAGTCTGTATAGCTTCATATCAATTGGTTTTGTATCTATAAAGCTCCTTGAGATGGGGATTGAAACCGGAATAAAATAGAATAGAACTGACAGATCTGACCTGACTGGACTTTACTGAATTGAAATAAGCTACTCTGTATTGAACTCAATCAAATGAAATAGAATTTAAACTTAGAATAGAACTAAATATCAACTACAGATTACAATCAACATGAAATAAAAACCTGGATGTCAGAAGACTATTCAGGTCAGACTGCCGTCTATTGTTTGAATGTAGCTACCGTTTCAACCTTCAGATTACAAAGTTGGATTGTTTTCATGTGATCATGCAGCGGCCTCTGCTTTCTTTTAGATCTCCTCTATTAATAGCTTTATTGAAAGTCTTTGTGTGAGTTTACCTGCTTGCCCCTGATGGGATGTAATATCTCTATTTTTATTTCAGGTTATTAGACTTTTGGTTATTCTTCCACCTTTTTGCAATCCTAATATATATTTTGTTGTTTAAATCTTGCTTTGACCTGTCTTGTTTGGTTTTATGTTGTTTCTTGCATTTTGTCAAGCACCTAATATGTTCAGAAAAGCAAAGAGGATTACTTTTACAGTGTAGTTTTACACACGTATTAGAATATTTAGAATATTTTGGTGCTGTATCCAATAGGAACATTTTTCCTTTAATTTTAGCACACAGTTTATTATATATCTGCTTCTGACTTATAATTTAGGTGTCACTCCACTGAGAAAGAAAATAATAATTTATTGAATAAAAACCCCATCATTCAATGAATGATTATTCAATCATCATCATTAAATCACTGTTACTGTTTCATATTTTGTGGTAATATTGAATAACACAATCTCAATGGATTTTCTTCCTGGGTAAATAAAGATTAAATAAATAAATAAAAATCCAACAGGTGTCTCAGAAGTGTTCACCTGTTCATAAGCAGTAAATTTGATGGCAGTCTCAGGAGCGATTTTAAGGACATTGACTCCATTGCCTCTCCACAGAGACCACGGTCCTCCCTCCTTCAGCATGTACTGAAACCCCCTCAGAGGATTCCCTTTGAAATCAGAGGAGCCGTGTACCTGGAAGAACGGAGCAGGAAAAGCAAGAAACGGGGCAAGCTAAAACTCTGATTTACAAAATCCACACACAGCTGGGCAAGATAAGGCAGTATTTTTCAATTCTGCTCCTCAAGGCACACTGCCCTGCATGTTTTAGATGCTTCCCAGCTTCAGCCCCCCTGCTTTCAGTTGATAGCGGATTAACAGGCTTTTGCTGAACTGCAATCATCTGAAGCAGATGTATTAAAGCAGGGGGACATCTAAAACATGCAGGGCAGTGTGCCTTGAGGAGCAGGGTTGGGAAACACTGATAAAGCATTCATTTTCTTATGCGTTTTACTACCGAAAGAATTGTAACTGGACCTGACTGACCTGTCTGAAGACTTTGAGGCGGTCTAATGGAGCAGTTCCAGTTCGGGATACAGATCCAGCAATGACTCCAGCCGTCAGCTGCCGCCACACATAGCCGGCCTTCTTCTCCTCCTCTGAAAACTCCTCTGGGACAGTCAGCTGCTCGCCTGTATCCAATATCTACTGAGACCATAAATCAGGAGCCCAGAACAAATTTCAGGCATAATGTAACTGTAAGAAAATGCTTTTGTGATATTCCCACTAACTACATCATCCCTGGTATTTAGAGATGTTTTTCTTCAAATTCTGCATGCTCGTTTACCATTGAACGTTTCCAGAACCGAGCCACGTCCTCCACGTTATTCAGGGGGTTGAACAGGAAGTGGTCGCGCCACTCGTTCCAGTCAATCGTCATGGTGCCATCTCTGTCCATACTGAAGAGAAAACACATTTATTAACAGACACATGGACATAGATAACAGTAATTTAAGCTCAGAAGAAACTGACTAGAGAAAAGTTACACTAGAATAATGAGGAAATCAGTAGAGCTGCATGGTATCAGTGAAACATGCAATATGCAACGATATTGGTGATAACGACATGTCCTGCAATAATTAAATAATTAAATAGTGTAGCTGTCTAGCTGCTCTGGATTCATAGCAAACAAAGACCCCAGAGAAAGGGTCTATCCAACTACAGGTTAATAGGAAAAACAACTATTTCCATCTCAACAAGGCTTTATTAAAAAAGCTGCTTCTTATTGACATTTACTGTTTTGGAAACGAAACAACTTAGTTTGCTTTTAATGGTAAATGGACTGAACTTATATGGCGCTTTTCTAGTCATATTGACCACTCAAAGCGCTTCACAATAAAGCCATTCGCACTCAGATCGGTATGCAACTTGGGGTTAAGTTTCTTGCACTGGAGCACATCAACATGTGACAGGGGGAAGCTGGAATTGAATCTACAACCTTCTGATTGCCAAACAACTATTTTAACCAGTGAGCCACAGTCGCCTAATTTTGAGCGCCCTAGCTATTTACCTTCTAAATCCTCTTTATGTTGCATAAAAAAGTGTCATCAAATATATTTCAGGCAGAGAGAGCCTAAACGCATGGTACTTTAATAATTAGCATTCATTGCAGTCAATGCAGTTTGTCATGATATGCATATTGCCTGTCATAGCTTAGGTCTATCTCCACAATTCATAAAGTCGTTATTCTGGTATTTAGCAAACAGAAATCATTTTTGGAAACCTAACTGAGCTAAAGCAGGACAGGTTTAACCTGATGAAAAGGTTCTGGTCTTTTCTTTTTGTAGTTTGTGTAAATATCTGGTTTCAACTGCATTGTGATGTGGAGACTTGATGTGATGGACAACATTGATAACAGACCTTAGCAGAATCCTGGTGGCATCTTTAAGGCTAATGTTCACACCGATGGAGTGCAGACAGTCCCGAATCTCTGCCGCATCAATCTGGCCTGCAGATACGCAACAGCAACACACAAGAAAGAAACAAGAGGAATTGGGGAAAAAAAACAGCATTTAAAAGTAGTGCTGTTCCTTCATCTTTCTCCTCTCCGCCACGGACCGTCATTGTTTCTGTCCACATGGCGAAATATGACTTTAAGCTGTTTCTCGTGGTTACGAAGATAATGGATGAACTCCTCAAAGTCCAGGACTCCATCGTGGTTGGTGTCCCCGGCCTCTACAAGCTGACAGCGGGGAAAAAAGGAAAGTCAATGAACAATGGAGGCCAGGCATTTAGCAAGGACATTACACCACGTCAGAGCTTTTAAACATGATGATTATCAGGAATCTACTATGGGTGGAGAAGCTTAAAGCAGGCTTAATTTATAAAACAATACCCCAAGCTTTGGACATCTCACAGGTCTGAAAATTATGACGAATATGACACAACTGTAAACCTAACAAGACATGTTCACCCATCTAAGTGGACAGGCAAGAATGATCTTTGGACAAATGCCTTGTTAAAATGAAGGCATAAAGTTCCCTAGGTTTTTCAGATTGACTGTTTTTTTAATTTTGCCCAGAAAAAAGGGAACAACAGCTGGATATGGGTCACTTTTTCTTAAAAATGCTTCCTGAACCCTCCAATTCAGCTTTTCAGTTAAAGTTGTTGAATGTTTGTAACCTTCTTTATTACTTCTATTACATCAAAGTGAAAGAAAAAAAAACATGGTTAGGAAGAGAAAAATCATTTAAGATTTTAACTTGTTGGTAAAAACGTCCAACTGGATCAACCGCCTGTGTTGGCTGGCCAAATTAGTATCACTCTTGAACTGCGGTCGAAGACAAAATCATTCCAAGAGCCATGAATGGCCCCTTGGCTGCACTTTGAACTCCCTCCCTGCTTTACTGGAATATCCACACACACAAAAACATACATACAAATAAACCTTAACTATTAAACCATAACAAATCAATGGATAGTAAATAAAGAAATTAAATACAATCTCTTAAAAATATAACCAGCAAAACCTGACAATGAAGCGCACGTGAGATAGAGATACGAAGAGTACAACAGAGATCAAGTTTGCCATTCTCAGCTTACAAGAACAGCCTCCTTAGACAGAAATAACCGACATGCTGCCCTTCACATGCCCACATGCAGAAACATTCACAGACATACAGCCACATGAACACAACTCTTCTCCTGTCATGATTTTCACTAACTTTAACATTTAACGCAAAAACGGAGGAAGGAAAAGAGGCAGTCATATGGAGAAACAGCGACCCAGAGAAAAACAAAGTGTCATAGAAAAGACTGAGGGGAGTTAATCAGTCACAACACAGCCACGCTGCTGATGCCCCTGTGCAAACTGTACACAAACACACTGGAGATTATACGGTTCAAGGGGGTTTACAGCATGAAAACACTACACACATGCTTTAACTAGACCTCAACAGAAACCATTGAGTGCTCTGTTGTATTAACACAGACATAAACATGTGCTTGTGCACACAGTGTGACATGTAAAATGGGTCGCAATGTAGAAGGGAGACTGCTCCGCTCGGGTAGTCCGCTGACAGCACACCAGAACCTGCTCAACTCCCACTCTTCCAGTCATCATTACACTCCGATTACAAAGATCAGCTCGAGTCAATCAATACGGCACACTTCCAATACAGACGAACAATAACCAACAAGTGTAGCAACAGATTACAGAGCAAATTATGATTATTATTATCTGCTGCTTTGATAGTTTTCTTGTTTTTGAAATATTACAATGTGGGTAGGGTTTAGTCTGGGCTTGGCTGTGTTGCTTTGACTTTAGGCCAGAGGTAACATCACTTCCTTTCATCCTGGTATTTAATCTTTTAACCTTGGGTATGAAGTCTGTCTTGTCCTGTGTTTTTGCTTTTTCTGCTCTGTGAAGGCCTCAGAGGTTTGTTAGAGAACAAACAGCACCATAAATACCGAGGAACACAGCAGACCGGTCAGGGAGAATGTTGTGGAGAAGCTTTGGACATCTCACAGAAAACTGTTGTATCTGTTTTCTGTACATGACTGCAAATCTACAAAGACATGGATGCCCAGCTAAGCTCGCAAAGAGAGTATTTATCAGAAAACCAGCCATGTTAACTCTGGAGGACCTGCAGAGATCTACAGCCCAGGTGGAGAATCTACGCACAGGCCAACAACTAGTTTACAAATCTGCTGCTAATGAAACGGTGCTCTGAAGAGAGCTATTTAAAAAAATAAAAAAAAGGCATGTTTAAGGATTACCACAAGCCATGTCTGGATGGATGGGTGTTGAATGGCCTAGTCAAAGTTTAGACCTAAATCCAATTAAGAAACTGTGGCAAGACTTGAACAATGATCTAGCCAGAGACTCTCCATCTAATCAGAATGATCTTGAACTATTTTGCAAAGCAGAATGAGCAACCCTTCAGTTTTTAGATGTGTAAAGCTGGAAGAGAAATAATCCAATTGACTGGACTAGAGCGGTGGTTCTGAAAACCAATGACTCATTAAGGCTGGATGAAAATGCACACAGCACTTTTTATTCCACTTTACAATTGTGCACTACTTTGTGCTGTTTTATTACAAAAAATCCAATTAAAACACATTGAAGTCTGTAGTTGCAAAATGTAAAAATGTATTTAACTATGCAAAATAAATCATTAGCATCTAAGATATGCCATGATTAGAGCTGTTTAAATTCTTTAGCTTGTTCAAGAGAATATCTTCCGTGTTTTAGCTTTTTTTATTCTAACAGAATTAAATTCAGTCTCTAAATTTAAAAAAATTTGATTTTCTTCTCTCATAAACACTTGGAACTGTGTCTTCCATACTAAAACTTGTCCTGTCTATACAAACCACAATGTATCCAAAATAAGTTCAACATGATGATTATGAGTCTATAATGTACAGCCTTTGAAGAAAAGCTCATGTTTTTTTTATCTTTTTCATTATTTTTCACATAAAGTAATCATTTTGTTTTGTTTAGTTATTATGATGTACACAGTTAATCCTATCATATTCTCTGATACAACATAGTAAAGGCTTAGATTAGCATACTGGTCTTGCCAAAAATATTTCCTCTAAATTCCCCTTCCCGCTTATTAAAAACTTCATAACATACAGAAAAAGAGCTTTGGATTAAATATCTAGATGTTATTTTAGGGGGAGCTATTTAATCAGACTCTGAAACTTTTTAACATAATTCATTTAAGTCTGTAATATAATAAGTATCTGCTGTTCCCTTCAACCCAAATAGAGACTGATTTAGGCATCGTTCTTACTTACCCTCTCCAGTGAGCCTTTGGAGAGTCCTCTGCCTGCCAGCCCCGCCCGCAGCTCCAGGATGTCAATGTGTCCATCTTTGTTGAGGTCCAGCTGGTCGAAAAGCTCTGCCCAGCGCTTCCTTCTCTCCTGGTCTGGAAAAGAAAGTTCACTTTCCTGACACTGCACCCTTAGGATCCAAGTCGACAGCTGGGGTCCCATGACCGGTCGTCACTCAGAGTCAGCTGAAATGCAAGAGCATCACTTCAGTAGCCTTCACACTGAACAATAAACATTCTTCGTACCTGTACACCAGGGGAAAGATGCACTTTTAGACTGGAGTTCTCAATCTAAGGCCCAAAAAGAGCCAGTCCAGTTGTGCTGAAGGTTTTTTTTTAGATTATTAAAATCAATTAAACAAATCTATGATTTAAGTGCATGAATTTTTGAACTGCAAAGATTCATGCAGATATAACCAGATATCTTAACTCAGGACTTCATCACTACACATTTCTGGCAAGAATCTCACCTAAACCCTACAGTGCAAAAGTGATACAATTATACAGATGTTTCATTGGGTACGGTTTCGTGGTGGGAAATAAGTGTCTATAGGTATGTTTACCATGTCTCATTTAAGAGAATACAGATTCTACTGAGAGGAGTGCTGAAGATGAAACAACAGCTTAAGGTTATAGTGGGACAGATAAGGTTACTGGTTTAGATGGGGTCGTAGCTTGCGGACGAGGTGTAACCAATTCATCTTCAACCTGTTTGGGTTAGTGGAAAGTAATGGCATCTGTTGTGGAATGTGGGGTGTGACTTGATTGTGACCAAAACAGGGCTGTCTTTCTTACTGTGTCAGACACAGACCAGGATGTCACTACGCTGATCCGTCTCTCTTCTCACATGCAAGAATACGTTGAAAAACTGTCTCAACCGTCTTTGTTCAAACTTAGCTGTTCTTACAGCTGCCATTTCAGGTTTAGGCCCACTCTACGCAACTAGATATGAAGATGCAAACCAGGGAAGTTCATCCATAACAGGGGAAAGAATAGGAAAAAAAACATTAGTTTAAACGTATGGAAGAAACTCTTCAGTTTTTGTTACTTTACACTGAACTCAATACAACCGTTGTATCTTGATAAACTTGTCAAAAAAGGCCACACAACATAATGTTTTTGGTTTAGGTAGTTAGGCTTGGACATGTGGAGATTCAATGTTACAGTATTACAAAGTGTTTCTGTAATAAGATGTACAGTATGAACAGCTGTAACAATTTTCTTCATAAAAAGCTGGATTTCAGTTTATCTCAGTTCATTTTATTTATGTATTGTGAAATAAAGAAAAGAAAAGAAAGCCCTTTGGAAGACCACTGGTCTAATTCAATAATCCCATCACAAAGCTAGATTCCTCTTAGACTTACTCCTAGACTTCTACTTTCTGTGGGGGAAAAACAACCTGAGAATGCAAAGCAATGGCAGCAACAGTTCAGCCGATGACTGTCTGGAAAAGAAACCCAGAATGACTGAACCAGCACTACTTTCTGTAAAGAGCAGAGTACACATACCTAATGGTGGCAATACCCCTGTCAAATGTTTTGTTTAGAGCAGAAAACCCTCCTCAACACATAATCATTGAACCAGGTATGCTTACTATGGAAAGAAAAACTAAGAGAAATCAATGATAAGGGCAGAAATAGCTCTGTCAATGACTCCATCCATAAACGAATCACAACTATACATTCATGCCAAGAACCATGGGTACTTTCTGTGGAAAGAAAAAAACAAGAAGAGAACATACAATAAATAACATCAATAGCTCCATCAATGGCTTTAACCCATAGAGAAACAAAGCTAAACACACATTCACTGGCCCAGGAGTACTTTCTTCAGAAAACAAAAAAGAAAAGAGTTGGTGAAATGGCAAATGTAAAAACAGCTAACTGTAAACAAAGACAGTTGAGACAGTTCTTTGGTTTTATTTCTTGCATGCAAGGAGAGATCAACCATTTCATCCTGGTCTGTGTCTGACAAAATCAGACTTACAACCCTGTTATATACATAGTTAGGTCACACCCCACATCTCACAGTTACTTTCCACTAACCCAAACTCGAAGAAGTTCAGGGGGTTTTATTACCCCACCAGCCTGTTGTAAGAAACAGATTGTATAATGGAAATTGTTCCCCCCCTCATAAACCAGTATCTCATGACATCTTCCAGGGCCTAAATTACCCCTCCTGTTCCTGGCAGCTGACCTGTAGGGTTACTGGGTCATTTTTTGTAGGGGTGTAAACATTTAAGGAAATTATGGCATGTTTATAGGGAACCTTTTAGAAAGGAGAGGTCTTCAGGGGTTCAACTCCCAATATTGAAAATATATTTCTGCTTCTTGACTCTGTGGTGGCATCAACCATCTTCTATGGTGTAGTCTGTTGGAGCAGCAGCTTATCTACAGCTGAGAGGAAGCAGTCAGATAAGCTCACCAGGAAGGCCAGCTCTGTGTTAGGCTGGTGGGAGACAGAAGGACTCTGGCTAGAATAACATCACTGATGGACAATGTTTCCCACTGTGCATGAAGCAGTGACTGAGCTGGAGAGCTCCTTCAGTAAACCACTGCTGCATCCTAGATGCACAAAGGAACGTTTCTGCAGATTCTTCCTCCCAGCAGCTGTAAGACTTTGCACATCTCCGTTGTTTTGCAGAGTTTTATGTTTCCCTTTCTTGTAAATACTCTGCCATTGTTTGATGCGCAAACACACATACTCATTTTGTAAATGTTTTTAAATTATCAGTTTGCACAGTTCTTGGATCTGAATATGCTATTTTTTAATAACTACACATTATTTTAGTGTTTTAATTTTGCCCTTACTGTACAATATAACATTCTTAATTCAGTTTTTTTAATATTTGATCATTTTTTTCTCGTGTGAATCTGCATGCTTTAATTACCTGTCTCTTTCCTGCTGTTACACATGAATTTCCCCTCCATGGCACTACAAAGGATATTTCTATTCTATTCTTCTATTGCATTGTTGCATAACATCCCTCTTCATTCCCTTCCCATTTCCTGTGTGATTATTTTCAATAAACTCCCCTAATGCCACAAAATCTACTTGCAACTTGAAGGGGGGAAATGTGTGTGAGTATATGGCACCACAACTGGCTCTGGCCTAGAGGCCCCTAAATCCGACCCTGGTTGACACACTTAACAAGAATTATAAATGTTTTCCCTGTGGACTGTTTTCATAACTGGGGAGTATTTAGGTCCTGAGGTTCAGTACAAGAAGGCATATGGTGGTTTGTACTTCTGTTAAAGCACTAATCGTCTCTTATTTTGAAACCGTTGTGTACAAAATACAATCCCAGACAAACGTATCTTGATTTAGGTGTAAAAACAACAACTAGCTACTAGTTCATGGTTTTGAGAGATTGTGCAGCCTCTGGTTGGTGGAGCGTTTAATACCTGGATACATTTTTAAGATGATGAAGATATATTATCGATTTAAGGGCAATATTTTCACCTCACGGCTGCAGGTACCGACGCAGAGTGCAATGACAATCGCTTATAATCTAATCCTCGACCAGTTATGAAGGGTGTTAGAGTCTAATTATAAAACCCAGCAGAGCTCTCCTTCAGTCTGACTCACTGTTTATCTGCACACCGAGCCGCCGCCGCCGCCGCCGTCCATAACCAGATGCAGGGGAGAGACCAGCGGCTCCGGAGCTCCGTTTACTGGAACCAGAGGACACGGATCCAATACGTCACAGTGGATCCTGTAGGTTCCGGGTGTAACCCAGCTGCTCGGTCCGTGTTGGTGGGTGTCCTTCAGACAGTTCTGCTCACGAAGCAGGAAGAGGCGAAAGAAGAAGCCCGCTGGCGGCCACAGTGTCGGATCAGTCAATGTGGAGGATTTAGTCCTGGTTCAAAGCTGCCACTTCCACATATCTTATCCTTAATGTTTCACACAGAGACTTATTTTCCTCATGCATTTATTTGTTCCCTTTTTCTTTAATGTGTGTACATGCTAATATTTAAGCTATATATATATATATATATATATATATATATATATATATATATATATATATATATATATATATATATATACACACACACACACACACACACACAATCTGGGCTTTTGTTAAGCTTTTATATGAGCTAACGAGATACAACACGCACAGATAATATTTCAAAGCTGTTTCTGTCAGTAGCCTATTTTATGTCTTCAGGGTGTTTGCACGGCAGGTTTCAAGTTTCCTCACATGATAGTTGGCTTTCACTCCAGTCGCCCATTTCTCATAAACAGTGAGGACATCAGCTCCTTTCCTCAAAAGGCTGTTAAAACAGCTTCTCTGTGTCCTACTGGGACTTTAAGGCACAAATAAGAGAGCAAGGGGTACTTTGCTTTGAGCTTTTAAAGCGTAGGATGGGCTACTGCATGGTTCTAATGGACGCAGAGTCCCGTGGGAAGGCAGAACCCTGAAAAGACAACAAATAAGTGATAAACTGACAGGGCATTGGACTACAAACGGATTAGACTGGTCATTTATGATGAAAATAGGAAGACACATCATGAAAAAGACCCCCAAGTAGAGCCAACCCCACAGAAAAAAAGAACATTAAAAAGACAGAGGGAAACATAAAAACAACTACATGCAACAGCAGAAATGAATGCAACTAAAAGAAATGAAACTAAAGGGACAAATAATGACCAGACGTCCAATCAAAGCTTTGCAGGAGACAGAGGCGACAGAGGAAAGGGTAGGCTATTTAAATGGATACTGAAAGCAGATTTATAGTAAACAGAAATACAATCATCACCAAAACAGAGCGATGAGGAATGAAAGCAAACGGCAAAAAGGCGTGACTGCCGAATGGAGAAAAACTAAATAAAAACATCCTGATAAAATGATGCTGCCACCACCCTACATCACTGTGGGTATGGTGTGTTCAGCGTAATGTGCAAAGTTAGATTCCATCCTAAAATTGGATTTTTATCTAACGTTCTTACACAACCCCTGCTGTGGAGCTCCTCAGAAGTTATCCTGTTGGCTGGTTAACAGCTGCGCCATACTCTACTGTTTACTAATGTTCCTCAAACCTCGGAGGCCCTCATAGAACAGCTGAATTTATACTGAGATTTAATAACACTCAGATGGGCTATATAAATACTGATTAGCCTAATTATTATATAGAGTCCACCTGCCTTCAGAATTTACCTAAAATTCCTGCAATTTTCACTCAAAACGCTTTAAAGATGCATACCCAAATAAAAAATGTAGCTGTTCTTGAACTTTTTGAAATAGAGCCATGGTTGAGGTCTGAAGAAACTGAAGGTTCCCCTACAACAGCCATAATCTGTGTAAGTGCTGTTGTCACAGTGTAATATGATCTTGAATTATAGACTACTTTTTGTGGCTACCTATTTATTTTCTAAAAATACATGCTTTAAACGTGGCCTTAGCATGGAGTTGTGGACCAGGTGTGGCCTCGAACGGTGAGTTGGACATTATTTTGCATTTTTGAGTGATTTGACAAGAACATTAATTGTGCCTCCAGTTATGATTGCTTGTATCTTTGATTGCCATACACTATTGAGATCTCAAGAATAATAGCTTTGTATAATACGTGTGTGTACAGAAAATAAACCTTCGATTTGACCCGGAACTATGTAATGTACAGTATGCAGGACTTAAAAAAGCTAAGGGGTTAAATTTGGTGACTTCTGAAGGCAGAATTTTATTTAGGGGTACAAGACTTGATGCCAGCCTTATAGATTTTTATTTCTAAAAAAGGTAAATGTATCTTATTTTCTTTCCATTTTAGAACTATATCTACTTTGAGTTGGCCTATCGAATCAAATACATTGAGGTTTGTGGTCTTGACATGAGAAAATGTGGAAAAGCTTATACTTTTGCGAGTTTTGTGATGTGACAATTCTCTAGAGTTTCAAGGTCTAAACAATAGTGACATAATTAATACTGCATAGCTAAACAACTTCTCCATTATAAAACCTATGGTGTTCTCACTGAGTGAGGCTGCCTATCCACCTGTTCCTCCATCATCACTTCATTATCTTTTTTGCAGAGCTCCACAGGATGATCCATGTTTGGAGGAACACAGACCTTTATGAGGCTGCCAGTGTACCCTGACCAAACACACACACACCACTGTTTCTTTGATTTTCCTTTCATATACACTGACCTGCTTTGTGTCTCCCGTTGACAGGTCTACCTGACCTATGATCATGTTCTCCATCTCATCCCTGTACAGCTCCCAGCTCCACACCTGCTGCTCTCAGAGCAGCAGATTGACAGATCAGATAGCCCACATGTCCACCACTGTATATAAGAGCAGCACACTGAAACTGAGGAGACAGACTGACAAACAACCGTAAAAATATTTTGTTTGGAGCTGATTTTTAAATATGTGTAAGGGACTATCCTATCTGCCTTCCTCCTGCTTGGAGAGGTAAGCGTTTATCTAGGATTTGACGTGAAGACGTTGCTGTGTCTGAATTGTGAAAAATGTCATTTTATGCGTTTCAGGGCAAAAGGGATGCGAGTGAAGCTGAGCCACCTGGCTGAGATCCACCACAAGCAAAAGTAACCAACTGAAGCTCGTTTTAGGTGAAATCTGTGGCATTAAAGCTGGTTTTAAAAAATAATTTCTGTCTACTTTTCAGGGTCCAGGACGGAAAAATCCTGCAGGATCTGGAAACTCTGCTGAACAGCAAAAGTAAGATGCTTCATTTCTGCTTAAGGTTCTACATTTTCTTAATGGCTCTTGGTTATAACACTGACTGAGAACATTCCTTAACTTGAGGTGTATAGGTGTATAGGTCTATACACCTTGAAATTTGCAAAAAACATGTGCACATCTGATAGTGCATGTCTGTACACATTATGCCAAATAAACTAGCAGAAACACTTGAAGAATATGTGCTTTTCAGCATCAAACTCAACAACATGGTTTGCATGTGAATAAAAATATACTATAAAATGACATTTAATTAGAATTTAATCATACTTTTTAAAAACTTTTTTAAAGAACCTAAATTATGGTTCTTGTCACGTTTATGTCAAATCTGACAAATTATGCTCATTTAGCACAACATGCATTGTATATTGAAAAATAAATTAGAATAAAGTATAACTTAGTAATACTTGATCTTAGATTAGGTTCTAATTTTAGAGATCACTCCTCAGCGTTTGGTGGTGGTAGTAAGTTAGATATTATTTAAGCAGCCTGTTCAGGAAATTTGAAACAGCTTGCAACATTTAGGCACCATTCTATTTTCAAAAATAGTTAGAATTTATTTCCACAAGGTTATTGCTTTAAATTACCTTCATAAACTCTGCAAAAAAACATGCATTCAAATGTTTTAAAGATAAAAATATGAGCATGAATGTGCATTTTGTATTTACTTGTTCCTTTGCTTCCTAATTCAGATTTTAAATATGTATATTTATATGTACAGGCATACATTTAGGTCTGTATACTTTATTATTCACCATTACTGGCAGCCCTGATAGATTTGTGCAAAAGAAAAAGAAAAAAGTTAAACTAAATATAAATTTTTCTGCAGAGGTATGATCTCAAACCTAGCATTTTGGAAAAAATCCAACTTTTAATTTTCTTTTTTTATATAATTAATAACTAAGAAATTACTTTTTTTTTTTTTTTATAACAACTAAATTACCAGTCGCAATTAGTGGCAACCCTAACAATTTCTAAATTTAAAAAACTGAAGCAGATTTTCAATTTGTACTTTTTAGATTGAGCTGAACAATTATGACCTCTTACATAGGGTATATTTATGGCCTGACAATGAAACTTTTTCTATAGCCACTCTTCAGAATGGGGAAGATGGGAGATAGAAGTGCGTTCATCTTCATAAATCAGAAAATGGGTACAATAAAACAGCTGATCACTTAAAATGTCATACTTCAATGGTACTACAAGGGTTTAAAAATGAAAACAACTGGAACAGTGAAAAACCCAAGTTTAATTTGTCACCATGCACATTAAGGACGGTAAGAGAGGTAAAACAAAAAAATTCAATCTCCAAAGCTCACAGTAGAGAACAGCAGCAGAGGGGCCTTCTGGGGATACAGTCTCCATAGCGACAATTTATTTGAAGGCTGCTGTGTATTTTTACCAGGGGTATAATGGGGAGTGTCTGTTTTTGCCATCCAGAGAGTAACAACTATCTCCAAAGACATTAAATTTATTTATTTTTTTACACTCATTATAGGAAATATCATTTTAAACACTTTAAAGAATAGTTTTTATTTTGTTGTAGTTTTGTTTTATTATAGGAAGCATTTTAAGATACCTAAAATAGTTTTTATTAATTGCATTTTTGTTTTGGTATTTATTACTAACAAAAACAAATGATTGCAGAAAAGAAAGGCATATTTAAGTCTTAACTGTAAAGTAAAATTAGCACATTTGTGAATTTTCTCTCATTAAAATTAAAAGGGGAAAAAAAGATGTTTGAGGGATCCAGCAGTCACTTCAGGTACATACAGAATGACCCCATCTGTTGTCAGGAGGCTATCCAGCTGCTTGCGCCTCGATATCTGGTTTTTATTACCTCAGCCTGTAGCATCTCAATAAGCAATGCTCGCCTTTCATGTTTAAATCTAATAAAACTTTTTAATTTTGACAACGATCTGTGGAAGATCTCCCTCCAGGTTAATTTCATCTGCTGCTGCTTCCTCCCCTTAACTGCGTCATTGTCCTTTCAAGTTGGTCTTCAGGCGTTTCGAGGGTTCCTGCGTTCGGAGTTCAGCGAGGAGAACCTGGAGTTCTGGCTGGCCTGTGAGAACTACAGGGTTTCCCCTTCAAACATGCAGAAGACCAAAGCCGGCAGCATCTACAACCAGTTCATCAACCCAGACGCCCCACTGGAGGTCAGTGCAGAGAAGCACAGCGATAAACCTGAAGGATATTTAGGAATCATCTAGACCGTTTAGACCTTCGTTTTTTGTCCATCTCAGGTGAACCTGGATGCTGAGACCCGTGAGGCTCTGCTGAGCGTGATGGACTCCCCGTGTGCCGACACCTTCAACGAAGCGCAGCAGAGGATCTACAGCCTGATGGCCAAGGATTCCTTCCCCCGGTTTCTTCGCTCCCACCACTGCGCAGAGGCCATCAAGGCTTGTTAAACCTCCGGCAGAGACCAGCTTCAGGCACTCATCTTTTCTGCTGGACTTGATTTTAATGTATTTATTTTTAGAAGCTTGTTTAGACATGTAGCCATCAATTACATGCAGCCATACACAGTAGCATCATAATCATAAAGCTAAACTCTAGATACAAAAATATTTCACCTCTAAACTGCATAAGCTACTGACATTTAACAAGATTTAAATAAAGTCTTGATTAAAGAAATCTTTGAATGAGCTGTGTTGTGATGTATTCAACACAGCTGCACAGATTAACTTCTCAAATGAAGTTTTAATTCTACATAAATGCGAATAGGAAGTTCCAGATATAAGAAGTTTTAAGACAAGGTGCGCTGGTTTGGCATCAGATGTCGTCCCTTTTTATTCTGACGTCTGATTGGTTTCATTTTAGTTTCAGGTGTGGATCACGTCTCCTTTGTGCAGGTCGGTTTCTGCAAACATTCAAATATCCAGACTGAAAAGATGAAATTTCAAAAACAGAAACAAGATACATCACCAAGCATTTCTCTCACCTGTTTTATTGTACAAAAAGAATTAGCCGACTTAAGGAGGCTAGAACCACACTGAAGTTAAAATAACAAACTGTTTGTGTGAATTAATCCTCCGACGAACCCCCCCACAAACAGAGGCTCCATTAAATTTCCCAACTACAGCCTGAAGGGATCCAGGGCTGCAGTGGTCCTATTTGGAGCTGGTTCCAGGACGGGCAGCTGCGTGCTTTCCTTTCCCCTCTGCGCCTTTAACCACAGCCAGAGGCTTGTGGAGGGAGGAGCTGGCCTTCTGGGTCACCTCCTGCTCAATCTTGTTCCTGATGGCAACCTCCAGACCCTTCAGGAAACCAAAGAGTTAAAGGGAATGATGAGGTTTAAAGCATCTCAGTCAGATACAAAATAAATATGATTTTTTTTTTAAACATACAAGCCTTTTAAAAGTGTTCTCACCTTCTTTAGCTTCTGTTGCTGAACCACTTGAGCCTTTTTAGGGGCGATAATCCTCCCTTTAGAAAAAGAATAAGGATGTAGCTGAACATCTGTGTTGAAATACTGCTCGCTTTGCAATACTGGTGAGCAACTTCTTACACATGTTTTACCAATAAGCTACATAAGAGCAATGTCAAGAGTGGTTTAAAACACGTACATGTGTCAGATGTGTGCTACTTCTAAAACATCCATACAAGAACGTGTTTGGTCACATGTTTAGCTCCGATCGGACTAATTTTCCCTCCACAGAGCTAAACTTCTGGAACTATTAAAGCAACGGAGTCCTACCTCCTTTCTTTGGGCCTTTCTGTTTGTTTTGTTGGTGTTTCTTGGACGCTCCTGGACGCTGAACCTTAAATTTCTTCGAGCCTTGAGCCATTTTTACCGAGAAACACAAACAACTCCTTCCGTCACATCTAGGCGTTATACGCCTCTTTATTTTTGCTACCGCCCCCTGCTGGTACATTGGCGTCACACAGCTTTTCAAATGGAGGGTTGACAGTTTTCTGCGCTGCTGTTGTCGAAAATAAGATATTCTAGAAATTTGTTGCAAAAAGTATGTCGGGTGGTATGTATCAAATGTTACATATAAAATGTATTTACATAGATTACAACACAAAGATTAATAATTTTTTAAATACAGAAATGTTATAGACCAAACAATCAAAGGGTTGACTGCTGACTTGACAGGTGACTGATGTCCTTTAGTGATCTAAATGTAAAATACTTCATTGGTCCCGCAGGGAAATTAAATGTTGTAACTCATATTAAAGATTCTTCAAATAGTTTTTGTAGATGCTGATGGCTATGGGCAAGAAGGATCTCCTGTAGCGGTCTGTATTACAGCGATTCTGAAGAAGCCTCTGACTGAAGACTGTTGTTGTAAAGCAGTCCCATGAAGAGCATGCTCAGGGCTGACCTTTTTATTTTATTTTATGAAGAATCCTTTGCACAACCATGTTCGAAGGATCCACAGTCGCCTCCAGAAAATAATCAGTCTTAAGTTTTTTTTCTTCCAAACTTAAATATTTCAGATCAAACAATTTTAAATATCAGACATATAACCGGAGTAAGGCCTCACTTGAGCTCAATTAAGGTCAGAGTTCACGATTTAACGATACAAAAAGATAAGACTGGGAAAAATCCGCATCCATAGGTGGGTTCCAAGGCCAACACCACTATGAAGGCCCGTCTCACAATGGCCGAAAAACATCTGGATCTGTTTGCCTCATTAATTGCCTCAACATAACTGTGAATCTCCACTAATAACTCATGTTTTTCCCGTTTTGTCACATTACAACCACAGACTTCAATGTATTTTAGTAAGATTTTATCTGATAGATTAGTGTTTCCCAACATTTTTTCCTTAAGGACCCCTTGGCTGTGTCCAAGACAAGCCAGGACCCCCCCAACCCCAACACACATATATGCATCAAGTGATTAATTACAAACTTTTGTTCGGAAAAATAAACAGCAATTGTAGTTATTTGTCTTATTGTTCTAGTTTTACACTGTAGGCTAGACAATTTGGTGTGTTTTGGATTTTATAAATGTAATATCTACTAATATAAATTTAGTAACTTCAACGTCAGCACAGAAAACTCTGCAGACCCCCTGCAATCTCTATGGAGGCCCCTTGGGGGGTCCCGGAACCAAGGTTGGGAACCACTGTGATAGACTGTAAGTAACGCATAATTTTAAAGTGGAAGGAAAATGACAAACGGTTAAAAAAAAATGTTATGCAATAAAAATCTGAGTTGCATCCATATGTATTCGACTCAGAGATCCGTCAAACTTGCATTAAATCTGTTTGTGATTTTAAGTTTGACTGCTTGTCATAGCAAAGAAGACAAAGAAAACATTTCAATGTGGTTTTATTCTTTTTCTGTATTGATGTGAAAGAGAAATCTCTTCATGACAGCCTTATATTTATATACGTATATATATATATATATATATTTATATATATATAAAAAAAAACAATCCAATTCGGAACCATTTCCACGTTAAAAAAAAACAGAGATCGAGTGATTATCCATAATGAAAAACTTCTACTTAAAGAGGCCATCTGAACAACGCAATTTTTTTTTTTCCATAACGCCCGAGCGCCTACTTTGATCAGTGAAGTCATTGTGGAAACTGGATTTTTGGCACCAGAACATGTTGGTATATCTAGCTTTCCAACACTGCAGTGTAGGCTACTGATGCGGCTTTGAGGATGTGCTGTAAAACAAAATCTAGCATAAGGTACAGATGATTCACCTGACACCCAGAATCTAAACACAAACTTTACACTTCCCTTTAGTTTAAAGATCCAATGAGAATTTTGGTCCAGGTTTGTTTTTCCAAAGTCTGTTCGCTCTGCTGTAACCTGGCGCACAGAGCGCTTGTGTTCAGAGTCGCCACAGGCCGACAGAGAGGTAGTGTGTTTGGCTGAGGAGGCCTCCCCAGTGTGGTGTTCTAATGGCCTACTCACAAACAGTCACAATGATCATCAGAAAGTCAAATAGACCACAGTGAGACAGGTATAATTACCACGAACAAAGAAAAAGAGAAGGGTTTGTGACAGATCTAATGGCCTCATAGTTGCTACATACGTGTGGAGCATCATCGGAAAACCGGCACCCGAAAATAAACTCAGCAAAAAAAGAAACGTCCCTTTTTCAGAACTGTGTATTTCAACAATAATGTTGTAAAAATCCAAATAACTTTACAGATCTTCATTGTAAAGGGTTTAAACAATGTTTTCCATGCATGTTCAATTAACCATAATCAAATAATTAACATATACCTGTGGAATGGTCGTTAAGACCTTTACAGCTTACAGAAAGTAGGCATTTAAGGTCACAGTTCTAAAAACGCAGGACACTAAAGAGACTTGTCTACCGACTGTGAAAAACACCCAAAGAAAGATGCCCAGGGTCCCTGCTCATCTGCGTGAACGTGCATTAGCCATGCTGCAGGGAGGCATGAGGACTGCTGATGTGGCTAGGGAAATAAATTGCCATGTCCACACTGTGAGACGCCTAAGACAGCGCTACAGGGAGACAGGAAGGACAGCTGATCATCCTCGCAGTGGAAGACCACGTGTAACAACACCTGCACAGGATCGGTACATCCGAATATCACACCTGCGTGACAGGAACAGGATGGCCACAACAACTGCCCGAGTCACACCAGGAATTCACAATCCCTCCATCAGTGCTCAGACTGTCCGCAATAGGCTGAGAGAGGCTGGACTGAGGGCTTGTAGGTCTGTTGTAAGGCAGGTCCTTACCAGACATCACCAGCAACAACGCCGCCTATGGGCACAAACCCACCTTTGCTGGACCAGACAGGAGTGGCAAAAAGTGCTCTTCACTGATTAGTCACGGTTTTGTTTCACCAGGGGTGATGGACAGATTCGTGTTTATCGTCGAAGGAATGAGCGTTACACCGAGGCCTGTACCCTGGAGCGGGATCGATTTGGAGGTGGGGGGTCCGTCATGGTCTGGGGCGGTATATCAAATCACCATCGGACTGAGCTTGTTGTCATTGCAGGCAATCTCAATGCCTTGCTGTACAGGGAAGACATCCTCTTCCCTCATGTGGTACCCTTTATGCATGCTCTTCCGGACATGATCCTCCAGCAGGACAATGCCACCAGCCATACTGCTCGTTCTGTGAGTAAGTTTCTGCATGACAGCAATGTCAGTGTTCTGCCATTGCCAGCGAAGATCCCGGATCTCAATCCCATTGAGCACGTCTGGGACCCGTTGGATCGCAGGGTGAGGGCTAGGGCCATTCCCCCCAGAAATGTCCAGGAACTTGCAAGTGCCTTGGTGGAAGAGTGGAGTAACATCTCACAGCAAGAACTGACAAATCTGGTCCAGTCCATGAGGAGGAGATGCTCTGCAGTACTTCAAGCAGCTGGTGGCCAAACCAGATACTGACTGGTACTTTTGATTTTGAGCCTCCCTTCATTCAAGGACACATTATTCTATTTCTGTTAGTCACATGTCTGTGAAACATTTTTAGTTTATGTCTTATGGTGTTGACTCTTTTAGTGTTCATACAAATATTTACACACATTAAGTTTACTGAAAGTAAAAACAGTTGAAAGTCAGAGGACGTTTCTTTTTTTGCTGAGTTTATGTGCAAAACAACAAGAAACATTTGTTCTTTACGCTCACGTGACCTATCTTTGTCAGCCAAAGTTCGATGGGAGAGAAAAACGCAGTGAGACAACTATACAGTTTTCTAACAACACATAATCGGGGGTGATGGATACAGTGATTATCATTAACACAAAGGGTTTTTTTCTTATCGTTTTTTTTCTGGACAAAAACTGCATTAAAGTTGCAAGTTAATATGAAATCAACAGCAAAATGTACAAGATTAGGGTCTCGAGGTTCCCTCTCCTTTCATTTTTTAAAATAATGATATAATGTTCACATGTAAGCAAAACAATCTCCAGTTGTGTACAGCTATGATAAACCCAGGTTTGATTTTCACTGTGTAACAGCAACAGACTGATTGTCTAAACTACGTTGCGTTTTTCATTAATGAAGCCACTCATATTGGTCTCCCTGTAGAATTACAGTGGCTTGGTTTTCAAAATATAAGTCCACTATTAAAACTTCTGGCAACAACTTTTTTTGTTAAAAGAAAAAGCCTGAAGGCATGTCGGACAACAAAAATAAAATGGATATCAGGGTAAAACATCTCTAATAATTGCTCTGACATGCTATGCAATATTCAATTAATTTGCAAAAATAAAAGTCAAACACATGTGGACCCATCTCAGGTATGCATACTTTTAGTAACTGACTACAGAAAGGTAGCACAAGCTGTTAAAACAAAAGCTTCACCTTGAAGGGTTTGGCCTTTTCCTTCTATAACTACGTCACAGTGGCACACATATAAAACAAAATGTTCAGAAAAATAACAATTGTTTATATTTAACCGTACAGAATTTTTTTTTACAAAATGGCCAACCGACATTGGTGATGGAGTCAAATGTTTCCTATTTTCTCGCCCCTGATTTTTGACAAGTTGCAGAAGTTAGTGCTCGTATCTAAGAATGGCGTCTAGTTGCAGGACCGGTGGGATGTGCTGATTGTTGTGGAGGGTGAGCAGGATAAGCAGAATCCACAATATGAACCAATAATCTTTTCTTCAACATTTATTGCATTAGAATCAGTAACTGATTCGATGCACACAAATACCCCCATTACAGATGCAAACTACCAGAAAAAGCTTTAATTCCTACAACTTTTACTGTGTTTTATGCACGGTGGCCATATTAGATCTGAAATCAAAGCAGACCCAGATTTTACCCAACTTTGTGGGAGTCCCATTTGATTTTTATGACTTTTGAGCATGATTGCGGCTTGCACCAATGAAACTCTTGTTCTCTGTGAATGCCAAAAAGCTTTTTTGGTAGACGTAGTGTAATAATGTGAGGCAGCTCCTCCTCCACTAGAAATAAAAAGGCATATAGGCAAATCCCAATGCAGAGAGAAATGAAAAAACGGCGGGAATTCAACATCTCTAGTCTTCAGGTCTGAACTCCATTTTCAATTATCAAAGTGCTCGCCGCTCCTGATCTGCCAGAATATCCGGAGGAAGGAGTGGCCCCATCATATTCCTGATCACAGACTATATTCCTTGTTACTGAAAGATCACAAAGGAGAGCAGATCCCACCGGTTTCCTGACTTTCAAATTCAGTTTACTCAACTGCAGTGTGACGTCTGTCATATATACAGAGGCTAATCAAACGCAGCATTAACAGAACAGGTCAAAGGATTGTTCAGCTCCTGAAATGCACTTGAAGAAGCAATATCTATTTATAGATGTCAGGATGGGGTCAGAGATCTTTAAGTCGTATGAAAAGAGGGACAAAGTAAATTTGTTCAGATTTTACTATTGTGAGCACATATTAGCCATTCACTGTATTGCCGAATATAAAATTTGAAAATTACTTAATATATTTTTTACCAAATATCTTTAACTTTTCTATATGATATTAGTACTAAATGATATCACCCCCCCTACCAAATTTTTTTTAAAACCAAGGCTAAATATATACAATACCTACAGAGAAAACCTTTTTTGATGCTTCCAACCTCTGTGTCTTTACCTACACACGGCTTCAAAATTAAAAACATCAATTGAATTTATGAGGAGGGACTAATCCAAACTGTTGAAGCACATTCTGAAGTGAGCACAAAGGCAAGAGGTGACCGAGAGTCTGAAGCCCTCAAACTGAAACATGTCTGGCAGAGAGGTTTTACATTCAGGTTGTTGATGGTGTCACCATGTTTGTTGCATTGCTTCACGCATACTGCAACCCCCCCCCCCAGTAATATACAACCAGAGCCTAAAGGAAAAGTTCACGTCTGCATAAAGACTGAGGCATCTACCACTCTCACCTGTTTTATGTTCAAGATCAGCTCTATAGTCAGTGTGGGAAAACTGGTTAAAATAATGAAAATGTATTAAAGCAGGGGGCTTCAGCTCCAGTCCTCAAGTGCCACAGTCCTGCAACTTTAGGACGCATTCCTGCTCCAACCTGAATCAAGCAAATGGTTCATGAACCGGCCTTTCCAAAACCTGCTGACATGCCAAGGAGGCAATTCCGCCTTTTTTTTTTAGATGCTTTGGAGCAGGAATGCATCCAAAAGTTGCAGGATGGTGGTGCTGGAGGACCAGAGCTGCAGATGCCTCTATTAAAGGAACAGAAGTTAAAACCAATTCAAATGTAATCCTTATTAACCAGGTTTGGTAATGTGTAAATGCAGCATTATTTCATCACACTTAGAGATGCAACAATTATTTTTTCCCCACTTCATTAAATCCATCAAAGTATTTTTTGTTCTTTATCTTATTCACCTACCAGCTGTAGAGGAAAGTGCTCCACTTTAGCTTCAGGGTGTGTTTTCATTTCAAAAGATCCAAAAAGATTTATTACAACTTATTTGGTAACTCAAAATGTTTTCTTTCACCTAATTGTTTCCATTGACCAACCGCTGGTCAATGGTAAGAGCAGTCGGCTTTCATTCAGACAGATCTGGGTCCGATTCGGGAGTCTGAGTGTGACTGGGTGAATGTGGACCAAGTGCAAAGTGCTTCGAGTCTTTGGATTGAAATAAATAGAAAAGCTTTTATAAATTCAGTCCATTTAACATTTATTTCACGATAGAGGTAATTAGTAGATGTGTCAAAAATGCGATGCTTGGAATCTGAGGAAATTTAAAAGGTGGACGGCAAAGAAAGAAGACGCAGAGCCACCGAAATCCAGGATAGACCCAAATGAACATCATCTTTTGGTTGATGGAGGCTACTATTTATTTGTTGTTTTGGTGAATGGCTATTAAAGAATGATCCTGATGGAGGTAAAAGTACTTTTTTTTTTGGAGAAGTACCGATCAATCGCCCAGAGACTGGAATAGGCCAATTTTTCCTGGATTGGCAGATTGGCTGGTAACCTTATAATTCCTCCAGTTTTAATTAATCAATTATTCCAACCTGTGAAAAACCAGACTTAAAAAAAAAAAGTTACCTATTTTCATTTTATAGTAAAAAAAAAAATGGAACCAGTGAAAACCTGATTTGGCAGGTCAGACCTCAAAGAACTCGTTACCTGAAGGAAAAGCCTGATTTGTCAATGACTAAAAATATTTCAAGGCTGCATTTAAAAACAAAAACAAATAAACTTTAATGTATTTACATTGTACATTAAAGTACAAAACTAATTTGAAAAATGCTAACCAGTGAAAAATACTGAATAAACGCCTCGGGTGGCTATTTTCTCTCTTTTTTTGAGTGTAAAAAAAAACAACTGATATAACCTTAATGACTGTACAATATTTGACAAGAGGTCATAGGTGAAGTGGTAGTGAAACAAAACCTCCATTTTAGAGTGAACTATTCCTTTAAAAAGTTAGGATTAAATAAAAACAGCCCCAGCCTCGTCGGATCACTGCAGAGTGTTTGTGTCCCTCGAGCAGAGCAGTCTGTCAAGATACATGTATTTGTGTTTATAGGTATTACGCAAGTATACATGTGTGCTATATAATACAGTACAGTCAGTGAGATGAAGACGTGAAGTGAGGTATAAATACAGCCATTTCCTGTAAAAAGGCTTCAGCTGATTGGTTCAAATATTTAACGCCCTAGTAAAAAAAAAAAAAAAAAAAAAAAAAAAGTTTTCATTTTACCGAGAAAGGCGGTGTGTAAACGTCTATGAGCTTTAACTTCAATTAATCTTCTAGAAAAAAAGTTCTATGCTGAATAACAGAAATTAAATGTTAATATAACATTTCAGCTGGCAATTTTGATTTTAAATAACCATAGTTTTGGTTAAAATAGTAGTACCTTTTTTCCCCTAGTAGAAGTTAGTTTTCTACATATTTACACACTACCAGCAGGGAATAAATATTTACAAGTAGGTAGCAGCATTCTGGAAACCACAACTGATATGTTATCCAAAAGAGTCGTGTCCTCCTTGTTTTTTTTTTCTTCCCCTTTTCCTCAGCTTTGACTCTAGAAGTGTTTTATTTTTTTGGCCAAATTGAATTATGTTGAGTTCAGATTCTGTTTCGTAAGAGTTAAAGATACAAAACAAAAAGGAAAATGAAACGTGTCATGGAAAAAAAGTGAGATGGGAAGACTACAGAAAAACGATTTAAAAGTAAGGAGAGATTCCTTGACTCCCTGCAGTGAAAAAAATCTTATTTTTTGTTTGTTTGTGGCTAGCAGAGATATTAGGATTTTTAGACAGTGCACCACTGACAGGTTACAATGATGTGCATCGATAAAAACCAAAGTAAAACCACAAACGGTTCACCCTCAGAGAAGACAACAGTGTCTTTTAGAGTGTGTGATGTGAATATGCAGTGGTGCACCGGGGCTGGGAGGTGTTTAGAGGGCGGTGAGGCGGCCGGTGAGCGCTGCCTGGAGCTCAGACGGGAGGAAGACCCCCAGCTCGGTGATGATGCCTCCCGTGATGAGCTGGTGAGGCGTCACGTCGAACGCCGGGTTCCACACTTCGATACCTGCAGTCAGGAAGCGGTGGTTATTATTTTAGAGGATATTTTTAAACAGGTGTACAATTAAAGAGGCGTCATCAACTCAAATGTCTGCTCCTAGGTATTACCACTTATTCCTCCACTTAGTTACTGTTTAGGTTTATTTTTTTACCATTTACAGGAACATTAACCTGAGATTTAGTCACTGGCTAACTTCCATCTATGCAGTCCTTAAGACGAGATAAAAGATTTAAATCAGAAAAGCCATCATCTTCTATTCTCAACCAGCAAACTACTTAAAAAAAACCTGGTATTAAAAAATTCTTAAAGTGAAACAATTTAATGTCATATCACAGACAATCTGACACAGATTGTTGTTTTTTTTAAAGAAAAAAATAAAAATAAACATAGGGAAGCCTCTAAGGTTAAAAGGGTTATAAAATATTAAACAGCATATTTTGGCACCTCAAAGTTTTGAAAGTATAAAACAAATAAATCGCAGCTGGCCTTTCTAATGTTCTTCTAAACAGACAAGTCATCTCAAAATGTTTTTCTGAGATAAATAGAGGCTTGAGAGCTACGCTGCTTTAAAACAGAAAAAACATGACCATTTATGGACGACGGCATACTGAATACGGACATTTGAAATGGAATCGTTTGTCCTCAGTTCACCTAAAAACAGTCCCTTCTCACAGACTTTGACTCTATGGATCTCACATTTGCTCAGCCTAATCAATGCGTTTGCTTTGTCTGCAATTCAGCACAAAAACGCCCTAATCTCAGCTCACATGTGGAGACCGTTAGAAGTCCTGAAGTCTGAGGGTAAAACCTGAAAAGACTGAACTCAGGCTAATTAATCTCCATCTGTATTCAAACCCTAAAACTTCCTCCCTTCTTATAAATGTAAAAAAACCGACCAAACTCCTCTTATCCTTAAACTATAATTTATATCATCTTTTTCTTCTTAATGGCCGATGTTTTTGCCGCCCCCACCACCACAATAGTAGCCTCAAAATATAATCTGGTTTTATAATCTTTGGGTCCCACAACAATAAAACAACACAACGCTAAAATTGGCCTCCAATTTTCAGTGTGTGTTATAGGGCCAGCTTAGTCCTTTTGTTAGTATTGGAGTATCCCAGATTAAATGAAGTTTGTGAACTTTAGTCCCTATCATGACCAAACTTCCTGAAAACAGCTTTTTTTTGTGCCTTGTTTGTTTTTTTAGACTCAGTTAAAGAACCGCAGTGAAACCTGAATTTAAAAGTTGTCTAGAGACAAAACGGCCCTGTTTTTGTAATTTTTGTTGGTGTATTCAGACAGCAGAAAGAAAAAACCATAGATGGCTAAACTGTAAGAATTTGCTTTTTTATTTATAAATCAATGTGTAAACTATACTGCCATTATTAAGCAGACTTCTTTATTTTTAAATAGCAGGAGCTAAAGTCTGAAAATATTAAAAAAATTAAGCCAATACATATTCATTTTTCATATTCACTTATTGTTCTCAGTGCTTTGCCATACATAGACAAAAAAGCCAACCCATCGTTTTTTTTCAGGACTGCGGAGGAACCGTGTGTTTAAAAGGGACCTGACTTTCCTGTGCTCTTTCTGACACCAGTTTTGAGACGTACAGGTTTTTCTTACCTGGTGCAGCGATGGGGACACCGTTTATACTGGTGAGCTCCTCAGGTGGTCGCACTTCAATGATGATGTCCCTCCCGCTCTCGAGGCTCAAGTCGCACGATGTGCTGGGTGCAGCCACGTAGAAAGGAATCCCATGGTGCTTTGCGGCGATGGCCAGCTGGTATGTGCCCACCTTGTTGGCTGTGTCACCGTTGGCGACGACTCGGTCGGCACCCACAACCACAGCTGAGGGGGAAACAAAGGTGGACGGGGCGTTCGGATGCAAGATGCGACGGCGTCCTCGGAGCCTTACCTGTGATGTCCATTTCCCTCATGGTGAGGGCCGCCATGCTGTCTGTGATGAGTGTAGCAGGGATGCCCTCTGCGACCGCCTCGTACGCAGTCAGCCTGGAGCCCTGGTTGTACGGCCTCGTCTCTGTGCAGTACACGCGCTTCAGCCGGCCCAGACCGTGGAGGCTCCTCACCACACCTGCACACAGAATCAGTGTCACGACCACAGAGACGGAAACCTCCACAATCTTCCTTCATATCAGACCCGAAGCTCCAGTCTCACCAAGCGCCGTCCCGTATCCGGCCGTGGCCAGCGACCCGGTGTTGCAATGGGTCAGGATGGTCACAGATTCCCTAGGGACGCCCGACAGGATGTGCTGGGCCCCATAGTTGCCGATCTTCCTGTTGTCATTGACGTCGCGCTCCAGCATGTCTTCGATCCATGAAATTACACTGCAGGGGGAGAGGTGAGTTCAGAGGTGGGAAACGTGAAGAGGAGGTTCTGTCTGCCACTGTAGCTAAATGTACACATTTAGAGTTCAGGTAAATTAGAGGTACACGTTTCTCCACTATCCCTCCACCACAGATGCACCACACTTTCAGCACACCCTAATCCAAATGAGCTTCTTTGGTTGGCTATTTTCTGTCCCCAGTCTGCTTCAAAGAGGGGGGTGTTTCACACCCAATACTTAATGTCCAGTTCATGGCATGTTAAATGATTAGTTTTGGAGTCTCTAAGCTAGACTCAACTAAGATCCTGACGATATCGTGGATCTACTGTTTGGATTTTAACATGTTGCCTCGCCCCAGTGAGTTTTATAGCTGCCATCTGCAAGGCCAACTTTTTTTTCTTTTCTCTTTTTTTTATATCAACCAGACCTGAGTTTTCCCTGAACAACTTATGGTTTTTAATCATTTAAAAGGAAAATACACAATGGAAGAGAAAGTGTTGCTCTAGATCGAAGGTACAAAAATAGCTAAAATCAGCTTTGGGAAATATATCTGTGTTGGTGCAATCAAGGCCTGAGCCACCAGATCAGGTCCCTGAGCTCTACAACCTACATGCCACCATCTACTGCAGGTAAAATAGTGACTGCTCAAAATGAATCCACACGACCACTGTCCTTGTTCAGAAATAGCCGTCTCTAAATGGGGAACAACCAAACATGTAGCAGCATAAACTGCTCCAAACGACACAATTAGAAGGGATTTGTCAGAGAAAAGCGAACCTGTTAAATAACTGGATCGGATCTAGCAGTAAATGAAGGGAGAAAAGAGTGTTTTTTTTTTATAACTGAAGGGAATCTCATGTGCTGTTGGCTACAAATAACCTGGAGCTGACATTTTCTGTGGCAATAATACATTTCTTTTTGTGTGGCAGGTGTAACACGCAGTTATCAATTTGCACTATTCCAAAAAAAACGGATACCTTTAACAGTTTCTTCAAACCCACACCTGGAGCTGGTGCTGAATGAATGAGTGTGTTGTAGCAGCAGCTACTTTAGGAGAATCCAAAAAGGTGAATGCTGAAATTCAGTTTTGCTGGTTTCACAAAACGAACCGTGTGCTGCGTTTGTTTTTAGGCTTTATCTTTGCAGATTTTCTGTATCTGTTCATCTGAGCTGAGAAATGCAGTTCCTGAAGAGCCTTTCTGTTAAAGTTTGAAGTGTTTACTCAGTCTTGCATCCATGGTTTACAGTCCCACACAAAACAATCAGCAGTAGAACAGAGAATTCATGCAAAAAAAAAAAAAATGCAAAAAACACCAGGTTTCTCATTCAAAAACACTGCCTTAGAAAATATGTATCCAAGGAATCATCACTAAACTCATGCAGGATGTTTACAAGCATTCCAGCTCAATCCTGCAATCAGCCCACCTTTCCCTGAGCTGCTCAGAGTTCTTCTCCATGCTTTCGTTCTCTGCAAACTCCATCAGCTCCCGGGCGGCTCGGCCCATGTTGACGGCAGTGGGCCTGGCTGAAGTGAGGTGACACAGAGACTCTCTGATAAAGGTCACGGGGTCGTCGCCCCCCGCGCCTGCCCGCAGCTCCACGGCCAGACTGAGGCAGCCCACGATGGCGATGGCTGGAGCTCCACGCACCTGGAGAAGGAGGGAGAGGTGGGCCGTCACACCAAACCTGTGAGATTTACTGTGCCTTGGCCATAGTTGTAACTGGGTGATCACAGAGATGAAAATCTGTCATTATTGTTGGCCCGCTTGGAGCAGCATGCAAGGCTGCGGAATGCAGGCTGGCTTCACAGCAGAGAGCTCGACTAACTAAAACATCTTGTAATACTCCTAGTTTTACTCTATTGAGACCAGAAATGAAAAGATGGATATCATTCACAACAAACACATAAAAACTACATTTAGTGGATTTTTAGTCAAGTTTTGTGTACCAAAACAAATCAATTTCCCCCAATAGCGTTATTATACATGTTAATTTAACAGAATAAGCGATACAAATGTTTTACATACAAGCGATCAGATCATGTTATGCATTTTGGTTTTTAATCTTCATGTTAAGGCTGTGATTCCATGGTATTTTTAGTTCAGGTTACCACAGAACCTCCTGTTGCCTAGTCATGACAAAGAAAGTTACTCCAGTGTACAGGGCTTTACGGAGCCTTAAACAGAATTAGAGTTGGGGCCTTTCCCAAAAACACGTAATATCGACAGTTCATCTAATACCCCTTTTTATTCAGTAAGTTCAAAGGCTAATGCATCATTTATCTAACAAAGGTTTTTACAGTATTTTGCCCTTAAATTTTTTAGTTTAGAAGATTGTACTACATAGAAAACATAAAGTTAGACAACTTTTAAATGCATTCAACAGCAAAGCATTTTACTTGCATTACTTTACATTTAAAATACAGAGAATTGCAAGTTTTGTTTTACCAAGTCCCCGCTGATGTGTCACTCCAACGACCAATGTTAGGTTTGTAAATCCGACTTGTGTGACAGATTTAGTGCTATAGTTAATTTATTTCAGCTATTCAATTCAAAAAGCAAATAATTGGACCGACTCCTTACCTAGAGGGTGATACATTTCAAGTGCTTATTTTAGTTCTTCATTTGGATGAATATGGCTTAGAGCGAATGAAAACACAAATTTCAGTTTTGGCAAAAAATGGATTAAAGACTGATGACACTGGATTTGTTTATGCTGACATTTCAGCATCACTCAACATTATATGGACTCGATGCTTTACATGAATTACTGCATCAATGCGGCATGGCATGGAAGTGATCAGCCCAGATCGCTTTGGTAGGTCATCTGCATTGTTGGGTCTGGTGTCTCATCTTCCTCTTGACAATACTCCATCCATATATTGTCTGTGGGGTTCAGGTCAGGACTGTTTGCTGGCCAATTAAGCACAGCAACACCATGATCATTGAAGCAGCTTTTGGTACATTTGACAGAGTGGGCCGGTACCAAGTCCTGCTGGAAAACAAAATCAACATCACCATAAAGCTCGTTAGTAGAAGGAACAACTGCCCAGTCCTTTTTCTCTTTACCCCAGGTTGCAATGCAACGGTCAGAACGTTTACATAAACATGTAAGTTGCGCTTTTGGCATAAATCAGACTAATAGCTTAGCCAAAATGGGAGCCTTTATCCCAGCTGACATGACTCTCAGAAAATTGAATTATTGAATGAAGTGCGTTCGCAACAACGCTAGGTGGCGCCGTGCGCCATTTAACATTGGATTTTTCCCGTTGGCCTAGAGCTTCACACAGATGGTAAACAAATACTGACAGCAGTGAAGCAGACGGAGTAAAAGTAGGATATGAACAATGAGCAAAGAAATGGACGGCAACAACGTTTAGCACAGTATATTTTGTAAGTACTGTACCGTTTGACTGTGTTACACTCAGTGTTGTGTACCCGTGTTACTATTCCCTGTTCCGCAGTCTTGTCATTTCTCATGAAAAGCTTGGCTGAGGCAGAGTTCGAGTTTACATGCAAAGAAATTCGATTTACGAATCGCATTATCTGGGGGGCCTTAGCTCGATTACTCTAACTCTAGTTCAACTTCAGTTGGACTAAGGCAATAATTTGACATTCTCTTACTGCATGTAAACAGACCGAGTGGTAGTTTATGGCATGAATATGTCTAAGTGTCGAGACTCTTGAAACTCTGACTACAGCTGCAGCCCACACCTTGTGAAGCTCACTCAAACTTTAGAATGGCCTTTGCTTCAAAGCCCTCACAAAGCTGCTGTTATCCCTGCCGGGCGCCCTTTTCCTTCCACTCAACTTTCTTTCAGCAATCTTGTATACAACACTCTGAACAGCCATCTCATTAACAATGTCCTTTTGTGGCTTGCACAGTAATGGTCTGTGTTAGCAGTCTTGTCTGGGTGATACCAATACATTTCTTCATTAAAAACAATGTATTAGCTTTGTTATATTTTAATTATCTGGGTTTTCAATAGCTGAAACCCCTAATCATCAAAATGACCAGAAATGCATACTTGAAATATTTCACTCTGGTTATAGTGAAGTTGTATGACTTGCTCTTTTTTGAACTGAATGACTGAAATAAAGAAACTCTTTGAGGACATTCTAATTTACTGAAATGTAACCTGTATGAGATCACTTCTAGTTCCCGTCACATTCCCGCACTCTACAGTAGCACCCATCCAGGATCAGCCCAGTACACGGTGCTCTGTGTGTGTAGCCGGAGAGACAAAAGCGTGAATAACTGCTGCGGTTTCGTTCATTTTTAAAAATGACCAGGAGCTTAAATATATACCAGAGCATTTTTACATTTCAGGAATGCAGAATTAGAGCAACTGGAGGCGTCACTGAACGCATCACGGGACCAAAAAACGCGAACAAAAAAATACAACAAAAAGAAACGCTGGCAAAGGTCATTAATAATTCATCAATAATCCCTCCTAAAGAAAGGAGATGGGTGTGTTACGTCTCTGTGCAGATAGCTGCATCAAAGCACACGATAAATGGAAATAAAAAGTATGAATGGCGGGTGGTTTTGGTAGTGGGGACGCTGCAGCTTCAGGTGCATGCAAAAACAACAACAATACGATCCTGGTAGAGGCCGTCAGCGGAGACGTGTGCGGCGGCGGGAGCACAAAAGAGCCGACCCGAGCCACATGCACAAACCGAGCCCAGCCGAACTTACCTTCATGGACTTGATGGCCTCGTAGGCGTTCTGCACGGAGCCGATGTCTTCGTAGACGGTCTGGTGTGGCAGCAGCAGCTGGTTGAGGATCTGCAGAGATCCGGACCGGTAGCGGATCGCTTCCAGCGTCATGACCGAACAAATGGAGGAGGTGGGGAAGGGGGGGGATACCACGCTCTTTTTACGTTCAGGTTCTTCCGCACCCAAGCCCTCCACACGGACCCACACACAAACACACAGACCGAGTGTCTCTGCGTGTCGGAACGAATCCACGCCAAAGTGACCGCGGCCTGGCGGAGGAAGAGTCCCGGGAGGCGCCGCAAGGAGAGGAGGAAGCGGAGGGGTAGGGTAGGGGAGGGGGCAAGTGTAACAAGACGGTGGGGAAGAGGAGGAGATGGCGGGTTTGCAAGAGCAACAGCAGAAGGTCTCCTCCAGCTGCTAATCAGAAATAATAAAATAGAAGAAAAAAAGAGTTGAAGGCAGGTCTCGAACCCTCCGCGCTCCTACAGGAACTGAATGTTGGCTCGGAACCACGTGTTCAATCGAGCAGGAACTAGACCTCAGCTCCGGATCCACGCCCACCAGAGTCCCGCTGGTTGTCCAATTTTATCAAGCTCCTCTTCTCCCTGCACCATCCCCCCCTTTTGTCTGGGGAAATTTCACACTCACTCATGTTATTTGCATAACACCAAAGATCCAGCCCCCCCGTCTCCACCTCCCAAACAACAGTGCGCACCGCCTGATAAAAGAAGTCTATTATTGGTTCAGGATGTTATTGTTTTGGCCCACTGATGTCTGTGCAGCTTAATAATAATATTACTTCCAATAATAATGAATATCAGAGCCACAAACCAGTATGCCGTGTGTTTTCAAGTAGAAGATTTGAGGGATTTTGATCAAAACTAGCTGGTTTGGGTCAGCTATACACAAAATCAGTGGTGCACAGGATCTGAATGGACACAAAGACCTGGCCCAAAATGTACATTTTTAATCCAATCTTTAAATTAAAAATACTCTTGTGGTCTGGCTATGTTATTGTGTGTTCCACACACACCTCTGTGTGCTTGCAACCTTTTCCCCATTTTGTCACTTTATTGCCACCAAAGTCATATTTTATGTTGGTTTCATGTACAAAGTGGGCAAACTGCATCAAGCCATGATTTTTATTTACAAATAAAAAATTGGAATACTGTGACCTATTCTACTTTGTAAAATTGATCAAGCTCCATCATATTACATGGGGGTCAAGGTCAATTTCCAGATCAGCAGTAAATATGGATGTGAGTGGCAGATGGCCGCTCATACTGAGCCAGGTTCTGGTTCTGCTGGAGGTTTCTTCATGATAAAGGAGTTTTTTTTCCTCTCCACTGTCACTACATGCATGATCAGTAAGAGAGATTGCTGTGAAGTCAACAACACAATGCAGGCGGTTGTCCACTCATCTAGGAGTGAATGCTGCAAGTCAATGACTCGATGCAATCTACTGGGTTTTCTTAGTGAGAAATCTTTTCAACTAATTGGAATAATGAACTGAACTTAATGCAATGCTTATACGTAGGATCAGTTGGAATGTATGATTAAACTGAAATTACTTTTCTTTGTAAAGTGCCTTGAGATGACGTGTTGTGTGAATTGGCGATATAGAAGTAAACTGAATATAATCTAGCCTGGAAACCTTTTGATGCTGGATCTAGGAACATGCAAGACCAATAGATTAGCAGAGCTCAGCAGTTTGAGGGGGAAAGAGCTATGGGAAGTAAATTTACCCTGAAAAAAAGGCAATAAAACGTTTAACTGGATCCTTGAATGGGCGGGAAACAGGCAAACAATCGTAGGGTATCAATCAAACTGTTCCAATAGCACCATGGATGTAAAAAAGAAAAAGTTAAATTAATCAGATTCCCTTAGTAAGTAAAAAAATAAATAAATCAGTAATAGAGAATATTTTTTTCCACCATTTTATTCGTTTTAAAACCAGCTTCATACATGAGCTAAAAAAGCCTGAAGAATCAGGAACATTCATACTTTTCAGGTGCACTGATAACCAAAACCTGGAATATATAAAACAGAGCAACTAATTGTGTACAGTTACTGAATAATATTACATTTATACCGATTGCCAATTCATGACTTAAAAGGAAAAATATTAACCGGTTTACAACAGAGGAATATATTTGAGCCAGTTTTTTAGGGGAAAAAAAAAAAATCATGAAAAACAAGCTTTTAGGACGCACAGAGAAAAAAAAAAGAAAAAGGAGTGAAGGACCAAACAATTAAACGGAGTGAGGATGAGTGTGTGTGTGTGGAGCGTGGTGTAAATACAGGAGAGGAGTGTGAGTCGCCAGCAGGACACATTTTTACCAATGTCTTTCTTCTGCTGTCCCACCACCATGAATGCTGATTAGCTTGTTGCCATGAAAACAGGATAGATTCAGAGGCCATGAGGTTATATGAGGAGTGTAATGATGTGAGTGTTTGTTAGGGATAATATGGGGTTAAAGGTACAGAAAAAAAAACAAGAAAAAAAACAACCAAACAAGTGCTGAGCTACATGAGGCTGTAAACAAAGCTACAAAGGAGCCATAATGTGGCATAAAGCATTTACAACAAAAGTAGTTTTAGCCCAGAAAACTTTTCTTTCCACCTATGTAGTGTTCAGGTCTTTCCTAAAGTGCTACATGAATATGATGTGTTTAATCTTTTGATATTTTTTTTGCTTCGAGTTGATGAAACTACAGTCTATATTGATGAATTTTGAAGACATTCCTGTGTGCGTGTTTCCTTTGTTTTCTCTTAGTTTTCCGTTTTCAGGTAGCAATATTAGGAGACGTCGACAGTCGTCCAATGACGACTCAGACTTTCAAGATAACAAAAGCAGATATATCAGATTATTATCTCCTCCATCCAACATGGATCCTACTAAAATAAATGTTCTGGTTGTGCTTCCACATCCAAACACCTGTGCAACAATGCAGACACACAAAGTATAGAGTAATTTGTTAAACGAGAAGTCTGAGTAACACAAATGTACAGTCAGGGTCAGAAGTTAGCATCTGCTCATCATCGGCACGAATGTCAAACGTTTGGCTTTTAATGAGGCATCTGAAAAGTTCTTTCAACAGGGTGGAATGATAGTTCAACTTCAATGGGATTCAAAAAGAAGAATTTTCAGAATAAGTTTGGAATTAGTGCAAATTTTGTCTCATCAACACAGGTTGTACACCCAGACACGCATCACTAGTAATACATGGTTGAATGTCCCTTAGTATGTTGGACCTGAACTTTTACTAGAGGTCAGGGCTTTTCAGGAGTCCTCCAAAAATAGTTTTCAAACCGTCAACCATGGCAGTGGCAGTGTCATGGTTTCTGTTTCGCTGCTAGTCGTCCCGGACAAAGCAGGTAGATGATTCTAGAGTTGCCTAAAAGCCAAGTTCGTCCCAGGAAACCATCCGATTTAAAAGTGCTCTTAAACTTCAGATAAGAAAGAGATCAAATGCCATAACAGATTCATGCTGGAAGCTTGTTGATTGGAAAGATAAATGGGTTGCTTCGCTGTAGCTTGCCATAAGCGACATTTATCTAAATATTAGTGGGGGTGTATGTACATATATAATGTAGAACTCTTATAGATTAGAAAAAATCTACTAAAAATTTAAAATTCCAACTTTTGCAAATAATTATTCCACCCTGGCAAAAAAAATAGCTCAAATACTTAATAAAAAAACCTAAAATCAAAACGTAACCATTTTGAGAGTATGTACATGTATGAGTGGTATTGTAATGATCCTAAAAAAAAAAAAAAACAGCCTACAGGTATTACCATGAAAATCTTTAAAGTGATCTGATCGTGACAGCCCTTGGTTAGATTTTACCCCCTCCTACAATCTCAGGCAGCTGGTGGCCCTTCACATTATTCTACATGAAACCCTTAAAGACCTTTGAAAACAGCTGATCCACTGAGTCTGCATTAATGCCAGTCAAAAGTCACAGTATCTAAATCTCTACTAATGCAGAGCTTTTCAGATTAATCAGCGTTTAAACTGCACAACTGCATACATGCATCAGAGAGACAAGCATTAACGCTGTTAACATTTGGCTTAAAATCTGTAAAGTTATTCATGTGGCATCCTGAAATTAATAGAAATCAATAGCTGCACAGAAGATTGGGAAATCTATCACCTGATATGATTCAAAGGTGAAGAACTTTCCAAAACAGCATGCCTCGGTCATTTAATGGCCGTCTCAAACTATGCAAAATGATCATGTCACTAAAAGCCGTTTATCGTCACTTACATTTTTCTGTTAATGTTAAGTATTAATATTTAGTGTCAGGAGGTCTCTGAGCACCAACTTTAACCCAGGATTATTTTCTGAGGGTGTACGACAGATTTCTCTGAACACATTTTGTATCCACACTCAGAAAAACCCAATATTCTCATCAGATGGAGTCTGCCACGTTTAGATCCTGCTGCTGTCGGATCAGCATGTTGTCATACAAAGAGGAAGCATTTCAAATAAAGATCAGAATACATAACAGCTCTGTGGCACAGTCATCTGACCGCATTCCTTTGCATCCAGTGTCGTTTCAACACATGCACATCAGTCAGCTGGTTGTATCTGCTGGGGAACGAGCAATTACCTCACCATACTGACACAAACTGGGGGGCCTTCCTGTGGACAGGCCTCTCAGTGTTCGCTGGGCTGCTGCCGGAGATCTCAGCTAGACGGGGCCTGTTTTCGCTAAAATGCCACCACGCAAATCACTGGAATCGATGCAGTGGCCGCTTGTTATTTTCTAATCGACAGCAGAATGAATTGATCATTTTCCGACAGCGTGAATACATTTAAGCTAGGGAAAAAACCTCTGAATATTTGGGGGCTTTTCTTTGAGCTTTTGATTCTGCATCTTCTTTTCTTGGGGCCATTCTTCTACCAGGGTTCAAGTATCAGACAACATACAACTTTAATTTTAAAAACAACTAGGTGCACAAGTTCAATTTCACATTTTTTCCAATCATTATACATACATGTTCTAATATATACAAACACACCCACTAACGGTTGACTGTCCCTTGGCGAGGTGTACCCCGTCCGCGCACTTCCTGTAACCATTGACAAGCTTCCAGAAGTTTTGGCTTGATATGCGACTGTTCGTCTTGGGGGAAACGCCAAGAAGAGCTTTTAAGCGAAGTCCACTAACATTTCAATGGTTTTCAGATTGGGGCTTTGGAAAGGTCATCCAGGAAGCTCAAGGTCAGCCTGTTATCAGGATTTCAAACAAAGTTTTGATGCGACGAACTGTCCTGTTGGAGAACAACTATCAAAATTTGAATCATCTGATCCAAACACATCCACAGTTTAAAATAAATCAGTAAGGACACTGAGGAACAACTAAGACTCATGCCTATCATGAACTGGAAACCGCTGGGACATCAGGATCATTTTCCACACTGCTGGCCATGTTTTCCAAACTCACACCTTGAAACTCTACTGAAATTTGCAACTGACCAGATGGACAAGCCAAGTTTTAGTCAAGTCCTGTATGGTCACAGTAACAAGAATGTTTGAAGGATGGCGATGCTGTACCAACTGTCATGCATAACAGTGGGAGGATCATAGTAGAGGACTGTTACTCTGCCAGTGGTGCTGGTGCATAGAATAAGAGGTTAAAAAATAAGACCTCACCTCAAGTTATCAGCCACATCTCCAACTGGACAATGATACCAAACACAAAAAATGACTTTGGATTCGATGAAGCAGGACCTGGAAAGGCTCCAACCTCAGTTCTACTGAATTTATGTGGCTATCCCTAAAAGCTGGGAAACCACATAATCTTACCAAGCTCAAGCAGTTATTGGCAACAAAAATAATATAGGTTTTCTACAACTTGCTAAAGGACATCTAACCAAACACTGGAGATAGTGTATTTATATATTTTTGACCGCTTCTAGAGCAGAAAAAAAGTCACAACAAATTCAAATTTGTGCATCCAGTTGTTTTTTTAAACAGAACGATTAAAATAAATAAATAGAAGGCCAGAATTATTGACATTCATGCTGAAGCTGAGTGCATGCATGGTTGTGCTCAAAATTATTCATACCCCTGGCAGATTTAGATGTAAAGTAAGGTTTTAATTTGACCCACATTTTTCTTCTGACTGGTAGTGATATTAACATCTTGGAGCGGCCCCAGCCAGGGTACAGACATAAGATGGATAGAAAATCTGTGGAGGGAGATAAATATTAGAGTGATGGCAAGGAGGCCTTCAAACTTCAAAGACCTGGAGCTCATCACAAAAATAATCAGTGGAAACAATTCATATAAGGGTTTGAGAGCTGCAACAGCTATAAAGGTTTTTCCACTGATTATTGAAAATGGTATAGAAAATTTTTTAAATGCCATTTTTAACAAAATATAAATAAAAACAAAAAAAAAAACATTTATTTAAAAATAGCTACTCCTTTCTCACTGTTATTATATTTTGAGAGATGCCTCTCATTTCCGGTCAGATTCAAACTCTTCGGCTGAAGGAAAATAATTTCGAACCTAAATCTCCGGATGGCATGAATAATTCTGGGGTTAACAGTAAAGTTCAGACAGGAACAGTTTTTGCAAAAGACCCGGATAACACATCCGATGATTGAGGAGGAACCCTAACACCACCTCCTGCCTCGCCTAACACCGTCTCAACGTCTTGTTCTAGTCATCTCCTTGGTGACACAAGAACGAATCCCTCATTATGGGATGTAAGCGCAGGCAACCCAAAAGCCCTGTCTTTTTTAGTTTTCTTTCTCCCCCCTATCAGAACACCCCAAACAGAGCAGATTACTGTAATCTGGGAACACTGGTGCAGACCGATTAGATTAAGCTCATTACACAGGTAAAATGCAGCGAGAAAGGGTTAATTCCACCTCAAACCACCGGTTCAATCCACCTCAGATCATGTACACACACACGCACATATATAATTAAATATATATTTGTTGGTCATTTACACCAAAAAAAGCTGGTGACATATGTAAATCATAAAACCCTTACATGGATCATCTCCCAACTCATTCAAAAGGATTGTTGAAAAAGCACATTTCTGTAGTGTTTCTTTTAATAAGTGCAGAAAACTCAGCATCTCCCTCACCCCCTTTAAACGCTTCCTTTAACATCTCTGTCCCTTTATAGGTGCAGTTACTGCCCACATGTGATACAGGTCATATAGAAAAGACAAGGCTGGTTCATGCAGTTGTCTTGAACACGACATCGCTGAGCTTAAGGTGCATTTTGTATGAGTATGAATGAGAGAGATAACAGTTTTCCAGCCAGGTCTCCACCTCACTGTTCTTTCATCCTGTGCGTTTTCTTTTCAGAGATTCTAGCTGAATGGCACAAACAAAATACAACAAAATATATTTTACTTATAAACAACATTAAATGTTTGTTAGTTTTTTAAACTCGACAACTACTCTTACCTCACTCTCTACCATCTTCAGTCTGCCCAGTGCATCCTTTGCAGCTTCCTTAAAAAAAGATAACAAAAGTGTTTTCCAGAAGAAGAAACCCTACGTATCAGAGAAGACCCACCCAACCACCACACTCACCCTGTTGCCTTGGCTGGAATATTTTTTCACAGACTCAGAAAGTCCTTGGACAAAGCGCTGCAGCGCATGTTCATACTCTGCACATGTTGTGAAAACATAGGTTACATGCTTAAAATGATGCTGTACTCTTACAATGGGGGGGAAAAGTAGTGGTAGCCACCGATTGTCCAAGTTGTCCTACTTGAAAACATGAGCGAGGTCTGTAATTTTCATCATAGTTACACTTTAACTGTGAGAGACAGAATGTAAAAAAATCCAGGAAATCACATTGTATGATTTTTTAAATCATTTATTTGTATATTGGTGCAGAAAATAAGCATTTATCACCTACAAATAAGCAAGATTTCTGGCCCTCACAGACCTGTTACTTCTTTTTTAAGAAGTTCTTCTATCCTCCACCCGCTACCTGTATTAATGCTGCTGTCTGGAGTATTTAAGGGAGAGAGATTTTTTGAATTCCACTACCAAGGCCCCTCCCAAATTCGTTATCTGTAAAAAGACACCTGTCCACACCTTCAGACAGTCTCCAACCTCCACCATGGCCAAGACCAGAGAGCTGTCCAAGGACACCAGGGACAAAATTGTACACTTGCAAAAGACTGTGATGAGCCAATCTACAACAGGCAAGCAGCTTGGGGAGAGGAGATCAACTGTTGGAGCAATTATTAGAAAATGGAATAAATAAAAGATTACTGACAATCTCCCTCGACCTGGGGCTCCATGCAAGATCTCACCTCGTGGGGAACACGTGATCTTGAGAATGGTGAGGAAACAAACCAGAACTACGTGGGGGAAAATGGTCAATGAACTGAAGACAGCACGGACCAAAGTAACGAAGGTTACCATTAGTAACACACTACGTCATCATTGATGATAATCTTGCAAAAGGTCCCCCTGCTTAAGACAGCACATGTCTAGGCCCATCTAAAGTTTGCCAGAGACCATCTGAAGGATCCAGAGGAGGATTAGGAGAATCTCATGTGATCAGATGAGACCAAAATAGAACTGTTTGGTATAAACGTCACTTATCGTGTTCGGAGGGGGAAGAACCTCCTATCAGTAGGAGCATTGAAGATGAAACATGGCTGGACCTTCCAGCATGACAATGATTCCAAACACACCACCCAGGCAACCAAGGAGTGGCTACATAAAAAATATTTCAAGGTCCTGGAGTGGCCTAGCCAGTCTCCAGACCTCAATCCAATAGAGAATCTGTGGAGGGAATTGAAAGTCCGTGTTGTCCAGCAACAGCCCCAAAACATTACAGCTCTAGAGAAGATCTGCATGGAGGAATGGGCCAAAATACAAGCTAAAGTGTGTGCAAACCTGGTGAAGACCTACAGGAAACGTTTGACCTCTGTCATTGCCAACCGAAGTTACATTACAGAGTATTGACGTTAACGTTTGTTACAATTGTTATGGACCAAATACTTATTTTCTGCACCATTTAACAAAAAAATTCTTTTAATATCCTTTTTTACATTCAGTCTCTCACGGTTGAAGTGTACCTATGGTAAAAATTACAGACCTCTCATATTTTTAAGTGGGACAACTTGCACAATCGGTGCCTGCCAAATACTTTTTTGCCCCAATATATCCTAGACATTCGATCATGTCCGACATGTTTAAAAGAAAAAAGAAAAGAAGCAGTGCCTCCTAAATGTGTTTTGGTTCCTTAAATATTTACATATTATGTGACAATATAACAACAAACTTCAATGCTTTTTACAGGCGTTATATGTGACAGACTGGTACATATTTCTGCATACATCATTATCTTTTTCTGCTTATGCCATCTATAATAATGAGGCTACAGCAATAACAACTTTCCTCAGCTTGTGGCATTTTTATGCAATTATACAAGAGATCTGCAGCCACAGTAAAAATATACCTTAAAATAATTTGATAAAAAATATCAAATATAACCAAAAATTAACCTATCACTTGAAATATTTCAGTGTGCATGACTTATAGTAGTAAGGACTAAGAATTCTGCAAGAGCTGTATGATCTGAGGTCTGGCGTGGAGCGTCAATTCAGAGTTTATAAATCTTAAGGAAAAAAAGCGTTAAAGTGACCGTACATAGCTCCATTAAAATGGGCCATAGGTCTATATAATTATATTACATAACACCTAAAATCATAACATGCCTCTCATGACCAGGATCATAGGTGTGTGGATAAACCTTTGACTACCTGTCAGCAGACCAGGAGAGGCTCGTTCTAGCTGGGCTTTCTGCCATTGGAGCCTGTGCGTGACCTCTTTGTGTTGCTGAATGAGGTCAGATGGGGGATCGCGATGGTTTTTCCGATAATCTGCCACCTGCAAGACGACTGTAATGAACAATCAGACCTTGGGCAAACAGATGTCGTGGAAAAGGCTTGGATCACACAAACCTTCCTCTCCAGCCGCTCTCTGTCGTAGTTGAGGAGGCTGAAGCTGTGGAGTTTGTACTGTGGAGGGGAGCTGTTGGAGTGACTGCTTCTGCTGCTCGATTCATGCTTGGGTTTAGTCCGAGGAGATTGAGCCTTATGCAGACGGAGGAAAAAGACACAAAGAGGTTTTACTGACACACGAGGGAGCCCTCCTACCTCAGTCATTATTTAATCCAATCCTTTTCCCTTTAGAGGTGATCAGTAATTAACTAAGCAGAAATATAGTTGCTAGAGCACAGCACAACATGCAAACGAAGTCAGTTTGTGGATAGGTGTTTTAAAAACAATCCTCACATTGTGAGCTGGATGTTGAAAACGCACACATCCCTGCCCTATACGGGCAGCAACAAATTACAGTGAACGCTGCTAGACCCAGGTGAGTAGTGGAGGGTTTCTGTGGGAGGGCTTGTTGCATAAACACACCAAATTACTGGATTTCCCTGTTTTCCTAATATCTTAATAATCTAAATATCTAGTTTAACTTTTTTTTTTTTATTTATAAACTGATGTATACAATGCAAGTCTGTGTAGCTATGGAGCAGGGAATGCCTGACGGTGTGTCTACCATGTACCACACACCCAGCTAACAAATAAGCATGTTCGTTTTCCAAAGGTTACAAAACAAAAAAAATAAAATAAAAATTACATTGACCAAAGCATCAAAGTGAGCTGTCAAAATTATTTTACATTTCTTTGAAAAAGAAAGTCTGTTATCAAATCAAAGGTTGGCTAAAAAAACAAAAACTGACAAATCACACTCATGTCTGTTTTAACTTTGTGTAATTTCCAATTTCTTCTTGAGTGGGAGTTATAATTATTCCCTGAATTAAAGAAGGGCACAGAGAGAAGAGGAAGACTCGCAGTAAATGGTTTGTGTCTGGGAATCGAACCAGGGACGGCTGCGTCAAGGACTAGTCTCTGCATATGGTGCATCTGCTCTCACTTACACAAACTGGGACTGTTACTTTGAAAACAGCATAATCAAAACATGAATTTAGGCATTTAGTATGCAAATAAGCTAAATTAGGAGTAACTCTGACCGCTAGATGACTGGAAAGTGCTTCCAATACGATCTTTGGTAGGGGTTGAATATGCATCAGCAGGCGTTTGTGATCTGCATTCCCGAGCGTGGTTGTTTTGTGGGTTATTGTAAATTTGCGACAGCAGTCTGAGGACTTAAATCGTTCTAGTGGTGCTTTCTTTTGTAAAGCATCATTTTCTTTGTCTCCCGTTACATTTTACTTTTCTTAATTCAATTAACATGATATGCTCTGATAATCAGGGACATCACTGCACTTTTTGTCTCTTCTTCTAGGAATTTATTCTAGTTAGTCAAACTGCTAACTACTCACCCGCTCCTTTTGTTTCTCCGGAGGAGAAAGCGATGAGACCGGCTCCAGAACGTACCACTTCTCCGTTGTCTGCTGCAGGTCCATTCCTGAGAGAGGCTCTCTGATCTTCACCCTCACCTCCAACTTTCCACCTGTAGCTTTACGACCATCCATCACCTACCAAGATACACACACTCTCAAAGAGAATTGATGCAAAGGCATGTTAACCTAACATCTTAATATTAAGACTTACTTCTATGATCTCTTTGATCTCACAGTGGTTTTCTAGAGCCTCTAGTTTTAGCTGAGCAGTGCCCACTGCTTTATCCGTTTTAAACAGACCTCTGTAAGAACAGAGACCAGAATGCAACTGGTGAAAGACGCAACATACATGGCTTGTTGAAAAACAGGAAAGCAGCTACAGATCTTTTTAGAAGCCTCCTGTTTAGTTTCCCATCCCACCATAGTATTGGGAAAGCACTTTTGAGTTTTAAATGATCTTCTACTAAATGTTGACTCAGTTTGCTCTATTTTAGTTCCTTCAGATTTAGTTGCTGCATTTGACAGTCAATCTTAGCATGATTTAGTCGAGACTTGATTAGGGTGTTAAGACTTAAAGATGGGGTTCAATGATGCTATTGTGGCTGAGGAAAGTGAGGCCTGCAGAGGTGGAGATGTTGTTCTGGGTTCTTCTGTGGACTCCTGGATGAGTCGACCCATTTTTTCTACGTTTTCTCCATTTATGGATAATGGTGATAATGCAGTCTCAAAGCCATAGACATGTTTTTATGCCATTGGATGTCAATGATTCTGTTCTTGAATGTATTTAGTGTTGCTTTTGAGATCTTTTAGCCTGAATTTCCCCAATAAAGGACATTTATTTTCCAATCTATTCAACTTCATACTCTCAGACAGTAATCAGGTTTGGATGTAGCTAGTTAAATTAAAAGAAAATGTTGAAGACAGTTTATTATGATTTTACAACAGAGTTGGTTTTGTTTTGACATATGGTCAAACATTTCTCCCATAATAACTGACGTCATCAATAGTAAACTGCATTTTCTTCACTAACTTTGTTGTAGTCCGATTTTAAAATTTATGTAATGATCTGAAACATTTATATCATAAGTGTGGAAAAGGTCATGTCCAGCTGGAATATTTTTTGACATCAGACTAGACTGCTCAACACAGAATTTCCTTCTACCTAAAGAAAACAAGACAGAAATTGTTGCGTTTAAAAGCTGAATCCGTCTGGATGAATTAATTCATATGCTTCTTCCCAATTATTCCCCCACATTTAGAAATATTACAGTGCTTTACGTTGGTTCATTTAAATTACAGACCAAGTGAGCACTAACTAGTTTTTAAAATCACTTACAAGCAAAAAACATATCCTCCATTAACTTTTAGAGGAGGACAGAATTTCTCTAGAGTCTAAAAACATCAGAAAAATCATATCGATACCTCCATTATTTCTAGATTCCAGCAAACCACTGTAATTATCTATATACTGGTCTTTACCACCCATTTCTTTATGGGCTGCAGCACATAAACAGGAAAAAGACGGCTTTATTCTTATTTTCAGTCTTATTTTACAGAGTCTGACTATCTGTTTTCATATGAACTTGAACATTCTTTTACCCATTTTTAAAGCCTTAAAAGGTTTGGCACATTGAAATTTAACCAAGACGCTCAAGTTAGGCAACCCCAAGAGAGCACCTACATCATCCAGCCTGGTGCTCTTAGTGCAGCTGAGGATTAAATCAAACCATAATTGAAATGAGGCTTTACCAATGGAAGCATTGGACTCTGAAACAACCCACTAATCAATATTTGCACTTCTTTTGAATATTTACAGTCTTTTCTCAGTTTTATTTTATTCATCGCTTTTTTTAATGTTAAATCAATTGTATTTATTTTATTGATCAGAGTTTCTTTTTCCCCGTTCCCTTTATTTAACCTTGTTGCTCTAAAACATACCTTAGAAGTAAATCATTGATATTGTATGACACCTTTACCCCTTGTGGACGACTTCAAACTTGATGCCTTTGGACTGAACAACCCGTTTGAATCCTCTGTGGGTTCGGTTAATGTTGAGTCTGAACTGCTCCTTAAACTCTGGGCTGCTGGTGTTCTTCACTGTGCCGGTTTTGTCCCTCTGGGCGTCCTCCTACACACAAACCCACCATTCAGCACAGAAGCATACAGCTCACATTGACTGATACAACCGAGTGATAAAAATAATAATAATTTTTAAAAAGTCTCACAGAGCTGGGAAAAGGAAACTCAAATTTTACACTGGCATCCAGATCATTAGCAGAGACGCCTGTAGAGTCAAGAGTTAGGAGTTAACGGCCACAGTTTTACCAGATTATTGAGTGTTTACTTCAAAGATGCACAAACTGTACCTGCTGGAGCTGGCAGGTTGAAGCCTCGGATGATGTACAGTACCAGGTCATTGAGAGACAAGTTGGAGTTGATCCTATGTGATGGACAAACAACCAACCAATCAGGATAAAAGCCAAATAATTTTGCCTGCTGAATGAGTCACGCAGTTTTTAGCTTGATAGTGTGACTCATTGTATCTCTGCTCCAGCATGATGAGTCACTCTGACTCATCTTCCACACCACTGAGGTAAAGCAGTCCATTTTCAGGGCTAAAACATATTTCACAAAATTAAAATCCTGCTGCATGGGAGGATAATAAAATAACATCTAAACAAATCTAATGGAACTTTTTTATGCGTTCTTGACATATTTTGTCATATCTTCAACTTAACCTCTTCCCAGTGACCGCCGTTTTTACCTCAATACAAAGTGACCTTTCTTTTACATTTCAATAATTAACTTTTAGCAGTTTCTTTGGGTAACACTGAAACCAAAAATATGACTGGTCTGATAATGGTTTTCTAACTACCAAGCAACATTTCTTAAAGTAAAGTAGTAACAGCTACAAATGTCAACTTGCGTGAAGTTGCATGAAAACTCCGAAATTCATCCATGATGGATTCATCCTCAAGAATCCTAATGATCAATCCTTAAAATCTAAAAAACACTGAGTAAAATATGATGGGGATGAAACTGGTTTACTTTGGAGAGTTAAAGGTTCTCTCTTGCGTGTGGCACTTGGGGACTGGGTGGCCCTTGGCGTGAGCGTTCTTCAGTAGCTCTATGTACTTCATGCTTTCCTCAACAAGCTTCTCCGACCTGTGGGGAGACAGAAATGTGGCTTATACACAAACACTGATTGTGCCCAAAATCTGGCTTGCAGCAAGAAGGTCCTAGGTTTGAATCCCAGCCTGGGGTCTTAGCATGTTCTCCCTACGAGTACTCCGAGCTCCTCCCAAAAACAAGACTGCCAGGTTAATTGGTCTCTCAGCTAATGAGGGTGCGAATTCATGATTGTTTGTCATGTATGTCTCTGATGGACTGGTGATCTGCCCAGGGTGTACTCAACCTCTCAGCCAATGACTGCTGGAGATGGACACCAGCCACTTCGCGGCCCTGCAAGGATAAGCAGCTATAGACGATGGACGGATCAGGGGTCAGGAAGTCGAAGAGCCACTTCTGCCCCCACTGCTACAAAAATAAAAATAAAAAAATTGTGTGGGGCCACAAAAAAAAAAGGTTTTACAAACATGACTTTAAAAATTATATTTAATAAAAATGAAAAGTAAATTCTATTCTATTTGCAGATTTTAGAATAAAATTAATAATCTAACTTTTACAAAAGGGAAAAAAAAACTTCATTTTCTACAATAAGGCTAGCTAAGTGAACTCTTTCCATAAATATGGAAAATAAAGAAAGATAGCTACCCCACTTAATATAAAACCCAATTTAAAGCTAAAAACTATTATTTTAAAAGCCCTTTTGTAGATATTCTAAGCAAATATTGCTTAAAAACACACAGAACTGCTAAAACGACCCTCTGTTAATGCCTTCAGAATAAAAAAAATATTTCTTATTTGGTTTAATAAGAGCCACAGTGGAGGGGCTAAAAGGCTGCAGGTTGGAGACCCCTGGGAGGGAGGGAGGGAGTGCGATGTGCATTTGTATTTAATCCCCTTTAGTTTGATCACATCAAATAAAATCCTAGGAAAATAAGAAGTTTAGAATTTAGTCTCCAAACTAGTAAATAGAGTCCAGCAGTGTGTAGTTTAATATCAGAAATACAACTACAAAAGACTAGAGACTTGGTGGTTGTCCATCCAGCAGGACAACATCCCTAAACATGGAGACAGAGCTACAGTGGAATGGTTTAGATAAAAGCATAGAATGGCCTAGCCAATTCCAGACCCAACTCCAATTGATAATCTGTGCCAAGATTTGAAGATATTTACAGATGCTCTATATCCAATTTGGTTCTATAAAGAACTGACTCAGGACACTGAATACTAACAAACTCCACAATTATCCGAGTTAAACTTGTAACAAAAATGTTGAAACTGTTGATTTCCACTTTAACTTTGTGGATGTAATGCTACAAAATGTGAAAATTTAAAAACCACAACTTCTCTAAAGCAGAGAGCTTTCTAAGTCAGAGAAAAGATAACTTATTTTCTCTTTCGCTGGACAAAGTTACATGAAAGGATAACATTTTAAATTCTGCCACAGATGCATATTACTTACGTAATTAATATAATAAAAGACAAGTGAAAACATATATTTCTTACCTTAAAGCCTCGGCTACGTTGCCCATGAGAGTGAACTGCTGAGAGAGGCCCAAACATTTCTGTTCATGTAGAGACAGAACAAGGAGGATTGTGGGTAAGAAAACATGGGCTTGGAAAGAAAATGTGGAGCAAACCGAGAATAAAACAGATTTATAAAGATTCTGAAATTTTTTAAGTGATTTGGGGGGAAATTCATGAAGCTGACTTTTAATTAAAAAGGTCTTAACCTCATGTTGCTTTCGTAAGAGATCCATGAGGGCGTGGTACTTTTCACTGGAGCGAGGGGAGACAGGAGAGGTCCGGGAACGACCCAGGGAATAATCCTCCTCACCTACGGGAGCGCTTGGAATCTATGATCAAAGTGGTGAACAAACAAATGACCATCTTCAAACATAATTGAGTAATGCACATAAAAAAACCCACTCAGAAGCACTAAAACTGTCAAGTTGAAAATACTCATATTTTAATTTGTTTTACTTTTTCTATTTTCTTTATGTAGGACATGTTTTTGTTTATTCTGAGCAGCAAGATTATTAGGCTCAATTTAATGAATGAGTCCAATCAAGTCTGCGTTTGAGCAAAGGTTTACGGACGTCTGTGGTCCTATTCCCTATGAAAAGTAAACAAAATCAGTTATTGAAAGACAAATACTTTGTGTTCTGCCTAAACTTTTCAATTTGAAAAAAATGTAGTCCTCACATAATGAAATCTATCAGAGGTGTCCATGTGTTACAACTCCTGCTCCCAGGCTGTCCGTTAAACACAAAATCCACTATACTATCTAAACTAAAAGTCACTTATGTGCAACACTTAATGGCTTCAATAAAATTTATTCAAAAAAAAATTTCTGTTGGTTTGAAGTGAACATCCAGTTGGACACTTGTGTGATGTTCTGCTAATAAGACAAACAGAAGTACAATATTGTTGGTAATTCCACTGAGGGGCTGAGTCAGAGAAAGCATTGGGTTATATGAGGCGTAGTTAAAAAAAACAAAAAACAAAAAAACATATGAACCAATAAGGTCTTATGAACCAATGAAACCAATAAGGTCTTACTTTCCAGCATCTTGTTTTTATTTTGCTTTAAGAAACCAGAGACATCAAGCTGCAAACACATTTTGCCATGGAAAACACTAAGTGGAGCTTTAGGCACTCCTAGCTGAAGGAAATTTCGTTCTAACCTTTGTGATATCAACAGGTAGGCCAGACTTTGCAGCCGTAATCATTGGTTCCAGACCCTTGGCGTGTCTGAGGTGCTGCGCTGCTCCAGTCATGTCCTGAAAACAACCATAGAGTACATCCACTGCTGCACAGCAGAATTTCAAGTACAGGCAACAACAACAACAACGAGAGAAATATCAAACAGATGTGAAACATAAAAACTTATAACTCACCTTCATCTGTTTGGAGCGAAGCGCCGCCCGAAGGAAGGCCTGTCGTCTTAGCAACAGGAAGTCTACCTGCTGCTGGGCTGAAAACATAAACAAATCTGCTTTTTAAGTTCGCTTTTATTCAAATGACACATTTCAGGCATGGGCAGCGCCTTGCAACAGTGAGCACGCCCCCCGGACTTTTCTACATTTCGTCAGGTTATTGGTATCGCTTGTGATTAGAGCAACAAAGAAAATCTAATGCAAGATATATCCTTCAGAAGTCACTCAACTGGTAAACAGAGTTCACCTGTGTGCAATGTAATCTCAGTATGAATCCAGCTGTCCTGTGAACGCCCTCAGAGGTTTGTTAGAGAATATTACAGAACAAACAGCATCATGAAGACCAAGGAGCACAGCAGACAGTTCAGGGAAAAAGATATGAAGAGGTTTAAAGCAGGGTTGGGTTATAAAACAACATCTCAAGCTTTTTATGGAAATGAAGAGAGTACAGCACTGCAAACCTGCCAACAACTGGCTGTCCAACTAAACTACGAGGGTAGGCAAGGAAAGCATCCAGAGAAGCAGCAAGTGAGTTCCATGGTAACTCTGGAGGAGCAGCAGAGATCCACACCTCAGGAGTGAGAATCCGTTTTTGGTACAACTGCTAGTGATCTACTCCACAAATCTGACATTTATGGAAGAGTGACAAGAAGAAAGCATAAGAAGTCCTGTTTGATGTTTGTAAGCCATGTAGGCCTCTCTCTTCTTTTCAAGTGGGACAACTTGCACCATCACTGGCTGCCAAATACTTTTTTGCCCCACTGTATAATGTCACAAAATGGTAAAAGTTCAAGGGTCGTGTTCATTTTTATTAAGAACATAGGTGGAATATACAAACATGCAGAGTTTTGAACCAACCTTTAGGTCCCAGTTTCGGAGCCGAGGATCCTGTGGGAACCGGGGGAGCTGGAGACTTTGCTTTCTGCACAGGTGAACGCACTGCAGGCTACAGAAGGGAGAATTATTAGACAAACTCATTTCACAAACAGATGTCCGAGTAATAGTTTCCTCTTAAACTATGGGCAAAGCTTGGAAAAGAGACACAGTTAATTTATTGTACATTTGTATGAAAAGCATGGTTCTGTAAACACTGCTTTATTGTAGGTAATTAAATGGCCAAGCAATCCTGTAGTGGGTAGGAGGTGCAGAGCAGGAAACACTAATAAAAAAAATTAAGAAAACCGCCTATGAAGCAGCATAAGCTGAAATGGCAAACAATGAAGCATTTCTCTGTTTAATCCAGAGACAATCAGATTTCCTGGCTCCACTGGAACATTTGGCCCATTTTGTACAGCGCTCATCTTTTTCATCCCTACCTTGGCAGCCTCTTTTTGTCCGTCCTCATCATCATCATCTGCGTCAGCATCCTGATTTGCTATTTTCATAGCTGTTTCCAGGACACCTATCAGGTTCTGCTGACTACCCTCTGAGCCCTTGAGAGCTGGACAGCCTGGATGAAACACACACACACAAACTTAACAAGTTGAGCAACTGTAGCCAAAACCTGACAGAAAATATTCAGAAAGTTACCAGGAGGCATCGGCAGATCAGACAGGTTGACAGGTCGGCCTGCATTGTGAGCTCTGATGGCATCCTGGTATTGCTGTGAACAGGAGGAGAAAAATCATGGCTGCTTTTGAGTTAAGAAAAACTGAGAGGCTCTCTACTGAAAGAAAAAGAGGCAACCAAACCAAAAGTGGTTCATGCTAGCAACACAAAAAAAAAGAAGAGGATAGAACAAATGCAAAAATAATGGCAAAAGTTTTCTATGCAATCCAACATTGGTAAAAGTCCCGCTAGTTAGGTGGAGACTATTTCCAACAACACATTTGAAAATAACTTTACTGGTATGAAAGTCAAAACTATATCTGGGGAGAAATTGATAAATGCTATTTCCTGCATTTTCGCTCAGGTTTTACTATCACCTTCAAATATGCAATGGACTCAAATGGCGTTTTTACACTACTACCTATTCAGCCTGACTCAGCCCTGATTCCATTGTTTTTGCACCGGCAGAAGTCGGGCTGAGTCAGGCCAAGCCGATACCATTTTTCGTACCAGCTTTGCTGCGGTTCCATAAGGGCCAAGCAGGGACTAAAAAAGCGACGTCAGACGCCTGTCGGTCACTGATTGGCTAGAGGGGGGAGTCACTGGCTGGGCAACATGACAGCCACTTTTAGCAACAATCGGACTGCCATTTTTAAAACTCACTACAGCGAGTGGATGTGTTTACTGAAGAACAATGACAACACCAAAACCAGTGCCGTGGTCCAATCAGAGATGCAGTGTTTCTGAGCTTGTTGGCTGCTCATATCTGCAGGACCCTTTGACTAGAGCCTATTATTTTCACCCAATAAATAAAAACAGGGTCTTTGATTACTGTTAAAGTGTGTTGGCTATGCACTTGCTTACCACCTCAACCAGAGTCTGACATTTATTTGTTTGAGATCTCCATGCTAACTGCTGCATGAGAAGCATCTACTGGAATGTTCCTACAAAATTACAAAAGTTTTAACAGGATTTTTAGCACATATTACACTACTGATATTTCTGTGACTACAAAAAAGGTTTCTGCAAAAATATTCGGCTTCAGTCTTTAATCTTCTGTGAGATCCCTGACCTGATTTTAAAAGCAACCAAAGTAGCAGCCCCGCCCACCACCATTCTTTTCTCCTATGCCAAAATTACCACCAGCTTTCAGCGGGTGGTATTTTTTTCATGCAAACTAGGTCACGCAAACATCTCTGGTCATACAGTATGCGAGGCTGATTGCCATGACTGTGATGTACATAACGAGCAAATGGTATAATAAGCATTCCTAAATAGGTGATATCCCATTTAAATCCAGACACACCATATCAACACAAATGCCATTTGTCCAGTAGATGCATCCTAAGAGGAGATCTTCCTTTATATGCAATTTCAGAAATAAACAGATGCTCAAAATGGAGTTTGGAGCCATTTATATATTATTTTTATCTTTGTCCCAATGTGTCAACCAAAAGTTACATACATTAAGTTCATCCCTCCAGTAAATTAAGAGCACAGTTACTAGGCTCAATAGGTTAGATTAAGCCAAGAGTCAGTCTTAACTAAGCTTGTGAGATGTTTAAAGCAAATGATTTTCTACAAGGTGTTTATTTGCCGCTCTACATAACATATCAGCTCCTTTAATTGTAATCAGAAAAACCTGAAGATTTCAACTATTTTTTCACTGATTTCCTTCATTTTGCTGGCTTATCAATTTATCCTGCCACAGTACGGGAGTTAAAATTTTAACTTAGATTTATCATCTCACAAACCATTCATCTAAGTAATTTCCATGGTACTATAAGTCAGAAATGTTATGTGTATAATACACAGAGTACTTAATGGTTTCTTTGATTTTGTTTTCAGTAAGCATGAAGAAGTAATTATCATAGAGGGAAAAACAAAATAGATTCCTTTTAGAAAGATGACACTATGGCTACCTTTACAATACGCTGGTGCATGCGAGCCTTCCTATCGTCTCCTTTGCTCTTGGCTCCCTCTGCTGCCTGCTTGTAAATATCCATCCTCTGCTTCAGGGCTTCTGCCACACTGCTGGGAGCAGGAAGATCTTTAAAAAGCACAAACACTTAATATCAGATCCAGGAACGATGGAAAATTCAAAACAAGGGTAACTAAAGGACTGACCCACTATGGCTCTTTCACCCACAAGGGGACATTCCAATCCTTTAATACCATGTGTCAAAACCATGGATTAACCTCAGAAGACTTCTTTAGATACCTGCAAATCAGGCACTACTACAACTGAAATATACTATACCCACCCTCAGATCAGGGGTTTCTGCAAACATTTATGCTGGTAATCAAAACAATTTTGCATCAAAAAATAATTTCTAAACTTTATAAAAAAGGTATCCTAAATAATAGAGGGGAGAATGCATACCATGTGAAAGAAAGATGGGGAAAAAGAAGGGGGCTTTATGATAACGGAAGAAACATGGGATAACATATGTGAAAACCAATGGGTAATCACAACTACAGAGGTCTAGGGGACTCATGCTGGAGGTGTAAAGCGAAGACAGCCAACCATTTCCAGATCTTTAGGGACTGTCAGGGGATTCAGGGCTCCTGGGTGGAATTGCATCAACATAAAAAAAAAGGTGTTCCGATTCACTTTCCCTTGCACCTTTATAACATTATATTTTGACAAAATAAAAACGGACAAACTAAACAATAACGATAAAAAACCTCTACGTATCTTACTGGCAGCTAGTAAAAAGGCTGTAACTAGAAAATGGCTCAAACCAGTCCCACCAACAACTGAAGATTGGATTAATATTGTCCGAGAAATATTTATTATGGAGAAGTTATCAGCTCAGCTGAAAATACAACTTGATTCCTTTTACAGGACCTGGTCAAAATAGACGGGTTATGTTAAACACACAAGAGATTACTTTTCTTAATCAAACTAGGAAAGGTTGAAACGAAATGCCTCATCTATACATATAACAGTGCTCGAAATTGTGGGGCGCCCCCCTTTCTGTTTCTTCGTTCATCCCCCTTGGTTACAACTGCTGTATGTTGTGAATGTTCTTTGAAAAAATGAGAATTAAAAAAAAAATTTAATCACAAACAACCACTGATGTGGGCTAAACTTAAGATAAGCTACATTTGAGCTACCACTCAAACATTCAACACAGAACATGTGCAGGTCTGTTCATCTACGTCCTTTTAAAAAATATATTCAACTGGATTCCTTTTATTACAAATTGTTTTTGTGTTTTGATTGATGTCTTGTTCCTTTTGAGTCATGTAGCTCACAGCGCCCTGCACATGTATTGGGATCCCTGTTAAAGACAGAAAAACATCTACACATTTTACCTCCATTACCCCACTCTCATTTTTCTCTTTGTCACATCCTGATTATACACATAGAAAAGCTGGAACTCATGGATTATTAAATAACAAAGTTATACAACCTTTTATCAACTTCAATAAATTATAAACAAAAAAGGATTCTTAAATATACTCAAACCTCAATTTGAGTATATAGATTATACTACTGTAATTGGAGATACATTTATTTTTTATTTTACACAAGCTATACGTTTTAGATTTTTTCCCCCATAAGAAAATAGTTGATACACAAGGAATTTAAAAGGCGCCATTAAGAAAAGAGGAAGCTTACTGTTGGTAGCCATCTGGGTGGGTGTGGGAGCGGGAGGAGCGGGAGGAGCAGCAGCAGGTTTGGAAGAAGACTGAGGAGGAACAGGTGCACTCTGGGGTTCCACTGCATCTCCTGCAGATAATCAGAGAACAGTGACACTGGTCAACTTGATAACAAAAACCTAAGAAAGTGACATTAAGTAATTAAAGAATTCCTATAATCTGAACAAATTAAATGGCCTATCTATTTACAGTGCTCCCGATTTAGGCATGTCCAGGTATTATTTGATAAAATAAAATAACAAAATGAACGGATCTAGCTCATCTTGCTGGTACTTACTAAGGACCAGCATGGATACACAGAACATTGTGATCAAAATAGTTCAATCAGTTAAGCCTGCAACTCACCAAAAAAAACGCTAAAAGTGTACACTAGATCGGACAGAACTGGCTGGTTTCTAAAACTAAACACAATCCCACATACAGAGCTCACTGCAAAGCTTTATTGCAACGGTTAAAAATTGTGATAAAATCAACATGTATAACAGCAGCTTTGTCTAAATGAGGCCATCAATTTAGCTCGTACGTGTCTTGTAATAAATGTTGAAGATACTGTTCACTACACTGGCTCCAGTCTTTAATCGTGAATTTGTAACATGATCACAACATGCGAGATAACCGCTGTCTGAGACATTCCTGTTACCTGAACCTCAACTGAGACATTTGTCAAGTTTCTTTACTTTTTTTCCCCCCAGTTGAACTGATAGAAATATATTTTTAGCTGCAAGCATGAAGACCTACAACTGCAGTGGTTAAGAATCACCTGGAGGGGGAGGTAATGAGCTCAGTTCCACTGGTTCCCCTCGGTCCACAGCTTCCACCATTGAGTCGAGCTTCTGTAATGACAGGACAGAGTATTTAGTTAACTCTGTTAGTTTTATGCAGACAGTAGCTCAAACTGGTACTGCTCTGTTACCTTGGCAGTGAGGTAGTGCTGTTTGGCCAGGCTGATGTCGCCACTCTGCTTGGATTGTATGGCAGCCATCTTATACTCCCTCTGTCTGGACAGCACTGCCTGTTTCAGCTCTACATGGAGTGAAAGCATGAATATGTGTTGGTTTCCTGTCAGATAGAGAACTGAAACAGAGCGTGCACTCAGCCCACTAAAGGAAGGTGTTCTCAGTTACCAGAGTGGTGAGGGTCAGGTTGGCTGGGGGTGAGAGGGGAGATCGCAGGTGTTTCTGGGGTGATGGCAGCAGCTGGTTTTTGGGGAGGTGTTAGATGTCTAGGTTTAGAGTTCAGAGCTTCTGGTGCCGGCTCCCTCAGCGGTTTCTGATTAGAAGGAGGGGAGGGAATTAGAGCAGGTGCTGGCGCTTCTCGTTCCTTTACGGGTTCCGACTCGGCTGGAGCGTTTGATTTTCCTCCAATGGCAACTGGAGGAGGCATCTCCTCTTCATTGATTGGCTTCCCTTTTTTCACAGACGTCAACATGGATTGTAACGTCTACAAATAGAGAAGACAGTGATAGATACACCGAGTCGATCTGTATATTAATAGACTCATGTTTGTTGCACACGGTGAATTTTCATTTGATGAGTTTACCTTTAACCCTCGATCATATCTTCGAACTTTGCTAGTCTCGCCTGCAACCTTGGCATTGGTTATAGCTTTCTGATACATGTCAATGCGCTCCAGCAGGCGAGATTCCAACCCTGATGCTCCGCTGGGGGCGGTGGGAGAAGTGACGTTCCCTTTAGGAACGGTGGGAGTGGCGGCAGGAGGTGTTCGAGCAGGAGCTTCCCCCTCATCATCCTCCAACACTTCGTTTAATTCCGCCTGTGAACACAGCAGGAAATGCACACTGTATGGATGGGAGGATGCCACAGGCAGGTACAGCAACTGAGATGAGATCTGCATGATCATAGGAAGTGGATTACCAACTACAGAGTTGTTCATACTTATTACCATGTCTGGTAAAGATCAGTAAAATCATTGCAGCAGGATGATTTCATACTGAAAAATGTAGAAAATCCAACTATGGTAAGTGGCTTTATTCAGTAGGAAAAAATTCCTACAACAACAAATTATTGCTTTTTTATTTAAAATCAGTGGTGTAATAATAATTAATACCCCTAAACATTCCTTTAATATAAACTGAACTTGTTTGATATTTCAATTTCACTTTCTAAAACTGATTAGAGTTCTTATGAACTTGTATTTGGTTAATTAAGGCTTTCTGTTTCCATGGAGCATAAGTATAACCTAACTAAGAGGCACATTTCTTTAAGCCTCTAGCCACAACTCTAGAAAAAGAGCAGCACTGATCTTGCCATCACAACGTTGATGGTAAGGCAGGTTAAAAAAAAAAAAAAAAACAACAATAACCCCCCGAAAGCTGAAAGTTGGGAAATTGCAGCAAAGAACAGCATCTTGGGGTCACCAAGTCTCCATAACAACCATTAGACACTATTTACATGGCAGCTAGTTGTTTAGGAGTTATGTGCATCTTTGTTCTCATCACGGGAAAACACACAAACATGTGGTGCTTCCTAAACTCTACAGCAGGGGTCTGCAACCTGTGGCTCCTTAGACTTTGGCCAAAAATGGTAACAAATTGAACAACTTTTAAAAAAGCAAAGAGAACACATAAATGTTTGCCTTAGCGGTTTTCTGAATGTATCGATTATGTCATGATTTTCTTTTGGTGAAGTCAACTTTTTGCCTTTAGGTTAATGGTTCGTTTTTTTTATTTTATTAAATTTGAAGTTCCCATTAAAGAAAGACAGACAACAACAGACACAGGAAGAAAAGCTATTTTGTTTTGAAGGGTAATCCTTTGTGGCTCTAAAACATAAAATAAAATAAAAATTAAAACTTTGCTTAGTTGGACCAAAGGCAAAAATGGATCTCATGGTTGTAAAGGTTGCTGACCCATGTTCTACAGGGACTTTAACGAGACCTGTTAGGTCAGATGAGACTACATTTTAGATTTTAGCCAACAATCAATGCAGATGGGTTTGAGTATACAACAATCATCTTGTGCCCACTGATAAGTATGGTGGAGGATCCATGATGGTGTGGGTCTGGAATCTCTTTGGATAACCAGGAAAATAAAGATGGAAATCTTGTGGCTTTTGTCAGTAAACTGAAAACAAGCTGCCAGTGGATCTTTCCTGCAGGGTAAATGATCCAAAGCATTTCCCCATATCAGCACAGAAACTGCTCACCAGACTCCAAATATAGGCACTTCCACAGACATCTCAGTCCTTAGAAAACCCTGAAGAAGTGATCTGAACATAAAGCTTGGATTTGCTTAGAAGATTATACTGCTGTAATAAAAGACTAAATTATTATTAAAAGGCTACCTGCATATATTCACTATATCGTCATCTTCAAAATGTAAAAAGAATGGAAAAAAAGAAGGTAATTTTTCTGAAGGATGGATTCAGAGACTATCACATCAAAATAAAATCTAAGAACTGGAAGATAATTAATTATAGCTATAATTCTTATTCATTTTTATACTGCATGTATTAAAAAGGCAAATGTGGAATACTGAGAGTAATTTGAAGTGATCAGAACCTTATGTTTAATGTTTAAAATAGATTAAATTTTGTTTTTTACCAGGAGGTCTTCGTCATCTAAATCTTCGTCTCCCATGTCCTCATCGTCCAGATCTTTCATACAAAGAGCCGCCATTCGCTCAATTTCAGCCATTGGAACAGGAGCTGAAAATAAAATAATCCAAACAGCAGGATATTAAAAAGATGAAATGTGAATGTTCCCTTTGGGACTTGGACATTATTCATTCTGTATCGTTTGATGAAAGGGTTTCTCCCCATTTCATTCTTTAAGAGAAACAAACAAACTGATTTTGGGCTTCTAAGGCTTTTGCTAATTCCTCAGCAGATGGGTTTGTTTGTTTTCCCTCATATCTAATTTGTATGTTTGTTTTCCCTCATATCTATAGATCTTAATAATGTAAGAGAAATACACTCACATTTCCCTTCCCCTTTCTTCCCTTGTGGTCTCCCTCCGTTTCCACCTCCTCCCACCAGACTAAGGAGTTCAGCCTCCAGGTCCTCGTCATTTCCGTCGTCCAGCCCTCCGTCCGGGGTGAGGTCGAGAAGAAGCCCCATCTGACATCCAGACAGAATGACAGCTGTTGAATTACATATAAAGCCAATATGCTCCACCTCGACAAAAAAAGTCACTTTTAATTCTCAGCGGATCACTTTAAGCTTTGATCACAGCTTAAATTTGATGCTCCGGTTTAGTCTGCCTCACTTCATTTCCTTGCGCAGCACGGTTGCTTTCATTTCTCATGTCAGGACCTTGAAATGCTTGAATTGCTGCATGAACTATGTTCCCATTCATCCCAAATAGTCTTCAAGGGATTAAGATCTGGACTTTTTGTGCTGACAAATAGTTAGCACTTTTCTTCTAAATATTTGTTACAGCTTCAGACTGATGGATCCTGACACAGCCATAGGAACATAACGGCACCATTGAGGAAAATTGTTTTCTATAAAAAGCAAGGCATTTGTTATGAATTACAACTACACTGTGCCTTGCACAAGTAGTCATAACCTTTAACATTTCCACATCTTCCCACATCATAACCACAAACTTGAATTACTTTTATTGGGATTTTATGTGAGACACCACCACAAAGCATGCTTGTGTGCAATGCAGAAGTAAAGATAAGCGTAAATACAGTAAGATTGTTATTCACGCTGGCGGTAATGACACCCGGTTACGCCAATCGGAGGTCACTAAAATTAGTGTTGCTTCGGTGTGTAAGTTTGCCAAAACAATGTCAGACTCGGTAATCTTTTCTGGTCCCCTGCCTGATCGGACCAGTGACGACATGTTTAGCCGCATGCTGTCATTCCATCAATGGTTGTCTAGGTGGTGTCCTGCAAACGATGTGGGCTACATTGATAACTGGAGAACTTTTTGGGGAAAACCTGGTCTGATCCGGAGAGACGGCATCCATCCCACTTTGGATGGAGCAGCTCTTCTTTCTAGGAATATGGCCGAATTTATTAATCCTCCAAAACACTGACAACCCAGGGTCCAGACCAGGAAGCAGAGTCGTAGTTTAACCCACCTCTCTGCTGCTTCTGTAGTGTTACCTACCCATTACCCTATAGAAACAGTGTCTTGCCCACGGCCAAAATTAAATGGATTAAAAGTTAAGCCAACAAAAGCAAATTATGGAAGTCTCATAAAAATAAATACAACTTTGACTGAACAGAAAAATAAATCTATTAAATGTGGTTTATTAAACATAAGATCTCTCTCCTCAAAGACTTTGTTAGTAAATGACTTGATTTGTGATAATCACATTGATTTCCTTTGTCTCACAGAAACCTGGTTGCAGCAGGAGGATTATGTCAGTATAAATGAGTCAACTCCTTCCAGTCATTTAAATTTTCACATTCCTAGAAATACTGGGCGAGGAGGAGGAGTTGCAGCCATTTTCCGTTCTGATTTACTAATTAGTCCCAGACCAATTGATAGCTACAGTTCTTTTGAGCATCTAACCCTTAATTTTCCTCATCCAAGTTGCAAAACATTAAGACCATTTTTGTTTGTGGTTTTGTATCGTCCACCAGGCCCTTACTCTCAATTCTTGGATCAGATCTCACATTTTTTATCTGATATAGTATTAAATACTGATAGGGTTATTATAGTGGGGGACTTCAATATTCATGTGGATACTGAAAGTGATAGCCTAAATGCAGCCTTTAATGCTATTTTAGACTCAATTGGCTTTACTCAAAAAGTACAGGGATCGACCCACTCAGGTAAACACACTTTGGACCTTGTACTGACATACAGTATTGAGTGTGAGGAAATAACAGTCCACCCACATAACCCGGTCCTGTCTGACCACTTCTTGATAACTTTTGAATTTACTTTAACTGACCATCTTAAATCTGAAAGAAAATTTCATTATAGTAGAACTTTATCAGACAATGCTGTAACAATTTTTAAAGAATCTGTTCCATTCTTACTTCCCTCAGTGTCTCAGAGTAACACAGTGGATGGCAGCAATTCTATCTCTAACCCTTCAGAAATTGATGGTCTGGTTCACAGCGTTACGTCCTCATTGCGTTTGGCATTAGATAGTGTAGCCCCTTTAAAAAAGAAAGTGGCTAGCCATAGGAGGCTGACTCCTTGGTTTAACGCAGAGTTGCGTACTTTAAAGCAGAATACTAGGAAGTTGGAGAGAAAATGGCGCTTTACACATCTAGAGGATTCCTATTTAACCTGGAATAACAGTCTGCTGCTGTATAAAAAGACCCTTCGACAAGCTAGAACAGCATATTTTTCATCATTAATAGAGGCGAATAAAAACAATCCTAGGTTTCTTTTTAGTACAGTTGCCAAACTTACACAGAGTCATAGCTCTGTTGAGCAAACTATTCCCCCGGCTCTTAGCAGTGATGATTTTATGAGATTCTTCATAAATAAAATAAATTTTATTAAAAATAAAATCATTGGCACCCTCCCGAACATGATTACTTCTTCCTCAGTAAATGAGTCAGTATCGGAAAGAACTGTAGAACCTCAGTATTGCTTAGGCTGTTTTGATTCAGTCGAGCTTTCAGAATTATCAAAAATATTAGCCTCATCTAAACCTTCAACTTGTATGTTGGACCCAATCCCAACCAAATTATTTAAAGAAGTGTTCCATTTGGTTCCTGGCCCCATTTTGGATATGATGAATCTATCCTTAGTAAACGGATACGTACCACAGGAATTTAAAATAGCTGTAATTAAACCTTTACTCAAGAAACCTTCCCTTGATCAAGATGACTTAGTGAATTACAGACCTATATCTAACCTTCCTTTCTTATCCAAAGTCCTTGAGAAAATAGTTGCTAATCAAGTCTGTGAGCATCTAAACAGTAACGAGCTGTTTGAAGAGTTTCAGTCAGGTTTTAGAGCTCATCATAGCACTGAAACAGCACTGGTGAATGTTACTAATGATATTCTCATGGCCCAAGATAATGGACTGGTGTCTGTTCTGGTTTTGTTAGATCTCAGTGCTGCTTTTGACACAGTCGATCATAATATTCTCTTAGAAAGGCTTGAACATGTTGCAGGGATCAAAGGAACAGCACTAGGCTGATTTAAATCATATTTGTCTGATAGATTCCAGTTTGTTCATCTAAATGATAAATCATCTTCACTCTCAAGGGTTACTTGTGGAGTTCCACAGGGTTCTGTCCTTGGACCAATTCTTTTCACCATATATATGCTTCCAATTGGTAGAATCATTAGACAGCATGGGATAAATTTCCACAGCTATGCCGATGATACACAACTATATTTATCCATAAATCCTGATGAACCCAGTCAGTTAGGTAGATTACAGCCATGTCTGGAAGACATAAAAACATGGATGACCCTAAACTTTTTGCTTTTAAATTCTGACAAGACAGAAGTTGCTGTCTTTGGACCAGAAGTTCTTAAACAGAAATTGATTAGTCAATCACTTCCTCTGGATGGCATTAAATTGTCCCCCAGTAATAACGTAAAGAACCTCGGCGTTATTTTTGACCAAGACTTGACATTTAAATCCCATATTAAACAGGTTTCTAGGATTTCTTTCTTTCACCTCCGGAATATTGCTAAAATTAGAAACATCCTGTCCAGGAGTGATGCTGAAAAACTAGTCCATGCATTTGTTACCTCAAGGCTGGACTACTGTAATTCTTTACTATCAGGAAGTCCACAAAATGCCATTAAAAGCCTTCAGTTGATCCAAAATGCGGCAGCAAGAGTTCTGATGAATATTAAAAAGAGAGATCACATTTCTCCTGTTTTAGCTTCCCTTCATTGGCTCCCTGTTAAATCCAGAATAGAATTTAAGATCCTTCTTCTTACATACAAAGCCCTTAATAATCAAGCTCCATCATACATCAGAGATCTAATTGTTCCATATGTTCCTAAAAGAGCACTTCGCTCTCAGACTGCAGGTTTACTTGTAGTTCCTAGGATCTCTAAAAGTAGAATGGGAGGCAGATCTTTTAGTTATCAGGCTCCTCTCCTGTGGAACCAGCTCCCAGCTTTAGTCCGTGAGGCAGACACTCTGTTTACTTTTAAGGCCAGGCTTAAAACTTTCCTTTTTGATAAAGCTTATAGTTGGAGTGGCTAAGGTCATCCTGAGCTATCTCTGTAGTTATGCTGCTATAGGCTTAGACTGCTGGAGGACAGACTTACCAATTTTCTTCACTCTGCTACTTCCTTTTCTCCTACTACTCTCCAGTTGTATTACAGTACATTCTGTTATTTCGACTGTTAACTTTGTTTTCTCTCAGTGTTTTTCTCTCCATAGAAGATATACCTGGTCTGGTATCCTGCTTGGCTGCAATGCCCTGTTGGACGGGGGGCATCGACTGGGATGATCCTCCCAGTAACTGAACATCCACTGTGTCCTGTTATCAACTTTTTACTTTCTGTAACATAGAAAGTTCTCTTATATCGGATCTTCTGTTCCTTCTGTGTTTCTGCTCTGTCTTCTCAAACCCCCAGACGGTCGTGGCAGATGGCCGCTCCTACTGAGCCTGGTTCTGTTGGAGGTTTCTTCCTGTTAAAGGGGAGTTTTTCCTCTCCACTGTCGCTACATGCTTGCTCAGTATGAGGGATTGCTGAAGGATTGCTGTGGTTGGAAATCTGCCCAACCTCACGCCAATGACTGACGCAATCTGCTGGGATTCCTTAAATAGGAAACTTTTTAACTGATTGGAATGTTTGTATAATTGTATTGAAATGACTTCTTGTTAAGTGCCTTGAGATGACATCTGTTGTGAATTGGCGCTATATAAATAAACTGAATTGAAACTGAATTAATCTAATTAGTATGGAGTCCACCTTTGGGTAATCATATAAACCCGTTCTAGATTTGAGATTAGAGAACAAACAGCATGATGAAGATCAAGGAACACGTCAGACGGGTCAGGTATAAAGCTCTGGGGAAGCTTAAATCAAGGTTAAGTTATAACACAATGTCTCAAGATTTGAACATCTCACAGAGCTCTGATCAATCCCTCATCTGGAAATGAAAAGCCATTGCTGGGGCTCTGCATATTTGAGATCTTTCCCTTGTTCAGCACACATGAATCAAACAACTTGTTCATTAGCAGACCTCTGGAGAACTTGGTGACATGCTCAATTGGTAATTGCGCCCCATAAATGAGACTGGAGACAGACATCCTTGACCTAAACTCACAGGCTGTGCAAGGATGGCTTTTAAACAGAGATGTATATGGTAACTCTGGAGGAGCTGCAGAGATCCCCAGCTTAACCACAAGTCCCCACTCCAGTGATCTGGCCATTGTGGAAGAATGACAAGAAAGCCACTGTAAAATAAAGATGCAAGAAGTCCTCTTTGGAGTTGATCACACTACATGTAAGGGACACAGCAAGCGAGAAGAAAAGGCGACCTGCTCAAGATTCAGCATTTTGACCTATATGCAAACTGGTATTTGTTTTGGAAAACTAACACTGCGCAGCACCCTGAACACATCATCCTAGCAATAAAACCTGGTGGTGGCAACTTAATGCTGGGAGGATGCTTTTCTTCAGCAGGGGCAGGGAAGTTGTTGAACCCAAGACTGGGGTGTAGGTTCACCTTCCAGCAGGACAACCAACCACAACATACAATCTAGCACAGTATATGTTCATGTGTTAGAACGGCCGAGTCAAAGTCCAGATCTAAATACAATAAACAATCTGTGGCAAGGCCTGAAAATTTCTCTTCAGATGCTCTTCATCCATTCTGAACAGTGCCTGGTATATTTTCCAAAGAAGAATCAGAACCAGGGGGTTCAAAAAGCTCAACAAGCTGGTGAAGAGGGCTGGTTCTGTTCTGGGGACGACGGTGGAACCTCTGGAGATGATGGTGCTAAGAGGGTTCTTGAAGGATTCTGAGCCGCTGCAATACAGACCCCTACAGGAGATCCTTACTGCCACGGTCATCAGCATCCACAACCACTCTTTGAAAAAACGTGGATAATATAAACCACAAGAACATTTAATTTCCCTTTGGGATCAATCAAGTATTTTTTTTAAATGTAATTTTGAATTAGAATGGACAAAACCGGCAGCCTCTAAAAGTTCAAAGCTGCTGGAAACAACACAGCCCAAAAGGACCCGCAGCTCTAGATGCAGGAAACCGTTGCTCTACAATGTAGTACGGATGCAAGCCACGCTTTCCATGATTCTAAATGTGAAAACATACAAATGTTGAAAACTATTGTATGTTTTCCCCTTCAACCTAACAATTAGGACCCACTTTGTGTTTGTCTGATTCCAATGAAGTAGATGTGACGTGACAAAATGTGAAAAGGTTCGAGGAGGCACAGGAAGAAGCTTTCTGTAGCATCTTGTATTTTACTGATCATTTTTTCACATTGCTGTTACATCTAAAGCTAATTGTTCTAACTAGATTTCAAACATCTCTGTGGTTTTTAGTGTCGCCAGCCGCTATTATAATTCATTTTAATACTGACTAATCATTTGAACTTTATTAATCAGACACATTCTCTCCATAACTAATAACAAATGCCTCCAACCTATTGTCAGCTGAAACATATTCATCAACGCAGTACTTTACTTTGGGCGGCTATTTGTTTAATTAAATCCAGGAGGTAACTATTTTGGCTAGCAGTGAATTAACACCTGGCACAATTCAGACATTTAATTCTCGGATATGACAAGTATTACCTGTTTGGCTCTAGCTGCCCCTTGACCCCGGGGAGGAGGGTTTCTGCTGCGACTCATGGACTGTAAACACCTGGGAGAAAACGAGTTAAAACGACTAAATTCAGGAGAGCAATAACAAAGTGGTGAAATGATATAACCATGCAGAGGTCAGATGGAGCAATGCGGCAGAAAAGAATGATCAAAACTGTCATGTTTCACGTTAGCGTCTCTACTCCTATTAGCTTCCAGCTAACAGAAGCCCCACGGCTGACCGGCTGGTTTACCGTCACAGCTCCACTAAATGTTGCTCAGCTCCGCTCGGTCCCTCAGATCCAAAACTGGTTCCGTACAACTCCAACCCGATTCACACAGAGAGGCGCAGATCTGCTTCCCCGCTTAGTGTCAAAACAAGAACGGTGAGCCCCGTAAATTACTTCCTGTATGGCACTTTACGGCTGGTCGAAAACACGCCCATCGCGTTGACGTAAAGCAGTGACGTTCGGTCCCGTTAAAGACACACGAAGCTCAGGTGAGCAAATTCAGTTTGATAAAAAAAAATGTTTTAAAAAATGTTTTTACTTCAACATTGTAAAACGACTTTTAGGAACTATGCGTGAAGAAGCATAATATCCCACGAAATGAACTGATAAATTCATTTAGGACGCCGGTTTTATGTTCACGACAGTTTTTCACTGTTAGCTAAAGAAAAAAAAATATAGCTAATCAAAGCTAAAGTATTTTGTTCAAAATATATATTTTTTACTGTACATTTTTTTGTTTGCCTCAAAATAATTTCATGATTATTAAACTTTTAAAATACTTTTTGGGTCGTGTTGTATTTTGTCTTTAAATAAATGTTTTGTTTTCATTTTAGTTGAGAGAAATGAACAAAGGGAAAGCAAAGATTAACAAACATTAAAAAAACTCTAATCTCATATATATATATATATATATATATATATATATATATATATAGACTTCTTTCTGTTTTTGAAAGATCTTGCTTTTGAAACATAACTGGGGCCTTAATATCTATTTATCTGTTTATTAACAGTGCCTTACAAAGTTTTTAATAGTTAACATTTTTCCATCTTATTTTACATTCAAACTACAAGCTTCAGTGTATTGTAGTAGGATTACATTCACTAGACCAACATAAAGTGGTGCATGTAAGGAAAATTACACATCAATTTCAATATTTTATGGCATATGTTTGTAATCATCCCTCCAGAGTCGATACTTTTTAGGACAACCTTTTCCTTCAGCTACAAGTACAAGTCTCTGGCAGCTATGCACATCTAAAGACAGATTTACCCTGTCTTCTTTTTAAACTATCTCAGGCTCTCTCAGATTGGATGGATAGCATCTGAAGAGCAATTTCTAGTACCACATATATGCTTTGTAATGGATTGGAGCTCTGGGTACGGGTTTATTGTCGAACCTCCATCCTCATCTCAAGTGATTTGCAGCCTCTTCCAGGTTTTCTTCCTGTATTGCCTTCTATTTAGTTCCATCCATCTTTCCATTAATTCTGACCAACTTCTTTGTCCCTGCTAAAGGAAAAAAATCCCCATTGCATGAGGGTGTCACTATTGTGCTTTGTGCTGGGAAGGGTCTTTTACATTGTTAAGGGCAGTGATGGGCAGCTTTCCATCATAGTGTTTTGCATGCTGACCAGAAAGTAACATTTTGATCTTGTCTGAACAGAACACCTTCTTCCCCTCACTGTCTTTAATTGATTACGAGCATTTTGTATATGTTTTAAGAGGACATGGCTCCACCCCAGACTCGGTCCCTGAGGTCAAAGAAGAGGGCATCATGTTCAGCTGAGGAATTCTCCCAGACACATGATGTTCAAGCTGCTCCTCTTCAAAAGGTATTTAGGACTGGAAAAGAGCCCCTAATTGTTTTACATTTAAGCAATTTGACAAGCCAGACTTTCTCTTAAATATTAGGATACAGAAGGAGATATTAATGAAGCTGATAACACGCTGCTGCAGCCTAATCTACAAGACAGTGCAACAGTCACAAATATACACCATCAGGGAGAGGAGCGGTGCAGTCTCTCGAAACCAGAAGATTCCAACTTAGGAAACAACTCAGATGGGACAGATGCTACAGGCATGGCAAATAAGGCAGAAGAAGAGACTACTGTCCATGATCCTGACCATCATTTTGAGCTGGTGACCTGTGATGAACAAGCTGATGATTGTCCCAACGGAAAGGAAACGGGTTCAGAAGAATGTAGCAGATCACCAAGCCAACCCCAGATGTTTGCGCCCGCTTCTGAAGATGACAGTGAATCCTGTCGTGCTGTTTTGGAGAAGCAAGTGGTTGGAAAGGAGCACTCGAATTTGAAGAGAAATCAAGACACCGACGACGACAAGACCAGCTTTTGCCTGAGTGACGTCAAGGAGGCAGCGGTGCGTTTACCGGCCAAGAAGAAGCGAAGGATGGGCATGTGCGGTCTGACAGAGAAGGAACGGAGTCACTTTCTACAGGCACAACAGTGTGACAGCGCGCAGAACGGAGCAGGGAGCTCAGAGAAACAAGCCTTGGAGGAGGATGTCTCCCCAACCCATTTACAGTCGACACCTCCTCGCATCTCCGCAGAGGTCGTAGAGGAGAGGGAGGAAGAGCCTCGGCCCCCTCACAGTGGAGATGATCACCAGTCAGTATTTTTTTACTTTTTAAATATCCATTACATCATGCAGAGAAGGGATGAGTTTACATCATATATTGCTTGAGGAGATTTATGGAATATAATTAAGTGAAAAATGACAGTGCCTTGCAAAAGTATCTCCACATTTTATGTGAAAACCACAAACTTAAACGTGGTTCATTCTGGCTTCATATTCAACAGAAATTATGGTCTAATTTTTTCCTAACTTCTAATCTTTACTCTGATATCCCTGAATAAAATCCAGGCGGTGGACATAACTGTGAAGCTGAAGTTAAAGGGATACATGCTTCTCCTAAATTTTCACTAATAAAACTTGTAAGGTGCAGCGTGCATTTACAGTTAGCGCCACTGCATCAATACTTTGTTGACCTGCCTCCTGCAAGCACAGCAACTGCATTTAGCCTAGATCCTGACATTGACAGGGTAATTCTTAGGAACAGTAGATATGTTTTGATCCAACGCATTTGATACTGTATGCTTAATATCATTATCCGGCTGAAAGATGAACCTTCTCTGCTGTCAGAAGTGTTTCTGCGTCTAACAGGTTTTCTTCCACCATCGTCCTGTTTTTTGCTGCATCCATCTTCCCATAAACTCTGAGCAGATTCTTTGTTTGTGCTGAATAAAACAACGCCTACAGCATCCGCCATGTTTCACACTGCATTGGTGTGTACGAATGGATTTTTATTGTTCATTTTATGCTACTCACAACGTTTTGGATCTTGATCGAAAAGTTTACCTTTCAAATATTTGCTGTCTCTCATACATTTCTTATGGCAAACTGGATTTATACTGAGATTAAATTACAAACTAGTGGACTCTGTGTACACATTAGGCAACTACTGAAAACATTTTGCTGCAATATATTTGACATATAAATTAATGCCACACTTTTCATATTTTCATTTCTAAAACAAAATAAGAAAATAATGTATATTTTTATTAAGAGCAAGTTTGTGGTTGTGAAGTGACAAAATGTAAGAAAGTACTAGAGGTATGAATACTTTTGCAAGGCCCTCTAAATATGCTTCTTTCATAAATAGTGACAATTTTTACTTCATAAAGACAAAAAGCAAATGTAATGAAATAAAATGTATTAATGTAGTTAATTGCTGTCTGCTTAAACATGTAACTTTTAACATAGAGCTGAAACTGAAGCACACAACACTGTGACTGGCCCGGATGGAACCGGTACCACAAGTAATCTGGGCTGCTCAGAGGGGAGAAATTCTGAGGCTAAAGGAGGCTACCAGGCTGATCCAGAGCTAAATGGCAAAACAGAACCAATAGAACCTGAAAAGGAAGAGAAGCATCTGGAGAACCTGCAGCCACCAGAAGTCAAGGAACCCAGCACTGGCAACGTGGCTCTAGTGGCTGAAATCCAAATCAAAACGGAGGAAGATTTGTCATCAAAAGTACAAACAAATTCTCTCAACGAAACTTATGCAATGCAACAGGAAGAAAGTTACGCTGAGGCTCCTCGTCCAGAGAGGCTCTACGTGAACGGGGCACCAGATGAGAGCAAACTACAGACGACTGATGAGATCTGTGGCAATGGAGCTGAAGGAGCTTCCTCTGGAGGGAATGACGGATTCAATTGTGCTTCTGAAGCTTCAACTACACCCACTGTCCAGGAGATGAACTACAGCGTGAGTAGTGGACTTATTGTTGATCCTAAGACAAAGGTTAGCTTTTTAAAACCTGCCCTCTTCTCTTCAGCTAGAAATGATCACGTCTTTGGCATTTTGTAATGGGTATTTCTTATTTAAATGCAGATTATAAAGTAGGGATGTGTATTGGCAAGAATCTGATGATAAGATATGTATCACAATACAGACAGGACGATACGATATATCGCGATAATATGAGTAGGACTATATATTGTGGTTTTTAAAACTTTATTTAACTGTAGAAAAACTCTCCCATCATTCTAAACACTCCAACCTGTTTCATACTTTAACACATCAAGTTTTATTACTAGATCTAGTTGATCCTCTGGAACGAGAAGGTGAAAACAGCCACAAACTACCAGTTATACTTTTAATTTTACTACAAAAAATTACTGTCATCTTTAATGGTTCCATTCAAATTTTTTAATAAAAAATTCTAATAATTGCTTTTAAATATTGATACAATATCGTGGCATGAAATATTCCGATATATCGTTGTATCGATATTTTCTTACATCCCTAGTATAAAGGAAGGATAGCGGAGCATTTTGGAGTTTAGAACAAGAAAACACAAGGTTATCCTGACTCTCAAAGATTGACTTAGAAACACTCTTCTTCCTCATTGTAACTCATTTTTATTAGTTGCAGAAAGCAAGTGTAAGTAAGAGCTTACTAAATAGAGAGGTTAGATGAAACTTAAGGAAAGCAGGAAGAACAAGTTAGGACTGTATATATAACCGCCTTGCAGCAAGAAGGTTTTGGGTATGAATCCTTGCCTGGGGTCTTTCTGCATGGATTTTGCATATTCTCCATGTGAATGCGCAGTTCCCTCCAGGTACTCCAGTTTCCTCCCACAGTCCAAAAGCATGACTGTTAGGTTAATTGGGCTCTCTAAATTACCCTTAGGTATGAGTGTGTGAGTTTCCCTGGACTGGCGACCTGTCCGGGGTGTACCCCGCCTCTTACCCAATGACTGTTGGAGATAGGCACCAGCGCCCCCAACCCCCGCAAACCTGCATTGGACATTAAATCCAAAATAATAGGGTCTTAGTTTACTCCTATACAGTTTCAGTGTTAAGTACACTGTAAGAGTTTTAGTGTAGCATCTCTTGCCTATTGGGCTAACTCAAAATACTTTAAACATTTAGCTCAGTACTTTATGCAATGCTTTTAGGTGAAACCTAACTCTAAATCATTTGTGTTAAGAAAAGTACTTCATTTACATTTAAAGCTCCCCATGTGTGTTTAAATGCACTTAAAACTGAATTTATTTTGTTTGTGCACAGTGTAATCCAAACGATGATCCTGCTGCTGGTCCCTCCGTCGTCCGCACTGAGCACGCTCCAACCCGGGACCTGGAGGGCTCGTTGGGGTCTGGATGCTTAGATTACGTGTCGGACTCGCAGCTGAACACCATTGCTCTCATGTAATTAAGATGTTCAGTTCAGATACATGTTGATAAATTGGAATATAATCAAAAGGTACATTTATTTCAGCAGTTTCAATTTTAAAAGGCAAACCCGTGTATAGGTTGATTACACACAAGGTGATATACTCCAAACATTTGCTTTTTCAATTTTAATGATCATGGCTTACGGTTAATGTAAGCCCAACATTTACTTCCTTAATATCTATTTTAATACAGAAATGTTATGTAATGGCCAAGTTGTGGCCCTCACAAATAAGACTGCTGACTTAATAGTTGCAGAAAGTCGCTGGCACTCTCCTCCAGGACAATAAGCCACAATGGTTCATTGCTAAAGATGCTTGATGTTCATTGAGTGCTCTATCCAATTATATTAATGTAAAGGTTAGTTTAAGTAAAAAAGTGGTAGAAGGCAACGGGAAGAACTGCAACCTTAAGTGGATGGTGAAGCAAAGCCCATTCAAGTATGAGGGAGATTCTAATGGACTGTAGCTGGGTTTAGGTTGAGGAACCGCCAGACACAAATATATCCAGGAGATGGTGTGTGACTGTCTCATTACTAGTATTAAGCAACTCTTGAACCAGAGACAACGCCAGAAACATCCTAAGGACTGGATCCTTGCTCAATGACTCAAAGTCATTCTTCCACATAAATAAAATGATAAATGGCTTGTACTTATGTAGCGCTTTATCTTGTCCAAATAACCCTGAAGCGCTTCACACAACATTCAGTCATTCCTACACACATTCACACACTGATGGTGGTAAGCTACATTTGTAGCCACAGCTGCCCTGGTGCACACTGACAGAAGCAAGGCTGCCATGGAATTGGTTCCACCAGGTGGTCTGAACGCCACCAGTAGGTAAGACAGGTAAAATATCTTGCCCAAAGACACAACGGCTGAGACTGATGAGGCGGGCTGATCCAGAGCAACGCAGCAACCCACCGGTTAGGGGATGAACTCCTACCACCTGAGCCACCGTCGCTCAGGCGGTAGGAGTTACGTTTCTAGAGTCTGGAGAAAGAATGGAGAGTGTGAAGTTTTCACAGCTTGTAATTCTTTTGGTACCATATCTGGTGTTGGTCCATTTTGATATATGAAGTTGAAAATCTGAGCAGCTGTCTGCCAGGATATTTTAGAGCACGTCCCACTGCTGAGGAGTTTTATGGCCTTTCTTAACACCTCTGCTGTGCTACAGGTTGATCAGCTCCATGCCTTATTGCGCTGATGTAGTTATTTGTGCCCCCGACTGAGTATTCAGTGGGTATACTGTACAGTGCAGAGATACTTTTTAGTTGGCCAACATTTCTGCATAAAAATAATGTTTTTTTTATTGGTTTAATATTCTGAGAAACTGAATTTTGATGTTATCCTTAGCTGTAATCATCAGTATTAACAGACACAAACGCTAGATATACATCACTCTGCATAATGAATCTATAAGAGTTTCACTTTTTTTATTCAAGAACTTTTTGTACTGCACCTTTTAGGTGAACAATACTGACTTTTTAGATTCAACATACTGAAGTCAGGCAGTGTATATTGAATTAATCAGTAAACTTCAATTCAAATTCAAAAATATTTTATTGATTTAATGTTGTAACTCATATTATTCAAAGTTCTTCATAGAGTTGTAGATAATGATAGCTGTGGGCAGGAAGGATCTCCTGTAGTGGTCTGTGTTACAGCGGCTCTGAAGAAGCCTCAGACTTAAGACACACTGTAAAGCAACAACGTATCATGAAAAGGATGCTCAGGGTTGTCCATAATGTTCTTGATTTTATGAAGAATCAGAATCAGCTCCAGAGGTTCCACAGTCGTCCCCAGAACAGTATCAGCCTTCTTTATCAGGCCGTTGAGCCTTTTTAAGTTCCTGCTCGGATGGTGCTACCCCAACAAATGATGGCCCAAGAGATTAGTCTTTCCACAACAGACTTACAGAAGATATGCAGCATTTTGCTGCAAAACTTGAAGGACCTAATCTTCATCCAATCTGCTCTGTCCCTTCTTGTGAACAGATGTTATTACTCGTAATAACGTTTGAAAATGTAACAAAGAAGGGGTTTAGGAACTTTGTTTAAAAGGAAAGCAATAAATGGAAGATTTAAAGATTTAAATTGAATTGCCAATGTATGATCCAACCAATGTTTTACTCTTATCCTTAGTGAGGAAAGGGAGGAAGAACCTGAACCCTCGGGCTGTCTTGAAGATGCCACAGAGCTGATCTGCGGCCTGATCAGAGAACTCTCCTCTCTGAAGTTAGTAGAAACCATTTCTGTGTCGTCTTTTTGATCTACTTTTATGATTTTTTGTTTTTATAGCATTTGTCCTGTTTTTTTTCTGTCTTTAGCCCAGTCTCCTCACTCCTTATTGAGTAATATGTGTATTTCTGTCTTCTGATTGGCTGCAGTAGCTCTGCCAGCTGTAAGTCTGGTCTAGTTTAAACTTCAAGTTAAGTTTTGATGTGACTGTTGAGGCTGTTAAAGTCTCAATTAAATTGTGGTTGTTTTCAAAAGAGCAGAAAAATTATTGAGTTTAGATAATCTAACTGCTAGCAACAAGAACATGAAAGGGTATTTTGTGTTGTCTGATACTTTTATGCACAGGATTAATAGTTTAAAAACCTGTTAATGTAAAACCCCCATCCGCTTTTATCTCTGTTAGCACCTGTGAATCCTGTAGCTGGATTTCAGTTCAGACTTCAAACATCATGGGGAGGCGACTGTGGATCAGGAGTTAGGAGTTTGTCTTGTTACCGGAGGGTTGCAGGTTTGAGCACCCGCTCTGACCGTCTCAGTCGTGGTGTCCTTGGGCAAAACACTTCACCCTTCTTCCCACTGGTGGTGGTCAGAGGTTTGGCTGTCAGTGTGCCCCAGAGCAGCTGTGGCTACAGTGTAGCTTGCTATCACCAGTGTGTGAATGACTGAATGTAGTGTGAAGTGTTTTTAGTCCTCAAAGACTAAATAAAGCGCTATACAAGTACAGGCCATTTACCATCATCATCTCACAGATATCAGTGAACTAAATGTTCTTCCAGGACTTCACTACTTTTATTTGCCACCGACTGCTTGACAAAAACTGACTCCAGTTTGTGTGAAACACGACTGTTGGGTTAATTGGTCTCTCTAAATTGCCCTTAGATATGAGTGTGTGCGTGCATGATTGTTTATCCTGTGTGTCTCTGTGTTGCTCTGTGATGGACTGGCGACATGTCCAGGGTGTACCCCTCCTCTCGCCCAATGACTGCTGGAGATAGGCACCAGCTCCCCCCACAACCCCGCATAGGATAGACGGTAAAGATAATGGGGGGTTTAGATCAAAGCATATTGTTTTAGAACGGTCCAGTCAAAGTCCAGACTTACTTCCTCTTTAAAATCATTCTCTTATCTATCCCATAAAATCCTAATAAAATACAATGGAGTGAATAGTTGCAATATGCCGGAATAAGAAAAATTTGTAGGGGTATGCATACTTGTAGGTAACGGTACCCCTCAGCTCCTGGAGGGTAAACCTCTCATCTCTACCTTTTTACAGAGAGGCACTATAGAGACAAGCTGCATCTTTATGTCTGATTGGGTTCTTGTAACAAAGTGGACTACCAGGCTCTCCTAACAGTTTTGAGTAGAGCAGTGAAGATCATCTGGAATATGCTTCTACTGATTCAGGATGTTTCACATGAAAACAACCCGACCGGCGCTAACACTGTTTCTAAAGATTTCTCCAGAAATATTGAACAGCTTTGACCCACTAGACAACACGCTGCTGAACTCTCTTATTTCAACACTTTCTACCTACCCCACAACTGTAAAAGTGCAATATATTTATATTTGTTAAGTATGTGCCAAGTGCAGCATGTTTTAACTTTACAATAACTTTGCTTTGGTTCTGATTGCAAAAGTCTTCCTCAAAATGTGCCCAAATGGGTATTAACATTGTTTGCTTTCATTATTCAGCCTCATCTACTGTCGCTATTTAGTCACTGTAAATCTTAACCCATGATGTACAGCTTTCAAGAATCTAGCAGAGGTAAAAACACACTTTAAAACTGAAAGCTCAAACCAGTGTTTCCCTCTTTGCTCTAGTCGAAAGGTGATGGTCGCTCATCGGGAGCTAGAGAACCTGCGACGCAAACCTTCAAGAAGCTCTGTACGTTGAGGATCGTGTTTCAGAAGATTTTGTTCTCATGTAATTGTTGCCCTTAAAAGTTCATTGGTAAGAAAGTACAACTAGTTTACTAGTTTTTTTACTCTTCTGGTTTTCAGAATGTTTGTTTTAGCCATGTTGATGTAGTTCTTTAATAAATCTTGAGATTGATACACGCAGAATCTGTTCTTGACTTGTATAGTAAGATTGATGAGCTACTTTAAGTGTTAATGCATCAAGAATTTTAGCATTTAACTGATCAGTCTGAAGGATGAAATTCATCTGGGAGCTGTCTTATTGCATAATTCAAAGAAATGACAGATTGCGAGTCCAATTGTGTAATTTCCTAAACATATCTAATCACACTGAGCTCTAGCCTAATTTTAAACAAAAAAAAAAACAAGTATACTACTGAAAGAGAATAATTTGACATTCAGAATATAACTTTTAATCTAAGATTTTCTTGACCTCGCTCCAGAGTTTAGAATAAAGGGATCACAGACAGCATTGTTTTACAAAATTAGCTGTTCAGTTGAGTTCTTTTACCTCAGAAGAGACCTCGGATCACGGCCAGTGTGGCTCCGACACACTGCTATATTCTTTCAGATGGAAGGGAGGAGGTGGCAGGCTAATCTGGCCCAGAACCACATTGGTTGCGTCGAGAGAAAAATAAATTAAGAAAGTTATATTGAGCACATTGGGCTTGAAGAAAACAGACAAAATTCAGATAGCACACCGAGGAACTAGGCTACCAAAACCTTCAAAGACAGTTAGGTTTGTTTTGATTCAGTTGGATTTCATTCCATGTTCTGCATTTCTCTGACTCGTTTTTAAATCATGAGGCAGAACACACTGCAAGGCCAGTCATATCAAAAGCTGATGTTGGAAGACCTGTCGCCATATTGCATTTCCCAGCCAACCAGAACCCCCATTTCTAAAAACTGCAGACATTAAAACATAAAACAGCTCCAGTTGATTAAAAAAATAAAATCCTCTTGCATTCAAAATGTCCCCATGTAAAACACCTGATTTACTCTTCACACATTTACCCCAATTTTAAAGTTGCTAATTCTAACTTTTGAAGACAGTTTTACCTGACAGTCAGGCATTCAGACAAACAAGCCTTTCATCATAACATGACCACACAAGCTTTTGGGACATTTTTTTGCATGATGAGATTGTTGTGGCTAACTATATACTAGTTAATGCTATAGGATATGGGTGTCCAATTCCAGGCCTCAAGGTCCGGTCTCCAGCCAGTTTTAGATGTCTCTGCTCCAACACAGCTGATTCAAATGATCCAACTACCTCCTCCATAGTTCTGCAGAGGCCTGCTAATGAGCCATCATTTGATTCAGGTGTGCTGAACCAGGGAAAGAACTAAAACATGCAGGAGACGGCCCTTGAGGACCGGAATTGGGCACCCCTGCTATAGGATGTATTTTCAAAGTAATAGTGGGAAAAAAATTCTGTAAGGTGTCAGATTTGAGGTGTTAGTCGTCATTACACCATGTAGTTTGCCATCAGCATTGTGTGAATGTATGAGTGAATGACTGAATGTAGTGTTTAGAGCTTTGGGGTCCTCTGCACTAGATAAAGCGCTATACAAGTATAGGCCATTTACCATACTAGAAATGTAAAGAAACAAAAAACGCGTTTTTATGTTTAGCCACTTTTTTTATAACTTGAACCACAAAATTATTTACAAACTTTACATGAGCTTGAGTGGCACAATCGGAAAATCTTCCAAATAAAACATGCTTCAGGAATCTTGTACACAGAACGACAGGATCCCTCATTAAAAGCTTAAAATGCTGACTTGGTCACATTATATCAACATACTGTAGAAAAGGGACATACTGGTCCCACTGCATGCCCTCCCACAGGGTTGATTTCGTTATAGTCCTCTAATGCATTTGGTAAGATGTATGAACCTGGACATTTGTTGACCATGTTCTAAAAGTATCAAAAAACAAACATTTCCCTTTTTCCCCCCCTCCCATCTCCTTCCAAACATAATATCTGGCAGTCGTTCTTTGAGTTATTGTACAAAATCCAAAAACAGCAAACGTACAGAAATAACTGCAAACAGAAAACATGCAAAAACCAAAGCATGCAAAATGAGAATACAAAGCAAGCAACACACAAAAGTAAGACTACACTGATGCTGAATCATAATTAAAATGCACACAAAAAGAAGAGGGGAGATGCTTTCTGTTTCGTGTAAAATCAGCGTCTGGTCTTTGTGTACACCGAGCTGTAGGAGCTGTCCACTCTGGGACAGAATCTCTTGGTGTGGGCTCTGGCCCCCGTGGCGCCGCACAGGGGACACACGTACTGCCGCAGGTAGGGACATAACACCTCTCCTGCCTGGTTCTTCAGCCAGTGGGATCCGTAGACCAGCTCGGACTCACCGTTATGCTTGCAGAAGCTGCAGAACATGCGCGTAGGAAGAGGAGGAAGAGGAGGAGGAGGAGGAGGAGGACGCGCGGGCGACTCCGGAGCCCTGTAACGAGTCGTGGTCCTCCTGCGGTCCTTGGGGCGACACCTGGAACCAATCGGTACCTGCAGCGCATCGCCGCTGACTGATTCTGGTGCGACCCGGAACATGTCCTCTGGGTTCGGCATGGCCATGGTGCCAGGCAGCGAGAACTCGCGGTGAGGATCCGACAATCTGTCTGCAACGAGATCATCCGCGCAGGATTCTGCGTTCATGCGCCTCGGCGTTAGAGCCCCGCTGAAATGTTTGGATTGGGAGAGATGCGCTTTGCACACTGGCAGGACAGACTCAGCGGCGCTGTTCCGACGCAGGATCTCTCTGACAGTCTCCGACAGTCCCATGTAATCCCTCCAGGGCTGAAAACTTTTGCTGTTTGACTCCATGAAGCGCGGCAGGTGGGTAAAGAGCTCCCAAACCATGCCGTTCATCCTGTCTCCTTCCTGGGCAAGTTTTCCGGTCTGCTACACGATCGAGTGGTTGAGTTTGTTTTGTTTTTTTTAGCAGAAGGAGGCGAAGCGACGGCACAAAAGTGAAGCAGGGTGCGCACAGACAGCCGTAATTGGTAATTAGGCACAAGTGGGGATCAAAGTCTCCAGGAGTGCCGTGAGCCAATCAGGAGAGCTCATGCACAACGCGTGCTGCTCTCAGTATCCTCCAATCAAAGCATACTCTGGGTGATGCCAGGTCCTTCATGCCACGCGTGGACGATCAGGATCTGATCGTTTTTGAAACCACTAAAGCGTTGAGTTAGACCGAAACATGTCAGACTGAGAAATGTTTTTTTTTACCCCCAGTGTTAGACCTTTTTTGTCATATTTTTCTATTTACTGTTTACTGAAATTCAAAAATATTAGTTTAGTATGTTTTAAGGGCTTTTGAGGAGAAATACATCAAGTTAGTGCAAAGCAGCAGCATTTAAAATAGAATAATTCCTCATTAGTTTCAAGTATATCAGCTAAAAAGTGGCGGGTAAACAGAAGCCATTAGATACACACAAAAATAAGCAGTGATAGAATTAAATGGACTGGTTATGTGAAATATACATGGGAACACCTTTGTGAAAAACTCCTACACTTATACTGAGACAGGAAATCACATTGTATGATTTTAAAAAGAAATTTGTATAATGGTGCAGAAAAGTATTTGGTCAATAAAAGTTCCCCTCAATACTTTATAATGTAACCTTGGATGGCAATAACAGAGGTCAAACGTTTTCTGTAGGTTTTCACACACTGTAGCTGGTATTTTGGCCCATTCCTTCATGCAGATCTTCTCTAGACCTGTAATGTTTTGACTCGACTCCCTCCACAGATTCTCTATTGGATTAAGGTCTGGCTAGGCCACTCCAGAACCTTGAAATGCTTTTTACATAGTCTCTCCTTTGTTGCTCAGGCGGTGTCTTGGTAATAATTGGCGTGCAGATCCAAACACTTTTCATCTTCAATGCTCCCACTGGAGATTTTTGCCCAAAATCTCAGGACACAGTCCCATTCATCCTTTCCTCAATACGGATCAGTTGTCCTGTCCCCTTTGTAGAAGAGCAGCCCCAAAGCATAATGCTTCCACCCCTATGCTTCACAGTGGGTATGGTGTTCTTGGGACAAAACTCAGCATTCTTCCCCCTCCACGGAGAGTGGTGTTTATACCAAAGAGTTGCATTTTGGTCTCATCTGGCCACATGACATTTTCCCAATCCTCTGGATCATCCAGATGGTCTCTGACAAACTTTAGACAGACCTGGACACATGCTAGCCCAAGCAGGGGGGTTGCAGGATTTTGATCCATGACAGCGTAGTGTGTTACAAATGGTAACCTTTGTTACTGTGGTCCCAGCTCTCTTCAGGTCATTGACCAGTTCCCCTGTGTAGTACTGGGCTTTTTCCTCACCATTCTCAAAAATCACATGTACCCCACAAGGTGAGATCGTGCATGGAGATTGTCAGTGATCTTGTATTTATTAAATTTTCTAATAATTGCTCCAACAGTTGATCTTTTCTCAGCAAGCTGCTTGCCTATGGTAGAATGTCTCATCCCAGTGTTTAATCTTGTCCCTGGTGTCCTGAGACTCTGGTCTTGACCATGGTAGAGGTTGGAGTCCGTCTCTTCAGTGTGGACATGTATCTTTTATATAGTTAATGAGTTCAAACAGGTTCCATTAATACAGGTAACAGAAAGATAGAAGAGCTTCTTAAAGTAGTAAGTCTTGTTTGTAGGTGCCAAATACTTATGTTCGACACCATTTTACAAAAAAAATTTAAAATCATACAATGGGATTTCCTGGATTTTAACGTTCCGTCTCACATTTGAAGTGTACCTATGATGAAAATCACAGATCTCTCTTAAGTGGGACAATTTGCACAGTGGCTGCCAAATGCTTTATGCCCCCCTTACTTCCAAGATTTTTGGGTTTTCTTACTCTAAAGTTTGACCTTTGAGGCCTGCAGATACAAAACGGGTATTGTCTCAAAACCGCACCGCAATAATTCAAACCTTTGTCCACATGAATTCAAACTGGCTTAAAATGCTGCCGTGCATATACCTGGCCCACTGGTGGCGCTGCGACACTGCCAAACAAACAAAACACCAAGCATGTGCAGTCAGCCCGGTGGGAAACATGACAAATCTTACTTCACATGAGAGCTTTATTCATACACATTTAGTGGGATGTATTTCTCAAATTTTGCTGCTGGTTACTGAGGGACAGTAAAGTATGTTCTAGGATCCATAAGGTCAGCAGTTGCTTTACGACCTCACTATACAGCACCATGTTCAATTCTTTCCACGGATCAGCACATGTGTTACATATAGGAATGCTGGAGAGCTCATAATTGCAGAGACCGGGGTTTAGAGATTTCTCCACTCTGGGACTCTGTTTCAAACGTGATTGTTAAGTGTTGTGGTTGAGAAATAGTCGATTTAAGATCTTGGCTGCTACACCTGGTTTCATCTCCGTGTGGACAGGGCCTTTGACTTATAAAAGAAACCTGGGTAAACAGATCAGCCTCTAGATTAAATCCAGACTGAGACGCTTTCTGCATTTCAATTTTGTCAACCTTTTTAGTTTTATTTGGACTGAGCAAAGGGTCCCGATGGATTTAGGATCTAAAGAGAGTTCTCTGGCCTTTAGTCGTGCAGTTTAAGACAAAATTGTGAGCAAGGACCCTCTGGACAAGAGGCAACACTGTACTTTATTGGTTTTGATACTTCCCATCAGAATCACCTAGAACTCATGGTCCTACTTCCAGATGTCCCAAACAGTCTGAAGGGGCTTAATTGGGAGAACACATTACCCCAGCGTCCCACAGAAATAAAAGGCTTCCAATCCAAGTCTATTACTTATAGGGGATTTTTTTAAAAAGCCATTTAAACTTTAATTGCCTTTTATCACTGACCATTTTTAGTTTTAAATAGTAAGAGTGATCAAAACATCAGCAGTGTGTAATGATTAACAACCAGGTTTAAAAACAAACTAAATTAATCTTTATTTAAATTTCACAATACAAAAATTACAGGTAGAATGTTCAACTGCAGCAGTAAAACAGATTGTATCAAAATGACCAGTCCAAATACGACGGCCAGGGTGTGTGCGTTCTTCTGTCAACCCCACCTTCCCACATCTCCGAGTGGTGATCAGCCTCACTGGACCTACAGATAAAGATTCAGCACGATGGCACCAGGGGTGAAGATCCGATCTCCTTCAGGTAACAGCAGCACTTTCAAACCTTAAATTTTAAAGCTTTGAATTGTGCCATCTGCTCAGCTAGTTGGGAGTTTAAGGAAAGATGGAACCCCTACATTTTTTGCAAAAGTATTCACTCTGAACTTTCACATTACTACTACATTTGTCAATACAGTTCAACTTTGTGGATCATAACAGTGTGAGGTTAAATGAGAAATATAGTAAATTAAACATTTTGGCCTACAGGGTGAACACTGTTCAGTTTAAAACCCCAAACATGACCCTGAACACAGCATCCATATGCTAACACAAAATATAATTCTTTGGGGATGCCGTTCATCAGGAACTGGAAAGCATGTCAGACTTAATGACAAAATGGATAGACAAATGCAGGGCAATGATTTAGAGCAAGCCATATTCATGTATTAGAATCGTCTAGTCAAAGTCAAGACTTAAATCTTGCAAATTTGAAGACTGAGAATTAGCAATTTTGCAAGTACTCCAAACTCAACTACTAATTAGGTGGCTTCTGAAGATCATTTGTTGCACTGGATTTAGAGTAAACTTGGCCAAATACAACCATGTCCCACACTCCTTCCTTTACATTATGCACCACTTAGTTTTCACGGCTTAAAAAGTACATTGAAAGAGAAAAAGTTAAGGCTATGAACAGCTTTGTAAAGCTCTGAATACTAAATATGACCAACTGCATGGTAAACAGAAGGACAAACACTAACCTGGTATTGTTTGACAGATTGAGAGCGGAGTACAGCTGAGGTGTGCTGGGGGTTTGAACTCTGACCCTTCCCTCCTGTAATCCAAGAGCAGCAATGTTCCCAGAGTCACTGGATGATGGAGTTATGGGAAGACAGTCTGATACATTAGTTGCTCCCCCACAGGAGAAATCTGCACCAGAGAAATTAAAAGGGAAAATAAATGTTCCATCCATCCTCAGTGAACTGGATGCAAGAAAGGGAAAGCACCTTCATCCAGTGCCCTTTCTTATGCATTTACACGCAAACATGTTTAACCCTCACTCACTGAAAGCAGTGCTCTCCCTTCTGTTAGCTGCTCCTTTATTAAACAGAGGTGAGTCACACAGATACTGTTGCTTCAAAAACAGGCCCCTTTGTTGTTCAAAATCACAGCGCTGTGGATGCAAGAAAAAAAGTTTGAAGATTTCAATAAGTGCACAATTCCAAAGACAAGCCGACCCAAGAATTAATCTTAGTTTCAGGAGTGCTACGTTGGTTAAATCCTAACCTCATGGCTCAGTCGAATTGCAGCGTCAGTGAACGCTTGTCGCTCCCTCTCAAAAGTCCTCTTCTGATGAGTAAGCTCCACCCAGGACATCTGAAGACGTTCCCACTCTTCCAAAAAGTAGGAATCGGAGAGTTCAGATGGGACCGTGGAGGAAAGACTGTCCTACAAGATGCAACCGGAGCACGTGTCACTGATGTTCAGAGGTCACCTCAAGTTGTAATAAAAGGCAACCAATACCTGTAGAAGCTGCTGCTGTAATCTGACCACCTCACGACTTTCTTTCAGTTCCCTCTCCAGCTGAGCCAGGAGCTTATCGTGGTCGGTACCAGCAGCAGTTTGACCTGCAGACAGAAGTTCCTTGCAGTTTTTGACCACATTTGCAGGATGCCTCAAGATTTGTGGCCTATTCACCTTCAGACACGATGCTTTGCAGCTTCGTCTGCACCAGCCTCCAGCTCTGAATGACTCCTCCAGTCAGGTGCTCACCAAGGGCTGCTTCAGTTTCATCTAGCTTTTTGTCTCCATTTTGGGTAAGATCCAGAAACTCTGGCATCCACTTAAAGAAAAATTGAATTCAAATTAAACCCTTACAGGAAAAACAAATTTCATCTTCTCTTCATTGGCTCCCTGTTAAAGCCAGTGTCTACTTTTAAGACTAGGCTTAAAGTGTTCTTTTGATTAAGCTTATAGGTTATTGTTAGTTATGTGGTCACAGGTGCATCTAAAAGTACACAATTATCAAAGTTATTTTCAGTAATACCATTTTTCTATACTTTTATATAAAAAAAAAGGAATTGGACCAGTTTGTCTTAATCTAAAGAAGTTTTCTAGTCAGGGTTAGATCAGGACATTTCTTTTTACACCAACACCTTCAGCATTCCCTGTAACCACAATAAGGCTTAAATTGAACATTTAAGCTCCAAAACAAACTTAACATCTGTAATGACATTTATGGTTAAAAAATTAAGTTTGAAGCATAGTTTCCTACCAAACTTAATCGTCTGCCTGACCATAATTAACATTTAACTTTAAAGCTCTTGAAATATTTAAGATACAAAAAATTCCTGGAATGACCCCTGGATGCTGGTTAATCATCCATTTTCTGACCTGCTCCATGTCGACTCTGAGTGCGTGCAGCAAAGTGGTGAGGCTGTGGCGCAGCTTCATCGCCTCCCTCAGCTCTGCCTCTCTGCGCTCCAGCATCAGGCGCAGGGCAGCCTCCTCCCGCCTGCGAGGAGGAGGAAAGAACTGCAGTCTTAAAGGGGTGTTGAATCAAAAAGCCGAGACCTAAAAGAGCTTTGAAAACAGTCCACATACTTGGCAGAAAACTTGATTGATCTGCCAAGTTGCTCCCTTTTGTTTCTGCTTCCAGGAGGAAAGTTTAATACATCTATAGCTGCATCAGAAGGAAAATAAAACGTGATTAATCTTGTATTTAATAATATATTGGAAATATTTCACAAGTCTCACATGGTCCTTTGTCTCGGTGTCTTTCAATCAGCTGTGAGAGCTTCTCCTTCAGTCTATTGCAGTTCATCTCTCTGCGCTTCAACTCTCCCTCCTGGTGGCTGATATGCAGCTGTAGACGGGAACTCTGACAAAATAAAACACAATGAGAAAGTGAATTCATTCAGGAAGTCATTCCTTTCAAAACTACCGGGCTTACTTTTGTACGCTCAGATCTTAAGTCTCCCTGAAGCCTGGCCACATGCTCAGCCATCTCTCCAAGCTGCTCCTGCAAGATGAGACCGTGCTATGCAAAAGTATTCACACCCTTTGACCTTCCAAACAAACTGCATTTCTTTAAGGTGGGGGTGTGACCTAACATAGCAGCACAAAAAACGATGAAGCAGATTTAACCTTTCTATAACGCAATAACTCTTGTGTGTTCTCGTTTTTAACCTGCTTTACTCTGATGCCCCCAAATAAAATCCAGTACAACCACTTGCCTTCATGAGTCACATTATTAAACACAGAGCTCTGCTATAAGTTGGCTAGTTTAATCTTAGTATGAATCCAGTTCTGTGAAGGCAGAGGTTTAGAGAACATGAGCAAATAAACAGCTTCATGAAGACCAAGAAATCGAGCAGACAGATCAGAGAGAAGGCTGAGGACTAGTTTAAAGCAGGGCTAGCTTATTAGCAACACACTTTAAACATTGAGAGCACTGTTCCATCCATCTAGATGGAAAGAAGATTGAGGAGTTGCAAAGTTAACAGTATGCCATATGCCTAAACTGACAGATCAGGCAAGGGGAGCATTCAACCGAAGCAGGCAAGAGCCTCATGGTAACTTTGGAGGAGCTGCACAGATCCACACCCAGTGCATTACACGAGAGGTAAGAAGAAAGCTCTAAGAGAGTTTGTTTACAGTTTTCCACAAGCAAAATGAGAGCCACAGCAACCATGTAGAAAAAGGCGATAGTCAGATGAGACCAAAATTGCACTTTGTCCAACTAGCAGGACAGTGGGCTGTTGCTAAACTGAAAAAGTTGATGTTCACATTTGATCTATCCATTCTGTCTGAGCTTGTGCTATTCTGCACAGAGGGACAAAACTCCTGATATGCAAAGCTGGTAGAGACTTACTTAAAAAAAAAAAAATCCTGGTTGCAGCAGTAATTGCAAGTCATCAAAAGAGCCAATTCATTTTTTCCTTCCATTTCACAAATGTGCATTAGTTTGTCTTGCCCTACCTCATAAAATACACTAAAATTTGATGGGCTCACTTGACAAAAAAAAAAGTTTGATAGAATTAGTTAGCTTGCTAATTGAGCCCTTTTCACCCACCCTGAAGGAGTCCACTTGGTCTTCACAGTCCTGTCTGTTTGCCCACCAGGAGGTACTTGGAGAGATGTTTGGATCCCTCTGGAGACATGAATCTCCAGCATGGATTTAAAAAAGAACAAAAGTGCAACATTCAAGATTGTTTGGCATTACTTAGGGTTAAGTGAAGATAAAGATGATATAGATTTAAATATTTAAAACCCAACCTGAACGTTCCTGCTTTCCACCAACCTTACTCTGGACAAATCTGTACGCCATCTAAATTTACACGTGAAATTCACATTTTGTAACATAACTTTAAACACATAGAAACTATAAGCACAGCAATGTGCTCAACAACACATACTTCTCAAGTTAACACACCTGTGTGTATTTCCAGCCGTTAGCAGTTGGACCTGCTCTGCTGACAGCTGCTGCTTCTTCTTCTTTTATTTCCAGATAACAGCACTTCTGCTAATTACCAACAATTGACTCTACAGGGGTGCCCAGTTCCGGTCTCCTGCATGTTTTAGTTCTTTCCCTGGTTCAGTACACCTGAATCAAATTATGGCTCATTAGCAGGCCTCTGCAGAACTTTGACTTGCTGAGGAGATAGTTGGACTATTTGAATCAGCAGTGTTGTAGCAGACACATCTAAAACTGGCAAGAGACCGGCCCTTGTGGCCCAAAATTGGACACCCATGCTCTAGGTAGACCAAGCTTTTGAATTAGTTGCACAAACAGTTGCTTAAAAAGCCATCTTCAGGTTGGAATTAGTAACCACCTCTCATTCAGGGTTCCTACTGATCTTATTACAGCCCGAACTGTAGAGGAATGTGCAGTAAGAGGTCGTACCAGCGACCCCCATTATGAGACACTCAACTGGCTCTCTAGGTCAGCGTATTAAACACAGTGGGGAGAGCTGAAACAACTTTAAGTCTTAAGATTCACATGAAGTCACCATGTGGCAGCAGCTGATTAATTACTTAAAACTCTTTTAACAGGATTAGCCTACTACATGTGGCAAAATCTCCTACTTTTCCAGATTTCAGAGTCCTCGGTCCCTTTTGAGCCATTTTTTAAATGAAATGAATTCATGGCAGTACCACAGTAGCCACGCTGTAAATATAAAACCTGAAAAACGGCAATGACAGACAGATGGTAGACAAAGAGATGTATGTGGATGGATGGAGGGGGAGATTTATGGAAGAGTGGGTGATACATGGAGGTATGGCTGGATGTATCCACACCTGGAAAAATGCTTTAACGTTTAGGAACTCTGCTCTGATGCTTAATTTTGCAAAAAGCTAACCAAGCAAAAAAAAAAACAACTAAATAAAAGCCACACATTGCAGGTATACATTTTGATTTATTTCCTTCCATACAAACATATTGCATTCATCACAAATCATTGAGCTGACAGGTAACAGTGATTCTGGTAGCTTCGTGCAGATTTATGGTAGTAGGCCTATGTGACGATACCAAGTTAAGTCCAGCAGTTCCCTGTCACAACAAAGAGCCAATCTACCGTAGTTAACAATCAAATGATAATAAATTTTTTTTAAATATACATCCAATTTAGTGTAACATTATTTGATTGGAAAAGGCTCACATAATAAGCGCCTTAAGTCCTGTCTGTCAAAAAGCAGTCATGAAGTAGAAGGTGATCTTTAAAAATAATTATTTTCAGATTTTGTTACAAAAACATTATATGGAGCATATTGGTCGTTTCTTAATCACCCAAATGTTGACGGAGAAAATGAAGGCGCGCACAGACAGCAGGAGAGATTTTGGTTGATTGGTGTTTGATTCCAGCGAGAAAACCAACGAATGAGTCATTAAATACAAACAAAACCCAAGGATTTCCATACATACACAAGCATTTGTGCAATGTGATATAAATTAAAGTTGTTACCACTATCCAAATAGTGTAAGGCCTTTATGTGTTTTTATTTTAAATAAAAAAGATTCAACAACAAAAATACTACTTAAAAGACTTTAAAATATAGATAGTAGGTGAGAGAAAGATACCAGAAAATGAAAGAATAATCAATCACTTGCCCCACCGTTCTGTGTCATGTTGTAGTACCTTAGGTTCACTATACAATTTTAATTCTTCTCTTAAATAAGTGGATCTTAAAAAAAAAAAAGGCACCAGTTTAGGTTGTTGGCCAACAGTCTAACTGAATATTATTACTTTTTAAAATGTTTTACAGCAATAAACAACACAAAACAGTGAAGATGGAACAGAACCTGCATTAAATTTACGTTTGATATCCCCCCTCCAGCCCCTCAGAAGGGGGCTTATATGACCGACTGGAAAGCAAACAACGGTAACAGTCTGTAAATAGATGCCAGACATGTTGAGCACTTAGGCAAAGCCAGATTAATCATTAGTAAAGTTAGTGTCAGGAACATCTTCTGCTTGTTTGTTGAACGAGTAGAGTTTGGCCATGCTTTCATGTAACAGATGGGAGATATGATACCATTGGTTTTGGCAAACGTGTAGATCGACATCGCCCCCCCCCCCCCCCCCCCGAAAAAAACGTTCAGCACCAAGTGTGTTTTCCCTCCCCTCCCCATGTAGAGCTGCAGAGAAGAGTACGATGACGTAGAGGAGAGGTGAAGTGAAGTGAAGCTTCGACGGATAAGAAATCCTTCATGATCCTTCTGCTGCTGAAACAGAGCAGAGAAATTTGGGAAAGACATTTATTATGGTTACGTTAGACTTCAGTATTCCAGTCTTATTTTGTTATGTTTTTCATGCCATAACAGGGCAAAACCCTTCAATGTGACAATCTTCTGTTGTTTCCTTTGGAACCTGTAGCAACTAAGAAATTTCTGGCACCATTACTGCTAAAGGGCAATTACAAAACTTCACCCAAACATGTCTTAACCCTTTCCACATCATGCCTTACACATGTATATATACAGAGCTCATCTGGCCTGAAGGGAGAAAAGTGGTTTATGAGAGTTCCTGTTTTATATTCCAAAGCACAAGAGCAAAAAAAACCACAATGTGGAACTGCTAAAATGAAAACATTACAAGTTTTTTTTTTACGCTCTTTCTGATTCAGGCTTACTGACAGATTGCTTTGGATCAGAGATGCACCAATTCCACTTTTGTAAATCTTTGACCTTAGGTTATTATTGTTAGCCAGTTCCAGTTTCTCTTTGAGGACTATAACATAAAAGAGACTGTAGTGAAACAAAATTAAAAAAATCGAGTCTCCCTTTTTGAGCCATCTTTGTTTATATTAGAAGCAGAGGCGACGGCCCACTGTGTGAGAGAGAGAGCTGTTGCTGTAAAACAGGGTTTATTTTCTAATGACGACAAAATAAATTATATTCAAAGTGTCTTTAACACATTTAATTTAGTAGTTAATTTGGTTAGCTGGAAAAATTGCTCTTTGTTTAAACTTTCAAAACAGCCTAAAAAACTGAAAGAAATCCAACACTGCATAACAAATGGATGTTTTTGTTTTAACAATTCAAGCTTAATTTTTGATTTGCAGAAACACCTTGTTTTACTCTAATCTTTTACTCAGCAGTATTTTTGTTTTTGACACATTCACATATCAAAAAAGGTCAATTTAACTATATTTTGGACTCTTGACAACTTTAAATTCAGACCAACTCTTTTTAAAGCCAACTTCTGTTCTTTGGCTTTCAGAATGAGCATAAAAATCTTAACCTTATTGTGGAATGTGTCATTTTTATTTCACAATTTCAGTAGCTATTTTATATGACTGTATTGTTTTCCATTTTTATTTTAGTTTATATATAAGAGATTAAATTACTGGTCATTTCATACTTAGCTCTAGAAAAGAACCTTCTAAAATAAAAAAAGAACATTATATATGATAAAGTGCATCACCATGTTTAGAATGTTCTACTATTTATGATTTAAAACAGGATAATTTTATTGTTATCATACATAGTACAATGAACAACAGATCTTCCAACTAAGCTTAAGGGTCATTAATTTATACATGAATATTCACAACACAAAAGGTTACCAAAAATGTAAAAATATATTTTATTATATTGTCTGTGTAAAGTTGGTTGCACCGTCTTGATAAATTGGAATATCTTCTCAAAGTGAATATATTTATTAATTCACTTTAGTTGTGAAACTTTGATATAAATTTGTTACAAACAATCTGATAAAGTTTAAGCATTAGATAGACAGATAGACAGATAGATAGATAGACAGATAGACAGATAGATAGATAGATAGATAGATGGATGGATGGATGGATGGATGGATGGATGGATGGATATAGATAGATAGATAGATAGATAGATAGATAGATAGATAGATAGATAGATAGATAGATAGATAGATAGATAGATAGATAGATAGATAGATAGATAGATAGATAGATAGATAGATAGATAGATAGATACTTTATTCATTTTCATGATTATGCTGCAGCTAATGAAAATGCACAAATTCAGTTTCTCATTCAATTAAAATGGTCCATAAGGTAAATAAAAATATATATATAACTAATACTGAAATATGATTCTATGGCCTTGTTACGCCATCCACAAGCAACGGGGTACACTCTTCAGAAAAACTGTGATTTACAGAAGATGATTGCTAAAGAAGCTGGCTGTTCACAGAGTGCTTTATCGAAGCTTATTCATGGAAAATTGAGTGGAAGGAAAAAGACAGGGGATATGTCACAGTTGAAAGAGTTTTAAAGATTCAAGAGTTTGGGGAAAACTCACAATGTGTGGACTGATGTTGAAGTCATATTCTAATCTCATGAGAGGCACCTGTGCCCTCTGTAACCGCCTGATAGTGGAGTCACTGTTATGCTCGGTTCGGTGTAAACACTAAACTGAGTATTTAATACTAATAGGGGTATAAGATAATTAAAGGGTTCATGCTTAATTAAAGTGTTTTGATAGTAACTGTCAGCTGTATTTTTTTATGACAATCCCTGGACTTGGTGATTTTAATGAAAGTTATAAAGCATAACCTGCCTTGACCTTGGAACCTTGAATCTGTAGTATAATGAATGTAGTATAAACAGAGTATAAATGTAGTATTTAGCTTCACCCTGTGGTAAAAAAAAAACCCAACGCACTTCTTAGTGATCTGAGAGCCCTGATGAAGGTTTTGTTAATCCGACTAACCTCAGAACAGTGAGCAGGACTTTGGGGGTCTGAAGGGATTATCGCTGGAGGGGACCCCCATGAGGAGCGGGTCCTTGGGGCCGTACTTCAGGCAGAAGTTCATCAGCTCTTCTGCAGCTTGGGACACCTGTGGAGCCCAACATATGGCATGGGTGTGAAAACATGAACAGCATAAACATGAACTGCGTTTGCCTGCCTCCTGCGCGCTCAGGCTCTGCCCATTTTCCTCATTTTCCTACACCGACTAACTGCCTCTGTGTCTTTTTGCATAATATTTGCAAGCAACGGAGTCACGGAACAGCTGTGGTTGTATCTACTATGTCTCATTTTCAGATATAGGCCCACTCACACTCCCTTGAGATAAATCAACAGAGTTTGACATTTATACGCATTTTAACTGTAAAACTTCTTAGTAGCTGTGAGTTACTCAACCGGACAAACTAGAAAACTATATTTATATGTTTTTTCTTTAGTCGTCTGGCAGCAGTTCAGTACACCTATACTTGACAGAATCCACTTTTATTAATTTATGAGCTTAGTTTCAACGCTTCGAAAGAAAAAGTCTTCCGTGTTTGTGTTTCAGCGGAGGGTTCGTACCTTGATCCTCCGGATATTGGCCTCAAACCGGAGCTGCTTCACGGCCCTTTGGGCAATGATTATGTTGCTGCTGGCGTTGTTGTTGGACATAGCGCCGGCTGTCGGTGTTCACAAATAAATAAAGCCTACTTTGTTTTTATGAGAGCCGTATACAAACCCTAACGGAAGCAAGACCTAAACTGTTCTGAACCGAGAACTAAACTGGGAAACAGCTCTGACACATTGCCCCGCCCAAACTGCGCTTTCCAAGCCCTCCTATTGGCTAGCATGCCCGTCAATCCAATGATCGTGAGCACTCCTTCTCACCGTTCCCAAGGAAACGCCCATAAAAATATGGGCCATTATTTTAAGTTTCCTAGACAGCAAACAGGTTAAACTGTGACCTTCAGTGGTTGTTTTCCACCTCATTTAACTTTACACTGGGAACACTTTCAAAGAATTACTGCTTGATATATGCAGAATATGAATGTGAAGATCAATATGAATAATACAGATTACGCAGAACCTTCTTGGTAATTCAGAAATCAAATGAACAGCATTGCTCCATTGCAGCACGTTTTCAGCTCTCCTCCCTTGCTATGATAAATGGTCATTTAAGTGCTAATTAATCATCTCAAATCAAGGATCTACACAGCTGCTTAGACAGAGAGCCAGAAAAATGAAGCTCTTAAGGATACGTTTCTATGTATGCATTATTTCTATTTTGCTCCAACTGCTCCCAATATTACACAACCCTCTGAGATGTAGCCTACTGTTTACAGTCATAATACTGTTAATGTAATGTGTGGTTGATTATTAGAAAACTACTATTCATATGTTTTGTTTCAGAAATGAGTGTTTTTCTAACACAATTGATATACATAGTTTTCCATTAAGCGCAGAGAAACAGAATACTGTCAACATCTTTAAATTTATTATCTTTTCTTCAGTAAAAAGTTTTGGATTATTTCTCAACGAAAACATCCACATTGTTACTGTTGTTTGTTGTTTTGTTACATTGTTGCTGAATAGTAATGTATCAGTGGTATTCCGTCTTTCATTATTTTAGTACTTAAACATTTGATTCAGAAGATCATTAAACTGTAGGTCTGATTTCTGTATGGAAGAGTCATCTCTCATGGAAAAAAGCTTGCTATTTCTTCATTTGCGCCCTGCAGATAAACAGAAACAAGAAGGAAAGAAACATTATCATTAAGTCCTTCTTATTAATGATAAAAAAAGATCTAAAAGTCATACTTACAGACTATTGGTCCAGTGGTGATGGGCTTCAGTGTAGTAAAGCTGGAAACAGAACGTAACTTCCTGCTTCGACAAGCCTGTGAAAAGTTTTTTAAAATTGCAATTTATTCATGCATTCATTCATTTATCATAAACCACTGATAAAATAAAGAATGTAGTGTTAATTATTCCTAATTTTATTTACATCCCTGCCAGACTGAGATAAAAACATATTTTCAGTCAACAAAGAAGTTTATTTCAGATAGAAAATGAGACAGTATCCATAAAGAGATATTAACACCATGTAAAAGGAGGATCAATTTGGGTTTACTTTTTTATCTGCATTTTAATAAAAATGGCATGTTTGAAATTGTTTACAATTTTCAATAATCAATGGACAAATCTTGGCATTACAGCAATCAAACCCTGTTTATAATTGCTGATCAGCTTTTTGTATGTTTCCTGGTATTTTGATGATTAATCTTGGGGGGGATTAGCTCAAAGTTTTTGAGGTTGCATGGCCTCATTGCCATCATCATAATCTTTTACTCCTTCCACAAAATTCTCAGATTTGGCTTGACTCTGGTTGGGCCCCTCCAAAATATTAATGATACTTTTAGTCAGAAAAAACCTGTAAGTAAAATTTAAAGTTTACTTTAAACCAAAATATAATTTGGGCTAATTTTAAGGCCCAGCTGTAACTCACCGGAACACAGTTAGAGCTTGTCTGGTCACACAGGCTGAGGCTACAGTGAAGATAAATTTCTCTATATTCTTCCCCCAGCAAGAACAACAGAGGAGTGAAATGAGCTTGAAGGGAGGAGCCACTTTGAACCACAGATGCCTGGCGGCGATCCGTGGGGTATCTATAAGGGATAATGGAGGAAAACAAGATTTTTTTCGCGTGTTTTACTTTACAACAAAGAGCACTTGCTGTGGCTGAGGAGATACACATACTTGTTTTCAATGATTGGGTATTGTACGGGATCTTCAGGGTTTGATGTGTGAGTGGCAAAGCAGTGCTCCAGAACAACAGCCCAGTTTGACTCATTTTCCTCCACAGAAACACCAACATACAACGGGGAGCCCACTGGCAGGGTGACCTGACCTGCTGGGTAAGTCCCAGTGTAGCTGGAGTCCTGGAACAGAGACATGGAGGCTCTGGCTTTTGCACCTGTGCCTGAAATACCTCCTTCCCACCTGTCAAGAAAATATTTCTTTATTAAGCCATTGAATAATTTGTGTACAAAGACTTATTTTTATTTTGCTTTTGTATTATTTAGATCGCTTCAGGATTTTCTGGTGGTTAGAGGGCAACCTGCTAAGTTCTAGCCAGATAGAAAGAGACAGGAAAGTTTTTGAGCATTAATGACAGAAAACTGACACGCTACAACATAAACACTTTCTTCTTGGGTATATTTTGTAAAAGGTTGAGAGTATTTGAAAATATTTTGTTCAGTTCTGTTTTTATTTACATCTATAAAATTAAATAATAATTTGTGGCAAATTTAAAAATTGCAACTAATTTATTGCCCAATAATCCGTCTGGCCTCCACAATTGTTTTAATCTAAATACTAATTACTAAATTCAGAAGGATCTCGCAACATTCAGTGTTTATTCTTTCTGAAGTGCTGTCGAAAGATAGGGGTGCACTATTGTAAGATTAGGGAAAAGACATACGGAGGCTGCAGATCTGAACTTCATCATTTACAGTTCTTAAAAACAATCATTTCAGTTCCAAGAATCAAACAAAACACTGATAGGAGTCTGAGATTTTAATTCCATTAGCAGGTTCTTCTCTTTACATCCGGTGATGGTAACAGCATGACGGTAATCCAGAAAATAAGTAGTTTCTTGGGCTCACTGCATTTCCATTGAAATTTAAGTAATCAGTAATTTAGTAATTTTTACAAAGTGTTTCCTTTCACTTTTGTTGCTACTAAAAGTTTAAACTTTCCCACTTCTTGGCGTGATTTCATGAATGAAGTTTGGCCAAGGCTTGTGGCATTATGGGTTAAATAAAATAGATTTTTTTTGGCCACTGGTGTTAAACCTAATCTTCCTTACAGCCTGAGCATGAAACAACAAATCATATTCCTGGTGGTTTTAACCACTAATTTGGAAGCAGTTATGAAGCCTTGAAACTTAAATTTAGCTTGTCATTTTGCTTTTGGGATTGAATTATTTTGATGTTTTAATAAAATTAAATTCTTGTTTCCCTACAATCTCATTTGGTAAAAATGTCAGAAGAATGCTGAGCTCATTGTAGTGCATATATAGCTCAGGTAGTGAGATAAACTATGTAGGTATTTTGATTAACTTTAATTTGTAGTCAGAAGCTAGTGAAAATGCAATTTTGTTAATTGTGTAATATTTTCAATGACTGTTAGAAGAGATAAAGACTACCTGTAGAACCTCCCAGTTGGTGTAAGTGGCATTTACCAGCTCATGTTTACGATAAGAATGTTAAGGTTACTTTGAGCTGATGGGGGTACTTACTCTAAAGTTGGTCTTATAGCCACATTCAGACTGATGTCGGTTTCCAAAGGATAGGAACAGGAGAACGGAAAGTTCGTGGGAAGTAGGAAGGATTCATTGTTTGCTGAGTAGATGAATAAATTGTTCCCAAATATGGCGTGTGTACCGTTGTTCTGCAAGACAGAAATGTTGATAATCGCATCAGCTTTAGAGTGTACTGTAGAGACAGCAGTGGTTTGAAGTATTTGTCTACCAGCTCCTCATGTTAAAACTATCTTTGGAAACAGAAAATACAATTTTCTAATTTGTGGACCAAGTCTTGATTTTACAGTTATTGCTGAGTGTAGTAAAAAAGAACTGTAGAGGTGCTCCGGAGCTTGGCAAGAATAGATATTGTTTTTTTTGCTGAAGAATGGATCGTTTTGTCATGAATATGTGCACTTCTATGTCTTCTTTCTTGTTTGAAATAATTTCAACAGCCGAAGCATTAACTGATGGGAGTTTTAAACCCCAGTTTATCTAACTTCCTGTAGCAGCTAGCTGTGATGTCATGCTAACACTAAAAGTTAGCGCAACAAGCAAAGTTTTGGTTTCAGCTGTGCTATTTTTCTTCTATTCAGTTAAACTTGCTAATGTAGTTGAACTGTCACTGACAATAACCACTCCTCCTTGACACAGCCTGTACTTAGATGTTGCTTTCTAGAACCTTCTGGCAATGCATTATCTGCTTTTTGAAGCTTTTATTAGACATTACCCCAAATCCTCCAGTAAATGGCCAGAAATTTTTGAACTTAAAATATAACTTGTAAGTTCCAGAAAAATACCTGATAAGTTACAGGTGATATCTGGCAAGTTAAAGGCAAGTACAGGGTATGTTTAGTGAAAGCACATGGTACTTTCCAGGAAAGTATCTGGCAAGTCTCTATAAAGTAATGTGTTAGATTCTATGAAAGTATCTGGTAAATTAAAAGAAATTTATCAAAATTATCTAAGTTCTTCAAAAGTAATTGGTAAGTTCTGTAAAGTACTCTTTGTTCCAGGAACAAGCAGGCTAAATAAAGCAGAGCTTTCTTTTTGACAATCTACATTTATTTAGATCCATTTCAATGCAAAATTTACAAGGCTCAAAACTTGTGAAGAGTGATTGATTTACTGGCCAAGAGTAATTGGGCACTTTGTACTTTTCAACTGTCCCAACAAAATAATAAAGAGACTGGTCACGGATTCACTGGAGCCTTGACTGGAAAGTGTGATAGTGACAAGATAAGAATCCAACACACACAGGAAAGAAAAAAAAAGATTTTACCATCATTATGTTTCCACAGCCACTGGCTCGAGCCTCTACCTTGTACCACACGACATCCCCTTGAACCCTGAACCTTGAGCAGTTGTGAGCAGCAAGGTGGCCAGAATATGGGTCTGAGCCAGAAAACTCCATGCTATTCACATTTAGTCCTACTTAGAGTTTATCTCGGTCCCAGTTAAAGTTGTACAGGAGGCTGTTTGACTTCTGAAAAACAGAAGGAAAAAGTTCAAAACCTTGCTCAAACTGTTACGTTTATGACAGAGGACAATAGATTACCCAGATAAAACAATATGATTAGTTATAACTATGCAATTATGGTGAAAATTAAGCATAACTTGAACAATATGCAAGACTGCATCCTGATGGCTTTGCAAGTTTGTCGGCATAGTAGTTTCCATGGCAGACTTTGACATAGATGACATGTGTGCTAAAAAGACAGCAGGAGCCGCTCCAGGCATTGCATACAAACACAAGAGAAGGCCCTGCTGGTGAAAGAGTCGCCTCTTTCTCTTGACTCCAATTAGGTGGCTTCATGATGGCAAGAATTACAGCTGGTAACGAGTGCTGCTGCAAAAAAAGGCAACAGAATTAAATGTACTATTATTATCTTTTCCCTGCTAGAATTCTTCTTTAAATTTAGTTTTGATTTGCTTGCTATCTTGAAACAAAAATAATTAAGCACCAGATTTTACCTGAAGCGTTTGGAGTAAATGTTTGCAAAGATATGAGCAACTACACTACCCAAGGAACCTCCATTATAGACCAATGCACAGTATCAATTTGCTAAGATAAGAGAAGGAGATTTGTTAAACATATCCACTGGGGTCTGTTGTAGAAATCCATACCATTGCTTATTTTTTTACTTACCTTGGTGAAGGAGGTAAATGTGAAAGCTAATGGAGTAAATGTGAGAATGTATAGATCTATCTCTGTGTACAAAGGACAACTCAAAGTGAGGGTGGGTGAAATGCAAAAACTGGGGAACAACAGTCCTGATTTATTTGATGTTATCTGCTACTTATTAATAAAGGAAATAAACTCAGACTAATTGAAATTGTTTTTTGACTGTTAAAGTTGTAAAATTATGTCGCAATAAGTCCTTTTGTCTCTTTCCCTTTCAGAATATCATGAAGAGGGTGTTTGGTGTTGTCCTTTCAGACAAACAGTGACCTCTTTATCTGACGCTCCACTATACAGCTCTGAGACAACTCTAGAGGCACCAGTTTGTCCAGACAGTTGTTTTTTTTGGTATGCACTACCTCAACAGAAAGCTTCCTCCAATACACCAGTGGAAATGACAATTTTATAATTTTTTTTATTTAGAGTGTCATTGTCATATGTCTCATTGAAGAAGCTAAGAGGTTTTCCTCTACTACATCTTATTTGGGATACCACTCTAAACTGTCATTCGATACCACCCTCAGGCATTTTTAAGTCATTTAGTCATTCTTTGGACGACCCAGCTTAGCTTAGCTACTGGACAGATGAATCAAACTCTTACTCTCAAATACCTTTGTATACAGACAGTTTCATGGTTGATTAAGCATTTACAATGTGTTTGGCTGAAAACCGGTGAAACACAAGCCCCAACCGTGACTACTCCACCATTATGTTTTACAGTTGGTAAGAAGTGTTTGCGTCGATATGACGTGCTGGGTTTTTAAGAAGCTGTTTATTATGGTAAGAAATCTCTACTTGTGGTTCATTCAGATGCAACTTGGCAAATCCAAGTTGTGCTGCCAAATTCTTTTATATTAAAGAGGATTCCCCATTTAAAGCAAACCATATTTGCTGAGTCTTTTTTCAAATTTCTATTCTAAACATTAACATCTAATATGCTAACTGAGGCCTGGAAAGACAGACTTGGAGCTCGTTGCCTTTTTGAATTAGCCCACAAACCTTTCCCAGGATAACTACAAGTAATAATTACTTCTCAGAAGTCATTGCTGACATCTCTCCTTTTGTGGCATTATTACAAATAGTCCTCCTGGAAAAAAAAACATACCTTGATGACACTTCAGAAAAAAATAACTTTTCATTAAATAGCTTTAGGGATATATTTACAAGGGAAACAATACTTAACTTGGTTTGAAAAAAAATTTTCATGACGTTATTTTCCATTGTGTAACTTGTGGTTCCCGCTAAAATCAAAGTCCTCTATTCAAAGGTAAATGTTTGACTCAGTGTTTTGGTCAGTAGACGAGGTGCTAACATACTGTATATAAAGATCCCAAGGTTATTGGCACAACTTCACCTACTTTCAAGATGTATGGAGTGGGGCGAAGATCTGGTTAGGTGAAGACTGCAGCTACACTTAAATTACTGAGAAAACATCTTTATCAACAGACCAGAGCATTTTGTTTTGTGGTCTTCGTCAGGTTATTTGATATTTACAGCAACACAAGTGCAAAATACAGTGTTGTGAAAGAGTAGATTTGTTCTTTTATTTTTGCTTTTAAATCATTAAAGTCATTTTAATATCAAAGATGACTTTAGTAACTATCAAAAGCATTTTTGGACAATAATTTTTATCTAAAAAACAATCCAAACCAACTTTGCACTGCTTGAAAAAAATAATTGCCCAACAAGCCCAATAACTGGTTTGGCCATAGTAGCAGCAACTGCGATTTGGTGTTTGCGACAACTGGCTTTGACTCTTTTACATCACTTTTTTACCCACTTTTCTTTGTAGAATTGTTTTAATTCAGACAGTTTCAAAACTTCATATTCTTTTGATTAGTTTTTTTTCTTGAACGATTCAGAGGTGGACTTCCTGATATAATTCTGATCCTTGTCCTGCTGCATAAGTCAAATGTGCTTGGATGTGGGAATGTTTAGGACTACTGGAAAGGGTGTTTTTCCACTACAGTGAAAACTGAAGAGTGAAAGCTGTTAGGCTGCTTAGTTTTACATTTTCATTCTCAACTTAAAAACTAATACACAAATATATTGAGAATAATGTTAATCCTCAGACAGAAAAAAATATAAATGGTAAAAATGGTAAACATTTTAGAATTATAAGGAGGTACAGATAAGATTTTTTAATACATTCTTCATAAACCACCACTCAATTTAATTACACATTTATTCTTAAAACTGAGGAAAATGGTGCTTGAGAACGCTTTATCGCCCAGCAACGACAGCAATATTGTTCTTTGTTATGAAAATCTATGTCTTTAAGTGAATCTGAGAGTTCATAAGTATACACATTGAGGACATAACAAATGGAAAGATATTTAGGCATTATTTCCTTTTATTAGAATTCAATTAAGAACACACCTTATTTAACGTTAGTTTTTCTTTCATTTTTTATTTTAAACACTTAAACACTTTTTATTCTAAAAAATCTAATTTGGTCAATGGCAGAAAAGGGAAAAATATGTTATAAGCATACTTCTAAAACACTGTAAAACACTATAACAAGCTAAATGGTGTTTCTTTAAAGACTGAAAGGATGAGAGATGCACCTGCAATCCTGAAAACATCAGCTTCACCTTTCTCAGTTTGAACTGCCTCAGCAGATCCCTCAGCCCACTGATCACTGTGTAATCTATGATGATCACATGATGGCAGTCCAACATCACAGAGCTCGGAGAAGAGACTGGTGGAGAGAAAGTGAAGACATGTCAGCAAATGACGAGGAGCTAAAATGTTAAAATAACATCAAATGAAGAAATTCTTACTTTGCAAGATGTGGCCGAGATGCGTCACTGAAGGGAAACTGAGGCCGCTGCTCAACTCAATCACTAACACACCGTGATCAAATACCTACACATGAAAGCAAAAATGGTTTAATTACAAAACAACCTGCTGCTGCTGTGCTCTAAAAAAAGTATTTGACTTCCCAAGAGTAATTGGCCAAACCAAATTACTTCAATAACCCAGAATCAAAGAGGTCACAGAACAACATCTGAAGCAATGCATGCCTCAGTTAAGGTCAGTGTTCATAATTCAACAATAGGGGGTGAGGGAGTTCAAATCCCGCATGGTGCAGAGGTAAATGTGGAGGGAGAGACTTTCAGAAGACGGTAATAACCACAAAAGATTACATCATACCAATGATACTGTGTTAATAAAATTAGTAATAATTAATAATCATAAAAAGTATAGGCCTATGGAATTTAAAAAAACTGAAGCACTATGATTGATTTAGACATAGACTGATTTCAATGAACCGTTAACCATCATTGTGTGGACTGATGCAGGGCCCAGGGTAGTCATAGTATCTGATCACTCATTCAAAATCAGAAACAAATGAGAAAAAACATCATTTTCATTTTATGCAAGCCTACCGGTGAGATGTGAGCTAGCAGTAAACAACGTTTTGCCCTGGAAAAACACTGCCATGTGTTAAAAATCACCCACAATAGAGCACAGAGCAAAATTTCTCACAAATTTTAAATAAAAAAACAAACTAGTAAAAATGGCACTTACGTTTTATTAGTGATGGAGGGTTTATCTAAAAATGTTAAACAATGCAGCTCTCTAATTGGTCACAAAAGAATGTGATTCTCCAAATTGTAACAAATTGGGCCTTTGATTGGTCACAAGTTGGAACAAAGTTGGAGCATTTAGAGCAGAGAAGAAAGCGTTGTCGGACCATGCAAATTCATGAAGAGTCCCTCGTTTTCCTTTCTTAAAAACTATTTAAAACAAATAATTTATGTTGCAGAAACATTTTCATTGTCACAGCGAAGGTACCCAGTATAGTTTTTCTCCTTCCTGTGATCCAGGACCACATTAGGCATGAGGAGGTTCAAATCCAGGCCAGAGAACGTCCTCGCTAATGAGGACTTTTTGTTTCTTTAATAAAACCTAAAGAAACATAGAGATTTGTACCGAGAGGGTACCAAATGTTTTACTCACCTTCCAGTTTAAACTCCTTTATAGGTCATTGTTTTGGTAAATTTTAAACTATCCAAAAGGAATTATTGGTCTTTTTGTTTGCAAAGTTTGCATTCAAATTCAGCCTTCTTATACTAGGTAGCATATAATCTGTTTTACAGTTTCACCTTTCAATTACATGAGTAAAATCAGCCCATCTGCTTTTAAACAGAAAATGAGTTCTGGAGTATCTTGCAATATATATATATATATATATAAATAATATAATATAGTATAATATAATATAATAATGGCGCAGTTGGTAGCACTGTTGCCTTGCAGCAAGAAGGTCCTCCTTCTTTCTGCATGGAGTTTGCATGTTCTCCCTGTGCATGTGTAGGTACTCCGACTTCCTCCGAAAACATTACTGTTAGGTCTCTCTAAATTGCCCTTAGGTATGAGTGTGTGTGTGTGTGTGTGTGTGTGTGTGTGTGTGTGTGTGTGTGTGTGTATGGTTGTTTGTCCTGTATGTGTGTTTCCCTGCGATGGACTGTCAAAGTCAAAGGTGTCAAATGTGTCCCCTTTATATACAGTCTATGGGTGTACCCCGCCTCTCGCCCCTTGACCGCTGGAGATAGCGCATTAGGATGGACGGGTACAGAAAATGGATGGATGGGTGGATAATAATATATAATTTACAGTTTATATAGAGTCTATGGTGATAACACAATATAGGGGTGTAACCTTAGGGTGTAACATGTCAGAGTTGACGATTTTTAACACGTGTAACTTTGAACATCCGGGTACTTGACCAAGTTTGCTTCTGGAACAATCACGCAAGCGCCATTTTTTTCTTGCTCGCTTGTATCACGAAGGAGAGAGTAGGTAAGTAACAACTATTTTAATGTTATTTTATCGGTCATTTATGATTATTGTTGTTGAATAAAAATGATATTGGGGTTTTGTTAAAGCTTTTGGTGGAGGGACTCAAACCCGAATCCATTTTTTACTATTTTTTTGTTCCAAATTCGGAAAGCGACATCAGCTCCGGTCACTTCTTTGGCCGTGTATTTAATTTAAATATTTTTGTCCGTTCGAGTCGAGCAGAAAGGAGTTCAAATTCATAATTGTATCGTCTTACATTAAGTGCCGTGTGCTGCAGGGATTTTAATCGTGCAAATTGTGCATTGATAAACATGTGGCGGCTAGCGGTACTCAAATCAGTGAAAGCTAGCTTAGCCATAAGTATAGCTTTGTTACGTTTTGCTTGTCCTGCCGTCTGTTTCATGTATAACCATGTTAATTCGTGGTCAGATACTGTACGTAGACTTAATACTGACTCTAGATATATTTGTTTTATTGCAGTGAACACGTCGAAGAGAATTTCAGTTAAAACCGGACATCAGAGGGTAAGTTAAACTGAAAATGTGCCGCTCTTTAGCGTCTATACTGAAACGTAATATTGGGTTCGGGTTCAGTTTATGCTACACCTAAATGTTATGTAGTATATCTGTTCTACTACCTAAACATAACAGGAATATGTAGCTGAAGTTGGAATCTCAAATTATTTTTAAAGCATTTTTACATATTATCTAGACTACATTTGATCCCCTCAAGAAGTATCTAAACATAAATATTAAAAATAAATAAAAATTTTTGTTTTATGGGTATGACAGTAAAATACCAGGTGGTTAATATTAGAGTTTACAAATTAACATTAAAGAGTAACCAGACCCCAAAACAACTTTTTTTGTTTGTTTTTAAACTCTTTACCAATGCAATCTTTCAGTTTCTGGGAATTTTTTTTTACATTTTCCTGTAAACTTGTTTAATTCTACACTTTTTGGTCTAAAAACGTCTCGGTGCTGCCCCCTTAGGGGTGAAATGTGGCTACTGCATTTGAATTTTGTCCAGTCTCTGAGCGGTAATGCTAACATAGGCTAACGTTCAAAACAGATGAACTTCGATCAGTCACAAAACTGCCAACGTCGCTTTGGTCACTGTCCATGTTTCAGTGTCACATTAAGCGAGCTGTCACTGTCCTCCTGAACACACCTCCACGTTCCCCCCTCCGCTCATCCTCCATAGTTGGCTACGCCCCTCCGTTCTTCCTGGCACCGCCCACTTTGGTAGAATTTTTCAAATGTTGTCTGGGGGCGGGGTTAAGATTTTTCCTGGGATTCAGTTCCACTTTAAACCATTATCGCTTTATTAAACCCAGGGTAAGTTTTTGGCTGTCCACATACAGGCGGGGCAAACCCAGACAGAGAACACCTGACAGGAACTCCAGTGGGGATTTCTTTTTAGTCTGTAAAGAGCACAAATGCGATTGTGTTTTGAGTCATCCGTGAAAACATTTCAAAGATGCTTTTTACTGACTTTACAACATGTAAAAAATAAGGAACACAATGGGGGTTAATTTCTCACCTTCCACCTTTTATTGCAACTTGCTGTGCCTGCAGCTAACACTGAGTGATTTAGCTTTGAATGCTCTGGTTTGTTCAGATTGTTGTCATCCTGTATGATTTATTAGACTAGTTTAACAAATTATGAAGTGGAAATACATACTGCTGTTACTTTAATAATAAAGTTCTGTTTGCGCCACTCATAGTGTAATTAGGTCCACATTTTTGTAATCCTTTCTAATTTGTACTATTTTTATTTTATTTTCAGCATATATAAAAAGTACAACATTTCTATATTATCAAACAGGTCAAATATGAACTTAATAATTCTTCACTGCCAAACTGCACTGGTCACAGTCATGCTCCAAAGCCTCTGTAACAATTAAAAGCGCTGTCAGCTCCTGCTAAGCGAGATGTGTTCAGTACAGTGTCCAGGTCTGAGATGATGTTCAAATGCTCTGATGGGATTCTTTTTTTTTTTTTTTTTCATTGATTCAGTTACCTGCATCAAGTGGTCGGGGGTGTGAATTGTAATCTATCAAAATGATGGACAGCCTTCAGAACAAAACACTCTAATACGGAAAATAGTTGGCTAATTCCATCTGCAGGGGCAATGATGATGTCTTTTAACATTTAGGTACTTTATCTAAAATTGTAGGTAGCCAGGTTTCTTGTCAAGCAAAGCTTTCTATTTTAGGGATATATCCAGAGAGATTTTCTGTCAATTCTAAACTAAAGACTTGATTGACTTTGGCCTCCTGCGGGCCAGGAGGATGATTGCTCCTGCTTGCAAACAGACAGAAATATCCTCCATACAGACCTGGATTATTGAGATGCCATACTGCGTTATGCTGGAGAAACTCACATATATATAGTGGGAGGTAAAGCACAAGAATTTGAAGATGTAGGGATGCCCCTAATAAATTTTCTTAAAAGGAACCCCGGCTACAAAGACTTGTAGTTCTTAAAAGATAAATGTTAGGATCAGTTATAATAAAGTGGTATAAAAAAAAAAACCTTGATTTCTTCTTTTTTTTAAAATTTGTAAAAATAGTTTAACTTGTAGGTCGCCATTGTTGTTAGCGTCACAATGCACTGGGTAGTGATGTCGCATGGTTGCACCTTGGTTTCACCGGCCGACTTCGGGACTCTGTTGTGACTGTTCAGCGACATAAGCATGTCATCTGTTCAGCCTTTTCAATTTGAACCCGAAACATTAATGAGGAGGACAGCACTGACCATGTTTCACAAAACGAACATTAAAATTAAGAGCAAGAAGGGCGGGATGAAGCGAGAGCGGGACAAAACCGCTGGTGCATGTACGGCAAATGCGTCTCCATTGTAACCGAGAGGTTACATATATACATATGTACATATATACATATATACATATGTAACCTCTATGTATATATCAACCTAACAAACATTTACAAAGTACCACAGAGGTAGCCGAATCTTGTAACATGTTAAATCAGAAGTTTTCAATTCAGTTTCACTGATAATGGAGCTTCTTTTTTCAGCTGCACTTCATGTTTCTGACCACTAGATGTCACCAAAGACCACGATGATGGAAAACATGGAGGCAATGAATCGTTTTTCAGTGCAATCTTTGAATGTTTCAAAGGCTTCATTCAGCCAACACTGGCAATAGATCCTGGAAAACTGGTGTTTTAACGATGTGCTTCACCGCTCTAAATAAACGATTCTTAACGGAGTTTGCAGGTTACAACACAAGCTGTCGTTATTTTGTGTCTTCAGCCAGCACGCTGCGTTCATTTCCCATCATGCATCTGTGTCCCTGAAAAACTAAAATAGAAAAAACAAAAAATCGAAAGAAAACTGGGTTATAATGTTAATGTGTAGTGGATGGACACTAACACATTCTTTGGTGGTCTTTGTTCTGTTATAGAATTGGTTGGAACTAGTATAGGAACCGTCACTAAGAATTGGGGGTATTAACAGGGTTATAAATGGATCTCCGAGACAGCATCCTAGTGTCCTAGTTCTCTAGGACATATACTAAAATTGGAACGATACAGAGAAGATTAGCATGGCCCCTGCGCAAGGATGACACGCAAATTCGTGAAGCGTTCCTCATTTTCCTTTTTTAAAATGCATTTAAAACAAAAACGTCATGTTACAAAGACTGTTTCCACGACACAGCGAAGGTACCTAGTATAGATTTTCTCCTTCCCGTGATCCCAGGAACCAGAACCACATCAGACACGAGCGGGTTCAAATCCATCCCAGAGAGCATCCTCGCTAATAAAGACTTTTTTTGGCTAAACCCTCAAACAAATGTGTGCCAAGAGGGTAGTAAACGCTAATCATTCCCGGTTTCATTCACCCCCCCCCCCCCCCATCTTAAATTCCTTTATTCGTCGTATTTTTGTTTAACTTTAAACTGTCTGAGAGGAATTGTTAGTAGTTTTCTTGGCAAAGGCAGCGTTGAAAGTTACCCTCCTTATGCTGAATGGCAAGCACCATCCGTTTTACAGTTTCACTATTCAGATACGTGAGTAAAAGCAGCTCATCTGCTTTTGAATTAAATGAAGAACTGAGTAATGCTCTCATAACATTTTTTTTTTTTCCTTAGGGATTTAAACCCGTGGACTTAAGATATTTTGCACACCAGACTAAGTATTCATCAAACAGGGAGACCATAACATGGCAGACGTTCAGACAGTGGATGTAATGGCCTAGGACTGAGTTTGCAAATTAACGTTTGGCTTAAAAAGCTTTTTTGTGTGTGTGTGTTATATTGTCTAATCTGCTGTCCATGATTAAATAAACTAATGATGATAATAATAATGATAAGATGAATTATCAATGAGAGGATCTATCACTGATCAGCAGTTGCTTAGGTTATGTATGAACATGTGATCAAATCATCATGCAAGTAAGGGTGTATTCAGACCTGCTCTGTTTGGTCCACTTTAAACAGACCAGGGTTTGTTTCGAATGCTGGTCCGGACCTTTTATGCAGGTGTGAATACACACGAACGAATCCTGGTGCGGATCAGAGAACCGGACAGAGACCCACTTTTTTAGGTGGTCTCGGTCCGCTTCCAAACGGACTCTGGTGCGGTTCGCTTCAGGTGTGAATATAAACCAGTGTCAATTGAAACCAACTCCAGGATACATGTGCCTTTTTGGGCTTTACAAGACACCTGTAGCGAGGTAAGTTCATACCTGATCCTTCGTCTTCTGTTAAGCCACGCTGCTGCCAGCATGTCATGGGTCAGGGCACGCAGAGCACATCGTCTCCTTCGGGCTGCTGCACGCATTCCCCGAAGCCTTTCCAAAATTTGAAACAGAGCGTCACAAAACCTGCGTTGAATGAGCTGCTCTTGTCACTCAATGTGATTTTGCAACTCCAATAACAACACCAGAAATATGCAGAGCAGCGTAGGGCTTCCATGTTTTCCTCCATTTCCGGGTCTGCGCTCTGTGTGCCGCCCTAGTCATTGCTGTCCAATGGCCGTACCGATCGCGTGGATGTGTTTACAAAATATAGTTCACTCGCAAAATGTACAGTGTGAATAAGAACCGCACCAAACGAAATAGATTAAGTACGGTTTGGGTCCAGACCAAACAAGCGGACCAGAGGACTTTTCTGGTCTGAATACACCCTAAATCTTATTGTTTAAAAATGTTGCACAATCAGATCAATGTGACCTCCTCCTGTCCCTGCAGCTCCTCATTGTGTCTTTCTCCTCCTTAATTTAGATGGAGCATCCAACTTTTAAGAGGGCCCCAAATGGGACCCTCCTCCTTAAGGCCTCTACAGAGGCCAAGGCCCAGGGCCCCCAGAAGCCTGGGTACAGGGCCAAATGCCCCGAAGAGGTGGAGGCAGAGGCCAGGGCCCACGTCGCCAGCGAGGGTGGCGACGTCACCAACGCCACCCTCGTGTTGAGTCGGTGGAAGGTGCAGTTTAGTAGTTACCAGGGCAACACCTTCCACTGGCTCCTGGAGAACGACGTGGGCTACGCTGTGATGGTGGTGTCAACCCACCAGAAGGAGCGAGAGAGGACAGGCTCTCAGTCCCCGCTGATGGCCAACAAGGTGGGCTCTCTTAGCTCCACTTCCCTGTGCAGAACAAAGTCTGGCGGTTCTAACATTATTTTTTGCACATGCAGGACGCCCTCACCCGTTACTCCTTGGCGTACCCGGACTTTGCGGAGGCAGTCCGGTTCCGGTGTGCGTTTGAGGAGGCGCGGGTGAAGTCCCTCCAGCCTGGTCAGGAGGGACAGGCCCTTGTTGGCTTCGGGGACTTTAAGTTTGAGAGCCTGCAGAGCCTGTACGACTCAGAGGACTCCAGGAAGAACCGGTGTGTCAGAACTGCTTCAGATGTCACATTTTTATCAGCATGTTATCAGTTTTTCTCTGCATGTAGGATTAGAACTTGGTTCCTGTTTAATAACTATGATAGAAATAATAGTTTTTTTGCTTAAAAGTGCCTTCCATGACACCCAAGTTAACCTCACAATAGAGTAAACAAATGTTATTACAATAACTTTTTCTAAATGAAAGTTCCCTACAGGGTTTTTGCTTCTATGCATCAAATGTGTTTATTTTAGTGGATCTCAGTCAGTCCAGAACAACAGCAGCCATCGTCATGGCAAAAGTCAGCTGATTTTTGTGTTTCACCTGCACAGATTTGTCAACTACCTGAGGACGGCGCCGGCTCCAGGCTCGCAGATGGAGAACGCCGTCCATTACATTAGGAAGAGGGACAGACAGAGGGCGAGCAGTGCTGCAGCCACCACCTCCACCCCAGCTGCTGCTGAAGCCACCACCTCCACCCCTGCTGCTGCTGAAGCCACCACCTCCACCCCTGCTGCTGCTGAAGCCTCCACCCCTGCTGCTGCTGAAGCCACCACCTCCACCCCTGCTGCTGCCTCTGTCTCTCCCTCCAACCAAGGGCCGAAGGCTGCATCCCAGTGGGTTTTCCAGCTATTTCATGTCTGACTCTGATGTTCAACATCCCGTTTAACACTCACTTTTTTGTCATGTTCTAGATTTGCAGCCTTCGTCTCTGGGCGGCGTTCTCTGTCTGCCGTGGAAATGCAGGCAAACATTAAGGAAATGGTGTCTGCATTTCCAGGTATGTATATATATTTTTTTTATTAACGTATTTATTAATGGATAGTGAGTCACTTTCTGGAACAGAAGCCTGATGTTTGTATGATTTAATTTCCAGCCTCCTTCAGACCAGCTCTTCCTCCCACACCATCTCAGGAGCCCCGTGATGACGAGCTGGTCCAGGTGGTAGTTGACAAAGAGAAAAGTAAGTGACAGTAATGTGTTAGTTTCACATATTGTTGGAAATTTTTTTTATGAAATATGTGAATCCATGTTGACTCATTTCTTTCTACTTTCTAAATATTTCTGTAACCACAGATGAAGTGTCACAGTAAGTTTGGGTTTAGTTCAACTTTGCTTGGTTGTTGGTAACTCACCAGTCATCAACACTCTGCCCCTAAGTAGTCCCTATACTAATGTCATGGTCTGTAGACATTAGCATCATCTTTCCCTGTCTTGGCTAATCACCCTCACAAACACACCCGGTTCTTATTAATCATCACATCCTCCTCTGCTCACCTGCTCTCTTTAACTACTTCATCTTTTGGTGTCTGTGCAGCTCCCAGTTCAATTGAATTATTTCAAGTCACTAATATTGTCCTTTGTTTTTTTAGCCTCTGGAGTACAGGCCCCTCTCTCGCTCCTTCTTCCTCCTCCTCTTCCTCCTCCCACCCGGAGCAGCACCCGTGACTCTGCAGGACTGGAAGAGCCAACTGACCAGGAGCTCCTGGAGGCGTCCCAGGAGCTTGCTGCAGTCCAGTCCGCAGAGGAACGTGGCCCGACACCAGCTGCTCCCCCCCAGCCAGAAAGGGAGGAGCAAACCGCCGGCCCTGCTGTCCTCCCTACCCCACCTGCTGCTGCTGCCAGTGCTGAGGTGAGGCGTCAGACATTAACTGTTTCCTCTCAGGTGTTTAAACTGACACACAGTCACATATTCAACCTGCTTTGTGTTCTCTCTCCAGCTGCTGCCCGAGTCCTGGCGGGCAGAGCTGACCACGGAGCAGCAGGAGTGGATCGGCCGGGTGCTGTTCACCAGGGACGGCACGGGGAGGCCGAGGCTCACCAGCGAGCTCAACCTCTGGTGGTTCCCTCCCCAGCCCCGGCCCATCTACAACCAGCCTCCCGCCTCTCCTGACCCCTTCTTCGCATGTCGGCTGTTCCTGTGGATGCCCCACAGGATCTGGCACCTGCAGCTGACATGCCCCCAGCCTTTTTGTGATGGCACCCTGACAAAGGCTGGGTTCTACAGGACCATCCGGAGGGTCCTGGACACCGACGGCTGGTATCTCATGGCCACTGAGTACCTGGAGTGCCGTCGGTGTAAGAAGAAGGTCGGAGGGTGGTCACAGGACTTAATTAGGCAGCTGCCCCCCACCTACGGCTGCCAATTCCCAGCTGTACTCACGTACAAGTAAGAGAAATGACAACATGTGCTCATTCTGGTGATGATGAATCTGTGGTTTAGTTGGGTGTTTTGTTTCTGCAGGCTGTCCTGTGACCAGAGGGTGGTTGCACAGCTGAGGTCTCGCACTCTGGGGAACAGTGCTACTAGGCTGTGCAACACCCTGCGGGAGCAGCATTCGGACTCCTGGATGCGGAGAGCGATCCAATACCTCGGCATCTGTGAGCAGTTCCTGGCCTTGGGCACCAGGAGGGGGCAGTTTGCACCACCTCCCCAGATGCCCCCCCTGCCGTCACCCGTCTGGCTGCTGACGGTGTACGGCTACGACGTCCTGATGCGGCTGGACGAGTACAAGGCCAGGATCACGTCCACCTTCGGATCCATCCTAAAGATGGATTCCACCAAGAAGGTAGATCCCTGCTTCGCGTTTACTGGCTGCTGCTTGTGAACCACAGTTCTGCTGCTGCTTACACAGGAAGCTTTCTGTCCGCAGGTGACGAAGAAGCTCACAGGTGCCGCCTCCAACACGGCCGCCTGGATAACCAACGTCGGCAACGAGCACGGGCAGGTCCTCATGAGCGTCCTCACCTGCTCCGAGAGCTCCGAGGGCCTGTCTAGGATGGCGGCCGGACTGATGAGGCGGTACCGATTTGCCGAGGTACCTGCCCCCCAGCTCATCTACGTGGCCCGCGACTGCTGCAACCGGGACGGCGTGTCCAAGACGGCTGCCTTGTTTCCGGTATGAACTTACATCACTGCTGAATGCGGCATACTTATTTCTTCATTTATTGATTTATTCATTCATTCAGACATTTATTTATTTATTTAATTTCTCATAGCAATACTACATTATTCAGTTGCGGATTACATTGATGAATCAACACGTTATCTGAACTTCAACTCATTTTCTCAATTAGTACATTTTGGTCTCCTGATTTTACATTTTGAATGCACCGGTCAAAAAAATAAAAATACAGCTGGATGTGAAAACTTGATCCTGATCTTGACTGCGCTACGGTTAAAACATCACGTTCCAGGCTAATGACCAAAGTCTCTCTGTTGCAGGAGTGGGGACAGCTCATAGTCCGGCTGGACATTTGGCACCTGATGCGCCGCTTCGCGTCGGGTGTCACCACTGAGAGCCACGAGCTGTACCCCTCCTTCATGAGGCAGCTGTCTTACTGCATCTTCGAGGTGGACCCCGGAGATGCTCGCCGTCTCAAGGAAGCCAAGCGGTCCGAGCTGGAGGGGACGCACGGGATGGTCAGCCTGACAGACGCTGAGGTGATCCAGAAGATCAGCAAGGAGGAGTGGAGGCTCCACTGCCGCAGGAGGACGCGTGGAGCCGAGGAGTCCGCGCTCCTCATCCAGAACCTCCTGGACACCTTCAGCGGGCCTGCGGGATACAACACCCTGAACATCCCGTTGCTAGACGCTCTCCGCATCCAGCAGATCTGGGACACGCAGAGGTGCCACCTCAGCTGCATCCAGGACCCCCCAGGTGTGCAGCTGTACACCCAGACGGGCTGTCTGACAAAGGGAGGGGTCAGCCTGCCCGTCTACCGCTGCGCGAGGGGCTCCACTTCCCTGGAGTCCTTCCATCTCCACCTCAACCGCTTCATCCCAGGTAAACGGAAGTGTCAGTCAGGAAACCTGTTAAATATCGGTAAAATGTACATTTTCAGGGATCAATACAAGATTTTCTTCTAATTATGTGTTCACTCAGGAACGTCAGCCAGTGCAAAGTACTTCCAGGCGTTCCTGGTCGATGGACTGGTGAGGTGGAACGAGGACCGCGCAGCAGCAGCTGAGGGACACAAGGCGCCTCTGCTGTCCTACAGTGGCCACCTCAGGCACGCCCTTAACCAGAAGAGCCAACGGGTGCTTGGTCTCCAGATGGTTAAGGACTTCACCAAGCCTGCTGCTTACACAGGTACAGGAATTAAGATATATGTATTACCTTTAAGTATTCCTAAATGATGTATCGACACTTTGAAACGGAGGCGCTTTGAACCGTTTACATTTCCCCTTAATCACAGGTGAGCTCATCGGGGTGGAGTACCTGTACCAGCAGACGGGCCGCGTGCTTGAGGACGTCAGCATGGACCCTGACGCTCCGGACGAGGCTGTTGCCATCGCTGCCGTGGACGAGGGAATTGAGGAGGACCTGGATGCCCCCGCCTTCGTCCTCGACGCCCCGTCCGCCGGCGCAGTTGCAGCAGCCCGGTCAGGCGATCCGGCTGACGCACCCGTGTCTGAGCCATCTGGTCCGGCCGCCCCTGCCCGCCACGCCCCATCCGAGGTCCCTGGAAGCCAGACTCCTGCCGACCAGCACTCCTCAGATTCTGAGGTCGGTTCATCCACCCACAATCACCATCGTTTCACAAACATAGACGTTTCATAAATACCTTTTTTAATAATTATGTAATAATTTTTCTCCATTTCTTCATTTCTCAGGTGGAGATCCAGGGTCCTGATGGCCAGCCGGGATACCAGCACGTCCTGAAGCTGGCCCAGGCCCTGGTGGAGGTCAGGAGTCTCCAGGGGCTTTCTGACAGCAGGGTAGACAGACTCGTCGCGCTCTGGCAACGCCTGCCGGAGCGTGACAAACAGCGAGTCGTCTACCCTAGCAGACACCGGGCGAGGCAACCTAAAGGGCGGTTCAAGGCAGCAAAGGGGAAGAACATCCCCTGTCCTGGGAAGAAGTCTTTCCAGCGGTAAGAATCATTTCCAGTCTCACTCCTCCTGTCCAAGTCTTCTCCTCATCTCTCCTCATCTTTATCTTCCAGCTGCCTTCTTGGACTGAACTCGGGCGCTGCAAACTGGCCAGACGCCAGCCGTGTGGTGGAGGCCGTCTGCAGCCAGCTCTGCCGTCTGCACCCTGCGGCCACGCGTGTGGGAGGGATCTCGAGGTCCCGGTGGTCCCTCATCCACGCCGACTACGTGGCCGTCAGACAGGTGGTGCTGAATTGCCCGAGGCTGATTGCTCAGACCGAGATTCAGCTCTATGAGCTGAATCAGAGAACCATCTCGCAGTGGTGAGAACCGATAGATCTGTGCTCCCGTGTTTCGCTCTATGCTCTGATCAGACTTCCAGTTAAAGCTGCAGCCTCAACTCAGCAACTCATCCTCTTTTTTTCCAGGTTCAACCAACGACAGAAGAGGTGGGAGAGGGTCGTTCTGGAGCAGGGAACTGGTGCTGTTCCTGCTCCGGCGGTTGCCAACCAGCCCCTCCCTCCTGAAAAAGGGCTGTCCGTGGTACAGGTGGGAGGAGGACAGCCCTTTGCATTCTACACCCCGGAGGAGCATCAGCCCGGTCCGCTTCCTTCCCGTCTTCCTCTTCCGCCATCACAGGAGCAGCCCGGCACGTCCTCCGGCTCCTATCTCCCTTCTCTTCCAAACCAGCTCCTCCCTCAACCCTCATCTGCTCTGCTGCCTCCTCCTCCCTTGCCCAGGACAACCGCCTACAGGAGGAGGAAGGCTGCAGAGGCTGCTGCTGCTGGGCAGCCTCCACCACCAAAGGCAGCCCGCCGGCAGTCAGCGCAGTACACCTGCAGCAAGTGTGGTCAGCCCAAAAGACTACAAACTGGCCACACTCGCATCGCAGGTGTGTCATATTGTGCGTCTGCCGGCGGAAAGACTGTAGAGGAGTGGAGGGAGGAAATGAAGAGGAAGACGGGAGGACCCATAAAGGACTGATGCCTTTTTATTTTATTTTTATGTTACTAAATAAATGAGGGGAAAAAAACAGTTGAAATCCTTTCAATTCTTTATTTGTATTTAACACAGATTGATTTATTGAATGCTTGATTACATCCCTGATATATTTATGAGTCCAGCAGAATCCGGATGTTCTGCTTCTGCATCCGCCCCATGGAAGGAAGGTTGAGAGGTCACTGAAGGTCGATTACTGTGTAAGACACAAAAGTCACGGCTTCAGTTTTTAAAAAAACAACAAACTTTGTGTACTATCATCACCACTAAATACAATGATATTAAAATGGTATTGTTTATGCTTTATGCATACTATAAACTGGTATTAGTTGTAATATAAGTTGGCATTGTGCATACCAGTATTCGTTTGAATTGTATCACATCAATAATTACATGAATACATTGCGATTTGGCCAAGCTGTAAGAGTTACTGGTGGACGCTGTTTACTTTTCACATAGTCCGCAGCCGGGACGCGAACCCCCAACTTTCCGATCCCGGCGAGAAAATGTCAACAAAGAGTGCTTCTCTCCTTCGACAGAAGAATGGGCAGGTTGCTCTGAATCAACCGCTTTGATGTTTTTCAGTCTGGTTTCCGTGCTTACCACAGCACCAAGACTGTCCTCGTCAAAGTTTTCAATGACATCCGCATAAATATAAATACAGACTGTGGTAGAACCACAGTGCTGGTTCTGTTGGACCTCTGCAGCATTTGACACTGATGATCATGATATACTATTGGAACGACTAGAGAGTAGGGTCGGACTCTGGTGCATTACTTGGCTGGTTTGAGTCTTACCTAAAGAACAGGAACTTATTTGTTTCAGTAGGAAACTTTTCATCAACGAATAGAAATCACATGTGGGGTGCCTCAGGGCTCTATCCTGGGGTCTCCCTTATTTAATATCCACATGCTCCCACTAACCCAGATTATAACAACCAATAAGATTAGCTATCATAACTATGCGGATGATACTCAGCTCTAAGTTACGATGTCACCAGGTGACTTTGAACCCATCCAAACCCAAAGTAAATGCATAGAGGAAATCAGTGGATGGATGTGCCATAACTTTCTCCAGCTGAACAGAAACAAAACAATTAATTTTGGACTCAATGAGGAACGATCAAGAGTCAGCACACAGCTTCAGTTAATACAGCTAAAAACTACTGATCCGGCCCAAAATCTAGGTGTAGTAATGGACTCAGACCTGAACCTCCAGGGTCACATAAAGGCAATAACAAGGTCAGCCTTCTATCACCTGAAGAACATTTCTAGGATTAAAGGACTGATGTTGCAAAAGGACCTTGAAAAACTCATCCTTGCGTTTATCTTTAGTTGGATTGATTACTGCAACAGCATCTTCACAGGTCTGTCTAAAAAGTCAGACAGCTGCAGCTGATCCAGAACGCTGCTGCTCGTGTTCCTCACTAGAACCAGGAAAGTAGAGCACATCACCCCAGTTCTAAAGTCCTTACACTGGCTCCCTGTAGCTCAGAGAATAGACTTCAAAATACTTTTACTAGTTTATAAATCATTGAATGGCCTAGCACCAAAGTATGTTAATGATCTACTGTTACTATACCAACCCCCCAGACCAGTCAGGTCCCCTAATTCCAGTCTACTCAACATCCCTAGAATTAGAACCAAACATGGAAGAAGCAGCTTTCAGTTTCTATGCTCCTCTAATCTGGAACAAACTTCCAGACAACTGCAAAGCTGCTGAAACACTGAGTTCTTTTAAATCACGGCTAAAAGCTCATCTGTTTAGAGCTGCCTTTGAATAATGTTTTAATGTATCATATGTTTTGTGTGCGCTTCTTGCTTTATTGCTGTTTTAACTTTATTGCTTTGTCTGTGTTTTACTGATACTTTTATTTTACCCCTTAATCGTGTAAAACACCTTGAATTACCTTGTTAAAAGTGTGCGATACAAATAAAATTGCCTTGCCTTGCCTAGTTTTATGGAGATACACATTCAAGTTTAGAATATATCGGCTCTGTGTCTGATTATACACATCGTCAAGCTTGTGTAAGAAGCATGCTTTATTCAATAATCCAGATCTTTTAATTTTGACAGTGTCTTAAACTGAAACATCAAACAAATAAATCTTTGGCCCCTCTAAAATGCTTCTTTTCATCCTTCAGTATTTAAGTCTTGGTGGGGGACGGTGGGGTGCATATCTTATGTGGGGGGCTGAGTGTCTCTGGGGAAACCACAGGGTAGCTTGGGCGGCTGTAGCTCAGTGGTAGAGTTGTCAGCCTGCAACCCAGAAATTGTGGGTTCAATTCCAGCTTCCACCTGCTACATGTCATTGTGTCCTTGGGCAAGACACTTCATCTACCTTGCCTACTGGTGTTGGCCAGAAGGGCCAAGGGCGCAATATGGCAGCTTCACTTCTGTCAGTCTGCCCCAGGGCAGCTGTGGCTGTAATCATGGCTTGCTTCCACCAGTGTGTGAATGTGAGAGTGAATGAATAATGGAGTTGTAAAGCACTTTGAGAGTCTTGAAAAGCACCATATAAATGCAAGCCATCATTATTTATTCACACCTGGCTCTGGAGGTGAGGTGTCCTGGCTCCTAATTGGCTTAAGCAGTTTTTGAAAGGAAGATGAATATCATGATGCTGCACTCAGAGAGCGCAGACCTCCGCCAAGGCAGCTCAGTCCTTCTCATCACATACCTATTAGCTAGTGACAACATAACTCAAAACGTTATAGGTGGATTTTGAGGTCTGCGTTCTCTGAGTGCTTTTCTAGTTATCAGTGTCCATAAGACAGTTGAATTGACAGCTTTTGAAGATGTAATATGTGACGATATTAGGCTACCTCTCTGCTCCTTGGTAAATGTGTTTGTTGGGGTAAAAAAATATATATTTTTTTTAAATTTTATTTTGAAGAATAAATATTCACTGTTTGAACGTCTGCCATGTTGTGGTCTCCCTGTTTGCTGAAGTTTTAATGTTTTGAAAAAAAAAAAGATTTAAAATAATGTATGAGTCAATCTCATAGCTCGGGAGTGTGTTTGCAACTATGTACGCTAGAGCCATATATTGTATGGTATATTTAATTTTGGGTACAATTATGTTTTTGACTTGGGGAAAGAAGTGCTTAGGAACTGGTAAATTAAGGGGGGGAAAGCCATCTTTTTCCACAGTTTTTTTTTCTCTGCAGCTGAAAGCTTGCAGCAGGTGTGGTGTTTGATTCCCCTGTGATAGTTGCATTCCCTTCCTATATGATGTGTTTACGTTATCATTTGGGTTCTGCAGCTAAGTGAATGTTGGTGTGCTGCACAGGTGATCTGGTAACAACAGCAATGTGCATTCACACTTTGCTTGGTGAGCATCAGCTGGTCTCTGTGGATTGAATTATACCTTTAAAAAAAGAAATCCTCAAGATGTTATTGTTGATGTTTGAGTTAAGGTGTAGCCCACGGAACACTTAACCTCCTTTTGACTTTGCTGCCTCATAACCATAACTCACATTATGGATCTTGCCACAAAAAAACTAATGCGTATGATTAGCTGTTCCATTGGCATTAGTGTCGACAACGCTACCCTGTCGCCCGGTGGCACCAGTGTTCGGCAGCCTCGCTTCTGTCAGTGTGTCCCTGGGCAGCTGTGGCTACAATGTAGCTTACCATCACCATTGTGTGAATGGGTGAATGACTGAATGTGGAGGGAACGGCTTTGGGCCCTCAGGACTAGATGATGATGGACGTGCTATACAAGTACAGGCCATTTACCATTTGTGTAGCCTGTGTTTCAGAATAACAGCTTCTTGCTGTTCCTCATGTCATGGTGAGAATTGACAACACCACCACTGTGGCCTACATAAACCGCACATCACGGGTGTCCAGAATCGGGGAGCGAACCTGTTGTCCAAAGGCATCCGAGGAGAAAACTCGGTGCCCTCCATTCTTCTTGTTACGCGACCAAGACGCTCCGCTTGGCATGGACGCGCTGGTCCATGAGTGGGCGCAATTCCTGCTTTACACATTCCCTCCGGTGGCCCTGAAACCTCCCAACCTGGTCATGGTGCAGGCTCAGCGCCACATTCTCATTTTGTTGGCCCTCATTGGACAGCCATGAATTGGTTGGCGGACATCTTTCAGCTCCTGAGGGGTCAACCTTGGAAATTACTGTATCGCAGTGATCTAAGCAGGGGGAGGGGAGGGGCAATTTTCCACCTGCATCTGGAGTGCCAGGCTCTGTAGCCCTGGCCGCTGGGTGGCACAGCCTAGAGGCAGCAGGGCTGCACCAAGCGGTCATTAAGATTATTCAGAGCACTAGGGCTCCATCCACTAGTCTTTATATGACTGCAAATGGAGGGTAAGGATAAGGTAAGGATATCCGACCCGGTGGATGCCATTTGGTCTTTTGTGCAAGAGCTGCTGGAAAAAAAGAAGGCGTTCTCCACAATTAAAGTGTATCTGGCTGCCATTTCTGCCTGCCACAAGGGTTTCGGGGAATGCTGGTAAGTCAACTCCCCCTGGTGTACAGATTTGTGCAGGGGGCACGCAGGCTGTGTCTTGGCCTTTGGTGCCCTCTTGGGATCTGTCCATGGTGCTGAAGAGCCTCTCCATCCGGTGGACGGCATTGACCTTAAAACTCTGTCATTTAAAGTGGTGTTGCTCCTGGCTTTAGTATCAGCTAGACGGATCAGTGATATGCAGGTGCTCTTTGTGAACCCGTCTTGCACCCAGTTTGCACCGGGTGACGTGAGGGTGTCTCTGAAGCCCAAACTGCCCTCCATGCCTAAGCTAAGGGGCTTTTTTCTCTCCCATTGTTCTCACAGCTTTCTCCTTACCGCCTTTTTCCTCATCTGAGGGGGAAATGGCTACATAAGCTGTGTATAGTTTGTGCTCTGAGGGCGTATGTGTGGACAGAATGAAGGGCCTTCCCAGGGGCAAACAACTCTTTGTGTCGTGGGGCAGACTCTGTAAGGACGAACACTTAACAAAGTAGCAGCTTTCCCACTGAATTGTGGAGGCTATACGACTGCATTATTCCTGCAGGTGGCCGTGGGGCCCATTCCACTCGAGGTCTCTCTAAATCCTGGGCCCTCTTTAGAGGGCTATCTGTCCAGGGGATTTGTGCTGTGGCGAACTCGACGTCTCCACCTGCTTTTGCATGATTTTATAAGCTTGACATCTGGGCTCCTGCAATGACCCACACTGTTCTGAGTGTGGGGTCTTCAGTGGGTCAGGAGTGAGTTTTGGTAGTCGCAGGATAGGCTGTCTGGCAATACGGGAGTCTTGATATCCCATAGTGAGACATCAATGCGAATGTTAGAAAAGAAAACGTGCTCGCGTAACCCCAGTTCTCTGAGTAACAGGAGTGAGATGTCTCACCAGACAACCCTTTATGCTGGGCGAAGCGAGAAGGGGTGTTTATGTTGAATGGCACGTCAAGAAGCATGCTACTTATAGGGTATGTGACATGGGCGCTACAATTACCAGCTGATCAGCATGGCGTAATGGGATAAGTGCTTCTGAGGAATCCGCTGAGGGGCGTATTCCATAGTAACCAAGGTTACAAGAATAACGTTTTTCCACTATGGTGAATACTAATTAGTAAAAACCTATCAGGCTACTTAGTTTGGCATTTTCATTGACGACTCAAAAGCTAATACACAAAGATACTCTGATTATAAGGATCTTAGGAATTATGAGGATGTACAGCCAAGATTTCATTTGATTTACTCTTGATTTACCACAGCAATTGAGGTCAGTTTAATTAAGAATTTATCCTCAAAACAGAAGAAAAATGGTGCATGAGAACACTTTATTGCCCAGCTATGAGAATGTTGAAACCTGATACATGAACAATGTTGTTTTTTATTGTGAAATCCATGTCTTTAAATTAATGTTCCTGTGCATAAATACTATAGATTATACTACAGCGAGAACATAACAAATGGAAACATTCAATTAAAGATGGAAAGACACATGTTTGAAAATGAAAGTGTTTATTTGATAAAAGTTCCTGTATAGATATAGATATTGGCAATCGGGGATATTTAGAAATTATTCCCCTTTGTTAGAACTTCTGTATCGACATAATGAAAACATTTAACTTTCAATATTTTCAATATTTCTAATATTTAATATTAGTTTTTCTTGAAGCATCACTTCAATTTCTTTACAGTTATTTTAAAAATATGTTATACATATTTATAAAAAAATGAAAAACACTATAACAAACAACATGGTGTTAAAACTCTCGTCAAACAAACTCGAATGTTAATTTTGTGACAATAAAGTTGACAAAACACATTTGGTCCATAAAATCTCAAGTGCATCTTGTCGCTTCAGTAGCTGGGAGGTTTCTTGTGCTGTCGGTAAACGTGTGTTTTAAAAATCCCAGATAAGAGATACAAATGGTCAGATGCTTCTGTCCAAACTCAAACATCTCCTCTGCAGATGGAGATCCATCGGTTTGGGTTTTAGTCACTGAGAAGGCTCACTGACTCCATCTGCAGCGCCTCCTCCACACTGTTGAAGTATCTGAAGCCCTGGAGATCAGCTGCAAGGAGAACCTTCAGAATGGAGGGCTGAACCAGCGGGAAAAGACCAGCGCGAGATAAATAGGTAATAAATATTTACACCATTAGTTATCAATTAAAGACTGAAAGGATTAAAGATGCACCTGCAATCCTGAAAACATCAGCTCCACTTTTCTCAGTTTGAACTGCCTCAGCAGATCCCTCAGCTCGCTGATCACTGTGTAATCTATGATGCTCACATGATGGCAGTCCAACACCACAGACCTCGGAGGAGAGACTGGTGGAGAGAAAGTGAAGACGTGTCAGCAAATGACGAGGAGCTAAAATATTCAAATAATATCAGATGAAGAAATTCTTACTCTGTAGGGCCTGAGTGTGTATGATGTGGCTGACATGCTCCACTGCAGGGAAACTGAGGCCGCTGCTCAACTCAATCACCAACACATCATGATCAGACACCTACACATGAAAGCAAACATGGTTTATGATTAAAAAACAAGCTGCCGTGCTCTAAAATAGTATTTGCCTCCTTGCAAATTTCGGCTCTTATGTCACAGATTTTGTTTCAGGTTGAATACATTTTAATACTAGACAAACAAAAAGCCATTATGTATTTATTTAAGGGAAAGAATCTACCCAAAACCCTCCTGGTGAAAAATAATCACCTCACTTGTTGAGTCCTGAATAAACCGTGATTAACAACATATTTTGTGTTTTACTCGCAACAACACCCAGGCCTGATTAGTGCCCCACCTGTAGAATCAACCAGTCCTTTAAATAAAACCGTTAAGGTCAGTGTTCATAATTCAACAATAAGAAAGAGAGACTGGGCAAAAATTGGATCCATGGGGCGATCCAAGGCTATAAACACTACTGATTAAAAAGAACCCAATAGGCCATCTCGCATTTACTGAAGAAACATCTTGATGATCCTCAAGACTTTTAGAAAATATTCTCAGGATTTAGGCAACAAAAGTTTAGCTTTTTGGAAGGTGTGCCTACCATTACATTGGTGTAAAACTAACTCAACCGTTCAGTAAAAGAAAGTCAAAAAGATAGTGCAACATGGTGGTGGTGTGATGGTCTGGGGCTGCTTGAAGACCTGGACGACTTGATTAAATTGTTCGAACCATGAATTAGGCTTTCTAGCAGAAAATCCTGAAGTAGACTGTCCAGTCATCGGTATGTGACCTTAACCTTAAGCACATTTGAGTTACGCTGCAGGACAATAAGCTAAATTAAACCATCAAGTTCATCTGTGAATGGCTTAACTAAACTCAAAACCAGTTATGTGGTTTAGAGACCAATGAGTTTTTCACAAAGACCCAGGACGGTTTGCATAGTTTTTCTCCCTTCATAAATAAATGTAACATTTGAAAACTCCATTTTGTATTTACTCAGCTTATCTTTGTCTGACACCTGAAACATTCAATTGTTACAAAAAAGCAAAAACAGATCAAATCTATAAGAGGAGAAACACTTTTCATGACACGGTAAGTTCAACATGTCCCTGAAAGAAGTGCTGTCTGCTGTTTCTGATTTAAATATTAAGTCATTAAAGTTCCCATTTATTCGTCTTTCCAATAAATTTGCTGTGGTCTCTAGTTTGAATTAATGCCTTGTGAGTAGTTTTCTGTGGAAAAAATGCTTGCTCGCTCTTGTTTAAGGAGGTTGCAGTTTGTTGGATGAGTGGGTGGAAGGAAAAGTCAGGATTACGAGTCTTACTCATTAATATTCAAGATATGCAAACGTCTCGCCTCTGAGTGGCTAACAGCAATGCGAGTCTTGGAACAAATAATTAACTTAACTTACAGTTTCCTCCTCAGCTCCTCTTTCTTCTAAAAAAAATACAACGCTGACGTGCTATGTCCACAAATAACACAAGCCCAACCGTGTCCTTCCATGTTTTGGAGTTGCTAACGGTTAGCTTCCACCAGCCGAGAAGCGCTCTCCTTTTCAGGCAGAACTGCTAAGAATACAGTGGAATCCACTTTGAAACACTAAATATTGTTAAAAAAAATCATTTATAACACACTTAATGTTGGTTTTCTATAACAGTCTGTCTTTTTTTCAAACCTCACACTGAGGTCCATTGTGAAAAAGAGGAGTTGAAAACAGACTTAGCTGCTGCAGCGTCTGTCTGTGATGTGACCTGCTCAGCCCAGCTTTGCTGTCCTTTAGACAAACACCGGTGTGTGAGAGACGTGACCACATTACAGCAGGCTGCTGCTACACGGGTCATAGGCAGCACTTAGTTAATGAGGAGCCCGGGGAACTCTTTCTATATTTATTTCTAGACGATATTAGGTGAAAAAAATCAAAAGAAATGTGGCAGGCCAAAATGTTTAATGAGTCATACTAAAACAGAGAGGCCATGAGGTAGAAACAAGATGCATATTTACTAAAGACCGTTTCCATTTACAGTATGCAGGGTCAGATAAAAGTGTTTTAAAGATAAATGACAAGGCAAGGCCTGGGTTAGGTGGAAAACTGTAAGAATATAGATTTTAATGTTCATATTTTAAGAGCTTAATTATTTTAGTTTTAACACAATGCTTAATGCTTATATGAAACCTGTAAACCCTTTATTAAATATTTATAGACAACTGATAGATTTTTTTGGAGTTTCTAAAAATGTAAAAGAAAAAAAAATTCCAATATATATTTGTAATTTTCCTACTAAATGGTTCACATTTCATACGTTGACCAGATGATCAGGAAGCTTTTTGGAGAGAGAATTAGTGTAATTTGTAAAACATGAAACTCAAAATAATAAAAATAGAAAGGGGAAATTTGGAGAAAAATAAAAACAGATAACATGGGGTTAGAGAGCCTCTGCATTGGTGTTCTTTCTGCAATCACACACACACATCGCTTTACATTACATGAGTGATTTTTTTCCCTCTGTTTTAGAGTTTACCTAAACAGTCCAAGGCAGGGCGCAATTCAATTTATTAAATATCTGTTTTACTTTATACAAGTTTGCACAAAGAGATGATTTTAGTGAGATTTTTGGACACGCCATTGAAGTTAATCCTTGCTGAAGAAACTTTATATTAAGTTTTGGGTGGTGAAAAGTGCGAGCAGAGAAAACTAACTGTACGCTGAGCTAATTATCATTTTTATAAAATCTTACAGCATCTATAAAATGTGTCATTTTATAAAAGATAGGGGATAACCCAGACCGTTTCAAAAGCATATTATCGATAACATTGTTGCACCTTTATCTTGGGTCTGGCCATGGTGTACAGAAGCAGGGCTCCAGAGATGGCTACACCTCCAATGATGCCATATTGCACCTCCCAGAAACTCAACAGGAACGTCACACCAAAAGGGAGCAGGTCCAGCCCTGTGGATGACAAGTCACAGCTTAGTTAAACTGACAGAAACATACGAGATAAACCTGGAAAATCTCACGGAGACTCTCACTATGTATCCTCCACATCTTTATTACGACACCGTAATCAACCATAGGAGCCACCGCGCAGATGATGACAGCAGCTAGAGAAGCTTTAGGGATATAGTAGAAAGCGGGCATGAGGAAGGCCAACGACAGCAGCACAATCACACCTGCAGATGCACAAAGATGAAGAAGAAAACACTTGGAAAGTAATAAACACATAATTACAAGTTTACACGTACAAGAAAATAAAGATGACGGTTTAGCTTTTAAATTCAATTAACCAAAGAAATGATCAGAGTTTTCTGCTCTTCAATTCAGGACATTCACATTCTTAGATATGAACTGAGATCAACTAAGAATCATGTTGTGCCTTGGGATGGGGGTAATGACCTTTCTATTGTTGTTACAGTAGAAATATGTGATAACACAGAGTGCCACAAGAGGGCAGAAGAGTAAGAAGATCAAAACCTACTGGTGATGATGCCGCCAGCTGGGGTACAAACCCCGGTCTGAGAGTTCACCGCTGTCCTAGTTGAGAAGAAAAAAGTTGATGATATAAAAAAAATTAACAGCTAAGCAGATTTATTATAAACCCGGAACACAAACCGTCCGAAGCTGCCAGTGACGGGGTACGCCGACACAAAGGAGCCCATGATGTTGGTTACACCTATGGCCAGCAGCTCCTGGTTGGCATCAATCCTGTAGTTGTTCTGACTGGCTGAGGTGAAACAGAGAAATAAAAATGATCTTTAAGCGGAATGACACTAATTACTAATTGTTGTTGAAGAATTTCCATTAAAAAAAAAAACATACAGCACCCGCCATGATTGTTGGCCATGCTGGAAACAACGTGTTGAAACACTTAAAATAAATTCATATTTTGTTGCAGCAGCCTAAATAGCTGCATAACGCTAGAATAATCCAACCTTTAAATCAAGTACATTTGGTCAGTGGGAAAAAATATCCCATGTTAATAAAGAATTATTTTTAACAAAATCACTGCTGCCAAAAGTATTAGCCCCCTATTCGTTTCAAATAAATAAAAAGGTACCTGGAAAATGTATGTATTTATCTTATCGATACTTTTTTACAGTTGATCTTACTGCGTATGAATTTTCAGTTATAAATCAATGTCTGGCTTTTTATAGCATATAAATATAACAAAAAGGGGTATTGCTATCACTCATTCTTCAAAATGGAAAAGAACAGGCCATTTAAAGAAGGCAGATGGGTGTAGATGGTTATATCTACAGTCAGAGCAGTAAATAAAACATTTAAAAGTGCTGGAAGTGTAACAAACCATTGTGGACGGGGGAACCAATTTCATCTTCCCACCGTGCACAGAAAGTGATATGTTAATGGAGGTTAAGAAAGCTCACAGTCCACAGGTATCAAGGGGTCACTAAGTCGTCATAAAATCCATTACATGTTAGCTACATCCTAATTGATTGATTGGGGGAGATGGCAGAAAAGTATTTTCGGTCCTACCATTACAAACATAAACCGAAGGAATTGCTAAACTCCACGGGGAGTTTACCTGGAACCGCATGTTTTGGTCAGATGAGACCAGAGCTTAATTTGTAAATTAAAACGATGCCGGAATGCAAAAAGCGTCATTTCCCACCTCCCTGTTCTGGCAGGATCCGGCACAAGTCAAGCCCTGGATGAGACGAAGAAGGAGGAGAATGGCCGAAAGCACCTGAAGGTCAATTTTTATAACGGTGGCCCATCTGTGATGCTGTGGGCCAGTTGCTCTTCCAAAGGCCCTGGGAACCTTGCTGGTGCATGTCACCATGAACTCTTTGAAATGACATTACTGATGATAGGTTGTCACAGTTTTTTTTTTAGCAGGATAATGACCCAAAACATATGATCGGTTCAACAGAATGATGGTTTTCCAATCATAAAATAAACAGTCCTTCATCAGCATATTAGTCCCAAGACTGTTCTGTGTAGAAAACCGGTGGGGTCAGCTAAAGGCAAGAAAGTATAACCCAGGACTCTGGATGATCTGGAGAAATATCTCCCTCTCTTTGTACTCCAACGTTGAGGTTTCATAAGAGATTGGCTGCTGTCCTGTAGGAAAAATGGGGGCATATGACTGATAGCAGGAGTGGCAATAAGTGTTCTATCACTAATTTTGTTTCCAATTATTTTTTCTTGTGAGCTTTTTCCACCGAATAAATGCATTTAAATTAAAGGTTAGATTTTTTTGTGAGAAATTACGTTGCTGCAATAAAAAATTAATTTACTTAAAGGTTTTTTACACATTTTTACCAGGGGTGCAAGTTAACCCGGCAGGAACTGAACACTATGATCAGTAGGGCAACATTATGGGATCTGATAAAATAATTTACCAAAAGCTTTGGCAATAGCAATGCTCTCCAACAGACCCATGAGAGGGATCACAGCCAGTCCTCCTCCAAAGTCCTGCACCAAACACAGACAGAAAGCATGACTGGTCAGCTACACGTCAGGTTTGGAGAAGTGAATGTAGCAGATCATATGACCACTGCTTCCCACTTCTGCTTCTGACCTCTATAATCTCCTTAAAAGAGACGACGGTGCCGTTTGACGTAGTGTCCGAGGTGGGCGGGGGGCTGAACGGTGGGAGTCCCTGAGCAGTGTGCCCAGTGACTGTGAACACTTGATGTCCATAAGCATCCCAGGAATACGCCACCGATGTCGCGGCCACGACCACCAAGGCATTACGCACTGATCAGTACAAAGAGATGAAACAGCACACATTTAAGAAATTAAACCAACCACTTTTTATCTTTTTCTGCATATATGAGACAAGTACTGACTGGTTGCAACAGCCCAAACTAGTTTCCGGGCAAATCTAGAGTAGACAGATCCGTCGTCAGAGCCCGGATGTGACTTCATGAACATAAATGTGATCAGCAGAGCAAGACAAACCAGGCCTAGGACCACGTCGCCCACCCTGGCCTCTGGGATCTTGTGGAAGGTGTAGTAAACCTCCAGGAAGAACTGATGAGGGACATCCTGGATTCCTAGAATATTCTGCAAACAGAAACCGGTTTAACAACTGACATCACTAGAGCCACAGGTAAACAAGAGGAGTTTAAACCAGTTCAGCAGCATTATAAAGCCCACAATCTGTCTGATACTTTACTTTAGATTCTCTATTAGTACATAAAGAAAGGTCTTCTGTTAAAGGAAAAACATTAAACATTTATTTGGGATTTTAACAAAATGAAACAAATACAAATAAAATTGTAAGTGTTCAACAAATGCATTTTGAATACGAGTCAACAGAACAAAAGTGCCACAGGGACACTGAATGCTCGATTTAGTGTAAAAGACAAACTCAACATTTAAACATTTACATTTTCCCCAGAATACAACCTTGCATCAACAGAGCTAACGTTGTGCAATAATATTTTAAAAAGCACAGAAAAAAGTCCAGGGAATCAGGAGGGTATAAACTGTCTGGTTTCCATAAGCAACAAAGACTCTTTGCCGCTGCAGATACACACCAGAAACAGCAACCCAGAAGGATAAAGCAGGTATAAATATAGATGAATACATTACCAATTTCCTGACAGCTGCTATTGCAGTGGCTCTTGTTTAGTGCTATACTGTCCAACATTTCATTTTGCTGTCCTTTCTTGTTGTTAATTGTGTTATTGGAGGTTTCTGTGATCAACAAAAACTCCTCAGTTGTACCAGGCCTTCATGGCAACAAAAAACTTTCTCATTCTTATTAGAAACCAGAGTCTGTATCTGTATTCTGTGAATCAAGCTTTAGAGCCACACATGTTGCTAAGGCACAGACTATTTCAGCAAGGTGATGCCAAACCACTTTCTGAATACTGCTGTGGCTGAACAGACTGGCTCTGGAGTGAAAAAGGTCAGCAACTAAACAGCTCTACGTCTAAAACACATGAAGTAAAATATAGCAAATATGTCCCAAACTATTAAACAAGCTGAGATAATATCACTTTAAGCTTTGTGTTCAGTTAAAAATAGCACATATTATCGAAATAAACAACAGAAATGATCTTTTATTTAAATTCAACAGAATGTTTTTCTTTCTGTTCAAACAAATTATGTTAAATACTTTTCTAATTATGGAAACTATATATACAAAGTACTGAGATCCCATTGCCTACAGAAATGCATGTGTGTAACCTCACTTTGACCTGGCCGAAGCCGATGGTTACTGCAGCAGCGCAGGTGAAACCTTTTATTACAGGGTAAGAGATGAAGTCCAGCAGGAAGCCTGAGGAAAACAAGCACAGCGATGAATTATTTACAGAAAGAGTTGGAAACAGCTGAGGGATTGTATTGTAGCAGCTTCTGCTAAAATTCTTTACTCAATTTAAATTAGTGAATAATAGACCGCTAAATTAAAAAGAGGATTTGTGATAATTTCAGCTCTAATAGAATCACAAAGTGTCGCTGTTTTGAACAAACTCCAATCTTTGTACTGCAGAACTTTAGTTGACCTATTCTAGAAACTTTAACTACATTCAGAAATTCCAGCTGGAAGCAGTAGATTTCAGTGTGGCCTCAGAAGCTGCAGCAGAAGTGATGTCTCTCACCTAATCTGAGTAACGCCATCGCGGCCTGGATGACTCCACAGAGGAGGCTGAGCAGGACGGCCCGGTGAGGTTGTCCACCCACCACAGAGAAACACAGGAGGGACATGATAGCTGTTGGACCCAGTGTCACATCCTTAGATGTCCCCAGGAGAGTGTAGATGAACCCCCCCATGAAGGCAGAGTACAGTCCATACTGTAACAGAAATTATGTCAGATTGAAGACAGAAAAGAGCTTATTCTCCGTGAAGCACCTCAACTCAGTAAAAAGATGTATTTCTTTGCCTGAATCTTATTCATTTTTGTTATATTCCTTGTCATTCTGCCCATAAAAGAGTTTCACATTTCAACCACAACATTCACTGTATTTTATTGGGATTTTATGTGACAGATCAACAGAAAGTAGCACATAATTATAAACGTAAATGAAAACAATACAGGGTTTCAAGTTTGCTTTACATACAAAAATCTAAAACGCTGGGCATGGCTCTATATTCAGTCCTCTTTAGTACCTCTAAATAAAGTCCAGTGAAACCAGCTGCAAGAAGTCACCTTATTAGTAACTAGAGTCCAACTGTGTGTAATTTTATCTTAATAAAATAGGCAAAGGCATGTTAGAGAATATTTGTGAACAAACTGCATCATGAAGTCCAAGGAGCACTCTGCACATAACAGATTCGCCACTGTGAAACATGATGGTGGCAGCATCATGCTGTGACGATGTTTTTCCTCAGCAGGGGAAAGAAAGCTGGTTCAGATGAGAGTTTGGAAGATGGATGGAGCTAAAGACAGGGCAACAACGAAAGAAAACCTATGAGAGGCACCAAAGGACTAGAGCCTTAAGAGGAGGTTCACCTTTCTGCTGGTCAACAACACTAGATATACACCTAGAGCAACAATGGAATGGTTTGGATGAAAACATATCAAGATGTTTGAATGATCTAGACAAAGTTCAGAAATAAATCTAATTGAGAATCTACGGCTAGAGTTAAAAGAAATGATGCTCACAGATGTTCTTCATCCAACCTAACAGAGCCCATTTTATTTTTTATTTATTGCATGCTTAGAAGTGTTTATTATATGCTTGCACAAAGTACCGCAGCAATTTCCTAATGTTGTGAACCTGTTCACACATACGGCAATCAAAATCTCGAGATGTGCAAAGCTGGTGGAGACATACCACAACTGGTGGTTCTGCAAAGTACTGACTTGGGAACGAGGGGCTGAATGCAAATGCATGCCACACTTTTCAGATTTTAATTTGCAAAGAATTTTGAAAACCATTTGTAATTTTCCACTTAAAATAATGTGCTACTTTGTATTGATCTATCAAACAAAACTTTGATAAAATACTCTCAACGTTTTTGGTTGCAAGGCAACAAAATGTAAGAAAGTACATTTTGAACATACTTTGAAAACAGTATGTTCAGTACAATGTCACACTTAACGTCAGACTTACCTGAACAGGAAGTCCAGCTACTTCAGCATAAGCAAGAGCCTGTGGTACAGTGGTCAGCCCCACAGTGAGGCCAGCCAGCAGGTCCATCTGCAGGTACCTCAGCTTGTACTTGGGTAACCAGGAGAGAATGGGCAGCCAGCACTTCAGGGTGCTGTAAGAACAGCAGCGCCGGGACGACTCTCTTCCATGAAGGGGTCGATCCATTTTTTTATTTTTATTTTTAAACCTTGGACATAGACAGGAGAATGAAGAAGGTGTTTTTAAAAAAAATCAACTAACAAGGCACCTTTAGAAATGTGTCCACGACCAGAAAATTAAAGCACTTACAATGTGTTTAGGGTGTCCCTGCTAAGATCATCAGCTTCGGGTGCTTTGGCTTTCCTGCTGTGCTTCCCAGCATTCAGGAAAACACAACAGACCAGGTCTGATTGGATGCATGGAGCTGCGTTCCTGGGGGAATTTCTTTGTAGTAAATAGACTCCTTAAAAAAAACAGCAACAACCAAAAACAAAACATGTCAGCTAACCCCAACACCTCCCATCGGTTATGCTCAGGTGTGTGATTCCCGACAGTCATACGAGGATCATGTGACAGGCAGGTGCTCTGTGTGTACCTGAGCATCCTGACTGGTTCCTGTTAGGGAAGTTATCACTAAAGGTATGCGAGCAAACAAGATGCCTGACCTCAAAATGTAATTTTTCTGTAATATGTATCCCATAATAATCCAGCTGTCACGCATTAACAGAAAAGGTGAGATGTTTAAATTTAACCGAAAAGAAGGCGGACAAATATAAGAATAGAATAGAATAGAATAGAATAGAATAGAATAGAATAGAATAGACCACCCTGTCCTGGTTGCAGTCCTCGTCAAGGCATCTTTCACCGGCCAGGCTGTGATTTTTTTTTAGGTCCACCTCTGTTAAATAATAGCTGTTAAAATCCACTTCCCCAAAAACCCGCCCCAGACACTTTCTCGCTGCTCTCCGGAAACTACTTCCTGTTTTTTCTCTACAAGTCACGTGACACAGCGACCACGTGACACGACGTCCAGTTGTTTGCGGAAGTTCAGAGCTCTGTTTTAATAGGTTTCTTCATCTTTTCACGATGCTGCTTCTGTTGACGCTTTTAGTTTTAGCCTCTTGTTGCGTCTCAGAGTCAAAGAGAAGAAACGTGCTTCTAATAATTGGTGCGTAACCATATTTATACACATATATATATTAGAAAATAATCGACAATTTTAGGAAATTGAGCTGTTGAAGTGTTTGATTGCACTTTACCGGCTTTCAATAGCGATTTTGATAAATCCTTCCTTCAAACTAAGCTTAGGTTTTTTTATTATTATTATTATTTAGACGTGTGTTGATTCAGCTAACAGCATCCCTGTCTTTCTTTAATTCACTGCATCGGTATCTGTTGAGGAGATTCATTCTTTATTACTTTGAATTTTGTTAAAATTTGTTCTTGAGTTACTTTATATTTTTGTGTTATTTACCAGGTTTATTTGCAGTTTATAATTATTTTTTATAAATTATTATTATTATTATTATTTTTTACCTTTGTAAGTCAGCCAGGAAGAACTGTGGGTCTATTTCTACAAGTAGATGGCCGGGTAAAAACCAGCATGCACTGGGGTGGCCCTATGTTTTCTTGTTTTGAACAGAGCTGGAGAGGCAGCAAGAATCAAAAGGAAAAAACAAATCTTTATTTATTGCTTGACAAACTGGATAAATAAACCCGTAAAAGGCCACTTTCAAATTCTGGACTTTGGACTTCTGTTGCCTGCCTACAAAATATCACCACAGTCAGCAGTGGCTCATTGATTGGTTTGGGCAACAATGGAATCGTCACTACAGTGTCAATGAGTTTGTGTGAGCAGAAACACATTTCTGTATGCAGAGCTATGCAACTGTCTTGTGTAATCATCTCTCATTTCTTTTCTTTTTTCTTCCAAGCAATTTAGACTGGTTTAGGTTTTTAAAAAGTAGTATTCGTCAAAACAATATGTTTATTAGATGCGATAAATACAGGTTCATCTTATTTCATTACAGCATCATAGAAAATGTAATTCAGCTCAAAAAGTGAAACTCATACAATATACAGGTTTAATATATAGTGTAATATTTAAGTTATTTCTTATAAAAACAAACAGTTTTGCCTTTTTTCTGCCTGGCTTGACATGAGGAAGGGAACAGCTGTGGTCCTGGAAACGTCTATATGTGGTCGGTCTTAACCCACCAAATCCAGCTACAGTTCACACAATATGAATCACCTCCAAACTTTTAAATGGGCTTTGCTTCACAATCCTCCCCTTTATCTCGGTTGCTTGTATACCCTTTTTCTGCCACTTCTTTTTGCTTCCACTGAACTGTCCATTAATAACCTCAGCTGGCGCAGCCAGTCTTTTTTTAACGATAATCTTTTGTGTCATGGTGAAATCAATGCTCGGAAAAAAAACACTGTGTGTAGTGAATCTGAGTCACGTTAGTTATGCTTTTTGAATTTAATTAATGAAATTTGAACCTGTTCAACAGTTTTCTAGATAATTGAGATGCACCTGCACACCGCACAAAGCAAATTAACTGGTCTGCAAAGGAAACCACTTTGAATCTGTTATTCTCTCTGGGATGAACTGGAAATCTATTTCAGTTCCAGACCTCATCTCATCTCAGTTTTTTTTTTTTTTTTAGCTGATGATGCAGGTTTTGAAACTGAGGTCTACAATAACTCTGTGGTCCACACCCCCCACCTGGGCTCTTTGGCCCGGCGCAGTGTTGTGTTTAGGAACGCCTTCACATCTGTCAGCAGCTGCTCCCCCAGCCGCTCTGCCATCCTCACAGGCCTGCCGCAGGTAAGATGCACACGGGCAGAAGCGTGTCTCTGCCTCCTGTTTGTCTGTGAGGGTACTGAGCTCCGGTCTGTGTTTTTAGCATCAGAACGGCATGTATGGCCTGCATCAGGGAGTACATCACTTCAACTCATTCGATGGAGTACAGAGTCTGCCGCTGCTGCTCAGCCAAGCCGACATACACACAGGTTCATTTAAAAATACACTCTGAAAAGTTCATCTGTCTGTTACTTTCCTTTAATCTCTTGTTGCCCTGTCAATTCTCTCAGGTATAATCGGAAAAAAGCACGTCGGGCCTGGATCTGTTTACCCTTTTCATTTTGCCTACACGGAGGAAAACAACTCCGTCCTCCAAGTGGGTAGGAACATCACCCGGATCAAACTCCTGGTCCGCAAGTTTTTCCAGACTCATAAGGAGGAAGCAGTGGAGCGAAGGCGAGTAAGAGGTGAAGGAACAAGCAGCAAACCAAATGCAGAAGAGGAGGAGAGGCCTTTTTTCCTTTATGTGGCCTTCCATGACACCCACAGATGTGGCCATTCGCAGCCTCAGTATGGTGCTTTCTGTGAGAAGTTTGGGAATGGAGAAATGGGAATGGGTAGAATTCCTGACTGGACTCCAGTGTATTACACACCAGAACAAGTCAAGGTCAGTGATGCAATTTTTTCACTGGGTTAATAACGTTTTAATGTGTGAAATTCCATGTGAGAAACTTCCGATGAACTAAAGTCAGAACGCAGCAGTTCTAACTTATTTTAAACATCCTAAGGTTCCTCCCTTCATACCCGACACACCCGCCGCACGAGCCGACCTTGCTGCCCAGTACACTACAGTCAGCAGGCTAGATCAGGGTCTGTTGAAGCACCTTCACAAGAGCCAAAAGCCAAAACAAAGCAGTGAGAAAGACCAAATCATAATGATGTGCATGTCCCTCTGCAGGTATTGGTTTAGTTCTTCAGGAGCTCCAGGATGCCGGTTACGAGAACAACACCCTGATCATCTACAGCTCTGATAACGGCATCCCTTTCCCAAACGGAAGGACCAACCTTTATCAGTCTGGAACGGCCGAACCCATGTTGGTTTCCTCCCCAGAGCACAGGGAGCGGTGGGGGAACACCAGCCAGGCCTACGTCAGCCTGCTAGGTGAGAGACAGCTAACAAGGCACTCATCTCTTCCAAAAAACAGCAGATCAATGAGCTCCAGCCCTTTCTGCCTTTGCAAGGCCAACATGCAGTATTTTAAAATAGTAAAAATTAGGCATGTAAGAAAATATCTATACACCAATATATTGTGATATTTTATTTCCCAATATTTTAGCGATATTCAAAAGCAAAATATCGCTTAAAAAATATTATTTTTTTTAGGATTTGAATGGAACCACTAATGATGACAGTAAGTTTTGTAGTAAAATTAAAAGTATGACTGGTAGTTGGTGGCTGTTTTCACCTTCTTTGTTCCATAGGATCAACTAGATCTAGTAATAAAACTGGGACAGTTTTGCTACGGTTAAATTCAGTTTTATCATAATATTGCAATATATCGTATTGTCTCCCCTGTATCACGATACATAGCGTATCGCCAGATTTTTACCAATACACATTCCTTGTATAAATGGAGTTATTTAACTGATAAGCTAGATAACGGTGTAAAGTAATACCAAGATTTCAAACTTAGAAATTAGAAAAATATCTATATGCAGCCTCCCCCACATTTCATCACAGTAGGACAATGATACCATAAAGAATGTGGAAAAGCTCAACCATAAATCCTTTTTGGAGTGGGGAAAATAAATCCTGTGTAAGATATGCTTGACTGAACAAATTGACCATAACAATTTATGTGGCCCTAAACTCTAGAGGGTCACATTATTGGAACCTTCAAGATAACCGTTGTGCACTTAAATATTATTTTATCGGTCAAATCAAATCAGTTTTTATTTGCATTGTGCCAAATTACATCAGTGTGAAAAGAGGTTCAGGATTATTTAATTTTATGTAGTAATCATCGAAAGCAGAGACAGCTTTTTATTAATATATTAAGGATTTGTTAAAGATACTTTATCAAATGAATATGGATTTGACTCCCTTACTTTAGAAAAAGACATGAAATATATGTTGATGTTCATTAGTCAGGAAATTGCAACACAAAATTAGGTGCTTACTTTAAGCTGCCTAGAACTACAGTCTCAGGACTTATTAAAATGCTTTAATCAACTGACACTGTGACAAGCAAGACTGGATGAGGACCCAAGCTTATCTCGCCAACATGCACTACATGTTTTATGGCTTGTTTTTTTTCTTGAGATGAATGCCAGGAAACAGCATTTTCTGACCTAACAGAGTCCACTGCTCAAGGTACATACATTATCATCCTTCTGAGAAAGCTTGGCATCCAAATCAAAAGACAGAGATACCAGTTAATTCTTAATATCAAAGTAAAAGTAACAAACTCTGTAAAAAAAAATGCTGCAACTTTCTTTAAGTGCTGCACTTTTGGGCCTCAGCAGGTCTGAGACCATCTGGTTTGGGGCAATAACCTCTCCAGAGAGAAGATTAGACTAACAACAGATGCTTTCGGCTGGATGACGTGCTTTCAGAGAACTCCTAAGTGGTTTTAATTGGTGAACACTGTCAGGTTCTGGTTTAGGGCTTCCTCTAGGCTTTGGAGTTGCAGTTTAATATATATATATATATATAAATATATATTTTTAGTGTCACAGTCAGTTTCTCCATCTGATGTGTTTCATCTGACACTAGAGGGAGACATAGGAATACAACAGAAGCTGCTCAACTGCTAAAATAAGATGAACTTAATGTCAAGGGTTGTCTGAATATCTGAATATAAATTACAAAAATATTATATTCTTAAAAGCACACCTTGCTAATATTTCACAAGTTTAAATAATGTTTGTTGTCAGTGCAGATTATTTGAGCACAGCAGTGTTGTAACCGTTTTTTACACATACTTAGTATACAGTTACATAATACAATTAATATGAGTTAAGTAAAATAAAGTATGGCAGACGGTGAATTTTGCTGGAGATTAGTTCAGGACTCAGTGCTGACAAGACAGCATTGTTTAAACACATATAGATGCAGAAACTTTTTGTGCGTTGCTAGAGAATCATCCCAGTTTGATCCTTGCATCCGTAGCAGCATTTTGAACCGGCTCTATGGATGGCAACGGGAAAATTCAGAAGATGGTTAGAACACATCAGATGCTTATTATTAAGGTTTTATTAGTTTGGTGTTATTTATTCGAGGGTACAGAAAGCTGGTGGACCGCTTTGTGACATGGTGTGGAAACAATCGTCTTACCTTGAATGTGAACAAAACAAAGGAGATGATTGTAGATTTCAGAAGAAACAGGGATAAGTCAAACACTGTTTCCATCATGGGAGAAGAAGTGGAGGTGGTTGAGGAGTATAAATACCTCAGAGTTCACCTTGACAACAGACTGGACTGGAGGGGCAACAGTGAAGCCATCTACAAGAAGGGACAGAGCAGACTGTACTTCTTGAGGAAGCTTAGGTCCTTCAAGATCTGCAGCCATATGCTGCAGATCTTCTACAAGTCTGTTGTGGAGAGCGTAATCTCTTCAGTCATCATCTGTCGGTGTAGCAGCATCAGAGCAAGGGGACTTAAAAACGCTAAACAACCTGATAAAGAAGGCTGGTTCTGTTCTTGGGACGACTGTGGAACATCTGGAGATGATAATGCAAAGAAGGATTCTTCATAAAATCAAACAAATTATGGACAACCCTGAGCATCCTCTTCATGAGACAGTCATACAACAACAGAGCGTCTTCAGTCGGAGGCTTCTTCAGTTTGGCTGCAATACAGACCGCTACAGGAAATCCTTCCTGCCCACAGCCATCATCATCTACAACAACTCCTTAAAGAATTAATTATATGAGCTATACCAACACCAAAAGTATTTTGGAATTGAATTGAATCGAATTGAATTTATGTCCTCACAAAAACAGAATCTGGATTATCCAGTTATGCTGACAAATTTGCCTGGCACTTTGTCAGTCTCTCATACTTCCTAGTAAACCATATTTACCCATCCTGACATAATGGGGTGTTTTTTGGATACAAACTAAAAAAAAACACCTGGAGAAATGCAGCTTAGAGCTGTGACTCAACCACCTAGAGACCCCTCTCTGTATGAAAAATAATTATAAATAATTGAAAAAATATTTATAGCATTTTATAAATAATTTTTTGAAATAATTATAAAAGAAATAATTATTCTGACTAGGAGTGTATGTTAATTGATAACAGGTTAAAGTTGAAATTTAGTTTCCATATTATTTATTGTCCTGTTTCTTTCTGTGTTTCTACAGACATCACTCCCACCGTCCTGGATTGGTTTTCTATTCCTTATCCATTCTACAGCCTCCCTGAGAGTCCATCCTTGCAGGTCCTCCTCACTGGTCGCTCCCTGCTGCCTGCTTTGACCTCCGATCCCAGCAGCTGGAACACAGTCTACTCCAGCCAATCGCTGCACGAGGTGAGGACCTCACTGTCGCTCAGTCAGGAAGAGGTCAAACAGCAGGCCCTGACAAATGTACTCTGATTTCAGGTGACCATGTACTACCCGATGCGCTCTGTCCAGCAGGGGGTGTACCACCTTCTTCACAACCTCCACTACCGTATGCCTTTCCCCATCGATCAGGACCTGTACGTGTCCCCAACCTTTCAGGATCTGCTCAACCGAACCACGCTGCAGCAGCCGACTCACTGGTTCAAGAGCCTGGACCAGTATTACTACAGGCAGCGCTGGGAGCTGTACGACACCAGGTCTGTCAACAGAATCAGAAAGGTTTTGCTCCCATATGTGTCAACAGGTTCACAACATTAGGAAATTGCTGCGGTACTTTGTGCAAACATAAAATAAACACTTCTAAGTATACAATAAATAAATAAAAAAAATAAAGTGGAGTAAACAGCTTGATATATACATGAGTGCAGGTTATGATCAGTGAAAATCACACAGGTGCAAAAACACAACTCATGCTGCCAGATCCAATTCCTCAATGTCAGGATTTGACGTTTGTAATTTGACAAGAAAACTGAACCAATAAGGAGTCAAACTAAATCAGATTTTTTTATCTGCAGAAAAAAAAAATCAGAACTTTAAAAAATGATTCAAAAAACAACCACGCCTACGTTTCCCTAAAATGTAAGGCATGGTGAAAGTATAATTTGTATGCATTTTGAGCATCATGAATGAGTTTTTGCATTCAGTGAATCTCGTTTCTTCAATGATCTTTTGAGGTAAATGAAGAAGAAGTTGTGCTTGGAGCATCTCTCCCTTCTCTACCTCACCCTTCAAATGCTAAAGTAGAGAGCTGAGCGTTAGGCGACCATAAACTGAGCAGCTAATTATTAGCAATTGATAGTTTTTTGTCTGTTAGTCATTCTAAGACGCCATCTTAGGCTTCGGGTAATTGTGATGCTCATTCTTCATCATTTAAGTGACAAACTGATGCTTCAGGAATGATGACAGATAAATTAATATTGTAAGTGATCATTAGTTTTAGTCCCCCTCCCTGTACTCAGCTGCTATGTAACATAATAAAAGAGGACAAAATTTAAGCTTTTTTATATATATATATATATATATATATATATATATATATATATATATATATATATATATATATATATATATATATATATATATATATATGCACTAGATGCTTTATATTGCAAGGCCAGTTCATCTAATGTGGTCTTTTGGTGATTTTGAACACCAGGAGGAGAACAACAAAACAGAACGCTGTGTTTGTTTGTTTACATGTTTTTGTAGAATATTCAATGAGCTGCACTTCTAGTAAAAAGCTTTCCAGCTCAATTAAAACTCGCTCTCTCTCAGCCATTGCTCCTTGAGTGGATGTGCGTTTCCAAGCTGAAATAAATAAATTGTCGTTGTCCAGATGTCACTGCAATGGTAGGCAGACCCACCAGAAAAGGTCTGTTGTACAGAATATACGATATACATTATCCATAGAGTATTGTTAAGAGAAAGGTGAAAGTCAGCAGATCAAGCAATGGAGGTGAGCTGATGGCCGCTATATATCATCTCCCTTCACCCCTGAGCAGAACGAATCACCTCCATGCCACGCTGCGCTGAGGCAGTAATTCCTGCAAAAGGAGCCCTGACCAACTACTGACTGCATAAACTGTACAGTACATAGACACATTTTTCAGTAGTTTTGTGTTAAAAGTCATTTATTAATCTTATGGAATATTTATTTTTCTGTGAAGCTGAATTTTGGAAATAGTCACTTCAGAAAAAATATATAATTTGGTGTGTGGTGTGTAAAGTTCCTCTGTTTTAACTGAATGTCGGAAATGAATTAACATTTCAGTGATATTGTAAGTTGTTCAGATGTGCCTGCGTATTTAAGAGGGAGCCAGTGAAGAACTGGTGACACTGGCTGCTTTACTGGTACCAGTTAAAAACCTAGCAGCAGAGTTCTGAACCAGTTACAGAGAAGACAACACTGAGACTGGCTGGTTAATGCCATATTATTCGGGGCATTTTGGGGAAAATTGTGCATTTTTAAACTCATTTAATGTTGATTACATTCAGTCTGACAAAGGATTTAGACATCACGTTTACAATTAAAGTAATATAACCGTCTTAAATAAAAGAAGCCTAATGATGCTTTGTTATGAACAAACTCAGGACAGACCCTCTGGAAACGAAAAACCTGGTGTCGGACCCGTCCTACAGCGCTGTGCTGGAGAACCTGAGGCAGCTGCTGCAGAAATGGCAGTGGAAGACAGGAGACCCCTGGGTCTGTGGACCAGACTACGTCCTGGAGGAGAAACTGGAGCCACACTGCAGACCACTCTACAACAGACTCTGATGCTATTTTCTTCCATCTTAATTGATGTGACATCAAAACTTTACGTGCTGTTACTTTTTATTTACATTCATTTGATTTTATATTTTTGTAATAGAAAAAGACTTTAAATAAGTAGAAATAAAACTTTATGAGTTGCTCCTTTTACTGGATAATTTCATCCTTCAAATCAGCAGTTTTTCTTCCGTTTGTCAACTTTTCAGGCAAACTTTCCATCATCATGACTCTCATAAAGCTGTATCACAGAAACCCAACATCACTACACGCCGTTTAACAGTTTCTTTCAATTGTTCAGTTGGGCTGGCTAAGAACAATCTGCTAATTACACCAGAGCAGAGGAGTTCATGATGCTTGACTGGAAGAGTCAGCATGTGTCTCCTAAAAAGGGTTTGTATTGATAATGATGTTTCCTCTCAAAGATCCACATTAAAAGCGAATCAATTTAAAGTAAAATTTTAATTCAACGTACTTGTAAAAATATTCACACCCTTTAATTTTTATTTTATTTTTTCATCCTAAGCCTCCATCGGCACATCTCCCCAGATGTTTCACCTCTACGTCCCTTACTTCATCAAACATTTAAATTTACATCTCTGTGGCGTGGTCTTTGCTAATGAATCTAAGTGTTCTGTGAAGGAATCAGAGGTTTGTTGACATTAGAGAACAAACAGCATCATGGAGCCCAAGTAAAACAGCAGATAGGTCAAGGAGGAAGTTGTGGAGAAGTTTAAAGCAGAGTGAGGGTATAAAATGATCATTTGTTCAATCCATCATCTGAAAATGGAAAGAGTATTCTACAGCTACAAATTTATCAAGAGATGGACACCCATCTAAACTGAACGTCTGGGCAAGGATAGTACTAATCAAAGAAGAAGCCAAGCCACTAACTCTGGAAGCGCTGCAGAGCTCAACAAGTCAGGAAGGAGGATCTGTCAACATCATGTATTGATTGTTCACTCCATGAATCTGGCTTTTATGAAAAAGTTGCAAGAAGGCCTCAATAAGCTTAATTTGCAGTTTGGCGCATGTCATGCAGAGGACACAGCAAACATGCTCTGCCCAGATCCGATTAGAAAAATAAATGTGGCCAAATTGCAAAATGCTGTGTGGTGGAAAAATAACACTGTACATCAATCTGAACACACATCCTCATGGTGAAAGATGGCGATGGCAGAATCATGCTGTGGGGATGCTCGTCTTAAACAGTGACAGGGAAACCTGTCAGAGTTGACGGGAAGAGGGATGGAGCTAAATACAGGGTAATCCTGGAAGAATACCTGTTAGAGGCTGCAAAAGATTGCATTTTCTTCCTGGTCTATCATATACAATCTTTATAAAGCACATGAAAGTTTGTGTTTATTACATGACAAAATGCTAGAGAGTTCAGTGCCCTGGTATAGACTGACCCAGTCACTGTGTTGTGATCAGAAACATGCATCAGATTGTGTTGGCCAACTAATCTGCAGGCGTTTTCATTCCTAGTTTGTCCACTTTCGCGCAGGTTCTCTACCGGATTCTCCAATAAAACCCAAACTTCAGCTTTGACCTCTTGACTCACATTTCTTTCAAGGTCGATAGATTTATTTTGACCCCTTAAAACGTCAGATGGGATGACGTCTTCATGCCTCCTCCCTCTCAAACCTGACACACACGCATCATTATGCCATGGATCCAGCAGGCCATCAGAAACGGATGAATTAGTTGTTTCCCCATTTTCTACAGAAGGATCGTCATCCGCCCACCTTGGCTCTGATTTGACGATTGCCTTGTGTCACGATTAACCTCACCCACCCACCCTATATAAGAAACAGAAAGTTTTCCAAGATTCAAGCAAAAAACAAAGTGTCCACAGACGGAGAGCAAAGCTGAAGAAGCGCTATTTTTCTGTGCGTAAAGATAAAAAGTGCCAAAACCGTCCCGGAGATGAATAAGTCAGTCAGGTTCGCAGTAGTGTGCGTCGGAGTGTCTCTGCTCATCTCCTGCCAGTCCGTCGAAGCCTGGTACAAGCAGGTGACCGGACCCAGCTACTACTCTGTGGGCCGCGCCTCCGGTCTGCTGTCCGGCATCAGGAGGTCCTCATTCGTCCGGAGAGCCGAGTCCGAGGAGCCGCTGATGGACAGCGGGGAGGCGGCGGGGAGCAACGCGATCCAAGAGACCAACAGGCAAATCTCAGTCTTGAAGAACATGGTAAGCACACCTTAGATAGCAGAAACTTTATTTCTGCTCAGAGAAGGGTTTGTTTACGGTGATGGCAGATCCAAAAGTTGCGCGTAAAATTTGCTTTCCACATAGTAAGCTCTTAGCTACAGACAGCATAAACCATGAGACATTATTTTAATGCTAACGCAACTCCTGTATAGAGTACACTGCATTATTTATGTATGACTTGCAAAAAAAAAGTTACGTTAAGAAAAAAACCGCATGCGTAAAGGCCCACACCTGCGCTTGCTGCAGATTAAAGTGCAACACTGTTGTTCTACTAGTTGGAAATAAATACTTAGATTCAATGATGTCACTACCAAACTTTATACCAATAAACCTTAATTTGTTTGGAATGAAATACAGAATTGAAGCAAATCTCTTCAATAACTCACGCTGATTCTGACATTTCTTCGGGTTTCTTTTTAAATTGTATACTGTATGATAACGGCATGTTTCATTTCAACTCTTAATTTCTTTGCATCCTCCAGGCCATCTGCCTGAAGGACATCTCCCCAAACCTGAAGAGCTGCGAGCTGCTGCAGGACGGGACAGGCACCTTCCAGTGCAAGGCAGACGTCTTCCTCACCCTGGACTCCTTGGACTGCCTGTCCGCTTGAGTCCCCATCATCATCCTCCCCCCCCCAAAAAAACCCCCACAGGAATAGAAAGAGAGAAAACGGAGAGATTCTCTTGGAAAGCAGAAAATAAAACAGAGTAGAGGGATGGATGGATGGTGATTTGTTTCGATGATGGACCGTTGAAGACTCTGAATGTTTTCTCTTATTTAAAGTAAAGAAAATGTTAAAAATATTGTTACATTTTGCTTTGGTTGCAAAGAATAAAATATGTAAAAAGGGAAAAAAATAATGCCAGAAAGTTAGTTAAAGCCATTTTCATTCCAGCCCCTTACGTGTATATCAAAAGGTTAAAAAATGTCCAGAGGTTTCTCTGCAGTTTTCCAGAATTCCTGTAAATTACTTTTATTTATTTATCTATTAAAATGAACAAACAAACAATATTAACCTGTTGTCTGAATTTGTTTCACAACCCCTGGAAGAATGTAACTCTTGTCAAAGTGGAGAGAAAAAATGTTGAGAGCATCACATTTATTCACATTTCAGATTAAAATACACATATCACCACTTTATCATAAGGCACTTGAGGGTGTTTTCAGTTTTAATAAGGTCTGCAACTGTCATTGTCATATCTTGTTTATTACTGAAGTCAGAGTGTGTTGGCACCATCGGTCGCTCAGGGGACCCATCAAAAACAAACTCTGGAACAGATAATGCCACCACTCACACATGCAGGAGGCAGCATTTTACATGACAAACCAGCGTTTATGAGTGCATGTGTCAGACACTGAAACAACAACCCCCACAGGTGAAAAAAAAGAAGTTCAACTCAAGTCAGACAACTGTGGGGATGTTTTTAATATACACGTTTTGCATCTAATAGGCTCCACAGCATCATTGCTGGCTGGTATTAGTCAGTGGGATAGTTAATGGCACAGATTAAGATTCCTGCTGCGTCTGGGATCTCGGATGAACACAAAACTGTGAGCTGTTATACGCCGATGAGCGCCTCATTAGGAGGCCGTGACGCACGGCACGGAGACACAGTGATGGATGAGGGGAAAAACACATGATGGTATGCATGGGTGAATCCTGCACGGAGGAAGTTAACGGACAAATCGTAAATCCTCCCTGTTGCGCATTATTCTCAAACACACAAAAGGAAAGCCCATGTGTTTCGCTTCTTAAATAGTTCAGTGCTTGGGTTTTGTGTTTAAATGAAACTTCACTGAGGTCTCAGCTACAGGAGGGACACAGCTTCCAAGTTCTCTTTAACGATCGTGTCCATAACCACCTGAAAGACGACCTGGATGTTGGAGGTGTCGGTTGCCGTGGTGAAGTGGTGGTAGATGAGCTTCTTGGGGGTGTTGTTGAGCGAGACGAAAGTGGCGACGATGAAGTGAGCGCCCGAATCAACATCGCAGTCCACACCTGCAGGATTTAGCAAAAGTTGGTTTGCTTTTACTTTGTTAAAAAAAAACTCAAAACATTTATCTTAGTGATTTGGCTCTCTGTTTTAGGCAGAAGTGTGTGAAATAAAATATTATCCTCTAGGGACGGGTAGGCTTGAAAGGTTTAACAACCACTCCAAGAAAGAACAAATGATCTATGACCTCCTGCACAGTGGCAATGATTAGTTAATTAAGCGCCAACAGGATCTTACTGGTTTAAAGTTTCTACTAGGAAAGAAAAACTCAAAGTTTTACCCCCAATACTGTGTTTAGAAAGGAATCAGAGAAAGCCCAAGTGTGTAACAAGCAACTAAAAAGGAAACTATATTTCCTTTAGAGGCATCTCTGCTGTTCAGACAGGCTCCCAGTGGTAGATGGACCTCAGCAGACAGTATTTAAGCCTCTCAGCCTATTTTTTAAGGAACATGATGGGTTTTGAAAAGCTGGCAAACTTTTAACAAACTTTAAACAAAGACAGGCTATATTGAAAATTAGCTTTGCTAATTCCACTAATCACCGTTTTAATACAGATATTCTATAGCAAAATTCCACTGTTTTCCAGGCTGAACTTTACTGGATTTTTTAGTTACCTTTAATATTGTGTACATTTGAATACAAAACATTTGCCTATATAGGAGTAATATTGCTCCACAAATCATGAAACAACAACGCCAGTGGATCTGATTCAGCTTTGTGCTAAAGGGCTAGTTCATACTGGTAGCTGAATCAGCTCTTTTAAACACTTAGACTTGTCAAACCTAGATTGAGTCTTCCCACATTTAATACAAATTCTTTAGTGTTCCTCTAGGGTCCATAGGATTACATGTGGTGTGCCCCAGGGTTTGATTTTAGCCCCAGTGCTTTTTAACCTGTATATGCTCCCTCTTGGCAGTGTCATCAGAAGACATGGAGTCCACTTTCACAGTTATGCTGATGATACACAGTTGTACATCTCCATGTCTCCCGATGACACACGGCCAATGGATGCACTTTTTAACTGCATTTTAGACATTAAATCCTGGATGGCAGAAAACTTTCTCCAGCTCAACCAGGACAAAACTGAAGTTTTAGTCATCGGTTCTGAGGCTCAGAGAGAGAAGCTTTTACCAAAACTACAATCACTGTCTTTTAATCCCTCTTTACAAGTGAAGAACCTGGGCGTGATTTTTGACTCTGAGCTGACTTTTATTCCTCACATAAGAAATATTACCAAAATAGGTTTTTATCAACTAAAGAACATCGCCAGAGTCCGCCCTATTCTCTCTCGGGCCAATACGGAGACACTGATGCATGCTTTTATCTCCAGTAGAATTGATTACTGTAATGCCCCTGCTTTCTGGTCTTCCCAAAAAGAGTATATCAGGTTTACAACTACTACAAAATTCAGCAGCACGTGTCCTGATGAAGACCAGGAGGAAACACATTACACCTGTTTTAAATTCATTGCACTGGCTCCACGTACATTTCAGGATCGACTTTAAGTTTCTTTGAATGGTTTTTAAGTGTCTTAATGGTCTTGGGCCTTCTTATCTCTCTGAACTGCTTTTACAATATAAACCTTCGCGGTCTCTGCACTCCTCTGGCAGCAGTCGCCTTGTCACCCCAAAAGTCAGGACACACACGCATGGCGAGGCGTCTTTCCAGTTTTATGGCCCTCATCTCTGGAACAGGCTGCCAGAGGACCTCAGGGCTGCAGAGAACGTTCATGTTTTTAAGAGCAGGCTCAAGACTCACCTTTTTAGCTTAGCTTTTAACTGATTATTATGTATTACTGTTTGTTTAATTGCTCTGAATGTTTTATATGATTATATTTTTTATCAGTTTTACTATTTAATCTTAGCACATTAATTTACTGCTTACTTTTATATTTTAATTTATCTTAATCCCCATTCCAGTGTTTCCTCTGTGGGAGCCCTCTGCCCCGGGAGCGGTGGTCGGCTGTAGCTTCTTGGGTGCTCTCCAGGTGGAGCTTGGGTGGAGGTGGGGGTCTTGGCCTTGCCTCCACTGGGCGCCCTGTGTCGGTGCCTCGGCTGCTGCTGTTAGTCTACCGCTGCCGGGGCAGATGGCTCCTTTGATGGCTCCTCTGATGGCGTTTCCTTGCATGGTTCATCTACACTCGGCCCAATGTCCTTTTTTACTTTTTCTTTTAACTGTGTGTGTGCATGGGAGTTGGGTTGGGGGGAGGAGGGTATAACTGTGACCATGCTTTTAAATCTGTGGGGGAGGGAAGGGAAGGTGGTTTTATGTGGGGTCATTTTAATCTGTAAAGCACTTTGTGATGCAACTTCTTGTATGAAAAGCGCTTTATAAATAAAGTTTGATTTGATTTGATTTGATCTAAACCAAATCCAGTTTAAGAACCTTAATCTAACAGGGTCTGGACTAGAACTGTTTAATTGGCATTTTTTACATTTTCTGAATAAAAGTACACAAAAAATTAATTTCCACATTTAGGTAAAAAGCTGTTTTCTTTTAAGAATTGGATATTTCTATCTTTTAGAGAAAAAAGAAGTGGAATTAAGTCTTGAAAATTCTCTTTTTCCCATATAAATCTAGAATTGGAAACTAAAAAGTAATATTTTTTCAGACTTCTCAAGACCACATAACAACCCTTTGATTGCCAGTAAGAAATTATATAGCCCCTTTAGAAAATGTGAACTTTATGATCTTATCCTTGATTTAGTAAAGCAGTAAAATCCACAACTGTTCTAAAAAATTTTTGAAACTGCATCTTCAGTAGATAATTTACTAGCCATCTGTTTGAGGAGAGGGAACCTTTAAATAGAATCATAGGGAAGCAGCTAGACAAAACAGAAGAAAGTTTGGAAAGACTAGGCTTCTTCTGGATCAACTGTTTTACATTTATTGTTTTAGTTTGTTTTTTTTACCACTTGCAAATAAAGCTGTTGGATCAATGTGGTGCACTACAGAAAAAGTCAAAATAGAAATGCTATGAATATTAAGTCGATTATCTTCAAACTAATTCCTAACTATAAAACCAGAGGAAGTGAACCATGCAGTGGCTTATTTCACAATGGTTCCAGCAGAGAAACCGAAACAGCTTAGAAGAACAATTCATTCATCGCAGCCGCAAATCTGAGCAAGAACCCAGAGTCAAACAGACGCTTGCTCTGCTGGCTGACCCCAATTCAAGCCTTGCTAGCATTTTTATTGACATTTGCATGAGAGCAGAGAGGACACAGCTCCCGTTGAGCACGCTGAGATATGAGAGGTGCAACACTGAGCAGATATACAAAACCTCAAGAAATAACAGCATGTGGGACACTAAGAGCCGCCATGTGCTTAATAAACTACCAAATCGGCTATGGGTTCATGCATAGCTTTGTAGTGTTTTAAGGATTGACATGTCTGACTAGACATCTACAAACTTCTGAGTTGGAAGTGGAAGCATTTTTCTAGGTTTAATGTTTAAAACATAAACAGAATAGGCAGATAAATGCATGATTGAACAGATTTAGAATCGCACTGGTAATGGTCAAATGTTAGATAAAGAGCCAATTGATTTGTATGACAGGAATCTAAAATGTTTACTTAACATTCAAAACCCTGCTGAGAAAAGGCATGCCTATGAGCAGAGCCGGCAGTAAGGCTCTAAATGACATCTAGGTATGAGTGTGTGCATGCATAGTTGTTTGTCCTCTATGTCTCTGTGTTGCCCTGCGATGGACTGCCGACCTGTTCAGGGTGTACCCCGCCTCTCGCCCCTTGACCGCTGGAGATAGGCACCATATACATATACACACACATATATATATATATATATATATATACAGACACATATACATACACACACACACACACACACACACACACACACACACACACACACACACACACACACACACACACACATACATACATACATACACATTTCCAGCAGGAAAATGACACCAAGCACAATGCAACCAGTTTTGGAACAGGTAAGGCAGGACTCGATAACTATCAAATAGCTAATGTTTCCCCATTTGTTTTATGCTTTGTTGTATTTTCGTCTTATCCTACATTTCATTTAACGTTTGAACCATCTATTTTTTTGTTGTCATACAATGTGCATATGAATGCCAGGTGTCTATCCTACCTTTAAACTGTGGCAGATATAACCGCAGATGTCGTCCCGTGTGTAAAATCTTGTCTTGAAAAAGGTCTATTTTGTTCATGAACAAAATCTGCAACAACAGCAAACAAAGAAAGAAAAAGTCAGCTGACAGCACAGAATACTCAATGCCTTCTCCCCAAGAAGAGGAAAAACTACTCCTAAAGATCATAAAAGATAGAAAATGTTGATTTACAGAATGCCATCTGGGAAAATAGACAGGTTTACTGTTACTCAGAATGATCCCCCCCCCATAATCAATAGCTGTATTGATATTAGCTTAACTAATAATGGCACATGAATGAAGTCATGCATCATGTGAATGTGATCAGTCAGTAGCTGAACAGCCTCAGTGACTTCTTCTATAAATCTGTATCCCTGCTTGTTGTCTCAGGAATGACTTCTGCTCAGCTGCCAAAACATCATTCTGGTACTTAAGGCTTTGTACCCAACCAATTAAAACAGCGACTTTGTTCTAGCTTTTCCCCGCTTGTCTGATCACAAAGTCAAACAGGAGTACAAAAAGCCTGTATATTAATAAAGGAGTGATAAGGTAGAGCAGGTTTTCAATAAACAGGATGCAGAGCAACACCTAGGTGTGTAATTATCACTGACCAGCCACGGTGACGAGTTAATTGAGGTGGAGGTTACAAATTATCCTGCACATAAAAAAAACTGTATCATTAAACAGTTTTATTTAATGAGCCTGTTAGCTTCCGTAATGTGCCGGCCCACACACAAAGCCTGCACATAAACACGTTACACACAGGCCTTTTAATTGCCCATTCAGCTGTAATGAAGCTTTAAATAAGTTTGTATGACTAAAAAAAGATAAAACAGAAACTTAGTCTGCCCTTTCTGCAGGGGGAAATGCGTAAAACGATGTGCCTTTGACAAGATTGGACATGAAGAAGTGCAGGGAAGTTTTTATTTTTGAACCTTGGATAACTGTGTTAGCGGTGAAAAGTTACTGGAAAACACAGGACAGTTCTCAGAAGGTGCCCTAAGTAGGCTTTAAATACAACTTAACTCTGCGAGCTCATTACAGTGAAGTTTTAATGTTATTACGCACAGGAAGCAGGCAGGGAAAAAGAGGGGGGAAAAATGTCAACTTGTCATAGATGAACTTCAATACGTCAAGCTTCTCAGTTAGGGGTGAAGAGACTGCATTTATCAAACAGTATTTTCCTGTCCACTCTGTTACAGAATTATTATGTTGGGGAAGTTTAGTACAAGTGGATCCTGTTGACTGTGGATGCTGTTTTAACTTGTCGGACTGGATCGGAAACCAATTCAAAACTTATTCCAGACACAAGTCCATAAAACAAACATACAACATAGTAACAAAAAAAAGATAAAAAATAAAAGAAAATGTTTTGCAAATTACGAGGGGTACAAACTATTGCACCAGTGCCTCCTTAGTCTAGAAGTAAATCTATAACCGCTTTTAAGTGGGTTTACTAAGGCTACAATATTATTCTCTGATTTGTCCAGGCAACACAGGAAGCTAAACATCAGCTGTCTTAATAGTGCCTCAAAACTTGGCACTTTATTAGCCACAAGGCAAGACAAGCAAGGCAATTTTATTTGTATAGCACACTTTTAACAAAAAGTAATTCAAGGTGCTTTAAATGATTAAGAGGTAAAATAAAAATAGCAGTAAAACACAGACAAAGTATAAAGGAAAAACAGCAATAAAGCAAGAAGCATACACAAAACATGATACATCAAAACATCACTCAAAGGCAGCTCACAAACGACTGACTGGCACTTTACCAACTAGGGACAAACATAATACACATCATTGCATCGTTATACACTACCTTGAGCCCCAGCAGGCTTTTTCTTATAGCTAGACCATAACTGAGCAGTATACAGTGGTGCGATGTTCAGTTCACAGCGAACACTTCCCAGAGTCAAAGCACATAGCAAACCTCCTGATAAGCTTATTAGCCTGAGAGAAGATTTTACAACGCTGACGATAAAGATCTTCGTCATCAGTCCAGTCAGTAGTTATAACATGACCAAAGTATTTAACTTCTTCACACTCTGCAAGAGGACTGTCAGAAAGATAGAAGGTGGGAAAAATTGATTTCCTGTCCCCAACCAATATATGTGCAGTGTTAAACTAGCGGCTGCTGAGTTCAGATAATACTGTGTCTTGTGAATTAATTTGAGAGTAGAAAAAAGTAGTTACTGCTTTGCTTTTGGCCTGCACTGTGGCACAGCGGGTAGTACTGTTACCAAGCAGCAAGAAGGTGGTGGGTTCAAATCCTGGCCTTGGGTCTTTCTGCATATAGTTTGCATGTTCTCCTTGTACATGCATTGGTTCTCTCACAGTACTCGGGCTTCTTCCCACAGTATGGGAAGCACGAGGTGAGGCCCTGTGTTACACACATGGAATGAAGCCGGCAGATGGCACATGCTCATTGCTGTCTCTCTTTATATCGCCAACATACATGTTTGATTACACATGAGCTACACACGCTGACGTTCCACAGTCTGTCTAATATATTTAACAAATTTAGTCTTTCTGATCGGCCATAAATGCACAGGGTGAGGCAGAAAATACCGTGCTGCACTGATAGGGGGCAGTGCGGAGCACAATGGGCAACAGATGCTCTTCTTCTACACATTGAAAAGACAGAAAATAGTCAGAAAAAAAAAATAAAATACAATTGGAAAAGAACCAATCCAGGACAATAGTCCCCCTTAGCAATCATCTCCCGTGAAGCAGGCAGATGTTAGAAAGTTAAGGCAAATAAAGATTAATTTTACATGAGAGTGATGGAGATATTTGTGGAGGAGGATAAGTGCATGGACTTCATATACAAATAAAGGTAAGATCAAACAATTTTCCATTTAAATATATATAAAAAAACATCAACCAAAAATAAATAAATTTGGCCAAATTTTAATTATTGTATAATTTTTCTCGCAGTCGTATTGTTGAACAGTATGGCGATGATTTAAGCATAATTAAGAGCTGTTAAAACATCAAAAGGTTTTAATTAAGGTCAAAACTCTGCAATTTAGATTTTATATATCTGATTGCAGAGGAGTCAGTGCCTCGCCAGCAGAGGCGGATAGTAACTAGTTACCTCTACTCAGTTACATTTACTTGAGTAACTTTTTGGAAAAAATGTAGGCTACTTTTGGAGCAGTTTTACTAGACTGTACTTTTTACTTTTACTTGTGTAATATTTTTATGATATATCACTACTCTTACTTGAGTAAAGTTTCTGGCTACTCTACCCACAGTGAGTAACTTTACTGAATGAAACAGAATGCTTGTTTTATTGATAAATGCATGAGACTCACACATACAGTTTATGTGGAAGCGAGACCTCTTCTTTGTACACAAGCTTCATCATTTTAACATTATTTTGTATCTGCTGAGGCTGTGGTGCCATTTGAAGGTCGAGTGGGGTTACCTTACCCTGGTCTGATATACATTACCTACTGTAAGTATTGGTTTCATTAGTTTTACTGAGAAAAAAATTGATTTGAAAAAAAATGTTCTTGTCAATTTTGTTATTTTACAATTATGTCACGTATTTCTATTTATTTGAATCTTCAGAATTTGCACATAACTTTCAATTTTTGTCCAATTATTACATAATTTTTAAATATTAAATTATATGTTACAAACTCAAAACAAGTACACAAGTACTCACTACTTGAGTAGCGTTTTGACAAAATACTTTTTTATTCTTACTAGAGTATTTGGGGCACCAGCTCTACCTCTCTGCCTATGTCCTGACAGGTACGACCTTAGAATTAAAATAGGGTGTACTTTCTTTTCCCCACAGCTACTGTATGATAAAAGGAGTTCACAAAGTAAACTCCAGGTGGAGAACCACTGAAGACTAAAACAGTGCCGTCTGTGGACACACATAGACATGATTTAGCCTTTTAAACTGATTTGTCTTTCCCATCTAGAAACAAAAAGACGCTTATGAAAAACCATGACTATGATGAATAAATATTGAGCAATATCTCTTTTATTATGGAGCTCCCGTGACTCTGCTAATATGTTCTGTAAAAGAAAACAGAATAAAACATTTTCTCTCGTTTTTCACAACAGCTTAGATTTGGTTTATGCAGGTCCTCCCTAGGTGGAGGAAGAGATGAATTACGTACCATGGAGGTGCTGCGGAAGAAGACATTGTTGCAGATTGAGGAGAAAAGCTTCATGCTCTCCTGGAGGCGATTCTGAGGGGAGAAGACAAAGCCCATCAAACAGCACTTTAAGTAGAATTAAATTGAATTCAAGAAATTTTAGTTTGCTGTCTGTAAAGAAAACACACAAATCAAAACCGCTGACTGTTTAGTCTGACATCTTAATGGTTCCAAGAGAATTTAAAGAGTCAAAACATGGATTTGTGTCTTTGTTTTGCTTTTGGAATAAAGAAATGTCTGCTTCTTTAGGCTAATGCCTGTACCGTCCTAGTGTCACATGCTTTCAGACATTTATATTGTGTTTATACAGAGTAAGCAACGCTGACCGTGCAGCGTTTAGAGTTTGGGTTGGGGTGATGGTGTTTAACACGTACCACCGAGGGATCTTCCACCAAAGTCATGTCGTATCCGCTGAGAGCCACGACAAACAGAACGGCTCGGACGTCCTCGAAACAGCTGATCCACTTCCTGCGCTCGGTTCTCTGACCTCCAACATCGTACATCCTAAAGCAAACGGCAGATAAAACATGTGTAGGTGACTAAGAGCAGCATTTATTGTTAGTAATCACTTAGGAATGTATTTATGTTAGGCGAATAGTATTTCAGGAAGACAAGTGGGGAGAGGGGAAGCTCAAGATCTTTTGTCAGTCATGTGGAGTGAAGTTTCTAAATGGTGAAAGATCATACTTCACATCTATACTGCTGTGAAAATGTATTTGCCTCCTTGCAGATTGATTCTATTTTTTGTTTTTTTGTCAAACAAAAATGTTGCCGACCAAAACTTTATTTATTTCAGACGTCATATCGACAGTCAAACATCATAATTGGTGGAAGCATGAATTCTGGTCTCCATCAGGAAATCTGGAACGAGAATTATTTTATGACCTGAAATCCAGTTAGGTCACGCAGCACAATGGTTCGAACTACACTCACCTCTGAACGAATCAAAACTAAATAAATAAAAAACTAATTGAAGATTTTTCAAGCAGCCTTGTCAACATACAGAAACGTACTCATTTAATACGTTTCTAATATTCAAATTTGTTTGGCAATGTCTGATACATTTAGATGTGACAGAAATCTGTAAAGGGGCAAAAACAACCCTATAACCAGACTGAAATGACAGAATTGTTTTAAATAAAACACATGAAGATCCCCAGGCATATCTATTGTCCCAAATCCAACATGTACAAAACTCAGGTAACATATTTTTGGCATGAACAGCTCCTTTTATTGGTTCAAGAGGTGTGCTTAGGAAAAAAGGCACTACATCTGCGTCGCTCATGGTGGCAGCATGTTGAAGTCGCTCCGTTAGGTTGGTTCTGATTTGTTCATAATTGTTTTGGTTGAGCTGTTGAATGTTTGGACAATTTTTCCCTCTGGTTCTGGATGGAGGATTCTTCCTCTAACTTTTTAACGTTTGGACAGTGGTTGTGATGCGTAACTGTGGCAACAACCCAAATCCCAGAGAAGTTGAAAAGGAGGCTTCATGGATGCAGAGCAGGATCAAAGGGCAGAGAGAAAAGGAGGAAGTTCTTCCATCGAGCATACTGGGCAAAGATCATAACTGCAACTCCAACGTCTCTTTGTTCGGCTTTCTAACCATAAGGCAAAACAGAGGTTTAAAAAGGAGTGGCAAAAGCAAATGAGGTGGATTAGCCATGCTTGCCAACAACTGATGGTGTCACTCAGGACATGTTACTATGGAACATTGTCTGTGTTGTCCAGATACTGAGATGTTAACATTTATTACAGTCATGAGACGGCAACAGTGTCTTCAGTCAGAGGGTTCTTCAGATTCGATGCAAAACTGACTGCTACCAGAGATTCTTCCAGCCCACAGCTTCACCATCCACGACCACTCTTTGAAGATGCTTGGATAATGAGTAATTATATTTAATTTCCCTTTGGGAAGTATTTTTGAATTTGAATTTAATCATAAATGTATTAATTGATGGAAGTCTTCGGTGAAGACTGTGTTTCTGTGTCTGTAGTTTTATGAAAATCTCTCATTGTTACTGAGACGTTAGTTCAGCCTGCAGCTGGCAGTAGAAACTGAACCATTATCAAAAACGGATTGTTTTGTTTTAAGATAAAATCTGAAAATTTCCAAAACATTTGCACGTGAAACCCACACGAAGAGTAGCGTGCCACACATGTCTGCTGACTGTGTCCACACCTACCACCCATTTCAATTTTCACAACGTGGCGTTACACAGAGCGAAAAGGTCAATGTTCTCCAGAAGGATGTAACAAAAGGACGGCAGGAATATCAGCACACAAGCGGAGGGGGAACGACGCATCTGTCTCTCTTCGCCCATTTCCAGAGCCAGATGTGTCATCGCCCACCTTCCTCTTTGAGTGTCTACCAAGGTAATGCGCCGCTTTATTGAGAGGGGAAATGAACATGTGGAAACACAACAAGGGAAGCACACAGGAAAGGCAGCGCAGCATAAATGTCAGATTATAATGGAAATTTTCCACTGGGATCGAAGACGGGCAAAGCGCTGATGTGTCACCACAGGTATCTACTCACACAACCCCTCCCCACCCTCTTAATAACACTAGTTTTAAATTTGAATACATTGAGCTCAAGGTTATTTTTCACAATATACATCAAAACGAGTTAGAAACAGGAAGAGAACAGGAGATGATTAAAGCAAACAGCAGACCACTATCCAGACATATCTAAGCTGATATCCGAATTACTTTAGGTAATTGATGGATTTAAGAGATGCAGATTATATTCAAACAACAGATAAAAACTCTTTGATGTCACCAGCTGGTTTGTAGACTGACGTCTCTAGTTCAGCTCTCATCCTTTTTGGTTTTTAGCCTGAAGTGATGCGTGAGGGATGAAATCAGCATCGACTTTATAAACAGTCTGCTCATACACTAAACTGATCTCTGTTGCATTTCCAATGTCTCAGGTTTTGGGTAATAAATGTTGGAATGTGGTAAAATTATTCAGACAAACAAGATTCGGAGCCATTTATGAGGTCAAGAAAAGTCTGGAATTTGAAATCAGTGTTTTACAAATGTTGATTAAAAAAGGTCCTTCCCTCCCTCCCTCCCTCCATCCATCCATCTTTCCATCCATCCATCTTTCCATCCATCCTGGGAAAGGATGACATTTTTTCATGAAAAGTATGCAGAAACCATGTTGATTGTGACGAAGGTAAAGAAAGATCAGTAAATGGGTCAATTCTGTCATATCACCAAAATTTCCCAAAACCCTGCCCACTATCCATTTCTAAAAATCTTTTTAAGCACCCTGAGTTACATCATCTCCACTCCTCCTCACTACCCCCATGCTCCTGTTATTCAGGCCCCATAATGTTAAGCCTCATCTGCAGGGTTGTAATTGTAATTATCTGAGAGGCCAACATTAATGATGCAGAGAAGATTCTTATTACAGCAAAGTCAAAGGTCAACCAGGAACTCTGAGTGCTAACTGGACCACATACACATATGCAAATACAAAGAAAATGGTTGGATAAAACTGTCATCCTCTGCAAGAGGTGGAGTGTTGATCATTTCAACACTCCACGTCTCATCACAGTTCACATTTTTATACAAATAAAAAAGTCATTTGTTTTTGTGTCATTTATGTCATTTATTTTTCCTTAATTCTAACAAACGTACTGAATCTTCAGCCTTTGGGGTCAATTCATTTTGTGCTCCACCTGTGTCTGCCTGGTAGTTTCATAAAGCATTTTTTTTTCTACAAAGTTTTATGTAAATAGATTTCTCCATCTTTGTGTCTAAGAAACAAAAATGTTATTTAAATAATGCTGTAGGAATATTTTTATTATTATTTCAAGTTTTTTTCCATGCATGTCTTTTTTATTTTCAGTTCTGACCTTACATAACATTTATATATTTTCTCAATTTTTAACCCTGTAAATGCCAACAAAACACATATATACATATATACACACATATATACATATATACACACATATATACATATATACACACATATATACATATATACACACATGTATACATATATACACACATGTATACATATATATACACATGTATACATATATATACACATGTATACATATATATACACATGTATACATATATATACACATGTATACATATATATACACATGTATACATATATATACACATGTATACATATATATACACATATACACACACACACACACACACACACACACACACACACACACACACACACACGCACGTCTTGCTATACTTGTGTTGACATTGTATTGACTTCCATTGATTTTACTATGCCTAACCCAGACACTTTCCCTAAACCTAACCATTACTGATACATGCCTAACCCTAACCTTAACCTAAACCTAACTCACACCATACCTCTAAACCTAACTAGTAGAGTTTAATAGCTAGTTAAACATTGTGGGGACCAGGCAAAATGTCCTCACAACTACAAATGTCCACACAAGGGTGGTGGGCTGTCAAAGGTTGGTCCTCACAAGTATAGCTATACATGTACACACACACACACACACACACACACACATAACTAAAGCGACGTGGTGACTGGAAACAGACCGTCTGTTTTTGTTATGGCAGCAACATGATTAATGGCAGATTAAACAATGATGACTAATGTAGTGTACAAGGATCATCGTAAAACATAAAATGGTGATAAATCATTCAAGTCATGAAAGTCTAAATAAAAACAGTCTTCAGTGTTATTGTTGATGTTATCCCATTGAGTCATACTGTATTTCTCTGCAGATACACACACATCACATCAGCAGCTAAAGGTTAAATACTGACAGGTTTTATTTATGTTTCGCTACACAAAGGTTTTTGCTGCCATGACACATATACGGCAAAGGTTTAAGGGTTTTAATTTTTACAAATAACAATCTGAAAAGTGTAGCATGAATTTGTATTCAGTCCTCTTAACTCTGATACCCCTAAATAGAAATCACGTGCAGCTAATAGCCTTCAGAACCTAATTAGTGAATAGAGTCCCAATGTGGGTCGTTTGATTTAATCTCAGTATAAAAAAACTCTACATATCTGACCTTTATGAAAGAGCAGCAAGAAGAGAGCCACTGTTAAGGTCAGAAGAAGATCTGTTTCTCAATGATAAAGAACGTGCTCTGCTTAGATTACACCAAAATGTTAACTTTTGGCCTACATGCAAAACAATGAGGCACAAAACTAACCTTGAAGGCACCCCTCAAATCATCTGCGGGTGGTAGTACCATGATGTGGACATTCAAATTTGATGGGTGGAGCTAAACATGGACACAGTCCTGGAAGAAGTAGAGACAGCAAAAGATTCAAGACTAGGGCATGAACTGTAAACCTACAGCCAGAGCTCCACCAGGATGGTTTAGATTGAAGCATACTCGTATGTTAGAACCGCCAAGTCAAAATCCAGACATAAGTCCAATCAAGCCACCACCATATAGGCCTCCACCTGGATACACTGGGCACTTTGAAAAAAGCCTAATGGTAAGAAAATTGTTTCTAATATCTTACATTGCAAAAAAATGCTTTAACTTAAACACATGGAGCAGCTGATTCTTATTCCCTAAGCAATAAAAAAAATGGGTTATAAATGTGTTTCTGTCTCAATAGGGACATATCAAGAGTCTACTTATAAGACAACAATAAAGACTGCTAAAGCTACTACAGTCATATTCAATCAATTAGAATAGACATTCCAATGAGGCTCGGGTGTCAGATTAAAAGTACCTTTTGAATTTAACAACCTTTAAGCAGGTATTAAACATATGTTTCATTAGGCTCACACTTCTGTATTAAGAATGTTTTTTATTGGTCTGATGTAATATTCTAATCTTAAATGTCATGTTTTCATAATCTGTAAGCTAGGGCTGAGCGATAAATTGATTTTATCGATTAATTCGAATTTGCCGTTCAATAGGATTTACAGGTCCTTCTCAAAAAATTAGCATATTGTGATAAAGTTCATTCTTTTCCATAATGTAATGATAAAAATTAAACTTTCATATATTTTAGATTCATTGCACACCAACTGAAATATTTCAGGTCTTTTATTGTTTTAAAACGGATGATTTTGGCATACAGCTCATGAAAATTCCTATCTCAAAAAATTAGCATATCATGAAAAGGTTCTCTAATTTAGGTTATTGGTCTTAAATTGTATTTTGTGTTTTGTTGGAGTTTTTAATACAACAAAATGTTTCAGTATTTGCAGACAGTTAATTATTATTTTATCTCAACTGTTTATTACACTGGAAAAAGAGTCTGAATCAACTTAATTCAAATAAGGATTTCAGTGTCTCTGAAATTATTATTATTTATTTTTTTTACAGGGAAATAGGATTTAGATAGAAATTGCTTTCATAAACATTGGTATGAGTGGAATGTTGTGTCACCGGGTCAATCAAAGACTAACTTATATCTACCAGCAATAAAAAAATAAAATAATCTAAAGCTCAGACAGCAATCTCAATAAGCACCGATATTGCTCTTAAAGCTGCAGTAGCAGGAGTGCTGGGCGCAGATGTTCACACAGATGAGAAACCTTCAGTATATGAAGCAATAAGACTCATCCAGACGCTGAACACAGGAGGACGATTCCACAAAGTCCTCGGTATGAACGGCACCTTAATTCTCACAAGATGAAACCAGAGCTGGGTAAGTATTTCTATTAAATTGCTGCAGATGCCTTGGAAGGAAAACATTTCAGCCCCAAATCTCAGAGAGCAATAAAACCTCCCTCCCTGACAAACACAAACCAGTTCTCCAAATCCCTTTAAAATCCATTTGGGGGCTCGGTTTGATATAATTACATTAATTTATGTAAAGCTTCTCATGAAACCTGAGGGCTTGATCTTCTTTAATACGTGGCACATCAACCTGCACACAAAGAGCCCAACACAAACATTTGAGCTGCTGCATGTCAAATATCTACAGCCAGCTATTTATCTTCTCAAGCATTCAGGCAGATAAGAAAAGAGGATGTGGGAGAGAATCCACCTGAGACTTCCTCGAGCTCCGACCTGACACCGTCGCACCGATGACGTCAGGGTTTACTAGAACGCATCCATGATAAAGTAAATCAAAGAGTGGCATCTGAGCTACGCAGTCAGTAAGACTGCCGGGGAAAATCAGCATTTATCTGCACGACTTGACAGATCCATTCACAATTAAAAGTGTTTCGATGTTGCCGAACCTTTTTGTGGACGTGAAATCTTTCTGTCAACTCAGGTCAGACGTGCCACAAGTCAGCAGCATCCACAGATGTAAAATAAGCATTTAGGTGTCACGCAAACGGCCCAGACAGGAGTCGCTCTCTGACAGATTTGCTCTCTATACCGCGTTTATATGCAAAGCAGAGACTGTCTGAAAACCAGGAGTAAGGATTTTTATTATCATTGCTTCACACGAAGTGTTACGTCAGATCAGGATGAAAGACAGGTTCATTTTGTGGCAGGATGTAGGAGGGGAACTTAGGAACAGGGGAGAATTAATCAGATGTTTTTGAATATTATGACAAACACACTGTCACAGGACACTAACACACAGAGAGAAATGGACGAGTTTTGGCAACATTTTCGTAAAAACAAAAAGAAAAAAAGTGTGTTCAGGGCGATGTGCGGCATGCAGGCCAAAAAGCTTATTTTGGCCTTATCTGACCAGAGCCCCGTCTTCCACATGTCTAATGTAGCTCCTACATGCAAACTGTGGCAAACTGCAAACAAGACTTCTTTTGGCTGTCTTCCTGCCACTTTTTCATGAAGGCCAGATTTGTGTGACTAATACTTGCCCTACCACCTGAGCCATGGATCTCTGCAGCTCTTTTAGGCCTCTTGGCTGCTTCTCTGATTAACGCTTACAGCCATATCTTGTAGGTTTGTAGTTGTGTCCCACTCTCTATATTTCAGATTATACAATGCTCTGTGAGATGCTCAAACCTTGACATATGGTTTTATAACCTAACTTTGCTTTAAACTTCTCCCTGATCTATCTGCTGTTTTCCTTGGTCTTCATCATGCTGTTTCTCAACTTGTTTTCTCTAACAAACCTCTGATCCCTTCAAAGAACACCTGTACATATTCTGAGTTTAAAATACACACAGACGGACTGCATACAATAATCAGATCATTTCTGAAGGCCCTCAGTATTATCTACAGGTATCAAAGGGGGCTGAATGCAAATGCATTTGCAAAAAATAATGTGAGAACCATAGATAATTTCCCTTCCCCTTTACAATTAACGGTATATCCCATTAAATCTCAATAAAACACGTTAAAATTAGTGATTGTGACGTGAGCTTTGACTTTCCAAACTAGATTTCTGGCTTTGGCAGATGTTTTATTTGCTTTTTCAGTCTCCAACCTCAGAAACTTCAAATTTAGAGTAAACATGTATAATTTCACTCTTTCTTAATGCTTGAGTACTTTTAAAGTGATCAGCAATCTTCTGAAGGTATTAGTCTTTTAGGCATTTTCCCATTCAATTTCAGTCTAGACTTTACATGTGACTATTGCAGCATATTGAGAGCGCTTAGCAATATTTAAGGAAGGTGGACGAGAAAAAGCACAAAAAAGCAGGATCTACAGGTGGAAATATATAAAATTGATTTCTAAAAGAAATAGTAAAAGATCAGGACTGTGGAGATGCAACATGTACAAGCTGATGCACAAGCGGAGGGCCTGGTTTTCAGCTAACAGCTCTCTCAGAATCCCTCTGTTGTAGCTAAAATCCTATTTTTTGCTGGTCAAAGTTGTGTTTTTCTACAAGTTTATCTACAGAAGTTACAACAAACTGTTTCTTTGTGACAGGCATGAATAACAAATTTGTTTTTGCTCGGTTGGCCTTTATGTATACTATGAGGAACAACAGACAATCCGAAGCATTCCTCTGAAAATAGATTAGATTTTAATTTTATTGAATCAGCTAAAGTTTTTAGAAAAACAATACCTATTAAAATTATTTGCTTTCCTGTTTCACTTATATGAATTTGAAAACTACAGGCTTGGTAGCTATAACAAATACATTCTCAGAAGAGTATTTCTGAGGTTAGACACTAATGTTGGACAAAAAAGTGTTCTGCTGATTACAGTTTAGGACTCTGTGCAGGCCAGTCATTGTTTTCCACTCCAGACCTCCACATTCAGGAGTTTATGGTAAATGGCCTACATTTGTATAGCGCTTTTTCAGTCAGAGGACCACTACATTCAGTCATTCACACATTCACACACTGATGGTGGAAAGCTACTACATTGTAGCCACAGTTGCCCTGGGGCACACTGACAGATGCGAGGATGCCGGACACAGGCACCACCAGGCCCTCTGACCACCACCAGCAGGCAACAGGGTTAAGTGTCTTGCCCAAGGACACAATGACCGAGACGAACAGAGCGGGGACTTGAACCAGCAACCCACCGATCACGGGACAAATTCCTACCACCTGAGCCACAGTCGTCCCCATGGAGGTTGCTTTGATATGTTGGTCAAGTCCGAGTTACGGTGTGTTTTACACCACTGCATCCAACACTTGGCGATGTGAAGCTTTAGATCCAGCTGCTCCGCCATAGAAACTCTCCACCAACCGTTCTTGAACTAATCTGAAGGTCACATGAAGTTTGTGGGTCTGCAGCAGTTGATTCTGCAGAAAGTTAGTGACCCCCACAGTGTGAGTCTCAGCATCATCTGACCCTGCTCTGGGATTGAGGTGGTGTTGTTCCAAATCACTTCCACTTTGTTATAAAACCACTCACAGTTGAGTTTGGGAACTCAGATAATCTTTATCTGTGATCAATGCACCAGAGCAATATTAAAGTTCACTGGATTTCACTGAGCTCCTGAGAGCAACCCGTTGTTTTTTTTAATGGCTATAGATGAGGAAACAAACATTTTTCACAAATCCACCTCCATGAAAAAACACCTAAATCAGAAATAAACTAGTGAACCTTTAGAAGTATTAGGCTTTGCTAGTTGGACTTTATTTTATCCCTCTTAAACAGAAGACTTTAGTTCATCAGTCCCTCTCCTGCTGCCGCTGGTTCATGATGGAGGAGGAAGTATGATGTGGGAGCAGCTCATCGACAACAGATGAACATGATCTGAATTCCAGTACCTGCCCTCTGCTGCTGCCCTGATAAGACCGGGCTACCGCTGCCCTCAAAACCGACCACTAGCATTTATTTTGACACATTGGCATGTCGAATAAAGGGCGCCCATCTCAATCTCCTATCTCGGGCTAATCGCTAGGCTGTGGACAGAGATAAGAGTGCTGCAGGTGGAAAAGTGAAGAGAGCAGAGGCCACAGACCAGTAGGCCTCATTCATTCATAGAGGGACGACTACCTGAAAATGAGGTGGTTGACTTTAAACTGGGTCTCTATCACACCTGTCGTCCTCAGTCGCACTCGGAGGACGTCTGTCTCTGTGGGCACGTAGTCTGGAGAAGTGATGCGGCTCATGTTCTCAAAGAAACTAAGACAGGAGCAGAGAGAGAGAGACAGAGAGAGAGAGAAGAAAGAGGTTAAAAAAACAGAGAGCGACAAGAAAAATAACTGGAAGTTAAAGTGGAGATCAAATGAGGAATCAGCCACCGCTGCACAAGCTCATTGTGTTTGTCCCGGTCTTGTTGGCTGCCAGATAGTGGGTCGGGTGTGTGATGATAAGGCGGGAACCCCCGAGGGAAAGGGGGGTGTGGGGGGAGGGGCTCATCACGATGAATATTCACAGACTGGTTTACCATAATAAACACACTGAGGCTAAGCTTTCAAACTCTGATTAGCTGCTAACACAGTCTGTGAGTGTATCATGAGCGTGCACACGCACCCGGTAAGATCGGATCTTGTTACACACGCACACAGAAAGGCATCTCCACGTGAATTGTGAATTATGTGAATTGACTGTGACATTCTCAGCTAGTCATCCTGAATCAGTTTCTTGGACAAAGACAGACATCCTGCTGCTTTGGACGAGAAAAAAAGAAGACACTTGAGCCTGTTTGCTACTTCTGTGGATCTGAGGAACAATGAGTTTCAGAAAGAATGTTCATCTTATAGAACAGCACACCTGTGATAGTAAACTAATATCCATCCGTCAAGCATCTAATAACGTGTTTTCCTTTGCATCATTCTGAATGAATGAATAAAGAATTTTGTCATTTTATTTATGCTGTGTGCCGATTTTTTTTAAATAACAGTTTGCATTGGAAATTATGACTAATCATAAATGGTGGTTTACTGAATTATTGAGAAGCACAGATGAACCTGGAGATTTCCTTTTTGGCATCTAATAAGCCTGTTTAAATGTGTTTAATTTGAATACTTCATATATTTGTACGTTTGTTACCACATGTCAGTATTATAAATACACATCATTATTTGATGCCATGCGAGCCCTTTAAAATAGGCCATTCTGAGATTTAAAAACATTTCATGAAAAAAATCCTGCACAAAAAATGGGGAAAGTCAAATATTCTACTTCAGGTCATTTAAAAACAGCACTGATGATGTGCCTGTGAGTAAACCATGGGGGATTAAATGTACCCATGACAACTCATATTCACCTGTACCTATGAAAAAGAAGACTTTTACAGTCCTAAATGTTGCATTTATATAACAAGTGGTTGTTCTATACCTGTCTTATACAGTGGCTTCCACATTTAATAGCAAGACTGGTAAAATACATAAAAAACATAAAAAAGAACATTTTGATTTAACGGTGAGAGAAAAAGAAACCCCGCCCCATTTGGGTATAATAGTTTTTGACTAAATCAGTATTGGTGGTACTCCTTACAGCTCCTGTAAATTAAATGTAACTAAAGCATTTTAATTCACACTTTAGATTTTGTAAAGTTAAAAACTTGTAAAGTTAAAGTTTTGTAAAGTTTAAATTAGCAATCCGTGTCTTCCTGTTTTTCTGGGGTATAAATGTGACATGAAACAGAGGCAAAGAACATGCCGTAAAAGTAAGCCAGAAAGATGTGTGCTAATCATCAATAACTGAGTAAACAGCTTCTCGCAAAACTTGCCCATATCTCTGTTTCTTCAAAGTGAAAATGTAAAAGTTTACAGCTACTGAAGCTGTGAATAAAACAAGACTGCATAAGGACAAAAGTTTATTTAGCAACCACATATAGTCAGGAGATTTGCAAAACCTTCTGAATAGCAAAACAAGATTGACATAGCATAATAAATTAAGATTAAATAAAATAATAATGCACAGAGATAGATCTGAAACTTCCTTTTTGTGTCATATAGCAAACTTAAATGTATTTGTTAATGCTCATGGTAGTTTTGTAAGTTTGGGACGTTCAGGGCTTATTTTCAGTTACACGTGACTATTTGATCTCCTGTTAGTTCTTTAATGAAATAAACATGCATGAAAACACTGTGCAAGAGAAAGCACAGGAAACAAAATACCACGCAATAAAATAAAATAAAATAAAAGCACACTGATCACGCCTCAGAGTGCAGACTATGAACGATCTTAGTCTGCATATGGTACCTGCAGTGATTAAAGGGTTTTTAAAAAAGAAAGAAAAAAGAGAGCTCTGGGTAGAGACCGAAAGAACAAGATGGTGGATACAAGCAGCTGAAATGAGTTTCTCCTGCAGGGTGTCTGGGCTCTCTCTTAGAGAAGCCTACAGGGAGGAGACCCAGAGGAAGACCCAGGACACGCTGGAGGGAGTATGCTTCTCAGCTGGCCTGGGAGCGCCTTGGGATTCCTCCCAAGAATCTGGCCCATGTGGCTGGGGAAAGGGAAGTCTGGGTCTCTCTCCTTAAGCTGCTGCCCCCACGACTCGACACCACATAAGCGAAATAAAATGGATGGATAAATGGATGGATGGATGGTCAAGGCAAAAAGGCAGAGAAGAAGGAAGGAAGGAAGGAAGGAAGGAAGGAAGGAAGGAAGGAAGGAAGGAAGGAAGGAAGGAAGGAAGGAAGGAAGGAAGGAAGGAAGGAAGGAAGGAAGGAAGGAAGGAAGGAAGGAAGGAAGGATAAAAACAAAACCTCAGGCTGATGTGGCAGGGATGAAGGAAGAAAGAATACAAGGAAAAAAGAAAGGAAGGACAGATGGAGAGACTCAAGGAAAGAAGGAAGGACACAAGGAAGAAAGGACGGCAGGAAGGGCCCATTATTTAAGCAAGAGACTAAAGTCTTGAAATATAATAGTATAATATTTGTCTGTGATCTCTTTATCTTTCTCCACATTTATCCAGATTTGATAAACCAAAATCTGCACTTTTCCAGGCTGCATAGGAATCAGCTAGGGCTGGGCGATAAATCGATTTTATTGATTAATTCGAATTTGCCATTCAATAGGATTTATTTTTGGGAATATTGAGATTTATCCCCCCACTGCTCTCTTGGGCAAACCATAGTTTGGAGCAAGGTCAGCTCGCCCGTGTCTCGCAACGGATAGATGTCAAAATGGCAACTAGCAAAGAGGAGTTTGTTCCCAAAAAAGGGACAGTTCCTTCAATTATATGGAACTGGTTCGGTATTGCGACATCAGATTTGGAGCAACAAACAGCGCGCTGCAAAATCTGTTTGAAGGCTGTTGCTACCAAAGGTGGGAGTACGACGAATTTGTTTCAACACCTAAAACAGAGGCACTCCTTCGAGTGGGAGAAGTGCTGCTGTCTACGAGAGGCTCAAGCAAGCAGCGGCTCACAAAAGACAAGCCACCATAGGGGAATCATTTTCACACTGTGTCATTTATGATAAGATGGGTGTCCAGTGGAAAGCAATCACAGATGCCATCACAATTTTAAAAAATCGATTAAAATCGGAGATCGGATTTGGTGTGAAAAAATCTGAGATTTTACTTTTAGGCCATATCGCCCAGCCCTAGAATCAGCATAGGATTTAACTTACACGACACTATAAACACAAACCAGTTCTAAGATCCAGAGGATGGACATGTCAAAAAGGATGAAGCAGCACAGAGAGTGTGTGTAAGGTGATGGACGTTGGTTCTCAGTGGGAGCCAAGGGGCCTGTCGGTGTGGATAACCCCAGAAGCGAGGCTTCTGACTGGGGCAGAGAATGAGAATGGACGGCCTCCTGGTGCTGCTCAGCTCTTTCACGCCACCGCATCACAGACACAGACACACTCTCTCTCCTCTACGCTAATATTTTAGTTTCCATCTTCATCATCCTCATCTGATTGTTTCCACTGTTGTGACTGCACAGCATTTAGTCCTGTTTAAATCAACACGTGTCTCATATTCTGCAGCTAATTACTTCAGGAGGTATCAGTAGAAAATGTAGAAAACAATGCATCATTTAGCGTCCACTTTACAATTATTGTTGTTCTAATACAGCTTGTTACAGAGGTCTGCAGTCTGCAGGTACAGAGCTGTACTTCCACTGCTTTTCATGCATTATCTGCACAGAATGGCAATAATGGTTGAAGTGTAGCCTTCCAATAGGATGCAACAATTATTTCTTTTTAGATATAGAAAGAACTCTGATGGCATCATTGTACAAGAAATTATTCTTTTACCTTGTTTTATGGGCTTCTTTTTTCTTGAGCTTCAAAAGTTAAATGGAATCATGGTTCTTTACCATAAAGCAAACAGCTTCTGAAAGTTTTAGAAAAACCTTTTTCAGAGGGCTTTGCAGATCCAGACCCCTGGGATACATACATAAATTCCCAGTAAAACACATTGAGGCAGGGTTTCAAATAATTTCTTCCACACACAATTTCTTGTACGTATTAGATAAATGCTAATAGGAAATAGGAAAATACTGGAAGAAAACTTTTTAGAGACTAAAAAAAATTGAGACTAGGAACTCTGCTCTTTTGCAAAGCAGGAGGGGGTAAAAATGTCAGACTAGATATGCAAAGCTGGTAGAGAAATGCCCCTAAAAAACTGCAATTGAAGGTGGGTCTGCCAAGCCTTGACTCAGGGGAACTGAATACAAATACATAGGAGACTTTTCAGATGATCGGTGGTAAAAGAAAATAATAAGGAACTAGGTATAATTTTGCCTCCATTTCCTACTCATGCCTTAATTTGGGTTGATCTGCCACATATTAAAATTATATTTAAAAAAAACATGTCTGTGTATTTGATCCCACTAATTAAAGATGTTTAACTCCATGCATTTAAGAACCCTCGGCCTTGCTCTCCAGAAGTTGACGTCAAGTGACAGCAAGCAGCAGCTCCTCAGCTTTCTAATTAGACCCCTGCTTCTCCTCCGCTCAGCGTGAGTGCCTGCTCGAAAATTACTCACTACAGCGCAGAGTCGTTCAGCTCGTACTCGTAACCCCGGGCGGCCGCAGCCCTCACCCCCTGGTCGGCCCACAGGCAGGACAGGGCGTGGCTCACGAAAGGAAACAGCACCTGCTCTTCATCGAAACACCGTCCACACGACAGGACAGAATGGGCGTGGACCTGCGGAGACAATGAGACAAGAAATGGCGATGAATGATCGGGGAAGAGGCCAGATGGATTAAAGAAGTAAACATAAGTGGCGATGAAGTTTATGAGTCTGCCTCCACATTTTAGACTCAGCAATCACTAAAGATGCTGAAATGAATAACTGAGAGCACAAACAGAGATGTGATAACACACAGACACACCCTGGTGTGACATTTATTAGAGGAGTTATGTTGGTCATCATCTCCCAGCAGGATGTGCAGGGTGGGTGGAGAAAGGAGGAGCTTTAATTGCTTCAAAGTTCAAATCAAATCAAACCTCACAATTTAACCGCCCACCTGACACCTAAGTCTCAGCTGTTTTCCAAGCAAATTGTTGAGTGTTAACATGCCGCCCTCTGGTGGCTGTCTGGGTGCAGTGCAGGTACACAAGCACGATTAAATGCCGTTTAAATCTGAACCAAAAAGAGAAAAACGGAGAGGCCAGGGAGATGAGAAGGAAAATAGCCTACCTTATTCCTGCTGTTAGCCAGGTTGATACGGAGGACGCCCATTCCATGGAGGACGAACTTCATGGAAGTCAAGAGGTTATCCAACACTGCCGGCTGCCAAACACCAGAAATGAGAGGCCAAGTTCATGATAAATTAACGTTTTTAGCAATGATTAATCTGAAACTTAAATGTAATTGTGCTGTTTTCTTACAGGATCCTTACTAATCACGTTTAATGTTTATTTATGCTTCACATGGTATGCTTCACTTTCAAACACTTGGGTCAGTCTAACTGTAGACAAGTTGTTACAATTAATGAAAGCAGGTCTTTATATAATCGTATTTTACAGCGGAAACAAAAGTGTAGAACAGAACAGAACCCGCTGGGTGCTGGGTTAATCACAAATTAGACATACAGTGTATTGCAAAATTATTCATATCACTTAAACCTTTTTCCACATCAAAACTGCAACCTATTGTTCAAAGAAAATTATAGGAAGTCACATATGCAGTTTGCCACAAGTCATGTGGGCAATGAGTCTTAACCCTGGTCCTCAGGCACTGTATGTTTTAGATGCATCTCTGCTTCAGCACACCTGATTCTGATGATAGCATTAGCTCCTGCAGAAGCATGTAATTACCCAGTTTTTCAGTTATTCTAGAACTTTCTGACCCACGTGCTGAACACTACAAGCGGCAGAAAACTAACACAACACGGCACCCCGAACATACCACTCCTGCCATCTGCGTGAAACATGGTGGTGGCAGCATCATGCTGTGGGGATGCTTTTCTTTAGCAGGGACAATGAAGGTGGTCAGAGTTGATTGAGACTGGGGCAGATGTTCATTTTCCAGTCGGCCAACAACCCTAAACATATAGAGCCAGAGCTGCAAGGGAACAATCTAGACCGATGCTTATCCATGTGTTAGAATGGCCTAGTCAAAGTTCAGTTGAGAATCTGTGACTTAATTCGAAATGCTAAAAGACTCTCTCAGCCCAATCTGATTGAGCTTGAACTATTTTTGAAGAGAACAATAAGCACAAACGTTCTGTTTATGTGCCGTGCTGGAAGAGGCGAGCCCCTAAAGACTTACAGCTGTGATTAAAATGAAAGATGGTTCTCAGTGGCGGTTCTAGACCAAATTTACCAGAGGGGCCAGGTGGGGCCAGAGCACAAAAGAAAAGAATGAAACAATATTTCAATATGTCAGCGTTTAATATATTAAATGAGCCAAAAGGACTCTTGTGGCTCCTGATCTAGCAGATGAAACTCAATATGGCTGAAGCTAAAAGTTCCACACATTAATTTTGAACTCATTGTTAAAATACAACTTTACAGGTAAGAAATGAAATCGGCCCAAGAGATAATTTAGTTATGGTTTCTGTCCCAAATCATCTTAAAAAATTGATTTAGTATTATTTTTTCCAGTACAGGGGCCATAAGAGGGGCCAGGATCAGTTCTACAGGGGCACTGGCCCCCGTTGGCCCCTGTCTAGAACCGCCCATGATGGTTCTACAAAGCATTGTCTCAGGGTGATAAAATGCACATCACACTTTTTTCACACAAATTATTTTTGTAGTAATGTTTATAAAAAAAAAACATTAATACATTTACGTCCAATGCCCAATTATACACTAGTTGTGTTGGTATATCGCCTAAAATCCCTACACTGAAGTTTGTAATTGAGCTAATGTGGAAACGTAATCATCCTTCAAATTGCACTAAATATTTGCTAGTGCATTATTTTAGCAGTTAAAGCACATTAAAGGCAGATGGTGAACAAAATATGATTAAGTTTTAATTGAACATTAGTGGGGTTTTATACCTTTGTTTAATAACAACAGTATTATGAATCTGGCTTGTTTTTCCTCATTTCTTCATTTGATATGATCTCATATTGTCTGTCCTAAAATGTCCAACTGATGTGTGTTAAGGAGCTCCTGTTTTAGGGTATGAACTTTAAAATTTGACTCTACTGGAACTGAGTAGCAGAGAAAAATGAAACTAAGCAGGCCCACATTTATCACTCCATCACAACGTAGATCTGGTTTAAAGCATGTACTATATTATTATATATTGCATTTTAAAAAGCCTTTCAAATAATTCCGGAGACCATGAAAAAATATCGAAAATTTCCACTGAGGATATGCGCCCCCTGCTGGACTTTACACAGACTGCAGGCGAAAACTATTCCGCAATGGCTTCTTTTCTGAGTCACAGTTCAACTTTGATAAACAATCCATCATCGTAAAATGACTTAAAAAAACAACATTTGTTCATTACCATAGCTTATAGCAGGCCTGCAGAGATAAAGATTAACTATAAAATGAAAACGAAGATATATTAAATTAGGATTATAAAATAACGTTGAGTGTTCTGGGAAAGAATAATAATAATAATAATAATAATAATAATAATAATATACCCAGATGGAAATATTTTTGATTAACTTTGGAAGGTAACAAGATGTGGAACAAAGGGAGGGGTTATGAATACTTTCTGGTGGCCCTGTAAAGATAACTTTCTAGTTCCAACAGTCTGCTTTTCAAGCATTGTGTTAATCCGTCCTGACATGCGCTGTTGTCTCTGTGGAACATGTGGAACATAGGCAGCCGAGGCAATAGGCAGTCATTGTGTGAGTGGAGGGGAAACATTTTGTGGCAGCGCTGCATTGATTCCTGTCGAAATAAAAGCCTCTTTGTGCTTTTACCTTTGTTTAGCTTCACTGTTATCAGGAAACCCAAGATTGCAACACAGTTTGTACATCAATTATCCTTGCTTTCTTTAAATTACAGAAATTAATAACAATTATTATTATTAAGACCATGAAGTTCAAGAGATTCAACAAATAAAGTGGGAAAACGGATGCTATTGATAAATGTTTTACTTTTACTGGCTTGTGTAGATTGATGAAATGTCTACATTCAGCCAATTTGTTTTTCATTTAAAAAGAAATGTAGCAATAGACTAATGTTATGTGAGATTTATTCAAAGTTCTTGTCCTCACATCCCTATCTTTGTGGTATGCAAAAGTCCATCAACCGTTGTCTGGGCAGAGGAACCAGAAAAATGAAGGTGAATAAAAATATCCTAAAAAAGGAGGAAAGAGGGAAAAGTAACAATGTGAAGCAGAATGTTAAAACAGCAGCTGTTATTTTGTACCTCATTCACACACGATGCTAAGTGAATTCTTGAGTTGCTGGATCATAGTTTCCAAAACCCAAAAATAACTAATCTTGATGATATATGCAGGAATATATGTAAAACCAATTATTAAAACCACTCATTAAGGGAAAAAAAGGCTGGTTAAATCCTGTAAATCCTCCCATTCATCCTGTGATAGTTTACGATAACCAGACCGCTTTAAAAGGTGATAATTCCTCCTTATTTGTCCCAATTTGTGATTATTACTAAAATAAATTTCATTTATTTGTCTCTGATTACCAGAAACCTCACTGAGGTTCTATAGCAAACCCCCCAAAGTACTGTAAGTCTATGTAAACTTCTGATTTTTAACAAACTTATTCTGAAGTTTAACAAATAGAAATGAATGTGGTCATCCAAACAGAATTAGGTTTAATTTCCCTTCAGGAATAATTAAGTATTTTTCAGTTTAATTGGAATTTAACTTTGTAATAAAGCAATAAATGTTTAGTCCGGCAGACCGGGGGGTGGTGGTCTCCCTGTTTAAAAAGGGGGACCACAGAGTGTGTTCCAACTACAGGGGGATCACACTTCTGAGCCTCCCTGGTAAGGTCTACTCAGGGGTTCTGGAGAGGAGGGTCTGACGGATAGTCGAACCTAGGATCCAGGAGGAACAATGCGGTTTTCGTCCTGGCCGTGGAACACTGGACCAGCTCTGCACCCTCACCAGGGTCCTGGAGGGTGCGTGGGAGTTTTCCCAACCGGTCTACATGTGTTTTGTGGACTTGGAGAAGGCATTTAACCGCGTCCCTCGGGGGGCCGTGTGGGGGGTACTCCGGGAGTATGGGGTACTGGGGCCCTTGATACGGGCTGTTAGATCCCGGTACGACCGGTGCCAGAGTTTGGTTCGCATTGCCCGCAGTAAGTCGGGCTTGTTTCCCGTGAGAGTTGGACTCCACCAAGGTTGCCCTTTTTCACCGATCCTGTTCATAACTTTCATGGACAGGATTTCTAGGCAAAGCCAAGTTGTTGAGGGGATCCGTTTTGGTGGCCTCAGGATCGGGTCTCTGCTTTTTGCAGATGATGTGGTCCTGTTGGCTTCATGGGAACGTGATCTACAGCGTTTGCTGGAGCGATTCACAGCCGAGTGTGAAGCGGCTGGGATGAGAATCAGCACCTCCAAATCCGAGACCATGGTCTTGAGCCGGAAAAGGGTGGGGTGCCTTCTCCGGGTCGGGGATGAGGTCCTTCCCCAAGTGGAGGGGTTTAAGTATCTGGGGGTCTTGTTCAAGAATAAAGGAAAAATGGAGCGGGAGATCGATGGATGGATTGGTGGGGCATCTGCAGTGATGTGGGTGCTGTACTGGTCTGTCGTGGTGAAGAGAGAGCTGAGCCGAAAGGCGAAGCTCTCGATATACCGGTCGATCTACGTTCCTACCCTCATCTATGGTCACGAACTCTGGGTGGTGGCAGAAAGAGCGAGATCACGGATACAAGCGGCTGAAATGTGTTTCCTCCGTAGAGTGTCTGGGCTCTCCCTTAGAGATAGGGTGAGAAGCTCGGTCATCCAGGAGGGGCTCAGAGTAGAGTCAGTTGAGGTGGCTCGGGCATCTGGTCAGGATGCCTCCTGGACGCCTCCCTGCTGAGGTGTTTCAGGCGCGTCCCACCGGGAGGAGGCCCAAGGGAAGACCCAGGACACGCTGGAGGGACTATGTTTCTCGGCTGGCCTGGGAATGCCTTGGGGTTCCTCCCGAGGAGCTGGAACAAGTGGCTGGGGAAAGGGAACTCTGGGTGTCCTTGCTTAAGCTGCTGCCCCCGCGACTCGACCCCGGATAAGTGGAAGAAAATGGATGGATGGATGGATGTTTAGTCCGATTTGATTCAGACATGGAGAGAAAAAAATGGCTATGTGTATTTTTCACAGTGTATATAGATATCTGGTTTTAACTGCCCATGACGCGGTCTATCATTAATTTTGGATAATATTGCAATTATTGAGACCTCTATTATTAAATCCATTAAGCTCCACCATGCTTTAATTTTACCTAAATCTATTTTCCAGCTGATCAAGCATCTTAATCTGCCACCAAGCCAGCAGGTGCCATTATGTGGTTTTCCTAATCCATTATTAGCTCTACATCACCTGTGAATACAGAGTAACGTGACACCCTCCTTTCACTGATGTTTGTGTGTATTTATTCCCAAAAGGAAGTCTGTCAGATAGAAATGCACCTTGCTGACCTTCACTTCCTGGTGCGATTTAAATCACCGTGGGAATGCTGAGCGTCAGCAGAGAAGCCCTGAGCTTCATTACAGCAGGGTAATCTCTAAATCCATCCACCTACGGTGAACTATTGTTCTGGTCCAGGTTTCTGCAGGGACTGTCTCCGTGAACACAGAAAACTACCAGCTGTTAGGAGCTGGTTTGTGTCTGAGCATTTGCAAAGAAAACACAGGAAAGAATGTGGCTGAATGGGTCAGCCTTAAATTTAAATATTAACCCCAGACTGTAAAATATGCAACACATAATGAGAACTCTAAAGAGTGTTTGAGGAATAGAAATAACTTAAAAAAAACTCTGAAACACTGAGTTCCTTTAAATCTAGGCTAAAAACCCATCTGTTTAGAGCTGTCTTTGAGTAAGTGATTAATAATAGCTGGAATGTCATATGTATTAATGTGTCACATGTTATGTGTCTCTAATGTTGTGTTTTATGCTTTTATTGTTCCTATATCTTATTTTATCCCCTAATGATGTAAAGCACCTTAAATGACCTTGTTGTTGAAAGGTTGCTTTGCCTTGCCAAGATTTATTAAATTTTTTCTACAAATTTCTATTTTTAAACAGGGTCGCTATAGTTCAGTCCTTCATGTTTATAAAAAATTTATAAAATATAAATATATATTATATTATATTATATATAAATATAAATATATATATAAAATATAAAAGATGAATTTGTGGCAAGAGAAGGAATTACACCAGGTGGTAAAGGAACAAACTACTTAAGGAAGGAAGGAAGGAAGGAAGGAAGGAAGGAAGGAAGGAAGGAAGGAAGGAAGGAAGGAAGGAAGGAAGGAAGGAAGGAAGGAAGGAAGGAAGGACAGACATGGTGGAAGGATGTAGACATGTGACATGGAATAAAGTTAAGAAATACAAATATGTTTCTACACTCTTAAAGGGGCTATATGCAATTTTCTAAAATTTAAACTCACAACTGACACCTGTGGCCAAAAAACGGAACTACTCTTCCTTTCTGCTCGCTCTCGCAGCGCGCGCTCCTACGCCGGTCGCTCTCAATCTTCGATCTTTTTCGGGCACTCGTCAGGGGTTTAACTTTTTTAGTCTTATGTGGAGTTACTGTTGGTGTCAAAGTTGTCCTTGGTCTCTTCTGTGTATTCGCACAATCCATTGAACTGCTTGCGAGTGCTGACTAGCGGTGGTGGCAGAGTGATCTGAAACATTTAGCATGAACGCGCTTGACATCACATCCGCAGACAGCGCGGGAAAATCCGACCCAACAGAAAATAGAAAAAATTGGATACAGGCTTATAGGTGCACCACTGTGAGCTGACAAGGTGTCAGTATGCTCATCAGGAGATGTTTGAGTCATAAATGGTCAAATAAAAAGGCTCTTGTTACGTTTATTTTGGGGAAAAAGTTGCATATTGCCCCTTTAAATTTAGTTTTCTGACCAAGACTGTGTAGGAACCTTGTATTGAACACTTAACAGATACAGTGAACCAAAAAAAGTATTTGGCAGCCACCAATTGCGCAAGTTGTCCCACTTAAAAAGACGAGAGGTCTGTACTTTTCATCATAGGTACACTTCAACTATGAAAGACAGAATGTAAACAACAACAATACAGGAAATCAGATTGTATGATTTTTAAAGAATGTATTTGTATAATGGTGCAGAAAATAAGTATTTGGTCAGTAACAAAAGTTCATTTCAAAACTCTGTAATGTAACATTGGATGGCAATGACAGAGGTCAAACATTTCATGAATGTCTTCACCAGGTTTGCACACAATGTAGCTGGTATTTTGGCCCATTCTTCCATGCAGCTCATTTCTAGAGCTGTGATGTTTTGGGGCTGTCGCTGGGCAACATGGACTTTCAATTCCCTCAACAGATTCTCTATTGGATTGAGGTCTGGAGGCTGACTAGGCCACTCCAGAACCTTGAAATGCTTTTTATGTAGCCACTCCTTCGTTGCCCAGGCAGTGTGTTTGGGATCATTGTCATGCTGGAAGATCCAACCACGTTTCATCTTCAATGCTCCTACTGATAGAAGGGTTTTGCACAAAATCACACGATACTTGGCCCCATTCATCCTTTCCTTAATACGGATCAGTTGTTCTGTCCCCTTTGCAGAAAAGCTGTCCCAAAGCATAATGCTTCCACCCCCATGGTTCACAGGGGGTATGGTGCATGCTTCCCCCTCCAAACATGTCGAGTGGCGTTTATACCAAAGAGTTCTATTTTGGTCTCATCTGATCACATGAGATTCTCCCAATCATCCTCTGGATCATTCAGATGGTCTCTGGCGAGCTTTAGATGGAACTGGACATGTGCTGTCTTAAGCAGGGGGAACTTTCGAGTGCAGCAAGATTTTAATCCATGACGACGAAGGGCATTACTAACATTAACTTTTGTTACTGAAGTCCCTCTCTTGAGGTCATTGACCAGTTCCCCCATGTAGTTTTGGGCTGTTTCCTCACTGTTCTCTAGATCATGTGTACCCCACCAGGTGAGATCTTGTATGGAGCCCCAGGTCGAGGGAGTTTGTCAGTGATCTTGTATTTATTCCATTTTCTAATAATTGCTTCAACAGTCAATCTATTCTCCCCAAGCTGCTTGCCTATTGTAGATTGGCTCATCACAGTCTTGTGCAGGTGTACAATCTTAGTCTTGGTGTCCTTGGACAGCTCTCTGGTCTTTGCTATGGTGATGGTTGTAGTCTGACTGTTTGAAGGTGTGGACAGGTGTCGTTTTACAGATAACGAATTCAAACAGGTGCCATTAATACAGGTAAGGAGTGGAGGATAGAAGAGCTTCTTAAAAAATATGTAATAGATCTGTAGGGGCCAAAATTATTGCTTGTTTGTCAGCGGTTAGTGCTTATTTTCTGCACCAGTACACAAATAAATTAATTCTTTAAAAATCATACACTGTGATTCCTGGATTTTTTTTACATTGTCTCTTACAGTTGAAGTATACCTGTGATGAAAACTACAGACCTCTCTCATCTTTTTAAGTGGGGAAACTTGCACAAATCGTTGGCTGCCAAATACTTTTTTGCCCCACTATATTTTGGAATGATGATTTCATAGCTGTGGTGTTTTATAAGCACTGCCACTCTGACACAGAGAGACAGATTTATGTGTTCAGCCTGACCAAAGCCAGAACAACAGCATGGCCTCAGGCTGCAAATAAAAGAGGGATGAAAGAACAAAGAACTGTATTATAACCCTTCCTCTCCTCATTTCCCTTCAACGGGCGATCCTGTCCTGTGAAAGTTTTATTCCAACACAAACACAGATTAAAGGGCCCCAAAGAAACACAAGTTAAGAAGCTAGGCTATTGCTGTTCATGTATGCTAAATTGAGGAGAGTGAATGAGATGTTTACTGCAGGATTGATGAAGACAGAGGTGTTTGAGATAAAAACACAGATGAAACAATGTTCACAAAGGTCAGATAAAGAGCAGTGTGCTTGTGCAGAGTGTGTACGTGTGTGTGTGGAGAGAGGAAGGCGTGTCTGTGTTTGCTGTGGGAGGCTGAGACAGTTTGGGAAGGGAGAGACCAGCCTGTGGGTTAGTGTCATTTTTCCATCAGAAAATGAGGGCGTCAGCACAGAACAAAGACAGAGTTAACTGACACCAGAGAGGACAAAGGAGCACAGGAACTGCTATCCAAAATGTGTTGATGCATGTGTGAATGCTTCCACATGAAACATTTATTTATATTGTTAGAATCGTTGGCATTAAACAGAGGGGGTAACATCTAGAAGAAGCTGCTGAGCTATAGATATGTTTTAGAAAAGTGCTATACAATATTCATATTTACTGTAATATCATTCTTCAAAAGGATCATGTGTGTAAAAAACTTGAGCAAATGATTTAAATATTTTTTTTAATAAAAAGTAAAAATCCCTTTTCCATAGAACATATCTAACAACATTACTAAAATTAAAATCCTTCTTTAAATGATTTCTTTTCCACATTTATTTAAATGTATAAAATCAACATATCAGAATCAGTGGCATAGCCAGAAATTGCTTTTCATGTGGGACTAACACATAATGGGTGGGCCATATAAATCTTATTGAAATTAATTTATTTGTAAGTTCCACTGTTGCTTCATTAGATATGTCTGTACACAACAGAAACCGACACCAAGTTTTAAACAAACAGCTTAGAACAAAAAACAAAGTACACTACACTTAGACTACAAAGTGCAAACATAACAATATTACCACTGTCAGATACCCAATGATTTAAATAGTTATTTGCCTCCCTGAAGGGTTAATATTAAGGCAGCTTACCCTGCAGACAAAAGTTTTAGAAGCAGTTGATCATGTTGCCTCATCGCGCCATTTTTGCTAACCAGAGGTAGCAAAGGAAGGTAAATTGGGGGGGGGTCATCTAGGCTCTGTTAGCTCAGCGATTGGTCAGCTTTTCCCAAGGGAGTATATGGCAAACATAGTAGCAATGTGTTTAAAAGAAAACTCTCTAAACTAACAGTTTTTTAAATCAGTGTATATAAATTTATTGTCACATTTAAAAGTTTTGAATGCATGGAACTTTATTGGATTAGTCTGGAATCTTTAGCGAGGGATCCTAATATTTTCAATAAAAGTGTTCGTTTCAAAACCACAACCTTAGACTTGGGTACACAAAGGAATCTCAGAGCTAGCCCTAGCTTGTCTGCAGAGTTTGCAAGCCATGTTAGTTAAAACCGCAAATGACAAGTCTTCCAAAGATGTAAATGTCACCTCCAATTTTATTCTTTTATTTTATGATGACTTTAAGTGAAATCTATCAAAAATAAAACGTAATTATATATACAATTTGTTCTAATTTCTTTTGAGAAAAAGCCATTTATTTGGGTGCACCCTGGTCCAAAGTGGGTGGGCCTAGGTCCTCCCAGTTCCACCCATAGCCACGCCCCTGATCAGAACTATGTTTATATTAGCATCTACACTCATAGGTACACCTGTTGAAATGCTTGTTACCGCCAATGGTGAAACAGCCAATCACAAGTCAGCAATTCAATGCATTTAGGCAAGCAGACGAACCGAGAATCAAAATGAGGAAGTGGGAAGAGTTGCAAAACACACAAATTTATCAAAGCAACTCAAAGTAGACTGACTTTCACTCTACACACAAGTTTTTTTTATTTTTCACCAATAATATTTTAATAGTGCAATTTATGCAAACAATAAGGGGTCATGTTGTAGAGTACTGTGTGTGTGTAAAAGATTTAAAGACATAAAAGCTGCAAATAAACACTTTATTTCGACATCTATCACAATATGGCTGTTAATTAAACACATGACAGCCATATAGGATTTGAAGGTTGGGGGCGTTGACTGAAATTCTCTTTGAAGAGGATTTGCCATCTTATTTTTTCAGTTTAGAACCTGGAAAATCGGATTTCAAACTAAAGATAGAACACACAATCAACCCACAACTTTCAAAAAACATGTGGTATCGATGTGGAGGAATGTTTTTTTCTTTCCGTTGATTTTTTTTTTGTCTTTATGAGGAATATTAGCCCCACTAAATTACTGTTTCAAAATGCCCCTCAGCATGCTGGTACTTGGAAACCTTCTTAAGCTTTAATGAGGTGGTACTGAAATGTTTGAGAGTCCCTGCTAACAGGAAACAAAGGCATAAAGAGGCCAGATTCCAGAAGAGTGAGTGCCAGAAACAAAAACAAATATTAGTGTCACTTTTCCCAGATGAACATCACAAAACAACAACAAATTTCTTGAGGAACTGCCAGAATTATCTGGTATCTTTTCAACGGGTAATCTAGTGCAGTGGTAGACGTTCAGATATTGCTGAGAAAGGGTTTGAGGTGGTTACTCTCTTTCCCTTTAGGTCTCCCTCTGTCCTTTACACAATGTTGAACTGACAACAAACTCTTGGAGCAAATTTCTAAATGACTGACTCACATGATGCTCTCTTGACAACAAAGGGTGGGCGGGAGGTCAGTTTTACCAAACAAGGTTTAAATCTAGTTTTTGTCAAAACTGTGAATTGAATTCTAATCTTTAGAAATATAAATTGGGAGTTTTATGTAAAACATACATTGGGGCAAAAAAGTATTTGGCAGCCACCGTCTGTGCAAGTTTCCCACTTAAAAAGATGAGGTCTGTCATTTTCATCATAGGTACACTTCAAATGTGAGAGACAGAATGTAAAAATGCCAGGAAATCACATTGTATGATTTTTAAAGAATGTATTTGTATAATGGTGCAGAAAATATGTATTTGGCCAATAACAAATGTCAACATCAATACTTTGTAATGTAACCTTGGTTGGCAATGACAGAGGTCAAACGATTCCTGTAGGCCTTTATCAGGTTTGCACACACTGTAGCTGGTATTTTGGCCCATTCCTCCATGCAGATCTTCTCTAGAGCTGTAATGTTTTGGGGCTGTCGCTGGGCAACATGGATTTTCAACTCCCTCTGTTGGATTGAGGTCTGGAGACTGGCTAGGCCACTCCAGAACCTTGAAATGCTTTTTACGTAGCCACTACTTCGTTGCCCAGGTGATGTGTTTGGAATCATTGTCATGTTGGAAGATCCAGACACGTTTCACTTCCAATGCTCTCACTGATAGAAGGTTTTTGCCCAAAATTCCATGATTACTGAGGTCCTTCTCTTCAGGTCATTGACCAGTTCCTCCGTGTAGTTCTAGGCCTTTTCCTCACTGTTCTCTAGATCATGTGTTCCCCCAGGAGGTGAGATCTAGCATGAAGCCCCAGGTCAAGGGAGATTGTCAGTGATCTTGTATTTATTCCATTATCTAACATTTGGACATGTGCTGGCTTAAGCAGGGGGACTGCAGGATTTTAAGACATGACCACGTAGTGTGTTACTAATAGTAACCTTTACTACTGTGGACCCAGCTTTCTTCAGGTCATTGACCAGTTCCCCCGTGTAGTTCTAGGCTGTTTCCTCACTGTTCTCTAGATCATGTGTACCCCACCAGGTGAGATCTAGCATGGAGCCCCAGGTCGAGGGAGTTTGTCAGTGATCTTGTATTTATTCCATTTTCTAATAATTGCTTCAACAGTCAATCTATTCTCCCCAAGCTGCTTGCCTATTGTAGATTGGCTCATCACAGTCTTGTGCAGGTGTACAATCTTAGTCCTGGTGTCCTTGGACAGCTCTCTGGTCTTTGCTATGGTGATGGTTGTAGTCTGACTGTTTGAAGGTGTGGACAGGTGTCTTTTTACAGATAACAAGTTCAAACTGGTGCCATTAATCAAGGTAAGGAGTGGAGGATAGAAGAGCTTCTTAAAGAAGAAGTAACAGATTTGTGAGGGCCAGAATTCTTAGTTGTTTGTAGGTGATAAATACCTATTTTCTTCACCAATATACACATACTTTTTTTTTTAAATCATACACAGTGATTTCCTGGATTTGTTTTTACATTCTGTCTCTCACAGTTAAAGTGCAACTATGATGAAAATTACAGAACCCTCGTCTTTTTAACAGACAAAATTGCACAATCGGTGGCTGCTAAATACTTTTTTGCTCCACTGTATTTTCCCAGTACTCATAATAAATGATGAATAATGCCAAATTAACATAAACATGTAAGAAAACTCAATAAACAATTTTTTTTGTTGTTTGTGTACATTATTTTTTATCATTTTGCATGATCATTTTGAATGCTATAACATGCAAAAGAAGATAAACACAAAGGTTAGATAATCTTGACTGATGGCATTATTTAGTCATCGTAATGTCTTACTTGCTTAACTGTGTTTCACTAGTGTTGCAACATGCAGAAATGACCACCGAAAGCCTACGTTTTCTTTCATTATCAACTATTGTACAGTGCCATGCAAAAGTACTCAAACCCACTGAATCTTTACCATTTTTTCAGGTTACAATCAAAAACATTCATGTTTTTTATCAGGATATTAAATGATAGACCAAGACGGAGTGTATCAGACTATCCCGAGGTAGTCACAGTTCGTATTGACTATGAGCTCTAAGGGTAAGATGGGTTAGTGGTTCCAATTTTATTGTAAAACAATGATCTGAAATGGGCTAAGGACTTAAAGTTGATAAAAGGAGAGCACCAAATTAAACAGAGGTTGGAAATATGAAGAGGGAATACTGTATAAGACTAGAAATCGTAAGACAAAACAGTTTGAAAGTCTTGTGTGTACGTATGTTGAACCATTTCCCTTCACCCCACCCCATCCCGACCCCTGGAATAACAGAGGAATTTGGCTCCCATTTGCTCTCACACACACAAAGAAGGAGAAGCAGATGTGAACTAAAACCACTGCATACCAGCTTGAATCTGAGTGTTCTGACAAATCTCAGCCCCCCTCCCAAATTTCACCTAAGCTTCCTTCCTAGCTGTATCACAGCATCCTCATTTCCCATCAAACAAACATTTATGTAAAACAAGTCTGTGCCACCACTCTGCATCCTCTGCTATGTTGCAGTTCTTCCCTGAATAAAAATTAAATTGTTCTATCCAAGTCATGCTTGTTTATGGAGCCAGTCTAAGCTTGGAGGTGTTCCTAAGTAGAATTGGATCTGGGGAGGCACTTTCAATTAGACCAATGGTCCCTAGCCACTGCAGTGTCATTAACCTCTAGTTTTATGTTTACAGAGTTGCTTGGTAAAACTATAAAAAGAGACTAAGTCTGATTCTGATTCAATCATTTGATTTTTTCCATTTGCATTCAATGTTCAGTGCAGATTTAGTATAGTCAGCTGCTTATGTATTTTTGAAACTAGATGCAACTTTTCAGATATCTCCTCCTACATTTAAATGAGGTTTATGCATGCATGTAGGGGAAGGTTTGCATTCATTTTTAAAGTAATGTTTTTTATTCTAAAAGATTATAGAAGTTTGTTTTATGCAGATTTGGTAGTAAAAAAATACTACTATCTACTGAAAGCTGGTGGTAATTTTGGCATAGCACAAAAAGGGAAACCAGCGGAAATGCTGACTTCACAAAAAAAAGACAGATGAGATTGTAGAAGTTTTCAACAGCGGGTTCAAATGCATAAACAGAACTCCAAAAAATGAACTCTATAAAGATCTGCTTGTATTGCCTGATTTTGGAGAAGCACACTGAGGAATTTTCATCTGGCTTAGAGACAGACGAGGATCTGTGGTGGGATGGAGCAGGAGGAGGGTAGAGACAAACACACAGCCAGCACCTTGCAGATGAATTTAAAACCTTCTTTATATTAGTTGTAGAGACTACATGTAATAATTTTATAATCTGATACATGTTTACTTTCAATCTATGTTTATCTATGAACAAATTCCCTAAGAGAAAGGACCATCCCACTTTGTTTTACAGCCGCTGGTTTAATTTAGTTTATTAAAACATCAGATAATAATAATATTAATAACCTACAATAGAAGAGCAGGGGATATATGTTACATAGACTGCATGGGGGTAAGTAAGCTTTTTATGGGGACCAAACTCCCTCACAGATCAAACTGATACAATCTAGATATTGAACAGATGTCTGTCAAACAAACATGCAAGGCATACAGCAAACAGACATTAAACTGTCCCAACATTCTGATTGTATCAAATTAGTTAGCACATAACATCAAGGAAAATATGTTGTTCTTAAACTTTTGATGACTGCCTCTTTAGGGCAGGACCTGAAGTTCACTGTTAATATAAAAATTTATAACTTTCTTCTTTTTTCAACAACCAAGCTCCAGCATCATTTCTTTGAGCCACTTTCATCTGGAGCTAGAGGTGGGCTTATAGAGAGCAACAACTATATATATATATATATATATATATATATATATATATATATATATATATATATATATATATATATATATATATATATAATATTATGAGCTTAATGTTTACTACTCCCAACTTAAGTTTCATTCTTGATATAAAAAAAACAGAAAAAAACAGATCTTTAAGATTTGTGATGCAATCATTGCATTACCAGCTAAAAATCCCAAATTCACTCGCTCTAATCTTTTTATTTTGATATCACCCCTCACAGGGTTAAAGCAGCCCACAGTGATATAAACTTCATTACCAAATAGGTTACAACTGAGCTATATATATATAGAAAATATTTCCTATTAAAAAGAACATAAACAACTCTTATAAAATTCTTATATGGAGTTGATCAACCCTGCTCAAAGTGCTTTCATTAACAGCTAACTGTTTGTGTGCTGCAGGGTAGAGAAATTAAAAAAATAAAACAGATAGAGACGAGGTGTCCAATTTCGGTCCAGCATGTTTTAGATGCGCCCCTGCTGCAGCGCAGCCAGCCCTTGAGGACTGAGTTTGGACAATATAGATGGAGGATCAAATGTTTACTGGATGAGACATTTATAGCAACCTAATGACCTGTCTCTGTGCTTGTGTACTGGCAGAAGAAGATCAAATCTGTTCTTTTCTAGAACCGGTTAAGAACTTACTCTGTCACACCAACCCAAGTTAAGCACTGGGACCGATTTAATGTAAAACCTTTAGAGTAAATCTGACTTCCACATAAGTTATGCTCGAGGCTGAAGAGAAAGAAACCGTATGGGGTCAAATCAGGATCAGCTTAAAGTGAATGAAAAAGCAGATTGTAAACTTGAAAAATAGACATCGTAAATTTGAAGAAGAAATTGTAAATTGGGAAAAAAAATGTAAATATGGAAAAAAATTGTACACCTGGAAAAAAAAATGTAAATTTCAAAACAGTTTTGAACTTGAAAGTACACATTGTAAACTTGAAAAATAAATTGTACATTTGAAAAAAAATTTGTAAATATGAAAAATAAATTGTAAATTTGAAAAATATATATATATATTGTAAATTTTAATAAATATTGAAAACTTGAATAAAAAAATCTATAAACCTAAAACTGTAACCAAATTTAAAAAAAAGTTTTCTTTTAACTGCTGTTTTGTATTTTCAATCTTTTTTGGCCAGTTTTTACGTTTCTCTTCCCCTTTGCTTTCAGTCCTCAGTTTACAGTTTCAATTCAGACTTTTCGTTTTCAGAGTTCAGCCTAATTTTACCTGGGGGCGGGTCTTAAAGCCCATTGGCTACTGGTGACATCGGGTGACAGAGTTTATGTTGACGTAATTTCCGCCCCAGAACAGCGCATGTTGTTGGCGCCGCCTGTGTCATCCCTCCTGTACCAGGATTCTAGGAACACATATGGAGTACACCATAGAACACAAACCTAAACCTGCCATAGAGAGAGTTACGACAGACTTTGAACATGCCGACACCCGGTCACGTGGGTCATGGAGCTCTCAATAGTTGTCAGTCTGAGCGGCTTCTGGCGGGACACAACGCAAAATCGAATATTTTCTAATTTCTCCTTGCGATTTTTGATCATTATTGACTAATAATGTGTACTGATTACTTTTTACTGAAAAGCCTATGCATTTTTATTTTATCAAAGCATTTCTGGAGGGACAGACATTCGTCACTGTTCTACATTTTAAGAGGGAAACTAGAGCGCCAACACATTGTACAATGCATGTAGATCACCGATCATATTTATTGATAAATTAATGCACTACACTGCTTAATATAGGCATGTCTAATAACCTTATGTGGCACAAGAAAATCTAAACTGGAGTATTAATACCCAATTTATAGCCTGTTTTCTAAATGCTAGCATGATAATGCTATACCTTGTCCTCCTATACACTTAAAACATGCTCGTGATTAAGACCTCTGCTCCAGCAGCTTCAGATCTTCATCTTTCAACAAAGCATGTGATATTACTGTGTAATACCCTATGTGTCTAGCAGATTACATTCAGTCTGTGTTCTCTCTGCCTGCTGTTGGATGGAAAATTATCTGAATGACAGGCTTATCTAAGTTACATGTTTTGAACCAGTTTTAAATAAGTTGGAGGAAAGTATGCAGCTGTCTACGCGTTGACTGATGACCTAGGATGAATTCTTCAGTAGAAGACATTCCATAATTTATTTTCTTATGAACTCATGTATCTATAACCCAGATGATTGTGCTTTTAGCCTGACTACAGTAAAATAGTAATTCATTGATAATGTTAAAACCAGTATATGTAAAAAAAAAAAAAAAAATTGTTAATTGTGGAAAAACAATAACCAAACTTATACAATATTATGCAAAACGTAAAACAAGCTTTAATTAAGTATTTTTACTTTCATTCTCACAGTCAGTACATCTGTACAAATACACTGCATCGATCAAGTTTGGGCAATGTGGAAATGTGCTGATGTCCTAATGAAGGTTCATCCTTGGTAACATTAACAGCAGCTCCCTTTGATAACAACCACTGGAACAACAATAGAGAAACAGTTCATTGGTAAAATGTTTTGCTTTGAAGGACTTGGTGGGTGAAAAATGTAAATTACAAATCAAGATGTTTAGGGTGGAACAAGGGAAAAGTGTAATTATACATATCACTATATATTTGGTTTTGTACAACATTTTATATGCATAAAAATTTATATTTAAATAATAACTTCATAGGTTGATCCTATATACACTTCTGCGAGGACAACATTGTGCCATCACGCACCAGGGTGAGTTATAATAATGACAAACCCTGGTTTACTCCTAAACTCAAACAGCTGTGGCTAGAAAAGAGAAAGGCATTCAGAAGCGGAGACAGGGACTGCTACAGAGAGGCCAAGTACAGGTTCAGAAAAGAAGTGAACACTGCTAAACACCAGCACTCTGAGAATATTCAGCAGCAGATCTCAGAGAACGACTTGGCCTCTGTGTGGAAAAGTTTTAGGATCATTACCAACTACAAGCCTAAAACTCCCCACTCCACTGATGACTTTCTGATGGCCAACACCCTCAACGACTTTTACTGCCGTTTTGACCAGCCACCAAGCAGCCCTCACACCTCCACCTGTCCCACCTCCACCAGTCCCAACAATAGAGACACTTTGGACACTCATCCCCCCACCCCCACCACAGAGCAATTATCACCATCAAAGACTTCTCCCACAGCAACCCCCTCCTCACCCCTCACCTATGACGAACACACATCAACTCCAACTAAAACCCTTCATATTCATGAAGCAGATGTGAGGAAACAGTTTAAGAGCCTAAATGCTAGAAAAGCTCCCGGCCCAGACGGTGTGCCTCCTGTCACTCTCAGACACTGTGCAAATGAGCTGGCCCCAGTGTTCTCTGGCATTTTCAACTCCTCACTGCAGGCATGTCATGTGCCTGCCTGCTTCAAGACCTCCACCATAGTCCCGTCCCCAAGAAGCCAAGGATCACTGGACTTAATGACTACAGACCTGTGGCTCTGGCATCTGTGGTCATGAAGTCATTTAAGCGCCTGGTTCTGTCCTATCTCAATAGGGCTGTAAATTCCTAGTCGACTGGTCGACTTATTGGTCGATGCGTTCTGAGTCGACCAAAATTCTGAATGGTCGATTTTATGCCGTGTTAATTTTTGAAATTTGATTGGACAAGAGACGTTCCATGAGAGCTGATCGGTGCTGATGTTAGTGTAGGCTACAACAGCGCTGCCTCTCATGTGATATTGCTTTAACAGTCTACAGGGAGATCGAAGAACGTCCACGTTATTCAACGTGCTGTGGCTTCAGTGCTTAATTTGTAAATCATTAGGTGCACTCCCCGCGCGTAGCCTGCAGAACAGTGCTGGATTTGGTCAGGTTTTACATTTTTTTAATTTTATTGCTTTATGTGCAATTGCGCCATACCCACAGTCTTTGTTTTGAGCCCAAGGCACATCTTTATTTCGTTTGTACTTGTCTTGATCTGGCATGTTTAATAAAGATCATTGTCCCTGAATGGCCTTGCCGTTTAGTGCAATTGCAGTAATCATGGCATATTATATTGCGCAGATGCACGTAATGCAAAATGCTGTCAGAGGAAATTAGTCGATTTCTGGTCGGAATTTCAGGGTTTCAGTCGACCAAGAATTTCTTTGGTTGATTACAGCCTTATATCTCAAGACCCTCACGGCCCCCATCCTGGTCTATAGATGATGCCATCAACATAGCTCTTCACTTCATCCTGCAGCATCTGGACTTCCCGGGAACCTACGCCAGGATCCTGTTTGTGGACTTCAGCTCTGCCTTCAACACACATCTACACGCCACCCTGTGATGGCACTTAGGCATAAGATGGAAGAGTACAACAAAGCCATCACATTCCTCCAAGACATAACACTCTTCTGTGGACAACCTGTTAATCCAGAGGGTCCCCCAATTGGGGGACCCAGGGAATTACTTTTTTCAACAGGCTTGAGACAACTCAACCTGACAGAAAAAATAGTCATAATGCACATCAAATTAAACAGAAGACCACGCGCTACAAGGCTATCTAAACTGTTTTTACCAACCACAAACACAACTCAGATGCCACGTAAAAAACTATTTGCGAACAAACTCGTAACATCATAGTTTTGTCAACCCAGCCGCCACATTTCTGGCTCTACCGCAGCAATCCTTTGTCCTAAATTCACAAGCAGCCCCGCAAATGAAAGCAGGGAACCAGCCGATTCCAAGGATACATCTGCCAAGACGCTACACCAAAGCACAGTGGAGATATAACCCAAAGTATAACACAACAGGAAATCGCTTTTCAGAATCGCAGGAGTAAAATTTGCCTTACCTTTGCTGTTTTGCCGTGTAAAGATGATTTCTTCGACAAATAAACGGTATTTTCTGATAATTCCATCTCTTATGCACCATTCAGAACTTTTCGGGCGTCTCTCTTACTATTTGTGGCTCCAATAAAGTGTTTTTGTGGTCTCTTCGCTGAGAATGCTGGCACTTCCTGGTACTCTGTTCTCGGCTCTCTGGTTGGCTGACTGTGTTGTCAATCTTGTTTGGAAAGTTTTGGCGTTATTCTATAGGCTTCTACGAATCCAACAAGGTATCGCTCATCAAAATTGACCAATCCGCTGCGAGGGTAGGTCTTTGCGTAAAATAAAACTACCAGGCGGCAAGGCATGCGCATTACACAAGAGGGCGCACAGAATAAAAATATACATATATCCATTATTGCATTATTATCAGATTTTTTTTCCAAAAACACCCAAAAGTGGATCTTTTAGGACTACTGAACACTATGTGACATTAAAATAAAAAAAATATTACTTTTACATGACAAAAATAGAAATGGCACTTTGTGCCAAACTGTGCCAAACTGGACACCTCGTCTGACTTGCCTGTACTAAAACCTCTCTAGTTTTGTCCTGCTTCACATAATCAGTATCAAGCTTTTTCCCAACAAGGTTTGATGCATCTCCCATGGAGCTCCCAAATACCATGGACACCCTAGAGAGAGAAGCAAGTCTGTTAGAAAGCATTCTCCCTGCATGTCATGATGTGGAACAAAAAATAACCAGCAGATTCATCAGGCTGAGACTACGAATTGCAGCAAAACAGATCTTCCATAAGAGAGAAAAAAAGTGCTGTCCAATACTGGGCATCTTGGAAGTAAAAGCCAAACAAAAAACAAAGAAAAAACAGCATCTGATAGCACAACAAGCAAGCCCCCACCAAACACCTTGATCGTTGCCATGGAGGAACTTGGTCTCTCTTTTGTAAAAAGTTACACCAACCTGATCACTGATCAGCTCTCCGTTCAGCAACTCATCTGAAAACAGGAAGATGGACATGAATGCAACGCAGTGTTACCTGTAATAGATCTATAAGACTTTTTTTAGTTACTGTTCTACAGTTATTTATTTAGGCTGATATTATTGTTAATAATTCTTAAATTCTTGTGTGTTAAAAAGAGATTATAATCTCTACTTAATCACGATTACACACTTATAAAACAAGTGCAAATGAACAGTTCTACAGTAAATATCAACTTTATAAAGGTTATGGTGTTCAAGTACTGTTCTTCAAATGTCTTGATTCAGCTCTTATTATTTTGGAGAACACAAAACAAGAAAACAACATATCTTGTTACCTTGGTGATCCTGTGTGCCATATGCTTCAGCAGTTCATTGCAGTCAGTCTTATGTGGTTTAACTGGAAAAATAAAGAAATAATTTCTCATCTTTATGATCACATTTTTCTTTATTGATATCTCCATTTATGCTTCCATCTCTGATGCATTCAAGTCAGTTAAAGACTGTTGATACAGCGACCAGCAACTCATTAAATATATTTTAGACAAAAAAAATCACAATTAAAATTAATGATATATAAAAGTGTATAGCCTATTTCAAACTGTGCGGAATATTTTTTAAAAAGCTGAATTTGACATACTGAAATAAACCCGTCAATAGGTCGTCAAGCTTGTCCAGTCCCCTCCTGCTCACAATTAGCTAGCTGCAGTTAAACTACAACTAGCTCATTAGCTCACTAGCTTTTCAATGCCAAAAAATGTTGTGATTCCATTAACTTACCGGAAAAATAGTTCCAAAACGCTGAAAATGAACTGCGGTCAATGATGCAGCTGCTGTTGTTTGGAACTATCTGGTGATGATCGGCACCTGCCTGACCCACGTGACTTCCGCATTCAGTCAGAACTTTCTCTCTATGACGCTGGTCCCCAGTAGCCAATGGGCTCTAAGACCCGCCCCCACGTAAAATTAGGCTCAACTCCGAAAACGAAAAGTCTGAATTGCAACTGTAAACTGAGGTCTGAAAGCAAAGGGGAGGAGAAACGTAAAAACTGGCCAAAAAAAGATTGAAAATACAAAACAGCAGTTGTTACAAAAAAACTTTTTTTTAAATTTGGTTACAGTTTTAGGTTTATAGATTTTTCATTCAAGTTTTCATTATTTATTCAAATTTACAATCTATATATATATATATCAAATTTACAGGTTTTTATTCAAGTTTACAATTTATTTTTCATATTTATAATTTATTTTTCAAATTTACAATGCGTACTTTCAAGTTCAAAACTGCTTTCAAATTTATATATTTTTTTTTTCAAATTTACAATTTTTTTTCATATTTACAATCTGTTTTTTCATTCACTTTAAGCTGATCCTGATTTGACCCCATAAAACCGCTACATGATAGGTGAAAATTATGCCACTCTCCTGTACTTCATAGGTGTTCTTGTGTGGGGAAATCTTTGCTGCTTTCTGCTTTGTGAATCCGGCGCAAAAGAAGTTGCAAGGAATGTAGGAGCTTTTACTGCTTTGTAAAGTTCCTCCTCTGTGTGCTAATGGATCTGTGAGTGTGATAAGGTTCCCACCTTGAAGCTGCTTAACTCCTGCTTTGTGAAGCCATTGCTGTGGATGATTTTCATCTGTTTGACCAAAGTGCTTTTTCCACTCTCTGCTGCTCCTGAAAGAATGATAAACAGGGTTTTTACTCCCATGTTTCAGTAAACTTCAGTAACAGGGATTATTTAAGGGTAGAAGTTGATCTGAGTCAGTCTCACCCAGAATGAGGATTTTAACCACATTCATCTCCCGCTTTGCGTATTCGTACAGGTCTCTGTCTATCTTGGCGCTGTTTATCCTCGCCTTCTTCTCATCCTCTGTATCTTCGGTACCGAGGCACAGTCCCATCCTGAGCGATCATCCCCCCCCCGACTCGGACAGAGAGGGAACCTAAAGCTGTGAGCTCTCCATCCACTCCAAAACAAGCAGAAAACTTCTCAGATAAGTCAAACAACTCTGATAAAAGTAATTTAAAAAAGAAAAACTTCAGGCCATCCTGGATGCCTTCAGACTCCCGGGGAGCTGTTGATCGCCAAGCCTTCAGGCGAAACTGACATTACGCACGGCTCTGAGCGCTCTCTCCGCGCCACATTTCAGCTCCCCACTCAGCGGTAAAATAGACACAGTACTGTGCTTTTCCTCTGCAGGTCAACCCCCTGCTGTAACGCCAGGAAAAAGGAGCCCCACTCCACCAGCAGCCCGTTGCCCCAGATGGAAACCTCTCGGACCTCCCTGGGAAGTGACGTGGTTGGGTTTCGTCGGCCTCACCTGAAACTTTCAGATCGAGCTGCTGATTTTATGTGATCATGAAAAATCCATACGAGTATTTCTGCTCTAAACACCGAATATGTCCAGCAACGACTTAGTAACTAGGACAATCCCTTTTACAGTAGCCTAATATCCTGTCCTGAATGACCCAATCACCGTCTGGCATGGCTACAGATTATCCGAAATTCGTCTTATCTAACCTTGATCTTAGTTTCAGTTTGTCTTATTCCCACGCCTGTCTGTTTAACGTCTTAGTTTCGCTTTGCTCATCACTTTGGCTAGTTGAATTTTTATCCTTTATACTACATAACACAAAGCGAAAACATAAAAGTCCCAATTTTGGATTTTAACCCAGCAGAGATCTGGATTGTGAAAGGGTTCATCCTCTCCTTCCTACCTTCCCTTTCAGTTACAGTTTTATTTGATCATGTGCTTGACGTCATTATTCTGCTTAATTAGTTTATCCTGGGCCCAGCTTCAACTTCCCAAATCATCACCCCACCACCACCGTGCTTCACTGTTGGGATAAAGTGTATAAGTCTGCCAATGTATACACTAATTTTTTTTTACCAACATGTTACCATTATATGCCTTCTTACATCCACTTCGTAAATATAACCAGACCTCATGTACTCCACCATTGCCAGTTTTTTAAATCCTGGTAGTTTTGTATTTTAAATATTGAAATACACATAATTGAGTTTAACTGTATAGTTTTGGGATACTTTATATACACCAAATATCCACTGAATGGGGTTCTGTTACCTGTATAGGGCAGAGTACCTTAATGAAAGATTATTACTGCTTATCTAACCAGAATATCTCCACCTGATATATAATATTTATTGGAATCAGATTTCCTTACAATCAAAAATCTCTTAATTCTAAATTGTCAAAGCTGGTACCAAATGACCCAAAGCAGGTATGGAGTTAGTGGAAAATATCCAGTGACTCACTGAACCTGTTCATAGCCAAACTAGTCTGGCACATAATGACCAAAACTGCTAATCAACCAAATATGCTGTGTATGTATGTATGACACCATCTTTTTCTTAAACAGCTCCATAAAGCCCTACTTTGGGCTGGTCTGTCAGAGAGAAGAGGCTTCTCCTGGAAACCCTTCGCAACAAGCTGTACTTCTTCATGAATTTATCGGAATATGACAGCCTTCAGAGACGCGTCAGTGTTTCACTTTCTTCTTTTCTATTAGCAGTTTCTTGGGACATCAAGTGTTCCGACCTCAGGGTGAACTTACCTGGAAGATTAAACACAGAGTTTCCACCCCTTGTAATCCTTTACAGACTGATTGGCAGCAACGTTGGCTTCTATGAGGTCACTGCTGATGTCTTCCCTTTCTTTTGGCATTGTCTTATCACACACCTGTGAGCTCCACACCAGAGCATTTCTTGGAAGAGGGGATCAAGTATGTTATCAAATACCAAAATGAGGACACATATCTGATGAGCACATTCCTTGGTTCACTAAGACGGAAAAATGCTATCAAAGTGGCTTTTAACCAAAACTGCTCTGTTATGTGTGCAACTTTAAAGCTTTATGAACAGATGTCAATCTTTCTCTCTCTTTCTTTCTTACAAAATGAAAAATAAAGATTTAAAGGTTCAAAGTTGGGCTTTATGGGGCTTTTTAAGAAAAAGATGGAGCCATACATACATACACAGCATATTTGGTTAATTAGCAGTTTTGGTCAATCTTTTCCTTCCACTTCGCAATTGTGAGCTATTTGGTAATGAAGTTTGTGGTAATATAAAACACATAGTGGAATGAAGTTTTGGACGATGGCCTTATTTATTCATGTACTATCTAATGTGTAACAGAAAAGCCTCACAAAGGACCATTTGGGGTCACAGCGTGACCTAAAATCCTTGCAACAGAACAGCTTTCTGCATCAATGAATGAACTTAAACTGATGTAACTAAATGTGACTTAGGACCTACATGGAAAATCGTGGCATGTGTTGCAAAGACGGCATGATTTGCTAGTTTCGGTTGTCTGAGTCGGCTCTGGTTGTTTTGGAGCGACCGTCGCCTAGTTTCTCTGCCTCGGTGAACATGGACTATGTGCTGATCACACAAACTGTCCACCTGCATGAATCAACACGTGACGCTTCTCATAGATTACCTGTTTATTTCACAAAGTGAAACGTACAAACAGAAAGGTAGTTTCTGAAAGGCTGAGAAAAGTGCCACAATTTAAAAGTATAATTTTTTTTAAGCCTAAATCTCACCACTTTTAAATCGTTTTACATTCCAGGATCATATTAACAGAACTCTGTAAAAAACAAAGAACAAAAAACAGAAACTCTAGAAATGTAAATCTTTTTTTTTTCTTAGATTGTCTCATAAAAACTGAATAAAATATGTTTTTTTTAAATTTAAAATCAGACATGTGCAGATACAGAAGTGGTTCAGACTAACAGCCCTTACAATAAGTTATAGGTTCAGGATTGAGGCACTACGTTCCTTTAAAAACACTCTCACTTATTCACCTCTATCTGCACGCGCTCACACCGACACACATTCACACTTGGTGCAAATTCAGGTGGTTAAAATCTGCAGATAAAACCTACAGACTATTTTACAGGTTATCAACATTTTTTTTTTTACAATGGAGGACAAAAACAAACGTATAACTAGAAACTAAAAAGATGTTAAATTACACCGCATTAAACATTACTGATTAAAACTACAGTTTTTAAAAGTCTGACATTAACACTTAGTTTATAAGTGATGAATAAAACCCCAGTCTCAACATCCTTCAACATCTAGTGTGTGACTTCAACAAGAAAAAACAACAAAAAGAAAAGTACAGTTTTCCTTGGAGGAAGCAGATGAGTAAAGGGATTTGGCTGATTTTTTTTTTTTTTGGAAGAATCAGAGTGGCCAAATTTGGCTGAGGACAACGTCGACTTTCAGTCTGTACCAGGATGCATAAACCAGATTAAAAACCGTTCAGGCGTATTAATGAGCCGCAGCTTCCTCCTCCTGCTGCTGGTGTTCTCTCCTCTTCATCGCTTCGATCACTGCCATCTCTTTAGCTTCCTTTTTCTGGTTCCTGGCTTCGAACTGCAGCCTGGAAACCCAAGAAGTGTTTAAATAAAACCTAAATACGCAGATCAAACTGTACTCTATTTGTACGGTAGATCACCTGTTTTTGATGATCCTCTGGACGATGTCATCAGTGGTGAGATTGTTCCCACTGTCGATGGTCCTGAATATCCCCCTCCTCTTAGGTTCCTGAAGGACGAAGACACAACTTATTGCATCAAACCGCTCATCTGCTGACAAAACTGAGGTCCAGTTCAGTAAGCTTCACTTTTAAAGACCAAAAAAGAGACATCAACTGAAATATCACTGCGGAAACTGAAACTCCTAGCGCCACCTTGAGTAAAAAAAGTCAAGCAAAGAGGCTCTTGTCTCCTCTCAATATTAAAGTGTATTAAATGTTTACAACCGACATTGTCCTGGGTGATACATTTCTTAAATTTTCTGTAGTAATAATTGTAAAACATAGTCATTTTGTACTCACAGCGTACGGGTCCACCCCGTCCTTATCTGGGAACACCTCGGTTTTGCCGTGACAAACCAAATCCACCTACAGAGGAGCATAAAGGCAGCAAACAGCAATAATTTTAGTAATCCTAGCTGACTTAAAACAGGCAAAGATTTATCAGACTTTATGTGAGACAGCAGGGGAAAAAGGCTGTGTCCTTTTAAGCAACGTTGGTGTAGGGGTGGGTGATAAATCCATTTTATTTTAATTGATTTTGCTTATATACAGATGCAATTTTTTGGGAGGATCTGGATTTGGTTTTTTCACCTATGCACTCCTTGAGCTTCTATAGTTCAGAATGATGTTAGCCACCTAAAAGGAATACCATCTTGATTTACAAGCTTGTTTTACAGCTTGTATTTAGCTGGACTTTGAGTTCAGGTTAACTCCCAGGAGGGATGGTTGAAAAAAAACAACAACACGTCTTTGAACATGTTTTTTGTCATTTGTAATTTCCCTTTAAGAGAGGGTGGAAAGAAATGAACAAAATCGTAGATTGGATTTTAAAGCCATATCGGCCAGTCCTACGCTGATGTATACTGGACACATAATACAGTGTATCTGGAAAGTATTCACAGAGCCTTACTTTTTCCACACTTTATGTTACAGCCTTATTCCAAAATGGATTAAACTCATTTATTATTCAAAACTATAAACATCCCATAATAGCAACGTAACAGTTTTTTTTCCAAATATATAAAGAAAAAACAACTAAGACATCACATGTACAATTTAGTAAGTTTCCTAATAATTTGTAGCTCGGAGGCAAGCGTCTATGAACTGATTTTTACTTGACAGCCCAGATTTAGTTAAAATATTTCTGGGAGCACTTCTTGGTAGTATGTATGGAATGCCAGTAATGCCGTAATCTTTTATTGATTTGGGTTTTGGGTCCAGTACAGGACGCCCTAGGATGGAGAATGCGAAATGATCTCTTCAAATCCATTATGTCAAAAAAGTGGTAGTCCCAGAGAAACTCTGCTCATTGTCTTTTTATTTTAGATTTTTCAGCACTATGTCAATGTACGATACCTCTATCATATGTATGATATAGGAATAATGACTAGTATGCTGAAAATGAAATATTCTTTGATGTCTATTATTTCCACTAGGGAACCATATCTTCAAATAAATTTTTTCTAGAAACAAGCTGCCTGTTAGAGTACATGAAATTTGTATTTAGAAGTTACATCCTATGGAACCTATCCTCGATAAATACAGTCAGACAGAAAAAAAAGCATTTTAGCTTCAACAAAGAGCTATTAGCTGAAAACCTGGAACACAGTCAATGATCCACTGAAGCATCTCTCAGGTCGTGGGTCAGGTCTTTGTTTCTCTTCTGGGTCCCTTGACATTTTTGGTGTTTTTACATTAAAATCTTGCAAAAGAGAGCAATTTGCACCCATCTTTCACTCAGTTAATTAACCCATTAAGAGAAACCCACCTTAAAATGATCCAGCAGGTCCTTGCCCACTGCATAGGGAGCACCAATCACCACCTCTGACACATACTACACATACAGAGAAAAAATAAAATAAAATAAGAAAAAAAAAATATCACCCAGGAATTTTCTTCTTCTTTAAACCACAAAGCAAAGCTAAAAACTATTAAAAGTTAGAAAATTCTGCACCTTCTCAAAAGGCCTTCATCAGACCTGATTGACAGATTCCAGACATTTTATGGCTTTTATGGATTGTGTAACATTAACTTAACTGATACTAGCACACACAATGGAGATGGGTCACAAAGACTGTTTGTTTTTGGCTGACAGCTAACTAGCAGGAATGAATGGGCATAGAGCCCAGTTCAGGCTGCAGCGCTGAGCATTAGGGAGTCTGTGAGTGTTTGAGTGGGAGCTCACCCGACAGGCTAGGACGCTCAGGGTCCTCTCATGGATGTTCATGATTGGGTAGTTCTTCCCCTTGTAGCGATTCACCTCCTGAGGACAATGCAGAACCCAATGAGTGGTTTCACATTTGTATCACCTAGACAGTTTAGTGTTGACTGCTGCTAGACCAGCAGAGGTTACAGGAAGTTTAAAATAGCCTCACCCCCCTGAAGAGCCAAATCTGAACAGCAGACGACTAGTTTTCAAGTCCAAACATAATCTTAATAGAGCTATGCTTTAACGCGGCACGATCTTTTTATTGCAAACAGATGCAATTAGAGATCAGAGAGGAATTCACCTTACCTGATCGAAGTGCAGCCCAACGATAACATAGGCCTTCTCCGCCTGCTTATAAACCATCTCCAGGAAATCAACATGGCCGATGTCTGAAAAAGGTTTGAGGTCAAGGTAGCAACATTTCTACCCCGCAGCCAGGAGGGATATCATAAAGCAGCCCAACCCCTTCAATTTCCCTGCTGTTTTGTTATGTTTCGTCATCTATGCAGCAGATTCACAAAGCAAATTGCATCAAATACATGCAGACGCAAGCGTGCCAAGACCAGCAGACGGAAGCAATTTGCACCTATTTTTGCTACTCACTTTAGCTACAAGCATATGGATCAAACTGAAATAAAACATTCATTTAAACTAATGAAATAAAAACATGCTTTACTTTTTATTCGAATGCACAGGATTGACATTTCTCAATCACTAAGTGATGCTGCAGATTGTCCCTTTAATGGGTTGATTTGGAGATAAAAGCACTGAAGTATGAATATATCTTGTAGTCTATATAAAATACTCTACTAACATTTAATTATATTATAATAAGAAGAGAAACACTTGTGCTATTACTACCTAATGAGGTGAGAGGACAGATAGCTGCACATGTGATCACACATACTTTCAATTTAGAAAGTTTTTATGTGTTCAATTATTTCTGCCATTAAGAGTTTTATGCAGATTGGTGGCAGTTGTAGAGCAAGTTCAGCCACACGTCTCCTAGAATACAAGGATTGTAATGACTACAGAAATATCGAGCAATGTTAAATAGAAATATAAGACAGAACTTATTAGGAGCGAGAATGAGTTCTACCTTTTGTTACATCTCTGACCGGTGTTTCGTAAAGCTAGCGGTGCAACAGGTCCCTGTTTTAAAATTACTACCAGCTCTCGCCAAACTGTTTTTTTTTTCATCCAGCCCAATTTAAGTCATGCAAACAGCACTGGTCTTTTAGAATGTGATGCTATTCGCTCGGCTGTAATCAACAAAGATACACAAACCTTTCACCATTAAACAATGCCTATTTATATGTGGGCAGAGTGCATCAGGGGAGAGATGTGCTATATGCTTGGTAGACTTATTTCAAGAGCAGCTCTGCGTATGTATGTATTTTGTAACAGAATTAGAAGTACGCATAGACTAACATTTTGCATGTCAGAGTTTTCTCATGTGATAAAGGATACGGAAAAGATCAAAGGCTCCCGCAACATAAATGATGGTGTCTCCAGGCTGAGGCTCCTTTCCTGAGGCAAACTGAATGATCTTCTGGGATGTTTGCAGGAACTGAGACACTCCTGTCCACGGACTGTGGACTGTAGCCCCCTTAAAGGCAGCAGAATATGCAGAACGTAACTACAGTCACTCACTACTTTCATAGGAATAATGGAGCAAAGTCTATCTGTAATTTTATATGTCCACTAGATCAAAACAGATTAATTACTTACCTTTCCAAAATTGTCGGTGTGCTGTTGGTAATCTGTGTTATTCTGCAGGGAGAAGACGATCAGATTAAAACCAAGATGAACAACAACATGCGAAACACAGGAGAGCAAACCTACTATGTTGCAGTGGTGGGCTTTGGTCATCAGAAGCATCCGTCCCACCAGGTCGGTGGTGGAGACGCCCTGAGTGCGCTTGCACTCTCTGTACCGCCCGGCACTTTTGACCTCTGCGTACGTGTCCTTGCCGTCAACTGTCAGTGTGATGTCATCTGATAGACATAAAGAAGACGCTCAATTCGAGGAAGCTCCCACAAAATGATCTACAGTACGTTACAAAAGTAAGTACACTTCGTTAACTTTTTCACATTTCTTCATGATAGGACGACAAACTTTAATGTGTTCTATTAGGATTTTATGGGATGAAATAGTGTAGAAGTGTGAAATGCAAGGAAACGGACACAGGTTTCTACATTTTCAACAAATAAAATCTGTAAAGTGTGGGGCGCACTTGCAGCTAGGCCTAGGCTAGCTGTGTCCTGCCAGTCTTAGATGCGTCTCTGCTCCAACACAGCTGATTAAAATGGTGCAACTTCCTCCTCAGCATGTCATAAAGTTCTGCAGAGGCCTGCCAATGACCCATCATTTGATACAGGTGTGCTGAATCAGCGAGAGAACTGAAACATGCAGGATACCGGCCTTGGAGGACTGATTTTGGGCACCCCTGATCTAGGCTATCTGAACACTGCACCTACGTCCACGTGTTGGCTGTGTGTCTTTCATGGCTTCCCTTGTAGCAAACTGATAACTGGACTTCTCATCTCTTTTTTCAGGCCACTATTTAATAGAGATCAGATTTATTTTAACTAGTTGTGTTGCTAACAGCTTCCCTGACCAGAGCTGTGTATCGCTGCAGCTCCTCCAGAGTTACCATGGACTTCTTGGCCGCATCTCGGTCTACTGCTGACCTGTCATTTTCCTTCAACTACTTTGTGTTGCTTAATCGCACCAAATCCAAATAAAACACAGCGAAATTTATGGTTGAAATGTGGCAAAATGAGTAAAGGTTCAATACGCATGTTCTCCCTGTGCATGCGTGGGTTCTCCCCGGGTACTCCGGCTTCCTCCCACAGTCCAAAAGCATGAATTGGTCTCTCTCTAAAATTGGTCTCTCTCTAAAGTTGCCCTTACGTAGGAGTGTGTGCGTGCATAGTTGTTTGTCCTGTATGTCTCTGTGTAGCCCTGCGATGGGCTGGCGACCTGTCATTTCCAGGATGGTTCAATAAGTATTATAACATAAAAGAAAAACAGGAGGAGAAAATATTCAGTTTAAAAAAAGTTAATAAACACTCTTGCTCACCTCCATGCACACAGAAGTCACAGTTGTATTGGTCCAAAGTCTCCAAAGTGGTGACATAAGGTGCTCCTTCCACTATCTCATCCACCCACTTGATTGCACGCACCATCTTGTAGCGCTCTTCCTGAGTGAAAACTGGAGGACCTTTGTGTTTGGAAATCTCCGCTTTGAAAGGAAACTCTTGGAGTCAGTTGCTTATTACAGGCATATCAGTGTCATACATATGCTACCTAAACATTCATCGCAAAATGCAATTATAGGTCGCGGCTTTATTGATAAAAATGTTTAAATGTGAAGCAGGAAATCACAACCACACACATTCGCCTTACCATCTGTGTGCACCCCAGCGATGAGGTAGTCTCCCATACATTTAGCCTGCCGCAGCTGGTTGGAGTGACCATAGTGCACCATGTCGTAGCTGTGGAAACAAGATACCAAGAGCATGAAAAACAAAAGCTTAAAGAGGGCACTACTCGGGTCAAAAGAGATAAAATAACAACCACCCATAGGGAAGCTGCAACAACAGCACCCCTGCTGTTGTGCTTTCTTTTTTAAAGCAACTATTATCTTGTAAATGTCCTCCAAGCAAAGCTATTCAGGGTTAAATAAACAATTCTTTCAGGTTGTGGCTTTCCTAAATATTCTGGTGTCATTTTCACAAAACAATCTGGTGAGTTAAAGTGATAAAGGTTACTGGGACTAAGGTGATGGGGACGGACATCTTGTCGGCCCCCAATGTGCCAGTGTTTATTTAATTTTAGTCACTCAGTAACTAAGGCGATCAATGCTTTGCTGTACTGAAGCACAGAACTTACACGTTGGCGCTCAAATAGAGAAAGTAAATATGAGACGAGGTGGCTGCTTTTATCAACGTAATCAAACATGTCATTAATTAATGAATTTCCCTTTGGTATTGCTAAAGTAATTCAAAATTTAATTGATTTAACAGGTTAGATGTTGTGTACTTCTGATTTACACCGAATTAAAAACACTTCGCAGCTCTGCAGGGCTACAGATGTACCTTTTCTTTATTAAAGCAAAGCTACTTAGCAGCAGTACTTTCAGGCCAGAGCTTAGTAGACACCATGCAAATGTTTGGGTCCAGTTGACCAATTCAATCATTTTTGGTCTGAGCGTGTGTCCCATGACAAAAAAAGGAGTAGATCTGGGGAGTCCAAACTGTGGCCTGAGAGCCATTGGCAGGGATCAAAGAGATTTAAAAATAGTTCAAATTTGGCTCCTGAGGACAAGCAGTTAGAGGAGATGGACAATGTTTAGGGTGTGATGTGAGGCCGTTCAGTAGAGACATTAAAATGTAACATAAAAATGTAAAATCTGCAGCATCTTCAAGCAATAACCATGATTTTGGTCAGAAGTTATATTAAAAAGCAAAAGTGACACTCCTGATGTTTTGAATCTACAGCTATTTACAGATCCTATTTTTACCACAATAAATAAATAAACTTATTTCCATTACAATATTGTGTTTAGATTATTGTGGGTAATAATAATGTTTACATCCCTGCTGTAATTTGCATTGTTTGACTCATTTAATTAACATTTCTACGGCTGTTTTTCTATCTGTTTTTCTCAGTTTATATTCAGTTAACTTCTTGTAAATAAAACGTTTACTTTTTTTACTTTCTATTGAACAACTAAACAAGCACATTCTGTAAATATTCACTGTTTTGAAATTATCCTACTCAGTTGCACATTCTAATCCGTGTATGCTACTTTATTTTTAATTACTCCACAATACTTTGGTTTTTGTAATTGTGTCCTTAATGTACATATATAATTATTTTTTCTGTTTTTATACTGCTTCTATTATCTGTCACTTTGCTGTTGTTATAGCTGAATTTCCCCTTTGTGGGACAATATAGGATTATTCTATTCTAAAAGTAAGAAACTTATAAAAAAATAGTTTTAGCCTTTTTAATTAAAACATTTAGATCATTTTAATTGGCAGTAAGCACTTTCAACTCTTTGCATGGTTATTCTGGATTTACAGTGGAAGTTTAGGCACCTGACTGGATGCTCTGTCTTTCTTTGACTTTTTACCACTGCACGCTTCTGCAGTTTTGGTGTTTCTGTAACTGAGCCTTGAGACATTTCATATGAAGTAGACATGAATTTGGACCCACTTTGGGGGCGTTCTGTACCCGTTTTCCCCTCTGATGATTTCCAGTGATTTTCTTTGGTTTGCTCACAGTCTACTGAAATGAAATCTGCTTATAACAATTTAGTAATTAGTAATTACCAGCAGAAGGTCACTTTTTGTGGTGGAAGGGGGTTATGATCAGTGCGCATCCTGTTTTAAGAAGAAAACTCTGTTATAAGAGTTGACTGGCCCAAGCGCAGATCAGAACCAAAATAAATGACAAAAGGTAAAATAAAGTGTTTTCTAAAGTTAAAACTATTAAATACATGAATGTGTTTTATGGGTATTAAATAGAAGTAGGTTGGGTTGAAATGGCAACATGTGGTACGAATTAGTGAAGGGATGGTCAACATGACTTGCTCACATTTTTTAAGCCAATAAAATATGACATGGGACATAAAAATGTTTCTGCTGATAAATAGTTGATTTAGCACAAGCATACATTAGGATTTGATTTCTGGAGCCAGAACGGGCTCTATACAGGAGGACCGTCAGATGATATCAAACCCCGGATCAGAAGAGTTCATGCAGCAGCTGGGGTTTGATAACTAAGAGCAGTGTTGGGAGTAACGCGTTACAAAAGTAATTGATTACTGTAATGCATTGATTTTTGCTGTAACGCGGTAATGTAAGGCATTACTGGGGGAAAAAATTTAATATTTTACTCGGTACAAATTTTCTTCATACAAATTCGCCAAAATCACCGCGAGATCAGCAGAGGAGAAACGTCCCCACAAAATGTTTCACTTCCTGTAGTCAGACAGAGCAGAGATGAGTGAGCCTGCAGCTGATCTAACATCGGATAATACATTCTCCAGATGCGATTGTTCCTTGTATTGCACCATGAACCATAATGTGGCTATTGTATATTACTGTTTTTAACCACAATCCAAGCTCAGTCGGATTCCAGATCACCTTCTACTGGATGTGTAATAAGCTAATTGAGCATCATGAGCTACATTTAGATTTCCAAATCCATATTTGCATTTTATTTTGGTGAGAGTAACTTAAAAGTAATGCAATAGTAGTGTAATGCCTTACATTTTAAATACAGTAATATTGTAATGTAACAAATTACTTTGAAATTACAGTAACAAGTAATAAATAATGCATTACAGTTTTGAAGTAACTTGCCCAACACTAATAGTAACACATTAACAGTATTTAACAGTATTTAATCCCAAAATTAAAACTCATATGAATAATTACTCTCAATTAACATGCTAAATAAAATAAAAAGCTATTTCCATCTAACGGTTATACTCCTGTCATTACTGCCATGAAGCAGGCTAACATTAGCATGCTAGCCTGCTTCAAGCTGGGGGTTTCCACAGAAAACAGCTTCTAACCAGAGAAGTCTGTTGACATCTTCAAAAACACCGAAATAAACAGACAGAGCGGCGGCTCCGACTCACCATCCATCGCACCACAACCGGACGACCCTCTTCCTTTTCTCCGGGCTACAGGCTGAGGCACCCGGCTGGCTGCTCCCGGCTTCCTCGCTCTGATCCTTGGTGACATGGTTTCCGTTTTTGATCATTTCTACGGGTTTACAGCGAGAAGAGTTCAATGTTTTAGAGCTGCTCGCTTTGAAAACAACTAATTACAATCTGCGCCCTTGAATTAAAAACACAGACAGGTCTTCCACAGATCGACTCCGCTTCTGGTGATTGGTCTGAATGGCACTGAACACCGGCCAACGCCCCCGATTGCGTCACACCCATCGGATGTTCTTACGGTGACGTAGTCATCTCATATCCAAAAGCGATTTAAAGAAACAGACACCGAATTTAAACAAAAACCGTTTTACTCCACTTCGGTGATAATTAAACTAACATTTGCTCATTTTTGGTATGATGGAACTCTTAAAACAGTCTACTCACATAGCAGCCATGATAAAAGCACAGCAAGTCACCTGGTCTAGGCTACTCGTTTCAAAAACACATTTATGTTTAACCTCAAGTTTTTTTTTCTTAACACAACCAATTTATACCACTGATGAAAAAAATAAGTGTTTTTGTGAGGGGGCACAGAACAAAAATAAGTGAAACAAAAAAGTAGGGCAATTTTTCGTTGTATAATTTATTAAGTAAGCCACGGCGCCACTTGTGGCTCGGCGGCGAATTGCTGACCCCTGGTCTGGAAAACTGTGATCCTTTTTAAATATGACTGTATAGTCATAACCTAGTATTATCTTGGATACCCACGCTCTATTATAGTCTTTCAGGCCCTTCTAAAAAAAAGTTGAAAAAAATAAACACAGAGCTCCTCTGACCCTTATTTCTGAAGGCATTGTTGTCTCACAAGATCTGATGCGATACTTTGGCTGTCGTGGACGGGCATTGTAATAATGCAAATGAGGGGCGCGTTGATTGGTGGCAGGAAGGAGGGGGGTTGACACCTCAGGTAACGATTCAGCATATCTAACCCATATCTACTACTCCCGCTAGCATACAATAGCCACATTAGCAGTTAGCTGCTGTTTGTTACACACAGCAGAGCAATAAAAACACAGCCTTACCGTTTCAACTGCAGGCAAGTCTCTGATTGTTGGAATGGCCCCTTTTTCCAAACGGAGCTTCGATGCCAACTTCGCCTGATATTGTCCCAAATTCGTAAAGGATGTGGGCGTAAAAAAAATATTTCCATGCTGATTCTGGCAGTCAACAACAGAGCAACTCACGTGTGCACTACGTTTCTGGTAGAAATGGTTTTAGCTGATTAAAATAAAAGGCTGACACAAATATGTCTTTTTCATGCATCATTGCGTGAAGAAACTTTCTGCATCTTTCACGGTGGAGTTCGTACTTCGAATCGGTGATGTGTTGGTCACGAACGAACCGGCTCTAAGAGCTAACTCTTTGAAGTGAACGATGGGAGTCGGCTCGTCATTGGTAAACGTTTTTTTTCCATTCCCCCCTGCTTGTTTTGATACACATCGTTTTGCATTAATTTTGGTAATAAATACACTTTAAGCAACAGAAAATCTGAGGAGCCGAGAGAGCCGGCTCTTTATGGTGAGTCAAGCCAAAAGAACTGGCTCTCCAAAAAGAGCTGGAATTCCCATTACTAGAATTCAGTAATGGCGGCGCTCGGCTGAATATGAGGGGGAGAGGAGCGAGGGGGAGAAGGGAGAGAGGGAGGGCGGGCTTCCCACAGCATAGGTGGGTCTGCGATGTCTATATATGGTATATCCTGCGCCGACTGACGTCAAGTCGGCCAGAAATTAAAACCATGTATTTGAGTGCGCGTGCACGTGGGCTGGTTGACGAGCCCAGGGGTAAACAAACGCTTCACTTTTAAATATCGGCTTCCCGGACAGTGTATAATCGTCAGGCAATCATAACATACATTTTTTCTCATGGAAAAGTGAAAATTACAGGTCATGACTCCTTTAAGGTGCAATACATAATTTTTTATTGTAGTGTTAAAACTGTGAGGGTAAAAATGAAATTGGTCCAAGGGAGCAAATAGTCAGTTTCTGTGCAAGCACATATAAGAAGAAACTGATGTAGTTCCTCCTCAGTAGGGACCAGGACCAGTTCGACATAGGCGCTTGCCCCCGTCTAGAACCAATCATGCCACAAAGCATAATACATCTTAAAATATTTAAATAATAAAGTAAAGGTAGTAATTTTAACATTTAAAGGGAACTTGGGTTCATAATTCAGATATTTCTACTATCACCTACTGATACCAACAAGCATGTTGTATCCATCAAGCACAAGCTGAGTTAATATTCAGAAAAAAAATCCAGAAGGAACTCAAAATAAGCAACGAAAGTTTTTAATATTCTGGTTTTCATTAAGCATCTGAATATCATCTTCAGCATAAAAAAAGTTGTTTAACACCAGATAGTAGCAATAAACCATCTTGTCAACCTATATTGTTATAAATACAGTTCCTTGTGATGTTCCACACATTCCTGTAAATTCCTGTTCTTTAGAATCATAGATGCAATTAAACATTTTAGCATTAAAATGTCAAGAAAATAAATAAAACAAACTGTTTTATCTACAGCAGCACCTCTGGTATCATTAAACTAGTTAAAGCAAGAGGAAGTACAGTAAACATTTCTTTAATCTTATTAACAAATGCTTTACAAAATGCACCAAGGGAAAAGCAAAATATCTTCACATTCAGGTATAACACTGAACCCAAGCTTATCAAAGCTATTCCTTGTTATTGTTTTAGATCAATTACATAATGATCTTAATATATGATCTTCCTGAGACAACATGTTCTAATTGTTTCTAACTAAAAATAACTTAAGGAATCATAAAAAATAAGTAACCAAAACACATGTAAAATGTTAAGATGTTATTCTCTTACACTTTTGTAAACAAATGAAGAAAGTTGTAAAACAATCCAGAAAGTAGACAGCTAACATGATGCTAGGTTACAGAATGAACACCTAGTTGAGGAAATCGTGTAAGTGAACCAGAGCAGCTTCAAAATAAACACAAATCACTAATGTAAAGAATAAAGAGTTTAATACGCAACTTTTGAAAAAATGAAAAAATATATTTTGCATGTAGAAAAGTTAACTGCACAAAAATCATATTTCCTGAACCATCCAATTGACAAAAAAAGCCTCAAATTTTCCCACTTAATCAATTTTCCAAATAAATACTAAAAGTTAATAATACTTTATATAGCAGTATTAGAAGAAAAATACCTTGCACCTTGGCCAATCTCCAATTAGCAGGTAACATTATTAAATCAGATTAGTTTCAACATGGGGTTGTGCGTGTATATGGAGGATAACAACGTTAAAGTTAGAATTAGCTTAGAATTAGTATTAGAAGTTAGAATTAGAGTCATTGGCTAGAGATGAGCAAAAAGCACAGGAGTGTTTTCAAAACTATCCACTCAGACTACATTAAGATCCTGCACAGCGACATGAAAGCTTTTTTCTTCCGACTCTTTTTATGACTTTATTTTTATTTATAGAAATTTCCCTGCTCAGCAACTCCACAACAGTTGAAGTGGGGCTAAAATCGTAGCTCTTCTTAACCCAGATCTGGTAGCTGCCATAATGTCGATAGTATGAAGAAAACAAACAAATGAGAGCTACTTTTAATTCCTGCTGTTATCACAAGGTAAATGTGGAACAAAAAAATGGTGCAAAGAACTTTCTGTAAATATCATCACTCATACACATGTTGCATGCGGACATTTATATTATCAATACCGGCAGCAACAACATTTTAAAGCCGGAATCCGTCCCCATGAACAGGTTAAGAATATAAACCACTGGTAGCACCTGACTGCACTCCACCCTCTCCAAGACGTTCCCTCGGTTATGTGGCTTTTTTCTTTTTTGTCCTCCTGCCTTTGCTGTAGCCTCGACCGAACCAGCCACCCTGCAATGATGAGGTTTCCTCAGACGGCTGTCCGTTCTCTGCTGAGGGGCTTTCCTGGCCGTCAACGGCAGCTAAGACCTCACGATTATGGCTTTGGGCTTCTTCTGGGCGAAGAAGCGTAGCTAGATTGAAAATAGGGTCCTTTGCTCTGAGGAGACAATTAGAAAAAAGCAGAGGATCAATAAGCCATTCTTTTCTAAAAATATAGTAGAATTTCTAAATTATGTATACTCGTTAAACTTTTCCACTTTACAACCATAATCTGTTTTATTGGGATTTTATGTGATAGAGCAACTCAAGGTAGCACAATTTTAAATTGGAAAAAGAGGAGAGTTTTCAAACAAAACCTTGTAAATTGTTTAGTCTGATCCCCTAAATAAAATGTAGTGCAACTAACCGCCTTCAGACGACATCAAATTAGTATAATAGAGCCCACCTGTGTGAATGTTAATTTTAGCATAAATTCAGCTGTGAATAATCTTTTGACAGGACAAGTATCAGTTGGTGAGAAGAAAGTCACTATTAAAAGACAGAAATAAGAAATCCAGTTTACCACCAACATGCAAGGTACACAGCAATCATGTTGAAAAATGAGCTTTGAAAAATGAGACCAACTTTCTTAACATACAAAGCTATTAGTGCACATATTAGTGTACATAAACCATAGAACTCCCTGTCCACCATGACACAAGGTGGTGACAGCATCAAGCTGTGGAGATGTTTTTCTTCTACAGAACAGGGCAGCTAGTCAGAGTTGAAGAGAATATGGAGCTACATGCAGCATGATCCTGGAAGAACAGCTGTGAGGAAATGCAAATGACTTCTGTACTGGGACGAAGGTTCACCTTCCAGCAGGACAACAAGCCTAAACACACAGACAAAACTACAACTGGAAGGTTTAGATCAAATATGTGTTTGAATGACCTAGTCAAAGTCCAGATTTGAATCCAGTTGATAATCTGTGACAAAACAAAAATGTTTCTGTTTCAAACTGACTGAAACTGAGCAGCTTTGCAAAGAAAAATAGACTAAGTTCTCAGCCTCTAGATGCTGTAAAGCTGATAGACACCATAAAGAACAAAATGTTTTTTAAAAGGATTGACCTAACCACACTTCTCAGATCTTTGTAAAAAAAGGAAAAGGAAAACAGTTTAGAAATGTCCTTCTACTTCAAAGATGAGTTATTGCAATTTATATCAGCATAGGATTTTTACAATTATCCATGTCTTAACAGAAACATCCAAGAATGTTTCCTCAAGAAAGGCCAACTTATGTATTCCTTCCTTTGGGTCAATGGAGCTTCGTTTGCAAGGCTGTTGCTTTACACAATCCATACCTGTCGTATTTAGGAACCTGGATGTTCAGCTCTTCCATCAGGAGACTCATGACGTCGTCACACTTGCCGTGAATTTTCAGCACAGCCAAATCATCTTTTGGAGTCCACTGAAACAGAAGCAGAACCATGAAGTCTGGGATAGAACACATCTGTTCTCCGTATGCACATAAAACCATCGGATCAAGAGTACCTGGAGATTCACGATGTAGAGTTTGGGCCTTTTGTTTGCAGGTCTACTCATGGACCACAAGCAGGCATATTTCTTCAACACCTGTTGGAGGAGAAAGTCATGCCGGGTATGTTCATGTAAAATACAACCAGACTTTATCATATCTGGATTAACCAGAGGTGGGTGGAAACTAGTTACATTTACTTGAATAACTTTTTGAAGAAAAAAAAAGTACTTTTGGAGTAGTTTTACTAGACTGTACTTTTTACTTGAGTCATATTTTTATGAAGTTTTGCTACGCTTACTTGAGTAAAGTTTCTGGCTACTCTACCCACAGTGAGTAACTTTACGGAATGAAACTGAATGCTTGTTTCAACCAGAAATGCACCAGACTCACACGTACAGTTTATGCTGATGTGAGACCTCTTGTTTGTGCACAAGCTTCATCGTTTTAACATTATTTTCTATCTGCTGAGGCTGTTGTGCCATTTGGAAGTCAAGTCAGGGCACCTTACCCTGGTCTTACTTATATACATTACCTACTGTAGGTATTGGTTTAATTAGTTTTACTTTGAAAAAAAATTGTAGTTGGAAAAATGTTTCTTAGTCTAATTTGTTATTTTACAATTATGTCATGTATTTCTATTTATTTCAGTCTTAAGAATTTACACATAAGTTTACATTTGTGTACAATTACATAATTTTTAAAATATTAAATCATATACTATGATCTCAGAGCAAATACTCAAGTACTCAATACTTCAGTAGCCTTTTTACTAAATAACTTTTTACTCTTGCTTGAGTAAGGTTTTGGATGCCTACTTTGTACTTTTGAGTACAATTTTTGGCTACTCTACCCACCTCTGGGATTAACTAAAGATAATTCAGAGCATGGTTGATGAAGGCGCAGTGAAATGAGTAAAAATACTGTAGCTGCATCACTGAGTAAGGAAGTGTAAGCTGCAAGTGGGAAACCATTAATTTAGCTGTCCTAACAAACTATAAACGAACATAATCGTCATCTCAGCGCAGACTGCTGCCGCGTCATTTCATTTTATAAAACCCGCCTTGAGACTGGAGCCTAGGCAGAGTATAACGTCGGCCTCCTTGGCAGCCTCCGCTGCTCCCTTCCAGTTCAGAGGTTGTTCCAGGGTTCCACGTTCCCCAAAGTGCACTATGGTGTCTCTCAGCTCACTGCCACAGTGGCTGCATCTGCGCCCCGTCGCATGGCGGTGCAACGCCGTCCGCTCCGTCACGTCAAATAAGCGCACAAACTCCCTCGCAGGAGAGCAGGCAGTGCACACCTGCGAGTAGAGAAAGCTGGTGTTAACTCTGGTTGTTTGGGAAAAACTTCTGCAGGACATTGTATGAAACAAAATCATCCAGCTGCATTAATTACATCTGCAGTCAGGACGGCTAGTAGCCATTACCTAAAACAACATTAAAACCGCATGTGGTTCATGATCCAACAACATGTGCTCGGCTCCAACTGCCCAGCCGAATGCATCTGATCATATAGATCAGATTACCGAGGCTGCATTTAGCGGTGCAAATGTAAATGAGAGCATAATAAAACTCTACTTATAACCTGCAATCTGTGAAAGCAGCTGCTTTTTAGGCCTGCCTGCAACCAGTTAAATCCTATCCAGTCATTCAATTCAGTTAGGAAAACATGCAGTGAGCGATAAAAGCCTTTATAAAGATTAGTTTTGACACCAGAGGAGTGAAATGATGAACTTAGTTGTTTAGCTATAATCTTAATATTCACATGGGTAATCAATTGTTTCATAGCCACACTCCTTACTCATCCAAGTAAAAACACTACTTTCTCCATAACTCAACATTCCCAGATTATTTTTAATTTAGGTATATATTTTTTATGTTACTAGACGATAGGGATGTAAGAAAATATCAATGCGCCACTATTTATGTCATATTATTGTATCAATATTAAAAGCCATGTATCAATTTAAATGTTCTTTTTTAGAATTTGAATGGAACCATTAATGATGTGTTAGAGAAATTGTATTATTATTGATAATTGTAATACTGTTTATGTTACTGTATTTTGGTTGTGTAAAGTTTAAATAAGACAATTTGTTTGCTTTACTGACAACACAGAGCAGAGGATAACAAAAAGGTTTGTACCAATTCCTCATATGGGTGATAAATCCTCTCTAAGAGTTGATTGAGAGAGTTGTCTGGAAGGGCTAATTTACATGTACTTTGTTTTCTGGTTTTAACACCCACAGGTCTAATGTGGGTGTGGTTTATGACCTGTTGTGAATCCCTGTTTTGTAATAAATGCTTTTGGGAGACTGAGCTCGGAGGGAGTAAGCACTGAGCTTTCTTGGACACAAGACACTGACTAAGCTAATGCTTATCTTCCCCTTGTGAAAGTATTCGCAAGTAAAAACACAGAAGCTGTGTCTTTTCCTCATTTCTGTTCTGTTAATGTTCTAGGGTATTTTTTTACCTAACACGATAACAGTAATTTTTGTACTAAAATTAAAACTATGACTGGTAGTTGGTGTTTTCACCTTCTTTGTTCCAGTGGATCAACTAGATCTAGTAATAAAACTGGATGTGTTTAAAGTATGTAGCAGGTTGGAGTGTTTAAAAATGCTGTGAGGGTTTTTCTAAAGTTAAAATAAGTTTTAAAAATCACAATATATAGTCTGACTCATAGTATCGCAATATATTGCAATGTATAGTATCGCCCCCTGTATTGTGATACATATCTTATCACCAGATTCTTGCCAATACACATCCCTACTAGACTAGTTTGTTGATATCAAAGTTCACAATATTCATCTTGAAACACTTAAATAGCAGTTTTGTCTGTAGAAACCACAAAACAACACAACGCTAAAACTGCCTTCTATATTTCACTATGTAGCAAAGTGCTATTTCACTGATTTTATGGCGAATTAAGGCAAACTCTGAACTAAGGCCATGTTCACACTTCAGGCAAAATCATATCAAATCCGACTTTTTGTCTATATGCAACTCATATCTGATTTTTTTAAGACAGTCTGAACAGCATAAATCCGATTTTCAAATCCGACCCAGGTCACTTTCATGTGTGGTGCTAAATCCGACAAATATTTGATGTTTTTGAAAGCGACTGCAGTCTGAATGGTCATGTCACAATAAATCTGTCTTATACCTCACTGAGATGAGACGGGTGTTAATAATCTGCGCCGGAGGAGGCAAAAGCTCCACCAAGCATGGCAGAGACAGAGCTAGTCAAAATTATATTTTGTCTGTTCCGACTGTGCAGGAATGTACAAACTGCTGCACAAACATCTGTAGCAGTCATTTTTACTTTCGTAAACAAAGCGTGTTGTGCGTGACGTCTTGTATTCTTATGTGCATGCTGCGGCCCGCTTTAGGGCCGTGAACCATTCAGTGTGTTTGTCGTCGCATTTCAGTTCAGTCATAACAACTTTCGGCCTTAAACCGTCAGTGTGGCGCCCTCTTCAGGTTAAAACTATATACTGCACCTGAATTTGAATCAGACATTGCTATTCGCTCTGCGGCCATCCTGCCGCTGTGGGGTATAAAACAAACCGAGTCTCCGCCCACGCCTCCTCCACAGAACCTCCCTCCCTTTTTCTTTCATTCCTCTGGTGAAGGAGGTGGAGTAAAATCCTCCACCTCAGAAAGATCGCTCTGAGGCAACAGAGGTCACATTGCTGTCCATCTCGCTGTCTGTGTCACTGCAACAGCACAGCTGTCAACATGTCAATCACAGCGCAGACCATAGTGGAAATAATTCTGGTTTAAAGTGATAATCACTGAGACACTAGAAAAGAAGTCTTGACCGTTACCTCAATGAACATGTTCCCATGGAGCTCAGACAGGGCTTCTCTAGGCAGACCGCTTCGCAGGTGAAGTCCATCACAGTTCTGAGAGACGACATGTTTCACCTGGATTAAAGCAACCAACGGAACATTATTATATGTTGCTGGAACAAAGCGAGCAATCATTACACACCATCTGCCTGGGCTTTTAACTTACAACCTGGTCCTTATGCAGCATCCTGATGCACATGTGTGTGACGGTGGGCTCAGCTTTACTCAAGTCTGAAGAGCTGTGAGGAACACAAAAACCAGAGAGACCATATTAATCTCAGAAGATTTCTGAAAATGGCTGTCAGCTGCAGGTATAACTCACCTTACGGTCCGGCCCTTCTGCAGCTGCGTCCACACCCCGTTGGGACCTCTGTAGTCTGGGATGGAGGCCGCCTAAAATAAAAAGTCGTCATCAGTTCGGTGAAGCTTCTAAAAGACAAGGACACAGAGGAAGAAAGGTGCGGCGTACCGTGCTGATTCCAGCTCCAGTGTAAACCACCAGGTGATTGGCCTGCTTGACTGCTGCAGCCAGCTGCTTGACTTTACCTTTCAACTCCTCTGCCTCGTCAAATACCTGCAAATAGCGCACGGAGATGAATACGCTACAAACGGTTTTGAAGTCAGACACCAAACAGAGCACCTCTGCACATTTACACCCTTTATCTTTATTCACACGTCTACAAACAAAAACCTCTCATAGACACTTTATCTGTTAAAACCAAGGTGAAAACCAGGCTTCAGATATCAGACGTGTCTGATGTGATGTCCTGCATCCATCTGCCCTGTTGTGAAACACCAGATTTCATTTTCCCCGGGTTAAGAGCCGAGGCTTGGTGATGTAATCAATGCATGTGTTCTGAGACTTGGAGAAATCATCCTTTTCATGAGAATTACCCTCGGCAAGGCAGAAGATGTGCTCACAGAGAACTCTTTCGGAAATTATATAGCAGTCATAAATGTAATTTAATTTAGGGTTTCTATGAATGCTAATTATAGTTATTTATGTCTTCGAAAGCTGTGCTACATTCACTGTATTTCTCTATAAACTGTTTTTTTCTGGACAATCTACTAAAGCAGAAACCATCACATCTCCTTAACCAAATAAAACTCATCTGTTTTCTTTTTCCTCCTCTTCCTTTTGCGCTCTTAACTAACTTTTAGTCAGCAAACATTCACCTTACTTCAGTTGTTTACCTTTTAAGTTCAAATATATATATTTTTAGTTACGGTACACAATCTTGAGTAACAAATGTATCCAAGTCCGACTAAACCCAAGCTATGAAACAAGATAGTATTCCACGATGGGCTGACATCACACTGAAGTACGGAAGCCAAAGTAGTGCATTGGTGAAAAAAAAGCCCCTTTCCTACATTTAAATCTTCATAAACAGAAAATTAAATTAATCAATACAACAATTTATTACCTAGCTCTAGTTGTGTGATTGGTCAGACATTAGAAGCGGGCATGATTACTACACTGATGTGTGCTGTGCGGCAGTGGGAGAGACTTGTGAGAACTTCCCAGGAATTTTCCACCCAATTTTAATGTGAAATATAATGTGTCAATAAAACTTTGTTTCTGTCAAATTGAGTAAAAGTTGCTGTTCTTATGAAGCATGTTCAGGCCTTTAAGCAGTTTTTTTAAGGCAGAGTTGAAAAGGTTTTATGTCAGGTTATCTTGCTGATTGTTCGTGTTTATGCCAAAATGCGGCCAAGAGTTTTTTTTGAAATTGTATTTTTTGCTGGTTCAATTAATTCATTTCAATAACAAATAACTTTAACCTAATAATAACCATGGTGACCAAGCTGCTGTCCAGAGGAAATTGCTGTTTTAAACCATCAATGAAACCAGATAAAGTGTTTACGAACATTCCATTAATAATAGTAACAATGCATCAAACAGTCTCTGTTGTCCCGATACTGAGCTGTTAGCATTTATTACAGTCATGAGACTGCAACAGTGTCTTCAGATTTGATGCAAAACTGACTGCTACCAGAGATTCTTCCAGCCCACAGCTTCACCATCCACAACCACTCTTTGAATATGCTTGGATAATGAGTAATTATATTTAATTTCCCTTAAGGAAGTATTTTTGAATTTAATCATAAATGTATTGTTTGACGGATTATCTTCCCATCATGGTGCTAGTTAGTAGATATGGAATGCATCAGGCCCCATGTGGTGATGTGTTAGACGGTGGGAAATGGACAATCATCAGCGGGCAAGGTGCACTGATGCCCTTAGGGAGCAAACAGGTTGCTGCTGATTCTGATTGAAAGGCATCAGCATACACAGTGGATGTCAGTTTGCAGTGTGCAGACCAGTAAGGGTGACCCCTCTCCGCTACTGAAAGAACCAGAGTGTGAGCATCAGCACTGCAACATAGAAGAAGGTGGCCAGGTATGATAAAGTCACATTTTCTTATACATCCCGTGGGTTTGAGAGTCGCCTACCTAAGCAACAGGTGGTGGCAGAGTGAAGCTTTGGGTTCTGTCATCCATACAGTTTTTACTTTCACACGTATCGTCCACCCAAGCATCACTGCTGACCATATGTGGCATCTATTCTCTGATGAGAGGTTTTAACTTGGACTCCAAATCCCACAATCCAATCTAGCATCTGTAACAGGGGTCTAGTGGAACCCATGTTTGTTCTGGTACCAAAAAGGGGACCAACACACCATTAGCCAAACTGCTATAAATGCATGCCTGGCCAGGGTAGAAGATCTCCAAGTCACAGAAAAAGGACCGAACCTGCAGGAGTACTTGTTTTTATTTTTCCACTTGGTACTGACTGTGTCAGCTGCTGAGCTCATTAATTAATTGGGTCTCTCACCTCCTCCTGCTTCCTCTTCAGCACATTTCTACGGCTTTGCCTCCTGCAGAGCTCCTCCACGGCTTCTCTGTGAAGCAGAAGCGCAGCGCCCTCTTCCTCTGACCGCTCAGCTTCGGGCTTCTTCAGAACCCGTCCGACCTGCGAAACCACCCAGAACCCCCTCCATGAAAACCACGGATTTAAAGCTCATTTAAACTGCTACATTAGCCTGCTAATGTGGTACACCCCAACCTAACTGCGCTTTTATTTCCTTCCGAATGTCGTCTTACCAGTCTGAAAACCTTTCTCTCTCTTTCTCGTTGCAGTATTTTGGCTTTTTCCACCGCTTTCCTCTCCTCTCGGGAGGAACTCCCAGTCTCTGGCTCCTCTTCCATCCCGACTCCGGCTAACTTGGAACAAGCTCATCTATTCAAAACAAAGCGACTGAGTAGAGGCGGATGTAGTCGCATATTACATCGACACCTTGAAGCGTCAAACAGCGACCCCTGCTGCTCGGAGGGTGCAACTGTCCCTTGTTTTAGAAACTTCACAGCGCAATAAAAATGGCAAGAAACCTTTATTAACAAAGAAATAAATACCATACATACTGAGCCTTTGTACACAAGAATGTAAAATGTAAAATTTTAGACATATTCTGGCAAATGTGTTATTATAAAACTGTACAAATTGTAAGGCAACAAATACTTCCAACTATTAAGGATACCTACATCTAAAACTTGGTGACAGTTGAGTATCTCTGAGAACAGAATATGCTAAAGTTAAGAGTGCTACACTGTGCTAATACTACAGAGGGCCAAGAGTACAAAAAGATGAATAAATAAATAAAACTGATTGTCATTTAAATGTGTCAATAATTCAAATGGTTAATTTAAAAAATATTTAAATATTTCCTGGTCCCACGTACAGCACATAATGAAAATAATACATCTGTCAGTCTTTCCCACAAAGGGCAGTAGGCAGGGCACTGCTCCAGTCCAGACGATTGGTGCAACATTTACTTGCCTGGCAGATAAAATTAAAGTCTGTTAATTAAAAAAGTGCAACAGTTTAAATTATTGAACTGCAGCACTAGAGACATGTAAAAAATAAAATGGAGTGAATAATGCATAACTTTGCATACGATAAATGTACATTTGCGATCCAAATACTTCTCTATTTACTGACACATTTAAATAATTGTGAATAATAATTTTATTATGGCACTTCTGGCCCTCCATACTATACCTGACTTTGGTGGAAGGCACATAACACAACCTTTTCTTTTTAAACACAGGTGCAATCAACAGCTCCAAAACTGAGTAAAACACCACTTTAGGGGACCGAGTTCCTCCTAAAGATGTGCTGATTCAGCATAGATAAGTGTCCCAGTGAGCCATGAATTAGAAGCCAAACTATCATTCAGTGGATCTCCTAAATGGGTGGTGTTTTCTTTTTAACTCTTAAGAATATTGTGGTGTGATGAGCTACATTTCCTCTACTGCAAACTCTGATTAGATAAATAATTAGGTTTACTTAAACAGAATGTCTATATCTCCTGTGTGTCTCCTGGTGACAGACGGCAACAGTAACCATTTAGATTTCACATTTGAAAGGTTTGTTATACACCATTCATTCAGTTGGCTGAGGGCATTGTTGGAAGAGTTTTCACTGGGACCAATTAGGAAAGTGTCATCGAGGTCTAGACGAGAAAACGCTTTTGGGAACTCTCTGAGGATTCGCTTTAAACTGCCCTCGTTTTGTCTCCTGTGGTTTCTCGGCTGAGAATCCAGACTTTTGGCCGGTCCGCACCATAGCTCCCCTGTGACATTCTGCAGCCTTTTTCGGAATCCTAGAGGGAAGAAAATATGTTTTAAGTAGCTGAAAGTATACATTACTGATGCCAGAGAAAATCACTGAAGCGTTCATAACACAAAAACTTAAAAGGCAGTGCCAGAAACACCACTAAGCACCCACGGTTCTCTGAAAATCTAACTTTTAATTTGACTACATTTATTCAGTGGGGGGAAAAAGCCCATCTCAGAAAATAACATCTCTGGTGGCACACATGTTACCTCTGCCAATGTGAAACCACTTATTCTTCTCTCATAGCATTTCACAGGAGTGAAACCTACAAAAAGATGGATCTTTGAACATTTCTGCGTCAATTTCAACACTTTTTTGGAACATCAGCCCTGCTGCAAACCCAACAGCGACCTATTTTTAGCTTTCTGGTAGAATCTGCCAGATCTTTATTTGAATGTTTTCAGTGTTCATGATGCCATGCACTCCCTAACACCATTTTCCAGGATTCCTGGAAAAGAAACCATCCTCCATTATAGTTCACTTTATGTGTAGGTCAGATAAATATGGGAACTCAGTGACAGAGAAACGAGAAATGGGCCTCTGAGTCCCGCATTATTTATACCCAAGGGAAACAGAAGATCATGGATCATTACTTAGAAATTCTGATTAAAAAGTAAAGGATTAAAGTTTCCCCAATTTACAAACAATTGTTGGTGGCACCCATAAGAATGCCATCAGTGATTTCTGTTTGAAACAATTACTTCTCCTCCTTCAGCAGACTGTCTTGCTGTCTGCTGAAGGAGGAGCAGCTGCTCTCTGTCTCTCTCCAGATCCGTTCACTTATTTTCTTTTCTGTTTGCTTTTCTTGTTTTCTTTCTTAACCTTTTCTTAGTTACTTTATTTTCCCAGCCCCTGGAGTTACTGTATTGGACCAGATCTCTTCTTGGATTACTTTTCTATGGACTTATCAACATGGCTTTTTGCTCAGCTGAGGATTTTGAAAAACTGCTCCACAGAATTGAGGGCATTGAAACGAAGCTACGTCGTCTGGAAATTAATTTTGATCTCCACGCTGATTATGGACAAAATGAAACAACTTTACCTTTACCTTTGAATACAAACAGCCCTGTGTTACATAGGTCTAACCGTGTCACAGAGACTCCCTACAGGCGTCTGAGCGGCAGAACTCCGCACTATAATGAAAACTGGCCAGCTTTAAAACGCATGAAATCAACCCCAGCCTGTTCTCCGAGGAAGAAAAAACAAAAGAAACTCAGACACAGAGAAACCTCTGAACCCAGAACTGCCGCTTCTGCTAAAAGTGAACAAAAGAGGTTTCAGCCAAAAACAAGAGATATTTCTCCACCTGGAATCCCGCTGAAAAACAGATTCGCAGCCTTGAGTTCCCCGAAAGATGACGCAGCCCCCGGGACCAGTCAAAGCCACCAGGAGAAACCCAGCTGCATCAAACGGACACATAACAAAGTAAGAGCCCCCCCAGCAAAGACTGTTATCATACAAGACGGATCAATTAATGGAATTGAGGCTTTTTGTAGCAAGAATACCAAAGTTTATAGCTGCTACAAAAATACAGTGAGAGAAATATCAGAAAAAATCCCTAAAATCTTGGACCAACATCCTGCTTTGGAAAAGCTCGTCATTCACGCTGGATCAGCAGACATCGCGATGAGACAATCAGAGATTCTGAAGAGAGACTTTTCTGATCTCCTACAGAGACTTGATGGACTTAACGTAAACATCCTTATCAGCGGACCAGTCCCTGAAGGGAATGATGAAAGATTTAGCAGACTCCGCATGCTCCATAAATGGTTGAAGAAACAATCAGCTGAGAAGTCGTTCACATTTATTAATAATTTCCAAGTATTTGGAAGTGCGAATCATCTGTTCAAAGCAGTAATGCGCTATTCGAACAGGTCCGGAGTAAGGCTGTTAGCAGCCAACATTTTTTCTTATCAACATCAGAAAGCAAAACACTTGCTCCCAAAAGCTGACCTTGAGGCGCCCATGGATATCAGAGAACAAAAACAGCAAGTCATGATGACACCACAGGACCGAACAGATAAACAACCATCAGAGATTAAGTCTTCATCTTCCTGTGACTCAGCCACATCAAATGAGTCTCCATTTAGAAACTTTACAGACAGACTGAATGAGCAAATCAAATTTGGGACACAATTAACACCTAAACTTAGACTACACCAAACGCCTGGGACTAGTGTCCATAAGCCTGGGAGCTTCCCCCCACTGATTATTACAGATATCTGATATTTGAGGGAACCGGGCAATAAATCCACCCCTATCGTCTCCCAGAATTCACCCGGCACCCCTGAGGCTATATCAGTGATTATCAGCAGCAGGAAACATAAACCGTTAACCACACGCTCTCATATTAAACAAAATCTCAAATTGATAACCTGTCAGAAGGTTCAGCTGCCCATCATCACAATACTTAAGTTAGCTTTATTAAACATTAGATCTCTATCCGGGAAGTCTTTTCTTATCAATGACTTCATCACTGAGCATAATTTACACGCCCTTTTTTTATCAGAAACTTGGCTAGATTAAAATAACGAAACAACTTCATTAATAGAATCTAGTCCTCCAAATTATAATTTCTTAAGCGAGAACAGAAAACACAAACGAGGCGGAGGTGTAGCCACCATCTTTCACAACTCAATGAACTTTAAAAAGGTAACTCTGGGCACGTTTGATTCTTTTGAATACCTAGCCACCCAGATAAAAGAGCCTAACAAAGCGTTATTTCTAAGTTTATATAAACCACCAAAACTTAACTCTAACTTCTTTAATGATTTCAATGACTTTCTTTCTGTAATATGTATCGACTATGACCAACTAATCATCGTGGGGGACTTTAACATCCATACCGACAACCCCCAAGATAGACAAGCAAAAACATTAGATGATACTCTCCACAACTTCGGACTGATCCAGCATGTCAAACAACCAACACACAATAGAGGACACACTCTGGACTTAATTATCAGCAAAGGTTTAAATATTTCTGACATCTCTGTAATTAATATTGCATTCTCTGACCATTTCTGTATTTTCTTTCAAAGTACCATCTCTGCTAAATTACCCAGCCACAGTAAGACCACTATAAAAAAGCGTTTTCTAGGGGACAGTTCAGTAGAAACCTTTAAACGTATTTATCCTTCCACCACATCCCCCTCATCTCCCAACTCAAACTCAGTAAATAAGTTGGTAGATAATTTCCTTGCGAAAATCTCAGACATCATGGATTCCATTGCTCCAACTAAAGTGAAAGTAGTCTCAGGTAGAAAGAAGTCTCCGTGGACAAGTAATCCACTGGTACGTAGTGAAAAAAGAGAGTGTCGACGAGCCGAGAGAAAATGGCGGAAAACTCGACTCCAGGTTCACTGTGAGATCTACAAAGAGAGACTGAATAGATATCAGCTAACTATAAAAGATGCTAGGGAATCGTTCTTTTCTGAAATCATCAACAGAAACATTAATAATGCACGGACTCTATTTGCAACAGTGGAAAGACTAACTAATCCTTTAGTGACAGTAGCCCCTGAACTAAACTCTACCAGGGCCTGCAATGAATTTGCCAGCTTTTTCACTGAAAAGATTCTAACAATTAGACGGTCAATCTGTACCTCAATATCGAACCCACAACCAGTGCCATCCCCAATCAACAACAATGTAGAGAAAATGTCTGAATTAAACCAGAACAGCCTTGAAAAAAATCATTATCCAATTAAGCTCCTCCTCCTGCTGTCTTGATATCCTACCCACAGCTTTTCTAATGAAGGTTCTTCCTGTTATTGGTTCTGATCTTGTTCAAATAGTAAACTCATCACTGCTATCAGGTGTCTTCCCTCAGGCTTTAAAAAGATCAGTTATTAAACCACTGCTAAAGAAGAAAAATCTGGACAACACGTTAATGCAGAACTACAGGCCAATCTCTAATCTCCCATTCATCAGTAAGATTATTGAAAAAGCTGTGTTTCAGCAGTTAAATGGCTTCATAACAATGACAAACCGTTTTGATGCTTTTCAGTCTGGTTTCCGCGCTCACCACAGCACTGAGACTGTCCTCGTCAAAGTATTTAATGACATCCGCATAAATACAGACTGTGGAAGAACCACAGTGCTGGTTCTGTTGGACCTCAGTGCAGCATTTGACACTGTTGATCATGATATTTTATTGGAACGACTGGAGAGCTGGGTCGGACTCTCTGGTACAGTACTTGGCTGGTTCGAGTCTTACCTAAAGAACAGGGACTTCTATGTTTCAATAGGAAACTTTTCATCAGAACGAACAGAAATCACATGTGGGGTGCCCCAGGGCTCCATCCTGGGGCCCCTCTTATTTAATATCTACATGCTCCCACTAGCCAAGATTATAGCGACCAATAACATTAGCTACCATAACTACGCGGATGACACTCAGCTCTACATTACAATGTCACCAGGTGACTCTGAACCCATTCAAACCCTAAATCAATGCATTGACCAAATAAATGGATGGATGTGCCATAACTTTCTCCAGCTGAATAGAAACAAAACTGAAGTGATTATTTTTGGACCCAAGGAGGAACGATCAAGAGTCAGCACACAGCTTCAATTAATACAGCTAGAAACTACTGATCAGGTTCGTAACCTAGGTGTAGTAATGGACTCAGACCTGAACCTCCAGGGTCACATAAAGGCAATAACAAGGTCAGCGTTCTATCACCTGAAGAACATCTCTAGGATTAAAGGACTGATGTTGCAACACGACCTAGAAAAACTCATCCATGCGTTTATCTTTAGTCGGATTGATTACTGCAACAGCATCTTCACAGGTCTGCCTAAAAAGTCAATCAGACAGCTGCAGCTGATCCAGAACGCTGCCGCTCGCGTCCTCACTAGAACCAGGAAAGTAGAGCACATCACCCCAGTTCTAAAGTCCTTACACTGGCTCCCTGTAGCTCAGAGAATAGACTTTAAAATACTTTTACTAGTTTATAAATCATTACATGGCTTAGCACCAAAATATGTTGAAGACCTGTTGTCATGGTACCAACCACCAAGACCACTCAAGTCCCCCAACTCTAGCCTACTAAACATCCCTAGACTCAGAACTAAACATGGAGAAGCAGCTTTCAGTTTCTATGCTCCCCTTATCTGGAACAGACTTCCTGACGAGTGTACAGCTGCTGAAACTCTGAACTGCTTTAAATCGAGACTAAAAACCCATCTGTTTAGAATTGCCTTTGAGTAAATGCTTGATGTTATATGTATGAAATGTGTTCATGCTCTCTTGCTTTTTTTTTTTTATTTTTCTCTTGCTTTATTGTGTATCATGTGTAATGTGTGTTTCCTTTATGTGTTTCTTTTAAATCACCAAATCATGTAAAGCACCTTGAATTACCCTGCTGTTGAAAGTGTGCTATACAAATAAAATAGCCTTGCCTTGCCTTTTGTATCCACTAAATAAATGTGCTTAATTTTTTCTAGCACTTTCCAGTGTAAGATTATGGGACAGCAAAACAAGACAAATGTATTTTAAGGTTTCTTAGACATCTTTAACAGGGGTGCCAATAACTGTGGTTGGCACTGCATTGAAATTAATGCAGACTCGATTCCACACTGATGGATGGAAAACTCACATCCTTTCTCTCTTCCTCTCCAGTGATTTCTGCGTCGCAGCTGACAGAGAACTCTTTCCTCGGGGATACCCTGCATGTCCGTTCTAAACAAGTGAACACACACGAACAAACACACACACACACACACACACACACACACACACACACAGTCAGCAGAGATAGGTGGGATCAGAGTTTGTAAATAATAATGGATAATTCAGGTGCTTTTCGTAGAAAAGTTTGTTTGGTTTTCTTTATGGACATTTTCACTTTGTTCTCCTTTGTCTGAATGACATTTACCTTGCTAATTTAGGTCGGCGTGCCATATTTATTGAGAAAGCGTTTTCTTATTGCAATCTGTCCAAACAAGCTATACCTCATACGTTTATTTCTAAGTGTAACTAAGTTTCGACATGCTGTTAAGTCTAAGGCTGACCTCAGGTTGATTCTGCTGCAACCTCGGGTCCAAGTAAGAATGTCCTGAAGGAATTTCACTGGTGAATGTATTTTACTACTGAGGACCAGGGGATACCTTCCCATACCTGGAATATCAGCCCACACCCACCCAACCTGCATGAGTTAAACAGCAGACATGGCCAGCCCCCATATGCAGATTTTAAGACCACCCTGCACCCTGCACCGTACAGTTAACAGCAATCACTAAACGTGTAACAACAAACAAAATATAATTATATGTATTATGATATGCCGTCAAACTGATGCATCTGTTACCATTCTAAGTTACCGTTAACCAACAGGATGTTTTTGTTTTCAGCCGGATGCTATAAGGTATTTAAAGGTAATGGGAAAAATGTGCTAACCAAAGAATAGTAATTAACCTCTACATATGGCTGCACTTAATGAGATAATAAGTACATAATTTTAAACAGTAAAGCTTTGATATGAAATAAAAAAGCACCATGAAACAAACCTGGAAATGTCAAGCTCTGGTAAGAAAAAAAGGAATTTATATTGATAAACACGTTAAGACTAGAAATGTGTACAGCCATTTTTATGTTGATTTAACATGAATAATAAAGTAAAAAAACAAATCCATGATATAATTACATTCGCTGTTACTTTTATTATTGACCCAGATGGTGCAGAATCACCTGTTGTGCAGCTGCACCTAATTCTACCACCTCAGGATTTACCACACACTGAGAAGTTAGTCTGTGGGGAGATTACCTGCCGTCTGAGTTGTCTCTCCCTGGCCAGCTCTCTGTCCCATCTGATCAGATGCATCTGCTCGCTGGCTGACAGACAGAAGAATATGTCGTAAACCTCATAACGGGCGGCGCGCAGCTGGAGGGGAGAAACAATTAAAAAGGCAGACGATGGTTTTAATTATTAGCTCGTAATGGCACGAGTTAACAGATGTCTGTACGGCATGTGCTTGTGCTCACACCTGCAGAGCGACTCTCTCCTGCAATAACAAGTCTTGCCTACAACAGCGCTCTCCTCTGCTGGTGCTCTGCTGCTGGAAGGCCTGCAGAAACTGCTGCGTGTCCTACACGTGCAAACACACACACAGAGTTATACAGTGGCTTGCAAAAGTATTCGGCCCCCTTGAACTTTTGCCCATTTTGTCACATTACAGCCACAAACATGAATCAATTTTATTGGAATTCCAGGTGAAAGACCAATACAAAGTGGTGTACATGTGAGAAGTGGAACGAAAATCATACATGATTCCAAACATTTTTTACAAATAAATAACTGAAAAGTGGGGTGTGCGTAATTATTCAGCCCCCTTTGGTCTGAGTGCAGTCAGTTGCCCATAGACATTGCCTGATGAGTGCTAATGACTAAATAGAGTGCACCTGTGTGTAATCTAATGTCAGTACAAATACAGCTGCCCTGTGACGGCCTCAGAGGTTGTCTAAGAGAATGTTGGGAGCAACAACACCATGAAGTCCAAAGAACACACCAGACAGGTCAGGGATAAAGTTATTGAGAAATTTAGAGCAGGCTTAGGCTACAAAAAGATTTCCCACGCCTTGAACATCCCACGGAGCACTGTTCAAGCGATCATTCAGAAATGGAAGGAGTGTAGCACAACTGTAAACCTACCAAGACAAGGCCGTCCACCTAAACTCACAGGCCGAACAAGGAGAGGGCTGATCAGAAATGCAGCCAAGAGGCCCATGGGGACTCTGGACGAGCTGCAGAGATCTACAGCTCAGGTGGGGGAATCTGTCCATAGGACAACTATTAGTGGTGCACTGCACAAAGTTGGCCTTTATGGAAGAGTGGGAAGAAGAAAGCCATTGTTAAAGGAAAACCATAAGAAGTCCTGTTTGCAGTTTGCCACAAGCCATGTGGGGGACACAGCAAACATGTGGAAGAAGGTGCTCTGGTCAGATGAGACCAAAATGGAACTTTTTGGCCAAAATGCAAAACGCTATGTATGGCGGAAAACTAACACTGCACATCACTCTGAACACACCATCCCCACTGTCAAATATGGTGGTGGCAGCATCATGCTCTGGGAGTGCTTCTCTTCAGCAGGGACAGGGGAGCTGTTCAGAGTTGATGGGAAGATGGATGGAGCCAAATACAGGGCAATCTTGGAAGAAAACCTCTTGGAGTCTGCAAAAGGCTTGAGACTGGGGCGGAGGTTCACCTTCCAGCAGGACAACGACCCTAAACATAAAGCCAGGGTAACAATGGAATGGTTTAAAACAAAACATATCCATGTGTTAGAATGGCCCAGTCAAAGTCCAGATCTAAATCCAATCGAGAATCTGCCGCAAGATCTGAAAACTGCTGTTCACAAACACTGTCCATCTAATCTGACTGAGCTGGAGCTGTTTTGCAAAGAAGAATGGGCAAGAATTTCAGTCTCTAGATGTGCAAAGCTGGTAGAGACATACCCTAAAAGACTGGCAGCTGTAATTGCAGCAAAGGTGGTTCTACAAAGTATTGACTCAGGGGGCTGAATAATTACACACACCCCACTTTTCAGTTATTTATTTGTAAAAGATGTTTGGAATCATGTATGATTTTCGTTCCACTTCTCACGTGTACACCACTTTGTTTTGGTCTTTCACCTGGAATTCCAATAAAATTGATTCATGTTTGTGGCTGTAATGTGACAAAATGTGGAAAAGTTCAAGGGGGCCAAATACTTTTGCAAGCCACTGTATATACAGCACATTGCAAAAACATTCGTACAGCCTGACCCATTTCATTGTTTGTCTTGTAACAGAGCTTTTCGAACTGCTTTAGATGGTGAAAGCGTAAAACAACAAAAGAGCAAGAAACATTACATTTTCTCAAATATCATCATCATCATCATCAAATATTGGAATAAAGTTCATCACAATGAATCTATGTTCCAGTTATTAATAATCGGGGTTTTAGCCTTGATGTGAAGGAACTCAGTGTTTCAGCATTTTTGCACTTTCCCACAAGTTTTTCCAGATTAGTGTAGAATAAAAACTGAATGCTGCATCTCCATGTTTAGATCGGATTCCGGTGGTGCAGGAACGTTGATGTATTTTGTTTGGGTTTTATGTGATAAGACCAGCACAAAGTAGCTGATAATTATGAGGTGGAAGGAAAAATATATGCATTTTCTTAAAAAATACAAATCTGCAAAGAGTGGTGTGCATTTGTATTCAGCCCCATTTACTCTGATTTTCCTAAATTAAATTAGTGCAACCAAATACCTTCAGAAGTAAACTAATTTGTCTACAGAGTGTGTTATTTAATTTATCCATAAGTTCAGCAGCTATGTGAAGGCTTTAGAGGTTTGTTAGAGAATATTAGTGAACAAACAGCATCATGAAGACCAAGGAGCACAGCAGGGAGGAAGGTGTGGAGAAGTCTAACGCACAATTGGATTATTAAAGAATATTTCAAAGGACATTGTTCAATCCATCATTTAAAAACATAAAGTGCAAGGGCAACTGAAAATCCATCAAGAAATGGCGGTCCACCTGACCCTACAGGATGAGCAAGGAGAGCATTAATCAGAGAAACAGCCAAGAGGCCCATAATAACTCTGGAGGAGCTGCACAGATCCACAGTACAGGTCTAGGAAACTGTTAACTGGCACCTGGTTATCATATTCTCTGGTCTTCATGGAAGAGTATTAAGAGAGTAATTGTTGAAAGAAAGCCAAAAGAAGCCCTGTTTAGACAAAAAACCACATAGAGAAAAGAGTAAAATGACAACATTTTATTGCCGTTTAAGCTATTAATAATCAGGGTGGCAAGTATAGTCATTTATTTGTTATGTATGATTACTATGGATGGCTATAACCTTAGTGTTTTTATTCATTTTTTAAAATTTCTTCTTTTTCTTATAAATTCCCTTTTAGATGCCGCACAGGAAATGAGACTGGGGTGAATGTTCACCTTCCAGCAGGACAATGACCCAAAACATACAGCAGCCAGATTTGATCTACTGTAAACGACTCACAAGGCAATCATTCAAACTGGAGACCACAGCAAATTTATTGAAAAAAACGAGTGAATGAGACCTTTAAAGTGGTCCAAGTTTTAATCCAATGAAGAATCTATGGTACGAGTTACAAAAAGCTGCTCAAAAGTAGAAAATTGCAGAGCTTCTAAGCTGGAACAAGACCTGAAGTTCTACACAGTACTGACTCAGAAGGGGGGGGGGACTAATGCATACCACTCTTTTCAGATTTGTAAAACATTTTGCATGCCTTGTAATCCTTAACCTTCCACTTCACAATTACTGTATGTACAACTTGGCGTTGGTCACTCACATGGAATCTTAAAATAGGAAATTCATGTTTCTGCTTGTACCATAATAAAATGTGAAGAAAATTTTAAGAGTTTGAACACTTTTAACATCAAATAGTGTTTTGCATACAGCATAAGTCCTAATAAGTCATTTCAAAAAAGGAAAACACTGACCCTGATGGTGCGCACCAGCTGCGCGACTCTCTCAGTCCTCAGCAGCCTGCGAGTTAGAAAACCTTTCACGGCTGCAGCCAGCAGGGGGCGGCAGCGCTGCGTGAAGGGGCTCAGGGGCTGAAGAAGGGAGTGAGAGTAAGAGAGAGAGAAAGAAGGGGGGGGGGGCGAGTAATGATAAGCAGAGGGGAAGACAGAGGAGAATGCTAATTCCATCAATGACAACCAATTAATTTCCTACGCAGTGTCTCAAGGTCCTTTTGTCGGCATCTGTTCGGAGCATCGGTGCAAGTGGACTCATCATCAGAACAGGGACTAATAAACAGAATAATAAGCAGCTGACTTGCTGTCACTCACTTGTTGATTCAAGAGCCGCAGCATTAAAGGGTCACGTTTGTGAAGCAAATTAAGTCTAACGGGAAGCTCAGGCCGCTTATTGTATCGGCACAATAAGACGGGGTTGATGCAGATTGGGATTAAAAATATATGGAGGATGATTAGAAAATGTACAGATAAAGGGAGGAGATATCACATGGCAACACCTGAGAAAGGCTGGAGAAGGTCAATGTGTCCCCAAATCGAGAGGCTGATGTGGAGCAGGGAGACGCGTCCTGCAGGAGACGGTAGCGTGCTGCCAACACCTGAGATGGACAGACGGAGAGAGCAAATATGAGGATGAGTGTGTGTGTGTGTGTGCAGGCACAGGTGTGTACGTCTGGGAGAAGGCAAGGGTGGAAAATATTGAATTGGAAAGGACAGCAAATGAGGCAGGAGGAAGAAATTAATTGAGGGTAGAGAGAATAAGACAGAAGGGGAGCGACGGGGCACAGGGGGAAGAAGGATGAGACGAGAGACGGAGCAGAGGAGGAGACCGGAGAGATCCGGGAATTTAACATAAGCAGGCAGTAAGAGCAATGTTGGAGGTGGTATAATATAAAACAAAGAGAGGGAGAGAAGAAAAAGGAGAAGGAATCATTAGTGGTGGCACTCAGCGGGACAATCTGGCACTTAAACCACGGACGCTCATGAATTAAGCAAATCATCCTTCCCTTTTCTGTGTCAATTCCCTCAATCCCCCTCCAGCCTCCGCCGGAGAGTCCGGCCAGCTCGCTCTCATTGCATCACAGGCGGCGGATGGGAGCGAGAGAGAGGTCTTATTAAACAGCTTATGTTAATTATATTGTTGTTAAGGATGCATAAATTAAACAGAGCCCACAATTAACAGGGCGAGGACGCCGGCCAAGAACAAATATACAGACACGGGCTACAGAACCAGGAACAGGTTGCCAGAGAACAGCGGGCGTCCTTGAAGCTTTGCATGGTCACACACACACACACCGCCACGCACACACACGCAAACAGGCAACCGTGCCAGCTTGTCTTTTAGGGATGTAATGAAACATTTATGGTAGAATCCCCCTTTTCTCCAGACTGGGAGGTGAGTGTGAAGGTCTCGTGTAATGAGCAGACGTCTGTAGTCTGGCCCCGACCCAGGAGCACACTCTCACAGGTAGGCAGAAAACTTGTGTGTAAACGCATATCTGCTTTTAGTCTCAAAAGAAATATTAGCAGCCAGAGTTATTATTCTTCTGAAACAGACAGAAATTCATAAAAAGCTTCTCTCCCCCCCCCCTTTCCAAAAGACAAAGCAGCGATGAGCCAGACACTGATTTATAATTCCTGAAAGGTGACTTTGGGTGAGCAGAGCACCCTGGGCAGGGTGAATTATTGGTGCTGCTCTGGAAGTACGCTGCACAGAATCTGTACAGCAATAAGTGATGCAATCCAATGCAAGAGGCAGCCCAATGGGAGGATGCTGTGCTGTTACAATAAAATGCCTCAGAATACATGTTTTACTGCTTTGGTGTTTCAGAAACATATAGATGCAGACATGTTTGTTGGCAGCCCTGGTAAAGATGTGCAAAAAGCCAGATTTTTATTATTATTATATTTTTTTAACCCTGCCTTTAATTTGAGTACATTCATTCAGTGGGGGAAAACAAAATCATGTTAGGAGATGCATGTTTTTAACGAAGTCTTAAGGAGCTCAGTTGTTGGCAGCCCAAACAATCCCTTCATCATTAATGGAGCTAAAAAAGCTTTTTAAACTTCTGCTTTCTAACTTTCTTCCAATTACCCTGTGGTATAAACATGACGACCACGAACAGTGAGCAGGATAATAAGAGAGGTAAAAAAAAAAAAAAAAAAAAAGGTAGTAAAACCATAAAGCTGTTTATGATAAAACAGCTAAACTCTACCGGGGCTTTAACTTTGAACTCTCTGAACATCGCTAAGTTTATTTTTCCTATCACAAACTGTCTGCTATTCGGGTAATTTAAGAGTAAAATTTGTTTGTTTTTTTGTCAATGTGAAATCAAAATAAAAACAGTACTTATTCATTTTTCAAATAGTTTTCATTGTCAGTATTAGCAGTTGGATTAAATCAAACTAAGCGCTTGGAACAAGCTTAAGTGACAAATGCTTGTACGCGTCAAAGGTTTCTGTGCTTCTGTTATTGAAAATGGTTCTAAATGTTCTCGCCTCATGTTGTTATTGAAGAAGACACAGAGTTCACTCTGTCTTCTCCTCCTGTTTATCACCTGTTTGACAGTAAGGCATTCACAGCTGACTGTTTAAAACTCCTCAGCTTGTCCTCTGTTGAATCGTACTCATAAAAACATGGCAATAATAAAGTAATTAAAATCTAATTCGAGTTCTCAGGTCTTACTATTTGATGATTAAGGTAGATCATAAAAACAAAATAGCTGTTTTAATGCAACTATTTATCACAATTTCAACAGTAAATGTCCTGTGTTGAGTGACTGTCCGTCTTATTTAACTACAGTATAATTACAGTCGCGCCGCGGTATTCGTGGGGGTTAGGGACCACAGCCGTCTGCAAATGGCTAAAACCTGTGAATACTTGAGGACTCCTCTAAAAACACGTATAAATGCCTATTTTAATACAAAAACACCAAATATACCCCAATATTCATTAATATGCACAGTTAAAACCGTCTTTGCAAATGCTAGCCAATAGATCCTAGGTATTTTAGCTCCCCAAGCTGCATTTTCTTTAGAATATTTTAGATACAGTAGGCAGGGCTCCACTGTATTTGGTTTGTTTTATAACAAAAGGACCGACCCATGAAATAACCCAGGGATCCTGCACAATGTGAATCACCTGTGCTGGCACCTAAAACATACACAGACACGCTTGTTACATTTGGCCAACAAATGAAAGCAGAACTTTTAAATAGATACTTCATAAGTACTTACTCTGGTCTTAAACATTTAGATTTAAAAAAAAATTTTTGGGCATAAATCTGTCATCTTAATCACATTAAATTAATCACCCAAAGTTGCCAACACATTATTTTAACTGTCACCTGTAGAAGTTCTTCCTGCTGCTTCCTGTGCTCCTCTTGCAGGGCTCTGACTTGAGCTGCGTGGATCTGTTTCAGCTGTTCTTGCTTCTGAATGCCACAGCCTTCAGACCAATGCACTCCACCTGAAGTTAACCACAAACATGAATAGTTAAAAGGTTAAAAAATATATATTTATATATTAGGGTCGTAAGAAAATATCGATACGCCGATATATCCCAATATTTTATGGCACGATATAGTACTGATATTCAAAAGCAATGTATCGATTTTCATTTTATCTTTTAGAATTTGAATGGAACCATTAATGATGATTAATGATGTAATTTTTTTAGTAAAATTAAAAGTATAACTGGTAGTTTGTGGCTGTTTTCACCTTCTTCGTTCTGGTGGATCAACTAGATCTAGTAATAAAACTGGAAATGTTAAAGTATGAAACAGGTTGGAGTGTTTAGAATGATGTGACAGTTTATCTATAGTTAAATGAAAACACGATTTTCATTGGAGCGGGTCTTTAAGCTATTAGTTATAGCCTCTTTTACAGCAATTGCTCTCTAATGCGGCGTTCACACCGCACGCTTTATGAGCGTCAAACAACGCGGCATAACACATGGCATAATGTCGCCTCTGTTGATAATATAAATAACTAATGACTGCTCACAGCAAAAAGGCTTGTATGTTCTGTTGTCGTTCTTAAAGACCCACTCCAATGAAAATCGTGTTTTTCGTTTTGTTAACATGTTCTCGCGGCATTTTTCTGATGCTAGAGGACATATCTTAGGAAAATTAAGCTCAAAATTGCATTTCTGAGTATTTCTGCTTTCAAATCGCTTTGAATCAGTAGCCGGCGCTAAAAGCCAGTCTAAAACAGACTGGGTTTGTGACGTAGCAACCGCACTGGGCGGGCTACAAGCTCCCGCTCCTTCTCCCCTCCGCCCCGCCCGCTCAGGTTCTGAGGAGTAGAGAAGACGATGGCGGATCAACGCCTGTGTGCTGTAGCGGGTTGCAATGCTGGAGACGAGTCGATCTGTTTAAGTCTTCCTGTTCATCGTCTGAGCTGGCATCTGGCTCAAAACTTTACGGATGGATAGCTCCAATATTGCTCACCATTTTTGTTGCACTGGTAATGCTAGCTTGAGGGTCTGAGGGGCTGTAAACTAGCAGGAGAGCTAGCGTAAACAGAAACTTTTCCCTACAAATCTACCTCAGTTGAGGGAAATGTATTTTCCTTTCTCTACTGTTTCACAGGAATAAAACCTCAATCCCCATACCACCCTTACCTTTTGGAGTGCTGGAGTTTGGTCTGCCCACCGAGTCCACCGCTCGACCCACGGCTTCATTCTTCTCCAGGGTCGCCTCGGTCACATGCATGAGGAGTCTCCGTTTGACCTTAGACGTCCCCACCTGATCCTCACCCCCGTTCTCTGGAGTCAGCTGTTTCGCCTGACTTTGACTACCTTGTGAGCCGGGGTCAGGTCCAGGTGCTTCCTGGAACCAAAGGTCCGATGGTGTGTCCACATCATATGACTGATTAAGAGACGGTGAGGACACAGAGCCCTCAGCTTCAGCAGTTATATTTCCCGCTCGTTCCTTAAGACTGGCCCCCCGATGTGAGAGGTGACTCCAAGGGATGCTTTTGGAGGTAACATTTCGAAAAATACTGGGTATTCGCATCTGCTGCGCTACAGACATCATACTTTTAGATGGTGGTTGCTCCTTTTTGCAAATATCAAGCCGCATATTACTACCACCTCCTCCTTCTGTCCTCATCTCGTTTGTTTGTTCTCTTAATGAGGTTATGGCCTGACTTTGTTTGCTTAGTTTAATTATCTCTGACCCTTTGTTCTGTACCGCGAGGGAACCATCTCTGCTATTCGCCCTCTGATCGGGCCCCACATCTTCATCCATGTTCTCAAACTGAATGAATGACTGTCTTTGCCGTAGGTCACCTACTTCATTGCCATCAGCATCCCATGTGCCCTCCAAACAGCCAGAGGAATTATCCCGAGCAGCGTTTTCAATTTGCTCAGAGTCCTTGCTGCTCTCAAAGTTCTCCTCACTTTGCATGCTGCTGTCAGCTTGCCGGCGACCGTCCAAGTTCTCTTTGACCGTGGACTCCAGATCTGAGATCAGCACCTTCAGGCTGCACAGGTTTGACTCCAGCTGATCGATATGCAGCGAACTTCTGGCAAATACGTTCGCGGCATCGTCTTCAACCATGAGAATCACAGAAGGAACTGCTGTCGGGCTCCGTTGATGATCGAGGTTCAGGTCCTTGACTCTGCTTTCATTAAAGTCAGAACTGGAATCCCGTTTGGGTGCTAATGTTCCTGCAGCATCAAGTGGTTTACTTTTGCAGGGAACGGGACTCAGACAGAAGCTTGGGACAGGAACAGAGTGGTATTTCCCAAACCCTCCATGAAAAGATGACAGACAGGTCTCATTAAGCGTTCCTTGGATAAGGGAGGTCTTCATTGACCCTGGCTGCTGCTGAATCAAAACACCGATCTGCTTCGGTGCCGCTATGACCTCTGGAGAGCTGTTCATCTTATTTTTTAGGGATGTTTCTTCTTCAACGCTGAGACGTTCCATCGTTTGCCTGTCTTCTGCTAAATTTTTCTCTTCATTGACTTCGCACTGGATTATGTTTGTTTTCCAAGATTTCTGTGGTGAGGGTTCTTCTGACTGGATAAAAATACCTCTCCCCTCTTTGGCTTTCTTGCCCACTACAGTCACAGCGCCCTTGTGATGTAGCTCATCGTTCTCTTTATCTGAGAGGCTCGGCTCCTCCGCCTGGGCTTTTGGCTGCTCCTGGGTTCTCTCCAGGTGGATCTTAGTGTTTTTGGCTTGGCTCCTCAGCATCCGCTGTCGCCGCCGGTACTCCTGAGACTTCTTTAACAAGGCCTGGAGGCTTAAAGGACGAGACTCCTCAGGTTGCTTTAAGTCAGCTACGTCAATCAAAGTGTCTGCAGGTTCTGCCTCTGCTTTGCTGGGGGTTTTCTGAACAGGGTCTTCTTTTGTCAGGTTTAACGTCTGCTCTAAACCTGGATCGCCTGATAGATCGTTTTTTTCAGACAAAGCAAGTGATCCATTTTCGCTTTCTGTGCTGCCATTCCTGGCAGGGTTAAATTGTGCTGTTAAAGGACTGTTGACCTCTTTGTTCAGAGTGTTTGGATGACTGCGTTCAGGCTGTCCTGCTCTTAGAGGGTCACATCTCACCGAATCAATGTGAAACGAGGTGCTACAGAGATCCATCGCTCCCGGTATGTTAGTGCAAAAGAAGGACTCCAGTCCAGTCCTTTCCAACTCCTCTCCATCTATAGGAGGGTGGCTGATAATATCAGGCATCTTGGCAGTTGTATTTGAGGTGTTGTGAAGGAAAAAACCACCAGTGTTGTCCATTTCGTCAGTAGTCCTGGCGTCAGTCTCACCAGAAACAGCTGTGGCGTTTTGCTGATTCTCTAAGGTCACGTAACCTGAGGACAGCGACTGGTGGCTCGCAGCATTAAAGGAACATGGCTGTGATCCTTGTTGGCCTTCCAGTTGGTCCCTAAGGTATCCTTTGTGGTAACTTTGCTGAGGCGACACATGTAAAGGAAAAAAGGCACTGTACGTCGTGGAAGTCTTTGGAGGGTGAAAGGTGCAACTCTTTAATTTCCCGACATGTCCTGGTGAAAGACTATCCCTAGTTCCAACAGAACCATTGCTGCAGGACATGGAGAACCTGCTGGTGTCATGTGGGTGTGAAGATTCGGCTTCCGTCTCTGCTTCTTGAAGTAACTTCTGCAGTGTTGGCGTCTTTCTCAGCTGCACAGACAAGAGAAAAAATATGGTGATGAGATCAAACATGATGCACTAATCAAAGTTTAGAGGCACATTTACCACCTCCAGTTTTGTAAAGACCTGCCATTACAGATTTCTGATTTCTCTTTAAGATTAACAGCATTCAAAATATTTTATTCTTTCCTTTCTGCTGTGAGCGGCCATTAATTATTTATATTTAAAGCAGAAGTAATGTAACAAAGTTTCTGAAAGAGCCTTAGCTGTAAAACATTGTTTGGTTCATTTAAAACAAAGACATACTAACAAATGCTGACATTTTAAATTGTATTTAGCATCTTTTATTGTCAATTATGCCTATCAGAGACAGTAACTGTAAACAGCAGTCTCTGTATGTATTTTATGGAGAATGTACACTCTCAAACCTAATATGTATCAAAAATAGACATTTCCAAATCCAGCATGTTCCATGACAGATAAAAAAAAGGAGAAACTTTTCAGTAATTAGTTCAGCCTTCCTGTTATCTGCTGAAAGCCTCGCTCTCTGTAGCTGCTTGAATGAACAGTGGACATGTTTCTAATTCAAAATACAATAAATACAGCTGTCCTTTAAATATCTTCTCACTCCTCCTCTGACTTGAATTTGAAACATCTCACCGATTCTGAAAACAGCCAACTTTGCCTCTTCCTTCAGTAACGACTTCCACGCTGAAGAGTGTTGCTGTTAGCGACACCCGTTAGCACTAAGGTGCAGAGAATTTAGCGACCAGAAAGAGGTCAGATTTAGAAACTTAGAACTCGCCGGCCGAGCTGAAAGTCGTGTGATTCAAATCCTCAACCAATTTCTTAGTGAATTCCTAATCAAAATGAATCTTTAAATATTTATCATTTTGTTTAAACCCCTATTATATATTTTTTTAATCAAAATATTTGCATGATAGCATTATGTTTCTTTCCAAGATGACTGAGTTTCAAAGCAAAAGCAACAGTGTTTGGAGATAATCGCTCAGGAAATTATTAATTAATTCCCATTTTGCTATGAACTGTAAGCTAAGAAATCCCTCCACAGCAGTCTCAAGAACACAGGTACCTCACATTACCAGAGGGCTTAAAAGCCATTTAAGATTTTGCATTAAATTGAAAATGTTTTTTTGTTTTTTAGAAAAAAAAATTACTATAGAGATTTTGGAGAGTAAATTTAAACCAGTTTAAACTACATTTATCCAACTGGAAGCACTTGCTAATTCATCTTTCTCGGATGCCTACAAGGAACCCTCTGTGGTGTTCCTGCTAATTTTCTTGATATATCTTCCCCGTAGGAGACGTGGTTTAAAAGCCTGCTGGGGTGTTTTACCTTTATTAAACTACCGTTGCAAATCTTTAGCAGCCCCCAAAGTCTCTGGGCAACTTAAATCTATGTGTCATTGTCCAGTAGTGGTAACTATCGCTGCATGTTCCTAATGTTAATGTGTTTAAACCAAAGTGAAGCTATAATTGTTGTTCTCTCCCTCTTATGTCCTCAAAAACTTTATTCTTTAAAATAGTAGACAAAAAAAGAAAACTTTAGGCAAACAACTCAAAATGGTTTTGGATAACCCTCCTTTCTATTATCTTTCTGCTGTGTGAAACAACGAGCTAATGTTTCCGTGCCCATCTGTCTGTTAGTAACATAACTCAAAAAGTTATGGATGGACAGCAAGACAATCTGTCAGTTTCCAAAGGAGTTTTCTCTTTTCTTCTGTCACCAAGATCAGAAAGTACACATATCACTAAGCTTTTTGGCTATCTTTGCATTCACGCTTTGCAAAACAGTTCAGGACAATTATTATTTAACTTTTTACCTAACATTATATCTACATTTCTTCCAAACCATATAGTCCATATTTTTGTTTGTATAATGGTAATAAATTGTAAAACATCTAAATGTTCCACCGAGTCCACTCACATCTGGATGTACAGGGTGGAATTGAGAGGATTATGTTCCTGGACTTTTTGAGCGCATCCAACACAATCCGCCCCCTCTGGTTCCAGAACAAGCTTGAATATATGGGGGTTATTGTTGGCATCACAGCCTGGATCACAGTCTACCTGACAGGGTGGACACTGATCATCGATTTTCAGAGGTCAAAGCCACCGCTCCAGCCGGTCATCATTAATGGCGAGGTCATTGAAGAGGTGCAAACATATAACATATAAATACCTTTGGTGCACCTCGACAATAGACTAGACTGCTCTGCCAACACAAATGCCGTTTATCGGAATGAACTCTACTTTCTCAGGAGGCTGAAGTCATTTGATGTATGCAGAGTAATCCTTCATATGTTTTATTATTCTGTGGTTGCCAGTGTTTTGTTTTACGCTGTTATCTGCCTGGGGGGGGCGGCAGCATGACTGATAGTATAACTGACCATGCTTTTAAATCTGTGGAGGAGGGATTGGGAATGTGGTTTATGTGGGGTCATTTTAATCTGTCAAGCACTTTGTGATGCAATTTCTTGTATGAAAAGCGCTTTATAAATAAAGTTTGATTTGATTTGATTTGATTTGATAGGAACATGAGGCGACTGGTGAATAAAGCTGGCTATGTGCTTGCCCGGAGTCTGGACTCCCTGAGGACTGTGGTGGAGAGGATCAGCAGCCATCATGGACAACAGTAACCATCCCTTCCATAACATCTTGACGGGACAGAAAAGCAGCAATGAGAGGCTCGTCTCACTGTCCTGCAGGACTGAGAAGTTCGAGAGATATTTTGTTCCCACTGCCATTAGGATATACAACACCTTGCCTAAGTGAATGGGCCTATGAACTGGACTGCTGTCTATGTGTTCTTTTAGGACTGCAATATTGACAAGTAAGTAAGTTAAGTAAGTAAGTAAAGTAAGTAAAGTAAGTAAGTAAGTAAAGTAAGTAAGTAAGTAAGTAAGTAAGTAAGTAAGTAAGTAAGTATCTATCTATCTATCTATCTACCTACCTAGGAAATATTTTTCACAAGTGTACATTTGGCATTACATTGCTCTTGCCTAAAAAGCATAAAAATGTCTACAGCATGATGGAAAACTGTTTACACAACTATGGCCATACTAAGTGTTTTATTTTTATTGTTATTATTATTATTATTTTACATACAATGAATCAGTGAGAACGGATTATGTATTAGCTTCATAAGTGAATAAAGAGCCATGGGGAAGTGGGAAAGGGGGATTACCAGGCAGAAATTGTGATTTCAATAACTGGCCAATTCATTGTTGCATTGCTAACACTGTAAGCACTGAGTTCTATGTTGAATAAATATCTCTAGATGCAATGTACTTTCTTAATGTATGTATGTAACTGAGCGGATTCCTGCCTCTAAGTACATTGCATCTAGAGATATTTATTCAACATAGAACATAATGGATGTGACACAAAAAAAAACATTTGATACCAAAAAACAAACCAGGCAGAAATTGTAGTAAACTCAGTGCTTACATTGTTAGCAATGCAACAATGAATTGGCCAGTTATTGAAATCAGTCAGTTTTCCTTTGCTCTACTCTGATCAGCAAGTTAAACACTGAAATGTTTGATCTTTGTTCACCAAATCCACCAAACTGAATACTTTCCCCTTTTTTCAATCTGTACAAACTGCATCCTCTATTGATGCACATTGTTTTGAGTTTGGTATAAAACATATCATTTATGCAGAAATTAGGGTAATCTTATATTCACTCCATTTTCTGCTGGACTTGTACCCGTATCAAGGTACCAGAGGCAAAGTTTTGCAGGTAAAATAACTTCCATGCTAATTCAATTCGATTGAAAAATACTTTCTTTATCCCAAGGGGAAATTAAATGTTTCATAACTCATACCATCCAAGCATCTTTAAATAGTCGCCATGGATGCTGATGCTGTGGGCAGGAAGGATACCCAGTAGCAGTCAGTCTTGCAACAAATCTGAAGAACCCTCTGACTGAAGACTGTTGCTATATGACAATCTCATGACACGCTAACAGAACAATTTCCGGGCAGCAGAAATGATATTTCACAGCAACATGTCCTTGTTGGCAAGCACAGCTAATTCACCCCATTTAGTATTGGGATAAATACAACCAGAATGTGTTCCACTTTCTGATTTAATTGAAATAGTGGTTGAGTTGAATCAAAGTGTGCAGGTCAGACCTCAAAGAAGAAATCGGTACTGGCCAGTAATAGCATTTTCAGTGCATCACTGTGCAGTAATTTAATTACCTGAACACTGTGCAGAATAGTTTGCACGTAGGCCATTCTGTGGTCATCCCTGAGCTTTTTGTTGGCTGTGGTTTTCTGTGCTTCATCTCTGTGTCGCCTCATCTCTTCTCTCTGTTCCCCCGAGAGCTGTTATCAAGACAAAACACACACTGGTATTCTTAAACAAAGCAGAAAACTATTTTTAATAATGAAAAAAACGTTGAACCAAGCAGCAAATTTTACATCTGATCAGCTTGTAAGATGAACAGTTTACCTGAGAATTGTTTGAACTTTTATGCTAAAAAAATAAGCCTAGATTATAAAGTATTGGATTCTACTGAGATAAACAGAGAAGAACTCTCATAAAACTAGAATCGTACCAGTGGAGGAAGGATGGGTCGTCCATAGAAGAGGATCAGGGAGGATGCTGATAAAGGTATGCGGTGTTCCTCCTTCTCTTCCTCATTATTCTTCAGTTTAGAGAGACAAAGCTGCGCAAACTCCGCGTAGTCCTCCATCAAGTCGCATGAGGACACAGTAGTCGGTAACAGAGTATTTACAGAGCTAAATCACACAAATAATGCTTGCTAAAGCTAGCTGACACTGGCTAGCAGCAGCTAGCTAATTTGGCTAACATAACGTTCCCTGTAGGCAGGATTTATTTTTTTACAACCAACTATTCACCTCGAAAGACAAACATTCAGCGACTGGGTTGGTAAAGGTTTCCGGTTTACTGAGATAGCAACGATGAAGTCTGCAGAGCAACAACTAAAAGAAGTCTCCATGGTGAAGGAACAATGTTTACATTTTACCCGCCTCTGCTCCAGGAGCAACAGACGGTGACAGTTGTATATCGCTGGGACGGTCAGAAAACCCGGAGCGGACTCACAACCAGGGGAACCGAGTACAACGCAACAAAACTCCACTAACACCCATGTAAATGCTACAAACTGTACAATATCCATAAATACATAAATAATCAGGGAAAGTTACTGACATATTTATGTACATATTGTTTTAGTGTTGGGCTCAGCTCGTATATTTATACACAATCTCAAACTTCCTACCACTGTCATATGAGTGGATGGGTTGGTCTTCCCCTCAGACCTGTATCCTTTTAAAATAGCCTCTGGCGGCTATTGAATGGTTTTATGTTTGAAATTGTCACCAAATCTGTTTCAGTGGTGCTGCTTTTGCTAAGATCCACCGATAAGAGACGTTTCCTGCTTAGATAAAGGTGAAATGAAAAAAGAAAAAGCTTGTGTCTGATTTGCCTCCTCTGGTTGTCACTGAAGAGCTTTTTCAGGGGTTTTAACCCTCTGTCGCATAGTGGTCACTGTAGTGGACAGCTATTCAAAAGACATTTGTCTTTCTAAATACTAAAAAATTTTTTGCTGAAACTTCATATCGGCCACTAGAGTGCTCTCTGCTGCCCCACTCCATTGAGGTCAACTCAGTGGTCAGTGATTGTAACTGCAAGTAAATTTCCTATGAATCCAAGATGGCTGATTATTAGCCACAGCTGTTGACTACTCAAGGAATTTCCTGTCAGTTCTTCTATTCTAGAAGAACCCTAGAGCTGAACATAATATGATGGTATACAGTAACATCCAAATAATATTTTATTTTGTCTAGTTTAAAAAAATACATTTTAAATAAGTAGTAATTGGGAATTAATCATGTGTCCACTGAAGTGGACGCTGTGCGTCATCAAGTGTGTGTTTATTATTCCAGTCATATAATTGTTTGATCTCATTTTGTGACTGCTGTGGTTGTAAAACCAGTGTATTTTTGTTATATTGTATAGAGTATTTATTTAAAAATAGATATTGTTGTGCAGATTAGTTGCAAATGGTGTAATGCTCTTAACTGTGTCATATTTTGGAGACTTGAGTGCACCACAGAATAAGGGAAAACTATACAACAGTCCATGATATTTCTTCTGGCTCCATTGATGATTATAGTAACAACATTGATAATGAGTGGCTCCCAGACAACAGTAGAAGCATAGGACATGAGGATGAGGAAGGAAATGTAGTCATTCAGGATCCAAATAGCCAGAAGGATTAAGGCCAAGATACAGAGGTCTTCTCAATAAGGGAGATGTGCAGATTGTACACATCTTCCATTGGTCCCTCACGAAGGTATGGACGATGTGGAATTGTGCACATTTACCAGACCACACTATGGCAAGCAGAAATGTCTGAAAATTAAAAAAATGATGGCTTTGATGGAAACTCATTTTCTTAGAGACTGGAAAGTAGATGTCGAGATCCAGTAGACCATTTTCCCAAAGCTCTCACTGATGACATAGTTCAGCACACCAATTATTAGGCTTATTAGAACGGGAAAGAAAGTCTGCCGTGACAACAGAAGAAATGCAATTATATTTAGGGATCAATTGGGTCTTAAAATACATTTGTTAGCCTATGACACGGTCATACTAGTCTAGTGACGATGGCCTCCATCTCATAGTATTTACAAGCACAATGTCTGTGAACAGATGTGGACTAATCAATTTGCCCGGTAATGATGAAATCATGTCACACTAGTGTAATTACATAGTAATGTAATTGCCAGTCCTACACCAAAGGAGAAATATGGAATCCCAAAATATTGTTCTTCAAAGTGGAGATATTTAAAACATAGAGCATTTGCATAAGTTTCACAGTTGTGAGCACTGTATGTTTTTTATCCAGGCTATAACAATAAGCTATACCTCTCATAACTGTGCATTGATTTATCATAGAACATGGTTTTATATTAAGTTCATACTGTTTTATACTGAGTGCTCAGGCGCATGCGGTCCACTGGAGTGGACACATTTGTAACTCCCTGAGAAAAAATACATTTTTGAAAGAAATACTGATTTTTTTTAATGCCCTCATAAGAATTAAAACACTCAAGGAAAATTGTTTAACTCAGGCTTTCATAACTCATGCATCAGAGGGCTAAGAACAACCGGATTGCTCTCTAAGACATTCTTTGAAACGCGATCGATTCATAAATAATTCATAAAACTTTACGGTGTTCTATGAAAGAAAACACACTAAATGAGGTTTTGAAACACCCCGCTTGGAACAACAACATCTGCACCGTCACTTCCCCTCGCTGCCTAGCAAACATGGCGCTGCTTCTAAGAACTTTGACCCGCCAGGCTGTCTGCCTCTCGAAACCTCATTACCATGTCCTCTATAGACATGCTGCTCCAATGGGAACCACAGCGAAAGAGGAGATGAACAAGTTTTGGGCCAAAAACTCTAGATTAAACAGACCCATGTCTCCCCACATCACAATTTACAAATGGTCCGTTCCCATGATGATGTCCATCACACACAGAGGAACCGGAGTTGGTCTCAGTGGAGCTATTTCAGCCTTTGCCTTGGCAGCATTGGTCTTACCTGGAAACTACACCCACTACTTGGACCTGATCCACTCGTTGTCCGTCGGCCCTCTCCTAATTGGGCTGTCAAAATTTGGCATCGCATTTCCTTTGTCCTACCACACCTACAATGGCGTTCGTCACCTGTATTGGGATATCGGCAAAGGCTTCAAAATTCCAGAGGTCTACGGCACCGGCTACACAGTCATCGGCCTGTCCGTCATCACATCCATAGCTTTGGCTTTAATGTGAGCTGAAGAGAAGGAATGGAAGGGATTGTGGAATAGATGAAGTGTAAAAGTCTTGTTTATACGTTGTGGCCTACTATCAACCTCTTTTCATCAAAATAAAAATAAAGGATTATAATATGCTGTACTCTGAAAAAAAAAGAAAAAAAAAAGAAAACACTAAATCTTTATCTTTGTTTACATTATGGTCACCTAATGTGATAAGAGACTAGTATAAAAACAAAAATATAGACCAGTCAAATCTGGAGTGAAATATTCTACATTGATGTCATGCTTTAAATCCCAGTTTGTAATTTGTGAAACTGTTACTGTAAAAATTTAGTAGTTTAAGTTTCTTTCAGAAATGGTGTATGATTGATTGCGTACATGTAGCATGTTAGTTATTCTAAACTATCAAACTTCCAGCTCTGAACTAGAAAAGACTGATTTCTGGTCATCTAGTCTGATCTTTTTATTGTCAAATATTCAAACTCCAGAATTTTTTTTTCTCTAACTTATAATATTGCAACAAATCCCATATTATCTTTCACACTTGTCACATTCGGAAAATCTACAAACCGTGTTGAGTTTGAAAAATAAATGTGTAAGAGTTTTACAAAGCCTCCATGAAGATTTTGAAGACTGCTTTGTCTCATCATGGTTTGACTGAAGACTGACTGACTTTTCACAGAAGGAGAAACAGGTTTTGTTTATGCGATTACTAAAAGGAAACACAATAGTTTTGGTATGTGTAATGTCGTCACTCTTCTGAATTGTTAATAAGAATATCAATATGAATATCATCGAGTTGGCTGAAAAATCTGATGTTGGGACAATGTTTGCATTTAAATGTTAGGAAAAACAAGATGGCTCCAAAAAGCAAAGTAAAAGACCAAAAATCTAGATACACTTACATGGTCTGACTAGGATGTAACTTGGTACATTAGCAGACTGGTAACGGGTACAATCAGTTTCAAGGAGCTGGCATGTCTAGAATGGGCACCAGAGGGCATAAGTGTTGGCAACATGAGTGCAGCACTGGTGTAATAGATAGCTACTGGAGAGTCTGAGGCTCAGCCAAAACAGTGAGTGAAGGTCACTAGACAAAAAGGATACCTTCAGACCTTGTAGATGCATTAGATGGCATTTTGAGCACCTGGCAGAGTTTGATAGGAGCCACACTATAAGTATGCATTAGGCTGGGTGGTTGCATTAAGTAATTGCATCCATCCTTGTAAAAAAAAACAAGGTGAACCCTATTAACCTGGCCCGGTGTTGTCCACTTATTGTCAGGACTGTCAGATGGTCCTGCAACTGCCTGTAATGTTGCTCTTCTTATAACATTGCTTCTTATGTTGTCAGGTGGTGATTCAAGACACACCAGCTCGTTGCAAGAAGTCATTTACATACAGTACCTTGCACACATGCCATTTGACTTCTTAAGCATTCTGTCACAAACTTCAATGGACACACTCATACCTAAAGACAATTAAGAGTGAGCAGTTAACCTAATAGTCATGTTTTTGAGCTGTGGGAGTACCCAGAGAGATCCCACGCACAGGGAGAACATGCCAACTGACCGAAATTTATACCCAGGACGTTCTTGCTTGAAGACAACAGTGCTACCAACGGCCTCATGGTGCAGCCAGAGAAGGATATGTGATTTTAATGGTTATTTACAAATAAAAATTTGATGGATATGAATTCCGCCCCCTTTTTCTCTGATAGGCCTAAATAAAATTCAGTGCAACCAGCTGCCTTCAGAAGTCAGCTACTAGAGTCCATCTGTGAGGAGTAAATATAGCCTAAACACATCTGTTCTGTGGAGACCTCAAATGTTTCTTACAGAACAAAAGTGAACAAAAAGCATCATGAATCCAAGGAACTCAGCAAACTGGTCTGGGGGTTAAGTAAAATTCACAAATACTTGGGACCCTCTCTAAAACGCTTATAACTGCCCATTTTAATAGTTGACATGCTATCTATACCTTAATTTGCATTCATACGCTCAGTGGGCTCAGCACTACCCCAGAAGTTAATGTTTACAGTCTTCCTTATTTCAATTCTTAGGGGTTCAGCCAATCAGACCCAGACAAAAATAAATGGCGCTCCTGCATTGGCTGCTTTGCTGATGCCAGTCAATAGCAAGTCAAGTAGCATTGCACATCCATATTGTATTTTCTGAAACTGCTTTATCTTTCAAATATTTTAGATATGCGCTGCGGAAAAAATCCACGAAAAAATTTGGGAGTCATGTTGCCCAGAAAAAGCCACAAATACTGAACTGCAAATAGGTGGGGGTCCACTGTACTTACAGGCAATGTTTGCGGTGTTATTTTCTTATGAATGTGCCTCTCTAACAGAGTAGCTACCCCCAGCCTGGCCCCCCTAAAATGTTCGTCTAGATAGGCCACTGATCAGGGGCGTCCAAGCTTGGTGTCAGGGTGGTACTGGCCAACACTGGACGACCCCCTCCCCTCTCAGAACCGCCCCTGCCGCTGGAGATAGGTATACACACTCCTCATGATCCTCTCATGCTTTACGTGGATATGGAGAATGTTTGGATGGGTTTCATCACACAAATGACACCTGCAGCTCAACTGTACAACACAAACACATTGATGCATTTTAAAACATGTTTATTGGTCATATACAAAATAAAGAAAGCTGTTTATCAACAAACGTACAGTATATACATCAATAATTTAAAAGATGCGTCGGACTGATGATGAAACAGTTCACTTTCATGATTACCATTGCCTTGTCATCAAATCTATCTATAAATTGCCAGAAAAAATAAAAAATACAATAATTTAGTTGGAGATAAATACTTACAAAGACCATCACATTTGAAGGTTTTTCCCATAGATAGTACTGTTGTACTGCATAATAATTTATTACACCCCATACAGAAATATTACAAAACACAGAGCTTCTTATCACAAGGGCTTTTCTGAATACGTTACGCCATATTCACACAAACTCACTACTTCTGTATAGCTTTAAACATACCACTGTATACTTTTAGAGACACTGAAACATCCCAGCTCCAATGAGCAACCTCGCTTAACCATAAATGGGTGATTGATAGAAAAAAAAGCTGTATCAAGGGTAAAATAGGTCAATGTGCAAAAGAAAAGTTTTGGTTGGACGTTGTACAACTGATGATGAGTGGCAGCAGGGAGGAAGACACAGCAGCACATGAGGTAAGTCAGGAGGCTAAGCAAACATCGTTATTGATGAAAACGGCAAACAAACGATCAAAAGGAATCCTCGGTTCATTTACTTTTATCGATCTGGATTTGCGGTGGGTGAAAGGGCTTTTAGAGTCCAGTGGCGTGATTCAGTAGACAGGAAAAACATCTGAATGAGTGCATGCTGATTGGCCAAGCAGCGAGATAAGGAGTTAATGATTCCAAAAGAAATGGATGTTTTGAGGAAGGGCTTGGTAGGCCGCCTAGTTGACTCACGCACCCTTTTTTGAAAGGAGGACAGAGTAAGAGAGGCAGTTAGGAGTCTTATCAGATGTGTCTCCACCACCTCTTTTCAGCCTCTGTTAATTATTTATGGGTTTAAGTATGAGCGGTTTTTCTGGTTAGTGATGAAATGCCTTATCGTAAGAAGGTTGTGACCTCTGTAAATGCAGCGGGAAACAAGGCTGGCGTGTCTTATGGCTTGTAAACGGCATTACGAAAACTAACAAAGCTGCCTGCTCCGCGTATGAGACTGAAGGTCAGCGTCGTCAGCTGACTGTGTCTGCTGAGGGAAAACCAGACTTAAACCCCTGTAATGTTTGACCTCGTTGGTCAAAGAGGCTGCTTCACTAGAAATCCACATCTGGAAGACAAAAAATGTTAGTCTCTTCAGAGGGGTTACACAAGAGCTACAGTACAACTATTGGCACCATTGGCAAATGTGTGTAAAAAGCCACAATTTAAATTATATTTTATTTGCAGCAGTTTCTGACTCTTCACGATTTACTGAAAATGTATATTAGTAACTTTTGTGGATCTTTTATGTTTTTCTTGTATCTCCCTTACCATTATCCTCGCTGTGCATCGTGACAAGATGAACTTGGTTCCTTGTCTTGCCCTGTTTGCCGCAGTTCCAGTTATCATAGAATAATGTGGAAAAAGTATTTGCTCCCTTACTGATTTCTTTGGGTTTGGGTCACTCTTGAATGTTTCAGATCAGCCTGGACTGTATAAAAAAGTAATTACACTCTCAAGCTTATATGTGATTGTGTCACTCTTTGTCTAAGCATTAACAGGGTCTCAATTGGATTTAAGACCCAACTTTGACTAGGGCACTCCAAAACATTGAGTTGTTTTTTTTTGGGCCATTCACAAGTGAACCAAGCCACACCATTTGGCTCACCATCACTGTATAACCCAGGTGTGCTTGGCTTTGGGTTTGTAATGCTTTCCAGACAGATAGATGCCAAAGACTTCTCTTTTTTGTCTGTTTGTTTTACATCGAGGCATTGTGTGTTGCTTTTCGAGATCTTTTAGCCTTCAAATTGTCAGATGGCTTTTTGTAGGTGATTTTTTTTGCTTCTACAAGCCTGGCAGTAATCAGCCCTGGGTGTGGCTAGTTAACTGGGGGGGGGGGGATACTTTTTCAAAGCACTGAAAATGTATTCTCAGACTGTAGACTGGACAGGCACTGCTATTTTAGTGAAAACTTAACTATGATCTCTTAACACGGCACTCAGATTAAAAGGTTGCATTCTTGTGAATTAGATTAATTTATTTTCTGTTTTTTCACAAATCTTTACCAGTGGTGCTGCCAACAGATGTGAAGGGAGCCAGGTGTTAAAGTTTATTTAATGTCCTCCTTTCATTCAGAAAGAAATTAAAGAGATTTATCATTTCAAATCTCACAGGTTAACTTTCATGAAAAACTGAGTGAAAGCCACAACACTCTAAGCCATGATCAAACAGAGGCAAACCCGCATCGATTTTCATTATCGTTTAAAAATGCTTTTTAACCTCATCTAATCACATTGCACCTGCAATTAAAAAACAACAACAACCTGACAATAATTAAAAAACAAACAAAACAAAAAACACCCATGATAGAATCACTCCTCCTGTGAGCCAGGAGTTTTAATTTTACCCTACACCATTTGCATAATAGATGTCGGCTTGACACATTCATGCTTGCACAGACTGGATCGTTCACAAGCTGATGAAAGCACAGAGTGGTATGAAACACAGTTCGACAGAGGCACAGACAGTAGTAAACTTTCCAGTGGAAAACAGAAATCTTTACGTTTAACAGAACAACAAAGGAAGCATCAGAGCGACAGAGAAAATACAGGTTGTGATTGATTTAGCTGGTATATAATATCAGTTAGGTCATTTTTAAATGAAAATACATGCATGGAGTATGATGTTGAAATCAGGATAGAGCTGGACATTTGGAGCCATTTCGGCGAAGAGTACGTTTCAACATGAAAACTGTTTAAATTCTGTAGAAATTGCTTCGTTTTTGCCCAGTGTTCAAATAAAATTTGTATTATTATTCTTGAGGATGATGGCAAGCTTGTTAATCTAAATAACTTTTCTTCAAGGAGGAGTAGTGGTTTAGGTAAATACATTTTTAAAATCTTTGTTAGTGATGCATCAATCAATTGGCCACTTCACCTTCTCACTGATACTGTCTTTTGCTTGGCTGTTGAAAAAACAGTGGATGGGAAATCAGACGTTTTTTCCTGTTTGTTAAATGCATCACCGCTAAAAAGCTCAACCTTTTTGGTAGACCATAAATGCATTAAGACCCAGCACGTTTTCTGATCTCCTTTCTTTGTTTTGAGCTTAGTAAAACTCAGATATGTTAAGGGGGCTCAGTGGAGGCTTTTTGTTGGCGTTAAGGGGGCGGTGCGTGGGTCAGGTGGGTGCGTGGGTCAGGCGGTTGCGTGGGTCAGGCGGTTGCGACATAGGCCGAAGCGGCGCTTTGCTGCGAGGGCCGTTCGAGGCTGCTTGCAGCTTTAATTATTATGAGTTAGGGACGTATGCTTTGGTGAATGACTAACTCCTTTATTTTCTATGAAATCATTATTACATTTCAAAAATCCAGAATAAACAAAAACAACAAAAAAATTGCTCGGTTAAACTCTGCACTGGCAGGTCAGACCTCAAGGAAATTTGGAAACTGGTATCGTCCTCTAAAGCCTGATCGGTGCATCTTGAGTTAAACTGGGTTCAAAGATGCTTGAGACACTTTTTTGTGTTAGACTGGAAAGGTTAAGAGGATTTGGTTTATGAATGAGAATAATCTATAAATCGTTTTTCTATGAACCCATATGAGTCTTTATGTTACACAGTCCTTTCAAAAAACAAAAACAACTTGTAATTAACAAGTTGGACCACAAAGAAAATTGGAAAATGGTATAGGCCACTAAAGCCTGATCAGTGTGTCCCTAAAATGAAGGGTTTAAATGCTGTAAGCTGTTTGCATTACATTAAAACAAATCTTTAAAACCAGCTTTAAAAAGGTTTGAGACTTAAAAAGGTCAACCTCACCCTGAAGGACAAACCATTAAATAGCAGAATATAGTCTTTTACCTTATAAAACACCATATACACTTACAAATGTCATTTAACTTCCCTGACACTTCCAGAAGAGCTCAAAAACTAACACAAGAACAACATTAAATATACATAAAATATACAGAGACAAACAGAGTGCCTTAATCACACAATACAAAAATAACTTACTGAAGGAGTGGGTTTGATGCAGCCAGAAGGCCTCTCACTTTTCTGCTACCATACCAAGATAACTCCAAGAGACAAATTATTGAGCCTCTTCGGTAATTTTATCCCAAAAGCAACAGGACCTGAACATAGCAACGGATTCGGCCTGCTTGGAAATTTGTTAGACAAGCAAACTTGCTCAAATTCACTTTTTGTAAGTGCAGCTAAACAAACGGCCTCACAGGCCTGCAGCGCGGGAGCCGGACGACGGGGCAGAGATCACACGATTAGAGAGAGAGAGTGCAGGTACACACAACGTCATCATCCACTTTGGGCTGAAATCTAAAACAGATCAAAATCATATCCATAAAGTAGCTAATAGTCACCTCGTTACATACCTACACAGCACACCACACGCTAGTCCACCATTAAACACACGTGCCTAATCACTAGAGGAAAAATAAACAAAGCTATTCAGTAGTTAAGCCACTTTTGGTACAATTGCAAAATAGAGAGAAAACTGTATATCAAACGGATTTTGTGATACCCCCTTTTTTTTACAAGTCGTTACAAACAATGCAAAGATAATTGTCTTTATAAAATTACAGACTCCACTATACATGGACTCTTTGAGCATAGAACACCATGGAGGCCTACTTTTGTGGTAAAGCCTGGGAGCAAAATAACAACCCAACTGGAAGTTCAGAAACATTCTCATTCCACAGCCGACCTCCTCAGATCGGACCTTCCCGGCGGAAATCAAATAGGAATAAGCCTGTTTTTAATTAACAGTCACATAAATGAGTCTTATTAATATGCGATTCTAATGGCTACAACACAGCTCAAACAGGCACTACAGCGCCAGCAACAATTACTGGTATTCCTGGTAAAGGTGCGTCAACATGTTATTGTTCTGTGTTAAACGTCAGCCTGCCGACGGATAAGCAGATGGAAATTAGCTTTGGGCCACAATCGGTGTATTTGTTCATTGATGTGCACTGTCCCATTTTTAGATGGATAGATCTCAATCTGAAGCGGAGGAAAAGCATTAAAATAAATTCTACTTGTATTGCAGCAGCACAATCTCTCACTACTTGGAATTTGAGAGCATTCATGCACTACAGCAAAAACAATCCTGTGTTTAGAAATAATCGTTTTAAACATCCCATGGGTCACAATTATTGGCAACCCTGCTGTTGATTCCTTGAACAGCCCTTTTTTGACCATAGGACAGAAGTTGACCTTCTCTTCCACCAATTCTCAAGGTTGGAGCCTCGAGAGAGAGAAGGATCTTTGACCATTCCTCTCAATCCACCGGAGGCCTCTCTTCTTTAGCTCATGACACAGGTTTTATACAAACAAATATGGATTCTATGTTTGATAAACCAATTTTCATTTTTAAGTCTACAATATTTCTATTTTAACAATCCTGCTTTTTCAAAGATGCTACAAAGTTACCAGGGTCTTTGGAACAGAGCCCACAGAGCCCCAGTTGCTCCACTATCCTTAAAAGTGGGCATCAGGTGTTTTTTCTGCTAGCTCTGCCAAACCCGTCTGGAGTGTTTGCTGCTGAATAGATCAGTCTTACTCTCAGCTAACCAAAGGCTGCAGTTAAACTCCCAGAAGAGTTCAGTAAACTTCATGTTTGTGTTGGTGGGATAGAAAAGTTCCCCCCGGCATTACTCCTGAACAAATAGTCGTCTTGTGGATAGTGCGCAATGGTTGTTATGGATGCTTGGTGACCCAAAGATGCCACTTTTGATGCCCTTCCTTAACAGCAAACTTTTGAGAATTCTAAACCTTCACTAGCATCCTACTGTGTGTGTGGCTGTGAGATTAATATGGGCCTTCGTCCAGCCCAGTAAGCAGCGACTAATAGAAATGGACCTCTGTGTACCATCATATTTAAACCCCAGAGGAACAGAAAGTCTTGTCAATTAAACTTCCCCACTTGTAGAACAGAAAAAGTAAAGGACAAAATACAAAGACTGTTCCATCTTTGTTTAAAACAAGCATTAGTAACACGCTTTTTATTTCACTGAATAAAGGTACTGAAAATCCTATTTAACCATTTGAGTTTGAGATTATTCTACTTCGACAAAAAGGTTCATTAATTAGATCTTTTTTCTTCACATCTTCACCAGGGGTGCCAATAAATGTTTCCAGCACTGTAAATGCTGTCCAGATCTGATTCCTGATTGGTCAGTATGCTATGAAATACAGCTTTATATCTGCATTGAATCCTCAGCATCCTCCCTCAGTCAGCTCTTCCCTTTCATCTTGGTGAGTATTATTATAAGACCAAGGCACTTGCCCTTCCAATTTTCTCGTACTTTTCTGATAACTCTCACACACCAAAGTTATTTTCAGTTTTCTTTCCAATAGGTTATTGCGCATTTGTCCTTTTCTATTTCTGTTAAGTATGATTTGCTTCGCAGCCTCCTCTCTGACAAATCTTGGAAGTACAACATGTAAAACTGGAAGCCACTTGCTTTGAAAAAAGGGGAAAAAACAAAACAAAATGGGAGGAACAGGTGAGAGAAAGAGTCGCACATTAAAAGTGAAAGACCATAGAAAAGAACACAGCTAACTAAACATAGCGATACCAGAACAAACACTCGCCACAGAATTTCACAGAATTCCTGATATATAACATTTCACACACAGAGAATACACCTTGAACCTCATGTGAATGACAACACGGTACAAAACAGTAGAAATACAGTTACCACCATCGTATATTATAGATTTTTCCATTAGTACTTTTCGGAAAAAGTTCTTGGGTGAAACAAGACTGGGCTTTGATGCAGAATCAGCAGGTCACTTTAAAAAAAAAGTAATATCATTCTTATACACAGCTGATGTGTAACTTGGGGTTTTTAGTTGATGTACCTAATTTTAAATCAAAGAACCACCAAACCAACACGGCTAGGGATCTGAATTGACCAATTTATTACTTGATCGGTCCTGATTGGTATTCTGCAGGTTAAATACTGAAAAACCGGTTTTTGCCCCTATTCTTTGAATGCGTCAAAACTCCAACTACTTTCAGTGTGTAAACGCATCAGTTAGTTGCATGCATTTGATTGCCCTTTTTGGGGGTTTAATAACAATCAGATATAGCCTAGAGATGCACAAATCTTTTTAATACTTTAACTTTTAGTTGGGTACAAAACTCCTACATCTATCAATGAACCTGCAGCACGTTTCCCCCCCTCATTTTTGTATTTTAGTTTAGAAGAGAAAGAGGGGGAAAAAATCTCAATCTGTGAAAATTGGAGATCATATTGGCAGGAAAAGCTTGATCAGTGCATCTCTGTTGTGAATTGCTCCTCTTCTTAAACTCAACACTGAAAAGTTGACATGAGTCAAACCCAATTTCCCAGGCTTTTCCAAAGTTTTCCTAAATTAATGACTTTAAGATTTAAATATGTGATCCTAAATCAAGTTCTCCAATCCTCTGTTATTTGCATACACATGTTAACAAAAGGGACCCTGTGTGTTCATCCTGTTCTAGATGATCATGCTCTGACCAGAACCTCCTTTATGAGCCAATCACTCTCCTCTGCTTCCATCCTGTCCTTCATCTGCACTGATCTGAGACGGATGATGGGAACACATTGGGCTGGTCCAAGAGATACCGCCCAGCTGCTGGGAGTCGGTGCAGGTGGAGGAGAGGGGAGCGATGGAGAAGGAGGCTTACTCTGATGCAGGTGAGCTCCATCCTGTTACACCCTCATCCAGCTTTCTTTCCCTCAAGACCGTGCGTCTGTCTTTGACTTGACTATCGTGATCACGCTCGTCGCCGTCGCCACCTTCCCGGGTATGAGCGGGCCGATGACCGACGACGGCACCCCTCCTCCGCCCCCTCCGGCCCTCACCCCGACCCCGACGGTGGGGCTGCGTGCCACAGTCCTGGCGAAGGTCTGCAATGCTTCATACTTGGACCTCAGAGCGTCCAGCTCAATGCGCATTGAAGCATTCTCATTGGCCAGTTTGTCCACCTCCTGCTGCAGCTGGGCCTTCTGCTTCTCCAGCTCCTCCTTCTGGGTGACCCGCTTGACTCGGCAGCTGGCGGCGTAGCCTCGGTTCTTGAGGGTGCGTCTCCTCTGTTTAAGCTGCACGATCTCTTCTTTAGAGAGCCCCCGGAGGTGCTGGTTCAGCTCCCGCACAGACATGGTCACCAGCTCTTCATCCGTGAGGCTGGTGCCATTTTCGCCCGGCTCACGCTTCACCTGGAGGAAACACGAGGGTGGAGGGCAGTGAGTCCGAGGCAGGCAAGCAGATCAAACCAAACGCAACGCTGAGAATTGGGTGAAAAACACATGAAAACATACTTTCATTTACCTTTAAGGCTTTATTTCCTTTGTTAGTCGTCGTCATGCCACAAGAGCCTTGCTCTTCTGCACAAACCTTTGGAGAGCACAGGAGGGCATAAAGCGTAAGCAAAGAAGCATCAAACAGAAGAAACCACATTTTAAAAAATCCGATGCAATCAATATGAGACAGTTATCTATCACAGATCAATACCCACCAAAGAATAGGGAGATATTAGGCGAAATCTAGCATCTTGGCCCTGATGTGGGAGCATGTCACAGACTTTTTGCATCTGTATAAGACTGCATGAGTGAAAGTGACAAACGCTTCTTAGAATTTCCCTGACTTCCTGTTTCCTTGTGGTTTCACTCACAGTGCCCACTACCTTTGTGCTCTCAAACTCTCATTGGCTGGCTGGAGGCCAATAGCGATGAAATGAGCAAGAATGAAGAGGAAGTGGTGAAATTTGTAGGAAGGTCTCCAGAGGGAAGCTAACTGTTACAATCCTGTTTAAATATAAAGACGGGCCATCTCAAAGATAAGCAGAGCAACCCAGAGAGCCTAGCTAAAGTATTCAAACCGCTCAAACTTTTTCGCATTTTTGTCTCAGAACAAACTTTAATGTTTTTAACTGGGGTTTTAAAATGACAGAGCAACACAGGGTATTTTGTCATTGTGAAGCCAGCTGTTAATGATACATGGTTTGAATTTTTTTAAATGAAAAATAAAACAACAACAAAAGCGCAGAGTTGCATGTTGATGTGTATTAAGTCCTCCAGAGTAGGTACCTTCTAGAACCACCTTACATAGCAGCAAAAGCTGTGAGTGTCTTTGCTGAATAGCTCCAGCTCAGTCCGACTGCATGGAGAGCATCTGTGAACACCGATTTTCAAACTGTCCCACAATTTCTCATTTGGATTCCGTTCTGGACTTTGACTAGGCCATTCCGACACATAAAAAATGCTTCGATCTAAACCGTTTTCAGTGTAGCTCTGGCTGCATGTTTAGGTCTGTTGACCTGCTGGAAGTTGAACCTCCATCCCAATCTCAAGCCTTTTGCAGACTTTAGTTATCGTTATCCATCACGACCAGCTTTTCTCTCCCTGCTGAAGAAATGTGTCCCAGAGCAGGATGCAACCACTGCCATGTTTCACAGTGGGGATGCTGTGTTCAGGGCTATGGACAGCTCAGATGCACAAGCGTGATTCTAGCACTTTCTGCTACATATTTGCTCCGATTTGTGGAGTGCATGACTAATAATTGTGCTGAGATGTAGATCACTGCATCTCCCCCAGGGTTACCATTGGTCTCTTGGCTGCTTCTCTGATTAATGCTCTTCTTGCCCAGCATGTTGGTTTAAGTGGATGTCCATGTTTTGGTACCTTCACAAGTTGTTTTACAACCTAAATCTGCTTTTAACATCGCCACAACTTCATCCCTGATCTGTCTGCTGTGTTTTGTTGATTTCATGATGCTGTCTGTTCTCTAGTGTTTTCTATCAAACCTCTGAGACCTTCAGAGAACAGCTGGATACAAGATAAAAACATTTGAAAACCCTGCATCATTTCCTTCCACTTTAAAAAAGGCACTGCTTTGTGTTTCTATCACATGAAATCCTGATAAAATACTTTAAAGTTTGTGGAAGTAAAAAAAAATAAAAATAGAAAGGGTATGAATACTTTTGCAAGGCACTCAACGCCACCTCTCATTCCTAACGCAGATTAAGCAAGAATAAGCAGAATCACCCCGGATGAAATAATGCATTTGCATTTGTACCAAAGTGCAAACAAGGAACAAAAGGATGGGGACAGAAGTGTGAATCAGAGGTGAACAAAGAGCGAGCGTGGAAGTGCAGCAGATGAGATCAGACCTTAGAGCTCAGTGCTCCAGTGATGAGCGTCTCCACGGGCTCTCAATGACAAGCTTTGTGTGTGTGTTGGCCTCCTCTCATCTCTCAGACCTCAGTTTGTGTGCCTGAGATAAAGAGAGGCTATTGTTGCTGCTGCTAATGCTGAGAGATCATCATGAGACCAGTCATGATGACTCAGCAGATTGCTGATCTCAACCTGCCCTCCCTCCTCAGCCAACCTGGCCCTTATCCCCTCTCCCTTCACACTCTGCTCTCCTCTGACACTTTTTTTGGCTTCGCTCCCCCTCCCTGTATGTATTTGATGACTGTTTAACACTTCTTTTTTTATTTTTTTACTAGACCAGTGGGCCAAAAAAGCGGACGAGCTGCGGAAGGTGTAGATGGGGAGAGTAGAATCAGGCCAAGTTGCATCTGATGAGCTGTTTAACAGAAGCAGAAGTCACCTGTGGTCAAAGCTTTAAAATCACCAGGACAACGGGCATGCACACGTTACCGGCATCAAGGTATATCAAGGTCGTCAGAACCATAAAATGTTGCATCATATCACTCTGAAGGTTTAAAGCCGTCGTAATAAATATCCAGAGAATGTGTTGCAATGATCTAAGCGCAGCGTAAACTAGCGCTGCCCCTCCTTCACCTGTTGCTGCACAATGCCAGGCGGCTGGGTGAAAGAGGACTCTCACTCTTTTACATGCTTACAAAAAGGCACGCTCATGGATTTGGAAGTATATTTAGCGGAAACTAAAGAAGGGCCAGCTGCCACTTTCATTACGGTAACACTGTTTTATAACTACAGTTGGCAAGTTATGTGTGACGTGTCTTTAAGGGGTAGTTTATATTGTTTAAGTGACGTTCTGTGAAGTTTTCAATAATTTTCTTACCAGTAGAATAAATGTCATGTTGTTTACATTTTCCTCTTAATCATTAACTTGTTCAGTTCATATCTGAAGTTCAGTGGAAACAGTCAGAACAAAGTGAGACAGATTGAAGCAACACTGTTTGGACATGTCCATACAGTGTTTTTTTTTGTCATGTCTTTCAGAAATCTCCACATATCCAGTCCATTGCTACGCAACACAACAAACAGGGTTTTGAAAATGTCAATCTTTTAAACCTCTCTCTCCTTTTTTAATCACCAGTGAGTCAAGTTGAGACAGGGGGTAAAAAAAGATGAAAAAAAAACTATAGGCTTTGCAAACTGTTTCTGTTAAGAATTAAGTTTGGGATTTTGCTACAGACGCTCGTTTGTGTTTTGTTTGTTTGGAAAATATAGCAGTGGACACACGAACAACCAGCGAAACTTTAGTGACTTAGTTCGAATGAGAAGACAACAACAACCATTTCCAGTTAGTGTTGCTTTAAATAGGATAAATAAAATAATCTGATAACTCTCTGCTTACAGTTTTTATTCATTTGTCAAAAAATGTATATGGTGACATCTTTCTTTTACAGGTAAAGGGAACCATTGCTGATAATAACACAGAAGCTCCCTTACAAACATTCTAAATATCCTGACTGCAGCCTGGCTACCTGAGCAGGCAGCCTGACTAATTAACCACCCAATATAGGCTTGTTTTCCAGTGGTACTCTATAAAGATTAGAACAGCTCTTTGTGAGTAGAATATTCTGTGCAATAAGCACATTTACTTGAAAACTAAAATACTTAACACTAAAGAGAGGTTTTATTCTCTTTTTTTGCCGTAGTCTATAGATCAAAATAAAATTAGCAAACACATTAGGACAATTATTGTAGTGGTAAATTTTAAAATGGTTTATTATTTTTGCAATAGTAGGAATAAATGTTCTTCCTAAAAAAATCAACAAATGACAGAAAATATTTTTTTTAACTTGCTTTCATTTCAATCATCCTTTCAAGGAATTGACCTGAATTCAAAGTCCAAATTAACAAAAGATGTAAAACATGCTTGTAAAACAAGATGGCAGGACTTGGGAGGGCTGACATCACTTTGAACTAGGTAAGCCAAAGAGGTGCATTGGGGAAAACAAATCTCAGATTTTCTCGGTTTTCAAAAAATAAGTCTTGATAAACAGGAAATTAGGCATAATCGATATATATCGTCCAGCCCTATTATGAGTAAATAACATCAAACATTGATATTTATGGTCTTTTTTTTCTTGCACTGAAAATCTAATACCTGTCCATAACGAAAGGCAAAATGAATGAACAAATAAAGTAATGTAAAGTAATTAATTAAATACTAAAGTCATCAGGTATTTAATTTTTTTAAATGAGCAATTAGATTGACTTAAAATATATTATACTTGCACTATTTGCGTGTGTAAATCCAGCTAAACTGTCGTATTTCTGATCAAAGCCACAGGGGTGAACAAATAAAAAAAAGGCTCCTCCTTGAGAGGAAGTGATGAGTTTATACGACACAAGGCCACATGTGTTGTTGCTTCTTTATTCTTCTGTATCAAAAAGGCACGGCGCCAAGTGTGGCAGTGCGCCTCCCCCACAATGCACCTCTGTCTGTCTGTGAAGGTGCCACAAATCTTACATTTATAAATAGCTGCAGATCAAAGAAAGAATGTGGCAGCTCATTAAGCGTGCACACTAAAGATGTCAATGCACAGCAACTTAAAAATATTCTGTTTACCACTCCATGACACATTTATGGTTGTGGGGAAAAGACAATGCCATAGGAGGCTTAATTCAAACCTCCTGCTTTATTCCAAACATTTTTGAATCACCCAAACTTTCTCCTAAGTTGAAATAACTTAAGTAAGATGTGGTGACTCTTTTCAACAACTGGAGGGCTTCCACATACGCTACTGCAGTCTTTAAGTTTTATTGTGATGCAGCCTCCTGCAGCTGGAGGTGCATCTTCGCACAATAGGTGCACCGAAGGGAGGGAGACTGAGGGCGGCTGCTGGTGGTGGTGAGAGAAGACAGAGGGGGGCTAAAAAGGAGGCAGATTTCCTGGCAAGCTGTGGTTTATTTCCCCTGTGTCAAATCCCCCACCCTCCATCGACACAGAAACAAAAAGCCTGCTGCCAAGATCATGCACATTATCCCTCCGCCATGCCAGTGGGGTCTATTAAAACACACATGTAAAATGGTCGGCTGCACACAAACATGCAGGTTTTAGCATTCTGAAGAGCTGAACGAGCTGACGGACACGGAGGAACTTTGAGTCTCTGGATTTGCCAGAGGTTTAATGCCTCATTTTGTCCTAATTAAAGTTGCTTTAAAAACAATGTTTTAACACAACAACAGTGCTCTTGCTTGAATCCAAACTGACTGTGGAGCTAGATACTACTGTCACAGCCTTAAAACAATATTGCCAGGGACAAGAACAAAAAGCAGATGGATCGGTTCCCTTGGAGCCCGAGTGTCAACATCATAGAGTTAGTGATTACAAGAGCAGACACTGAGACAGCTTAAATATGCAGAACAATGGAGACAGGTGTGTTTGTAACGTCTCACCTGCCAAGAGCACAGGAGTACCGAGCAAATTTGTATTTAAAGGCAGTGGGTGGTTGGGCACACATCAACCCGAAATGATGTCTGTAAATGGAAAGTATTTTTATTTAAATTAATTTAAATAAAAATATTAATAATGGCAACAAATATTTTTCCTAGCTTCTTAGATAATTCCAGGTTAACACTCTTTAGCAGATATATTTGAGTTGGTCACAGTGTTCACAGCTGTTATGTTTGTTTATTTCCAAAACCTGACATGTAAGGCATCGGACAGGTAAACTGATAGCATTAACCCACAGCAGGAGTATTTGTTGCAATAATGACGTATATATACTTTAGTTTTTTTGTTGTCATATTATAACAGCTATGGTACAACAATAATTACCTACCACAATGTTTTGTTAAAAGGTTATTTTTATTTGTATTTTATTTTTATTTGTTCAGTAAAAGAAAAAAACATTGTCAAACTGACCAAATTTGTAAAATAGCAACTGAAACAGATCACAATAACTTAAAAGAGCATATTTGTGATTTAGTTACAGTTAGTATTTTTCTTTATATGTGGCAGCCAGCAATCGGCAAATCTATGTAACTGAATTGGAAATAATTAAATCAGACAGACAAAACATTCCCTGTTTTAGGTCTGTTAGGTTTGATATGATTATTAATATTTGCTAAAAGCCAGAATAATGAGTGAGAGAACTTTAAAAAGATTTCTTTTATACATAGTGTTAGGGGTGTAATGGTACACAAAAAATCCTGGTTCAGTACGTATTTGAGGTTTTTAAGTCATGGTTCAATACACTTTAATGAATAAAAAATAAATACAAATGTGCATGTGACCTAATCTTTTTTACTTTGAACAGCATTCAATGAAAATAACTTTTTTCCTGAATTCCTTCCTTATAATTCTTGAATTAGATTTTATTAAGTTCTATAACTTAAAAAAGTTTAAAGAGATTTGATTGGATTTAAAAAATACATATATAATAGTACAAGCAGGCATAGCCAGAGTAGAAAACAATATAACCACTTGTAAACAGTGTTAATATTTAGAAATGTTTAAATATTACTTTTTCCATATTTGAGAATAAAACAAGCTTAAATCACTTTGGAGTTGTTTCGATATTTCAACAGCCTAGTCTCCCAGCTGTACTTGAATGGGAAAATCCTTTCTCATCAACGGAGATTTCCGCCGACTTGCGTTTTATACAAAATTAGGAGTTTAGGATGATTGGATGCTACTGGTAGCCATGTGGACGTCAGCTGGTTTTTCTTTAGTATCAGTAAAGTTTACATTTTTATTCCGCTGCTTTTAGTGCCTAGCGCTCATATCTGGGCTTCTTTCGTGTACTTTTTATTATTTCTGCCGTTTTAGATGTGGTTTTGACTGTGTTCGTATACTGTTTTTATGGCTTGTTGTTTTATTGTTTTGTTTCCTTTTTGCTACCTTTGTACAGCACCTTGGTCAGCTCGCATGCTGTGTTAAATGTGCTTTAACAAATAAATGGTACGGTATGGTATTCAGTTTGACATTGTTTAAGGGAAGTAATTCATTTCAGTGCAGAGCGTATTATGCACCTTATTGCTGTTGATAGATGTGTTCGCTGACAAAGTTCTGGTTCGGTCCATCTTTCCTTTTCTACTATAGCTACATGATATACCATTAATTTTCCCAAATAGCAGAGTTTAATGATAGCTGGGAGTCCTTTCTGTTTTGGTGTCATCGGTACATGTGTGTACCGAACCGACAGGGCCGTACCGAAAAATACGAATACAAATACATGTGCCGTTACACCCCTAATATATATCCAAGTTCAGTAGCTATTTTTCTTAAATTCAGAAGTTGACACACATTCCCATAGTATTTTGTGATGTTGCCTTTTAAAGTCAATGACTTGGGTTAAACAGTTTGGGTCTCTTCCAGAAGCTTTTCACAAGGGTTTGCTGGAAATTTGGCCCATTCCCCCTGACAGAACTGGTTTATATCAGTTCTGTCTGTGGCACCTTTTCAGCTCTGCCCATACATTCTGTATTGGATTGAAATCAGAACTTTGTGATGGCCTTTCCAAAACATTGACTTTGTTCTCCTTAAGCTACTTTGTAACTCATTTGGTGGTATTTTTCGGGTCAATGTCCATTTCAAAGACCCATTTGTGCCTAAGCTTCGCTGATGTCTGCAGATGTTGCAACATAATGTTCCTAACTCATGATGTCATCTATTCTATTGCACCAATCCCTCCTCAAGCAAAACACCCACACAGCATGATGCTGTCACAGTTTGGATGGTGAACTCCCTGTTTTTCCTTCAACTCTAACAACGATAAATATGGCCAAACATTTTAGCTTCAGTTTCATTAGACCACAGGGCTTCTCCAAACGATAAACTTCTTTGGCCTAAGTAGATTTGGAAGCTGTAATCAGATTTTATAAATATGTGTACTTACATTTTTTTTTTGCTATTTAAATAATGGCTTCTTCCTCACTGAGTGACATTTTAGCCCATGTTGGTACAGCACTAGTTTCCCTGTGAACAGTGATACTCTCCTACCAGCTTCAACCAGGATCTTCACAAGGTCTTTTGTTTTTATGCGGGGGTTATATACTTTGCACCAAAACACCATCATCTCTGGGACACTGAACCCGTCTCTGTCCTTAATGGTATGATACCTGGACATTCCCAGGTTGTTTATACTTGCGTATAATTGTTTGAGCAGATGAACACTCAAGCATCTGGAAATTGCTCCTAAGGATGAACCAGACTTGTTGATGTTCACAATTCTCTTACGGATATCTTAGCTGATTTCACCAGAATTTTCCATGATATCACAGAAGGAAGCAGTGTGTACATCCACAGGTAAGTCTCCAGTGGTCTCAAATGTTGGGAATTAACCTATCACAAGCTCACAAAGCAATCAATGATGTCATCACCTGACCTTTTCCAAATAGTTATTGATAGCTATATTGATAACAATACTAATACTACTAATACTAATAATAATAGATCTTTTATTATTCTGACAAATAGGAAATACAAATCATTTTTGTAATTCAAATTTTTTTAAACCATTAAAAGTTTAGTGATTTAATGTCCAACAGCGGGGGGAAAGCGTTGTGTAAATAAATATTTAGTTTCAACTGTATGATAATTGTCACGATCCTTAGCTGTTTGTGTTTAGTTTTATGGTGTTGGGTTTGTATCTTCATTTAGTTTTCATCATTTTCAGTTTATTTCTGTGTTCTGTTTTACTTTATTTCTCTCATTTGGATTATTGTTCTCTGATTTCAGTTCCTTTTACCCAGTGGGTATATTTATGTTTTCCTTCTGTTCTGTTTTTGGACTTTGCTCATCAAACATTTTTATTTTTACGTCCTGAACTTCTGCATTTGGGTCCTTCTTAAATCTCAACATTACAATAATGGTTTGCTAATACTTTTCAGTCTGGTTTCCGTGCTCACCACAGCACTGAGACAGAAGTTTTCAATGACATCTGCATAAATACAGAGTGTGGTAGAACCACAGTGCTGGTTCTGTTGGAACTTAGTGCAGCATTTGACGCTGTTGATCATGACATATTATTGGAACGACTGGAGAGCTGGGTTGGACTCTCTGGTACAGTACTTGGCTGGTTTGAGTCTTAAGCCTGTCGCACACAAGACCAATCTGCTGATCAAAAAGTCACTCGAGGCTATTTGCTCAGCAGATAGATATCGCTGTGTGCAGCTAATTTTCAGTGAGTTTTCTGCCTCATGAGGCGTTGAAGTGGAAATCAAACAGGTTTGATATTTTTCGCCTCGTGAAGCGAAAAACTCACTTTGTGCGCTCTACGTGAGCTGTGTGCTGAGGGGAAATATTCAAGTGATCAATCAAAGCGCATTCTCCGCTCACATGATTCCAAGATGGCAGCCCCCTGTTTTCACATCAAAACAATGAATGAAACAGAGACAGAGATGGATTTGGAGGAAATTTTGCTTTTCATTTTGTTGATGAGACACCGACGCCAACGCTTGAAGGTTAGGAAAATATGGGTATGGTTTATCTTCTAAAATGTAATCTTCTCCATGGTCTGCCATCTTGGAATGATGTGAGGAGGCGTTTTGATTGGTCACTTGAATATTTCCCCTCAGCACACAGCTTACATAGAGCGCACACAGTGAGTTTTTCGCCTCGCAAGGCGAAAAATATCAAACCTGTCTGATTTGAAAACTCACCAAAAATTAGCCGCACACGGCGTGCTATCTGCTGTGCAAACGGCCTCGAATGACTTTTTGTTCAGCAGATTGCTCTCGTGTGCGGCAGGCTTTACCTAAAGAACAGGAACTTCTTTGTTTTAATAGGAAAACTTTCATCAGAAAAGACAGAAATCACATGTGGGGTACCCCAGGGAACCATCCTGGGGCCCCTTCTATTTAATATCCACATGCTCTCACTAGTCCAAACTATAACAAACAAAAAAATTAGTTACCATTACTATGCAGATGACACTCAGCTTTAAATTACAATGTCACCAGGTGACTTTGAAAGCTGAGTACATCGAGCAAATCAATGGATGGATGTGCCATAATTTTCTCCAGCTGATCAGCAGTTATACAGAGGTAATTATTTTTGGACCTAAAGAGGAACGATCAATAGTCAGCACACAGCTTCAGTTAATACAACTAGAAACTACTGATCAGGCCCAAAATCTAGGTGTAGTAATGGACTCTAACTTTAACTCCAGGATCACATAAAGGCAATAACAAGGTCAGCCTTCTATCACCTGAAGAACATTTCTAGGATTAAAGGACTGATGTCGCAACAGGACCTCGAAAAACTCATCCATGCATTTATCTTTAGTCGGATTGATTACTGCAACAGCATCTTCACAGGTCTACCTAAAAAGTCAATCAGACAGCTGCAGCTGATCCAGAACGCTGCTGCTTGTGTCCTCACTAGAACCAGGAAAGTAGAGCACATCACCCCAGTTCTAGAGTCCTTACACTAGCTCCCTGTAGCTCAGAGAACAGACTTCACAATTATTTTACTAGTTTATAAATCACTGAATGGCCTAGCACCAATATATCTTGAAGGTCTACTGTCACTATGCCCACCCCTCCAGACCACTCAGGTCCTCTAATTCCAGTCTACTCAACATCCCTAGAATGAACCAAACACGGAGAAGCAGCTTTCAGTTTCTATGCTCCTCTAATCTGGAACAAACTTCCAGACAACTGCAAAGCTGCTGAAACAGAGTACTTTTAAATCAAAGGTAAAAACTTATCTTTTAAGAGCTGCCTTTGAGTCTGCGATAAATAATAGCTGGAATGTCATATGTTTTAAATATATATGTTATGTGTCTCTAATGTTATGTTTTATGCTTTTAATGTTGGTTTACTGCTGCTTTTTACTTCATACCTTGAATTGCCTTGTTGTTAAACTTGTGCGATATAAATGAAGTTTCCTTGCTTTTGCATGTTTTGATTGCTGTGCTTCAACATCTCCTTGTCTTCCAACAAGTTAGTGGTTTTGCCTTAAAATCCACTAAATGAATGTTTTGTCAGTCATCAGTCAATTTAAAATAAATAAATTAATTAATAAATTAATTAATAAAACAACCCAGTTGTCCTAAAGTGTTTGTGTTAATTATTTCTTCTATGTCAAGACCTCGAATTCCTTAAAACTTTAATAGAAATAAGGTTTAGGACACAATAAATCTTTATTTTTTAAAATTTTTATCCCACGATTTTTTCCCATTATTTATCACCCAGTGCTCCTTAGTTCAGGTCCTGGGGTTCCACTCTCCCTCTGTGCTGGTCCCGGGAGGGGCCCTTCACTGAAACCCAAGCCTCCTTCGTGCTTGGGGAGTGGGCAGGCCCTTCTTTTCACCCGACGGGGCTGGGTTTCTCCAGCTGGACGTAGCGCGTGGAAGGATCACGTTATTCCAGCCAGATCCTCCCCAACCCTGCGGGCGCCCCGGCCAGCCAGGAGGAGGCAGTATACAGCCCCAGGACTAATGCATGTTTTTGTGGGAGTAGCTCACATTAGCTGCTCAAGGGAACACGGGGAGAACATGCAAACTCAACACAGAAAGGCCCTTTGATGATGTGGGGGAACAAACACACCCTCAGCACCCACAGCGTCCCCGGCGGTAATCGAACCCGGGACCTTCTAGCTGTGAGGTGAGCCAGGCTACCAGCTGCGCCACTGTGCCCCCCAGAATCACGTGATATTAAGAAAACCTGCAGTATGCGACAATATTGCAAAGATTAAAAATGCTGACAACATTCACTGCATGCTTCAGCATCATAATAGCTATTATCTGAATCAACTCTGTGTATTTCATGCAGATATGATTGGTCTAACCAATGGTATTGATAAGGTAATAATACCTTGTTAATGTTCTGGAAAAAATAGAATAAAATTTTCTTAAGGCAAATAACATTCAAATTCCCACTACTAAGCACATTTTAACTGTTAAATAACATATTCAACTGTAGCAATAAAAAAAAAACAACTATAGACGGTTAAACAACAAAAAAACGAGCGTATAAAACTTTCAGAAGAGTTTAGACCATTATACCACATGTAAGTAGGCCAGGTTAAAGATTGTCTGCACTGTAAAGGCAATGGCACTCATCTTAGGAGGACACACACACACACAGTCCAGGGGGGTCCTTCCTATAATGGTTGTGGGGTGATGGTTGCAGAGCGGTCAATGCCACAGCCGCTGTTGCTACAACAGACAGGTTTTTTGCTGTGGCAGGCTGTATTTTTATGGAGCAACTTAAAGAATGCTGACAACTCAAGAGCAGACCTGCTTACTGTTACAGTGGAGAGACGACACACACACAGACACACACCCTGAGGATGGGACACAGAGGCGGGGATGGGTGAAAAGGTGAAAAGTGTTAGAGATGAGCAAAATATGGCTTATAGACAAGAAAATAAAAAGCTGAAAATGGAGGAAAAAAACAGGTGAGAGACCAGAAAGACATGAAGGGGGGGGGGAGATGAGGACAGGGGGGAGAAAATAAGAGATGAGGAAGAGGAGGAGGAGCGGGGTGCTGTTGGTAGAGGACTGAAAGAATGCTGACGTCTCCAGAGCTGATTAGCGTTACACAGAGACATCACACCCACAGTTGGGAAAAATGCTGAGTATGGAGGGAAGACAGGGTGGGGGGTGTAAATGACAAGGGAGAAAGAAGAGAAGAAAAAGAGAGAAGAGTGAGCAGGGAGGAGGAAGAGGAGGACAGAGGTGGAGAGGAGGAATGGGATGGCGGGGAGGGTAGAGGAAGGGGTGGGAAAATGCATCCTCAACACATTTGTAAGAGCTTAGCTGTTGAGGATGGGGAGGCGGAGGAGGGAGGGACGGAGGGGGATTGGGGTCTGTGATATATAAAAAAAAACTGAAGTCAGCAGCGATCAGAACGTAAACCTCAAATCAGAAAGGTTTTCAGCCACCGCTATGAGACCATCAACCTCATCGACAAGAAAGCCATTTAAAAGGAGACTGTGTTCTTACATCATGTGGGAGAATTTCTGTACGATCAGGCTGCAAGAAAACGAGAGAGAGTGAGACACTCAGTAGACAACAGGAAGGCCTAACTATTAGCAATAAAAGTGTTATTAAACCCTTTTGCGCTTTTATTCTGGCTGTTAAGGTAAGAGTCCACATTTTCGAAGCTATACACACAGAGAGAGTAATGCAAGCCGAGCTAACGGCACTAATCACAAACACAAGATGTTAAAGACGGATATATATCAACGCCCTTTTTTTAAGCCCTTTTCTCTAACCAGTTTAAGCATAAACTAGCAAAGATGAGCCCCTCTCTGAGGTGCCTCTGCTCATTTATAAATTACAAATCAAGGCGGTAATTCCTCGCATCTGTAAGGTTGGAAAACTCCAGCTGGCATCACTGAACCGAAGGAGCCTTGGAGTGGATCTCAGCAGGGCTGATACTGAACATTCAACGAGGGTTGGACATCTCTCATTCTAAAGGGGTAGACACACAGACAGCATCTCTCTCAGCCATCACTGTGGCTGAAAGAACTACCCTTGGCTAAAGTCCAGTGATCTTTTCTGTCTTTGCACACTTCGCCGTGACCCATCTAAAGTGTGCTAATGACAAGATGCGGTGACTCCAGTTTATTGTCTTTACATGGGGGATTACATGGGGGCATGGGGGTTGGAGAAAATGTTTGAATGCAGCATGCATATGCAACTCAGAGACACCGATGGCGTCTCAAAAAGAATGAGTATTACACAGACCTTTAAGAAAACCTAAGACCGGCTACAAAATTCAAATAATCTCTAATATCCACCCTTGTTATCAAACCAGGTCGGGATGGAAAGAAGAGCGAAGGAGTGGCAGGGGGTAAGAGTGGTAAATATGAAGCTTATAAAGTGATTAAAGAGCAGAAGGAAGAGCACAAGACTCCTTTCTCTTCGTGTAGAGCAGACTAAGAATAATGACCTCTGAGCTTGTGCGTGCATGCGTGTGTGTGTGTTGCGGGTTTCAGACAGAGCACTAATTAATCTTGTTTTAAAGAACCTTCTGCTCTGGTCACTGCTGCCCCACACAGACGAATTTCTTAGAAAGAGACTTTCGATTTAGCTTGCTGCTCAGACAGGGGGAAAATAAACGGCCAGATTAGATGCTCCAAAAGCCACCCGGGAGGGGCATGAGTGGGTGTGCTAGCATATAAACAACGCAGTGTTCAGGGGATGATCAAGAGCAGATCGTGAGAGTCACAAGTCGTTTGAGATGCGGTATTATCCTGCCATAACAGCTGCTTTAACTGCGCCGTCTCCCTCAGGCAACTCTCTGAGCAATAACTGAAATCACAAAGGAAGGCATCCGAGTGAGGCAGCGAAGACACGCAGCAGGACACAGAGGGAACGGGGATGGAGAGACACAAAGGCAGCATGATGTGGGAAGTGTGAGTTTAAAACCTCAGAGTGCTACAAAAACACAGCTGCTGGCTGCAGTCCCACCTTGCTTTTGTTAAAAAAAGAAGACCAAAACAAAGCAGAGCTCAACTTCACTAATCTAAAGCGGGGCGTGGGTGTTGAGGGAGTTGGTAAATAATTAACGAAGGGCACCTTGTGGAGTCTAATTGAGAATTGGGAGTCAGATAATTGATAATGGCAACCTGTGAATAGGGAAGACGCAGGAGATGCAGGACCATGGACAGGTTGGGAAGCTGAGAAGGACCAATTGGGACGGAAGAGGACACCAGTGTGAGCTCTGTCTGTGTGTATGAGCAGGAAGAAAATAGGGAGGCCATTAACCAGGAGGTATGCAGAGCGTGAAATAAGCATGATAACAGACAGAGAAGGCTGGAGAAGAGGAAAACACAAGGAAGGGGGAGGAGGAAAATAACGTGCTCACATAATAAGAACAATAATCTTCACACTTTCCTGCAAGTAAAAAAAAGAAGCTTAGTCTGTGGGTGTGTTTGTCAAACAAGTGTGTTATTAAAGGCAAAAAAAACTCCTGGCGTCGACACGTTTTTCCCATTTCAGGTAGTAAGTCGGAGTGTGATGACAAATTTCCCAACACAAGCAAAAAAAAAACTGCACTGTCAGGCAATTGAGCTCTGGCTCCTTTTTTTCATAAGCACTTTTTCCTTTTTTTTTTAATAGAGAAAGATTGTAGCTACGCACTGCTGGCTAAGTTGCTTCCATCTTTGTGTGTATTAGTGTGTGTGTTTGAAAAGCAAACAGAGCTGCGAGGGAAGACAGCGATAAGTCAAACCACACGGTGAGTTTATTTCCCTCTGTATGCCTCCATCCTGGTCAGCAATACCAGTTCGGGAAAAAGAAAAGTTGGAGCGTAACAGCAGTGTAAGCATCGTTTCTCCTCTGTGGAAATGCTCAGATCTTTATAGGGCACTGTAATGAGAAGCTGCACAGAGAAACGTCTCGGTGAGCACACAGAGCTCACGACAGGAGACGTGCCTGGTGCCACAGGGAGAGCTGACCTTCAGCCCGGGGACATTCCTGGTACCCATTTTAGGGTTTTCCATCAGCTGTCCATCATTCTGGACGGTATGGGAAGCATGCACACGTAGCCTACGGCTTACAGCTATGTCACCCCGCTTTCTTTATAAAGGAGTTCATCTCCAGCCCAGCTCTTCGTGCTACACAAACAGTCTAGAGCAAAAACACAGTCTGCAAATAAGTAACAAAAACAGGGTTCCGTACTTTTCCTTACTGGTTCCTTACAGTTTCCTTTGTTTTTCAGGGATTATGTTTTGCTCAGCTTCCTCAAATCAAAGAAATCAGCTTCATTGGCAGGGTGATGTAAAGTATGCCCTAAGAAATCTGCTTGTGACCAGAATTCATGGGTTTTCAGTTTGATCTAGTATTGGACAATATCCGGAGAACATGTGACCCATTAATGTGGACAAAGGTTGAGATGTTCATATGAATTGCAATATATAAACGAAACAAAACAACAACTGATTTTTCTGTGTTAATATGTTCCTGCTCTGGGTTACTTCCAATCACAGAAACCCAGAAAGTGAGTAGCACGTTACATATAAAAGAAATTCATTTTGATCTTTGTCTAATCAGTGAATACACTGTTAAGTAATCACCGCCAGGTCGCACTGACAATATCTCGCTATGTGGCAGAAGTTGCCCATGCAGCTGCTGCGGGAGGAAACTTAAAATGTTGCCCTTTTCTTAATCGCTGAGGTTTTTTAAAAACGAGATCAGAAGAAGCACACAGATTTAAGGTAGTATTTAAAAAAGAAGTGACATTCCATCTTGAGACGTGTCTGCGATTCATTTGGGCTGCGAGAGAGTGAGAGAGAGCAAGACTTTCATCAGATAACAGGATAGCTGAACAGAGTAAAGCTAAGCTGGATCGTTTTACCCGTTCTGGCTTTCATTGTCTTTCTTTTATGGGATGGAAATGCTGGCATCTCTTTGGGAAATAAGTAGGGATAGGCAATTATCGTAGCTTTCTCAGTCCTACAACAGTTTTAATTCATCATGACATTATGATTAACCGTGCTTGATGATGTTTCCAAACCCCGAAAACCAAAAGTATTGTCGGGGTTGTTGTTTTTACTGTTTTCATTTCCATGAAAGCAGCAATAAATATCAATATCTTTAAATATATATTATTAAATGGGGTCTATTCTGTGATGTTTAGCAATAAAACTGCACTAATTAATGTATCAGGTTTACTAAAGTAGTATTGAATAACCTGTAATTTGTTCCCTGTCCTGTTTTTTTTACATCTTAAACAGAAATCAGCCTCAGATTCTGATTGGTGCAGCTCTAGTACAGAGCCATTTCAACAAACTTATATCCATTTTGATTTAAAATGCAGATTCTTTTAAAACAGTTTTTGTGCTTTTTCTTTATTTGTAAAATTTCATAAAAATAGGTGCTTGAATGTTTTTTTTTGGCAAAAAAAAAATCATTTCTGAAAGATAAAACACTCCTTTCTAAAGTTGGAAAATTATAAAATCAAATTCAATATTTCATTTCCTACAGCCTAGGAATTCTGCAAAAAACAAAACAAAAAAGTTCAGAAAGCCGACAGATTGTCCTGCAAACTGTGTTTTTTTGCATTATAAAAACTGCAATGTTTATTATTGATAAAAGAAAAGAAATATAACTTTGTATACATTTAAATATTCAGTTCAATTTCATGAAGTTAAACAACTCCTTTAAGCCTATCCAAATTAAATTAAACTCCTTCGGGATGTGACTGTTTGAATTAACGCAAACTATAATCAAAAGACGATCATTTGTTTTGAAAAGTTTTGCCTACAAAAGCTAAAAACTCATAAAAATTGAGGAAACATCACCTTAGTTCTTTGTTATAAACTATGGACAAAACAACAGAGCAACAAAGCTGACCTTTTCTGACCTTAATACGGTTTTACTAACATTAAGTCAGTTTGTTCTTGAAGAAGCAACAATTTTGCTTAAAAATAGTTTGAATGTGAAGATTAAAAAGCAGGCGTTGGAAAGAACAGAGAAATAAACTCAGGAGAGCTTCCGCTGCTTGGAAATGTTTAAATGTCACAGGTGAGGGCTAAGAGCTGCTACCACATTCTGCGCTACAGACATACAGACTTTGTTCCCTCTCTTTCAACTCCTTGGCATTGATCCACAGAGCGTGGTGTTGTTTCTTTTCTTTTTCCTTTTTAAGGCTGATAAATTCATACCACAATCAGAGACTCGTCACACTGCAGTTAAAAACTGCGGCAAGTTGGCGCATTGAGATGATGCAACTGGTAGACAACCGGTAGTGCGGGTATTCCTGTTACTAGGGCCTTCGAAACAGTGCGCTGTTAACAGGGTCTCAACGGCGCAGTATTGCCACTGTGCAGAGAGGGTCTCCTGTAGACAGAAACTTCTCAAAAGTGAAGAAAGCTGTCGCCACTGGGGAAAATGTGAGAACTTTGTTCAAGGAGTATCAGAAAAGATAAACTGAACAAAAGTTAAACTAAAACTATAAGCTTGTTTTCTGTCTGCTAATCCTTCTGACTTCATCATAAAATGAGATTTGTCTTGATTTCATGCCGCTTATGTAAATAAAAAAAGTTATGGCACTTGTGGAGTTTGAGTATAAACAGTCAAAATAACGCAGCACACTAATGCGGAAGCAGATGAAGTGGGGGGGCAGTGGAGCACAGCAATGATTATGCACCAGATCTGCTTACACCATATTTCATCATTACTGTGGAGGAAGAAAAAAAGAATACTCAAATATTGATCTGCCCCACTGCTTCCTTTCCTCCCCATCTCTCTTTCTCTCATCGCCCAAATCTGTCTTTTATTCCCGCGTTTCCATCTCTCGTTTTACTTCTCGCTAACACTTTCTGAAATTTGCAAGCGTAACAAGACTTTTCTGAAGGGAATCCCAGTTGTAAACAAGATCATAAAAAAGCAGACGATACTTATGAATTATGTTTTTTTTTTTAAACACCAAAGTTTCACCCCTTGAAACACATACACACAAAGAGAAGGTGGACAGAATACCGTGAACACCTGTGCAATCTATTGCAATCCAGGGCTTTAGGTGTGCAAGGGCAGCCTGTGTGAAGTTTTCTTTAATGCAGTCTCAGAGCTGAGGGGGAGTAAAGAGACTCTAACGCAACAATTTAAAGCTGAACATCATTAATTAGCTCCTCATCCGACCAAAGGGACTAAAAAAAAAAACTCATTCAGAGACAACAAGCCGTGATGTACCACTCGTCAAAGTTTTTCCAGTGTTTAAACCATGCAAAAAAAGATTGTAGATTGCATTGTAGAGAAAAAGATGATGGAAATGATTAAAACTATTGCTTAAGTTTATGTTATGACATCAAAATAAAGGCATTGTTGCGACTTTTAATGAACTTATGTAGAGAAAGTCCAACAGTGCCGGTCGTATTTGTAGGCACTCTGGGTAAAGTTGTGGAAAATACATTCATCTTTTAATGTTGCGGCATAATCTCTCACTGAAAGTTTCAGAACAATCCAACCTTTAATATGAGTTTATAGATTCAGTTTGGAATCACAAATTAAGAAATAATTGTTTGTAACCTGAACAATTTGCGAGAATAATGCCTTTTAAATACATGACATTAAATGTATGCTTTGCTTTCTTAGGTTCATCTTAGTTTCTTTGAACTTCCAATCAGTAAACATGAACATTTTGTTTCAGTGAGGCATAAAGTGACGTCCCACAGATTTCAATTTCTTTTTGCAACTCATCACCAGGCTGAACAGGAGGCCGTTTATATTTTGCCTGCTCACAGTAATGGATAATGCTTGGGAAGTCTTAAAAAATATCCAAAGCTCACCGTGAGAGCATTGCAGCTCTAGTCATATTGGGTTGGAGTCACCAATTCTCCATGACATCCATTAGACACCATCTACCATCATCCCTTGATGCAAGCTATCTGCGCCAGGCTCACGGAGACATGCCCAATTTCTTAAATGTCAGTCGAAAGCTATAGAGAGCGCAGGCCTGTCATTGGTCAGCACGTTGCTTCCTTTTAATTCGTCAAAAAAAAAAAAAACGAGTGCTGAAGAAATCTAGCAGCAGACATGGAGCAGATCGAAGAACGTCTTGCGAAAGAAGTCATGAACATTTATACAAACCTTTGCTGAAGGAGTACAAAGACATGCAGCAGACTTCATTCGTGGAAGGAAATTGTGAATAAAGTGGGATTGGAGGTGGCCGCCCCCTGTTGTCCAAGCATGAAACTGCTTTGGAAGACTCCCTAGGCAACGGAGAAGTCTGAAAGGAAAACGTCTCTGTCGATACGCATGTGTGTCAGTGCAAACTTCCTGACCGAGAAATATATACTAGGCCTAAGATTTTTCAGCAACAACCACTCTGGATGAGTTTGGTGGGTATATGTCCACTCTTAAATATGGTGGGGGATCTGTTATGCTGTGGGCCTGCTTCTTTTCCAAAGATAATGTAAAATATCATGAACTCTTTTCAAATCCAGATTATTTTAAATTTGACTTTAGACCTTAGTCCTGTTAAAAAGAAACCGTGGGGTGAGCTAAAGACAGCAGAACATGAGGAGCCAGAACTTCAACCTTATGAAATAGTAATAGCAATAGTAGTAGCAATTTTCTTTGTATAGCACACTTTCAACAACAAGGCAATTCAATGTGATTTGGGCGATTAGGGGATAGAGTAAAAACAGCAATAAAACATAAAACACACACAAAACATGCCTGGAGAAGACCAAGTGCCGTCCTACTGGAGAAAAGAGGCAGCATAAAAAGCCTAGGATAGCACAGTTACCAAGAACTATACTAGAACATTTATTTATTATATAGGGATTTCTTAACCAATGAGGAAATCTACTACAATTAAAGTTAGTTTTTCTATTTCAGAGAAAGATTAATTTGTTTTAAGGCGTTTCACATGTATAAATGTGGATGCAAATAACGGGGACCATGCTTGCACATAATTTCTCAGTTTTAGAAGTTTACTTAACTGTGACACAACTCAGGCTCAAGTTAAACAACTGATCATGAAACTCTTTTTTTTTTATTTAGTTATTTTTTTAATTATACAGCTCTGGCAGATGTTCCGGTCAGCGCTGGGACTAGGGTAGCTGTTAATGTTTTCTGCCGTAGATCTAAACCAATCTCTTTCTGTCGTATAGAGCAAACACCTGTCTTAGCTGATCGCCCCATCTTTCCTTCAAAGGAGGTTTTACTGAATGTTTCATCAGCTTGATCCCCGTACACACAGGGAATTGAGCCACTCTTTACCCAGACACACAAACTTCTCTGATGTGGTGAAACGGAGCGAGCGTTAAACCAAATTCAACGCTTTGGACATTGTCCTGGAAGGAGGTTGCTCAGGTCAGACGTGGTGACGGGGTAGAAATGAAAGAAGTGCAAAATGTTCAAAGACCAACTGCTAGTAAAATCACTTCCCTTTGCAAAGCAGAAAAAGGAACTAAGACATGTTGTTTCTTTCAAACTTTGCTGCTAGAAAGCCCAACAACAACCAGATCTTAGGTTCTTGTAGGTGTTTTATATCTCTGTCTCCTCTTTGCACTCTCTCTCTCTCACACATACATGCAAGCACACAAAACAGGGCAAAGAAACTCGCTGTGGTAAGTAACAAGTGAAAACGCCATCTGTCAAGCGAGAGCACATTTGCTTCGCCTCAGCATTTTCAGGGGAATGCCTTGAAGACAAAAAGGTCCTTGTTCTCAATCTCTCTGCAAATCCCATCTCTCATTCTTCCTCCCTCTTCCTTCATCCCCCTTGCTCCGCGCGTCTTGCCGCTCCGCCACCATCAGCAAAGTTGCACACATAAGCATTGGTCAGCGTTCAATTACCGCGAACACCAGGAAAGGATGGGAAAGTACTTGACAGAGAAATGCACTTCAAGCACTGATTAAATACTGATACCAAGTACAAAAAGCTAAGCCCCTTAGGTTGTGTGTGCGTACGTTCAACAAGAGAAAGGAAATGGGGAAAGTGTGTGAAGACAGTGGTGGTGGTGGGGGGGGTTTGCTTTTCCCTCCAATACTGATACAACTGTTTCATCATTATGACCCTCTATTACAGTACTTGCCAACTTGCTTACTACATACTTTTGATACACTCTGCAGAGTGCTGACTCTAACTAAAGCTGCTGATATGGAGTCATTAGGGGGTGAAGTTTCTGTTTTTCTTGTGCCCACAGAGCTTCCCTATTACTCTTTAGTGTTTAAGAGTTGCACCGCTCATAGGTTGCTACCAGGCAGCAGATAATGGCCTATCCACCAGAGATCAATCAGAAGATATTCTGTTGCAAGGCATTATAGTTCACTGAGCCGCTTTCCGTTTTTAGCACGGGTCTGCGTGGGTTCATTAACGGCCACAACAGTCAATCCCTTTCTTGTTCGCTTTATCGGGGAGAGAGGGTACTCAAAGAAAAGCCAATATTTTGTGAGAAACAGCAATAGGGTTTTCAAATATTAGGATTTTAATCTTTGTTTTCAGGCAAAAGCTTAATATTTACACATTACAATCTATTTTTTGGTGAAAAAATAAAGAAGTTTTTAGGCTAGCTAAGTGATAATCATATATAACTTTTTTTAAACTAAATAAATAAATACATAACAGTCTGATAGATCAGGACTTTAGTGCTTACTAGTTTCTAACATAAATACAACTCTGCTCTACTAAAAGAAGGCTATGCTCCTCATTTAAAACATGCTTTTTAATCAGCTTTAAAAGAATAGTACAGAATTTTTTTAAGTGTGTTTTGTTTTAAAATGTCATAATCAGCTAATTTCTTCCTGCTCTCTTGCTGTTTCATCTTGTTGAAATCCAGACTAATTGGTTTGGAAACCAAAAACTCATCTCCAGTCAAAAAACAAAACAAAAACAAAAAACAATCCCTCCAATCTTAAAAATCCATCAGTTTATGCAAATACTGTTTGTATAAATCATTATTTACAAGGGAAATAAAAGTAGGTGCGCTACCAATAATCTTCCTATATGAAACACTGATAAGAGTGTAAAGAGTTTTTGGTTAGAGCAGCTATATGAATCTAAAAGGAAATTATAAAAAGGGGGGGAAGACTTGTTTTACACAGGTCATTTTACGATGATAGACTAGCCAGTAGCTTCAGCCTACTGGACCAGCTAATCTGGATGTATACTAAATGAAAACACCAGCAGTTATCTACTGCATTTATGAGTAAAGGCATTATATGAGTATCCCTTTGGAGTGCAGAACATTTAGTTGTACCTTTGTAGATTTGTTAGTGCCATACCCAAGTTTTTGGGGTACATGAAGCTGTCGGTAGCCAAAGATGATAATGTTTTCAACCCCACTTTCATAACCCAAGATTTCTTCTAAAATCTACTCATATTTTACTATTAGAAAATATGGATACATGACTCTAATAAAGAAAATCTACCAGCAAGAGGTTGAATTGAGTTATGTCGGTTTGATCAGTGGTCAGAATCTGTTGTATTTCACTAGAGTCATCTGGCACAAACCATAATAAATAAAACTAGGCTGTTGTATGAGGTTTTCAGCTAGTAAGATATAATTGAATTATATGACAAGTTGGATTTGAGCATTTATGTTGCTATTTGTTACAACAGTTTATGCAAACAATACAAAACAATAATTAAACTCTGATGTTTTAAAACCTTCAATTTCTCTAAAAGACACGTTTCAGTAAATTAAACAATCACTGAAAAGTTTTCAGTGATATAAATACAAAACTGAAGCTTATATATTACATATCAGAGTTGCAATAAGGGTGATATATTTCAAGAGTTTATGTCTAATATTTTTTTGATTATGGCTTACAGTAAATGAAAACCGAAATGTCATTTTCACTGAAAAGTGGACTAATAAATAAGACCCATCTAAATAACAATTCAGCACAGAAATATATCTAACCAACTTAATTGAAGGTTGAGTGGAAGGAAAAAAGGCGAAAGATGACTTGAATTACTGAAATTAGATTTTTTTTATGACAATGTTCTAATTTAAGACCAACCACCACACTAGTTATAATTACCCAAACGATTACAACCACACAAATAAGCCAATATTAGCTACATAACAATGTTTACACATTATTTTCCTCATCACAGTATCAGTTAAATACCTCTCCCCTAAAAAGCCCCAAATTAAAGTTTCTCACATAAGCTAATGAATATTATGTAAGACTAATTTAAAAAGGATGTTTATGGTCGAAATGTAGCAGTTTGGTTGATCAGTTTAGCCTAATTAACTTTTCAGTTATTTTCTAATTTACTACGTCTCACCAGTACATTTTACTTCACTTTGTTTATTAAAAAGGGACAATAGTCTTTGAATAACAAGAGCACCTCAGTTTATAGTGTAAATGTGCCAGATTTTCCTATAGAGGCTAATTTTACGTGTAGTCCCAGGCAGGTTGATGGTATAAAACAAAAAAATATGAAATAAAATTCAGAAACTCGGAGTCATCCCTTTTAATATATTCAGGGGTGGCTGATGTCAATATTGATAAAAATCGACCAAATGAATAGGTCGACTGATGGTGCGCCCTTTAAAATAAATGCGACCGAAAGGTCAAAACATGGTGACTGAAATAGTTTACAGTGTGATGCCATTTGATGTGGCTCCGCGCACATGCCTGTGAAGCCCCAGCTGAGGGAAAACCTTGGAATACAGCTCAAATTCCCGAACTCTCCCATCACTAATAAGCTTCAAACATCGCCAGAGCAAAAATAAAAGGTCAATATCGGCGACACAACGGAGCGTGTTTGTGTTCCCTCGTCACAATATGAGCTGAGCTCCTCTTCCTTCGCTCCAGACCTTTGTCCGCCCGCCGCCGTGTTGCCATGGCTCCCTCATGCCTCCGCTCCGCTCGCGCAAACGTTGAGAAATAACAACGTTGTGATGAATCAGCATCTCTGCCGCCAGCCCGGTCGGTCGGTGTAGCTACAACACCGGCACGCCACGAGAACCCGCCGATTCCACACGTCGCTCCGCGCACGATTAAAAAGAAAAGAAATAAAAAAAAGAAATAAATCCTAGTCTCCCCGCTGACAGCCGCATGAGCTGCAGGCCTGTCGGAGGGAAGGAGGGGGGGGGGGGGGGGGGCTGACTGACACAAAGCGAATGTCAAAACACTCTGTCTAAGCTAGCTGCTGGGACGTCTGACAGCCGCCGACACTCCGGGATGACAGGCTCTGGTCTGTTTCCCTCACAGAGCTCATAACAAAGGGCGAGCAGGCGGAGAGTCGACGGATTAAACATAAACCGGCGCGGCGCGGCGCAGGTACCGCGCAGCGGAGCAGCTGTCCTACCTGAACAAGCGGCTGAATGTGTCCGCCTCTCTGCTAATGAGGTTAGGTGTAGTTACCGCTCTAAGCTGCTGCTGCTGCTGCTGGCGACCCCTCGCTCCTCTTTAGTTTCAGCTTTAAAACAAGGGAATCCCCTGGCTGAGCAGCGTCCCCCCATCATCCTCCTCCTCCTCCTCACGGTCCCTCTAATTCCGACACATCGTTTTTAAGCTTGACAGCCCACCCGGCTGTCTGGCCCCCTTTGTCTGTTATTATGAAATCAGCGGCTGGACAGTGGTGCGAGGCGGTTCGAGCGACCCGGTCCGCGGTGGCGCTTGCACCGAGCGGTGATGATTCAGCACTACCACGGCGCTGGCTGCCCTTTAAACAGCGGCGGGGACGGGAGAGAGGACAGCGCGGCGGCGGCGGCGGTGGCGGCGGCGACAACGCGGCACCGCGATGGCAGAGGCGGCGGCGCACACTCAGCAAAACACCACCACATTCAGCACTTTTCTTTTTCCGCGATTTCACTTTTGTTTCAAGATAAATCTGACTCACCAGAAGTGGAAAGCGGCGCCTTTGGAGGCTTGTCGGTATATCGACGCGGTGTGAGAGCTGGCAGGAGGACAGTTGTGAGTTGGAGAAGAAGCGCTTCTTTTTTCTTTTTGTTTTTTTTTTTACCCCCGCCGCCGCCGCCTCACGCCTTCTCACAGGTCTCTCTACATATATCCTCTGCCTCCTCGCTTGTTTTAGTCTGTGGTCGGAGGCGCCAGACGTCAAATGATGTTTGGATCACATGGTTTCATTCATGAAGGATCTACGCAACCCCGCATTTAAAGAGACACGAGACTCACTACTACAGCGTGTTATAACAACAGGCGGCGTGGAAAGTGTGACGAGACAGCTGTGCGCATTTCTAAACTTAGAGGCTCAGTCCGACGGCGGGGCGCAGACTTGATGGGTAAAACAAAACCTAAACGAACCGTGCTGCTCTTTACAGGAGCTTTGGAAAAATGTAGATGCATCTCAATGAATCACATTATCAGCAAAAATGTATTGAGTTTTTAAACTCTGTATAAAAATGGAAAGTTTTCACATAGATTCATTAGACCCAAAGGGATTCAATTCAGTTACTTAGAAAAAAACTAAACAAAACGAAGAAAATGGTTTTGGACAAAGAAACAATTTTGGTTTGTGCATGTTTCCATCCATCCATCATCTTCCGCTTAACCCAGGGTCATATAGTCATATAGTGTGACTGACTATATAAACTTCTGTGTGGACAACATCATCCCCACCAGAACAGTGAGATGCTTCCCTAATAACAAACCCTGGATCACCAGTGACCTGAAGGAACTGCTAAACAATACTGAGGAGTATACAGAAGCAACTTAAGGTCAAGATCAGAGACAGCAAGGAGGCATACAGGAAGAAGCTGGAGAACAAACTACAGAGGAACAATATCAGAGATGTCTGGTCAGGAATGAGAAAGATCACAGGTTTTAAGGACAGGAAGGATTGGATAGATGGAAGTCTGGACAGAGCCAATGAACTGAACGTATTCTTCAACAGGTTCAGTTCAGGAACTAGCTCAGCATCCCCCTCTTCTGTTCCCAGCCAAACAGACATCCAACTCTCCTCTGATCAACAGCTTTCCTGTTACACCTCGGATATTTTATCCTTCACCTCAGCCATGGACTCTTCTAATTCCACAAGTTTGACTTCAACCAAGTCAGGAAATGCTGCTACCCCCTTTTGCCTCCCCCTCCCACTTGTCTGTCTCCAAAAGTCAGGTGAAGAGGCAGCTGGAGAAACTGAACCGGAACAAGGCTGCAGGTCCAGACGGTGTCAGCCCCAGAGTCCTGAAGGCCTGTGCAGAGCAGCTCTGTGGGATTCTGCAGCACCTCTTCAACCTTAGCCTAACTCAGGAGAAGGTTCCAGTGTTGTGGAAGACATCCTGCCTTGTTCCAGTACCCAAAAGTACTCACCCATCAGTCATCAATGACTATAGACCCGTTGCCCTGACATCCCACATCAAGAAGGTCCTGGAGAGACTCCTGTTGGCCCCCCTGAGTAAGCAAACAAGAACATATCAGGACCCACTGCAGTTTGCTTATCGATGTGGAGTTGGAGTTGAAGATGCCATCATCCACCTACTTCAACCAACCCACTGTCATCTGGACAAAGCAGGCAGCACTGTGAGGATCATGTTATTTGATTTCTCCAGTGCATTTAACACAATTCAGCCTGATTTGCTTTGTCAGAAACTCCTGAAGACACAGGTGGAGCCCTCAACAATCGCCTGGATCAATGACTACCTGACCAACAGACCACAATTTGTGAGACTGAAGAATTGTGTGTCAAACCAGGTGGTCAGCAGCACAGGAGCACCACAGGGGACCGTACTCTCACCATTCCTTTTCACTCTGTACACCTCAGACTTCCAGTACAAATCAGAGACCTGTCATCTGCAGAAATACTCAGATGACTCTGCAATTGTCGGGTGTATCAGAGATGGACAAGAAGCTGAATCACGAGAGCTGGTGGACCGCTTTGTGACATGGTGTGGAAACAATAGTCTCACCTTGAATGTGAACAAAACAAAGGAGATGATTGTAGATTTCAGAAGAAACAGGGATAAGTCAAACACTGTTTCCATCATGGGAGAATAAGTGGAGGTGGTTGAGGAGTATAAATACCTCGGAGTTCACCTGGACAACAGACTGGACTGGAGGGGCAACAGTGAAGCCGTCTACAAGAAGAGACAGAGCAGACTGTACTTCTTGAGGAAGCTTAGGTCCTTCAAGGTTTGCAGCAAGATGCTGCAAATCTTCTACAAGTCTGTTGTGGAGCGTGTAATCTCTGCTGCCATCATCTGTTGGGGTAGCAGCATCAGAGCCAGGGATTTAAATAGGCTAAACAACCTGATAAAGAAGGCTGGTTCTGTTCTTGGGACAACTGTGGAAAATCTGGAGATGATAATGCAAAGAAGGATTCTTCATGAAATCAAAAAAATTATGGACAACCCTGAGCATCCTCTTCATGAGACAGTCATACAACAACAGAGTGTCTTCAGTCGGAGGCTTCTTCAGTTTCGCTGGAATACAGACCGCTACAGGAAATCCTTCCTGCCCACAGCCATCATCATCTACAACAACTCCTCAAAGAATTAAATATATGAGCTATACCAACACTTATTTCCCTCTGGGATCAATAAAGTATTTTTGAATTGAATTTGAGTTGAATTTGGGTCTGGTTGCAGGAGCAGGAGCAGCCAGACTTCCCTCTCTCCAGCCACTTAGATGAGCTCCTCAGGGGGAATCCCAAGGCGTTCTCAGGAACATAGTCCCTCCATCCTGTCCTGGGTCTTCCTCTGGGTCTCCTCCCGGTGGGGCGTGCCCGGAACACCTCACCAGGGAGGCGTCCAGGAGGCCTCTTAAGCAGATGCCAGAGCCACCTCAACTGACTCCTCTCGATGTGGAGGAGCAGCGGCTCTACTCTGAGCCCCTCCTGGATGACCGAGCTACTCACCCTATCTCTAAGGGAGAGCCCAGACACCCTGTGGAGGAAACGTATTTCATGTTTCTGTACACATTTTCAAAAGGACATCCAAATCACACGGAAATTCAATATCACAAATGCTGCACATCCTCTTGAAGAAGGATGTGAGTAAGCGTCAGAAAAGCTGATGAGTTCCTTGTTATATATTATATTATATATATAGATATATATAGATATATATATATATATATATACACACACACACACACACATATATATATATATATATATATATATATATATATATATATATATATATATATATATATATATATATATGTATATATGAACAGACAATCAGACGTTAGCCCTGTAAACACATCATACAACAATTGCCATCAGTCCTCATTTATCCTAACAAAACAAAACCAGCCTATTAGGCCTGAAGTGCACTATCACTATCCATTTCCATTTCAAAGGAATTAATGACTCCGTGTACAAGCCCAGGAAGCACTCAGCCATTATTAGGAGCCTATTTCCTGACAATAACACAGAAATAGCCTGTTTTTATTTACTGATGAACAACTTAGACACAAGTTAGAGCTTTGAGGAGTAAATCTCTGGCAGGTCCCTGAACAAGGAGGTATAACCTGATGCATCAGCTTAGTGTTTCTTTTAAAAGATAGACTCTAAAAGCTAATTTTAGTCCTGATACGGTAGCATGAATGTGACGACCTGAAAAAAAAAAAATATATATATATTATATTTTATTTATTTTATCGTAAAGCTTTGTAATAGGTTAAGTGGATGAAAGTATTGGTTGGATTAATGATTTTAAAAGAAATTTTCTCTCCATCACAGGTTGAAGATGCTTAAAAATAATTCTTCTTGATTTATAAGAAAAAAGATAATTAAAAAGTGATGACTCATGCACTTTATTCGCTGCAGAAGCTGTTTTCTCCAGCACAACTGATTCAAATGACTGTTTAATCACCCATTTATTCAAGCCAGGGGTGCAGAGCAGCAAGGAAACAACTAAAACAAGCAGGACAGTGGACCCAGAGGACCCAACCCTGGTCTAAAGTATTTTATAGGCTTGTGCATTGCTGTGTATTTAAATCCATCCATATTCCCATAATTTCTGACTATCTTCTCTTTCCCTGCTAAAGAAAAGCATAATGCTGCCACCACCATGTTCCACTGTGTGGATGGTATATTCAGAAGGAAAGAAGAATGTGCACTGTTGGTGCTCTTCTGCATGTAGCATTAAGTATATGTATGCATGCATGTATGCATGCATGCATGTATGCATGCATGCATGCATGTATGTATGTATGTATGTATGTATGCATATATGTATGTATGTATGTATGTATGTATGTATGTATGTATGTATGTATGTATGTATGTATGTATGTATGTATGTATGTATGTATGTATGTATGTATGTATGTATGTATGTATGCATGCATGTATGCATGTATGCATGTATGTTCGTATGTATGTTCGTACATCTGTTTGCCATGTTCTGATAAGGTAGATGACCATGTGTTGGAAGGTTTGATGTTGTGTCATACTCTTTCCATGTTCAGATAATGGATTGAAAGAGCTGAGGGAGTCTGGACCTCATACCAAAGAGACTTAGAACATGATTTGCATCATTTGCTGCCTTTACGCAGACATCTTCTCATTATTAGTGCATCAATGGTAATAAAATCAATAACTTAATAAATAAATAAGGGCATGGCATTTACAATATTGGAGACAAATGTTTGTATATTGTAATCAGCATTGCTTGCACACATTCACCCTGGGTTGTGAGCTCAACAGCCAGATGCAGCATCCAGAATCACACACTGTGGACAAACTGGAGTAAAACGTTGGCTAAATATATATCCTTCTTTCAGCACAGTTTTCAGCGTGAGTCTTGTTTTATTGCCTTTTAAAGAAAGTTTGCTACTGAAAGCTTTCTGAGAGTTTTCTGAGAGTTTTCTGACTGATCCAGAAAGAGGAAAAGGATGTCCACAAGGCTTTTTGAGCAAAAAAAAGGCACGTTAGAAAACACAAGCTGCTAAATCCTGAAATCTGATTCCTGCACAGATGAATGGATTAAAAACGTGAAAGTTAGGTTTTGAAGAAAAAAATGTCTTATATTGCTAATAAATTAAAAGAGATGAAATAGCAAAGTTAAATTTTTTGAGATACATAAGAGAGGCTGGGAACCACTAATATGAGAAACCACTGAGGCCCTCAGAGCCGCTGTGGTGGCGAACTCTATTTACTAAATAGGGGACTTCTGAAGGTGCTTAGCTGCACTGGATTTTATCTAGGGGTATCAGAGCAAAGGGGTCTGAAAGCAAATGCTTGCCAAACCTTTGGGATTTTTGCAGCTTTTCCCTTTCACCTCACAATTATCCGTCTCTTTGTCGGTCTAGCACATAAAATCTCAACAAAATACATTGACGCTTGCGGTTGTGCAAACACCTTTGCCAGGCACTGTATAAAACATAACCAGTACAGACAGGCAATTACATTCTGAACATGGACATAAATAGTCTGCACAAGTTGGCAGCATAGGGAAGCTCTTAATGCAGATTCACTGACTGTGTGGTAACCATCTGAGGTTCCTGTTCCTAAGACCGTTTCACCAAACAGCTGCACTAGCTGATACTGTATCAGCTCCAAGATCAATGTAATGCAATGCACAGGTCTCCATCTAACACACACACTGCTGAAAGCACAGGGGATAACCAAATCCTCTTTACATGTATGTCTCATGTTGGAGAAGATTTTATGTTTGCAAAAAAAAACAAAAAAAAAAACTTTCCTTTATGCTCTCCTCTCTGTTTCTGGTGTTTCTTGCAAATGGCCATGCTACTGCAAAGGTCACTGATTGCATTGATTGAATGGATATGACAGGCAGCATCTGGCCTACCTCTGGATAGAAATCTCATGCCAAGCTCAATCACACACATACACACACACACGCACACAGAAAGGCACAAAACGTAGAGCTCAGGATTATCTGCATGTGAACGGCCGTTTTAGACCCTCATGGTGTCAGGATGAGTGACACAGAGAGCATCAGCCGAGCTGTTTGGAGGGAGAACGATTCCTTAAACCAGCAAAAGGTGGCAGAAGTTTAATAATGAGAGGCAAAAAGAAGTCTCTCCTCGAAAGGCTAATCTTAACGGGCAGTGGCGGGGGCGAGTGTTGAATAAGAGGGGGGATTATCAAGACGCTTCAGCAGCAGCAGCAGAGAGAGAGAGAGAGAGAGAGAAACTATTGCACGCACAAATAAACAGCCAGATTGCACCAAGAGCACGCAGGGAGCAGTTTAATCAAAGGACGCTGGTGTGTGTGTGATTTTAAGAGGGAAAATAAACTAATCCTACAACAGCTATAAATTGTCCAATTATAATGAGGACACGGCTGTTCACAAACCATCGCTCCTCTTCATCATTCGCCATTATGCACCTGTATTGCCTGAATACATCCGTGAGCCTATCTCAAACCAGCACAAAGTGGCGGCTGTTAATCCAAGAACGTAGCAGCCCGGAGCAGAGGAACGGATCCAAATATATCTAAAAAAAAGAAATAAAAAAGCACCTTACAGAGCTGGAGTCTGCTCTAGCTGCTAAACCTGTTCAACCCAAATATTGCTGCTCTTTGTGCTCTACTATCAAACTTTTCGAAAACTCCGTAACATTTAGGGTTTAAGCTCGCAAGCAGCCAGACGCAGGGAGGAATATCCCCGCATTCCTATACTGCTTACATGTTCTGTGAAATATTTTTTATTCTTCTACATCTACTTCTTAAATTAAGAAAGAATTAATCTTGAAAACTTTTTACATTTTTACAAAAAGAAAGAGCAAAGCTCAAAGTTTAGTTAGAGGAATGTGTGCTTTCTCCTGGAGCTTTCATAGGAGTGTGGAAAAGGTTACACCCTGTGGTTGTGGCGACCCTGTGAACTGAATCACACAAGTAGTTACACCAAAATTTGACAAATTCCTCGTGTCTTTAAAACTATAAACATAAAAGAAATAACTTTGATTTTGCAAGGAGAAAAAAAAAGAAAGAAAAAAAAGAAAGAAAGGATGGAAATCCTCCAGGAGTAACTGTGGAGAAACCCCTCAGCGGTCATCCAGGCCATGCTGACGGAGGCTTTCTAAAACTGGACCGTGTTTCCTCTTAAGACAGCCAATCACAGCTCACCTCGAGGCCTTTGGAAGAGCTGGCAAAAAAAAATTAAAAAAAATTTCATTTCAGGGGTAATTTTAGCAGGAGGAGGATTTGATTGGAAAGATTTCAGGAGGCACTGACCCACAGGAGGAGGCAGAAATAAAAACACGATAGACCCGGAGAAACATGTCGCCGTAGCAACGCAGTTAAAGCTGTTTACCGATAATTATGGAGGCGATGCTATATTTAATCCAAGGTTAGGGCCAAGTTAAAGTCCGCCCCCCCCCCCCCCCCCCCAACTGGCAGTGGTATGAAGGTGATTTGATCCTCATAGCTGTTTAAATACCAGACAAGTTGATTAAAGAGCGCCATCTGGAGGGCAGATTGGAAGCTCACCATTTAATGGATGTGAAAGATAAGCTCATCATGGGCAGGATTTCATTAAATTTTTGTACATACCGAGTCATGTTTTCCCCAGAGCGAAATGCACAAAAATGATTCTTTAAAAAAAAACTGCACTATTCTCTCTAATCCACGTGGTTCTAGAGTTAAACCCAAAACTGTTCATCCTCTTGGTAGATTCGGGTGAAAAGCAATCTTTTAGTTTTACAAACATGTTTTTTTCTGACTGGAAGCAATATAACAATTTTAAAGTGCTAGAGACAGACTTGATTTTGGGCTAAAGATTAGGGTGATGGCAAGGAGGCCTTCCAACTTCAAGCACCTTGAGCTATTCAAAGTTCAGCTGCCAAAAATACCAGCCGAAACATGCAGTAATTTGAAGGGTTTGATCATAGAAATGACAATAGACCTTTTCATTGATTATTGAGAAAGGTATAAATTATTTCACATGACATTTTTATTCAAATGTAAAATAAACATTTAAACATGTGCCCCAGTAGGATGTAGTAGAGAAACCACTTTCTGTGGTCATCAACAAGCTTCTGGCATAATTCTGGTTCGAGATTTGACAACTTTCCCCATCAACATAAATGAAGGTAATTTAAACTGGTCTCATTTAAGGTTCCGGTCAAAACTTTGAGAAGATCATTCATAAAGCTTCAAGTTAGTCTGCTTCATCCATCCCATAACCAGCTTGTGATCATTCTTCTGTTGGAAAACCCAGTCACCATTAGATGAAAAGAAACTGCCACAGTAACAAGAAGTGTTTCAAAGAGACAAGAGAGAAACTGTACGCAATGTCAAACATGGTAGTGGCAGCATCATGCTAGGGGTCCATTTCACTAGCATTCACACTATAATTTGTTTCTCAAAGTAGACAAAAAGTTTAAAAGCTGAAATGCCAACAATTATACTTATACATTAAATATAATGTTTATTATGGAAGAATAATGAAGACTGCAAGAAATTCCTTTACAAAATGAACTCTGCTTTTTTTTATGTAGCTTATTGCTGCTTTATTGTAGCACTTCCAGGTAATTACATCACATTTGCTGATAAAATGTAAAAATTGTCTTCGGGCTTTCAGAGAAATAAAAAAAAAAACTACTAAAATTATTGTTACATAATGGAAACATTTTTTTTACAGTGGACAAAATCTCTTACAGATATCCTGGGATGATCAAAATGTGTTCAGTCTTTAACTGTGTGCCAAAAGTAATAATTTGAAGAAAATGTGGTACATGATGGAGGTTGAAGGTTGTAAAGACGGCAGATAAGGCCAAAGCCTGCTCTGGTTCTTCTTCTGCTTCTAACTGGTCTTGTGTTCATTATGCAGTAATCCCTTAATCACAGCAGTAGGCGCTACCTGTGCAGAATACACCTGTGCTTGTGTGAAATGTAACTGTTCATCGCTCTCGTATGAATAAATAGCCCTGGAAATTGATCTCTTGTGGATTTCCCCTTAGCACTGAATCCATTTTTTTATTCTATGGTTGAACAGCTGTTGGAGTCCACATGTTTTGACTTGAACCTGTAACTTGTCTGTCTTTCTGTGCGCCTCTCGTTGCTCTCAGTTTTTCTTCTTGATCCCGGACGTGCGATTGTTGAACAGGTTGAGGCCCGACCTTCCGTTCCCGCTGGCGTCTCCGCTGACAGTGACTCCAGGCTGCTGCAACACTTTGTCCAGGGTGGTTTTCTTAATGGCTGTGGGAGAGATGCCCTCCTGGTCTGCAAGGAACTGCAGCTCCCTGCAAAGAAGATAAAAACACACCCAACCATCAGGTGTTTAAGTATAACTATCAAGAGTCTTTAAAGAGATAACTCATTTTCATTTGTTTTAAGTTGTTTTGGCACTAGTGGCCTTAAATTGCAGTGTTTAGACAGGAAATGGGCAGATAATGAGGGGGGGGGGGCATGCAGCAAAGGTCCCAGAGTCAGGAAGCGAATGCTGGACGGTTGCGTCGAGGACCAATACCCTCCTTTTATGTGGTGCCCGCTCTACCCTTACACCCTTTGAAACATTTTAACTAACAAGTGCACATCAGCCTTGTAGCACACCATCCCCACAATGAAACGGGGTGGAGGCTGTATGGTAATGACAGGGAAGCTGGTGAGTTCATAAGAAAATGGATGGAAAAACATACAATCTGAAAGAAAAGCAACTGGAGGCTGCTTTTTTTTCCAGCCCCAAACAACCTTACAGGGCTGCAGCAGAAGGGTTTAGAATAAAACGTATTTCATGTGTTGTAATGATCCAGACCATTATCAAGTCAAAAACATGTGATTTGAGTTTGATTTAATCTGGAACATTTTGGTCCCCAGACAAAGTACAGACTAAAAACCATGTGTTATTTTTCTTCTATTGCACAATTAGGTACAAAGTTGTGTTACTCTGCCACATAAAATCCCAATAAATTAAAGCTTGTGACGTGCTAAAATGTGAAAAGGTTCAAGGGGTATGAATACTTTAACGAGAAACACTAAACTGGGAAAGACAGAAAATTCCTGTAAGAATGTCTCAAAAATTGATGTGAAATTTGCATGTTGTCATTCGACAGCCTCACCTCGTCCTGATGCATGAAGCCTCCACAGCGTTGATCAGGAGGCTTCTGAAGCCACCGCTCTCCAGGAAGTGCAGGGCGTGGATGGTGGCGCCCCCTGGTGAGCATACGTTGTCCTTCAGCTGGCCAGGGTGCTGTTCAGAGTCCAGCAGCATCTTCGCTGCTCCCTAAAGAGAAACAGGACAGCAATAAAAACTGACAGCTGGAAGACAACAAGTTCCAACCCAAACAGCTGAAATGATGCCTAAATGACCAAAGCGCTTCACAATAAAAACTAAAAACAGCACAAGCAATAAAACAAATAAGAATCAATACAAAGTTTGAATTGTATTCTTTACTTCTTGTAGCAACAATAAGATTGGAATAAAAGCAAATTAAAACAAATAACTAAATGACAGCAGAATGTAATAAGTTTCAGCACTCCTAGATATTTAAAGCCTGACAGAAAACGTGCATTTTAAGTCTACTTTTAAAAAGAATCATCTGTGCAAAATATTATTTGGTGGTCATAAACAAACAAGAGTGGTGACACAGTGTTGCAACCGACATGAAAGCAGGTGGTAGTGGTGGGGGGAGTCAGGACGCACGGTTCCAGCGGGTCAGTAAATCTAACACCGGGCCCAGTTCAGCACATAGATCTAATAGGGCGGCTTTAGGGAAACTACATCGGCTCCCCCCATCCAGATGCTGCCAGTGGCTGATCTTCAATGAGCGCCAGTGCATCCATTGATGCAGCATTATGCAGGAGTGTCATTTGTCATAGAAAAAAAATATCTTCTTCCTTCCACAAGAATGAGACTGAAGTCTGGATCAGGATTTCTTATATTTTATTATGGCCAGTCTTGTACATCCGCCTGTCTGGGTCTCTCTCGCACCCCAGATCATTTCTGGCCTCTGTAAGCAGCTTCTGCCTTCAGTATTCCAATGTTATGTATTTATTGCAAGGTTAACCAAACCCTCCTCACAGTTGAGGAGTGACACAGTTGGATTAGACTACATGAAAGGGCTCTTCACTGACTCTCATGATCTGTTATTATGCCATATTCCTTAGATGCCTTTACTAATATGTAAGTAATCAATCAATTTCCTTCATGGGGATCCTTCTCATTGGGAGCCCTGCCAGTTTAGCCATGGAGGTCGCTGCCATTGGGATCGCTTTTGTCGTGGTGGGCGGGGCTCTGCACTGGCTGTGCTGTGGATACCTGCCTGCCCTGATCATGGCGGTGCCTGTGGTGACTATTCTGTGGTTGTGGGGTGGCTTCCTGCGTGGATGGATCTCCCAAATACTGTTTTCTCACCGCGGTATCCTTCTAGGTGTTTATTTATATTGTATGTTCACTTAGAGACAGGAAGGTATTTAGCAGTGTTTTTGCAGAAAAGGAGTGGGGGACAGGGTGTATATGTGTCTTGTGTGTGCTGAGAGTTTAACTGGTTGTGTATGATCGATTTTCCTTTAAATGTGTTTTCTTTGTTTATTTTTCTGTCATTATCAAGTAAAGCACTTTGTGCTGATTTTATGATAAAAATCCTTTACAAAAAAAATGTTGATTGAATTGATTAATTGAAATAACCTTGAAATAATTCAGTATCACACTGGAGTATTTATGTTCGTGCTTAGTAATCACACCTATTGCTACACACCTCATCACAAATAATGCATCAATAAAAGCAATTGTTATTTAATCTGAAGACATACATCTGAACATAATGTGATAGAACTCTTAAATGCAACATATTTTCATTCAGATTCTTATTTTTATTCTCAGTTCAGAGACGGGGGTGGGGGCTGACTGTTGGTTGTGTGTTCATGTGTCCGAAACGCTACAAGTCTGAAAATGGGGCTTAAAATTCACCCTTTTGCCATCTCACCGGCTGCGCTACCAGTGTCCTCCGTGTCCAAAATATGAGTAAACAAGGTCCTCAGTGTGTTTTAAGTTGCGCACGTTTTTTCATCACGTTTTTTTTCTGTATGAGTCACTAAGTTTGTGTAGAAAGTTACTTTCGCAATTTTCAGACCCTGTTTTGTGCGTAAGCACGCTTTATAAATGAGGGCCCTGGTATTCATTTGATCTAGCTGTGTTGGAGTAGGGATGCATCTAAAACCTGCAGAACAGTAGATTTCGAGGACCAGGGTTGGAGACTACTGCTCTAGAATATCATTATTTCGGTGAAGAAAAGTTTCCTTCTACCAGTCATTTTAAATGCTGTATGGTTGTTAATCGGGATGATTTTGTTTTTGCCTCCTAACCTTCATGCACAAACATCAGAGAACTCACCAGGAGAGCCTGAGCTCCAAGTCTGACAGCGAGCCTCCTGGGCAGACCCATCTTCACGCCGCCGTCTGCGAGGGCGTCCAGGGCTGTGAAGGCCTGGTTAGAAAACCCAAACAGAGGCATAAATTCAAACTGAATCACAAACATCTGGGATTCATCTGTGCAGCCCTCACTCATCACATTTCCCTCTAAAAATTGATAGTCTGACAGAAAAATTATATAAAGAGGAATTGTGTCGAGAGGGAAGAAAAACCCTTGAGAAAAACAGGGATTATCCTTATTGTTCACTTTCCATATTAAAACTTCCCTCCAGACTGTTCATTTGTTTTGCTGCAAATCGGCTTTAATTCAGAGAGAACGTTTCTGTCTTCGACCAAATCTTCTGGGCTGATGGTGAAACACCGGCGTCCTGGTAGATCCAGACTAACCAAACTGATTACCTCCAAAGTGCGAGACATTCTTCCATGTAAAACACCAAGACTTTTTCCAACGCAGGCAGAGATGAGATGGATCCTTCTTGCAGCATGGAACAAGCTGGAGGCGGAAATGTTCCTTTGAGCCTCGATCTCTTGTTGCCATCTGGTGCAGTTCTCACTGGATACTCTGACCACTCTTCTTGGCAGCTTTGTAGAGCTTAAACTGGTCAGTTTCCTGGCACAAAACTAGCATTTCAGCACAGTCGACAAACATTCAACACGGTTGAGGCCAGGACAGTTCCAGAAGCTGAAGGTTAGCTTGCGTTCTCCAACCCTAAAACTGTTCTGGTGGCTGTTTGAGACCGTTTTCTCCTGCAGGGCCACCCAACAGCGTTGAAGTTTAAACCGAACGAGCCAAGCTGTCACCATCAGATGAAAGTGAACTGGTTTGAACGACCTGAAACTGGCAGCGTCTACAAATTAACAGGTTGAACATCAGCGTGGACTGAGAGGGCGTTGACCAACTTTGCTCCAAAAATCACCACCTTCAAGCTTGACTAATGTTTGCATATGCCAAGACCAGATGACAAAATTCCTCAATTTATATTTAAAGCCTGTACGTAAAATTTAGATGCTGTGTTCATTTGAGTAAAAGCTCATGAAGTTGTGCACCTGATTGTTGGTAAAAAAACAAAAACAAATTATTGTGTAGTAATTCAATGCTACAAAAGAGCATTTACGATCAATAACTTGAACCCCCAAACAAATATTCAGACCTCTGACTGCATATGACCGATATAAGTAATGGTAAAATAATAATAATTAAAAAAGTACTTTTACAGCAAATTAATATTAGTACCAGAAATATTTAGATGCATTACGCAATATTTTTTTGTTGGGCAAATGTAAAATTTTGTTTAGAATCATATTCACTTCTTGATATTAATTAATTTTATATAACAGACACTAAATCACTTTCAAATAATAATAATAATAATAATAATAATAATAATAGTAATAATAATAATAATAATAATAAGTAAATCAGTTGTAAAAATCAAAAAGAGCAGGGAAGAGAATCAGCAATTTTCTGTGGGTAGCAAATTTATAGCATTTCATAACGAATGTTTCCTTTCATTTCAACAGCTCACCGATTCTCAGAAGGATAAAAGGATTTAAAATATTTTCATCACATTTCATTTTTACACAGAAATACACCCAGCCACTTCCCCGTTGGGAAAATAAAAACAAAAAAAAATAAAGAGCTTTCCTCACATAGGCGGGTCCGCTGCCACTCAGTCCAGTCACAGCATCAATTAGGTCCTCCTCCACCTCTGTGCAGAAACCAACACTAGCCATCAGCTGCTCCAGCAACTTCCCATCTTCCACCTTTAATCACGATACGCGTGTCACATCAGTGCGCCGTAATGTCAGCTTTGCTTATCCAAAACAACTTCATCAATTCATCATGTTTCTTACTGGTGGAGCGACGTACCAATACTCCCACTCACCTCGGCATGCGTTCCTGTGGCGTACACGGTAGCTCCCTCTCGCACCACTACAGGAGTATTAGTCATACACCTCATGACTCTGGGAGCTGAACGGTGCTGGAGCAGCTTCTGCGTAGCGCGAAAAGAAACACAGAGGAGATGCGTGTAAGCGAAAGGAAGAACAAAATTCATTTTACAGGTAAAAAATAAAAATAAATCCTGCCAAACCATCTTTGAAAATTAGGATCATGGTAGCTGGAGAAACTTAAACAATCAAACACCTGCATGTTTTTTAATATCAGAGCTTTACCTTCTCTATGGAGCTGATGGTAACACCTGCAGCACAGGAGACTATGAGATGGCGGTCCTCGATGTCTGGTCCGATCTCATCCAGGACGAATGGGATGATGTGGGGCTTCACCGCCAGAAACAGCACGTCGCTCCTGTTAACAGTTTCTTTGTTGCTTGTGGTCAGATTCACCCCCATTTTCTAAAAAAAGAGCAGAAAACATTTTAGCAATAAAGAAAGGTGGCTTTTATATAGCAGCATATAGCTTTCCGTTCCAAAACATCGCACAACTAAGTCTCACCCTTAGCCCTGTCACTGTGGGCAGATCTGTGTCAGGGGAGCTGGCTGTAATCCTGTGGGCTGCAATCACACCTGATGATGAAGACAGGATGAAGAGAAGGGTGAGGAGATGGGAATAAAACAAAGCGGCAGCAAGACTAGCAATGGTTCCTGGCCACAACAGGACGAGACATGTCAGGGTATTTTGTGCTTCAAATGTTTGATATACAGTATTTACATAACTTTCAACAATAGACCAGAAACTTTGCAGTTACATCAAACATTCAGCACAAAAATACTAAAGGAGGAATATTCATCACAGATTCTGGATGAGATACTAAAAACAAAACAGATTTTGGACGGGTGTACTTTGTATATATGATGTAGGCACACTTGAAGCATAATGGGAAACTGCTCCTTGATGCGAGATTAAAACTTGACCCAGACATGCTGAATCCAAATGTTTGAAAGTTGTTTGAAAGTCATGTTTTGCTCTCCAAACACATGGCAGCGAAACTGTGTTTAGATAAAGCTGAACATTCTTCACTGACAACGTGGAGAACATAAATGAGGTTTAAAACACAAAGAGATAGATCGATACTTTATCCCCAAAAAAGGGGAAATTCACTTTATACACACAGATGAGTTATCAGAGCTGCTGGTCATTTTGACCTTTTCATACCTTTGCACCTTGGGCTTAAAAAAAAACAAACTATTTGATCAGTTCATCTAATTATCAAAACAAAAACAATAGGAAAATAACTCTTCAGAGTTTGATGAGGCTTATTTCAAGTATACACCAGTCTGAAAGATGTCCTGACTGATGCGTCCTGAGTTAAAATAGTTATAAAGAAATGCCTTAAATGAGTGCAGAAATCTTTACCTGCAGCAGTGAAACCTTTCACAAGTGCATGAGCCAGCTGGCCTGCTCCAATGAATCCAACACTCATTCTGGCAGATGATGTGGCGATTGTGACCTGTGCAGAAAAGCAGAGCTGCTGCAGATAAACATCAGCTCCTTTTAAGCATAGCGGCTTCTAATTAGGTTATCAAGTTATGCTTGATAAAAAAAAAAAAAAAACACAATAAAAACATAGACTGGATTGCTGATCAAAAGATTATTCAGATAATCCACATACATACATGAAACCCACTTTGAAGTAAATGATACTACTTGGGAACAAGTTCTACTGTTTGACATTTACGTTCGTAACCATAAAGCATTCTTCATTTCATTGCGAGGTCAAACATACCCTTCAATGAGCCGAAATACAAGATGCGTCCTTATGAACTCTACTGCGGTTCAATTAAACCCTTAACTCCCTCTAATACCAACGACCTAGAAGAGCTAGTTGCTTCCTTTTATTATGCTAGCTGTCCCTAACCCAGCAGTGTCTCTTGCTAGCCCGAAGACAAAAAACTACTGATCATTAAAAAAAGCAACAGATACCTTCCTGTGAACGCTTCAGTGGAACAAACAGCCAGCTGTCGACGTGACCTTTATCTTCCCGGGACACGAAAAGAACAAACTAACAAAAAAAAAACATGGACCGCTTCTTGTGTAAACGTGGCTTCCTTTTTGTTACTCAGCCCCCATGTGCTCTGCTAACATGATAGAAAAACAATCAGACCAATCACGAACGCTCGTTCCTAGGATTTGACCAATAAAAACATAGGATGTACTAAATGGGTGGGACTTCATGTTCGCTACACCCAGTTGCATCATTCCTTTGAGTTTAAGCGCTAGAGATGATAATACCTACCTATCTATCTATCTATCTATCTATCTATCTATCTATCTATCTATCTATCTATCTATCTATCTATCTATCTATCTATCTATCTATCTATCTATCTATCTATCTATCTATCTATCTATCTATCTATGCTAATACAAACTATTATTATACCACTTTGTCAGTCAACTAATCAAAGTTTATAGAGGGTGAAACAGGAATACAGCTGGGGGGGACCACAATAAGAAAAAGATACTTCACCGTCTGTGTGTTTCAGTTCTCGCTTTGGGTACCAACAGAAGAGGAGAGCGGTTAAAATTGGAGTGATGCGAGCTCGCTTTCTTTTCTACAGTAGCTTTACATAATTCAACTGTGTTTTACCTGCATAGCTTCATTTCCTGTAAGCACTGGTATCACTTTTAGTGCTAGGATATTTATATATACTTATTTTCCACCATAATTTGCAAATAAATTCTTAAAAATATCAGACCATGTGGTTTTCTGGATTTTCTCATTTTGTCTCTCATAGTTGAGGTATACCTATGATGAAAATTACAGGCCTCTATCATCTTTTTAGGTGGGAGAGCTTGCATAATTGGTGGCTGACTAAATATGTTTTTGCCCCATATATATAAACTCAGCAAAAAAAAGAAACGTCCTCTGACTTTCAACTGTTTTAACTTTCAGTAAACTTAATGTGTGTAAATATTTTTATGAACACTGAAAGAGTCAACACCATAAGACAAAAACTAAAAATGTTTCACAGACATGTGACTAACAGAAATAGAATAATGTGTCCTTGAATGAAGGGAGGCTCGAAATCAAAAGTAGCAGTCAGTATCTGGTGTGGCCACCAGCTGCTTGAAGTACTGCAGTGCATCTCCTCCTCATGGACTGGACCAGATTTGTCAGTTCTTGCTGTAATATGTTACCCCACTCTTCCAGGCACTTGCAAGTTCCTGGACATTTCTGGGAGGAATGGTCCTAGCCCTCACCCTGCGATCCAACAGGTCCCAGACGTGCTCAATGGGATTGAGATCCGGGCTCTTCGCTGGCCATGGCAGAACACTGACATTGCTGTCATGCAGAAACTTACTCACAGAACGAGCAGTATGGCTGGTGGCATTGTCCTGCTGGAGGATCATGTCCGGATCAGCATGCATAAAGGGTACCACATGAGGGAGGAGGATGTCTTCCCTGTTCCGTAAGGCATTGAGATTGCCTGCAATGACAACAAGCTCAGTCCGATGGTGATGTGATATACCGCCCCAGACCATGACGGACCCCCCACCTCCAAATCGATCCCGCTCCAGGGTACAGGCCTCGGTGTAACGCTCATTCCTTCGACGATAAACACGAATCCGTCCATCACCCCTGGTGAGACAAAACCGTGACTCATCAGTGAAGAGCACTTTTTGCCACTCCTGTCCGGTCCAGCAAAGGTGGGTTTGTGCCCATAGGCGGCGTTGTTGCTGGTGATGTCTGGTAAGGACCTGCCTTCACCAGGCCTACAAGCCCTCAGTCCAGCCTCTCTCAGCCTATTGCAGACAGTCTGAGCACTGATGGAGGGATTGTGTGTTCCTGGTGTGACTCGGGCAGTTGTTGTGGCCATCCTGTACCTGTCACGCAGGTGTGATATTCGGATGTACATGCATTGTTTAAACCCTTTACAATGAAGATCTGTAAAGTTATTTGGATTTTTACAACATTATTGTTGAAATACACAGTCCTGAAAAAGGGACGTTTCTTTTTTCGCTGAGTTTATATATATATATATATATATATATATATATATATATATATATATATATATATATATATATATGATAGTTTCTGATTGCTGTCTGTTGCAGGTAAGGTACTGACTGCTCAAAAGTACTCCACACAAACCTTCAATAAAACCTCAACCTTGAATCTGTTTTTATTAATTATACATTATATAGTATATTATCTAATATATTATTTCACATCTCAGCAGATGTGACAAAAATTTTAGTTTTTAACAGTAGTTCATAATGTCAACATTGTCACTGGACTTGGGATATAGTTGTCTCCTTAATACAAAACTCCTCAGTGAGTAGATATTAATAGATATGGGAAAAGTAGTAGCCAAAAATTGTACTCAAGTAAGAGTAGCACTACTTCAATATATTTTTACTCAAGTAAAAGTTAAAAGTAGTCGTCCAAGAAATTACTCAAGTATGAGTATAATAATAATAATAATAATGATAATAACAATCATCATCATCATCATCATCATCATCATCATCATCATCATCATCATCATCATCATCATCATCATCATCATCATCATCATCATCATCGTCATCATCATCAATCATTATGTCAGACAACTAAAAATATAGTTATGTGCAAGTTCTGGTATTTTAAAGATTAAAAGAAACAAATAAAACAAATAAATAAAAACCATAATTACAAAATAACAAATCTAGGCAGAAGAAACACTTTTTTTCCCATTATAAAACTAATATTTACAATAAGTAGAGTATATATGTTAGAACAGGGTAAAGTACTTCCAGTGACAATATAGTGTTTACTGTATCTTCTTGATCTCCAAATGGCTCAGCAGATATAGAAAGTAACATTAAAGCAACAAAGCTTGTGTCCAAACAAAGGGTTCTCACTTTAACCTAAACTGTGGGTCTGTCTGATACATTTTTGTTAAAACATGTTTGTTCTTTATTCAGTGAAATTACTCATAGTGGGTAGAGGATCCTGACATTGTTCTAAGAGTTGTAGCGATATTCATAATATTATTACTCAAGTAAAAGTAAAAAGTACGGTGTGGTAAAACTACTCCTAAAAGCTTTTTTCCCCAAAAAAAGTTACTCAAGTCAATGTAACTAGTTACCACCCGCCACTGGATATTATACCTCTCCTGTCACATGAAGCTAAATTTACTCTATACATTAGGAAGTGGTATGTCTGCCCCCCCTGAGGTACCACGTTTATTTCTTCACAGGAATGCAGACTATATTTAAAGCCAAATGCAGGGCCTGAGGTTGAAAACATCAGCTGTTCTTCATTCAGTCAGCTGGACCAGAGCATAATTTCTTGTTCTAAATCCCAGAATAAATAAAGTCCAAAACAATGATCTTGTTCCCTCTGGAATGGGTTAAATCTTCATCTCATCTCCTGCCTAAAAGTTAAAGCCTACTCATTTAATTCTGTTTTAATTTTGATTTACAATTATTTCATACACTCTGTTTGATAAACAGGTTCCTGAGTTCAGGGGGCCGTTCGTTTTGAGTGTGCAGGGTTTTTAATTTGCATACTTGGGTTTTCTGGGGTTTCCTCCCACAGTCCAAAGACGTACATGCTCATTTATTTAACCACTCTAAATTGGCAAAGATTAAGGTGTGTCTGTGTGCATTTTATGTTGCGATTCACCGTGATGGACTGACGATCTGTCCAGGGTGTACCCTACTTCTCGCCCAGAGCTGTAAATGAATGGATGGATGAATTTAATTTTGAGAGCAAATATCCATTTGATGACCAACACTTCCTGTAAATAAAGGTCACCCTAGAATTTATGCAAATTCATTTAAACAAAACAAAAATAAATACAAGTCACATCTTTACAGAAAAAAAGACTTTACACTTCAGTATTAGGTAAACGGAAAAAGTGCAAAATCACATCAAATCTGTCCCTTTAAACTCAGCTTGCACCAGCTGAAGCTCTCTGGGAGTTATTCCTGCGGCTCTCCATCTCAGTCTGACTGACGCACAAAGTTTACCACTGCCTGCGTCTGTCCCTTTTTAAAGATGACTCAGACTCTGTGTGAGCGCTGAGGCATGACATGATTTTGCTGTTGTTAGATAAAGCTGTGAGAGATTAATAAAAATGACCCGAGAGCGTATTAAACTGGCAGATCCAGAAGAAAAAGTCACAACAGATTGTTGCCTGCACTCATCGAAGGCTTGAGTTGGTGTGTTTTAGTGCATGTGTGTGATGATAGAAGGAGAGTAGGAAGATAAAAAGCAAAAGATTGAAAAGTATTTCAGATATTGTCGGGATAGTTTTTTACAAGTTTCCCCACTTCCAAATAATGGAGAGGTCTATAATTTTTATCATAGACACATAAATATCAACAGTCTGAGACATGATCTAAAAGAAAACCCCAAGAAAATCACATTGCATGATTAAAAAATAAATAAAAATCTTTCCATTGCGGTCTACATAGTGCAGAGCACTGAAGAGGGGTCATGGCCGGGTCTTCAAGCTTCAGGGCAACTAAGGAGTGGCTTTGTTAAGAAGCATTTCAAGGGTCTGTAGTGGCTTAGCCCATCTCCAGACCTGATACCAATAGAAAATCTTTGGGGGGAGCTGAAACAGCCCAGAAAACCAAATGGTCTAGAGAAGATCGGTGTGAAGGACAGGGCTAAAATCCCTGATGCAAGATGTGCAAACCTGGTCAAGAACTGTAAACAAACCTTTCTGTGCCAGAAATTAGGTTATCTTTTTCTCTTGTTTCAAATTATTATGAAATGAATCTGAAGATACTCAAGACAACCTGCAGGGAAAAAGCTGCACAGGACAACCTCTATCCCTGCTTCAAGATGTTTAGATTAAAAAAAATGAAGCACTCCTTGTTTGTGTGTGTGTGTGTATATATATATATATATATATATTTATATATTTCTTGCTCTTTATTTTGGCATTTAGCAAATAGAAGTATTTCTGGTAAACCTAACTGACCTAAAACTGGAAACGTTTGGTCTTATTGAAGTCAGACAAACTGGTTACATTTATTTTAATACACTGTATGTAAATATCTGCTTTCAACTACTGTATTGTTTTAAATTGTTGTGTCACAGATATTGGCTCCTCATAATTAATCAGCCCAACCCCATGAAAATATTCCTAAAAAAACAGCACTTATTTTTAAAACTTTGCATTCGACTCCTTTGGAAACTAAACATGTAAACAACATAATCTCTAAGCACAACTGAAATGTTCAGACTTTTGAAATAAAAGTGAACATTGCTCAAAGAAGTGTATTGATATCTTTTAAAATGACTGTAACACAGGTTTATTTGAGAAAACCACCCCTGGTGAATGTTATCGTTCTAATGATTCTCCATTTGCACCCATACCTGCAACGGATCCCACATACAAATGTCATCATTTATATGACTGTGTTTTGACAGTTGCTCACTGGCGGAGGCCAGGCATGTGAAGTTGTTACGAATCTACATCCGCTGTTAGAAAAGATTCAGATGCCAGCAACAATCCACACAACATTTGGCCAAATAGAAGTCCAGAGCTTCAGGGAGGAAAATGCATCCGCGACGGACGACATCAGAGATTAGTCGTAAACCAGCCGTCCCCGGTCCTTCTGCGGGCCCTCTGTGGGAAAATCCAGAGGGGACAGTTATGATGGGCACCTGTCACAGCTCGTCCCTGTCTGAAGAGTCCCTCTGCTGCTATATTTAAGATAGAGGCCAGCAGGGGAGGGAGGAAAATGAGTGCTATGCTTGAAACAGCTGCTAAATGGAGGAGGTCTACTCAGGATCAAGGAGTAAAACGAGAGTGACAGACTCTGTGCTGATACTGTCTGTGAAAGGTTGAATCATTTCTGTTTCTAATTGCTTGTAAGTATTCATTAGTCACCGATTTTCACTCAGTAATTCACAAAAAAAATTGGCAGAATGAGTAAAGTCACCAGTCTCTAAATCACACTTTGACGTCCTCTGCAGTCTTAGTCAGATTTGTGCAAAGCGGCCAGCTGGTGTTGGACTCACTGCTGAGCGGCTGGACAGTTTTACAGGACAAGTACTGTTCCACATTCAATTTCTAAAATATCACTGACCTCGACAGGTTTGACAAAGTAATACACTGATCATACATTAGATTGAAGAGATTAACTCAGATGACCAAAACCAAAAAGAATGATGGAAAAAAAGGACTTAAATTTATGAGTCAAATCATTTGAATTAATGGTGTCCAGGGGGAGGCCCTTGGTGTTTTCACAAAAAGTATAAAGGTTCCATGAATCCCAAACTATGTTTTAGAGAATCTGTGTTTGGAATAATCTACTCCCAGTCTAACCATTTTTGAGCCATGCCAATAAGGAATCTACAATTCAGATGCCAACTGCTGTGATTTCAGCCTCCACTGGGATACAGGCATATTTTCTTAGACACAACTCATATATGTGTTCCTTTTTTATCCAATAATCCTGCCGCCCCTAAATGGACTGGATCCCTTGGACTGTAAGACGTATTGGCAATATCAAAAATCCAGTCAAAATCAGTCATTACTCACCGTTTTCCGACATTACAGATGTGGACACTGTAATATCTACTCTCTCTCCCTTTACTTACCAGCCTTTCACCATAAATGTTGTCCATTTTTGTAAAGCACTTCCAGTGCTTGCGGTCTGCCCCACTCCGGCCATTGTGGTCCTTCACGGCCCGATATTTGCTCTCACGTCAAGCACAAAAAATGCAGAGTAAAGACGCAGCTGGAATAATGACGAGACATCTTTTATAACTGAAGGGGCTGAGTAGCAAGGAATCAAGGCAACTATGATGTACCTGCAACAGCAAATGTTGCAACTGGAGAGTAGTAGAAGAGAAAAGTAGCAGAGTGAAGAAAAGCGGTCAGTCTGTCCTCCAGCAGTCTAAGCCTATAGCAGCATAACTACAGAGATAGCTCAGGATGACCTAAGCCACTCTAACTATAAGCTTTATCAAAAAGGAAAGTTTTAAGCCTGGCATTAAAAGTAAACAGGGTGTCTTCAATCTGTTCACATCGATCACTGTGTGGTTTGGCTCATCCACAAAACAGGACAGGTCCAAACTGCGACGAACAGTCAGATCAGCAGAAATAATCATCTGGGCTCACTGGATTTGTTCAGTTCTGGGGTGAAGAAAAGGGCAGCCAACATTTCTGCAAACCCCACACATCCTGGACACAAAAGGTTTAGACTTTTACCTTCGGGTCGGCGCTACAGAGTACAATTAGCAAAAAACAGGCAAAAAAAAGAAGAAAAGAAAAGCTGTCTCTGATGAATACAATGAACACCTTACAGCCAGAGTAGTCAGCTACTCTGCTGTGAAACAAAATGTGCATGTTTGCCTAATAATTCTTTTTTTCTTTCCCTATATAAAAAGGGCTGAAAATGCACATACATATTGTTCCTTTATCCTCATTTTATTTCCTCTAAAGCTTTCATATTTAAAGCAATTTTCTGTCTGGTTTTGTTCAGTATTCTTTTTATGTATTTCTCTAAGTAATTTCTGTAAATAAGTTTGCAATTGTGATATTTTTTCTGCTATTTTGTACTTTCTAAAATAGTGTCTCTGCTTCTGTTCAGCCTCTTCTGCAGATCAGCTTAACAGTACTGCGTTCACACTGCATTTAAACAGAAGTTGAGTTTCCTAGTTTAACTTCAGAGATAATCTGAGCAACCGAAGAACATGTGAGGTTTGACCTGTTAGTGCCATGTTTAGAGTGTAAACACACAAAGATTGCTCAGACACGTTGACCTTGCTCTCAGTGTGAGATAATAACCTGGTTGTTCAATCTGAAGATAATCTGGAGAATATGACCACTGCTTTGTTTCTAAAAACTGGTGTGTTTTTTTTGTATAAATTAAAAAAACATCAGCAGCTTCACATAAATGCAGTGTCACTGCTTCAGACTGAGTGCAGACGGTTCATGTTTATTTCTGGCAGCCTTGGCGAAGTCTGTGAATTGCTGGGTGTGGGTTTTGGAGATAGCAGGGATAGCACAAATGCCATGACCAGATGTACACTCTATGCTACACATTTCTATGCATTATTTTCATGGACAATCAAATCAGTCAAGTCAGTATGTGTTAATCCACAGACAAAGAGTGCAGCCCTTTGACGGATTAGTTGTACATACCTGTAGTTCTGAGAATGCATGGGTCAGGAATGGGTCAGGGGATTGTTGTAAGAGATAGGATGTTGCTTCTGTGGGTTGTGTCTGAGAGGAGATGGGCTAAAATTCCTCAGCAGTACTTTCAACTGGAGTTTGTTTGAAATCTCAGCTGCCGTGATCTACAGGCATGTCAGGATTAGTCAAAATGTTAAATATCTGAGATGGGTGAAATAATTTCTTAACAGTTGTTTTTCATTATTTAAATAAAAAACAGGAAAAACAGCAGGGCAGCTAGATTACATGCAAGTCTATGGTATCTACGCATCTAGTGGGCGCCAAACTGCCAAGCAGCAAGTCGCGCGCGTCGGCGCAGCTGGCATCAGCGCGTCCCCGCGGCTGATGCCCCGACGGTCCGACGGTCCGTCGGGGCGTCTGCTGCGTCAAGTTGGGAAAACTGAACTTTCAGGCAGCAGACGCGCGGCGTCAACCAATCAGAGCGACTCGTTGTACTGACGTAGTAACTCCTTCCATGGGTGAATCGGCAAATTTTTTATTCAAGATGGAGGACAAACTGATCGTCGCTGTATGTAATGTCCGTGAACTGTATGACCCGTCTTTGTCTTTTTACAAAGACAGGAAGAGATCGGATCTGATTTGGAGGAAGATATCGGAGGATATTGGAGTGCCAGGTAATAAAATATTTTTTCTTTTAACTTTCTTGTTATGTTAGCTAACGCTACGCTAGCTAACGCTAGCGCTGATGCCCCGACGCGCCGACGCAGACCACAAGTGTGCAAGCAGCTGGGTTTTAATTTTAAAGCGTCGACTTTTGTCCGTTTGAGCGATTTGACGCCTGGACGCGCTGACCGGTGTGAACGCGGCATTAGACATCATGTATCAGTTTACAGGTCTTGGTTGTCAATTATTTGAGGTTATTGTCATAGTTCTTAGTTGTTTGTGTAGTCTTTGAGTTTATTGTGTTGCTATTATGTCTCCCTCTTCTCTTATGTTCATATTAGTGCTTCAAGTTTCTCTAAAGCCGCGTTCACACCGGTCAGCGCGTCCAGGCAGCAGGGCAGCTAGATTACATGCAAGTCTATGGTATCTACGCATCTAGTGGGCGTCAAACTGCCAAGCAGCAAGTCGCGCGCGTCGGCGCAGCTGGCATCAGCGCGTCCACGCGGCTGATGCCCGGACGCCCCGACGGATCGTCGGGGCGTCTGCTGCTCAAGTTGGGAAAATTGAACTTTCGGGCAGCAGACGCGCGGCGTCAACCAATCAGAGCGACTCGTTGTACTGACGTAGTAACTCCTTCCATGGGGGAATCGGCAAATTTTTTATTCAAGATGGAGGACAAACTGATCGTCGCTGTATGTAATGTCCGTGAACTGTATGACCCGTCTTCGTCTTTTTACAAAGACAGGAAGAGATCGGATCTGATTTGGAGGAAGATATCGGAGGATATTGGAGTGCCAGGTAAGCAGTTAAACATAGAAAAAAATATTTTTTCTTTTAACTTTCTTGTTATGTTAGCTAACGCTACGCTAGCTAACGCACACTTCACACACTTCTCCACAACTTCGGGGTTGACTTCCAGTCTGCGGTGAAACATTCTCCACTGTGCAGACCAGATCCCGAATGCATCTTCCACCACCAGCCGGGCCCGGGAGAGCCGGTAGTTGAAGACGCGCTGCTGATCCGACAAGATCCGCCATGTTGTAAACAACTAGCAACAGACAAATCCACGCCCGCACGCTGACGTAATGACGTGACGCGCTGATGCCCCGACACAGACCACAAGTGTGCAAGCAGCTGGGTTTTAATTTTAAAGCGTCGACTTTCGTCCGTTTGAGCGATTTGACGCCTGGACGCGCTGACCGGTGTGAACGCGGCTTTAGGCTTATTTCCTAGTTACCACTTTGTTTAGTCTTTCCTAATGTCTTCTTAGGTTAATCTATCTAGTCTTTTCTTACGTTTTCTTCTTTGACAATGTGCAGTTGGTAGCACTGTTGCCGTGCAGCAAGAAGGCCTGGGTTCAAATCCCAGCCTGGGGTCTTTCTGCATGGAGTTTGCATGTTCTCCTTGTGCATGTGTGGGTTCTCTCCAGGTACTCTGGCTTCCTTCCACAGTCCAAAAACATGACTGTTTTATGAATTGGTTTCTCTAGATTGCCCTTAGGTGTGTGTGTGTGTGTGTGAGAGAGAGAGAGTGTGTGTGTGTGTGTGTTTGTGTGTACATGTACAGCTATACTTGTGTGGACGAACCTTTGACAGCCCACCACCCTTGTGTGGACATTTGTAGTTGTGAGGACATTTTGCCTGGTCCCCACAATGTTTAACTAGCTATTAAACTCTACTAGTTAGGTTTAGAGGTATGGTGTGAATTAGGTTTAGGTTAAGGTTAGGGTTAGGCATGTATCAGTAATGGTTAGGTTTAGGGAAAGTGTCTGGGTTAGGCATAGTAAAATCAATGAAAGTCAATACAATGTTAACACAAGTATAGCAAGACGTGCGTGTGTGTGTGTGTGTGTGTGTGTGTGTGTGTGCATGGTTGTTTGTTCTGTATGTCTCTGTGTTAAACAGTTCTCACTCAGTCACTACTCGCTGGTTCCTCGTCAATGATTCCTGGCACTGGGAGAGGTTTTCTTGAAGACTCTTTCTACATTTAGTTGCTGTCATCTCACCCTGTATGCCGACTAGTCACCCAGTTCCTCTCGCAGAGATGTATTCCCACAGCATGATGTTCCCACCAACCATACTTCACAGTACCTATAGTTGACCTTTTGGGTAGTTCTCCTGTCTCCACACTGGAGCTCCACCTTGGAGATTAGACCTTGGTCACCTCTCTGACCAAGGCTCTTCTTCTGTGGTTACTAAATTCGGTTTGGCACCATATCTACTAAAGATGCTGGGGGTTTTAAACCTCTTTCATTTCCAAATTAATAGATCCCGCAATGCTTTTCAAAAACATTTATTGCCACCAAAACCTTATGTATCTTTCCCCAGATATTTTCCTTGACAGAATCCAATTTGAATAAGGTATAGAGATAATTCATTTAACTCCGTCGCTCGGTTTCTGATCTGCTCTTTTATCTGTAGGACCTTATCTGTTTCTGTCCAAATCATGTTTGATCAGCTGAATTTACCACGGGCACATTTGAAGGATGATCAAGGGAAACAGGATGCAACCGAGCTCAATAATGAGAGAGTGTGAATATCTATGTAAATTTGATTTTTATTCCTTATTCCTTCCTTTTTTTAATTTGCAAATATTCCCAAGCAAATGTTTTCACTTTGCCAGGTATTTATTAAAGTCACATAACCACAGCCCCTTGCAGTACATTCTGGGTAAATTATCAACAATTCATTTAAAATCACTGCTTGTCAAAGCAGGCGGCAAATTATACATGATGGGTAGGAAATATCCTGGTGTAGGTCGCTCCTTTTTCTACCTTAAAAAGTCGGGTATAAAAACAAAACAAACTAAAACTACAGAAATCACAAATCACAAAGAGGGGAAATGACTCGCAACCCTCCAAAACTCATGATCAACCAATGTTGTGTCTAGAAGTCAATCACAACTCAGCAAAGAACCCATTTGAAATGTGATCTATACGTAATATTGGAATCATGTCATCACAAAGATGTTCCAGATTCTTCAGCTGAATGAAAATAACAACCCAAAAAGGTCAAAGTCTGTCACATATAATTGTATTTCATCCCTAACAATGGAGTTTGTAAAAAGATGAAAACTTGACCACCATGATCAGCTGAAGGATGATGTATCTCTCAGGTCCTGTGTCAGATATTTCCTGGATTTATTTTATTGTAATTCCAAAACGGCATGACTTTCAGATAGTGTGCATAGCTTTTTTTTAATTTGACACGTGATAATTATCCCCTTTCCTCCTTTTTAAAGTAGACACCTCAAAAATATGCTGCCTTTGTCAGGAACAAGGACTGAACAGAACATACCAGAGCACAATTAAAAAACATTTAAAGACAATCAGAGAGCCTGAAGAACTGTTGATAAAAATAACTTTAGTCTGAAATATAAAATATAAAGAAACTCTGATATTTAACCCTTTCGATCACTCAGATAACAGCGGAATACCCTCTTAGTTCCATTAGTTATATAGCCTACAGGTATCTACTCTTGGGTGGATTGGAGATGTGATTTTGAGCTTTTAGTTGGAGTTAAAAACAGTTTAGAGGGTTCTGAGTGGTTCTACACCCGCGAGTTAGTGGGAACACGTGACGAAACAAATCCGGTCCTCTGTGAGTAAAGCAGGTCTGCCAGATACAGCCCAAAATTCACACAGGAGAACACGGCCACCACCACTTTGCTGTCCCAAGGACACCTCCCTTGTGGACATGATGATGGTCTCCATGGAGAGCCATATTTTGAGTCAAAGCAGAAAACCGGCCACACCACTGAAGCACTCAGGTAGAGCAAAACCTCCAGGAAGGTGCACACCACCACAAAGCGGTCAAAGGGCATGCACCTCACAGTTTTGGTGCGTTTACACACAGTCATTATGACCACCAGAGCGGTAAGAGCAAAGCAGGAAGCGTAGACAACCACGCAGTAGATTGTGGCAGCATAACGCGAGAACTGGCTGCCGTTGGCCAGAGCTCCAAAGATGATGCAGGCGACGAAGGCCTGGACGACTTTAAGAAGGCCGGGGACGGTAGCCATGTAGCCCACCACAATCTGCCCTGGTCTGGCCCGGCACAGGGCCACTTCGGCCCCGTAGGCCAGAGTTCCCAGGATGGAGCAGACGGTCACGGCGATGCGGAAAGCACGGACTTCACAGCCTTCATACGGGCACTCGGATCTGACGAAGAACAGTGGGTAAACCACAGAGGCTGTCACATACCTGCAGAAAGAAGAGAGAGAGGGAGGTTCATCTGGATGATCCAACAGAAGCTCCACTTTTTCTATTATTGCACATTCAGGTGGCGCAAATCAATGGAAGAGCAAGTAAAAGCAAATGGTAGACTTGTCAAGTTATAAAAATAGACTAACCAATAAACTAAACCAAAAAATGTAGGTTAAATATTTATTTGATACAAATACAAAATGTAGGATTCACACTGTGGATACATAATACAGTGGAGGCTGAAGCATGATTGTTGTGTCTCATTTAAAATAAGTCAAAATTACAGCTTTCAATAAGCAGCTTCAAGAATATGGTTCAACATCAGATTCTCTTCTTTTCTGCCTTTCCACATTTTTCCTTCCCCACAGTCTCAGAGAATTGCACTAATTGATATGTTTTTTAAATATGCCTTATCAAGTTGTATAAATACCTGACAAAACTGTGCCTGCATAATTGTTTCATGTTTGTTTTTAGGGTTTAGATGAAAGAAAAACTGAGGTTTTATGTTACGAAGATGAATTAATTTTCTTCAGTGTACAAATAAAGATTCCACATTTCTGGAAAATGCAGAAAGAAAACTGTGTGCAGCAAGGACAAGCTTAAAGCTTTGTTTAGGGCTTGAACCAATTCAAGATTGGGTTTAGTTTTGAGGCCATAAGGATCAAGATGTTGAAAAAACAAACGAAATTGCCCAATTTTAATTTTAAATTTAATTTTTGAATGGGGTTGGGGCTGCACAGTGGTGCAGTTGGTAGCACTGTTGAGGGAAGAAAGTCCTGGGTTCAAATCCCAGCCCAGGGTCTTTCTGCATGGAGTTTGCATGTTCTCCCTTAGCATGCATGGTTTCCCTCCAGGAACTCTGGCTTCCTCCCACAGTCCAAAAACATGACTGTTTGGTGAACTGGTCTCTCTAAATTGCCCTGGTATGAGTGTGTGCGTGTGCGTCTCTGCGTTGCCCTGCGATGGACTGGCGACCTGTCCAGGGTGTACCCCGCATCTCACCCCGTGACTGCGGGAGATTCAAAATTCAAATTCAAAAATACTTTATTGATCCCAGAGGGAAATTAAGTGTTGGTATAGCTCATATATTTAATTCTTTAAGGAGTTGTTGTAGATAATGATGACTTTGGGCGGGAAGGATTTCCTGTAGCAATTCTGTATTGCAGCGAAACTGAAGAAGCCTCCGACTGAAGACGCTCTGTTGTTGTATGACAGTCTCATGAAGAGGATGCTCAGGGTTGTCCATAATTATTTTGATTTTATGAAGAATTCTTCTTTGCATTATCATCTCCAGAGGTTCCACAGTTGTCCCAAGAACAGAACCAGCCTTCTTTATCAGGTTGTTTAGCCTTTTTAAGGCCCTGGCTCTGATGCTGCTACCCCAACAGATGATGGCTGAAGAGAATACACTCTCCACAACAGACTTGTAGAAGATCTCCAGCATCTTGCTGCAAACCTTGAAGGACCTAAGCTTCCTCAAGAAGTACAGTCTGCTCTGTCCCTTCTTGTAGACGGCTTCACTGTTCAGTCTCCAGTCCAGTCTGTTGTCAAGGTGAACTCCGAGGTATTTATATTCCTCAACCACCTCCACTTCTTCTCCCATGATGGAAACAGTGTTTGACTTATCCCTGTTTCTTCTGAAATCTACAATCATCTCCTTTGTTTTGTTCACATTCAAGGTGAGACTATTGTTTCCACACCATGTCACAAAGCGGTCCACCAGCTCTCTGGATTCAGCTTCTTGTCCATCTCTGATACACCCGACAATTGCAGAGTCATCTGAGTATTTCTGCAGATGACAGGTCTCTGATTTGTACTGGAAGTCTGAGGTGTACAGAGTGAAAAGGAATGGTGAGAGTACGGTCGCTTGTGGTGCTCCTGTGCTGCTGACCACCTGGTTTGACACACAATTCTTCAGTCTCACAAATTGTGGTCTGTTGGTCAGGTAGTCATTGATCCAGGCGATTGTTGAGGGCTCCACCTGTGTCTTCAGGAGTTTCTGACAAAGCAAATCAGCCTGAATTGTGTTAAATGCACTGGAGAAATCAAAGAACATGAGTTCATCCATCTTGTTAGCCAGTGATCTTACGTTGCCCATTATGATCGATGGAAGAGATGGCTTGAACTTCCTCTTTCTCTGTCTCCTTTTCGCTCCTGCTCTGCATCCACGTCTCCTCCTTATCAACTCATCAGGGATGATGGCATCTTCAACTTCAACTCCTTCAGCTTTTGCGATGTTAATTAGCTGCTCCCGGCTGTAAACCACATTGTTGCCATGGTTACGCATCATAACAAGTTGTCAAAAAGGGAAAAATTTACAGCAAAAATCCTTCCAGCTTCACAGCACCAAAAACTAGAAGGTATAGAGGTAAAAAAATGCAATCTTTCTCAAGAAAAAAGAGGAACCAATGTACAAAAAACCAAAACTTGATATCTAGCCAACAGAGCCACTCCAACATGCAGCCACCCAGAGCAGCGCAATTGTAGAATATAGATATAGATAGGCACTAGATAGGCACCAGCCCCCCAGCAACCCTGCATAGGATGGACAGGTACAGATAATGGATGGATTAGAATGAGTTTCTGTTTATCTGTTATTAAGTCAAAAACTAAAATGATCAATGAGTTGGAGAAACACACAAGTTATGTGTATAAATATAAACTATTTAAAATATAAGTTATAAGTAAACAGTCCTTTTTTTTGAGTAATTCAGATTTTTATTTTTTAGATTATTTCAAAGAATATAAAGTGTGAAAACTCAAAGTGTTTCTTTTTTCATAGTTGAGATGAAATCAAATTCCATCTGGGGTATATTTTTTTACAATGTACGTCTAGGGCACTGATGTTAATTTTGACTCTGGACAACTACTGAAGACATGATTACAACCTTATGTATAAATGCTAAAGTTAAATCAGTATTGGGGGTAAATTCTGGTGATGAATGAGTGGACCTCCAGTGTTTTCTATGACCTACATGAGCGTGGCGCAGGCAGCCCAGGTGACTGTCAGGTTGTCCCAGGACACCCGGAGGCAGCTGTACAGACGGGTGGTGTCCAGGAAGAACACAGCCGCAGACACGGCGAAGCAGCAGCACCAGGCCGCCATGCAGAACACACCCTGTGACCCGCTGTACCCGGCGCTGTGGGTCACCATGGCAATCACAGCACAGCCCATAGCTAGCTGACAGAGGCGGGCGCCACCCAGGGTGGAGCAGAGAGCCCTCTTATCAAGGTATGGACCCCACTGGGAGTCCATGGCTGGCAGCAAATTAACCGGACGTCCAGAAACAGCTCAAAGTTTCAGGTTCATCACAAGTTTGGTTGGGTTTTTTTCTTCTTCAGGATATCTGTGAAGCAGAGAAACAGAGTGAGTGGGTTAAAAAGCTTCAGCAGGCACTGGATCACAACATTTCCTCACATAAGGACTTGTACGAGCTTTCTTGTAATCACTTAAAAGGCCGTAGATAACAGTCTTCCACGGTCTTTAAAACAATTCTTTCTTGCCATCTGCTTCTGCCCTCAATTTCTATGTTATTAGTTTTAAAAAGATTTGTTTGTTCTAGGTCCTTTAAATGCAGTTCAACCAGTGGTTTAGTCTAATCCTTTAGATGCACAGCCAGTAAATTTGGCTCTGTTTTTCATTTGTGAAACATAGCACTCTACCAGATATAACACCAATGTTTCAGCTTCAGTAAAATGATTCCCAGTCGCTTATTAGCTGACAAATTGGCATGCAGTAAATGTTTAGCAGAAGGATGATGCATGTCTCAAGTCTTTGCTGGAGTCTCTCCCATTTCTGAACGACTTTCAGGAACATCTGCTGCACATAGTTTTTCAGGCCTGCATCCTTTCTGATGTTATTAAAGCCCACATTGCACACAGAAATAAAAGCTACGCCAGGCTGTATTTTCGGTCTGTCAAAAATTGTCATTATTGGTATTTTCTATAGATCCATTGAAAGAAATAGCTCTTTGTGTCAGGCTGCTGGTAACAAAGTGCCCAAAGATCCTTTTAAAATTTTTAAAAATTACTCTTTACTAAGTAACCTCTGTGTTGACACAACACTGATTCAACCCTTGAGCTTGGAAGCCTTTTCAGGCTTGAATGATTCATAGGTCAGCTATTTAACAAACAAACTTTCCTCCAAGTATCCAAAGCCAAAATAAAGATCAGGAGCACTTTTTTAAGATTAGAAGAAAATCTTGATCCTTGGAAGCAAAACATTGCATCTCAAATCTATTTCAAATCATATCAAATCACATTTATTGGCCCTATAGGGAAAATTGTCTTGGGTTGTGGAGCTGTTACACAACTGTCTTGGCAATGTTACACACAACACAACATAAACCAGTAAACAAAAAAGACATATTTTCACCATGTTATTTATTTATTTTTTTAAATATCACAGTTTACAAACTAAATATTCAATTTAAAAAATAAAAATGTAGCTCCAAACTAGAGATTTAGCTTCAAACTAAATATTTTGCTTGCTAGCTAAATATTTTTGTTATATACTGTGACATTTATAAATGAATAATTTAGCAAAAATACTACTTTACTGCTACTACTTGAAAAAGTTAAATTTTTGCTGTTAATTTTTGACTGTGTAACTTTACAAATGACACCTCATACCAATCCACCATAAAAACATTGGAGATAAGAAAGAAAGAAAGAAAGAAAGAAAGAAAGAAAGAAAGAAAGAAAGAAAGAAAGAAAGAAAGAAAGAAAGAAAGAAAGAAAGAAAGAAAGAAAGAAAGAAAGAAAGAAAGAAAGAAAGAAAGAAAGAAAGAAAGAAAAGGGGGAGATCTGCTCTTATTTTATGTTATTTTGCAGTTTTATATAAATTAGGATGGATAAGTTCTAAAAACTGTTCAGTCTGCATCTTGGGACTCTAAATCCTCCACCAGAAGGTAGCAGCTCTTACTGGGGAAACAGTACCGGCATGTGTGAGGGATCTGATAAACCTCTCTGTGCCTGTCTGAGTACATATTCTTTCATGAATGGATTCAAAAGAGAGGTTTCTAATCCTTCCAATCACTTTCATAACAACAGTTTGGCTTTATCCAACGATGCTCTGTAATACAGCCTGATAGAACAGGAATGAGAGTTTCCGATTCACACCAAATGTCCTAAGTCTGCGTAAATAATACAACCTTTCCTGTAAGCGAGAACACATTAAAGTAGATGTCTAGCAGGTTAGTAGAATGTAAAACAAACAGATCATGAGAAAATATTTACTCATCTTTCCAACCTTCCTCTTTTATCCACAGAAACGAAGGATGAAAACAACGGTCTGTTGTCTCATGTAGAACATAAATTCTGGATGGAAACTCCTGCAGCTCTTTAGTTAACTTCCTGCATCAGTTTCTGTTTTTTATTCACTCAAGAAATGCTCCATCTTTTTTTGATGACCGTTTTCTCCATGCCATGGTATGCAACACTGGGAATTTTTGGCATCCTTCTCCAGACTGATACATTTGTACACTGGCATTATATGGATGCTCTGTAACTTCTCTGGAAACTACGACTCTAACCAACAAAAACTAAAAAATCAATGAAAAGTGAGGCAAATCCTACATGGGCAGCTGAAGTTCAGCTTATTGAGACTGACTGCTGTAAATGGGAGTACTGTACCCAGGAAAACAGAATGCAGTAATTGGATCAAAATCTGCTTTAGCAAAGTATTAGTTCAAGGGGGTGAACTGTTAAGAAACCAGATCATGGCACCTTTTTGGTGGATGGATGGATCTGTTAATTTTTGCACTGGTATAGGATATACGTCACCAGCGCTTTTTGCACCTTTGAGAGCCACTCTATGAAGAAATGAGGACCACTGAAGAAGTTTCTACATTAACCTGCTAAAGAACTGTCGCCAGCTATTTTGGCCGTGTTGAGTTTTATTTCTGTGTTGATGAATCAGAGCATGTCGGTGAGTATGCCAAACACAAGTGGAAACACATTTCTGAGATCTTCTGTCAGAACTTAATCTGGGTCGGCAGTAGGATACTCACCTCTCAGCTGACCGATCCCCTTCGATCACAAGCAAGACGTTTTAAATTCATCTACGAAATAACTTCTAAGGGTCCACATCAGCGCCTGGGTCTAGACCCAACGATCAGCTCGGAAACTCTCCACAATCCACTCCAGGTGGCTCTACTTGGACCAGAATCCACCCTCTCATCTTCTTACTTTCCCTGAGACGCACTCCTCCTCTCACACTTTCTCTTCCCTGTGCTGTGAGGACGGGTTGCTGCTGGTCAGTTGGAGCAGAATGAGAGTTAATGAGAGTTATTTGGGGATGGGTATGTCACCACGGGAAGAGGTGTAGGGTCCATGTGGTTGGGCGTGGAGTTGGGGAATGCAGACACATTGCAGACCTTCTGAATTCTTAGCTGACCCACATGAGGGGAACATTGTCACTTTATAGAACAAGGATCCGAATTAACGTGATGATTTACAAAACTGCAGATTTGAAAAATTTGTTTAAAAATGCTTTATTTATCCTGAAGGGAAATAAAACATTTTTAAATATCACCCAAAAGATGTTGAAAGACTCATTGTGAATGGTGATGCTGCGGGGAGGAAAGATCTCCAGCAGCAGTCAGTGTTGCAACAAATCTAAAGAAGCCTCTGATTGAAGATTATTGCTATGTGAGTTTCATGTTGTTGTTGTCAAGCACTGCTAAGCCGCCTCATTTAATTTTGCAGCTCCTCTTTAAATCTCTGTCTGGCCGTATGGTTAGAAAGCAGAGCAGAGAGACGTTTGAGTCAGGGATGTGATCCTTGCTCATTGTGATTGATGGAAGAGATGGTTTGAACTTCCTCCTTCGTTCTCTGCTCTTTGCTCTGGCTCTGCGTCCATGAAGCCTCTTTGTAACGTTATAAACACAAATTTCGGTGAATTTTTTTGGATTCTGCGTTATCGATCAAGAAGAAGTAGAGAATAATTGTGACGTGGGAAGAACAGAAAACATTAGTGATCAAACAGCATCATGAAGTTCAAGGAACACAGCAGACAGGTCATGGGTTGAGCTGGTGGCGAAGTTTAAAGCAGTGAGGTTAGAAAAATATTTTCCAAAGCTGTTAAAATGTCACAGAGTACTGCTCAATCTATTATGAGAAAATGGAGAGTATGAAACATATGCAAACCTAGCTAGACATGGAGTCTATCTAAAGAGGCCAGGTAAGAAGAGGATTAATCAGGGTAGTAGCTTAGAGATCCGTGATAGCTCTAGAGGAGCTACAGAGATCCAAATGTACGACAAGGTAACAATTATACATATATATCTACTTTATTTTAACAGAATCTATCAACAGGACAGCGTTTAGTCGTAACTTCCACAAATATGTCCTAGACTGGCAAGAAGGAAGCCGTTGTTTAAAGAAACCCTAAAGTCCAGTTTGAAGTTAGCCACAAGCCATGAAAGGAAAACAGCAAACATGTGGAAGAAGGCGCTCTGAACCTCTGCTCGGATCAGATGAACTTGTTAACTTTTTGGTCTACATGCAAAATGCTACATGTGGAAGAAAACTAGCACCCTGAACACAGCATTTTCCACATTGAAACACAGTAGTGGTGGTATCATGATGAAGAGATGCTTTTCTTCAGTGGGTAACAGGAAGGTGGTCAGGGTTGATTGGGAGGATGAATGGATGGAGTTAAATCTAGTGCGATGGTGTAGAGAAACCTGTTAAAAACGGGAGACTGTGGTGGAGTTCATCTTCCAGCAGGACGACTGACCCAAAGCCTACAGCCAGGAGCTATGCAGAAAATGTTCAGATCAAAGCAGATTCATGTGCTAGAAAGGGCCAGTCAAAGTCCAGACCTAAATCCAGCAGAGATTGGATTTCAAAGTTCTTCTCCTCCAAAAGAACGTGCAGCACCTTTTTTTTTTTCTCCTCTGGTTGGTTTAATGTTTGCAACCTAAAAATCGGTACCGGTCAGATGAAGCTCTAATTATAATCAATTTGCTCTCTTTGTATCCATTTACCAACACTGACGCGAGTAACACAGAGTGCTGCCTTACGCAACTACTTTTTACTGTAAATATATTTACTGTACAGATAAAAAGTTTCATTACTGAGGAAAAACTTTAAAATACATTTCAGACTCTTATTATCTGGACAGTTTATGAAGGAAAGATGCATGTCTCAAAACACCACCTGACACAATGAAAAGAGGAAGAGAAAACTTAAGTCTGTCTATGATTATGTCTGATTTGGACCATGCATGTATGGATGAAAACTTTAACATTTGCAAAGTCTAGTTGGTATTACTGCCCTCCTCGTGATTCTGTGTATTACATCTCTGTTTAAATCTCCTTGTCTTAAGAGAAAGATTCACAGTTGATTTAACAATGAAATCATCGATGACTCTGTAACGTTACACTGGGCATGAGTTCGGCAACTTAGGACTGGGCTAATAAATAATATTTAAAGAAATATTTAAAAAGAATCAAAGGCTTAAAAGTGAAAATTCATAGGTACATTATTGATAGGAACTGTTGTGAGCCTGACTTAATTAAAAACTGTGAAGATTCGACTTCCTGTTTGCCTCAGTGTTCCCCTCAGTTTCGCTTTCTGTAAACTCACTACTTAAACTGAATCAAGCTGTTCGGTTTCTATTGTGAGTTGATATAATTTGGATTAAATAGTTTTTGTTTATTTTTTTTAGGTCTTTGTCTCCCCCTGCTGGTGTCACACAGCCTGCCACTCTTGTTAGTGCTAAAATATAACAAATGCCAATTATTCATTCAAAACAAATTAATGAAGTATTTAAGAAGGTATTATTTTGTGTTCGATCTGCTAAGCCTAGACTGAAGTAGTTTAAAAACTATTTGGTTTGAATTAACAGGGTATGCATTGGAGGCAGCTTCAACTGCTTTTAGAAAGGAAACGGATCTGTTTAGCCTGTCTTTTACCTGAACTTCAATGTTTATACACTTATTTATTCTATCTTAATAATTTTTTACACTTTAAATTTACATACAGTTATCTTTTGAAAAAGAAAACTATTTAAAATCTCATCACTTATTAATTTTTTTTGTTTTATTGTACACTTATTAATTTGTGTTTTAAGGAGATTTTCTAGGTTTTTGGAAATGTTTTGCATTGTTTATATCCATCTATGGTGTTTATATTATAATTTCAATTGTCAAATGATTATTTTATTTAGTTTAGCATTGTCTTGTGGTGGCATGTTTGTCTCCCTTACATTTGATTGGATAAAACTGCTTTATTAGTCAAAATCTGATTGATTTCTTTAAAGGCTGTTGCTCACAAATCTGAAATAGGTTATAAAATCATTTTATAACAATTTGCAAACTATTCTTCTATAAGTGGAAAACCGAGTTAGCGTGTTAAAGTTCATGACAGCACTTCTCTCAAGGAGAAAGTATTTTTCCTCTAAAAATAAAAAGATGACAGCATGACTTTAGTTTGCAGAGTCAGATCGGAACAAGCCCAGATTTCCTAAAGATAAATGTCTTTTGCACCAAAGGGGAGATGTTTGACCGTATGGGTCACATCACATCGACCGTCTGTCAAACATGGAGGAGGAAGGGTAATGATTTGGGCTTCTAGTGCAGTCACAGGATCGGGACACCCTGCAGTTACTTAATCATTACACACATTGAGTCCAATGGGAGACAATCTAATATATTAGGCCTGTACCAAACTAAGTAACGAGAAAACGACTAAAGCACACAGCGGTAGATCCACAACAGAATGTCAAACATCCATCCATCCATTTTCTTCCGCTTATCCGGGGTTGGGTCGCGAGGGCAGCAGTTTAAGCAGAGAGACCCAGACTTCCCTCTCCCCAGCCACTTGGGAAGAATCCCAAGGCGAGCCGAGAAACATAGTCCTGGAGGAGACCCAGAGGAATGTTAAACAAAAGTAAAGAATTATGGTAACAATATGACTCAAAGTCCAGAGATCAACCAGAGTTAAAGGCTGTAGGGGAACATTAAGAAGCAAACTCCTGCAAACCTCAGTGAACTGAAGCTACAATGTACAGACCTGCCAAAAATCAAGTGATCTCTATCCCTGATAAAACTAAAACATCAGAACTCAAACAGGGTCTGTTTACTTTATGTGCCTGTCAACAGTCAAAATAAAAGACACCCTAAGTGAGCTGTTGTGATTTCCTGCGGTTCAATCCGCTGAGGACCATTCTCTCAACATTTCCAGACATCTTTCATCTTATTTACCAGTTTTAACCAGGGAGAAATCCTAAGCTGTAGGTTTGAAGAAAGTCCTACACTCAAAACACCTCTAGCTTTGTTCTACGACAGAAAATAGGAACTAGCTAAATGATTAGAAATCTAAGAATGTAGGAATATTTTGAATAAACAATAATAGTTTCAGGAGTCCAAAACATTATTTATTAGGTTACAACTTAGGGGGCGACAAGTCCCAGACATCCCTCACCACAGCAGCATCATCCTGCTCATTCAGGGGGAACCCAAGGCGTTCCCAGGTCAGATGGGACATATAATCCCTCCAAGGTATTCTGGGTCGACCCCGGGGTCTCTTTCCAGCGGGATGTGCCCAGGGGGCATCCCGATTAGATACCCAAACCACCTCAATGGACTCTTTAACCCCCCCCCCCCCCCCCCCCCCCATATGACAGAGCTTCTCACCCCATCTTCAAGGCTGAGTCCAGCCACCCTACAGAGCAAGCTCATTTCAGCTGCCTGTATCCAAGGTCTTGTTCTTTTGTTCATGATCCATATCTTTTAGCCACAGGTGAGGATCAGAATGTAGACAGACCGGTATATTGATATTTCCTTTTTGGCTCAGCTCTTTCTTCACCACAACAGTCCAGAACAGCGCACACGTTACCGCAGACAAAGCCCCAGTCCGTCTGTCCACTTCCTGTTCCATCTACCATCACTCGTAAACAAGACGTCCAAGATAGTTAAATTCCTCTGGCTGTGGCTGAGACCAAAACCCCAACCCAGAGGGGGCAGACCATCTTTTTCCTGTCAAAAGACAAGCTGTTGGCAAAATAGGTTGTTTTAGTATTTAAATTTTTTTCAAAGAATAGCTGTAGAGTTTTTCTTTTCAGGAGTTTTGATTAATGAGAATAATGTTTTGGTCCTCATCTAAAATCTGTACGTGTTCGATTGAAAAGCTGCAGCTAAAGGTTTAACAGGGTTCCCAGACATTTTTTGTGGTCCAGATTGGATGGGTGATGAACATGAATGGATGGATAGATGAGGACAAATGAAAGAACTGATAAGATGAATAACAGATGAATGGATGGATGGTGGCAACATGAGACAATGGGGCAGGTAGTAAAATCTGCAAACAAATATTGTTCCATTCTTATCAAGACCTGGAAAACAAATCAGTCCAGGCTGAACGGGAAAATACCAGGAGTCACTGTTTTAAACAAGTAACTAAAGTGGAGAACAGCCTGGATCTTAGCAGTCAGTTGTAAGCAGCTGTTTAATTGTTTCTTCCTAAACTTGGAAACTTCTAGGATTAAAATGACTTGGAAATCTTTCTGGTGTGATGTCAAATGACTGGGGGAATAAAAACACACAACAGCTAACACTATTAGTACAAGAATCTTTATTCAATAACCTTCCCATCGCTAACACATCTTTCTCTTTATCCCAGGAACAGACTGGAATGAAACACAGCAGTCATCTCCAAATCTATCAGTTCAACTCTTAATCTCCATCTTTAAAGCCAGCTGGAAGCAGGAGAATTCTGGTGGATCAGGACCTTCGTGTTTTCAAGGTTTCCCCTCTGTGGAAGCGTAGCAAACATCTGGATGCAGCTCTGATTCTTCACTTCAACACGTGGCAGACATCCTATTTTTTACCTGTGTAGCAAACAGAAGACAGTCAAATAGAAAGAAAAGAAAAAAGAAAGGAAAGGACGATGGAAGTGTAGTTGTGAAAATAGACAGACTGATGGGAAATGGGAGGATGGCTAATCAACAGCTGGGTGGGTGGATGAATGCATGGATGGACACACGATCGGATGCTTGGATGGATGGGATTGTTAAAATGTCTTGAAGTACACAGGTGTTTCTATTAGCATCCAAATGTGGAAAACCGCCTTAATTCCAGATATTTCTAGGAAGTGCAGGAACTCTGTGGAACACTACACTGAAACAATGCACATTATGGCGATGAAGGAAGACGGACAATTATGAATGAAAACATGTGAACACAAAACGAGTTGAAGACGGTAACGCAAAGTTTTAACCGATCCGTCCTGGATGAACTGGAGCCGCTCTGACACGTGACTGTCGACACCCTCGGAAGTGGACCAACGACGTCAGACACACAGTGAGGAAAGTCTACCGAGTGTGTTTATGTGGACCGGTCCACACATGGAATCTATAATCCTTATTGAGCGCCCTCCCAGCTGTCTTTTTCTTTCAACTTTCTTCATGAAAGAGAAAACAGCCACAACTCGGTTCAGAGAGGACACACACAGAGATCAGCCAGAAATGAAACTCACAAAAACACAAACAACACAAGGGGGTGGGACCAAAAGGAGCAAATACCCTAAAGGAAAACACCAATATGATCTCTGGGGGTTCTTTTCTACTTTTGGTATTTGAAGGTGCCTTCACACCTATTAAATACAGTTTGTACTCTCCCATTTCAGCTGCAATGAAGAATGTTAAACGTTCCTACAGCCTAAACAACTTGAAACTGCAGAGACCAGGCGTCCGGTCAGACCCCTGGAGTCTGAGGGGTCCTCACATAAACTAAATCTAGTCAAGATACCAACACCTAGAAAATGGTGTAGGTGATGGATATGGTATTTTGACTGACTAACGGAGAGAGAGACAGACAGATAAACAGATTTTAAACCCACCGTCTGGCAAAGTGAACGACAGCTGGGTTTCCTTAGAGACAAAACTTGTAAACTGATTGGAATAATGAGCTGAAGGATTAATTGGTTTATATGGATGATGAATTGAAATGACTTTTCTTGTAAAGTGCCTTGAGAGGACATGCTGTGAATTGGTGCTATAGAAATAAAATGAACTGAAGGACCAGTCAAATAATCTGAGCTTCATGCTTTGCAACACTGAGACATGGTTAACAACATCAAAATAGGAAAGCAATCTTCATCTAATGTGAACTTAAAAAATCTGTTTCACAAGGCGGCAACGTGTAGAGGAAAACTGTTGTCTGTGAGTCTGTCCATGTCCCATATTATTCAACCAAGCCAACGCAGAACAAAAGGAAATGGGATAAGTTTTAAGCAGTTAAGTTGTGCTTACTGTACGTCCTCTCCTCACCTGACAGTTTGAGCCACTTAGGCAGCTTGCCTGGGTCAGATCTGGCAGACCGAACACCCTGTGTATGTGTTGATGTTTCTGGCTCTTCCTGCGCAGACTTTGGGTCAGTGTCCATAGCTGCTCCTGGGGGCGACTGCGGCGGCTCCTCGGCGGCCACTGAACGAGAGGAGGTCTCTGGGGACTGGAGCATGCAGCTACAAAGAGGAAAATAAAAAAAATAAAATAAAAAAAACTGAGGCCGGGGAATGTTGTTTGTGTCTGATCAGAGCTGCATTATGTCCCTGGCAGGACAGCTAAGATGAGGTTATGTGCTGACATTGTTACAGCAGCTGAGGGACAGTTTTAGGCTCTTTCTTTAGAAGTACTGGAACATGGTGTGTGTGTGTGTGTGGTTGTCTGTTTGGGGACACCTGCTGTATGGGAAAATCCTCAAAGGGATTCCAATGATGGCAGCTTTGTGACTGGAAAACAGGCTGGTTGCCGCAGGATACAAGCACAATACTAATACAGACACACAAATGAACATACCTTGCGATGGACTCATTGGCTTGCAAGGCTGAAACAGAGGTCTCAAGCAGCTCACTTTTTAAGTAAAACTCTGTGGAGAAAAGCTGGGTTGGATTATATACCTCTGCGGAAACACAAATATTTATTTGAAGCAGGCATAAAAAGATGAGCAAAAAAACAAACAAAAACAAAAACCTGCTTTGACGTCTGAGCCGAAGTACACCACCGCACCAGGAAACAAGTCGGCCTGAAGACAGACGCAGAGAGCGAGTGATTAAACAGAAGCTTTCAAAATGTTTGGCATACCCGTCAATTTCTACAAACAAACTGAACTCCTGCTGCCTCCTGCTACAAGCGGGCCAAACGTTCTTGGCAAATCTGAGGCAGAAATTAAGCTCATTTCCTGGGATGATTCATGGCTCGGGGGGGGCATATGAACCAGCAACCACTGTCCTTTGAAGCGGACCACAAAATGAGCGCCAATCAAATGGTTAGTGAAAACACTTTCACCCCTGAAGCTTCGCATTCCTCCACCAGAGCCGGTCCTAATGGTTTTAATGGACCAGTGGCAGAAAGATATATTACCAACCATATAATTTTGAGGTAAAAAACACAGACGGGTGGGCAGGCGGGGAGTACGTGTGTCACTCTAATAGGACAGGAGTGAAAAACAGTTAAAGAAAATCTCTTCTTCACACGAGAAACGAGTTGTTGTGGAGGAGAGAACTGTCATTTTTGTTGCAATCAAAAAGAAGAAAATCAGGATGAAATTAGGATTTACCATAACAGACAAAAAAAAGTCATTCATCTCAATTAGAGATTACAGTGAAGCAGAAACACTGGAACCACAAAACTCCATGAAACATTCCTGCGACATTCCTCCTTCACTCCTCCAGAACCTTATGCAAAAATAAGAACTCCAGGCTGGGTGATTTATTGGATCCGTTTCCTTCTTGGTTCTAGACTCTAGCTGAATCATTGTAGGGTACTTTTCTAAAATCGCTTTAATAACCATGGTATCACTGACTGATAGAAAAGCAAACTGGTCTGACATGAACCCAATAGAGTCCAAGGCAGGGGTCTCCAACTCCAGTCCTCGAGAACTACAGACCTGCAGCTTTTAGATGCATCCCTGCTCCAACACGCCAGAATCAAATGAACGGCTCGTTACCAGCGCTTTGCCAAACTTGATGACATGCTATAGAGGTAAACTCAATCATTTATTTCAGCTGTGTTGGTGCTGGGGCGCATCGAAAAGTTGCAGGTCAGTAGCTCTCGATGACAACAGAGATGACTTGAAGGCCGCTACCAAGGCAACTTGGACTTCCAGAAAGCCTCAGCAGAACCACAGGCTGATCACCTCCATGACACGCTGCAATAATGCAGTAAGTCATACAAAAGTACCCCCGCCAAGAGTGCTTATATATTATTTACTGTTATATATATTTATACAGATATATGTACTGTATATTTTTTTATTTTTTACAAATATTTTTATTTATTTAATTAGGGGTCTCTTCATTGTGTGCTACATCTGTGTTACTTGGATACAGAAACATGCTCTTTTAAAGATTTCCATGAGAAATATGCATTAACATATATTCTGCTTTTGTTTTAATGCCACTATTACCCTCAGTCCTCACCTTACACAACAAGTAGTCATAAATGTTGTTTTTAACTGCTTAAACACCAATTTTAGTTGTTAAAGCTTGTTTATTTGTTAACTTTGGTTGGAAAGTTATTTTTTTGTGCAAATTGGAATGGGATAAGAATTATCAGAGTTATGAGGTGTCAGAAATATGCAGCAACACAGATTCTGTACAATTGTTAGCTTTCGTTCAACATCGTTGAGGAGTAGATTTTATTCCCTTATCCCAAATAAAAAAGAAATAAGTAGATTTACACAAGATTAAAAAAAAACAATTCTGGAGGGTCAAGGCTGATTGATGACATCTAAAGGGATAGATGTGGTCCACAGGATGTGAAAAGCCCAAATCTGCTTTAAGCTTTCCTAAACCCATTTTTTTCTTCTTTTTTAACCCTTTTGAATACATAAAACTGATTTTAAAATCTTAAATAATGTTTTATTTATTTTTTTGACAAAGAAGCCTCATTCAGCTGCACAGTGGCGCCCCCATTCTTAAGGACCTTCTTCCAGCAAGAAGGTTCTGGGTTCAAATCCCAGCCTGGGGTCTTTCTGCATCGAGTTTGCATGTTCTCCCTGTGTATGTGTGGGTTCTCCCCTGGTACTCTGGCTTCCTCCCACAGTCCAAAAACATGACTGTTAGGTTAATTGGTTTCTCTAAATTGCCCTTAGGTGTGGGTGCGTGTGTGCATGGTTGTTTGTCCTGTGTCTCTGTGTTGCCCTGTGATGGACTGGTGACCTGTCCAGGGTGTATCCGTCTCTCGCCCCTTGACTGCTGGAGATAGGCACCAGCCCCCCAGCAACCCTCCAATGGATGGGCGGGTACAGATAATGGATAGATGAAGAATGGTTGGATGCATGTAAATCCTAGTACAATGGAAATGTACAAATTCTAATATATGGTGGGAGTTTAACTGGAAATGTCTGATGCCTTTTTTTCAAAACACCAGAACAAATGGCACATTTTAACACAGGTGCATTCAACTGTTGGAGATCATGTGGGGCTTGGGAGCCAGAGCATTGGCACGTATTTTGGGACTGCCCAAAGATTTAACCTTTTTGGCTTGGCTTCCACAAAACTTTAAATATGTGCATTTAAAGGTAAATAAAACACATTTACAATTTTCCACCATATTCTTAGGGAATTCTGATCATTTGCAGGGAAATGTTGTGAATGAGATTTATGTGGTGGAGTGGGTAAAATTGGATACAGGTTTATAGGTGCACCCACTGTGAGCTGACAAGGTGTCAGTATTCCCTTTAGGAGATGTTTGAGTCATAAATTGTCAAATAAAAAGGCTATGGTGACGTTTATTTTGGGAAAAAGTTGCATATAGCCTCTTTAAGCCTCCACAAGCGGACTTTGTTCAAGTCTTTCTTGTTTAGAGATTTGTTGAAAAATGTCATGGACAGTTTTTTTTTTTTTTCAGGAATTAATATGCATCCTGTCTTTTTCTTTCTTCTCCTTCTGACTTGTTCTGTGTTCCTTAAAGGTGCAATATGTAAGAATAACATCTTGTGGTCAAATTTAAGGACTGCAGTCCATGTAAAAAAATAAAAATAAAAAAATAAATAAAAAGTCCACTCTCAGCCACTCAGCCCCTCCCCTTGGTGAGTTTCATGCCAGGTTGCCTGATGAGAAAGTTGACAAGTAGATAAATACATTTCACTGCGATACCGAGTTGTTGGTAGTTGAAATAAGTAGCTTGAGATCTTTTTAGAGCTGCCTATTTTTTTCTAATTTCCTGCGTGCATTGTTAGCTCAACCTTAGCCTCTAGCCCAGTTGGTGTCAAATTACAAATACCAGCGCAGTGTTTGTGTTGAAGTTTTGACAACCTTGCGGGCTCACATGTAAATGGCTCTAGAACCAGGAAGTATTTAGGCCAAATGGATTGTAAACAATGACTACGTCCCTCTGCGGCCTTTTTAAAATGATAAAAACTTGCAACCACCCAGCCAGCTGAGAAGGAAATCTATTTCAATGTAATCTTCCTTCCAGCATGATTGAGACATTAAACTGTTGTGTGATTATTTCACTGTAAAATTATTACATATTGCACCTTTAAATGTTGAAAGATAAAAAGTGATTAATATCTGGGCATCCTGATATTGATATACTCTGTAATGTTCCACGACATAATAAAAAATAAAATAAAAAAATCTTAATATAAATGATTTATTGCTCAACTTGTGCATGGCTCTAACTCATCTTACTTAGTCATAAAGCAATGAAAAATGAACATTCTACATTGAATAAATTCTTAGCATCCATTGTTGCTTCATCAGATGGTGAAAAATATTCAAATGTGCTCCACTGAAAACAAAAATGCCAACTTGTGGCTGTTAACTCTTCTTCTGTGTACCATCGAGTCTCCTGGTACATCAATAGTTGCAGCATCAGAATGAACTAATCTGGAGTGGAACAGGGCAGGTGGCTGCTGGGGTCACATCAGTATACACATGCATTGTCCTTTCTCTGTCTTTTGTGTAGCTGGTTGCTAAAAATGGGACATACGGCCCTAATTGCTGTCATCAGAGCCGTGTGAGCAGGAAACAATGTGTTACAGCGGAACAATGAGCATTCCTGCGATCCCGTTCCCTCCGAAGCCGCATCTCTGGACAAGACGGGCCGACGACAGGAGACCTGTGGGTGTGTGTTCGTGCGAGAGAGATGGATAGAGAGGGACTGAGTAAAAACACAGAGCGACAAAAGAAGGAGGCGGAACGGATCCTGATGGAGGAGTGAGGGGCAGACGGGTAAGGGAGGGAAACGGCTGGTATCAAAGGGCTTCTGGGTTGGGAAACATTCCTTTCCTGACATGACACAAAGTGATTAAAGTACGCGTTGGTGTGTATGTGCGAGACACATGCACGGATGTCTGTGTGATACGACAGAAAAAGATTAAGGATTCCTTCTGTGTGTTGAAGATTGATGTATAGACAGACGCTACGTGCCCGAGTGTGCACGGAGATTAAAGATTTTGTTTTTGAGCACTTTACCGCTTTTATGTCCTAATGGATAGAGACATGTGGGTGAAAGGAGGGTGAAGGCCAGAGAGGGAGAGAGAGAGAGAGAGGGGGACTGTCTGGGTGCTGGAGGCTAAAAGGAAAGAAAACGTTGGAGTTGGGGCGCAGGGGTGGGGGGTGAGTAGTGGGAAACAGCTCGAAAGACGGAGAACAAAGCCAGTTGCCATACATCACAACATCTGATTTGACTGAGACAGATCCTGACACGGGGGAGGGCTCAACAAAGACATTTCAAAGTGAGCTTTTATGGTTGGTTTTTTTTGTGTGAAGGATTGTTATCGTTTGAACCAGCTCCACCGGGGGCTGAATCTTCATAATCATCCCAACACGATAAAAAACTTCAAACAGCTCTCCCTCCCTCCCCTTTGCTTTGCTGCTTTTTTCAGGTGTCAAATAATACAAATGACAGAAATATTCCCCGTAATTCCAACCAATATATCGAAAATCAAGAGAAAGGACTGAAGGTTCGGGGAGTGAGGTAACCGTTTTAAACCTTGGACACTATTCCCTCTAAACTCAAAGGCAACAAAGCATCCGGCTGCCTACTGCTCCCTGCGCGTGCGAGTGTTTGTGTGTGCGCGTGTTAAGATCAAAGCGAGGCTTGTATTAACCCCATGTGCCAGTCTGGGAAAAATCAAGCCCAGCTGGGGTCAAGGACAGTGGAGACATGGGTGGTGGTGGTGGTGGTGGGTGAAGCAAAAAAAGGGATGGTGGGAGCAAGAATGCAGAAGGGCTTTGAAGAGCCAGCCGAAACATTTATAGTCGGTGTGTGCCAAGGGAAAAATATGGTGGTTTTGTTATTTGTTTTGTTGGAGTTTAACTCTGACTTTTCTTCTTCTTTTTTTTTAGGTAAATCAGCCCATTTTAACAACGTCAGGGTGAAGGTGAAGAATCTTACCTCCACCAGTGTAGCTGAAGGGTCTTTCAGAATAGTTTTTGGAGGGGTGATGACTGAAAGAAAAAAAAAAAAAGGTGGAGATCACAAACTCATTGAATCTGTGATTAAATCTGTCTCGCAATAAAGGAAAACCTGATTTTGGAAAATCAAATTAAAGCAAAATATAAAAACATGCATTTGTGGTGCAATCTGTTTGGTTTTTTACAGTACCCGTCAGGTGTTCACACTCCTTAAGCTTTTTCATATTTTGTTAAGATTACAATCACAAACATCTATTTATATTATTGCGATTTTATGTATCCGACCAACACAAAGTAGTGCAGAATTAAAATGGTTTTAAAATGTTTTACCACATAAAATAAAAAATGCAACATTCCTTTATTATTCAGCCCCAGTGCAGCAAGTTGCTTTTGGAAGTCCCTTAATTAGTAAATAGAGTCCAATTTTGTGTGATTTAACCTCAGTATAAATCCAGCAGACAGGTCAGGAAGGAAGCTGTGGAGAGGCTATGGAGGACTGGCAAGGAGAAAGCTATTGTTGAGAAATGTGACCAAAATTGAACTTTCTGACCCACATTTAGGGCCGAATACCAACTCTGAAAAGCACACTGCAGCATCATGCTGTGGGCATGCTTGTTCTAGAAGAGACAGGGATGTTGTTCAGAGTTGAAGCTAAACAGAGGCCAATCCTGGAAGAAAACCTTTGCCCTTAGGGTGCTAAGGGCAATGGAAAGGTTTAGATCAAACCAGATCCATCGCTCAGAAAAAGGCCCAGATAAAAATCCAATTGTGAATCTGTGAGAAGAGTTGATGTTCACAGATGCTTTCCATCCGGTCTGACTGAACTTAAGCTATTTTGCAAAGAATAACGGGCAAACATTCAGCGTTTAAATGTGCAAAGCGGCTACTAACATACCCCAAAGGATTAGAAGTTGTATTTGTCGTGAAAGTTTTGACTCGGCGGGGCTGAACACAAGTGCAAGCCAAGGTTGGCAGATTTTAATGTGTAAAACAAACCTAAAAAAGCATGAATTATTTTCCTTCTACTTCAAAATGATGCACTGCTTTGTGTTGGTGCATCACACACAATCGGAATGAAATCCACTGAAGTATGAGGTTACAATGCGACAAAATGTGGAAAAGCTCAAGGAGCATAAATACTTTTGCAAGGCACTGTACATAAAAGCTGTCAACACTACTTATGAGAAAAATGAATAAGGGCTTTGAAAAAAAAAAAAAACTCATGAAACTTAGCGCATTAAATACAATGAATATGCAGATTTAATCAAAATGTCACATCCAGAAAGACTTAATTCAGACACAGACAACTGTTGTTGCGAATGGCCTATTTTAAATTTCCTCTCCCTCGTTCCAACACTCGTAGAGGCAGCATGTAACATGGGTATGTAGACAAAGCCTCCAAGAAAATGATATAGCAAAAAAAAATTCATAAAACCGAGTCAAGATGATGAAGAGCTTTTGAATGCAACAAAGACTGAATATGCTAAAAATAGTCACTGAGCACTCATAGGTAAGGTTAGATTGCTGTGAATGCCAAAATTACGGGTTGCAAACTCAAACAATGAGCATGCATTTTTTCTTTGTGGCTTTAAGCAGGATCAGAATCCTGAAATCAGCCCTTTTGGCCTCAGAGAGCTATTGTTACCAAGAGCTGCTCTGCTCTGGCTTGCTTTAAACCAAAATCAGATTAAACAGTTTCTTAAAATGTGAAATTTTGCTGTTAATCACTAAACTAGTTTAAATGCAACAAGAAACCAGAAAAAACTATTTAAAACAAGCAATTAGCATGAGAAGTGAGAGCTGCAGTCTCTACTTGGGGTGGCTGAAGGACGTAGTTACTTAACACTTAAAGTATGAAAGCATCAAATCTTTTCATAAGTAATGCTGCTTAACAATGTGAGCAGTAGTGGAGGACATAAAAAACCGCTCAGACTGAATTTACACTTGTTTTCGTTTATGTTTAAGCTAGCGTTATGGCACAGCTGGTTGCTGCAGGAACTTTAAAAAGCAGAAGTCTACAGAGTAGCCAATGCTTTAAAAGTCAGGAGAATTTTATCCGTTGTTTTTTTCTTGAAGCAACTATTTTTGAAGATACATTTTGTTGTGAGTTTGTTCAGTTGTTTTTAATGTTTGTATAGCTGAGGATGCAACACTAATTTTGGCAAATAATAATGAAATGATCATAAAAGTTCAAAAAGCCTAAACTTGGGAAGGGCTTGGTAAATCTGAGCCATCTCCTATAGGCCTAGACTACTAGAGAACATACTAATCACTGCAGGAGTGACCAAGTTCTATCCAGCCGTATAAAGCATTGGGTTGCCCAGTGATCCGCGACAGTGTCTGTTAAGCTGTCGACCAGAGGTCGCGTTAACCAAATATTTTCCGTATTTGAATGTTTAAAAAAAAAAAAGGGTGAAGAACAAGAAATCTGAAGACCATCAGTAATATTGACAGATTACAATTCACACCCTGACTATTTTGTGCAGACGCGGACATTTTCAACTTTACGTACAGCATACAGGAAACTAAATCCATCAAAAAAAGATTCACATGAGAGCATCACCTCAGACCTGAACGCCATACTCAATGCCTCTCTCTATCCAGGAGCTGACAGTGTGTTGAAGAGCTATGGAGGCTTTGGATTCTACAGGATTTCGTCCTGCTGAAGTGAGGGCCTGCAGGATCAGGATTCAGCCTCCAGAAAAACATCAAAACCCCCATGAAAAGTCATCAGTCGGAGGTAAAAGTCCAAGACCTCATGTCAGCAGTCTCTGCAGCGATCCCACTTGAGACATTTGATCACACACAAGCGGGTACACAAATCAGGTCCATGTGGACAAGTTGTGGCCACAGCAGCTGAACTACTCATATTTTAAGTGAAATTGTTTATTGTATTATTTCAATGTTATTATTATAATATTTTTTTAATTCATCATGACTGTATTTGTTTGACCCAATCAGTCAAAATGAGAGACAAAAAAGTAAAGCGCAACCTCTGCTGCCAACTGCAGGCTAGCTAACCTAGTAAACAGTCTAGCTAATAAAGCAGCTAATATCAGCTCGATAGACCCTCAGTGTAAGAGCAGAACTTTACAGAAATTCAGCTAATTTACCAGATTTATTTACATAAATAAAAGTATGCAATAATGTTCCCACTGAGCTGTGGGGCTGTCACTACAGGCTTGCTGAGGAGGAAGGATTGCAGTAAACTAAACAACTTAAGTTGAAATAAATTGATTTTAACTGCTTTGTATTATAACTAGGAATGATTTGTAATGCATGTCAACATGTCTATATGATTAATGTATCGGCTGGATCCGACTATGCATTTCTGCACATAAATTAGATCTGTTAGTCTTATAAAGTGCCTTCAGATGACAATTGTTGTTCATTGTTGCTAAATAAATGAACTGACTTGAATAGACAGAACTGTCATGGAGTCAGTTTCCATCTGGTAGAACTCAATGGTGGTTTCATTTAAAGTTTGTTTATAAAACTTGATCAGAACCAATATATCAGCAGCAGATATATGGATTAATGTCTGAACCCAGTAAATAGTAAAAATAGTGGGAATAACTAATAGGAGATGAAACGCTACTTACACAAGTAGAAACTGATCTGAGGATCCTCCAAGTGACTCATCAAAAAGTGTCTCACTGCACCGACTGGACAGAAAAACAAAGTGAAAAAAACAAGCTATATCTCCATCACTCAGTTTGTAATTGATGCTTCAGAAGGAATTTCCCTTTAATTAGTTTGTTCTGCTGGCTGTCAGATGGCTGTTGCTCGTAATCCATGGAATTACAGACTCGTCTCATTCTTTCACTCTGCTGCGGCTGCACTCGTGAATGCGGTTATGGAGCCACAAGTCAACTTCGCCTTGCAGCCATACCTGTGGCTAGTCAGGTGAAATGAGCGCTCTGCACGATGTGCACCAACACAAACACACGCACCTGTCTCAAGGGGCCTGAAGAAGCCCTGAAGAACATGTCTGTCTGGAAACTGGATCCTCAGGACCACCTGGAGATGCAGAGATTATGAAAAGCCTGTATTTTCAAAAAAATATGATGTACAGTGTCTTATAAAAGTATTCATGCCACTTGAAACATTGAGATTTTGTGATGTTACAATCATAGAACTTAGTGTATTTTTGGAGATTTTAAGCATTGGACAAACACAGGACAGTGCATAATGGTAGGTTGAAGGGAAAGGATTCATGGGTCCTAAAATTATTTATTTATTAATTATTTATTTAACAAAGAGTGTAGCTGACGCTAGTGCGCAGGATCCCTGAGCCAATTCTTTGAAGAACCTTCAATTACAGAAGCTTAGTGAAGTGCCCCCCCCCCATTCTTTGAAAAGTAGCCCAAGCTGAATCAGACTGGATAGAGAGAATCAATGATTCTTAATTAGGTTCAGGTCTGGACTTTGACTGGGCCATCAGAGCACATTACTGTTTCAGGTCACTGTTCTGTTGAAATGTGACCCTCCACCATAGTCTGAAGTCCTTCGCAGCCTCTAACAGAACTGCCCTGTACTTCCTGCAGCTTCATCCATCCATCTTCAACTTCAACCATCTAGAAGAAAAACATCACCACAGCATGATGCTGCCGCCACCACGTTTTACTATGGAGCTGGTGTGTTCAGGGTTATGTGGGGCGCTAGTTTTACTCCACAGACAATGATCAGTTTAGGTCTTCATTCTTCAACATGTTTGCTGTGTCTTCTACAAACATTAAGCAGGACTTCCTGTGAGTTTCTTTCGACATGTTTTTTCTCCCTCGTCCATTAAGGCCAGATTTGTGGATTACTGTGAATCTCTGCAGCTCCTCCAGAGTTACCATGGTCCTGTTGGCTGCTGAACTGTTTAATGGTCTCCTAGGCTAGCCTGTCAGTTCAGTTGGACGCCCATACCTTGGTAGGTTTGCACTTCTTCTATATTCTTGTGTGAAATATCCAAAGCTTCAAATATTGTTTAATCATTTAACTCTGCTTTAAACTTCTCCACAACTTTCTCCCTGAGCTGCTGGCTGTAATCTTGGTCCTCAGAATGCTGTTTGTGTCCTAATGTTCTCTAACATCTGAGGCCTTCACAGATGTTAAAACTACACACAGCTGGACTCTGTTCACTAGCTATGTGACTCTGGAAGGCAATCAGTTGCACCCGACTTTATTTAGAGGTGTCGGAGTAAAGGGGGGTGAACATGTGTCAGTTTTTAGATTTTTAGTGGTAAAAAAAAAAAAAAATCTAAACGTTTTCCTTCACTTCACAGTTATGCACAACTCCGTGTTGGTCTGCTACAAATGGTGTTGCAATGCGGCAAAGTTCAAGGGGTGTGAATACTTTTGCAGAGCCATGCAGATAAGAAGGGAATGGGATTGTGTTTGGAAGTTGCTCACTTTGGGATATCGCGCCATCTTCTCCTTCATCTGAGCTTCTCTCAAAGATTTAGTGAGAAGTGGAGCCTCCTCTAATGACTTCCTAAAGAAACGGGGGACAGAGACACGGGTCAGATGAAAATGAGATATGAAATAAGCGACTGGCTTGTTTGTTCATCTGTGAAATAGACCCGCCTGCGTGTGGCCGTGTATTCGTGTTGTGCATGTCGGAGGCAGAGACAAATCAATGCGGTCGGCTTAATTCCAGCTCTGGTAATTGCAGCCGTAACGACATGGTAGCCACGTCGCAAACGGGGCGGCGGGTCGCGCAGATGTTGACGCAGATTAAAAGGTTGGGCGCACGCACGCACAGCGAGGTCTCAACCTGACCGTGTTTTGGTCCGGGACTGGCTGAGCTACACAAAGCAGAACTCATAATCGCTCCCAGCGGGCTGCGTCTGGGAGTCTTTGTTGTGTGTTTTATGAAAGGAACCCCGTTTGCAAACACACACGATGTCTGCGCAGCTGCGGTCCGCCGCGTCCGCGTCCAGAGACGGCAGAGTAAACTCGCTTCCATCTGTTTGGAAGAAGAGCTCGTAAATAAATGAAAACTTCAAACTCATATTAGGCAGGAGGGAAAGGGCGGGAAAGAACACAACAACTTCTAAACACACGCATTCTTCCTGCCTGTGGCCTCGCATCATTGCCATGGTATTCAACAATTAATAGTTACATATTGACAAAAACACCACAGGACCACATGCAAAACTGACTAATTATCAGCTTCAAAGAGTGCAGGACCAGAAGTGGGATTCAGACGGGTTACAGCAGGGTATTGAGACTGGCAAACCGGTTCCGTTCGCTTCCCTCCTTCCACCCACCTCTCGCTTTTCAGCTGGGCGAAGCGCTTCCGCACATCGTCCACGGTCACTTCGAAGAACTCGTCAGGCAGATCCGCATGGTCCTGGGTCCTACGGGACGCCAAGTCCATGTGGTAGATAAGAGGCTCCCTGTCCACCCGCTGTTCAAGGACAGAAGCAGCAATGTGTGACAACGCTGCAGCAGTAGCACATTCAAAAAATCTTCATACCCCACTGAACTTCTCCACATTTTGTTTCAGTTACAGACAAAAACTTCAGTGTGGAAGATCAGCCCAAAGTAGCACAGGATTGTGAAGTGGAGAAACAAATTAGTTGTTTTCAGATTTTTTAAAAAAGGAAGAAAAAAAAGAGAGAAAGCCAGAAGTTTAAAGGAGAGTTGGGTTCTAAAATAATATCTCAAGCCTTGAACGTCTCACATTTCAAGATTGTGGCTCATCAGCACACATACCGAGACACGGACGTCCACCTAAACTGGCAGGCTGGGCAAGGAGAGGATTAATCAGAGAAACGGCCAGGAGGCCCGTGGGTAACTCTGGAGGAGTCACAGTGATCAACGGCTCAGGTGGGGGGGAATATGTGTTGATGGGGTACTAAGAGTTGTACACTAGACAAATCTGGCTTTTATGGAAGACTGACAACAAAAAAAGAAATTGTTCGGAAATGTGACCAAAAGGGAACTTTTTGGCCCACACATAGGGCTTTTCCACCCAAACACCCCGCCCCCCCCCCCGTGCTCCGTCATCTAAAGCATCTATGCCCACATGTGGAGAGGGCCAACATAAAGAGAGAGAGAGACATTTTAACAATAGAGTAGTTCATAGTGTTCTTACAAGCGCTGCTATTGCGCTTTCACACTTTGCTGGATTTGCAAAGATGTGTACATAAATGTTCTTGGCCCATTGTTACAAACAACAATAGCGGTTGTGTGTTTCGCCTCGCTACACCATGCGAGCGGGGAAGAAGGCGGTTCTTAGAAAGAACCAGTCTGGGCCAGCAAGGAACTGGTGCTAGATTATGCACCGATTTGAAACCAGCACTGGGACCTGCTGAGTGGAAAAAGACCCACAGAGAACCCTCCCCACAATGCAACATTGATGCGGTGGGCATAATTTTTCTCTGCTGGAGGTTTAACTTCCAGTCAAAGTTCAGGCATAAAATTAATTTGGGAATTTGTGGCAAGAAACAAAAATTGATGCTCACAGAAGCTAACCATCCAATCTAACTGAGCTTGAGCTATTTAGCTAAGAAGAATGGGCAAAGCTGATAGTGACATAACTCAAAAGAAATGCTGCTGCAATTGCAGCAACAGGTGGCTCTTTCATAGATAGACCCAATCTTGATTTTTTTTTCTCCACTTCTCAACTATGTGCTACTTTGTGATGATCTACCACATAAACCTCCAAAACATACATTGATATTTGTGGTTGTAACATAACAAAATGGAAAAAGTTTCAAGCAATGCGATACTTTAGAGAGGAACTGTATACCAAAAACAAGTCAGGAGAAAGGGATTCATTACATCGAATGACTTTGAAAAAGTCTTAATTGTGAACATTTAACCAGGAGAAGAAGTTAAAGTTAAATAAAAAGAGAGTATACCTGAGGAAGACATAAAACGTTTACCTCTAAAAACTCTTCCCCGTTATCCAGATCCCCGTCTTCCAAGTTGACAGTTGCTTTATTCTGGCAAGACAAAAGTTTAACTTATCAATAAAGCCAAGAAGCCTCATGCAGATTCTTTTTTACCATCCTGACATCATGTACCAATAACCACCTAAAGTTTGTTAATTAGGTCCAAATTTCCCCTTCATTTTTAAGGACTGGCAGCTCAAAAATAAAAGAGTAAAAAACCTTATTAGAGATTCCTAATCAGCTCATTTTCCCCAGTTACAGACAAATTCTTCAGCTTTCATAGAAAACTTGCTTAGTTCTGTGAAAACCTGCTTCCGTTTTCCAAATAAACAAAACAATAGAGTTTCACTTTAAACATGTTTAAAATATCATTGAATTATAGATGCAATCCACTTTTCTTATCTATTTAAAGTCACATTCCAACAGCTTCTTGTACTTAGAAGCAACAAAAGCAGCACTTCTTGCACAAGAGGCTATGTTACAACGCCACAATCCTCTCACCTTTACTGTATGTATCTGCTGCTTGATTTTGATTATCTGAGCTGACCTAAAGGAGGCTGTGTTTTGTATTTTCACTTTTCTGACACAACAATGATTGACTTTCTGTGACCAGCTCCGTTTCTGCCTCGTTCTACCTCAAACAAAAACGTTGATCTAGGCGAATGTGAAACACACCTTAAAGAGATTGTGCAAACAGATGTCTTAAACATCTTCTGATATTCAATGACAGCAGCTTGATAGGCCAGCTTTAAAATAGTTTTCCCCTATTCTAAGCTGTATTAATTAACTGAGATTTTACAGAAAAGACGTGTGTTCTGTGTAGCTGAGGCTCACTTTAGTGCTTGAGCTGTGGTTTGATTTGGCCTTCTTGGCTTTGGGCGACTCCACTGTTGTGATTAGAGCCGACAGAGATGAGGACGACGAGTGTCCAGTCTCTCCACCCAAACTCCCGAGGCGCTGACCACCACCAGAAAAAGGAATGAAAGGAGCTGCTGGAGCAGAGGAGGGGGAGGAGGAAGTTGGGTGAGAGTTCAATCCTGAAGGTCCGGCTTCCTCTCCATCCTCGACTGCTCTTTCACTCCCAGTGGGAAGGACTTTGGGTCGAACCACATCCTGTGGCTTGGGAACGTCTTCAGGAACGGAGCTTGTAGCCAGGACTGGAGCTGCCACAGCTGGGGTTTCCAATGGCTCATGTGGACCTGAATTATTAGTTGGCACAACCTCTGCAGACGTCTCTGGAATCGATGGAGCGGACTCTGGCTGAGGTGATCTACTGGGTGTGGTTTGCTTTGCAGCAGGTGTGTCTGGCATTGCTACAGTCTCATCTTCCTCTCCTGCTTGTTTGTCCTTTTTGAGCAGAAACCTAAAACAGAAATAGTAAAAATAAAAATAAAAATCACAACTCTAAACTTGCTCGCCATTGCTAAACATGAACAAGAAAACACAGAAAGAGTGGGAATTATCACTAGAGATGCACCGGAAGGTTTGCCAGTAACCAAATCCAGACACTTTCCACCTTGATCGACTGGTCAGAAACTCAAAACTGCCATATTTTATTTTTGGTCAGTGAATGCGACCAGATGATGCTGTTTGGTTTGGATGCTGTTATAAACTCAGCAAAAAAAAGAAACGTCCCTTTTTCAGGACTGTGTATTTCAACAATAATGTTGTAAAAATCCAAATAACTTTACAGATCTTCATTGTAAAGCATTTAAACAATGTTTTCCATGCATGTTCAATTAACCATTATCAATTAATTAACATGCACCTGTGGAATGGTCGTTAAGACCTTAACAGCTTACAGAAAGTAGGCATTTAAGGTCACAGTTCTAAAAACGCAGGACACTAAAGAGACTTGTCTATCGACTGTGAAAAACACCCAAAGAAAGATGCCCAGGGTCCCTGCTCATCTGCGTGAACGTGCATCAGGCATGCTGCAGGGAGGCATGAGGACTGCTGATGTGGCTAGGGCAATAAATTGCCATGTCCACACTGTGAGACGCCTAAGACAGCGCTACAGGGAGACAGGAAGGACAGCTGATCATCCTCGCAGTGGAAGACCACGTGTAACAACACCTGCACAGGATCGGTACATCCGAATATCACACCTGCGTGACAGGAACAGGATGGCCACAACAACTGCCCGAGTCACACCAGGAACACACAATCCCTCCATCAGTGCTCAGACTGTCCGCAATAGGGTGAGAGAGGCTGGACTGAGGGCTTGTAGGTCTGTTGTAAGGCAGGTCCTTACCAGACATCACCAGCTGCAACGCCGCCTATGGGCACAAACCCACCTTCGCTGGACCAGACAGGAGTGGCAAAAAGTGCTCTTCTCTGATGAGTCACGGTTTTGTCTCACCAGGGGTGATGGACGGATTCGTGTTTATCGTCAAAGGAATGAGCGTTACACCGAGGCCTGTACCCTGGAGCGGGATCGATTTGGAGGTGGGGGGTCCGTCATGGTCTGGGGCGGTATATCACATCACCATCGGACTGAGCTTGTTGTCATTGCAGGCAATCTCAATGCCTTGCGCTACAGTGAAGACATCCTTCTCCCTCATTTGGTACCTTTTATGCATGCTCATCCGGACATGATCCTCCAGCAGGACAATGCCACCAGCCATACTGCTCGTTCTGTGCTTGAGTTTCTGCATGACAGCAATGTCAGTGTTCTGCCATGGCCAGCGAAGAGCCCGGATCTCAATCCCATTGAGCACGTCTGGGACCTGTTGGATCGCAGGGTGAGGGCTAGGGCCATTCCCCCCAGAAATGTCCAGGAACTTGCAAGTGCCTTGGTGGAAGAGTGGGGTAACATTTCACAGCAAGAACTGACAAATCTGGTCCAGTCCATGAGGAGGAGATGCACTGCAGTACTTCAAGCAGCTGGTGGCCACACCAGATACTGACTGCTACTTTTGATTTTGAGCCTCCCTTCATTCAAGGACACATTATTCTATTTCTGTTAGTCACATGTCTGTGAAACATTTTTAGTTTATGTCTTATGGTGTTGACTCTTTTAGTGTTCATACAAATATTTACCAGATAAAGTTTACTGAAAGTAAAAACAGTTGAAAGTCAGAGGACGTTTCTTTTTTGATGAGTTTATTTTCAGTATCAAGCTAAAGGTGGCACAGACAGGTAAGAAGCTATTTAAAAAATAAAAAAAACATTTTCCATCTGTCGGTTTATTTGTGCTGCAAAAAAGTGAGCGAGAGCAAGACTTCAGCAGTTAACAGTAAGGTTGACCGCATTACAGCAGTTCTTTTATTAGTTTTACCTTTCTGTTACAGCACATGTTTAATTTGGAAATGTTCCGGTAAGGTTAAGTGAAGACTCTAGATACCCTAAAATAACATACATCAGGAGACTGTTGTTTATGTAATGCTAGGTGCACTAATCGTTAAAGACAATTCCAACTGAGCTCCGTAAGGGTTTTGTTTCTAAAACAGTAAAAACCTATTTTATAGTAACTGCTGTCCATTACAAATGACTGATCCCACAGCAGGAAGGCTAGAAGGAATATTTACAGTGCTCAGCTTCTTATATTTTAGCACTTAAATATAAATTGGTACTGGCACGTCAAAGCTTTTACCAAAGACAAAGATCGGCCACTAAATTCTGATCGATGCGTCGCAAATGTTCACATTCGATACAGAAATGCTCATAGGTGTTTTTGTCCTGCAAGGCAAATGTTTTAATTTGATGAATTTCAGAAGGGGTTATGTGTGTTAGTCTTTTCTAAACGAAATCTTTTTTTTATATTAAACTTTAACTATACTTTGAAGGTGCAAATAGGCAACAGAAAAAAGTGCAATTAAATGGCAAAAAAATTTTTTTTAAAGAGACCTGAGACTGGAACAGGAGTCAAACTCAGTGGTCTGTTGTTCAAACTCCAAATACATTTGGACACAAATTCAGAGTCAGTCTAGAGTTCAGTGAGTTGTTTTTGCTTCGAGGAAAAAGTGGGAATAAATTAGAATAAAATAAAAAACAAAACTGCTCTTTTGAAATATTCCTGCACAACAGGGGATGACGTGCTCAGCCTACCTGACAATGGCACTTCCTCCTGTAAGACCCAGAGACTTCAGAGTGGTTTTCTTCAACGCCTCCTCTCCACTCACCTACACACACACATACACACAGACAGCTGTGTTTCCATAAAGCTCACTTTCATCTCTTGAGAAAGGGAGAGTGAAAGGAAAGCTTCGTACCTCGTCTCTCATGTAAACACACACAGGAGTGGCTCCGGATTCGGACAGCTCCGACACGCTGGGAAGAGGCAGGGACAGGAAGAGTGGAACTAAGATTAAAACCATAGGTGAATAGTTATAACTCATTGTTAAAGGTTTTATTGTTATTCCCTTTTGTAAAAGGGGGATCGCAATAAAACCACAGGGTGGCAGGCTGCACGTGTAAACCATGTGAGCACAATGTCATTCGGAAACGAACTGAATGGTAAACGCTCCCCTTAAATTCCTAAAAATCAAAGCCTACCCTTCTGCCTCTCATGTCATTCCCTGTATTTTTGTTCCTGTTGGTGTGGAACTAATACTCATTTCGCAGAAGCATAACTCTGTTGGCAGAGAATGAGGATATGCGGTGACGTGATCTAATAGAGACGAGATGAAGGCTGGCGGACTGCAGGAGCACCTGGGACCGCACAGCTGGAACTACTGGGCAACAGCTGCAGGAGTGTGTGAAAGGTGAGTGATGACGTGTGGAAGAGGCTTCGACAGAGAAGGCGAATGTTCGTTTGGCCTGTGTTCGCTTTTCTTCCAACAACAAGCCTGATATCTGCAGAACACATAAGAGGTATATTCATCTTGTGCCACACTGCTGCAACATCTCCCTTAACAGCCCGTCTGGTCTTGGTCATTTACTTGCTTTAGAATCGTTTTAATCATGTTGTTCAAATGCTTTTCTTTAAATGTTAAAACTGAGACGGTGCGTTTAAGGTGATGTCGATGGACAATGTCAGGTTTCTCCTGCACATTTGGGACAAAGTGTTGATTTAAAATAAAGAACACTTCTCGTTTCCTGCAATTAGAAGCAAGACAACATGCAACACTGTCACGACTGAACCCAAATGCTACATTTCGTCGTATCAGCTTTGATTTGTCAACATTTAATATTCCTTTCAAACCAATTATTTCTGCCCTAACTAACAAAAATATGTTCAACTTTGAAATAAGCTCATTTTGACTCCTACATAACTTTATAGGAATTTTGAAAAAGATTACATTTTCATCTGCTTTTTTAACCCTAAGAGGACAATTAGCGCACATGTTTGACACGCACCTGATCTGAGGGAAATGTGCCATCAGCTCCCACAGGCTCTGTCCGGAGGAGAAGGAACCCTGGAGCCGAGATCCGTCCTCCATCTGGAGCGCGATCCGCACCTGACGCGCAACAAACCACAGGAACACACAAGTGGAAGTTTAAAGGTGCGTCAGACGCCGCGAACGTTCCAACTAAACAAACAAACAAGAACGTAGAAATACCTAGCACTCATAAACGATCAGCATCAGTTCATCCGCAATAAAACTTCAAAATTCAAAAAAACAAATAAAAGACCAGAACACTGCTTTCAGCTTAAAACAGGCATTAGAAAACACTTTGAAGTTTGTTCCTATTGCCTTTCTCAGCACTAAAGAAGCTAGATAGCTCCATATATATGTATAAAAAAACTGAAGCCCAAGAATCTCACATTGACAAAATCTAAGGAAAAGTTATTGGCTCTTTGATCTGGAGCCATTTTTTCCAGAGGAATAAACTCTTTGATAATTTAACTTGCTTAAGGCGCAGATGTGGGCCCAGATCAGCTTGAAAATGAGTAACACACCAGGCAACGGTGCAAGGCTGATTTTCTTCGTCTCTGAGTCATACTACGAGTTTATGTTTACCCAACAATGCTGTTGTCCGGCACAGAGAGAGAAAGAGCCCTAAACGTCGGCACGCTGGGAGAGATGAAAAGAGAGAGTTGGCTGTCAACACCAAACACTCACACACACGCCAGCCCGCCTGAGGTGAGTGGACATGTGAATATATATAAAAATCTGTGAGGGATCAACAAGTCAGCCATCCATCAAATGAACAGAGCAGCAGATCAAACACAGCCACGAGTTTTACTGCTCAGATTAGCATGCTATGATGTCATAGGAAAGTACAGCTCAGATGCAACAAAGTGTGTGGGTGTTTAAATAAGTGAGAGCAAACAAAAAATTGTTAATTTACCAACTCCTCCTAACACTGATGAGGATCGCACACTAAGATGAGCTGTTTATGTAAGAAATAGTGTAAAGTATCATCAGAGCTTTAAAATCGAGATATAACTAATACAGTTTTAATACCCATTTATTACTTCAAACTCTTTAAGACTCACATTTCCAGGGTTCAAAGGGTGAAGAAGTTCACAATGATTTTATAGATGAACAGAAGAACAGATTGATTAGTGGATGGATAGATAGACAAACAGAATGACGCTTGAGATGAATGGATGGACAGATATATGGATGGATGGGCAGATGGGTCGATGGAGGGAAGGACAGATACTCATATTTCTGGACTTACCTTAACCACTGACCGAAGTACACATCTGTGGGAGAATCTCTATTTTGTTTTAAATTCCCTCCTCACTCTATCAAACCCAAGTAATGTCATCCTATGTCAGATGGTTCTCCGAGGAACAAGAAGCCACGGACTGGATCAGTTAAATAACCTGTTAACAGCTGCAACAAATTTAAATACTGCAGCACTTTCCCAGTTTGAGGCCCTCTGCTTAGTTAAATCCACGTGGTACCCTTATATCCTCAGGCAGTTCATAACCAACTGCATACAAAAATATTTTCCTAATTATGTTCGGAAAGGAATAATTATTAAATACATATTACTTTTTTAATCCGGGCTTTAGAGCAGAAATGTGCATGTTATTAAGTCAAAAACACAATTAATGCCGAACGCCATCACTCATAACGCATCCAGGCTTGAAAGCATCTAATGGAGCATGCAGTTCGCGAGTTTTAGAAGACTTCCATGTTCCTCCTTTAACTCAAAATACAAATATAAGGCCTTCACATCCAAATCTCCACAAAGCTTCAAATGTATTTTACTACAATTTCTGCAATTATTTTTGCTTCTGTTTGTCACTTTACTGTTAAACAACAAAAGTCTCTTAGCAAGCCTACAAACCTGACCAAGTTCCAGCAGTTCTGTCAAGAGGAGTGGGCCAAGATTCCAGCAAACTATTGTAGAAAACTGGTGGAAGGAAAGCCGAAACGTTTGGCCCAGTTCAAAATGTTTCAGGGCAATTATACCAAATACTAAGGAAGTGTATGCATACTTCCAAAACAAAAAGTTTTTTTCTGATTTGATGTTTGACAGTAAATAAATAAAAAAATATTGTGTTTTTTTCTGAGGCGTATGTTAATATCTGGTTTCAACTGTAAGCTCCTAACAACCCAACAAGGTACATGCTTCATAAGTTCAAGATTTTCCTCCAATTTTAGGAATATTTACTGCTGTGTCACTAAACGTGACGGTAAGAGAATTGCAAAACTCAACAGTACATTTAACTATAAATCTTTCACTACGTACCGAATAGATCACCACAAACATGAATATTACTAAAACTAAACTCCTTTTATCAAAGAGACTTTTCACTGCCGCAAATCGTGAACATGTGGAGGAGCAAAAGTAAAAAACCATATGATTAGTATTTGAGGATTGAAAACATCATCATTTAAAGAGTCTGAAAGCAGCATCATTATTACTCTGGAGCCACTGGTACAGAAAAACAAAAGAAACCTGTCTGTAATTTAGTACTTGCTATTTGCAGTATAAGTAGTATTAGTGGGTAATGTTGTAATACTTTAAACTTATGTAGGGGATCTAATTGTTTACCTTGATGTAACTCTCTCTGGAGCATAAAGTGGGTCTGAATTAAAATGACATCCTAATTGTGATTAGTTAATGATTTATTCAAAAGGAATAATCTAGATGAGCCCAATCAATATGCATTCATACACATCGTTTTAGAACAATATGAGCCAGTAGTTTTTTTTGTTTTTTTAATAAGCCAGTGATGTAAAACACCATCCATCCATTTTCTTCCACTTACCCGGGGTCGGGTCGCGGGGGCAGCAGCTCAAGCAGAGAGACCCAGACTTCCCTCCCAGACTTGGGCCAGCTCCTCAGGAATCCCAAGGCGTTCTCATGCCAGATGAGAAACATAATCCCTCCTGGGTGTCCTGGGTCTTCCTCTGGGTCTCCTCCTGGTGGGACGTGCCCAGAACACCTCACCAGGGAGGCGTCCAGGAGGCCTCCTGACTAGAAGCCAGAGCCACCTCAGCTGGCTCCTCTCGATGTGGAGGAGCAGCGGCTCTACTCTGAGCCCCTCCTGGATGACCCTGACCCACCAAAACGGATCCCCTCAACACCTTGGCTGCAATTTTAAAATACCTATGGTATATTAATTTCAGAGAAGCACTCTTATTAATTTAGTGTATAGAAAATCTTCTAAAAATGTCCTTTAGAGCTAAAATTTCACAGGTAAATATGGACAGCTAAAGCTTTAGCTGTCTGTAACTTTATGGTTTTCTTGAGCAGGAAAAAGTACCAATAAATGACTTACTTCCAGTTATTCCAACAAGCAAATGATCCCTGTGAAAGCCTGACTGAACCTCATAAACTCACCTCCAACGTTGCCACTGTCGATGTCTTTATGGTTCTGGTGACAACCAGATTTTAACACCATTTTCCTATTCTCTCTCTTTCTCACACACACACAATACAGATGTTAACGTTTTCTCGAACTAACCTGGCTGTCAGCTCCACTTTGTTTCCTTGTGCTTGTCACCATTTCTAGCTTGGCATTGTTGGGAAGGTTGGCAAACCTCCACGGCAGCGTCAGGTCCAGAACAGTCCTCTGAAACCTGTCGGCAAGTTTACAACAGAAATAAGGCAGCTGACATTTGTAAAAATAACTTAATATGTTATAGAGGATCCCAGTTATTTTTTTTTTAGCAAATCTCCTCAATAGTTTTCACAGAAGATAAATCCACTTAGCACACAAGTCGTTTAATTAAAACACAAACAGTTTAAATAATTTGAATTGTGAACTTCCTTATGTCAGCTTGAAATCAGAGCAGAACTATAAAGTCCATCTGATTTATAATTTATGAAAAAAAATCATAAATAAGGACAGAAAGAGTGGAGGACTTAAACACCAGAGTGTATTACTGGAATTCATTTTTTTGTACAAAGAAAAACATCCAAGCCTGGCTAAAATGTGCAAAAAACATCGAAAGTCTCCTAAAAGCATGTGGGGACATGTGTTATGGGAACAAACATTTTCGATTTTAGAGCACGATTGCTTATTATTGGTCTTAAATGTTGTACCACTTTCCCTTAAAACACTACTCTCGCACTCAGAAACCTCTGTCTTACTGACAAATACGCTCTGCTCTCCCTAGGGCTGGGTGATATGGCTTAAAAATAAAATCTACGATTTGTGTGATGCCAAATCCGATTTCCGATTTTTTATTGATTTTATTTTCTTCTCCCTTTCTATTTCTGAAAAGAAATTTAAAATGACAGAAAATATTTTTAAAACTTGCTTTTATTTTAAATCATCCTTTCTGGGAGTTCACGTGAATTCAAAGTCCAGATAAATGCACGCTGTAAAACATGAAGGTAGACCTTGGGACGGCTAACATCACTTTGAACTACTGAAACCCTTGGAGTGCATTGGTTTATTTTTTTTCAGATTTTCTCAATTTATGCAAAAGTGAAATCTTCATATACAGAAAATCTGATTAATCGATAAAATCGATTTATCGCTCAGCCCTAGCTCTCCCTCTTCCTCAGGTTAGACGGCTCTTGTACAGTTCCTTTCTTCTCCTGTTTGCAACCTCTTTCTCATGCCCAAACCTCTACCCTGTGCAGATTAAACCTGCTCACCCAGGTCTGTCCACTATTCCACTCGCAGATTAGGTTCAAGTTCTCTCGAGTCAGAGCCGTAACTCTGCCTCGTAACAGGTCCAAACATTAAGACGACAGCAGGTGACTGTGACATCACTGCCTTATCTGGGTCGAATGATTAACAAATATGAATATTTGAGAGCAGCTGATTAGCACATCAAAATCTCAAATTATACCGGAACTATGACCCCAAGTCTCAGAAGTTGAAAATGAGGCTTTGTGGGGCAGGACCAGAGCAGAGTGAGAAGGAGGAAGGTCAAACCACCTCTTTTCACATGCAAAAGGATTTTGCATGTGAAAAATATGCTCATTAGCATAAAGAATATTACTTACAATAGCTACGCAGACAACAAAGTTATAAAGTACAATGTCTGTGTTTAACATGAATAAACCATGACATTTAACTAGGGCGTGTAGACTTTTAACACATTAGTAATTATTCTACCACATCGGATTTTTAAAGTGCTCCAACTTTCATACCTTTGAATCCAGATAAACAATCTCAAGTTTTTGAGCTTATAGATAGATAGATAGATAGATAGATAGATAGATACTCACTTTAAACCGTGATCACTGGGGTCAAATCCCTGTTTTTTGCAAACATCTTCCAGCACCTGAGAACGGCAAACAAAGCCAGAATTTGACAGATTCAAGTAAGTCAGATAATAACAGAGCTGTGTTGATTTAATTTGCAAAAAACAAAAACTGATCTGTCATTGGCTAACAGGTGTTAGCCTCGCTTGCTAACTGAGAGACAGCTGACTCACACAAACAAAGAGGTAAAACGCTCCTCATGTCTGGGAGCACCGTGGGATTCCTAAACACGGGTTTACCTGCAGTAAAGGTGTGTTTGGAGCCACTTTAACTGTTTGCCTTCTCCCGTTTGGAGTCAGAACCGTCACAGCTGAACCGATGGCTGCCATTGTTTGCAGTGACGTCACTCTGTTTGTTTGAATCAACTTTATTGTCCTGGGTACCAGACGACGCCGACACGTTTAAAGGAGCAATTCGCTCACTTATATAGCGCTACATTTGTGGCCAAAAGTTTTGAGAATGACACAAATATTAGTTTTCACAAAGTTTGCTGCAAAACTACTTTTAGATCTTTGTTTCAGTTGTTTCTGTGATGTACTGAAATTATATTTATATAATTACAAGCATTTTATACGTTTCAAAGGCTTTTATTGAGAATTACATGACATTTATGCAAAGAGTCAGTATTTGCAGTGTTGGCCCTTCTTTTTCAGGACCTCTGCAATTCGACTGGGCATGCTCTCAATCAACTTCTGGGCCAAATCCTGACTGATAGCAACCCATTCTTTCATAATCACTTCTTGGAGTTTGTCAGAATTAGTGGGTTTTTGTTTGTCCATCCGCCTCTTGAGGACTTGACCACAAGTTCTCAATGGGATTAAGATCTGGGGAGTTTCCAGGCCGTGGACCCAAAATTTCAACGTTTTGGTCCCCGAGCCACTTAGTTATCACTTTTGCCTTATGGCACGGTGCTCCATCGTGCTGGAAAATGCATTGTTCTTCACCAAACTGTTGTCGGATTGTTGGAAGAAGTTGCTGTTGGAGGGTGTTTTGGTACCATTCTTTATTCATGGCTGTGTTTTTGGGCAAAATTGTAAGTGAGCCCACTCCCTTGGATGAGAAGCAACCCCACACATGAATGGTCTCAGGATGCTTTACTGTTGGCATGACACAGGACTGATGGTAGCGCTCACCTTTTCTTCTCCTGACAAGCTTTTTTCCAGATGCCCCAAACAATTGGAAAGAGGCTTCATCGGAGAATATGAGGTATGGCAGGTGTGGAAAAAAATTTAAACATTGTGTGAACAAAGAGTGCTTTCAAAAGATGGAAGTGTTAATCATTTATTTTCAAAAACAAAAAGCAGTGAATGGTCAAAAGACAAATCTAAATCAAATAAATATTTGGTGTGACCAGCCTATGCATTCAAAACTGCATCAATTCTTCTAGGTACACTTGAACACAGTTTTTGAAGGAACTCGGCTGGTAGGTTGTTCTAAACATCTTAGACAACTAACCACAGATCTTTTGTGGATGTAGGCTTCCTCACATCCTTCTGTCTCTACATGTAATCCCAGACACACTTGATGATGTTGAGATCATCTTCTAGCCTTTCAACGAACAAACTGCCTTCTGCTACAACCAAATATTTCAAATTTTGACTCATCAGTCCAGAGCACCTGCTGGCATTTTTCTACACCCCAGTTCCTATATTTTCATGCGTACTTGAGTCGCTTGGCCTTGTTTCCACGTAAGGAGGTATGGTTTTTTGGCTGCAACTCTTCCATGATGACCACTTCTGGCCAAACTTCAGACAGCAAATGGGTTCGTGGGTCCCACTGGTTTCTACCAGTTCTGAAATGATGGCACTGCTGGATATCTTCCAATTTCGAAGGGTAATAAGCTTGATGTGTCTTTCATCTGTTGGGCTAAGCTTCCTTGGCCGACCACTGCATCTACGATCCTCAACATTGCCAGTTTCTTTGTGCTTCTTCTAAAGAGCTTGAACAGCACATCTAGAAACCCCAGTCTGCTTTGAAATCTTTGTCTGGGAGAGACCTTACTGATGTAGTATAACTGTTGTGTGTCTTGTTGCTGTGCTCAGTCTTGCCATGACATGAAACTATCTTCCACAGCTTCACCTTGGTAGCAGAGTTTATCTGTTCCTCACCCAGTTTTAAGCCTCCTAGACAGCTGTTTCTGTGTCAGGTAGTGACTGACTGTGAATGATAGTAAAGTGAGAGGAAAAAGGACACACGGTTTTCAATTTCTTTTAAATAAACAAAGACCTGATCATTTTTTACATGCATTTGCATTTACCCCCCCCCCCCCCCCCTTTACTCTGAGACCCCTAAATAAAATGTGTGTAATTTAGAAATCTAATCCTGACCAGCAATCTTTGCATGAAGTTTGCATGTATGTGTTATTGTCCAAAGGCCAAAAAACATCCATTTTACTTTAATCGGCTACCCTACAATGCTCTCAGGACTGAGTGTGTGCTTGCACAGTTGTTTCTCCGGTTTGTTTCTGCATCGCTCTGTGATGGACCGGAAAACCTGTTCAGCATGTGCGCTTTGACCACCCAAAAGCCTTGCAGCTGTAAGTGAAGGAAAAGCTGGTTCAACTAAGTATTGACACACAAGAGCTGAACACAAATATAAGCCACACTTTATAGGTTCAAGTCCTTTATTTAAAACGTTGAATCTTTCCCTTCCACGTCACAATTATAGACTAATTTGCATTGGTCTATCACATAAAATCTCACAATAAAGTATATAAAAGTTTGGGGTTGTGGAGTGACACACTTTGAAAAGTTTCAAGTAGGATGCATACTATTGCAAGCCACTGAATGCATCACCACATTAAAGCTGTTTAACAAAATATATTTTGAGGAAACCATGAAGCCCCCCCCCCCCCCCCCCCCCCCCAAACCAAATGAGATCTTCTGTATAAATGTCTAACACATTTTGCATTGACTTCAAGACAAACTGAACTTTTTTTTTTAAACCTAAAACAAAGTTGTTTAATTTTATTTGTGTAAATTGTAACCCTTCACTTGTAGATTTATGATGCCACTCAAAATGTCAACAACAGTTAGATCCATGTCACAGATGTAAGGGTGCTGAAGTTTATCCTATTGTTTTAGTAAATCCCAAATGCATCCATCTGCAAGGCATTAGATCTTCAACAGCATAAAGCTTCTCTTTTATTTTAAGACATTCAAAAGAAACATGAAAAAAAGAGGTTTGAAATTATTTGCAGTGGCCCTGTAGAGGAGAAGAAGATTGATCTTGTCAGTGGACCGACCACAACACAGCCAATCTGTTGCTCAGATGACTTCATGTGTGTACCGCAAGAAGTCTGACAGATGACCTGAGCTGATACTAGAGAATCAAGGCTATTTTCTGTCAGCAAGGATCAAAACGGATCAAAGCCGGAGGCAGAGCGAAAAGACAACGGGACACGTGGCACCGACAGATGGAGAGGTGCGAGAAGGGCTTCAGAGGCCCAACAACTGACTGACAGACAGACAGACTGACTGACTGACAGCTTGGGCTATATTCAGACACAAAGCCAACAAGAAAGGAGAAAGAGACCTCTGGTAGAGACTGTCACCATCTGAATAAACAACTAAACAACTGGGTTCCTCCCACAGTCAACAGGACAGGAGCTTTAAAGTTTACTGGATGGAGAGTATTTTAGGATTTTCCATAACTAGGTGCTTAAAAACCCAGGATGGGATACTTTTTTCTGTTAACCTCATAAAGTGATTTTCTGCACCACTCTTTCAGCTAAACACATTTTTAATTGTGTGAGCAGTTTAGGATCTTCGCTGTCGTTTATTTCTTTTTTTCACATACTAGAAAAGCAGAGCCATTCTAGTATTCCTATAAAGTGCTTTGCATTAATTCTCATACGTTTTCAAATGTTACCCATTTTGTTACAACCAATATCCTCAATATGTTTTATTGGTATTTTAGGTGAGGTTGTGCGTTTGTGTTCAGTCCTCATGATTCAATGCTATACCTGCAACTACAGCTGCAGGTCTTTTGGAGTAAATCTTAACCAGCTCTATACATCTGGAAACTGATGGTTTTGTATGGAATCAGAACAGTATCACCTTGAAATGAAACTGAAAATAAAAATTGGCATTAAAAATATTATGGTAACTGAAAATATTAATTTTGAATCTGAAATAAATCTACTGAAAATTGTTGTATTGAAAGTGAAAAAAAATTGAAAGTGAATTTTTTTCCCTATGAAACTCATGCATTGAAACAAATTACTCACTTACAATCAAGTTTTCAAACTTTCGGGTTTTTTTTACAATGCCAATCGTTTTTTCAATGCCATCATTTTTTTCAGCTTCATTCAGGTGATACTGTTTTGACCCTTGTTGTGCACGCGCATGAGGGGCGGGGCTTCAGCCCCCCATATGTTTGCATGAACGAGGCAGGAGGGAAACTCCGACTGTCCGAGGCGAGACACGAGAAACAACAGTTATTTACATCGCTAATAATGTGGTTTGTGGAAGAAAAAAAGACATAAACGGTTTCTTCTCAGTTTCTTCTACTGACCAGTAGACTAGGAGTCTTTGTGATAAAGTTTTATGCTTGTGTAGCCTGTCTTTGTTGGGGGCTCTCCTCATTACAGACAGTGTGGTATAAAGGGATGTAAATACACACTATATAGGCTATACCATATTATAAAACTGCATTTATTTCAGATCCACAATATATATTTACAATACATGTCAATAACGTTAACAAATCAATTAAGACTGGTGTAAGCAAAGCTAACAACACTTACAACTCGTTTTTTATTAGATTGCAAAACGTAATTGTGACGCACACTCTAAACCAGAAGGTGGCGCCAACTAGCATGGCAAACTGAGAAGAAACCGTTAATATTTTATTTTTTTATTATTATTATTCCACAAACCACATTATGCTTTCTGTACACCTAAAGACTTTGAAACGATTTAGAAAAGATACTTAAAGATTATCAGCTCACATCTAAAGACTTGGGTTAAGAGTTTTTTAGTCTCAGACTAAAGATTTTATAAACACTGAATCTGGTTGGGACACTATTTAAAAGACTAGACCACGGCTATTTTAGCTTCCCGCAAAATTCCTCCCATTCTGCTCAGCTTTATACAGTTTCTTTATGTGCGAATGTTGTAGCATTCTTTGCCAAGATTGATGTTATGTCAAATAAAGACTTGCATTCAAAGTGGGTACTGTATCAACAAGTAACTGGTTAACTCATATCTTTTTAATGCAAGGTGTTTATGCTGTACCACTTGCTCCATGCAGTCATGGGCGGATCTACTGGGGTGGCATTGGGTGGCAGTTGCCACCCTAAAAGAAAGCCTTGCCACCCCTGCTGCCACCCTAGCAGCTATGAATTCAAACCCGTTAACGTTCCGAGGGCCCGGAGGCGGGCCCAGCCCATTTAGTAGTTTAAATCATCTGATTTTCAGACTTCTAACTTTTTTGAACCTATACATATTTTATATCATTGGAAAGCTAAGAGTCTTGTGATTCCAATTATGGCTGGCGATCAACGATACAATCATAACTGAAGACACAGTGAGCGCTTTTGCCAAAAAAAATGCTCTCCTGACAGAGGTATAAAAATATGGAATTCACCACTTTGTAGTCCAATAAACGTGACAAAACCGATCCATTTCGAAAAAAATTTGTCTTTTTACATCAATAAGGGTCCGAGTAAAGTCCTCCGATAAAGTTATTAGTCCAGGACAACAGTAAAACCGATAATAAAAAAAGTAAAATAAACAGTTTAAATGCGCTTCTGAAATGTCTATGGCCATTTTTGTAGTCTTTAAGGCTTTGTTTCCGATTCCTTCGCTTCCACTTCCGCCTACAAAGGTCACTGAACATGCCCAGAAGAAAAAAAAAAGTAATCCGGTTTATTCCTTACGATCTCCAACCAATGGTGCATGGATGGAAAGTCGCGTAATGGTAAGTAATTCGAACCAATCGCGGTCCAGAACTCTGATGATTGACACATCGAATAGCCAATGTAACGCTGTAAACGCAGATATATAACATGACCGGACGGACTTGTTTGCAGCCATTGTATATGACGTGCGCAAAATGTCTTATTCATGAAGAGATTACGCACAGTGCGTACCAGTAACATATTGTTTCAGCACCGTGTCCAAACACCCTTTATAAATCAAAATACAACATAGAAGGAAGCCGTGGAGCTTTATATGGTAAGATGCAGTTATGATTCTAACGATATTTTTAATTCAGTGAGGACTACGGCATTTACCCAGGAGATGGCGCAAATGGCACACTTTTGACCACCTTTGACCTGTAGTTATAAAAATGTGTGCAGAATACTCATTTTTTGGTTTATTGCTGTCAAATTTGGTGTGGATGAAGGTAATACTTTAGGCTTTAGACCCACAGTGTGTTTTAGGTCACCACCTCTTTTTAAAGCCATTTTTACAGCATGTATTTATATAAAATAAATAATCAGACATAAAAAAAAAATGTTTTCAGTTTATTAAAATTCATATTGCTTGGTAACAATAGCACTCAGAGATATTAACACAGTTCTGGGATAAACTTTTGGGTTGTTTGCTTTCCAAAGAGACCCAACCATGTCTCTACTCAAAATGGTTCAAGAACAGCTTTAAGTTAATTTTGGGTATGCGTTTTTAAAAACATTTTGGGGGCGGAAATTGCAGGAATGTTAAGGGGGTAAAATTGGACATTAGGAGCTTGAAGCTCATGAAAATCGTTGCATAATATTCTCTTTGTTGAACCTTTAAAGCTGCTAGTTTACTGAAAGTGCTGCAGAGAGTGCACCATGTGGCCGTTAGACAAACTGCAATCAGCAAAATGCGAACTCCCATGACTGTCAGGCTTGTGGTCATTTTTCCAAGCTCTGCGACGGTCAGAGGCCATGTTTGCTCTTCTTGTAATGCTGGATAAAATTATTTTCTTCTTTGACTAACTAGCTACACTTATCTAAGCTAGCTTAGACCGCGTACATGGGTACGTACGTGCATCATTACGTCACGCTACGCGCTCTCTCAAGCCCACGCTCACCTTGAACCACCTCAAAATAAATGAAATTGCTGCCTCTACATTCAACCGCGGTAGAATCAAACTACAGCAAACTACAGCACTTGATTCAATTGTATCGTCAGGAGATGAAAAAACTGACTATAGATAAAAAAAAAATATATATTTTAACAAAAATATTGCGCAATGCAGCATTATTGTGCTTAAATAACCTGAAGCAAAATAAATACATGTATGTATCTATCATATATGTAAATACTGGGGAGTGAAGAGGTGAAACATGTGTTTTACTGATCAATAAAACCAATATATATGTATATATATATAATTCTGGCATATGGTGCCACCCCTGAAAAATTCTTGCCCCTTTCTTGCCACCCCATAAATATTTTTTCTAGATCCGCTACTGCAGGCAGATGCACAGATAGCGCTGGTTTGTGCCTGTATTCCAGGGGGCAAGGTTGGCATACACTTTGTAATTTATGGCCCATTTCTCAGCCATGGAACAGAAATATTGTATTTGTTGTGTATAGACCCTGCCAGGCTCCATAGGTGGCTACAAAACTATTATTTATAAATATCACACCTATGTTTATAGCCTGCTTTCCTGCAGGAACCAAAAAAATGAATATGTGGCAAGGTGCGAGATAAAATCAAGAACAGGACTCGAACCCACCATCATCGAGGATGTAATCCTGCTTATGAATCATTGTGCCATAGTAGTAAAGTACAACCCCAAACAGCCAGGGTACACTCAAGGGGACAGGACCCCACACAAATGGTTGAATAAATGGAGGGAATAGATCACGACTCCATGCGCACGGTTTAATATACCGAGGGTACAGACTCTTCCCTCAAAAATTATTTCTGCACCTGACCCCTGCCGGACTCTGTAGCTTCGCGCTTCCGCTTGTGTGAGAACAGCTTTATTGGTTGTTGATTGATTTACGTCACGACTACACTAGGACTTGCGATAATATCAAACATGTTTGATTCAAAAGACTACAGAAAGACTGTCATAAATCGGGTCCCCAACTGCAGATTATCACCTTCCACAAACCACATTAGAAGCGAAGAAAATGTTGATCCCACTCGGACAGTCGGAGTTTCCCTCCTGCCTCGTTCATGCAAACATATGGGGGGCTGAAGCCCCGCCCATCATGCGTGTGCACACACAAGCGTCAAAACAGTATCACCTGAATGAAGCTGAAAAAAATGATGGCATTGAAAAAACAATTGGTATTGAAAAAAAGATTGGCATTGTAAATAAAATGAAAGTTTGAAAGCTTGATTGTAAGTGAGTTATTTGTTTCAATGCATATACATGAGTTTCATAGAAAAACATTCACTTTCAATTTTTTTTCACTTTCAATACAACAATTTTCAGTAGATTTATTTCAGATTCAAGGTTAATATTTTCAGTTACAATAATATTTTTCAATGCCAATTTTTATTTTCAGTGCCAATATTTATTTACAGTTTCATTTCAAGGTGATACTGTTTTGATCCCATAGTTTTGCCCATCCTTGTTTGCAAAATATCATTAACTCCGACCAGCTTTACATTTTCCTGTTGATGCAGTCACCACCGTGCATCACCCTGAGGAGGGTGAGGCTAGGTTGGTTGTTTGCCCAAAACAAAGTTTTTGGTTCAATTTTGCTCTGATCTTCAAGTGCAAGCTTACAAACTCACATTAAACTCAGATTGTGGCAAACTGAAAACTATCTGCTATACACTTACCAGGCATACCATTATGTCCACCAACAGGTGAACAAGTAATATTGATTACATCTTCATTATTGCTCCTGTTAGTGGGTGGGACCTATTAGGCAGAATTCAATTCAATTTCAAAAATACTTTGATCCCAGATGGAATGTAATTGTTGTTGTAAACAGGAGGGATCTCCAGTTGCGGTCTGTATTACAGCGGTTCTGAAGAAGCCTCTGACTGAAGACACTCTGTTGTTGTGTAACAGTGTCCTGAAGAGGATGCTCAGGGTTGTCTTCAATGTTTTTCATTTTATGAAACATCCTTCTTTTCACTAAAATCTCCAGACGTTCCACAAGATTTTTTCCCCTCAATGTTGTGTGTGTTGTGAGGAAAAATTGGCAACCGACTTTGACAAGGGCTAAATGGCTAGATGACTTTGTCTGAGAATTTCCAAAACTGCAGCTCTTGTAAGGTGCTCCAGCTTTGATGGTGATTAGATTCTTGGATAATTCAGAGATTAGGAACAAATGTAATATTTTTTGGTAAAACATAAAATTCAAGCCTGTAGAGTATCGACTTTGATCACCTCCAAAGCCCCGCTACTCCATTAAGCAAATGGAAAAAAGGTATCTTACTTTTTCTTTGTAAAGATTTATTAACATTTACAGTGAATACAATTTTTTTTTAATTTACATGGAACAGTTTGAAATTCGTTGAATCTTTATGATACCACACAACATATGCTTTTCATCACATTTTGGACTAGATTGTGGAAAGAATAAAAACTGGGGACAAAAGGAAGGCCTCACCCAGGCCGCTATTAACACAAGAACCAGCACAGGTCACAGATCTGCTTACCTTTCCAGGATAAACTAAACATTTTATTTTTAGTTTAAGTGATTAGAAAGTAATCTGTCTCTCATATCCCCAACTCAGAGACTACATCTGACATGATCTAATGTCTTCCAGTGACCTTATGACCTCCAGCAGCACAAGATCATCTTCACAAACAACGTAAAAAGTAAGGTTTCCGTTTTCAGCTATAAAGACTAAAAACATGTGCATGAAGCTCCAGCGCTGCTTGACCCTCTCCAGTCTGCGCACCCCTCACACACCCGTTTCAATCAACACTTCAAAGGCTGCGTCGTCATGTGTCGACACAACATCAAAGGGGCCGAGGGCATGAGGGAGTGGGCGTGCCACGGCAAAAGGGAGCTCAAGGTGCGAAGAGCATCGACCAACCACAACAGAGACTGATTGGCCCACTGGAGTGAGAGGGAGGGACGGGTAGGAGGGAAGAACTTCAGATATATATCCTCTTCATCTGAAGATCATGAGGACTTGGATCAGGAGGGAAATAACGGGGCGCTCAACAGATTTTAAAGGTTTCCCTGCGCGCGTAAAGATGCGCATAATGGATTCTTTTTGTGATCCGAACTGATTCTGTGCGTAATATTGGGGTGGAAGTGAAGGCAGCAGCCTGTATCTCAAAGAAACGATGGACATCCATAGTCTGCGCTCATTCAGTCCACCCTGAGGGAACGATCGCTTCCCGGAGGACTTTCGCTTTACCGGGGCTTCCCATCTCTCCATAACTCACATGGAATGTTGTGTTTGATTCGGACCCGGCTCTCACACACGGCCCTGTAACAACTAGAAATGAGGAGCCGTGGTGGGGTTAGAAGCTCGGCCGGACTGTCAGCGGTGCGCTCCTGCCTGCTGCTGCTCTTCATCCACATGAGCGCTCCGGTGGATGCGCGGAGAGTGCGCGGCGGCCGTGCTCAGACCCGGAGGGTGCAGCAGCAGCAGACGACGACGACACCGGAGCAGCGGGTGGGAGGACCGGAGAGCTTCCCATTAGACTTCACAGCCGTGGAGAGCAACATGGACAACTTTATGGTGCAGGTTAAGAACCTGGCGCAGTCCCTGTATCCGTGCTCTGCGCAAAAGCTGGAGCAAGACATGAAGCTGCACCTCTTGAATAATGTGTCGGCGAATTGCAACGACGGCTCATCTGCGGGGTAAGTGCACTGCTGAAGCTCATGTTTAACAGTGAAATTTAAGAAGATATATCAGCTGCGCACTGCTGCACCAAACGCCCGGTCTGTGGTGGTTGGGTTCCCTGTCCCCCGTTCCCCTGTCACTCCGGATGTGACCAAAATGGATCAAAGGACCAGATCAGAGAGAGCGAAGAGCAAAGAGATCACGACTGCCGATACAGAGACCTTGATCCCTCGAGTGATCACGTTTTAAATTATTCCCAGCTTCCCAGTCTGTCGAAGAGAAGCATTCCCACAGCATGATGCTGCAACTGTTTCTGTTGCTGTGCTCCTTGGTCTTCATGAAGCAGTTTGTCCACTAATGTTCTCAAACGAACCTCACAGAACACCAGGATTTGTGTTGAGATTAAATTGGACACAGATGGACTTCTAGGTGACTTCTAAACATTGCACCGGATTTTATTCATGGTGATCAGATTGAAGGAGGCTGAATACAAATACTATGCCATCTATTTGTAAACCATAAATTTCTTTTCCGTTTCCCAAATACACACCACTGTGACATATCAGATAAAATCCCCCAAAAATATGTTAATGTCTGAATTTGCAAGCATTTATGTATAAATATGTGAAAGCATGCATTTCCATGCTCTAAAAATAACCATGACAAAGGTTTTTCCACTTTTGTGGATTATTTTCATAGATGATTGATTTGTGGTCTTATTAACATAGTTTCTGTTCCATAAAGTAAATCCTTGTTTTTTAACAAGTCAAATATTTGTGTAAACATTTAGGACATTTTTTTAATTCAGTTTTTAAGTGTTGTTCACAGGTTCACAGAGAAGTTTGTGAAATTCTACAGTAAAAGTTTGTTTTAACTCTATTAACACTGTAGTCCAGAGCATCAGTATGTGTGCACAGAGGGAGAACATGAGAACATAAATGGAGGGCTCTTAAAGGGTCCATAAGCTCCTGCATAAAGACTAAGCTGGTTTAAAAGTGATTAATCGCAAACGTTTATTCGCAGAAATCAAACAGCAGTTGTAGGTTTTTCTGTTCTTATTCTTCCTGTTTTACCCTATAGTCTGTACAGACAATTTTCTTTTTGTATTATTATAAATGTAATATTTACCGATATAATTTTGGTAACCACACAACCTCAACACAGACAAAATTGAGCAGACCCCCAGGGATCTCTAGGGACCTCCCCAGGTCGCGAACCGCTGGTTTAGAGGTTGCTTTGCTGTTGTGGAGCTTGTGGTTGCATCTGTGTGCACAATCCCTTTCTCTCTGATTAGATGTTGTTGTTGTTCAGGTACTACATCAAGGAGTCTAAAGGCAGCAGGAGGTGGCTTCTGTTCCTTGAAGGTGAGAGTGGACCTAAAAATTAAACTCAGCCAGGTGCAGCTCTGTGAAGCCTGTCGATGAGCTCAGTGTGTGTGTGTGTGTGTGTGTGTGTGTGTTCGGTCCAGGTGGGTGGTACTGCTTCAACAAACAGACCTGCAACAGCAGATATGAGACCATGCGGAATCTGATGAGCTCCACCAAGTGGCCAGAGAGCAGAAGAGGTATGACTCTTAACCCAGTTTGGGGCGTTTTAAAAGCTCTGCACACACTCGCATAGCTTTTCCCATCAGCAGAGGGAAAGCAACATGTCGTCTGAATGGTCAGCATTCATGGAAGTGTTTCTGTTTCCTCTTTGAGGTTGAATTAATCCTTAAAACCCAAACCCTCACTGAACTCCATCTGTGTTTTCAACTTTTACCGTGAGCATAATTCCCACTGTGGACCAGACCCGTAGCAACAGAAATCTTCAATGCCTCCATGTATTTAACGGCCAAAGCAGGAAAGGTTATTGGCTTTCTTGCTGCATTGGAAACACATTCATAATCTCCACAAAGACACACATAATCATCCAGACTTGTGCAGAGAATGAACCAGCATATGAGATCTTTCCTGATCTGATTCTTCCGTCTGGTGTTTTCACAGGAACGGGGATTCTGTCTCCAGAGCCAGAGGAAAACCCTCACTGGTGGAACGCCAACATGGTGTAAGAGCTTGTCTTCTCATTCAGCTGTCTTATTTTTCCTCCTTCTTCCCATTTCCAAGTTATCTAAAGGAACAACTCTTTATACTTAATCCCACGGAAATCCTGGGAAAATACACCTCCTGTCAAATATATCGCAGCTAAAATACTCAAGTTTTTAGCTAATTTGTGACTTTCTCTGTAAGATCTGTTTTTTCTTTATGATTAAAGACATTTTCCCTAAATTATTACCAGTAAAGAATACATGATCATACAATAATAGCATGTTTTTTTATAATAAAGATAGGATCAAGAGAGATAGAGAAATGTTTTCCTAATAATGTAATGGACAGCAGCAGCTTAAGTGGATTTAAAACATCTTGTTGATAAGAATCTTTTTTTTTTCATACTAAAAACAGACTATTTTATGATTATTAGTGATGTGAATGAACATTCGGGGGTGAAATTCAGTGCAGATGCAAAAAGCAGTTAATTAGAGATGGGAACCGGCTAACTTCCATAAATTTGACTAGGATTACAGGTCAAATACTGAAGAATCTGGTTTTTTCCTACCAGTTTCAGTCAATAAACAAATCACATTAATCCACATGTACCCGATGTACCTTGTTTGAAAGTACAAAAACCAAATGCAGTTTAAAGACACATGCTTTCATGCAAGAGGTTAATCTAGTCTTTCATCTGTTGTTGGATGTAAAACTACTTTTTCAATCCAAGAATATGCAGCACACATTTTTTTTCCCATATGTTACAATCCTTAGAAATGGTTGTCGTAAACCTCAATAAAAACCCAAAATTGCAACTGTACAGGAAGAGACTGATTGGTGCATTTAAAAAATCTGTTATATTGATTTGGTTGTTTTGCACGCGTCTTCTTCTGACAGCTTTGGGTCAGATTGGGTTTACTGTGTCAGGGCAGATTTGCTCAATAAAACGGGGTTGTTAAACTAACAAATAATACGGATGCAACAGTCATAAAGAGACAAAAATGACAAAGGGCACAGTGTACTTTTAACAATTTGTCCAATGTCAGTTTTGAATAACAAATTGTCCCATCGGTTACACTTAAAAACACATTCTCTGTGCTTTGTTCAGATTGCTGTCATACAGCCAGATTGCATTACTGTATATTAGAACATTTATCAGGATTAGGAAACTAATTTGAATGTGGTTTTAAATCCAGGTGTTCCTCCCTAACGGTTTTATTTACCGTTTCCTGCAGTTTTATTCCATACTGTTCCAGCGACGTGTGGAGTGGAGCCACGCCAAAGACCGAGCACAGTAAGACCCAGTAAAGCATATCAATCACAGTTTTCTGAGGTATACAGATATGTTTTTCCCCCATTTGTGGGTTTCTGGAAGCCACGATAAGGGAAAATAGGTAGATTTGATTGTATTAGTTTCAGAGAGTGGGGTGTTTGTAGATCTGTGAGACAGGATTCTGCTGAGGCACAAATCTGGGAAAGGATACTTCTGTTACTTTGTGGGAAATGGGAAACATGAACACTCCAGCATTTTGGCCTTTATTGCCCAGATTGTAGTCATTTTCTCATCAAAGGGGATATGAAAGCCCTTTAAAAGGCTGCCAAAAAGCACCAGAGTGACTTTTAGACCATAAGATACAAAATCATCTGATCTGGTGAAAGAAGCTTGAACTTTTTTGGGCACAAGTCCTGGCTCAGTGAAAGCCTTCAGGAAGGAACCGACCACCCAGCGATAAATGCCATCCCTGCAGCCAACTGTTTTTTGCCTTTTACACAAGCTTACAAACTGTTTTCAGGGTCAAGATGGATGTGGATAAATATCAAGCCAAAGTGAAAATTTGTTTCAGAGTCCTTGGAAGCAAAAACTGGCATCACGTCTTACATTTTAATAAGATCTCAACTTGAAGCAGAAAGTCCAGAAAGAAATCAAAGAAGCATCTACAAACAAACAGGAAAGACTGGACCCAGGAGAGGATTTCAAAGAGGGATCTGAACCCTTAACTTCCAACCTGGTTTGATTTAATTATTTTTTTTTAAGAAAAAAGGGGGGAAACATCTTTGAAAAGGAAAGCCGTGCAAAGCTTTTTTCGATGAACCTCTGTGAAGGAATGAGGTTGCCAATGCTGCCAAAGGTGCATTTTATCAGTAATGAATTAAAAGTGTTACATGCGCTGTTTAGGTCAGAAGTTCAAACGCATGAATGTCATCTTTTTGAGTTTTTAATTATTTATTTTAACCATTATCTTTCAAATCAACGATAATTTGGTGAACCAGTTTGAATTTCTTGTTGATTTTCTGTATTCCACACATGCTAAAATATTTACATACACCTCCAATAATATACGGCTAGATGCTACTTAACCACACCCTTTTTGTAGCCATTAGCAAGCTTCTGACATCATTATTTGTATTATTAAACCTTTATTTAACAAAAAAAAAAATTTTTTATACCAAGGGTTACTTTGCCAAGAGAGGTAGCAGCACACGCCATAGCAGGCAAGACAATTAAACAAAAATAAGCAATAAAAAATATTTAAAGTACCAACATTTTGACAATAAAGTGCTGTAGTTATCATTACAGTAACAATTTAAAATGGAAAAATAGTGACAATTTAGGATTTAAACAGATTTACTAGATTTAAACGTAAAATGGAGCAGAGGGCGTTCAGTGAAACAACTTCAGATACTTTCAGTTCAGATTGCACGACGTTTCAAGCTGAGGGGGCAGAAAATCAGAAAGCATACTTTCCCTTTTCTGTTCATACACGAGGAATGTAGAGATGCAAGCTGTCATTAAAACGTAAGGCTTTTTGTTCTCCTAAGAAAAGTGCATAAATAAATAGGAAGCAGGCCATAAGAGCCTTGTACACCAGAGTCATCCAATGTGTATATCCCCTTGCCTTCAGGGAAGGCATGCCAGCTTTACTATACAGTTCATAGTGGGGGGTGAGACGGCTAAAACCAGTGACGAATCTCAGAGCACAGCGTTACACTGGAGTCAAGGACTGTAGACGGCTGGTTGAAGCACACAACATTGCCAAAGTCGAGTACATGCCAAAAAGTAGCAGATATTAGAAACTTCCAAGCTCTGAGGGAGAAACATGACTTCAACCTAAATTTGGAGATTAAATGTATCAGACGAAGTGTAAAAGAAAGCTCTGGATCGTTAATTAACGCCAGGTACTTGTATCTGTTTACCAGCTCAAGACCTTTATCTTGGGCACTTCCTATCAAGGGGAGGCTCTCTGAGGGGATGTGTGAATTAGAAAAAAAAAAGCTTTGGTTCTGGATTTTTCAGCATTTGAAACCAGCTTTAGTTGCTCGAGACGAATCTGCACTGCATCAAAACGGGCCTGTAGAAACTGAAATGCCTGTATGATTAAATATGAAAGTAAATCACACAGTCGTCACAAAAGTGGTAGGAGGCATTAAACGTGTTTTTGCACAGCTCAGCAATATAGGTCATGAATAAAATGGGTCCAAAGACTGAGGAACACCTTTATTGTGTCTCAAACTGTCAACCCTGAGCTGGAAGAAATCTGGTTAAAATGATCAGGAGCAAGCGGCACCATTTACTCAAGCCTATCACTTCCAGAGCTGGTAACTGCAGCCAGGTACACCAGACACAATGCACCGCAAAACCAACATAACATTAAGCTGAGCCGAATGCTGGGGCTGAACTCATTCTGGAAGAATCCATTCATGATCATGTCAGACGACGACTCGGCTGTCTTCGAACAACTAACTCCATGTCAAGGTGGTAGTGTCATGCTGAATTTCTGGGGTTTTTTTTCTTCTGGTACTGGTGCATTGAGCAAAGTGGGTGAAGTCATGAAGAAGAAGAAGAAGAAGAAGAAGGACCTCCAAATATTTGCACAGCTGCTAGATGGTTAATACTTAGACACAGTTGTCTTCTAACGGGAATTCGACCCAAACCACACATCAAAACTAAATTCATATGCTTCTGTAATGGGCTTGACTCTATTTAAAATGTATAAACTATGCCTTAGAACTTGAGTACAAGCATAAAACCAACCAATTTACACAACCTCTACCAATTGGTCAAACATCCAGCTTGAATTATGCCACACCCTTGTTGATGGAAAGGGCGTGGTTTGTATGTGACCTACTAAAGGATGTGTAAGCAAATAGTGTATGTGTATGTATCTATTCAGGCTCCATGTACGATTGTGGCTGTTTGTGGATCATCCTGATGCCAAATGATTGGGGAAAACGTGACCAGATATTTACGGCCTAAATAAGAAAAGGTCATTAAAAGCGGGATAAATGGCAGATAATAGGAACGTTTCAGCTTTTCATTTGCCAGTATATTCACAGTGAGGCAGACTTTGTGTGTTGGGGTCTGGTTTATTGATGGCAGAAATGTTGATATTATCCACATCCATGGTTGATACTGTGCAATAGGCAGTGATTTCATAAACATACAATAGTCCAGCTTGTGTCTTACTGCCAATAAATTAATATTCATATTCTATGTATATATTCTCAGGTGATTATGCCTTCATGGGTTCACTGATTATCAAGGAGGTGGTGAAGGAGCTGCTGACTAAAGGTCTGGACAAAGCCAAGGTTCTGCTCTTGGCAGGCAGCAGGTCAGTTCAGCAGAGACCTGTTTTTTTTAAAAGTTTTCTTCTGTGATCCAGTTTCTCCCTCTGACTGCTCTCTTCGTGTATCCAGTGCGGGTGGTACAGGCGTCCTGCTGAACGTGGACCACGTTGCTGAGCAGCTGCAGTCAGCGGGCCACAGGGGGGTGCAGGTGAGGGGCTTGGCTGACTCTGGATGGTTCCTGGACAATAAACAGTACAAAACCACCGACTGCCTGGACACCATCAGCTGTGCCCCGACCGAAGCAATAAAGAGAGGAATCAGGTCAGTAACGGAGTTATGAAAATTTTAAAGAGGACATATTATGCAAATGTCACTTTTTTTCATCATTTTGTGTTGCCATTTGGGTCTCTGCTGCCTCTATAAACACTCTGAACATGAATATAAAACATCCATCCATTTTTTTGCTGTCATAAATCTTGTGCTTCTACAAGCCGTTTGAAAAAGTGCCTTATTATGACGTCACAATAAGCAGAATTTGCATATAACCTTCCCTCACCTATCAGACCCCGCCCACCAATTCCAATTACATGCCATTCTCATGAGTGGCAAACCTGCAGCCTGGCAACAAGTTGGGTGGGCGGGGTCTGCAACCACTAATTTGCATTAAAGTGACAGAGCCCTCTAAACAGATCATTCTGAAAGGGACTGAAACAGTCAAGAATTGAGCTAGTGAGATCGCTTTATGTGAGAGTGATTTTGAGCAAAGAACTTCATGAACATGTCTTGTACAGACCACAGAGCTGGTATAACACGTTTAAAAAGAGGCATAAAATGTCCTCTTTAAGAATCGAAGCAATGATAACGCTGTTTTTGTTGCAGGTACTGGGGTGGACTGGTGCCAGAGAGCTGCAGACAGGCTCACATAGGAGAGGAGTGGAACTGTTTCTTTGGATATAAAGTCCACCCAACGTTGAAAAGTGAGTCACACCACAAACCTCCACTTAAAACACACACACACACGACAAGCATGAGTCTGAGCCGTGGTCCGTACCGCACAGGTCCGGTGTTTGTGGTCCAGTGGCTGTTTGACGAGGCTCAGCTGACCGTCGATAACATCCACCTGACCGGACAGCCCCTTCACGAGGGCCAGTGGCGGTACATTCAGAACCTGGGTCAGGAGCTGAGGAGCACGCTCCAAGACATACCGTAAGACTCACACACGCTCCTCACAGACATGAAGGAGCCAAATAAAGCGATGGCTTTCTAACAGGCTGCTGTGTTTCTGATTGGCAGAGCCATGTTTGCTCCAGCTTGTCTGTCTCACGAACTCATAACCAGAACGTAAGTGAGATCTTCTGTTCCTTCAAGGTCCAATAATATACCCACTATAATCGAACATGTACCAGCTTCCTTTCCCTAAACCTAAACAAATGGTTGTGCTTTAGTTTTCTCAACAGAGACTTTTCCTTTGACAAGACCCACCATGTTGGGCTTGGATTTATGGTTCTGTTAGAGGTGTACATAACCTCACCATGGGCAGCAATGCTAGTCATGTTGAGCTTAAAATGATGCATGTTTTATCTACCAGGGCGGAATAATCACATTGTTTTAAAAACAAAATTTTTAGGTGAAGTTGTACAGTTCAGTTAAACTGCCTGGTTTCCTGGCACACAGTTTTAAGCGTAGTCCAAACATTTTCTTCAGCTCGAGGGTGGACCCATTCCAGAAGCCTTATGTCATCTACCCTGACGTATTCTGAAGAACCTGGAGGTCATCTTCCTTCTTCACTGTTCCACTCGTTTTTTTGTGTGCAATGCAACCACTATTCCTGGCAGTGTTCCAGACCCTCACCATGATGCGGCCACCACCATGCTTGACAGTTGATTAGGTGTTCTTTGGTTTGAAAAAGCTCACTCGCCCTCCTCTAAACCTTCTTCCCGTCACTGCAGACGACCTCGTCAACGTATTTTGGAGCAAATACTTATTATTTCTTTGTTGCCACCCTCCCAGTTAATGATGATGCAAAACCTGCTTCATGATGGACAATGACAGTTTAAACAGTTGGCATTTTATGATAATCATGAAGCGTAGTCACTTTGGGTTGTTCCTGAACATCCTGACCAAATTCGCTTATGTCTGAAGGCGACAGTTTGGATCAAATGGTTGAAACATGTTTCAGAATTCATTAAACAGGCTCACATTAAGGTTCCAGGATGGATCCAAATTCAATCCTTGATGAAAATGTTCAAACAACACTTAAAAGCCAGGGCCCTGTTAATATGTGGTCAAATGTCTATCTAGACTTAAGCCTTTTGATGAAAAGTGTAGTTTCTCCAAACCTCGCTGAGGGACACTTGCCCAAATAATGCAGGTGTATGTATATATCTGAACCTGAATGTATGACATAAATCTAAAAAATATATATTCAGACTATTTCTTATCATTAGAAATTACCTGAAGATGATACAGAAAAAAAGAACAGTTCAAATGCATCATTAAAATTAGATTCATGCCCATGGTGAGTGCATATAAACCTTAGACAAAGCAGGTACCAACCAAACTGTTAACCTTCTCAGTTGCAAACAAACAGCAAATACCGATCCATCTGCTGATAAAAGTAGTCCCCAACAGACTGAGAACCCCCTGCAAACTTGAACCCACCTCTTACATCATTGTTTTTGTCTGATAAACCAATGTGCAGGTACTGGATGGACATTCAGGTAAAAGGCATCTCCCTGCCCAGAGCTCTCCACTGCTGGGACCGCAGCCTCCAAAGCAACCTTCACCTCAACAGCAGCCACGGCCTAAAAAAGCACAGGAAGCCTCCGCTGAGTGGATGCCCCCTGCATCTGATTGACAGCTGCCCATGGCCGCACTGCAACCCGTCCTGCCCGACCATAAGAGACCAGCTGACGGGACAGGAGATGAGCGTGGTGCAGTTCCTGAAGCATATGGGCTTTGACGTGCAGAAGATGGCTCAGCAGCAGGGGATGGACCCCAAGCGGCTGCTGACCATGCTCAGTAACGGCAGCTGAGCGGCTTCGGCCCAGTAAAACGAGTGCCGCTCCAGTTTTTGGAGGCCAGTCTTTAAAAGCCAATGGGATGAGATGAAGAGGGAAAAACTCTTCTTACGCTGATGTTTCAGTGACAAACTGAGCAATGTGAACATTCACAAGTGCCTTGTTCAGTTTAAACACTGAATTATGTACAACCAAACCAGAAAGTTTGAGCTGTTATTAAAAGCTTTATATGGGATCAACATAGATAAACAGACATGCTATAACTCAGAGGAGGTGGGTACAGTAAGTATAACACAGGGACTTCTCATTATATAAGAATGGAACATTTATTTATTTCAGTAATTCAAAACAAAACTCTTTATTACATTCATGACACAGAGTTAGATTTCGACTGTTTCCTTACAGTAATATTATTATGACGGACAGCTAATAAAAACCAACACTTAAAGGATTTTTAGAATAAAAATATCAGTCAGCTGAAAAATATGTCTGGACGCTGTACAGAGGCTCCTTTTGCATGAAATGATGCATCAACACTGAGGAGATCAGCCTGCAGTTATGCTGAGGTGTTCGGGAAGCCCAGGTTGTTTTGACAGTAACCTTCAGGTCATCTGCATTGTTGTGTCTCATCTTCCTCTTGACAATACTCCATAGACTCTCTATGGGGTTAAAGGTCAGGCCAATTTGCTGGCGAGTCAAGCTCAGTACTGGTCACTGAACCAGGTTCTATTGGCTTCAGCAGTTGTGGAGAGGAATCAAGTCCTGCAGGAAAATGAAATCAGCATGTCTATAAAGCTGGAGCAAAAGGAAGCATAAAGTGCTCTAAAGGTTCCTGGTAGATGGCTGCTTTGACTGTGGACTTCAGAAAACCCAGTGGACCAACACCAGCAGAGAGGCTTGACACAAGGAATCTGACAGATGTAGGTCTGGGTCCTAGGTTCTTCTTGGTGAGGTGGATCTTGAAGCAGCGACTCCAGCTGCAGTCCGCACCTTGTGACTCTCCCCCAAACTCTTGAAAGGGGTTTACTTCACAATCCTCACAAAGCTGCAGTTTTCTCTGTTTGTATACCGTTTTTTTTTTACTTCCAGTTTTTTACTTCCAATAAGCTTTTCAATAATATGCTTGGGTGCTCTCTAAACAGTCAGCTTCTTTAGCAGTGACCTTTGTGGCTTGGTGTAGAGTGTAAATGTCTGCTGGAGAATTGACCTCAATATAACAATTCTGTATTGAAAACCTTTTTTTTGGATTTGAATCTTGGGTTTTCATTATCTGTAAGCTATAATCAGCTAAACTAACAGAAATTAATGCTTGAAATATATCACTTTGTGGGATACCTCTCTATATAAAAGATTAATTTCCCTTTTTTAAAGAAATACTGCAGTAATTACAGGTAAAACTCAAAATTAGAATATCTTGCAAAGGTTTATTTATTTCAGTAATTCAACTTAAAAGGTTAAACTAATACATGATATAGACCCATTACAGGAAAAGCGAGATATTTCAAGCCATTATTTGTTATAGTGATGATTATGGCTTATAGCTTATGAAAATTCAAAATCACACTCTAATCAGCAAAATAATACAAAACACCTACAAAGCCCTCCAGAGCCTTAAAATTGTCTCTTAGTCTGGTTCAGTAGGAATCACAATCATTGGGAAGACTGCTGATCTGACAGTTGTGTAGAAAGCCATCATTGACATCCATAAGGAGGGAAAGCCTTAAAAGGTAAATGCAAAAGAAGCTGGATGTTCCCAAAGTGCTGTATCACAGTACAGTAATAGAAAGTCATGTGGAAGGGGAAAGTGTGGAAGAAAAAGGTGCAAAAGCAGCAGGATGACCGCAGCCTGGAGAGGATTGTCAGAAAAAGGCCATTCAAAAGTGTTGTGGACCTTCAGAAGGAGTGGACTGAGGCTGGAGTGAGTGCATCAAGAGCCACCACACACAGACGGATCCTGGACATGGGCTTTAAATGTCGTATTCTTCTTTTCAAGCTGGTCCTGAACAACAAACAACATCAGAAGAGTCTTACCTTGGCTAAAGAAAAAAAGAACTACAAATTTTGCATCTCATTTGGAAACCAAGGCCCTAGAGTCTGGAGGAAGAATCGAGAGGCACAATCCAAGAGTCTTGAAGTCCAGTGTGAAGTTTCCACAGTCTGTGTTTATTTGGGGAACCATGTCATCTGCTGGTGTTGGTCCACTGAGCTTTATTAAGTCCAGAGTCAACACAACCATCTACCAGGACATTTTGGACCACTTCATGCTTCTTTCTGCGGACGAGCTTTATGGAGATGCTGACTTCATTTTCCAGCAGGACTTGGCACCTGCCTACGCTGCCAAAAGTACCAAAACCTGCCACAATGCCAAAAAGTACTAATGGTACTATTGTAGACAGTACCATTGGATTACTGTGCTTGATTGGCCAGCAAACTCGCCTGACCTGAACCCTATAGAGAATCTATGGGGCAAGAGAAAGATGAGAGACATGAGACCTATCAATGCAGAGGAGTTGAAGGTCGCTATTGAAGCCACCTGATCATCCATAACACCTCAGCAGTGACACAGGCTGATAGCATCCATGCCACGCCGCAATGAGGCAGTAATTGATGCAAAAGGGGCCCAAACCAAGTACTGAGTACATACGCATGATTATACTTTTCAGAAGTCTGACATTTCTCTATTTAAAATAATTGTTTTATTGATTTCATGTAATATTCTAATTTTCTGATATTTTGAATTTGGGTTTTTCATAAGCTGTAAGTCCTAATCATCACAATTATAACAAAGGCCTGAAATATCTCACTTTGCATATGAGTCTATATCATGTTAGTTTTACTTTTTAAGTTGAATTACTGAAATAAATGAACTTTTGCACGATATTCTAATTTTTCGAGTTTCACATGTAAACATTTTTATTCTTGATTAATTGAGATACCTCTGTATAAGCAATAACATGTACTGTATACCCTCATATGGAGGTAAAACAATGACAGCTGTCTATAACAGCCTGATGGGTTCTACTGGGAAACCACCGGACTGAAATCCCTTCCCAGTTTGATGTGGACATTCCCAATATTTACGTGGATGGATAATGGTGCCAGGGAAGCGAAGCGACCCAGAAACCCCAAACAAAGACCCATCAATGATGCTGCTTTCTCTACTCTCTAAATTTGCTGCTTTTTCTCCATGTAAGCTAATTTTATGGGTATTATTTACTGATGAAAAACAATTAAAATCCAACTGTTCTTGTGCCTACAGTTCAATGTTTTATTTATTTTTTTACTGCTCAGATCTTGGACATTTAGATATTAAATCCACTTTTTACTTCCATGTTTGTAATAAATACTTGTGAATCCAATTGTGTTCATTCTGTTTAAAAAATAAACTGTATTCTGCTCACGTTTTTACAAAAAATAAATACAGATACACAGTGATGTAGTAAAATGTAATTTACTTACAAAAGCATAGTGAGGATTTCCCTTTTAAAAACAACAACAAAAACTATTTACATCAACAAACCCCTGAAAAAGCCATCAAACCCAGAATGAAAATCTACTAATGATACTGGGATACTTGGATGATTCCTACAACAAAAAAGTTCACAGTTGGCATACAAGTTCTTTAAAAGAGATGATATCTACCTATATCTGTACATACAGAATGATCTGAATGTTGCTCAGTTAGCTTCTAAAAATATCTTTAAGTCCTATGACACATAATTCTGCCGTTCCTCGATCTTATTCAGAAGCTGATAGGGCATCAAAAGGTAAAAGCATATAAATATCTATAAAATGTCTTGTACATAAGAAATGGCCTCATTTGTCGCCAGGTGGTTCCATGCTGCTAATTTGTTCCATATAAAAAGCAGAATTTAACCTTCACCACTGCATTAAGTTCATGATGTCTTTCCTTGTTGTTGTTCCAGTTACAAACACTGAGGCTGAAGATTCCTCAGACAATTGAGGAAGTTTATCTTCCAGAAGCTCAGCGGCCTTAGCATCCAGAGTCCTGCAGCGGTACAAAACAGGAAAAGTGAGAAAAATCAGGAGAGAAGTGGGTGGTTCATAGCTGTGTCTGGCAGAAGCAAGTAACAATCGTAGGACAATTGTGATTTATGTAACTGTGTGTATACTGGTGAATCCCAGCGTACAAACAATCGGGCGTTGATAAATCTAGCAGCCTTACATTATAAACGTTACATTACATCAGGCCCATATTTACTTATAGATTCGGGAGCCTAACCCACTGAATTTGCGACAAGGCTGATTGAAAGATGATGATGTCAGATCTTAAAGTGACAGGATCAAAACACAGATTTTATGACACGTTAAATCTCCGCTAATGTTGTGAAGTATTGTGTGATCTTGAGAGCATATTTGCCAAAAATAATTACTAGCCACATTTTAGCAGTGCTGGATGACAATCTGATCTAGGACAGTTCACCATGCAGCAAAGCCTCCAATTAAACCCAGCTGTCAGGTTCAATAATGTGCAGAACTACAGGGAAATATGAAGAAAAGCACTTTCTCAATAGTCTATAACAAAGTGTTTCAGGCTGTGGCCAGTGCATGAATGTGCACTCCTCCATTCTTCTTATGGAACATTGAGATGTACGATGCAGGATTTCTACTTCAACAGTCCCACAAACAGATTCATACGGCTTCCATGTTTTCAATTACAACATCATCCTGAGAAAGTCTGCGAGCAGTTTCAGTATGTTTTTTTCTCTCCCATCTGCCATCCTGTCAAATAATTAGACTCTGGGAAATAAATGTTCAGGAACCACTCACTCGAAACGCGCCTCGATCCAGCAGCTGCAGCAAATTCATTATTCGGATTCAAACAAGTCTCTCGTTCTGCAATCCAAAGACTGACCTGACTCGTGAGCCTTCTGGCTGGGATCCGTTTCTGCTCATGGATGGACTGAAGCCTAGTTATTAGGAACTTTTTGTCTTCTCCCTCCTACACGGAGAAACAAAGCAGGGAACATGAGTGAGTCTGACTGCTGATCCTCTTTCTAATAAATTAGACCAGGAACAGAGGTGTGTGTGCAGATTTTACATTTTCTATCTGCTCCTGCAGTAAAGTGATGATCTTCCTTTGACCGTCCACCACCTGACTGTCGAAGTAAATGACTATCCTGAAAAAAAAAAGAAAGAAAGTTCAAGACATGCAGAGTGCAATTAGACAACCTGCATAATTACAATGTTCTAGCAATGTAAGTCTAAACAGTATACTCTGTTCTTCTGACCGGCTTTAACTCTGAATCATCCTGCTACAGTGAGGTTTTTAAATGAGTGCGTAGGTTTGTGTGTGAGCTCACAGAAAGATGCCTGCTCCCACAAACAGAAAAAATGGATTTTCCACCAGATAGGTTTGAGCCCTGGCCAGCATGGACAACTGGGGGTTTTCTTTTTCCAGCACTTCCATCCAGCGTTTCCCCGCCAGGAACATGGTTTTGTCCAGACGGAAGGGGCCACAGGATTTTGAAGGTTTGAGGCTGGGAACAGAAGACCCCGTGTATATTTAAACAAAGAAATGGCAAATAACATAACTACTAAATGTATTTCTATGTTTCCGCATTCACACAAATATTCCCACTACCATCCAAACAGCTGCCTTTTTTTGTTGCCGTTTTGCGGCTCCCAAATTATGGAATGAACTTCCACTTTTCTAATAATTTTCAAATTGTCACTCAAAGCCTGTTATTTTAATTTAGCTTTTGATGTCTGAAGTCCATGCTTTCTTATGAGCTGTGGTGACATCTTTTTAGTATTTTGTATTGCACTTTTCCCCAGATTTATTCCATCTTGTCTGTTTGTTCCATTTTATTTTTTGTTACAACTTTTCTGTACAGCACTTTGGTCAACTATCATGCCGTTTTTTAAAATAAATTTGACTTGACTTGTTTGTTTTTCTGTAGTAACCTAAAGTTCCATAGCAAACATTTAATACATTTCTTATGTTTTTATTAGAGAAGAGATCAGGTTTATAGAGAGCATAAATACTGACAGTTTCAAGCTGTTTTTCAAGGCTTCTATATTTTTCCAGGGACACTGGGTTTCATCTTCTTCATCAAATCCCGACTGAAGAAGAATAGAGTATTGAAGCAATGATTGTTGCTTAGAGAGCAGTTCGTTAATTATTTCCTTGCTATTTGCGGATTGTCTAAAATATAATTGCTTTAATCTCAGATTCTCTTCATCACGTTTGTACTTGTGACACGATGCTCCATCCTTCGGGAAGATCCATTGCTCATCACCGTACTGCTCCCGGATTGTTGGACAAAGTTGCTCCAGGATGATGTTTTGATGCCATTCTTCATTCATGTTATTTTGTTTTGTTTTTAGGAATAGTTGCAAGTGACCCCACTCCCTTGGAGGAGAGGTAGCCCCACACTTGAACGGTCTCAGGATGCTTCACTGTTGAAATGATGAAGGGGGTCATGGTAGCATCCACCTTTTGTCCTGACGTCAGTCTTATAGTTTACTCCTGGTACTTCTTGTGGAATGCTTCTTTGCTGCCAGAGTCCAAAAGTCTATGTGCTATACATCTACACAGACGTGATTAAACACAAACAATCAAATCTGCTCGCTGCCATTCCTGGGGCAGCTATGCTCTGGTGGTATTCCAATCCCTCAGCAGAATGCTCTTTAGGAGACGGGTGTGGGACTTACTAGACTTTCTTGAGAGCTCTGATGCTTTCTTCAAGGCAACTGGACATCTCTACTTCTTGATGATTAAAAAAGTTTGATTATGATCAAATCTTACTAGCAGTTTCCCTGCTGATTAAGCGATTTTGAGGCGAAGCGACGCTGACAGCACCAAAGAAGAAGAATTTTAAAAGCAGAGCATTTTTAAAGCAACCATTTCGCTCTTCTAATTGAGTTCGAATGACAGAGCGGCATCAGCTTCCTCGTCTTTGCCAACACTTTGAGCTAACCTAAAAAACAGAGTGCTGCTATGGCGCCATTTTGTGGCAACTAATTACATTTCATCTGATCAATCTTCACAACAACTTTACTTTGTGGAAATATCCAACAAAAACTGAAGCAGCATATTTTGTAAATGTACGAATGGATTTACAACAAAATTTTAAACAAGGTTATAATTATCGGCTAAATCAGTAGGAACTGAATTGTTCATTGCTCTCTTCCTTGTTTAGAGTTTTATTGGTGAGTAATGTAGAGATAATACGGTTTGAGTCAGGCTGTGTCTTGAATCGTATGAGAGTACCTCCACATGGTGTACGTGACACAAACAGAGGCACCGAGGAAGGAGGGGAAGCACAGGAGGGTGATGAAGATGGTGGTCATCTGGCTGACTCTGTACGGCCTCCTGGGGGCCTGGCAGTTCATCATCACACTAGTCTGTGGGAAGGCGAGACAACAAGGCACCTGATCAGAGGGGTCAGAGGTCACCATGTCAAACAAAACTCCACCACAAGGAAATTACCCAGAATACTGAGATGCTGGCAAGATACAAATGTTTAAGCAAATTAGTCAATTTTTCCTTTAAGCTGACAATTCTTAATGGAACTAGACGTTTTTCTAAAACGTGCAAGTCCTCTCCAGTCAAAACAAAAATGTTCTGAAGTATTGCAGAAGCGTGGATGTTGTGTTGAGTTTCATGCGAGTACCATCTTAATGTAGAAGAGCAGCAGAAGTTTAAGGATCTGCACAGCAGGCAGGAGAGGAGTGAAGAGAACACCCAACCTGGAGAGAATAAAACAAATTACAGCACTCACCATGGCTGTGTGTGTTCATATATGACCAACAACAGGGGTCTGTACCAGGCTAATGTCTGTCCATAGATGAGGTCCAGGACATTCTTGGCGATATCAAACCCTGGCCTTCTTTTTCGATTGAGTACTTTGTCGGAAAACAACCTGCAGAGAAGCAAAAAGACTCACATCACATCAAGAGTAAATACACACAAACAAGGGAAGGGAAAGGAATATTTTCTTCTGTCATCATGTATTCAAATTGAGAATTTATACACACAGATTAGAGACAATTCCCTACCAGAGGCTTTCCGCTGTGTTTACACCCATACGTAGCACACATTGGCACGGATTGGTTTAAAACGGTTACAGTTCCAACAGAGCTGAAACTTTCCATTATACTATTCCTACGTCTTAAAATCCTCCTAAAGAGATGTTAGGATGCTGACTGGATGGAGTATAGTACAACGTAACCCCACATGTTGCTGTGCACTGCCAGTCAGGCAGCTGAAACTAACCTGCTAATGGTTTGGAAAAAATTTTATGTTGTAAAAAAAAAAAAAAAAAAAAGAACACGAACAGTCACGTTGTGGAAACTGGATGGAGTGCCACCGCATCACTGAAAACTGCTACTAAATTATTGTGCTTACTCTGTTTTTGTGCTTCAGTCCGTTTATCCTAATTAAAATAACAAATGTAAGAGATAGCATTATTATACCGGTATTAATCAATCTTATATTATTGAGTTATGCATTTTAGTGTATATACTTATGGCTCTACCTTGAGTGCTTCACTGGTCCATTCCTAATCACATATTTTCCCATATTATCAGAAACTTTTGTTATAGAATTCTCATAACATCTCTATGTAACAATAAGTCATGAGATCAAAGTTTGGTTCATTTTGAGTTTGTTGTTTTTTTACATGTCCAGCTGCAGCATAAAGATATTTATTGCCATTTGTACACTTAAACAGCAATACAATCTGGTGATTGTAATTGCTTGAATGACTTCCTTAAATCATAGTTTGATCTGGCATCAAAGTAGTCAGGTTGAATTAATGAAATATTAACTTGTTTATCTGAACCAATTAGCTATGGTTTCTGTGGCAGCAAATATCATAATAAAGTGATTTAGTATTATCTCTTCAGTACAGGGGCCAGGACAAGATCTACAGGGACACTGGCCCCTGTTGGCCCATTTAGAACCGCCCATGCTCCCAAGCTTGCTGGGAAGGTATTGGCAATCCACAGTGGTAGAGGCACAGAAAGACCAATGGGTGTCTGGTGGGGGCGTTGTGGCACTAAGTCCATCGGAGACAAGGAGAGCAAGGGGGTGGGACCTCCACTGGGGCCTGGGTCAGTCTGCGGAACATCCCAGAGAGCCATAGGCCGCCAGTCAGGATCCCACCACACCACACACAAACACCACCACCACACCAGATCCCCCAAGATTGTCCTTACACCAACATGCTGCCCCCTGGACAGATGTTTTAGGTATTGCAACTCTAAACAGATATCAGCAGGGACTTTTTGGACTGTAAAGGTTGCTGACATCTGGCCTGTTGACTGGTATTTCAACACATTCATGAAGCAGCGTTAAGAAAACTTAGCAGTGAACGAGTGACCCACCTCCAAAGCAACTCTCCGAACAAGGTATCCAGCAGAATGAAGATGAAGTCGATGATTAGGAAGCGATAAAGCTCCTGACCAACAAAACTCTCCCAGCACTCAGACAAAAACAGAAGACATGCAGGTTAGCCAATGCATTCCTCTGCAAAAACAAAAGGAAAGTAATCCCTCTCTAATAAGGATACCTCATTGTTATATGCACTGTCAGAATTAAAAGCCACCCGGCCCAACCAATGGTAGCAGAGGACTCCGAGCACGCTCACTTTGAACATTAAGTTTCTATAAAACAAAGACAACAGAGCAACCCAAAGATGCTTCACGGTCTCTTAACAATCAAACTGCTTTTTAAAATGATTTAATAAAAATCCCACCGCTCTTACCGACTGAGTGCAACATATGTGCGTAGAGATGGCGATTCGTACTCCTCCATCCAGGCTGTGAGTGAGAAGAGGGCCGGTAACAGCAAGTTGATGAAGGAGACGAAGACAGGCAGAGCCAAGAGGCTAAGGCTGTCTTCTTTTATTAAGGCATTAGTGGAAACATTTTGCGCCCTTTTCTGTAGAGAGCAAAAACCAGACATAAAATGGAGAAAGTTACCACTAGGTATTTGTCTCACTGTCATTCAGATGCAAAGTTTCATTTGTTAAAATAGTTGTATGTAATCATTTATAGATTTTAATAATCCTGTTATTAGTTTTGACTACGATATTTGGTTAATGTGACATACAAAACAACTTGTGCCTCTTTTTCACATTTTGTTACGGTAGAGCCACCAACTTCAGACCAACACACAGTTGTGAAAGGAGGAAAGCAGAATTATACTCAGTTTTCTTTCTTTTCAACAAATATGTTGAAAATGTGGCATACATTTATATTTAGACTCATTTAATCAGAAGGCCCTACTTAAAAAGTTACTTCATTGGAAAACACAGTCCACCTGTATGCAAGTTAATCTCAGTACAAAGAGAACGTTAGAGTACAAACGGCCAAAACAAGACCTAAATCAACTGGCTGACTTCCCTCATCAGCAGTCATCAATTCATCCACCCATCTATTTTAACTTCTGCACAAAAGACTACTCTGAAAAAATATATTGAAGTATCTTGGCAATTTCAATATTCTGACAAACAACCACTAGGGGGCACCATTAATAAAACCGTTCGATGTAAAGATAATCATCAGTTTGTGTCTGATTTGACTACACAACAGAAGTGGCACAGTGAAGGATAAACATCCTGTGTGCACGACCGTGCACAAAAAAACGAGAACAAACCATTTGGCCTTTGTGCATGTAATCTGAGAAGAAGTAAATGGCAGCCACGCATCCAGTGGTACCCGCAATGCAGATCGTCCATGCCAGGCCATGAACCAAGAGTCTCTGCAACTTCTGCAGCATTGTATTCTTGTTGTGCCTGTGATTTACTTCTGCCAACAGCTCCTAGAGAGAGGTTGGGAGTGATGAAATATAACGTCAGAGACAAAGAAAAGAAAAGTGGTGGAGGAGCAGCAAGGAATGCAGAGGGATAGGAATGAAGGTCATCACATTCCTGTTTGTCCTTTATGACACAGTAGGAGAGGAGGATAGGGAAGGAAGTGACTTTATAAACAAAGAAAGTTGACATGTACCTTGAGCTGGGTGCAGATGTTTTCAGACAGGAGTTTGACTGAGCTTTTCTTGATGACCTTAAAGTCCCATGAGCAAAATACCTTCATGGCCAACATACAGGGAGACTTTTCAACCCTGAAGCTCTGACCAAACGATTTTGACATGCTTTTGGGAAATAACATGTAAATATTTAGATAACTGTGTTAGTTTAGAGATCAATTTCCAAAATGTTATTTAAAAGAAAACTTACCTGTACACAAGGATGATGCATGTAATGAAGAAGGCCATCCCTGTTGTGAAGAAATATGCAAGCGGCATGTTGTAGGAGGGGTAATTTGACTCACACTGTGGTTTGGCAGAACTGGAGAGGTTAGTCTTTGTACAGTTATCCACGCTGCTTTTCAGTGTGTCGTTACTGTAGTATCCGTAGTAGATCAGGGTGTGAGTGAAGTAGCCCTAAGACAAAAACAGTGTGTTAAAGACAGAACCTTTTAGGCTCTATCTTTGCTCGGTGTGCTTAAGCTAGGTAAAACCAAAAAAATAAACAAAAAAAAAATAGTGTTAAAAAAGATTAAACCTGGAAAACTGATTCTCTTTTGGTTTTTCACAAAAATATCCTAACCCATCCATTTATAACCTGCTTGTTTGAAACATGTCAAACAATAAAAGAAAATGTACATGCGTGTTTTTAAGACTTTAACCTGAAATATTTCTATTGGCCCACACATATTTTAAATTGCATCAGATAAACACTCACTTCTTCTATCAGTTTTTCGTGTACATCATTCTCCACAGTGAAGCTGAAAGTTAACATTTTTGAGTAGAGGAAGACAGAGAGCAAAGTCCTGCATTTTAAAGGAGTAGTGTGAGTAATTACAAGCATACAGAAAAGAACTACGGCGGACATGAAAAGATATACTAGTTCTATTTTCATTTTGTACCTGTTCTTATAATCCATTGAAGTTTTATGTCTTAGAAACTCATCTTTTTGCCACCAAAGGGCTTTGACTGTAAGCAGGGTTGGTGTTTTTTTTTCCAATTCAAAAATACTTTATTGATCCCAGAGGGGAATTAAGTAAGTTGGCGATAGTTCTTAACTTATTTTAGAAAAGGAACTTGTTTGCTTTATCAGGCAGATCAAAAAAAAAGTTAAAGTTAAAGTTTTAAACATGGTGCTCACAGCATCTTTATCAGTTTTGTCCATGACCCTGCTCGCCCCTTCCTCCAGTTCCTGACCAATATAGTTCTTTCCTTTGGTACGGACAAACCTGAACAACAGGAACGTTTTCTACGAACCAGGGTACCCTTCTGTCAACAAATGTTTAACTTTTTCTTCTGCTAGGAACCAGCGTCCAATCAGATTAACAGTATAGACATCTAGTGCTGAAAACAGCCTGGCTCTTACCATCTACCCTGAAACTGGCTTTTGTGGAGTGAGGGTGTTAAATACTTCTTACGGGTTGAATGTTCCCAGCATGTTTCAGTCCTCTCCCGGTTTTAACAAATTTAAAGTTCATGTGCCCCTTTAAGTAAAAAAAAGACCCAAAAACACCATACACCAGGAATAGTCTGAATTTTTGTTTGCAAATAAAACATTCAAGCCTAGTCACTCATACTAAATATCAGCATATAACGGATCCCACATTAAAATCTCCTAAGAAAAAAAAACAATCAGCTAATCTCAGTGAAAATGTTAGTCAAATGAATTGAAGAAAGCAAGGACGTTCACTTTCAACCAACTGTGTTGTCAGTGTGAGTCAACATTCTTCTAAATAACATTTTCAGTGATTTAAACTAGAAAAAGAGTGTTTTACAGAATTTATCTTCAAAAATAGGGTAAAGATATATAATTGGAGCTGGATTTTCTTTCTATTTTAAGCTTAAAAGAAATGAGCCACGCTGCTGCTGCTTGTTTGTGGTGAAATTCCTTCAGACACATTGAACAGGCTGTTGTCTGTTGATGCTATAAGCTTCATCTGATTTTGGGATTTCATTTCTGTTTTAGGGTGTAACCGCTGCGAAATAATCACAGATTATGTCTGTGGAAGACTGGGCTTTAATCTCAACTAGAGATCTCTGTTCTCTGCTGTGCTTCAACAGTGAGTTGATTCAACAAGTAAGTCTGCATTGCTGGAATTCATTACAAGTTTGATAGTTACAGCCTTCCGTGGAGCTGAGCATGAGTCTACACAAAAAGGTGTTCCTCTCTTGCTTGGTAGTGACTTTACTCTGCTTTTAAACCATAACCAATAAGATACAATCTGTATGGGTTTGATTTTATTCGGGTTTTGAAAAACTGCATTCTGGAGTTGGCTTTCGCTGAGGGCGGAGATCTTCCTTCCCAGATCAGAGTAGAAGCAGTAACGAAAGTTGTGCTTTAAAACAGTGACACATAGCTGCTTTAAAACTGGAACATACTGTAGGATATTGTAGATAATAGATAATTTAGAACTATATTGTTTTGTATCAGGATATATTTGTGAGACCGAAACAATGCACTTGTGTTGAGGTTGAGAGTAGGCGGTGCCAAACAAACCAGATTGAGCTGGTTGCAGAAGGCACGAGGGAGGACACAGGGGCCAGAGGAGGGAGGCTCGAGTCCAGAAGCCACAGCCGTTAATATTTCTTGCTCGACTGTTTTTAAGAACTTTTATATTAGGGCTTGATCTTTTATTAAATGCACAAACATAGTATTTGCTTCTTTAGTTTTTAGTTATTCCTCTAATCTGAATAAATGGACCGGGTGAACAGATCTGAGGAGGCCTCTGTCCTCTTAGTAAGGGGCAGACCTTAAATACCATCAGTGGCAGACTAACAACCCATGGTGGGCGTACTGTATGTCACGTCTTGGTTTTAACATGTTTCCAAAGCAGAAAAACTCCTGCAGTAGGTTTGACCAACAGCTTTGTTGGTTGTAGTTTATACGAACTCCCCACAGTGGAAACCCACAAAACTGACGACCAGTGTCAGTCAGCATGTGGTAGGGCTGGGTGATAAATTGATTTGATCAATTCATTGAATTTTCTGTTTACAAAGATTCAAATTTTGGAAAATGCTTTTTTTTTTAAATTACCCAATCAGTAAAGTCAACCGCACGCCTATTTGCAGATTTTTCTGGGGAACTTGACTCCAAGTTATTCACGTAGAATCCACTCATTTGCAAATTTAGCGCAAATCTAAAATATTCCAATGAAAACGCAGTTTGGGAAGCTGCAATACCTAGGTGAAATGCTGCTTGATTCGCTATAGGCTGGTGTTTGAAGATTGTAAACATTAGCTGTTGCGGTAGTGCAGAGACAGTATTCACTGATGCATGTTCAGATATGCATGGGGTGTGAACTAATGATATTAGCCGTTATAAGCGTTTTTAGAGGTCTCAAGTATTCACAGATTTTAACTGTTTGCGGGTGGTTGTGGTCCCTAACCTAAAGGAAAAGAAACCCCAGATTAAAATCTGAAATCTGATTTGGAAAAAAAACAAAACTGGAGACTTTGTTTTCAAGCCATATTGCCCAGCCCTAACATGAAAGAAATAAACCATGTTTAAAAAATCTTCTGGAAAGCACTTTCGAAACAGACCTGAAGAGATGGTGCTGGGTTAGCAACTGTGAAGACCTAAAACTCCTGAACTAATTCATAGAGTGTCGAATGTTTCTTCAAACTTTACGCGTCATTGTAAACTGCTTACCGCTCCAGTGAGGAGCTCCAGCCCAGTGAAGTTCTTCCTCTTTTCATGCAGCTCTGGGGGATAGATTGCCTGTGGAACCACCAACAATGTGCCCATGACCAGAAACAGGAAGACGTTGAAGAAGAGAAGAGTCTTGAGGAACAAGAAGTACGAGAGGACCCCGGTGCCGAAGCGCCCGCTGACTCTCTTGAGCGGGATTTGCCACAGATTGAGGGAGTGCAGGAATGATAACCAGTTGTACCAGCCATGCCTCAGAGACTGAGAGGAGACAGAGGAGGAGAAACAGACACAAGTGAAAATCATTGTTGTGCTTCAAGACAGATTACATGTTGGTGGCTTTGGGAGTCAAAAGTCATAACTGCTTGGGCAGCTGAGCAACTGAGCTGATGTGACAACAGCACCTACAGGAAACACCCACTGATAACAGATGCAAAACTAAGAAATATTTGCTGCGAAACATTGAAGGGGATATATGATGGAAATTAATCAAATTTGTTTCCGTTTTAAGAGCATCTGCTTATTTATTCAGTGTTAAAGCCAAAACGTTGATCTACTTTTAAAATGTAGTATCCATCATCCAGCTTTGTCTTTATTTTATGTCACAACTTCACCTCTTGCTACATTTGTTTTACAATGACGATGACAAACTGCAGCTCTTTTATCTTTCACACTAGAATCTAATTATTGTGTTTATGTAACTCATCGATTACACCTGCGGAGTATGTTGTCCAGTATTTTATTTATCATAGACTGTGTCTGCATACTGACGGGTATCTGCTTTGATTTCCCCGCAATTTAAGACCAAAAAATAATTGTATTATAGTTATCAAATGCAGAATTAATAGTAATACAGAAAAAAAAAAAAGTTACATAAACACACAGAAATCAACCAGAAACAGATCAAAGAATGTGTCAGGGGGGAACATCAGCGTAACTTGTATGGCTTCTTCCACTTTAAACTTTCTCTGTGCAGCACCATTTGGCCAACATACTATTCAGAGCTTGCGACTGTGTTACAGATGAGCAAAAAACTTAAACGAAAAGTTTCTTGATTTTAACGATGAAATGTAACGTTTGCTTGTCTTAAAACCTCCTGAGCATACCGAAGGCTTCTGAAGAGATGCGGAGAGATCAGCTGGTGACTGAAACTGGACAAGTTTCGGAACTGTTCACAACAAGCCAGTCAAAGACTGAAAAAAAAAAGTTTTATTTTTTTGTTTTTTATTACAATAAGTTTGAACACAAGATAACTAAATCCCTGTCAGGACATGCTGACAACATGGTAACTGTATTTTCTACAACATGAGACGTGTCTGCCTTTCAAGAAGGGGGGAAAATATTCAGCAGATAATTTTTAATTCGACAATAGCCATAAAAGGAGGCGGCTGGAGAACAGCAACTCATTTCATAACCCGATAGTGAGCACCGAGTTTCGCTGCCGACAGTTTAAAGCAGGGGTCCCCAAACTACGGGCCACGGGCCACATCTGGCTCGCCCAAACATTTGGAGTGGCCACCATGATAACCAAAACAATCCCTCTAAACATGGCATATTTTTTTAATTTGTATTTTCCTGTTATACATTAATATATATAAAAAGTTGTAAAAGGTGGATTAGCTGCCCAGCAGAGTACAATGCTATGCCAAACACAGATGAACTTGTAATCCGTTCGGGCCAGCTTCAAGGTAGCAAAACTGATAGCAAGCTGTGGAAAGTCATTCAGTGGTGGGGAGTTCATTAAGAAGTGTTTGAGTGCCATCGTGGAGGAGGTGTGTCCGGATAAGAAAGAGGCCCTGAACGCGGTGAGTCTGTCCGCATATACAGTCACCAGGTGGATTAAAGAAATGGGAAATAACGTACATGTCCAGCTGAAAGAAAAAGCTAAAGATTTTGAATATTTTGCATTGGCAATGGATGAGAGGAATGACTTGAAGGACACAGCACAACAGCTGATTTTCATTCGGGGAGTTAATTCAAACTTTGAACTTTCCGAGGAGCTGGCAGCTCTACAAAGTCTCCCGGATACAACGACAGGAGAGGATAAAGTACGCCAAACGATGGAAGAGTTGGGTTTAGACTGGTCTAAGCTGGCTAGCATCACAACAGACGGTGCTCCGAGTATGATTGGTGCTTCGAGGGGGCTAGTGGCGTGCATTAAAAGTGAAATGCAGGGTAGAAGTCTCTCCCCCCCACTACAAGTCCACTGCCTGATTCACCACAAAGCGCTGTGCAGCAAAGATCTGAAGTGGGAATCTGTCATGAAGGTGGTTGTGTCCTGCATAAACTTCATCAGAGCAAACGCACTTGAACACAGGCAGTTCCAAGCTTTTCTCTCTGAGCTGGAGTCTGCATATGGAGACAAGTTTTAAAGCGTTTTTAAACGGTCCCAGAGCTTATTGATGCAGGATGGAAATGGGACCTCGCCTTTTTAACGGATGTGAAAGAACATTTAAAGGGCCTCAATTTACAGCTGCAGGGCAAGGGGAAATTAATCTGCGACATGTATTCCCACGTCAAAGCATTTGAGGTTAAACTGGCGCTGCTTGTTGGACAAGTGCAAAAACAAGACTTCACCAATCTCCCTGCTACTCGAAGCCTCTCAGCTGAGAAGCCAGTGGTCCCGTTCCCAACCGAGAAGTGCAAAGAAGCACTGGAAATGCTGACGGCGGAGTTCAGTGTGCGGTTCTGTAACCCCGTTAAAGATATTCGCGTATTCCAGAACCAGTTTGCTATCGACATTAATGACACCCTGCCTTCTCTTCAATTTGAACTGGCTGAGTTGCAAACCTGTGATGTGCTGAAAGATGCATTCAACCCCAGCTGTCTCACTGAGTACTATGCTTCCCTCCCAAACGTGACCTAATGCTCTTAAACTTTAAAGAGAATCATCCTGTGTGGGCGTGCACAGCACCGTCTCTGCAGCAGCAACACACGTCCTTAAAACAATGGCCTTAAAACATACAGTAGGAGCTGCGATGAAAGAGCAGCTCATTGGTAGAAAAATGCATATTTGTGTGTTGAAATGACCCAGTCAAAGTCCAGATTTAAATCCAAACGAGAATCTGGGGAAAGAGGCGAAAAGCTTAAGCTCCATCCAATTTGTGCACGAGCCAGTTTGCAAAGAAGAATCGGAGAAAATGTCATTCTCTAAATGGACAAAGCCCCCAAAAGACTTGCAGCATTATTTGGAGGGAAATGTACCGTAAACTTTTCCGATTAATAGAAGAAAAAAAAAGAAAAAGATTAATTTTCCTTTTCATAATCACACACTACTTTGGGTTGGTCCATCAACTAAAAACCCAGTGAAAAATTGTGAAAATTATTGAAGTAAATTGATTGATTGATTTTTTTCTTTAATTGGTATGAATACTTAATCAAGGCGTTGTATGTACCTAATCATGCATAAAGTGAGTTAAAATCTAACAAATGAGAAAAAGACGTAACAATTATATTTTAAGTGTTACTTACGTTGATGATGTGAAATTTCAGACTACTGCAACAGGGAAGCTTACTGCTGGAACGTGCTTGTTTACCCTCTTTCAATGTCAAACTCCTGATGAAAGACGAAACAACTGAAAGTTATACAGATTTATTTATTTATTTATTTTATATATATAAGTTATACAGATTTATTAACAAGAATCCGGAGCGATAAATAACAAAATAAAAACAAAACCAACGTACCTGAGGTTTTTTTTCTCAAACAAATTCAGAGGCATTGCTCGGAGCATCCTCACTCTGTCACCCACCGACAAGTTCTGCAGGTTGTTGACCAAGCGTTCCTGCTTTTTCTCTGAAACACATCCAGCAGGGCCGTTTTACAGAATATGTTTCCGTCAAACAGTTTAATCAACCAAAGATGTTTCTCCTTGCTTCCTGCACCTGCCGAATCTGTAGTGTCTGCCTCAATGCCGTAGCCCCGTATGCTGGGTCTGGCCGAGCGGGGCAAGTCTCTGATAGACTTTCTGCTCTGCGTGCGTCTTCGAAGCTGCATGCTCCTGTTGTAGTACTGAGAGATGATGGCTCCTCTGCTTCGGCCTGGAGGATAAAGACGATCCGATTGGTCAGTGTATGGATAATTCAACATCGTGTTTCAACCAAAGCTATCCCACAACTGCATCGACATATAAATCAGAGCTGCCTCCTCATTTATCTTCATGCGGTTCACACATTCCCAGGGACGTTTATAGAGGGATTATTTGTTTATCAACACAGCGACCTGCGACCTGGGTGCAGAAAGAGACGCTGGGTGTCGTACCAAGGTAGCTATCCACCTTCAGAATTTTTTTCCTTTGGGTCGGGAGAGCGCACGAAAAGGGAAGAGCTGATCCATTTGACTCCGCCTCAATCACGACCAACTAGATGTTGAACTAGTGATGTTTTATATTTGGGAAAAAGTGAAAACCGAGTCTCTTCACTTCATCGTTCAGTTAGTGGGTTACAACAAAAAACCCAAACACATTTATTGTTCTAACGTGGTGTCGCACACCATTTCAACAAATCATGAGCGTTGGCTTAATAAGAGAACAATCACGTCCGTTTAACTACATTCCTATAAAAAATGACACTGAATTTAAGTCGTTCTCTACAAGTAAACTGTGTGTTCGTTTCAAGATCTCTATAAATACTATTTGCTCTCATTGAGAGAACGACTTATATTCAGTGTAATGTTTTTTACAGAGGGACAGTAAGGTGTCTCCATGACAGCGGAGAGAAATCTCTCCCATAATAACTCTGGGGCAGTCCAAATACCATTTCCCATGGAGGCATGTCTGAAAGATGACTCTAAGGAAACATCCAGAGGGGATAATTAAAACCCAAACCACCTCAGCAGACTTGTTGTGATTTAGAGGAAAAATTAACCTACATGTGCATCTCAATAACATAGATTATTATTAAAAATGTAATTTATTTCAGTAACTAAATTCCTTAAGTGAAACACATTATTTAGATGGATTCTGCTTGAAGCCAATGAAAACACAACATCTAGGATTAGAATATTATATAAAACCAATAAAAGAAATGAATACAGAAATGTGGGCTTAATGAAGTCTGTTTAATACTTGCTTAAAGGTAATTTTCAAAGAGGTACCTTTATTTCGACAAACAAGCCTCATTGGAACAGATATTTAGATTTATTGAGATGTACCAAAGATGACTGAGCACCAAACCTCACTAAACTCTTATTTTCTACACATAAAATCATAGTTTTATGTTCAGGTGAATCCAACTACATTCAAATATAATCATTTATAATCATATATATTTTATTTCAGCAAATCAAAGAAATCCAAGTTATATTTTATATAGTTATATTTTATATAGATCAAGTTATATTTTAGAATGATCATAATTTATTTATTTCCATCTAGTAATCCTAATAATTTCGATGATTATTCAATTCAATTCAATTCAATTCAAAAATACTTTATTGATCCCAGAGGGAAATAATTGTAGTTGAAGCTGTAACTATTCAAGTTTCTTTAAGGAGTTATGGAAGAAGTTACTTATAATCTAAGGGTAACTTTTTGAATTCAGTGACTGAAACATGTTTTAATTTACCGAGATGCATCAGTAGAAATCAAACAAGAAGGAGATCATTGTATCTGATGGTTTGGAGATAAATCAAACAAATGTGTCAAGTCATCTCTAAAAACATCCTGCACCACCACTTCTTCAGAAAATAAGATGATAAACTGCTTCCTCGTGAAACTCTGCTCAGTTGCAACACATCCGTTTTGTGTGTGTTTTTTTCCAAATGTATGCTGTGGCACCAGTGATGCCAGGTTTTGCGTTCATGTTGAAGCAGATACAGTGAGAAGAAAATTATTACTAGCTGGGTTGGGAACAATTCTCAGTCTAAGTTTACAAAGCACAAACTTTTTCAGATTTCACCACACTCTATAATAGGGACACTGCTGTCTTACAACATTTATATGCTGATGAGTAGAGACGTTTTCAGGAAGATTTAAATCAGCAGTGTGAAAACAGCCTGTTCTCGTTTTATCAGAGGAACTTAATGTCATGCGACACTAGAACATCTGTGAAACACATCAACTCCTGTCACAGGTTTAGAATCGCTTCCAAACTTATTCAACCAGTACTGACCAATAGTGCGACTGGGCATGGAGGAGAGGATCCTCATGGTGGCTGAAGACCAGCGTTCCTTCATAAGGGAGTCTATTTGTCTTTCATTGTCCTCCTCTTCAGGATCACCACTTCCTAGCCTCCATACCATCTCCTCAGGAGCTGGCACGTGTGCCACAGTGTCTGTTGAAGTAGACACACGCATGCACAAATTGAACATACTACTGCTACACAAAGCTGGGAAACAGAAAACTCTTTGATTTCAAAATATAACACATATTAAGAGTCAGAGTCAGGAAGTCTGTCAGGGCCACAGGATGAAAGCTTGTTTTCATCCTGTAAAAAACAAAACAAAAAAAACCAATGAAATATGTTGAATGGATGTGTGGCTGGTTGTTTGGGGACAGGAAAAGGATGGGGTAAAGACTGCTGCTACGAAAATCCTCCATGGGTGAACTTCATGGAAGCAAACAGGTGAAGAGGATGAATTTCTGCTGTCTCTGCTGGAAACACGTTTTGCCTTAAGGCTGCACTGTTAGAAATTACCAGTATTTCACAATAATTAACTGTATTATTTTATGTCAACGCTGGAGTTCATTTAAAGGTATTTTATAAAGATCACATTTAATCTTGTAATTCACATTATAGTACAGACTTCCAACTCAATGATTGTCTTGAGACGCATTTCAGTGGCGGCGCACATTGATATGGCCTCTCATAGTAAAAAAATCAACCACTTTGCCTCAGGCAAACCTGATCTAACAAGTTTGGATTATTAATCTATTAGGGTTTGGTGTGGGAAAAAGCACAGGTGAACATCTTGATAAATCCTGCCTGCAACACATACTGTAAGTCTATTTAAAACTGAAAATATCTTTATTTATTAACAGGCGCTTCCTGGGCATCAATCCTGAAAGAGACTCAAAGACCAAGAAGCGGGCAACAATGAACCCATGTGAGCACCTTTTGAGGAAACTTACTGACTTTGAGTGGGCATCATAGTTTTTTTTTGCAGCAGTAGTTGTTAGGCTCAGTTTTGAGTAGCCTAGTTCTTTTTTTTATTTAATTTTAAGACAAATTTTGCACTACAAGATTTTTACACAATGCTGTTGCATGTGGACTCATTATAATGTTTGAAACAGAGAGGAGCACCTGAGCCCTTTATGACATCCCTTCATCGCTGTTTCCCTTCCTCTCTTATCTTGCCATGAAGGACTCATTCCCACCCTGTCCATTATTGTTATTGTGACACAGCTAGTTGAATGGTTAAATTGTGAGACAGGTTGTTGAATTGCAAGTTTTCACATTTTCTCTGCATTTCCTGCATTTTAAGATGGCTTTTATGACTAGAAAAGTTGAATTTATTGAATTCTTTAAGTTCTTGGCATCTGCTGTACATTGAACAATATTCATTTGTTAATAAATATGCCTTCATAAGCTTCATCTGTATTACTTTTACAGTAAATTACTGGACAATTTTAGAATGACTTCCACAGTATACATTGTAAATTCACAGTAAATTATTGTCAACTTTTACATCACTTTCACAGTACACACTGTAAAAGTACAGGACCTTGTTGTAATGATATACAGCAAAAGGCTGTAATTCCCCAGTAATTTAACTGTAATATCACAGTAATTGCTTTGTCAATGAAGCTGTAAAGTTACAGTTGTGCTTTTACAACAATGCAGTGTAATATCACAGAACTAAAATTACAATAAGTTGCTGTGAGTATATTTCACAGCAATTTACTGTAATCCTTACTGTGAAAGTCATGCAAAACTTATCCAGTGATTTACTGTAAATTCACAACGAAAAATTTTACAGTGTGTGAAATAATCAGAATCTTGGATTTGAAGGAACTAACAACCCAAAGCTGAAGAAAGACGGCTCATGCACTGATTACGACAGATAGACTGAGCAGGAAGTCAACAGCCAGGCCACCTGGGGCCACTGCAGTTACTGGGAGCATAAAGTTTAGAGAGAAAATGCTTTCTTTTACAGTAGTTTTTAATTATTATATGTCCTCTGTCAGCACAAAACATCTGATGAAATCCATCAGATGGTCCTCCTGCTTGGTTTTGATCAAAGATACTCAGTTTTTCTCTGTCTGTCTGAGGTAAATAAGTCAAAAAAACATTTGACTTCTTCTGTCGTCTTCGTACTTTTACGTTCCTTCATTCAATCACATGTGTAGCATTAGCTTAGAGAGATTTCTTTATGGTCAAATAGCATTTTCAGAGTAAATAACTGAAGTGAACTTGGATTTGGAGGGGTGTGGCAAACAGGATCTATGGAAAAACGTTCCAACAGAAACATTATTGTAGTGCAGGAGGAAAATACACGCCGATTATGTGGAGAAAAGTGAGACTTGCATAATCACTGCATGTTTTGTATTGTAAAGTATTCTGGTGACAGTCGTGTTAGCAGAACTGAGTCTTTCAAACTACAGTTTTTATCACAAGCAATCATTCCCCACCATGGTTGATTATAAACACATTGTGTTCCTAACTGAGCACTTTAAACAGTTTTGGGTGGGATGCCAGTTTATGCCTTCAAGCTAATGCACCCAGATTTCCTCCTCACTGAATATCAAACCCTTTACTTTATGACATTAATTTCTAAACTGAGAATTTGTCATCACTACTTTTCCTCTAGAGTAGCCAGTTTTATGCTTTGATGCACGAATTCAGTGTTCTAAGCAAAATGTCAGTGCTCTACAGCAACTTCAGCTGTTTTCTCAGCTCCCTTGTCTTAAGTTTTTTTCTCGTGAGGTTTTTACATATTTCTTGATTTAATGTGGACAACAAATAAATTAAATTCAGTTTATATAGCGCTGATTCCCAAAATATGTCATCTCAAGGCACTTTACAAGAAAAGTCATTTCAATACAATCATAAAAACATTCCAATCAGTTTAAAGTTTTAGTTAGTTTTCTACTTGAAGAATCCCAGCAGATTGCATCCAGTCATTGACTTGAGGTTGTGCCCATGAAGCATGAAGACATTTAAAAGCAAATTTGTAATTGGTATTTTTATTCTCTTTAATTTTTTTTTTTTTTTTTTTAAACCAATCTTTTGACACACAGTCTCTCTCAAACGGATTACCTCCACCCTCCTCTTCTACATCTCTCTGCAGATCCTGAAGCTCGATGGCATCTGACAGTTCTTTGTTCTTACTCTGTTCTGTGATCAGCCGGCTGAATGAATCATGAACCCCTTCCTCGTCTGCTGGGCTTCTGACAGAGGAACACACAGACAAAGCAGTAGATTAAAAGTGAAACACAGTTAAGCACAGGCAACATATTTCAGTACACATCGAGGGATCCTTTGAGGACGGGAAGGAGCTAACTATATTGCAGATAAAATACAATGAGTCAGAAACCCCATGGGTTGCAACTGCAACCTATAATTACAGTAGGATTAGCTTTTTTGTGATCCTCTTATTTGATGTACAGTAAACAGACGCCTAAAGGGATGTCAGTTGTTCCATTTGATGCACAAAATAAAATATATAAAAGACAACAGGTCCACTTCCCTTTTGTCCTCTATACAGATACGACAGGAAGGAAACTCACATTCCAGCATGGCCTTGTCAAAGCAGCATGTCTTTCAGTAAAGGACAATGAACGAGATGCTAGCAACAGGTCATGGAAGAATAAATAAAAACACAGAGAAAAACCCTAGCTCAATATGTTCCTCCTTTACATTTGATCTTTTCCTCCCGACCGTCCCTGGCATGACGCTGAGGGACGCTCCATCAGCAGACGGCGTGAATGAACAAGAACCAACATGACACACCAAAAAAAAAAAAAAAAAAAAAAGACTCAACGACAACATTTACAAAAAGGTCGATAATTAGACTTACTCCAGTCCAGCTTCCATTAGGGGGTGACTCAAGTCAAAGTCAACACTTCGAGCCATTCTCCTTCTCCTCCGGCCCCCTCGATCTGACCAGCTGGCAGGGTGGATCACACCTTCTCCCGCTCAGACCTGCGCACCACTCCCAGCATGATGTTTATTTCTTCCTAATCTGTAGGAGGAGCAGAAAAGTTAAAGGAGGAGGTGCGATGAGCTTTCGAAGTAAGAAATGCCAACAAGTCTCCTTTCCAATCCAGTGCCTTGGTCGTGTCTCAGCTTGTCCTGAACTCTTTTTAACCAACAAATACAGAAACAAACAGAAGAGACTGCAACCAGCTTTGGTCCTCCGGTCTGGTGTTGTATTTATACTCTATGTGAAACAGATATAACTAAAGTAAATGTGTAACCACCAGAAGGAAGTAGATATTACAGTTATATTAGAGTTTACAGCTGTAAACATCATTCCTTTGTCCACAATCAGCACAAAATGAAAGTGACTCATGTTTTTGCCTTTGTCATGACGGATAACGTCACTTTATCCAGACTTATAGGAGATCTTTTGTGAAAGAGGACAGCACGGTCAGAGTCAGCCGATACCACTGAAATGAATATTTATGAGGCACAGAACAATGATGACAAATTATAAACAACTTCTCTTATGGGGTATTTGGACAAAACAAGAAGTTCTGCTATACATCTGGCTTTGTTAAGGTGTTACAGCTCCATAAAGAGAGAGAGGATATGTTCTGTTGCTTGAATGCATCACAGATGTGAAGTTAAGCATTAGAGCGGGATTTAAGATTCGAGAAAACTGAACCCAGACGTGCATTAATGACCAATAAAACCTCCTTACAAGAACTATCCCAAAAAGCTTTGGAAACGGGGGGAAAAAACGTCTGAATGGACAACAGAGCTGCATAACTGAGGACTAACAAGTAAAACCAAGAATTTCTTTTTGGGTTTTTATAAAGATTTTTGAGGGCAGTTAGTAAGTTGCACAGGATTTTATTTAGGGGTACCATAGTAAAAGGGGGTAGAATGCAAATTTAACTTTAAAATTAAATCAAAATAAATACCAGATGCTTAAATGCTTAGTGTTAGTCTGCCATGAAAAGTGGTGTAAAATGCACTGAGGTTTATGGTTGTAACTACGAATGCACCGATCAGAAAATTTGGGCCAATATCGAAATCCGATATTAATATTACCGTTTTCGCCGACAACGGATATTTACAATAACATATATATTTTATAAACAACCAATTCGCTGACATTGCTTTTCCGTTTCATTAAAACCCCACAATCCTGCGCTGCATCACTATCACATGACCAAACAAATACCACGTGATCAACCCCCTAAGCTGCTGAAACACAAACGGCAAGATGGAAGAAAAAACCCAAAAAACATTGGTTAGTAATATCGGATCAGTGTTACTTAGCGGACCGATAGCAATGTTTTAAAAAATGACTAATATCGGCCGATATCGATGTTGATGCTGATATTTCCTGCATCCAGGGGCGTAACCATCATCTCAGAAGTGAGGGGGACACATTTTTCAGAGATCTATTGAGTGATTTATCATCCTCTCACATTCAATCGCACCTTTCCTTTGTGGCTAGAGAACTATTTAAATCACTGTTGCGCAATAAGTGGGTTAGTTATCAGCAATATTGATAGTGTTTCAAAGACAGTTATAAATTATCATTACATTATTTTAACTGTTAATATAATTAATAGTTACATGCGCCCCCTGCTTTAGCAAATCACAATAAATGACTCACAATAATGCTAATAATCACCTCTTCAGAATGAAAGTTTTGTACAGGCTACCAAACTGATTGACATAAATCCTGGCTTACCTAATCAAATACAGACCAAACATATTTTGGAGTGTAAATAAGAATAATTCTGAAATATCAGCGAAAACGCTGTCCTGATATCTGACTGCAGCAATTGATCTCTTTCTCTCAGCAAGTTCTAATCTCTCTTTACCCGTGAAGACCCTCGTGGTCCCTGCTGCTGGGTTCTGAACTTACGTCTCCTCCCTGACACCGATCTTTCTATTGTGGAAATAAGATTTATTTCAAATATGTGAGAGCAATAGTAAGCACAGGTTCTACACAGAAATGAAAGAGGATTGGGTTTATTCCATGCATGAACTCACTAGCAAGGAATGTGACATGAGTAACATTAGTATTGTTAACTAGCTTAAAATGACATATTGGCATGGATCAACTCATTTAGCTAATATTACCTGCATGCAACACCATAACTCAACTTACATCTTGTTTGGAAAAAAACGTCAAAGTTTGTTGCCTTTTGTTGGCTCTGACTGGACAGCTGAACAAGCTGCTCTGCTCTGCAGCACCCGTCTATGATCCACGAATGTCTGCGCTCACTTGTGTGCACTTAAGGTCCGTTTAAAGACGGCTCGGAAAAATATGTTAACGCATATTAAACGGTAGTAACAGCTGAAAGAAGTGAGGGAGACAGAGGGCACCGACACGGAAAGTGCGAGGGAGAAGTCCTAACCCGCATTGTAACAGCAAAGTGTGGAAAGGTTCAAGAGATCCCACTGGGAATATCTGAAAATGGATGCATCTTACAGGTTGGAGGTGCTGGAACCCCTCCTCACCAGGAATATCAGGAAAGCTTCCCAATACAGTGATGGAGCATTAGGGGGTCGAGTCAACATTAGATCTATTCCACAATCACACTTTTTGGAAAAATTGATATTGCTTCTTACTAATAATGGATCTCATTAAGATGTTTAAGACAAAAATTAGAGAAGGTACTAATTTTATCCAATCCTACCAACACTGATCATAGACAACCCTTTTTTTGTCAATAACCAGCCCGGAACACAGAAATACCGAATGACTAAACAGGGTGGGAAGTAAAAACTTCTGATTTTTGCACTATAATCACCATGTCAGCTTAAAAAGGTTACAAAACAACCACTGTGTTATCACAAGACAGCAAGTTTTGTTTTCTCGTGGGAATGAGTTCAGAGCCGTAGAGTCCGACAGATTTGGTAACAAATGTGACCCATATCCCAAATAATGAACCTAAAAAAATATCTGAGGGCACACTTGTCATCTGAGGTAAAAAAAAAAAAAAAAAAAGGCTCTGACAGTAGACGTCTGTGGTTCAATTACAGACAGGCATTAGGCCTATTTTGTGGTCTACACCAGTTAGAGATGGTAAAGGAATGGGAACTCCCTCCTCTGATTGGCCGTGGTTTATGTCTGTGTTGTGTGCTGCAGCCCGAGAGGCGAGGAGGCTAGGATAGTCAGATGACGAGAAAATATAGAAAAGTTAAGGCCTGAGCCGTCCGGAAATCATTACCAATGTTCTGACACGACAGGTTGTGTGTGACACTCATGGCGGATTTAGGTGTTTTAACACCCACAATTGTCCAAGCGAGATCCCGCAGTTACGCTCAAGAACAGCCCGTCCAGTCTGGTCCTTCCATATTGCGCTGATGATCATTTATGGCGTTATATTTGCGCCACAAGTCTGAGTGAGCATGTGTATCAAATCTCACACAGACGCTTGCTCTCCTCGTACACGTGCTCAAATGTATGTTTTGTATGTTTACTAGATTGTTATTGAATCAATCTCAAATCAATACTGTCTGACGGTGACTTAAAAAAAAAAAAGTGAACCTGTGAGATGCGGTCGTAAATTTGGGTGCACCTAACTTTTGTGTTGGTGGAGCACGAGAAAAGGAAAAAAATCCATAAATCAAAAATATTAACAATTCTATGACATTTATAATCCAGGGGTTTAATTTCTTCTGATTACTGAGGTAATATCACCGGATTTAAACCAGGCAAGTTGAGTTCGATTAAAGCACCTTTGTTGACTTTGGTTCCATATTTTTCTATTTTCTTTTCTTTGACAATCTGCCAATTCTAAATGTTGGCCCATTTTCATTTTCTAAGAACTCAAACACAAAACTCATCTGTGGGAACCTAACAAACTGAATGTAAAACTAGTTCTTGTTAAGTGTTTCAATCACACAAAGAGCTGACTTACCTGAGCTCGAGGTTTATGAGCGTTAGCTTCCGACTGAAGAGCTGGTCTAACTGCATATACATGACAAATAATCCCTTTCTACAGAACTCCCTGTTAGCGTGGTTATATCAAACGTCACATCCACCTCCTGTTTACACGCACTAGCAACAGAGAGTGGAGTCCCAGACTCAATGGCTGTCCTAGAAACAATTTCTTTTTCAAATAAAACCATCATATCCTTAAGGGTTGGATCAGGTGTACAGTCTTTGGTAAAAAAGAAAAAGGAAAAAAATGCAGTAAAGATGTCCATCCCTTTCTCTCCAGACAGACCTTTTAGTCACTTCTGGAATGGCTTAGTCAAAGACATTTGAATCTATGGAGGGGTAGGGTGCAAAAGAAGCTTATGAGAAGAAGAATAAGAAGAATATGCTTTGTAATGCTTTGATCTATCTGTGCATGCTTCTTGCTTTATTGCTGTTTTTACTTTATGTGCTCTGTCTGTGTTTTACTGCTATTTTTATTTTACCACTTAATCATCTAAAGCACCTTGATTTACCTTGTTATTGAAAGAGTGATGTACAAATGAAATTGCCTTGCCTTGTCTCTCTGATACATTTGGAGAACTTTTGTAGGGCGCAGTGGATAAATTACTCCCAGGTACCCAACACTACTATATACTAATAAAGCTAATGAAAACATTTTTACTTTCTGAAATGGCTTTTCAAGCATCCAATCACAGGTTGTTCACAAAAAAAAAAAAGAGTAACTTATCCTACCAGAATAATAACTTGCAGACAGTGATTAGCTAAGCTATGTCTATACATGTGGAGAACGTCGTTAGAAAAGACACACACACTTATTTTTGGGGTGATGGTGTTGCTAGATTTCGTCCCTAGTGAACACAACTCATGCAGCGCACCATCGTAGGTGAAGCTCTGAATATCTACCAGAAAATGACTAAACTTCTTAAAAATGTCCTTCTATAATTATTGTTTTTCTGCCATGTTCAGTCCAGTTACAACAGATTTTCCTTATTGCTCTCTCGCAAACAAGCGTTTCCCATTACCAGACCTTTCCAGGATCATGTTACACTTTCTTTTCATATTCTGTGCAGCTTTTATATTCAAGACGTTAGCAGTCCTCTTGAGACTATGACTAAAGACGGATACTGGGAGTGTGGGAGATGGAGAATGGTTTAGAGTTGAGCTGTTTTTCTTCCAAATAAAATACGCCTGAAACGAAGAGAAGGGGTTGAATACAGTGCAGCATACGAGTTTAGGGTGGATTCAGAAAAAAATTCAGAAAAAAAAGCTCCTAAAAGTTGCAAAACGTTCATGAGAGCAGATGAATATTTCAGACAACCAAGACTAAAGATCAAACCCTTGCATCACAAATATGTATATTTATTATCCAAAACAGAAACTAAAGGAATTTAATCAGCAGGAACATATGGAGCTGAAGGGTAGTGGTATAAGGGAAAGAGTGCAAAGTAATCTGTCAACCCTGACAACGTTAGACAACTGGAAAGGCAATCAGTTCCCAGTGCTGAGAACAACCGCTAACAGATCCAGCTGTGGAAGCAAATGCCTTTTACCGTTTATATCAAACGGGTTTGAATCCTCCCACCATCCGACATCAGGACTATACGGTTCATTATCTGGTGTTAAAGGGAGACGAGTAGATCAGAAAAAGGATGATCTGAACAGGGGCTGAAGTTTGGAAAACTCCGGAGAAGGCGGTATGAAGCAAGGAAAGCAGACAGAACAATGACAGGGTATACGTTACCCCTAAAACAGGGTCACCCTTATAGCTTCAATTTAATTTAATTGCGTTGGGGTTTTACATGTTGAAGAATGAATGTTAGCTGAAAATGGCCTTGAAAGCCAAGACTTAACATCTTTTGTGTTCTAACAATGTTGGCATCAGCAACTAAGAACTATTATTTTCTACCAAAGTGGGTCTAGTGCTCAACCAGAGCTCGTGCAAGAGCAAATTCTTGGCTGGTATTTTAAAAGAAACCGTTTGACTTCCCACAAACCGACGGGCACCACATATTACAGAGGGCGTCTTATCTGATGAATGCTTGATCCTCCCGCCATTTTATTTGTGGATGATCACAGAGCAAGCAGTTTAATAAGACAAAGCCTAGAATTTATCTCAGCATCCTCACAAACTGATGCCCTAATATGGACAACTTGATTTTTGAATATCAATATAAACAATAAGTGGTGTTTCTGAATATTTCACATTCCCAATCAAAGGACCTCTGAGCAGCACCAACACAGCGGGAAAACCGAAGGTAAACACAACCTTTTGCAGCGCGATTTATTCAAATTAAAAGGCAAGCAGTTAAAAATTATCTTTATGGATTTCAGCAGGTAATATCATCTGTGACCAAAGCTACATGCAGCGCATTAACCTACTTAAACTTTGTGACTAGTGATGTCACAATAAACTGCAGGAAGATAATAATTCTGATGCCAATCAAATGTTTTACTATTATTGCAGCTCAAGAAAACATGTGAAAAAAAAGTGAAAATTTAGTCCGATATCAATATCTGATATTATTTCCGCTGTTATGGTCGATAACCGATACTTACCGATATTATATATAGTATATATATTTCCCTACACGTTCAACAAGATGCAAAAGCAACCACGCCAACTACATCGCTTCTCCGCTTCAGTTAAACACCCCATAATCCTGCATCACTATTGCTGTCACATGACCGAACAAACACCGTATGACCTCCTCTAGCTCTCCTAAAACACAAACAGCAACAAGATGGAAATGAACATCGGTTGTTAATATCGTCCGGATAACGATGCGTTAAAAAATGACATGTTGATGGCAATATATATGCCCCAATTGAAGCTAAGATATTTATATGGGGGGTTTTTTTGGTCTTAAATGAGGCAGATCAAAAAAAAAACTGACTCTGGAGTTTTACAAAATGTTTGTATGAGATGTTTGTATAAAGAAAAACTGGAAATCAGCATCAACAGAAATCACCTGATTAGTGCATCGCTTTCATTTATCAAAGGCTTGGTGAAATATATATATATATATATATATATATATATATATATATATATATATATATATATATAATTACTGTCACACAGATATATGCCAAAGGTAGGTCTATCATTTGAGAGGACCTTTAATGCTCTTCTTTAAAACTTTACCAACATACTTACATGTAACAACTAGAGTGAAGTGCAAACATCTCAATAGGATTTGATTACAGCACAAGATTCAGTTGCTCATTTAATGGCAATTACTTAAAAAATAAAATGTTATCCGGATAAGAGAGCAAGCCGCTGAAGTTGTGGTGATCACTCCTTCTGACCAAACATGAGGTAACAATTACTGTATAAAATAAAATTAAAACCAGACTGTGCAGGAACACAGTGCAATTTCATCCTGAAGTCTGCTCCAGACCTCTAATCGGCCTCAATCAGGGCAGGGGGGCTCTAGGTTTGAGGTTTACCCCCTGAGCCAAACAGTGAAACCCAAACGTAACAAACAAAAACAGAAGAACAGACGGGCACTGCCCTGCTGATGGAGGCTGCCTGCCCTCACAGAGCAGGAAGATTCCTCCGATCACAGATTGTGAAGCTGACACCACCTCCGCCTAATGAGCTCTGCGATCAGAGCAACAACAGAGGGCATTGCCCCGCGGTCAGTGCACTTTAAGCCCCATAACAGCGACTCTCCTCTGACTCCAGCATCGTAAACTTGTCGACTCGCTTAATCTTTAACTAACCAACATCAGCGGGAGACGAGCCAAGCCAGCTCGTTTTAACCGGACGAAAGTTTTACTTCGCAGAATAAGCCTCGCTCATACGAGAATGGATGAAGATGTGTTCAAATAAAGCGCAGAAAAGTCCATCAAACGGTGCCACTTACCCGGTGGGTCGCTAACTTGACGAACCGGATCATGAGAACCCCTCGCCCCGCCGCGGCCCGTCAGTCTCAACAGCAGCGGGGGGAGGAACCATTAACACATTTACTATCTAACATTAAAACACACCAATACTGCTTTTGCGTCTGTTTGTTTAAGTGTAGAACTTAGTATTCAACGGGTTTCCATCTATTCTGCTCATCGACATCTTATTTAGATAAAATACCGACTCAATGTAAAGGTGACCCCCGCAGCGCCGGTGGGGTTGGTTCGGTCCTACTCAGACTCGCCGGTGTCTCACGAACGGAGGATCATGAATGTAGCTTTTCAGCGTGAAAAATAGCTACAGTCCACAAGCGATATAAGTAGGCCTACATGCCATAACTGTGATCATGTCTTTATTCTGTGGGGGGTTATGCGGGGTCAGTTTAATCTGTAAAGTACTTTGAGATGCTATTTTGTATGAAAAGCGCTTTATGAATAAAGTTTGATTATTTTTATTGTTGATATAATTGCAGTAGTGCCCATGTTTCCTTGCTCCTTCATAATAGAAATGTTTCTTCATTTCATTCATTGTCCCAGTTGGAAAACTCAGCTTGCAACAGGTCTTCCAGAAACACAAACCAACAATAAAAAAAAAACCTCATCCAACATCCAACGCGATACAAAAACATTACGACTCACTAAAACTGTAATCCGCACTAAGGAATTAGATGTTGGAAAAAATATTGCATAGGCAACCAAGGTATTTTTCATCCTGTTGCTCCTCACTCATGTGCCTCTGTGTGACGGAAGCTGTTCAAACTGGTTTTGCTGCCTGTTGCTCATATACAGCAGATGGTGTGTTTTTGTGGAAGGGCCCACTTTTACCAACCCTAACTAATAAACGTAGAATCATTAATTGCGATATTTCTAAACCAGGCAATGATAGAAATGTTAAAATGATGATCTAGTCAAAAAACAACAACAACAAAAAATGGTCACGCTCCAAAAAAGTTTGCCATGTATCTGTTTTCAACCCTCTAAGTCAAAACTTTGATGAACCACCTTGTGCTGAATGTCCAGCTACAAGCCTAGAAGCTCTACACTTCTAGACGGACGTTTATATATCGTTCCTCTATGAACAACAGCTCAAGCTCATGCAGAATGGACGAAGAGCATCTATAAGCATTGATCTTCATGTTTTGCCATAGACACCCAACTATTTAGGCCATTCTAACACAAATATGCTTCGATCTAAACCATCCAGTTGTAGCTCTGGCTCAAGGGTCAGGGTCACTGTCCAGCTTATCGGTGACCCCGGTGAAAAGTCTTCTATAGCATCTAACAGGTTTTCCTCCAGCATTGCCCTGTAATTAGCTCCATCCATCTCCCTTCAACTCTGACCAGCTTCCCTGTTCCCGCAAAAAGAAAAGCATCCTTATAGCATCCCCACAGTATGATGGGGCCACCTACATGTTTTACAGTGGGGATTAGTGTGTTATGGGTGATGGGCAGAGGAAAGTAAAAATGGAGGGAGATGGCTCTCATTTGTTTGTGAACAGATTAACTTAAAAATGTAATTACATTTATAGATATATTTCTGGTTTTAGATAACTTCAGCTCCTTTTCGTGCCCGAAAAAGGTTGAAAAAGTTCTTTGCAAAGGGTTGAAATGACTAGCATCTCTTTTTCACATACAAAAGTAAGGCTTCCAGTCTTTTTGTTGTTGTTTCATTTCTAAGTGCAAAAATATATAAATTATTTCTTTGCCAACTCTCCACTTCCCCTACAGGTACTTTGAACAAAAGCTAAACCACGTCTTCCCTCTCTGTTTCCATTCCTTCTCTCAAATCTGAGCTTTAACATTATATTTGTCTCGACGCAAATAGAAGGTGTCTTTGCAGGTTTCAGCAGAATGGAAACCATGTTGAAACAGCACCCAAGAAATGACGTTGATGCCCGTTCTTCCTTTTAAGAACGTACTGACTGGAACCCTCAAATGTGTTTGTGGTCTCCTGGGAGTGGGTGTAAAAAGCCTCATGGTTTCATCATCTCCTTTCCTTCTGATCACTCATTGGTTATAGATGGCGAAAAGCTTCCCTGGGAGGATGCAGTGACTTCGAGCTACGGTCTGCAAAGCTTGTGATCTACTTTTCTAATTAGTCAGTGTTGAACAATTCACTCTGAAAGGTCCGGCTGGACGCTAGTCTTTTTTATTATCATTACGCACCATTTGATGGATTTTACTTATAATACATGGTTAGAGAAGACCAAAATAGAACATCATCAGTGTCGGTATCGAGTCCAGATGTTTGCATACATCAAAGTTTATGCACCTTCTTCTGATTACTTCCCTAAAACTGTTCATGCTTTTTACCTATCGGCCCATTGTGTGTTTGTGCTTTTCTTGTCAAGTGCAACCAACGCCTGTATCTGTATCCTGTCATGTGATTTCCTGCAATATGTCAAATTTCAGCCTCAATGTGGGCAGATTTTACACATTCTCCACCTTCAGAAACTTAAGGCGTCCCCACAGGGTAAAGCAGAACTGGTCAGCCGTTCAGAAGCACTTCTGCATGGCGTCTGCTGCGAGGTGTGAAGCAGGATATTTTGTCACAGAAGGCGGAAGTAATCTTTTTCACTTTTTTTGTGAATTTGAGTTGCAGCTCGAGTTGTCGAGATGTGTTGCATATAAAGACAGACTGCTTAGATTGTAATTAAAGAGGAAGTACAGGGAGAAAATGGAGGGCCAGAAAACGGTGAACTTCATGAGACTCTTGTCAGGTAATAACAATAACAAATTTTCATCTCAGTGTGCGACAAAGGGAAACATCAACTTGTTTAACAGAGAGCCTGTATTTGCTATAAATGTGTGTAAGTAAGTCGACCAGAATTATTAGCGTAGAGCCATTATTCACAGTAAACCTGTGTTTCCCAGTGCTTCACAAAACCAAAAGTTGAGTGTTTTGCTCTCTGGTAAGCAGGTTAGTCTGTGTTTAATATACTTTATTTTCAACACTAGACACTTTTAAGTCATATCCTGAAGTCTGTTATTATTTATAAAACATTTTAGTCAACTTTTCTTTTCTCTTTTTAAGGAGAACATTGCTTACTTAAGCAATGTTCTCCTTAAAAAGAGAAATCTCCATCTACTTAGATGGAGATGTGCTGGACTATGACCTGATTCCTTTCATTTCGGTTGTTCTGTTGTAGATTTGCTGCTGAGCCTCTGGGTACTGTCTTTTTTGGCAGGGTTTTAACCAAACTTCAGCTACTAGACAGACTAAAATTTGACTCTGGGACTGGTACACATAGAAGTCGGTGAATGATTTCAAGAATACAGTGTTCAGATTGTTTGAGTAGAAAACAAGCCTCTATCAGTAGTCGTCCACCACCATGCTTGAGTTATTGGAGGGGTATTTTTGCTGAAATACCATGTTTAATTTTCTCACCTTGTAGCCCTTTCCAGGAGACACAAATATGTTCACTTTGGTCACTTCTGTCCACAGGACATTGTTCTTAAAGTCCTCTGGTTTGTTAGGAGACTACTTTTTAAATCTGGACAATCCTTCAAAATTGGCTACTATTTTGCACTCATTTAAGATGAAAACTGCTTTTTGTATGTAGTTGGTGTTTATTTAACTACTACAAAACTCAATACTTGGGGTGAGTTTTCTGGGGAAATTGTCTTAAATCTTAGTCAAGAATCTTTTTTGTAGGACCTCCTTCCATCCTCCTATAAACTCTGCCCAGCTCCACTGTCTCTACGATAAAGAAGCGTCCTCTCAACATGATGTTGTCCCCTCCATGTTTAATGATTTGCAGTTTAAGTTTTCTGCCTTACATCCTGTTTTTCATGTAGGCCAAAAAGTTGATCTTTAGTCTCATCTGACCAAGACCCTATCCTTCACATGTTTTGCAAACATGACTTCAAATAGTTATCTCTCATTCTTTCATGATTTGTGGCATGTACCACTAGCACCTGTCCTCTCAATTTACTCTCATACTTGAGCTGTGGAACTCTGCAGCTCCCCCAGAGCTGGGCCTGGGCTGCTTCTCTGATTAATGCCGTTCAATTGCACACCCTGTCAGTTTAGGGTCTCTGTAGGCTTGCAGTTTTGCCAAACTCCTTCCATTTTTAGAGGCTGGATGGAACAGTCCTCGATGACATGTTGAAAGCTTGGGATTTTGTTTTTATAACCTCACACTGCTTCAAACCATTCCACATATATACCCAAATCTGTCTCCTGTGTTACTTGGTTTTCATGATGTCCACTAATGTTCTCTAGCAAACCTCCGAGGCCTTCACAGAACAGCTGGATTTTGGGCTCCGTACACTAATTAGATGACTTCTGATAGCAATTTGTTACATTGCATTTTATTTAGAGGCTCCAGAGTAAAAAGGGCTGAGTGTCAGGATCTGGGGTTGTTTGAGTTTTCTTAGAGGTTTGCCTTTTTGTGTCGTTATTTGTGCTTAACTTTAGTTTTCTTTCCCTTAGATCAGTTTCTTGTTAGTTGTTTTACTTCTTATTAGATTCTTCATTTGTAGTTGATTTCTTTTCCCACTTTATTTTTAGTATTATGGTTTCCCTGTTAGTGTTTACTCCTCCTCTGCTCCTTCCATGCCATCTCTCTCTCCCTCAACCTGCCTGCCTGGTCTCCTCTCACAGTTGCAATCTGTACCAATCAAGCCACCTGTTCATTGCTCTAGTAATCAACCTCCCAGTATAGTCTCCTTTCTTTCCATGGTGGTTTCTCCTTTTGGTTCCCGACTTCTACCTCGGCTCTCCATGTTCTCTGTAGCTCTCTAGTCCTGTTCCTCATGTTTTCCCCCTGAGCACTTATTGTAAATCTTCACCGGACCTCAGCTGTCAGCATAACACTGAGTATAAAAGTTTTGATCTTTTTAAAATCATGCATTATTGTCCTTCCACTTCATGATCACAGACTACTTTGTGTTGGTCTGTCACATCAAATCCCAGGAAAAGACAAATTCAGCCTTTTGACGGACTCTATATTTTTAAATACCTGTATCCCAGACTAGTGTTAGTACCTTTCTAAACTCAATATGTATGGTGACCAGTTTTCCATGACTTTATCTCTCTGTTGACCAAAACATTTTCCTAAATTCTCAAGAAAAGGATTCATACTTTGTTTAAATCAACAAATATTATGCTAATTACATTTTACTCTCCCAACAGATGAAAGCATTGAGTCCAACCTGTCGTCAAACTCATGTGAGTACTATCAGACAGATATATATGACCTGCTGCCCAGCGTCCAGGCTGTCCGGCCCCAGCAAAACAGCTATGATACACTGAAAAGCAATGAGGCCTACCAGGGTAGACCAGGACCTGCGGAGGCCTTCAGCACTGATAACCAGTCAAGAGGACCTAGAGGCAAGGTGTCTCTGCATCCACTCAGAAACCTGGCCATTTGTATGCAGGGGAAGAGGAGTGTGAGGTGGGAAAACTTCATTGAAATATATGGAGTTTTTTTTTTCTTTTCTTAAACTTGCTTTGACATTTATGTTTAAAAACCTATGGAACTACATAATCCTGTTTCCTAAAAGTGAAACGTCTGCATAAAATCTGGAATAAAAAGGGGGCCACAACTTGCAAGTTATTCAAATACAATTTTTTTCCCCAGCTGATAAAACTTATCTCAGAGAAAGTTCAAAGAAGAATACAGTTACTATTTTCTGTAAAATATATCTTCAGTTTCAGTTCAGTGCTGTCACACTAAATAACCACTTTTCAATTAACCCTTGATAAGCCCTTTGGAGCTGAAACAAGTACTCTAGTTATGGAAGAATTTCTGCAATTGAATGAATTTCAGATAGCAACAGTTCAGGATGTCCAGGTTTTCATAGTTGTGATGAGAGCAGGAAATAATTCAGATGAACAGAGGAGTTTATGTAACAACTTAAAGATTCTGCAGGGCAGCAGGGTACTAAGAAAAAAATCACAGGATGTGTTAGTAAATGTTTGAGCAAATGAATAGTTGGTGACAGTGAAAAAGAAACAAATTATAATGCATATAAGCATTTATTTTCAATGAAAAAATAAAATAACGTTAAAAGCAATCAAAACAACGTCCCAAATATTTTCTATGTACAGTGGCTTGCAAAAGTATTCGGCCCCCTTGAACTTTTCCACATTTTGTCACATTATAGCCACAAACATGAATCAATTTTATTGGAATTCCAGGTGAAAGACCAATACAAAGTGGTGTACATGTGAGAAGTGGAACGAAAATCATACATGATTCCAAACATTTTTTACAAATAAATTACTGAAAAGTGGGGTGTGCGTAATTATTCAGCCCCCTTTGGTCTGAGTGCAGTCAGTTGCCCATAGACATTGCCTGATGAGTGCTAATGACTAAATAGAGTGCACCTGTGTGTAATCTAATGTCAGTACAAATACAGCTGCCCTGTGACGGCCTCAGAGGTTGTCTAAGAGAATGTTGGGAGCAACAACACCATGAAGTCCAAAGAACACACCCGACAGGTCAGGGATAAAGTTATTGAGAAATTTAAAGCAGGCTTAGGCTACAAAAAGATTTCCCAAGCCTTGAACATCCCACGGAGCGCTGTTCAAGCGATCAATCAGAAATGGAAGGAGTATGGCACAACTGTAAACCTACCAAGACAAGGCCGTCCACCTAAACTCACAGGCCGAACAAGGAGAGCGCTGATCAGAAATGCAGCCAAGAGGCCCATGGTGACTCTGGACGAGCTGCAGAGATCTACAGCTCAGGTGGGGGAATCTGTCGATAGGACAACTATTGGTCGTGCACTGCACAAAGTTGGCCTTTATGGAAGAGTGGCAAGAAGAAAGCCATTGTTAAAAGAAAACCATAAGAAGTCCTGTTTGGAGTTTGCCACAAGCCATGTGGGGGACACAGCAAACATGTGGAAGAAGGTGCTCTGGTCAGATGAGACCAAAATGGAAAACGGTATGTGTGGCGGAAAACTAACACTGCACATCACTCTGAACATGCCATCCCCACTGTCAAATATGGTGGTGGCAGCATCATGCTCTGGGGGTGCTTCTCTTCAGCAGGGACAGGGGAGCTGGTCAGAGTTGATGGGAAGATGGATGGAGCCAAATACAGGGCAATCTTGGAAGTAAACCTCTTGGAGTCTGTAAAAGACTTGAGACTGGGGCAGAGGTTCACCTTCCAGCGGGACAACGACCCTAAACATAAAGCCAGGGCAACAATGGAATGGTTTAAAACAAAACATATCCATGTGTTAGAATGGCCCAGTCAAAGTCCAGATCTAAATCCAATGGAGAATCTGTGGCAATATCTGAAAACTGCTGTTCACAAACACTGACCATCTAATCTGACTGAGCTGGAGCTGTTTTCCAAAGAAGAATGGGCAAGAATTTCAGTCTCTAGATGTGCAAAGCTGGTAGAGACATACCCTAAAAGACTGGCAGCTGTAATTGTAGCAAAAGGGGGTTCTGCAAAGTATTGACTCAGGGGGCTGAATAATTACGCACACCCCACTTTTCAGTTATTTATTTGTAAAAAAAAATTGGAATCATGTATGATTTTCATTCCGCTTCTCACGTGTACACCACTTTGTTTTGGTCTTTCACGTGGAATTCCAATAAAATTGATTCATGTTTGTGGCTGTAATGTGACAAAATATGGAAAAGTTCAAGGGGGCCGAATACTTTTGCAAGCCACTGTATATTGCTCAAAAAATTAAAGGGAACACCAAAATAACACATCCTAGATCCAAATGAATGAAATATTCTCATTAAATACTTTGTTCTTTACATAGTTGAATGTGCCGACAACAAAATCTCACAAAAATGATCAATGGAAATCCAATTTTTCCTCCTGCTGGAGGTCATTTTGCAGGGCTCTGGCAGGGCTCCTCCTGTTCTTCCTTGCACAAAGGGGGAGGTAGCAGTCCTGCTGCTGGGTGATTGCCCTCCTGCGGCCTCCTCCACTTCTCCTGATGTAGACCACTAGCCTGTCTCCTGCAGCATAGGAACTAAGAAGTGGTCTGTGGTCACCACCTGCAGAATCACTCCTCTATTGGGGGTGTCTTGCTAATTTCCACCTGTTGTTGTTCCATTTGCACAACAGCATGTGAAATTAATTGTCAGTCAGTGTTGCTTCCTAAGTGGACAGTTTGATTTCACAGAAGTGTGATTGACTTGGAGTTAGATTGTGTTGTTTAAGTGTTCCCTTTATTTTTTTGAGCAGTGTATTACATGTTGAGTTCACATGTGTAAATACAACATATGTTTGCTGCTGATTAGGGAAAGGAGGAAAATGCAGATCAGCAATATTGGTTTTTGGGAGTCGTGGAGGCGGAGCCAGAGCATCAACAGGAAGAGGATCGGGGCTCACATGAGAGAGGTGGGATCCAGCTTGTTGCCTTGGAAACAGACACTCCACAAAATTCAAGGTAACACAGAAGAAAGGAAACGTTCCTGTATCCACACCTGTAGACATACGGCACAATATTAACAATACATTTTTGCACATTTGATCCTGTTATTGTTGTTTTTCAGCAAGTTTTGGCATCGGGGTGAAGTCCTACTTTGTTTTCCTCAGATATGTGATCTACTTGAACCTGCTACACTGTGCTCTAATCGGGGGCTTCATCCTGGGGCCCACAGCATTTTATGACAGAAACAGCAGTGGTGAGATTAATAAAATGATATCAATTATTGAATTAAATGTAAATAAAGTTGTCCTAAATGTAAAGATAAATCTCTGTTATTTCACAGAACCTTTGAAATTTGACGAAAATGACTCTGTGTTAGATTTCCTCCGGGGATCGGTAGGAGTTCCTTTTCTGTGCATGAGCACTAATTATTTCTACACATGAAGTAAAAACATGAGTTATTCCACTGGCAAACATTTCTTTAAATGCCTGCCATATTATACATACTTCTTTTCTGCTTTTTTCAACAGGGATTTTTGGCTCGTTCGCCAGTTTTCTTTGGCTTTTACACCCCTGGCTCTCTGGATCTAACCTGCCTGAACACACCCCTACTTTACCTTGCTGGGATTCTTGCCATCTTTGTCCTTAGTATCATTATGGTGGTCCGCAGGTTAGTGAACAACAGCAACACTGCTTAAGACATTGGTCATCTTTTGTTTACAGGGGATCTCAATAGTTAAAATGTCAGACTTTTTTTTTAATCTAACAAAATGAAATCCTAAATATTCATATTAAAACTTTTTCCACTTTTTAGCCCATTTACACTGTAAAATTTTCCTGAAAAGGAAATCTTAGCAAGAAAATATATTTATGTAAATAAATGAGGTTGCACTCAATCAAAACAAGGTATCAGTCAGGGGAAGGATGCAAAAGATTCCCCTGGATTATGTAGGAACCAACGCTGCACAGAGGGTCATCAAAAACTTTAGCAAATATGGTACAACAGCAAAAACTACAAAAAACCCTGACATTTCTCCAAAAACTGACAAAAAGACTGAATGGAAATGAGTGAAGGAGGCTGAAAAGAGGCCTGGCATAAAGAGGCTGTGGCGGCTGGTTGTGTTTTGCATGTGACAGCAATCTCCTGTGATTCTAATTTTTCACTTTCTAAAACCTAAGTGGAGAATCTGTTGCAGTCTGATGGGCCTCATTGCCAAAAGTTTGTTTGGCCCAAAAACAACAATGCACTTCCTTAAAGGAACACTCACAGCAAAGCATGGCGGTGGAGGCATCATGTTTTGGGGTCAGTTTTCTTTAGATGGAACTGGGATTTTTGGCAAGGTGGAGGAACGTATAAGGAGTTTCAAAGACCAGTCAATTTTGATCCAAAACTATCAGTTTAAAAAAGCTGTAGATGAAGAACGGTTTTATTTATCAGCTTCACACAGAGTCCAAGCATACATCCAAATCAACAGAAAATTGGCTTCACCAGAGGAAATTGATCGTTTTAAAACGTACATAACTAAATCTGGTAGAAAATCTGGGAACCAGAGCTTTGCTCACCATCTGACAGATTAAAAAAACTTTTGTTAGGTAGAGTGAACAAATACAGTCAAAACAAGATTTTTTTGTTGTTTTTCAGTTTAATTGTACATGGTTTTGAAATGAGAATAATGTATATTTATATTATTTAATATTCAATTGGAACAAGCTTCTCAACAGTGATAAAAACCACTGACTCTGGGCCCAATAACTACATATGAACAATAAAATAAAATAATTGCACTTAAAATATGAACAGTTCACCTGCTGTGGCCTAACCACAGTCTCACGTCCACATGGACCTGAACTGCTCACCTGCTTGTGTGTAATTAAATGTTTCAAGTGGGATTGCTGCTGAGGTAATTGTCATGAGATCTTGGACTTTTGCTTTGTTGGACCGATGACTTCTCATGGGGGTTTTGATGTTGTTCTGGAGATCCAGCTGGTCAGTAGATCTAACACCGGGCCCAGTTCAGCACATAGATCTAATAAGACTGCTTTAGGAAATCTACATCGGTTCCCCCCATCCAGATGCTGTCAGTGGCGTGATCTTCAATGAGTGCCAGTGCATCCATTATGCAGGATTATGCTGGAGTGTCACTGCAATATATTTGTACTTCACACAATTAATGCAACAATAAGTGCAATTGCTGTATATTCTGAAGACATTTGCATGAAGATACTGTGATATAATTCTCAAATGCTGCATGTTTTCATTCAGATTCTTATTTGAATTCTCAGTTCAGAGACGGGAGTTGTTGGTTGTGTGTTCCTGTGTGTGCGAAGCTCTACAAGTACTACATTGTGGCTTAAATTCACAATTATGCCATCTCACCGGCTGTGCTGCCAGTGTCCTCTGTGTCCAAAATGTGCGTAAGCAATGTCCTTAGTGTGCTTAAACTTTTGCACATTTTTCCTCCACATTTTTTCCCATAAATCCCAATAAAAAGTGAGAGAAAGTTACTTATACAGTTTTCAGACAATGTTCAAAATGTTTGCTCATTTCCACCAACTGGTCAGGGGAAATGTAAACAGTCAAAATGACAGATGGTCTTTAAATTTTTCTGTCACTGATTAAAAACAACACAAAAAGAAAAACAAAACAAAACTGTCCAAAACAGAAAATATTCTGTTAACGTGACCCCTGATCGAAAGCGTAAAAAGTTGCAAAATGACCAATAAAATTCTCATTTTTCTACACCCCAAAACCTTCAGACATGTAATCCAGGGTGTGTATGTTTTACATCCATTGCATCTGCTCTGCCATTACAGAACAGCTGTCGGTTACAAGCACACCTGGATGCTTGAGAAGCGTACCGTCATGAACGTGAGCTTTAAGATCTTCTGTGGCTGGGACTTCAACATCCATGATCCGGCAGCTGCAAAGCTCAAGCACAGCTTCATTAGGAACGATCTCAAGGTGAATGAGAAGATGCTCCATACCCGCAGAAAACAGCTTTCTGTTCTAACATACCTACAGCAGCTTAACTAATGCTAGCTTACTTTCTCAGGAACATGGAAGGGGGGGGCACACAGAGTGTAGGAACCTAATAAAACAGTACAGTCTGTACATTAATGTTTAAAACACTACTGTGAACTGAATGTTGGGAAGTTAAGAAGTTTCTGGCCAGAATACAACACTTTTAATACTCAAAATAGAAAGACCAACTGGTCTACATGTGTTTTGTGGACTTGGAGAAGGCTTTCGACCGTGTCCCTCGGGGAGTCCTGTGGGGGGTACCAGGCCCCTTGATGTGGGCTGTTAGGTCCCTGTACAACCAGTGTCAGAGTTTGATTTGCATTGCTGGCAAAAACTCGGGCTTGTTCCCGGTGAGAGTTGGACTTCGCCATGGTTGGCCTTTGTCACCAATTCTGTTCAAAACCTTTATGGACATGATTTCTAGACACACCCAAGGTGTTGAGGGGATCCGTTTTGGTGGTCTCAGGATTGGGTCTCTGCTTTTTGCAGATGACGTGGTCTTGTTGGCATCTACAGAACGTGATCTACAGCTTTCGCTGGAGCGGTTCGTGGCTGAGTGTAAAGCGCCTGGGATGAGGACTAGCACCTCCAAATCTGAGACCATGGTCTTGATCCGGAAAAGGGTAGAGTGCCTTCTCCGGGTCAGGGACAAGGTCCTTCCCCAAGTGGAGGAGTTTAAGTATCTGGGGGTCTTGTTCACAAATGAGGGAAAAATGGAGCGGGAGATCAATAGGTGGATAGGTAGGGCTTCTGCAGTTATGCGGGTGCTGTACTGGTCTGTCGTGGTGAAGAGCTGAGCCGAAAGGCGAAGCTCTCGATTTACCGGTCATGGATGGATGGATGGATGGATGGATGGATGGATGGATGGATGAGGCAACACTTCACTGTAATCTATGTTACTATATAAAAATAGTGCTCTTGCATAAAAGGGGCTACCCTTGTGTGATCTGTGGGCCTATTGTAAATATTGATTTGGAAACTTGTGCTGTAAACTTATGTTTCCCAGCTTTTTCTGGAGGAGCAGAGCTTCTCCTTAAGGAAGGCTCAAAGGACTCTTGGACAGAAGGTGCGTCTCTACCTGCTGAGGTTCATCCTTAATCTGGTTGTTGTATTTCTGCTCGGTGGAGCTTTTTACCTCATCTACTTCTCCATAAAACTATCCTACAAACCGGTAAGGATTTGAGCCTGAAGCTTCTATTTTTGCAGTAAATACACGAGTAAAGGATGTTTTAAAAAAACTTTACATGTGTGACTGTTTTTCTTAGTATGACAATGGTTGGTTTCTCAAACTGGTCCTTGAGTATCTTTCTCCCATCACCATCACCTTTGTGGACCTAGTCCTCCCTCAAATGTTCCGAAAGATCTCATCTTTCGAAGACTACTCTTTAACTGTTCAAGTAAACACAACACTTGTGAGGTAAGAAGCAGAAAATATACAAATACCTTCTACAGAGTACACACACACATTGCTGCAAGGATTTCAACCTGTCTTTTATTCAGGAGCATCTTCTTGAAGTTGGCTTCCCTGGGAATCTACTTATTTTTCCTCTTCAACCAATCAAATGTGTCAGGTGCTGAGAATGGAGGACCAAATCACAGACAGGTAAATGAGAATGATTCAATTAATGAAGCTTGGAGAATCAAGCGACATATGACAGAAAATTAGTTGCTTTAATACTCAGGGTATAGTGAGAGATGACAGAGGAACCCGAACGAAACTTAATCAAAATAATCAGATGCAGGTGGGAGTAAGTGAGAAGGTGGAGGTGAATTACAGCTGGGAAGGAGGAGAATAGCAAGGAGGAAATAAGCAGAAAAGAGAAGGAAAACCAAATGTTGAAACATAACAGAATAAGGCCTAATACAAGAACAATCCTAAATACATAGGTAGAAAACTAACAGAGAGGTGTAACTAAAGGATAACATCTAAATAAATAACACAAAAGCAAAAGAGAAACTCAAAGTTCAAACACCGGAAGGGTAAGGAGAAAGAGGAAAAACATAAAAGAAAATATAAAGGTATAAACACTAAGGCCAGGTTCACACGGCAGGATGCCCTTCCGACACACCCCAATTATCTTAAGATAATCCTGACAGATATTCCTGGTGTGCGTGGCGTGTTCAGACCGCTCTGGACTGCCAGGAAGGACGTCAGGACCGGTCTGATCACAAATCGGGGATATTCAACATGTTGGATTGTCGTGGCCCGATATCACAGCGTGTGTGGTGTGTTGGGAGGACAAACGAGCATGCAGCCTGTTGAATGTGACGGGTTGCCAATCAGAAAGCGAGGTGAAAAGCAGCGATACACCTTGGAAGCGTCTGTTATTATTTCAAAGTGTCAGCTCACTTGACCGCTGTCCACAAATGCATAGAAACAGAGATCAGTCAGAGCAAAGTGTGTAACAGCGTTTTCCAGTGGAAAACAAAAACAGAACAACAACAATAATTCACCTCCATTTTTCTCTGTTAAAACTAGTCCAGAAACTTCTGCCAATGCCTCATCCTCTGTATCCATATTAATTTACTCTTTTGACTTTAGTCACAATTTATATCATGAGGTTTTGTGAGATTTCCTGTATGAGCTTGGAATGTTTGTGAGTAAAATCAGGTTGTGTGTGGTGTCTTGTCATTGACGTGTGGCCACACACTGCAGGACCAAAACAGTGATTTCCGTGATTTTGTATTGTCGTGTGTGCGTTCTGAAGCACTTGCGTCAATTTTAAAATCCTGTCATGTGAACCAGGCCTAAGCAGAACTCAAATATCAGTACAATCATCCTAAATGTGAAAAATAAAGTACAATGGAACTAAGACAGAAGAATGAACTACAAAAGAACAGTCCAAAATAAAGAGTTACCAAACCAACGAAGAAACCTCCAAACATCATGAGAAAATGAAACAGTAAGTGAAAAGAGTAATTAATGTTAAAACCCCACCCAAGTTATTCTGTTAACCCAGTCCTGAGTTAGTGTCTGTCTGTCTGTCTGTCTGTCTGGTCTGGTCTGGTCTAATCTGTCTATCTGACTTGTTTGTGTACACAGTCTTGACTTTGGTTTCAAACACTTCAAAGAGGATTGCACTAGCCACTGATATTTTTTAGATTAAATTTGCTGATTTTGATATGTTTTTTGTTGTGTTTTTCTCTCTAGTCTCCGTGCAGGGAAAACCAGCTTGGCATAGAGATGTACAAACTGTGCATCTTCAACTTCCTCACCACTTTCTGCAAAACTTTTTTGGTGAACTTTCCCAGGAAGTGGGTTTGCATGAGATGATCAGTCTGTTCTTAGTCATTGTGCTACTCTGTTTTATAAAGTTGGTGAATGTGCTTGTGTTCCTCTGCAGGATTTTGCAGAAGAAATACCCAGCATCCTTGCTTGCCCGGCTGTCAGGGAAACAGCGGTTCCTGATCCCTTTCAAAGTGCTGGATCTGGTCTATATTCAAACTGTGTTCTGGGTGGGAGTCTACTACTGCCCTCTGCTGCCTCTGATTGGAGTTGTCACCCTGATTTTCACATTCTACATCCAAAAGGTTGTATTTCTAAACAAGAGATTTACATTATCAAATGAAATCATCAGGCATAACATCATGAGCAGCATGAGCCCCCTGACTGGTTTGTGATTATGCAGCCCAGCATTCAGCAAACTCAGATGCACTTTGTATGTTAATGCAAACCAGCATTAACCTCCAATTTAGGCCACAGCAGCTCGTCTCTCTGATTGGACCACACAGGTCGACATTCGCCGCCCCGCCACATTTATGAGCCTTGATTGCCCAAGTCTGCCTCATCATTGTTCCATTGAACCACTTTTTACGTACAGACCATTGTAGTGGGGGAACCACCCACAAGAGCTGCAGCTTTGGAGATGCTCTAACTCAGGGGCAAGTCCTTAATGTTTTGTCAAATTCGTAAATCCTCGCACTCTTCGCTTTTTCTGCTTCTCACTCATCAGATTTGGGGACAAAATGTTCGTTTGCTGCTCAACACATCCCACCCACTAACAGGATACCATCACGAGGAGATATTGTCAGTGGTCATAATGTTATGCCTGACTAATGTATTCCACTTGTGTTGTTAATTATAATGTTAGCTAATTTGTAATGTATCTGGTTTTCACATGGTCAGCATGAAATGTAAGAATAAACATCTATATTTTTTCTATAAACATGATGTTCAGAGGTAGTAAGTAAGGACATTTAGCCTGGAGTCCATGTGTTTCTTAGATAGCTACCTCCTAAGCAGTTGGAATAGTACGTATTAAAAGTCAATTATACAACAACGTTTATGATAATAATGTAGATATGTGCATGATTTTCCAATAACATTTGGCACAAATACAATAACATTGTTCCTTGCTGTATTTAATTGCAACTTTTTTGATTTGGAATCTTAAAGCACCGGCGGCTGTGAAGTGGGCCTAAATCTGCTTCACTGGTGGTCATATCTCCATCTGTTTCCCTGTGCCTCTTCAGTTCGGTGTCCTGCGGTGTTGTGAAGCAGAACAGCGGATGTTTCGAGCCTCCAACTCTTCGGTTTTATTCCATTTCATGCTGCTGCTGGGTCTCCTCATGGCTGCAGCCGCACCGATCCTTGACTTCTATCTGTACAACCAACCAAACACGTACACATTCCTTCATTACTCTTTCACTTAGGATTTACAATCCAGTAGCAGTAGATAAACTGTATGTTAATAGGCAGCTGTTCAGGGACCCCCAGCTTACTCCTTGGCTTCATTAGTCATGTAACACTGGCTAGATAAAGGTTGTTTTATCAGTCAACTATAATGTAATGTTAGCACAGCTCTGTAAAGTTGTTTTCATTACTCAATGTGGGCGGGGCCAGGGCTAAGCACTGGGATACTGGCTCTTTTTTCTTTTCTCATCTTCACGTCTATCACCAAATGTCTTTGTCACTCCTTTTTTCTTCTTTTATCACTCACACACACACAAAAATATTTTTTCCATAATATAACTATTTCCTTCTCTCTCACCCTCACCCTTAACACCTTCACAACTTTCTTATATTTTTCTCTTTCTTATATCTGGGTCAAACAGTACATGAGCGATTATGGACTTTGTGATGCATGGCGATCTCTTCACCCCAATGACAAAAAATATACTTTCTTCTTAAATGTCCACCATTCATATTCTCGACTGGATTATTTGTTAGTCAGCAGCTCACTGTTGACTGACATTTCAGACACTGAGATACACCCTATAGCTGTTAGCGATCATGCTCCTGTTTCTCTAACTTTAGTAAATAAAACAGAAACACCTCAAAGCAAAAATTGGAGATTTAATATATCATTACTTAAGGATAAAGAATTTATTAAATATTTTGAAAAAGAGTGGGCTTCTTATTTGGAATATAATGGCCTACATGGTATGTCACCATCCATTCTTTGGGAGGCAGAGAAAGCTGTGATTAGAGGTAAAATAATCTCCTCCTCATCAAATAAAAAGAAAATAGAAAAAAAACAATTCAGGAATTAGAAGAAACTATTAATTCATTAGAAGCTTCTCTAGATGAGGAGAGACTAGGCAAAATCCGTAAAGCAAAGCTAGAATTAAATCAAATTATTAATAAACAGACCCAGTTCTCAATTCAAAGACTTAGTATAGAAAACTTTGAACAAGGTAATATATCAGGTAGATTTTTTGCTAACCAGCTTAAAATTAATAAAGAAAAAACAATTATATCTGCTATTAAAGATCAGACCGGGAATACAGTATATGATCCTGAAAGAATAAACAACACATTTAAAGAATTTTACAAGGCTTTATACTCACCAGAGATAAATTCATCAGATCATGAAATTGAAAATTTTTTGGATAACATAACACTACCTAAATTATCTGAAAGTCAAGCGATGGCCCTGGATTCACCACTATCAGCGGCTGAACTCCAGGAGGCCCTCCAAGGCATGCCCAATAATAAGGCTCCAGGCCCAGATGGATTTCCAGCAGAGTTCTATAAAGAATTCTTGAATATTCTGGCACCAACATTCCACAGAATGCTGCAGGAAACCAAGGAAAATGGCCGACTTCCACCAAATATGAATTCTGCCTACATTAGTCTTCTACTAAAATACAGGTAAAGACCCTTTGTTTCCTACCAGCTATCGTCCCATATCCCTCATTAATGTTGATCTTAAAATAATCTGCAAAGCCCTCGCAAAAAGGATAGAGAAAGTAACCCCTCTTATAATACATCCTGATCAAACGGGTTTTATTAAAGGGAGACATTCATCCACAAATTCACATAGATTAATAGATTTAATAGATTTTTCTTATTGTAAAAACATTAAAACTAATATATTATCTCTAGATGCAGAAAAAGCATTTGATAGAGTTAACTGGAAATTCTTATTTGCAACCTTACATAAATTTGGCTTTGGAATTCTTTTATAAACTGGTTGACAATATTATACAGTTCACCAACAGCATGTATCAGGACTAATAACCAAACATCATCTAGGTTTTATCTTCAGAGAGGTACCAGGCAGGGATGTCCTCTCTCTCCCTCCCTGTTTGCTATTTTTATTGAACCACTAGCTGCAGCAATCAGGCAAACTCACAATATTAAAAGCATAAAATGCAATAACATAGAACATAAAATCAGTCTTTATGCAGATGATGTATTTCTTTTTCTCCAGCATTCACAAACCTCTTTCTCTCAGGTAATTGGGTTGATAAACTCTTACTCAAACGTTTCAGATTATTCTAGAAATTGGTTAAAATCTACAGTTCTTCCAATCAATTGTTCTGTCCAGAATCCAACTAATACACAACTGCAGTCAGGGAATATTACTTATTTAGGTATCAATGTCTCACCAAGACTGGCACATTTAATAAAGCTAAACTACATCCCACTTTTAAAAAAAGTGGAAGATGATCTTGCTAGATGGAAATCCCTACCCATATCACTTATGGGAAGAGTTGCTTCAATCAAAATGATGGTTTTGCCCAGAATCAACTACTTATTCTCAATGATCACAAGTAAACCAACACCCGACTGGCTTAGATCTCTGGACTCCTCTGTCTCAAAATTTCTTTGGAAAGAACCCCCACATATCAGCTCAAAAACACTGCAGAAGACCAAAGAAAAAGGAGGTCTAGATCTACCAAACTTCCATCATTATTTCTTAGCCAACAGGCTCCAATACATCTCAAGATTGTTAAAACATAGCTACCTAGATGAGTCCTGGATAGACGTAGAACAGACACTATGCAATAAGATTAAACTTTCAGACCTACCATTTATTAGCTCAAATATAAAACGACATGAATGCTTTAAAAGCATAAATATCAGCTCCTGTCTGACAGCATGGTGGGAGTTTCTAAAAATAATCCCATGCAGACGTACACCCATCTTGCAAAAAAAAATGTATGATAAATTTTCCAGACTGGAGGTGCAATGGAATTGAATACCTGTAACATATATTTGAAGGAACAGACTTTATCCCATTTAATACATTAATTACACAATATGGAATTGATAAAAACAAATTCTTAGAATATCAACAAATTAAACCTATTATTAAAGGTAAATTTAGGCTCAATACAGTTGAATTACAAATTCCAGCAAGAGTTTTAGATTTTCTTAATCTCAACCCCCCAAATTGCTGTCTAAAATATACAAAACTTTATCTACATTAGATGAATCAATAGCCATACCTATTTCAAAATGGGAGGTGGATTTATCAGCCAACTTTGACCAAAACGTCTGGTCTCAGATATGTTTAAGAACCTTTAAAATAACAAAAAATCCTAATTTGCAATTAATACAATACAAAATCCTTCATAAAGTACACTATACAGGTCAACGGATGTTTAGGATGGGTTTTACGTCGTCTAATACCTGCTTACAATGCACAAGTAATATACCAGATACTTATATTCATGCGCTTTGGTTCTGTCCACCTGTTAAGAAATTTTGGTGGCAGATATGTGAGGACTTATCAAAGTGTCTGAAATGTAACATTCTACCATCTCCCTCAGTTTGCTTGTTAGGAGATTTAAATGATGTCACCATGGACACAAAGTCAGTTCTAATGGTTCACATTGCCTTATGCATCGCTAAGAAAACTATCCTCCTGAACTGGAAAAATAAAAAGGCTCTTAACATTAATCAGTATAGAAATCTCTTGTTGGACCATATTGGTCTTGAGATGGCCTCTGGCTCCATATCTGAACAATCTCTCTGGGCTCCTTTGATCGTCTCCATCACCTAGTAGGGGTGGGGGGCACTTGGTTTTGTCGTTTGGGATACTGTGGCTGATGTGGGGGTTTTTGGGGGTTGGAGGCATCTTGGGGGGGATCCCTGGGGGTGGGATCACTGGGCGGACGGGGCGCTGGACGTCGTGGCCCCAAACTGGGGTTGGGCTTTGGTGGCTTTGGGTGGTAACTCCTGATGGCTGCATGCAGTGCCTTAGGGGGGTTGGACTGACCGACATGGGTTACTGGCCTGGTGGCTGTGCTGCGCCTGGGTAGGGTCTGGGGCGGGCCTGGGGATTCGGGGCTCTGGGGCGCCGCACTCCCTGGCTGTGGTCCTGGCCGGGGGTCGGCCGGCGTGGGGTCTCTGTTGCCTGTGGGGGTCGGGGCCGGCCGGCATGCGCAGCCGCCTCTCTCTTTTTCTCTGGGCCGATTGTCATCGCCGGTCCCTGCATGGCGTCTCGCCTTGTTTGCTGGTTGGGGTGCCTGGCTGGTGGTCGCGGCGGCTGGGTGGCATTTCTGGGCCTGATCAGTCCTATTTCTCACTGGACTTAGCTCCTGGGTCTTGGTCTTTATGTGTTGCGGGGCTCTGGGGTCGGGCGTTTGCCCGGGTTCGGTCGGACCTGCTGGTGGACTGGCCGGGTAGTGGGCGTGCAGAGCAGGTGGGAGGGCGCTGGGTTTGGTTGCCAGCAGGGCCATTGAGCTGCAGTTGTCGCTCCACTAGGGAATGGGGCTGGTGGATGTCAGCCTGGTGGGTCGGCCGCCTGGTTCATCGGTTTGCTCCTGGTCTGGGCGGGTACGTCGCCGGGGTTTGGGCTGCGGGGACCTCGGATGCGCAGGTGGCGCTGGGGGCTTCCTTTGTTGGCGGGGAAGCTATTGCTAACTAGCGACAGGTGCTCTCCCCCTACGAGGGCACTTGGACGGGAGGGAGGGGTGTGCTGGAGGGGGGCGAACTCAACCTGGGTGTCTAGTGTCCTTTGTGTTCTGATAGTAGAGCGAATGTCAAGGTGGGTTTAGTTCTACTTCTGGGATGGGGCTGGAGGGACTCCCTTGGGGTCCGTGGGGCTTGGTGGTGCTGTGGCCATGGGCCCCAGGTTGAACGTGCCATGGCCTCCCTCCCCTGGTGGATCCCGGTTAACAGCGGTGCCTATTGGGGTCAGTGGGGGAGCTGGCTCCCTGGGAAGACATTTTGTCTCCCAGTCCATACCCTCCCCATCCCCGAACACCTCTGTCCACCTGCTCCATCACTTTACCACTCATATAGGGTTTTGGGGCATGGGCACATCACTATCCCGTGGCGTCCTGGGTCCCAATTTTAATATACAACTTAGACACTCCCACTTATAACATTTTCATGCGACACACATGTAGGGACTTTGGGGTGGGCACACTTTTCAGCATCCAGAGGGGGAGCAGTTCAATCAGCTTCACCTCTGGTGCCGGTGCCCACTGTTAAACCACATATAGACATTGAGGGCTCGGGGTGGGGGTTTAAACCCCTCTGGTTTAAATGCACATTATAACAACACGCATCAACACCATACTCGAGCGGGAGGACAGAGGCTAGGGGTCTTCTCACACCCCTGTTCGCTATGGGCCATCAGGGGTTGGAGTCCGGAGGAGGAACAGGCGGTCGGGCTGCTTCACCACTGTGGGGTCCTTGGCGGTCTGCTTGTCTCCGTCCTAGAAGGTAGGGGGTCCATCTCCCGGGTTCGGGGGCTGGTGGCTCTACTGGGGCATCGGTACCTGGACCTGGGAGCATAAAATGTGTATGGGGTGTGTGAGTGAGGGTACAGCATCATTTCTTGGGTGTCTTGGTGAGTTAGTGAGAATGTATGTGTTTAAGAGGGAGGGAACGCATGACTGTGTCTGTATGTCTTTGTCTGCCTGTCAGGTTGGGTCTTGTGCTGCCCTCTCGCCTGTGTGTCGGTTGGCCGATGCGCTGGGCCGATATCTTCCTTTGGTTGGTTGGGGCACCTCTTTAAGGGGTGCCAGGTTTGGGATTGTTGGGTGGTGCCTGCTCGGTGGCTCAGCGGGATATGGATCCAGCGTCTCTGCTCGTTCAATCACCTGTTCTGTGCGCACCGTGTGTGGTCGGTTCATTGGCGGGTTGGACCGGCCCTGGCCTTTGTTGGATGCCTGGTCTCGGCGCTCTGCGTTGCGTGGGATCAGGACTCGGGAGCTGGTACAACTTGGTGTCCAGGTGCGGACTGAGCTCGACCTGGGGATGCTGTCCGTCCGCTGCGGCTATCGGTGGGGCGCCCTGACGTGGGGCAGGGGTGGGGCGCTGGGATGTTGGCGGTGGGGATTGGCCCGGGGTGGTGGTGGTGCGTGGCGGCCGGCCGCTGCCCCTGCAGTGCTGGGGGCCCCTTGTCGGCTGGTCCCTTGTCGGGTCCCTGCTGGGGGGTGGGGTGCCCCTGGGCCCCGGCTCTCCCGGTCCATGGACCAGCCCGCCCTGGCGCGGCTGGTTGCCGGTGGGGCCCGTGAGTTCATCACTGCTGCCCACCGGGCCCCCATCCATAGTAGCCGCTGGACGTTGCCCTTTGCTCCTCTCTTGGGGGATGCGGTTGGCCTGGGGCTCTGGGGCTCCTTTGGACATCTTGCCTCCGATCTCCTTCATGTCTGCATCAATTCCTGGGAGACGGATTGATGTCTGCTCACACCAGCTATTGAACACTCTTATGGAGAAACCTTATGTGCACCAGCATGCTCACACACACACATAGATGTGGGGTCTCTGGTGTTTACAGATATATTCTTGGGCTGAGGTTATCTTTACTAGAGCTTGATTAATCGGTACCATGAGCTTTCCTGTGACATTGTTGTTGTATTTTTACAACAACAATGTTGTTTTTAGTTCACTATGTTTGGTTTGTCGATGTTCCTTTTTTCTTTTTTGTTTTGTTTTGTTTTGTTTTTTCCCCTCTCTCTGCCGTCGTTTGGGTATGGAGGCAGACTTCAATGATTTCCTGTGTTTTCTTTGTTCCCATTCCTCTCTTGTATTTTCAACTCACCCTCTCTCATGACTTTTTGTTTCCTACCTCTCTTCTTCATCTTCTTTCTTTCTTCCCCTTAATTTTCCGTCTCCGGGTCCATAACATCAGGAAATAAAACCCACAGCAATTCATAATAAAGATTTTTCACACATATATCCAGTGGAGTACTATAGCAAAAGCTGCACTGTTCCGCTTGTGAAAGTAAATCTGTTGGGCTTCTACTTGGTACTCGGACACAAATTCTGAGCTCCACAGTGCCAAACAGGACAAAAAAAAAAGAAAAAAAAGAATTTACAATCCAGATCCTGTATATTTTAGTAACAGCTCTTGAAAACTAATTATTTAATTAGTTGTGTTTTTTTCATTAACCTTTTCTGATATAGGTTTTCCTCTCTTTTTCTTACTTCAGGATCTCCTGTGGTCCATTCAAAAGCCAAAAATCTGTGTTTAATGTGATGGATACATGTGTGAAAAGTCTTCCCAGCTCAGCCCAGGCCACTCTCCGCTACCTGTCCTCGCAAGCCTTTGCCCTGCCACTTCTGCTAGCTGAGATGTAAGTAATGTTAGGCTAAGACGTTGGATCACAATGGGCAATGCAGCTTAACATGTTTCGAGAATAGTTTTGAAAGTTCAGGACAACTTATTGGAATTTTAGATGAAGAGCAATGTGAAGCAAGTCAATGCAATTAACTTTATAAGTCACCTAACTGATGAAGTCAACCTGTGTTTAGTCCATCCATCCACACCATCCACGTCCCTTTCCCTACACTACATCTTTCAGCTCATTCTGGGAAATCCTAACGCATTCCCAGGTCATATGGGATACACATTCTGTCCAGCGGATTCTGGGTCTTCCCTGGGGTCTCCTCCCAGTGGAACGTGCCCAAAACACCTCCAAAGGAAGGCCCCCACGAGCCATCCTGATCAAAGGCCTAAACCACCTCAACTGCCTTTTTTAGATGCAGAGAAGCAGTGGCTTTACTTTGATGACAGAGCTCCTCATCCTGTCTTCAAGGCTAAGACCAGCAACCCTACAGAGAAACCTCATTTCGGCAGCTCAGATCTGGGATCTCGTTTATCTGATGGATCCGCACACTGTACATCCACACCTTTGGCTGGAGAATATTTTGATAGGACAACAATTAGTTGTGCACTCAACAAATCGAGCCTTAATGGACGGAAAAAAAGGGAATTTATGTAAGGGTCAGCAAACATTTGGAGGATGGTGTTCTGGTAAGATTAGACCAGAACTGAACTTTTGACCGACCAATATACTGTTGTGTATGACAGAAAACTAACACTACATGACCCCCAAGATTAAACATGGAGGGCAGAAGAATCATCATATTGTGGAAAACGTAGCGTGTCACAAATGCTCTCCGTACAGTCTAAGTGAGCTGCAGCTATTTTGCAAAGCGAAATTAGCAAAGAACCCTAAACTCGAAGCTGTAATTGCAGAGACATGTTATTCTACAGTGATCAGCAATCCTGAGTCAATACTCAAGAATGCAGAATAAATATGCAACAACAGTTTTCAGATTTTTATATAAGAATTTTGAAAATCATGTTTCCCTTTACTTCTGCTTTACATTTATGTGTTACTTTCTGTTGCTTTCTCACATAAAAGCCAACTAAGGTCCATTAAAGTTTATGATTGTAACGAGTATGAATACTTTTGCAAGGTGCCAACCATGTTGTATACAGATGGACAAGTCGTGTACAACAACTGTGCATTAATCTGATTGGATGCACTGGAGATTAAACCATGATTTGAAATCCAAATGTGACTTCTTCTGTCCTCAGCATCATCCTAACGTCGTACGTGTCACGGGGACGTGCCAACCAGCAGGGAATTGAAAGGCTTAAAGACATGCTGATTGTGGTAAATTTAACCCTTTAATGTGTTTTATGATTCTTTAGCAGCATGCCTATAATATTTACAGGGTTTCTACCCAGTGTCAAAAAGTCTGGAAATGTTTGACTTTATGCATTTTCCATGTGAGGATTAGTGTGACAAAAATAAAATGCAGGAAATTGAGTTTCAACACTTCTTTAATTTGCCACATAAAAACTTGTTTTTGTTACTGACAGAATCCAGAGATCAATATGCTCTTCTTAAACATCAGAAAAGGGAGAATTTACAGAATTTTTGGCTCCCAAACCTTCTTATATCAACACCTTTATTTGGGATTTTCACCAAAGAAAATAAGAGTGCAAAATCTCACAAACTGTGTTTAAAAAAAGTCGGTACTTAGTGTGCGACAATTGAGTCTAGATTTCACATTATAGATTCTGAAATAGAGCTCATCTGAGGTTGTCTAATTATCAAAAAAGCTATCAAACACACTGTCAAAATAGAAGCCAATTATGGCGATTTTTAAAATATTTTTTATTCAACCTCTGTTCATTTAGCTGAGTCATTTAGAGCACGGCTGAGAGAGAAACAACCACAAAACATTTTATGCTACATACCACATATTACGTTGTATGATTTGGGGAACATTTACAAAAAAAAAAAAAAGGGACATGTTTTGAACGGAAAAGTCCAGAATGGTTTAAAAATCTTGAAATTTAATTGAATGTAAACCTTGATTTTTATATGTCAAATTGGTAGAAACCCTGTGCAGCAAATAACTTGTACATGATGATGGTTTCAGTCAAATTATACAAGGGTAATCATTGTTATCAATCATCAACATATCTTGTATTAGTATCATTATTTAATCATCCATCTTATTTTTCAGCCTTACAGTCTTTATCAGAGTGTTCTGGAAAACGTTCTAGTGTCCCTTAATCTGACTTCTATAATCTTAATTTTATCTGGCATCCTCCCAAACATGATTACTTCTTCCTCAGTAAATGAGGCAGCATCGGAAAGAACTGTAGAACCTAATTTGTGCTTAGGCTGTTTTGATTCAGTCGAGCTTTCGGAATTATCAAAAATATTAGCCTCATCTAAACCTTCAACTCGTATATTAGACCAAATCCCAACCATAATTTTTAAGGAAGGGTTCCATTTGGATATGAAGACTCTATCCTTAGTAAACGGATACGTACCACAAGAATTTAAAATAACAGTAATTAAACCTTTACTCAAGAAACCTTCCCTTGATTAAGATGACTTGGTGAATTACAGACCTACATCTAACCTTCCTTTCTTATCCAAAATCCTTGAGAAAACTGTTGCTAATCAAGTCTGTGAGCATCTAAACAGTAACGAGCTGTCTGAAGAGTTTCAGTCAGGTTTTAGAGCTCATCATAGCACTGAAACAGCACTGGTGAAGGTTACTAATGATATTCTCATGGCCTCAGATAATGGACTGGTGTCTGTTCTGGTTTTGTTAGATCTCAGTGTTGCTTTTGACACAGTCGATCATAATATTCTCTTAGAAAGGCTTGAACATGTTACAGGGATCAAAGGAACAGCACTAGGCTGGTTTAAATCATATTTGTCTGATAGATTCCAGTTTGTTCATCTAAATGATAAATCATCTTCACTCTCAAGGGTTACTTGTGGAGTTCCACAGGGTTCTGTGCTTGGACCAATTTTGTTCACCATATATATGCTCCCAATTGGTAGAATCATTAGACAGCATGGGATAAATTTCCACAGCTATGCCGATGATACACAACTATATGTATCCATAAATCCTGATTAACCCAGTCAGTTAGGTAGATTACAGGCATGTCTGGAAGAGATAAAAACATGGATGAATCTAAACTTTTTGCTTTTACATTCTGACAAGACAGAAGTTTTCGTCTTTGGACCAGAAGTTCTAAAAAAGAAACTGATTGGTCAATCACTTCATCTGGATAGCATTAAATTGGCCCCTAGTAATAACGTAAAGAACCTCGGCGTTATTTTTGACAAAGACTTGACATTTAAATCCCATATTAAACAGGTTTCTAGGATTTCCTTCTTTCACCTCCGGAATATTGCTAAAATTAGAAACATCCTGTCCAGGAGTGATGCTGAGAAACTAGTCCATGCATTTGTTACCTCAAGGCTGGACTACTGTAATTCTTTACTATCAGGTAGTCCACAAAATGCCATTAAAAGCCTTCAGTTGATCCAAAATGCGGCAGCAAGAGTTCTGATGAATATTAAAAAGAGAGATCACATTTCTCCTGTTTTAGCTTCCCTTCATTGGCTCCCTGTTAAATCCAGAATAGAATTTAAGATCCTTCTTCTTACATACAAAGCCCTTAATAATCCAGCTCCATCATACATCAGAGATCTGACTGTTTCATATGTTCCTAACAGAGAACTTTGTTGTCAGACTGCAGGTTTACTTGTAGTTCGTAGGATTTCTAAAAGTAGAATGGGAGGCAGATCTTTTAGTTATCAGGCTCCTCTCCTGTGGAACCAGCTCCCAGCTTTAGTCCGTGAGGCAGACACTCTGTCTACTTTTAAGGCCAGGCTTAAAACTTTCCTTTTTGATAAAGCTTATAGTTAGTGGCTTAGGTCATCCTGAGCTATCTCTGTAGTTATGCTGCTATAGGCTCAGACTGCTGGAGGACAGACTTACCACTTTTCTTCACTCTGCTACTTTTCTCTCCTACGACTCTCAAGTTGTATTACAGTACATTCTGTTATTTCGACTGTTAACCTTGTTTTTTATCTCAGTGTTTTTCTCTCCATAGAAGATATACCTGGTCTGGTATCCTGCTTGGCTGCAATGCCCTGTTGGACGGGGGGCATCGACTGGGATGATCCTCCCAGTGGCTGAACATCCACTGTGTCCTGTTATCAACTTTTTACTTTCTGTAACATAGAAAGTTCTCTTATATCAGATCTTCTGTTCCTTCTGTGTTTCTGCTCTGTCTTCTCAATCCCCCAGACGGTCGTGGCAGAGGGCCGCTCCTACTGAGCCTGGTTCTGTTGGAGGTTTCTTCCTGTTAAAGGGGAGTTTTTTCTCTCCACCGTCGCTACATGCTTGCTCAGTATGAGGGATTGCTGAAGGATTGCTGTGGTTGGAAAGTCTGCATCAACGAGGCCCAACCTCACGCCAATGACTGACGCAATCTGCTGGGATTCCTTAAATAGGAAACTTTTTAACTGATTGGAATGTTTGTATAAATGTTTTGAAATGACTTCTTGTTAAGTGCCTTGAGATGACATCTGTTGTGAATTCGCGTGATATACATAAACTGAATTGAATTGAAATTGTATTGAATTGAATCTGTATTTCATGAGCTTCTGCTCTGTTTGTATTCATGCTTTTGTCCTCCTACAGTGCAGCTCAGATAAGCGGTTCCTGGTGAAGCAGCATGCCACCATGCTGAAGGGTCAGAAGAAAGGAAACAAATCCCGTCCTGTTGCTGTGGAACATAAACAACCCCTCCACGGAGCTCATTGAACCTCTCATTTTGTTCTCACCTGGAAGCAGAATAATGATGGAAAATTAGAAGACTTAAGAGCCTCCATGTTTTAAAGTGATTCACAAAGAAACAGAATAAGCGATTGAAAGCTGTAACCTAACCCTGTAAAAAGACATCTCATTATTACTTTAAGTTTCCTTATAAGCATTTTATACAACTATATTTGTGGTAAGCTAATATCAAATAGCTTACAGACTGCTTGAAAGCATTTTATCAATGTAAACATAGATTACAAGCAAATACTGTATAAAGAATTGTTTTTAATATTTTAAAATGTTAATTTAATATTCAAGAGGCTGTAAATATTTTTTTGTGTTAATTAAAGGTTTTGCACCAAAGACATGTTTGTCAGCCTCTTTGTATGACATCATACAGATGAAGCAAAACATTCCCTCTGTTACGTTATCTACTTACAACATATGTGTCCCCGCACCTTGCCTTGACTCACTCCTACACATGCACACGCTCTGAGACAAGGACATACTTGCAGAGGGAACCATGCCAAAGATAGATTCATAGTCCTGTTATGAAGAACCATCACACTCTATATTTGTTGCCAATTTTGGGTAAGTTAACTGGGATGTATTTAGATCTAAGGGATTTATTTACTGAGCTAATATTGTTCCCATTTCGTGTTGTTGATCTGTTTTTTCAGCTCTTGCAAGTTTGCCCATCAGTGCCATCCCAACAGGTGAGTGTGATCTTTCAGATATGGAGATATGTTTACTAGTAACTGGCAAAAGTTCTTCAAATACTTCAAAAGGTTTTAGCAGTATATCATGTTTTTATGGTGTGCTGGAAAATGGATAGAAAATTGGTGTTTCAAAGGGCTTTATAAGAAAAATTCAGTCAAAATCTAGAATACGGATTATTGACTTTCTTGATAACTTTTGGGTTCACTCTGACTTGCTGAATGTCAACTTCAGGGCCAAACCCTGACTAACCGGCACCTGTTCTTGTCTCAATGCTGACCAGTTTGTTGAGTTCTGTTCATCCTCTTTCTCTTTGAGATCTGATGGCAAGTTTTTGGTTAGGTTAAGAATTGGGAGGTCCAACATGCCATAGTTATGTTCTTAGAGGCACGTCATCATTACCTTGTGACATAGTCCTTCATCATGCTGGGAAACCCTCAGATTATCAACATATTGTGCACGGATTTTTTGAAAAACGTATTTTCGGTGGACATTTTGATCACACTCTTTATACTGGCATTGCTCTTAGGCAGAAACTAAGACCACCCTTCTAAGAGACCCTTCTTCCTCTTGCTATACACTCTTGGTCATCATGAAGCCTTCTTCTTTGCAGCAGACCCTCTCACCCTGAAGTTCTTGATGATCCAGATGTCATGTTTTTGGTGTGGTTATAAGGACCCTACTGGAGAAAGCAAAAAACAAAATCTCACTGTAGGCGGCAAAAACTGGAGACAACATTGGAAAAAGAACACAAAGTAAGACCACCCATCGACTGTCTATACCGCTTATTCTTGCAGTGTCACGGGGGGCTGGTGCCTATCTCCAGTGTTCAACGGGTGAGAGGCGGGGTACACCTTGGACTGGTTGCCAGTCCGTCACAGGGCAACATAGAGACACACTGGACAAACAATCCTGCGCACACACACTCACAACTAAGGACAATTAATAGAAACCAATTAATTAGTCATGTTTTTGGACTGTGGGAGGTAGCCAGAGTACCCGGAGAGAACCCACGCATGCACAGGGAGATCATGCATACTCCATGCAGAAAAAACCCTGGGATTTCAACCCAGGACCTTCAGGCTAAAAGGCAACAGTGCTACCAACTGCATCACCAACCCAAGTGCATTTAGCATAGTTGACAAAACCAAAGCGCATAAACACTCACTGGCTACAAATTGGTGGAGTTGTAGTTTCAGTTAATCTGCAGCTGACAAATCTGCAGCAACGGTATGATGCTTAGTGTCAGAATGGACGAGTATCTCGGAGAAAGTTGCATTAAGTTGAATTAAGGTACAGTTGCCAACCCAGAACTAACATGCCATACCTAATAAAGGAGCTGGGGAGTGTAAGTCTCCAAGGGGAGGAAATGAAAGAATTAATGAAATAATTACATTAAGAACAAAGGAAAAAAACTTCAAGAAGAAACAATCATAGAAACAATAGTCTCTCAGATTGTTAGCAGTAGTTTCCTGTATATTTTGATGCAATGTGATGATGAATACATGCTTTTTCTTGGAGGAAAAACCATTTCTAACCTAAGACGACTGTGATTTCAAGGACATCTGCCCTTCTTTGACAGCAATCACTCTGCGAATTAGACAGAGGGATGTCAGCTTAACCCTTCCACTGGTTTTTGTTAGAGAAAACCTTTTTGAAGTATGAAATGCAGTGAATTAATATGCATCTGATCACATGACACAATAGATTATAACACTTGTCATTGCCAAAATTCTGGGCCATCACAGTAGTTTTAGAGTATTAAAATAAAATTAAAGTATAAAATATGAATTTGTTATCTTTGCCGCATCACATTGTAAGTTTACTTTAATGTTCCAGGTGAATCAGGTTCTCTTCGTCCAGTGCTGTCTGGCCCTGACAGAGCCTACCTCAACACCAGGGTGGTCTTCCTGTGTTCTGCCCCCGGCTGGTCCTCTAAGGTCGTCTACAGGCTGATACGGGATCGTCGTGTCATGGTCGCCAAAGAAGAAAGTCATAAGGGGGGCCAAACTGCTATGTTTCCCCTCAAAGTCAAAGCAGCTTCTGATGGGTCATATCAGTGTAAGGTGTCAGCTGGTGAAAGAGCATTTCTCAGCAACAGGATCAAACTGACCGTAGTCAGTAAGTATTGGACTGCTAGGGTTTTACTGAGCATTCCCAAGCTTCACACTCAGTCTAATGCTCTTTACCTTACTTCTAGCTCCCCCATCAAACACCAGAGTGACCTCTGAGCCCTCCCTTCCGGTTGTGTATGAGGGGTCACGAATTGTCCTGAGCTGTGACGCTGAACGAGGTTCCCACCTTAGGTACACCTGGCATTTTAACAGGAAGGAAGTTACCTCGTCAACCTCTGGCTTCAGAATCACTGGGAACAAGCTTGTGATGGAGAATGTGACTCTGGACCAGGAGGGAAATTATAACTGCATTGTTTGGTCAGTGGTGCAAGACATCAGCAGGTATTCAACCAGCGCAGAGCTCAAGGTGACAGTCAAAGGTAAATACAGACAGAACAACAGATGTAGCAAAGACATACAGTTCCTACAGGTGAAGGTATTGTCTATATAAGAACATACAAAGAACACATAGAAGTTGGATAAGCATGGAAATATTTTTCCTTCCTCTGGCTTCAGTCCTTCACCCAACACCATGAGATGTTCACATGTTTCTTCTCGATGGTTTAAGAACAATTTATGCTCTCTGAAACCTTCCAAAGGGATCAAGGCTTATTCTTTTTCCTGCTGGATTTTTATGGGCAACACCAACACCATTACCACAACTTCTCGAGTGTTTTTCTAGCAATCTATTGGATTTCAAATATACATAAGAGGTTGCTTCACCCCTGAAATTCCAGTACTTTTCTGCAGCATAAGATGATGCAGGGGAGAGATTGTTTGCTCAGAGCAAAACCAAGCATGCAATCCTGTGTAATTTTAAACAGCTACAGTTCTTTGTGTGCATGCTTAAAAGGATGAAGATATATAGGAATAAGTCACGAATTTACAATTTCTAGTTTTCTCTGATTGCTTTAAGTCGGTCATCTGAGCCTCAAAAACCCTAAAACATCAAATTTCCCTGTGACTGTATCGAAATTTTAATATAAAATGTCTAAGTCACCACTCACATTGGTTTCATCCTCCTACTTCTCCTCTTCTGTCATCCTTTAATATGAAGCCACCGTTTTACTTAAAATTTTATTGTTTTGACAAAGTTTTTGACTGTACCAAACGTTTTTGGTCCCCGAACAACCAGCAAAGTGAAGCCTATATGTAATTTGGAGATGTGTGCTTCTCTCCAGCTGAGAGCCCAATTCTTTAGGAAATCAAGCATTGCTGTATATGTGCAAAGGAGTGTGAGCATGGTACAGTGTTTCATTTTGCAGCAGCTTGTTGAGATCTTCACAAACTTAGAGTCCTGGCTTGATACATTTGAACCCTTTGCCCGAGGCCAATATGGCCAGTCCTGCTTCAATATTCTACTGACCAATCATGCTTGTGTGCATTGGAAAAACATCATGGATAAGCAGTAGCATAAAACTCTCACCTGATATCAGATGTAGTGGCGATGACACTGTTTTCTCTATGCTTCCAAAATCCTTTTGAACATTGTAATTTGGTCAAAATCTTGGGGGAAGGGGATTTACGTGTCTCATGAACATACTTTTTAAAAATATTTTTACTAAATATCAGCAGGGAGAACATGACGCCATTAGCAACAAAATACAAAAAATTGACTTTATAGGGTTTATTCCACATCGATAAATACAATGTACATCATGCATGATTTTTATTTATTTTTACAAAATGAAGCTGTGGAAATAGTACCTACATCTGTACTCAGCCTGCTTGAGTCAGTAGAACCACCACTCACTGTAGTTGTGAGGTTTATAGGCTATGTCTCTTCCAGCTCTGGACAAGTACTCTTCTTCTAGCTCAAGCGCAGACAGACAGGACAGATAGCATCTGTGAACATCAGTTTTTCATTTCTTGTTACAGATTCTCAATTGTTTTACTTCTGGTTATGTCATTGTAAGACATAAATGTCCTTTGGTCTAAATTGTCCCATTGCGTCTGTAGCTTTATGTTTGGAGTCTGTGTTCTGCAGGAAGGCAAACAAACAGACAAATCTTTTGCAGCTTCCAACAAGTTTCCTCCCCAATTTGTCCTGGTTTTAGCTCCAAACGTCTAACCATGAACTCTGACAAGATTTCCTGCCCTTCCTGAAGAAAAGGGTTTTCACAGCCGCATGCTGCCACCACCATGCTTCATTGCAGGGATTTTGTTTAGGGTAATGAGCAATGTTAAGTTCCTGCCACAAACTGCATTTTTTTATTTAGGCCAAAGAATTTAATTTTGGTTTCATCTTTCCAGACCATCTTTTTCGACTTGTTTTTTGTGTCCCCTATGTAGCTTGCGGAAAGCAGCAAACACGGCTTCTCATCGCTTTCTTTCAGCTATGGCTTTATTCTTGCTACAATTCCACAAAGACCTAAATGGTTGAGAACACAATTGATTTTTGCTAACTGATTCTTCGACCTGATAACCCTCCAGGGTTACCGTGGGCAGCTCGTTTACTTTCTTAGCCAATATTCTCTTGACCATTCTCTCCATGTTCAGTTGATGGATTGAACAGAGATCTGTGAGATGTTCACAGCCAGGTGTATATTATTAAGACCTAACTCTGCTTCAGACTTCTCACCATCTTTCTCCCTGACCCGTCTGCTGTGCTCCTCGGTCTTCATGATGCTGCTGGTTCTCTAATGTTCTCCAAGAAACCTCTGAATCCTTCAAGCATAAAGCTAGCGTTGCAAGACATTGCATGTCTTTGCATAGTTTGAACTTCTCCCCCAGATGTTGAAATGATTGATTGTGTGAAATTGATCATTTGTTTGAGTTCCTTCTAAAAAACAATGTCTCTATCTACCTTCCTCCCTCCTTGTCTTCCTCAGTCAGGATCTCAAAACCAGAAATCTCCTTTTACGTTTTCAAAGATGGGGATGATTTCCATGGAAATGTAACCTGCTGGTCATCAAAAGGGAGTCCACCTGTGAACTTCACCCTTTTACTGGATGACAAGGAGGTCAGGTCTGTCACAGCTGCTGAGTCCCTTTATGCCTGGTTCGATGTTCCTGTCGTAATTGGGCTGAACATGGGAGAGGCCCGATGTCGAGGGAGAACTGAGGTGCAGGACCTGAAGAGTGAGGCCCTCACTCTGGAAGTAGGTGAGATATGTGCTTAAGATGCATGACATTCTGTGATGCTCTCTCTTGGTTCCCTCTTTGAGCTCATTGCTTTTCTGTTCTCCTCTTCTTGTGACTCCAGTCCCGGTCGGAGCAGATGTCAGAGTGGAAGTGGACTATCTGTACACTGCTAAGGCCAAACTGGCTGCTGCCAAGCTGAGCTGTCACATCAGCAGAGGGACGTTCCCACACTTCTCCTGGCTCTTTAACGACTCGGTTCCTCGACTTGAGTCACAAGAGGAGTTCAAACCTCATACGGTCCTGTCCCACCACAAGCAAGTCCTCATCCTCACTAAACTCAGCCCAGAGGATTCTGGGTATTACCGCTGCAGGGCCAGAGACAGCTACGATGAATCAGGGCTGTGGGCTGAAAGTGCAGACGTGCTTGTCCAAATCACAGGTGAGAAGAAGAAGTATTAATCAGAAATGAAGAGCTGGAGATGTACTCTAACTTCAATCATAATCACTCTTATGTCTGTCTATGCAGTTTTAGGCAGCATGCTCACCGGACATTTATGTTACAGATATTTTCAACAATCAGGACGGAGCAGACAAATAGATGTGTAACTTTGGTCTTCTCAGCAAAACAGAAGAATAATATTTAGTATTTGGGTTTATCTTATAGCCTGTGGAAACTATTTCTTAACTTTATTAAACTGTAATTACTTTTTTTTTGTCTTGATCCCAATTCAAAGTTCTTAAAGCGCACTAGCTACATTGACTAATTTATACTCACCGATTTACAGATAAGGGGTATTACACTCACCCAACGACACTTAGATGTAGGGTGGAAAAGCTGGAATTGGTCTATGATTCTTCCTCCTGAGCAACGTAAGACTGTCTTAATCTGACAGTTTTAATTATTGCAGAAATCTCAAAGTTTTATCCAAGAAATTCTGGATTTTTTCTAAAGACCATATAACAACAGAAATCCACTATAACTATTTAGCTGTTTCATTCACCCACATTGAATCACAATCTAAGAGATTTTAAAGTGTTTTCATTATAAATAGTTAGATGTAATTTTATTCAATATACTGTGAAGTAATTTTTTAAAATTAATTAAAATATGCACCATTCTTTGAAGAATATCTGCAAATCACCCCGATCAATCCTATCCCTACATAAAACATGGTGGTGATAGCATCATGATGTGGGGAAGCTTGTCTTTAGCAGGGACTGGGAAGCTGATTCGAGTTGATGGGAGTATGGAAGGAGATAAACACAAGGCAATCTTGGAAGAAAACCAGTTAGAGGTTCCAAAGACCTGAAGTCAAAGGTTCACCTTCCAGCATGACAACCAACAGAACCAGAGCTATGTTTAGATCAAACTGTGATGGTGGGTTAGAATGGCCTAGTCAAAGTCCAGGGAATTTGTGGGGGAAAGGACATGAAAATGTATGTCTACAGTACATATGTTCTCATTGGCTGACTGACTTTGGGCTATTTTGCAAAGAAGAATGGACCAAAATTTACGTTTTTACATTTTACCTGGAGTTACTAAACACAAATGCACCTCACACTTGTCATACGTTTATGTGACAGTGGCCTGTCACATAAAATACTTTGAAGTTTTTGGTTGGAATGTTGACCAATTTTAATGTTGCCTTTATTTCTGCTTGTGTTCTGTTTTCTGCCAGAGGAAATCCTTAAATCAATGAGTCAAGCATCAACCTGCACTGAAGCATCTCAAAGTAAAACTTGCATTATTAATACACAGTACTTGCATGCAGCCATGACAGTGTTATAATAATGGCTTTGTATCTTCTGACTCACAGACCTTTGGACTGAAGTGATTACTATGGTATTCTGCTGCTTCTTCCTCCTGATGCTAGCAGTGGCCTCAGCCTGCGTGTACAAGATGTTTGACCACTCCCAAGGTCTGTGCATCATTTCATGTGTGTAATCTGATGGTTTGAAATGGGATATTGATTCTTTTTTTCAACATGTCTTTTTTGCAGCTCTTACCAATCTTTCTGCAGCTAAGTAAGTTTTCAACTTACTTCAAGGTCATTATATTGTTTCTTTACCTCAAATCGTCATGTTAATGCATATAAAATGCATATTTTCTATAATTCCAGCACAATATCATTTCATCTCTCTGAACCAGAGTCTCAGTCAATGGCCTTGCAGACTGACACTTTGTCCTGTGATGTCCAGAACCAGGTAAGACCAAGCAGCATTATGCAACCAGGTGTACACTGGAGCTAATAATTTAAAGCTTTCTGTCGTGTTACTAAAATACTTCAGAAGTTTTAGTTTGTTTGTTTCTGGGTTGGTTAAAATGCAACTCTTTAAACCCAATCAATGATGCTTATTTAAAAAGAACAAGAAATGGTTCAAGAAGAAATAATCCAAAGTAGCAGAACAAAGGATATGAGTATTGTTAAAACTGCAGCAACCACATAAAGCATGGGGGTGTTGTTGTTTGTTACAACAAACATCAGTCACCTGTTGTTTTAATCATCTCTTACACTACTACAGGTACAGGAAGACAAAAATAGGCATAAATCCTTACTGTAAGAGTAACCAACATATAGATCAGTCTTTCAGTAATTTTCCTGTCATAAACAATGTCGTTTTGCTTATTTTGGTTTGGCTTTTGTTTACACTTTATTTGTGGATTGCACTGATGCTGGGGTGAAATTACTGGGACATCCCTTCTCCAGACTGTGTAAAAGTGTACTTTGCTTCTTGATAATCTGTCTCATTGTTGAATGAAATTCAAATCATTTAGAAAAGGCTCCATAGATCTTGTAGACAAGGTCCGGTATCATAACAGTTTAACCAGACATGATGGCATTTTCACAGAAATGTAAAAGGAAAAGAAAGCAACCCTAACGTATTGTTTTTATTTGAAAAAGAAAGCAGCAAATATTCCTGATGCTGTTGAAATAAAACATTATTCCAGTTATGGCTAATAACATTAGTGACATTAATTCCTGTTTTTATTTTGTTCCGTAGATTCAAGCAAAATAAAAGAACAAACACCTGCTAAATTCTGTTTTCAGATGCTTATTGCACAGTCTATTACCCCCCCCTGTCATTCTGGTCTTCATAGAGTAACACCAGTAAAGACATAAGTTGTTTAACTAGTCAAACTGTCATTGGATTGGCCAGCCTGCTGTCTGCTGATATCCAGATGAGTTTGCCAGCTGTAGTTTTAACACACGGTGATAAGTGGCGCTTGTTTAGTTTCCACACCATGACTCTGCATATTTTTCAAATGGTGGGATTTCCAAATGTTTTTCTGTTTGGTAGCCTTCTTTCAGCCAGCTGAACGGTGGTGTGCAGCAATATGTGAGAAGTACTCTGTGCTCCTTACAATTGTCCTTCTCTGGTTTCTACTTAGAAGAATGTTAAACTACAGGAGCGTCACAGTGATAAATCTCAGCGGTTTTGAAATTATACCTTTTGGAAACTTTGGTATAACTGAATACCACTAAACCGTCTATTACCTAAACTCTGTAGCTGAATTTGATCTGTAGCATTTTTTACAAAACGATATATAAGAAATCAATAGAGGGTGCACTTACTCTGTGTAATTGAGCTTTTATTAAGGCTCCCTAGGGGTGGCTGTATAGAAATAAATGTTACTAATGAAAATGTTACAAATGAAAATGTTACTAATGAAAATTAGTGGATGCCCTTTATTGTTACAGCTGATTAAGCAAGATTATTTTTTTATGTGTTTTGATGTTGATTCAATCTTTGTGCTTTTTTCACTTTTAACCTGTAATGACTGGTGTGCTGTCTGCCAGGTCTCCCTCAAAAAACAGATGGAAATCTAAGCAGACTTTCTGGTTAAATTAAGGTTAAATGGACAAAGAAATACGTTTGTACTCTAAAACTGTATTTTTTATGTAGTTTATAAAAAACATTGGAAGGAAAGTAATGCACCGACATTTTTTTTCCCTCTTATTCAAGTATTAACTACACAACTACAACATTGTTCATGGACACATAAAAATGACAATTATCACTACTATATTTTAATAATATAATATATTTCCTCTCTGCAGCAGAGTATGTTACTGACTGCAATATCTAACATGCTTGCTTCGGTTTTCTTGCAGGTTCAACCAAGTTCATATCAGCCAAGAACACTTTAAATTGCTTCATCCAGGGTAGTCTTTAGTTTTTTCAGTCACAGATGCTTAATATGCACTCCTTCCTCTTAGAAAATATAATTTTAGCTAAAGTTTTAGCTTCCAGATGCATCCATTTGGCCGTTCTTATCCATATCTTACAGTTTAATCAATTAATACATGTTGCTCTATTTCTAGAGCAGCAAAACAACCCAAACCACATTATGTCAGCCACCATGTGATAGTGATAGGCACATGATCCCTAACGGCAACAGCTGGAGGAGTTACATGCAGATCTGATGATAAAGATTGGTGGTTTCCTGAGACTCGACAAAATTTGCTGAGTAGGCCTGCTAGGTCTATTAACTGTCACTGGAGATCAACAACGCTTTCATATAATAGACATGTGGGCTGAGTTTGGGCTAAGTAAGGCAAGGGCTACAGGTAATAGCAACAAGAACAATTTACTGAAATTGATTTTTTTTTATAGTCAAGTATATGCCACCTTGTTAATTAGATTGGAAGTTTTTATAAAAATAATATGTTACATTTATAATTAAAATTAAATTCATATGTCATATTATATCTTTTCAAATAAAGCACATTTGTAATTGAAATTCTTTAAAAAAAATCACATTTATAATAATATTGAAAGTTTTTTTTAAACATACTTCACTTTTATACATGGATTTTTTTCAACTGTATGGATTTTTTCATTTGTCTGCTTTTTATAAATGTTCTTTAATTTCTCCTTGATAATTTGAATTATTAATATTATGTCCCCTTTAAAAAACTTTTTTTTTATTTGCCACCTTTATAAAATGTTTTTTTAATTCTACCTTAATAATTTTATTTTTTTTAAACATATCTCCTGTTACAGGAATCTTTTCAGGTTATGGGAATTCATTGATTAAATTACAAATTAGTAAAGGCAATCTGGGGAATATGGCATGATAAGAGATCATTAGACATCTGTGAGGTCCTTCACCTAGTCTCCTCTAACTGCAGTGAGAAGTGTTTTGTTTAACCTTGCAATGAAGACATAATATTGTGGAGGCTGAAGGCAAAAGCTGCTTACAGGGAGGCAGACATGATAGGGTGTGCGAGGAAGCGTTGGCCTAGATGGGCTGATGTACATGACTGGATGTAATAAAATATAAGAAAATGCCAATCTGGACTCCAGCCTCATCCTTATTTAAAAGAAGAAAATATTTTCTTCCATGACACTTCTTCATAATTTATCTGCATATCTTTCATAATTTTAACTTTATTTTATTTTGTTTGTTACCTTTATAATATTTTTTTTAGTACATCACACTTGTAATTAGATTTTTTTTCAATGACACCTTTCTAAATATTCACCATTTCCAAAGATATATATATATATTATATAATAATATTATATACATACATACATACATACATACATACATACATACATACATACATACATACATACATACATACATACATACATACATACATACATACATACATACATACATACATACATACATACATACATACATATACATATATATATACATATATATATGTACATACACATATCTGGTTTGGTCAGAAGGAGTGATCACAACTTCAGCGGCTTGCTCTCTTAGCTGGATAACATTTTATTTTTTAAGTAATTGCCATTATATGAGCAACTGAATCTTGTGCTGTAATCAAATCCTATTGAGCTGTTTGCACTTCACTCTAGTTGTTACATGTAAGTATGTTGGTAAAGTTTTAAAGAAGAGCATTAAAGGTCCTCTCAAATGATAGACCTACCTTTGGCATATATCTGTGTGACAGTAATTATATATATATATATATATATATATATATATATATATATATATATATATATATATATATATATATATATATATATATATAAATTAAGAATGCAAAAATAGTTTTTAACATAACTTAATGTGATTGGACTATTTAGGGATTTCTAGTGTCAGATCCTACAAGATAATTTTTTTTATTTTGGCTGCTCTCCTCCAGAATCTAATCTTTACAATGTAACAAAAATATAAATTATAAACAAAAAAGATAATAATTATCCCTCTGTTTCTGTTTCAGACAGTTGAAATCACAGTATGAAGAGATCCAAAAAGACCCTGATCCTTGTTAATTATTATTTATTTAAAGATAAACCAACTTTCTGTTTTCAACAATTTGACAAATGTTTTGTAAAATATTCTAAGAGAAGGCTATTCCTGTATAAAGAGGGACTACTGTACATTGTCAATTTGCAAATAAACAACTTGTAAATATGTAAATGTGTGTTTTCATTAATTAGGTGAAAGAATACAATGTTTTCTTTCCTCACTGTGACTAATTGGTTTAGCTTGATTCTCATTCTGAACTACAGCAGGACAGTTATATTTTCGCCCAGCCGACGGGAGGAGAAGGATGTTGTAGATTCGGAGGCGTTGGCCTGCTGCACTATCACTCCCTTGCACATTTTTCTGACTGTGCCTGTGGTGTCATCAAACACACTTTTTCATCCGCCCAGTTAAAACTGTCAGTTGTTCGGTCCAATTTTACTCCATCTGAAGTCTCTTGCTGTGCAAATGATTCCAGCATGCTTGCTTCCATATTGTTGGTCATCCTGGGTAAGCAAACCAACAGAAACTTAATCATGCGTTGACATTCTGGATATATAGTTTAATGCCTAATTTCTCCTTCATTCCTGTAGCGTTGTGCTGCTGCACAAAAGAGAGCAGTAAGTAAATTTGTATGATTGTTTTTGTGCCATCGCGTGATAAAAGCCTATAGTTCTTTAGATCTGCTAAAAAAAAAAATTCAACAGATCAGTTCCAACTTGACCGTCCACGACTCTACAGCCCCTCAGTGGCTTTGGTGGACACTGCTGTTTCCTTTGAGTGTGAAATTCCCAATCAAGGAATTAATGAAACAATCCTTCTGAGAATATTCAAGTAAGTACAGTCAAGTTACAGTTTGAGTTAAATGCATTTAAAAAAAGAAATTAACAGGAGGGATGTTGTAATTCCTGTCTCCAGGAAGGATGAACGCAAAGAGGTGTTTGGAGAATACTCCCTCCCAGTTGGAGATGAGATCGGAGTCATTTTCAAGATGGCCAAAGTTGTGCATGAGGGCTATCTCGAGTGTGTGGCCACCTTACAAAACAACACTGAAATAAATGCAACTGTCAGCCAAGCACACTTCTTTAAGGTTATTGGTAAGTCCCATTGAGAAAGAGGAATTGTATTGTACAAACACACAACAGGCAGAGCAAATTTGTCAGAGTTGAAAGCGTATACAGAACACATTGGGCATTTTTGAAGCTTTTTAGGTGTTTTTTCTCTAGATCGGGAGAATAGAATAGAATAGAATAGAATAGAATAGAATAGAATAGTGGTTGGACCAAAGCACAGACTGGACAGTGGTTCATAGAATGCATCTTTAATCAAGTAAGTAAAGGAACTTAAAAGAATAAGGCAAACAGATAGCGTCCAAGGGATGTAGAACTAGAATTAATGTGGAGAAACTCGAGCAAACAGGTGGAACTATCAAGGAACTAAGAAAACCAGAGAGCTTATACTGAGTAGGAATGGAGAATGGCATAGAAACCTGAGAAACTAGTCAGAGGCAAAGCAGATGCAGGTGGGAGAGAGAGCTTGAGCAGAGGAAGATTGGAGATGTATAGCAGCTGGATAAACAAGCAAAATGGCAGGGGGGAAATAAACAGAACAGAGAAGGAAAATAAAGGTTTAAGCACAAAATGGAAGAAAGTCTAATCAGAAAATAATCCATCCATCCATTATCTGTACTCGTCCATCCTATGCAGGGTTGCAGAGGGGGCTGGTGCCTATCTCCAGCAGTCACGGGGTGAGAGGCAGGGTACACCCTGGACAGGTTACCAGTCCATCGCAGGGCCAGAAAATATTCCTAAATACATAAAGATTAAGAAGTAGAAAACTAACACAGAGAAGTAACTAAAAAGGATGAGATCTACGTAAATAAATAAGAAATAACATAGAAGTGCAAGAGAAACTCAAAGTTCAAACACCAATGGATATAACAGGAAGGGCGGAAAAAACAGAACAGAAAGAAGAGAGAGGAGAGACGTAAAGGCATAACTTATAAAAAATCAAATCACAAAGCAATAATCCTAAATGCAAAGAAGTGATAATAAGGTTCAAAAGAGTTAACACAGAGGAATAAACTAAAACGATATGGTCTAATAAAATAAATGATCCAAACCCAAACAGATTAAACTCAAAGAAAAAAACGCCCAAGGATCCTATAGAATAGAATATCCATTATTGTCCCTTAGTGGGAAAATTCCCTTTTTTTCCTTCAAGAAGGTGCTTTAGTACCCCACATCAGGAGGAACAAATACAAGCATTCATATCTTATCACAAGTATTCAAATAACCAAAACTACAAAGTTGTGTAAACTAAATACATATAAAATTATATAATATATTTATACGTTGTTGCTATGTCATTGTACATGATATAGGCTCTACAAAGTAGGGTTTAGTTAATACATGATTTCATGGGGAGCAGGTTGGGTATCATTAAAAATATTATCATATTTGCTAAAAAAATACCTATAAACCAAACAAACAACAAAAACAGCAAAAAAAATCCAGTAAGGCAAAATCTTTTTATATTCTCTTTCCTCACAACTGTTTATTATAATGTATTTCTTTTATTCTCCCTTTGTTTTGCAGAACCAGTAGACGGTGCTGAGATCATTAACACGGGTCCAACAGAGTTCTTTGAAGGAAACACACTAAAGCTACAATGTAAAGTTGCATCTGGAAATCATCTGTCCTACAACTGGTTTTTCAATGGGTGCCTCATCACTCCGTCTCCTTTCCACTGGATGGGAGATAACCAGTTAATCATCTCCAGGTCAGTGTAAGATCCACAGACTCCAGGAGATGTCTTCTAAGGTGCTCTGGGTACACTTAGCTTTAGGATGGTACACTGTAGTTATTGGTATTTGGTCAATAAGTAGTATGGCAAAAAAAAAAATTGTGCTATTTAAAAAATAACAACAAGATACATATAAAATACAGGAATTTGCTATGTCACTTTTAAGGATTTGGACCACCAAAGAAGTCCATCGAGACTCAAGGGGCAGATTCTTTAAGCTAAATGTGTCCAAACCCAAGTTTGTGCCTCCATCTAATACTCAAAGTTCACCCAAAGACAGATCTGCTCCTCAAATAGCTCTACTAGACAAACAGTCTCTCTAATATAGATGTTAGGACATGCATTTAGTGGAGTTCCAGACCATATTTATGAGTATACATGCTTTGGATTCTTAAAAACTAAAGCTGTTTAAGGTGGCTGCCACGGGGTTGGCACAGCTAGCATTCAGTAATAGAAACCAAAGACCTTTATACGTAATATGACAACGTTTCAGGATATATTAAAGGTCAACAAAACACAAGTGTTAGAATGATGGATTTTTGCTTAGACTGAATGTAATGTTTTTTTCAATCTGATGTTTTTTATGTTTGAACAAATCAGTCTGTTATCTTTCACAATCTGTAGCTGTATTACCGATTACTTATTGATTTAAAAACACCATTCAGAACAGGACTGCTTCATGATGTAGTTGTCATGTTTTTGTGGATTTAAAGGACCCAAATGCAGCAAAGTACAAAATAATGATTTAATGACAACAAAACAAAACAAAAGATAAAAGAAACTTACATAAACTTGGGAGGATGAGAAAATATACAGCGACAGGTAAACAGGAGCAGGACAGGGATGTTTGACAGGTGACAGGGAAGACAGGAATCAGGCAGGGAAGAATGACGACGAACCAGTGAGTAATGACTAAATGAGAGCTGAATATATACTGAGGAGGGAATGAGGAAGTGACAAAGATCAAGGACTAATTAGTGAAAGCAGCTGAGGGCAATGAGTGAAACTGGGTCAAGAGCAGAGTGGCAAGGAGACAACAGGAAAGGGAAGAAATGGCACGGGAGACAGAAAACTCTTAAGAAACTAGAAACTAAAGACAATATGTCTAAGGAGGAATCTAAGGGGAACTTAATGAATCACTGGAGAACAGAAGGAAGAAATAAATTAGGAAACTATCTAAAGAGAAATAAACTAAGGAAACAAATAAGAAGGAGGACACAAACAAAAGTTGAAAACGTCTAAGAGCATGAAGGGAAAATGAAAACAAGGAAGTGCCATTAAATAAATACCAAAGAATACATTAAGATGATAATTAAACCGAATAAGGAAAATAACTAACTTCAAACACCAAAACTAAACTCAGCAAAAAAAGAAACGTCCCATTTTCAGGACTGTTGTAAAAAAATGTTGTAAAAATCCAAATAACTTTATAGATCTTCATTGTAAAGGGTTTAAACAATGTTTTCCATGCATGTTCAATTAACCATAATCAGTTAATTAACATGCACCTGTGGAATGGTCGTTAAGACCTTAACAGCTTACAGAAAGTAGGCATTTGAGGTCAAAGTTCTAAAAACGCAGGACACTAAAGAGACTTGTCTACCGACTGTGAAAAACACCCAAAAAAAGATGCCCAGGGTCCCTGCTCATCTGCGTGAACGTGCATTAGGCATGCTGCAGGGGGGCATGAGGACTGCTGATGTGGCTAGGGAAATAAATTGCCATGCCAGCACTGTGAGACGCCTAAGACAGCGCTACAGGGAGACAGGAAGGACAGCTGATCATCCTCGCAGTGGTAGACCACGTGTAACAACACTTGCACAGGATCGATGCATCCGAATATCAGGCCCAAACATTACTTTCACACCTGGTGCTTCCTGCCCCAAGAAATGTTAAAATTGTCTATAAAACCAATATTGTGAACGGCGGTGATAGAGGAGAGCCAAGTATTAAGGGATAAAAATTCTGCTAAAACAGTCAATTCCTCTGCCGACAGTGGGAGTGGGGCCAGAGATAAAAACAGAGACGTGTGTTTTCTAAAAGATTAAAAAGGTGAATAAAATCACGCTTCAGGAGCTCAGACTGCTGTTTATAAATGTCGTTGGTGCCAGCATGAATCACAACTTTACTCACAGATTTGTGATGATCAATGAGCTGCAGGATCTGTTCGGTAATGTCTGTGACAGTGGCTCCAGGGAAACACAGTGTGAGGGCTCCTCTCATCCTCACGTTTCTGATGATAGAGTCCCCGATGCTCACCATCCAGGACTTGCTGCATGGCAGGTGGAGAAGCTTTCCCAGGACTGCAGCGATGTTTAATCGGCGCCGAGGGCTCGTTCCGTGGGTTCGGGGTGAAGTGGAGTACTCCTTGGCAAGTTCTGGCTGCAGCCCGGGGTTTGGCATGACGTGGAGGGCTGCGGGAGTCCGGCTGTTGTTCCTGCTGCTGGGAGGGATTAGGCTGCGCTCCTACGGAGCTACAGTGACCAGGGGTTGTCAGAGGAGGGAAATCCACATCCAGGGCGCTGAAACGGTTTGATAGAGGCAGGCAGGTTGGAGGAGAGCGGTGGCGGCTGCTCCAAGCGCCTCCACCGCGGCCTGGCCCAACCGTTAACCGGGCACCCTGGAGCACCAGAGTGGAGCTGATGGGGGCTTTTGGTTTAGCCCCTTGCTAGAACCAGGGGTCCTCTGCTGCAGATGTTACGCGGGCGTTTGGCACCCCCAGTCCGCCTGGAGGCCCAGTGATAGATCCTCCCTCCACAGCTTCGCCGGGCTGGCAGGGAATGGTGTCCGGCGAAAGTCCGGCCGAAGATGATGTCCACGTCGCGCTTATGAACTATGACAGTAGTTCTTAAAGTTTGGTGGATAAGCTCATCCACTATGGACATGGACATAGGTACCAACTGCTTGTATTAAGTAGTAAAATCTGCTTAGTGAATAAGGAGCAGAAATTATGATTAAATGTTGGGAAATAGCTGCAAAAAAACAGAGGAAATTGACATTTCTTGAGAATTCCCTCCTATGTTTTTACTCATGGTCACTTTAAGAATTCAAATAGTCAATTGTTACTGAAACAAGACTCAACTTCAGCTGATTTACTAAATTCATCGTCGACATGCTCAACACTGTAGCTTTCTCTGTCATCATTGGCGATGTGTAAATATAAGACATAATTTCATCTAGGCAAATTGTTCAAGTGATGGTTGCATTTTAGTTCTCCCTGTCTGAAACACAAAAAGGTTTAAATAAACCAATTAAAGAATCAGCACACCATTTTTGGTGGAGTTTTTCCATCTGTTTCTGTTTCATGACACATTTATTTTGTTCAGACCAAAACATTCTAAGATTTTAGGAGCAAAAATAGTTTTTAGTCTTAAGCCCTGTTCACACTGCGTTTTCCAGCCGTCGCAAAGGACTGCTTCATGTCACACTGTGCGAGCTCTAGAGAGGTGGCACATTGTACGGCCCAAGATTTCAGTGGGTCAAACTGCATGACGTCTCAATTAAGCAGGACATGCCAATGTCACAAGCATACACCGCCGAAAAGTGTACGTCACTAAAAGCCGACAGATACACAAGATGACAACGATAAAATGTCTTTGGTTCCAAAGCTCAATAAATTTGGCTTCTTTTTTGCTCCACATGTTCTTCCGTGTAGCCTCCATTGTTGCTGTTGTTGATACTGTCACATTGTACTCCTGTTACTAGTTCCTGTGTGTATTTTCATTGGTTGACTGCAGATCAGAGTCGCAGATTTTCTGACATTACTTGAAGACTGTTGAAGGCTGGATTTGGTAAGGAGGGTGCTCAATAAGCAGTCGGTGGGTCCGTCACATCAGATGGCCAGAGACCTGTGAATCACGCTCATGCGCACCAATTTTCGTTGCAACCCTATTCACAACAAATGATTTGTCTACGACAGCCAAAAACACACAATCTGAATCTCAGGTTAAGCTTAGGATTTATTGGTAAAAGGTAGCGGTTAGCATTGAAATTTTCTGTGTCTCCTCCAGATTGTCCTCTAAAGACAGCGGGTCCTACGTGTGTCAGGCTAAGAACTTCTTCAACGGAACAATCTTCTACACCTCCAACAGCTCAGATGTTGTTATCACCGTGAGAGGTTTGACTTCATTAGTAGCTAGTGTCTGATTACACAGTGACTTGCAGAAGCATCCAAACCCTTTGAACTTTTCATATTTTGTCATGTTACAACCACAAACATTAATGTACTTTATTGGGAGGTTTTGTCAATTCAGACCTTCCAGTTTCCTTTAGAAGTCCACCAGTGAATAATTTAATCTCAGGATAAATCCAGCTGTTCTGTGAAGGCCTCAGAGGTTTGCATCATCATCAAGAAGACCAAGAAATACAGCAGATGGGTCAAGGAGAAAGATGTGGAGAAGGTTAAAGCAGAGTTAAAGTTTGGAACATCTCACAGAGCTCTGTTCAATTGATCATCTCAACGTGTAAAGAAGATGGACCTACTAAGACATGGAAGTCCACTTCAACTGACAAGCTGAGCAAGGAGAGCTTTATTCAGAGATGCAGCCAAAAGGCCTGTGATAACTCTGGAGGAGCTGCAGAGATCAGGTGGGAGAAGTAGAGCTAGTAATAGTGAACTCCACACAACTGGACATTATGAAACAGTTGTCAGGGGCTCCTGGACGGGCGGCCATCAGAGCGGGAGTTTTGCCATGTTCCACACGCAGATGGCGAGGACACAGATGGATCGGCGGCGGTTGTGATGAGGCTGGGATCCTGGTCCGGACTGGAGAGGTGAGTTTGAGCGTAGAAACGGAGATCTCGAGCTTTTAGTCATGAAAGAGAAGACTATGACTGAGCGAGGATGAGATGGGAGCGGTGGCTTTTGAATTCCCGAGGGAAAGTATCTAGCCAATGGTTGGAGAGGAGACCATCAGGCACCGCTGTTATGAGCTGAGCCTGATGGCTTCTTGACAGAGCCCCCCCCTCTAGGCCCGGCCCCTGAAGGGCCTGGGTGATGCGGATGGAGGCGGTGGAAGTCTGAGATAAGGGCGGGGTCCAGGATGTGTCGGGAAGGAACCCAGGAACGCTCCTCTGGGCCGTATCCCTGCCAGTCCACAAGGTACTGGAATCCCCTGTCCCGGGGACGGGAATCCAGGATGCGTCGCACCGTGTAGACTGGGCCACCGTCGATGAACCGGGGAGGTGGAGGGCGATCCTCCGGAGGGGAGAGGAGAGAGGGGAGAGGTGAGCCGGCGCTTGAGGAGGGAACAGTGGAACACTGGGTGAATCCTCACGGTCGCCGGCAGACAAAGGTGGTAAGTCACCGGATTAATGTGGCGGACAACCGGGTAGGGACAGATGAAGCGTGGGGCCAGTTTTTGAGATCCGGAGGGCAGCCGGAGGTGTTGAGCGGAGAGCCACACCAGGTCCCCAGGTTGAAACGATGGTCCGGGCCGGTGGCACCGACGGCATTGGCCCGTCTGATGGATGCCTGGGCTCGGATCCATCCTGCTCTGGCCTGGCGGATCAGTGTGTGGGCTGCCGGGACCTCCACCTCTGGTTCCTGATGAGCGAACAGTGGTGGTTGGTAGCCATAGCAGACCTCAAAGGGGGAAGACCCTGTGGTGGAGGAGACCTGCATGTTGAGGGACAGCTCGGCCCAGATCAAGGTACGAGGCCAGGAGCAGGGCTGGGAAGAAGCGAAGCAGCGGAGATACCTGCCCACCATTTGGTTAGCCCTCTCCGTCTGGCCGTTGGTCTCAGGATGGTAGCCGGAGGAGAGACTAGTGGTTGCACTGATGAGACGGCAGAAGGCCCTCCAAATTGGCCCTTCCGGAATTGCGCCGCTCAAGGTGGCAGCATGTTGGAGTAGCTCTGTTACTTTGGTTCATATTGTTTTCTTTTTTTAAACTTTAATTCTTCCATTTCTGGTAGAAACATTGTTTTTGTGGACAACTGTTCTCTCTGGTTTTGAATGCTGTGCAGCTGGAAGGATTTTTGCTGATACTTTTTATTTTTGGACATTTGTTATGATGCATAACCATGGCAACAAGGTGGTTTACAACTGGCAGCAGCTGATTAACATCACAAAACCTCAAATAATACCTCAACTACAGCCACAAAACCCTGATGAGTTGAAAAGAAGACGCCATAGATCCAGAGTATCCTCTACATCAGACTGTCATACAACTACAGAGCGTCTTCAGTCAGAGGCTTCTTCAGATCTGCAGACTGCTACAAGAAATCATCCCTACCCACAGCCATCAGCATCTACAACAAATCTTTGAAGGAACTTGCATAATGAGTTACAACAACATTTAATTTCCCTTTGGGATTAATAAAGTAATTTTGAATTTGAATTTGAAAATTTGGCAGTAAACTGGGGCCCTCAGTCAGAGACGATATCCAGGGGGAAGCCATGGAGGCGCACCACATGACCAAGGAGGAGCTCAGCGGTCCGTTTGGCCGTGGGTAGTCCGGGAGAATGGACTGCCTTGGAAAAGCGATCCACAAATGTTTCAATCGTGGTCATGCCATCGGCGGCGGGCAGGCCGGTGATGAAATCCACCCCAATGTGCGACCATGGCCGTGCTGGAACCGGAAGGGGGCGGAGCAACCCGGACCTAGGTTGGGTCGAGGGTTTGGCTCTGGCACAGACGGAACAGGCGTCGACGAAGCTGCCAACATCCCTTGCCATGGTCGGCCACCATAGAGCACGGCGAAGAAACTGGAGCGTTCTGGTGATCCCAGTGTGACCAGCCACTGGAGAGGAGTGACCCCATAGTAGAGCCTCTTTGCGGCAGCTGGTTAGGACATAGGGACGGTTAGGCGGGGTTTCGGGTGGGGCCGGTTCCAGAACCTGGGCCGCATGGATGGAGTCCTCTAAAGGCCAGTGGAGCGCTGCCAGAACGTTGTCTGGAGGGATGATAGGGGCAGGCGGGTGGGGTGTCAGATCCTGGGAGTGGCGACGGGAGAGCGCGTCAGCCTTCCCGTTCTTGGAGCCAGGTCGGTATGAGATGTGGAAATTGTAGTGCTCGAAGAGGTGGGCCCACTGAGCCTGACGAGGGTTCAGCTGCTTCGCGTTCTGGATGTGTATGAGGTTCTGGTGGTCCGTCCAGATTAGAAAAGGTTCCGGCGTCCCCATGAGTCAGTGGCGCCATTCCTCCAGAGCCCATTTGACTGCCAGTAACTCACGGTCGCCCACCCCGTAGCGTTGCTGCGTGGGGAAGAACTTCCGGGAGAAGAAGCAGCATTGGTGCAGCTTTCCATCTGGGCCCTGTTGTGAAAGCAGGGCTCCAGCGCCGATGTTGGAGGCGTCCACCTCCACCGTGAAGGACTTTGTAGGATCGTGGTGGAGGAGGATCGGAGCAGAGGTGAAAAGATGAGTCAGCTGGTTGAACACCTGCCTGGCTGCTGCAGGTAGCTGGAAGGGGCGTGGTTGAGCGGCAGGTCTGGTGAGGTCAGTCAGGGGAGCCACTACCGAACTGTAGTTCCAGATGAACCGCCAGTAGAAATTGGCGAACCCGAGGAAGGACTGGAGTTGCTTGAGGGTGGTGGGAAGTGGCCAGGTCTTCACTGCAGACACCTTCTGGGGGTCCATGGCCACACCCTCAGCTGAGATGATGTACCCCAGGAAGGTGGTAGAGTGTTGGTGGAAGGCACACTTCTCCAATTTGCAAAAAAGGTGGTTCTGAAGAAAACGTTCCAGGACTGCGCAGACGTGGCGGACGTGATCCACCTCGGAGGTGGAGTATATTAGGATGTCATCTAGGTAGACGTAGACCCAACGTCCGAGCATGTCCCGGAGAACGTCATTGAGAAGGCGCTGGAAGACTGCAGGGGTGTTACACAGGCCGAAAGGCATGACCTGGTATTCCCAGTGACCAGTGGGGGTGCTGAACGCCGTCTTCCATTCGTCGCCCTCACGGATCCGGACCAAGTTGTAGGCATTGCGCAGGTCAAGGCGGGTGAATATGGAGGCACAAGAGAGAGAGTCAAGAGCAGTGCTGGTCAAAGGGAGCGGATGACGATCTTTAATAGTGATTTTATTCAACCCACGGTAATCAATACATGGACGTAAAGTCCCCTCTTTTTTATTTTACAAAGAAAAATCCAGCCGAAGCTGGGGAGGTGGAAGGCCGGATGAACCCTTGGTCCAGCGCTTCAGAGACGTAAGCCTCCATCTGTGCTGTCTCTTCTGCTGATAGAGAAAACAGCCAGCCACGTGGGGGCGCTGCTCCGGGCAGGAGGTTGATTGCCATGTCATATGGTCGGTGAGGAGGAAGTGTGGCTGCTCGGCTCTTGCTGAATACCTCTGCCAGGTCTCGATGAGAATCAGCACCTCCAAATCCGAGGCCATGGTCTTGAGCCGGAAATGGGTGGGGTGCCTTCTCCGGGTCGGGGATGGGGTCGTTCCCCAAGTGGAGGAGTTTAAGTATCTGGGGGTCTTGTTCACGAATGAGGGAAAAATGGAGCGGGAGATCGATAGACGGATTGGTGGGGCATCTGCAGTTATGCGGGCGATCTACCGGTCTGTCGTGATGAAGAGAGAGCTGAGCCAAAAGGCAAAGCTCTCGATTTACCGGTCGATCTACGTTGCCACCCTCATCTATGGTCACAAACTCTGGGTGGTGACCGAAAGAACGAGATCACGGATACAAGCGGCTGAAATGAGTATCCTCCGCAGAGTGTCTGGGCTCTCCCTTAGAGATAGGGTGAGAAGCTCAGTCATCCGGAGGGGGCTCAGAGTAGAGCTGCTGCTTCTCCACATCGAGAGGAGTCAGTTGAGGTGGCTCGGGTATCTGGTCAGGATGCCTCCTGGACGCCTCCCTGGTGAGGTGTTTCAGGCACGTCTCACCAGGAGGAGGCTCAGGGGAAGGCCCAGGACACGCTGGAGGGACTATGTTTCTCGGCTGGCCTGGGAGCGCCTTGGGGTTCCTCCCGAGGAGCTGGAACAAGTGGCTGGGGAGAGGGAAGTCTGGGTCTCTTTGCTTAGGCTGCTGCCCCCGCGACCCGACCCCGGATAAGCGGAAGAAAATGGATGGATGGATGGGTCTCGATAGGGAGGCGGGATCTTCTCATCGTCCAGAGCAGGCACGACCCTCGGTGACTTGGCAGAAGGGGGCGGAGACAGCGATTCGTGCAAGAGGGGCCCCAGCTGAGGAGCTGTTGCGTCGACCAGGAGATGTGCGGGTCGTGTGCGCGGAACCAGGGATACCCCAAGATGAGCGGGGTGGAGCTGGGAGCGATAACCAGGAAGCTAATTCGCTCGGAGTGATCGCCGGCCCACATCCGGATCTTAGCAGTGCGCTGTCGGACCGGACTGGGCTGTAGTGGATGACCGTCGATAGAGGTCACCGGTATAGGGCGGTCCAATACTTCCAATGGGAGTTGGAGTTCCTTGGCCAGCTGGATGGAAATAAAGTTGTCCGCAGCTCCAGTGTCGAGCAGCGCAGATAACGCCCCTTGCGGGTCACGGTGGAAGAGTGGAACAGGAAGGAGGAAGCGGTTCGGGACAGAAACACCAGGCGAAACTCCTCCAACTTTCACCTGGTTTGCTCTTTTCCCGGTCGGTGTGGACACTGCCGCCGACGATGAGAAGGTGGACCGCAGTAAGCGCACAAGCACTCTCGGCGCCTCCTTTCTCGTTCCTCAGGAGGCAGGTGGCCGAGCTGCATCGGCTCCGCTTGATCCTCCGGGTAGGAGTAGGAAGGAGCAGTGCTGGGTTCCGCGTGGCGGGGCAGGAAGGGTCGACGTGTCGGGGAACGAGAAGATGTCTTGGAGCGGCTCATCACTCTACGGTCGATCTCCAGAGCCAGGGTCACCGCTGTGTCGAGGGTCTTTGGAGCCTCCCTGCCAACCATCTTGTCTCGGATGTAGTCAGCCAGCCCCACCAAGAAGACGGACCGCAGTGCGTCGTCACCCCAAGTAAGCTGGGCGGCCAGGGTGCGGAACTCCGCAGCGAAGAGATGAACCGGTTGGTTACGCTAGCGGAGATGAAGGAGCTGTCCCTCTGCGCCGACCTCGCTACTGGGTGGGACGAAGGTCTTGCGGAGAGCAGCCACGAACTGTGCGTAATCTTTGCACAAGTCCGACTTCTGGTTGTACAGGTTGCCCATTCCTGCGCCCTCCCGGACAGTAGGGAAGTGAGCAGGGCCACTCTTGGAGCAGGAGAGGAGTACATCGAAGGCTGGCATTCAAATATCATATCCAGCATTGCCAGCAATCCATCCAGCTTGCCGTCGGTTCTGTTCCACTTGTCAGGAAGGCAGATGTGGGGTTCGGCGACAGGGGACGGTTGTTGCTTGAGTGTGGTAACCAGGCCGGCTAACCTGATGTGCGCCCCGGAAATCGTTTCCAATTTGGAGCCCAAACGATCGACGAGGCCGCTGAGGTTGGCCACCTCGGCGCGGAGCGCCGCCGCCTCTGCTGGAACACTTATATTGGGCTCAGTCATCCTGTCAGGGGCTCCTGTTAGGGGCTCCTGGATGGGCGGCCGTCAGAGCGGGAGTTTTGCGGTGTTCCACACGCAGATGGCAAGGACGCAGATGGATCGGCGGCGGTTTGGACGAGGCTGGGATCCTGGTCCGGATTGGAGAGGTGAGTTTGAGCGTAGAAACGCAGATCTCGAGCTTTTAGTCATGAAAGAGAAGACTATGACTGAGCGAGGATGAGATGGGAGCGGTGGCTTTTGAATTCCCGAGGGAAAGTATCTAGCCAATGGTTGGAGAGGAGACCATCAGGCACGGCTGTTATGAGCTGAGCCTGATGGCTTTTTGACAACAGTGGGGGAAAAAAGAAAGCCATGAGAAGTGCCTTTCACAATTCGTCTAAAGCTATGTGGTGGACACAGTAATTATGAGAGAGAAGGTGGTCTGCTCTGATTAGACCGCAACTTTCGTTTTTGCTCTGCGTGCAAAACAGTGTGAGACTGAAAACCAACACTGCACTTTACCCTGAACTCACCATGCTCACAGTGAATTATGGTGGTGGCAGCTCAATGTTGTGGGGGGTTTCTCTTCAGCAGGGACAGTAAAAACATGTGAGAGTTGATGAGCAAATGAGTGTAGTTAAATACAGGTCAATTCTGGAAGAAAACCTGGCAAGACTAGGCCGGAGGACCACAGCCCTAAACATGAAGTCGGAGCAACAGATAGATAGATAGATAGATAGATAGATAGATAGATAGATAGATAGATAGATAGATAGATAGATAGATAGATAGATAGATAGATAGATAGATAGATAGATAGATAGATAGATAGATAGATAGATAGATAGATAGATAGATAGATAGATAGATAGTTTATTTATCCCAAAAAGGGGAAATTCAGTTATGTTTTAGATCAAAGCATATGTATGTGTTAGAATGGCCTAGTCAAAGTTTAGACTTTAATCCAAGTCAAAGACCTGAACATTGATGTTTACAGTGGCTCTACATCTAAGGAAGCTTGAGGCAGTTTTTGAAGAAAAATGGGCAGAAAATTCTGTTTCTAGAAACCTCAGAATACCCAAACCAAGATGGTTCGACAAAGACTTGACTCTGCAGTCATGCACTACTTGCAGGTCAAGTACATATAATTCCAACTGAATACATTTAAAGTTTGTAATGTGAAAACATCTGGAAATGTTCAAAGGGGCAACTAATACTCTTATGAGGCACTGTCTTTCAGCTCAGCAGGACAAACTCCTCCTTGTTTGTGTTTCCTCAGAGCTGGTGTCTACCCCCGACATCTCTTTCACTGTGGTAAAGGAGGGTAATAACAGTTATTCAGCCTACATCACTTGTCAGTGTGTGAGAGGAGATCCGCCTATAACCTTTTCCCTCTACATGGGTGAGGAGCTGATCACCAAGGCGACCTCTTCAGAGAGACACTCAACATTTATTGTTCCCGTGGTCGTGGACAAGCAATCTGGATGGCTGCAGTGTCATGCAAACAACAGTCAACAGACTGAGTACAGTCGGTGGTTGCCTTTTGAAATTGGTAGGAAAACTCTGGTGTGTATTTTTTACTCTCTAGACCTACAATAAGTACTTACCAAAATAGTTGCTACACGTCCCAAAAAAAACTATTTATGAAAATTCCTAACTCTTTGCTTCTCTCTTTTCTTGCTTCCTGCTGCAGCTAGCTGTGCTGCAGTACTAATGCTTTAAACAATATATAAACTTCATTATGACACATTTCAGTCAACTATGTACAAAAGATGGAAGAACTTTCGTTTAATAAGACTTTTTGCTCACAGGAACCTAAGTCTGCAATTGATCTTATCACTAAAAAAGAAGTCCATCCATGAATCTATTTTCTTGACCCTCTTAAGAATGTTGTTTTCAGGTTATAAGCTGGGTCGATGCTTTTTCAGAACTACAAACATAGTTTAGCTCAAGCTGAGAGAATGAAAGTGGACAGAGCAGCATGAGGTCAATAAACGTCAACAATTACAATCCCTCTGACTTTGTATTTCTTTTATCCTGCCCCTAGTCTCAGTTGCTGGCCCAGTGACGGTCCATTCTGACTATGACATGGCAAAAAACTACGCTGTCATTGGCCTGAGGCTGTACTGCAAGGCAGCAAAGGGAACTCACCCACGTTTCCAGTGGTACCTCAACCAAACAGCGCTACGTGACCGAGGAAGCTTCTACTATGTGTTCGACCAGCCGCCAGAGCGATCTGTACTGCTCCTTTCAGTGGGAAGAAGAAGCTCTGGAAAGTACCGCTGTGAAGTGTGGGACAGCTTCGACAACAGCACGGTTATAAGCAGCAAAAGGCTTTATGTGGATAAAGAAGGTAAAAGCTGGATGTTGCCTAAACAGCACCTCGTTGTGACAGATCACTGACTGCTTTTTCTCCAGTGCTGAACCGCCTTCCCACCTCAGTGGTGGCTGTTGTCTTCAGCTGTTTCACGCTCTTGATTCTCCTGGTGGTGTTTTGTTGCCTGTCAGGAGTCATGTTCAGTAAGTTCGCTTAATTTTATATATTTATTATGTGCTTGTCTTCCTCACTTGTGAAAGGGAGATGCTGAACATTTGTCTATTCTTCTTTCAGGGCAGAAACAGTCTCAACGGAAGTCAGAGTGAGTAGTTTCTTCTTTTAAGTTTAGATTTTTTCTTGGAAAAGAACATAATTTCAAACTAAACCCTAGTTTTTTTTCCTCTTTTTTGAAGGAATAGATAACCATCAACATGATAGATGCAAAGGGACAATAAAATGGCCATATTCCTGTTTTCTGTTAATGTCACGGCGTTATAAGCAGCAGATACCTTTCTTAGTATCTTCTGATGAATTAATTACAGCTCCCACCAAATTCATTCATTCAAACCTCCCTAATGAGTTTTTACAATTATTAAGTATCAGAATAAGGTGATAGAGGTTTAAGATTACCATTGGCTAGAATAGGGTACAGAAACAAATGAATGGCTTGAAGTAAATATTTATGATGTCAACAAATGTTATCCATTCACTAAGATGATAATGTCTTTAGAGTTTGAAAAAGCCAGATGAATACAGAGAGCTGGTGGACCGCTTTGTGACATGGTGTGGAAACAGTCGTCTTACCTTGAATGTGAACCAAACAAAGGAGATGGTTGTAGATTTTAGAAGAAACAGAGTTATGTCAAACACTGTTTCTATCATGGGAGAAGAAGTGGAGGTGGTTGAGGAGTATAAATACTTCGGAGTTCACCTTGATAACAGACTGAACTGGAGACTCAACAGTGAAGCTGTTTACATGAAAGGACAGAGCAGAATGTACTTCTTGAGGAAACTTAGGTCCTTCAAGGTTTGCAGCAAGATGCTAAATATCTTCTACGAATCTGTTATGGAGAGTGCAATCTCTTTGACCATCATCTGTTGGGGTAGCACCATCAGAGCCAGGGACTTAAAAAGAAGGCTGGTTCTGTTCTGTGGATGACTGTGGAACCACTGGAAATAATATTCCAAAGAAGGATTCTTTATAAAAGCATTAACATTATGGACAACTGTGAGCATCCTCTTCATGAGACTATCCCACAACAACATAGTGTCTTCAATCAGAAGCTTCTTCAGTTCCGCTGTAACTCAGAATGCTACAGGAAATCCTTCCCTCCCACGGCCATCATGATCTACAACAACTCCTTGAAAAATTCAATAGTATGAACTACAACAACACTTAATTTCCCTCTGGGATCAATAAAGTATCTTTGAATTGAATTGAATTGAATTGAATGAAGATATCTTTAAATGGAGGCAGACATGTGAATGTATTTTCAGGCAATCCCTTAAACACACTACCACCTTGTGTGACATCATAGAAACATTAAGTAAAATTTGCCGATATATCAGGAAGACATCTGCGGACCTCATCCTTTCTAGATACCTGAAGTAGCCATTCAGTTCAAACAAGTATATGCAAGTAGAAACAGCATGGAAATGTCCTGGCATGATCCCGCTCAGGAATGAAGCAGGTTCTGCATCCCAGAGATTAACGAGTTTTGGTCCAAGATTTGTGTATGAACCCAAGCAAAAGAGGGTGACCGACCGAGAGTGTTATTAGCCACAGTGTAACAAGTCCTGTGCCGAGATAGGATAAAAGGCCACTCAATGAGGAAGGAGCCATTCATCTAAAAGCAGCATAGAAACCTAGACTACAGTTTGCAGGTGGATTCAAGGACATGTTCTGTGGTCTGGTGAAATGAAAACTAAACTGTTTGTCCATAATAATAATGGCTTGCATTTATATAGCGCTTTTCAAGACTCTCAAAGCGCTTTACAACTCCACTATTCATTCATTCTCACACTGGTGGAAGCAGCTATGATTATAGCCACAGCTGCCCTGGGGCAGACTGACAGAAGCGAGGCTGCCATATTGCGCCATCAGCCCTTCTGGCCAACACCAGTAGGCAAGGTAGATGAAGTGTCTTGCCCAAGGACACAACAACATGTAGCAGGTGGAAGCTGGAATCGAACCCACAATTTCTGGGTTGCAAGCTGACAACTCTACCACTGAGCCACAACTGCCCTATATTACCATTGCCCTAATTACCACTGTGCACTTGGAGGAAAAAGGAGGGAAACTTGCAAGCCTGAGAACACCATCTACGGGTTTGGCAGGACGAAGTGTGGGTGTTATGCTCCAGGAGGGACTGGTAAACCTCGTAAAACATATGCCATCGTGAAGAAAAAACATGATGTGGAAATATTGAAGCAACATCTGAAGACATCAGAAGCGTCTTCTAAATGGACAATGACCCTAATTATGCAACCAAATTAGTTATAAAGGGGTTTAAGGAGAACAAAATCAATGTTTAGGAGCAGTTATCATAAAGACCGGATTTTCATCCAATGGAAAATTTGTGAGCAGAGCGGAAAGGTGTATGTGTGAGTAAGGCGGCCTACAAATCTGATTCAGGTCCACCAGTTCTGTCAGGAGGAATGGGCCAGACTTTATACAAACTACTGTGAGAAGCCTGTGGAAGAAAACCCCAAACACCTGACCAAAGTCATGCAGTTTAAAAGCTACTTCTACAGAATACTAAGGAAATGGATGTAACTGAATTCAAAGAAAGTACTCAAAAGTAATTCCTCTCTTTTTTTTGGCATTTAGAAAATAGAATTTACCAATCCTCACTGACCTAAAATAGCAAGGGTTGAGTCTGATTTAAAGCCAGACAGCAGGCTGTCTTTTTATACTGTGTAGGTACATATCTGAGACTGTAGAGACTGTTCTCCAGATATGTAGCAACATTATAGTGTATGTTTTGTTGCTTCTTCTGGATAAAAAACTGTTGCAGCAAAAAGCAACTATTTTAGCTCTTAACTGACTTTCAGCTGTTTCCTTCCTTCCACGTCTACATCACACACAATGTACATTTGTTTGGTTGTAATTACCCAACAGATTGAGCAGATTGGGCCTGTTTCCTGAGCAGAAACGTAGATAAACAAAAATAAAATATTTTTTGAAAAGCTTACAAGTGGTGCCGCTGTCTAAATATGTTTAAATTCACCTTGGCTGTCACATAAAAATATGTTTTTCCCTCTCAGATCGAGTCTTGAGATGGACCAAAGACTTGTTGCATCTGAGGACAAGATGGTAAGTCAGCCTTCCTCAATACCTGACGGTTTCCACCACATTAGACAACCATATTCCACACCCTGAATTCCTGACATAAATCTTCTCCTGTAGGACTTGGCAGAGTACAGCGAGGGCCCTGATGTGGTGAGAGCACCACGAGAAGATGAACTTTATCAAGTGAGAGCAAAACACTTTTTTTTCATCATTCAGTTCAATAGTAAGCCGTTAATATTTAAACTATTCTTCTCATGTTCTGGTCAGGAATCTGAAGCTTCTGAGGATGAATGGTTCCAAATCGAGCAGGAGAGGAGCACACTGGAGAATTAAGCTGATAAAGAATCAAACTAAAAACAAAACATTTTACAATAAATGTCTTTACTGTGGATATCTTTATCCTAGTGTCATTTTAGCGTGGATATTTGTGGTGAAAGTTTTAGCAAAAATGTTACCGTAAAGGTGTTTTATAAAATAAGCAGTGCCTTGTATTTATATCCTTTGAACTCTTGCTTACATTTTGTAACATAACTAAAAACAACTTATTTAACTGGGATTTAGCACACTTATGCACAAAGTAGTGTATAATTGTGAAGTCGAGGGAAAATGACTCGTGAGTTTTTTGTTTTGTTTTTTCGAATAAAAATCCAAAAGGTATTGTGTGCTTTATGTTACCTGTAATGACCCCAGATAAAATGGAAAACCTTTTCATCAGAAGTCGTACTAGTAACGAAAGTCAACCAGATTCAGGGGTGGATGCTATTTCTTAACAATACCCTTCACATCATCCTTTGAAACTTAACCTGGGTATTGGTTAAATATTCCCTCTGACAAATAGGACACTCCGTATAGAAGCTGATCCATTATCAGTTCTCACTGATTCCTTCAGTGTAAACATATGTGAACCAGCAAATGTCGTGTAAACCTCTATCAACCCTGCTGCAGACATTAACATACAGGAGATTTAAGTATGTCAAAATATTTTATACTTTACAGCATATTTATTTTTAACAGGGGCGTCCATCCATCCGGCCATACATACATCTATCTGTCCATCCGTCCATCCATCCATCCATCCATGCATCCATGCATCCGTCATCTATATCAGTTTGTCCTTGCAGGGTTGCAGGGGGGCAAGCTACATCCCCCTATAATAGACAGTTTTTGTTCTTGTGATATTTTAAACAGATTGTTTTTGGTATTTTTTCCTCGTTTTGGTCTATTACGTAGAATTTAAGATAATAGCTAACAAAACTCGATTATTGTGCATCACATTATGCAAATACAATTCCTGTAATAGAAAATATATTTTAAACTGGAAATGTTATTTTTTGCCATTTGTTATGCTGATTTACAGTAATTAATAGTGGTAATATAATATAATAAAATATATGCTATTATATATAGGCACTTTATCTCCTGCGAGGGGGGGAATATTTGGGGGTCTGAGACACACAAATATGTTTCTGCACAAAAAAGGTGAGGCAGCATTTTTTTTCTCATGTGTTCATCCACCCTCCTTCAGAGTCACTGTTCATCAGAAATGAGAAGTTAACCGTTTATTTGCTCTCACTCTGTATCCTACTTAAAGCATTCATTTACATGTGTAATTTTCACCTAACCCGACACAGAAATTAGAAAATGGAGCTCTTTGTGTAAATAAAATACAGCATCTGAATTTATATAGATGTATCCAGCTAACTGTTGATAAAAACCACATTTACAGAGCATTTTAAACTATGGTTGGTTGTTTAAATACCCTGGAGCCCTTCGTTGGATGGCCAGGAATTAGACTGTATCCAAAGCATGGATTAGAACCTTCTATTCATTGCTAAACTTCAGAGGAGTGAACCGAAATAGTTTGTCTTTCTAGCAATTTGCTGAGTCTGCACACACGGTTTAGTCATCATTTTCTGAGCATCCTAAATGTGCGCACCAACCAGTGTTGTGTAACTTCTGCCTTAACCAGAACAAGAAGTTAGACTCAGACATGTTAAAACCATCCATGTTCATAGTTCATCATGTAAACATTGTGTACTAAATACACAGTCCCAGCATAAACTACCGCTTAGTTATTCATCACTTTTGAAAGCAATGATAAAACATATTGATTATCCAGCGATTAGTAAATGTATTATGTCATTTCATAGCTTCTGCATCCTGGTCTTGTTTAGCTTACGTACTTCTGTTTAGTTTCCCCCCCTGTTCTCTTTTCTCAAATAAACGGTACTTTAAATTGGTTAAATTAGTTATAAAGCTGGTCTTCTTTTCCTGCTTTAGTAGTCATAAAGCAAAGAGAGTCTGAATTGAGAAGGTTTGACTGAAAATAGCCCAAAGAAGTACAACAATGTGTGTGTAACAGCCTGAACCTCTCCAGCGAATAGACACATGCACACACAGCAGTCAACAAGATCATGCCTTTGAGCGGAAGGGATGCAACCTCAGCTAAGAGAAGCTGATGTTCCCCCCAAAACTTCTCAATGTACAGCTCTTGTTCCCACCCAAACAGAGTGCTGCTTGATGACGCCAGGGAAAGCTGTGCTCACTTCAAGTTCATCAAGTAAAACATAGCATTAAGTTCAAAGTTCTCAATAAAAATAAAAAATATAATAAAAACTGCACTCGTAATCATGCTCATTGGAACACGTTCATGTAGGACAGTGGGGACAACATTTTAAAAACATGGAAACTAAATCTTGCAGGGGCCAAAAATGTCTGTGCTAAGTTAACGCATGAAATCTGCTGATTTTTACTCTATAGATGGCCTATTTAGATGCATGAAAATACAGATTGGTCATCATCAGAATGTTATTATTACAGAGTGGCTGCTATTTTTGCTGCATATGCTTGAAAGCCTGAAGATGAGCTTCATTCACCTGAAGATGAGAAAATAAAATAAAAATCCCTTCTTAGCTCTTGTTTTTTGGAAATTTAAAAATAAAATTGTTTGGATATAAGGCATGGCAATTTTATTTGTATCGCACACTTTTAACAACAAGGTAATTCAAGGTGCTTTACATGATTGGGGGATAAAATAAAATAGCAGTGAAATGCAAAGCATATAAAGTAAAAACAGAAATAAAGCAAGAAGCCTATGGGGTCATCAGAAGCACACACAAAACATATGATACATGAAAACATTACTCAAATGCAGCTCTTAACAGCTACGTTTTTAGCCGTGATTTAAAAGAACTCAGTATTTCAGCAGCTTTGCTGTTTTCGGGAAGTTTGTTCCAGATTAGAGGAGCATAGAAACTGAAAGCTGCTTCTGATTCCAGGGATGTTGAGTAGACTGGAATTAGAGGACCTGAGTGGTCTGGGGCGTTGCTATAGTAACAGTAGATCTTCCACATACTTTGGTGCTAAGCCATTCAATGATTTATAAACTAGTGTTGTAACTATTAATAATAAATATTTGTTGTCTGGTTTTCTGACCATCAATAATTATAATCAATAATTTAATATTAATATAATTATTGATGACGTTCGAGTTTAACCTGTTTATTAAAGATTTCGGGGCACCAATCTCATAAATGAGATCATTTTAATTAAACCAGACTGCCAGTCTCTCTGAAAAGGCGTAGAGTTCGTCCGTGGGTTTAAAACAAACTTCACAGCACACACTGAAATAGCACAGGAAACTTCTTGTTACTTAAGGGAATTTATTAATGAAATAGGTCACCTTACAGATTACATTTCATTCATAATTTCCATCTATTGTAACACATGCAAAAATATAGAACAAAGTTAACGTCGAGGGAAGGGGGCGTGTGTGTGCGGCTGTGTGTGGGAGACAGCGAGTGAATGAGGGGGGGTTCAGTTTAACACACTCAATGCGATAAATAACTCAAGCCTTATGAATTGGCGCGATCGGTTCACAAAGAAAGACAAAGGAAGACCGCGTGGCGATTCAACAAGGGCTAGTTTCATTAGCAATGGTGGCTTGGACAAAGGAAACGGGGTGACGGAGAAAGGGGATCTACTGAGTCCACGCGACCTGTCTAAACAGACACGCGCAGACCGCAGCAGACAATAAACAAACAAGGAAATAATGCAATATAATATACTGCTTCTGGTTGCAACCAAAGTCACATAATAAAACACAAAAAGCATGCACATTCAGGGTCGGTGTACAGCGACAGACGACCAAGAATAACAGGGGTTGACAAGTTGACAGACTTATTTTAACCAACAGAAAACGGATATTAACCGTCAAGACCTAATTCTCCTCTACCTAGAGCAAAAGATATGAACCAGTTTAATCCTACTTGGTGGGGGCAGCTCTCCACAGTCCACGACGAAGAACGTAGAAAGTGTCCAGTTTAAAGGAGCAGATTGCGCAAAACCGAAAAAGCGGATGTCCAACTTTTAGGCGCTGAGGGACTCAGGCCTGTTTTCAATAGAGCTCAGATGGCCAGCGGACTACCTGGTTACGCTGACGGGGAGTCTGTTTGATCACCGATTCACTTCAAAGTATAAAAGGGAAGTTCTTCCTGGTCCAGCAGGTGTGAACGGAAAAAGGGAAAATGCTAGCAGTGGATTAAAGCGTCTCCACCAAAAGAGACCAAGATTTCAATATTCGCGCTGCTTTTATCAACTCTGTGATGTCATCACTGGCCACAAACCAATGAGAATGGGTCGAGGGAAGCGCAATGGGTGCTGGGAGATGCAGTTCGTTCAGTGGAAGGATGCTGGGAGATCCAGTTCGTTCAGTAAAGGCCATAGCCTCAACACTAGTACAAGTATTTTGAAGTCTATTCTCTGGGCTACAGGGAGCCAGTGTAAGGACTTTAGAACTGGGGTGATGTGCTCTACTTTCCTGGTTCTAGTGAGGAACACGAGCAGCAGCGTTCTGGATCAGCTGCAGATGTCTGATTGACTTTTTAGGCAGACCTGTGAAGACGCTGTTGCAGTAATCAATCCGACTAAAGATAAACGCATGGATGAGTTTTTCGAGGTCCTGTTGCGACATCAGTCCTTTAATCCTAGAAATGTAGAAATTTAAGAGAATGAAAGTAATAATCAATTTCAGCTAAGAACAAATTAAATAATGGGACTGAGTTTTGAAATTTACATTTATGGATGTGGAATTTTCCTAGTAAAATATAAATATTGACAATGGCACATAATTTTTTTTTCTTTGGTTTGAAAATAAGTAATAATGTCCTTCCATTCAATTTTGACTTTGTATGTTGTTTTGCACAGTATATAATTTTCAAGTTCTCTCCAAAATGTAACAACCATAAAATAAATGGGTTACATTTTCAGGTTCAGTTTAGCAAAATGTACATTTTCTATCAATGTCACAGAATCTTGAAATGTATCTGTTGGATGGATATATGTTATGTAGTATTTTTAAATGTAATTCTCTTACTTTGTTTGTGATACAAAATCTAAAAGGAACAAGCCACGTCTTATCCCAATTGATATTTTCAAAAATACAATTCCAAAAAAACTTCCCTCTTGGAGTTATTTTCTTGGCGTTATGAAAACATTCTCTAATATGTTTATTGGTGCATTTCTTGCTCAAGAGATCAGCACCATTTATATAAAGAGTGTTAGCAGAAGTGTGTAGTGTATTCTGTTTTTTGTAGCTTTTCATCAACTCACTCAGTCCGCTGGGAATGGACATTATTACTGAGCTAAAATCTTTGAATTTCCTTGTGTATTTATTTTGCAACTCCTTTAGAAAGAAAAATCACGTGTGTTTCTGAAGACGTCTCCTTTAAATAATGACAACATCGACAGTCGGTCCCTCAGGCAGCTCCTCCCCTCTCTGCGCCGCTCCCCTCCTCTCGGTGCTGTCACTTCAGGGAAACGCTCACAGGACTGAGGTGGTTGCACCTTTTTGTTTTGGCTCAGCTAAGCCCGCAGGCTGTCTTCTCTTCTCCGGGGAATCGCCTCCAAAGGGTAAGACATGGCGGAGACGGGACTTGCAAGTGCATACGGAGCTGCGCTGGCCGGAGGTGGCTTTGACTTCCACAAGTTCGTCCGACAGCCGCAAACCATCGTGCGGCTCCTCAGCTGGGTGAGTGAGTGGCGGAAACTGTTGATAATTTAATCTAAAATGTGCACAGCTGGTCTCTGATTTAAAACTATATATATATATATATATATATAGTAAATGAATAAACAGGTGACTTGAAGTTGGTGCGTCTCCAGCAGGCGTCGCGTTTCTTGCAACAGCTCGGTGACGGATCAACCCTGAGGACAAAAGACACACAAATGTCATGCAGATTGTCACTCCCGGGAGGAAATTGGCAACAGAACACAACTGTTAATCTCTGACGTTAACTCTGTCCTATTTCCACGTGGTGCAATAGTTTAAAACGACAATAGTGTTACTTTGAGGAACTTGTGAGGACAAATTGGTGTAGGGATAGTTTTCCTTGTGTGATCACCTGTTGCTAGGTAATTTTTTAATATATATGATCAATTCATAATCTTGGTGAGATGGATTTTCAAATACTGTAAGCAGGTTCAGGTTCAGGAGGGTGTGAGGACCTGGGCTAAAACCAGTTTTGGTACACTACATATGCAGGTTTCTTTTCTGCATGCAAACTACAATAGATTGATTTTTAGGTAGTCCGATCTTCAAGGTTTTTAGGTGCAAAGCTCGTTGTTTGTGCTCAGAGGTCGAGCGATGGGTTAGAGGAGGGGCTGCGACATCGTTGTTGTCAAATAGTTGTTTGGTTAAAAACCCAGAAACTGTGAAATATTCTTTGCGAAACTGCCACTCATTGAAAAACCCACTATTTTGAGGCTTGTGAGACCTCAGGGCCCCCGGTCGTGTCTACTTAGGTCTGACCCAGACCTTAAGCGTGAAGGTTTCTGTTTCCTCGAGTAGCTCCCTGGTGCGATAATACCATCCGAGCTCACTTTGTCTGATTGAGATATTCCTGAGGAATGAAGTCCTCCAGATGGTTCAGATGAGTTAAACACACTTGTTTAAATGCAGATAAAGTTCTGTGTTTATGATATCAAATGAGGGCTGAGGACAGAACATGCCCTTTGCTGCGATCGTTGTTCATGTGCTTTGGAAACACTGACTGAGAGTGTGTGTGTGTGTGTGTGGGAGATGATGAGTGTGTTGCTGGTAAACAGGGGCTCTGAACAGGCAGGTAAGGTGATACCTCTCCCCACCTGCTGACCCTTTTCTGTTACTCCTGGTCAGCTACTGGTCTCCCCCGTTAAATGCACTGCATACCTCCTGCAGCTGTGTACAACTCATCTGAAATTCCTTTATGCTAGATCAGAGTCTATATCTGGTGATTTAAATCTCATTTTAACCTTGTTTTTTTTCTCGGGAAATACACCTCCAGGTCCCATGATGTGCTTTAGCTCCTCTTGGATTCAGGGAAAGTCAGCATACAGTGGATCTTACTCACTGGATCATAATCATTAGTATGATCCTGAACGAGGAAAACCTGCTGAAGGGTAGAACTTCTCAGCTTTTCACAGCCTTGCCATTCTAGAAACACGGACAGCATTTGACTCATTGCCAAATAAACTTTTATTACTGTGGTTTTTAACATTGAGCAATGTTCTCTGCAACGCTAAAAGTAGAGAAAATACTCACTACAGTCATTTTCAGTCTAAATGTTTCATTTTTCCCCAGTTCACTTCATTTATATTGCGCCAAGTCACAACAAAAATAATCTATCTGCACTTTTACATTTGAAAAAACAGGCCAGATTTTTTTCCAGTTGCTTATATTTCAGTCGGGGCCCTGCTGGTCTGGCTATAGCTGAAATAACCACGTTTACAACCAGGTTATGCAAATTAGCATTTGTGAACACATCAAACCTTCAAACCGATGGGCTACAGCAGCAGAAAACCACCCAGGCTGCACCTCCAGACACCTGAATAACTAAGGGTAGAATTTGCACAGATGGGGAAACATGTCTGATGGTTCATTGGGTCTCAATTTGATCCTCAAGATTGAGATTGTAGGATCACATAATAGTCAGAAACAACATTCAAGCAAAGAGCCATCCTGTATTGTATCAACAGTTCAGGCTGACAGAGGTGGTCTACTAGGGTAAGAGATATTTTCCTCTCACACTTTATGTCCTTTAGTACAAACTGAACATTGTATAAACCTCCCAGCCAACCTAAGTGTTATTGCTGATCGGTGTAGCCATCTTCTCATGGCTTCTTTCTGCAGGGTAATGCATCTATGACGCACCACAAAACCTCAAATCATCTCAGAACGCATTCTAGAATAGTTGATTGTCCTGCACTGGCCTCCATAGTCATCTCAATCCAGTAGAGCCATTTTAAATGCAGTGGATTCTGACCAATGTGCAAAATATTATTTTTTTCATGCCTAATCTTAAATACTGTAACTGGTTCTAGCATTGCTAATAGTAATAAAAGTTGTCTTAAAGTCCAACAATTTAAAAAGAAGAAAAAAAAATTACATTATACACAGTGGGACCTCTGACTGTGGAGGCTTTGATTTGAGTAAATTTTGAATAAATTTTCATTATTTTAGTCGTAAGATTAGAAATGTTTTTAAAGAGGATAAAAAAACATAATGCTCAGGTGGAAATTTCCTATACATTTTCATCTATAAAAAAAAAAAATGAACAAGCCCCCCCTCTGTTCTGCTGTCGTTTTCTCTCTCAGCTCTCATTATGAATGTTGTGGAGAGAGCTGGTGGCATCTCAGGAATCACATGGCAGGCAGCTGCAACGAGAAAGAGGTCACATGGTGCAGCGAGTAATCAGAGCGGATAGTGGCTGACCACAACCCAAGGGGGGGGAACAGGGCTATTTGTAACGCAGTTTAATCTGATTCTTTTATCTGACAGTGGAAAGGACATTTTCAAAGTGTGGCCTCCCACATACAAGAGCCAAACAAATTGACCATTCTTTTTACTTAGGAATTAGGCTGAATTTACATTTTTGAGGATTGCTTCCATAAGCCAAACCAAACGACTGGCTGGAGGCTAAAATAATCTATAAACAATTACCTTTGCTTTAAAACTGTTTGCACTCATGGAAAGAATGCAGATTGTAGTTAATGGCCAAACCTTCCTAATTAGCACTTTGTTCTTTTCTTTGTGTCCTTGTAGGTGTTTGCCCTGGTGGTCTTTGCCTGCATCACCACAGAGGGGTACGTCAACTCTGCTACCAGTGCTGACGCAAAGTGCGTTTTCAACCAGAACGACTCGGCGTGTCAGTATGCTGTGGGCGTCGGGGTGATCGCCTTCCTGGCCTGCCTGGGCTTCCTCATGCTGGATGTTTACGTTCCCTTTATGAGCAACGCCCAGGAGAGGAGGTACACCGTCATGGCAGACCTTGGATTCTCAGGTGAGCGGCGAACTTGGTTGGATCTGTACAGCTGCGGCAATTAGTGTTGGTTCTTTGTTTTGTTTTTCAGGATTAGTTTGGAAACTGTTGTGGTGGGTATGTGTAGGCAGATTTATTTGAGTATTTTACAACAATGAGGCAGCTGGTGCATACTCTAGATCCACCTCACAGATCCAGCAGTAGGAGCAGCATCCCCCTAACCGTACAGAGAACTCATTATCATGTTCAAGGAACCAGTGTAAGATGGGTTGAGCTTTCTCACTTCTGGGTGGAAGTAGCCATTAGAAGAAGGGTACACTGTGGTCATAAAGGCATGGACATCAACAATACTCAGGTCAGCAGTGCTGTTTTAAATGACGCTCACCTGGTACTAAAGGAAAAAAAAGATCTCTCCAACCATTACACCACCACCGCCAGCCGGAACTGTCGTTAAGAGGCAGGATAAATCCATACTTTCATGTTTTTAACACCAGATTCTGACCATACCATCTGAATGTTGCAGCGCATCTACTTACTTTTGTTGCAATAAATGGCTATTTGAGATATTATTTCTTTTGTGAAATAAGTTAGCTTAAAACCTTTTTTTTCATGTCTCTTAACAATGTTCTAATATAGTGTAGCTATAAATACTTTGTGGAGATAAAAAAAAAAAATAATAATAATAATCAAGTGGTATTGTCGCATTTGTCTAAAAACCTCAACCAATAACATGGCTCGGCCCAAAACCAACGATTGGACCATCCGGTCGCCTGTCTCAGCGGACAAGCGCACTTCCGCATTTACCTGGGTCCTCCACTCATTATGCGCACCCGCATTTTGCAACAGGATACCACTGAGTGTGACAGGTTCTCCACTCAATAAGGTCAGAGAAGGAAAAACAGCTGGCTGCTACCACTTCAACTCTAGGACAAACTACATGAGTCCCAAAATAAAAAACGCCATTCGAAGTCGCAGAAAGCAACAGACGTTTACTTTGATAAATGTACCGAACCGCTGGAACCATGGCCCCCGGAGCACATTTCTAGAAGGGTGGGATTTATAAAGCAGGAATTGTGTGGAGCTCTGCGTGTTCAGTGTTTTAAAAAGGGGAATATTTCTTTGCGTATGCAAACTTTTTTTTTTGCTGAGCTTAAGTAGACTTTTAGTAGGGATTCTGTGCAAAGTTTTATAAATGAGGCCCCTGACCTGTTGCTTGGGAACGGATGAGACCAACTACATTGAAATTAATGTCAATGAGTCAGTCAGTCAATCCAAATGCTTTGGCATATGTCTGAACAAGAAAGAAGCAGGAAAGCAACAATCACACAATGAAGCAAAAAAGACTAAACTAAGTAGAGTTTTCTAATTTTTACCCACATTTTTTACATTTTCAGGTCCTGAATCGCAGATAATCTACACCATCTTTACTGTATTTATTTTTTTTACATGTTTGAAATATTGTCTCTTCCTGATGGTAGGTGATATTATGTCATTCTATAGTACGGAGAATATGCGTGAAAACACATACTTATAAATGGTTGCATTCTCTGCCCAAAATTATACTTGTGTTGGTCATTTCACTTTTTCATAGCTTTGTGGTTTTACATCATGTTTTTTGTTGTTGTTTTTTTAGGAAGGAATAAGATCGATCTGCCTTGAGACATTTTGACTTGGTTTTAATTCGTACCCACCTTGGGGCACAGTTCATTTTTGCATTGACAACAGATAAATGAATGTGCCCTCATATTATCTGTCTATAGTCTGTTGTTAGAAAACGTGGATATGTGACTCTAATAAATAATATGCACCAGCAGGATGATGCTCAAAGTAATTTAGTTTTGATTTAAAGTCATAATCTGTCATATTTCAGGAAAGTCAACTTGATTAAACAGGGATCAGAACCAGTTACTGGACAGAAGCTATAATACAAACAATTAAAAATCATGTGCAATTAAGTTGAATTTAATTTGTTGATTATTTGTCTTTATAATTCATCAAAATACTTGACTATGAAGAGAAATTAACTGATGAATAATAGTACATGGGTATTGCCCATTTTCTGTTGTTTTTAACTACAATATTAATAATTATTGACCGTGAATGTGTTACTCTTCTGAAAAGCATGATCTCCAGACATCACCCCTGAACATAATGAGTTATTCACTGCATAATTCGGTACTGACTGAGCTGCAGGGTGGAGCGGGAGGATGACCCGGCAGATTCTGATTAAATGCACTCTTATCAGCCTCACACAACACTGCACAATCAGCCATTCTTCAAGCAAACAAAGAAGTTAGTTTGAAAAAGAAAAAAAACACAGTTTGTGCTCAGCTGAGCAGATGGATACAATTTTAACTGTTGTTTCTATGCAGACTGCAGGAATGTTTGCTCTTCATATCAGAGTTTGCAGCTAAATTTTTACTTTAAAAAAGTGAGTGACTGTTTTGGCATCCGTCTCTCTATGTTTTCCAGGGGTGTGGACCTTCCTGTGGTTTGTGTGTTTCTGTGTTTTGGCCAGTCAGTGGGGTCGCACTCATGATGTCACGGCAATCCCAGAGGACGCTGCGCGTGCAACCATCGCCTTCTCGTTCTTCTCTATCGCCACATGGGTGAGCACAAGGGCCGCTGTGTTGGTTTCTTGACGTTTTCTCGGGCTTTCAGCATTGGTTAGCCAAAACATTTTGCTCTGAGTGGGATGGTTGAAAGTGGTTGTTTATGAGCAGGAAAACGTATCAGATTTCTGGGTATAAACGATGATCATATTACAGAAAAAAAGCTATGCCTTTACATAAGTTTTCCTAAATTTGTAAAATAGATTATTCTTTCACACCAGAATTTACTTTATGTATGCACAGCTGGATGCTTGGAATTCTTTTACTCCACATGCATCTTATTTTTCCTGTTTTCGATTTAGACCTAAACAGTTCAAGTATGATGCACCAAGTTCTTGGCTAGATGTTTTGGTGGTAAAATTGTGTTGCTTTTGGGGTGAATCAAGCTCTCCATGCCTCTCCTTGTGCAGTTTAAATGTGTTCTGCATCATAATCACTGCAAAAATGTTGGATTATTATTATCATCAGAGTTGACATTAAATTGGCACCATTATATGTTTATGCTTAAAAATAACACTGAATCAAAAAGCATTACGTGCATTTATATTTACAGCTACTATTTTACATGGTTGTAAAGCTGATGGAAAATTCTGACCAGATATATTTGTAAATATGTGAATACATTTGACGTAAAATAACAGAAATAGGTGGATGTACAGTATATTGAGGCTTTGTGTCAGTATCTGTGACCTCTTAAGTAACTGCTGAGACCTTTTGTATGAATAGAGATGCACGCACAGATCCTATAATTTTGTGCCTGATTTCCTGCAAGTACCAACTTTTGTAGACTTTTGGTTTGTCTTTGAAGACCTTTAACATAAGAAAATAATGAAACATAGCTTTAAAAAAAATTTCTTGCCAAAAGTGATCATTATAACAAAGGGTTAGAAAAACTGAGCAGAATTCACATTTTAAACCATTTTTAGTACCATTTATAAGCGGTTAGCATGGTTAGCATGCCTTGCATCAGTAGAACAGCAGTTCCTATGTGTCTTCCCAGGAGAGATTTCCTAAATAAAGCTAACATTTCCAAATCCAGCATTTTCTGCAACAGAGGTTGAAAAATCAAAGGGGAAGAACAGGGGAAATTGCTGTACTATTTTTGGGCTTCCTGTTATGTGCTGAAAGTCTTACTCTCTCTCAGCCTGAGTGCTCTACAGCAATGTCTCGACCTGTTGTAGAAAATACATTTTCCTTTTAAATAGCCTCTAACATCTCAAATTCAATTTCAATTCAAAATTACTTTATTAATCCCAAAGGGAAATTAAACGTTGTTGTAACTCATTATGCAAGTTCCTTCAAAGATTTGTTGTAGATGCTGATGGCTGTGGGTAGGGATGATCTCCTAAAGCGCTCTGCAGATCTGAAGAAGCCTCTGACTGAAGACGCTCTGTAGTTGTATGACAGTCTGATGTAGAAGATACTCTGGATCTATGGCGTCTTCTTTTCAACTCATCAGGGTTTTGTGGCTGTAGTTGAGGTATAATTTGAGCTTTTGTGATGTTAATCAGCTGCTGCCAGTTGTAAACCACCTTGTTGCCATGGTTATGCATCATAACAAATGTCCAAAAATAAAAAGTATCAGCAAAAATCCTTCCAGCTGCACAGCATTCAAAACCAGAGAGAACAGTTGTCCACAAAAACAATGTTTCTACCAGAAATGGAAGAATTAAAGTTTTAAAAAAGAAAAAAAATATGAACCAAAGTAACAGAGCTACTCCAACATGCTGCCACCTTGAGCGGCGCAATTCCGGAAATCTCAGTGGTTCCTTTGACTTAATCTTTTTATAATACTTAAAATAGCATTTTATTTTTGCATTGTAACAACTTCTCACTGAAGGCTGTTGTTTGGTCGTCTGGTTGCACTTTTAGATGTTATGTTCACTGACAAAAAAATTTCTAGGTTATTTTATTTTGGAAGATGTTCTTTGTTCAAATTACTCAGAACAAGCTATAGGTGTTATCATCTCTGTCAAAACTCTGTAAAAAAAAAAAAGAAAAAGCGGTCCTTAAGCTCGTCTGTGAGATTAAACCTTAATTGAGCTGAAGCGTTCATGTTAGCTAGCAGGTTTTTTTTTTCCTTTGCACATCATTGTTCACTTCTCTCCTGATAGACGACTCATGTCGTGGGGTTTAGTTGCTCCACCGTTGCCCCTCTATGACCTCACTGGATGCTCCTGTTGAGGCTAACAATGGTGTTTAACTTCCTCTGTTTATTAAAAGAAATGAGAAAAAAAACCTCTAAGGCATGTTTGAGTACAGATTACCTCTGGATATTTTTGGAAATATTTTTTCCTTATCTAACCTGTTGGGCAATAATAACTAAATGTTTCAGGTCTTGAAAAACTCTTACCTCAGCAAGAAAACATCAAATAATTATTGAATAACACAACCCTAAATCAGCCTCCGTAATTACTGCCATATTTGCTGTTTTTATTTTTTTTATGTAATATTTAATAACCTGCAGTTTAGTAAGGTGCCCAGGACAACTGTTTTCTTCAGTAGTGTTAAGAGATGCACAAAAACAGACTCTGTAAAATACGATTTAATTTTCAACTCTTTCAGACTTCCCTTTAAGTAGTGAGATTTCATGTGTGTTTGTTTGTTTACTTTATTAAAATATATTAGTGTGATTACTAAAAGTTTAAATATTGATTGAAAAACACAGCTATCAGTTAGTCTGTCTATTAAACTCACACCTTGCTCCTACTGAGGATGTTTGTATGCGTTGCAGTTTGCTGAGCTGCTAGTCTAACGTCAGCATGTTTTGTTTTTGATTTTTGGCAGCACATCAAATTAATTTTTACAGAAAAAGTTGTTCTCCTGCTTCATGAGCGTCATCTTTTGCTGTGTAAAATGTAACGACCACTCTTCCCTGCACAGACAGCTGTCTGAGAACAGCAAACAGAGCAAGTTACGTGACAGACAGATGGGGATCTGCAGCAGCCGATAGTCTTTTTTTTTTTTGTACTGTGAACCTCACTGTAAACAATGGGGGGTAAAAAATGATTGTTATGGGGGACACAGGTTCAAACCCAGGGGAAATAATGTGGATGACCTATAGTACAGTTTTTCAACCAAAAATTGGCGATGATTATTAATAGATTCCGCAGATGTGTCCATATTGCTAGCTGGCTAACACCGTGGGTGTGGCTCACATAAAATCACACTCCACACATGAACAAAAAAGATCCAGACTAGGGCTGGGCGATATGGAAATAAATTCCATCAAGATAACATTTTTCACATAGGTCTATATCGATGTATATCACAATATAAAACAAATCTCTATTTAAACATTCCCTTGTACTATTTGAAGATATCAATGTTACTTTTGATTTAAAGATTTATTTTCAAAAGTTTAACATATCATCGGACATCATACAACTGTTTCGGGAAAATTAAAGGAGGTTAGGGCTTGGTGATATGAATGAAAATAAAATCTTAGATTTTTTTTCATGCCAAATTCAATAAAAAGAGGTTATAAATGACAAAGAATATTGTTTAAAACTTGCTTTTATTTCAATCATTCCTTCTTGGTGTTGACCTGAATTTAAAGTCCATATAAATACAAGCTGTAAAACATGCTTAACAAGATGGCAGGCTTTGGGTGGGCTGACATCACTTTGGAATATAGAAACCCAAGAGGTGAGATTTATTCTCGATATTCCAAAAATTAAATCGTCATAAATAGAAAAATTTGATGAATCTATATCTTGTCCCAGCCTAAAGCATACGCTGCTATGATTTTTGATATCCTTTATTTTTGGCCTAAGCTGGTCTAAAATATTTCTGTATTTACTTTTGAGGCCTCTGATAAAGAAATTAGTGTTATGTATATTTATGAATAACTTTAGCTGATTCAAGTAGATCAGCTTCTAATGTAACTATCTGGATCTCTCCTTTGAGCAATATGGTCTGTAAAGTATGCTGAGAGAAATTTTTAGGGATTTGAGTTGAATGATGTCACCAGATGAGGTTTGGGATATCTGGGACAGCGAGACCTGCTGGGTTCCTCCAGACAAACAGACGCTATGAATGTGTCAGCCTCCGGCTCACAGGATCCTAAAGATCAGTTAAAACACGTTGGTGTCAGAATCACACGTTACTGTCAGAGCGATTGTAGAGTCACATTTAGCAAAATGGGGTGAGGTTTCTTTTTGGGGGGTTTTAAAAGCGTCCCTTTGAGTTTTCATCTACACTAAATCTTGAATTGTTACATCATCAAACCATCTGTGTTTATCTTGGATTTCTTGCTAGAAAACAAGGGGATGACTTGTTCATTTTTCTCGCTTTCTGCAGGGAATCCTAACCTATTTTGCCCTGGGCCGTTACCGTCGGGGCGTGGATGATGTCAGCATACCCACCAACACAGAGATGCCCCCAGAACTCCACACCCCCTACCCCCCCACTTATGCTCCCACCTCCTACAACCCCACCACGTACATGCCCACCACCTACATGTACCCCAGCAATGTACCCGAATCCCAGAAGCAGCCCCCCTTCACCTCAAACCTCCCGCCGCAGGGCGACACCAGCTACCTGCCGCCCAAATACTGACGCAGCAGGTGGGGGGGTGGGGGGGTTTCCATGGATGGGTGCAGCGCTGCTAAGTAGCAGAGCTGTTGGGTTTTACATCCGTTTCAACACAAAGCGTTCAAAGTGTCTGGGGGGACATGAGCCGTGCAGCGACGGGTTTGAGTCAAGGAGCGCACGCTATTTACGCCAGCAGGTCTAAGATCAGATCTGAAGACATTGAACAGCCGTGACCTTTGACCTGTGTGCAAAAGCAACATTTACCTCAGGCTGAACCTGCAGGGGAGAGGTGGCGTTGGAGTGAAAAGAATCCTGAAGAGGAACAACGATCAGCGTGGAAGAGGCTGACGTGTATTTCTCTTTATTCTAAAGACAGAATGATTATGTGCCTTGTTGTTTTGTTTTCGTGGATTCTTCTGTTCCTTTAAGTGGCTCAAAAAGCTATAGTAATATAATTTACCAAATGGGTGATGAGGTTTATGGAGAGAAAAAAGCCAATTTAAGTTGTATTCTATAACCGTGGGTTCTGTCAAAGTAACACAAACACTGTGATGAGTCATCAGAAAAGGTTGTCCTTTCCTTTTGCTGTTTAAACTAATTAAAGCCATGACGACTGAGCATTTCCACCAGTCTGACCATATTAACTGCAACAGATGGGTGTTGGTTTGAAAAAAAGTTTACATGTGTTGAACTGACCTTTAAACTTGCAGCTAGCTTTCAGACAGAGGGAGGAGCTTTGAGATAACAGCAGCACTTATTTGACAGGTCTAACCACTGAATGCTTCCTTCTACTCTCTGCTGTGCAGCACTTCTTCCTCCACAGCCTGAGATTAGACCGACGCCACCCTTCCTTGGTTAAACACTGACATTTTTTAGCTTTCAGCACTATGAAGGGTATCTGAAGTTTACGGGCTATAGTGGTACAAATACAAATCACCATCTGAAACATCAGGAGTGTAAATCTCTCTGGTTCTGTTAAAGACTTGCAGTTCATTTGCTTTGTGCCTGACAGGTTTGTCAGTTCTTTCCGGCGCAGCTCAGGCGGCCTGAGATCAGTTTTGCTTCATTTTGTAAGCTGAATTTAGACCTATGACTAGATTATATTTTTCTTGGGTCATCTGTGCAAACAGAGTGTAGTGATGATTGTCATTTTTATACAAAATGTGCAGCAAAGGTGGGAAAAAAAGCTATAAATATGAAGACTGTTTGCACAGAAAATGGCCTTTCAACATCATTCTGGTTGTCACAGATAATAGACACAGGAAAGTCCATCTATTTAAAAAAAGATTGTTACAGCACCCTGCAAAAGTATTCATGCATCCCATAAAATCCTGTTAAAATACGCTGATGTTTGTGGTTGTGACAAAACGTGGAAAAAGTTCCTGGGAGGTGAATTTTAAATGCGGTAAAAAAAAAACACAGAAAACCTCAGTCTTTTGGTTGAGTAATGAGATGGATCAAAGGAAGGAATGAACGCTCAAATCTGTTCCTCTTACAGCTGAGAGGGGCTTCCTCGGGGCAACAACAGGTAGGAGGGGAAGAAAAGTATGCGTTTTCTGCCGCAGTGGGAGGATCGTAGCGAACTGGTTTGGGAACCTAGGAGCTTAAAATGTGACTAAGTCTTGTAACCTTTAGGTGGAAACGGCTGTGCATCACAGCTGCAATCCAATTTCACACGCTGAAAATGTCATTCTTGAATCTATGCATAAAGTTGAACTGTGACATTTAAAGCAGCATGTTTTGATTTACCCACTTTAGAACGACTCGTTTTTGTGCCGTAAATGATGTTGGCCTAAATGTGATGAGGCCAAAGATTTGTGATTAACTGCATAATTAAAGCAAATATTTGTGAATATTGTGCATCTTGTTTGATTCTTGCTTAAAAATAATAACCAAGCAATTTATGAACAGGAAGCATCAGAATCAGATGTTTTTGTTTCCTTTGGTCGCCTGTCAAACCTTAGTGTTTGTTTCTTCTTCATGCCTCCACACTGTTATGTGAATAAAACCATTCATAGGATTAATTTTGCTTTTCATACTGGTAGACACGGGGCATTAACTGGTAGTGAGTTACATCAAGGTTTTACGTTACGTTTTCAAAACTGGAAACATTTTCTATTACACCGTTCTTCCAGTTTAAAATTATTTTTGAGTTTTCTCCAGCTGCGTGGAGAAGAGTGAGACAGCGCTGCTCCTTTCCCATATGTTGCCATGCACTGCTGGTCAGCTGCCTGAAAGAATGTTACTATGTTTTCCTCTAAGACAGAAAAGATTTGCTTGGTTGCAAAAACACAGTGGTGTGGAGAATAAAGTAATGCCACGAATCACTCTGTATCAGATGACTGCAAGCTAGCTACACCAGCAGATAGCTTGACTAACCAGCAAATATATTTATGGTGCTGGTATTATTCTATTTTTAAATGATTTTTTAAATTACAATCTGGTTTATAAATGTCTTTGACAACACCCTTATTTTTCTATGCAATGTTTTCATACTGCGAGACTCTCAGAATTGCAAAAACCTACTGGGTAATATTGCTGCTTCAGTAGCTTTCCACTCAATTTTGAGTTCTCAGTTTTTACCCAATTGTAAGAACATTAATACAAGTTTTTACTGACAATTTATGGTAGGCATTTCTACACTAGACATACTTTATATGACCTTGAGAAAACAATGCACCACGGAAGAGGATGGATAGACACAACGCAAAAGTAAAGTTTGGAAATATCATTTCCATTCTTTAGCCCGATCCCCCCAGCCTCAAGATACTATTGTAGACACGAGGAAAGAATAAATTTCTGACTTTTGCAGGTTCAGATTTTCAGACCTCCCTGTCCTTTATTTTCAAGCTCATTTTAAAATTTAATGCCATGAATACAGACTGTTAGGATGAATGAATAAATACAACCTAAAGCCATTTGGATAAGGAAAACAAGGAAGTCAAAACGTTTCGCTACTTACAGATATTAGATTTCAGACCCTGCTCACTGCTGTGGTTCGCTAGGATTTAAACCGGTTATTTTTATCCTGTTTGCTGTTGTGGGTAGATGGATTTCACATCTCAGGGTAGAGAGGTTAAAATGAAATTAAAACCTCCTGGAGTTTCCTATGCTTTCCATCAAAAATGTTTGGATGCATCAAAAAACCCCATAAAAGTGTCAGTTCTGAGCTTATATCATTTCTGACCTGAAACACAAAGTAAAACACTCGTGTTTTGGATTTAAGGGCAAAACGTACATTTTAAAGATAAATTAAACAGTTTTGATCTGACAAGGCAATACCACAGTAAGACATCAGAATTAAACCAAAAGGTATAGATGTTACCTCCACATCTTTACAAAACAGTAAGTCGTTAAGATTCCTTATGTTTAAATCTATCAATAAGTGCTTCATGTCTTTCAAGTACACAAAATATCACAAGCAACAAAAAAAGGTTTAGTCACCAATTCATCGCAAAAACAAAAGCAGAAACCTCAGACAAAACAGCTACACTATCAATTTTTGGGTACCACTTTATTATAAGGCTCCCCTTATAATAAATGGCTAATAAATAGTTTATAGATACATTATAATTTAATCTTAAAGTCCTTTATAAATCATAAATGTTTATCATGCATTAAGGGAGGAGACCAAACTGAATTGAATCTTGCCAAATAGTGATCCAAACCTGTTCTCCAATGTATTTAATCTAGAGTTGCAATGTTAAACACTTCAGACTATGCTACTCCTTGTATTTGTAAACATAATTCTTAAGCATACATTGTACTCTATCAATGCATTATAAATAGGCACGACTCTATCTTGAAAATAAAGCATTCATTGTAAATTAAGTTAAATAAATGGTGACATTTATTTACATTTAACCCTCAAGTTTGGCGTTTATAAATGTTTATTAGTCATAAAAAATGGTTTCCTGCTGTACACCTTACAATAAGGCTTCTTCTCATAGTTGTGCATATTTATAATGCACTGATAAAATACAATATTAGATACTAATAAATGATGTTTACAACTGGTCATTGTGCTTACAAGTAGTAACAGTCTGAAATGTTTAAACAAAGTAACTCTAGATGAAACATTGGTGAACAGAGTTGGATCACTACATGGGAAGAAATGGGTCAGTTTTGTCTCCATCTCGCCCTTAATTAATGCACCATAAACATTTATTAATGATCTATAAAGTCTTTACAGAATAAATGATACTGTATCTATAAAGTATTTATTAGCCATTTATAAAGGGGATCTTTATTGTAAAGTGGTACCAATTTTTCAAACGGATTCAGTCTTATGTTTCATCTCAGAGGAGCAAAGGGGAGAAGAGTTTCCGGGGAACATTGGGGTCGGCGAGTTTTCCCGTAGGTACATGTTGTGGAGTTTCATTCCTGAAAGGGGAATTGTTCTCTTTGTCGACCACCAGACCTCCGTAGCACTTTCTGCACACCGCCTGGTACTTGTCAGCACCGCCAATCACTTCCACCTGAACAGGAGACACAAATCCAGTCGGGTTTGACAATGAAATGTAATATACTGTTCCATTTAGACCAAAACTCTGGGGGAAAAATGAAAAAAATTCTGTCTCGTCTCCTCACCTCCTTCTCAGCTCCTATCCTCTTGGTGTAGGCAGCTTCTTTGTAGCACTGCATACAGACGGCGTGGAGCTTCACCACGCTCTCTGCCAGAGGAACCAGGTTCAGGATGTTTCCAAAAGGCTGGAAGAACATAAACTCGGGATCAGACACGTTGAAGGTGTTCAATGTGAAGCCTGTTTGATAGAAGAGTCAGTCTGGCTGACTATAACTAACACCATTTTAAGTATAGCTAATTATGACAGAGATAAAATAGAACAAGCTAGTTTTCTCTTAGAAAGTACTCCTATGTCAGTACTTCTGTGTTAAACTGTCTAGTAATCCTTTAATGAAGCTATTCCTGACAAGAACTCATTGTACTCTGCATTTATTTCAAATGGAAAGTACCCTTCAATCTGGTTGTGTTTCGAGGATAGCATTACTCTGCATGCACATATTCTCTGTAGCATAGAATGTAGCCCTGGCTCAGAGCATCTGTGTTTAAGTTTTTCTTGGATGAAGCCATTGACAGAGCTACTGCCACCATCAATCTTGCACTATTCCATTTTGCCTTTCTATAGAAAGTACTCCAGACGTACTGCTGGTGTTTGGTTACATTTATTTCCCGTATGACTCTACTAATGGAGCTATTACTGCCATGAATTTAGTATAGTGTTTACTTTTCCTTTGTCATAGAAAGTGCTCCTAAGTCGGGGTTTCTGTGTTTAACTGTGTCCCTTTCCTGGACACAGCCATTATTGGAGCTACTGCTAACGTGAACCTGATGCAGTCTGTCCGCTCAGTGCTTTTGTTCACAGCCTTCTTTCCTGGACTGAGCCTTGGATGAACATACTGATGATAGGAACCATCTAGTCAAAGATTTATCATTTTTTGGGACATAATACATGGTAACTTTCCACTCAAATATAAACCAAAGAAATATCAATCATTGGTATTTTAGCTACACTTACAAAGCAATGAAAAGTGCAGTGTTGAAAAAAATTTTTATATATTTTTATATATATATATATATATATATATATATATATATATATATATATATATATATATATATATATATATATCTTATTTAAAAAATCCTGAAAATCGATGTAAACGTTTAACATTGTTTGCCCTTTTTACAGCTGGAATAGGAAGGAAAAGTCCAGACGGGCATTATTAAGGCTTCGGTCTGAAAGGGTTAATACTGTCGTTCCCTGGTGAACTGTAACTCCACCCAGTGTTGCATCTTTGAATTACAGCCATATAATTCAGCTAACGGGTTAGAAAAAATAAATAAAAACGTTTTTAATAGCATAGACCCATATCAATATCGAATTGGAACAGACTGGATTGAATCGGGATAATAGATTCTAACTCTTGACAATTTGAAACGAATCTATTCTTAACATCTGAATCGATACCCAGCTCTAGAAATGAAACAGTCAACATACTAACTCTAGAACAGATACTGACTGCTAAAACAAAGGAAATAAAGACCCTGACCGAACACCTGCACATTCAAAGACGTGGATACATTTCTAATTAGTGTTTGTGTATAGCTGCTATATTGTTTATGAAACCAAGAGAAATGGAGCCAGGAAAACAGCAGAAAGATGTTACATAGCTCTGAAAGAATGATGACTTAATTTTATTACAATTACAAAAGAGACACTATTGTTCATGGAATAAGGAGTAGACTCAATCATCTGCTGTTGCTGCTGGTTTTCAAAAAAAAAGAAGTGCAATGGGTTCATTGTGTGGCATGTTTTCTGACATCTGTTCTCACAGTTGCTGCTCAGTAGCAGAAGCGCAGCACCCACCTTCCTCTGGAAGGTTCCATCCAAGGCAGCTACGATGACAGTCTTCCCTAAATTGGCCATCTCCTCACAGAACTCCACGGTGTCTGGAAACTACATCGAGGAAAACAGACCAGATTAGTTATGGATTGTTGAATTTTAAACTTCTTACTGTGTGTGGCAAGTATATCTCTGTTATGACAAAGACACAATAAAACAAGGAAGTTTGTCCATAGAAAGTACTTCTGGCTCAGTGCTTCTAGATTTAACCCCATTTTCCTTCCTGGATGAAGCTATTGCTACCATTAACACTCTGTACTGTTTGTCTTTCTTTCTATAGAGGGCACACCTTTGTCAGTTTTTTCCTGAGGCCGAATCTCCTTTCAAACCCCAGTTGGAAACTGCAGATGGTTGATCATCCTCAGTAGGTTCTGGTTCTTCTGGAGGGTTCCTCTCTACTGTCCCCTAGTGCTTGCTCAGCAGGAGGGACGGCTTCACAGTCAGTGACTCGATTTAATCAGCCGGGCTTCCTTGGACTTTCTTAAACTTTTTACCCATTAACATAACGATAACGGTTTGATTTTAATGTAATGTAATACAGTTTGGACTGAACTGGATCCAAGTATAAATACATGGCTGGGTCATACTGGAATGAACTGGATCAATTTAAATTTAATTTCTGCAGAATTTCATTCAATATAAAAGGCAGTGGATTTGACCTGTTTGTCTTAAGATAACATTTGCTCTGACTCGGTGCTTTATAAATAAAAATAATTCAGCTAGATTACAAAACCAGGAAAGAGACCAAGATATCACAAATTAGCTTGTCTAGCAAAGAAAGTGAGGCACTTTTCTTTAATACAGTTGTAATATTAGATATAAATTGTTGTTCCAAAACCAAATACAGAGTTGATATAACATGATTTAAAGGTCGTTACAGTTTAGCACCCTTTGCAATGTTACGCTTGAGTTCATACTGGGGTTTTAAAGATATTCTCCGCCACATTTGGAGGGTTTTGAGCAGCGTCAAGTCGTGCAACAGCTTCTACATTTTATTTAAGTCTGTCCTTAAACTAGGCCAGCCTTAAACCTTCAGTTTGTTTTTTAAGCAATTCAGAGGTGGAGCTGCTGGCGTGCTTCGGATCATTCTCCTGTGGCCTACCCAAGCGCCCTTAAGCTTTAGGTCGCAAAAACAAGTAAAAAATGGGTCATCCAGGTCCAGAAGCAGCAACAGAGCCCGAGATCATCACACTACCACCATCATGTTTGCCTGTCAGTATGCTGTTCGCTGTCTTAAATGTTGTTTCAGTTTTACAAAAACATTTTTTTTATTAGATAATAGTCTAATAACCATGGCTCTGATCGTTATGAAGGTGTTTGGAGGTTTTAACTGGAGCAAAAGAGAGACGTTGCAGACAAACTTACAAACTGTCCCTCATCAATGCCAATGACGCATGCTTTCAGAGCTACGGAACGAACATCTCCCAGACGGGTGGCAGGCACGGCCTCCATGGTGTTTCTGAAACAGCAGCAAGATATGTGGGGAAAAAATTGTCATAAAAAAGGAAACTTTAAAAGTTTTTTAACATTCTGAAATAGGAGTAGTATTTTATCTTTAAATGCATATCAGCAACCATAACTATAACAAGGCAAAAAAAATTTTTTTATTAAAATGACTAACATTTACAAACAATTTTAATCAAATCTAATAAAAATAAAAACGTGGTTAAAAAGTTTATTATCTCCTATTTATGTATATTATCTCCTATTTATTTTTTTAATTTTATACTAAAAGTTCCCCAATCAATCAGCCAGACATCGGAATCAACAGCATGTACGTTGATTCCCCTTTATCGAGCTTAATAAGAATCAGGTAAAGGTCAGGAACATATACGTTTGTGCACAATAGCTATAATATTGTAATTATTTTCATTTCTGTTGAATTGAAAACTGCTAAGTCTTGGGGTGGGAGGTGTAGCTACACCTGGGCTAGGCGAGTCAGACCTCAAAGAAAACCAGATATTGACATGATCAGCCTGATCAGTGCATCTCTGCTTTTCATAAGGATTTGACAAGTGGCTCCGCAAAAAAATAAAATAATAATACAACAGTAAAATTAAATACTCATAAACAAGCATATTCATTTTAAATTTGTGGTAGGGAGGTATGAGAGGAAAGGCCGCTCCGGTTGAGGAACCACCACCAGAGGTCACCTCATGTTCAATTATCACAGCTCACTTAACACTTCCTGCCCAACCTTTTCATCAGCAGCCAGCGATTTCTGATTTTTTAACTATATGCATAAAACTCTCATTTTAGATATAATAATAATTAATGCACCTTTTCTTTTATTGAAGGTATCAAACATGAGTTTTAGCATGTTGAATATTAACGGTATGGTTATAATTTGATGCATGTTCCCTGTTGTTATTTTTTTTAGCTGTGCACAAAATAAATGTCATGCTTTTCATGCTTGTATAAATATGAAGATTGAAAACAGAAGCTTACTTGTCATGTGTGGCCACACCAGAGTCAGAATACCGGATGTCTTTGGCATATTTAATCACCAAACATTTGTACTGGGCCACCTGGAAACGCCGCACTCTTCTCATCAGCTCAGTGCTGCAAAAATAATCATAAAAAATAAAATAATTTATATTTAGACCGAGCTATTGCTGGATTTTCCCTCATAACAAAACCACCAAATTAGAACCTTAAGCCTGACTCACATAATGAGGCCTATATAACACAAGCATGTATGAAATGACTTTGATTCAACGGTGTTATAATCATGATAAGAGTTTGATTGAGTGTAACAGGGTCTGAATGTGACTACATGATTGTACTGTTTTGGTTTAGAATGAACTGAATTTGGACTAAAGTGTCTGGAGACGACATCTGAGGTAATGTGGTGCCACTTAAATAAACATTAGTCAAAGAAAATGTTAAATATATTTGGGGGGGAAACGCCTGATTTTAACGTAAAAGTCCAAAAACGTAAAGCATAACTACTGTGTGGTTTACACAGGAATGATGTGCATGAATGTGAGCAGGATAAACAAAGCAGAATTGGCGGGAGAGCGACGTTTAAGCGCAGATCATGTCTAAACCTCACTTTTAACATCGAGGGTGGGTAAAGCTGACCAAGTCCATCGATTGAAGCAATAAAACACGTAGTTTGTGGTAAAAGTTGGGAAAGAATAACTCACCTTTTGCCTGAAAACATTGGTCCAAATATAATCTAAAAACAAGAAAAATTGTGGAACTGTTAGTTTGAGGAAGAGGCTGAGTTTCCTTTTTAAGTTTACGGCTTCTTATCCCCCCTGTTTGTGATCTATTTTAGGTTTATTCTGCTGATACTAACCTGAATCTGTCCCCGGGATTTCCTCGGCGAGTTTTGTAGCCTTATTGGACAAACTGGCGAATCATAGAAGTCCATATTGATTTAGGCAAATACACGCTTAATAATATATTACAATAAATAGAAGACAAAATAAATAGAACATGTGATAAAAAGAACCAATACTGCCAGGAGTTGCTAACAAAAACTACATATGAAAGCTTTGAATGCCGCGCGCTGGCTGTCCGCGGACTTAGTCTACGTCTCTCCACCAATCACCAGCGTCATACACGTCACGTGTCTTCTTCTTCTTTTAGTTTCATTGGCGGGTGGCAAACAACTATTTGGATCTTTACCGCCACCAACTGGTTTGGAGTGTGGACCGGAACGGCGCTCAAATAGATTAATCAAAGCAAAACAACTAATATCCGGTCATACAAATGACTTCGTTTTAGAAACGGAAATACAGCCATAAAACGTTCACATCCTGAAGTCCTTTACAATAAATCCTTCATGTCTAGCTTGATCCTGTTTTTTCCAAAGTTATGAATCAGTAGTCTTTTTTTCTTCTTGATAATTTTGACGATGCAACAGAACATGCTCTATAGTTTCATTTTCTCCACAGCTATTGCATTTCCCTGTTTGATGTTTTCTTATAATGAATAGAATGAATCAAGCACTATTTACCAAAATGTGTCGAGATATTATTGTCTCCTCTCTCCTGGTACCTCTCGCGAGTTCAGACTTACAGAAAACATAGTCTTAATGGAAAACGCCTATAGTCCAAGTTCTTTAGATATATATTTATCTCTCAGAAGAATATTTTACACAAGACAGCAGCACGCGTGTTACAGATTCAAGGTGCCCACATAAACAGAGCGCCTTCGTCTGCATTAACCTTTTTTGTGGTGGGAATTAGGAAACCTTTCCAAGATCCGGTTAATTTGGCTGAATTCATTCGAAAGAACCGGATCTTTTCCGATCTCGAAAGAACTCTTATTTCTTTTGCTGTTATTCTCAGAATGATTAGTATATTTTTCGTGTATTATTCTATTCCCTTTACTGCAGCACCTAGAAATCCTTATAAAAAAAATATTTATAAGGCGAAATTAAAAGATCTTTGCACAGTGTCTATTACAGACACCTATACAAAATAGGTATAGCAGTTAAAATAGCACACACAGGAAATGATGCGACAATAGTGAGGCAAGATTTCTGTATTCATATAATTTAAGGATTTATAAGGAATTTAACAAAATAACATTTACGGGTTGTTTAAAAACAGTATTTAACAGGCTGTTGAAGCACAATGACGAATTTTTTCCATTACTAAACAATATGTACGGATTTAAAGTACAGTGGAAGGTTCACCTGATGCTCTTGCTTTTTGTAGGGAAGGATACTAGCTTTATAAACGGTGCACCATTATGTTTATATATTTAAAATCTAATCAATGTTTTTTTTATCAGTCTTAAATCTATTTTTTGTATATATCGGAATGGTAATCTAATCAGTGAGGCTTTATAGAATAATTCCTATTAGGAATGAGAGGAATACATAATAAAAACACATTTTCTTCAAATAACTAAAATATTACCACTTCACTTGGAAGTGTAATGTTTATTTTGGATCGTGTCACTAATAGAATCAACAATCATCTTATTATTAGTTAAAGCAATACATATCAGTGATTTATTCAATAAAGCCTACCCTTCAGCACTGCACAAAAACCACCCCTCATCTCATAAGAAATCTTTCAGGTTAATGAGTTTAATATTACTCCTCTGTTTGAATTGTCGTTAAATCTAAAAGCAGTTATTTTTTAAGAGATCATCCTAAAGCTGCCAAGAGGTCCTTGCTCGCTTTGGAGGAGCTGCATGGACTATTATTCATGTACTTCACTATTGTGGGGATGCAGTAAACATGGAAGGGGGTGCTCTGGACAGATGAGACCAAATTTAAACTGGTAAAATGTTTAAAACCTGTAACAACAAGAAAGATCCAGAGTGTGGAAGAAAATAGCTATCACCCTGGATACCCCCCACCCCACCCCCTCTTCTGTGAAACATTGTGTTGGCAGCATCATGCTGTGGTAATGCTCTTCTACAGCAGGAACAGTGAAGCTGGGTTAATGGGTAGATGGATGGAGCTAAATGCTGTAAGAAAACCTGTTAGAGACTCAAAAAGATTTAATATTGGGGAGGAGGTTCACTACCAGCAGGACAAAAACCCTAAATATAAAACTAGGGCTACTGGTGAATGACTTAGATGAAAGTATATTCTTGTATTAGAATGACCTAGTCAAAGTTCACATTCCATCTGAGTAGGAATGTGTGGAAAGAAATTATGTTCACAGACACTCACTGTGCAAACTGACTGAGCTTGAGCTTCTTTGCAAAGAAGAATGAGGAGAAACTTGGATGTGTAAAGCTTCAAAACACTTCAACAGAAGCAAAAGTTTGTTTGACAAACTATTAACTTAGGAATATAAATAACTCGGAGTATGAATGCAAGCCACACCTTTTACATTTTTTGTAAAAAGCATTAAAAACCGTGTGCCCCTGCTGCTCTGCTTCACAGTAATCCACTATTTTGTGTTGGTCTGGCAAAGAAAATCCCACTGAATTATGTTGTAGTTGTTGTGACAAAATATGAAAAGTTAAAGGTGTATGAAAACTTTTACAAGGCACTGTATATCCTTCCTGTTTACCCAAACTCATACTCTTTCACTACTTTTACGTTACAGTCCCTTTTCCTGAGGTACAGCTGCACATTGTTCTCGCAGCTGAGGAGAGAACCGAAAGCTGTAACAATCGTTTGTTCCTCTTTCTCTTTCTCTTCCGCCTGTTGTGAATAGTCTAGCTCCCCCAAAGACCGTCCAAACAGAGGGTGTCATACAGCAGATTCAGCCCTGAACGATGTGTTTACACACAGTAGCGCGGTTCAACAGTCCAAAGTTCAGCTCTTCAACAGGTGGTGGTCAGATATTTTCCTTTCCTAGCAGTGATTCAAGCTGTTCTGTAACAAAACGATGCACTGGATGGAAATGAAGAAAGTGGTAAGAGTTTTCACTTCAACTTTTTGTGCTTTAATGTCTGACCAGGTTGCAAACAGACCTGGATGATAATGTAAAACTAGAGAAGTTCAAATTGCCATGTCGGATTTGACTGTGTTTACTGTTTTTATTGATTGCACAAAGTATTCAGATTTGACAACCATGTGACTCTAAGGTTCAAAGTGTTTTAGTTGTAAACTAAGCAGCAGTAAACAAATGGGAACATTTTTCAGCCACAAAACAAGAAAAAAATACTGTACAGTTTGAATTACATAAATACTGTACAGTTTGAATTTAATATTTTTCTGGACGGACGGATATCCATCTTGAATCATGAAAAATGCATCTCATTTAGATATGTCTGACTATCTTGCTGGAGGGTAACATTGACAGCAACTGTAGCACAGCACAGAAGAAGAGACAGACTTAAAGAAAAAAATTGTGAAAAAACACTTTTTTTTAGAAGGTAGCTGTTTGGAATTACCTTGTTGGTGCGAAAAGTTGTATTTTTTTTAGATAAAATTCAAGAAACTTTAAGAATATGTGACAGACTGCTAGTAAACATGTCTACAGATCTGAGTTACAATCGGCTCTTTGGTGAGTATTCTGCTATGTGTCGATCCAAAACTAATTCATCCCTTAGGTTTAGCAGCTTTTCTGCTTGAGTGATTAAAAGATCAGAGATGAATGGCTTAGCAAAAAACCCTCCTCCAGTGAGGTACAGTACAGTGACGAGATAATGAGGGGAACACAGCAAAAATGGGCACAAAGTCTTCCAGGGACCCTCAGAAAAAAACTAAGAAATGTTGTAATCAGTGTGAAATGTTCCAACAAAAGTCAAGGCCAAAAGTTTTGAGACTAACAGAAATTGTTTGTTTTTTTGACAGACTCTAGCTTTATATCTTTTATCCAGATTTTTCTATGGTATGTTTAATAAAAAAAATAATTCACAGGTTTCACAGAAAAATACATGAAGTCTATACAAAGCGGTAAAAGATCCTCAATGGGACTTTCTTAGCTGTGCTGAAGCTTCATTCAAAGCAGTCAAAACGCCTGTAGAAGTTCTTGATGATTTGATGATTGGCTGCTGTGGGTGCAGTTTTAGTTGCAGCAATAACCTAAACTGTGAAACCTTTTTGATGCACAGAAATTATGAAAGCAATTGTTTCCTCCAAGGTAACCGCCGTCCAAAATAGATGGGTTTTTTCCAGTCCCCACTCCCTTGTGAATCAACTCTTCTGCTCTTCTAATTCAGTGTGACAGATAGAAATCAACTTTGCTGCCCCCCTTAAAGATGGGATATTATTTGAAATCATTGTAGCAGCTCATTAATTGGCAGGATTAAAGCAACAAGCAAATTAGTTTTTTTATGTTTAAGTAAATGTTCAATAACTTTGCTATGAATTGCACTTCATTTGATCACTCCTTTTAGGAGTGTAGACCCCGATGCACTTTGCAAACAACAACAAAAAAGAATAATCAACAAAAAAATATGACAAGATTTTTATCAATAATACAACTTTTAGCCATAACTCTCTTCTTCTTCTTCTTCTTCTTCTTCTTCTTCTTCTTCTTCTTCTTCTTCTTCTTCTTCTTCTTCTTCTTCTTCTTCTTCTTCTTATTATTATTATTATTATTATTATTATTATTATTATTATTATGGACGATCTATATTGATTGAGCCATTGATACACGCAGTTCGCTCATCGCGTCGGCAGAGGGCGCTGTTTGCTGTACATATTCCTCCCTGCCTGGTGGCGTGCCACCCTGCGTGGCGGCGGAGCGGCTCACAGAGCAGTGTCTCTCTGTCAAACAGGAGCTGGAGAAGCAGTACTCTCCCAGCAGGTGGTCCCACAGGATGGCGGCAGACGACGTGATCAAGGCCCACGTCAAGGCTCTGAAGGAAGGTCGGTTTGCTTTGAGGCGACCCGCTCGTTTTGATTTTGAATCAGGCAGCCTGACCGACCGACCCCAGGGGGCTACAGGAGTACCGGTGTTGTGCTTAATGTTGTGTATCCGTAAATCTGAGAGCCCCCTCGGTTTGTTTATGAATGAGTTTGTAAGTTTCAGGCTATGTGTATATTCTTTTAAGGCAACAAATGTGCTCGTATTAGCTTGAGGATAGAGCACATCACGTTTAGCTACACTTGTTTATGTTTGATCGTATATCAGATAGTTAGGAAGGAACAATATCCAAAGTTGGGTTTTAAGGTTTTCCACACAGGTATGTCACATGTCGTGTCAGTTATTAAAGCGAGAAATATCCTTGAGATATGACTATACTACCATATCAGTTTTTTTATAGAGGTTCAGAAGATGTTTTTATTGGAGATCTGACGGGAAGTAATGAGGGTCAAACCAAAAAAGTGTATAACGTCTTAGCGCAGATTTTTATTCCAACCTGTCACAAAAAGAAGAGTACAAGATGTATTCATTTTCAATGCGGGTTGCTTGATGTCTGAATAAAGTAGAGTTTCAGGAGGGAAACCACCACTCCAGCTCCTTGACAAATCCTCCCTACGCCATGATGGATACACGGTCTCTTTAGTGGCAAGATGCTCAAATATGGAGCTTGGACTGTCTTTAGTGGTGCTCAGGACAAGTTCAATGCAAGAAATGCAAGCGAAACGAAGCTCCAGGGGCTACTTGTGTTGTGTTCCCTTCACCTCCAAAGGATTGACCTCATCCCAAATTTAACCAGTTCCCAACTTTAAAAAAACTAGTGGAATATGTCAAGTGATATGCTCAGTGACCATGGTAAATACTGTTGCTGGTACAACCAGACACAGCAAGGCAACTTTATTTGTATAGCACACTTTTAACAACAAGGCAATTCAAGGTGCTTTGCTTGATTAGGGGGTGAAACAAGAGTAAAAGCATGAAATACTTTAGAGAAACATAGCATATGATATATTAAAAAAAATATGACATTCCAGCTATTATTAGTCACTTATTCAAAGGCAGCTCTGAACAGATTAGTTTTTACCTTTGATTTAAAAGAACTCAGTGTTCCAGCAGGTTTGCAGTTTTCTGGAAGTTTGTTCCAGATTAGAGGAGCATAGAAACTGAAAGCTGCTTCTTCGTGTTTGGTTCTAATTCTATGGATGTTGAGTAGACTGGAATTAGAGGACCTGAGTGGTCTGGTGGGTTGGTATAGTGGCAAGTCTTCAACATACTTTGGTGCTAAGCAATTCAATGATTTATAAACTAGTAAGAGTATTTAGAAGTCTATTCTCTGAGCTACAGGGAGCCAGTGTAAGGACTTTAGAACTGGGGTGATGTGCTCTACTTTCCTGGTTCTAGTGAGGAACACGAGCAGCAGCGTTCTGGATCAGCTACAGCTGTCTGACTTTTTAGACAGATCTGCGAAGACGCTGTTGCAGTAATCAATCCGACTAATGATAAACGCATGGATGAGTTTTTCTAGGTCCTGTTACGACATCAGTTCTTTAATGCTAGAGATGTTCTTCAGGTGATAGAACGCTGACCTTGTTATTGCCTTTATGTGACCCTGGAGGTTCAGGTTAGAGTCGATTACTACACCTAGATTTTGGGCCAGTAGCAACATGTTCACCAAATGTAATACATACATGTTTTTTATTGCGCAAACAAACACTTTTTTTTTTACATATATCCCAACACTGATTTAGAAAATGTCCTATAAAGCCAGATTTCTCATCCTTCCTTTAAATTTTTAACCATGATTAAAATCTCTCCCAGGTACAGAGCGAGCCCGTGGCCTGGCTCAAACTTTAATCGACGTGCCGTACGGAGAGGGGGACGGAGAAAAACTAGACGTGTACATCCCCAGGACCTCCTCTTTGGGTATTGGGTATGTCTCAGATGTCCAGAAACTACTCCCAGATAACTAATAACCAGCTTCATGTCCTCTCCGTCTCTCTCAGACGTCAACCTTGTCATTTACATCCATGGAGGCTACTGGCAGTTTCTCAGGTACCGCTTCTTACTGAATCGTTTATTTTCTAATCTCGATTAAGACCTCACGTTCATTTAGGAAAAAATCAAATCTGTCCAGCAAACAGGAGTCGGGATTCATGGCCGTCCCACTCATTGATAAGGATGTGGTTGTGGTTGCCGTTGGTTACGACATTGCCCCCAAAGGTAGAGTGATTTCTGATCTGTAAATTCAAAGATGATCTGAGGAGATGAGCTGGAAATGTCAGCCGTCTGCTGCGCTTCCTTTTAAGGTGACATGGATCTGATGGTGTCACAGGTTCGCAGGAGTGTCGTATCCGTCATTCAGCAGTACTCTCACATCAGGTAAAAAAAAAAAGAAAATACTAATGGTGATGTTTGAAGGAAGTAATTGAAGTCTGTTCCACTGTGTTAAATGATCTCTCTGTGGTTCCTTACTTAGTGGTCTGTACCTGTGTGGCCACTCTGCAGGGGCTCACCTGGCCGCCATGGTGCTCTCCACCGACTGGTCCCAGTACAGCGTCGCACCAAACATCAAAGGTGAGTCAATGGGACCAGGCTGGGATTATTGGTGCACTGCAGAAACATAGGCTCCGAAATATACTGTGGCGTTTGTTTGTTTGTTGTCTCTCTTAATTTTCTCCAAGGTGCTTTTCTTGTGAGTGGCATATATGACCTGCTGCCCATCCTGTCCACATACGTCAACGAGCCTCTGAAGATGACAGAGTAGGTACCACGCACACAGAGCCGCTGGACGGTTGCTTGCATTGTGCTCGTCTGTCCGGGAAATGTTTTCTGTAGTAATCAGACAAAACTCTTGCACAAACAAAGAACTGCTGACAGAGATTGATTTTTGTAGATGATTAGGCTGATTTCAGTCTGCTGGTAAGAGGAAACATCTCTTCTTATGCTTCACTTTTTTTCTAATAAAACTTTTTTGTTTATTGGTCAGGAAAGTAGTTCAAACACTTAAAATGATCAAATTTACCAGTAAGGGCAATCATAGTTCAATAAATTATGATTTTAAAAAGCAACAAACGTTTATTGTTAACTTTATTCCTTCACTTCTTTGTACAGTCCAGATAGTTTTGATCTATAGTTTTCAGACAGAGTCGATGCATTCTGAGGGAGTTTAGAGTTTCTAACTAAAAGAAACAAACAAACAGTGTTGCAGTGAGGAGGGTTAGCTGGATTCAGGCCTGAGTTTAGAGCTCTGAATCCCACACACTGGGTCTGGGCATATGAAAGCATTGTGGGTAATTGAAATCAACAGCTTCCAGCTACCCAGATTTCACTGGGAGAATCAAGCTGAAGTATTTTCAATCTGGACACGATCGGTTTCTTTTTGAGCTCCTTTAGTCGTCCAACAGGTTCTGTTTAACTGATTTCTTGATTCTACAGCTGTGAATCTACTGAGGGAGAAAAACGGGGAAATTAACCCAAAAAATGTGGCTAATTCCAGTTAATCCGTGATTTTAATGTAGATGCTTAAAGAGGTTAGTTTGAATTCTTTTAAAGTTATGTTCTGTGAAGTAGAAACTGTTAATATCCGTATTTACCAGATCGTTCTCTGTTGAGACAATTTTCTTAAAAAAAAAAAAAAAGTTCCTTTCAGTCTTTTGGAGTTCCACAAAGATCTATTTCTTTGTTACACTTATTTACACACGGCTCAACAGTTGAAACCAGATTGACATACACTTAAGAAAAAAACAGACCTTTTTTCTTTCCTGCCAAACATCAAATTAGAGTAAACTTAGTTTTAGATCAATAAATATTAAAAGATTTTAGATCTGTGAAATGTCAGAAGAAAGAGAGCAGCAACACGACCCCACAGCATCATGCTGCCACCCCCATACTTCACAGTTGGGATGGTGTTCTGAGGCTTCAAACCTTCTCCCTTTTGCCTCCCAAAATACGGTTATCATTAAAGTTGAACGGTTCGATTTTTGTTTCGTCAGACCTCAGAATGTGTCTTCAGAAATTAGGGTTTTTGTCGCCCATGTTTAGTAGCAAATTGTAGTCTGACTTTTTTCTGGTGGTTTTAAAGTACTTGTTTTCTCCCCAGCATAACCTTTCAGCTCATGGTGGTACATGGTTTTACTGGGGATAGCGACACTGTCTTAACAGTTTCAGCCAGCATCTTCACAAGGTTTTTTTTGCTGTTGTCCTGGGGTTGATTCGCACATTTCACACCAAAAATCGTTCCTCTCTAGGACTCGGAATCCTTCTCCTTCCCGAGCGGTGTGATAGTTGTACATTCCCACGTTTTTTTTAACTTTCCTATTGTCTGAACGGATGAATGTGGGACCTTCAGCCATTTGGAACTTGCACCTAAGGATGAGCCACACTTATGGAGGTCCACAATTCTTTTCCTGATGTCTTGGTTGATTTCTCTTTATTTTCCCATGATGTCAAAGAAAGATGCTCTGTGTTTGGTGGTGTGCCTTCATATGCATCCACAGGTGTGTCACCAATTAACTCAGATGGACTCAGTGACCTATCAGAAGCTTCTTCATCTCTGAATGGAATAATCTGGAGTTTTCGTTTTGTTTAAAGACACAATAAATTTAGTGTATGAATACCTCTGACTTTGACGAAACTAATAAATACGCAACAATACTCTCTTTATTCTGACATTTCACAAATGGAAAAAAAATAGTCATATTTATGGATCTGAAACACACACAAAAACTCTGATTTTGATGTTTGACGGTAAAGAAAAAGTGTTTCTCTTTTTATCTTAGGTGTAAGTAAACTTCTGTTTTCAGCTGTAAATGCTGTTGAGTCCTCAGGACAGATCCACATATCTGTTGTCTCTCCTAAACTAAAGTGTTGAAATTCTTCCTTTTTACTTTATGTTGCCATGTTTTATATTTTCTACAGTCCAAACAAACAAAACAAATAAAAAAGCTGTGACAGCTGTGTTTCTAACATTTTCTTACCCGTCTAACAAGTTTGAGGCATAAATCGTAGATCCTGATTTGAGATGTTTTGAAATCCTGCTCTAATTGTATATAATTTTTTACATATATATATCCTGATCCTGCCTGTGAACGCGATAGACTGACTTGTGGAGAGCATTGTTCGGGAAGCTGCGGTGGCCAATTGTTTGTCTCTGGGATTGTGCTCTCTTGGTGCCAGTCAGAGCCTCATTCCTTTGTGTCTGCAGGGAGGTGGCGGTGAGAAACAGCCCCAGCAAGCTGGTTCCTCAGCTCAAACAATCCTCCTCGGGCTGTCAGATCGTCGTGGCCGTCGCCCAGAACGACTCGCCAGAGTTTCGCATGCAGTCAGAGGAATATTACAAAGTTAGTAGCCACAGCTGGGAATAAAGCATGTTTAGGCTCTTCGTCAACGGAGACGTCTTCTCTGTAATTCAGATCATCATGTAAAATGAAGAGATATTTTGGTGATCTGAGTGCTGTAAGACAAAGTGCAACCCCTCTTTCTATTTTGAAAATATCAAGCTGGTATTTAAATGATCTTATTTTATGTGTTTTAAGACTCTGGAAGCCGCAGGACTGAATGTGACCATGGAGGATGTGGCGAACACAGACCATTTTAGTATCATTGAACAGCTGGTAGATGGAGACTATCACCTAACCAAGGTACACCCCCACCCCATCTTTTTACTTTGAATTTTCTCAATATTGTGGTCTCATCAATGTTTAGCTGAATCCGAACAGAAGTAGACAGTATTTCTCTACACTTTATTGTGAAAAAAATCAGCAGTTGTGTTGCCATAAAAACCTAAACTACACTGCTGCATTGTTGTATGAAACATTTTCAGCCTGATCCTTTGAGAGCAGTGTTGATAAAATAACAACAGTGTATGTGTGGGGGAGGCAGGCCAGACATTCCTGATAGAAGGGCAGGATTATGGGATGTAAAGCTGGAGGTCTACACTTCACATCCAAGTAAACTACACACAGGAAGCCTGGCCTTTTTAGCTGGAACATCTGTATTACTTATGTTTCACTCTGAAGACCTACTTATGGATAGGTAGCACATTATGATATATTTTATTCAGGTTTGGGCTTTGACTAGGCCATTCTAAAACGAACATGCTTTGATCTAAGCCATTCTGTTGTAGCTCTGGCTGGAAAGTGAACATTCATCCAAGTCTCAGGTCTTTTGCTGCCACTATTAGCTTTTTTTTTGTCAGGATTGCCCTATTTTTTTATCACCACCTATCATTCCATTATCTCTAACCAGCTTTGTTGTCTTGATGAATAAAACCATCACCAAAGCATGATTCTGCCACCACCATGTTTCACTGTGGGGAGGGTGTGCTCAAGGTGATGAGCAGTGTTGGCGTTATACCACACAGCGTTTTAACTCTAAGACAGTAAGCTTTGTTTCAATTTCATATGACCAGAGAATCTGCAAACAGGACTTCTTATGGCATTCTTTTAACACTGGCTTCCTTCTTGCTGCTGTTTCATACTGGCCAGATCACTGAAGTGCACGACAAAGTGTTGACCTGTCAACACCTGAGCTTTAATCTCTACAGCTCCTCCAGAGTTTCCACGGGGGTCTTGGCTGCTTCTCTAACTAACACCCTCCTTGTCTAGCACGACATTGTTTGTGGATGGTTGTGCTGTACTCTTTCCATTATTAGTTGAATTGAAATCAAACAGACCTCTGTGAGGTGATCAAGGCTTGGGATAATGTTTCATAACCTAACCCGGCTTTAAACTTCCTCCCTGACCTGAAAACGAAAAGCTTTCAAGACCCTAAAGGGGTTCTAGAAGAACATTTTTTGTCTTATTTGAAACTGTTCTTTGAGCCTCTATACAGCATATGAAACTTTGTTGGGGCTGATCTGATCGTCTTTCCTCAGAGACTCTATCAGATCTGGAGCTCACTCACAGATTGATGTCTCATAAAGCAGCATCTCTTATTACCTTTAGATTGTTTAAGGAGTTTATGAGGAAACATGTCCATCTGTTGTCTATACTTAAAAAGGCCCAGGAGCCCTGATACAAATACAGCCCCATAATAAAGCCCTACAATTGAAAGTCTGGTTTTACTCCCCCACTGGGCCAGGACATGAATATTAAATGCGCTGTGTGCTGATTGACCGACTTATCCGTATGATTCTATGATGCTGCCTGAAGCTAGGAACTGTGTGTACAGCCGTTCACAGTATCCCAAATTCTACTTTGTTGTTTTCCTCTCATCCAACAAGGACGTTACAGGTAGCTCGAGCTAGCCGTGTTCTGCGGCTGGCACACAGCTATGTAGTGCATTACCGCCCCCAGCATTTATGTATTGTTGATGTTTAAGTGGATTGGGACCACAGGTCGTGCTACAATTTTTATTTTTTTTTGTCAGTCTGCCATTTTGACTGTCAGGGTAATAAAAAGAAATGTGGTCAAACTTTTTTTACCTGTAAATTTTAAAATGATAATAATGACATTCAGTAGCAATGTCATTTTAATTAATATTCAATCTGAACAAATTGAACAGAGAATCCACATTGTGGATTAATAGGCTACATGAAGAGGTGAGTAGTAACTACCGGTAGTTACATTTACTTGAGTTAACATAGCCCATATGACCTTTTGTGGCAGCTTTGCTCAGACTGAACCGTTTCAGTCCATTACAAATTTGCATAGTTAAGCAGGTTGGAGATGGCACAGACATTTCAGTATGATACATTTAACACCCCAAGCTGTCTATACTCAACAACACTAAGGTAAATGTGGTTTTGCATTGTAGGACCCCTTAAAGAAACCCTGGAGAACTTTTGTTCAGAAGCACCTTTAGTGATTACAAAGTCAGTCTAATTTACTAGTCGGAAAGTATGAAGAAATCATGAGTGCCTTAAAACATTTCAACTGTACTTTACATTGTGTTACATTTGCATAAAGGATGCACTCAAAAATATTTTTCATAATAAACTAGTTTCATCAACTTCAAGTCAACCTGTTGAGAAATCTGAACCTTTTTAGTTTTATACCATTTAACCTTGAAGCATCAGAGCTGTAACCCTTTTGCTTTAATGATCTGCTTTCTCTCCAGCTTCTCCTGAAGATGATGGGGAAGAGCTGAAGTGTTCAACAAACCTCTGATCAGTCCCTTTGCACCCACAATGACAAAATAAGCATTGTTTCAGGTTTTCACTGTGGTAAATATATTTTTAATCAATCTGGTGACATCAGTTGCGCTGATGGGTTAGTTTACAATATTTATTATAAATAATAAATGTTCTTCATCAATGTTTCTGCTGTGGCAGAACTTCTAACTAAGCTTTGGATGTTTGAAACACCTTAGATTCACTGCAGTGTATTGTGGCAGATCTCACTTCTCAGACGTGTACAGATTACTGGACTGTTGTTAACATTGTTATTGTGAGGAAGCGTGGCCACCACTGCACATTAAATGCTTTGGAGTGGACTGTTACTTTTGGCTTGTTTCCAGTGTTTTGTAGCTGGGTGGGTCCGACTGATTCATGCTGCTGTTTAATTTCCTTTGTTTGTGACAATCTTCAGCACGTCTGAAAATGGTACCGGCAGTAACGCATCATTCAACCTGAAGGTAGCGTTTTACCAGAACCTCCAGCTCTACACCGAGATCTCACCGTGGGATTGCTGATCTAACACACAGTGTTACTAGCAGGTTTATAGCTGTTCTTGAATTTTGTTTTCAAACATGAGGTTCTGAAACTGAGATAAAAATTAAACTGTAACAGTGACACTTTAATTTGCACTGCATATTCTAGCATCACACAGTGTTTAACAATATTTACACCATGTCCTGCTTATCATTATAGTAGAAAATAAATATATATATTTGAGGAAAGTTGTGTTGGGATGTTTCTGTGTGTGTGCAACTGTGGATTGAATGACCCATTGTTTCATGATAAGATCACAGACTGCTCATTAACTTTTAACCTAGCTGAACTTGGACCCAAATAATAGTTTATTGGTTGACGGTAATACCTACTTTTACACGCATTGCACCTTACAACAAACGTGCATGAATGCAGAAATGGAATGCAGCCCTGGTTAACATCTTCATTTTTTCTGGAAGTTGAAATGCCTCCTAAGAAATGGCCTGATTGTAACTATCGGCTACATAAGCAGATAACATTTTTATGGATTTATGCATGTAAACATTGGAAGAACATGCTCACACATACATTGTACAGTATGTGTGCTGATGGTGTAGGTAAGGAAAAGCTGGAGGTGCAAATAGTTTAATTTCCTCGTTTCACATAACATTTCTCACACAAGACAACCAGACTTTCAATGTTTGAGTTTCGTGGTCGTTCCATCCAATGTTTTTTTTGTTTTGTTATTTTTTTCAGTTAAAATTCAGACTTCCTCTTCTAACACACTCATTTATCAACCAACATAAGTGGTTCTGTGTTTGATTTGTCTGTGAAGTACGTCAGCCGAATCAAGGCCATTCTATGTGGAAAATACAGCACAATGTATGTGCCAATTGTTACGGAGCTAACTACAATTAGCAATACAAGTCGATAACAACCCACTTCCCCCTAATCTATCCATTTAAATATGGATGGAACATAGTCACATAGAGTATGGTATGTTCACTTTAGTTAAGTACAACAGAAGTAAGAAATCAACATTGTATTGTCCAACAGTGAACTCAAAACTATGCATCTTTATAAAAGGAGATTATACAGTATCATGTGTGCCACTGATTTAATAAGATGCAAACTGTCAAAAGTGATAAATAGTTCATACCAGCAAATTTGACTTTGCTCTACATGTTGTATGGGCACATATTTGACGTAGAAATCAGGGTGACTCTTTGAGACCTCCAAATGTTCAAGCTGTAATTCTGACCTCAGTGGACATTATTGTTATATTTCTGACTGGGCTCTCGGCTGAGTATGTAAGGTCGGAGGAGGAGATGGGTGAAAAGGTGGGGATAGGTGGGAGCAGGCGTTTCAGCAACCCCAACAACTACCAGCAGAGACTCAAAGATTACTCTAACGTGAGTGAATGGGTCATAGGAACACTACAGGCCTTTTAATGAGGGAAAGACAGGTTCTCAGGATATTAAGCTTCAGAAAATCAATTTTGCATAATACCCCCCCTAATAGAAAGACTGGTCTTAATTGAGATATTTCAATTGTGAATTTCTTGATTCAATTTGTACTTAAAATGCTAAAATAAACATACATTTATATCTAAAATACATCGAGCTATTGGGATCAGAATGTGACCTTTTAATATTTATTGTTAACAGTACGGATATAATTTACCAATGTGATCATATAAATGTAGATATGTGAATAGCCATTGTTTTAAAGGCATCTAATAACCCTTTTTAATTTTCTTAACAATTTCCTTTTTTTCTTCACATCAGGCTTAAATCAAACCAGTACACTTCTCTAGAATTATTATGGTGACATACAGTAGAAACTCTGTAAGGACACCATGGAATTTTCATAAAATCAAGAAAATTATCTACAACCCTGGACATCATACAACAGTGGCTTCAGTCAGAGGCTTCCTCAGAATTGCTGCAATACAGACCGCTAGAGGAGCTCATTCCTGCCCACCGCCATCCTTATCTACAACAACTCTGAAGAACCTTGGATTATATCAGTTACAACATTTAATTTCCCTTTGGGATTTATAAAGTATTTTTAAATGGAGCTGAATTTAATGTGATGCTAATGACATCATTTTAGAGACAGTATTGGTAGGGAGTCGCAGTCCCCCGGTGTAGGAGGAGACGATCGTCGGCCAACAGGGCGGCTGTGAGGAGCCTCCACATCAGGTGAGCTGCTGGGGGGCGAACATGGGAACATGGGGAGTTACAAGGTAAACTCTGCATGTTGGCGAGCAGTTTCGTTAGTGACGACATGTAATCGGTGACAAGCTACTGTTGCTAACTGTGTTAGCTGCGCGGCTTATCAACGTCTGTGGAAGTGTCGTCGTGTCTCTGTGACACTTAACTTTCTCTCCGTGTGAAACACTCGGACATGTTCGGACACTTCAGGTTACGGTTTTCGGGAGCTTATCGGTGTTTATTTAAAATTCAAACGGTGATGTTAAAGTTTAGAGAGGGAAAAAAATCAACCTGGGCGCTTTCGAAGAATCTAGTTAAGGAATTGACTCGTTTTAATGAATCCTCTCATTTCTTCACACGCGATACAAACGAGGCTTAAAATGGAGACGAAAACAAACATATTGACAAAGCTGGAATAAAAGTTCGTATTAGTATAGTTAGCGCAGCGGGCTGCGACGTTATAACGCTGAGATGACGCGACTTTCTGTCCTGTTACGTAACGCCCACCGGCGTAGAGGACTTAAAACCGAGGTTCAAACTTATTCCACCGAGATATTTGATATTTAGGTTTTCATTATGGACATTTTCGGCCGATTATTTTAAGAATGACACGATGATGTAGAGAGCAGTGTCTGTCTGACAGGATACAGTATTCACAGGACTGTGTTATGGTTGCTCCTTTGCCCAGTCTCAGTCTCAGTCAGGTGGGTAGAGTAGCCATTCATTGCAACTCAAGAAAAGTAGCACTACTTCAACATATTTTTACTCAAGTAAAAGTACAAAGTAGTAATTTTAAAAAAATTACTCTAGTAAGAGAGAAAAAAAGTATTTGGTAAAAAAGACTAGGCTACTCAAGCATTGAGCGCTTGAAATCCCCTTTTTGAGATCATAACACATGATTTTATATTTTAAAATGATGTAATTAGACAAAAATATCAAGGTGTGCAAATTCTAAAGACTAAAAAATCCAAATAGGTGACATACTGGAAAATAATTCGAGTAGAAGAAACATTTTTTCCAAATTTTTCTCAAAGTAGGCTCAAACTAATGACCCCACCAATACCTACGGTAGGTAACGTGTAACACCAGGGTAAGCTGCCCCCACTTGACCTCTAAATGGCTCAACAGCCTCAGCAGATAGAAAATAATGTTTAAGTAATGAAGCTTGTGTACAAACAAAAGGTTTGACTTCAGCATAAACAGTAGGTGTGTTTCTCATGCCTTTTTGCTTGTTTTTTGTTCAGTAAAGTTACTCGCCGTGGGTAGAGTAGTCAGAAATTTGACTCAAGTAAGAGCAGCAGTACTTCATAAAAATATTACTCAAGTTAAAGGAAGGTGTAGTAACACTACTAAAAGTAACTTTAAAAAAAAAAAGTTACTTAAGTAAATCTAACAGTAAATGTTCTTAAAATGCTGTTATTTTACTTTTCTTTATTTTGGCTTTGTCAGGGTTCATTTATTTGCTGAAAAGGAGTCTAGCTTTTATTTCTGCAGTACGCCGGGCAAATTTGAGAGGATTTCAAGTCCAGCGACTTTGCTGTTTCATTTTTGTGGGAGGAATTCTATTTTCACAACATTTTTATTCGTTTGGTGAATAACAATAGCTCTACCATCAAATTCATCTATAAGCGTTGTTGTTGTATATTTTCTTCTATACATGGCAAATGTATCTTATTGACACTACAAGCACAGTTCGAGAGGAAGACCTTGGGAACTTGGCTCTTCAGTTCTTAATTCATTACTAAGGTTCTGAGTCCTCATTGGTCGTGAAACGTGAGATAGTGTGCAAGAGAGCAAAGGAGGAGACCTGCTGAGATCAAGTATTCATGTGACTACGAGGGCTGAACGAGTGAGCGTTTCTCTGAGGGATGAGTGCAGAGCAGAGCGACGTGATAGTAGCAGCCTGTTCAGGGGAGAGGAGGCGAAGGAAGGGTGAATAGTTTAATTCTTTATTCGCCGTAGAACAATGTCACGTTCTGGCCTGTGCTGCAGAAAATATGGGTTTTGTATTCAGTGGCGACAATAAGCTTCTTTTTCTTTTTTGCTCGCCCAAACCTTCAGTGTTTGGTTTAAAGAGTCGACAAGAGTGAACAAGTTCAGCGAGCAGCTGAGGTTGGATGCACCGGGGGAATTATGCTATGTAAGATTATGTACTCCAGCTGGATAGTTTATTGGCAAATATTTCTGCAAATCCGTTTTTTTAAATTATCTTGTAGGATATAGTCGATAAATATAAATTTGCAGTTGAAGTTTTCTTTAAATGATTGAAAAATACAGCAATAACAGATTGAGTATAGCATGGTAAGGAAAAGTCCACCTGTCCAAAACGTTAGGACTGACTGTTCTGTTTGTTGTTGCTGTTTATGGTCAGATGAGGGGTCACCTTGGTTCAAAACGAGCTCAGAGCTCTTACTACAGCAGGTAGCGTGTCCCTTTATATGCCAGCGTGTTACATGTTTCTGACATGGATGAAAGAGTTTGCTGTGAATAAAAACTCTGCTAAGCCATATTAGCGACGTCTTATACTACTACCTCCACAGGAGAAACAGGGATGTTAAATCAATGGATCTTTTCATTGTATACCTGGTAGCAGACAATAATGCCAGATATTTCTCTGGAATCTACACAGATTTAATCTGAAAAATTATCAAATCGATAAATATAAAAAAATTACATAAGTGTAAAGATACAAAGTGTATGATCTTGACAGCAGTTCAACATTTTAACATATTAAGGCGGAGAGGTGTGTAGCGGCTGTGGTTTGGTCCTACCTGACCGCAGCAGTTCAAAAAGTTCATGGAGACGATGTAACATCCTGGACAGAAGCCCGGGCCACTTTTACTTCTGGATTCCCTGATGCGTTGTTTATCTTTTAACAGAAGTCGTCTGTTGTGTAAGATATGGGGTTTCCCCTACCCCCTATGGTTAGTTTATTTTTTTTGTTATGATCAGACCTGACCACAGATCAGGTAGGTTAACTCTGAAACTTAGAACTGGAAATCAGCTCAAAAGGAAAAAAGATACATCACAAAAACAGTCTCCATTTTCCACCCTACATGTATCACCAGCTGTTTCTTTTTTTGCTCTTATTCTTAAAAAAAAACATGTCAGGGTTTGCAAATAGTCTTGCCTTCTAAATAAGAAAGGTGTATTGGCTAGCAATAAAGTTTATTTATCTATTTTTAAATCATTTTTAGTTCTGTAACACTTTACCATTAGACATTCTAGAGCTTTTATTATTTAAGCAAAACAGTAAGATTATTAAATGTTTTTTTTAATCAATCCAGTTGCGTTATGCGTACATTGATTTGATCATTTGCTAATTTTTAAATATCAAACCCAACAAAATGGATGCATACCTTTTATACAAATATTTGTTGGTGACGCTAGTAAATATTTGTAATTATCCTTTAAATAATAATCTCACACTGAAACAAATCTAACCTTTTAATTAGATTACATTTATTGAGTGGGGAAAATTTGTTTTTTAACAATTCCTGGGGTTGCAATTGTTTGTACTCCTAATAATCCCTTTGGGGGGGAAATTTGACTTTTTCAGGTTTATACATTAGTTGCTAAAGTTTTACCAGGGAACTTCAAGTTATCAATATATTCTTTTCTTGGGGTGTAAACATAACATGGAGGCCTTTTTCTCTTAGCATGCTTTGGTAAGGTAAGACCTAAGAACGAAGTTTTGCCAACAAACACTCCAGGTCATGACAAAATGACCCGGCGCGCAATGTAAATCTTAGTGGAGGATCTGTGATGCTGTGGGCCTTTTTTGTCTTCCAAAGGCCCTTTGAATCTTGTTTGTAGGGATATGTATTGGGGCAAGAATCTGCCTGGGGATACGATATGTATCACAATACAGGGGACGAAACGATATATCGCGATACTATGAGTAAGACGATATATTGTGATTTTTAAAACTGAATTTAACTGTAGAAAAACTGTCAGCATTCTAAACACTGCAACCTGTTTCATACTTTAACACATCCAGTTTTATTAGTAGATCTAGTTGATCCACTGGAACGAAGATGTAAACAGCCACCAACTACCAGTCATGCTTTTAATTTTACTACAAAAATCACTGTCATCATTAATGGTTCCTTTCAAATAAAATAAAAAACACAAAAAAACTGATACATTGCTTTTGAATATCGATTCAATATCGTGACAAAGTATGCTTACATCCCTCCTTGTTTGCTTGCATGGCATCATGAACTCTTTGAAAAACCATTAGATTTTAAACAGAAATGTGGTGACCTCTTGCTTGGGTCATCCAATGGGTGTTTCAGCAGCACGATGATCCAAAATTAGTGCTCAAAGCAGCACAGAAAAGGTTCAATGGAGAGAAAGACCTACCATTTTCCATGGCCATCTCAGTCTCCTCACTTAAATACTACAAAAAGGCAGTGAGGTGTTAAGATGAGAAGACAGCATACGAGAGGACCCAGGACTCTGGATGATCAGAGAAACAGTGGTAAAGGATCCCTCTCTATGTATGCTCCAACATTGTGAACGTTTGGATTTCAGTAGGGGATTATGCTGCTGCGGTAAAATATATTTCCCTCCTTTTTTACCAGGGGTACAGGGAAATGTGGCTGGCACGGTATTTCTCAGAATTGTTCCTGTAATAAAAAGGATTTGACAGCTGGGTTGGGTTTGGCTCCGCTGCGGGCTGCTCTGCCCATCAAAGCCCTGTTGTGAATCAGGAACAAATGGGGACAAGAGCCCATTTTAACAGCTTGTCCTCCTCCCTGTGTTTATTCTTCTCCAGCTGCTATCAAAGTGTATTGATACTTCAAAAACCTCAAGTTTTCCATGTTGTGTGGATCCTGCATGGCCCCTCTGCTGATGTTCCTCCTTGTTCCTCTACTCCAGGCGCTGGTAGTCTTCATCCCCAGACCACAGCTGACTCCAGGGACACTTCCATGAACTCCTTTGGCTTTGCAGTTCGAGGCCTCCCCTTGGCCTTGGCGTCCATGACACAGGCCACTCCCTGGGACCTGCGCTTCCATCCAAGATGGAGAGCAATAATTGTGACCACCCTGCTGGCTTTAGTGCTCATGCTTTACCTGCACCGGACAGTAAGGAACACAAACACGCCAATCAGAGGTAGCTTTCTAAAGCACAGAGAGGGAGAGGAGGATGTAAGATCACAAAGACTTGCTTGGTGTCTGAAGAGAGAAAAGCCGTACAACGACACCTACCCGTTGAGTCCACCAGAGAGGACGCAGCGTAGCGTTCGCTACCGTATAGGAGTGATCGCAGACCTGGACACGGCGTCCCAAAGCTCCAAGGGTCAGACGTGGTTCAGCTACATGAAAAGAGGCTACCTGACCGTTTCAGGGAGCGCAGACAGACTGGAGGTGGAGTGGGATGCAGACACGGTCACCTTGGAGAGCAGCCTGGCTGAGAAAGGACGAGGTATGTGGTTAAAATCCTGCTTCTACACGTGGCTAATCTGCACAAATCCTTTGTTCCTATCAATATGTGGTGTAATTCTGTGCCTGCAGGTATGGAGCTGTCGGAGCTGGTGGCCTTCAACGGTCACCTGTACAGTGTGGATGACCGCACAGGGGTGGTGTACAGGATTGAGGGAAGCAGAGCCGTGCCCTGGGTGATACTCCCTGACGGTGACGGCTCTGTATCTAAAGGTCAGCGGAGTCTGAAAGATGGACGACCGTTTTCTTCAGATAAAAAAACTACAACTAAACAGCTAATCAAGAACTTGAACGCTAGCTTTAGATAGATGTAGACTACCGTCCAACTGTATTCATCCCTCCTGAACCTTTTCGTATTTTGTCACGTCACAATCTCACACCTCCATGGGGATTTTATGTGACAGAGCAACACCAATTACCAGCTACAGCTGACTTTAAAGCTCCAAGTCTTGGATTTCAGCTGTGCTGCACATCTACAGACTGAACTTGCTGGTCATTCTTTGTAAAACAGCTGAAGATCAGTCATACTGGATAGAGAATGTCTGTTAACACAGATTCTCAAAAAGATTTAGGTCTGGACTTTGACTGGGCCATTGTAGCACATGAATATGCCTTGTTCTAAAACACTCTGTTGTACCACTGGCTGTATGTTTAGGGTTCTTGTCCTGCTGGAAGGTGAACCTCTGCCTTACTTTTAAGTCTTAGAGCTCCATACAGTTTTTTTTCCAGGATTGCAATCCCTCTTCTCTTTAACTCTGATCTCTTCCTGGTCTCAAAGAAAAGCATCCTCACATTATGATGCCACCACCATCATGTGGTGTAGGGGGCATTTTTGTTGTGTGTCATTTTTTCTCTTTGTTAATGATTCCTATAAGGTAGGAACATTTGATTGGGGTCCGGACTTGTTGGTCAGAAGGCGAAAACTGTTTGTGACTGCTGCGCTTTAGATTGGACAATGTTGGATATTAGGATGGACTGTGGAACAGCAGATGGCATCAATGGTGAGGAATAAAGGTTTAGGATGCCAAGATAAGCACTTCTGGAGTCATTGGACTTTTTACACAAGTTTTCATTCATAACAGTGACATCGCGTCAACCCCGCCCATCAACCACCTCCGTGGCTTCAAGCCTAGGTTTGGCCTCTACACACAGTGATGCATAGTGTTTGTTTTCCTCTAAATATAGTAGCATCTGGCATGTAGGTCATAAAGTTCAGTTTTGGTCTTTTCTCATCAGAGCACCTTATTTTCCCCGCTCTTCTATTGTAGACTGCACAATAGTTGTCCTGACACCTGTACCTGTAATTCAACCTGAGCTGTGGATCTCAACAGCTCCTCCAGAGTTGACATGGGTGGCTTCTCGTGGTCATGCTTTCCTCGACCCGCCAGTCATTTTTGGTGGACTGCAAGGGGCAATCTCCGCCGGCCAAATGTGAAGCCTACCCGGAAGTGACAAAAATTGCAGTTCCCCACTCATCCCCTAGGGGCTGGCTCAAAAAAGGAGCAAGTTCCATGTTAAAAATAACAACTTCACAGCAGAAATAAACACATTTACAGCCTGGTTCAAAAAACCATTTTAGGTTTAAAAGGTCAAGTTTACCGCCATGAGAACTCTGAGGGGGAGTTTCATAACTCATCCGTTTAGATGTAATTTAACCTTGAAATTATTAATAAGTGGCATCTTCTTTTGGATTGATAGGTCTCGGATTAGCCATCAGCGCTAGCGCCCGCTAACCTCCATTAGCTTCCGGTTAGCTCAGTTAGCTCGTAGCTACGTCGGGTCAGAGTCTCAATCATCCACCCCCACTCTCAGCTCCACCTCTTTGCCTATTTTTTGTATTTTCTGGACGTGGCCAGATGTGTGGTGCAACTAAGATGGCGGTGGTGGGAACCGCCGAGTTAGCTTTAATTCAGCTCTTCATAAACCTATGGGTGATGTCACTGAGGCTCTGTCCATCTTATATACCCTCTATAGTGGATTGGCATGTCTTGGTATGTCTGTGACTGTGAAGTTGCCTGGATTAAACTGAGATCTGTGAGATGTTTGAAGCTTGGGTTATTGTTTTATGACCCAACTCTGCTTTAAACTTCTCCACATCTATCTGTCTGCTCTGTTCCTCGGTCGTCATGATGATGCTTGTTCTCTAATGTTCTCTAACAAACCTCTTGAGTCCTTCACAGAACATCTGGATTCATACACACAGGTGGACTCTATTGTTAGATGGCATCTGAAGACAGTGGGTTATACAGGATTTTATTTAGAGGCATCAGAGTACAGAAGGCTGAATACAAATACGCAAAACATCACAGATTGATTGTTAAAAACTTGAAAATCATTTTCGCTTGACTTTTGTGTTCCACATTGTGTCGCTCCGTCACACAAAACCCTCAATGCGGTATATTCAAGTCTGTGATTTAGAATTAAAAGCTAAAGCGTCAGTAACACCTTTCCAAGGAATTGCTTTTGATTGTAGTTATTGCTTTCCCTTTCTGCACAGGATTCAAGGCGGAGTGGCTGACAGTGAAGGATGAGCACCTGTTTGTTGGAGGTCTGGGGAAGGAGTGGACGACGACAACCGGTGAATTCGTCAATAACAACCCGGAGTGGGTGAAAGTGATCGACTACAAGGGCTCCGTGGAGCATTATAACTGGGTGCCTTATTACACCGCCTTGCGGAGAGCTGCAGGGATCAAACCACCAGGTGGAGAGCAGCAATTTCTTGTTACAGTGACTGCATTTATTTTATTTATTTAAGTCACAGAAAAGCTTTGTTGGTACCAAAGCTCAGTTCGTTTATATTAGAGAACACTGTTATGTTTGCATCTCTTTCTAACAGATTTACTGCTTTATGCAAGACTGATATTCAGTTCCGTCAGCTTCCATTAAAAGCATGCTTCCTAATCTTGACCACATACACAATTTTACCCAATTTGTGTATCTTTGAAACTAGAAGGTCATAGAATAAGTGAACAGTCTTCTTAATGAGCCATATTTATGTTACAGGGTGAGAACTGTGCTTCAATCAGTGAATAAAAGAGGTTCACTGATAGCAACTTTTAGTTATAAAAGATAGGGTGATTTTTTTTTAATTGTATTTTTTATAATAAATTCCTTTAGTCATATAAAAGAACAGATGTTTGAAAGAAAAGGTCTTTACTAGTGTTTTGTTTAAAAATTGTTATCACTAGGGGAATCTGACTGTAAATACATTGAACATCCCAACCTTTAATCTAAGGGTAATTATTCAGTGGGGGGGGTTCTTTCTTTCTTTTTAACAAACGCATGTCACAATTGTTGACCCTCATTAAAAAAAAATAATTTTTTGTCTTTTTACTTCTCATACCGTTTCCTTGGGGTATGAATTGCTTTAAAATAGGAAATACTTGAGAACAACACATTGCTCTGATCAGGTAGATGTTTGTCAATTTTAATGAATCTTGCTTAAACTGAACCGTTTTTACAGTTTCCACCACACCCAATGACCAGAGCGGTTAGCGAAGTGAAAATATAAATCTCAAAAGGTCGGTGTTGGAGAAATGCAGCAGAAACATGATTATGCTACTTTAATAAAAAGCCTTTTTACTCATCTTTGCCAGTGCTGTTGGGATTATGTTTATTAAATCATATTTGGTTTACATTACAGCTCTTTTTAAATCAGAAGCTTTACCTCTTTTGTTGATGCCAACAAACCATTTTCTCACCACAACACTCCTAGCTGCAGTTGCAACATGAGTTGCATTGCTAAACTCAACCAGCATTTCAACATACCTGTGTAGGGTCTTGCCAAACGTTTAAAAGGACTCAGGACAATCAGTCAATTAAACGTTGCACAAGGTGATTCACAGGGATGAAAGCAAAGGAACAAACATGTAAACAACTATCAAACCAAAGCTACTAAATCACACCTGTTTCTGGCCAGCATGCCTGGTCTGCTGTTGATACCATGACCAATGGCTGCATGCAAAGATTAGTGTGGAACCTAAAATTGAGCCTTGTGGAGCACCAGTTTAAATTGTACCATTACCTACATTTACTGAAGGAAGTTCTTGTCAGAAATCAGTTTTTTTTTTTTTTTTGGACTGAAACCATGTGTAGCTGTTTTATGTTCTACTACTTTAATACTGCTGATTCAGAAAGATGGCTCCGTTCCTCCTCATCGAGCTTGGTAGAAGCCTAACAATGGCTCATTCACTGGATTTAGGTGGGCTGCGGCAGAGAAACATTTAAAGCATGTCAGCCAGGGGTCACCAGGATCAGAGCTGTAACTCTCGTGCAACACTGGATTCGTAGGAAAGGACACGATGAATCCTGATTCAATAGGAAGCAGTTTGTGATTGAAGCTGCTAGACCAAACAATTTATTTGTAAATTAAACAGCTCATTAAAACCGTTCACCGGTTCACATATAACATGGAGGCAACGTTTGTGTCAGTGGAAGCAGTTTAGGGCTTTAGATGGTGTACATCAACGGGATAAAGTATAAATGAAAACCTTAATGACACATATTCCCTCTCTCTCTCTTTGTCCTGCAGGTTACCTCATCCATGAATCTGCAGCTTGGAGCGAGCGTCTCCAGCGGTGGTTCTTCCTACCTCGCCGTGCCAGCCACGAGCGCTATGACGAGGCGGCTGACGAGCGTCGAGCCACCAACCTCCTCTTGTCCTGCCCCACAGACTTCAGACACGTGACCACGCAGCGCGTCGGACCGTTAAACCCCACCCGCGGCTTCTCCTCGTTTAAATTCGTCCCTGACACGGATGACCAGATCATCCTGGCTCTGAAGTCGGAGGAGGATGCGGGCAGGATCGCCTCATACATCATGGCTTTCACACTGGACGGGCGGCTGCTGATGCCCGAGACGAAGATCGGAGACGTGAAGTATGAAGGGCTGGAGTTTCTTTGAAAGTGGCAGAAATTTTCATATCAATTGTGTAATTGGCAAGTTAGAAGCAAATCGGCTGTTGTAGCCATTCAGAGTTACGTCAGGACAACAAGCAGTGGAAAATGTTTTCTACTAAGAAGGCACAGGTGAAAGGTCAAGAGAAGAGCGGTGAACGCTGCTAAAAGAGCATTATTTTTACTGAATCAAACCTGCGTCATATCAGTGCTGCTATATGTTTATTTTTTATTCTGAGAAGGGCAAAAAAGTGAAATACTTTAAAAACAACTAAAAAGAATTATACAGCAAACATATGAAACCAAATGTTTTTTGAAGTAATATAAAAAAAGCGAGTAACAGGGCCAGTATTCTGGAAAAGCAAAATGTGTTTTTCCTTTTCTTAAGGTGCTTAACATTTTCTATGGATGACATTCTTCATTACTGATGACGACAAGCACAATGTTCCTCTAATTTAATGTCTCAGACCACAGAACAGTTTTCTGCTGCCTATCAGTGCATCTTTAAATGAACTGAAACCCTAATACTTCTGTATTTTGCTTGTTTGTTTAAATCTTTAGCTTTCATTTATGGGTGCATCCTCAGTAGGTTTCCAGAAATGTTCCTGATCTCATGGAGGGATTTCAGATTTAAATATTTAACTTCTGAGCCTTAAAGTCACCACATTTAATATTCTGTTTTTCATGAACAGAGATCTCTCATTCACAGAAAGGTTTGGTATTTACCACATTAAATGAAATCCTTGTCATGTCACCCTTCACATAAAATCATACTCTAAGAAGCTGTTATACTGTTGTAAGGCCTGGTTCACACGGCAGGATTTTAAAATTGTTGCAAAAGTTTCAGACCGCACGCACGGTGATAAAATATTGCGGATATTTCTGTTTTGGTCCCACAGTGTTTGATGTGCGGCCACAAGGCAATGACGAGACACCACACATGAACCGATTTTACTAACAAGCATTCCAAGAATTACTTTTTTAATTTATTTATTGGGAAACATCATTAAACACTTTGCTCTGACTGATCTTTGTTTCTATGCATTTGTGGACTGTAGTCAAGTGAGTCCACACTTGGAAATAATAGACGCTTCCGAGGTGTATCGCTGCCCGTCACCTCGCTTTCTGATCGGCTACACGTCACATTCAACAGGCTGCGTGCTCGTTTGTCCTCGCAACACATCACACATGCTTTGATGTCGCTCTGAACACACCCCACACAGCAGGAATATCTGTCAGCATTATCTAAAGAGCCACCCCAATGATCAGGGCGTCAGAAGGGCTGAATCAGCCTTAAAATCCTGCCGTGTGAACCAGGCCTCAGTCAACCTCACCAGGACAGTTATTTCACAGATTTATCCCTTAATTACATTTTTTTGTGATGGCCACATGTAGCTCTGGTCAGATGTTTACATATGCTCATCATGGACAGGAATGTCAAAATTCAAGTGTTTTTAATGCTGGATTTTAACCAGTGGTAATTTAAATTGGTTGATTTCCTGGCATCTACCTGATTTTTAATTATAATCCATAAACATTTGATTGGGTTGAGGGCGGGGCCATTTCAAAACATCAATATTGTTTCCTTTATTTAATCTAAATCCTGTTTTGATGCATTTGGGTTCATTTTATGTTGGAATCCAACAGTTTCAACCATGTAGTTGTAGAGTTGAGGTCCAGATGAAGAATTAGATGGTAGTGGTTTTTACTCCATCCCTTTTGTGCAGTGCAGCAATACCACACAACATGCTGCAGCCACCACCATGCTTGATTGTTGCTATGGTGTTTTTTGGTTTGCAGAAAGCCTCATTTTGATGCCAGAACCTGTTTGAGCCTGTATGTTTACTGATGATCCAACGTGGATTAGAAATAATCCAGAGTAATTTCAGACATGTGACTAAAGAATACTAAATCATTCCTACTTAGCAGTTCTATAGGTTTATAGAAATGTATTTTTGAATTGTTTAGCAGTACAACTTTGTTTTTTAAACAGGGTCTTTATATTTAAACAGTGCAAACAGAGGTAGAGTGAACCTCTTCTTGTATAGCGTCTCTTAGCTGGTCACTCAGGGTAAACGGTCCAACAAATGGAAAGAAAAGTGTCCTTAAACTGAAGTTCGCTCCTGTTTGTGTTTTGCTGCTGAGAAAAAAAAACGAGCTTTGTACTTTTATTGATGCAATGTCAGTGATCAATTCTGTAAGGAGCAGACATTACATCCATGACGGCACCATGATGGAGCACAGTTACTGTATGTCTTTACTGATCCCCAACTGCATCTATTAAGTTATTTTCTTGTCCAATGTTGAACCACGTTAAACCAAATATTTATGCTACTAGAGCCAGAGAGCAAATTAAAACAAGCTATTTAATCAAAGATTTATCCTTAATATATTCCCTTTGTATTGTCTTAAAAGAGAAAAATAAAATGTATCTTTTGTTTAATTGTCTTGCTGGGTTTAAATGTATCGATAAATGTCCCACATAAACGTAGAAACACTGATCAAAGTGGAGATTCCCAATTTATTGAAAATATTCTTTACAGAGTTAACTTTGACAGGACAAAATCAATCCTGAGACCACAAGATAAAACATTTGATTCAAACTGACAAGCACGACAAGATGCTTTACCAACATCTTAAATGCTTTCACACAACAGGAGCTTTGTTGCCATGACAACAGTGTCCTGAGGCAGACTCTCGTCCGGAGGAATGTGTTCGAAGGAGCCGAGCTTAGAATAAAAGTCGAGCATCCTCCGGTCGCTCCGCCTCAGCTCACAGAAAACTCCTCTGGAGCCTGAAAGTCAACCAGAGATGAACGACCGTCTGTCTCAAGTACACCAGGATCGATAATAAAAAAAAAAAAAACTTTGAATACAACTCTTCATGAAAGAGTACACTTTCAGGCAGCTCTATATTCAAACCGTCCCAAGTTGACTTACCGCTTTTCCTGATGCAGGACAACAGCTGAGCAACCATCCGCTTGGCCGGGGACGGATCGGTGACCCGAGGGAGCGCTTGGACAACAACCAGGGACGGGTAATCCTTTAACAAGGCGTCACTTCCTGGCCTCTGGAAGTACAATGCAACATTTGGTCAAGCCGAACTTTATCTTTTACCAACTGTTTTAGAGAGCAGAACTGAGATCTCATTTTTGTTCACCCGATCTGAGCCGGCAGCTTGTTTGGCATCAGTGAGTGCCAGCGCATATCCACAAACCCCGATGTCATCCTCAACAATGAGCGCGCAGTGTGGAGAGGGAGGGGTTTCACCTGATGACAGGCTGCAGAGGGCCAAGAGAGCACGTCAAGACACAGGTATTTACTCATTACTGAGGTCTAGAAAAATGGTCCTTTGGTTCTAAAGTTTCTTAAAGGGTAATTATATTTTGCAACTCCAAGCTGCCTTGTTTTGTCCATATTTTTGTGATTTCAAACATGGGGACTAAGAACTATCAAGAGATATTAGCCTGAACAAAAAGCTGCAGAAATAATCATGAAACTAGGTAAAATGACCAGGATTTATCCTAATCGCAGCCATAAGAGGAGTTTCAATATTTTTTAAATATAAAGAAAAGAAGTTATTAACTCATCTATTATCTTCTCGAAAATGAACCCTTCTTCATGAAGGGAAGAGAGACTATTCTGTCCCAGGAAACTTTGGAACTACACATTTCAAGGTGATGCTTTGAACAGTTTTGCTTTGAGATGTAACAGAAAAGAAAAAAATATATTAAAAAACAGAGTTAACTAACTTGGCTACTAAATTTTTGAGAACGATCAAATCTTAAACCAAACTATATTTATATTCGGTTTGAAACTAGTTAGTAGCTGCATGGTCCTATTTTCTTTTTCACCCTCAGGAAGCTTCCATCAAAGGCTAAGGAGGTAAAAAAACATAGAAATTAAAAAGAAATGATTGGCTGGGCTGCAGCCCTTCTTACCCATCACTGATGAGTTTAGGCTGCAGGGGGGTTTGGCCCTCTCCTCTCTGCATCTCCTTCCAAATCTTCTGCACCTCAGCCTAACAGAGAAAGCAACTTTCATGTGAAATCATATTTGTAAACACTAACCAAACTGTGCCCCCGTGATGAGCCTCACCTTGTCCTCGCTGCAGTAAGGGCGGATGCAGTAAACTGCAGTCATGGGGGGGTGTTTGAACAGGTCCCTGTTTCCATGCCCTGGCAGCATCCTCTGCAAAAGCAAATACTAACCTTTAAACAACTACAGTTGCCTTGAGCAGTTGTCGAATATCACTTTGGAAGAAGTCACTACCCTGGTTTGGTTACCTGGAACTCTCCAGAGAGGCCTCCTCTGAAGCCCCAAGGTTCAGGATCGTCGGTCATAGTCTGAGCTGAGGGTTGATCCTGACCTGCGGAAATTTAAACACAATATAGCAAAGTCCTCTTTATTAAACAGTTGGGACAGATCACGGGCCAACAGCTCCATGCGGCTGATCAAAGCGCACAAATAAACAAACTGGAATATCTTTCAAACAACTAAAACTTAAATTCAGTGTGTAATTCATATATTTCTAGCATTTAGAAATTTGGTTAATTTTGATAACTGTGGCTTACAGCTAATGGAAACAAAGAAATTCTCAGGACATTCATTATTCAAGACCAATTACTGGTAAAAAGAGTTTTAATAAGGATTTTATGTTGTGGCCTACACATTCATGGGGAAGACAGAAGAAGGGCAGGCCACAAAGGTCATTGCTAAAAAAGCTACCAGTTCACAGAGTTTTGTATCCAGGAAAAGTAATGAAAAGTTTAGTGAAAGAAAAAAACTTTAGTAGAAAACTGGGACATTTGATGAAAACATTTAGCATTTTCTCAAGCAGTTTCAAAAGTCGGGGATGATTTGGGGCATAAGGTCATCTGCTGGTGTTGGTCCAATTCTACTGACAAGCCTTATGGAGATGCTGACTTCATTTTCTAGCAGAACTTGACACCTCTCCACACTTCTTAATGTACCAGAAGCTGGTTCAACGGCCAGCTAAATCTGCCCTGAACCCCATAGAGAATCGTCCAGAAGAGGATGAGAGACACCAGAACTAACGATGAAGATGACCTGAAGGCTGCCATCAAAGCAACCTGGGCTTCCATTGCACCTTAGCAGCTGATCTCCTCCATGCCACGCTGCATTGATGCAGTAAGTCGATTACATATACAGTACATGGAGATGCCTCTTAGTAGGCTGACATTTCTGTATTAAAATTCCCATTCTAATTGGTCTTATGCAGTGTAAAGAGTTTTAGAGAAACAAAATTTAGATTTTTCCATCCATCCATCCATTTTCTTCCGCTTATCCGGGGTCGGGTCGCGGGGGCAGCAGCCTAAGCAAAGAGGCCCAGACTTCCCTCTCCCCAGCCACTTGTTCCAGCTCCTCGGGAGGAACCCCAAGGCGCTCCCAGGCCAGCCGAGAAACATAGTCCCTCCAGCGTGTCCTGGGCCTTCCCCTGGGCCTCCTCCCGGTGAGACGTGCCTGAAACACCTCACCAGGGAGGCGTCCAGGAGGCATCCTGACCAGATGCCCTAGCCACCTCAACTGACTCCTCTCGATGTGGAGAAGCAGCGGCTCTACTCTGAGCCCCCTCCGGATGACTGAGCTTCTCACCCTATCTCTAAGGGAGAGCCCAGACACTCTGCGGAGGAAACTCATTTCAGCCGCTTGTATCCGTGATCTCGTTCTTTCGGTCACCACCCAGAGTTCGTGACCAAAGATGAGGGTAGGAACGTAGATCGACCGGTAAATCGAGAGCTTCGCCTTTTGGCTCAGCTCTCTCTTCACCACGACAGACCGGTAGAGCGCCCGCATAACTGCAGATGCCCCACCAATCCGTCTATCGATCTCCCGCTCCATTTTTCCCTCACTCGTGAACAAGACCCCCAGATACTTAAACTCCTCCACTTGGGGAAGGACCCCATCCCCGACCCGGAGGAGGCACCCCACCCTTTTCCGGCTCAAGACCATGGCCTCGGATTTGGAGGTGCTGATTCTCATCCCAGCCGCTTCACACTCGGCTGCGAACAGCTCCAGCGAAAGCTGTAGATCACGCTCCGATGAAGCCAACAGGACCACATCATCTGCAAAAAGCAGAGACCCGATCCTGAGGCCACCAAAACGGATCCCCTCAACGCCTTGGCTGCGCCTAGAGATCCTGTCCATAAAAGTTAGGAACAGGATCGGTGACAAAGGGCAACCTTGGCGGAGTCCAACTCTCACTGGAAACAAGCCCGACTTACTGCCGGCAATGCGAACCAAACTCTGGCACCAGTCGTACAGGGACCTAACAGCCCGTATCAAGGGGCCCGGTACCCCATACTCCCGGAGCACCCCCCACAGGGCCCCCCGAGGGACACGGTTGAACGCCTTCTCCAAGTCCACAAAACACATGTAGACCGGTTGGGCGAACTCCCACGCACCCTCCAGGACCCTGCTGAGGGTGTAGAGCTGGTCCAGTGTTCCACGGCCAGGACGAAAACCGCATTGTTCCTCCTGGATCCGAGGTTCAACTATCCGTCGGACCCTCCTCTCCAGAACCCCTGAATAGACCTTACCAGGGAGGCTCAGAAGTGTGATCCCCCTGTAGTTGGAACACACCCTGTGGTCCCCCTTTTTAAACAGGGGGACCACCACCCCGGTCTGCCAATCCAAGGGAGCTGCCCCCGATGTCCACGCAATATTGCAGAGCCGCGTTAACCAACACAGCCCCACAACATCCAGAGCCTTGAGGGACTCCGGTCGAATCTCATCCACCCCCGGAGCCTTGCCACCGAGGAGCTTTTTAACGACCTCGGTGACCTCAACACCAGAGATTGGAGAGCCCGACCCCAAGTCCCCAAACCCTGCTTCCAGATTGGAAGGCGTGCTGGTGGGATTGAGGAGGTCTTCGAAGTATTCCATCCACCGACCCAAAACGTCCCGCGTCGAGGTCAGCAGCACACCATCCCCACTGTAAACAGTGTTGGTGGCAGACCGCTTTCCCCCCCTGAGACGCCGGATGGTGGACCAGAATCGCTTCGAAGCCGTACGGAAGTCGTTTTCCATGGTCTCTCCAAACTCCTCCCACGCCCGAGTTTTTGCCTCAGCAACCATCCGAGCCGCATCCCGCTTGGCCTGTCGGTACCTATCAGCTGCTTCAGGGGTCCCACAAGCCAAAAAGACCCGGTAGGACTCCTTCTTCAGCCTGACAGCATCCCTTACCGCCGGTGTCCACCAGCGGGTTCGGGGGTTGCCGCCGCGACAGGCACCGACCACCTTGCGGCCACAGCTTCGGTCAGCCGCCTCGGCAATGGAGGCGCGGAACATGGTCCACTCGGACTCGATGTCCCCCGCCTCCCCCGGGACGTGTTCAAAGTTCTGCCGGAGGTGTGAGTTAAAGCTCCTTCTGACAGGAGACTCTGCCAGACGTTCCCAGCAGACCCTCACAACACGTTTGGGCCTTCCAGGTCTGTCCGGCGTCCTCCCCCACCATCGGAGCCGACTCACCACCAGGTAGTGGTCAGTGGACAGCTCTGCCCCTCTCTTCACCCGAGTGTCCAAAACATGCGGCCGCAGATCAGATGAGACGACAACCAAGTCGATCATTGAGCTGCGGCCTAAGGTGTCCTGGTGCCAAGTGCACATATGGACACCTTTATGCTTGAACAAGGTGTTCGTTATGGACAATCCATGACGAGCACAGAAGTCCAATAACAAGACACCACTCGGGTTTAGATCGGGGGGGCCATTCCGCCCAACCACACCCCTCCAGGTCTCACTGTCATTGCCCACGTGAGCGTTGAAGTTCCCCAGCAGAACAAGGGAGTCCCCAGGAGGAGCACTCTCCAGCACCCCCTCCAAAGACTCCAAGAAGGGTGGGTAATCTAATCTGCTGCTTGGCGCGTAAGCACAAACAACAGTCAGGACCCGTCCCCCCACCCGAAGGCGGAGGGAGGCTACCCTCTCGTTCACCGGGGTAAACCCCAACGTACAGGCGCCGAGATGGGGGGCAACAAGTATGCCCACCCCAGCTCGGCGCCTCTCAGCGGGGGCAACCCCAGAGTGGAAGAGAGTCCAACCCCTCTCGAGGAGACGGGTTCCAGAGCCAGAGCCGTGCACCGAGGTGAGTCCGACGATGTCCAGTCGGAACCTCTCAACCTCGCACACCAGCTCCGGCTCCTTACCCACCAGAGAGGTGACGTTCCACGTCCCGAGAGCCAGCTTCTGCAGCCGAGGATCGGACCGCCAAGGTCCCCGCCTTTGGCCACCGCCCATCCTGCACAGCACCCGACCCCTATGGCCCCTCCCACAGGTGGTGAGCTCATGGGAAGGGGGGCCCATGTTACCTCTTCGGGCTAAGCCCGACCGGGCCCCATGGGTAAAGGCCCGGCCACCAGGCGCTCGCCAACGTGCCCCACCTCCAGGCCTGGCTCCAGAGGGGGGCCCCGGTGACCCGCGTCCGGGCGAGGGAACACTGAGTCCATCTGTCGTTTTCATCATAGGGGTCTTTTGGGCTGCACTTTGTCTGATCCCTCACCTAGAACCAAATTGCCATGGGTGACCCTACCAGGAGCAAAAGCCCCCGACAACATAACTCCTAGGATCATTGGGACACTCAAACCCCTCCACCACGATAAGGTGGCAGCCCAGGGAGGGGATTTAGATTTTTCAATACTCACAAAAATTAACACTTGAAATATGATGATGTAATAAAAATCTAGAATATATAAGTGACTTTTTAAAAATTGTATAAATGAAATCAATGAAACTTAACAAATTAAAACTTTTATCTCGCTAATTTTTCTACCAGTAGGAAAGGTTTTCCCACCCAGCGTTTTAACGTAGGCTCGTGCCAGTCCGACCCCACTCTTGATGTCGCAGATGTAGTTGTACAGATCGTACAGAACGCTGCGGTTCGGGGCATTCGACAGGCGGTTGAACATCTGCACCACTGCTTCACACATGCCATCGAACTTTGCTGACCGACCGCACCACTGAAAGCAAAAGTAACACTGCTTAAGAAAAGCGTTCTGATTTATGGAGGAGTTTATATAAAATTAGGAAGAACACCACCCCACCTCTTCTGTCTGCGCTGCGGCAGCTTCGCGGTGGTTTTTCAGCCAGTCCAGCTCCTCCAGCATGAGCCTGGCGTGGGTCCCATGCTCGTAAGGCAGGTAGAAGAGGTCTGAGAGCAGATTCAGGTCGTCCAGAGTCAGAGGCTCAGCTGTATACAGCGGGTTCTCTCCTGGGCCGGGAACATAGGGGCTCTCGTCTGTCTGCATGGGCTCCTCATCCGACAACTCTTTTCTGAGGCGAGCTGATCGACAAGGACCTACAGGCAGGAAAATAGCTTTGAACAGATTCCTGTCTCATTCCTTCTGCATTTTGACCGTAATGTTAGCAGCACCCTTACCTCCTGGCTGATCAGTGCTCATGAACTCCTGCAGCCAGTCTGAGAGGGCCAGCGTCAGGGCTTCCTGAGGACTGTAGCCTGGCATCAGACGTCAGAAACAAAAGGGTCAAACTACAGAATTTTAGTATTTAACTGACACAAAAAATACTTATTTGTAGATCTGATTGGAAAATTACAGCTCATTCAAAAGCTGATTAGAGATCAATCCAGAATTGTATTTTTTAAATATTTTTTTACTTTCTTTAAAGCTCTGAATTTTAAAGTCTTTTGACCGTCTCATGTTTAGAAGTTGTTATAGTAAGTTGGTTTTAATACAACACTCTGCATCCTCTGGTTCTGAAGACCTTGAATGTAGTAAAGTAACCTCACTGTTGGCAGGAGGTTTCAGTTTTTCCTTTCCAGACTTTTATTAGGCTGCACACTGTTGCAGCAAGAAGGTCCTGGGTTTGAATCCTAAACCTGGGGTCTTTCTGCATGGAGTTTGTATGTTCTCCCTGTGCATGTATGGGTTCCCTCCAGGTACTCTGGCTTCCTCCCACAGTTCAAAAAACATGACTGTTAGGTGAATTTAGCTCTCTAAATTGCCCTTAGGTATGAGTGTGTGCATGGTTGTTTGTCCTGTGTGTCTCTGTGTTGCCCTGCAATGGACTGGCGAGCTGACCAGGGTGTACCCCGCCTCTCGCCCTGTGCCTGTTGGAGATAGGCACATGCCCCCCACGCAATCCTGCATAGGATGGATGGGTACAGAATATGGATGGATGGACTTCTATTCGTAACTTCTTTTGTTTGACGCACTACATTTTCATAGAGAACTACTAGGCTTTGAGTTTTAAAGTTAAAGCCCAAGTTCAGCCCAAAAAATAATCTACTCACATTCTGTATTATTTGCAGGCTATAATAGAGTTTAATGATAGTCTTTTCACGAGGCGCCTAGTATCCAAGGTAACGGTATTAATATTAAAGTATAACCCGGATTGTCAGATTTGAACTTATTCCAAAGGTTTAAGTGGTTTTTATGAGGGTTTTTTTGGCTTCAAAGCAATCAAATTTGTAACCCTCCTCTAAAGGTGTTGGGTATTTACAGCCATGCCTGGAGACTCGTCTCTAGTTTAGTATTTGGACACTTGGCAATGTATTTTACGATAAAATTTTCATTTTATCTTTACAATTTTACCATTCCTCTGATATATCCAGGGTCTCCAAAATAGGCAAAGTAGTCCCACAGCATGACTGAACCTCTACTGTGTTTTAATATAGATTCAATGTTTTAACCACCTTTTAAGACTTCAATGTAACCTCTAAAACTGATGCAGTGCATTTCTGAAAGAGAACAACTAGCTAGTGCTTGAATATACAACATTATTGCCACAAGGTTAATAGAGTGGCTAGCAAAAGTATTTACACCCCCCTTGACATCATTAAGGGGTAATTATTTGTTCCCTACTGTTCTCCAACAAACCTCTGAGGTCGTAATAAATTCATGCTGAGGGGCTCTGTTTATCAATTAAGTCAATTCTTATTTAAGGGGTTTAGAGTAAAGAGGGGTGAATACGCATCCACCCAACACACTTTATGTAAAGAAAAATGAATAAAATCTATCCGTTCCTTACACTTTGCAATTATACACTGCTTTGTCAATGTGTTTGTACTTGTTATGATGAAATCTGAAAAGGTTAAAGGACACTGTACAATCAGGACCACCAGAACTCCCACAGCATGATGGAACCCCCACCATGTTTCACGCTAGGTGGCGTGTTTTTCCTCCTGAACTTATACTTCTAACCTCTAAACAAAACAAAAAATTAAAAACCTGATAAGCTATGGCATACCACCAAGGGGCTCCACTCACACCCAGACTACAGGAGGTTTGGATTTTAAAATGTGTTTTTGGCAGTTTACTGTCCGTGATCTGGCTCACCGTTACTCTGCTGTAGTTTAGTAAATTAGGTGGATGAACCCAGCTCCTGTGTCGTCGTTTTTACTCCTCCACAGAGTCACATTCCCAAAGCATATGTGCTCGACTTTCCTTGGACTATGCAACATTATCCCAGCAAGGCTAATCTATTTTTTAAGCATTTGGCAAAAAAAGGAAAAGAAAAAAATAAGACTTTATCAAAGTTTCTGGATGATTGGTCTGTCATGGAGTTATTGTCCTGTACAGCTCACCCTTTCAACCAGCTCCAACATCTGCAGACTAATATTTACTGTGAAACTGCTTGATAACATCTAAAATTTTTCAAAGAGGGACTTCAAACTATTCAGTTCATTTTTTCAAACTCTTATGCTTTAAGTCAGGATACATTTTGATGTTTCTGAACCCCCACAATTTTTTTTGTACTGACATTTGAAGGTGACCAAAATATTCCCCTTCTTTCAACACCATAAACCAGGAGTATCCATCTCCAGTCCTCGAGAGCCACTCTCCTGCTACCTTTAGCTGCATCCCTGTACCACCAAGTCTCAGCCAAATACAAGAAGAAAAGCAGAGCTCACCCATTTCCACATCTCTTCTTCCTTGAGTGGCTGAAGATTTACACCATGTTGCCAAAGTGTGGATGGCCACGAAGTTTAGATAAAACTCGCAGTTGGGGTTTGTGAGCACTCCTCTCAGTTTAGGGATCAGCTCAGTGGGTCGATCCTGCATGAAGATAAGATGTGTAACAAAGGAGCTCATAAAGACAGCAGAGCTGATTCTGTTCCTCCATACCTTAAATGGTCCCAGGAAAACCCTTTGAGGATCATAATCATTGGCATGAATATTGTCCCAGATGACCGGTGCCCTCTTCAGGACAGTCATCACCTCCTCTATGGATTCAACTGAGATTTTGTGGGACACCACTTTTGGACCTAAGTAACAGCAGCAAAAAAAACTAAATAGATGGACCACCTCTGTGATTGGTTGTAGTAAGCGTGAAGACATGGAAATAAACCGACTGTAACCATACCAGTCCAAAGTATGTCGATCCCAGGCAGGAGCTTTTCCCCCACTGTCTGCAAATATGAGGACTGGGACACGTTGGGGGTGCAGAAAGCAGCACAGTAGTCTGGAGATGCACAACAAATCAAAAGCAAGTGATAAAAAAATACGCCAAATTTAAGCGTTACTTTCTTCCAGATTGTGTTTCGGAGGAGTGTCTGACCTGTCGGGCAGAAAAGGAAGGTTTTAGTGTCTCCCAATTGCTGGTACACGTCGTTGGTGATGGCCACCTGGGCGTGGGCGAAGGAGCTGAAGGCCTCCTTGTCAGCCGGACACATCTCAGTCTCAATGTCATCAAAGAGCAAAGAGAAGGACCTGCAGCCAAACGTCCTCACCTGAAATACAACTGCTGCTTTAGCATGCTGGGTTGCTCAGTAAGGCAAACTAATTCAATTTGAATGTTAGACAACTTTGACTGCTTGTTACATTCCTAACAGGTACAGTACTGTGAATTAACCCTTTACTGCCTGAATTTATTTACAGTTAGATAATAAATAAATAAAAAAAACCCGTCAGACAGACAGTTACTGCCAGACAGCAATATTGTTAATCTGTGTGCAGCCGGAGGAGTTTGAACATAATTAGCTGTTTAGTTGGCAAATTTGTGAAATTAGGCACAATCCAAGCACTCAATCACATTTTCTTCAGTGAAAACAAATTTCAATGTTTTTTTTTGGGGGGGGGGGGTGACAGAGCAACATAACGTTGTGCATTTTAATGAATTGGGGAACAAAATAAATTGTTTTTTTTAAAGCTCAAACAAATCTGAGAAGTGTAATTAGGATTTCTATTCCACCCTCTAATTCTCTACTTTGTAGGACTGCCTTTTGCTGCAGTTATAGGGTCTTTCTGGGGTTTCCCCCTATTTCCGGTATTTCCGGTTTAGTCAGATTTTACAGAATGCATCTGCAAACATAATTTTCTATTCTCCAGAGTTAGGTCTGGATTTTGAGCCATTTCAACACAAATATGCTTCGATCTAATCTAGATATGGCCCTATGTTTAGGGTTGTTGTCCTTAGTAGAAGGTGAACCTAAGTCCTTTAACGGGTTTTAGCTCCATCCACAGTCCCATCAGCTCTGACCAGCTTCTCCGTCCCTGCTGAAGAAAGCAACCCCACAGTATGATGCTGCCACCATAATGTTTCATCACCATGCAAGTTTTCTGACCACAGCATCTTTCTCCACATGTTGCATCTCCTGCATGGCTGATGTCAAACTACGCAGGACTTCTTAAAGCTGTCGTCTTGCCAAAACCAGAGTACAAGTCAGTTGTATTGACACGTTTTCCCAGCTGAGCTGTGGATGTTACCATTGGTCCAATGGCTGCCAAGTTGTGCTCTGTAAGATGTTCAAAGGTTGGGAAATTGTTTGAAACGATAACCCTGCTGTAACCTTCTCCTCCACCTCATCCCTGACCTGTCTGCTATGTTCACTGATCTTCATGATGCTGTTTGTTCACTAATGTTCTCCAACAAACTTCTGAGGCCTTGACAGAACACCTAATTAGTGTTGTCCACATAGGTGGACATCTGAAGGCATTAGGCATAAGATCCCCCCCATAAAACACATTCAGGTTTTTGGTTGCAATATGTGAAATATGTTAAAAGTTTGAGTGGTGTGAGGAAGTTAAGGCACAAAAGTTTTATACACACTCATAAAGTAAATCCTCAGGGAACCATAAAGCTATTTATGGTCAGGGGTTTGATCTACCCTACTCCACCCTTCACCCAGCTTTCAAAGTCCGACCTGATCCAGCTTCCTCTTCAGGGCAGCAACTTCTCTGGGGTTGGAGAAGGTGATGTCCAGGCCAGGAGAGATTGCATAGATGAACTCAACCTGATTCTTTTCAGCTGCTGAAATCAGAGTGACCAGTTGTTCTAGGAGAAAAAGGTAAAAGGACAAAGATGGAGGAACGTTAACTGATTTGTCTTGATGCGTCTGATAATGTACATGGATGAGCGCAGGCACTCAGGTCTAATCTGACAGTCTGTCTCCTTTGGAGACAGACATGTCAGCTAGACTTAGACTAGACGTATTAGTTCAAATTCAATACATCCCCTGCTTTTAATTAAAAGAGACACAGGCCCACAGCATCACAGATCCTTGGTTGTAAAGTACTTCACACTGGGTATGATGCGTTATTCACATCTTCATTCTTAAAGATCAATGTTGAGCTGTTAGGAAATAGCTGCCTTGGCGGATTTCTGCGCTCCCTGAATGCTTTTATAGTTTTACTCTGATTTAGTTCGGTGATCTGCTTTCATCCACTTTGCTTTATTTCAAAACTGTGACTTTAAATTTGGGTTACACATAAAGTGACATCTTGCACAGCGAGTACCCAAAGTTGCCTGTTCAATTATAATAATTTCATAAAAGCAGCACGTTTTATCCTAGAAAGGCTATTTGTCCTGGCAACGGACAAAATATGAGGTTACTTTAATTCTGACAAATTGCTTCAATTCAAGATGCACAGATGGGACCAAATCTAGATCATCTAACGCTCTTATTACCATCCTACGACATGGGATTTGGCATGTGTTTTTTTTTTTTTTTTTTTGCTTTTTAAACAATCAAAAACACAGAACAATACTGAATAACCATCTGACACTTAAAAGTTCATCAAAGGTTGTTTTTTCTTACAATTCCATACCCATAAGATAAAAAAGAAATTCTGGTCAGAAAAGGCTTAAACAGTGTTTTATTTCACTTCTCAAAGACATATTGATTATTTTTATTTTTGTAATTTTTTTGGAGTTAGCATGTTCTCCTCTGCAGGTGTGGGTTCTCTACGGGTCCATTAATCTTATAGGTTAAATGATCTCTCCAAATTGACCTTAGTTATACACTCACTGGCCACTTTATTAGGCACACCTGTCCAACTGCTCGTTAATGCAAATTTCTAATCAGCCAATCACATGGCTCAATGCATTTAGGCATGTAGACATGGTCAAGATGATCTGCTGCAGTTCAAACAGAGCATCAGAATGGAGAAGAAAGGTGATTTAACTGACTTTGAACGTGTCATGGTTGTTGGTGCCAGACGGGCTGGACTGAGTATTTCAGAAACTGCTGATCTACTGGGATTTTCACGCACAACCATCTCTAGGGTTTACAGAGAATGGTCCGAAAAGGGGAAAATATCCAGTTAGCAGCAGTTCTGTGGGCGAAAATGCCTTGTTGATGTCAGAGGAGAATGGCCAGACTGGTTCAAGCTGATAGAAAGACAACAGAAACTCAAATAGCCACTCGTTACAACCAAGGTATGCAGAAGAGCATCTCTGAATGCACAACACATTGAACCTTGAGGCAGATGGGCTACAGCAGCAGAAGACCACACCAGGTGCCACTCCTGTCAGCTAAGAACAGGAAACTGAGGCTACAATTCAGACAGGCTCACTAGAATAGGACAATAGAAGATTGTAAAAATGTTGCCTGGTCTGATGAGTCTTGATTCTGCTGTGTCATTCGGATGGTAGGGTCAGAATTTGTCGTCAACAACATGAAAGCATGGATCCATCCTGCCTTGTATCAATGGTTCAGGCTGCTGGTGGTGGTGTAGTTGTGTGGGGGGACATTTTCTTGGTACACTTTGGGCCCCTTAGTACCAACTGAGCATCATTGCAATGCCACAGCATACCTGAGTATTGTTGCTGACCATGTCCATCCCTTTATGACCACAGTGTAGCCATCTTGTGATGGCTACTTCCAGCAAAATAATGCACCATATGTCATAAAGCTCTAATCATCTCAGACAGGTTTCTTGAACATGACAATGAGTTCACTGTACTCAAATGGCCTCCACGGTCACCAGATCTCAATCCAATAGAGCACGTTTGGGATGTGGTGGAATGGGAAATTCGCATCATGGATGTGCAGCCGACAAATCTGCAGCAACGATGTGATGCTATCATGTCAATATGGACCAAAATCTCTGAGGAATGTTTCCAGTACCTTGTTGAATCTATGCCACGAAGGATTAAAGCAGTTCTGAGGCCAAAAGTGGGTCCAACCCGGTACTAGCAAGGTGTACCTAATAAAGTGGCCAGTGAGTGTATTCATATGTGTGCGCACGGATGTTTGTCCTGTGTGCGTCTCTGTTGTCCAGCAACAGCCTGGCGACCTGTCCAGGGCGTACCCCACCCCTCGCCCAATGACCACGAGTATGAATGAATGATTGATTGATGATTGGATGACTGACCTGCCTCCTCAGGAGAGTACAGTTCTCTCCAATACATCCTGTGTTTGTAGTCATCCTTGGGAGCGTACAGGTATGTGTTCAGACCCCACTTCTGCTCCCTGGGAAAAAACAAACATTAAATTAGGCAGATTACGTTGCTGCTTCAGTGACTCAAAGTCATTATGTCTTGCAAAAAAATGCACAGTTTTAAATGTCACTACAATAGAACATTACATCCTTTATCACCCACCTCTTAAAGAGCTCTGTTCTTTGCTCCATAGTCCATGGCCGCCCATAAAACCCTGCACCGAGCACATTTCAATATTTTAATTCACATGACGAATTATGGCCACAAACGAGCAATACCCCCTATTATACCAGGAGGGGTCCTACATGTTGGTGTATTAGTCTCATAAATCCATCCGAGGAGTTTTCCGTGCGCCAGCATTTCTTAACCAAATATCTCACCTTCCACCACCCCACTGATGAAGGGTCTCTCGTCCCTACCAGGCGTGGACATGTCCTCGGTGAAATGCAAAGCGTCCTGGTCCTGTTCAGCTGGAGCCTTTAGCGACGTTCAGGCGGAAATGGCATAGCTCTGCACCCCAACCTTTTACTTCCATTCACTGGTTTTATGACCGACGCTGTCCTATCGGAGCGTGAGGGAACAGAGCTGGTTCACCCAGCAGCTCTAAAGTCTAAACCCGTAAAACACCTTATGTGAGCAACAAACTCTCCTCCTTCCGCGCCAGGTGCACGTCTCGAAGAGACTGGAGGCGCGTTCCTTCACAGCCAGCACGTCGGGTGAGCACTGAACAGGTGTTAAGCCGAGAAATGCTTGCCTGCCGAAAACTGCACCCCCTGCCGCGGGAACGCGCATCGTTCAAAACCCCCTGATAACGAAAACGGATTAAAATATCAGCGACGCGGCAGCTTTTAAATATAGTCGTTATATTACCATGGTTCTCATGCATGTAGGTCCTGAAAATGTACTGTTTTATGGCAGATAAATGTAAACAAGGAAGGCTTCGACACCTTTTATCTGAATACGTTTAACTTTACTGTTAAACGTCACAGTGTCTCAGGAGGATCTTTCGGTGTTTATGGGTCACATTCTGCGCTTTTTCTACCAACAGCGTGGTAGTTAAAACATTGTATAACATCTAAACTTTTTAAACTAGCGATTAAAGGCTGATATGGGTGCAAACAGGACCCAATGTACATAAGAAAACGTTTTATCTGCTGTTAATGGCAGAGTGCACAATTTTGTTATCGGTTGGTCTAAAAACTCTTAATTAATAGCCCACATAAATGATGTAGAATACACCCTATGCCCCCTAAATGTCTGTTATGGAAGACATGAAAATCATGTTTTGTTCTTGGGGGGAGGGGTCAGTACCTGGACATTTTGTTATTATGAAGTTCATTATTTTGATTATCAATAAAGTACAAAAAAAGTCCTCCCTGGGTCATGTGTTTGTGTATACCCCTCTTCAAAAACTCTAAATACTAAATAGAACCCAAATATTCAACTTTCCCCATAGTGTACCATCTCCTTTAGCCATAAAATACATGGCACAGGTTTGAAAATCACACCAGCAGCCCAAAAAACATGCATTGTTCTATAAAAAAAGAATTATGCCACACACAAATCTCTAAAATAGCAGGGTGTCTTTTGGCAATGGAGATTTGAAGATTTCCAATAGTATGCACCTCCTCTCTTTTTAACCCAATGACGTATAGGATGCTGTAGGCGCGTTGCATGATGGGATGGTTGAGAGTACACAACAACGGAAGCAGCGATCGCTGTGTATGTGGAGTGCATAAAACTGGACAAAATGGGTCACTCGTGTTGTGTAAAGGTCAGCCACAACATGTCACACAATACCAGGAAGAAAAAAGCTTTACAACCATATAAGATTATTTAGGTTTCCCGCTTGGGCAAGTGATTTTGGACAGAAAATGCGAGAATGTCTCCAGCGATTTTGTAATTTTTGAACAGCTTACATGTGTATGCGCTGATCCCAAACACAAGATAGTTTGTGATGTCCAATGCGGTAGTTGGAGGCAGTAATGAAAGTCTGAGCTCCATTCGTTTCCTTTGAGCTCGTGTGGATCTACATGGTCGATTGTAGACAATTTCTGATTATATCTATCCATAGCCTCCTTCACAAGCTTATCCCTGTAAGGAATGCGTTCCTCCTTCTTCTTTTAATCCATGTGTGAGACTCCAGGTGCTTCTTCAACAGGTCTATATCTAATGGTTTCCCCTAGCAACGGGAGACGCTTACACTCAAGATGGCGCCCGGGGGTAGTGGTTGCTAGGCAGGTCACGTGTCTGACAAAGACCGATAGATGTTTGATTACACATGTACAACACATGTCATTCTGAAAAAGAAATGCTGCACATCATCTCCACTGTGAATATGGTTGTGGCAGCATCATGCTGTGGGGGTCCCATTATTCAGGAGAGAATCTATTTACAGATGCTCCCCATCCAATCTGAGCTGGAGCTGATTTGGACTTTTAGGCTCCAAATGTGCAAAACCAGTACAGATTTCCCCCAAAACACTAAGCACACACATACATCTATTTAGAATGCCTTTAGTTTTCAGAAATTCTAACTTTTATCTTTTAGATAATAGGACAATAACAAGGTTTTTAAAATGTAATATGTTCCCATTTTCAGTCCTCTTTGCAAAACTCAACTATATTCCAACATCTGTGTTCTAAATGAAAATCAGTAAAACAGGAACGATTCAGAAAAAAAATAGTCTGGAGGAATATGACAGACCTGGTAACTTTAAATAATAAAAACCCCACAATAGAAACAATAAACAATCTTTATTTTGATATAGAAAACTTTGAACACATGTTTATATTTTGGAATGTAACAAACATGCAATAAAACATATTCAGTGTCAGAGTGCTACATAATGACGCTTTTCCAAATCATACCTGGAAAACTGTACAAGTGCATCGTTGTCATGTACAAATCAATAAATGCATGCGTGGTCAGCTTATTCATTCAAACCTGAAAGAAAAAGTTAAAAAAAGAGACTTTGCTACATTATTTTGAGCATAATGCCCTGGGATGGTCTTCATCCTGGTGTTCTGCTCAGCTCTGCTACCTCTTCAGTCCTCTCTGAGCCTGTTTCAGCAGTGAGTCAAAGTCCAGGTCTTCAAACTTGCTCTTGGGGGGCGGAGGGTCTGCTTCTCTGTTAGCATCTGGAGAAGGAGGTCATTTTAAATTACATTCACTTAAAGTGACATTTTTAAATCCTTATATTCATAGGGTGAGTTTAAATATGACGTTTATGGATACTCAAAGAAAGAAAATGCAGCCTTCTGAAACGGCAAAAGCTGATTTTGAATCCAAAATATATAAAATGTGCTTGTTCTGCCTTTGAGGTTTTAAATACTCATAATAGATCTGCCTGTTTCTGAGTTTTGTGAGTCAAAGATGTGAAATGTGATTGAACACAGTGGCTTTTCCAGGATGGAAAAAGTGTTAGAGTGTTTTTGTTACCCAGATCAGCGTAGTCGGAGTTACAAAACTGCCTCCGACCACCGAAGCAGAGGTCAAACGGCAGCTCGTCGGGCTTTCTCAGCTTCCCGCCGTTATCGATGGCCGCAAACGCGTCCTCCGTGTTGTAGAACGTCACAAAGCCGTAGTGGTCGCTGTGGGGGCCCGGCGATAATTCATATTAATCCCGTCTAACAGGTCAAATGAAAAGAAATCCCAGAGGGTGAGCTTACCTGCCGTCTCTGAAGTGAAGTGACACACACTCGACCTCTCCGAACTGAGAGAAGCGTTCTCTCAGCTCATCGTGCGTCATCGTTCTGCGGATCCGGCCGACGTACACCACCCTGCGCTCGTCCTGGGTCAGAAAAATAAATATACTCTCAAGCAACTCAAGAAAAACATCCCCTTATATGGCCTTAATGTGGAGGAAAATGTACCCACTATGGCTTTAAGTTTCTGAATCCACATCTCTTGCTCCCTGCTGCGTCTCCTGGACGCCCTGCTGCTGCAGGAAGAGAACACCTCTTTAAAGAAAGATCAAGCTTATTGTTATTGGAATGGTTTTGTAACATACATCCAGTACTGTGTAAAGGTTTTAATCCATATCCTCTGTGCTCGTAACTTACGTGGCATTACAAAGCAAAACGGGAGAATATAAAAAGATAAACACTTGAATTTTAAAGCACAGATGGACAGTCTTTATTTGAGGGCTTTATAAAATAACATTTCACCTATTTCCATATTTTCTGATGTTCTTGCAATGGTCTTGTTTTACTCTTATGCAATAGTTGATAAAACAAGTCAGCTGAAAAATGTCTGTGTTTTCATCTGGGTCTTCTTCCAAAAATCTACAGTAGATTTATGAAATATTGATGGATATATTATAGATATATTATAGGTGTCCCTTAATAAAAACACCAAAGGGCTTGGTGTTTCCATTTAGGAGCTGGAAGAAATAAACTCCTGAAAATGAGACAAAAACATTTTTGTTTCACATAGTTGCTTAAGAAACGTGGAAATATATTTGAAAAATTGCACAAAGTAAGCAATCATATTTGTATGCGTCAGTAAATATTCTTAGACAGCAACTGCAGTATTTCCACAGAATACTCTGCATGAAAAAGACCCGTCTGTGATTGGCTGGTGGTGGAGTTCATTTAGATATAACTAAAGTTGTGAGACAGACAGTCACATGGGAGCACAGAGCAGGCGGTATTGTTCGTTGACATAGATATTTGCTCTCAGGTCAGTCTCATTGCGCACACACATTGATCACTGCGCACTCAAGTTGGTGGCACAAATATTGCACCATAATCAACGACCTGCTGCAGTAGTGATCGGTTAGGAGTTTGAATCCATTGATCTGTCCCTGAATATCTGTCTGTATCCATGGAGATATTAAAAGTCTGCACTTTTTTTAATCACATGTTTCCATTACAGTATTTTATGTTGCATTTGAATGCAAACTCTGTAAAACACGGTGCTATCCAGAAGGGGTGGCTGAGAAAATGAGCAGCAGAGGAGTTTTTAAATCCATTCTGGCTGCTTTGAGGACGACCCAAGACTTTTACACTGTACCTCCTGTAGAAAACTAATCAACCAAAGGAACTCACGTGGAGACATCTCTCCAATCCCTGTGGTATATCTGCGGAGAGGGTGATCTGGACCAGGATCTGGATCTGGACCTTGAATAGGACGTACGGTAATGCCCGGGAGGGGAAGCGCAGGAGGACGGGGAGGACGAGCAGGAGCTGCTCTCTGAACGCCTACGACGGATCCTGTGAGAAACAACGGGAGGTTAGGCGCCGCAGCGGTGGTTAAAGTGAGGACAAAAGGATAAGGAGTACCTTGGTCTTTTTGGAGAGCAGGAGCAGGACGAGGAGCTGGAGTCTGAGCGAGGAGATCTTCTTCGGTATCTCCTCTTGCTCCTGCCTCTGACAGGAGGGGTGGGTGGCGGTGTAGGGAGGCTGCACAGGGCTGTCCTGTCTCCACCACCTCCCTCTGTGGCAGCTCTGGGTGAAAAGTGCAGAGCTTCATCTGTGCTCGTATCGCTCTCGGAGCCGGTGCTGGTTGGGTCAGACCCCTGCTTCTTTGAAACACGATCTTTACCTCCCCCAGCAGCTCCGGACTCCTGGGTCATCGGCTCCGGTTCTGGGGAGGTTTCTGACGGCTGTTTGGCTTGTGGAGGACGATGGTCAACAGAACCGCAGTAATCATGATCAGAGCATAAATATGAATAGATCTGAGCAGAGGTTTGAGCGGCAGACGGCTCCAATTGGCTCGTTCGAACCTTCCTGGATGGTAGGGGACGTGGGTCAATGATCTGAATGAGCTTCAAGGATAGACTTCTACATCTGGCGGGCGGGTTCTTCTGGCTGCTCAGAACGATTTCAGTGCGGAGAGGCTCGGGGACGTCCAACGATTGGACTTCGTTTAGACTCTCTTCAGTGCTCAGGGGTTCTACAGTGGGCTTCAGAGGATATTTGGAGGTCTGTTCCAATCCTGCAGGCTCAGGTCTGTCCAGGTCCACACGACAACTTGCTTCAATGAATGAGGATGAAGCAGCATGAATTGGTTCTGGCTCATTCTTACAAACGCCATCCTCTATCGCTGGAAGTAAAAGAAGAGAAACAAGGACAGACACGAGAGAAGAAGGTTGTAAATAATCAGATCATCATATCCATTTTGTGCCATTAAAGCCACAAACTTCCATCTATTCTGTTTCAAGTTTTACATGACAGACAAAAAGTGGTGAATAATTACAAAAAGGAGAAAAATTTAAATATACTTTTAAAATATTTCAACAAAACAAAATCTGAACTGTGGTGTACATTTGTATTTATCCCCCTTTACTCTGATAGCCCAAAATAAAATGCCTTCAGAAGTTATCTAACTGGTAAAGGTTGTGGATGATTTATAGCAGGGTGAGTCCCAAGGCTAACTCTGGAGGAGCTACAGAGATGAACAGCTCAGGTGGAAGAATCTCCGGGCAGGACAATTGTTAGTGGCTTGGAAAATCCGGCCTTTATGGGAAGAAATAGAGGTGTTACAGGAAAACGTCTTAAGAAGTGACGTTGATATTTGCCACAACTCCCTAAAGAAAAGCAAAGGTTTGTAACCTTTTAACCCGTAAATATTTCTGTGAGCACACTTTGCCGATAATCTCAGGCTAATGCATGAATTCTAGGAAATCTATAGACGCGAGCTTCAGTTTGTGGTCTGATCTTTTGAAATTCAGGCTTGGCAGGCTTTAGAGTGGCCCAGTCAACGTCCAGACTACGGCTGCATAAATCATCGCAATATTATTGTGTACAATATTCAGATCGCAAAGGACTGTTTGGAGTAGGGATGGACTGATGTGAAAATCTGGGCTGATATTTGACCAGTTGAATGGAGTCTAACTGCTCTTTGTAAGTTATGTGATGAAATCGTGCAGCTGCGGGTATGAATACTTTTCTCATGAAGTCATTACATTATCAGCTCACCTTGGGTTTCCTCAAACTGCTCCAGCAGGCTGGTCAGGTCAGCAGCTTCGATACCTGATACAGAAGAACAAACCCCGTTGAAAAGATTTATCACATTTTAGTGCAGTTTTTTTCTTGAAATGATGTGTCAGATGTAGCGATAGCTCTTCTACAAGGTTTACCTGATTCAACAGCAGCACCGTTCTCTCTGCAGTCGCTCTGAGGAGGTTCTGCTTCCTTGGCGTCTGTAAACTTCTCTTTTAGCATCATGTGAACCTGTGTGAGAGGCTGATTGAGGGATGGTGTGATGGAGGGACACTGAACAGGTGTCCCAGGATCTGGACTTGGTGACTCCTCTGCTGCTTCTGCTCGCCTCATGTTGAATTCCTGAGGAGATTCGGGGGGAACATGTGGAGGCATCTCAGCCAGCTTGGCCTTTATTTCCTGATGCGGCAGGATGTCTATGACCTTAAAGTCATTGTTTGGAGGGTTTGGTTCTGAAGATCTAGGATGAGGTGCAGCTGAGGATTCATTCTGGAGTTTCTGCAGATGTTTGCTGTTGTGAAGGCTGACAGACTCTGTAGGCTTGTGAGGAACTGACAGGGGAACGAGGACCGGGTTTGGAGGATCACTACTGAGGAGCTTTGGCTTGTTTACTGGACTCTTCCTGCCCTCCGGGTTACTGATGCAGGGTTCGGCTGTGTGGTCAGGCAGTGGACTGGTAGGGGAGATCCTGGGTTCAGGCTTTGAGCTCTTTAACCTGCCGCGATGTAGATCTTTGATCCAACGTGTCTCTGGTTTGAAAGAGGCTAAACTATACAAAGTGCCGTACTCAGCTGTTGTATTCGGTCCACAGAACGGGAGGATGGGGGGCAGCTCCTTGGGCAGCTCAGACACAGATGGCCACTTGTTGGTGTAGTTCCTATGTTCCTCCACTGGGAGTCTCCTATTCAGACGGAGTTGCCTGTACTCTTGCAGGCTCAGTGATTTAGCTTTTGTCTCACCTTTCCCCTTCTCCTCTTGCTCTTCCTCAGCGACTCCGTCCGAGGGCAGCGCTGAAGGCTGAAGTGCTGAACCTGTCAGGCTTTTCCTTGTGTTTAGGTTTTTCTCCCTAAAATCGTCTTCCTCTGATTCATCAAACGAAGCCACGTGAACAGGACCAAATCTCACCCTCTTCTTCTCTCTGGATGGTTTTCCATTCAGCAGCACACTCTTCAGGAGTGGGCCGCTCCCTCGTTCACCCCCCACCTCCTCCTCCTTTGTCCCTTTCAAAGGTGCCTCATCATCGGACACGACGTTTATCTCTTCGTCGCCCTCTTCGGATGGCCGTTCATACTTCCACACCTCTTCCTGGGAGAAAAGGGAGTTGTGCTCCTTCTCCACATGCAGCTTCAAGCAATAGGGATGCATGAGTTTCACCAAGCCAACGAGGGACGTCGAGGTGAAGACCTCCACATCAGACTTGGCTCTCCTGGTTTTGGCACAGGACAACTTTTGGTTTCGTTTCTTTAATGTCTGGGGGGGAGCGTTCCTCTCTACTTTCTGCTCTCCATCTGAACGGGGTCTAAAGGTTTGGTTTGGTGGTTTGGGTCTTGGTCGAAGTCTGAGAGAAGTTTTGGGTTCCTGAAGAGCAGAAAGACAGGAGTTACAGGACGAAAATACTGGTGGAAAAAGTTCTCTTGGAGGGGAGGTTTTCTCCACTGTACGATATACTGCGATATGCTGCGATACTATGAGTAAGAATATATATTGTGATTTTTTAATTAAAACTGAACTGAACTGAACTGGAAAAAAAAAACTGAACTGAACTGTAGAAAAACTCTCACAGCATTCTAAACACTCCAACCTGTTTCATACTTTAACACATCTAGTTTTATTACTAGATCTAGTTGATCCACTGGAACAAAGAAGGTGAAAACAGCCACCAACTACCAGTCATCCTTTTAATTTTACTACAAAAATTACTGTGATCATTAATGGTTCTATTCAAATTCTAAAAACTAAAATAAAACTAAAAACGGGTACATTGCAATATATCAGTGTATTGATATTTTCTTACATCCCTAATCGACTCTAATTCATGCAGGTGCGGCGTTATACATACAGGCTCAAATAAATGCACATACCATCACGAATACTTGGGTTAATAGTAGGTGATTTAAACGGTATAATGTAGAAATTATATAACTTTAGTCAGCAGTGGAGATTTTGATTATACCGCCTACAGTGATTGCATATTTTCATCAAGCTGTGTCTACATACTATTATTTTTGTGTGATATTAAATGTATAAATATTAGGAAAGCCGAAAAAAATTTTTATTTCTCTTTTTACATTTTGAACTTCAATTTAAACTATTTCTTTGAGTTGTTGGAAATATATTTGAATTTTTTTTAATGCATTTTGCACAATAAATGTTCCTTCGATGGCATTCTATACTTTTCTGTAGTTGTTCTGCTGCAATGTATAGATTCAAGGCCATATCACTCATCTCTAATTTGGGTAAACGTCCCTTAGTAGACTACAGAGAAACAACATGCTTCAAGGTCCTGGTAATATCCTGGCACAATGTTTGACCCCTCTTCTTATCTGAAACACTTGTCTAAAAATGCTGGATTTCCTGGCAATACTTGACTACGAGACCCGTATGTAATGTTTTCCTTTCTGAATTTCCTATCTTACCCTGGCCAATGCTTAAATGAATTTCCATGGTGGGATACATAACAGTGCTGTTTGCGTATATTATGTCCAGACAATGACAACAGATGTCCTGTTCACCTGATTTTCAGCATAAACATACAGCTAATCGTGCCATCACCGCGGAAACGCTTTATAACCTAGACAAAATCACTACAAAGTCCACATGAAGATGTCCTTGTAAAAACTTTTGAAAGACTCTGTCAACTCAGACATCCTGTTCTCTCGCTTCGAGAGGAAAGGGCTCTGGTCAGGATTAAAGCTTTGTATTCGGTAGCAAAGAGTTGTGATTTAACAGTGGTAGCCCAGTGAAAATGATCCACAATCACTCCCGAGTCAGAGTACGCTTGTAACGGCCACAGACTTCTCCTAGAGCAGCATTAACCCCACACACTCAGCAGCAGCTGTGTGCCAGTGAAATGCTGTGAAAGATCCAGAGCAGTTACGGCTGTTTTCTTTTGTTGCCTCAGAACAATGAAAATGTGAAACATTTTACTTTAAATGGGTTAATATACTTAAATATAACTTTAGGAGGAGGATTTAATACCCCTTCCAAACCAGAAGGCCGAAAACACATGTAAATGTTTAAAGATTACTTATTAAAAGCCCAGAATGAATCTGACATTGATGCCCATGACAGCTCCCACTGTAAGCTGGTTTCTCCCCACCTGAAGTAGTGGCTTGTCCATTTGCTCTGCTTGGTGCAGGAGCTCAGTGTTTGGCAGGACATCAAAGGGTGAGAAAATCCCATCATCACCGTCGTCACCTTGCCCCACTCTGTCCAGCATCTCAGTCAGGGCACACAGGAGGCTCTCGCTCGCTTCCTCTGCACCATTATTGGTCTGAAAAAAGAAAAAGCGACACACACACACATTTATCCGTCTAATACTGTCAGCATGATGGGAGTGCTGATTTACGTCTTCGATCAAGGACAATTACTGGAAAACAACGAGACAGACAGATCGCACAACCTCTAAACACGCTCCTTCATCTACATGGAGGGAAATATTTGATTACCTGCTGATTTTGCTAACTTTACAGGAGTATAGAGGAAGAAAATCAGCTAAAAATCAAGGAAAAGGGTAAAAACTGAACCCCTACAACTGGGCTGGCATTCTGGTTACTACATGATGGAGGATATGAAAGAGTCTTGCTATTAACTATCAGGGCGTTAGCAAGCAGCATGGTGATAAGGTGACATGGTGCAATTGCAAAAGACTGCTTGGGTGCACTGTTTGGTAGGATAATAAATATCAGTACCGTGCATGCTAACTCTGCATACAAATTCAATGTTTTACCAGATGAAAAGTAAGAGTGAGAAACAACTGAGCAAGGGGCGTAACCATCATCTCAAAAGTCAGGGGGGCAGATTTTTCAGAGGTCAACTGAGTGATCTATCATCCTCCCACATTCAGTTGCACGAGTGTGCTGGCTTAGTTATTAGCAATATTAATAGTGGTTCAAAGACAGTTATTAATTACCATTATTACTATTAATAAAATGAATAGTTACAAGGTGCTCCCTGCTCAGCAGAAACAAATAACTTTCAAATTTCAGATTCAATTGATTGAATGGATTATGTCAATCTGAAAAGATTTAACAACTACAGGATAAAGATTGAAGGTTCGACTTCATGCACTGGCTTCAGCAAATCACAATAAATAACACACAATGATGACCGATTATACAGGTTATCAAAATCACTGACATCAATCGAATCCCCAGAACAAACACCATATTCTACTTGGCTAGATTTACTACCTACTAGGGATGTGTATCGGTGTAAATCTGGCGATACGATATGTATCACGATTCAAGGAGACTATACGATATATTGTGATACTATGAGTAAGACTATATATTGTGATTTTTAAAACTTAATTTAACTGCAGATAAACTGTCACAGCTTTCTAAACACTCCAACCGGTTTCATACTTTAACACGTCCAGTTTTATTACTAGATCTAGTTGATCCACTGGAACGAAGAAGGTGAAAACAGTCACCAACTACCAGTCATACTTTTAATTTTACTACAAAAATTACTGTCATCATTATGGGTTCCATTCAAATTCTAAAAAATGAAAATCGATGCATTGCTTTTGATTATCGTGACATAAAATATTGCTGTATATCGGTGTATCGATAGTTTCTTATATCCCTACTATCTACAAAATATCCGGTGTGAAGGGAGATGGCTAAAGGTTCTAAATAATAATAACAAAGAAGGCTCAGGATGGCTGATCCTGCTGGGCTACCTATTAAAATATAGACAAAACTTATTTTGGAGTACGAATGAGAGTAATTCTGAAATAATTGGGAAAACCCTGTCCTGATTCCTGTCTGGTTTCTCCCAGCATTGGATCTCTTTTTCTCAGCAAGTTCTAATCTCTCCTTGCCTGTGAAGACTCTCCATCATCTAACCTGCTGCTGGCCTCTGAACTTATCTCTCCTCCCTGACTCTGGTGTTTGATATTGTGACATTAAAGATAAATAACATGTAGAAAGCAAAATTTTGATGTAAAATTAGGATGAATAGCAGTGATATTACTGAAGAAATGAACCTCAAAGTCCTTCCTATGTCATAGATATTTTTTTTCTCAGCCACATATATTCTCTTTCCACCTGACCCTGCTTTGTATATTGTGGCAATAAAGATTAGTTTCAACTATGTGGAAAGCAGTAAAGTTCTGTACAGAAATGAAAGAGAATTTGGTTTATTCCTGCCTTTTGCTAGCAGTTTGCTGAACATGCTGCTCTGCTCTGCAGCACCTGTCGGAGATCCAATGATACGCATGTGCAGGTTTAAGATGCGTTTAAAGACGCCTCGGAAAAACACGTTACAGCATGTTAAAGAGCTGAAGGGCTGTAACGGCAGAAAAAAAAGTGCGGGGTACGTGTGTCGCCACGCGTACCCCGCCACAGTTACGCCCACGATCTGAGCTAATCGTAATATTCAGCAACAGTATCTGATCGCCTGTAGTCCTTCATTAAAAAGTTCCATGAAGTTCTGAGGGAAAGGCATTCTGGGCACATTATGAAGATGCACCTTTAGAGAGGTTCTGGAGAGAAGAGCGGGTCAAAACCCTCCCGTAATGTGAGCGAGGCTTTTAATCAACTTAAAGAAACATCTAATGGCTGGGCTTCGTTACTCAGAAAGCTCCGCCAGCTTCTGCTTAATAACTTTGTTGATGAACCAAACACTTATTTATCTCAGTCACATCCAAATCAACTGGTATGCAGCTTGCTTTATCTAGTTTTAGTGTCTCAAATACCTAAACTGCAAAAAAAGAAAAAATAATTCCTCTTTTTTTTGACTGAGAATTCACAAAAGTAGCAGAGGGTCAAATACTTATCCCTCCACTGTAACCATTGTTTTTAATCAATAAGCTTCAACTCTGACCTCTGATGAAACAGCTGAGTCTTCAAAGATGGCCAAAATGGAGTGGTCCACATCTTCCCCATGACTTCTGCACAGGACCAGCTGCAGGCACACAAAAGTAAAAACACCTCCACAGTTACACAATCCGCAAACAACGTGCTCCTTTATCTCGGGTGTGACCACAATTCGAATCGCAGGAGCCCAACAAGCCTAAAATCAGTGTTGGACGTTTTAATATGAGGCAAAGAGAAAAGCAATAAGGCGGCTTCCTTTGCAGCTCTGGGCTAACATGTAGTTATGTTTGATTAGGAAGAAACATGTTTGAGTAAAGAATTAGCAGCAACTAAATATGCAGTAAAATGACAGAGAATAAGATATTTACATAGGACCAATCTTATTGTTTATAATATCATACTTACAAAAGAAAATTGTGGAATAAGGCAAATAACTGACGAATAACAACATAAATGTATGCAAAAATATGCTTTTATATCTAAATGGCTTCATCAATATATACTGCTTTTACAGTTTGCTTGCTGGTTTCATGAACTGCCTTTTACTGGTTAGAATAAATGTTAAATGCAGCCCAGACTATATCTGCTAGAAATAAATAAAGAATTACTCAATCACTGCTGTTTGTAGAAGTTAGAAAGTAGAAAGTTACTCTGAGTGGATAGGATTTGGGGAAACTACTGCCCCCTACAGATTTGGCATGTCTATGAATGTGCTTAACAACGCACTTAGGTGTGGACAGAGTTTTATTTTAAAACGAGCTGATGAGGACATTCGTTTTTATTTCAAACCCGGCTATGTGTAAACAAGGCCTGGACCATAAAATTGACAACAAGCCAAAAAGACTACAGATTTAACCCCGCTTGGACTGACAAATACTTATGTTAGCATCAAATCCAAATGCAAATGTCAGCTTTTCCAAGCCTTTACTTGCTACGGAGAGGTCAAGGACGATGTCTGGCCCAGTGAAATTTCTTGGTTGAAAAATCTGCCCCCCTTTAAGATGTAACTGAGTAGCCCAGCTGTAAAATCTATTTTTAACAATACAAAAAATAGCAACATTGACCACACTACCTTTAAACAGAAACACATTCAGCTTGGTGTCACTTTCCTACGGAAGCCCTAAAGGGTCATACATACATAAATTATATTTCCCCCGTTTTCTCGTGATAACGAGATAATTTTCCTCCGTTTTCCTGTGATAACAAGATAATTAATTTAAGATCTCAAGAAAACAAAACGATATTGTCTGTTAAATCACTGCAGTAAACATCATTCAGCGTAGCAATGTCAGAGGAGCAGGATAATATCGATCACCGCATCACATCTTTTCAATCAAGGCCTGACACAGGCTGAAATAGGTTATTGCCCTGCTATTACAGATAATGTACACATTAGTGTGCATCATCTAAGAAGACGGTTAGCAAGGCTTCATCTTTATCGGAGGCGCAATCTAAGTGACCCTGATGTAGTCATTAATTTGAAAAGTCAAGTCTCAAATTCATTATCACGAGAAAATGGAAGAAAATTATCTCGTTATCACGAGAAAACTGAGGAAAATTATCTCGTTATCACGAGAAAACGGGGGAAATAAAATGTATGTATGTATGACCCTTTAGGGCTTCCGTACTTTCCTTTCAAACAATAAACAATGTAGTTAAATTAAGAAATAAGGTTATAAATTACTTCCTATATCTGTTTAAATCTTGACTTAGTGTCTCCTAATAAAGCACGTGGTCATGCATCAAATCACCTGATTTTCTGGAAAATAGGCAAACGATAGGTAAAAATAAAAACTACCAGACTCTTCGGGTGACTATTTATTTCTTAATCTACTCATCTTTAGGTACATTTGACAGTTTTGTTAAAACCAAAAACAGAAACAAGAAAACACACACACACAACAACATTAACAACCCAGATGTGTATTTGAGGAGAGAGAAAAACAAAAGAAGATTTTCTGGCTCATTTTTACTTAACGTTAACAGATACGTGTTGCAGTCATTGGTTATAGTGGGCTAGCGAAGTTTTCTTTTCAGCAGAATACTTCTACATCTACAGTGACAGAGAGGTCCCAACAAAGGAAGGAGGGGAGGAGTTAAACTCATTTAAAACAAGAATCGGCTGCTTGTTAAATAAAGGAGCTGTAACGACACACTGAAGAGGATGATGGGCTTTTCCTCACGATCTCTGGAAATGGTTTTAACTCGCAAATAAAATTTTTTAAAAAAACAACCGACTTCCTTTTAAAAGATTTACTTGGTATAGAAACCTACACATTCTCACCACAGCTGTCAGGACCCAAGTAAACAGGAAAGACGCTGACATAAAGCCCGACACTGAGAGCTGCAGAGAAGGCTTCAGCTTTGACTACTTCACTGAGGAACATCCTGTCCTCCTGTAGTACAAGCCTGTCTGTCGGTTTTATTACGCACCTAATCACAAATACAAGGATGTCATGGCGCAACACAGGTGCTGGTACAGTTAAAGGTGCTGCCTTGCCTACAAAGTCTGGTTAATCGATCATCTCAAGCCAACTCCCCGGTCTCCACCTCGGTAGTACTTCAGCCACGTGTCGCCGTGCACGCATGTGGCCTCGCAGACCGGTGGAAAACGCCCTACGACAGCGACAAAAAGCACCCCCGTACGATGCATATGGTGTCAGGTTATCTTAAGCGAGGGAACCGGTACCTCATTGAGGGGCTTGCGGGACAGAAAATCGCTGTTGCCGGTAGTTAAGTCGCTCTCTTCCCCCCTCCACCGCGCCGCCATGTTGCTCCGCCACATGGTCCGCTGGCAGGCCGGACGGTGAGACACGTGGTCACCTGGTGGGAAGCGAGCCGCCGAAGCCGATCTGAGATCAGATTGTAACCACCGCGCTGATCCCGACCACGGAGGCGGCAGATCAGAATCTGACTCTGGGTCGGCTGTCAGGCTTCTTCCGCACTGCCGAAGTAGAAACACATTTTCTCACAGACCAAAGACCCTGTTTGTTTGTCTGATCATTAAATATATCATTTAAAAACAACCGAAACACCCCACAGCCAAGGAAGAATAAGCTATTACCATATAATGAGGTATTTAAATTATCTTCTAACATTGGTTGTATGGTTTTGCCTGTCGTTCAAAAACGACCTCTGGTGTCTGAAGCGCGTCGCTGTCACAGGTGGGTAGATTACCCTGCTGCTTCAACATATTTTTACCCAATAAATGTGAAAAATGGCCATCCAGGAAACTACTCAGGTAGGAGTAAAGAAGTATTTTTGTAAAAAGGCTACTTAAAGAACCGTTTGATCATGATATCTGATTTAATAGCCTATTTTAAAAAAAATATATCTAATTAGACCAAAATATAAACTGTTGTGCAAATTCTGGTATTTTAAAGAGTAAAATGAGGAAAAATAACACAAAATAAAATAATGCAGAAGGAACACTTTTCCACGTAGCCTACAATTTATTTCAATATAAACCTTTTAAACTAATCCTTACAGTGGGTAACGTTGCTCTGATGAATACTGAACAGTCAAAATGCCCAGATCAATACTATACAAGGTAAAGTACTTTCTGTGATAATTTATAGTGTTTAGTGTTTTCTTGATCTATAGATGCCACAAAAGGCTCAACAGATAAAATATAATATACAAAATATCGTTAGAAGAACAAAGCTGGTGTACGAAAAGGAAGTCTCACTTTGACTCAAACTGTGGGTCAGTGTTTGGTGCACTTTTTGTTGAAACGTTTTCTTCATTCATTGAAGTTACTCACAGTAGTTGGGTATCCAGAAATGTTTTACAAAAGTAAGAGTAGCAACACTTCAAAAATATTATTACTTAACAAAAAGTAAAAAGTACAATGTAGTAAAACTTCTCCATTAAGTACATTTTCTCAAAGTTACCCAAGTAAATATAACTATTAACTACTCACCTCTGGTCATGACACATTTCCCTTCAATACAGTACATTTATTACAATAATTGTATCTAAATATATGATACAGTATTTATATTCTGTCCTATTTAAAAAAATTTCTGCTTGTGTCATTAGGACATGGTTTTTTTTAGATGTTCATTATATATTATCTAAAAAAGTGCAAGTGTCACATTGAGACATGCAATAATGACCCAGTAAGTCCTGTAATGGTTTCTATCAGAGTAAAGTGACTCTTGTTGCAGTGATGCAATCTTCTTCTTCTAACTGTACAAGGACAGTGTTACATGCAGCATATTGTTGGTAATTGATTCTGTACACATGTACCGTTTTCTGTTCACAAGTCTGTACACACTATAAATATCTCAGTTTTGGAGCTTAATATGTCAGACGTCTTATCAAATTCCCTGTATTTTTAAAATTACACCATATGCCAATTTTTAGTTCAGTTATTTAAAGGGAGACTCATAACGCTGTGTTTCTAACAAACAATGCACAATGTTAAATGGAGAACTTAGACAACCCCTGTGGAGGCTCGGCTTAAGGTGTTGGTCTAAATGTTCAACAAAGCGGACCGGAGGACGGAGTTCCTGCTATCGATGGATCAGACCTCTCAGGGAAAGTTTATGGGTGTGGGAAAGGAGACTGTGACCAAGTGCTGAACTTTCGATTCAAGAGGACTAGTATGCTAGGAAGCATCAGATCGGATCTTTTCACTTGTAAAATTGCTTACAGAGTCATCTGAGATTCATTTTGCAGTCCACAGGCTCACAACTGCTTCTGACTAAAATATTGGATGCAAGGAGCTAAAATGACCTTCCTCAGAAAGGAGAGGGGGTTCTGCCTCCTTATGCGTTAGAGTAAAGTAGAGTAGAGTAAAGTAGAGCAGATTAGTTTGACCCTACATATGTCAAGTTTTGTTATATGAATAGAATTGTTATGTAGGTATAACATGGAGCCACGACTGAGACTGTTTCTACCACCAGGCAGAGCAGATGCTCTGATGAATACATATATATATATATATATATATATATATATATATATATATATATATATATATATATATATATATATATATATATATATATATATATATATATATATATATATATATATATATATATATATATATATATATATATATATATATATATATATATATATATATATATATATTTTTGTACTCGCACCAAACTCGTGAAACCTCTTGTTGCACGAGTTGACCACTAGATGGCTGCAATATACAACACTGATTGGGTTGTTGTCAGACGTTTTCTGACCACACCGAGTTATAAATGAGTTAATATGTTGAAAAATGGATACGTCCCTCCTGACGACACACAGCTCCAGCTAATAAAGATCAGTTTTTACATTAAGACCATGCTTACACCGTTTGTGTCAGCTTGTGGTGTTTTACCCCCTGCTCCTGCTGGGAACTATGATTGTGTCCAACCTGTTGTCTTGTTCATAGTCTGAAGAGTTTACCTTTTTGCTCACAGTCATCGAGTCCATGGTTGCATTAGACTAGCAGGGAAGGAAATATGGCCACAGGCTCATATTTTAAAAGGCTAAAACGTGTCCTTTTATTTCGATCCCCAGGGCTTTCCAGGTGTTTCCAGCCATTCCTGGTCTAGGATATGTTTGTCTGTGTGAGTTTTCTTCTGCTCAGCTCCAACATCAATCTTCATCCCTGCCGTACACAAACCACCTCCTGCCTTTTGGAGCATATTACCGTCTAAAATGGGGCCAAAACAGCCTCCAGCGGGTGAGGTGCTGTGTGAGCATGGGTACGCGTGAGCATCTGAGTGTGCAGCCTATGAACTGGTGGGAGGGGGGGGGGGGGTGAATCAGTGTAAGTAGGTTATCTTACTGCAGCATCCAGCACTCAACCATCATGTCAGTACATGGCCCCCCACATGCACAAATGCATCTAACAGACTCTGCAGTCACTGTCCCATTTTTCCACAGTTTTTCCACAGGAAATGTACAAATTCACCCACTCAGTGCCATTAAGCCCCAGAAAGCAGAGTGCCATCTTGGTCTGTTGAGGGAGCAGCTTAAAACAAAGCGAAATCATTCCTCTCCTCTGTCCTGTGTGGCTCATCCCTTTTTCTCACTCTTGACCCACAGATGGACTCCTACAGCGCTCTTTTGGCACATCTGAATTTTTTAAGAACCCTTGAGCCATGAGGAGTGAGGTTTATGTTTTCCTCTTTCAGTCTCACTCACACTTGGCTGCATTTGTGAGAGTTTTTTTTTCTTCAACATGGCTTCAAGTCATCTTGGCTGCTAAGTCATGCAATGTTTTTTGCGTGTGCACTTATGTGACCTTTCTAATATTGTGGGAGCAGTGTGTTTAATAAAAGAAAAAGAGGCTAAAACACTCTGATCTTTAACTCAAGGCCAGGGGAAATAAACTCACAACTCACGTGGCTTAGCCTACTTCAAGCCAGCTAAGTGAGTTGCTTTCATTGATGTCTGATATTTCTTTACTTCAAGTGAGACGTCTCATTTGTGGCAAAAAGTAGGAATGCCCTCCCAGAAGGGTTGGAGGAGGTCTGTTAGCGAGAAGTGACAGCCTGAGAGAGATAAAAGAGAAGGAGGACAGGGTCATTTTGTCACGTTACAACCAAAAACATCAGCTTGATCTAATAGGATACATCAACGCAACGCAATGTGTAATAGTGAATTGGAAACTGGTACATGTTTACAAAACATGTGACATATTTTCATGCACAGAAATCGGAAACGTTTTTATTTTACTTTCTTTACTCTGATACATCTGAATAAAATACAGTGCAACCAGCAGCCTTTAGAAGTCACCTATTTAGTAAATTGAGTCCAGACGGATGCATGGAATAATTAATGGTTTTAAAAACATTTTACAAAAAAAAAAATCTGAAAATTGGAAGACAAAAAAATCCTTTTAATATTTTGTCAAATTACAAACACAAAAGTTATGGTTTTATATCCTCCAGACCAAAATAAAGCGGCACACAAATGTGAAGTGGGAGGAAAGCAGTATGTCATGATCTTTGGGACTTTTGTTTTAGTTTTTTTGCTTTATTTTGGTGTTTTATATTAATTGATATTCTGCTCCCTTGTTCTCTGTGTGTTCAGTCAGCCGTTTTCTTCCATTTCCTCAGTTCGATTTCATATACTTGCCTTCCCTCATAGCTGCCCTGAGTTTCTAACCAACCACCTGCTCTTTTTTCCACAATCGCCTCCCCAGCTTTAATATCTCTAATTTTGTCAACTCTTGGTCAGATCATTCTGCAATTCCACCCAGCCTGTTTCCATGTGTTCCTCTCATGATTTACTATTAGGGATTCCTCTGAAGTTTAGTTTTTGAATTTAATTTTTCTTTACCAGAATTGTTTATTTTCATTTGCCTGCCTTGTGCCTCGTCCATGAATTTGGGTCCTGCTCTGCACCGTTACTTGACGAACACTGTGTTTTCATTTTCTTTAAAAAAAATCTAAAAGATGTGGCTTGTAATGAGTCACTACTTTGAACCGTCTTTCACTGCAAACACAGCTGCAAGTCAGTATACATCTCCCTTTTTCTTTGCAAAATAGTTCAAGCTCAGATTAATGTGAGCATATATTTTCATTTCTTTTCACAGATTCTCACTTGGATATTGATCTGTACTTTGACTGGGCCATTTTACCACATGAATATGCTTTGATCTAAACCACTCAGTCATAGCGCTATGTGATGGGCCGAGTTGAAAATTAGGAGGACTTGGAGGAATCATTAGAAAAATAATTTATTATTTTTTTGTCATTATTATTATTTTTATTAGCAAGCAAATGCAATACAGTCACTAACTAAAAGAAAACAACACAGTACAGTTCAGTTTGTTCACAAACGAAACACAAAAGAAATGTTGAGCAACTACAAAACGCTATTTTAACTTAAGAATTCCCCCTCTCTAGTGGGAGCTGGTGGTGCAGTACAATTAACCTCCCATGTATTCAGACCCCTGTGCGCCATTTTTAGTCTGGGGAAATTCTGATGTTGGGGGGTCATGAAAGGATGCAGTGGAAAGGAAAGCGATTGGAGAGAAAATCATGAGATACACCAGAGTTGAGAGACGAATTGGTAGGAGGCATACAGGTGTGCAGACTCTCCTGCAAACACACACACACTCAGCCACTCAGCGTGGTAACAGAAACCGACATCAATAATGTAGCTGAGAGAAACAGGATGCAGATTCAGCCTGAACACAGGAGTTAACCGACTGGCTGTGAACAGCCTCTGTCAGTCTCTGATCTGCTCTCAGGTTGGATGCACGCTGCATTTCTTAAGCTAATTAACCACATTTGCCTTCCAAACACCTTTATTTTTTCCCCAGATACAGTGCTTATAAGAAGTATTCAACCCTTTGGATGTTTGACCCTTTTTATTGCTTTTACAAATCAATCATGATCAATAAAACTTGTTGATGACAAAAGAATTTGCAAAAAACAGAACCCCTTTAATGTCAAAGTAAAAACTGATTTCTACAAAATAATGAAAAAATAAAAATATTTCCCATAAAATAAATGATTGCATAAATATTCACCCCCTTTAAAGTGAATGACTAAATGCAACTGATGTCCATCCAGCTGGTGCTAGTAGTCTCACAATGAGTGGAATGACGATCACCTGAGAGCAGTGACTGTGTCTTAAGTGATTGTAGTAAAGAGATATCTGGGTCTGGTAGGTCCATTCACTGGTTTATCAGTATTCCTGGCTATGATTACAGCATGAAGACAAAAGAACAAAAGTCAGAAAATGGATACAAAACAATCTCTAAGGTACTGAACATCCCTTGTAGTTCCGATAACTCCATCCTCAAGAAACAGGAGGAATATGACCCATGTGTAAATCTGCCTATCAGGCCATCCTCACAAACTGAGTGACCGTGCAAGAAGGAGACTAGTGAAAGAGGACACCAGGACACCTATGACTATGCTGAAGGAGTTACAAGGTTCAGCAGCTGAGATGGAAGAAACTCTGCATACAACAACTGCTTCCCGGGTTCTTCACCAGTCAGAGCTTTATGGTAGAGTGGCAATGAGAAAGCCACTGTTGAGGAAAAATCAGATCAAAGCTCCACTAGAGATTGCCAAAAGGTACGTTGGAGACTCCATGGTCAAGTGAAAGAAAGCTCTGTGATCTGTTGAGACCAAGATGGAGCTACAATACGCATCACCACAAACACATCCTCCCCACTATGAGGCATGGTGGTGCCAGCATCATACTATAAGGATGCTTCGCGGCACCAGGCTCTGAAAGGTTTGTAAAGGTAGAAGGTAAAATAAATGAACCAAAACATAAAAAAATACTGGAGGACAATCTGTTTCCATCTACAAGAGAACATTTATTTTCCATCAAGACAATGACCGAAGTATAAAGCTAAAGAGAAATATCAGAAGTACCCCACTAAATTTGCCAGGGATATCAAATATTTGGGCTTAATTGTTTGTCTAAAGCTAGCATTTTTAAAAGGCTAAACTGAGAAAAATAGCCCTGAAATGTAACAACGATTACCAGATGTTGTGAACTGAATTGTGAGCAAGTCTTTTATGCGGATGTCAGGTCAATTTATTCACCTTACATAAGTTTTTTAAGTTTTAGAAAAATTGAATGCTCCTCAATGAGATTTTTAATATCCAAAGTTCCAGATATCTCAAATGAAGTGTAACAATCAAACAGACTTCCACACCGCTTGAAAACAAGTGTTTGAACTCACCCTAGTGTTTCAGTCTTTTACCTACTGATTTTTAGGTTTGATCTGTGCTGCGGCTTTTCTAAGACACCTGCTGCACACCAAACAACTGATAGCAGCTACGGTGGGGCAAAACAGTATTTGGCAGTCGCCGACTGTGCAAGTTGTCAAACTTAAAAAGATGAGAGAGGTCTGTAATTGCCATCACAGGATCTGATCAAAGGACATGATCATAGGATCACAAAGTCGTTGAGAGCACTGGCAGTTAGATCATTAAAATATTATGATGAATTAACTGGGAAAACATGTTTCAGGTTGGAAATCCTTTTTAATTCAAAAATGAAATTCCAGTCATCCAAGCCAATCTGGCTCTATGTGAAAAGTAATTGCCACATTAACCTAATAATTTTTGAGTTACTCTTCATGGCAGCAAAAACTGTCATCAAACATTTGTGATGACTGGGAGTGAGTCTTTCAGATCTCTGTGGAGGAACTTTGGCCAACTCTTCTTTACAGAATTGTATCAGGTCTGTCACATTTGGAGGGTTTGCTAACATCAACGGCCTACGTGAGCCCATGCCATAGCCTCTCAATCAGATTTTGGTTCAAACTTTGACTAGGCCACTTGAAAACCTACATTTGTGGTTTTTTGGTTGTTGTTCTCGGGCCATTCAGAGGTAGACTTTTTTGATTGACTTTCCAGCTGCATAGCGCAAAGGCAATTGAGATTAAGGTCATGAACTGATGGCCGGACATTCATATTCAGGATTTTCATGTAGAAAGCAGAATTCATAGTTCCATCGATCAAGTTGTTTGGTACCTGAGAAAGCGAAGCAGCCCTAAACCACCACACTACCACCAACATATTTAACTGTGACTTTCTATTTATAAAATGCTACTTTTACACCAAAAACAAACCTTGTAGAAATTTCACTTTGCCTCATCAGTCCACAAAATACTTTAGCTAAAGACTTGGAGATCATTAAGATGTTTTTTCCCAAGTGTGAGATGGATGAGTTGATCAAACATGGCATCTCCCACTGATGCCATTTTTTTTCCTTCTTCTTTTGTGACAATCAATCTAAGCGCAGATTTGTTTCGATTGAGGCCTTTTAAGATATTTTTAAAATGCTTCCCGTTATCAAACAGGTTTTGATAAAAAAAATTTGGGGGGGGGGGGAGACGAAATCATTAAAATACCCTGAGGTCTCAGGTTTTTGTACCTATCAACACTGGGAGCATATATCCAGCGTCAGAAGATCTTTAATTATGCTGGCGATTATTGGCGATGGCTAAGCAGCACCCACAGCCGCTCTAACAAAGAAAACTGCTGAATACACTCACTCATCATCTGCCTTAATGGTTACCACATGGCAAGAATCAATGCACAGCACATAAACATCTGCATGACTTAAAAAAAAAAAATCATGAATGTGAGTTTAAAATTGCTATATCTCCAACTTCCTGCAGCAGCTAGCTGTGCTACATAGCTAACGCTAGCTTGTGAACAAACTTCTTTGATTCACTCATTTTGTCTGTTTACTGGCTTTCACTTTCTGCTAACTGACTGTGAAGACGTGTACGTGTGTGTGTGTGTGTGTCTGCTTGTAAATCAATAATTACAGTAAGGTGATAGACAGCTTGCAGTGTGTGCACACATTATTCTGAAAGTATGTTGTAAGTGGTTTCTATAAAACTGCTAATGTAGGCACATGTATGTGTGAACCGCAGCTTTCATTTATGGAAAAAATGTGAGAGTGAGTTGAAGCTCATCATGCTTGTGCTATCCTTTTTCTGCCACATTGCCATGGTGACAGTGCCCTCCCGGGGTAATGGGGACGAGTGCGCCAGAGCTATTTATTCTCTCTTTCTCTCTCTTTTCTTTCCACCGTTCCTTCCATCCACCCGTGGCCCTCTCTCTCTTCATTTTCTTCCACCTCTCTCCATCTTCCTTTGCCCTCTTCCTCCTGCAGCCTCACCGTCTTCCCGTCTCCCTCCTTCCTTCCTTCGCTCTTTCTTCCTCTCTCTGATTGGCTTAACACTCTCCTCCTCAAAATGAGATAGTGCTTAATGAGACAGAGGGTGAGGAAGAGAAGGAGGGGGTGACAAAGAGCAAGTGTTTTTCTTTTTTTTCTATGAAAAAGGGGAAGGAGAAATTTCTGGAGGAGATTAATTCAAATTTTTGTTTCTTATTTCATGTAAAAAGAGAATGTGATGCACACCTTGTTCTTGTCTGTTTTATTGCAGGAATTTTGATTCCGAATATCTGAATGGGAAGTATGAAGTAAGTCTTTTGTCTTTCAGATTATCATTTGCAACTATCAACACTCACGTTAATTTTTTAGATCAGACCATTTAAAGGTCTCGAATCAGCCGTAAATGGTGACACACTAAACTTTTTCACTTTCATTTTTTATGTCACAGCCACAGATTTTATGTATTAATTGCAGAGTTTATGTAGTAATCGAACATGAAATAGTTAATAATTGTGAAGTTCAATGAAAATCATAGAAGTTTTTACAAATAAAAACCTTAAAAGTGTGGTGTATTTATATTCAACCTCCTTTACCATGAAACTATAAAATCCAGTGCAGCCAACTGACTTCAGAAGTCAGCTGATTACATTACAAACTAGACTCCACCTGTGTGTGATTTAATCTCACTATAAATGTAGCTGTTCTCTGAAGGGCTCAGAGGTTTGTTAGAGAACATTAGTGAATGAATGGCATCATGAAGACCGAGGAACACATCAGACAGGTCAGGGAGAAAGGTGTGGATAAGTTTATAGCAGAGTTAGGGTATCAAACTAATTTTCAAGTTTAGAACATCACACAGAGATCTGTGCAATTCATCATGTAGAAGGAAAGAGTGTGGCACAGCTGGAAACCTACCAAGACATGGTCATCCATCAAAACTGTCAGGCCAGGCAATGAGAGCAGTAGTCAGAGAGGCAGCCAAGAGGGCCATGGTAACACTGGAAGAGCTGCAGAGATCCACAGCTCAGGTGCAATAATCTGGCAACATAACAAGTAGCTGTTGTGCACCGAACAAATCTGGTGTTTAGGGAAGAGTGGCAAGGACAAAGCCATAAGCTGTCCTGTTTACAGTTTGTCACACGTCATCGGAGACACTAGAGCAACTCACCCCCAAATCATCCTTTTCAGCTGATAAACTGTATAAAAGAGTGTAATAGTGCTGCCTACATGTGTAGTAATTATTTTTGGCATTTTAGTGCATCTTATTTAAAGTAGAACATTTCTGACTAAACCCGTCAGTGTGGCGCCCTCTTCAGGTTAAGAGTCTGCATCACATTTGAATCTTAATTTGCCATTGCTTGTGGCTAAGCGGTGATATGTGACGCTGGCCTGTACGTGTGATGTCAGCTGCATTGTGGGATATAAAAGCAGCCGAGTCTCGGCCTTCTTCTTCATCAGTTGTAGTCCACTAAGTGTTTTTACACAAAACCTAAGGTAACTTTTGCCGCCGCACGAAAATTTGCGTTTTCTCTGCATTAAAATGTGTCTTTAAAATTCACAGACATCACAAGTTCAATCCATGGCGCATTTCGAACGGGATCAGAAAATAACCTTTATCGTTCCATTGACTCTCATTCTTTTTTTCTTTTTTTTTTGGCAGTAGAGGACCCATGGACCGGTAGTAGAAGGGCGTGACTTAGAAGTAGAAGGGCTCCTCCCCTTCCTTTCGCCCCATGGGTCCCTTAACCAAAAGAAAAAAGAATGAAAGTCAATGGAGAGATAAAAGTTATTCTCTGGTCTGCTTTGCTTTACGCCCTGAATCACACACATACTGTACCTCACTTTAAATGATAGCTAATGTGTTTTGACTGTGTTTGTTATGTGATTTGTGATTTATTTGCTTGTAAAAATGGTGCCCTACAGAAAAGTCACATGAGCTTGAACATGTTCTTCACATGGGATCACATGTTATGCCATGCGTTAGCCTACATGGTAAACCATATGTGTAGCACACGTAGACTTCACATAGGTTTCACAGGTTTTTTCACATGTGGTTTACATGTTGTTCCATAGTCTTCTCATGTAAATGTTCATGGGTTTCACAGTTGGTCACCATGAGAATGTTCCAAATCCACACGGATGATGTGTACAAAACACAGGTGGTCACATGTTCTTTTTAACAGGTTTTGACATGTGAATGACACATGGGTCAAAGATTTTTCACGTGATTGCATGTGATTTTGCCCACATGAAACCATGGGTGTTTTTTCTGTAAGGGTGGTGGCAGCACCATGCTGTGGGAATACTTAGCTTCAGCAGGGACAGGGAAACTAGTCAGAGTTGATGGGAAGACGGGTAGAGCTGAATATATGACAATATTGGAAGAAAAACTGTTGGAAGCTTCAATTGAGTCAAGTCTGGGGTGGAGGTTAACCTTCCTGCATGGTAACATAAAGCCAATAATTTAGATCCAAACATTGTTATGTGTTTTATTGGCCAAGAGTTAAATCTAATTGCTCAAATAAGACCAAAATGTATTTTTTTCATGTACATCCAAAGTATTATGCGTGGCAGAAAACACCCTGAACCCACCATGCCCATCATAAAACATGGTAGTGGCTGCATCATGCTGTGGGGATGTTTTTTTCTTCCTACAGAGACGGGGAAACTGGTCAGAGTTAGTCAGTTCTGTTTTCTTCACACTTCACAATGTTGGTCTGTCACAAAAACTCTCCTTGACACACATCGTAGGTTGTGGAAGTGAGCTGACAGAATGTGAAAAAGGTTAAATCTCTCCTAAACTGAGCAAAGAGATGATAGCTGAATCATATTTGTGTAACATTTTGAACAATAAAAGCACTAAAATGCCTCAAATATCACCAGCTCTCCCTTTCTCACATGCACAAACTTCAGCATTTAGACAGGGGGGGGACAAATGAGTTGGTGATGGAGGAAAGATTAGACGGGAGATGGAGACAGTAGGAGGGAAAGGTGGAGCGGAAGAAAGAGTAATAAGGGAGAGGGGGAGGAGGTGGGAGGGCAGCAGAGATAAATGGCTGAGGAGACGGCGAGATGAGTGAAGTCAGAGTGCAACACTGTGTGACACACTGCAGACGGGAAGACTAACGAAGCGAGAGGAGCGAAGGGGTGAGGAGGAGAGAGGAGGCACGTCAGACGCCAACCCCCTCCCCACCTCTCTCTATTTGCTCGCCCTGCCTCCCCCGCTGTGTAGCAGACCTTTGCTGGATGGTAACAAGCCACTCGGACGGCGACAGCTCTCTCTCTCTCTCTCTCTCTCCCTCTCTCTCTCTGTCTCGCACACACGTAAAGACAGATTTCCTGAGGATTATGTCATGCATGCATCTCTACAAGTGTGTGTGGGCTGCACAACATTCTCTGCATATTTTAAAGGTTGTTGTTCTCTGAAATCACCCTTCGGGTCACTTTGACAGTCCACTCTCTTCCTTCCTCCCTTGCTCGCTGTGACACACTCTCAGCCTCTCTCTCTCTCTCTCTCTCTCTCTCTCTCTCTCTCTCTCTCTCTCTCTCTCTCTCTCTCTCTCTCTCTCTCTCTCTCTCTCTCTCTCTCTCTCTCTCTCTCTCTCTCTCTCTCTCTCTCTCTCTCTCTCTCTCTCTCTCTCTCTCTCTCTCTCTCTCTCTCTCTCTCTCTCTCTCTCCTCCCACCTGAGCTGTAATTTGCAGGGCTGATGATGAGGGTGAGGGCAGGGCAGAGGCAGGAGCAAAATTTGCCTCCCTCTCAGACACACTAACACACTCTCTCTCTCTCTCTCTCTCTCTCTCTCTCTCTCTCTCTCTCTCTCTCTCTCTCTCTCTCTCCTCCCACCTGAGCTGTAATTTGCAGGGCTGATGATGAGGGTGAGGGCAGGGCAGAGGCAGGAGCAAAATTTGCCTCCCTCTCAGACACACTAACACACTCTCTCTCTCTCTCTCTCTCTCTCCCTCTCTCTCTCACACACTCACAGACAAGCGGCTGTGCAGCTGCACCGTTTACATCTACAACTGTGCGAGAATCTGATCCTTTTGTGTGAGTGTCTGTTTGGTCTTTCCTAACCTCGTCTTTCCCTCATTTTGCTCTCTCTCTCTCTCTCCCTCCCCACCTCCTCTCCCTGAGCTCCCTGTTGGTGTGTCGGTGTGTGTGTGTTTGTGTGTGAAACGTGGGGATAACAGACGCTTATGTGAGCAGCCTCAGTGGCTGGCTGGTGAGAAAGAGGAAAGGAGAGGAGAGGGACAACAGAAGCCACCACCATCATTCTGATCGGATTCACACCAGACATGTGAGAAGATGTCCGTGGGCGGCTGCGCGTGTCCCGGTGAGTAGACTACATTGCTGCTGCTGCATGTCGCTGACTTTCTCCGCTTGTTGTTCTGTGTTTTGGTTGGCGAGTGCAGTCGCTACTGAGGCGGGCGAAAATGAGAAATTAAGAGAGAAAAAAAGGTGCCCCTCTTTGGGGCCCTGGGGTCCCGTTTGCAAAGACTCATGGGAGGTTGACCTTTGTGATTCCTGGGAGGATGAAGAAGAGCAAAGACTAGGATGGATGGCGCAACATGTTTTCTATAGTTTCAGTGTGAGGAAATGAGAGGAGATGGAGATCTTAGGCCTGCCTACATCTGAGCATGAAGTTGCTGTTGCTATGGAACCACGAATGCAACTTCTGCTCTTGTTCTTGTTGCTTCTGCAGGTAAAGTTGGCACTTCTCGCTTCGGTTTGTGGAAGAAGAGAGAGATCAAAGTGTGACATTTGCTGGGCAGAGCTCAGTGGCACAGATCAGAGGCGTGCATGATTGATTGTTGCACCTTCTCTCGCCCCCCGCCGTGGAGCTATTAATGAGTATTTGATGTCTCACAGCTCACATGGGAGTTTGTCATTTAGGATCCATGAAGAGGCTGATGAGCTGGAAGTGGTCGGAACGGCAGATTGAATCTGAGAAAGTGTCAAACACGTGAAGCTCTGCTACATTTGTTTGTATAGTTAGCGTCTATCATGATGATACCATGACTTCCAGAAGAGTTCACACCCGTTGGGTTTCCCCACATTTTGGTTCACACTTCAGTGTATTTAATAGGTACTTTATGTGATAGACCAACACAAAGTGTGGCATAATTGTAAAAATGAAAGGAAAACTAAATTGCATTTACACTCTGGAGGTTTTTGGGGTATTTCTCCGCCACCTTTGCACATCTAGACCCAGAGATCTTTGTTAATATTTCTGTGCATATTATATTCATACATATATTCATATATATTCATATTGAACAGAGCGCATCTGTGAGAAACGATTTTGAAATCGTCCCACACTCAGTTGTCTTTAAGTTTTGACTTTGATCCAAACCCTTCTATTTGTATGTAGCTCTGGCTGCATGTTGTTGGTCATTTTCCTGCTGGAAGGTGAACCTCCGAGACTTTTGCAGTTTCTAACTGGATTTGTTTTTACCTCCGATTGTCATGCTTTTAGCTTCACTCAACTTTCCATCCAATTAAACCGGTTTCGGTGTCCCTGATGAAGAAAAGCCTTCCCACAGCATGATGCTGCTACAACCATGTCTCACATTTCACCGATATAGGTTTTCAGTCACTCATGGCGTTTTGGGTCAGAAAGTTCAGTTTTGTTCTTGTCTGATCAGAGCACATTTGTCCAAAGTTTTTTGTATCCCCCATGTGGCTTGTGGAAACTTTAAAATTGATTTCTTTCTTTCAGCAGCAGAGTTCTTCTTGACACTTTCCCTAAAGTCCAGATTTGTGCTGATGATGGTTGGCTTGTCAACAGATTCTTCCACCTGAGCTGTGGCTCTCAGCAGCTCCTCCAGAGTTAGCATGGGGCTCTTGGCTGCTTCTCTGATTAAAGTTTTCTCCTTTAGATGGACATCCATCTTTTGGTAGGTTTGCAGTTGTGCAGTTATCTTCCCCTGGATAGAGCTCTGTAAGATGTTCACAGCTTGGGATATTGTTTTAACTCTGCTAACCCTGCCTTAAAATTCTCCACAACTTTCTACGTGATTTACAAAGGCTGTTGTTTATACCAGATTTTATTTAGGGGGGACCATGTGAAGTCACAATTATGCACTCTTTAGTGCAGATTTATCACAGAAACTCCCAGCAAAATACATCTCAGTTTGTGTTTCTAATGACAAAATGTAAAAATGAAATGAAAAGTATGAATAGAGTTTAGTAAGTGGTCTTCTTCCACTTTAAACTTTGTAAAGCATAGTGATTCGTCCACATATTTCAGGTGCTCATACGTCAACATTTGATGCTTGGAATCCACATTGCTCTTGTCTCTTCTCTTCGTGAGAACCGTTAGTTGGTTCTACTGTATAAGCACAAATTAGAAGAGGACAAATCTGCAGCTGCCACTGCGAGCTGAGAGGAATATATCCATCACATCTCACAATCATAGAAGTATGTCTTGCAAAGAGCAAAAGTTATGTTTTGGTGACAGCCAACAGATGATCCTTCTCATTGTATTAACTTTAATCAGTCTGAGGAGAACAGAAACAAGAAGAATTGAGGTCTAGAAATAAACCCCACCGCTGCTGAGCTGGAGGCAGTCTATTATTAAGTGTTACAGCGATTTATGCAGCACCCCTGATAGGAGGTGCAGGATGTTGAAATATAATCCTGACGCTGAAAATCTATTCATAATCATGACAGATGTGCCTTCATTTCTGCAGCATAGTGTAATATTTAGCAGCGGGAGAGGAGAAAGTAAAGCAGGATAGAAGTTGTGTGGAGGTGGCCTCCTCTCTCCATCCAGGACCACAGCCGGCCGCCGGTGCGGTCAAACCTCAAACAGCCGGGCCTGTGGATGAGGGAATTGATCCAACCGCTCATCTGGGATCACGTTTCCCGACTTTAGAAAGACGTAACCCTAACCGGTTCCATGTTCTCGAGGTTCTGGAAACTGTTTAGCTGACGGATTATTTCGAAACGGAAAGTTAAGAGGGAGCAAACTGAGAAGCAGTGCCAGATTCCTCTTTTTTCGTGCTGCTGGGGACTGATGTTGAAGCTGGGTGATGCAGGAGAGTGTTGACACTGCGATCAAAACAGACAAGGGTGCATTCTCCAGAGATACACACAGATACACAACATGCACAGCTGCATGGTGGGGGGGGGGGGGGGGGGGGGTATCTTGCATCAGTCTAGCTGCATGCACACAGCGGCCTTCATGCAGACGTGTGTTTTCAATCTGTGTGCAGCGCCCCGTGCTACGAAGGCAAACGCTGCCACCTCAGCCGTTAAACGAGCCTGCGAAGCATAGGCAGGAGCGTTTGTTTAGAACAGAGCCTCCTCGGCTATCTTGCGGTCGGATTGCATACTTAATCAATGTGGTCATGGAAATTTCCAAAAAAGACATATGACTGCCCTCACCCTCGCTCTCAGATTGTTCGTTCTGGTGTTCCCCCTTTTGTTTTGTTGCTTCAGCTTCTCCCCTTTGGTTTTTTCTTCTTCTCCTGGTTCATGTTTCAGTTTCAGAAAGAAAAGAAGCTTTTTTCAGACACTTGCAATAAAATGAAAGAAGTTTTAAGTCGGAAAACAAAAGTAGGGTTTTAATTCAGGAATGACATGCTGGTAAACAAGGTGTTTGGATTTATAAAACCTCACCACTCACTCACACACATTGAGGTAACTGAAACCCAATATAAACACGACCTCCAAATACGGAACAATCATCTCCATTCATTCATGTCAACTCCAGATGAACCCCAGGCTTGACCCAACAGAGGCGGTGGTTTAGTTTGCACATTTACAGCCACGTCAGAGCTCCTTCTCTGCCTTTATAACATCGAAAACAAATCACAGTGGTAGTGCAGTGCCTTCCAAAATACAACCTTTTCAACACTTATTTTATTGGAATTCACACGGTTGACACTACACAAACTAGTGGATCATTTTGGGGTGAAAAATTGCACATGTAAAATGAAGCTCTAAAAAGAGTGCCTCGCATTTCATTCAATACTTTGTTGAACTTTCCAGCTGCAAATATTCTGTGGTGCATCTCTACCAGCTTTGCACATCTAGAGACGGAACTTTTTTGCTGATTTTTCTTTGCAAAATAGTTCAAGCTCAGCCATATCAGAAGAGCATTTGTGAACATCAATTTTTAATTAGATTTATATCTGGACTTTGACTAGGCCATTTCAACACATCAACGTATGTCAATCTGAACTGTAAGTTTAGGGTCGTTGTACTGCTGGAAGTTGGACCCTTACCTTTTACCTCAGGATCACGCTGTAATTATCTTCATACATCTCACCATCAACTGACAGGCTTCCCTGTCCTTCCTGAAGATAAGCATCCCAACGGAACCACCATGTTTTCATGTGTGCGGGTGTTACTTTCCTTCTACACGTAGCGCGTCTCGCATGATGGCCAGAGAGTTGCGTTTTGGTCTCGTCTGATCAGAGAAGCTCCTTTCAAATGTTTAGTGTGTAACCTACGTTGTGACAATCTACAAACAGAACATAGCTTAACGATGTTGCTCTTCTTCCATAAAGGCCATATTTTTGGTGTGCACAACAATCATTTGTCCTATGAAGAAATTCTCCCACCTGAGCTGTGGATCTCTGCAGCACCTCCAGAGTTATCGTCGGCCTCTTGGCTGGTTCCCTAATTAATGCTCCCACTGCCTGGTCTATCAGATTAGCTAGACGGCCACTTTTTGGTAGGTTTGCAGTTATAAAATAGCCTTGCTTTAAGGTGCTCCACTACTTTCTTCCCTGACCTGTCTGCTGTCTTCCTTGGTCTTCATGATGAAGTTTGTTCTCTATGTCCTCGAACAAACCCGTGAGACCTTCACAGAACAGCTGGATTTATACTGAGTTTAAACTACACACAGCTGGAGTATGTTTATTAATAATCTGGCATCTGAAGACTATTGGTTGCACTGGATTTTAGGGGTGTCAGAGTAAAGTGGACTGATTACAAAAGCACACCCCACTTTTTCAGATCTTTTATTTGTAAAACGAGGCCGAAACATAAATCCATTTCCTGCCATTTGACAATTATACTCTACTTTGTGTCGGCTTACAGCATAAAATCCCAATAAAATCCATCGGAGTTTTGTGGTTTAATGTGATCAAATGCGTAGGTATAAATACTTTTATGGGGCTCTGTAGGAGAGAGGCTGTTCTGGAATAAAATGACAAGGAACAATGCATACAAAATGATAAAATCCGTCCTCAGTCGCTCTTGTTCCCCCTCTTGTTTACATTCCTGAGTGGTGTTCGACACAGAAGGATCCTCCCCCTTCTTGTGTGGGCTCAGAGGGGTTTGTGTGTGTGTGTGTGTCCACGCTGCATGTGCCCAGACATGTGGGTGACATAAACAGATGAGAGAGTGTGTGGGAATAACTCAACTGAATGGTTTAGTTGTACAGTCAATTGCATGTTGCTGCAGATTTGTTGTACTCTGAGCTCAGTCTGAGTCTACGTTGACCTTCTAGGACCCCGCCAGATCTTTACAGCACAGCCCACCTTGTCCTCTGCAGTGTGCATACACCTCCATCTCTCCTTCCGTTCACTCCCTCTTTCTTTCTCCTTTGACTTCCCTGATTGTTAGCGTATGTTGGCTGGATGGGGGGGAGAAGGGAGGAGGAAGGATGGGGGAGGAGGGAAGAGACTGTGCCCTCTCATGCAGAGTCACATGGTGTCCCTGATTGGAGGAAAATGAGTAAAGACTGCAGCTCTGGCTGAAATGGCAACAGACAAAAACGCACAAAGGCTGAGCTGTTTAAAAACGGGTTGCACAACAAGAGAGCCTGAAGAGGAGGAGGAAGAGGAGGAGGGTGTGCCAGAGGGGAGGAGAGCAGGAGGGAGTAGACACCGAGGAAAAGATGTGGATTAAGAGAGGAAGAGGAGGGAGGGAGGAAGGGAGAGGAAAAGTGACGGAGAGGGAGAGAAAGGCAGCGAGCGGAAGAGACAAGTGGGAGATGAGCACTGTAGGAGCGTGGGAGGAGTGGGTGAGACAGGGAGTGAGGAAGAGATCAGACTGTGTTTCTATGTTTTCTGCAAGGCTGAGCGTTGACGTGATTGGCTGAAAGGGGGGGGGGGGGGGTAGGGGGGAGAGAGAGAGAGAGCCAGACCTGACTCTGAGATCAGAGACAGACAAAATGGCTCCCAGAGAACAGAGAAGGCAGCATCGGGCCACTGTCATCTCCACTCATACAGCTGTCAGCTGACGCCACACTCACATCTGTCACACACAGAGACACAGGCTGCTTGGAAAAGAGGCTGAAATGCTGGGAAGTACTCCTGATCACCAGGTTCCTGCAGCAACTTGTTCTATTTCATCACTATTAATCATTAGCACAGAGATAAAACACTTTAATACCACCCCACCTCACAGCTGACCCTTGTTCGAATTCAAACCACCCTTCCCTTGGTGGTGCGGCCTGTTGTAACATGTGACCCACTTGATGCTGAGCTTCCCCCGCCGCAGAGCCTCTGTGTTCGCCTGCCAAAGAAAACCCTGGACAGGGAATTCACTCGGTGAGTGGGAAAATAATATTCAGTGGGGCAGGATGAGAACAAAAACACGCCGTCTAGCTGCGGCCACAAGAGGGCGCTGTTGCCAAAGGACAGCATGAGGTTGGAGGTCAGTTGGAGTTTTTCCTCCCGAGGATGAGCTGTCAAGGACCCGCCTGCCACACAGAGAAACAGTCAAGACGATCCTGCTTCATTTCCGTTTAATCTGCGTTTTAGTGAAACAAATGAGCTTCATGAAGCTTAAACTGTTCTCAAGTCAACATTCCTAGTGCCAAAAAAATTCCTCTATAAAGCAGAATACATTTTAACAGATAAGTTTTATTTAGTTTTCACAGAATTTTGTAATTATTTCAGTTTTAAAAGAATAAATGTACAGTAAATTTAACAGAGTGATATATAAACTCATATAGAAACAGATTTTTAGGAAAACCTCTTATTTGAGCTGTTATTTTGCAAAACAGGAAAACGTTTCCTTTTGTAATTGCAAACTTTTTGCATGGAGTTTGCATGTTCTCCCTGTGCATGCATGGGTTCCCTCCGGGTACTCCAGCTTTCTCCCATAGTCCAAAAGCATGACCGTTAGGTTAATTGGTCTCTCTAAATTAATCTTACATGCGTGTGCATGGTTTTGTGTCTCTGTGTTGCCTTGTGATGGACTGACAGCCTGTCCAGGGTGTACCCCGCCTCTCGCCCAATGACCGCCGGAGATGGGCACCAGATTCACCACGACTCTAAACCCACTTATTGCCACGGATAAGTGGGTTTAGATAATGGATGGATGTTACAAAACAACTTTAGTTTAATTATGCTTTTGAATTTAAAACCGTAAATCCTAAAAATAGGACATACACTCTTTACAAAACAAGATTTTCTTCAATAAATTAAAACAATGTAAAACCAGTCCAACGATCTAAAACTTCAAGTTAGCATCTTCCATTTTAAAAACAAAACTTATCAAATCGGGGGGGGGGGGGGGAGCATTTGCAACTTAGCCATTAGTTCTGTTAGACCTGAACAGAAATATTAACACTTTTTCAACAGGTACCATTTTCCTGCTAAATATATTGTTTCATTCATATCGTACCACTGGTGAAGATTTGGTCTCACTGGCTGTTTTTCAAACTCATCCCACTTTTCCACACATTTTCATTAGTTGACAAAAATATGAATAGAGTTGTTAGTTCCTTTCTGTCTCCTCATAATCAAGAAAGAAGGTTCTCTGAAAAACAGTCATGATTTCTTTTTGTCAAGATCAATAATCCTGCTACGGTTTAGCCCCAAGTGATTCAAAACCCAATCAATCAAATTTATGTTTAAAGTTATTTTCATTCAACTGAGAGGTTTGCTTCTAAAATGAAGTGAAACATACATCTTCCAGGAGATAATAACAAAACATCAAAGACTTTCCAACCTTAGGAAGCCCTAGGTTTGAATCCCAGCCTCTTTCTGCATGGAGTTTACAGGTTCTCCTTGTCGTGCATGAGTGAGTTCTCTCCGAGTACTCCAGGTTTTTCCCACAGTCCAAAAATATGCATGTAAGGTTAATCGGTTAATCTAAATAGATGCTTCCAGCTCTTTCTATGTAGGGACTTGACCATTAATGCTATTAGAGCAGTTCTTAAACCTTAGTATATCTTGATACCATTGACCGTCCATCCCGATACACATCTGTTCAGTGCATCTGACGTAAATAGAGTTTACTGTAGATGTAAACACAATTTGAATTTCAAGTTTACAGGGTTCCTCATAGTGTTGAAAAGTTTGACTTTCAAAAAAAAAAATTTCGAAGTCTGGATAAACTTCTGGTAAAATGCTCAATTGAGCATGAAAAAAAAACATTAAAGTTGTCAAGTTTAATTTAACGATATAAAACTCTGAACATAATTTATAATATTCCATCTCTATTCATAAAAGGAAAAAAAAAGATTATCTGACTGCTTTTTTGACCTCTGAAATGATCAAGGTTTGAAACTAAAAAATGGGGTTCTTAAACTGTATAAAGTTTACACTACCGTTCAAAAGTTTGGGGTCACCCAAACAATTTTGTGTTTTCCATGAAAACTCACACTTATTCACCACCATACGTTGTGAAATGAATAGAAAATAGAGTCAAGACATTGACAAGGTTAGAAATAATGATTTGTATTTGAAATAAGATTTGTTTTACATCAAACTTTGCTTTCGTCAAAGAATCCTCCATTTGCAGCAATTACAGCATTGCAGACCTTTGGCATTCTAGCTGTTAATTTGTTGAGGTAATCTGGAGAAATTGCACCCCACGCTTCTAGAAGCAGCTCCCACAATTTGGATTGGTTGGATGGGCACTTCTTGCGTACCATACGGTCAAGCTGCTCCCACAACAGCTCAATGGGGTTCAAATCTGGTGACTGCGCTGGCCACTCCATTACCGATAGAATACCAGCTGCCTGCTTCTTCTCTAAATAGTTCTTGCACAATTTGGAGGTGTGTTTTGGGTCATTGTCCTGTTGTAGGATGAAATTGGCTCCAATCAAGCGCTGTCCACTGGGTATGGCATGGCGTTGCAAAATGGAGTGATAGCCTTCCTTATTCAGAATCCCTTTTACCCTGTACAAATCTCCCACCTTACCAGCACCAAAGCAACCCCAGACCATCACATTACCTCCACCATGCTTAACAGATGGCGTCAGGCATTCTTCCAGCATCTTTTCAGTTGTTCTGCGTCTCACAAACGTTCTTCTTTGTGATCCAAACACCTCAAACTTGGATTCATCCGTCCACAACACTTTTTTCCAGTCTTCCTCTGTCCAATGTCTGTGTTCTTTTGCCCATCTTAATCTTTTTCTTTTATTGGCCAGTCTCAGATATGGCTTTTTCTTTGCCACTCTGCCCTGAAGCCCAGAATCCCGCGGCCGCCTCTTCACTGTAGATGTTGACACTGGTGTTTTGCGGGTACTATTTAATGAAGATGCCAGTTGGGGACCTGTGAGGCGTCTGTTTCTCAAACTAGAGACTCTAATGTACTTATCTTCTTGCTCAGTTGTGCAACGCGGCCTCCCACTTCTTTTTCTACTCTGGTTAGAGCCTGTTTGTGCTGTCCTCTGAAGGGAGTAGTACACACCGTTGTAGGAAATCTTCAATTTCTTAGCAATTTCTCGCATGGAATAGCCTTCATTTCTAAGAACAAGAATAGACTGTTGAGTTTCAGATGAAAGTTCTCTTTTTCTGGCCATTTTGAGCGTTTAATTGACCCCACAAATGTGATGCTCCAGAAACTCAATCTGCTCAAAGGAAGGTCAGTTTTGTAGCTTCTGTACCGAGCTAAACTGTTTTCAGATGTGTGAACATGATTGCACAAGGGTTTTCTAATCATCAATTAGCCTTCTGAGCCAATGAGCAAACACATTGTACCATTAGAACACTGGAGTGATAGTTGCTGGAAATGGGCCTCTATACACCTATGTAGATATTGCACTAAAAAACCAGACATTTGCAGCTAGAATAGTCATTTACCACATTAGCAATGTATAGAGTGTGTTTCTTTAAAGTTAAGACTAGTTTAAAGTTATCTTCATTGAAAAGTACAGTGCTTTTCCTTCAAAAATAAGGACATTTCAATGTGACCCCAAACTTTTGAACGGTAGTGTACATCTGCTGCAAAGCATGTTCTTTATGTTTTAAAAACATCAGAAGAAAAAGTACCTCAGATCACAAACTGCTCTTTCGGGAATTTGGTTTAAATGTAATCTAATCTAATCCAGATTTTACATTTCTAAATTTCATCGATTTTGTTTATCCAGATGTGAAAATATTAAGGAGAGAAATAGCCCTGTCAGCCTCTTCACTGTGTTGGTTCATGATTTCTGGAACATGCAGACAAAAAAACCCTAACTATGTAAATGTTTTGCTCTCAAACATACAAAATGTTTTTAAATACTGCAGCTTGAAAAAGTTTGGAAAACTTGTAAGAACCTTTAATATTTAAGGATAATATGAATAATGCATGAATAAACTGCAGTATTGATGGAATGAATCTGAACCTCATACTAAAAAAATTTTTGATTGTAAAAATTTTGGTTTGATTTGAAAGGATTTTAAAAGTTTTAGGGTTTACTTCCTACATTTTTGAGGTTGCTGAAATTTAACATCATGATTCAGTAGAACAAAAAACCATTTTCTTTTACATATTGCTGTATTTGGGCTAGACTTTTGAAACATTTGTTCCTTTTATTTCCCTTAGGATTTTTGAATAAATATAATTACATAGCTCACTCTGGGTCATTATGGAGTAAAGAGAGTCGACTTATTGGTTCAATGCATTAACGCTAATGGAACAGAGCAGGCAGACATTAACAGTAGCAATACCACAGAATAAACAGCACTGCAGAAATATCTGTACATTAGCCGATAATGTATGTATGCCATTTATTCAAGCACACAATCTGATCTTTCACTCACTTTGACTGTTCTCACCATGACCCTTAAAAATGATCCGATGGCATCCTAAGCCTTCAAAATATCCGTTTTTATGATCCTAAAGTATCATGCTCAATAAGTGTTTTCTGAAGACATGTGACTACGTCCCAGAATATCCCCCTCTATGAATAAAATTATTTCGCTAATTTACAAAAGCTTTTAAAAACAACCAGTCTACTTTTGAGTAAAGTTAATGCGTGTTTTTCTTTATATTCAATATTCCAAATTCAAAGTGAGAAATCATCAAGACATAAAGCAAATTAAACCAGAAACAAGAGACTTTCAGTCTGAGTGGCCTTTTCAGCTGGAACAACAGCTGGGCTTTATCGATGAGATGGTGAGCATCACCTTGGGCGCTTCATTGCGATGTTGTTTAACTCTTGGTCCCAGTGGGGCCTGCCATAAAGAGTCTTTTGTTTGAGCCAGGTGATTGGATTGTTCTGCACCTTGTAGTAGACATGAAAATTCCTCCTGATTAAGGACGGAGGAAAAGAGCTGCTTCAGCAAGCGATTTCACTTGAGCCCCAGATTTGGATAAAAATACATAAACAGGTGGAAACTAGAGGACTACAAACATTGATGAGCCCAAACATTGGAAGCATCAGGTACCTTCGTCTCCTTTCAGCAGGTTAGGTAGATGTCATAGCTGATTAGGTCGGCCATGTCTTTGTCCGCCATCTGAGGCTCCAGAAACTGCAGGAGGTCCACAAACCACTGGAAGGCCGGAGTCTCAGGAATCTGCAACAGAACTGCCTCATCAGACAAAGGTCTGATCTGGCTTTAGAACGGAACCTGGAGATATTTCCCCATCAGCTGAGCTGAGAGACAGGACTGTGGGTATGAAGGACCGTCCCTATGGAGGAATGATTTATTTCCAAATTCCTTTATTTGTCTTTTACTTATTTATTTCCAAATGTATTTATATATTTAATTCCACATTTATTTAATTATTAATTTCCACATTTATTTATTTATTTTTGTATTTATTTCCACATTTTATTTTTTACTTTTCCTCCCTTTATTATTCCCTCAAGTGTATTCTCATTAGAATACACTTGAGGGAATAAAAACTAACCCCTTAAAGAGTAGTAACTCTTGGATAAAAGTTAAACATTTATTCATCTTTAATAATATCTTGGACAATGAATTTTGTATTTATAAAATGTCCTCTCTTTATAGATCACCGCTCTAGGAGTGGTTTGTTTTGTGTTTCTTTACGTGATTAAAACATTAGGAAATAGATTAGAGTTTGATTAATAATAAAAGAGTCATTTGTTACGAGTAAATAATTTGACTGATGTTAAAACATGTTAATCTGAGAAATATTCAAAAACATTTAGATTCTTTAAATGTGGTATAAAAATACATCAAAGGGAGAGTCAAAAATAATCAGACTGATCATGACACTGCTACAATAAACATTTTCTAATATTACAATATGCTAAAAAAGAAATGAAAAAAAGAAATCTGGATATCCAAATTCAGTATTTTATTCACAGTCAGATCACAACCTGAATGCTTCACCCTGAAAGTGTTCACCTGCTTTATAAGGGATGAATTCCACATGAGTATCTCTGTTTCTTACTCAGTAAAAGTGAAGAACTTAAGCTGCCAAATGTTTAAATTCTGGCACACACCGACCAGTAAAAAGAAGATTACCAGGGAGGATATCTCCCATGTGGAGCAGCGGGATAATCTGGGCCGGGGACGTGTTTAAATGGGGTTGTTACACTTGAGGAAAGAAATGTCCTGCTAGAGCAGGAGCGACTCTGTTTCCATCTCTGTTTTGGGGAGAAAGAAACGGAAAAAACAACAGTTAACAGAAGCCAGCTTGGATCAGATTAATCAGGACTTCTCCTGCAGTCAGACCAACATGACTGTCCTTGGATCACAGCTGAGGGGAGGGTGACGAGGATGGTTGTTATCAGAACTTGGGCAGATGCATGTGGCGCTCAGTTTCCTGTTGACGAGTAAGTGGAAGTGGCATGCTGCACACGTTTGCACATGTGCACGAGCCTATGTGCACGTACGCACACATTAACACCCAGTGTCACATGCACACCAACACTGTAGGCACCCCCCACCCCCCTCGTTGTGCCCCTGAGCCTGACAGTCTGGACATGTGAGATATCAGGGAGTGGGAGAGGCATGAAAACACAGTGTCTGAGTCAGATCTGGGTATGGCTGTGAAAGTGCATTTGTAGGTGACAAAATGGCGATGTCAGAGCAGCTTGAGTCCGAAGGAGGTAAGTTTTTTTTTTAAAGTTTTTTTTAGGCTGACTTTAACTCTCTTAGTCCTTCTCGTTCCTGGTTTGGGAACAAAACAGCTGAAGAACATCAGCTGTATTTAACTTCAGTGTCTCTTATCAACCAGAGCAGTAGAGAAAAAAAGTTTAGTCCATTCCAGCACGGTTATTTGATTATTCCTGGTTATTCAGCTCCAACCTGTGCCAGCTTTAATCACTTCACATACATGGATTTATGGCTTTAGGTGTGACTGTGCAGCTGGAAGTATAGCTGGTGAAATGAAGGTTAGGCATCGGCGTGTGTGCGTGTGTGTGCGGTGCTGGCTGAAGATAAGGCCAACCCCATGCCTGAGAGCGAAAGAGACGGTGTGTGTAAGCCCTTCAAGCCTTATCCCGACACACCTCCCACCCCCACCTCCTCTCCATCACTCCACCGCACACGTCCACACACATGCACCAACAGCGGGGATTAACCCCGTCATGTACCATTTCAATGGGAGAGCTTTGGGGACACACACACACACACAAACACGCACACACACGGACCCACACATGATTAACTCTTGTGTGTCAATTTCCATGGGTGTTTCTTAGCTGCTCTCCGGTTGTGTCGGTGTAGACTGCTCGAGTTTCCATGGTGACAGGGGCCAGTGAATGTAAGATAGGCAAATCCACATAAGTCACCCGCAACAGACACTCTGAGCCACTATTGACTACGGCTCCTCTGGTGCTAGACACACAAAGATGCGGCCAAAGGACTGACAGGAGGCTTGTGAGCTGTGAAGTGTTCATGAAACAGGCTTACTGTGGTCAGAGCAACATACACAATGTCAGTTTGAGCTTCTTCTGCTGCTGGTCGGGTGAGAAACGGGCCTTCAAGCAGATTATCCTCTCTGAAGGAGTAACACTGCAATTTGTTACACATTCGTTTTCATACACACAAGAGTCTGCATAGGTAAACCTTTATGGTGTGTTCAGGTCAAACATGACCCGTTTTTAGGTTTAGGTTTGTAAAAACCACCATTTGCTTTTCTGTGTTGGAACAGGGCTTCATCACATCTCCAGAAACAATAATTTTAACGCAACGAAATAAAATGTGCGCACACACACACTAAAATCGTTTTAAATGTTTAGTTCATGGTTTGATTTTTAATTTGCGCTTGCTATTCTGAATAAAAACAAGATGTCGCTGGAGTCTAATATAATATAAATGACCAGTAACTCCACTATATTTAATATTAGGTTAAAAACACAATCATTTTTTGTAAATTATTTTTTTTGCAGTGTGCTCTAAACAATAGTTAAGTAAGTAAGTAAAACTTGAATTGTATAGCACCTTTCAAGATAAAAATCACAAAGTCCTTCACAACAGAGAAGGAAATAACAGTGCAAAATCACTAAAAAGCCGATTTAAAAAGATATGTCTTAAGCTGGCCTTTAAAAGCAGCAACAGAGTCCAGTGCTCTCAGCGACAGGGGCAGTGAGTTCCAGAGCTTCGGAGCCACAGCCGAAAACGCTCGGTCTCCTTTAGTTCATTAGACGCAGAGAATATACACATCTTTACTACAGAAAATATAATAATCTAATCTTTTTTAATTGAATATGAGTGGTACATTATAGGATGAAATGTCTATGGAGCCAAAAAGATAACATTTTAAACAGTGTTTATACCTCAAAACCTCTTGCCACATAGGCCAAGATCTTCATGTTAAAGGTTCTTGCAAGAGAAAAAAGGCCCAATTTTATTTTCAAATAAAAGGCATACAGTATTTTATTGTGATTTTCTTTACCTACTTAAAGATAAACGTACAAATTTTTTATTAAACATACGGTACTCAGTTGTCTGATTTTTTTTTGGAACAGGGATCTTGTTGTAGATCTGACAAATAACTGTAGATCCAAAACAAAAAACAGGGTCTTGCGCTTTTGCCTTATGAAAAGAAAGGCATATGGTTTCCTACGGTTTAGGGCGACCATGGCTCAGGTGGTAGAACATCGTCCCGTAACCGGTGGGTTTCCGGTTCAAATTCCCAGCTCGTTGTTGTGTCCTTGGGCAAGACACTTCACCCTGCCTGCTAGTGGTGGTCAGAGGGCCCGGTGGCCCCTGTGCACAACAGCATGGCCTATATCAGTGTGCCCCAGGGCAGCTGTGGCTACCATGCAGCTCGCCACCATCAGTGTATGAATGTGTGCGTGAATGGGTGAATGACTGATTGTAGTGTAAAGCGCTTTGTGGTCCTCTGACTGAAAAAGCGTTCTACAAGTGCAGGCTATTTACCATTACATTTTGGGGATTCGTTGTTTTCTGTTACTTGGACTAGAAAAAAAATGTCATATATGCTTAGGAACAGCTTTGAGTGCGCTTGATGTATTTATCCAAATGCAAAAAAATGGGTGCGCTGAAGTCTGCTATTACAGTAAAGATTTGTAAATATTTGTGAATAAACACAAAAAGTTTTGGTTATTAAAAGGAACAGCATGACTGTGAACATAGAAGCCATGTTTGACTACTTTTATTTATTTATTTATTATTCTATCAAGAAAGCATATCTGTCATAGCTGTCAAAATGTTACTGTTAGGATCTTTGCTAGCAACTCCTTAAAATAATCTCGACAAAACATTATGAAAAAAATCTTGACAGCACAATTATAAAGATGAGTTAGAACAACTATAATAACAACAACAAAAACAATAATAATAATAATCATGCACACATTTTTCTTGAATTGTTTGTTGTTGTTTTTTTAGAAAAGACTTAAGCAACTATAACTTATTGCTCCATTAGTCAATTAAACCAGTTGTTTTCCTAAATGTGTCATCTTCTGAAAGTGATCATTCAGCCTCAATTATAACCATGCTTATTCAGTTGGACAACACCAGTAATAAAGGCCAGACCACAGAGTTGCTCTCCACAGAGATTGAATTGCATGCTCAGTATAAATGAAAGTCAATAACACAATGCAAGCGATGGTCCACTGTTGCTACATGCTCATTCACAAGAAGTGAGTGCTGCAAGTCAATGACTCGATGCAATCTGCTGGGTTTCCTTAGATGGAAAACATTTTAAGCAGTTTGAATAATAAACAGAACTTGACTGCAATGTTTGATAACTAGGATCTATTGGTGTGTCTTTACTTGACTTGGAATCTTTCTATAACTGGACTGAATTTATTTTCTTATTTTAAAGTGCACTAAGATGCTGTGCTGTAAACTGGTGCTATATAAATAAACTGAACTGAATAATTACTGATTTAAACAGTCAGCCCTCAGCTCTCACTTACTATTTAGCACTTTTTTTCTTTTTACAAAAATCAAATATATTTGATTGTTTTTAGTTTGCATTTCCAAATCATTACAAAGAGGAAACAGACAGACATTAATTGTAGTTTTGATGATTCTCAAACAACTGGTGTCCAAAAACTGCTTATGTCTATATTATGCTGTTAAGAAACTTTACAAAAATAAATAAGTCACAAACAAAATCCCAAGTATCCAATGCGTACGCCTAAAGGAAACAGGGAGAAAAAAAGCTGCATCAAAACTGTCACACCTGACCTGGAAATTGATGCATCAAATATTTGTCAGCCTCACTCAAAAGAGTCTCAGGAGGACGGTGACCTAATTACACAGCAATTAGGTGTAAGACCTTTAGCGACCATGTCATATGGGCTGAAGAATCCAAGTGTGACATGTTAGATTCAAATTATTGTTGATTCGTATATACAACAACAGTGAGCAGTCTCTAAAACACGACGGAGGCTGTATCATGGTGTAAGGACTACGTTCAAACAAGCATTGATTATTTCATAAGCATCATAAATGAAGAACAAACCGTAGAATTATTTATCCTGGATATTATCTTAAAGCGTCTTATGACGGTGATTAAAAACACAAGCAGGCAAAGAATAAACTGATAGCAAAAAAAGAAACAAAATATGATTTTCAACTTCTAAGTAAAAATAAATAAATTAGGAGGAAATCTCCCTTAAGCCAGAAAGCTCTCATCAAATCTAACCTCTAAATCCTATAAGGATGCTGCAGACACACAAGACAGCAGCAGCTGCAGTAATAAGCTGTTCATTTGCACCACTGACAGTTTGTATCTCATTAAATCAGTTGCCAATCATACCTTTTTCAGTAAACGTGAATCTGAAGAAAGCTAATACAACAATTAGCAAACTCCCACTTGTTTACTTTCTTCCAACAGGAACATGCTTGGTGTTATTACTAGATATGACTCCCAACTTTCAAGGTAAACTGAACATCTGGCATCATGGAAGCTGGAGCTGAACATTTTTAAAGCGCTGTAGATCACACTGATATAACACAGGAAAACATACAGCCAACACACAGGGTCTCTTTAGGTAAACGATCAAAGCTTGCTATAGGAGCTAGCTGTATGAAAAACGTGTGCTCGTACTATATAATCCCTTTAAAAAATTTTGGAAAATATTTTTTGAAGGCTATCTGCTTCTTGTGTAACCAAAGCAGGAGCTGGGTCTGCACCAAGTTGGGCTTGTTTTCTGTGCGGGTTCAACTCCACAAGGGCCGCCGCTCGTCACTGGTCCTGTTCGGAGCGCTCACCGACAGGCTCTAAAGTTGTAGTCATGGAGGAGGAGGGTGTCTCGTTGGCAAACTTCGGATTGTCATCTTTTCTTTTTTGATGTGTTTCTATTGGCTTCTTCAGGCCATGACCTTCAGTTTGCACTGGAGGGGTTCTCAATAACTGGCAACAAAGGTGGACTGCTACATCCTGCCTCAAGGGGAGGTGTTCAAGTATCCTGGTTGCCTCATTCACGAGTTATATAGGATGGAGCAGGGAATGGATAGATGCACTGGGACGTCATCTGTTGCAACACTGCAATGTGTGGTGGTGGTTCAAAAATGGTGACCAAAAGTAGCGTGGTTTGGCTCAGCCTTAAAGTTGTACCTTTCATTTGTTTACCATTCACTGCAGTTCTTATTTAAAACAGCAAATGTTACTGCAGAACTTATCAGCCTGTATTCAACAACTGGTAACAGCAGAAGAATCAGCAGCCTCCGTGCATTCCTACTCTATAACACGAAATACAAAGTTTCCCCATTTATCTCTTACTTTTTGGTGAGGTTCTTTTTTTTTAAGTGTACAACATTTTTCGCAATAATCATTCCCTCTGCTTTTAAATTCCACCATCCATATGCTTGTAAAAATGAAAGTGATTTCGGAATCAGTCTGCAGCTCCTTCTGTCTGGTGACTGCCGCTCTCCTTGCATGCACAAGGACGGCTGCAAAAATGGCAGTGTGCATGACTGGCTGAAATGACAGCATATCCCACCCTGCTGACTGTGTCGATGGGTGCATTTCTGCCAGGATAGGGAGCTCAATCATCCAGGGACAAGCTCAGGGTAGAGCCACTGCTCCTGCACATGGAAGGAAGTCAGTTGAGGTGGTTCAGACTGTCTGAATCAGACATCTGATCAGGATGCCACCTGGGTGTCTGCCTTAGGAGGTTTTCTGGGAGGAGACCCCAAGGCAGACAGCAAAATCCCTCACTGTAGGGATTTTATATCCCTTCCGACCAGGGGAAGCCTTGGGATTCCCCAGAATGGGTTGGAGAGTGTCGCGGAGGAGAGGGATGTCTGGGCTTCCTTCCAGGATCATCAGTCCTGTGATCTGATCTTGGTGAGCACAGGACAATGGATTAATGAATGAAAGCTCTTTCAATAAACTGTGAATTTTCTTCTATAGCCCCCCACCCCCCCATTTATCTCAAAGTCTGTGTCCCATTTTTCTGGAAATAGATACAGAAATTAAAGGTGGCCCAAGACGTTTGTGTAATATATATGGACCATTCTGCCGAATTGGTTGAAATTCAGAGTTGAAATTTCATTAAAATTTGTATTCTATTTCATAAAAACTTGTACCATATATCCAATGCACTATATCTAAGGGGAACATTTTAAGTAAAAGAACACTTGATTTTAATTTTGCATTTTCAAAATGTCTTTATTCCTTAACTTTCCCAGATTTTCTCGCTACCGAAACATTGGCTTCCATTCAGAATAAAATACTTAATTTTACCATTTCTTATTTTTACCATTGCTTATTTTGTTTAATTTCCTACTGTGAAGGCTATTTTTCTAAAATTAATTTAAAAGGTTTTTTCAACAAAATGAATTTGAATGAATATTTTACAAATTTTTCATAATATTTTTTTATGACTTAATCAAATCCGCATATCATCTTTCTCTGTAAAATGTCTAAATCTGGTCATATTGCATTCAAAAAATTTTATAGATGAAACCAGAGCAACATCTAAACAATCATTATCTAAAAGTGTAGGTAGATACTGAAAGATCTTTTATTTTTTACAAAGTAACCTGTATTTTAATAGTGACTCGACTGTTTTGGTAGTGACTACAATGATGCGGTAGTGACCGTAATCCTTTCTGATTATTTTGTTTCTTGTAAATATAAGCCCAAAACATAATTAACGTTAGAAAGGATAAGATCACCCAAAGTGCATGACAGGTGTAGCCCACTGCTCCACAAAGCATCAAATGAGTGTCGAATGCAAATGACAAACTTCACATTTGTGTTTTCTGGCCATGGAGACTAGTCTGTATTTTTTGAGTAACCTGGCTGAGACAGCATTTCGAAATACATGTTTCTTCTTATAGCTTGGGGACTTATATTTTTACTGAATATGGTGCACAAGCGTCTTATGAAAAACAAGGATCTTTCTGACATCAGAGGGTAGTTTGTGGTTCAATAAATCCTTCAGAGTTTTAGTTCTTGGGGAACTTTTTGACAGTTGTGTTGTTAACCTCAACTTCATCCTCTGACACCTTTTTCTATACTTGTCCTCCATCTTGTTCAATGTTTTGATCTGCAGCTTTAATTTCTGTATTTTTCTGTAGTTGTGTGTTCTTGCTGTTGCACTTTTTCGTTCTGAAAGCTTTCGTCTTGGTGTAGGTCCTGCTTTTAGCTCTGGTGTTGGCTCAGATATTAGCTCTGGAGTTTGGTCACCCTCACTGTAGGTGCTGGTTGGTGTAGAAGCCAGGCAAATCTTCTCAATCTCTCCCTGTATTTTCACAAATCTTTGGCGATCCTGTTGTCTTTTCCTCCATTGTGCTCTGACCCTTCTTTTCTCTCTTTCTGATAATTCTTTTATAAGTTTCAGCTTGCCTTCTTCTTTTCATTTCTGATCTCTTTCTCTTTCCTTTTTAAAATATTCTTGATATTTCACTGGGTCATTCCTCAGTCTGTCCCTGAACTCCCTTGATTGCTCTGCCCCACTTTCTCTGTTTTTTGTAGGCATTTTTATGATTTATTTCTTCCTGGGAAAATGCATGGATGGATGGATGGTCCATCCATCCACCCATCCATCAATTTTCTTCCGCTTATCCGGAGTCAGGTCACGGGGGCAGCAGCTTAAGCAAAGAGACCCAGACTTCCCTCTCCCCAGCCACTTGTTCCAGCTCCTTGGAAGGAACCCCAAGGCGCTCCCAGGCCAGCCGAGAAACATAGTCCCTCCAGCGTGTCCTGGGCCTTCCCCTGGGCCTCCTCCCGGTGAGACGTGCCTGAAGCACCTCACCAGGGAGGCGTCCAGGAGGCATCCTGACCAGATGCCCGAGCCACCTCAACTGACTCCTCTCGATGTGGAGAAGCAGCGGCTCTACTCTGAGCCCCCTCCGGATGACTGAGCTTCTCACCCTATCTCTAAGGGAGAGCCCAGACACTCTGAGGAGGAAACACATTTCAGCCGCTTGTATCCGTGATCTCGTGCTTTCGGTCACCACCCAGAGTTCGTGACCATAGATGAGGGTAGGAACGTAGATCGACCGGTAAATCGAGAGCTTCGCCTTTCGGCCCAGCTCTCTCTTCACCACGACAGACCGGTACAGCGTCAGCATAACTGCAGATGCCCTACCAATCCGTCTATCGATCTCCCGCTCCATTTTCCCTCATTCATGAACAAGACCCCCAGATACTTAAACCCCTCCACTTGGGGAAGGACCTCATCCCCGACCCGGAGAAGGCACCCCACCCTTTTCCGGCTCAAGACCATGGTGTCGGATTTGGAGGTGCTGATTCTCATCCCAGCCGCTTCACACTCGGCTGCGAACCGTTCCAGCAAAAGCTGTAGATCACGTTTCCATGAAGCCAACAGGACCACGTCATCTGCAAAAAGCAGAGACCTGATCCTGAGGCCACCAAAACGTTTCCTTTCAACGCCTTGGCTGCGCCTAGAGATCCTGTCCATAAAAGTTAGGAACAGGATCGGTGACAAAGGGCAACCTTGGCAGAGTCCAACTCTCACCGGAAACAAGCCCGACTTACTGCGGGCAATGCGAACCAAACTCTGGCACCGGTCATACAGGGACCTAACAACCCGTATCATGGGGCCTGATACCCCATACTCCCGGAGCACCCCCGACAGGACTCCCGGAGGGACACGGTCGAACGCCTTCTCCAAGTCCACAAAACACATGTAGACCGGTTAGGCGAACTCCCACGCACCCTCCAGGACCCTGCTGAGGGTGCAGAGCTGGTCCAGTGTTCCACGGCCAGGAGGAAAAACCGCATTGTTCCTCCTGGATCCGAGGGGAAAATGCATGGTAAAACCGAAATAAGGATTATTGATGTTTGAAAAAAAGTTATGTATTTTTATATAAAAATGATTGACAATAATTAATTTTGTTAATACCGAAACAATCAGGTCACAGCCGTAACATAACTATATTTCACGGTAGTGACTGTTCTAGCTAAATTTAAACAAAACTCAACAATGCTGAGCTAAAACCGGGGAGCAATCACAGATTTGAAAAAATGTTCATGAACGGAATCAAAACATTTATCAATAAAAACAAAAACATTTTCTTGATGGCAGAAATAATGTATTCGGTAGTGACAGTCTAAAAAAAATGCTTTGATTTTCAGACTTTGCAACACATTTACTAAAACAGAACAACTGCTATACTCACCATGTGGCTATCAAAGAGAGGACGTCTGTCTTTATTATTGGTGGAAATTTGGTGTGTGTGACTGACAAAAGGTTCTGCCTATGGGCTGAAACTCACATTGTTTCGGTACTGACATGAAAACATGGGACAGTGTTTTTTACGCATATTTCTTGAATTAATAAAAAAAACAAAAATAATCTGTTTTAATATTTCAACATCCCTATGAAAAAAAACAAAAAGATCCATTAATGAACATATCTTAGAAAAAAAAGAAAAAATCATTTCAATCAAATTTTTATCTTTTGAAATTTAGGTGTTAGGTGTTCCCAATACAAAGTCAGATAAAGTGTATAATAATCTATTTAATTAATTGAATGCTATACGAACTCGTGACATTGGATCAAAAACTTCATCATATGACATTATTAACCATTAAGGGTCTGAATATGTAATTGTTTTAGAATATGTGTTTTTTAGTATGGGACTGCAATTTCAACTAATTCGGTAGAATGGCTCATATAGCATCTGTTAAGATTAGGATGCATAAAAATTGTTGGCTCTACTCTAACCCTAGTTGTTCTTTTTATATCTCAACTTTGGCCATATGGGTGGGATCTCGCTGGCTGTGATCTGAATATCTGATTATAATTTGAGGCGATTTAAGCCGATTTAGAAGCCTGTGGGATTCTCCTTTTGGCTTAGCATCTTTGTAGGCTACATGTGTGCTCATCAATGTGTGTCTGCAGACTCTGAGGGGGGAAACTGGAAGACAGAAAACTTCCGATGTTAGTGGATCTAGCTTGTCCACCTTGGAGACAGTTGAGCGTACAAACTTTAAAACACAATTAATTCAATCCGCTTCTCTCATACCTTTTGCTGCATCAGCAGTGCTTGCATCACACTGAATGAGCCCGCTGTGTATGGGCCGGGGCTCTTCGGCTGTCCCAGTTCGGCTGTTAGGAGCAAGCTGATGTGCACTAATTAGGCAAACATGAAAACCACTTTGCAGTCAACATGATCTTTGCTTCCACGCAAATTTCCAGTCAGCTGCATTAGGCCAATTCTCATCTGTGTCAGTTAGGAGGAAGAGATGGGATGCAGGGAGGAAGAAGGGGGAAAAATGCTTACCAGACAACCTTTATGTGCAGTTGTGCATTAGAGGGGGGAGGTGGTGGTGGTGGTGGAGGAGGAGGAAGAGGAGAAGAAGAAGAAGAGGGGGAGAGGGTGACTGGCTGTTCTGGGCAGAGAAGATAGGAGCCAAATGCATTGCAGACGGAAAGGAGGAGGGCCTACAGCTATTGTTCATGTCCTCCCGTGAACAAAGGGCTCATCGGGGTCCGTATGTAAACCCACAGCAGGCTCCCGTCCACTGACAAGGCCTCATGCGGGACAAAACGTAGAACTACCGACTGCCGCAAATTCGGCCTTATTCCGCTGTAGTCTCTCGGTTTGAGGAGATTTTTGTATTGATCCTGTTGGGGAAAGGACGTATTGTTGTGTGGGTACGTCGCGTCCTGCGGGCCTATCCGTTTTTACGCACGGAGCGTACACACGGTCTATCATCACGGATCTATAAACATCAATTTTCTGATTGGACTTCTTTGCAGGTAAAAGGTCACTTTTCCGCCTAAACACAAGTTTTCTATTGTAAAACGCATCTCCCAGTGCCATTAAGTGTGGCTTATGAGCACTTGCGGTGGTAATTTATCGTCATTTAACACGAGACTTGTAGAGAAGGAATATAACGTCAAGGCGTTAGCCGAAAGGCTAAGTGCTAATGGCTAACACTAGCTTGCCCGTCAAGGGCCTGCGAGGTAGTGTTTTAGTTGTGAAAGGAGTCGGGATTACTTCTCTTCTATAACTTGGTGTTTAAAATATTCATTTGTTGGGTACAAAATAATATTGGTTTAATGCTGTTGTAGATATTGCCCGTTTTCTGGCATGCAGAAGTTGTAGCCTAGCTTAGCTTGTGGCTAAGTGCTAAGATTATGCGATGGCTGCCCATCTAATTGCCTTTGTAGCTAATTCTTTTAACTTTACGATGAAGTGTCCCGGCAGCTTGGTGTTAAGATGCACTATAAACATATAAAATGTAAAAAAAAATAAAAACCGATGTGGAGACATGTAAAATGATGTGACCTGGTTAGTTCATCCTCAATAACGCTTATATATACACACCATAGTGGCCGTCTGAGACGACACCGATCCAAGTAAATGAAAAGTGAGGAGTGTTATGAATGGAATCAGAATTGCTTAAGGCTTTGACACCTCTTTGGGATAGGATGTATGTTAAAGCTGGACGCCTTGGTCCATGTAAAGCACATTAGCATGTACAGTTTGTAATGTGTTGTTTGCTTGTAAAAGAGAGAGGAGCAGGATTCCCAGTGGAGGAAGTGAAGTCCAGCTGATGCGATTGTGACTGACTGTCATTAACCGCTAACAGGAGAGGAGAGGAGCTAATGGAGCTTTCAACAACTAATGGACACATAATCATTGATTATTTATTTATTTATCTGGTGGTGCATCCAGCCTATAGCATAGTGTTGCAATCCAAACTGCTTGTTCTTCCTTTAAAGAGCAGACAGAGCTTCAGATGAATGATGGTTTTATAGCTTTTCTTCCTAGCTGAAGATGGGGAAACTGGTTTTAAAGGTCCTATTTGTTTACCTTTGGGTTCCTAACTTTTCCCATAAGTTCCCTGCTGTCTACAATGAACACAATGGGCATTTATCCTGTTTTAGAATAGTGGGTGTTTTATCTTTAATTGACATAAACCTGAATGAGCAGTTTAGGGAAACCATGTGTCTTTCTGACCAACGGTGTGTCTCGTTCTAACTCTTAGGGGTTTTGAAAAAGGAAATACGTTTTGTTTTAATTTGTTGTATCTATTTGAACAGGAGCAACTTACTTTTCCCTCTTTCTGCTACAGATGCACCAGTGAATCAGCCAGAGATTAGAGTCGGTCAGTTTTCCCATGATCAGATCCGATCAGCGATAAAAATCTAAGAAATCCTCCCTGTTTGGTCACACACCCAAAAACCAGATGGTTATGGATATTTGCTTTGAGGCAATAAGACAGATTAGTTCATAAAAAAAACTTGCAGCACATCTTTCTCTTTTGAGGGATTACAGCAAAAATATTTCTTGGTTAAAACTCTAATCAGCAGAAAAGACCTCAGGAGAAAACAGAAAATGTGTCCTGGCATGGAAAGGCTTCTAATTTATTCAGTTTTTGCTGATTTTTTTTTTTCATCTGTAATTTAGATGTACACAATTGGTTCTATCCATATGCCTTGCAACAATGTGCAATCTTTTTTTAGGCTGTTTCATTTTTCTTCCATGTACTATAAGATGGTGGAAAGGAAAAACATCGTTAGAGGTGTTAGACTAAAAAGCACGTCACCTGTTGGTTGATGCACTTTGAGTGTAGATGGTGCGAGTTGTTAGTTTTGGTGCGTTTGAAAGAAGCAGTCCCCAATCAGAAGTAATCGAGGGTAAGTCGGCCGATTCGGATTTCCGGGCCAATTGATTGGTGCGTGACTGTTCAATATGCAGCAACAGGACAGAGGGACATTATGGAGGAGGGGCCTCACCATGGTGACTGTGGGGTCACGACACCTACGCCGCCATGCCTGGATGGTCTTTATGGCAGAGCTGGGCAGTTATTGTGAAAAGGGGACGGGAACTGTTTGTGTCGGGAACAGACATCAGTCTGTTTTATGACGGTGCATGTCGAATACATGTGCTTTTTTTCTATTTAGTGGTCTTTCTGTGCGGGTTAGATGTGTAGCGGAGGATCAGTTTATATGCAAGGAGGAGTATTCTTCTGCAATGTTGCATCTTTGTCACAAAAACAGACACATACCAGCAGCATCGAGCTGTCTGAATAAGTTCTTTTTTTTAATGTCCACATCTGTGTTACTGCAGCAGATGAGCCCATTAATCAACATGTTCCGAAGACACTGTTGCGCCAAAGACTTGTAGACTAATCTAGCTGTTCTCTCTGAGTATAGGACATTTTACGCATTCTCTACTATGGTCCATCCGGTGCCCTTAATATTGTAAACATAACCCTTACAGACATTTGTATTTTTCCCTTGTGTGTCTTCATATCATCCAGGCTGTTCCTCCAAGTCATTCAAGCTGTACTCCCCCAAGGAGCCCCCCAACGGTAGCACTTTCCCCCCTTTCCACCCCGGCACCATGCTGGACAGAGACGTGGGGTGAGTTTCATGCCCTTTTATGCGTTTCACTCGTATGTTTTAAACATCTATTGCTGGTGTTTGTCGCTTGATGTGAACCATATTGTATTTAAAAAGAGAGTGCAGCATGGATTTACCCATATAACACTGTCTGTGATATATATTAATTTGTGATTCCTGGAGATGCACTGAGAGAAGCTCTTCCCGGTGTTGCCAACATTTATATAGTATAATAAATAAATTATTTTCTGTAAAACAAGTCAAAATTACACAACTGTTTGTCTCTGCATCACTAAAAATCTACAAATTGAATAAAATCCTCCAGGTTATTGTACAGAAGTATCTGTAAATAAAAGTTTTACTAAAAGATTGACACCATATCTCATTTACATGACAGATTATGGCTTGCTAATAAAAAAATGTTCGCACCTCAAAATGTAATAGTCTGTCATTAATAACAAGGATTCCTAACTCAGCATAATTTAAGGAGTTGGACTTTTTTTCTCAGTGATTAAACTTCACTGTTAAGCATCTCCATAATGCTTAAAATAGCTGAGCTTTCTGTATTCAACAACTTCCACACCAAAGAGCGTTGGTCTTCCAGCGCTTGGGCGTGGTTCGTTCATTGAGCTTTTAGTGCCTGACCAGCTGACTGTGGGTCAGTCTCCTTATTCGGGACTCCAGCTGACATCTTGGTTCTCCTCTAGTCGTTTAGCTAGTGGGCCGAGCAGTCTACACCTGGATCAATGTTTTAAGTCAGACTGCAAATTAATTGTTCAGAAAGTAGTCTAGATTTATTGGACTGCGTCTATTTTTCTTGATGGTGATTTGAAAAGCAAGTGATTAGATTGGCTAGTTTTGAATTAAACTAATTCCTGTTAAGACTCTTAAACATCCAGATGCAGTTTTAAAAGTTGTGGTTATGATCAAATCTCCCTATAAACGTACAACACTGTAACTGTGCCATTTGACAGAATAAACTTATGAAGTTTAATCTGTTTGGAGCATTCTAACCTTTGATCTATTGATGCTATAAAACTGTAAAAATCGAGTCTACAAGATGTTTGGTGAAAGTTTAATAATTATCTTGCTCTTGTAGCTACGTTTATTTTTCTGTTGGATTACGATTTGAGAACGTATTGTTTAAAAATGTATTCTCTACTCTCTTTCTTGAATAAAACAGGTAAAAAAATGGTTTACATTCTCTGTATCGTGTGTGCCATGTTTGGCTCATGAAGATGAGCCAGCATTTAGAAGAAGGCGAATTAGCACTAAAGTGGAATAATCTACTTGTCATATGTTTTTCCAGTCCTACTCCAATGTATCCGCCCTCATATATGGAGCCAGGAATAGGGTAAGGCAGCTCATATTCTTCCTTTAAAAGAAGATTCAGTCAGTGAAACAGCTCAATGTTTTTATCTAACCTTAATGCTCAGATTGCTTCTATTTTTCCTTTTTTCTTTAAAGATGTACGCATTCTTTATTTTTTTCACTGCTTTCTCATTCGTCTTGTCTTTTTTATATTCTGTAACCCAGGAGGCACACACCGTATGGTAACCAAACAGACTACAGAATATTTGAGCTCAACAAGCGGCTACAGAACTGGACAGAGGTTTGTGTCCACCTGCATGCACAAACACAAACCTGGAAACGGACTCAAAAACAATCGTGGTAATTGTGTGTTGTTGGTTGTTTTTCCCTTAGGAGTGCGACAACCTGTGGTGGGATGCTTTTACTACCGAATTCTTTGAAGATGATGCCATGTTGACCATTACTTTCTGTCTGGAAGATGGACCCAAACGTTACAGTAAGAACCACACATCACTTAAGTTTGGATCTGCTAATGAACCCCCGCTGTAAACCCTTAACATTGTTCAGTGACAACTGTTAGTTAGCCACTATAACTACAGATTCCATTATGTATTCATGATGGTCTGTGCAATTATAATCATCATTAAGAACTCGTACATGTTACCCTGTGTGAGTGCTTTAACCTCCGTCCTGCTAGAGTGTGGAATGTAAAACGCACAATTGTATGACTGGTAACGAGTGCGGCAGTATTATGTCAGAAACATCTGACAGAGACACAGGCTCCACAGCGAGTGCAACCACTGGTGTTGACACGCTTATCAGAGAAGGAGGTGGTCTGGGAATGTTCGTAGCGGGGGAATACGAAGACACGGTAGCAATCACACTGTATGTTTCTCTGAGAAAGTTGACACTTTCTGCATATTTCTTCTTGATATCCGAATTGAATTGAAAGCCTTTATTGATACTGTACCCAGTACAGCAGCATTTACAAAGTGGTTCCATAAAAGTGCATATGCAGTGGAACAGTAAATATTGGTATAAAAATATAAATATTCAGACGACAAACGTTGGAGGTAGAACAGTAGTCCGTGTGCGTTAGTGTTGGTGCAAACTAGAGTTCAATAGGGTGACGGCTTTAGGAAAAAACCTAAAATCAACGTCTTCTGAATGAAATCATGAAAACGCACAACTGAATGCTTTTTGTGTGATTTTTGCTTTCTTCTGGTAAAATACATCCTTTAATAGGAGGTGGGTGGCAAATCTTTCCAAAAAGCCAAATTTTCTCTTTATTGTAAGGAAAACGTGTAGCGGCCTTGTTTTCAGCAGGCTGACCAATTCTGAGGTTTTGATACCAACTTAAAACCTTGATAGACTTGGATGTTCGCGTCTGGCTCAGGCCTAGTCAACTGTTGGCTAACCAACTAACCAGAGGTCACCAGTTACACAATCCAAACATTGTCCCTTGATTCTTTAACGAGGACATCTTTATGGAAAAAGGCTGTAAATAGGCTTCAGAGGCCAAACACCCCAAGCTGGTTATTTGGAATATCTATCACCATGGTGGCAAATTCCTCTCCTCCTGGGTCGTCTGCTGCATGTTTTAGATGCTGAAGAGATAATGCAAACATTTCAAATATATGTGTTGGAACAGAGATTTATCTGTAACGTGTCGGCGACCAGCCGGTGTGTGAGCGTCGTCTTTTCGTCTTACTGTGGCATATAATGCACCGCCTCAAGATCTGCCATATCGTCTTACCCGATTTACCTCATTCTGTCTGTTTTGGGTTAAAAAAGGAGTCCTTGGTAAAAAATAAGACTTCAACAACAAAAAAATGAATAAAAATGAAACACTGAATGAAATCCATTTCCTATAGTTAGACTTACCCTTAGATTTGAGCATCCCCGTTTCTTCAAAAGCTCAGTTGTTAGTAGTTGTTATTATATTCCAATGAGAAATGGGGCACCCTTTCAGAAAATCTTTGTCATCAGTAGTTGTCCAATCTTTTCTTTCTTATTGCTGAATTTCTTAAATAAAATTCACCAAGTCCTCAAACTGAACCCTGATTTCCTTGATTTCAACTCTGTTGCTTCAAAGCAAATAACCCATTTCACCAGAAATGTAGCAAATAAGGAGAAACATTTAACTGCAATTCAGGATCAACTGCCTTTGCATGAAATTATGAAAACACACAACTCTTTACTTTTTAAATAGATTTTTGCTTTCTATGCAGTCCGCTCTCAGACAAAGTGAGTACTGCGCTGCCTTTAATCTCCAAAATGGTGCCTTGTTCTGTTGCTGTTAAAAAAAACAAAGTGGTGTTCAGATTTTTTTGTAAATGAACTAAAATACCCATGTTTAAAGTGCTCATGTACCACAGATTTCCTTATCAAAGCACTCAATAGTGCGATTTTTGCATTCTTGCTGGCTCAACAACAGGGTAGTAACACAATATGTCAATGAAACAAAAGCGGTCACATTTTTATAAGGAAAAAAGCAACATGAAATGACATGCTCCTAATAGAAGGCTCGCAAAGTCCTGACCTTTTTGGATTGGTGGTTATTATATTTTCTTGGTGTAAACGTTTTGTTTTTATTCTCATGGCAGGTCACTCGTTTTTTAAATCATTCGTTTATGTAGCGAAGTTAAATCAATGGTGTGTGGAGTCCTAGCTACTGTGAAGTTAACGTGAAGGCAAAAAGTCTTGGTCAACAACAGACAAACCACACACACCCCTGCTGTAGATCATAGGGTTTAACTCCACAGTTGGATGTGAGCCTTGCAGTTTGTTAAAGCTCTATTGCTTTTTTGCAGCTTACATGTGGAGACACCATAAGAATGTTTATTGTATTAGAGCGTTAAACAAACTGTTGCATAACAGCATCATTTAGACGAGCGCCTCATATTAGAGCTACAAATATTAGTTTAGTTTTTTTTCTTCGGTTTTCCAGTCAACAGAAGAGCCAAGAAGGTCATTGACATCTCTGGTTTTCTCCTTCTCTCCAGCGATCGGACGGACGTTAATTCCAAGGTACTTCCGGAGTATATTTGAGGGCGGGGCCACGGAGCTCTACTACGTGCTGAAACATCCCAAGGAATCCTTCCACAATAACTTTGTCTCCCTCGACTGTGATCAGTGCACTATGGTCACTCAAAACGGAAAGCCCATGTTCACACAGGTATGTTGTTAACTTTTGTCAGGCCTGCATCCATCGCTGGGAGAGATTTCCTCCTCCGTGGTCTGCAGGCTGAATCAGTCCTCTGAACCTGTGCAGGTGTGCGTAGAGGGCCGCTTGTACCTGGAGTTCATGTTTGACGACATGATGCGGATAAAGACGTGGCACTTCAGCATCAGACAGCACCGTGAACTCATCCCCCGCAGTATACTGGCCATGCACGTGAGTGAGGGACCGGGTTACGCTTGGACACTGATGATGCATGTCTAAAGCAGTCTTTTTTTATCCTCTTTTAATGACTTTCCAGGCCCAAGACCCACAGATGCTTGACCAGCTGTCCAAAAACATAACAAGATGTGGCCTGTCAAACTCCACCCTCAACTACCTCCGGGTAAGGGGAGCCAGAGGGGACATTTGTTTTCTCCATCAGATCTTGATTTATCCATGATTGTAGTGAAGGTTTTGGTTCAAACTTAGAGACATAAAACATTGTTTAACTGTACTAGATTCATCTCCTACTGTAGATATGTAATACATTTATTGTATGCTCTTGATAAATGTGGTTTAGTTAGGATGTCCTCTCAAATGCAGGAGCCCAGTTTGGAAACTTTTGATGGTGAGCGGTTTGATGAAAAATAAAAAGATGCAGAATTTCAGAGCAGAGTTACTGTCAGTATGTTTACATTCAGTAGGAGAAAACTCAACTATTGCCTTAGTCCGGCTGGAGTTGAACCGAACTGGTCTTAATCGAGCTAACACACCCAGATAATGTGGTTAGAAAACCTAATTTCTCTGCATGTAAATGTTAACACAGCTTAGTTGAGCTATTAGCAGCCCGGGCACTCCCTCTTCGGGAAATGACGAGACCAAAGAGGCGACGAATAACGACACCGGAACGAGCAGCAACAAGAAGTCTTACACAGTCAAACAGTACAGTATTTACTAAAAGTACTGTTCTGCAGCGTTGTTGTCATGCATTTCAATACACATCCTGCTTTTACTCCGTCTGCTTCACTGCTGCCAACGTTTGTTTACTATCCGTGTGACGCTCTAAGCCCACCAGAAATATGCCACCATGTCGCCACCTTGCTTTGGTGTGCCGTCTCATAAAAATGCCACACAGCTCCCCAGGATTCACTCTTTTTCATCAAATAGTACAGGATGTCCACTCTTAAAATTCTGAGTTTGCTTGCGGCTTCAGAATGAGCTTCTTTCTTATTTTTCTCGATTTGAAATGGAGGCATATTAATAAAACAACCTTTTTTTTCTGTTGATGTTGCGGTTTGATGACAACAAAAAGCTCAGTTTCTGTTTTTTAATTTATGATCAATGGTTTAGTCTTCACCAGCAAGTTTTAACAGTTGCAGAGAGCCACGGTCTTACTTGAACACAAAGTGAAGTCTTAAGCTTAGATTTCTTAAGGTTGATTACATTATGATGAACTCCTGCTGGATGCTTCTTTGTGAGGCTGTCTTGACGCTTACCTTGCAGCTTTTTGTTGCGTAAACAAAAGCTGGGAAAGCTCCGTCTGTCTTAACTTGAGTCACTGCATCTATTTGTCCTACTCCATCTGTCAGAGAGCAGAGGCTGCAGCAGCAGTTCTAGCTGAAACACTACCGTGTTTTAACCATTTATTGACCCATATTAAATAAAACTGGATCATTGAAAAATTCATAAAGATATTGTGGAATTGGTTCCTTAAAAACAAAACAGCAGTTTTCTATTCATGTAGACCAGGTTTGCCTTTCATTACCGAAGATTTATCAATATGCTGTAAATCTTCATTAAAGAGTTACATTTTGGCCTTGTACAAAAAAGTATGAAAACATTATCATAAAATTGTTAAAGTAATAATGTGAAAAATATAAGAACTAGAAAACTAAAGAAAAGTACCCAAATTAGTATAAAAGCTGAAGTGCTGTAGACAGTAGCAGGAAGTGCTTTCCAAAGAGTGAGCGCAATGACACTGAAACGAACAGCAGGTTGGGATCTGTAAGTCTGAAGCTCCAGAGCGTGGGGAGCGATGAAGACTGGAAAGACTGAGGAGCAAGGAAATGAACAGATTTGTTGAGGAGGAAGAGGACTTTGTCGATTGAAGCCTGTAAAGTTGAATAAGACGTGCTGCTTGAGGTTGATGCATGTAAGAAACCTGGCTGAGACAGTTGGACCTATTGAACTTTTCAATAAAAGTGATTGCTTATGTAGTGTTTTCACCTTGTGATCTATAGTCAAAGATGAATGGATTTGAAAAATTGTTAATGGCAATCCGATTTAAAGCCGTTCCACAGTTTTTCTAGGTATCGTACAGCTTCATTGCAGAAGTCCCGATGGAAAATCTCATTGTTTCAAAATGTGGATTTGATGAATTTATTGTGGGAATCAAGTAAAGCTCATTCCTGTTTTATGTTACAGTCTGAGTTGGACACTTTTCCAACCTTTCAGTGCATTTGAGGCCAAAGCGAAACCTCAGTTTTAATTATTTTAATATAAAGTTGATATGCAAACATAAAGGCTTTCATGTCAAAAGGCGTTCGATTTTGACCTTAGATTTTACAGAAAAATTAGGAGTTTAGAGATCACTTGGTAGTTGATGAAGTTGAGTAGGTTTCAATGTGTTGTTTTTGGTTTGGAGATTAATTTTAGAAGTTGTTGAATCACAAATGCTTTTTTTTGACAACCATTCTGTTGTAAAGATGACATTCTGCTCATATCAAGTCTCACTGATCTAAGGCCCATCTTCAGTACATCCAGGCGTTCATGTGTGAAACATCGCAGCTCAATGACATTACAGTTTAAGCTCTGTGTGAACATGTCTGTTTAGACGATTTCCATCATCTCTAGTTAAACTGTTGATTTTATTTGTGTTCCCTCCTGCAGCTGTGTGTTATTCTGGAGCCCATGCAGGAGCTGATGTCCAGACACAAGACATACAGTCTCAGCCCCAGAGACTGCCTCAAGACCTGCCTCTTCCAGAAATGGCAGAGGATGGTGGCACCACCTGGTAATTCCAACGGGCCGTATAGATTCGTAAACAAACGATCACTTGACATTTGCGTAAGAGCCTCTTTCTCTCCTGACTCGACAGCTGAGCCATCAAGACAGGCCCCTAACAAGAGGCGGAAGCGTAAGATGTCAGGCGGAAGCACCATCAGTGGAGGAGGTGGCGCTAACAATAACAACAACAACAAAAAGAAGAGCCCGGGTAGTGGCTTCCCTCTGTCCAGCCAAGTCCCGGTGAGTGCAACGTTGCCATCTAGTGTCAGTGCTAGGTTATTACAGATCTTTTTCAAAATGTACAGACACACACACACACTGCCCGCTGTGTACAAATTCCAGTCTTTGTTGATGAAAAATAACACAATGATGGAATATTTTCATGTTCTGCAACTTTAATGTGACATTTAACCTGTACGACATAACTGACAAACATCTGTTTGGAGAAGAAATGTATGTAAATACATTTTAAAAAGCTATAAACTAATGCTTTGTTGAGGTACCTCATGATGTTGCTTTCAGTCTTCTGCTGTAGGAGTCTATCATTATGCCACAGCTTACCATGGAGGTATTTGAAGGCAGAGTGGACAACAACATTTACCAACAGATCTGTCAATCGGAGAACATCTGTTACGCAGCCTTCAGATTCAGAATACTTTATTTATCTCCAAGGGGCAATTCAGTTTGCAGACACGAGTCACAGCAGATCAGACATTACACTCATATTCCACATAAGACATAGACCAATCAGTGAACAACAGTATAAAAAACAGCAGAATAATATCCCAGTCAGTCAGTAGGTGCAATAGATATATGTAACACGTCTCTAAATACTGCCGATAGCGTTTAAAAGTCTGATGGCAGAAGGAATAAAGGATAGGCCATCTGTTTGTTTTCCTCGTTGGAGCAGAGGAACTCAGATTTTTTGCTGAATTTGGTTCTGGACCCATTCCTCTGATCATCTCATGCTTTCCAGCCCTATAAGGAAAAATGAAATTCCTCTTACATCCGCTTTGGATCGAAACGCTCTTCTTGGAACTGTTCACAATTTCATCAACCAGAGCATGATGCCTCCACCACCATGTTTTACAGTGTGTGTTCGTAAAGGCTTCAGTTTTCAAACCTGCTGCTTCTTCCAGATATATGGAGAAATGCAGCAGATTGTTGTCGCATGTAAAACACGGCCAGAACTTGGTGGCAGTTCCTGCAGCTCATTTAGTGTTACTATTGGCCCCCTAACAGCCTCCCCAGTCAGTTTCCATCTTAGTTTTGGAAAAACTTTATAGTTTTGTCACCATGGTTTTGTTGGTTATATTTTATCCTACTGTTGATGATTCTCTTCGCGGTCTCATAGTATATGCTGTGAATTACTTTTAAATGCATCTAACTAATACTTTAAGATGATAAAGTTGACCCTTTGTAATCTCTTATAAAACTATGGCTTTAACTAAAGGATCCAGAGCCACAAAAGTCAAGAAAATACCACTAGTGAAACTGAATTTTATTCATGTTAAAAGGGTTTATTATAACTGAAAGCAAGTGTGAACTGAAGAAGACTGGAGGCTGAAATTAAATCAGAAGGTGTTTTTCAGATAAATATGATAGGTGTAATGGTTTGGAAATTATTTATCATCTTAAAACCATGGATTTTGAAAAGGCTGTACAATTTTTTTTTTGCGTTAGCAGTTCAAACATTTTAAGTGTTAAAATGACAGTGAAAGATGACTGGTATTGACTAAGGATGGGCATTCGATTAAACTGTCTTCATCATCGGGAGAATTAACGATCGATTTTCGATTAATCATTGATATTTTTATATTAAAATTCAGTGTTCATAGGCTATATTAAAATGCAGTGAGAATAGAAAAATAGTGTTTCCTCATTGAGATCTTCATTACAAGTGGGACACCTCTTGTGGAAGTTAAAAGGAATTAATTCACGGTAGTTGCACAAAGAAAATATGCGCTATAAGCAGCGGAGCCGACAGCTGAAAGACAATACTCATTAAAACAACTGACGCTCATATATCTTTCTTCTCCAAAAAAGTAAAAAAAAAAAAAAAAGTCCTGTTAAACAATAACCTAATATAAAAAAAAAATACTTATAGGTCTGATAGTTTTGTGTTACATTTGGCAAAAAGAGTCGAGAAAGAGGATGAGAGAGATCAGCGTACCTAACAATAAATTAGGCTCATTAACAGAGTAAAAAAAGACAAAAACAAAAGAAACCATAATTTATATTTAACTTTAGAAGCTGTCTACTGATTTTTGTTGACAAAGATGAGCATGTTAACATGCGCTGGGGTCTGAAGTGAAAGCAGCCTGGTGAGCAGACTGACGGTCACCAGGCTGCTGTCGCGTCTGACCTGCAGCGCCGAGATCACCTGCTGTGAGGGGACAGACGTCGCTGTGATACACATACCTCCGTCCTAACTTGGCAAGCCTCTGGAATCTTGTTTAATTCATTTTCCACCAGTCTGTAGGGGTGCAATCCAGGGGTGGCGGAGCCTCCCTCAGAAAGTAATCGGTGAGTAAGTTTCTCTGCTCGTTGTGCATCTCGGCTCCTCCGTGCTAACACCGACTTGATGCTAGGTTGAGACCAAGAGCAGGATGCTCCGCTTCTAACCAGGGTTGGAAGTGCATTTAAGTAGCCTACGTATACACAGCTTCGCAGTGAACCGAGACTTTTTTTTGTTAGTTTGTTTTTTTAGTCAAAGTGGTCCCACGCCACACTTTTCTGCGACCTCTTCATGACAATGCTACTTTTGAAATACACAGAAACTTGCAAGAAACTGAGTCGGCCTGTGGGTTTTATTTTCAGTCATCGCCCTCGTGTGGTAAAGTGTTTAATTACTGCCACATAGCAAAATTAATTGCATTCCTTCAAAACTCACACTACGCAACAGAACATGCATTAATTGATCGGTTAAAAAAAATGTCATCGATGAAATTCTTAATGATCAATTAATCGATCGTCGATTAATTATGCCCATCCCTAGTATTGACCTACATGTAAGCTCAAAACTATTCATCCCCCTTGCAGATTTAGATTTAAAATTTCATTTAAAAACATGCATGTCAAAAAAAAAAAACCTTCAATAACCTGGAAACATCTTTATTGGCATTTCATCAGTCGAACCCTTGTTATAATTGCTGACTAGATTTTTATCATGTTTCCACTGGTATTTTGATTTCATCTGTAGTGATGAGCTCCAAATCTTTGAGATTGGAGGGTCTCCTGACCATAACCCTAATCTTAAACTCCCTCCACAGATTATGTCAGATTCAGTCGGTACTTTTATCTAGAAAATTGTATTGCGTTCAGACAGAAGAACCATGTTGGTCAAATTTTAAACATTACTTGAAACCAAAATCCTCCAGCGGTGTGAATAACATAACCTACATTTGCATATAGTTGTTTTTTAACCTTTTTGGTCAGTTGTGTCCAACCATGATCTCTTGCAGATTTATTTGGAGGGTAGCATGGATGCTTTCCAAATAGTCAAAACCTTCCACTAAATGCATTTGGAGAATAGTTTGTTTAAAAAAAGACTAGCTCTACACAATAATAGGAGAACATCCACAATATCATTGTGGAATACTGCAATAGTGATATCGATTTGCACTTAAGCCCCATTTCCCCTACTCTTGTGTTATTTGCCCTGTCATCACAATTTTCCCATCTCTCTCTGTGAGGTCTGAGATCTCAGACGGTAAAATCTATATGCGCCGGTATCAAGAGCCAGGAAAACCCATTCAACTCCCCAAATTTATTATTCGGACGCAAAGCATAAGAGCACAACACTTGAAATATATTAGCCTACCAAACGTTGTGGTTGCCATGTTGCACGTTTTGATGCTGTGTTGGCAAACGCAGTTGGATCTTTTGTGCAATTGTTGAAAAAAATACAATTACCACTTAATTATTTTGGTTTTATACTTTCAAGCTGAAGAACAGAACTTCATAGGGGTATAAGCCCAGGCAGTGTATCAACATCTTATGTTATATTCATACAGCTGAATCTGATCTAAATATATACAACCCCCATGCACAGACAGACACAGCGAAGGTTAGCTTTATTGGTTTAAAAAGAAAAGTAATAGCTGTTTAAGATGAACGAATCGAGCCAGAACAATTTAAATGACACTAATTAATATTTGAAATGGTTTGTCCAAATTGAAACCAAAACAACACTTTGGTGTGCACTGCAGTCTCCAATTTATTCAACCCCTTTCTTCCATCTTTCTTCCACCAGGTGGCGTAGTCACGGTTTCTTTTAACTTTAAAGGAGTCATAACCTAGTATTACCTTGGATACCCACACTCTATTATAGTCTTTCAGGCCCTTCTAAAAAAGAAATTTTGAAAAAAGGTGAAAAAAATAAACAGAGCTCCTCTGACCCTTATTTCTGAAGGCATTATTGTCTCGCGAGATCTGATGCGATACTTTGGCTGTCGTGGACGGGCATTGTAATAATGCAAATGAGGGGCGCGTTGATTGGTGGCAGGAAGGAGGGGGGTTGACACCTCAGGTAACGATTCAGCATATCTAACCCATATCTACTACTCCCGCTAGCATACAATAGCTACATTAGCAGTTAGCTGCTGTTTGTTACACACAGCAGAGCAATAAAAACACAGCCTTACCGTTTCAACTGCAGGCAAGTCTCTGATTGTTGGAATGGCCCCTTTTTCCAAACGGAGCTTCGATGCCATCTTTGCCTGATATTGTCCCAAATTCGTAAAGGATTCCGGCGTAAAAAAAAAAGTAAAAATATTTTCGTGTTGATTCTGGCAGTCAACAACAGAGCAACTCACGTGTGCACTACGTTTCTGGTAGAAATGGTTTTAGCTGATTAAAAGTAAAAGGCTGACACGAATATGTCTTCTTCATACATCATTGCGTGAAGAAACTTTCTGGATCTTTCACGGTGGAGTTCGTACTTCGAATCGGTGATGTGTTGGTCGCGAACGAACCGGCTCTAAGAGCTAACTCTTTGAAGTGAACGATGGGAGTCGGCTCGTCATTGGTAAACGTTTTTTTATTTTTTCATTCCCCCCCGCTTGTTTTGGTACATTTGGTACACATCGTTTTGCATTAATTTTGGTAATAAATACACTTTAAGCAACAGAAAATGTGAGGAGCCAAAAGAGCCAGATCTTTATGGTGAGTCGAGCCAAAAGAACTGGCTCTCCAAAAAGAGCTGGAATTCCCATCACTAGAATTCAGTAATGGCAGCGCTCGACTGAATATGAGGGGGAGAGGAGCGAGGGGGAGAAGGGAGAGAGGGAGAGCGGGCTTCCCACAAGCATAGGTAGGTCTGTGATGTCTATATATGGTATATCCTGCACCGACTTGACGTCAAGTCGGCCAGAAATTAAAATCATGTATTTGAGTGGGCTGGTTCACGAACCCAGGGGTAAACAAATGCTTCACTTTTAAATATCAGCTTCCCGGGCAGTGTATAATCGTTAGGCAATCATAACATACCTTTTTTCTCATGGAAAACTGAAAATTACAGGTCATGACTCCTTTAAACTTGTGGCCTATTTTCCACTTTCTACTTTTAAATCCATTTAGTTTCCATTCATTGAAGTGTCAAAATTAATGTCCTGTGTTTTATTTATGTGAAGACACAAATAAAGCCAACACAAGTCCAAAATATGTTTCATTATCATATGAAGTTAATTTTGTTCCCCATGAAAGTGACAGGAAATCTGTGTTGGCAGTGTAAGCATAACACACAACTGCTCCTTTCACAGCTAAAGTGCTAAATATTAGCTGTATTTCGTGCTGCTGAAATGCTAGCACGGAAAGCATGTTTCCACCAGTCCGTCGCTAAACCAGTGCTCCCCAACCTTTTCTCCGCCACGGACCGGTTTAATATCAGACAATATTCACATGGACTGACCGATAAATGCAACCAAATAAAAAGCAACGACCAGCATAAAATTCTGTTTTTTTTTTTATATAATAATGCCCCCTAATGCTCTCTGGTTGCTATGGTAAAATGTATGATGTAAGATTTACCACAAAAACAAATCTACGGTGCATGAAAGGTACAACTCACCACAACGCTGGATCAGCCCTATGACTGTTTCACTGTAAATACACAAAGGCTTCTCCTCATTAGAAAACCGGTTGCTTACGATTATAGAGCAGAAATTGCCTACTGCAATAAATCCATACTTTCAGTATGACTCCTGGTATTGTCTGGTAAATCTAGATGGCTTTTTCTTGAAAGTTTTATTGGTGCACCTTTCAGAGACCTCTGGTTTTTAATCATTTTGCTAGCTTGTGGGTTTGTTTTTAGCGGTGGCGCATCACGTGACCGAGGCAAGCGCCATGACGTGTGTCAAGATTGAGTTATAGCTAGATTCAGTGGAGAGAATCCAGTTTTTTTGTTTTATAGAACATTTAGACTGGGATAATTAATAAAATGGAAATACTGTAGGTTATTTATTCTGTCTGTGTGGCCCGGTACCAACTGACCCACAGCCTGGTACCGGGTTGGGGACCTCTGCTCCAAAATGTCCGGGTGGCACGCCGGATTCTTCCATCCCTGTCATTTATTTATTATGGAAAATATTCGATAGTGAACCATTATGAATCACCATCGATTTCCACATTGCAGTTATTCGATCAAATGGTGAATCAACGCACCACTACTGCTTACAAAGTCTTGTGTTGTGACCGCAGGACGTGATGGTGGTGGGAGAGCCCACTCTGATGGGTGGGGAGTTCGGCGACGAGGACGAGCGTCTGATCACGAGGCTTGAGAACACGCAGTTCGACGCGGCCAACGGCATCGACGACGAGGACAGCTTCAACAACTCCCCGGCGCTGGGCTCCAACTCGCCCTGGAACAACAAGGCCCCGTCCAGCCAGGAGAGCAAGAGCGACAACCCCACCTCGCAGGCCTCCCAGTAGAGCCCGGGGCCCCATAACCTCTATACAGACCCCTCTGTCAGCCCCCCCGCCCTACCTCTATAGCCATGACTGCAGCCAAATTGGTCCATAGTCAGATTTGCAAGCCAAACACAGCTGTAGCGCTCAGATTCACCCACAGGTAGCCTGAAGGAGCCCAGTCTGACCTCTGACTGAGCCAGAGAAATATTTAGGCACAGTGTCCCTGCACCGTTTTCTCTCCTCCTCAACTTTTACACAAAACGCCCCATCTGCTGTTGCTCATTTTCATTTTTGGATGGGGATTGGGTTGACGTGACTGAGAAGTAGCAGGAATTTATTCCAAACAAGAACCAAGTACACTAACCTATCGGAGCCGAACGCTCTTACGGTGGGGTGGACGGGCCGCTGGCAGCGGGGAGGGGGGGGGCTTCACTGCGGTGGCGAGTCGCTTGGGGACTACTCGTCCACCCGACATCTAAACATGGCTCTCGATTGTGGTCTGCTCTGCTGATGCATAAGCCACTCTGTTTAAGACTACATGTGTGAGTGAAAGTGTGCATGTATGTGTGTATGAGAAGAGAAACCCTGAGGCGTGACGTTTATCTGTGGCTTTGCAGAAGCAGACGGGTCAGAACTGAGCATCAGTTCTTAAAACTAACACACTAGTATGAAGGCTATTCGGAGGCACTAGGGCAATAACACACATGTATATTCACACCCATGCATACACACATCATAAAGATCACGATTGAAGGATTTCGAGTGCCCCCAGTGTCCCAGCCATCTCTGATTAGACTACAGTGATTGCAGTCTTTCAAATGGAAAGCATTTACAACACATACACACAGCTACACATTTTAAGAGTTTTTATACAGTATATATATTTCCCTAGAATGTTTTTTTTAATTTGTATTAAACGCCTTCATTTCAATTACTTTTTTATTTTCTACCAATACTGAAAAGCTACAGACCAAGGAGCAACGCAGGACTTTTATCCTCCTCCCCCCTCTAAAATATATTGTTTTTTTAAATCTTTTATGTTTATAAAAGAGAAATAATTTAGTGTGGATGTTTTTATTTTATTTCTGTTTGTTTTGGGGATTTTTTTTGTGTATTTGTGCTTGTATATTTAAGGTAGTAGCAAAGTTCTGTCAGACTGTAATAAAATGTATTCTTACTTAGATTTACCTAAAGCCATCCCGATCTAATGTAAAGAAACAAAAATAGGAAAAAGGAGAAAAAACACTCATAAACCTCTTCTTCCCTTTCCCTGCTGTCTTTCCTCCTAACTCTTTTTTTAAATAAAACTTGTGTAAATTAAATTGCAAACCCCTGGGGGTACAATGGCACCATGGAAAAAGATGATTTTAGTTTTTTTTCTATTTATTTTTAAAGTTCACGCTTGTATTTTGATTAATCACAGCATCCCTGACGATTTTCTGTATCTCATCTTGATGTCGAAGTGAATGTGCTTAATGGCTTTTAGTTTCCCTGTAACCTTCCTGTTTCATCACTGGCTAAGAAACAATCTTGTTTTTTTTAAATGAGTTTTATGTTAAAATTCTCTTATTTGTACAGTCTTGTTTATAACCAGCAGTGTCGCTAACCATCTTAACATTAAATACAGTCTGCATATTTTGGTAACAGTGCTGAGTCTGTAAAGTCCAGTAGAGAACAGCTCTGTTATTGATTTGTACATTTGTTTTTTGTTTTGTTTTTGGAGTTGATTCCAGCTGCATCTATGATTTGAGTTTGAATGGTGACTTGTACCTTCTCCAAAACCCTGTAGAGAAATATTTGTTTGATATTTTTTTGATTTGCTTAGTTTCTGCCCTTAATTAATGTATGGTACCAATAAAAAGATACATTTTCACTTTAAAACAGGTGTGGATGAAGGGTTTTGTAAATAATGCCATTTGTTAAGGATGCTGGCCCTATAGTAGCATAATAACTCACCTTCCACATGTATTGGAACTTGGTTAATAAAGATAATCTTGATTATGCTTTTTTTATTTTTATTTTAACTTTTAATCAGTAATCTATGGCTTCCCGTTCCCTTGCATATATAATGCAGCAGAGCAGCCCAAGCAGAAATTTTATTCAGGTTAGGCAGATGTGTTTTTTCTAGTTGAAGAAACTAAATGTTTCTCACCTTAGAAATGAGTATGATTAAAATTAAATGTTAGCTACATTTATAAAGTGCCAATGCACAACACATTCAATCATGCATTCCAATTAACCCTACTCATTAAACTGCATTAAGTTAATTTCTTTATTCCTATCAATTTAAAAGTTTTCTGTCTGGAAACCCAGTAGATTGCATAAAGTCATTGACGGGTGGTGAAAGAAAAAAAACGTAGAAACTGCAGCAAATACTGTCATGTTAGGGTCACCAAGATTTTATTTGAATTTATTTTGAGGCTTTTGTTTATCAAAGGTGGCAATTAAGTTGGAAAGCTCTGGATTTTTTTTCTATTTCAGTAAAAAGCTAAAGTGGGAATTTGCAATCATTTTTCTCCTTTAATAAGATCATTATTTGAAAACTTCATTAAAAATAGTACAAGTGCAACAAAAGCAATTTTCACAATGTTTTGAAATTTTCAACTACAAAGTAAAATGAACACGGATTCAAGTACAATTTAGATGTGCAGGATCAGAAGGGACAGTCCTCTCCTGTTTTATATGCAGTAACAGCACAAACCTGTACTTTTCTTTTCTTTCTTTTAAACTGCACCCTTTGTACCAGCGCTGGCTGTCAAACCAACAGGCTTTAAGTTGCACAGCTGGGACCCTCAGCACTCTGCTGGCTGTTTATACCTGTCAATCAAGGCATCCTGTCCTCAAGGCAAGATGAGAAGACACAACCAGCAGATTAAAGAACAGAGATGTTATTGTATTATCTTCAGATATTCTCCTCTTCTTTTTCAGACTACGCATGTGGTACTAGTGGTGTCAGCAGGGAGACTCTGGATTTACCAGACATGCTTACATATGTTCATGAGATATGGATCATTACAAAAAGAACAGGAACCCAGACTCAGTCCTCCTTTGCAAGGAGGCCGGACATCCTCAGAAATAGAGTGAGGAGCATCCAGGAAGCTCAAGGCGAGCATCTGATCAAGATGTCTCCTGGACAATGGTCACATTTGGTAAGGGCCATGTGGACAGGTGCCTTGGGTGGCATTAGGAAGAGGGCAACAGATAAAATAAACTTGTCAATGGGCTGAAAAGGTTTATTTTATGCCTGTTCAGTCGATGCATAATAGACTGGGAATAGCTGAGACTAGGTTATGTGTTTTCTGCAGGACTACACTACATTTTTTTCCCACTCCAGAATTTCAGTTTATGTCAATTTTGTCTGGTTGGAGGGGCAGCAGAAAAACGTACTCCTGGGCTCCTCCCCTCTGGAGAGTAGCCTACATCTCACTGGAAAGATAACCTAAGGCAGGCCCTGAACCGGCTGGAAGAACTACATATCCCCTTGTTCCCTGGACAGAATAAGCTGGAGAGTATCAACAGGGGGAAAATCTCTAGTTTTCCCTCCTGGATCTGTCATCCAACAACCCTTAAATAAGCAAAAGACAATAGATGGATGATGCTATTGCCCCTAGGAAACTCCTAGATATGAAGATGGCAGAAGCCGTTTCAAATTACCAATCAAACAGCACCAGCAAGACTGAACAGGAAAAAGGAGACCATTTAGAGGATTCTACAAAGAAGGCACGGCAAACCCAAAACCAGAACATCAGTCCATCTCAGAGGGACAAAATAAACTAAACACAAAAAAGGAAATCATGTCAATCATTCCTAACAGCAGCTCCGACTTGTTAAAGGTTTCTCTGGTCAGCTCCCTCACCTAAATGGAGTCAAGATCACCAGCAGAGAGAAATGCTGTAACGCTGTTATCTCGGTGAACATATATCCTATATAAAAAATTGTTCATCATTTTATCGTTCATCCATCATCCACCTGCTTCAACCAACCCACTGTCATCTGCACAAAGCAGGCAGCACTGTGAGGATCATGTTCTTTGATTTCTCTAGTGCATTTAACACAATTCAGCCTGATTTGCTTTGTCAGAAACTCCTGAAGACACAGGTGGAGCCCTCAACAATCGCCTGGATCAATGACTACCTGACCAACAGACCACAATTTGTGAGACTGAAAAATTGTGTGTCAAACCAGGTGGTCAGCAGCACAGGAGCACCACAGGGGACCGTACTCTCACCATTCCTTTTCACTCTGTACACCTCAGACTTCCAGTACAAATCAGAGACCTGTCATCTGCAGAAATATTCAGGAGATATCATCTGGAGATGATAATGCAAAGAAGGATTCTTCATAAAATCAAAAAAATTATGGACAACCCTGAGCATCCTCTTCATGAGACTTTCATACAACAACAGAGCGTCTTCAGCCGGAGGCTTCTTCAGTTTCGCTGCAATACAGACCGCTACAGGAAATCCTTCCTGCCCACAGCCATCATCATCTACAACAACTCCTTAAAGAATTAATCATATGAGCTATACCAACACTTAATTTCCCTCTGGGATCAACAAAGTATTTTTGAATTTAATTTGAATTTGAATCTAAGTGTTTAGTACCGTCCTCCCGGAAAACTGCATAGCCAGACATACTGGTATCGTTCAAAGATGACACCACAGTCATTGATTGCCCTGCAAACAATGGAAAAGGTTTCACGGAGAGAGAAAGCCAACAATCTAGCAGAGTGGTGGTGCACAGAGAATAAACGGCTGGTTAGCGTCGATAAAACCGAGGAGGCGATCATTGATTTTGGAACAAAGAGTGACAAACGCGTCTAATTGAGCTGATGAAGAGTAAGCGAGCACGTTTAGGTTCTGGGAATCCTTATCACAGTGAGTTTGTCATGGTGATTACATCTTCATGCTGTGATGGGAAACCTGCACACGACAAAGATACATCAGCTGTACCTTTAAAGTAGAGCCACAATCAGCATTTAATTACTTCTGCGTGTGCACACCACATAAAAGCAGGAGTCAGCACAAAAGTAGATGAAATGAAAATTAGTTTTTTTAAAAGGCCAAGAGGACATAGAATAAGTAACTGGTGAATATTAGTGGGTACGTTGTTTATCTTTACAGCAAATTGAGCCCCATATTTCCTACCAATGTTCTGCAGATAATTGAAGCTTTATAATGGATTCATTTTTTCAACACTTTAAAGATTGTTTTTCACTCTTATTTACCTCTGTCTTCACATCATCCTCTCTTGTGCTCTTTACTTTTCAACTCACTTAACACATTTTGAAGGTTTTTTAAAAGATAGATTTGTTTCTTGAGATTGATTTACTTGTTGATTTTGTTTTGGATTATTGTACTTTGGAAATAACTGATGATTAGCAGTTTTCAGTTCTCTGGTAGAAGCCACTGAATTTTGCTGTAAAATCTGCCATTTCAAGCAACTTCAGATGCTATCCACGCTAACAAGGTTCACAGGGCCTTTTAGAAGAGAAACAGGCCCAACGTATAACATAACCTCTTCTGTACTTAAAAGTGGAAAAAAGGTATTTTTCCACCTATTCATGCTTTGTTTTACACTAAACCTTCTGGGATTGGTTGTTGGTGAAAACCTCAAGCTTGGTTTCATCTGCCTGTTCAGGTTAAAACCCTGATAAAGTTTAGTAAACCCTTCTGGTTTTTGTTTGAGATGCTTTCTAACCAACGGTGCTGCTCAATGTGCGTGGTGGCAGGATAAACATGGGTCGATATCCAGCCTAGTAGCCGGTGGCTTAAAGAAATCAGTCCTTGTGTCATGTCATATTTATAACCTCCGAAAACAAAAGGTCTTCAATTACTAATTAGGCAATGCCACAAACTGATAAATTTGAGATAATGTGAGATTATGCCACAGCAATAAAATATCGATTTAGCCTAAGGCTTTTTATACATCTTTACTATTTTATACATCTTTACTATTCAAAGTAATCTGCAGGCGGACAGTCCCCGTAAGAATTTACAAATGTAGGTACAGAATAGTACAGCCATATTCAATAAATCTGAATATTACTGAAAATTTCATTTCAGTAATTCAAATTACATATACTAATGTTTTCAAGCAAATTTCTCTGTTAATTACAATAAGTTTCTGCTTACAACTAATAAAAACATGACATGTAAGTTTAGAATGTCACATCACACCAAATGTAAAAAAAAAAACATATAAATACAGAAACGTGGGCTTAATGAAGCATATGTCAAACCTGCCTAAAGGTTGATATTTTCAAAAAGTATTTTTAATTTAACAAACATGCTTCATCGGAATTCACATATTAATTCAATGAATATGACAATATCTTTATACTCTTTGCATCATGGGAGAAGACGTGGAGGTGGTTGAGGAATATACCTTGGAAAGTCTGAACAACAGACTGGAGGCGCAACAGTGAAACCGTCTACAAGAAGGGACAGAGCAGACTGTACTTCTTGAGGAAGCTTAGGTCCTTCAAGGTTTGCAGCAAGATGCTGGAGATCTTCTACAAGTCTGTTGTGGAGAGTGTAATCTCTTCAGCCGTCATCTGTTGAGGTACCAGTATCAGAGCCAGGGACTTAAAAAGGCTCAACAACCTAATAAAGAAGGCTGGTTCTGTTCTGGGAACAACTATGGAACATCTGGAGATGATGGTGCAAAGATTCCTTATAAGATCAAGAACATCATGGAAAGCCCTGAGCATCCTCTTCATTAGACTATCCTACAACAGTCTTCAGTAGGAGGATTCTTTAGAGCCGCTGTAATACAGACCGCTACAGGAGATCCTTCCTGTCCACACTAGCATCTACAACAACTCTATGAAGAACCTCAAACAATATGAGTTACAACAACATTTAATTTCCCTCTGGCATCAATAAAGTATTTTTAAAAAATTTGAATTGTATATCATTACATTATCCAAATTAGACATTCAAGCATGTTGCTGAAATGTAATGTGTGACATATGTCTCTGCTTTACAATAAAAAAAAAAAACACAAACTGATAAGATATGCTTGTTTTAATGTGTCCACTTTCTAGCTAGTTCAAGGCCTTCGTGTATATTTTTCCTTACATTTATTTCTGATTGCTTTGTTTACTTTTTCAATTGTTTTAAATGTTCTAAAGTCTCCTGTTTGTGATAAAGAGTACTGGAAGAGATACGCTTTTTTATTTAAAAGAATATCTTGAGTTACATTGAATTTAATATGAAAGATTTTAATGAACCTGTCGGACTTTAAGACCCTGGAGAGCAGCAGGAGGATGCTAACAGTGGGCTAACTTCTGCCACAGGGATTCATGAACTACATTACCACAGACATTTGGATTGTTTGACTGAGGTACGTTCATGGAAATTCACATATACAAGCAACAAAACACGGACATTTGAACAGTAATCATGCTGGCGTTTGTCACTTAGCTTGTAACCGCTAAATCGGTGCTAGCTAACACAAATAATGACAGGCATTAGCTTGCTTAGCGTCACCTAAAACTGCGAAACATCTACATGTAAAGGCCGGATTAAGGTCGCAGTTGGTTAACAGACCGGCAAGGTGGGACTTCATGGTTTTTCTACAATAAGAAAGTATTTTGTGGTTATAATTTTGCTTTGTGTTATTAAAAGTAGATGAACTAGTTCAGTAGCACTGGCCCATGTAGCTAACGCAAGCTAAGAAAGCTAGCAGCTCATTCCATCTAGGACTGATCAATATTTATTTCATCAATAGCAGCCAGTTTTAGCCGATAATTAATCTAAATATCCCTGTGTGGAGTCTCTGACTTCTCTGTCAGCTGTCTACAAATATAACTATCGAGAAAGGGCGTTTGTGTTTATAGATTATTAAAAGCCAGTCAAATATTAACTTTGTTTAGCAGTGAAGCTTCAAGAAGGTTGGTGTTTGGCTACAACCCTGTTATTACTGGCAGCTTAATGATCCTAATAAGTTAGTTGAGACATCTTGGAAAAGCAGTTTTTTTTATCATGTAGCCAATAACAGGTAATTTACATGTTGCTGAATGGTTGCACAATTGTCTATATTACATTTCTTCTTCTTCTTCTTCTTCTGCAGTCCTTTGTTAAATGTGCAAATTACATTTTGGTCTTTAATATTTTAGTACATAGGCTCCTAAAACAATGAATTCATTAAGTAACACTACAGGTCAAATTTTATTTTACCTTTTTGGAAACATAAACCATGCAAAAACAGAATCGGATTGATTAGATATAGATCATTAAGACTCGATTTTTAAAAATAATTAGCCGATAATATTGCTACAATGTAATTTTATTATCAGACTTTGACATATTTACATAATATTTTGAACCAATACCACCAATGTACCGTAAATATGGTGAAGACTGCTCTATGTGGTCAGAGCTGTGCCCATCAGTTTACCTGATCAGTTCTTCTCACCTATCAAACATGCCTGCAGTAGAAAAATGTCTAAAATTCACAAACGCGTCAGGACTTTTAGATTTGGAGACAGATCCAAGGCACTTTCTCGGATCACACATGCAGGTTTAAATCAGTCTGGACCTACATACATATTCACCTATGTGTTTGATAGGACGGACGTTACTGAAGAAACGTTTAGGTTCTGAAATGGAAATTGTTTTGAGGTAGCTAAGGTTGAGTTAAGTGTTTCTAAGGAACATTAGGACGAACATGTAAGGGGATTTAAACCGTCAGTGGTGTTAAAACCATTAACATTACCCATTAATAAATATAAACAAGGCAAAGATTTGCATAAATCCTTTATTTTTGGGGAAAACAATGTTTCTTGGGGGGGTTGCACCTTCTAGAGTGTCAGTAATCCTCTACTGTGATGCTTTCACTTTGAATTATGAAAGAAATATATTTTTTCTTGCCCTTGGTCATCCAAACCCCAGATTTTATGGGCGAGGCCAGTAAAACATTGAATAAACATGGGTGTGGAATGTAAATGGTGATTGCTTCCAGGCACCAGCTTTGTCACTCGATTGTTCGTCTGCTGGGATTGGTCACATTGTCATAAATCACATGTCGAAACGTGTTCTGCAGTGATTTCTTGAGTACACAATAAAGAGCTCAAGGTATTGGGTGGTATCATCCTCAACAGAGATCCAAAATAATTACCAACCTGTATCCTGCTGTCTGAGGAACCATTTTATTATTAAATTTTTTTTTTTAGCACATACTCATAATATGCAGCAATTCAAGTATTTTTTAATGATTAACCATGTTGGCTATAAGGTTCTAATGTTGGTTTTAGCTTGTTGGTATATTCCTCCTTATTTTGCATATTGTTTACCACCGTTTCCGCTCTCTTAGCAGACTTAGACATGTCTCAAGTGGAGAAGAAAGCAGGGCTGCTGAGGAGGACATCGTCCTCCAAAAAGCCTTTGAAGGAGAAGGTGGTTCTGATGTATGATGAGATTTTTGCTGTGAGTATTGCTGTGGACGGAGCGCAGTGGTGAATATTTCCAGAAAGGAGTGAATGTTCAAGTGTTGATAACAGTGTCCTTTCTGTGGTGATTTTTAGAAAGAAGACCCGGCCAAAAACAACCCTCGCTTCTGGGATGAGCTGTTTCTCATGAAGGTAAGTTAGCCTGCTTAGCATTAGAATCGGTTGGACTGATGAAGACTGAAAATGGTAGTTTGTAGAGAAACCTGCTGTCAAAAGCAGTTGCAGTGAATCTTAAAAAAGGCATTGTTTTATCAAATCTGTCGCTGTGTTCAAGCCAAAAGAGGAAGTGCTGATTCACTCAAATCAGACACGGTCCGAGCAAATGCTGCACAGATTGGGCTGCAATACGACCGTGTATAATCTGCCAGGTGGGAACATTTGCATAGCTTGTGTAACTGCTTCCATCTGCTGTATTTATAACAGATTAAGCAGCTTGTTTTTTTAAAAGGGCTTTTATTGTGAAATTGTCAGCCGGTTACATCTTCAGAAGTTTTGAAAGTCCTTTTCCCCCTCTCAGTTTTCTACATTGTTTTGTTTCAGGTTAACCTGGAGTACCTGGAGACCAAACTGGAGAGCGTAAACGGGGAGGAAGTGCAACGTATTCAAGACAACATCAACTCCCTGTTTCACCACTGCGTCCAGGCTCTTAGAGAGGAGCACCAGATCAAAGTAGTCAACGCCCTGCAGGTAAGTGATGTCTGGGAGTGGGTGGTTGATTAGGCAGTAGATAAATTGCTCTAAGTTGCTTCATTTAGTTTTTTTCTATGCAACACTTGCATCATAAAGACAACATTTTAAGACAAAAAGATATAACAATGCAAAATAAAATATTCAATTCAATTCAGTTTATTTATATAGCGCCAATTCACAACAGATGTCATCTCAAGGCTCTTAACAAGAAGTCATTTCAATACATTTATACAAACATTCCAATCAGTTAAAAAGTTTCCTATTTAAGGAATCCCAGCAGATTGCGTCAGTCATTGGCGTGAGGTTGGGCCCCGTTGATGCAGACTTTCCAACCACAGCAATCCTTCAGCAATCCCTCATACTGAGCAAGCATGTAGCAACAGTGGAGAGGAAAAACTCCCCTTTAACAGGAAGAAACCTCCAACAGAACCAGGCTCAGTAGGAGCGGCCATCTGCCACGACCGTCTGGGGGTTTGAGAAGACAGAGCAGAGACACAGAAGGAACAGAAGATCCGATATAAGAGAACTTTCTATGTTACAGAAAGTAAAAAGTTGATAACAGGACACAGTGGATGTTCAATATGAAAGAAACTTATTGCCAGGACACCCAACAGTTTAAAAATGTGGCTGCAGTACACAAAACGAACTAAACCCAGTTATAGTAACATTTTAGTGTTACAGCAATTGCAATTTATTTATTCAGGAAGGATTTCATATTGCGCAACAATGTCTTGTTTCTCTACCTATCTCGCCAGACACTCTGTGCACTTTTCCGAGGGATTCACCAGAAGAACAAGTCTGCATCTGGCTTTGACATTATTAACATGCTCATGGGCTTTGACAAGGCCGAGCAGAGGATGAAGGTGTGTGATAAATCGTCTTTAAAAAGGGAAGCCATCTGGTCAATAAGTAAAGGAGATGGGGATAAAGAAAAACTATTCGGTTTGAGTTTATTCAGGTTAGTTTGTGTCTCCTTCAGGACCTGATGGAGAGATTGGACAGCCTTCTTTGTGGAGACGGCTCAGAGAGCCTCAAGAGCCTTTGCCTGAAATTGTTACTGTGTTTAGTGACGGTGAGGAAAATGGATAAAATTGAAAGAAAAAAGCATTAATACCCGTGTAATTCTAGTGCTTGAATGCATGCTTCTGTTGAAACATGTCGCATAAATGTGGAAACATCCTATTTCCAGGTTACAGATAATATAAGCCAGAACACAATTCTGGAATACGTGATGATCAACAGCATTTTTGAAGCTATTCTACAAGTAAGTGTTTTTATTTATTTATTGTGATTCTGGATACTTGTCATTTTTTAAATAGTTCATTATGTTGGGTTAATTGATGCTTTCCCTTCTCCTTCTTCTCAGATACTGTCAGATCCTTCCAGTAGAGGGCAGCATGGCTACGATGCGGTGGTTCTTCTGGCGCTTCTGGTCAACTACAGAAAATATGAGGTGAGTACAATGTGTGCTGTAGTTTTTTCACTTTATATTAATGTTTTTAGTTCTGAAGGAAAACGGTTCTTAAACCATATTGTAAGATTTTCATATAATCTAACTTTTAGCATTTACTGGATTAATGTTCAGGATACAGAACAAGAACAATGGAAATGGAAATGTTTAGACACGGACAAAAAGAGCATCAGAATGTTTTTTTTAAATTAATAAAAAATTGAGCCAACTCTTTATGTTTCTAAAGATCCTGCAAGAGAAATCTTTTTTGTCATTAAGTTTATGGTGCTAAATATACAAATGCTTAGTCAATACGTGCTATGATTTACTCAGCTCTCCCCGACTCTGCTTATCTAAAAATCTAAAACAGAGGAGGTGTTAAAAAAGCACAATGTAGCAGACCAACTCTTTCTGTAGCAGCTGCGCCCTTCAAACTCAAGCAGTTGTTGCCATGTGAACAAGTGAACAAAGTATCCCACAAGAGGTTCCTGAACCTTATTGGTGCACTATAAGGTTCCCACTGATGTTAGATGAGGTTTTGAGATTCCCACTGCAGTTGACTGATAAAATTCATTATATGAAATAATATTGTAAGGTAAACTTTACTACACCTGTCACATTATTGCTTCCCTTTCCATGAAATGTGAAGATATGTAGTTTTATCTCAATAGCACTCCCTCAGAGCTTTTCTGTGCTTCTGCAAACATCATTTGAACTCAGGTAAGTCAAGCTGTCACAGATGCTGCCAGTTCAATTCTAGGATAGCGTCGCTCATGGTGGCAGCATGTTGGAGCTGCTTTATTATATTAGTTCGGATTTGTTCTCTTTCTAGACTTTTCTTCATACATTTTTTTTTCCATTGAGGGGTTGCATGTTTGGACAATTATTCCCTCTGGTTTTAGATGGCGTGGAGGTGGAAGTTTTTTTTTTTTGTGCTTTTTCTTTCTTACTTTTGGACAGTTGTTATAGTCCTTTACGGTAGCAACAACGTGTTGTTTTTACAACCAAAAGCATCTGATTGGCATCTCAAAAGCTAAAATAATACTAAAACTAGGATCCCAAATCCCAGAAGAGTTGAGAAGGAGGGTTCATGGATGCAGATCAGGACCAAAGAGCAGAGAGAGAAGGAGGAAGTTCAAACCATCTCTTCCATTAATCGTAATGGTCAAGGATCATCTCCCAGCTCCTTCTCTCTACCCGGCTTTCTAACCGTACGGCCAGACAAAGGTTTAAAGAGAAGCTGCAAAAGCAAATTAGGTGGATTAATAGTACTTGCCAACAACTGATGGTGTCATTCCTGTGGAATATTGTTTCTGCAACCCGGATATTGAGCTATTAGCCTTTATTATAGTCATGAGACTATCATACAGCAACAGTCTTCAGTCAGAGGGCTCTTCATATTCATTACAAGACTGGCTGCTGCTGGAGATTCTTCTTGCTCACAGCATCTTCATCCACAACGACTCTGAAGATTATTAGATGCTATGAGTTAGAAAAACATTTAATTTCCCTTTTGGATAAATACAGTCTTTTTAAATTTTAATTATTATTTCTTATTCTTTTTATTAATAATGATGATTTCCAAACCACATAAAATGTGCATTATACAGCCTCTATGGTTTAAAGTCATTATAGTGAAAACAGAAAAATTTGTGATCAAATGTTTCTCTGGCATGATGTACACAAGATAATTGCTTTAATTAAAAAAAACCAAAATGATTACACACACGGCTGTCAGCTCTTTAACAGCCATCCATGGTTTTAAATCGGCATTTAGGGTAAAAATGTTAAAACTTTATGAAGCTCACTCCATGCCATTGAATTTAATAACAACATACAATACACATATGGGATATGACTGAGATTATATTTCACAAAACGCCTTTCATTTCTTACGATCTGCTGTTCTTGCTACCCCAGAATGCAGAGATAAGAAACTGTGTGAAAGCAGCTGAAGTATAATTTCTGTGTTTTTCACTGCTTGTTTCTCTTCTTTTTTTTAAGTCTGTGAATCCATACATTGTGAAACTCTCCATTGTGGATGATGAGCCAACACTCGATGTAAGTATATTGTTGCTTGTTGTTCCTTAATTAAAGCATAAAATAATGAGAAGCAGATCTGGTGCAGCAGGTGACTTTCTCATGAGATTTTTACATTTGTAAATCACTGGATGGCTCATTTTATTGTGTTATTTCCAGGGGATGGGTGTGGTCCTTCATCAGGCTCTGACAGAGTATAACAGGTGAGATCTTTACATGTCTTCACATTTGTCTGAACTGGTCTATAATAATAATGATGTGTGTTTATGTGTGTGTGCTGAGGCTGCAGGCGTCATCAATGTTTCTATTTCTGCTCTGACGAAGGACAAAAACAATACAAGGCCTCTTTAGTTATTTATATCTGCTGGTTTTTTTTGGTGGTCTGTGATGGTTTTTTTTTCAGATGAAGGGATGTGTGGAAATTAAAATGCTGTTTGTGAAGAAGGTTTGGTCTGTCAGGGTGATGGATGATGGCTTTATAGAGCCTATTGTTTTGTGTTTAAATTGAGCTGCCCATAGAAAACGTATTATGTAGAACATATTCTGTGAATGTTTGATTGTAAACATTGATCTCTGCTTCTGCTGTTGTGTGCCTCACACCTTTTGTTTACAGTTCCATAACCTCCCATTTTCTCTTGATTGTTATTTTACATTTTAGACAGTACAAAGATAAAGAGGAAGAGAACCAGGGTGGCTTCTTCTCCACCCTCACTAGTATGGTAGGTTTCACTTTCTTCTCATAGTTTTAAAATAGACTGTTTTGTTTTTTTCATGACTAGTTTGCTTACGCTGTTGTGTTTTTCTCCACAGGTGGGCAGCATGTTTATAGCAGATGTTGATGAGAAACTCTCTGTACAGTAAGTTCAACATTTACAACTCTTGCTCTATTGCTGGAGCTGTGTTGTTGTCCTTTGACATATGTTGTCGGTAATGAATTTAATAAATCCAACTTTTAGTACATTTCTTTGTTCCTGTACCTGACTTTTCATGTACAATCAAGCCATTTTCTATCAAGCATTTTGCACTTTGATGTTTCCGTTTGTACCTGTCTTTGGGACCTTTCGTACTACTTTGACAACCACTAATTTGAAGTATTTTTTTTTTTTATCTACTCATCATTATATGACTATAATAAGTATTTACTCTCAGGGGGTCACTCCACTCAGAGTTGTTGTTTTTTGGTTGTGTCTCATAATCTATCATATTTCACAGGTCAACTGGTTCACACAGGGATTCAAAGGACAATCAGTGGAAATTGTAGTAATATACTGTTTAATTCTATTTTTATGTGAAATTCTAGCCTTTTTATGATTATTTATCTATATAATTCTTTAAAAATACCCATAGAAAAAAAACAGATATGCAGCGGTAATGTACCTGAATACCCATTGGTTCGTTTGAGTGTAAAATGAAAGCTGGAAGCGATGAAGTGAAGGTAGGATTTGTCCAAGAGGCAAACTCACCCAGAGCTTTCAGCAGACCATGCTGTTTTCAGTAGTATTTAAAAGTATACAGTTGTGTGCGAAAGTCAGGGCACCCCTTTAAAAACAGCATATTTTATATATTTAAAAATGTATATTCATATTTACTGTCTCTCTGGTATATGGGAAAAAAAGACAATATTGTCAGGAAACATTAATGCATAGTTACATTTTATTTTATAAATTGAACAAAATTACAGAAACTAAAAACATAATTTTGGCATGTGCAAAAGTCGGGGCACCCTACAGCATCAGTACCTTCAGTACTTAGTAACACCCCCTCTGGCAGATATCACAGCTTGTAAACGCTTCTTATAGCCAACAACAAGTTTCTGGATTCTATTATTTGGGATTTTTCCCCATTCTTCCTTGCAAAAGGCTTCCAGTTCTGCAATATTCTTAGGACGTCTTGCATGCACAGCTCTTTTAAGATCTACCCACAGATTTTCGATGATGTTTAAGTCGGGAGACTGTGAAGGCCATTCCAAAACCTTCAGCTTGCGTTTCTTGAGGTAGTCCATGGTGGATTTGGAGGTATGTTTAGGATCATTATCCTGTTGTAGAAGCCATCCTCTTTTCAGCTTTAGCTTTTTTACAGATGCTGTGATATTTGCCTCCAGAATTTGCTGGTATTTAATTGAATCCATTCTTCCCTCCACCCGAGCAATGTTTCCTGTCCCACTGGCTGCAACACAACCCCAAAGCATGATGGATCCACCCCCATATTTAACAGTTGGCAAGGTGTTCTTTTCATGAAATGCTGCTCCTTTTTTTCTCCAAACATACCTTTGCTTATTGTGGCCAAAGAGTTCTATTTTAACTTCATCAGTCCACAGCACTTGTTTCCAAAAGTCATCAGGCTTCTGTAGATGTTCTGTTGCATATTTTTGACGTTGTATTTTATGATGAGGTCGTAGATAAGGTTTTTTTCTGCAGACTCTTCCATGAAGGTCTTGTTTGTGCAAGTATCGGCGCACAGTGGAAGGGTGCACCACCACCACTCCTGAGTCTGCTAAATCTTCCTGGAGGTCTTTTGAAGTCAAATGTGGGTTTTGGTTTACCTTTCTGATCAGACTACGAGCTGTTCTCTCCGAGAGTGTCCTTGGTCTTCCAGATCTCTTCTTGACCTCCACAGTTCCCCTCACCTGCCATCTCTTAATTATGCCTCACACTGTGGAAACTGCAAGCTGAAAACGCTTTGCTATCTTCTTGTAGCCCTCCCCGGCATTGTGGGCATCAATTACTTTCATTTTTTCTGTCTTACACAGCTTCTTAGAGGAACCCATGGTTGCTGAGTGTTTGTACAAGGTTTGTGGAGTCGCCGTATTTAAGAAACCCTCAAATTGGCACCAGCTGGCACTCCCTAATGACAATTGTTGACACATGCTTCAGGACCAATGAGCTGGTAGAGGTCTGAGCTTGTAAAAAGAATCTGAAACTTTGAAACTCTCAGGGTGCCCCAACTTTTGCACATGCCAAAATTATGTTTTTAATTTTTGTAATTTTGTTAAATTTATAAAATAAAATGTAACTATGCATTAATGTTTCCTGACAATATTGTCTTTTTTTCCCACATACCAGAGAGACAGTAAATATGAATATACATTTTTAAATATATAAAATATGCTGTTTTTAAAGGGGTGCCCTGACTTTCGCACACAACTGTATGTATTATTTATTATGCTATTTTCATTCAAAGTACCTGTTTGGTTCACTTGTTGTATGTTATAGTGTGCAGAACTGTGATTTTGGAGCTCACCCTCAGGTTATGGTTTGTCTGCAGCTGGTTTTCTTCAAAGCCTCTCAGTCACTTGATATCAAGCTGAAGCACCAAACCTTTTTCTGTATCCGAGTATGCCCTGTTGTGCCTGCTGGTTGTTTTTTGTGTGAGCACCAAACCTTTTGCTGTATCCGAGTATGCCCTGTTGTGCCTGCTGGTTGTTTTTTGTGTGAAATACCAATCACTAGTTTTATTTTAATAAAAAATGTATGCAACAATGCAGCATTATTTTCAACTACTGAAGCGGTTATCTTCTGTAGTGAAACTCTTGTGACTGGTAGATATCTGGTCTCCTGGCTCGGTTGGATCAGTTTGTTGATCTGATTCGAGGCTGAGCTTTTACTGCTGTTTTATCCAAGATTACCTGAAAAAAACTCGCCTTCCTTTTCATAATTAAATGAGCTCATCTTAAAACGTTTCCCTTTCCAACTTTAAGGACAAATGAGGCAATTCTTCTGGCACTTTACGAGGCGGTCCACCTGAACAGAAACTTCATCACAGTGTTGGCGCAGGTAAGATAACATGAAGTCTTTTTTTCGACAGGAATGCTTACTTCTTAAGGCATTTCTAAAACAGACGACCAGCTAACATTTAAAAAAATTATGACTTGAACTTCTTGTGCCTGCTTTGTTGGTTTAAAGGGAGTTATAAGAAGTAATTTAGGGATTTTCTGGTTAATTTGTCCTTTATTTAATTTAACTTGTACATTTTTGCTGTCTTATTTCTTGATTTTACTAAAGGAAATAGCACAATTGAATTAAAACTAAATAAAAATTGATGTGACATATGCTCTCTTACCTCAGTGTAAAAGAAACTTTCAATTCAATTCAGAAATACTTTATTGATCCCAGAGGGAAAATAAGTGTTATTGTAGTTCATATTAAAATCATCAGTGTCACCTCAACTTTGACTCACATAAACAAGTACATCTGTGCAGGTCAAAGCTGATGAAAATATAGCTAAAATCCATAATTTACAACAATAGCTAGAGGTTCTAATTTTCTGTATTAGTTTGTTTTTTCTTCAGTGGCTGTAGGTTTTTGGTACAGGTGTGCCAATTCACAATTTAATTGATTAATTGTGATGTGAAACGTGCCAAATCAACAGCGATTCATTATTCAGAATTGATTGTTTCATAATAATTAAATGAGAGGAGCCTAAAACTTCCGGCGTGGACGGGACATTCAAGCGCTTGCCTACAAACCCGCCCAGTAAATTTTGTGCTGCACTGCTAAAATGCTAGCATAATTTTTATGCCAGTTACTTTCATTTAATTACTATGAAACATAATCGATTTTGAACACTTATGAATTGATTTGGCCCGCTTTACATCGCAGTTAATTGATCAAATAGTGAATCGGTTCAGCACAAGCTTTCAAGGAGATTTTTTTCTTGAAAACTCTCCTGCTTCATTGCCTCATGCTTCGTAAAACATTATCTCAACTCTGAATGGGTTGAGGCTTAATGACTTTTACAAGGTTCCTATTTACAAAGAAAGTATTTAATCCTTTTATCTTTTTTATCCCATTTATAGAGTGACAGTGACATGGGTAAAAAAAAAATCATTTATTAAGGTTTTGAGCTCCTTGTTCCTCACAGAAAGGTGTCAGGCTTATTTCTCTGTTGTTTTTGTTCAGGCTTTAACATTATTGGCCACATGTAGCCATTCCTGCCGTCCACATTAGAGAACCTTTATGTGTCTCTGGTCTCTTCACAGAGCCATCCTGAGATTGACATCGCAGCCACGCCCACCACTCCCACTCCAACTACACCAACAACACCACTGGGCACGACGCCACCCTCCCTCGATGGTAAGCTAATCACTTTTACATTGACAGTGACAACAGTTGTGGTGATTTTTCTATTTAAACAGCTTGAAGCATCGCATATAAGTTTTTATTTTGATTTTTGCATGAATCAGTGAGTAGTTCCTCAAATTAACTTTAAAAAGTTTTTCCTCCTACCTACGTGTTTTTTTTTCTTTTAAAGGACAGATGAAATCTGTGTGTTTTATCAACATTTTTGTCTTTTACTTGCTCTGTCTGATTGGGATGGACTAACATCTTTAAAACTTTTTAAATGACTTCTTAAAAAGTTTGATTCTCGTCATTTTTGCAGGACTCAAGATTCTTGCTCGCAATTCAGGCTAACTTTTGATTGCACATTAAATTTCCATTTTTCAGTGTGTTTATTTTAAAAATTGAAAATGCGTTTTTTCCCTACCGGAGCTGGGGTAAATGATAACAATGTAAATGTATTTTAGTGTGTTTTACAAAGTTGTGCCTTTTCACTTTTAACCAAAGTTGGTTTGTTTCACAAGTTCTTTTTTTCTAAAATATTCAACCTTTGAAAGTCATCCCAGGGTTATAGGAAGGACCATTTAAAACCATTTCTGGTCATTTTTATGGTTCATGTTTGATTTTCAACACCACCATTGTTCTCATTGAGAATTGGAACCAAACTGATAAAGTCGACCTCTTCTAAGTGCAAAGTTGCCTGTTGTATCACTTCTGTTTAACCTTTTTGTTACATTTTTGAAAAGTTGCTGACTAAACTCCTACCTGTCACAGGCACACTTACAAGAAAACCTAAAAAAAACCCAAGCCTTTCACTCCAGCAAAGTTTTGAAATACCTTCGTATTATGAACAAAGAAGTGGATTATGTAACAGAAATAGTGCTTCTGTGGGTTTCTGACTTAGTAAAAACTAGATAATTATGTAACATGGTTCGTTTCTTTGGAAAAGACTGCCTGGCTGTCACTACAGGCTTTGTGGGCGGCGCGTGTTGTAGCTAACATGTTTAAAATCAGGTCATCTCCAACCCTGCTCTTACTGTTAAAAGGTGCTCCTTTCTCTGCCTGCCTTTCCCTCCATTACTAAAAGAGAGAGCTTTCTCTCTATGAAATATTTAGATTCAGCTTCAAACACAGATGTGCGTGCCACACGCAGGCTGCCTTCATGCCATTTCATGGGAGATTCTACTTAGACCAGACTCGGCACACGTGTTTGCAATCACGTGTCCTAAGAAGCCTGTACTTTTTTTTTTTTTTGTCCCTACTTCTAGACCTACGGTAGGCCAAGAATGAGTGTTTGGTTGAGATTCCTACCTGGACTCAGTACTGTAATACAGCTGCTGTAACTTGTTGAACAAGATTAGCTTATCTTTGCTCTTCAGCTGTATGCTGAGTTTAGTTTGTATTTTCAGAAAAACCTCCTAGCTGTTGGCTGCACAGTTGTCCTTTGTATCATATTTACGACGAGTTAATTTAAAGTTTAATTCATATGCTTATTGTGCAGTGATGAACAACCCAGAGCTGCCCCTGGATCCCAACCTGCAGACCAGCAACCTTCTCATTACCTTCCTCAAGTATGCCTCTATCGTAATGCAGGATACTAAAGGTAAACAGAAAGCAGGTCTCAAATCATTGCTCAGTCTCCTGCCTGTTTATCTTCACTGTCTCTTTCTTTTAAATAGTCATACAGTGTTTAGTTGTTCTGGACAGGAGAGGCGAATTATAACCCTTTTAGAGTGATGCACTTCCTGGTCTGGTTCAAAGCCAGAACCCATCTTAGATCCAGTCCATTATGTTTTGTTTATATCCTCTCATCAAAGAAAAGCAGTGCAACAGAGGCATTTACTCCTCTGACTGGTTGAGAGGCAAGAATGGCCTACATCAGGTGTTTTAGGATAGATTGCTGAGGATGAGCAGGTCAGTTTAAACAAACCAACAGTGAAGTCCACATTTAAAACAGAGTGAGCCCTGAGGAGAGTCTAACCTGCGAGAAAGAAGGGAGAAAATTCAAACTTGGTCCAGAGATGTAATGTATGAAAAAAAATTGTCTGCAAATTCAGTCAGTACTAGGCCAAACAACTACTATCATCGTTTTGTCTAAATGTGGTAAAAAGATGATCACGTTACGCTTTTTCCTCCCGCTTCCCTGCTTTAAATATTTAATTAGTACCAGCAGTACTATTAATATTAGTACTAATGTTTGTAATATTATTAGTTATATTGGTACATGTAGTGATAGTAATGTTAGTTTATTATTAGGACTAATGTACATAATAACATTAGTAGTTGTAGCAATGGTAGTACAGGCACAGCTAAAGAAAATTGAATATCCTAATTAACCTCAATATATTTTGTCACTTATTTTATCATAACAGGAACTTTTATACTGCATAGACTTGTTACAAACAGATTGAAATATTTCAACCCTTTATTTATTGTAATACTCTGATAAGACAGATAATGAACGCCCAAAATTCAGTCTTCCAGACATTAGAATGCTACTTAAAATCAATAAAAAAGGATATTTTAAACAGAAATGTCAGACTTGTATGTTCATGTTTTCCACTCAAAGCTTGGTTGGGGCTCCTTTTGCATCAATTACTGCATCAATTTGCCCTGGCATGTAGTACCTGTCTGACAAAATGAAGATGAGTAAAACGGGTCACTGCCATCTATCGGGCTGCAAACAGTTGCAAAGCCATTTCTAACACAAAGCAAGTTGTTTTGAGAGGCCCAGACATCCAGTCAAATGTTAAGTAACTAGGCATCTTTCATTCTGAATGTGAAGAAAACAAAAACATCTTCAACAGACAGTACAGTAATAAACACCAAGACATGGCTATATTTAAAATTTGCTTCTCCTATGTGGCAAAAACATTGCCTCTGTCATGAGAGCATTTACCACTTTCCAGTAACCGAACCAAATGAGGTTTTCGTCTTTGCATTTTCATAGTTGTCAGAGGCAATTTGTGAATTCAACCCAGTTGTCAAGATACAGCAGCTTTGTTTCACAGATTGGTAAACTTTGTGCTCTGATTCTCTCAGAATTGACTGTAGGAGTGTTCAGGGTTTCAGTTAGAGGGGAGATTTTTAGACACACAAAGAGTCCCTGAATCCAAGTTGTCTAAGAATCATTTATTTTCCTTTTTATTTTCTTGTTATTTGTTAAGATGTGTTTGTGTGATTACAGATGAGCATCGACTCAACAGTGCCAGACTGTGCCTGATCATCCTCACGTGCATCGCCGAGGTGTGAGCTTCCCCCCTGTTCTAACATTTACACCCGTCCATATTCTCCAACAGTCCGAATGCCTTTGTTCTTGTTTGTCACAGGACCAGTATGCTGATGCCTTTCTTCACGATGACAATATAAACTTCAGAGTCAGCCTCCACAGGATGGTAGGTTTATCATTTGAGTTTTTGTCAGAAGCAGCGGTATAAAGAGGAGTTGCTGCCTATTTTTGGATGTTATTAGGTTTTATGCTTTTTCAAGTCTTACACGTGCACTCGCTGGCCCCTTTATTAGGTACACCTTGCTAGTACCGGGATGGACTTCCTTTTGCCCTCAGAACTGCTTTAATCCTTCGTGGCATTGATTCAACAAGGTACTGGAAACATTCCTCAGAGATTTTGGTCCATATTGACATGATAGCATCACATCGTTGCTGCAGATTTGTCGGCTGCACATCCATGATGCGAATCTCCCGTTCCACCACTTCCCAAAGGTGCTCTATTAGATTGAGATCTGGTGACTGTGGAGGCCATTTGAGTACAGTGAACTCATTGTTATGTTCAAGAAACCTGTCTGAGATGATTCGAGCTTAATGACATATGGTGCATTATCCTGCTGGAAGTAGCCATCAGAAGATGGCTACACTGTGGTCATAAAGGGATGGACATGGTCAGCAACAATACTCAGGTAGGCTGTGGCTTTGCAACGTCAATTGGTACTAAGGGGCCCAAAGTGTACCAAGAAAATGTCCCCCACACCATTACACCACCACCAGCAGCCTGAACCGTTGATACAAGGCAGGATGGATCCATGCTTTCATGTTGTTGATGCCAAATTCTGACCCTACCATCCGAATGTCGCAGGAGAAATCAAGAATCATCAGACCAGGCAATTTTTACAATCTTCTATTGTCCAGTTTTGGTGAGCCTGTGTGAATTGTAGCCTCAGTTTCCTGTTCTTAGCTGACAGGAGTGGCACCCGGTGTGGTCTTCTGCTGCTGTAGCCCATCTGCCTCAAGGTTCGATGTGTTGTGCGTTCAGAGAGGCTCTTCTGCATACCTTGGTTGTAACGAGTGGCTATTTGAGTTTCTGTTGTCTTTCTATCAGTTTGAACCAGTCTGGCCATTCTCCTCTGACCTCTGGCATCAACAAGGCATTTTCTCCCACAGAACTGCCGCTAACTGGATATTTTCCCTTTTCCGGACCATTCTCTGTAAACCCTAGAGATGGTTGTGCGTAAGAAACCCAGTAGATCAGCAGTTTCTGAAATACTCAGACCAGCCCGTCTGCCACCAACAACCATGACATGTTCAAAGTCACTTAAATTACCTTTCTTCTCCATTCTGATGCTCTGTTTGAACTGCAGCAACAAAACAGCAGTCGTCTTGTCCATGTCTACATGCCTAAATACATTGAGTTGCCGCCATGTGACTGGCTGATTAGAAATTTGCGTTAAAGAGCAGTTGGACAGGTGTGCCTAATATAGTGGCAAGTGAGTGTATATCTGCTTTTAGTTGTTGGGTTTCTAGGGTGAGGATGATTTTCAAGGATCTACATGTCTCAAACTCAAATTCCTTGAGGGCCACAGTCCTGCATCTTTTCGACATGTCTCAGTTTCAACACACCTGAATTAAATAATTATTTCATTAGCAGAACCCTTTTGAACCTAACTGCCTGCAGAGGAGGCAATTTAACAATTAGATTCAGGTGTGTTGGACCAGTAACACATCTAAATGTTTACAGGACAGCAGCCCTCGACGACTAGAGTTTGAGACCCCTGATATACACCTTAACATAAAAAACAACAGGAAAATGTATTTTGATGTAATGTTAGATTTTAAAATAATCTTTTCAGTGTTGTAAAGGTTTGGTGTTAGATCTAGCAAATCTACAAACACAAAGCATTTTAAATTATTTGATTTAAAAAAATTTTTTTTTTTCAGCCAATGAGACACCGGAAAAAAACGCCGGGTAAAAACATCCCTTCACGTCCGCTGGTTTGTGCTGTTCTAGGTATCCAAACTGTTTACTCTAAACATTATTAAATCCTAACCTGTCATATTTGAAAATACTGTTGTAATATTGTTTTTATTATGTTAAATATATATATTTTTGCTGTAATTGATGCATTAATACAGATTCAAGATAACATATATTTTCCCAACTTTCGCTCCACATCTTCACAGATTGTGTAGTATACTCATTAAAAACATGTTTAAATGTTTTACCTCCACTTCTAGTTATCCATCTACCTTTTTCATGCATACACTGTAGCTCTGCTATCTCCTTTGAAAGAACTAATGTTTGCCTTCTACTCTAGATTGATTTACGAAAAGAGCTACAGATCTAAATAGACCAGGGATCTGCAACGTTCACAATCTTAAGAACCATTTTTACCCAAAAGCCAACTAAATGACCTTCTGAAAAAATACATTTTTCAGAATTTTTGATTAATATAGCTGTCAGTTTCAGAAAGAACCACGATTTTGTTTCTGTTTTTAGGTTTAACATAAATTTTATTATTTTTTTCTTTGCAAAAAGAGGATGGATCCATTTCATCTGATGGAATAGTGATATTGGTGGAAAGTGATGTAAAAAAACACAAAGTTTCCCACCTAATACTTGAAAAATACAGGTCTGATATAATATTCTAATCCTAAATGTGTTTTCATTAGCTGTGAGCAGAAAAGCATCATAAGTAACAGATACAAAGCTTGAGAACATCAGTCTATGTGTAATTAATCTATATATGTGTTTCACAGCATAGCGTAACAAGTTATTGACACAAATGAACTTTTAATATTATAAAAATTAAGTAAAATGCAACTGTAAATATTTAAAAAATCACTTTTAGTGTCATTCTGTCATGGGAATTCAGTGCAATTATGCCATGAAAAAGCTGCTATATAAAAAACATCAATTGGTTCTTTAACATTTTTAGCTATTCAGTTATTAAGAGCCAATGTGGAAGCTCTAAAGAGCCACTAGTGGCTCCAGAGCCGCAGGTTGGAGAACCCTGAAACTGATTTCTTTTCAATATACGGTTAACCTAAGTTAATTTTGTCCAACAATGTTGATTTATTTCTGCTCTCTGTATCCCTGTACATAGATCTTATGGTGGAGTTTATCGTCACTCATATGATGAAGGATTTCCCCATGGATCTATACTGGTAAGCACAGATTAACAAAAACATCGTTATGATGTATGCTGCTCAATGTTCACAACAAGTTTTAAATGACTATTTTCTGTCAAAGGCGCTGTGTGCAAATCATTCACAAACTGCTGTGTTACCAGAAGAAATGCAGAATCAGACTACACTACACCTGGAGAGAGCTTTGGTCAGGTAAACTTGCCTCACATACCTTTCTTTAGATGTGTTGTTTTTGTCAAAATGAAGTTGCATTTAACAGTAATGTGGGCTAGTAGTTTAGTGCTGATAGACTCCAAAATGTGGACATCATGCAACTAGGATTCTTCGTCCACACTGAACTTTGTTGATGTCAGTGTCATCTCTTTGCACGTTGCTGCGGTGCATTAACTGTTCAGAAAAACACTGGACTTTTGAGCTTCTGACTGCCCGGTCAGCAGTGAGAAAAATCAAGCTGTAAATTGACCGATTCACCAGCTGATTTCTCTGAACATCATGTTGTGTTTTTTGAATGAATAAATTGTTACAGACAAGTCTTGCTAAAATTGTGAAACTCTACATCTACAACTTTTTGTAAACGGTTTTTGTTTAAAGTGACAAAGAAAGTATTGTCTTTTTTCATTCAAGTCGATTACTACACACACACACCTGGTGAACTTACAACATTAAATTGATAATGACTTCAATTTTTTGTGAATCTGAATACTGATGTTTTGAGGCTTTAGTGATTTTACTAACCACATGGATATATTTAGGTGGTGTATTAGCAGAATAAGCCCATTTTCCTCTTAAAGCGACGTGCTTGTTGTTTTGAAAATGTATCGCATCATTGCGGCTGGATAATGACTCTCTAAAGAGAGATCCATCCATCCTGGAGGCCTTACTTTTAGCTGGGTCAACACAAAATAGGGTAACATTTCAGCTTGTAATGGCCTCATCACATTGCACCTCATTGAAATATAAATTTCTCTAATCAGACCAATAATCACATTAATTCCCTGAATAGTCACAGAGTGTGAGTCCATTCACACTGCTGTACATACTCACTGTAAAATAACCCCGGTTTGGTGTATATATTATCCTTTATTATTTATTTGTATTTATTTCTTTATTTCACTTATTTAAGTTCTGTACTGGAGAGAAAAGTTGCCGGAGTCAAATTCCTTGTATGTGTCATACTTGGCCATTAAAGCTGATTCTGATAACAACTGGCTCCGCCCCTCTTGGTGGCAATTATGGCTTAACAGAGAATAAACCTTGAGACGAAACATAGCCGAATTAAAACAGCAGATGCTTTTATCTTCCTTCCTTGTGTTGTCGTGTCGGATAATGTCGCCGTTCGTTCAGAGCAGCCACTCGTTTTCGTTTCCATGATGGGTTTTGATTCCTTCAGTAAAAGCTTGCAGACAGCTTTGATTTGGTGTGGAAAGGTTCTCGCCCCCTCCTGAGTTTCATTATCCTCCTTAATGAAGATGCCCACTGAGAGACTGCTGCTATCTGCCTCTGCTGGGAGACAATAGCCTTCATTGTTTCTTTAATACGTGCGTCTTTCTCTGTACGCAGCTCTCATCAACCTGCTGAAGTTCCTGCTCTCAAATGAAACCACACTACTGGCCAAACACAACATCTTTCACCTGGCCTTACTGGTGAGAAGTGCTAACACACCCAAAACCAGTTAGCTCTGCTATTAATGTCGAAGTTTGCTGTTTGGAGACCTGCTATGGTGTTATCTGGTTCTTCCTCGAGTTAAGTTTCTCTAACACATCCCGCTGCATCATCTTTGTATGTTTCACGTGTGGTTTCTCTGAAACTTGTCTCCTTTTCTAGGTGGTGAACTTGTTCAACATGTTCATAACCTACGGAGACACATTCCTGCCCACCTCCAACAGCTACGATGAGCTGTATTACGAAATTGTCCGAATGCACCAGGTCTTTGACAACCTCTACTGTATGGGTACGCCTGAAAGCTGTTGCATTAACCATGGAGCTGAGCAGAGTCACAGGGTTTTTCCAGTGCTTAACGAGGTCTGGGCTGGAGTCGGTTCCTTTTTTCCACAACCTGAGAGACAAATCAGAGGCACGTCATTATAAACATCTCATTCAGTTAGCTGTTGATCCTCCTCCTGTTTTATTCTGTTTTTGTAAGGCAGTCAAACTACACTTCATATTGTTTATCTCAGTATTGCTGAAAACAAAAGCCCTAATTTAACTAGCTTAATTTATTAACAGTCAGTCTTTTTATATGCACGTCTAAATCGAGCTATGGCAATATTAGAGCTGATACCTTAACCGGAATGGAAGCCTTTATCCCTGTTTTCATGTGTGTTCGCCTCCGTGACGCTAGATGGCGACACACGCCCTTTTATGTTGTGATTCTTGCGGTGGGCCTAGAGCGTCACACAGATAGTAGACAAATGCTGGCAGCAGTGAAGCGGACGGCGTGAAAGCAGGATATGCACAATGAGCGACGAAATGGATGACAACAACTCTGCAGCACAGTACATTTTGTAAGTACTGTCCTGTTTGATTGCGTTACACTCGTTGTTACTGCTGTTTTGTCGTCATACCGGTGTTATTATTCCCACTTTCATGGTCTCGTTACTTCTAGAAGGGGGAGTGCTCAGACTGCTAATAGCTCGACTAACCTGGGATGTTGTTTACATGCAGAGGAATTTGTTTTTTTGTTTGTTTATAATCCAGTTTTTATTTGTTTTTAGAACTAGAGGAAACCATTTTACAATAGCACATTACCATCACACATCATACAGAGTTTCCCAAGAACACAACCCCACCCTTCACCTTCCTAAATATTAACCACTCCATGTCCCAGCCATTTAACCCCACCCTCCCTACCAACACATTAACCACGATTAACACCATGATCGGGACTCAGTTTTTTATCTGCATTAACTGGGTGTCTTAGCTCGATTAGGAGTAGGTCAGTTTGGTTCAATTTCAGCCGGAGTGAGATGTATAGATGCCTTTCAAAAGTCAGAATTTAGTCGGACTAAGGCAATGATTCGGTTTTCTCTTACTGCATGTAAACCCATTGACTGTTTAAACAACAAGAAGAGCTTAGAAATGCCTCACTATCCGAATCAGCTGATCTCTCATCTGCATTGCTGGAAAACTGGAGTCAAGCACAACTATTAGAACAATTTGACTGTACAAAATTGATACAAAACTCCAGTGTTTTGATGTTTTGGCTGCTTGTCGGAGCCAGAGCTTGGGGTTGTGGAAACATGAAACAAACTGTTGCTAAATATGCCCTTGCCCCAGTTAAGCACTGGAACCAGGTTCAAGATTGATGCCCCCTCAGCGTCTCTTTCTAAAAAAATTGGGACATGAAATATAAAAGAGCGAAAGGTATCAGATCATGTTTCTTTCCGTCCTTCCCTCCAGTTTTGAGAGTATCCACCAACACAGGCCAGTGGAAGGAGGCAGCTAGCAAAGTCACGCACGCCCTGGTCAACATTCGGTAAGGACCTCACTCACTGGAATTCAGTCAAATGTAAAGCAGCGGTGAGTTGGAGAACGGAAATAAATGAAATCTACATATTGGCAAAATGTCTCCGCCTAGACACATAAAATTAAGTGCAAAAATATTTATACGCCTTTAATTAAACTTTTTTAATTTCGTTTATTTATATAGCGCCGATTCACAACAGATGTCATCTCAAGGCAATTTACAAGAAAAGTAATTTCAACACAATCATACAATCATTCAAATTAGTTTAAAAGTTTCCTCTCTAAGGAATCCCAGCAGATTGCTCCAAGTCATTGACTGGCAGTTGTGGCCTGTTCATGCAGAGTCCAACCACAGCAAAAAAATACAACTGGGAGAGTAGTAGAAGAGAAAAGTAGCAGAGTGAAGCAGTCTAAGCCTATAGCAGCATAACTACAGAGATAGCTCAGGATGACCTAAACCACTCTAACTATCAGCTTTATCAAAAAGGAAAGTTTTAAGCCTGGCCTTAAAAGTAAACAGAGTGTCTGCCTCACGGACTAAAGCTGGGAGCTGCTTCCACAGGAGAGGAGCCTGATAACTAAAAGATCTGCCTCCCATTCTACTTTTAGAAATCCTGGGAACTACAAGTAAACCTGCAGTCTGAGATTGAAGTGCTCTGTTGGGAACATATGAAACAATTAGATCTCTGATGTATGATGGAGCTGATTATTAAGGGCTTTATATGTTAGAATGAGGATCTTAAATTATATTCTGGATTTAACAGGGAGCCATTGAAGGGAAACTAAAACAGGAGAAATGTGATCTCTCTTTTTAATATTCATCAGAACTCTTGCTGCCGCATTTTGGATCAACTGAAGGCTTTTAATTGTTTTAACCTTTCTGTATTTTGTTCTATTACGAACACAAACCGTAGCGTACTTCATTGTCATCATAACCGTTTGCCAAAATCCATGTAGAGGGGAAACCGCAAGCATGTGGAAGAAGGTGGTCTGGTTAGATAAGACCAGCATTTAACCTGTTGGACTACATGCAAAATGCTGTATGGCAAAAAAAATTAACTCGGCATATCACTCTGAATGCAACATTCCCACAGGACAGTGTCGAGCTTTAGGGATGCTTTTCCTCAGCAGGGACAGGGAAGCTGGTTGAAGTTAAATATAGTGCAGCCCTGGGAGTAAACCTGCAAATGGTTTTAGACTGGGGTTCCAGATCTGCAATGTAATGTTTAAAGCTGTCTTAGAAAGCCCAGACCTAAACCACTTTTAGAATCTGTGGCAGGACTTGACTCAACTTGAGCTGTTCTATAAAGAAAAATTGGCAAGAATTTTAGTTTTTAGATTAGCTAAGGCAGTAGAGACAAACATCTGTAGCTACATCTGTATCTTTTTCCTTTCACTTAGACCTATGCACCAGTTGAAGATTGTCTATTACTTTAAATCTAAATAAAATGCGTTCAAGTTTGGGTGACAAAATGGAAAGAAGTTTAAGGGGGATGAATACTTTCGCTTTTGTAAGAGAATGCCGTCTTATGATGTTACCTTGGCTAATCTTTTTGCATTAAACCCACCTACAAAGACTGATTTGAGTGCTTCGAGTCAGAACCTGAAAAGAATATTTTGAAAAAAAAAAAAAAGAATGAAAGCAGAGGAGGTTATGAAGAGCTCAGTTAGACGATGAAATGAACCCCAATGAAGGAACTGATTCAATTTTACTTCCATCAGTTCTCTTCTGCGTCTGTTTGTGCTCACATAAGAGTTAAATAGAAAGAAAAATCTCCTCAGTTTTGCCACAGTAAATATTGTTGATATATTATGCACTCCAAGCTAATACAGGATAAGCCATTTAATCTCCCAGCTACGCCTATTGGATCAACTTGTATTTGAGCTATAAAGCAGTTTATTCCCCAGGATAAATGCTGATGCTGGAGATGGTAATAAAAGACGAATGTGAGTTATGAAGTTACCAGGCTGGCTGCAGCTCGTGTTTTTTACCACTTTGCTGGTTTAGTTTGCTCCTGAACTGGTTTCATAAGTGAGCTTTTGGTTCAAAGGTTAGTTTGGAGAAATTACTGGGACAAGGTCGGCCTGTATCTGAACGCTCTACTGTTCGTATCTCTCACCTTGGTTTTGGCAGCATAGATATAAGATAAAGGTTTGAAACGTTTGTCAGTATTCAGCACGTTCATATTAGATGGTTGGTGTCGTTTTAAACTTCTGTAACTACATGAACAATCCTGGACTTAATGTTCACAGCATCTTAAGGATGCGTTAGGGTGGAAATGACAGGCAGTTGGACACACTGGCTGTTTTTAAAGAGGTTCTCTACTTTGTCCTAAAATCAGGGTTGAGCAGTTTGCCTCTCTGATTTATTGACTTCTTTGTTTTCTAGTTTATCCTCTTATGTAAACATGTTATTGAGTTTGATTACTACAGTTCTCTGCAGATGAAGAGGTAAAGTCGTACCTTCGGTAGTCCTGTATAATAGGTTCCAGTCAGACTTCTGTTTCTGTTTGCTAAACTTCGGTTTAGTGTGATGCGGATATAGTTAATATAGTTCACCTGCTGACCAGATTTACCTGGTTTCCACACCATCCAGATTGTTGCTGCAGACCATTTCCTGTGTGATGATTGGTTCTGCTTCTGTTCTTTCAGTGCATCAAGACTGACACTCCCACCTTTTCATCTCTGTCAATAAATATTAAGAAAATATTCTTTAATACATATGATGCACGTTAAAATCTGTTTCTAAATTATGACATTGTTTACTCAAAGCATTTTAGATGTCTTCTAGTCTTTTGAAGGAGAGTTGGGATCAGCAGGTCAGATCTCAAAGAAAACAGGTCTTGATCATCTCTATACTGCAGCAAGTAAATCTTCCTCTCAGCTTTTCCCCGCTGCTCAAAACATTTACTGAAGACCGACACTAAGGCAGCGAGGACTCAAAAAAGGGACATTTTAACATTTTCTCTGTGCAGCATTTCAGCGGGGCTCTTTTCTTCTTTCAGGGCCATCATCAACCATTTTAATCCCAAGATTGAGTCGTACGCCGCATTGAACCACATCTCTCAGCTGTCGGAGGAGCAGGTAAACAAAGAAAATGCTTCAACTCTTTCGATTTGAATATATATTAGCTCAGCAAGATGCTGGGATTATTTAGGTTTCAACATGGCTAAAATCTGACTAAATAATCTCATAGATTTGAGATGATATTAACTGAAAAGACAGGAAACATTGACAGGATCTAATGGAGATCCTCTGGATTTCACTGAGAAATACAGCCAATTAATCCTGAATTAGCTACAGTTGTGTGTCAGAACTTAATGAATCAGACTCTGCTTAAAACGATGAGACAGCTATAACAAATCAGTGAGTAGTGGTCGTTTATTACTGTGCTATTAAGGCTTTTTAAACTACTGCTTTTTTCCCACCCTTCTCTTTCAAGTGGTTACATTTCACATCATCCCTCTGGTTTTTAAACGCACAAAAAGGGAGGAAAAAGTAATTAAAAAGACCCAGCTGGATAACTTTTTACACACTAATGTGTTTCTTAATTACTGTTGGAAAACTGAGGATGAGGCCGTGCTTTATTCGAGCCCGATTTCAGACTTTTATCGTTTACACCAAATCTGGGAGGACGGAAAAATCCGCCTAGAGACTTTTTTTTTACTGGCTGATAGGAGAATAATGGATTTGGTCATTATATACTCTAATTACCTCTGTGCTTTTTATCTGCTAGATTTATTCACAGTGAAAAACAACAGAAGTTGTGTTGGGTTTGAGCTTGCAAATATTTTCGTTTCTCCACATTACATCCATCACCTCTAATCAGATAAACACATTACCCATCAAATTATTGATAACATTTTTCTCATTAGTTAGTTTTTAAAGTGTTGCAAAAAGACAATGGCCTAGCAAGGAGGCAATACTTTGAATCTAGCGTGCTTTTAATCCAAGAGATTAGAAGCTCATCCAAGAGGTCAGAAAAGAACCCAGAACAATATGAACCTCACCTGCCTCAGTACAGGTGAGAGTTCATGATTCAACAATAACCAAGAGACTGATCAGAAATGACATCTATGAGTGCTAAAGCCAGAACCACTTCTGAGTAAAAAGTACACAAAGAGGTCTCACATCTGTCAAAAAAAAATCCTGATGATCCTCTAGACTTTGGGGAAATTATTCTGTGGTCTGTTGAGACAAAAGTGTGATTTTCTGGAAGGCATGTGTTTTTTTGGATACGCGGGATAAAGCTAACACAAAGCATAATAAAGGCAGTAAAACATGGTGGTGGTAGTGTGATGGTCCAGGACTACACTGTGTTGCAGTACCCAAAATAAGTGCTGTAAATAATGAAATCATATATTCTGCTGTTAAACTGAAAGTCCCAAAGGAAAATGCCCGACCCTCCATTCGTGACTTTAAACTTGAGAGCATGCATCTGGAAAGCCTGGACCTAAATCTGATATGGGATGTTGTGAAGTGACACATTTTTGTTGTTTCAGAGCAAACATTTTTGCCAAGGGCTCCCCTTACCTACAGCCCTGCAGGCAAAACTAATACAGTCAGACTAACATATTCAAAATCACTGGTTGGCATTAACTTGTATAATCAAACACATTCTCAACTTCTGAAATACATTATAATAACTTTTCAACCTTTAAACACATGTTTTTAACGCAATTTAAATTAACAATTTTCAAATGCATACCCTGTAATATTTATAAGTAAACCTGTTTATCTTATCCTATTTATTTCTTGCTCACACACACTATCACATGTACATATTATTTAAGCATCTGAACTTCCCACCTTCGGATTGCAGCTTCACAAGGTAAGGCGGCGTGGTTTGGCCTTAAACAGGTTTATTATTTCGTCAGAGTCTAGTTTGTCTGCAAGCTCTTTTTCGAACATGAGCAATGAGATGCTATCAACTACTCTCTCAGTGAGCATTGTAGCTCTGCTGCTGGTTTTAATCCTGTTCACCACCAGTGTTGCCAACTGTCTCCGACAGAAAGTAGCTGAAGTTGCCCCAGAAAGTCGCCAGATGACGTCATATGCTAATTTGCATAATGATGATGTCATCACGTGATGACGAATGAAATAGAAAGGAGGAAATAATTATATTTAGATTAGGATTGCAGGGTTAAACAATACATTGGGTGGTGTCACTGCACGATCTGTTCAGGAAGCACGATCCGTACCATGAGCCCATCTGCGCATGTGTGCAAGGAACTACTTCCGGGGGGGGTTTAGTTCTCGAGACGCTACAAGATGGATGGATTTGCGCTCTTTAAATTAAACATTGACTTCAACTGTGACTTTTCTCATATAGAACCAGAAACTATCATTCATCTGTTTTACCGCTGCGCATCTAGCAAAAACCTCTGGAGTCATTTAGAGCAATTATTTATAGGAAAGCCGGTCATGTGATCGGTCTCCAGGAGAGGCCGATCACATGACCGGGTTAAGATTACGAATGCAGCAAGTAAATTTATCAGCAAGTAAATGTATCAGATAAATAAGAAAGCTGTTAAGATTACGAATGCAGCATGTAAATATATCAGATCAGACAACTAGTGTTTCCCCGTGATTTTTTTCTGTTTTTTTTGTTATGTTGTTAATGGTTTTTGTATAATGGTTCAGCAAGATTGCCTATGTATTTCTATTTATTTGTAAAGTGTAAATGGCCTTAATCTGTAAATTAACAAATAAAAAAAACAACAAAAGAAATATACCCGGAAGTAGTTCCTTGCGTGCATTCACAGATGGGCTCATGGTACGGATCGTGCTTCCTGAACAGATCGTGCAGTGCAGTTTAAACAGGGGAAAGATGCTACAGAGAAATGTGACTTCTGTCTTCAAGAAGAGACTGTGGAGCATGTTATTATTTTGCCTAAACTGTAGCCTACTGTTGAGAAAACTGGTACAAAATGTATAAGATATCAAATTGCAACTGGACATCAAAGACCTTTAAAACCTTTGCTGAGATATCTCAAGAAGATGAAATTAATACAGAGGATATAGTTGTTTGTTTTTTAGTACTTTGTAAAAAAATAAGTAGGTCATATTTAGCATGGATCAAATGTTTCTTGCCAACCGCCATTAAACAGAAGTTTATTGCTTATGGTATTATTTTCAGTGGGATTTTTTTTTGTCATAAGTTTTAAATGTCCTACGTTTCTGAACTCACCATACATTCCGAACGTTCCTTGAATGCACCACAGGTGTGAGATGCCGATGCAGCATAGTGCAGAAAACCTTCTGCCTTAATTCCCGTTAAAAGATCGGTCTTATATACATGCAGATTTATTTTTTACTTTTGAATCAACATTAACAACCAAACAACTTCGTTTGTGAGTGGATGAAATAAACCGAAAAAGGTTTATGATTGGTCAGTCGACATGTCTGATCATGCTGCATACACATGCGCAGATCAGTCAGGTTAGGTTGGTTGCATTGCCAGGTGCAGGTGTCACAACCCGCTCCGCCTGATTACAATTTATTATTGATTGATCGAGTTAACATGCCCAGTGCAGGTGTCGCAATGCATCGCCTGGTGGCAATTTTTACAAATTGATCGTCTGGTGAGTCAAACATGTTAGGAAAAGTAACAATTTTGGACTGTGGACTTTGCATTATCAGCCTGCGTGGGAAAGTAGTGTTTTCTGAGATATAGTGCCCGTTGTCGATATCGACCAAAGTTTCCAAATCAGTGCATCTCTAGTTCCTATCATTTTGTTGTGGTGGACCTTTTTTTGGAGTTGTGCCTTTGTAGCGCTCATCTGTTGCAAAGAGCTGCAGTTCACTTCCAGAAAGCTTTTATAGATGTTTTATTTAGCCTCAGAATGAGGCGAATACTGACCTTCTGCCTGGTTTCTGTTAATATGTGATGAACGTAAAGTTCCTCTGAAACAAATTTCAAACACTGGTAAAAAGCACAGCTGTTATCTGGTTACCTTCAGTTTTCTTCCTAAACAGAATAGAGCAAACCCAGTGGCGTTAACCTGAAGAAGCCTTTACAGAGACCTCTTAATGCAGCCAGAGAAGCCTGCAGAGAAAAACAAGTAAAAACACATGTCGTCTCTTCAGGCTATACTCTTTGTCTGTCTGTCTGCTGTCCTGCTCTGTTACTCAGCTCTTGTTTTTAATAAAATGAAACAAACCTTGAATTTCTAGTCCTCTGACATAACGTCCACACACAAACACCGATGCACATAAACCAGCGGCCGGCGCTCCTTCTGCCTGGGGTGTCTTCATCCCTTCATGGCACTGGAAGATGGATGGCCCCTGGAAACACGGAGCGTTAAAACACGACTCTACACAATTACACAAACAAAGGGCAACACTGGATGCACATCACACAAGATCAAATTTAGCTTCACCGTTTTTTCTGTTAATTGTTATTTAATCATGGATCTAATCACAAAAAAAAACCTGGTGATTGTAATTATTTCAGCTTAGTTTACCATTTTCCTTTCTTCCCTTTTTGTTCTTACCATTAGTTGAGGTGAGAGGTCAAACTTTGCTTCACGTTCTTTTACACACGTGTAGAAGTGGGGTAGAGAGCTGAGACAAAGGAGCAGTCAGAATAAGGAACGAGATGTGAGGCCATGAATATTTTATCAGTGTACTTCCAAAGGCTGAAAGGAAAACGACAGCCGTTTCTTTCCCGAGTGGAGCTGCTGAAGTATTTTAATTCAATAAAACAGGAACTATTATGCACTCACAGCAAAACATGTTAATTAGCTTTTAAATTGAATAAATAGACATAGACGACTTGTTTGTAATGTTGTTGGGGTTGCATCCGTTAAAGCAGGTAGGTTTTTCTAATGCAATGCGTTGTTTTGTAGATTTTCACTGGGGCGAGTGACAAAGTGCAGCTCATGTTTCCTCCTGTGAATTTTTAATGTGGCGTGTTTAATAAAATTATGAAAGAGATTTTCTTCGTTCCCAACAGAAAGGAGGGATTTATTTAGCAAAGCTAAGACAGCTGCAATCCATGCTCTGCTTGAAATGTTATTTTTGTATGTGTTTAGTGTCAAATCATAGATTCCCTGAGGTATGTGAGGTATATGTCTGACAATAATGTAGTTAAAAAGCTTTGAACTATCCAGTTCTGAGCCCCCTGGGGCAAAAGGATGGGAACAAAAAAGGCAGTTTGAACATCCAACTTGTATGTGTTTGTCTCTCGTCTCTTTGGATAATTTATTTATGCAAGTACGGTAAAAAATAAAATATATTTTTAAAGTAATGAGCCACCTGTTCTCCTCCAAACTCTTCCTCTGAATCCCCCTTGAGTGAAATGAAGGACTGCATAAGATCCAAAGTGATTCGGATGGTTTTGATTCTATAACTTTTGAATGCACCAATTTGCTCAAGTCTCTTTTATAAAGAGACCAAATCATTGTTTTAAACTGTGATATAAAATCCCTAAAAAACACAGTTAGTTCAAATTGTATTCAAAAGGCCATAAAATGCAACTTTCATTTGCATAAAAAAGGTTTTAAAGCTGCATCGCTTTCTGACCTCTAATAACAGCTAGATTATTTTCAGCCTCTCTGAGTAATTGGGATTCTTCAGAGGGTGATTGGTTAGTGTAGGATTAACCAGCTAATTGACAAACTAAAGATTAGCTTTTATTTGGTCATCTGGATGTTTTAGAACTTTAAATAAAGAACAATTAGGTTTAAATTTATTTTGGATATGCTATGCTCTGCAAGGGGTCCAAGTTATAGATACGGAAATATACAATAATTTACTCAAATCTCTTATTAAGTAATGTTGAAGGCTTGTTTTTTAAACAATGATGACTTAATCAGTTCTTCTTAAAGGGTCATGATGGACTTCAGCTGGACGTTTCTAACTTCTCAGCTGTGACCACTTTACTGAAGTCTGGAAGACTCAACTAGTAGACTTATGTGTGTCATGTTTGCAAGCCTAGGAAAACTGTAACACCTGTCATACATGGTAGTGGTAGCATCATACTGTGGGGCTGTTGTCAGTGGCACTAGTGCAAAACTGATGGAATGATGAAGACATTTAGACACATTGGGGTGTTCTGTCAACTACTGTATTGCTGGATGGATAAAGCAGACTAAGACTGGACTTCTGGAATAACACCCCACCAGAACCTCCTTCTGTAAAATACAGAATCATCCTTTCTTGTGAGCCACGTAACAGCCAGGATTCTCACTGAATAAAAAAGCATATTGTGGCAGGAAAAGAGACAATTTCCTGCCACAATCTTGTTTATGAATGACGCTAACTTCTGTACTCTGCCTGTAAAGACTTTAAATTACAAGTACAAACCAAAGGATCAAAGTAGTTAAAATAATTTCAACCAGGAGGTGGCTACAGCCCATTAGAGATAGAAAGGTACAGTAGACCCCCAATATTCGCATGGAGCTGAGGGACCACGGCCCCCGCGGATAGGTAAAGTACCTGAATATTGAGACCCCCTCTAAAAACACTTAGTGTCTATTTTAATAATTCAAACACCAAATATACCTTAAGATGCGTTAAAATATGCACTGTGTAAAACGTGTTTGCACTACCACAGGAGCTAACATCTACAGTCTTCCTTATTTCCACTTTTAGGGGTACAGCCAATCAGCACCAAGGAGAATAAATGCAGCTCCTGGATTGGCTGCTTTGCAAAGACTAGCCAATGCCATGTCAAGTAACATTATGTCTCAGATCCCAAGCTGCATTTTCTAATGAATATTTTAGATACGCTCAACAACAAAAACATGAATAAGCAAATTTTCCATGAATATATTAGTCTTGTTCCACAGAAAAAATTGTGGGATCCACTGTAGTGGCCTTTGTTTCATCAGATGCTAAGTGGTCTGTCCTGTGGTTTAGTAAGCCAATTAAAAAATTCCTGTGTCCTGATTACCTGTAGCACAAACAAGCCAGGAACCACCTCTCTTTTTTTTTTATATTTATATATATATATATATATATGCAGCGATAGCAGCTCACAGGCGTTGCTCCTCTGTTCTTACCCACTATTCACCTTTTTAGCTATGGTTGTGCAGCATAGAAACACACTTATGGTTGTTGTGGTCTTTATTTCTACGTCTGATAGAAAAGAAAAAGAGCAACAAATTTTTTTGAAGCCTTTAGGAAATTTCTTGTAAATTAATGTAACTTTCAGTTACATTTCACATCGTCTCATCTCTTTTCTCAGAGTAACTGGCCACAAAGTGTGAAGGTGTCCGGGACAAATCCACGTGGGCAAACGTTAAGAGACGGACAGTGTGAGAGTATTTGATTCACAACGAATATTTTTGCAATCGACTAGCCACAAATGTTTTGTGTGATTAGTCGACCAATTGGATCATACTTAAGTTGTAAATCATAAATTGTAGCTAATCGCAGTATGCAGCTGCTCTAATATAAGCATCATTAACTTATAGCTTGGAGTGTTATCTCTTAGTGTTGGGGAGTTTTTCCTCTCCACTGTCGCTACATGCTTGCTCAGTATGAGGGATTGCTGAAGGATTGCTGTGGTTGGAAATCTGCCCAACCTCACGCCAATGACTGACGCAATCTGCTGGGATTCCTTAAATAGGAAACTTTTTAACTGATTGGAAATGTTTGTATAAATGTATTGAAATGACTTCTTGTTAAGTGCCTTGAGATGACATCTGTTGTGAATTGGCGCTATATAAATAAACTGAATTGAATTGAATTGAATTGTTATCCAAAACTAAAGACAATTAAGATGATAGGTCATTCAACAACTTTTAATGAGCTAATTATAAAATAAAACATTAGCATTTGTAACGTCACAGCAAACACATAACTTATGTGCTATGAGTATTAAAAGTGCTATCTGTACTTTTAATGTTGCAGCTATCAATCCACGTATTACAACAACAGAGTATTTTCAGTCAGAAGCTTCTTCAGAACTAGCTGTAACACAGACTGTGATATTTATATCATACCACTCAGTTATTTGGTGCACAGCAATGCATATGTGCAGGCACACTTTCTTAATTTCATACCTGTAATATCACTGCCAGCACCTTGAATATGAGAAAAAGAGAAAGGGTGTGTGTATATGAGTGTCGGTGAATGTATGTATTCATGTTTGTATTTATTTATCTATAACTTGTAAAAAGTGTATATGTGAGTATATCTGAAAAGAGTTGCAGAAAGCACGGGAGATATTTTAACGTAACCAGAGTGATGCTCACAGCTGTATGTGATATATCAAATACATATACGCACATCATTGGGCTGAGGTTCACTTTCAGGGAAATGCTGACAAACGTCCACTGGTAGGCTCTCTTCAGCTTTCCTTGAAGTTTCTGTGTTCCTAGTTGATACAGGCTAAAATATAAGAAATGTAATACTTAGAAATAACTTGAAAATATCTTAATACCCCACAATCATAATGGCTTGCATTTATATAGTGCTTTTTAAGACCCTCAAAGCGCTTTACAACTCTATTATTCATTCCCTCTCACATTCACACAGTGGTGGAAGCAAGCTATGATTGTAGCAGGAGTCAAACCCATGACACCTCTACCACTGAACCACAATGTATTGTAGTACACAGAGGTGGTTAGTAACTAATAACATTTACTCAGATTTACTTAAGTAACTTTTTGGAAAAAATTTACTTTTAAAAAGGCAGCTTTACTGCACAGTACTTTTTACTTTTATCTTAATAAACCTTCTAGATGACCTACTTCACTGAATGAATTAGACATGTTTTTTTTTATAAACCAGGCCTACACCTACAGCTTAATAAGGTAACTCTAAGGAAACCTTCAAAATGTGAAGGGAAACAACAAAACAGCAAGAGATAAAGAGAGAGAGTAACGTTAGCATTTCTTTATTAGCCAAATAACGTTAGATACGATTACAAAAATGTATAAATTAAACAAAAAATATTGTTTAATCTTACTTGTGAAAGGTAATTCCTTGTGATCTGCTTTCAATAGTGCGCCTGTTGTAGCATCCGTAAGCTGCACAAAAAACGGGCATAGTTGCTAATTTTCAGCGACTCCAGTTGGGTATGGAACTAGTGGAGAGTGAGGAGACCCATCCAATATGGCGACGACGCTGGATCACTCTCCAGTGCGTAATGAGGCGTCTACATATATAATGTCTATGATTAAAATGCTTGAAATTCCACATAATGTTATATTTTTGTCTGATTGCATAATTTTTAAATATTACTTGAGTAACCTTTTTACAGAGTTTTACTTTTTTACTCTTGAATCATTTTCGGGATGACTACTTCTTACTTTTACTTGAATAAAACATGTTGAAGTTCTGCTACTCTTCAGTACAATTGAGTACTCTATCCACCTCAGAAGTTTATCAATATTATAAATGTTATAAATTTAAATATTTTGTTATAAATATTCTGTTGTGAATGAAGCATTGGCTTGTGAAATTCCAAAGTCGTCGCATTTTGTTCATATCCTTAAAAAAAACAAATGTCCCAAATCTTCTGGAATTGGATTTGGAGTGTTTGATGCGTGCGATGTTTTAGTCAAGACAGCGTCACACTTTTACCTTAAAGTAAGTGGGGTAAGATTGTTCTTTGATGAGGAATGAGCCATTATCATGCATGGATCAGTCCTGCGTATCCACCCCCCAAAATGCTGCTGCTTGATGTCGTGTTTGTAGTAAAACATATTTTAGAGGTAGTAATAAGGTAGTGAATTCAACTCTAGGATTCCTGTATAAGCCCAGATATCTTTAACCAAAAAGCACCAAAAAACAGAGGTTTAAAATTTAGAGAGGATTAACAGAAAATATTAAATACAAATAATGATGCCCTTGGCAGTAATGCTGTCTGTTAATGACAGTTCGCGGCCCGGGGGGGATGCTGCTGTGCCAGAAGCATTGCCACTGTCCACATGATCCCTCATGAATAAAATATACTTAAAAGCTCATCGATAATTTACATTTCCCATCTCGGCTCAACTTATTTTAGTCATGTACTGTAGCTGTTTATGATCATTGGCAGTGTTTCTCTTGTTTTTACTCATTTAGGTTTTGGAGGTGGTTCGGTCCAATTATGACACACTGACCCTGAAACTGCAGGATGGTCTGGACCAGTTTGAGAGATACTCAGAGCAGCCAAAAGAAGCAGCTTTCTTCAAGGAGTTGGTGAGAGACTAATAAAGCTTATGGATTCCTCTCTTCGCATCCTGTGTAACTCTAAAGTCAGACAGAAACCTGAGTGCAACGGGGTGGATGTAAACATGGTTCCTACTTAGTCTGGTAAAGGAGGGATTTTCATTCAAGTATCTTGCTCTTATCAATCAAAGAATCAAAGTATGGAAAAGTATTTTTACTTTCAGAGTATAATCTCGTCCATCCATCCTTTTATTCATTTGATGAACGATAGGTTAGAGTTAGATGGATGGATAGACAGTTTCTCCATCATTGCATTTGTCCATTTATCTGTTGGTCCCTCTGTCCCTCCTTTCATTCATCACTACATCTGCCTTACAGTCGTTGGCTATTTCAGTGTCCATAAGGAAAGACTGGGCCGTGTATCCATACTCAGCTCTGTGTGTGGGCGTGTGTGTGTGTTTTCTCTCTGTGAATACACAGCCCGATAATGACTGTGTCTGTTTGCAGGTGCGCTCCATCAGTCTGAACGTGAGGAAGAATGTCTCTCTGAACACGCTTAGTCAGGATGTGCTGCTCAAAGAGTTCTCCACCATCTCCTGAAAGCCTTCAGATTCGCCTTCATGTGCATGAGGTCCCATACACACATGCAGTCACCCCACGGAGAACACACCAGTCCTCAACGGTTCTTTCCATTCCCCAACCTTCGTCCATGAACTGAGCGGTGGAAAGCCGTCCCACAGAGGCGGACGCTGCGCTGACTGGCCCGGAGGCAACAATCCGAACTGTCCAGACTCTCCTCCTCTGTGGTCCTAGACGTGTCTGAATGCAATCAGCAGTACTGGCTGGACTGTTACTGACAGTGGAACAAAGTATTTCTTCTCATCTTCAGATAATCCCAGCTCTTCATTTACTACAGAACATTTTAGGCTTTATGTGTTTCCCAAATTGAGGTGATGGTGGTTCTGAGCCGTTTTGACTTTGCTGACTGTTCTTGATTTTTAGGAGTTGCTCTTTAAATCTGGATCCTTGTTGAGTGAATGTAAAAAGAAAAAAATCTCTGGCTCTCAGATGTATTTTCCATTTTTGTCTCTGATAACGCGTTGAACAATAAGGTGATTAAGTTGAAGATGCCGTGAAGTGATTAAGAACTGACCACAGCTAATGAGAAAACGCCGCTGTTACAGTCATTTCTCTTTATTTTAACAAACTAACCTTAAAGTGTTGAAGTGATCTCACACCTGCGTGTGTTACAGCACTAATTAAGACTGTTTATGGTGGAAAACAACCTTGAAAGCTCATATAAAACTCATTGAGGTGATTATTTTTAGTTTAAAGCTGATGTTAATTATGCAATTTTATCCAATGTATGGTCTCTCTGTCATCTCTAACTCTTGTAGGTGTATTTATGTTTTTTTTTTTTTAAATAAAGATTCTTTTCCTACTTGATATTTGTTCATCTGATGGATATATTTCCACATCAAGCTTCTTCTTTCAAAGTCTTTCTGGGGCTCTCAGCCTACATGCGCTCAGGCTAACCCTGCAGAGTTTTGTCTGTGAGACTTGTCATCCCCACACAGTTCAGGACTGAAAGATGTTTTCTCTTGATGAATGCGGTCCCTGAAAATAAACGTTCTTCGCTCAGGTCGTTTGTTTTTCCTCAAAGTTTCCTGTTGAGCAAACACGAAATGTGAGGTTTGCCTGGAGGTGGCTGCACACTGGGCTTCAGGCTTTCATAAAGAGAGTTGTGTTTCTGTCCACCTTGTGAATGAGTGCTTTATTCATTCAGATGCAGTGTTTTATTTTTAGGAACATATCGAGGTTTTTTTATTGTGTTTGGTGCAGGATGTGAACCTGGTTTATCACACCTGCTTAGAAGCAACAGAAACCAAAAGCTGTTTTCATAAAACTCAACCCAAAGGAAGATATATTTTGAGATATTCATTTGATCTGCTCGCAATCTGAAAATGCTTGTTAAGAAACCTTTAAATTGAGTTAATATGTAACTGGTTTGGGAGCAGGACCACGCCTCAAAACGAGCCTCTACCTGTACAAACTCAATTCACTCTTAAGAATCCAATCTCCTGTCAGGCCTGTCTGTTTCTATTTTCAGATGTTTGTCTGATTGATCCATCCATCCTCTATCCTCGCTTATCTTTGCAGGGTCATGGGGGAGCTAGTGTGAGATTGGGCAAGAGGCGATGTATACTTTTTTGTTGGGTTCTAGCCTCAGAATTTTAAGAAAGATCAAATGAATAAATTATTCGGACATATAGCAAATAGAAACAATTTTGGGAATCCTAACTGAACTTTAATAGAAAAAAATTTACTCTTTTAATGTCAGACAATTAAAAAAATTTCTTTCTACACAGTATATGTAAATATCTGGTTTTATCTGTTTCTGATTGGTGCGTGTTTAAAGTTTTTTAGTTTTTTTTTAACTCCCTGACATTTCCTTTCTGAACCCAGAGCTGCCTGACAGGAATCTTTTCCAATAAGTTCAACTGATGAGTTCTGCTGTTTTGTAGATAATCCTTCCCTGATGTAAGAGTTTGAGCGCTGTAAGTTCACATGTTAGTGCTGATGACGGCAGACGGAGCCAAGCCTGAGCGTGTCACTGTGTCTCCACATTAATGCTGCTGTGTATTCATGTTTTATTGGAGCATATCAGCCTCCTCATCAAATATTCATTTGAGAGGAGATAGCTTCCTTTTGTCTCCTCTGAACGCCCCCGTCCCGTTGTCACACGTTTATATTTTTCCTCTCTGGGTTGCACAAACTTAGCTCATTTTAAGGACACTGGTTTATGACATTTGCTGTTGCTCAGATGCGCAGTCAGTTTAGCTTTCAGGGGATTATTTTTCAGAGTGTGCATGTTACAGCCCTCCGTCCGCTCTTGTGTGCAACTTTGCACATCAGTCAGAGCTTGTTATTGGTTATCTGTCAGCTCCACTTTCCAGTGGTGCTAAACTTCTCCGTAAACCCCCGCAGGAGATAAACACCATCAATACCGTTAGATTTACCAGTCCCAAGGCACATAATGCTTTCAAATACCTCTCTGCTGTCTTCTTCTATTTCAGTTGCACTTTCTGCCCTACACTCTGAAACAGCTTTGCTTGAGCCTCCACTCTTGGATTTTTTTTTTAGATCTCACAGAACCTCATTTTTCTGTCCTTCCTTTCTCTGCATTTCTCCTTTGTCCCCGGTCTTTCTCCTGCAGCTCATGGATTATTTTTTTCTCCTCCATCGGTCTTCTGATAGAGGACGTAATAATCCCTCACTCTCCTGCCTGTCTTTAAAAAAAAGCCCTCTGTTCAACCCCAACAAGCATTAGTTTTTTTTCCTGGAAAAGGGATTTCTCTTTTTCTGATGTTTCAGAATTTTATTTGAGGGATATTTTCAAGCACTTCCAGAGATAAATTGTTTGGGAGGTTTGCTTTTCCAGGGGTTGGGGAAGTAGTGTTTTATTAGCTTTTTTCCCCCTGATTTGTGTGGTTTTATGTGCAGGAAATGATCTGCACAGTGTCGCAGTTGGTAGCACTGCTCCCCTGCAGCAAGAAGGTCCCAGCCTGGGATATTTCTGCATGGAATTTGCATTTTGTCTCTGGGTATTCTGTCTTTCTCCCACAGTTGGAAAACATGACCTGTTAGGTTAAGTGGTCACTCTAAATTGTCTGTAGGTATGTGTGCATGGTTGTTTGTCCTGTATGTTGCCCTGCAATGGACTGGCAACCTGTCTAGGGCATACCCTGCCTTTTGGCCAATTACCACTGGAGATAAAGGTCAAGGATAAATGGTAGAGGATGGATGGATGGATGGATGGATGGATGGATAATCCAAAACTCAACAAACCTTGGGGCGCTCCAGTCTATGAGACTGTTTGCATAGTAAACATTATAACTTATGTTTGTCCATCAGTTGTTCTTTCCTGTTAGCGTCCTGGATCCCTTGAAGAAATGAAGTCCATTACTGCCATATTTAATTTGAAAACTATTTTAATTTCCGCCCTTCTGCGTATTTCATATCAAAGTAATCAGGACAGGACAAATTTGAACCCAAAATGGCTTTGTCTTATTATTGGTCTCTAGTATCAATGAATGCCTTGTGAGTTGTTTTCTGTCTAAAAAATACTTTAGCGCTAATGTGTTCCAAAGACAAATTACAACTATTTCTTCCTCAGCTCCTCTTTCTTGGGTAAAAAACGCAACACTGATGTGTTATCGCCACAAATAACACAAACCCGAACGTGTTCCTCCAAGTTGTGGTGTTGCTAATGAGTTGCCCTGGAGGTCGGCGCTCTCAATTGCTTTTCTAGTTTTCTTTGTGACGTAGAAGGGACTGGCTTTTTCTGACTCGCTCTTTTTGCCGTCTATTTTCTTTCTGTGGCTAGAGCAGGAAATGGGGGTTGGAGAAAATGCTCACCTGCAGCATGGACATGCAACTCAGAATGAATGATCGCGTTTCAAAAAGTATTACACGGTTTCTCAGTGAATGAAACCTTTAATTTTATTACATGACCATGAAATCTGGTAGTGATTGGCATCAAAGTTCCCAAACTGCCTCCAGTAGGGTTGCAATATGTTTGCATTGCGTTTGCATTGGAAGACCTTCTTCCCATTACCCTAATCTTTAGCTTCCTCTATAGATTATCTGTTTAAGTCAAGTCACTTAAACTGGACCACTATTATTATTACTTCCATGCAGAAGAAGCATGTTGATCAAATTAAAACCCAAATCTTCTTAGGGGTGTGTGTGATGTGAATAATCTTGAGCTGGTTTTCTACTACTAACAGTTGTAAGCATCCCCTCAGTTAGCAAATGGTTTAATCCAACCATTTTCCAGATCTGAGCTCCAACTTCTGAGACAAATTGAACACAGCATGATTATGTTGGAAAAACCAGTGGGAGCTAATTATTTCGGTGCTAACTGCAGTTACCAGTCCAACACAATAACGGATTTCTCTCTACTGTATTGAATCAGACACTAAAGGAACATGTTGACAAATAGAGGTTGTGAAGTTTTCTGTGTGCCGCCGTATTACTAAGACAAAAACCATCAGAAATTCTGATTAATAGTTCATACCTGCAACTTTCACTGCAGTTTTTATGTGGAAGCCATTGAGCTCTGAGCCGCTCCATGACCTCCGACTTTCCAAATGAGAAATACTCTTACTGGTGTCCCTTTGATCTGCACCAAGGTTTATATTTAATGGGACAAAGGTGGTTCTGGGAACAAGGAAGCAGTGAATGAGCTTCCTCAGAAACATCCATCCACTTCATCCAGTGGAGGATTTTCTTTTCAAGGTTTTCAGTGAATTTTGCAGACTAATATATTTCTATCTGCAACAGCAGTCATCTGAAAAAAAACAAGAACATGTTGGTGATTGCAAAATATATAATCAGTTAAAGAAATAAGCCAGAGCTGTTCAGAGGCTGACATTAATCACATAAGAGGATTAACAACGATTTATTATTTAGAAACAAAAAGCTGGTAAATTTTCATTATTTATCAACCAGTGTGAGAGATTCATAGGTTTTTTCATGATTTATACAATTGTTTCGATATTATCACCACAGGCTCTTCTTTGTCTCAGTTCAACCATCTCGCAAAAGGATTTACATCTCAAAAATGGTCAGGTCTACTCAACAGAATCCTCTGCAAGCGAATTGGGGCATGAACTGATGGGACATGGCTAGAACTTGCTACACTGAAAGATAAATCCCTGGATTATTACTGAGAAAGACAAAGATGATTAAACAATCACAAAACAGGATTCAAGTGAGCATTTAGCAAGGAGAACATTAATTAAGACCAGCAGGCGAGAATACATGATCATTTTGGAGGAGCTGCAGGGATCCGCAGCTCAGGTGGTAGAATTGTTTGACCACAGATTGTATGGAAGAGTGGCAAGAAAAGAGTCATTAAAAATCCCACTTAGTTTGCCACAAGCTATAAGAGACACAGTAATGTGCAAGAAACTGTTCTAGTCAGACAGGGTTGAAGTTTTTGGCCAACTTGCAGGACACCATCTGTGGCAGAAAACTAATACTCCATAATAACCTGAACTCACCGTCCTCACGATCATACTTGGTGGTGGCAGGATCATGCTGTAGGGATGTTGAAAGAAATCCTGTTACAGGCTGCAAAGGACTTTAAATCCTGATGGACTGAAAGGATGTTCCAGGCAACGATCCTAAACAAGTCAAAGGTGAAATTGAACAATTTGGATTAAAACATATTAACAAATGGCCCAGTTAAAGCTCAGATTTAGAGGATCTGGAAGAATATGTAGCAAGCCTGTTTGTAATAAATAGTAATACCGTGTATCCTTTCCCTTCTACATCACAGTTAGACAGCACTTTGCCTTTGTTTTACACACAAAATTCCCATAAAACAGTGAAATTTGTGTTTCTGACGAGACACAATTAGAGAAAGTTCAAATTTATTATCATCAGCTCAGGTCCTGATCAAAAACAGAAGCGTCTCTCCCAGAGGAGCGCAGATCTCTCTCCTCTGATCTGTGACGCTGCGCGCCCCCTCCCTTCGTCTCTCTGGACGAACGTGAGCGCACCAGCTGGACGGAGTCATCGTGCTTTCATTTCTTGTGCTTTAACTTTCAGCAAAGTAACACTTTAACCAAAAATCTCCACAGAATCCATCCACGGCGTGGTTGAGAGGGCAAACTTAGAGGAAGAAGAAAAAAAGGTTTCAGTTTGGAAAACGGAGAAAAAAAGGGGAGGCAGAGCTTTTCGTGGACTGTTCTTCCATCCTTGTTGATCCTTTTCGAGCAGCGGCCACAGACTTTGCGTTTGGAGATCAGCGACATGTCAGCGGGAATAAAGACGTGAATGAAGCGCGGCTCAGACCCTGCAGCTTCAGCGCGGTGCTTTTGTGAAAAAGAAGAGAAAAGGATGAAACCCAGGAGTCAGGATCAGAGTCTCTCTGACTCCAGAGAGCTGGACAGATCGTATGATCCACTCACAGGTAAGGTTACTACTCATCACCCTCAACATCATCAGCATCAGCATCATCATCAGCAGCAGCGTTGTTAATTTAATGGTGTTTGCAGGTCTGGATGCATTACCCCCCCTTTGGTTGATTTACTCTTATTGAATAACACAGTAGACATCAGCATATGTTTCAAAAAGCTGCATCATGTTCAGGAAAAAAGTTTCCATCAGTTTTATGAACAACAGCAGCTGCAATGATTTATCCTCCATGCAGTTTTATGCTTTCAGCTGGAGCCTGGAGAGTAAAACAGTGAATAAGTGACAGAGCAATGATCGAGAGATGCAACCTTGGAGGATCTGAAGTTTGAAGGGGAAAAAAAGACCAATAGTTACTTAAGACGGTGATGCATTTTAGGGATAAAAAGCAATTATTTTATTTATAAGTTTTATTCTCATTCACTGTTTTTAGCTGGAACATACAGTACAATAAGACATCGACTTTGATCGGCTCAGATTTTCAGATTTATAGACCCACACACACACACACACACACATGAATACACAACCAACAGTCAGCCCCCATCCCCGTCTCTGACCTGAGAAGGAAAAATGCAAATCTGAATGAAAATATGTTGCATTTAAGGATTATATCACAGTATGTTCATATGTAGCCTATGTCTTCAGATTATACAGCAATTGCACTTATTGTGACGCTCCTGCATAATGCTGCACAATGGATGGGTGGCCTTCTTTGAAGATCATCCAGTGGCAACAACTGGATGGGGGGAGTTTTTAGAGATTTCCTGGCCCATGATGATGACTGGCTGATCAGCCGAGTTATTCCCTAAAGCAATCCTATTAGATCTATGTGCTGAACTGGGCTGTTAGAACTGTTCTACTACTGACCCGCTGGAACCGTGCATCCCAACCCCCCCCCCCCCAATATACTTATTGTTCATATTTGTCTTGCTGCTGCTTTTATTTTTTATTTAAATCTCTACTCATGTTGTCTTGTTACACATTTTCTTATTGTTAACTATATTTTTGTCTTTTACTGTTAAGCCCTTTGTTTATCTTTAGCCTGAGTAAAACTCTATATAGACAAACATTGATTGATTGATTGATTGATTGATTGAAATAAAAAATTTTTTCGTGCCTTTACTATACCCATAAAGTAGACAAACATCTTGATTTCAGTCTCAGTGCAATTACGATTTCTCTGCCTCCTGGTTGCCATGGTTACCTGTGAAACGCCCCATATCAGTCGGCTTATGACTATGTAGAATATTCATGAAGGACTTTGCATTGACTGTTTATGGCAGAAAGTGGTTGTGCAGGAGGCTGGAAACAATCTAAAATCACCTGAGCACATTTCTAGGGAAAGTGGAATTTATGAAGCGGAAATTACATGTGGCTGTGCATACTCAAGGTTTTATAGATTGGAAAATTTCTTTGAGTATGTAAAAAAATTTCTGAACTTAGGTACAGTTTTTGTAAGGATTCTACGCAAAATTTGGAGAATGAGTCCCATGATTTGTCATGGGTATGTATAACAGGTATCGGTCCACATTTTCTTCCACCTGAGGTGTGGATCTCTGCCACTCCTCTAGTGTTACCATCGGCCTCTTGGCTGCTTTTCTGAATAAAGTCAAATGCACACCACACTTTTCAAGTTTTTTATTTGTAAAAAGACCTCGCCCTTCCCATTTAGCACCAGTTTGTGTTGGTCTGTCACATAAAACCCCAATAATTTACAATGATGTTTGTAGCTGTAACATACCCAAAATATGTGTGAATACTTGCTAATATTTCATTGTGTGGTACATGCTATCACTTTCCCCTTGGTTCATTAAGACATAGGAGTAGTCTATTTCAAACTGTAGCTTAAACTGTAGTTTTTATGTCTGTACTGTATCCTGAGAAAGAAATTAAAGCGACACAGAGATTTATTTGGGGAAAAAAAAGGATAATCTTTCAGCTGAAGTTATACCTGTCAGCGGGAGCCTTTGTAGCCTAAGATGGGTGTGCTGCTCATCTTTGTGTGTGTGTCTGCTGTTTTTCTCCTCAATGGAGATCACACACAGATTTCTCTGTGCTTTTTACAGCCGCTCTGTCAGTCTTCTGACAACTTCCAGAAATATATATATATTTTTGTTTTTTGTAAAACAAGGTGACGTAGCATATAAAAATAACCAAGAAGCCAGTTTTAGTGCTGTTTCCATTACGGTTTTAGGATCTTTTCAGACTACTTTAGTGACTGAAGATGCTCCTTATCATAGGCAGTGTGGTACATCCATCCAGCTCCAGGCTAACAAAACAGTGAATAGGTGTGAGGAAATAGAAACAAACCATTTTTTAAACAAACAGAGCCTGAGGGATAAAACCTATTAATTTTAAAACTAAAGTCCAGCTCTTATAGAAAATTTATATAAAATATTAATCGACTGTCCAGATGTAAGGCTGCTGAAAACCTTGTGTTGTTTGTGTTCTTACATTATAGATCCAGTAGGCATTTTTCAAAGGATAATTTCCACACCTCTCATCATATGCCACAGTGACCCTGAGGTGAAAGTAATGTCATGGAAAGCTAGTCAAGTCGCTCCTTAGTCAGATCCTCCTGTACAGACTATTGCTGCAGAGTTAAAAAAGAACACACTTAGCACTCTAAAGATCATTTTTATCCTGGTTTGGTGCTTATAAGGCAGGTTAACAGTTGCTTTTAACATCAAAGATACACTCCTGCTTTAACTGCAGTGTGAACACTGAAATATGAAACAGCACCATGTTTAAATTTAAAGTTAAAATGTAATAAAAAGGTTTAAGTATTAACTAAACCCTAAAAAATAAAGCAAAAATCAGAAAGTTGTGACAAACATTAGCAAATTATCTTAAAACATACCAACATCCCTGCAAATGTACTTTTTGGAAACAAAAACAACTACATTAAAAAATGCAAAATTAACTACATTTTTGTAGTTGTTAGGGGTAGGGTACCTAGGGTTCTAGTTAGAGAACCTACACAAAAGGCAGAACTGCATTGTGGTGCATGTTTTCCCTGTGCATGTGTAGGTTCTCTCCAGGTACTCCAGCTTCCTCCAACAATCCAAAAACATACAGTTTATTTTTGAATTCAGTTTATTTATATTGTGCCAAATTCACAACACCTGTCATGTAAAGGCACTTTACAAGAATAGTAATTTCAATTAAATCATACATACGTTTCAATCAGTTGGAAGTGAGATAGGTGATAAGAATACATCTTAGGTCATCTTAGGAACATCTGGTGGTTTGAGAAGACAGAGCAGAGAGACAAAAAGTTAAAGAAGGTAAAAAGTCAATAACAGGAGAGGGAGAAAGTTCAGTTACTGGGAGCCTCATCCCAGCTGATGCCCCCCTCCAACAAGGCATCAAAGCTGAACATAACGCCAGACCTGTGGTGTAGCTTCTATGGGGAGAAAAACACTGAGAAAACATAAAGTTAACAATTGAAATAACAGCAATTAATGCAACTGGAGAGTAGTAGAAGAGAAAAGAAGCAGAGTGAAGAAAATTAGTCAGTCTGTCCTCCAGCAGTTTAAGCCTATAGCAGCATAACTACAGAGATAGGTCAGGATAACCTAAGCCACTCTAACTATATACTTTATCAGTCAGTCTGTCCTATCTTGGTCAAAAATAACACAGCGGTTCTTTATTACCGGAGGCCAATTTAATGCCATCCAGATAAAGTGATTCACTAAGAAGTTTTTTTTTCTGAGCTTCTGCTCCAAAGCCAACAACTTCTGTCTCGTCCACAAGTAACCCTTGAGTGTGGAGAAGATTTATCCTTTACAAGAACAAACTGGAATCTGTCGGACAAATATGATTTAAACCCGCCTAGTGCTGTTCATTTGATCCCTGCAACATGTTCAAGCCTTTCTAAGAGAACATTATAATAGACTGTGTCAAAAGCAGCACTGATATCGAACAAGACCAGAACAGACACAAGTCCATTATCTGAGGCCATGAGAATATCATTAGTAACCTTCACCAGTGCTCTTTCAGTGCTATGATGAGCTCTAAAACCTGACTGAAACTCTTCAAACAGCTCGTTACTGTTTAGATGCTCACAGACTTGATTAGCAACTATTTTCTCAATGATCTTGGATAAGAAAGGAAGGTTAGATATAGGTCTGTAATTCACCATGTCATCTTGATCAAGGGAAGGTTTCTTAAGTAAAGGTTTAATTACAGCACCTTAAAATCCCGTGGTACGTATCCTTTTACTAAGGATAAATTCATCATATCTAAAATGGGGCCAAGAACCAAAGGGAACACTTCCTTAAATAATTTGGTTGGGATTGGGTCCAACATAGAAGTTGATGGTTAAGATGAGGCTAATACTTTGGATTGTTCTGAAAGGTCGACTGAATCAAAACAGTCCAAACTCAAATCAGATTATCCGGTTACCTCCGATGCTGCCTCACTTACTGAGGATGAAGTAATCATGTTTGGGAGGATGCCAATGATTTTATTTTTAATATAATTAATTTCATTTGTAAGGAATCCCATAAAGTCATCTTCTAAAACCTTGGGGCTCAGCAGAGCTATAACTCTGTAAGTTTGGCAATCTACTAAAAAGAAAAGTAGGATTTTTCTTTTTCTCCTCTATTAATGATATAAAATATACTGTTCTAGCTTGTTGAAGGGTCTTTTTTATACAGCAGTAGACTATTTTCCCAGGTTAAGTAGGAATCCTAGAAGTGGGGAGCACCATTTTCTCTCCAATTCCCTAGCATTCTGCTTTAAAGCATGCAGCTCTGAATTAAACCAGGGAGCCAACCTCCTATGGCTAACTACCTTCTTTTTTGAGGATGCTACATTGTCTAATGCCAGACGCAATGAGGAAATAATCCTATAAACCAGAACATCAATTTGAGAAGGGCTAGAAAAAAATGTCTGCTGTGTTACTCTGACACACTGAGGAAATTAAGAATGGAGCAGATTCTTTAAAACTTGTTACAGTATTGATGATAAAGCTCTACTATAATTATTTATATTTTTTCGGGTTTCGGGTACTCAGTTAAAATAAATTCAGAGGTTATCAAAAAATGATCAGACTGTGGAAGTACTATTATTTCGCCATACTCGAGTTGATGCTGTATGTCTGTACAAGGTTCAAAGTATGGTGACCAGAGTGGGTGGTTCCCTGTATTTGTTGAGCAAAGCCAACTGAGTCTAAGATAGCAATAAAGGCTCCATTTAGGCCTTTACTTTCAGTGTCAGCCTGAATATAGAAATCTCCCACTATAATGGCCTTATCAGTATTTAACAGTAAATCATATTTAAAAAAAATCAGAGATCTGATCTAAAAATTGAGAGTAAGGTCCTGGTGGACAATGGAAAATCACAAACAAGACGGGGTTTTAGTGCTTTGCAACTTGGATGAAGAAAAGTAAGAGCTAGATGATCAAAAGAACTGTAGCTATTAATTGGTCTGGAATTAATTAATAAATCTAAATGAAAAATGGTTGCTACTCCTTCTCCTTGCCCAGTACTTCGAGGAAATTGTGAAAATTTAAATAATTGGATCCAGTTGACTCATTTATACTGACACAATCATCTTGCTGCAGCCAAGTTTCTGTGAGACAAATGAAGTTATTAACTAACAAAGTCTTTGAAGAAAGATATTTTATGTTCAATAAACCAGATTTGTTTTATTTTTCTGTTCAATCAAAGTCGTACTTATCTTAATGAGATTTTCATGATTTGCTCTTGTTAGGTTAACCTTAAATCCAATCGATTTTGCCCGTGGGCAAGACACTGTCTCAGTGGGATAAATGGGGTAATGAGGTGGTTAAACTACAACTCTGCTTTCCAGTCTGGACCCTGGGTTGTCAGAGTTCTGGAAGACTATATATATGGTTGTATGGTTGAACATCTGATAGTTTTATATTTTATTAACTCAGTGTCTCCAACCTCTATTATGAAAACATTAGCACACATTAAATAGGAAGAAGTATAGTGTTAACATGTTATTCAAAGATACCACAATGTTAGTATGCTAACTTGTTTTGAGAGACAAATTTTATATACCATCTACACACATGTATAAATTGAAAACAGCGTTGTTTTATACCTAGAGACATGCAAAATGTTATGTGTAGATGTATTTACTTTTGTACTCAACAGAAGACAATATTTTCTATAAAAAGGTTTAAATGTTAAGCAAAATTCTTCAAATCAGAGACTGTTGCATTTACTTTGGTTGCTTGATGCAATGTGCATGAAGTTAAAAGAGTTAAACTAATAAAACAAATTTTAAAAAGAGACGGCATTCCTTGATTATACTGTAATTCATATAAGGAAATTTGCTGAAAGAATAGAATTAGGCTGAAAGGTCAATTGCTTTATTGAGTATTAAGGTTGTGCATAATGTTGACAATGATGTCAAGTAGTTCTGTAATTAATTACTATTTCATAGTAACTTGACCAACACAGGTAAAACACAGCTGTTTCAATGCTGAAACTGTTGCCTATAATGACAATATGTAAATATTTCATAGCCAACTGCAGCTGTGCAGTTTGAGTCTTCATTGCTAAACCATTTCCCATCAAGAGTGGATTCTCATGTGTTTGCTTAAACTTGCTTTCTGGGTAAATCTTTGACTAAAAATACTACAACATTAAGGTTTATGTCTAATGTAGATTCGAATGTGTCTGGTTAAATTTGTGTTTGAGCTACATCTTTTTCCACAAATACAACAGAAAGGTTTTTGTCCTGTGTGGATTTTCATGTGTGTTTAAAGTAAATTTTTTGCCAAATCTTTGTCCACAGAGATCACAATCGAAAGGTTTCTCTTCTGTGTGGATTCTTATGTCTGTTTAAAAATGTTTTATGACCAAATCTCTGTCCACAAAAATCACATCAGAAAGGTTTCTCTCCTGTGTGGATTCTCCTCTGTTTGTGTGATTTTGATTTATTGCCAAATGTTTTGTCACACAGATCACGACAGAAAGGTGTCTGTCCTGTGTGAATTCGTTTAAGCATGTTGAAAGTTTGTTAAATGTTTTATAATAATAATAATAATAATAATAATATTACATTTTATTTTAGGGCGCCTTTCTAAAACCCAAGGTCACCTTACAGAGAAGAAAAATAATACATAGACAAACAATCAACAAAACAATTAATCAAATAGCAAATAAGACAACAACCAAAATCACTGTCTAAAGTGAATAACCCCGTTTTCAGCTGTGATTTAAATAAAAGAAGAGAGTCAATTTTTCTGATGTCGAGAGGAAGTGAGTTCCAGAGCTGAGGAACAGAGCGACTAAAAGCTCTGCTCCCCATGGTGACAAGCCAGGCAAAAGGAACAAGAAGATGAGTGCCTGACAAAGATCTGAGAGAACGGGAAAGGAGTGGCGATGTGAAGCAGGTCACGCAAACAAGGAGGGGCAAGGCTATGTATGCACTTAATTACGAGAATTAGAATTTTTATGTTGATCTGGGATTCTATGGACAACCAGTGAAGTTGTTGAAGAACTGGGGTAATGTGTTCTCTTGTGGGAGTCCTAGTTATAATCCAAGCTAAAGCGTTCTGGAGGAGTTGGAGTTTATGATGGGACTTATTAAGGAGACCCAAAAAGAAGAGAGTTGCAATAGTCAATACGGGAGGTGATGAGGCTATGGACAAGGATGGCAGTAGCATGGAGTACTATCAAGTATGACACCCAGACTCTTTACCTGAGGGGTAAAGAGTCCCTAATACCCTAATACTGAATCCTGGTGCACACCTGCAGAAATGGGAAACAAAGTTGAGGAGTGGGATTTAAACTGGATAAACTGGGTGCGTTCTGAAAGATATGAGGTAAACTAGGCGAGGGTAGTTATTTGTCAGCTGTTATTTCGACTGTTAACTTTGTTTTCTCTCAGTGTTTTTCTCTCCATAGAAGATATACCTGGTCTGGTATCCTGCTTGGCTGCAATGCCCTGTTCGACGGGGGGCATTGACTGGGATGATGCTCCCAGTAACTGAACATCCACTGTGTCCTGTTATCAACTTTTTACTTTCTGTAACATAGAAAGTTCTCTTATATCAGATCTTCTGTTCCTTCTGTGTTTCTGCTCTGTCTTCTCAAACCCCCAGACGGTCGTGGCAGATGGCCGCTCCTACTGAGCCTGGTTCTGTTGGAGGTTTCTTCCTGTTAAAGGGGAGTTTTTCCTCTCCACCGTCGCTACATGCTTGCTCAGTATGAGGGATTGCTGAAGGATTGCTGTGGTTGGAAAGTCTGCATCAACGGGGCCCAACCTCACGCCAATGACTGACGCAATCTGCTGGGATTCCTTAAATAGGAAACTTTTTAACTGATTGGAATGTTTGTATAAATGTATTGAAATGACTTCTTGTTAAGTGCCTTGAGATGACATCTGTTGTGAATTGGCGCTATATAAATAAACTGAATTGAATTGAATTGAATTGAGTATGACTAATGCCAGTGGATATCTGTTCAGAAGAATATTATGAGAAGTGGTGTCAAATGCTGCACTGAGATCGAGAAGAATGATAATGGTGAGGAGACCAGAATCAGCTGCCATCAGATGGTCGAAAACCAAATCCAAAATAGGACATTTTGAATGAGTAGTGAAGTTGATGTGTTGTTGGAGTCCAAAACTTTCCAGACAAGAAGTGAAATCTTTAGTAAGGTTATTATCTTTATTATGTTCAGCAATCTCAAAGTAGCTAAACGGTTTGTTAATGTTTCCATATGATTTAGGAACTCTACTCTCCTTCCAGTCATTGTCCAAGTTCTTAGTTTTCAGTCCAGATTCTGACAAGTGTTTCAGCTCAGAGACGGTGTGCTTTACATTATAGTTCTCTTCAACCATCAGCAAATGTTTAGCATCTAAAGGAGACATTAAATACATTATTCAGATTAGAAAATATTTAGACCAGAGCAGCAAAAGTTCTCCTATTGTGTTTTGAATTAAAAATTATCTGTAAATGAGTTGGCTTTTCTCTTTCTGTTGTCCTGCAGGTGTAGAAGCAGAGTTCTAGAGTGTTTTCTTGTATTATCTGTATTCCTCTTCCTCTCTTCTATTTTTAGTTCCCCCATCCCCTTTTAACTTTTTGTCCCACCTCTTCAACTTTTCCCCCTTTCTTTTAAATCTCAGTGTCCATAGCTTTTAAAATAATCAATCAATCAATCAATCAATCAATCAATCAATCAATCAATCAATCAATCAATCAATCAATCAATCAATCAATCAATCAATCAATCAATCAATCAATCAATCAATCAATCTTTGTCTATAAAGTTCTTTTCACACAAAATTGCATCTCAAAGTGCTTTACAGATTAAAACTACTCCACATCTAACCAAATTCCAATCCCTCCCTTAAATAATTAAAAACCTGATCACAGTTCTAACCCCCTCCCTCCAAACCAACCCTCATGCACATTCACTTAAAAGCAAAAATTAAAAGGACATAGGGCCAAGTACAGATGAGCCACTTAAGGAAACCCCATCGGAGGAGCTATCTGCACCAGCAGCAGCCCATCAGCAGCAGCAGCCAAGGCACTCACACAGGGCGCCCAGTTTAGGCAAGGCCAAGACCCCCACCTCCACCCAAGCACTACCTGGTGAGCGCCGAGGCAGCCACAGTCGACCAGCGCTCCAGAGGCAGAGGGCTCCGATAGGGGAAACACTGGAAGGAAGATTAAAATAACAGATTAAAATATAAAAATAATGGATAAATGTTAAAAGAATAAATATAAAACATTGATAAAATTTCATCAATAAAAACATACAGAGCAATTAAACAGACAATAATAAATAGTAATCAGTTAAAAGCTAGGGTAAAAAGGTGAGTCTTGAGCCTGCTCTTAAAAACATGAATGTTCTCTGTGGCCCTGAGTTCCTCCTGCAGCCTGTCGCAGAGGTGAGGGCCATAATACTTAAAAGACAACTATCCATGAGTGTGTGTCCTTACTTTTGGGATGACAAGGAGATGGCTGCCAGAGGAGCACAGAGACCATGAAGGTTCATATGGTAGAAACAGTTCTGAAAGATAGGAAGGCCCAAGAACATTAAGACACCTAGCCTGGGAGCTTCCCCCCACTGATTATTACAGATATCTGATATTTGAGGGAACCGGGCAATAAATTCACCCCTACCGTCTCCCAGAATTCACCCGGCACCCCTGAGGCTATATCAGTGATTATCAGCAGCAGGAAACATAAACCGTTAACCACACGCTCTCATATTAAACAAAATCTCAAATTGATAACCTGTCAGAAGGTTCAGCTGCCCATCATCACAATACTTAAGTTAGCTTTATTAAACATTAGATCTCTATCCGGGAAGTCTTTTCTTATCAATGACTTCATCACTGAGCATAATTTACACGCCCTTTTTTATCAGAAACTTGGCTAGATGAAAATAACGAAACAACTTCATTAATAGAATCTAGTCCTCCAAATTATAATTTCTTAAGCGAGAACAGAAAACACAAACGAGGCGGAGGTGTAGCCACCATCTTTCACAACTCAATGAACTTTAAAAAGGTAACCCTGGGCACGTTTGAATACCTAGCCACCCAGATAAATGAGCCTAACAAAGCGTTATTTCTAAGTTTATATAAACCACCAAAACTTAACTCTAACTTCTTTAATGATTTCAATGACCTTCTTTCTGTAATATGTATCGACTATGACCAACTAATCATCGTGGGGGACTTTAACATCCATACCGACAACCCCCAAGATAGACAAGCAAAAACGTTAGATGATACTCTCCACAACTTCGGACTGATCCAGCATGTCAAACAACCAACACACAATAGAGGACACACTCTGGACTTAATTATCAGCAAAGGTTTAAATATTTCTGACATCTCTGTAATTAATATTGCATTATCTGACCATTTCTGTATTTTCTTTCAAAGTACCATGTCTGCTAAATTATCCAGCCACAGTAAGACCACTATAAAAAAGCGTTTTCTAGGGGACAGTTCAGTAGAAACCTTTAAACGTATTTATCCTTCCACCACATCCCCCTCATCTCCCAACTCAAACTCAGTAAATAAGTTGGTAGATAATTTCCTTGCGAAAATCTCAGACATCATGGATTCCATTGCTCCAACTAAAGTGAAAGTAGTCTCAGGTAGAAAGAAGTCTCCGTGGACACGTAATCCACTGGTACGTAGTGAAAAAAGAGAGTGTCGACGAGCCGAGAGAAAATGGCGGAAAACTCGACTCCAGGTTCACTGTGAGATCTACAAAGAGAGACTGAATAGATATCAGCTAACTATAAAAGATGCTAGGGAATCGTTCTTTTCTGAAATCATCAACAGAAACATTAATAACGCACGGACTCTATTTGCAACAGTGGAAAGACTAACTAATCCTTTAGTGACAGTAGCCCCTGAACTAAATTCTACCAGGGCCTGCAATGAATTTGCCAGCTTTGTCACTGAAAAGATTCTAACAATTAGACGGTCAATCTGTACCTCAATATCGAACCCACAACCAGTGCCATCCCCAATCAATAACAATGTAGAGAAAATGTCTGAATTCCACGAATTAAACCAGAACAGCCTTGAAAAAATCATTATCCAATTAAGCTCCTCCCCCTGCTGTCTTGATATCCTACCCACAGCTTTTCTAAAGAAGGTTCTTCCTGTTATTGGTTCTGATCTTGTTCAAATAGTAAACTCATCACTGCTATCAGGTGTCTTCCCTCAGGCTTTAAAAACAGCAGTTAATAAACCACTGCTAAAGAAGAAAAATCTGGACAACACGTTAATGCAGAACTACAGGCCAATCTCTAATCTCCCATTCATCAGTAAGATTATTGAAAAAGCTGTGTTTCAGCAGTTAAATGGCTTCATAACAATGACAAACCGTTTTGATGCTTTTCAGTCTGGTTTCCGCGCTCACCACAGCACCGAGACTGTCCTCGTCAAAGTTTTTAATGACATCCGCATAAATACAGACTGTGGAAGAACCACAGTGCTGGTTCTGTTGGACCTCAGTGCAGCATTTGACACTGTTGATCATGATATTTTATTGGAACGACTGGAGAGCTGGGTCGGACTCTCTGGTACAGTACTTGGCTGGTTCGAGTCTTACCTAAAGAACAGGGACTTCTATGTTTCAATAGGAAACTTTTCATCAGAACGAACAGAAATCACATGTGGGGTGCCCCAGGGCTCCATCCTGGGGCCCCTCTTATTTAATATCTACATGCTCCCACTAGGCAAGATTATAGCGACCAATAACATTAGCTACCATAACTATGCAGATGACACTCAGCTCTACATTACAATGCATTGACCAAATAAATGGATGGATGTGCCATAACTTTCTCCAGCTGAATAGAAACAAAACTGAATTGATTATTTTTGGACCCAAGGAGGAACGATCAAGAGTCAACACACAGCTTCAATTAATACAGCTAGAAAATACTGATCAGGTTCGTAACTTAGGTGTAGTAATGGACTCAGACCTGAACCTCCAGGGTCACATAAAGGCAATAACAAGGTCAGCGTTCTATCACCTGAAGAACATCTCTAGGATTAAAGGACTGATTTTGCAACACGACCTAGAAAAACTCATCCATGCGTTTATCTTTAGTCGGATTGATTACTGCAACAGCATCTTCACAGGTCTGCATAAAAAGTCAATCAGACAGCTGCAGCTGATCCAGAACGCTGCCGCTCGCGTCCTCACTAGAACCAGGAAAGTAGAGCACATCACCCCAGTTCTAAAGTCCTTACACTGGCTCCCTGTAGCTCAGAGAATAGACTTTAAAATACTTTTACTAGTTTATAAATCATTACATGGCTTAGCACCAAAATATGTGGAAGACCTGTTGTCATGGTACCAACCACCAAGACCACTCAGGTCCTCCAACTCTAGCCTACTAAACATCCCTAGACTCAGAACTAAACATGGAGAAGGAGCTTTCAGTTTCTATGCTCCCCTTATCTGGAACAGACTTCCTGACGAGTGTAGAGCTGCTGAAACTCTGAACTGCTTTAAATCGAAACTAAAAACCCATCTGTTTAGAATTGCCTTTGAGTAAATGCTTGATGTTATATGTATGAAATGTGTTCATGCTCTCTTGCTTTTTATTTTTATTTTTATTTTTCTCTTGCTTTATTGTGTATCATGTGTAATGTGTGTTTCTTTTATGTGTTTCTTTTAAATCACCAAATCATGTAAGCCACCTTGAATTACCCTGCTGTTGAAAGTGTGCTATACAAATAAAATTGCCTTGCCTTGCCTTGCCTAAAAACCATTAAAAGAACCTTAAAATCGATTCTAAAGCCTACAGGGAGCCAATGCAATGAATTAAAAATGGGTGTAATGTGCTCCCGCCTCAGGGTCTTTGTCAGGACATGTGCTGCTGAATTTTGGAGGAGTTGTAAACCTGATATACTTTTTTTGGGAAACCCTAACCCCAGGGCATTACAGTAGTCAATTCTATTGGTGATAAAAGCATGCATCAGTGTCTCCGTGTTGGCACAAGAGAAAATGGGGCGGACTCTGGCGATGTTCTTTAAGTGATAAAAACCTATTTTAGTAATGTTTTTAACGTGAGGGATAAAAATCAGCTCAGAGTCAAAAATCACCCCCGGGTTTTTCACTTGTTGAGAAGGATTCAAAGAGAGTGATTGTAGTTTTGGTAAAAGTTTCTCTCTGAGCCTCAGGACCGATGACTAAAACTTCAGTTTTGTCCTGGTTGAGCTTAAGAAAGTTTTCTGCCATCCAGGATTTGATGTCTAGAATGCAATTAAAAAGTGTCCATTGGCCGTGTGTCATCAGGAGACATGGAGATGTACAACTGTGTATCGTCAGCATAACTGTGAAAGTTAACTCCACGTTTTCTGATGACACTGCCAAGAGGGAGCATATACAGGTTAAAAAGCACTGGGCCTAAAATTGAACCCTGGGGCACACCACATGTAATCTTGTGTACCTTAGAGGAGCAGGTATCTAAACTTACCATTAAAGTTCTGTCTGTGAGATAGGATGTGAACCATTTGTGAACAGCACCAGAGAGGCCAATCTGTTTTAGAATAGGTTAAAAGAATAGTGTGGTCCACTGTATCAAAGGCAGCGCTTAGATCTAGTAGAACCAACCCTGTCACCTTTTGCGCATCATAGTTTAATTTAAAATCATTTAAAATCTTCAGAAGGGCCGTGTTGGTGCTGTGGTTTTCCCTAAAACCAGACTGAAATTTCTCCAGGACATTGTGTGCATTAATAATATTCATTAAGTTGAATTAAAACAAGCTTTTCTAAGATTTTGATTAAAAACTGTAAGTTAGATACCGGTCTAAAACTATTAAAATCATTAAAATCTAAATTGCTCTTCTTCAACAGGGGCCTCACTACCGCCTGTTTAAAGGCGGCAGGAAACCCGTCTGAAGAGAGCAATTCATCAAGGTTAAAATCTCATCTCTAAAAGATCCGTAAAATGGCTTAATAAAGACAGTGGGAATTGGGTCTTAAAGAAATGTGGTGGGCCTCACTGAGGAGAAAACTTTATCAAGGATCTCAGCTTCTACCAGAACAAAACTGTCCAATGTTTCCTCTGATAAAGACACACACTGAGATTTGTCTAACACCATGTTACTTTGAGAAGATAAAATATTACATCTGATGGTGTCTACCTTCCCTCTGAAGTGGTTTGCGAACTCATCACATAAAGTGTTTGAGTTTTTTTTTTAATGCAGTAGTAGCTCTGTTAAAAAGCTTGTCAATGGTGGAAAATAGAATCTTGGGATTATTTTTATGTTCTGAGATGATTTTGGGAAAAAATGCATTTCTTGAGTTTCTTACTGCATTATATGCATTATTATATGATTTGAGAAGTTCTGTGTATATTTGATGTTAACACAGAACAATTTCTAATAGATTTCATATATATATATGAATTTATATAGACCGCTGAGTAATTAGAGGCGCGTTAGAGGCCAGGGAAGCCAGGTGAGTCGAGTTTGTATAGAGTGCTGAGTAAGAAGTGGGTTTGATGCGTGGTCCTGCTCCCGAACCTAAGTTAACACATTAACTCTTTATTTTTCTAAACTAAAGAAAACCTATATTCTCTCTATTATTTGTGTTCTTAAGATACCAAAGCAAAAAATAATACCATTCCGGATTAGAAACTTGGTCTTGCATGTTCATCTTTGTTGTCTTTTTTTATGCTAATCAAAGGTTTATCTCTAACCTGCAACAAACTTCCAAAAAACTGCAAAAATGCTAAATCTCTAAGTTTCTTTAAATCAAGGCTTAAGCCCCATTTTTTAGAGCTGCCTTTCATTAATGACACCTGGAACATCAAAATTAGTGGTATGCTTTTCAGAAAACCTAAATACAGTAAGTAAAAATGTAATATACTTATAATTAGTGCTGTCATGAGATTAAAAAAACATTGAGATTAATTAACTATGATCTGTAATTAATTAATCTAATTAATCTCTTTTTTAATCTCACCTAATAATTGGTGAGAAAAGCCCTTATCTTGGGGTATTTTGTTGCTGAAAAACGTACAACCCTGATATGGCTGTTAGTACACAACAAAATCTTGTTGCATAGAAGAAAAAAAAAATTCAATTTCTTTATTTTTGAAGAAATGTATTTATAAGAATTTTTTAAATAAAATAAGAATTTAGTGAATTAATAAATGATTAATTAATTAATAAATACAATGTAATACTATTTAATTAAATTCTTAATTTGTGAATTAAGAATTTAATTAAATAAATAAGAATTTTATTCAATTTAAATACTTTCAGTTTTGTGAATTGAATGGTAATGTTTAAAGAAAATAAAACGATGTGAAATTAAATAGTTTTTACTTCTTAAAATAATCGTTTAGACTAATCGATAGTCGGAAAATTAGTCGGTAGACTAATCGAAATTAAATTAGTCGTTTGTGGCAGCCCTATCTGCTACAGAGACTTGATGGACTTAACATAAACATCTTTATCAGCGGACCAGTCCATGAAGGGAATGATGAAAGATATAGTAGACTTTGCATGCTTCATAGATGGTTGAAGAGAAAATCTGTTGAAAATCTATCTCATTTATTAATAATTTTAAAATATTTGGATGTGCCAAGCATCTGTCCAATGAAAACCAAAGTTATCTTAACAAAGAAGGAGGGAGACTGCTGACATCAAACATGTTTTGTTATCTGAATCAGAAAGCTAAACACTTGATAAAGCACTCGAGGGCTGACCTCGACGCACGGCCCTTTGGATACTACCAGAGAACAAACACTTGCCCAAACACACCAAATCAAGATTACAGATGCACGACCCGCAGAGATTAACAGAGAACAAACACTTCCTACCTTTATTACGACTGCACAAGGAGCGAGCAAAGACGTACAGTGCTCATCACAGCGTTCTTCAACTATTCTAATGTCATCTGACTCATCTACATTAAATGATTTCCCCTTTAGAAACTTCTCTGACAGACTTAAGGCACAAATTAGAACTGGGACACAACTAACACCGAAATCTGGACTACATGAGGCCCCCAGGACTAACAATGAATGCACTCTTCCCATGCCCAAACTGGTAATACCAGACATTTGATATAGAAGGGGACTGGACAGTAATTCTATTCCCACCGTCTCCCAGAAGTTGCCTGGCCTCCCTGAGAGTAATATTCCAGTGCTTATACGCAGCAGAACATAAAAAGCTAAAACCAAACGCTCTCATATTAAACCCAGTCTCTAACTGATCACCTGTCAGATGATTCAGCTACATAAATTAGCTTTATAAAAACATTAGGCCCATTGCTACAACTAAAATGAAAGTCAGGGAAGTTGTTTCTAATCACTGAACATAATGTACACACTCTTTTTTTTCTATCAGAAACCTGGCTAGATGTAAATAATGAAACATCTGCATTGATAGAATCTACTCCTCCAAATTACAATTTCTTAAGCAAGAGCAGGAAACACAGACAAGGTGGAGGCGTAGCCACAATTTTTCATAACTCAATGAACTTCAAGCTTTATTTATTAGTTTATATAAACCCCCAAAACTTAACTCTAACTTCTTTACTGATTTCAGCGACCTTCTTTCTGGCTATGACCAATTAATTATTGTGGGGGACTTCAGCATCCATACCGACAACCCCCAAGATAGACTAGCAAAAACATTAGGTGACACTCATAACTTCGGCCTGACCCAGCATGTGAAACAAACAACCCACAATCAAGGACACACTCTGGACTTAATTATCAGCAAAGGTTTAAATATATTCAACATCTCGATAATTCATATTGCATTATCTGATCATTTCTGTGTTTTATTTGAATGTACCATCTCTGCTAAACTATATGCCACAGTGAGACTACTGTAAAAAAGTGTTTTCTCTAGAACAGTTTCAGTTGAAACCTTTAAATGTCAGACATCATTGATTCCATTGCACCAACTAAAGTGAAAGTAGTCTTGGGTAGAAAGAAGTCCTCCGTGGACAAGCGATCCACTGGTACGTAGTGAAAAGAGGGAGTGTCGACAAGCAGAGAGAAAATTGCGGAAAACTTGACTCCAGGTTCACTGTGAGATCTACAAAGAGAGACTGAACAGATATCAGTTCACTTTAAAAGATGCTAGGGAATCGTTCTTTTCTGAAATCATTAACAGAAACATTAATAATGCACGGACTCTGTTTGCAACAGTGGAAAGACTAACTAATCCTCCAATGACAGTAGCCCCTGAACTGAATTCAACCAGGGCCTGCAATGAATTTGCCAGCTTTTTCACAGAGAAGACTCTAATAATTAGACGGTCTGTCTGTACCTCAGTACCGAACCCACTACCCATGTCACCCGCAATCAACACCAATGAGAAAATGTCAGAATTCTATGAATTAAACAAAAGAAAACTTGAAGAAATCTTTAACCAATTAAGCTTCACCTCTTGATGTCTTGATATCCTACCCACAGCTTTCCTTAGGAAAGGTTTCCTGTCATTGAATCTGATCTGATTAAAATAGTTAACTCATCCCTCCTGTCAGTTGTCTTCCCCCAGGCATTAAAAACATCAGCTAATAAACCACCGCTAAAAAAGAATAATCTGGAGAACATGTTAATCCAGAACTACAGACCAATCTCTAATCTTCCATTCATCAGCAAGTTTATTGAAAAAGCTATGTTTCAACAATTGCATAGCTTCCTAACAATGACCAACCCTTTTTATGTTTTTCAGTTTGGTAGCATTTGACACTGTTGATCATGATATATTATTGGAATGACTGGAGAGCTGGGTCAGACTCTCTGGTACAGTACTTGGCTTGTCTGAGACTTACCTAAAGAACAGGGACTTCTTTGTTTCAATAGGAAACTTTTCATCAGAACGAACATAAATCACATGTGGGGTGCCTCAGGGCTCTATCCTGGGGTCTCTCTTATTTAATATCTACATGCTCCCACTGGCCCAGATTATAACAACCAATAAGATTAGCTACCATAACTATGCAGATGATACTCAGCTTTACATTACAATGTCACCAGGTGACTTTGAACCCATCCAAACCCTAAATAAATGCATCGAGCAAATCAATGGATGGATGTGCCATAACTTTCTCCAACTGAACAGAAACAAAACAGAAGTAATTATTTTTGGACCTAAAGAGGAACGATCAAGAGTCAGACAGCTTCAGTTAATACAGCTAGAAACTACTGATCAGGCCCGAAATCTAGGTGTAGTAATGGACTCAGACCTGAACCTCCAGGGTCACATAAAGGCAAAAACAAGGTCAGCCTGAGTTCACTGAGTTCTTTTAAATCACGGCTAAATACCCATCTGTTTATAGCCGCCTTTGAGTAATGTTTTCATCTGTCATATGTTTTGTGTGTGTTTCATGCTTTAGGCAAGGCAATTTTATTTGTATAGCACACTTTCAACAACAAGGTGATTCAAGGTGCTTTACATGATTAAGAGGTCAAATAAAACTAGCAGTAAAACATAGACAAAGCATAGAAAGTAAAAGCAGCCATAAAGCAAGAAGCACACACAGATACATCCAGGCATTACAAGGCATATCATGTAAAAACAGCAGGAAGCATACACAAAACATGATAAATCCAAGCATTACTCAAAGATGGTTTACTCTAAACAGATATGTTTGCTTTTGTTGTTGTTTTTACTTCATACTAAATTAATGTCTGCTTTTGAGTAATGTTTTTACATGTCATATGCTCTGTTTGTGTTTAATGCATTATTGCTGTTTTTACTTTATCCCCTAATCCTGTAAAAAAACTTAATTTACCTTGTTGTTGAAAGTGTGCTATACAAATAAAATTGCCTTGCCTAATATGTGTAAATGAATCCCTGATGGCTTTAAATTAATACCGCTTTGGGAGTATTTCTTCTTTTTTGCAACTTTTTTGCAAAGTCAAATTCATTGTTGTTACTATTGGATAATGATCACCTCATACTGATATCTGAAACAACCTCTGATGTGCACTCAGCTGCTAATGTATCAGAACCTAAAGTAAGATCAATACCTGCCAGTAAAACCAGTTCTAACATTAATTCATGTTTCATGTCCATCATTAAGGCATACTAAAGTTTTACTCACCATAGGTTCATCAATCACTCTTCTGTTTTCATCATTGTCAGTGCCCCATAGTGTTCCAAATACATTTAAATAACATAACCCCCTTCTTCGACTTCACATCCTAGATGTTCTCCAATGAGCTTGGTTCTGCTCAGAAGGGGTAAACTCTGGATTGTGTTTTTAACAAATACATATACATATAATCACCATGGTTTATTTTTCCATGTGTGCTCTGCTTTGCTGTTTTCAGGTAACCCTCTTACCAAACCCAACAAAAAAACGATTAAGCAACGCTTCCTCAAGCTGCTGCCCTGCTATCACTCTGGCTCCAGTCCTTCAATTAATCAAAGCAAGTGTCATTACACACACATACACATATTGTCATAAAATGACCCTATTTCCTCCCTTCTAGATGCAACGCGTCAATGTGGATCTCTTAGGTAACATGTCACTGTGTTTCTGTTTCTCTGAGCAGGAAGTATAAGTGATGAGGGGGAGCTATCCACTGTGTGTTACAGACCTGAGGGGCTTGACAGTCTTGTTCAGCAGACTAAATTCAGCAAAAAGGAGCTGCAGGTTCTCTACCGAGGATTCAAAAATGTCAGTTTGAAGACAGCTGGGAATTATCAATTGCCTTACTTTCATTAACTGTGAGAGTGTGTTACTAATAATGCTGTACGACTGCAGCTCTGGATCTGTTATATGCTCTATGTGTACGAGCAGACTGGTGTGAGGTTTTGCTTACTTATATTTTCCTGATATCTGCAGGAGTGCCCCAGTGGTGTTGTGAACGAGGACACATTTAAAAGTATCTACTCCCAGTTCTTTCCACAGGGAGGTCAGTCAGTGTCTCTTTCCTTCATTAATGTTTGGAGGGATTTTTACCCTAAATTTTCTGTCTTCAGTAGGTTAAGAGCCCTTTGTGTTGTGTGTAGGTCAAGGTCAAATTTATTTATATGGCACATTTACTGTAGCACGAATTGCCCCTAAAGTGATGAACAAGACATAGAACACAAAAAGTAACAGACAATAAATAAAGAAAAAATAAAATGAAGATACAAGCACAGTAATAGATAAAATAAGATAAGTTAAGAAACAATTAATCGCAATAATTAATAACTATTAAGATGCTCAAGTCAACCTGCATTAAAAGTCAGATCAAATAGGTGTGTCTTAAGCAGGGATTTGAAATGCTCTAAACTATGTGTGGTCCTGAGGTAGTAGGCTGTTCCATTACCTAGGACCTGCCACCGAAAAAGCTCTGTCACCGCAGGTTTTTAAATGAGTTTTATGGACTGCTAAAAAAGACAGAGAGTTGGACCTCATGTTTCTGGTGGGGAGCATAAACAGTCAACAGCTCAGAAATATAAAATGGGGCCAGCCCATGAAGAGATTTAAAAACAAAAAGTAACACTTTAAAATGGATCCTGTAAGCTCTTTAGAAAGACCTATAAGAGACTGTTCTTTGGGTTAAAATTGACATCTGAAGTATAAGTATAATCAATAAATAACACATTAAAACAAAAAAAATTAATATGTCATGAATATAAACAAATCAAAAATTACATTTGCTTTTAAATTTGAAAATTCCCTTTTGACTAGGAACTTAGGTGTCCTTTTAAACAGCTTAAGATGTCATTTTCTTGCAGTGAGAACATTAAGATTGTTGGTCTTTCTTTTTTGCCTAGATTCCAGTATGTACGCACATTTCCTGTTTGAAGCTTTTGACACCCACAACAACGGACTGGTTTGCTTTGAAGTGAGGCATTTCTCTTCACTCTCATACGTGTCTCTGTCCTCAGACTCCTGAATATTTAATTAGGTTTTCAAAGACGACTGTGCATAAAATCTTCAACCAATCTTTAATATCATAGCCTAGAAGATTAAAGATGTCTTAACTTTTCAACTGTTTGTACCGATCAAACTCAGGTGTATTTTTTCGGCTCCCTTTTTTAGGACTTCGCAATAGGTCTGTCCATCATTCTGAGAGGATCCATCACTGACAAACTCAACTGGGCCTTCAATCTATATGATCTGAATAAGGACGGCTGCATCACCAGAGAGGTACTCAAACCTCTTACTCTTTGAGACCTGTTTCAACATTTCTTGTGACTGCTTTCTTTCTTCATTTGGTTCAGGAGATGACAGAAATAATGTACTCTATCTATAACATGATGGGGAAGAATACATATCCCAGCATGAGGGACAGCGCTCCAAAGGAACACGTTGACAACTTCTTCCAGGTAAATCTCTGAAATGGTCAAATAAACAGTTAAACTAAAAGAACAGTGAAACTAGGTTCAACGGCATACGAACGAACGAACGAACGAACAAATACTTATTTCGGTACAAAACAAACAACTGAATTCGGTCGGCCTATTTAATTGAAAGGGCGTAGGTATTAGCTATATATATTGTATAAAAGGCCATTATTTTGAAGGACATCTGTAGTCTTTGAGGGAAGTGACGTAGTTATGTCTGAGGCTGTTACTAGCGGGAGCAACTAGCTGGAGCCAGTGTTGCCAACTTAGCGACTTTGTCGCTATTCCTAACGACTTCTCAGACCCCCATAACGACTTTTTTTCCAAAAAGCGCCTAGCGACAAATCTAGCGACATTTCTGACCACCCATAGCTACTTTCTGTGAAACTTTGTCGCTGATATTTCCTGCATTTTAGAGACCCAGCTTGCTCCTTCCCGACGCTCAGAAAGGGAATGATCTGTGCATGTGTACATGATCAGAGTATGTTGACTGACCAATCATAAACCTTTTTTGGTTGATTTCACCCACTCACAAACAAAGTTGTTTTGTAGTTAATGTAAATTCAAAAGTAAAAAATAACTGCATGTATATAAAACCGATCTTTCAACTGGAATTAAGGCAGAAGCTTGTCTGTATTAAGCTGCATCTCACACCTGTGGTGCATTCAAGGAACGTTCGAAACGTATGGTGAGTTCAAAAACGTAGGATATTTAAAACTTATGACAAAAAAACCCACAGAAAATAATACCATAAGCAATAAACTTCAGTCTATAGGGGGTTGGCAAGAAACATTTGATGCATACTAAATATGCCCTACTTATTTTTACAAAGTACTAAAAAACAAACAAACATCTATATTCTCTATTAATTTCATCTTCTTGAGATATCTCAGCAAATGTATGTTTCAGAACTAAAATTTTTTTTTAAAAGGTCTTTGATGTCCAGTTGCAATTTGATATCTTGTCAATTTTGTAGGCTACCAGTTTTCTCAACAGTTTACTTCAGGCAAAATAATAACCACAGTCTCTTCTTGAAGACAGAAGTCACATTTCCCTGTAGCATGTTTCCCCTGTTTAAATAATGTATTATTTAACCTGTATGATCAAATCCTAATCTAAATATAATTTTTTCCTCCTTTGTTTCAATTGTCATCACGTGATGACATCATCATTATGCAAATTAGCGAATGATGTCATCTGGCGACATCTAGCGACTTTCTGGGGCAATTTCAGCTACTTTCTGTCTGCAACACTGTCTGGAGCCACTAGCAGAGCTAATGTTCATTCCTTCCACCTGCAAGACTCTCGGTAGTTTGTTGGAGAGTTAGCTCAAAGTTCGATGTGTGTCTTTATTGTGATGCTCCGAGTGTTCAGTGGATGACAAACAACTGTTCTGTGTCATTCCCTTCTGACTGCCAGTGGCAGTATAAACAGAGTGAATATGTCCCCTCGCGCTCCGCGCAGGTCGAGTTAAAATGTAAACAAAGTCGCGTAGCGACCCGTAGCCCATGTGGGCGTGAGTCTATAAATAGCACGCAGGGCTACATCCGGCCTCTTGGATCTTCTCGCGGGTTACCTGACGTTTTTCGCTGGTAACTCGCTCCGTGAGTACCGTGTTTCGGCACTTGTTGAATTGCAGGTCCACAAAGAGGTAAGCACGTTTCAGTGTGTAACGGCGTCATCCTGCCGGTGAGTGCTCGTGTAGCCCTCTACGGCGGTGGTTGACGCGTGTTCTCTTTGTGTTTGTAGTAGGAAAAGGTGAGCGGGTCGACAGAGGCGGCTCGCCCTCTTCCGTAGCTAATGATTAGCTGGCGCATCTCTTCGGACGGAGGAAAGCGGATAGCTGATGCTAAAATGTAAGTGGCCGGAGGTTCCGAACGCGTTCTGCGTTGTACGACAGCTGTCGCTCGGATTGGCTGGCCGGCGCACAGCGCCCTATAGTCTGGGGGGGGTCCGATTCAGTTTTATTGAAGTTCTCGCTCGGACGCCCCGGTGTGGTGTTCGCAGATATGTTGGCGTGCACGTCGTGTGGGGCCGATCTCCAGGTGGAGGATGGCCATGACCTCTGTCCCAGGTGTCTGGGCGTGGGTCACCTTAGAGAAGCCCTCACTGACCCATGTATGAATTGTGGCATTCTACCGCTGTCAGTGAGGGAGGACAGGCTGCACCAGGTGGAAAGCCTGGTTTTCCCAGCCGATCTGCCACCGTCGGGTATACCCCAACCGTGTCCCAAGAGGCGTGCCGCGCCAGCGGGGGATCACGGTGGCCCAAAGGCGAAGAGGGGACGGCAGCAGCATCCCTCTCGGCATGAGTGGGACTCTCTAAGAGCCGAAGTGGAGCAGCTGAAGGCGTTACTGGGGCCCCCAGCTCCTATGCCAGCCTTTCAGGGCGGGGCCTGGGAGTCAGGGGGGAATTCGGAGGACATGATCTCCATGAGGGCCTCTAATTCAGGGTTCCAGTCCCTCACAGCAGACCCGGACCCCTCTCCAGGTCACCGGGGGCAGCGGTCGGGACCCGAGAGCGTGGGGGGCCACGAGGGCTCCGAATCCTCACGCCGGGATTCGCTGAGCTCTGACCCAGGGCAGGGACCGGGCCCGTTGCAGGCAATTATTAGGGCGGCCTTGGCCAGGATCGGGCTGGACGACACCCTGGCAGGCCGCCCAACAGGGAACCCCTTTTTTCGCCGGGCTCCCGCGGCTCCTGCATTCGAGGTTCCGCCGTTGCTGGGCGGACCCCAGGCAGTTCTCCCACCCGGGTAGGGATGCAAGGACCCTGGCGTCCATGCGCAGTCCGGGGGCCCATGGGCTGGACCACATGCCCTCCGTGGACCACTGTATAGCCTCACTGGTCCTCTCACCAGACGAGGCTCTGAGGGAGAGTGTCCGTTGTCCGAGTGCCCAGTGCCGGGTCATGGACAGCCTCCTTTGCAGGGGTTATGACGCCGCGGCGCGTATGGCCCGGATGGGCAACTCTCTCTCCGTGCTGATGTTGGCCCAGTCCCAGATGCTGCAACAAAGCATGGCGGAGACACCCTTGGGGGACACAAATGATGCAGCCCTGCAGGCCTTCAGGCTGATGACCAGGGAACTTGGTGGTCTAATGGCCACTTTGGTGGTGGCAAGACGACAGGTATGGCTGGCGCAGGCGCCTGTCTCAGACCATTGTAAGCAGGGGCTGCGGGGACTACCGGTGGTTCCGGGCCAGCTGTTCGGCCCAGAGGCGGAAAGGGCCTTGGAGCACCGACTGCAGTCCAGTCAAGCCCTGGAGGTTTGGGGCGGGCGTACTGGCGCGACGGCCCCCCGGGCGCTGCAGCGGGGAGTCCGGGTCCCTGGACGCCCGTTTTGGACAGCTGCCCCGCCACAATATGGGCGGGGCACCCGGGCTAGGGCGGAGACCGGCCAGCAGCCCAGGTATGGGCAAGCCCCGCCCCGCAGAACGCAGGCAGGGCAGGAGCGGGGCCGCCGCCCCCCCAGGGGACCGAGCAGGCGTCGGGACATGGCCTGAGGGCCAGGGGCCGGCGGCGGAGAGGTTTTCACCACAGCACCTGTCCTACTGGGAAGCCCATTGCAGCGATGCATGGGTAAGGAACACCATATCCAGGTTGCAGTTCCGCCGTCGGCCCCCACCCCCGTCTGGGATCAGGGTGACCTCGGTCACAGAGCCGGTGCGATCCCTGGTCCTGCAACAGGAAATTCAGACTCTCCTGGACAAAAAGGCCGTTGTGGAGGCTTTTATTCAACCTACTTTCTCATACCAAAGAAAGATGCGTCGCTTCGGCCGGTGCTAGACCTCAGGGGTCTAAATCAATTTCTGAAGGTGCTTCCCTTCCGGATGCTTCGCACCCGCGATGTCCTTCAGGCCATTTGTCCAGGAGAATGGTTCACGTCGGTAGACCTGACGGATGCGTACTTTCATGTCCCCATCCATCCAGAGCACAGGAAGTACCTGAGGTTCGCCTTTCAGGGAAAGGTCTACCAGTTCACGGTCCTGCCGTTTGGCCTGTCCCTCGCCCCTCGGATGTTCACGAGGTGCATGAAGGCAGCCCTAAGCCCCCTTTGCCGGTCAGGGCTGAAAGTCCTGCCCTATCTGGACGACTGGCTCATCTGTGCGCCCTCGTCTCGGGAGGTGAGACTTGCCACATCCAAGGTCCTGGCCCACGTTGGTGCACTGGGATTGACAGTGAACAGACAGAAGAGCCAGCTGAGTCCCGCCCAACAGACCACTTTTATAGGCATGGCCTTGGACTCTGTGACCATGGAGGCCCGCCTGACCGCACAGAGGACGGCCAGGATCTTGGGCCTGCTCCGGTCCTTTCAGCTCGGAGCGGCACCCCCAGTCAGTTTGTGGCTGAGACTTTTGGGGATGCTGGGTGCAGCTTCAACCTTGGGTTGCTTCACCTCCGGCCCCTACAGAGGTGGTTCGGTGGCCTCCACATGGATCCCCGCCTGGACAGACGGGTCAGGGTGCTGGTCACATGCAGCTGCGCGGTGTGGCTCCGTCGGTGGGGGGTCAGTGCGTATCTGCAACGCGGCGTCTCCCTCGGTGGGGTCCCAGCAAGGAGGGAAGTGGTGACGACAGATGCATCGCCCCAAGGATGGGGGGCGCAGTGGCAGGGCCGGTTCATCCAGGGCCAGTGGGGTCCGCGGGCGAGGGGTCTGCATATAAATGTCCTAGAGCTGCGGACAATTTACTTGGCGCTGAGGCACTTCTGGCCTTATATCAAGGGCAGGCATGTCCTCGTCCGGACGGACAGTACCTCGGCGGTATTCCACGTCAACCATCAAGGCGGGACCAGATCGCTGCAATCCCTGCGGGAGGCTCACAGGCTGTGGACCTGGGCCTATCCCCTCTTCGCCTCCATGAGGGCAATGCACCTTCCGGGGACGAGGAACTCCGTGGCGGACTTCCTGTCGCGCTGGCGTCTTCCCCCGGGGGAGTGGAGATTGCATCCCCAAGTGGTGCAGGGGATTTGGGGGCGCTATGGCAGGGCCCGCGTCGATCTTTTTGCCTCGCTGAGCACCACACATTGCCAACTATGGTTTTCCATGACGGAGGCCAGCTCTCCTCTGGGGATGGACGCTCTCGCCAACGCCTGGCCAGACGAGCTGCTGTATGCATTTCCGCCGTGGCCACTGATTCTGCCCACTCTCCACAGGGTGAATTCATTGTCCCATCAGGTTTTTCTGGTGGCTCCCGAGTGGCCTATGAGAGTCTGGTTCCCACTTCTCCACCGCCTGTTGAACGGGGAACCATGGCGGCTTCCTGTGAGGAGGGACCTTTTGAGTCAAATGGAGGGGAGGGTCTGGCACCCGTCCCCGGGCCGCCTTCAGCTCACTGTGTGGCCACTGAGGGGGACTCGCAGCTCCCGGTAGATCTGGAGCCTTCGATCCGGCGAACGCTACAGAGTGCTAGGGCTCCTTCCACAGTGGCAACCTATGCTCGTTGTTGGAGGGGCTTTGCAGCATGGTGCGGGGACCGGGGTGTGCTACCGAGGTCCTGCTCGGTGCTTGACGTCCTCAGGTACCTCCAAGCCCTGTTCGATGCTGGACGTGCAGCCTCAACCTTGAGGGTGCACGTAGCAGCCATATCGTCCGGGCATGATCGCATCGATGGCAGGGGGGTGGGAGCACACTACCTGGTGACTCGGTTTCTCCGGGGTGCTCGCCGGCTGCCCCCCCCCCCGACGTTGTCCTGCGGCTGCATGGGACCTCCCCCTGGTCTTGAAGGCCTTGGGCAGGCCGCCTTTTGAGCCGATGTGCGCGGCCCCCTAACGGTTTGTGTCCGTTAAGACGGTCTTCCTGTTGGCAGTGGCCACAGCGAAGCGTGTCGGGGAGCTTCACGCGCTTGCAGTCAGCCCTGCGTGCCTGCGTTGGGAGGCAGGCGGGTCTGGGGTGACTCTGTGGCCCAACGTGGCCTTCCTCCCCAAAGTTCTTCCCTCAGGTTATGTGAACGCGCCCATTAGGCTTGGGGCATTCTGTCCTCCTCCGTTCCGCTCGGAGGAACAGAGATCCGCAAACCTGCTGTGTCCGGTTCGAGCGTTGCAGCTGTACATGGCGGCTACAGCTGCGCTTCGACAATCGGACCAGTTGTGTGTGTGCTACGGGGGACAGAGCAGGGGGCGCCCCCTCTCTAAACAGAGACTGTCGCACTGGGTGGTGGATGCTATCAAGCTGGCATATGACTCTATGGGTCCAGCTGCTCCTCAAGATATCGCATGCCATTCCACCAGGGGCTTCACAACGTCCTGGGTGGCAATGAGGGGCGTCCCTCTGGGGGACATCTGTGCGGCGGCATCCTGGACAGCACCGTGCACGTTTGCACGCTACTACCACCTGGATGTGGGCCAGGAGTCGGCGCTGGCATCAGCGGTCCTGCCCCTGGCTTCTACCCCCTGAGAGGTGGGTGAGTACCACGTTCCTCGTGACACTGCTGGTATAAGTCATCCACTCTGTTTATACTGCCACTGGCAGTCAGAAGGGAATGACACAGAACGGAAGTTACGTTGTAACTGGGGTTCTGTGAATTCCTGGATGACTGCCAGTCAGGCCGGTCACTCAGAACTCTTCCCCGCGAGAAGATCCTGGGAGGCCGGATGTAGCCCTGCGTGCTATTTATAGACTCATGCCCACATGGGCTACGGGTCGCTACGCGACTTTGCTTACATTTTAACTCGACCTGCGCGGAGCGTGAGGGGACATATTCACTCTGTTTAAAGTGCCACTGGCAGTCATCCAGGAATTCACAGAACCACAGTTACACCGTAACTTCCGTTACAACACTGAGTCTTCACAATAAAGAGGCTGGCCATTGAAGCCTGTTAAAAGAAGATACTGCATCTCCTAGCCTTTTATTCCTGTGTTCAGACCGACACGACATCTTGTTTCCTGCAAACCAACATACGGATTAGCACCCAAGCTTTATCTCCCTAACATACATATATATATATATATATTCCTCTCCCATATTGTAAGTTTAAGGATGTTTGTGGTAGAAAAATAATTCAAAATGTATGAGGAAAAATACATATATGAACCACAGTCTTGTTATAAAAAGAATAACAGATATTATTTCTCTCAAGATTGCCTATCTCAGTGAGAAATCTATTTTAGGTGAAGATACAAAGAAGGAGTCTTAAGCTAATATTTTGAAACTAAGAAATATATTTACACAGTGAACTTTTTATGGTATAGTAAATTTATTTTGATATAGTAAGTAATATATTTGTTTCTTGGGATACGCTGCACCATCTGCTGGTATAAAGCAATAAGTGCATTTGTCCAAAATCCACAGGTTTGTTTTGACACCTCCAGTATGCCTCAATGGCATTGTTTATGACTACGAAATGTGGTTGTCAAGCCACTACTTGATTCAGGGCATTTGACAAAATATTACTAGGTCTTTGTGTATGTTTGAACTTGTCTAGATAGTGGTGCATACGTTTTATTAATTTTTACTCATCACAAAAGCTGACGAGGACACTGAACCTAAAGGTGTTTTCCTGTTGAAGAATTAGTAATAAAATAAATCCACATATTAATGGATGTTCAGAGTACATATTTTATAAATACAAAGCACAAGTGGGGAAAACATGTTTTCTTTATGCAGACTCAATCAGACTATGTAGCACCTCACATTCCTTCTTTGAACCATTTGTTTCTGTGCCTCATGTTTTCCCAGAAAATGGACAAGAATAAAGATGGAGTGGTCACCATTGAGGAATTCTTGGAGACATGCCAAAAGGTTTGAAGTTCACCCTCTTTTGGACTCTGCACAGTAAATTCACACCTGCAGCTAATAAAAAAAATCTAATTTGGTCTCTTATTTACTCCAATACAGGATGAGAACATCATGCACTCCATGCACTTGTTTGACAATGTCATCTGAAAGCTGATGGATAGAAGATCGTGAATATCCTAGTGTTTCGAGCTCTGTTGTCATTAAACAGCTCCCCACCTGAGTAGGGGTGGTGTTTCTGTTCCTGCAACAACAATCTAAGGAGATTCACTCCAAAGCCACCTTCTAGAAAACTACACAGAAGAGATTGATCAGAATGAGCAGAGATTTATTTGTTTAACATGTGAAATTTTTTAAATTTGGAATTCCTTAATAGTTTGGCTTTGATGTATGAAGAGGATAACAATACCTGTAAATACCTCAGATAAAGCAATTTAAAGAAAATCCCAGATATAATCCAGAAGCCGCTATAGTTTCTACTTTTTACCACATGGAAAGGTTGAGAACCTTTTTCTGTTTGCACATATTCTACATTGGAAACAAAAACCTTAATATATAGACACTCTTGAGCAATGCAGTTGTACACAAAATGTAAAGTTTGGAAACGTTCTGAACTCACTGTCCTAATTGAGATGTCTGAAATCATGAAATGAAGCAATAATCTTTGAATAACTTTTGTATCCTTACAAAACTTAACACTCACATTAACTTTGTTGATTGTCTGCATGATGTATGTATTTTACAACCCACTGAAATATTTATTTAAACTCTTCATAAGTTTTATAAATAGAGGGTTGTTACACTGCAGGTGTGTTGTTGAATAAAACAACAGATTTTGTTCCAAAGCATGAGTTTTTATTTGTAATGTGCACTGCAATTACTTTTGTATTATATCTATTAGGGGTGCAAAAAACATTTGCAATTAATCTTTTGAGTGTCCATTGTTAACTTGGGATTAATCACACATTTTTTTTTATCTGTTCTGTGTGTAGCTGATGGAAATTCTAATATATGCATGGGAGGGGACAAATCCCTTTTCCCCCCACAAATAGATGTTTACTTTTATTTAAACAAACTACAGTGGGGCAAAAAAGTATTTGGCAGCCACCGATTGTGCAAGTTGTTCCAGAAAAAAATGAGTTCTCTAATCTTCATAATAGGTACACTTCAACTGTGATAGACAGAATGTAAAAAAATAATCCAGGAAAACACATTGTAGGATTTTTAAAGAATTTACTTGTATAATGGTGCAGAAAATACGTATTTGGTAAATATCAAAGTTTCACCTAAATACTTTGTAATCAGTGGCGGCTGGCCAATAGAGGGCGATAGGGCGCCGCCCCCCCCCCCCCCCCCCCCAGTGTTTCCAAAGTGTTTTTTATTATTTATTTTTTTTAATTAACAATAATCACATATTATGAGTTAATTGTGTGTTTAAATTCGTAAAAAACTATCATATATAAAAATATATATTATTTTCGGAGGAAAAGCTCCCGCTGCGTAGCAGCTGGGGCGACAGAAAGATCGCCCCAAGCAGTGCAGCAGCCAGCCAATCACTGACAAGAAATTCACACATAGCAACAGGAATTTATCCAATCAGCGTCGTTGATTCGGCCGTAAGAAGGGACATAGAGAAATCGCCCCAAGGCTGGTGTGAGGACGGACAAGATATCTGGTGGTGACATTGGCAGTGTAATTTCTCTGCCACAAGGGGGCGCTGCTGTAAGCGTTAACAGCTTTGTGTGTACAATTTTTGCGTAAACCTAATAAGTTATTTGTTTGCAGTTTGGTTCTAAACTTGTTTGTGCAATATTGTATTTATGTTTAGTATAAGAATGTCTCAAGTTGTTAATATTGGCATTAAAATAATCAGTATTTCACATAGTACTGGTATCCAGCCGTTTATGTTAAATTGTTTTGGGATGATTATTGAAAATGACTTGATAAGCTATATGCACAGCTCCACTACTTCCTGAACTAAGTACAACCCTTTTATTTCAAATTCAAAAACACTTTATTGATCCCAGAAGGAAATTAAGTGTTGGTATAGCTCATATAATAAATTCTTTAATTTAATTTCCTGTCTGTATTGCACAAACTGATTAATCCAGGTGTGTCTGACCTCAGTAGTCACAACAACAATGGTCAGACACACCTGGATTAATCAGTTTGTCCAATGATTTAAAACAGGAAATAAAAGACCTGTACTTAGTTCAGGAAATACTGGAATTGTGCAAATAGCTCAGAAAGTTTGATGTAAAAAAAATTAAAAAATTAAAATAAAAAAGCACAGCCCCACCAAGAATATTTTTCACCAGCTGCCACTGTTTGTAATGTAACCTTGGTTGGCAATGACAGAGGTCAAACGTTTTCTGTAGGTCTTCATCAGGTTTTCACACACTGTAGCTGGTATTTTGGCCCATTCTTCCATGCAGATCTTCTCTAGAGCTGTGATGTTTTGGGGTTGTCGCTGGGCAACACAGACTTTCAACTCTCTCCATAGTTTCTCTATTGGATTGAGATCTGGAGACTGGCTACGCCACTACAGAACCATGAAATGGTTTTTACGTAGCCACTACTTCGTTGCCCAGGCTGTGTGTTTGGGATCATTGTCATGCTAGAAGATCCAGCCATGTTTCATCTTCAATGCTACTACTGATAGAAGGAGGTCTTTGCCCAAGATCTGACGATACATTGCCCCATTCATCCTTTCCATAATACGGATCAGTCGTCCTGTGCCCTTTGCAGAAAAGCAGCCCCAAAGCATAATGTTTCCACCCCCATGCTTCACACTGGGTATGGTGTTCTGAAGATGCAACTCAGCATTCCCCCTTCCCCCTCCAAACAGAGCATTTATACCAAAGAGTTCTAGTTTTGTCTCATCTGACCACATGAAACTCTCCCAAACCTCCTCTGGACTCGACAGTTTACAAGGAATACCCTTACCAATAAAACTGACTTTCAGTGATGAGTCAAAGACTTGTCATTTAGATAAGCATCATAAGCATTAGTTTGACAGGGACTTTAAAAGAGGGCTACTTTTCTGGATTTTTTTGCAGCAATGTCCTTCACAAGATCACCAAAGTCCAGCTTTCTCTCTACATCATTCTCAAGAGACATGAGAGTCAAATGATTCAGCCTTTCCTGTCCCATTGTGGATCTGACTCTATTTTTCATTATTTTAAGCTTAAAGGATCGCTCACATCTTGTATTTGTGACAGGAAATGCCAGGTAAAGTCTGAAAACAATGTCCACATTAGGGAAGATGTCCTGTAGGTTCTTTTCTCAAATTATCTGTAAAAGCAGTGGGGCAGATGTGACGCTTTTACCACAAATAAAATCTTTGAACTGGACAATCTCTTCCTCAAAGTCCTTCTCCAGGTCAGCTGAAAGTTTCATTTGGAGACGAGATGCTTTGCTTCTTAGCTCTGGAAGCGTAACATTAGAAAAGTTGTTGAGGAAGCCAGAGATTAAGTTATCATATGCAGCATACATGTAATCCATTTCAGAAATTAGTCTATCAACAACCACCAAAAAACACTAGTGGAGAAATATTGTCGAGCTGATAACTCAGCCTCTGAGGCTGTGCTTTCTCCAGAAAATGCTTTTAGATTTTTTGGTCATTCAGTGCTATCTCTGTGAACCTGTGAAACTGTTGGAGACAACCCCTTAGCTTGAGAATCAAACCTGTAAAACTGCTCTCTCAAACCTCCAATGAAGTCCTTCAAGCATCCCACCAAACCCACAGCTTTACACAAGTCCAGTTCCACTACCTGCAAGGCAACGTTTCTTTTTTCGAGGTGCTTGAGAATACAAGGCCAAAATGTGCACATAAAGGCCGTTTCAAGGTTGTCCATTTTTTGTCAAGTAACCTTGCTTCATTTCTAGTTGATGCATTTTGATTCATTAGCAAGTACCACGCTTACAGAGATTTGAATTATGATTTACGTTGAAGGAAGGAATTGAATTGATGAAGAGTCTGGGGAGATACGCCGATGGAGGTTTGGGATGAAGACAGCGTGGTGTCGTCTTCAGGAATTCATCTTTCCTGAGCCAGCTCAGGACCCCCCCCCCAGACGGAACCTGAAAAAGAGAGATGTTAGAAGAGGCTAGGACTGTGAATGAAACCAGGGTGAGAGAGGGGAGGATGAAGGGATATAGGGATGTGGGGATGAGGGAGGGGATATAGAGATGAAGGGATGTGAGGATGAAGGGGATGCAGGGATGAGTGAGTGGATGGATTGAGACAGACGAGGAGCGCTAGACAGGCAGAGTAATGGACCGCAGAGTAATTGGAGATGCTTTTGAGGTGTGATATGCCAGATGAGTCGAGTTTGGGTAGATTGCTGAGTGGGAAGTTGATCTGGGGCGTGGTCCTGCTCCTGAACCTAAGAGACCACATCAACTCCATTTAGTGTCATTTAAAATAGTGGTCCCCAGCCTTTTTTTCCACCACGGACCATTTTAATAGCAGACAATATTAACACGAACCAGCGGATAAATGCAACAAAATAAAAAGATACGACCGGGATCATACCAGGTTATTTTTAAATATAATATAAATTGTAAATCCAGTGTATGCCCGTAACTTTATGAGCGTTTCCGTTTCATCGCCCCAGCACCATATCAAGAGTAACATCCTCTCTGTCCCCTAACGCTCTCAGGTCGCTATGGTAACGTTTAAACATGCCTTTAAAATAAGATTTACTACAAAAACAGATATAAAGTAAATGAAAAACACAACTCATCACAATGCTGGATCAGTGGTAGCCCTGTAGCTATTTCTCTATAACGAGACGGTCCCGTCTGGGTTAGTGCTAAAGGCTTCATCGCCTCATTACAAAGCTGGTTGCCACATAAGAGTAGAGGAGGGTTTGGTGAATGGAAATCGCCTGTCGTGATGAATCCATATTTTATCTAGGAAACCTGGTGTCTGTTAATTGAAGTTTTTCTTCTTGGAAGTCATAGGCTCTTCTTCTGTCTCCTCACTGAACCTTTCCTTTTCACAAAGAAACCTTTCAGAGACTTCTGTTTTTAATCTTTCTGATGGCTTGTGGGTTTGTTTTTAGTTTTGATGTATCGCGTCACCGAGGTAAAATATAACACTACTGAGACTCGGATAATAAATAAAACCGAAATGCTGCCCCACAATGCCGGGTCCCCACAGACAACAAAAATGTATAGCGCGACCTCCGATACAGGTACAGATCTTAACAGACGTGTTTGAGCGTCAAGACAATTTGATGCAACATGAGGTGTAGCTACAATAGGATGCAGATAGATGGATTGCGTAGAATTAACATAACATTATAAACATGAATAGAATATTAATAGACTGAATTGATGTCACAGTAGGGACATTCACGTGTTAAGGCAGCACACGAATAGATAAAATAATACATAAATAAATAAAAAACAATTACTTCTCATAATGCGCCACAACTAGACTAAAAAGGTAGATTTTGTTTTGTTTACTGGGGGGGATAAACTGGTTCATTTCATCCTGATTTGCTCAGAAGCTTGCAGGTAGGTGATGTTGATGTGAGACCTGAGCCTGTTTTGCCTCGCAAAGATCCTCAATTCTTGGCTCAATGTTTGATAAACATAGCCTCAAATCATCCTCGATTTGTGCACGATTGCAGTATTTTGTTTTGAGTGCAGTCATTTATGAGAATCCTGCCTCACACAAATATGTCGACGTGAAAGGAAGGAGAATCTTCAAGGCGACGTCACAGAGTTGAGGATATTCCTGCATCAATGCTGCCTAGAATGACGAAAGAGGGGAGGAGCCAAAGAGTTCCTTCAGTTCACTGTCACTCTTCAGCTTTCCAAAAAAAGAGGAGATCTGGCACAGTACTGAAACACTTTCACGATTTGGCCGATAAACGATATTTAACATATTTAAAGTGTGCATTCTCAATGTGGTTAGAAAAGTTTAGTTAAATAACAACTTTCAAAAAGGCTTTCACAAGAAGAAAATGATTTTATAATCTCTGGATATAAATTATAATAGAAATAGTTACTCTTCTGAATTAAAAAAAGTTACCAGCAACAATATTAGTTTACTTTTTAAATTGCACTGGACAAAAGCTGAAGAAAAATCTGAAACAATCTTCTGAGAAAACACAATAAAAAAGTGCTTACTCTGTTTAGTTTGCATCTTCATCATCCACAGTCAGTTTATAGATGAACTCTCACTTTGCTCAGGCTTTTGATAGTTTTTGTGTCTGTGATCTGTGGGGTATTTGCCACTTTTGTCACACACAGAAACACACATGCCAGCTATATGAATGGTGCACTCCGCCACCCATTTGTTGCGACTGGACGGTATATCTTTTGTGGTTCGTGCATGAAGCTTGTGCTTTGACTTCTTGTCAACGGCAGTAACTCGGCGCTGCACGTCGCGGCCCAGCGCCGCGCAATTGCGTTGCGCAATGCAGGATAACGCAGTGCGGCGTGGCGCGGCGCAGCTCGGCGCACAGCTTTGTGGCATCAATAAACGGATCAGAACCGGCTCGGGAGAACGTTACATGAGATAAAGGCTGTCATAATGTATGCATCACCAGTCAGTTTAAGTATGGTCCTATGAAAACAATAAAAACCGGGACATTTTCATCAGTCTAGAAATCCTCCCGGATGCCCCGGACAGCACATGAAAAGTGGACATGTCCGGGGAAAAGAGGACGGTTGGTCACCCTAAATTGACAGCTGGTTTCCTGTGCACACAAACGGATCTCGAACCCACGCAAAGGAGCGAAAATCCTCTTTAAAGTACATCGCAAATAGTTTTCTCATTGCTGACAGGCGCTCAGACGCTGATTGAAATAGGGAGGAGAAATTGTGTGACGTGCCTGCATCAGTGATAAAGTCTACAAGGCTGGGGAACATGTTGCCGTTCCCTCCACTGATTCGGCCATAGAGGTCTAGTTTTAGTGTGAAGGCGTGCACTTTGTCTGCAAGGAGCAAAATATGAGTTTCGCGGCCTTGCAAAGACAGTTTAAGGCCATTCAAGCGGTCAAATATAGATTAAATAGGACAGAGACACAAGCCACATATAGTGTCATCCAGATGCTTCACCAGATCTGATTTGATTTATGTCAAAAACCACTTCACCTCCTCTCAGAGCTCATACAACCGCTGTAACACTCGACCCCTGGAGAGCCAGAGAACTTCAGTGTGACTTGCTGAAACCGCTTATCACCGGTTGAGTATCACTGCTGTAAACCAATCTGTGTACTGTTACATCTCTAATGAATATTGGGCAGAAGGGAATCTTCTCAGGGGAAATAAATCTCAGATCTGAGCTTTAGACTTTCAGACATTTGTTATTAATTCATCTTTTGTCTTCTGCCTTAGATAGATGACATTTTTATCCGTATTAAACAATTTTCTGCCTTTTTTAGACTGAGCTTAGTTATGGGTTTTTCAATGAATCACCCTATATAAATGATAAAGTACATGTAAAATAAAAATGAGACAAAGAAGCGTCTCGAATTAGAGATTAATGATGATTTAATAAAGGTATTGAATTTAATGTCAACTCAAATGTTGTATTCAATCTCACTTAGTTTATTATAAAACACCAGTTGAACAATTTGACCTAAATGCACTTTAATACACAGATCAAATTTAATATTTCATCAAATCAATTCCACATCATCCGTTCACATAAAAACACTTAATTCAGACTTTAATTATTGTAACAAAGATGAACTCAGGATACTGTGTATAACAATTGGTAAATTTATCCTTTTGAGAAACCCCAGCCAACTTCATATGGACTTTGCTCGTATTCTCCATCGTGAGCAAGCATGTGGTGACAATGACAAGAAAACAATCTGAACAAGAGGGAACTTCCAGCAGAATCCAGGTCTAAATGAACACCCATCTGCTGTGAATAACTGGGGGTAAAGAGGACTGAAAGCCAACACACAAACAGAAATAATCCTAGGCCCTTTTCTGCATTGACTCATTTCATTGAAGTTTGAAGACCTCAAGTTCTGCACAGCTCTGGTGAGATTAGAGAATTTCAATCAGGTTTATGTCTAGGCTTTAACTAGGCCATTTCAGTATCTTGATTCCATATGTTTTTAGCTAACCCTAGATTTAATGGTTAGTTTGGAATCATTGTCGTGTTGAGGATCCAATTTGGTCCAAGCTTCAGCTGAATTTATCCTGACTTAAAGATACTCTGGTATAGAAAGGTTCGTGTTCAACTTGATAAAGAGAGCTGCTATGATTCTGTAGCTACAAGTGTTTACATCCACTAAGAACACAGCTGTACTGCAGCTCAATCTGAACAACATATAGGCAAAGCAAATTTATTTGTATAGCGACCAGTTAAAAAACGACCAGCTACATAACTAAACCAATCTCTAACTTAGACAAAATGTTTTAACGATTAAAATACAAAGGTTAACAATCGAAGAAACACTGAAACTGTTGCGTATGATGACAATGTGTAAATATTTCACAGCCAACTTCAACTGTGCAGTTTGAATATTCATAGCTAAACAATTTCCCTTCTAGTGTGGATTCTCATGTGTGTTTAAATTTCCTGTCCCTGTAAATCTTTGTCCACAAAGATCACAACAGGTTTCTGTCCTGTGTGGATTTTCACGTGTGTGTTAAAAGCTGATTTATCACCAAATCCTTTTTCACAAACATCACAACAGAAAGGTTTCTGTCCCTTGTGGATTCTTATGTGTCTTCTTAAATGCGATTTAACACTAAATCTTTTTTCACGAACATCACAAGAGAAAGGTCTTTGTCCTGTGTGGATTCTTATGTGTGTGTTTAAATTGTCTTTCTTGGTAAATCTTTGTGCACAGAGATCACAGGAGAAAGGTTTCTGGCCCGTGTGGATTCTCATGTGTGTGCTTAGACTTCCTTTAACTGTAAAACTTCTTCCACAAAGATCACAACAGAAAGGTTTCTGTCCTGTGTGGATTCTTATGTGTCTTCTTAAATGCGATTTATTACTAAATCTTTTTTCACGAACATCACAAGAGAAAGGTTTTTGTCCTGTGTGGATTCTTATTTGTCTTCTTAAAGCGATTTAACACTAAATCTTTTTTCACGAACATCACAAGAGAAAGGTCTTTGTCCTGTGTGGATTCTTATGTGTGTGTTTAAATTGTCTTTCTTGGTAAATCTTTGTCCACAAAGATCACAACAGAAAGGTCTTTGTCCTGTGTGGATTATTTTATGTATCTTTAATTTGTCCTTTCTACTAAATGTTTTACCACAGTCTTCACAGCTAAAATGCATTCCTGTCTGGACTTTACTTTGTGAGCCCACATCTTTCTTTTTTATCAAACATTTCATAGTAATCAGAGAGCTTGACGCCTCTATTTCTGAATCTGACGTGAGTATCTGAAGAGGGTGACTGTGAACAAATTGTTCAGCAAACTCAGGGGGGCTAAAAGGTTTGTTAATGTTACCATCTGACTCTGGAGCTCTTTCTTTATGTTTCAGCTCAGAAACGAGGAACTTTACATCATAATTTCCTTTATCCTTCACAATGACTTCAGGCTTTGAGGAAATGGAACCATCTTTATGATTTTGCCTCCAGATGGATTTTCTTTCATTTTCTTCTGGAAGGTCTCTGTCTGTAATTTGGTCCTGATGAAGCTGTGAGAGTAGGTGGGGCTGTTTATCATCCTCCCTCTTTATGCCAGTAGCAGTGATTAGAAACCTGATGGGATCAATCTCCTCCTTCCCATTGATCCACTCTCCTCCCAGACTGATGCAGACTCCCTCCTGTTCCTCCTTTATTTGGAGAGGCTTTGGGTCATGCAGGTCAGCACATAGTCTCTGGTCTTCAGGAGCTTCTTCTTTAATCATCAGCAACCGATTAACATCTAAAGGAGACATTAAAACACATTATTCATGTTACAATGTGTTTAGGCCCAAGCAGTAAAAGCACTGTTTTGTTTTTCAATTAAAATTTCTCTGTAAATGAATTGGTTTCTTTGGAGGCCTAAACATATAAAAAACTCAGCTCTTGTGGAAAGTGGAATAGTAAAGAAAGATAATGACATTCCTTACCTAGAGTTTAGAGGATCCACCTGAACATTGAAGAGGCTATTACTTATGTTTCAGTCAAAGAAAAGCTCTGTCAGCACTACTGTATCAGTTTCATATTAAGTCGTCATGGTTTTAGACCTGAATTTTTGTGTGTGTTGAAGGGGCGATATCGAAACAAAATAAGCCTTGATAACCTTCCTACAAAAAAAGACATGGAAGCAACAAAACTGCTGTGATTGGTCCACATCAGGTCCCCAACAAAACTCAATGGTCAAATGTTGACATCACACAAAACCTAGCCCCTGAGAACAAGAAGTTTGTTTTACTTTGATAGGTCTTTATTTGACTGCCTTTACCTAATCAACATCAAACTGTGTCTAGGGACAGAAAACAAGTTGGTGTAACTTGGTGTCCATTTCTGAGCCTTTTGGAAAGAGGGTGGGGCTCTCATGGTGTCTCATGTTTTCCAAAAGACCCATTTCCACTGACACCTACTCTATTGCTTTTCCACTAGCATAAGCCGGGCTGTGCCAGTCATATTTTTTAGAGCCAACTTTGCTGTGGTTCAAGAGGGCCAAGCAGGGACGAAAACGAGACGTCGGAAGGCTGTCTGTCGATTAATTGATCATTAAGAATTCCATCGATTACATTTTTTTAAACCGATTAATTAATGCATGTTCTGTTGCGTAGTGTGAGTTTTGAAGGAATGCAATTCATTTTGCTATGTGGCCGTAATTAAACACTTTACCACACGAGGGCGATGACTGAAAATAAAACCCACAGGCTGACTCAGTTTCTTGCATTTCAAAAGTAGCATTGTCATGAAGAGGTCGCAGCAAAGTGTGGCGTGGGACCACTTTCACTAAAAAAACAAACAAAAAAGTCTCGGTTCACTGCCAACACTGCAAAGCTGTGTATAAGTACTTGAACGCACTTCCACCCCTGGTTAGAAGCGGAGCGTCCTGCTCTTGGTCTCAACCTAGCATCAAGTCGGTGTTAGCACGGAGGAGCCGAGATGCACAACGAGCAGAGAAACTTACTCACCGATTACTTTCTGAGGGAGGCTCCGCCACCCCTGGATTGCTCCCATACAGACTGGTGGAAAATGAATTAAACAAGATTCCAGATGCTTGCCAAGTTAGAACGGAGGTTTGTGTATCACAGCGACGTCTGTCCCTCACAGCAGGTGATCTCGGTGCTGCAGGTCAGACGCGACAGCAGCCTGATGACCGTCAGTCTGCTCACCAGGCTCTGTGTTCTGTGTTTTTCAGTTAGCTCTGCTACTACAAACTGTAAACAAGTTGTTTTTCTTTTCTTCTAGATACTCTTTGCTTCATTTGGACCCTCCAAGTATTACATTTTTATTTAAAATAACTGCACAGTATTTTACTTTTGTAATTGTAACCATAATGCACATATATTTTTTCTAGTGTGAATCTAATACCTCTTTCTTACCTATCACTTTGCTGCTGTCATTACTTCTCAGAAGGCAACGCCATCCTCCCTTCAGTTTGCCAAGAGCATTTTCTGTGAAAGCAGGAACAACATCCCACCAGAGGCCGGTTTAAAAGCTCACACTTGGTGCGATGACTTTACAGGACAGTCATCTGAAAATCACAAACAGCATACATATCACTAAACCTTAATTCGAAGTTGAAGTTTTGAAATGCATCTATACACCTTAGTTCAAGTGAAGTCAAATTGAACTAGATTTAGAGTAATCAAGCTAAGCCACCCAGATAATACGATTGGTAAATCAAATTTCTCCAAACTTATGGGAAGTGATGAGACCGTGGAGGTGGGAATAGCAACACTGGTAACAGTGGTAACACTGGTAACAACAGCAGAATAACGAGTGCAACACAATCAAACAGTAAAGTACTTGCAAAATGTACTGTGCTGCTGCGGCGTTGTTTTTGTCCATTTCTTCACTCATTGTCTATATCCTGCTTTTACTCCATCTATTTCACTGCTGTCAGTATTTGTATACTATCTGTGTGAAGCTCTAGGCCAGCTGGGAAAAAAAGGGCAAGGAAAGGAAATTTTATTTGTATAGCACACTTTCAACTTTACATGATTAGGGGATAAAGGAAAAATAGCAATAAAACATAGACAAAGCATAAGAGACTTAAAGGACACATCACCTATTACTGAAGTGAATAACTACTCCCTATCATAAACTTTCACGCCTTTAAAATAAATTCTAGTCAAAACATTTTTTAAAAGGTGCTTTTCTGATCCATTCAGTAAAACCCGTATTGTCTCGTGAGAGAGCACGCGATATTTCGGCATTCCCAGATGTTCATTATAATAATGCAAATGAGGATTGCGTTGATTGGTCGTAGGAAGGAGGGGGGGATGACGCTCCACTGCCACACTCTCCAAAAAAACAACATGGCGCATGTTATGAATGAACCGGACCTTGCCGCGACCTACGGAATCCCACCGTTTGTGAACGAGCCCGACTCCGAACCGGAGCTGGAGAGTGAAGATGTCGAACAGATGGAAGGACGTCTACAGCAAGATGGATCGGAATGGTAAAGGCAACCATTTGATCAATAACATGATAAAACGCCTCAATTATTACAATAACAGCGATGTAGTCTTCTTCAGTAGTGGTGGCGGGGCTCGTCTGAATGTGAGGGTGAGAGGGGCAGGGCGAGCTCCAGCAGCATTGGTCTCCTATGTTCATAAATGGTCAAATCCTGCCGTTTTGACGTAACACTGGCACAGAAATCAAAACAAAGTTTTGGAGGGCGCATGCATGTGAAGCGCACGTGGGGTGGTTAGAGAAGCCAATGGTAAACAAATGCTGCACTTTTGAATATTGGCTTACTGCCCAGTGAAAAATAATTTGGAAACCATATTATACATGTTTTCACATGGAAAAAATGAACATTTCAGGTGATGACCCCTTTTCAAAAACATTACATGAATTTTTGATAAAGTAAAAACAGCAATTAAGCAAGAAGCATACAGAAAACATGATACATGAAAACATTACTCAAAGGCAGCTCTAAACAGATACATTTTTAGCTGTGATTTAAAATAACTCAGTATTTCAGCAGCTTTGCAGTTTTCTGGAAGTTTGTTCCAGATTAGAGGAGCATAGAAACTGAAAGCTGCTTCTCCATGTTTGGTTCTGATTCTAGGGATGTTGAGTAGACTGGAATTAGAGGACCTGAGTGGTCTGGGGGGGTTGTAGCACTGGGGTGATGTGCTCCACATCCTGGTTCTAGTGAGGACGCGAGCAGCAGCGTTCTGGATCAGCTGCAGCTGTCTAACTGACTTTAGGCAGAACTGTGAGGACGCTCTTGCAGTAATTAATCCGACTAAAGATTAACGCATGGATGAGCTTTTCGAGGTCCTGGTGCGACATCAGTCTTTTAATCCTAGAAATGTTCTTCAGGTGATAGAAGGCTGACCTTGTTATTGCCTTTATGTGACCCTGGAGGTTCAGGTCTGAGTCCATTACTACACCTATTTCAGGCCTGATCAGTAGTTTCTAGCTGCATTAACTGAAGCTGTGTGCTGACTCTTGATCATTCCTCTTTGGGTCCAAAAATAATTACTTCAGTTTTGTTTATGTTCAGCTGGAGAAAGTTATGGGACATCCATCCATTGATTTGCTCGATGCATTTACTTAGAGTTTGGATAGGTTCAAAGTCACCTGGTGACATCGTAATGTAGAGGTGTCTTGGGGCACATGTTTTTTTTTGACACACTTATTTCTTTAGTTCGTTTTGGTTGGACCAATTCTGTTATGCATATTTATTTTGTTGCTTTATTCTGATTAAATTATTTTGTTCCTCCACCTTTACCACCTGAGTACAGTGTATATGTTAATTCCCTATTTTCCCTAGCTGAGCCAGGGTGGTAACACTCATCTACACAAGAAGTGATAAATGCAGAACAGAAGGGGCTGCTGCAGAAAAAGAGCAGGCTTAAAATCACTGACAAATATTTAGGTTTTTTTTCCTTCTCTGTAAGGTGACCTTGGATATTAGAAAGGTACCCTCAAATAATATGTACTATTATAATCAATCACTGATTTAACATTTTGACTAATGATTTTCTGGGAGGAGAAAAATCTGAATATACCACTACAATAAACTAGACTACACAACTGATTAAATCAACAGTTTTACTTTTTTTCTGAGTGTAAAGACTGCTGTCTTGACTGGGACTGAGCTGCCTTGGCGGAGGTCTGTGCTCTCTGAGTGCTTTTCTAGTTAAAACTATAAAATTGAGCCAGTTTCCCCCAATAAATGACACTTGAATTCTAATCATGTTGCAATGGTCAGTTCCCACTGAAATGTCCACAACAAAATACAACCAGGTGGTGCTCGATGGCACTTGCTGCTTTCCTCTTTGACCCGCTGTGACAACATAGGTGATGCTCATGCACAATTGTTGAGGTGGGGCGAGAGGGAAACGGGAGGGATGTTTTGGGAGGGGGCTTGTTTGTGGGATTCAAAAAAATCTCTCTCCCCCTCAAATAGTCCAGACAGCAGCTTTAATAGTGCGGGGATCTATTCATTTTTATTTCACCAGATCTGATGTTGTAGGAGCCTAGACTCTACGCAAATTGTTATCAAACCCCCAATAAAGCAGGCATTTTTTGTAAAGTATGGGCTTAGTTTGCCAGGGACCACAGAATATGGGGGGGGGGGGGGGTCACAATAGTATTTTGTATGTTTGTTTCCAATACTATTTTTGAACTGTGTCCAGAAACACCATAAAATGATCTGAGCCAGGAAATACGGATGTGATGTCAATTGAGACGGCTTGCGCGTTCCCAACAGCTTCAAAAGAGGAAGAAAAATGGTCGCAGACCTCCATTTATTTAATTGTGAGAATGGATTCTTCTCTTCTGCAACTGGGAAACGACCAAGGACGACTCACAGCCCACTAAAAAGTGCCACTAAGAAAAAGAAGTGTCACAAGTGTTTGTGCGCTCTCCCGTGCGGCTGGCTGCTGTTACTTGCAGCGCCGGCCGCGTTGCTCGTGAGTTTCCTTTCTTCATTCTGCCCTTGAAAAGCACATATAGCAATATCGTCGGACCTCCATTGACCAAATTCAAGCCGTCCCTTATGTGAGATGGAGAATACAGGACTGCTACTGAGACACGGAGCAAGATGGGTATTTCGGCTCTTTTAGGAGAGCTGGATCTTACGGCTTGGCTCACTAAAGAGAACCGGCTCTTTCGGCTCCTTATATTTTTTGTTTCTTAAACTAATTTACCATCAAAAAGTGTGTCATGTAAAATTTTGTGTAAAATGAATTGCTAATCTACAGACATATTTAAATGTTTATTATTTACATGACTTATATTCACCATAGAACAGTGCTACAAAATAAATACATGTTAAAGTACAAAAAACAATTTTGATTGTAAACTCAGCAAAAAAAGAAACGTCCTGACTTTTAACGGTTTTTACTTTCAGTAAACTTAATGTGTGTAAATATTTTTATGAACACTAAAAGAGTCAACACCATAAGACATAAACTAAAAATGTTTCACAGACATGTGACTAACAGAAATAGAATAATGTGTCCTTGAATGAAGGGAGGCTCAAAATCAAAAGTACCAGTCAGTATCTGATGTGGCCACCAGCTGCTTGAAGTACTGCAGTGCATCTCCTCCTCATGGACTGGACCAGATTTGTCAGTTCTTGCTGTGAGATGTTACCCCACTCTTCCAGGCACTTGCAAGTTCCTGGACATTTCTGGGGGGAATGGCCCTAGCCCTCACCCTGCGATCCAACAGGTCCCAGACGTGCTCAATGGGATTGAGATCCAGGCTCTTCGCTGGCCATGGCAGAACACTGACATTGCTGTCATGCAGAAACTCACGCACAGAACGAGCAGTATGGCTGGTGGCATTGTCCTGCTGGAGGATCATGTCCGGATGAGCATGCATAAAGGGTACGACATGAGGGAGGAGGATGTCTTCCCTGTACCACAAGGCATTGAGATTGCCTGCAATGACAACAAGCTCAGTCCGATGGTGATGTGATATACCGTCCCAGACAATGACGGACCCCCACCTCCAAATTGATCCCGCTCCAGGGTACAGGCCTCGGTGTAACGCTCATTCCTTCGACGATAAACATGAATCCGTCCATCACCCCTGGTGAAACAAAACCGTGACTCATCAGTGAAGAGCACTTTTTGCCACTCCTGTCCGGTCCAGCGAAGGTGGGTTTGTGCCCATAGGCGGCGTTGTTGCTGCTGATGTCTGGTAAGGACCTGCCTTACAACAGGCCTACAAGCCTCAGTCCAGCCTCTCTCAGCCTATTGCGGACAGTCTGAGCACTGATGGAGGGATTGTGTGTTCCTGGTGTGACTCGGGCAGTTGTGTCGCAGGTGTGATATTCGGATGTACCGATCCTGTGCAGGTGTTGTTACACGTGGTCTTCCACTGCGAGGATGATCAGCTGTCCTTCCTGTCTCCCTGTGGCGCTGTCTTAAGCGTGTCACAGTGCGGACATGGCAATTTACTGCCCTAGCCACATCAGCAGTCCTCATGCCTCCCTGCAGCATGCCTAATGCACGTTCACGCAGATGAGCAGGGACCCTGGGCATCTTTCTTTGGGTGTTTTTCACAGTCGGTAGACAAGTCTCTTTAGTGTCCTGCATTTTTTGAACTGTGACCTTAAATGCTTATTTTCTGTAAGCTGTTAAGGTCTTAACGACCATTCCACAGGTGCATGTTAATTAATTTATTATGGTTAATTGAACATGCATGGAAAACATTGTTTAAACCCTTTAAAATAGAGATCTGTAAAGTTATTTGAATTTTTACATTATTGTTGAAATACAGTCCTGAAAAAGGGATGTTTCTTTTTTTGCTGAGTTTATGTAAAATATTAATAAACTAAACTATTTACAGTGAACACAGAAAAGCTAATATAATATAGATAACTGTAGTCTGCTCGATATATTTTAACTTTGCATTCTTCCACATTTTGCTGCTCATTTTCTCACCTTTCCAGTACGTTTTGTCTGTAGCGTTTTTTTCTCCTCCCGTTTCTGGGGCTGATGTTGGGTTGACCAATGACAGAGGTGTGCTCTACGTAGCATTCGATGCATAGTTAAAAAATTGAGTTCCACTCCGTCTGTCCTTGAGTGCCTGTCGGAGAGCCCTCGCGACAAAAGATATTGGTGCTGTGTGTCTCCACATCTCCGCAGACGGAGAAGCATAAACTAGGCTTAACACTGTAGTTCAAAGTAAATCTTTTTTTGTATCAGAACAAATGCAAAAGATTTAATCGGTTGTTTGTTTAAAGAAGTTAAATGTTCCCACAGAAGTGAATAACATAATTAAAACCATCTATGGGATTTGTGAAACCTGTGATTTGTTTCACAAATCCCAGAGTTGGTTTCAATTATTCTGTTATTAGTGTAGAATAATCTAGTCCAGGTTTTAAATGTCTGGGTTATGTAGTTTTTGATCTGGACCTGATCTAGGGTGGACCAGATGCAGAAAAAGTTATCGGAGGATGCTGAAACATGTAAAGGTACAAAAATCACTTTGATTTGTCTAAAATCAAGAACCTTAAAAATCTAATGTTACAAATAAGACAGAATGAACATCACCGGTGTTAAATGGAAATTACATTAACTTTGACAATGTTGTCACAATCAGTTATTTGTCAAAAAGTACATTCATCATGACTCCAAGCCCTCCCACCGCACCCCCCAGGCGGCTATATTTCATACTGTGCGTCCACAGTGCTGCCCTTGCAGTAAATCTCCGTACTTTTCCCCCTTTAGAACATATTAAAATCTAATTTCAGAAACTGAAAAAGATTCTTAGCTTACTTCTGACACAAGTAAAAATCCTTCATTTTTATGTTTTTCTTTGTAGAAATGGACCAAAATCGTACTGTACCGTAATCTTTGTATACTGTTACACCTCTAATGAGTAGTAGTCAGATCATTTCATGGGAAATCCTTCTCAAGTCTGAGCTCTAAACCTCTGTTAGAAATGTATCGCTCAAGCCTCCTGCCTTAAGTAGATGTAATTTTTACTGGTGTTGAACAAATTTCTGCCTTCTTTCAACCGAGATTAGTAAAGACTATCCCAGTGAAGATTTTTTTTTTCAAACGTTAACGTTCATGTAAAATAAAAATGAGACAAAGAAGCATCTCAATAAATTATAGTTTCATTAGTATTATTTAATAGCTTTCAATTTAAAGAGTCAACTCAAATGCTTTATTCAACCTCACTTGGTTTATTATGTCAATGTTTCAAATCAAATCAAACTTTATTTATAAAGCGCTTTTCATACAACAAGTTGCATCACAAAGTGCTTTACAGATTAAAATGACCCCACATAAAACCACCTTCCCTTCACCACATTTAGTATAAAAGTCCTGTCTGAGAGGTAGGATGTTAACCATTTGTGAACAGCACCAGAGAGGCCAATCTGTTTTAAACGGGTTAAAAGAATAGTGTGGTCTACTGTATCAAAGGCAGCGCTTAGATCCAGTAGAACCAACACTGTCACCCTCTGTGCATCATAGTTTAATCTAAAATCATTTAAAATCTTTAGAAGGGCCGTGTCTGTGCTGTGGTTCACCCTAAAACCAGACTGAAATTTATCCAGGACATTGTGCTCATTAATAATATCATTAAGTTGAATTAAAACAATTTTTTCTAAAATTTTGCTTAAAAAAGGTAAGTTAGATACCGGTCTAAAATTGTTAAAATCTAAATTGCTCTTCTTCAACAGGGGCCTCACTACCGCCCCTTAAAAGGCGTCAGGAAAGACCCCCGTCTGAAGGGAGCAATTCATCATGGTTAAAATCTCATCCCTAAAAGATTCATAAAATGGCTTAAAAAAGGAAGTGGGAATCGGGTCCAAAACACATGTGGTGGGCCTCACTGAGGAGAAAACTTTATCAAGAGTCCCAGCTTCTACCAGGACTAAACTGTCCAGCGTTTCCTCCGGTAGAGACACACAATCAGATTTGTCTAAAACCATGTTACTCTGAGAGGATAAAATCTTACATCTGATGGTTTCTACCTTCCCTCTGAAGTGGTCTGCGAACTCCTCACAAAGAGTGTGTGAGGGGGTTTTAGGAAATGCAGTAGTAGCTCTGTTAAAAAGTTTATCAATGGTGGAAAAAAGGAGTTTGGAATTATTTTTATGTTCCAAGATGATTTTGGAGAAGTATGAATTTCTTACTGCATTGTTGTATAATTTGAGAAGATCTGTGTATATTTGGTAACAGAAACAGACTTCATTCATAGACATATAAAATATCTCAGGCCTAATAGTAACAAAATAAAGCTGAACTGAGGATATAACCGCAATTGGTAAAAAGTTGTACTTTTAAGGAAGTCCAGTAAACTTCGTAAAGGCAATCCTTCATGCTGAGCAAGCATGTGGTGACAATGGAAAGAAAATACTTTGAACAGGAGGAAACATCCAGCAGAACCCCGGTCTGTATGAACACCTATGAGACTTCCTCAACGCCGCCTCCAAAAAAAATAAATAAAAAAAATCCGGTGGAGCCAACATGAACCACTGGGAGAACTCTATATCCACTTGGGAAGCAGTATAAGTCCCCTGTGTGGGAATATGTAGGATACCGAAAAGATGCTAAAGGATACGTCCAGGACGATGGGTCACCCATTTTCAGAGGTTGCAGAAACAAAGTTGTGGCCAGAGGATCCAACCACTCCCACTTGATGTAGCATCTCCGAGATCATCATGCACACATATACACACAATTGAAGGTAGGCTAAGCTACCAGAGTCAAATTATGTTAGTGACTAAAGGGATTTCAAAGTAATATTAGAACTATCCAGTGAATGAGGGTTTATTTAGCCACGTAGCGTTGCAGGCTACCATTTAACGTTTGCTTCCCACTTGTTTATAACGTTTTGTTTTATTCTCTAGCAGTCTCATATAAAAGGGATTTTAAACTTAGCTAATTAGGTTCTTGTGCTTGGTATTAACAGCGCTGTGGTTATTTTGATTCAATTACTTACAGTAGCCTAACCTAATTTCCCTTCTTCAGCTTTAGCCAAAGACTGGTGTAATTACAAATTCTCTGTTAAATGAGTGTGTTAAAATAAATATCTGCTCAGAGATTACTTGAACTTTTCGTTTACTTTAACTTTGTTGACCGTGGTGTATTCAAAAGGCAGCAATTAACTTCTCTCTGTGCAGCTTACACATTTTAACAGCCTTTAAAGTTACTTTTATTTTACAAAAATTTTTCTAAGCAGTATCTCTAAAGATAAACAAAATAACAGCTTCTGAAGTTTAAAACTCTTATAGAATGCGTTTTTGTGATTTATTTATTATTGTGATTTGGCCGTTTTCTGCGTTGATCTCATCGACGTTTGAAGACATCAAGTTCTGCACACCTCTGGTGAGATTAGAGTATTTCAAACGGGTTTTGGTCTGGGCTTTAAGTAGGCAGTTGCAGCAGCTTGATTCCTTATGTTTTTAGCTAATCCTTTCTAGGTTTTGTGTCTTTAGGATTATTGTCCTGTTGAGGATCCAGTTTGGTTCAAGCTTCAACTGAATGTTTCTTGACTTAAGGATACTGTGGTATAGAAGAGTTCATGGTCAACTTGGTAGAGAGAGCTGCTCTGATTCTGTAGCTATGTGTTTACATCCGCTAAGAACACAGCTATACTGCAGCTCAATCTAAATATGTGAAATACATTGAATAAAATATGCCTGGCAAAGAAACTACCAGTTATACAACTATAGAAAATCTCTAATATACATGAAATGTTTTCAAGAATAAAATAAGATTAACAAAAGTGCAAAGACTGCTGCCTTTAATGACAATGCATTACTATATTTCTCAGCCAACTGCAGCGGTGCAGTTTGATTATTCCTAGCTAAACCATTTCCCTCCTTGTGTGAATTCTCGTGTGTCTGTTTAGGCTTTGTTTCTGGGTAAATCTTTGTCCACAGAGATCACAACTGAAAGGTTTCTGTCCTGTGTGGACTCTAATGTGTGTGTTTAATTTCGATTGACTGCCAAATATTTTGTCACAAAAATCACAACTGAAAGGTTTCCGTCCTCTGTGGATTCTCATGTGTATGTTTAGACTTCCCTTCTTGGTAAATCTTTCTCCACATAGATCACAACGGAAAGGTTTCTGTCTTGTGTGGCTTCTCATGTGTGATGTTAGACTTACTTTCTGGGTAAATGTTCTGTCACAGAGATCACAACAGAAAGGTTTCTGTCCCGTGTGAATTCTCATGTGTATGGTTACACTTTTTTTCTCTGTAAATCTTTGTCCACATAGATGACAACGGAACGGTTTCTCTCCTGAGTGGATTTTCCTGTGTCTGTTTAAGTTTGATTTACTGCCAAATGTTTTGTCACAAAGATCACAACAGAAAGGTTTCTGTCCTGTGTGGATTCTCATGTGTATGCTTAGACTTCCTTTCTGGGTAAATCTTTGTCCACAATCACCACAACAGAAAGGTTTCAGTCCTGTGTGACTTCTCATGTGTGTGTTTAATACAGATTTCTTCCTAAATCTCTTTCCACAATCCTCACAACAGAAACGTTTGAGCTCTTCGTGGATTCTCTTATGTTTGTTTAATGCATCTTTTCCAGTAAATGTTTTACCACAGTCTTCACAACTAAACTTCACTCCTGTCTGGACTTTCCTTTGCGAGTCCACATTTATCTTTTCTATCGAACATTTGGTATTATTCAAAGAGCTTGATGGCCCCATTTCTGGATCTGTCATATCCTTCTGAAAAAAGCGACGGTGAACAAACTGTTCAGAAATCTCAGAAGAGCGAAAACGTTTTTTTAAAATGTTTCTATCTGACTCAGGAGTTCTGCTCTCCATCCAGTCATCGTCCACGTTTTTAGTTTTTATCCTAGAGACTGACAAATGTTCCAGCTCAGAGATGGGATGCTTTACATCATCGTCCTCTTCATCCTTCTCATCCTTTAAGGAAATGGAGCCATCTCCATAATCTTGTATCTTGATGGATTCTCCTACAGTGTTCTCCTCTGGAAGCTCTCTGTCTTTAATTTGGTCTTGATGAAGCTGTGAGAGCAGAGAGGACTGTTTATCATCTTCACTCTTTATGTAGGTAGCAGTGACTGGAAACCTGATGGGATCAATCTCCCTCTTCCCATTGATCTGCTCTCCTCCCAGACTGATGCAGACTCCCTCCTGTTCCTCCTTCATTTGGAGAGGCTTTTGGTCATGCAGGTCAGCACATGGTCTGTAGTCTTCAGGAGCTTCTTCTTTAACAATCAGCATCTCCCTAACATCTGCAAGAAATATTGAAGCACATTATTTATATTAGAAACTATTTAGGCCCATTGTCTTTAGAATTAAAAGATTCTCTGTAAATAAATTGACTTTTTGGAGCAAAAAGATAAAATCTCATTCGTTGGCACAAAATCAAACTTTTCAAAAATTTCACCCCCAATGGCAATTCTTCTGCATTACAAAGAAATTAAAAAATGGGTGAGGCCAAACGGCACGACAGCACTCCCTTAACTCATTCAGTCCAACGCGTTTAAAAAAAGACATTTGAAATTTGATACACAGATGAATGATTCTCCCAAAGACAGGAAAAAATTTCTATTGTGGCATTGCTCAAAAACCAACAGAAAACCGACCATATTAGAGCAAAGAGTAATTTTACACATGTAAAACTTTGAACAAATCCTGTAAGGCAGGGATGTCAAACTCAAATACAGAGTGGGCCAAAATTTAAAACTGAACAAAGCCGCAGGCTAAGGTTGAACAAATTAACCTTTTAATAGGGACCCAAACAAGTTTTGCATTGAATATTGAACAAGCAAGGCTTATATAACTTTATAGTGACATGCAAAATCGAGTTTCAAATAATAATAATAATAATAAAAAAATATCAATGGCATATCAAATAAAATTTAAATAAAAATGTAATGCCTCTTTTCTATTTGCAGCCTTCTGAGGTAAATATCAAAATAAACTTTTTCCACAGGCTAATAATAAATTTAAAAATAAAATAACAATAATGATTGAATCAAACATTCAAGCCTTGAAGTAGCAAGAGAAAGTGCATGAATAAAACGATAATTATAGCTCAGTTTGCTACACTGATTTGCTTTAACACTAAATATGGAACAAGCAACGCTTATATAACTTAAAGTGCAAAATCAAGTTTCAAAAAACAAACGAAAAAACATCAATGGCATATTAAATAAAATTTAAATAAAAAATTGAATGTCTCTTTCCTATTTGCAGCCTTCTGAGGTAAATATCAACATTAACTTTTTCCACAGGCTAATAAATTTGAAAATAAAATAACAATAAATAAATCAACCAGTCGGGCCTTTTTACTGCTCAGTTTGCGACACACTGATCTAATCTGATGTGCCCAAGCCAGATACCTGGCATCTTTTCTTGGATGCTAGTTCATTAATGTCGGGGTTCAGGCTTTGAGCTGAGGCAACCTTCATTATCGAACGAAGGTGTTCATCAGTCAGACGTATCCTGTGAGACGTTTTCGTCATCTTCATTGAGGAGAAAAGTTGCTCACATAGATAAGTGCTGCCAAACATGGAGAGCAATTGAGCAGCTTGGGTGCGGAGCTGAGGCATTGTGTCAGGGATGAATTGTGGAAACTGTGCGGCGCCAACAGCATCATACTTTGACTTCAGCGTATCATCACACTGGAGTTCAATCAGCTCCATTTGGAGGTTAGTTGGTACTTTTTCTACATCAACTGCGAAGGGATTACTAAGCAGTTCAAATCTACATTTCTGACCATCAAAGTCGCCAAATCGCCGGCTAAACTCAGCGCCGAGTAAACAAAGCAAAATGTGCGCACACGGCGGTAGAGATCTGCGTTTTTATGGTTTGGCAGCAGGGGAAATGGCCAAGGTTTCCTTGCAGCAGCTGATTCTCCCACAGGCAGAGTTTAGTTTTAAAAGCTCTCACTGACGAGTACATATCTGTGATGATGCGGCCCCGCCCCTGTAGCTGCAGGTTCAGCGCATCAAGACGGCTTGAGATGTCACACAGAAAGGCCAGCTCACACAGAAACTTTTGCTCCCAGAGCTCTGCTGTGTCCTTCCCTTTGCTTTGCAGAAACTGACATATTTCTTCACGCAGCTCGAAAAATCTGTTCAGTAATTCTTCGCGGCTTAACCATCTCACCTCTGTGTGATACGGCATGTCTGTGTGTTCCGAACCAAACTCGTCCAGAAAAGACTTAAACTGGCGGTGATTCAGACCTTTGGCTCTTATAAAGTTAACAACTTGTGTTACTGTGGTCATAACATGTTCCATCTTTAGGGCTTTAGCACACAGTGACTCTTGATGTATGATGCAGTGATAAACAGAAAGCTCACCTGCACAGTTCTCTTCCCGCATCTTTTCATGAATCCTGCCCACCAGTCCATTCTTTTTACCACTCATCGCTGGCGCACCATCAGTGGTTAATCCCACAAGTTTATCCCACGGCAGGTGTATTTCAGTTACACATTTGCAAACCTCCTCAAATATTTCCTTCCCTGAAGTTGTGCCATGCATGGATTTAAATCCCAAAAGCTCCTCCGTAACACACAGATTTGAGTCGACACCGCGGATGAAGACTGACAGCTGCGCAGTATCAGACGCGTCAGTGCTCTCGTCCACAGCAAGAAAAAAAAAACCCAAAATCTTTTCCCTTTTCCATCAGCTGGTCATGCAGATTGGTGGCAAGATCACATGTGCGCTCAGCTATTGTGTTCCTGCTCAGGCTTACGTTTGAAAAGGCCTGTTTTTTCTCTGGGCACACTTGTCACAAACTTTCAGCATGCACTTTTTAACAAACTCTCCCTCATTAAAGGGTCGGGTTGATTTGGCGATTTCTTCTGCCATGATATAACTTGCCTTTACAGCAGCCTCATTTTGTGCTGTGGCTTTCTTGAACATATTCTGTTGTGAAACCAAACCTCTTTTCATCTCCTCTACTTTCTGGCTCCTTTGAGTCGTGTCCAGGTCCTTGTACTTGTCCTGGTGTTTTATTTCATAGTGTCGCCTAATTTTGTACTCCTTAGTTACCGACACGTTGGCTCCACAAACGAGACAAACAGGTCTGTCGTTTACATATATAAACAGATATTCTATCTCCCACCTGTCCAGAAAAGTTCTGTTTTCTCCCTTTCTTTTCGCCATTTTTGGTAGGGGTAACACAGTGACACTGACAGTTGTAGTATGAGACCGCAGGACGTCTGGGAGAGAGGCACGGGGAGGCGGGGTGAGCCGGCCGGCTTTCAGCCGAAGCGTTGCGCAAGAACACAGATCGCTACTGACTCAGAGGAGAGAGCATGGCTGGCGCGCCAAAACAGCAGAGCATTATGGGATTTGTAGTATTAGCGGTGAATGCGGTGTTACAGCGGCACCGCCGCTGTATAATACCAGCAGGCCAGCTCTAATGTTGATTTGATATTGCTTCAAGGGCAAAATGAAATTACATGGCGGGCCAGATTTTGACACCCATGCTGTAAGGGATTTTGGGGTTTCGGCTTCAAATTATGTCAGTATCTCTCTTAAAGGGGACAGACATATTATGCATACGTCACTTTTTTCATTCTTTTGTGTGACGCCATTTGGGTCTCTGCTGCTTCTATAAACACTAACCCCTACTTTCCAGCGGAGGCGTAACCTGCGTGTAACATCTGCGAGGCGTAATACGCAGCAGACAGGCGCCATATAGTCAATGGGTCCATTTCCACCGGGCGTGAATCGGATGCGTCTCACCCGTCTCAGAAGCGTTGTTTCCCAAGTATACGCGACGGATCTTTTTTTATGCAATACGCTTCAAACATACGTCAACCTCAGCAGTTTTTATCGAATCAGACATGGGAGCAGTGTAAAAACTCAGTACAACTTCAAAATAAAAGACACGTGCAGATTTCCGATTGCTTAGCTATTAAAAAACAGTCGTTCTATGGATATAATTTGTTTAGTTTTTTTTAATCATGGATGACTAGAATTTAATCCTTGAAGTGGAGAATGAGCCAATTTTTATGAGACCAGTGAGCATTTTTATCAGGGAAAACATGAAAAAGGAGAAGGCATGGACAGAAATATCAGCAGTTTTGGGAATGGATGGTGAGTTTTTGCTACTTATTAACATAGGATTTTTTTTTATTTCCCACACACTAACTTTTATATTATACAATTGCAATTCTCACGTGATTTCGTGATCTCCCAGCACCAGCTGGGTGGAATGCTTTCGCGAGCTATACACGGCTAAAAACACTCCCGGTGGGAAGGGGCGCGCTGCTGAACTTGAGAGTAAAATGTGTCTATTGCGTAACGTGCCGCTTACGAGTTCGGTGGAAAGCAGGGGTAAACATGAATAAAAACCATCCATCCATTTTCTTGGCAAAATTTTGCTTTCAGAAATGTTGTACTTTTACAAGCCGTTTACTGCCCCTCACCCGTCAAACCCGCCCACCACTTCCAATTAATGTCATTCACGTGTGTGGCAAACCCGCAGCCTAGTAACAAGATGGGTGGGCGTGGCCTGCAACCACTAATTTGACACTAAAAGTGACAGCGCGCTCTACACAGCTCATTCTGAAATTGAAATGATAAAGAATGGAGCAGGTGAGATTGCTTTATGCGAGAGTGATTTTGTGCAAAGAACTTCATTAACATGTTTTGTACAGACCATAGACCTATTATAACTTGTTTAAAAAGAGGAATAATATGTCCCATTTAAAGCCATACAAAGAATACTACTCAAGTAATTAAAAGTTTACAAAAAGGTGTTTTTTAAAGCATGTCTAGGGGGCATGACTAGACCTCAAATTTCGATATCTTGCCAAAAAATCTGAAACGCTGCAATCTTGGCATAGAAAAATCAGTTTCATTCTAAAGTCGGTGTGATTAATAAGCCAGATGCCCTGAGAACAGGAACTAGGATTTTTCACTTTCAAGGGTCCCTCGTCTGAACCTCTTGACCTAATTAATTTAAAACCGTGTCACAAGACGGACAACAACGTGGTCTGTGGCAGCGTGGCATAGTCTGACATCACGTTGTGGCTATACATTAATGGCAAGTAATTCAGACTCCATTATTCAAAAACTAAATTAAACATTAAATTATACAAAATATACCCCACGCCTCCCCCCCCCAGTGAGCAGAGCTATACTTGATAAAAATATTACTCAAGTAAAAAAGCTGTGTAGTTTAACTACTCCTAAAAAGTATTTTCTTTTCTCAAGGGTTACTCAAGTAGATGTAACTGAGTAGATGTAACTAGTTACTACTCACCTCTGGATAGGAGACAAGGGAAGTAAGGGGCAAGAGACAAATGGACAGGGTAGGAGGAGACACCGATGACACAAACAAGAACTATTTTCTTGTATGAGACTTATAACGTACTCAAACTACAGCAGTAAAAACTCAGTGTAGCTCACGCATTTGTGTTTAGGGAAGTAAGAGTCTTTTGTGGGGGCTGCGTCATGTCATTGCGCCTTGCAGCAGCGGTGGGTTAAAATTAGGGATGGGTATCGTTAAGGATTTATCGATACTACTACTCTTAACAATACTCCTTATTGATCTGGTACTTTATCGGTATCCTTATCGGTACTTTTTTTTTTTAAAGACTAAAACAAAAGGGGAAAAACACAAATAATGAACTACAGTTTAAGATTTTTTTTAAAAACTTAGATAAGAAGGAAGCTGTTGTTCAAAAATATCCAGCATTTATTAATTGTAAGAAAATAGCAGGTTAACTGTAGTTCAAGAATAAATAAAAAAAACTTAGATAAGAAGGAAGGTGTTGTTCAAAATATCCAGCATTTATTAATTGTAAGAATGTAATGGCAAACTTATGTCCATGCTTCACGTGTTTGATTTGCATACAAACATACATACCTGTTGTATCGGATTCAGGGGTTGTTGTTGCTGCAGCACTCAGGCGGTCAAGCACCGTGCATCTTTCGGTTTGTAGTTCGAGTATTTTGGCAAGGTGTCTGGTAAAATTACTTGTGTTCCCGCCTTTGCAAGCAAAGCTTTTATTACATACGTGACAGCGTGCATTCTCAGCATCTATTTTCGTAAAATGAAGCCAAATTTTTTATCTTTTCGTTCGCTCTGCCATCGTATCTGTAAGGCGAACACACACGTGAGCGCGCAGCAGTCGCCACTCCGTCCCTGCAGCGTGTGTGCTTGTTAAGGAGGAGTGGGCTGCAATACAGTGTTTGGCTTGTGTTTATGTCTCCCGCAAAACACGAATACGACCTTAATTTTACTGTTAAGAGGACCGATAAGGCTGACGCTTATCAGTCCGGGTAGACCGTCAGAATCAGCCCCGGGGCCAATTTAATACCGGGTTTCGGTACCCATCCCTAGTTACAATGGTGCTTTGTCCTAATGTAGTTCATAGTCTAAATCGGCTCCTGTAATTCCTTTGTGTTACGTATTACTTTAACTTGCCAACGATATGATTATTGAGGTCACTAGGAATTATTAGGGTCATTAAGTTTTTCATAACCTTCGAACGTAAAATGCTAGCTTTTACCATTCACTTACATTCTTTAGGCAAAGCTAAAGCAAATAGATGGTTGCCAGATTAGGGAAATGCCTGGGCTGGCATAAAATGCTTTTTCTCACTTATCCAACTCTGGAGAAGATGACAATAGAATCAATTTAATTTAGGGGTGAAATAGCCCTTTAAATGGAAGTTATCGATATGAGTCGGCTCCTTGTTGGGGGAGCCAAACCGGAGCTGCTTTTTTACCTGTTCAAGCTGCTAATTGTTCAACTATACAATGTGTGGTCTGTGTGTCTGCACGGAGCAGGATTGGAAGGGGAGGGGGGTAAGGAGATAGCACCCATCTCGGGAGGGAGAGGAGAAAACAACGCTACAGACAAAACATGCTGGAAAGGCGGGGTAATGAGTGACAGCAGGTAACAGTCAGTATATTTGAATTGCATATAGATTTGGCTGAATATGCAAAGTTAAAATATCACTTTGAGCAGGCTCTGCAGTCATCTACATTATGTTATCTTTTCTATGTTGTTTCGCCATGAATAGTTCAGTTTATAAGTATTGTACGTACAATCAGTTTTTCTCGTACTTTAACATTTATTTTTATTCTAGCACTCTCTTCAATATAATAAGCCATATAAATAATAAACATTTCATTAAGATTTTTGTAGATTAGTTATTCATTTTACACATATTTTTGGTGATAAATTAATGTAAGAAACAAAAAAGGAGCTGTTTGGGAGCTGGTTCTTTTTAGTGAGCCTAGTTGTAAGAATGAGCTCTCCTTAGAGAGCCAGAATTCCCATCACTAATATGCTGTTCTGACACCACGCGTGCTCACAATAGATCAGGCAGCGGACCCGATAAAGGCTATCAACGCTTAACCACATCATGCTGTTCTGTTCACAAAAGAAAAAAACATCTGCATAAATGGAAAACTTACAATACATTGAAGTAGTGACGGCAAATGTACCACAAATTTCTGACCAAGGGCTACAGAGTGGCGCAGTTGGTAGCACTGTTGCCTTGCAGCAAGAAGGCCCGGGTTCAAATCCCCACCTGGGGTCTTTCTAAATGGAGTTTGCATGTTCTCCCTGTGCATGCGTGGGTTCTCTCCGGGTACTCTAGCTTCCTCCCACAGTCCAAAAACCTGACTGTTAGGTTAATTTGTATCTCTAGATTTACCCTTAGGTATTAGTGTGTGCGAGCATGGTTGTATGTCTTGTGCTGCCTTGCGATGGACTGGTGACCTGTCCAGGGTGTACCAAAAACCAATAGGTTGTGCCGCTTGTGTTTTCTCTAAAACATTTTTGCTTTTGGGTTATTATGAAGGCTTAGTGGATGTTTTTTTTTTAATTTTCTCCATTCCTATATTCAATCATGTTTTCTAACCCTCTGGTCTGTACGTGTCAATTTTTTATCTGCAGGTTGCACAGTATTTGTGGTGTTCTCTGTACCTATTGTCTTTTGTGTTGTTCATAATAAAGTTTGTTTACGAAAAAACCCAAAAACAAGCAAGCCAAACAACAACAACAACAATATGGCGGACGCGGATCGTTTCTACCGAGTAACGAAGCGTTCAATATTTTACGTGTTTGGGCTTTATTAAGACAATCCCTTAGTACCCTTAAAATCTTCCTTAACTGTATCTGAAACGAAAACCTACAAACCTAATCTGTCCAGCAGAACCTCGTGGTTGAAACCAGCCTCCAGCGTGTTGTGTCGTAGCTTACTGTCTTTCTTAGCTGTTTCGGAAATCTCTCCCACTGCTGCTCTCTGTCCCCGTTTGGGCTGCTGTCTCCACATCTCTGCAGATGATCCTGTAACAGATACTAATGAGCAGCTAGAACTCAGCTTTACGTCAAACTCAGAGAAGCAAACTTACTTTACTTTGTTGTTCCGCAGACTCTACTACATGAGGCACTATGGGTCTTCTTCTATTCGCGTTTTTAATGGTCCACTACCGCCACCTACGGGTAAGGAATGCAGATCAGGATTTAGCTTTAATCTACTTCAAAATAGCAAAAAAAAAAAAAAAAAAAACTATACACTATACATTATACGCAATTTAATCCGCTGTTTAATCCAGTGTGGCCAAATCTCAATCTTGATATTATTGTATCATCTCCAACCAGTCCAGACAAGTTGGGATAATTTTGTAAAAAATAATAATAAAGTGTTACAATAGATCCATGATTCTCAAACTGTGGTACGCAAGCTCGCCCTAGTGGTACTTGGAGGAAAGTAAAATATTTGTTGAAAATAAAATTAATTCAAAAATGTACAATTCTATCAACATGGTACAAAACTTTGAATTAAGATACATAAAGTATATTAAATTCATATTTAAAATAGCCAAAGCATTGACTTCCCTTTGCTTTTTGCTTCAATATAAGCCTGCTAGGGGCTGCACAGTGGTGCAGTTGGTACTGTTGCACTGTTGCAGCAAAAAGGTCCTGGGTTCGAATCCCGGCCTGGGGTCTTTCTGCATGGAGTTTGCATGTTCTCCCTGTGCATGCGTGGGTTCCCTCCGGGTACTCCGGCTTCCTCCCACAGTCCAAAAACATGACCGTTAGGTGAATTGGTCTCTCTAAATTGCCCTCAGGTATGACTGTGTGCGTGCATGGTTGTTTGTCCTGTATCTCTCTGTGTTGCCCTGCGATGGACTGGTGACCTGTTCAGGGTGTATCCTGCCTCTCGCCCCTTGACCGCTGGAGATAGGCACCAGCCCCCCCGCAACCCTGCATTAGGATGGACGGGTACAGATAATGGATGGATGGATGAGCCTGATAAGTCATCATCCTTGTGTACTTACTCCGTTCTCAGTGGAGACATGATTGGTTATGAGTTAAACACCGTGAAAAAATAACCAGCGATAAAATGTTCAGAGGGAAGAGTGGTTGGTCATGATGGTGGTACTTTGATAGCTCGACATTTACTCAGGTGGTACACACTGTAAAAAGTTTGAGAAACACTGCAATAGATTCTAGACTATAGTATACATAGTAAGGTGCCTAAATTACAATTTATTTTCAGTGCATGCATGTCAAAACAGTTTAACATGTCATCTAATATACAATGGCTTATAATTTTATATCTAATGTTCAATTTAATGCTTAATGTTCAATGTTTTGTGTTTTGGAAATTTACACCTGAAAACAGCAAAACCAAACAATAATTTAATTCGATCAATCTCTCTTCACTTGCTTTTGTTGTTCTGTTATTTAGGCTTAGATTACTCACAAACACCGTGCACATACTATCATTCATAGACTATTCCCCTCTTGCTGTCTCTCTCTGTCTTTATCTCTAGCTGTTGTCTCTCATCTTCTCTCTCTCATCACTTGTTCTTCTCTCATCATAGGTACCGTCTTGGATAGTCTGTTTGGCTCTGTCAATAATGCCAAAATGGTAAATGACCATTTAAGGTAAAGCAAAGCTTAACTTATTTAATTTACTATGTCTTCAATGACGCACTGTAATTTACCCCTTTTGATTTCGCTTCTATCTATATTTTAGTAGGTTTTATGATAGTTGGAATTAAAGGACATTTTCTTGACGATGATGCTGGTGCTTCTACTGTAGCCGTAGCTACGGCTTCTTTAGGTAATCTCTCCTACCCTCTACGAAATCATGACATCAGAATTAAGTGTGCAAAGTATGATTATTGTAAATTAATAACACAAAACACAAACTAAATATCCTTATGCAAACAACTGGGCTACATCAAGTCATGATGCATCAAGATACGGAGACACTGATGCATGCTTTTATCTCCAGTAGGATTGATTACTGTAATGCTTTCTGGTCTTCCCAAAAAGAGTATCTCAGGTTTACAACTACTTCAAAATTCAGCAGCACGTGTCCTGACGAAGACCAGGAGGAAACACATTACACCTGTTTTAAATTCATTGCACTGGCTCCCCGGACGTTTTGGGATCAATTTTAAGGTCCTCTTAATGGGTTTTAGGTGTCTTAATGATCTTGGGCCTTCTTATCTTCCAGAACTGCTTTTACCATATGAACCTTCGCAGTCTTCGCTCCTCTGGCAGCCGTCTCTTTCTCACCCCAAAAGTCAGGACACACACTCGTGGTGAGGCGTCTTTCCAGTTTTTTTGCCCGCCATGGAGAACGTTCATGTTTTTAAGAGCAGGCTCAAGAATCACCTTTTAAGCATAGCTTTTAACTGATTATTTATTATTGTCAGTTTAATTGCCGCGCATGTTTTATTTGATTATATTTCATCAGTGTTTTACTATTTAATCTTATCACATTAATTTACTGCTTATTTTTATATTTTAATTTATCTAAATTCCCATTCCAGTGTTTCCTCTGTGGGAGCCCTCTGCCCTGGGAGCGGTGGTCGGCTGTAGCTGCCTGGGTGCTCTCCAGGTGGAGGTGGGGGTCTTGGCCTTGCCTCCACTGGGCGCCCTGTGTCTGTGCCTCGGCTGCTGCTGTTGATCTACCGCTGCAGGTGCAGATGGCTCCTCTGATGGCGTTTTGTTGCATGGTTCATCTGCTCTCAGCCCAATGTCCTTTTTTACTGTTGCTTTTAACTGTGTGCGCGCATGGGAGTTGGGTTGGGGGGAGGGGGGTATAACTGTGACCATGCTTCTGTGGGGGAGGGGGATGGGAATTTGGTTTATGTGGGGTCATTTTAATCTGTAAAGCACTTTGTGATGCAATTTCTTGTATGAAAAGCGCTTTGTAAATAAAGTTTGATTTGATTTGAAGAGTGTTACAAAAGTGTTTACTTGATTAGCGATCCATAGCACAAAAGAATTCTACTTGAATAACTTTGACCAATGTCCATGTTTGATTGGAACAGCTCTGCTGCTGCTGGCTCCTTCTCTGTCTGTCGCTCGTCTTTGCTTCCTTCTACAAAATTATTAAATTAAATCAAAGTGTGCAACAAACCAACAGAAAACCAGTCACACTTATAGTAATACATTGATTTAATACAAACAAGCGGACAATAAAACTAAATCAACAAGTTCAACAACAATGGAAGCATTGTATAAGCATATAGTTAGACTGTTCCCACCACCCGCTCTGTTTCAGCCTCATAACCCTGTGTTGTGTTTTTGCACCTGTGTGATCTTGCACGGCTCATAACCTTCATAACCTGCACTCATGTCTGCATGAATATATTCATCCCATTTCAATTTTTATTTATTGCATGCTTAGAAGTGTTTATTTTATGTTTGCACAAAGTAACGCAGCAATTTCCTTATGTTATGAACCTGTTCACACATACAGCAATAAAACCTTTCTGATTCTGATATTTCTTTTTTGGACTATGCTCTGTAATTAAAAAGTTATTTTGTTGCTTTTGTACAAGTCATTTTTCATGAATTTCCTTAGTCAATGTGCTTACTAAGGATAACTAATTTGCTACCAACAGGACAGCTAAAGATTATGCATTAGCCAGTGTTTGCCTCTGTGAATCACTTCATTTCACAAAGATTAATTCTTAAGATACGTTCAGACCAAAGCATCAAAAACGAGCCGCACGCCAAAGTTGGACGCTTGAACATTCGCACCTTAATGCGCGTCCAAAGCGAATCAGTGTAAACAGTCACTGATAGCCATCAATGCATGCTGTCAGTGTTTACTGATAGCAAACTGTGGTATGGAGACCACTGTTTATATTTCTAGTGATACTCAGAAGGTCTATCTAATGAAGTCCTGTTTTAGTTTAATTTTAGACCTGGTTTAATTCTGGTATATAACCAGTCTAATATTTGTATATATTAGCTGTCAGACTCTATCACAGGGGTCACCGACCTTTTTGAAACAGAGCTAGGTAAACTTTTGAACAGTTGTTTGATTTATCTTTAGTTATATGATAATTCTATCTTGATATGCTATGTCTGATCACATGTTAATTGCTCACAAATATTAATATTGATTTTAGACAGGAAACGGATACATTTCAACATGCAACACTATTAATCTCCAAGTTAATTTTATTGTTTTGCTATTTTTTAGAACATGTCCAGAGGGCACCTTATGCTGTCCCTGAGAACAACTTAGTGACCCCTGCTCTATAACCATCACTCCTCCCACAGTTGTGATGCTGGGATGTCTCTCTAATCAACATGTTAGGCATTACTTGATTGAGTTAATGGCAAACTGTAGTTGTAAAAGTTGCTAGCAATCAAATGAAAATATGGTAAAGTTAAGACAAAACAGAACAGACTGTTTTATATAATATTAACTATATATTATATAATTATTCATATAAAATACTTAATATATTTATATATTGTGTAATTTCACTCCGAGATCAAGAAAGTATTTTGTATTTGGATTATACAGTACACAATACTATTTTAAAATGTTTTCCAGGTTTTTTGCCACCGGGTACTCCTATAGGACCATAGCGTCCAGTTTCAGAGTTGGTGTCTCAGTGTGCCAGATCGTCCCCCAGGTAGCGACGGCCATCTGGGACTGTCTAGTGGAGGAGTACATGGGGCTCTAGATGGGAAGCCTGTGCAGATCAACATTATGTTATCCTCCCCCCCCAGCTCTGGATACTTGTTCCACAATTACAAGGGAACCTTGTCCATTGTTCTCCTTGCGGTTGTGGATGCAAGGTATCCATACAGTTATTGATGTTGGGGGGTACGGGAGGACCAGCGACGGTGGTCCTCTGGACAACTCCACCTTTGGTCAGGCTCTTCGGGGTGGGACTCTCCATCTGCCTCATGACGAGCCTCTACCTGGCCAGCTCCATGTCTTTATGGCTTACAAGGCGTTTCCACTGCGGAGGGAACTCATAAGGCCTCTCCCTGGACGCCTCCTTCCTTTGGAGAGGACAATTTTCAACTATCGCCTCTCCAGGGACCGGCTGGTAGTGGAGAGCGCCATGGGCATCCTCTCCTCAGTGGAGGTTGTATAGGCGTTCCATCCTGAAGTTGCGGAGAAGTGTATGAAGGTGACGTGTGTTCTCCACAATTTCTTGCGCCGTTTGGACGAGAGAGGGGCACCTGCTGTGGTGGAGCCATTGCCAGGCCTGGGTCGTGTAGCAGCCAACAACTCCTCCAGAGAGGCTGTCCTGGTGAGGGAGAAGTTCATGGCTCACTTCTTGGCAGAGGGAACAGTGCCTTGGCAGCCAAGAGAATAGATTATTTTAAGTCCCTCTGACTTCCCCAAAATGGGTCTTTTTAAGAGCCACCCACAAACCTCTAAAGAGCTTTCCTGCCATTTGTTATTTTGTTAATAAATGGAGCTAGCCTCCAACATAACCAAACCCCTCTATTCTCTTGTCTTCAGTGTTATGTTCCTATATAGCAGTATATTTTTGCATTAGTATTATATTTAATGAACACTACATAATGTATAAATCAAGTTGTGTGGCAATATTTGCTGTGAAGTAGAACTAAGACATTTAGTCATTATCAAAATTTATTTGAAAAAAATCAAAAAAAAATCAAACAGAAACACATTAAACATAAGTATGAAAAAAATAACTATTTAGAGACAAAGACAGGAATAAAAAGGACCATGCTTGGACCACGAGGTGGAGGAGCCTCAGGGGTCATTGGAAGGAGAGGAAAGGTTCGTTATTCGTGCCCTGGAGAGCCTGCTGCCTCGTGTTTTGATACAACTCACTGATTACTATTGTCCAATGATTCCAGATTTAACACACCTGTGGTGTTTTCAAAAACTATTTTTTTAAGTTGAAATTTGACGAACTCTCTCATCTGAGGTGGCATACTCTCCAAAGCAGGAACAAGGCCGAGGAGGAAGTGCTCAGTTGCAGATTGGCGTGGCCTCTTGAGGCACGCCAGGATGGCCAGCTCCACCTCTGATGGACCGTCCTGGGACCCGTCCCTCGTCCGCTTGGATACGCTCCTCCTCTGTAGGCCTGTAAAACAAAGCACAAAACACAGTAATGAGAAGGCCGCCATTAGATTTTCATTTTCAACATGGTAAAAAACAGGCTATAATGTGATTGGTTGTAGATTATTAGTAAAGGCAACTATTCACAAAAAGTGAGTTAATGTGAATGTTAAAAGCAATCAGTGGCTGCTGTACATCTGATTTATGCATGTTACATTTATTGCTGTTACAATTTCATTCACACACCTGTGGGTGCAGCAGCAGCAGCAGAAGCAGGGACTGGGGAGGCAGGAGAAGCAACAGGGGACGGCTCCACTCCTGCAGAATCAGTTGACTCTGTCAAGACAATATTAAATGTTAAGTCAACAGGTTGATAATAGTCAGAGAAATTATATACAGTGGCCCCTCGTTAATTACAGGGGTAACATTCTAAAATAACTGTAAAAACCCTCGCCACACACTTTATACACTTTTCTCAGACATACATTAACATTTACTCACAGTTCTCACTAGTTTAAATACTCTCAAAGTTCCAACCATCACAGAAGTATTAATATGCTGCGGTTTCTTCGTCCACGAGCCGCTCCGGTGCGTCTTTTTCCACTGAATGTCTCGGAGCAGGTGTGTTTCCGACTGAGGAACATAGTTATGGGTCGTTTGTGCTGTTTTTTTTACTGGACGAGAAGATTCTCATAACCAGACATGATAAATTTGGCAAGCGCAGGAGACAACATGGAGGAGATTGACAATTGCCTCCAATCAATCAGGATGCAGAACCCAATGCGCAGGAAAATTGTGCTGTACTATAAAAAAAATCTGCGAAACAGCGAGGCCGTGAAGGGTGAAATGCGTTATAGCGAGGGACCACTGTATTTTTTTCTGACGCGCGTCAAACGCCTAATTTTTTGCATAATTCTTCTGTGATCCATTGATTTCTGTTAGTCTTAGAAATGTTGCTAATAGTAATATATTTTCTGGTTTGGCGCTATGCAGTTTTCTGCGCTCACTTTTGTACAGAGCGGCCTCGTTAGGAAAGGGGAGTGGCCATGTGCCCACGGTAGAGACATACTGACTATGGCAAGTCATGGTATGGCAAAGCATTAACATCCGACTTGGGCATTGATAACTTATGGTGTAAATACACGCCTTATTTTTTATACTGGTGACTTGCCATAGATGACTGTAACCTGACACAGAGTAAAGTCAGTGGCAGCGCTGATCAGAGTAGAGCAAAGCCGGCTGTTGTGAGTGATTGAGGGAGCGGTGAGCCTGTGGCTGGTGAGTGAAACAACAGACTGAAAACATCTGGGGCTGAAGACCCCCCCCCAAAAAAAAAAATCGGCTGATCACATCCCTAATTGTAGTTTGATTATACTTTTACTTTTCTAGTTTACTTTAATCATATCAATATTTTCATGATTAGTATATTCCTTTTATCTGCCACTTTGTTTCCAATTATCCCAACATGCGCTGGGATCCACCAGAATACAATTTCAAGCCCCATTCTTTGTAACCTGTACAATGTTGGCTAAATCTCTACTAAAATGTCCGGTCGACCCTCTGAATGACTTGTATAAACTTTGCAAAGATGAACTTGAATCTGAACAGATTATTGTTCAAGTGGTCTAATTTCCACTATACATTGTAGTGCTAAAAGAATTTGTCTCTTCTGTGAATACTGATAAATCACTAATCCTTCTACCCACAAAAACATGAAATTGTGAAATTAAAAATGCCACTACCATTTTGTCACCTGAAACTTTTTGACGCATCAGTGTAGATCTGAATGTAATTATAGTATTCATCAATGTAATCCTGTGTACTGTGCCACTCTAAAATAAATTCTCTTTCATGTTCTTTTTAAGAATAGAACTAGAAAAGATCTTCGAGCGCAGACCTCCGCCAGCCATATGTTATCCAATTCCAATTTTTGTACATTTCCAATAAAATGTATTTTAATGAGACACATGGCTGTGTTCCTGACGTCGCTGTGCTCTTTCAGCAGAAAGGAGAGATTCACACATGCGTGTTTAATTTGCTGCGCATGTGCTCCATATGAAGGGGGTGCTGCGCAAGTCCAGCTGTCTGTGAGCTCTCCGAGACGGGAGAAGAGTCCACGATTTGTTTGGTGGTCGGATCAACCCCAACATTTACTCAGTTGTTCCTGGTCCCATTGAGGACATTTTCTGAAAATCTAATCAAAATCTGTCCACAAGTTTTTGAGTTATGTTGCCAACAGAGACTGAAGGGCACGAAAATATTAACTCGTGGCGGACATAAAAATCCATTTTCGGTTCAGGGAGCATCCATGGTTGTATGGCTGTTAATGGAAGCAACAGACTAAAGCCTAGTTTATGGTTCTCTGTATGCGGAGGTGTGGAGACACGCAGCGCCATTATCCATAGACGCAGGGGCTCTCCGAAGGCCACACAAGGATGCACGGACTAGAGCCTGATTCTTTAACTATCCGTCGAACGTAACGGAGAGCGCATGTCTGTGATTGGTCAGCCCAACATAATTTCACCAGAAAGGTGGTCTACAGTCCATGTAATTAGTAGTCAATGCAGCTTTTGGGCACTAGATGCTGTATATTGCAAGGCCAGTTTATCTAATATGTTATGGCGACTTTGAACACCAGGAGGTGGCTGAGTGGAGATGACCCTGCTGTTCTTACAGAGGCCTCCCCACCCAATTTTAACTTTTCTTATTCAACGAGGAGCAGCAAAAGGGGAGGCAGTACTGCTTTTATAAGCTCAACGCTTTCTGTCAAACCTGTTTTGTTTGATAATTATAGTACCTTTGAATATACTTTTTTTTAGCACTCTTCAGATTTTATGTTTTACAGTTTATAGGCCTCCTACAAAGTATGCACATTTTATATAAGAATTTTCAGTTTCCATAAGTTTTGTACAACTCTTATGAAAGGATTATTTTAGCAGCCGATTTTAATCTCCATATAGATAACCTTTTAGGTCCTTTATCAACAGATTTCTTAAAAATTTTGAATATATGGATTTTAAGTCAACATGTTACACAGCCGACTCACAGAGGACACACCCTGGACTTGGTCATCACGTACGGCCTGTTCACCAGTGTGTCCTCTGTTGTTGACTTGGCTGTCTTTGACCACTACTGTGTTTTTTTTTATATAAACAGTTCTATCCAACTAGTGACCTCTGTGAGAACTGTCTAACCATCTAACCCCTGAAGTGGCTGGAAGTTTTCTAGACGTTTTTCAAAAGTTTCCTCTTGCCCCCTGTGATTTTAACAGAAGACTTCAGTCCGCTCTTGACCTGCTGGGTCCACTTAAAGTTAAACGCTCTCACTCAAAACCTGCGGTGCCATGGAGAAACTATGATCTTAAAAAACTAAAGAGGAACAGCAGGGTGGCAGAGAGAAAGCGGAGGAAAAATAAAGCCACGATAAACCATCAATTATACACAGAACTTCTCAAATCCTACAACAATGCTGTAAGAAATCCGAGAAATGCCTTTTTTGCAAAAATAAACTAAAAATAATCCTGAAATTCTTTTTTTCCCCACTGTTGATTGAATCTTTAACCGTACTACTAATGCACTTCAGAAATCCCCCTCAAACACTATGTGATGAGTTCGCAGACCAGAGGGAAGGTAGACGCCATCAGATGTAATATTTTATCTTCTCAAAGTAACATTGTTTTAAAACAAATCTGATTGTGTGTCTCTACCAGAGGAAACACTGGACAGTTTTGTCCTGGTAGAAGCTGGGACTCTTGATAAAGTTTTCTCCTCAGTGAGGCCCACCACATGTGTTTTGGACCCGATTCCCACTTCCGTTTTTAAACAATTTTATGAATCTTTTAGAGATGAGATTTTAACCGTGATGAATTGCTCTCTTCAGACGGGGGTCTTTCCTGCCAACTTTAAGGGGGCGGTAGTGAGGCCCCTGTTGAAGAGAAATTTTGATTTTAATGATAATTTTTTACCAGTATCTAACTTACTGTTTTTAAGCAAAGCTTTACAAAAGCTTGTTGTAATTCAATTTAATGATTTTATTAACGTTCATAATGTCCTGGAGAAATTTCAGTCTGGTTTCAGGGTGAACCACAGCAGTCCGCATCATTCTCTCATTAATGCATGCTTTTATTTCCAGTAGAATTGATTACTGTAATGCCCTGCTTTCTAGTCTCCCCAAAAAGAGTATTTCCAGTTTACAACTCCTACAAAATTCAGCACCTGTCCTAACAAAGACCAGGAGGCGGGAGCACATTACACCCGTTTTAAACTCTCTGCATGGCTCCCTTGATGGCGTTTCCTTACCTAAAATGGCTCAGCTGTACTCGGCCCAGTGTCCATTTTATTTGTCTTTTTTAATGTCCTTTTAATGTTGTTCCTGAGTGTGTCTGCACATGGGGAAAGGATTGGGGGAGGGGGGTATATATGTGTTCATGCTTAAACTGGTTGGTGGTGGTGACATGTGGTGTAATTTTTATTCTGTAAAGCACTTTGAACTGCATCTTTTTTGTATGAAAAGCCCTTTATAAATAAAGTTTGATTGAATGATAGAGAACAACATAAACAGACTGGTGAGTTTGTTTAAGTGCGTTATTAGAGTATTCAATGAGCTGCACTTCTAGTAAAAAGCTTTCCATCTCAATCAAAACTCAATCGGTCAGCCATTGCTCCTTGAGTGGATGTGCGTTGACAAGCTGAAGTGGAAAATTGTCGTCGTCCAGACGTCACTGCAATGGTGTCCAGACGTCACTGCAATGGTAGACAGACCCCTTAGAAAATGTCTACACCCCTTGTCCCTATTTCCGATCACGTGATCGGAAATCGGGCGCGATCACGTGATTTTTAAAATGATCGGAAGCGGGAGGAAATGATCGGATATAACCATATAAAACAAGCATGACGTTTTAAATTCATCCTGAGACAGAGAGTCAAACGGATTGACAGAGGAGTTTTAATTTCAACAAGTTCCACTACATCAATATTCACTGTTGCAATGACACCATAATGTCACAATTTACGGGAAAATAGTGAGCTGCTAGCTAGTAGGCAAATGCGAAAACATCAGCAGTTTTGACATATTTTAAGCTGAAAAGCGAGGGCAGTGCAGCAGCCACATGTAATGGCTGCAAATTGCCCATTTCACTTGGTGGAAAAGGCTGAGCTGCATTCAACACTGAGAATCTGATACGGCACCTTGACAAAAACACTGAAAACATGTTTCTCCTTCATAAAACATTTCTTATTTTCATGCGAGCTTGAAGAGCGTTTTTCTGAACCCGTAATGTCTAGCTCAAGAGAGCGTCAGTGAACAGATTGTTTAGCAATCTCAAAGGAGCTAAAAAGGTTTTATAATATTTCCATCTGACTCAGGAGCTCTGGTCTCCTTCCACTCATTGTCCAGATCTTCAGTTTTCACTCCAGAGTCTGAATGACAAGTGTTTCAGCTCAAAGACAGGGTGCTTTAGATCATCGTCACCTTTTTCAACTTTCGCAATGACTTCAGGCTCTGAGGAAATAGAACCATCTCCATCATCTTTTATCCTGATGGATTCTTCTCCATTGCTCTCTTCTGGAAGCTCTCTACCTTTAATTTGGTCTTGATAAAGCTGTGAGTAGAGGAGAGTGTTTATCATCCTCACCTTTTATTTCTGTAGTAGTGACTGGAAACCCAATGGGATCAATCTCCTCCTTCCCACTGAGCTGCTCTACTCCCAGGCTGATGCAGACTCCCTCCTGTTCCTCCTTTATTTGCAGGAGCGTTTGGTCAGCACCTGATATGTGGTCTTCAGGAGCTTCTTCTTTAACAATCAGCATCTGATTCACACCTAAAGGACAAAATGAAGCACATTAGACAAATTAGAAAGTATCTAGACTGTAGCTTGGGCAGAGTCAGCTTTTCCGAAACCTGAGTTTTGTTTCTTGTTGATCTTATTTAATATTTTGAGACGGTAAGATTTGGGTTTTCCCAAATGCTACATTTCGCTAAGTTTGGCCATACAAAGTTGGAGCTACAATTGCTAACCTAAATAACCACCTTCGTGAATATTAACGTAGCACTTCAAAATAGAACTGATTCTACACTTTCTGGCTCCATGCAAACAACATTTCATGAATGTTTAAGCCCCCATCAGACATGAAAATGGGTCAGGGTTGAAAAAGGTGAGAAGAACACAACCCTTGTAGGGGAGTCAAGGGGCATGCTCCCCCTGCAAGAGAATTGTGGACATTTTATATTGAAAAGCACCAACCTGGTGCACTTTGGGAAAATTAATCAAGGAGAGTTACAGGCCTGGATGAATGTATGTTAAAGTATCTACAGTGAGGAACATAAGTATGTGAACACCCCGCGGTTTTGCAAGTCCTCCCACTTAGAAATTATGGAGGGGTCTGAAATTCACATTGTAGGTGCATTTCCACTGAGAGACGGGATAAAAAAAAAAAAAGGAAATCGCACCGTCTGATTTTTAACGAATTTACTTCTATTTAATTGCTGCACATAAGTATTTGAACACCTGAGACAATCAGTGTTAATATTTGGTACAGAAGCCTTGGTTTGCAATTACAGAGGACAAATGTTTGCTGTAGGTTTGCACACACTGCAAGAGTGTTTTTGGTCCACTCCTCCACACAGATCTTCTCCAAATCTGTCAGGTGTTGGGGGTGTCGCTCAGCAACACAGAGTTTCAGCTCTCTTCAAAGATTTTTCTATTGGATTTTGGTTTGGAGACTAGCTAGAACCTCCAGAACCTTGATATGCTTCTCACAGAGCCACTCCTTGGTTATCCTGGCTGTGTGCTTCAGGTCATTGTCATGTTGGAAGACCCAGCCACGACCCATCTTCATTGCTCTGACTGAGGGAAGGAGGTTGTTGCTCAAAATCTCAATACATGGCCCCATGCACCCTCTCCTTAATACAGTGCAGTCGCCCTGTCCTCTTCACAGAAAACCACCCCCAAAGGATGATGTTTCCACCCCCACGTTTCACAGTAGGAATGATGCTCTTGGGATGCAACTCATCCTTTTTCCTCTAAACAAGGCAAGTGAAGTTTAGAAAAAAGTTGTATTTTGGTCTCATCTGACATGACTTTCTCCCCTGCCTCCTCTGGATGAACTTTAGACAGACCTGAACATGTGGTGACTTGAGCAGAGGAACCTTTCGTGCAATGCATGATTTTAAATCACGACGGCGATCACGTGATCGGAAATCGGGCCCAATCACGTGATTTTTAAAATGATCGGAATCGGGAGGAAATGATCGGATATAACCATATGAAACAAGCATGACGTTTTAAATTCATCCTGAGACAGAGAGTCAAACGGATTGACAGAGGAGTTTTAATTTCAACAAGTTCCACTACATCAATATTCACTGTTGCAATGACACCATAATGTCACAATTTACGGGAAAATAGTGAGCTGCTAGCTAGTAGGCAGATTCCGGAATTGCGCCGCTCAAGGTGGCAGCATGTTGGAGTAGCTCTGTTACTTTGGTTCTTATTTCTTTCTTTTTAAAACTTTTATTCTTCCATTTCTAGTAGAAACATTGTTTTTGTGGACAACTGTTCTCTCTGGTTTTGAATGCTGTGCAGCTGGAAGGATTTTTGCTGATACTTTTTATTTTTGGACATTTGTTATGATGCATAACCATGGCAACAAGGTGGTTTACAACTGGCAGCAGCTGATTAACATCACAAGAGCTCAAATAATACCTCAACTACAGCCACAAAACCCTGATGACTTGAAAAGAAGACGCCATAGATCCTGAGCATCCTCTACATCAGACTGTCATACAACTACAGAGCGTCTTCAGTCAGAGGCTTCTTCAGATCTGCAGACTGCTACAGGAGATCATCCCCACCCACAGCCATCAGCATCTACAACAAATCTTTGAAGGAACTTGCAAAATGAGTTACAACAACATTTAATTTCCCTTTGGGATTAATAAAGTAATTTTGAATTTGAATTTGAAATGCGAAAACATCAGCAGTTTTGACATTTTAAGCTGAAAAGCGAGGGCAGTGCAGCAGTCACATGTAATGGCTGCAAATTGCACATTTCACTTGGTGGAAAAGGCTGTGCTGCATTCAACACTGAGAATCTGATACGGCACCCTGACAAAAAACACTGAAAACATGTTTCTCCTTCATAAAACATTTCTTATTTTCATGCGAGCTTGAAGAGCGTTTTTCTGAACCCGTAATGTCTAGCTCAAGAGAGCGTCAGTGAACAGATTGTTTAGCAATCTCAAAGGAGCTAAAAGGTTTTATAATATTTCCATCTGACTCAGGAGCTCTGGTCTCCTTCCACTCATTGTCCAGATCTTCAGTTTTCACTCCAGAGTCTGAATGACAAGTGTTTCAGCTCAAAGACAGGGTGCTTTAGATCATCGTCACCTTTTTCAACTTTCGCAATGACTTCAGGCTCTGAGGAAATAGAACCATCTCCATCATCTTTTATCCTGATGGATTCTTCTCCATTGCTCTCTTCTGGAAGCTCTCTACCTTTAATTTGGTCTTGATAAAGCTGTGAGTAGAGGAGAGTGTTTATCATCCTCACCTTTTATTTCTGTAGTAGTGACTGGAAACCCAATGGGATCAATCTCCTCCTTCCCACTGAGCTGCTCTACTCCCAGGCTGATGCAGACTCCCTCCTGTTCCTCCTTTATTTGCAGGAGCGTTTGGTCAGCACCTGATATGTGGTCTTCAGGAGCTTCTTCTTTAACAATCAGCATCTGATTCACATCTAAAGGACAAACTGAAGCACATTAGACAAATTAGAAAGTATCTAGACTGTAGCTTGGGCAGAGTCAGCTTTTCAGAAACCTGACTTTTGTTTCTTGTTGATCTTATTTAATATTTTGAGACGGTAAGATTTGGGTTTTCCCAAATGCTACATTTGGCTAAGTTTGGCCAAACAAAGTTGGAGTTACAATTGCTAGCCTTAATAACCAACTTCGTGAATATTAACGTAGCACTTCAAAATAGAACTGATTCTACACTTTCTGGCTCCATGCAAACAACATTTCATGAATGTTTAAGCCCCCATCAGAGATGAAAATGGGTCAGGGTTGAAAAAGGTGAGAAGAACACAACCCTTGTAGGGGAGTCAAGGGGCATGCTCCCCCTGCAAGAGAATTTTGGACATTTTATATTGAAAAGCACCAACCTGGTGCACTTTGGGAAAATTAATCAAGGAGAGTTACAGGCCTGGATGAATGTATGTTAAAGTATCTACAGTGAGGAACATAAGTATGTGAACACCCCGCGGTTTTGCAAGTCCTCCCACTTAGAAATTATGGAGGGGTCTGAAATTCACATTGTAGGTGCATTTCAACTGAGAGACGGGATTAAAAAAATAATTCAGGAAATTGCACCGTCTGATTTTTAAAAGAATTTACTTCTATTTAATTGCTGCACATAAGTATTTGAACACCTGAGAAAATCAGTGTTAATATTTGGTACAGAAGCCTTGGTTTGCAATTAAAGAGGACAAATGTTTGCTGTAGGTTTGCACACACTTCAAGTGTTTTTGGTCCACTCCTCCACACAGATCTTCTCCAAATCTGTCAGGTGTTGGGGCTGTCGCTGAGCAACACAGAGTTTCAGCTCCCTTCAAAGATTTTTCTATTGGATTTAGGTTTGGAGACTAGCTAGGCCCTCCAGAACCTTGATATGCTTCTAACAGAGCCACTCCTTGGTTATCCTGGCTGTGTGCTTCAGGTCATTGTCATGTTGGAAGACCCAGCCACGACCCATCTTCATTGCTCTGACTGAGGGAAGGAGGTTGTTGCTCAAAATCTCACAATACATGGCCCCATGCACCCTCTCCTTAATACAGTGCAGTCGTCCTGTCCTCTTCACAGAAAAGCACCCCCACGTTTCACAGTAGAAATGGTGCTCTTGGGATGCAACTCATCCTTCTTTTTCCTCTAAACAAGGCAAGTGAAGTTTAGAACAAAGTTGTATTTTGGTCTCATCTGATATGACTTTCTCCCATGCCTTCTCTGGATGAACTTCAGACAGACCTGAACATGTGGTGACTTTAGAGGAACCTTTCGTGCAATGCATGATTTTAAACCACGACGGGGTGATGTTCTACCGACAGTAACCTTTGAAACTGTGGTCCCAGCTCTCTTCATGTCATTGACCAGCTTCTCCTGTGTAGTTATGGGATGATTTCTCACCTTTTTTATCATCCGTGATACCCCACGAGGAGAGATCTTGCATGGAGCCTCAGTCCGAGGGAGACTGACAGTCATCTTTAGCCTATTCCATTTTCTAGCAATTGCTCCAACAGTTGATCCATTTTCACCAAGCTGCTTGGCAATTGCCCGGTAGCCCTTTCCATTCTTGGAGGACTACAATTTGGTCTGTGGTGTCTTGACAGCTCTTTGTCTTGCCCATGGTAGGAGTTGGAGTCTGACTGACTGCAGGGTGGACAGGTGTCTTTAACGAGCTCAGACAGGTGGTACTAATTTAGATTATTAAGTGGAGTAGAGGTGGACTTTTTAAAGGCAGAGTAACATATTTGAGACCCAGAATTCTTGCTGATTGCCAGGTATTCAAATACTTATGTGCAACAGCAATAAGATACAAATAAATTCTTTAGGAATCAGAATGTGATTTTTTTTATGCTGTCTCTCAGTGGAAATGCACTCAGAATGTGAATTTCAGACCCCTCATTAATTTCTAAGTGGGAGAACTTGTAAAATCACAGGGTGTTCAAAAATGTATGATCCTCACTGTATACTTGTGGTGGACAATATAGAACAAAGTCCATTGCTTAACTAGACCAATAACTTTATAAAAATGTTTAGAATATTTTAGAACTGCAGCCCTGGCCATTTTGGCTACTCCCTAATGACCTACTTTTAATAAGGAACAATCAATGAATTAAACCCATAGTTCAACGACCTTTTTTTACAATTACTGAAAGTTAAACAAAACAATCCAATTAAGAGACCTGAGTGACCTCAGTAAATACTGACCAGGTGTCTCATTTATAAAGCTTGGTTATGCACAAGACTGGGTCAGAAAACTGAACCTAATGCATAGAATGACACGTTCTAAAAAAATTTCATTTTAATTAGTGGATAAACAGAACGTACCGTTTATCATCCTCACCTTTTATGTCTGTAGCAGTGACTGGAAACCCGATGGGATCAATCTCCTCCTTCCCACTGAGCTGCTCTACTCCCAGGCTGATGCAGACTCCCTCCTGTTCCTCCTTTATTTGCAGGGGCGTTTGGTCAGCACCTGATATGTGGTCTTCAGGAGCTTCTTCTTTAACAATCAGCATCTGATTCACATCTAAAGGACAAACTGAAGCACATTAGACAAATTAGAAAGTATCTAGACTGTAGCTTGGGCAGAGTCAGCTTTTCCGAAACCTGAGTTTTGTTTCTTGTTGATCTTATTTAATATTTTGAGACGGTAAGATTTGGGTTTTCCCAAATGCTACATTTGGCTAAGTTTGGCCATACAAAGTTGGAGCTACAATTGCTAACCTAAATAACCACCTTCGTGAATATTAACGTAGCACTTCAAAATAGAACTGATTCTACACTTTCTGGCTTAATGCAAACAACATTTCATGAATGTTTAAGCCCCCATCAGACATGAAAATGGGTCAGGGTTGAAAAAGGTGAGAAGAACACAACCCTTGTAGGGGAGTCAAGGGGCAAGCCCCAAGCACCAGTTGAGATCGCCAGGAGAAATCTAGCCACATGAAGCGGTCACACAAGAAAGAACCAAAAGTTTTGTATTATTAATTATTATTATTAATAAATAAAGTTTCTGAAACTTTAAAACTGCAATTATATAGTAAGGATTTGGGAAGAATAAAAGAATAAAACAATTACAGTTTTTGGGTTTATGGTTAGATGAAAACCTAACTTGGAAAGTTCATTTTCAAAAAAATCATTGATAAATGTAATGAGGTGTTTGGTGGGGAGTGAGGAGCTGAGAAGAAAGGATTAAAGTCAAACTATACAGGGATTTATACGGTCCGTATTTGATTATGGCAGTATAGGATTTGGGTCAACGTCAGTTTCACAACTTAAATTTGATAATATTCAGTATCAAGCCTTGAGATAATATACAGGATACTGGTGAGAAAAAATATTAATCTGGGTGTGGCTTATTTTGTTTACATTTTAAGTGTTCTTATGATAAAAATGCACTACCCCACCCATTGGTATCACTATGGTATTTGGTACGGGGGCCCAGCAAGATGCTTTGTACCCAAGGCCCAAAATTTGGTGCTACACCTCTGCCGCCACAATTTGTCTTTTGAAAATGCCCGTAGAGTACAGGATGGATTTTTGCAAGAACCATCATCTTAGTAGCTACTGCTCTTTTTTTTAAATGAGAGGAATGGGTGCTAAATTGACAGATCTCCTCCTTTGTTACTATAATCATTGGGATTTTAAATCCTATAGCCTCATATAAAAATATTATGGAGCTCACAGGACTGTCATTGTCCAATAAGCTGATGTTTAAACAGATAGCTTTAGCTTATATCGACCAGGAGGTTTACTACTTCATTGCTGCAGATACCTTTTTAAAGGGTGACTAAACCCCAAAACAACTTTTTTTGCTTCTAAACTGTATAAATGGGTCTTTACCAATGCAGGCTTTCAGTTTCTGGGGATTTTTTTACATTTTGGTGTAAACTTGTTTAATTCTACACTTTTTGGTCTAAAAACGTCTTAGTGCTGCCCTCTTAGGGTTGAACTGTGGCTACTGCATTTGAATTTTGTGATTGGTGGAGAGCTGTACATCTCTACGTCACAGGCATTGACTATGTCACGGCAGCCATGGTCTCACAGACACGCCCCGTGGGTTTGGGTATAAACCTATTAGACATAACCCCCCCCCTCCCCCGTGGCGAGTTGGATTGTGTTTTTCAGGTTACCATTATTATCACATTAGCACTTAGTTAGCATAGCTAACATACTGTTTGAACTTTAGCCTATGTTAGCATTACCACTCAGAGACTGGTCTCATCCCGTCTCTCTCTCCCTCAGCAGCAGCGCCAGCCTCGGGCAGCGCTGACTCAGCTCCCCGAGCCAGCGGCTCTAATTGAAACGGCTCACGGCCGGTGAGCTCCATAAAGCCTCCCTCTACTCTTCTATCTCCGGTGACGACGGAGGAGATCCCCTGGTTCAGGGCACCGAGCCGGCGCCGCCCGAGCTCGGTGCTGCTGAGGCAGAGGAAGACAGGAGGAGTCCGGCCTCTGAGTGGTGATGCTAACATAGGCTAACGTTCAAAACTGATGAATGTTGATCAGATCGATCAGTCGCAAAACTGGCAACGTCGCTTTGGACACTGTCCATGTTTCAGTGTCAGATTAAGCGAGCTGTCACTGTCCTCCTGAACACACCCCCATGTTCCCCCCTACACTCATCCTCCAAACTTGGCCATACCCCTCCGTTCTTCCTGGCAACGCCCACTTTGTAGAATTTTTTTAATGTTGTATGGGGGCGGGATTATGATTCTTCAGGGGGTTCAGTTACACTTTAAGTTGCTCTCAAACATCAGTGCCTTAGCGTTAGCTCGTATCATTAGCGAAGCTAGCATGTGGCATCCTTCAACTTTGGATGAAGTGAGACAAGTTGGGCAACTGTGAACGAGTCCGTTGATATGGATTCTGACGCAAATGAGTATCTTAAAATACATTTTTCTAATATCAATTATATTTAAAGATAGATTATTTTGGCAACCCTAATGCAGGCTCATCCTTGTTCTGGATCAGACTGAGAATGTTGCCATGGTCAAACTCCAGGAGTTTCACAGACAGGTCCACTGTGGTGCAGTGATTTGTTTACAGGGACAGTCTACATTTGTTACACATGGAATAAAATATTTCAAATCTTTATTGTTTAATTTTTTATGATTATGGCTTACAGATGATAAAAACTCAAGTGTTAGCATCTTAAAAAAATAATTGCACAAGTTCATACGGAGCCCCTAAGGAGACATGAGCAAAAAAGAAAAAAACAAAGTTACTTTCTTGTGCGCACCACTTACTAACTCGTGCCCACCAGATTCTTTGAGCGAAAACAAGGGCATCAGTTTATTTTTTATAATCGCAAGGGACAATAACCATAAACTTGAGTGTGGTTTGAAGAATGCTAAGGACAATTATTACTTGTTCATATATAAATGCTGTATTCATCCGTTAGACGTTTCACCTTTATTCAAATCAATAAAAGTTGAAAGCCAGACTGTTTTGTCTAGTTTTTCCAAACGGCACTAAAAAGTCAGCAGGCTGTTGGCAAAGAAGATTCATCCCGATGTTTGGAGGAGACCAGACTGCTAACACTGTAGGCTATGTACATTGGCGGCAGATCGTAGTCTTGTATTTGGAACTACAAATACAAAGAAAAACAAACGCGTTTCCTTGGCAACCCTGGCCGGTCTGTGCAGAGAATCTCCAGCTTCCCTAAAGTTAATGGCATATATACTTTTACTGCAGTTTTGTATTTACAACATATGCGAGAGAGATGAATAAACCTATGCAAGGATAAATTCTTAGGGATAATTAGTTTTTTATGCTGCTAAAAGGCATCTGAAGTTTATAAAGTCCAATAAGACTATTCAAAGGTCTGTCCTTTTTACCGATACATCTACTTTAAAGCAAGAAACATTATAATAATGTTAAATTGCTTGGGGGATGCGCTTATGGGCCTGTGCCATTTGTGCATGCATGGAGCAAGTGTTTAGAACACCTTTGATTAAAGATATAGGCCTACCTTCCTGACACATATACCATTCTCAGTGCACTTTGTGTGCATCCACCAATAACAGAGATAGGTAGTTGTTTGTAACTATGCCTCTAAAAAAGTAACAAACTGATCAAGGCTGGTGTATAATGGGCACCGGAGCAAGTTTCATGATTTCAAAATCTGTTTGAAATGTCGTTGAAAGAAAACATGGCGGTGACGCATGGCAAGCAAAGCTGCAATGTCTTTATAGGCTAGGGTGACCATATTTTGATTTCCAAAAAAAAGGAGGTCACCTGGCACAATACTGAAACCCTTTCAGGACTTGGCCAAGACTGTAGGCTGTAATGTTAAAGACCCACAAGAATTTAGTTAGAAAACTGTAATAGAGAATTACATTGATTGATAAATCACAAACCTTTGCTTCCGACGTGATGACCCAATGTCCCAGTTGAAAGCTGTGTTCCACGGCTGCAAAGACTTGGAGGATCTGTTTGGGTGCTCACAGAAATTAGGGATGGCGTCTGTAATGTGCTCTGGAAGACAATGATTAATTACTAGATGGCAAACGATTGTCAAAACTTTTGGGTATAATGGCCAATGCAATAGCAATTCTGACTTGACAGCTGGTAGTAAGAAAGCTCTGAAAAACATACAGTTGAGGCCTTAACCATTAGCCCCCCATGAAAATCTTATTTCTTTTCGAAGCTTCTTCCAAATACTGTTTTACAGCATGAAATGCGTCACAGACAAGTGATCTGTTTGGATTAACATCGGTGTCAAAAGTAGATATAGAAAGTAGTAGAAAGCAGAAATCCTGCCATGTTTTTGGATCTGCCTGTACATCTAGAAAAGGTGTAGCTCATCTACCTGCTAAAGGAGCTGTGCTAAATGAATTCAGCTGGTTTAGTGAAGGTTGGAACAGCTGCTGGGGAGGATTTATATCTTCTACTTCTAATTTTGACACATCTGTAGATTAGACTCATTCCACGGGCCGTCATAGTAATGATGAGAAGAGTACAACATCACTCCTCCTGATCCATATAAATGCGCACTGACTGGTGTTTCACTTTGGCAAGTTTATGATGAGTGAAGATGATGAAGAGAGAAATCTGAGTCCTGCCATGTCAATATACAGTACCAGTCAAGTTTGGAAACATTAAAGTGGACGTGGCATGAAATTCCCCACAACGTTTTGGCCCTTTTTAGTCACACTCCAAGTACCTTAATACTTTATCAAAGGATCGTTTGCTGTAGTTCAGCCTTGTTGTAGAATTGCAGCCCCTACTAGGTGGCCCTTCTGTTAGCATTAGCACAAAAAGACCAAGTTTTGGTGGGCGGGGCCGAAGCCATGCGCCTCTATTGTCAATCGAGTCTCTAATGTCCGTATCTGATGAAACATTGACAGACATGCATTTGCGGATCACAAATTGCCCAAATTCCAATGTTATGTATGAAATGTAATTAGGTTTAGGCCTAATTATTATTGTGTGTTCAACAATAATCTGTTTACAAATTACAGGCCTAATAAAATATTTGATCATCCATCCACACATTCAACTCAGTTTATTTATATAGCGCCGATTCACAACAGATGTCATCTCAAGGCACTTAACAAGAAGTCATTTCAATACATTTATACAAACATTCCAATCAGTTAAAAAGTTTCCCATTTAAGGAATCCCAGCAGATTGCGTCAGTCATTGGCGTGAGGTTGGGCCCCGTTGATGCAGACTTTCCAACCACAGCAATCCTTCAGCAATCCCTCATACTGAGCAAGCATGTAGCGACGGTGGAGAGGAAAAACTCCCCTTTAACAGGAAGAAACCTCCAACAGAACCAGGAGCGGCCATCTGCCACGACCGTCTGGGGGTTTGAGAAGACAGAGCAGAGACACAGAAGGAACAGAAGATCTGATATAAGAGAACTTTCTATGTTACAGAAAGTAACACATCCATCCGTCCTCATTACGTCTCTAGCTTCACCACGACAGTAATGCCTTGGTTATTGGCTACTGTAATGGCGTTTCAATTTGATCCGGACAGCGAGGTATCTGAGGAGGAACCAGAAACGCCACGGCTTCAACAGCACGTGTCCAAATGGTTGTCAATTCAGTTTGTTCTTTTATTTTTTTTAGCTAGGCTTACGTCTCAGTGCTGATTTACCCCACATCAGTCTGATTATGCCATTTCTACCACACCAAATTAGGTGAAGAACTCAAACAATGCCACAATGTGTATATAGGCTCACAGCTGAAGGACAACATTGCGGAAATATACTTACTTGCATAGGGATACTTGCTGGTTCACGGAGAGTTGGTACTGATCCTGGTAAAAGTTTCAGACGATCTGCGAATCCACTGCTGTATTGTCCCAAGTTAATAAAACATTGGTCAGAGAAATGTTTGCCACAAACGACCACGCGCTTCGGGAGTCGGTCGGGTACATTCCCTGCATAAATAAAGTCCATCCACAAGCTTTTCGGTGGCTCCGAAGTGGGGAGGACAAAAAGATTTGTGTTGTCTTTCGTACAACCGGGTACAGAGCAGTGTCGGTGCTGTCTCGACTCCATTCTGTCGGGTTGTTTGCCTTTTACCGAAGCTCTGGTTATTTAGGTTGTAACACGCGCCGCGGGGGGAGGGACTGGGAGGGTGTAGCTATATATACAGTCAACGTCACAAACCGTGAATCATCGCAGAAAAAAGAAAGTTATTTTTAGGAATCAAATTATAATGCCACAGACAATTAGAGCTGTGATGGTAACGTTTGAATGCCTGGCTACAGAATTAAATATCAAGAGTGAAATGTGGTATTTTAAGAATACAGTGTAAGCTAGCAACCGTACATTGCTTGTAAATATGAGGTACGAAAGCTAGCATAATGATGGAAGTCAGTTATTCTCAGACATGGTTATTCTTACCGTTGCAGGTTGAGGTGAAGAAGTCTTTAAGTTTGGGACTGCGCCAGCCTTTAGGAGCAATCTGGTTATTTGGCCGCTTTCAAAAAGGCTTTTGTTGACAAAGCAATCCTCTGTAAAGTGATTTGAGCAGAGGTAGCACATCTTTTTTGGCCTCGGGTGGTTACCAAACACGAAATCAAACCACTTCTGACGAACCGTGTCATCCTGTGGAAACTTAAAAAGAGGCATGTTTCCTTGGCACCCAAATAAGCATTTACGCCACTTTGACATATTTTGCATGGAAAAAAAATGCGGACCAAAAGAGCAGCAAAAAATAAGTCCCACAAAAGACGCCCAGCTGCAGCTGGTGTGTTATAATATAATTACTGCACCTGGGACTCAGTCGGAGTTGTGTGAGGTGGGGAGGTGGAGAAAGGGCAGGATCAATTTTGGGCACTGGCAGGTCGGAGTGGCACTTCCGCTGGCAGCTTCCGGGTGCCACAGAAATTAGAGGCATTGCTGCCTGCACTTCTGGCGGCCGACAGAGGTTGCCACTCCGGCTTCCAGGAGAATCTGAGGCAGTAATGGCTGCTATAAACGTCTGAAATAAGATGGCCCAACCTTTCCGTTGCTACTAATGTGGGTTGTGGAAGAAAAAAAAGGACAAACTGTTTCTTCTCAGTTTGCCATGGCAGTCAGAGCGCATTACCGCCACCTTCTGGTTTAGAGTGTGTGTCACAATAACGTTTAAGCAATCTAATAAAAAAAAAAAAAAACTAGTTGTCAGTGTTGTTAGCTTTGCTGACACCATTCTTAATTGATTTGTTAACGTTATTGACATGTATTGTTAAAAGATATGGTTACTTAGTATGATAGTGTGTGTAAATATGCATCCCTTCATACCACACTGTAAGGAGGAAAGACTCCAACAAAGACAGGCTACACAAGCATAAAACTTTGTTACAAGACTTCTAGCCTACTGGTCAGTCTTTCTCAAATCTTGTAAAGACTTTTAAGTTTTTCTGATAAAGGACTGTGGAGCAGAACTTTTCAGAGTATTTTATTTTTGAAAAACAAAAGTCAGATGTTCAGCTGGAGAGCTATAATCCAGCTTTTCCTCCCAACTCCAAACAGCCTCCAGGATTTGAAGTTGCTCTTCTTCTTCCATGGACAGAACTGATGGTAGCTTAACCATTCAACAACAAAAAATAATAAAAAACACGAAGAGTTATACATTAGTTGATTCGGAAGTTAGTCACAAAATATTTTTTTCTGTATCACTCATCCAATGTCCCTTTCTGCCAATAAGACATTGGTTATTGATTTTAACCTGTCCACTTTACACCTCACCATGAAGAAGAAAGTATTTTTTACAATTCTACTTTTAGTAATATGTTTTAAATGCAGCAAAACTACAGATCTGTTACATATGACTCTACCTGATGATCTAATCCAAACATGTTTATGCAGATGTGAATGTTATTGAACTTCGACTAACTAAATAAAACCGTCTTACAAAATGTTTTTTGAGAGATGATTCTCTGTATAATAGAATGTATGTATACGTTAGTTAACTTTCAGAGATCAAAGAATTTATCAAATTACATAAAGGGTTCTTGCATTTATCTCTGTAACCACACAATGGAGAGGCTCAGTGCACTTTATTCAGAAACTCCTGAAGACAAAGGTGGAGCCCTCAACAATCGCCTGGATCAATGTCTACCTAACAAACAGACCACAGTTTGTGAAATTGAAGAATTGTGTGTCAAACCAGGTGGTCAGCAGCACAGGAGCACCACAGGGGACCGTACTCTCACCATTCCTTTTCACTCTGTACACCTCAGACTTCCAGTACAAATCAGAGACCTGTCATCTGCAGAAATACTCAGATTATGCTGCAATTGTCGGGTGTATCAGAGATGGACAAGAAGCTGAATACAGAGAGCTGGTGGACCGCTTTGTGACATGGTGTGGAAACAATCGTCTCACCTTGAATGTGAACAAAACAAAGGAGATGATTGTAGATTTCAGAAGAAACAGGGATAAGTCAAACACTGTTTCCATCATGGGAGAATAAGTGGAGGTGGTTGAGGAGTATTAATACCTCGGAGTTCACCTTGACAACAGACTGGACTGGAGACTGAACAGTGAAGCCATCTACAAGAAGGGACAGAGCAGACTGTACTTCTTGAGGGAGCTTAGGTCCTTCAAGGTTTGCAGCAAGATGCTGCAGATCTTCTACAAGTCTGTTGGGGAGAGTGTAATCTCTGCTGCCATCACCTGTTGGGGTAGCAGCATCAGAGCAAGGGACTTAAAAAGGCTAAACAACCTGATAAAGAAGGCTGGTTCTGTTCTTGGGACGACTGTGGAAACTCAGAAGATGATGATGAAATCCTTCCTGCCCACAGCCATCATCATCTACAACAACTCCTTAAAGAATTAATTATATGAGCTACAACAACACTTAATTTCCCTCTGGGATCAATAAAGCATTTTTGAATTATACACAATAAAACAGAAAGCTCAACAGATATAACCAACTATGCATTCTCTAAAGTCAATGTTTTTGGTCTTTTTTTTTTTTTTTTTTTACAGTGAATGTGGTATTTACCTAAACTAAAATTTTTATTTATAAGTTTCTGGTACTTTTCGGGTATATTTCCAACATAAGACAGCGTTTGTAGAGGATCCAGTACAATGTTATAGCCAATTCTAAACTAGGTGATAATTTCTTTCTAGAAACCTAAGGTGAAACGACAAGAAAAGAACAAGTGCATTAATATTTCATCACTTTCTTCACAAAAAACACATTTACATTTCAAATTTAAACCGTCTCCTAAGGTTTCTGATAAGGGTAGTAATTATTAAATTGGATTTATTTGACTTTGGGGGGGGGGCATTTAAGGTAAATGTAAATATTATTTTTTGGGACAGTGTAGTCTAGCAAGCATACCCTCCCAGGATTATAAAAGTATGTGAATGGAAGAATTTTAAATGCATATTTAATGAATTGGTCATTACTTTTTTCCATTAAGTTAAATTTCCCAATTTGTAACTTTGGAAGTTTAGTAGACACTTTGGAATATATTACGGCCTTTTTAATTGGATGAATTAATGGGTGTGGGATTGCTTCACACAACCCGTTTTTCATGAGTTTGCTGAATCGTTATTGTGACACACACTCTAAACCAAAAGGTGGCGGTATGTATTTTTATATATTTTATCCATTAAATTAATTTGTTATTTTTCACATTCTTATTTTTAATCTTTGGCACCCAGAGGCTGTCATAACTGCCTCAAATTCTCCTGGCAGCCGTGGTGGCAACCTCTGTCGGCTGCCAGAAGTGCCGTACCAGGCAGCAAGTCCCAGGGGAGGGGAGGAGAGCTCTGCAGGGGCTGACTTAAACTGACTGGTGTGATGCTGCAGTATGACAGCCTTTCTCTCATGTGACGTCCTCCCGAGCTGCTATCTAAGTGCCTGGTTCTGATCCGTTTATTGACGGCACAGACAGCAGGCTGTGTGCCGAATTACTGCTGTTTACAAGAAGTCAAAGCACAAGCTTCATGCACGAACCACAAAAGATATACCGTCCAGTCGCAACAAATGGTAGGCGGAGTGCACCATTCACATAGCTGGCATGTGTGTTTCTGTGTGTGACAAAAGTGGCAAATACCCCACAGATCACAGACACAAAAACTATAAAAAGGCAAAGCAAAGTGAGAGTTCATCTATAAACTGACTGTGGAGGATGAAGATGCAAACTAAACAGAGTAGCCCAAAGGAGACATTTGACAAGGCTAAAATTACACAGTCAAAAGGGAGAGCAGTATCAACAGGTGTCTGATTAACTGGTATCTCCTTAATCAAAGGTGTTCTAAACATGTAGCGTCGCTTGCTTCATACATGCAGGCATGCACACATGCCGCATGTCCGTGCGCGTATCCTCCAAGCAATATAATATTTAATGTGACATTTGAATAGGCCAAAGCTGCATAAAAATAAATCTTTTCCCGATTTTGTTGCGCATTCTTCTCGGGCGAGCGTCTCCTTATTTCAGAGATTTTCTTTGTATTTGTAGTTCGCAATTCAAGACTACGATCTGCCGCCAATGTACATAGCCTACAGTGTTAGCAGTCTGGTCTCCTCCGAGCATCGGGATGAATCTTCTTTGCCAGCAGCCTGCTGACTTTCAGTGCCGTTTGAAAAACTAGACAAAACACTCTGGCTTTCAACTTTTATTGATTTGAATAAAAGGTGAAACGTCTAACGGATGAATACAGCATTTAAATATGAACAAGTAATAATTGTCCTTAGCATTCTTTAAACCACACTCAAGTTTATGGTTATTGTCCCTTGCGATCATAAAAAAATAAACTGATGCCCTTGTTTTCACTCAAGCAAGAATCTGATGCGCACGAGAAACTGACTTTTTTATTCTGCTCATGTCCCCTTAGGGGCTCCGTACTTAGGGGCTTAGTAAGATCAAATAAAAAGGATATTTAAAAAAATGTCACGCTTCTGAAAAAGCGACTCGGTCCAGGCTGTCTAAATATTTTCTAATATGCATAATGTGTTTCAGTGCAGACTTTAAGCAGAACCTGATGGTTAAAGAAGAAGCTCCTGAAGTCTAAAGTCCATGTGCTGACCTGTATGACCAAAAGCCTCTCCGAATAGAAGAGGAACAGGAGGGAGTCTGCATCAGTCTGGGAGGAGATTGATCCCATCAGGTTTCCAGTCACTGCTACTCACATAAAGAGTGAGGATGATAAACACTCCCCTCTACTCTCACAGCTATATCAAGACCAAATTAAAAGGTAGAGAGCTTCCAGAAGAGAACAATGGATTAGAATCCATCAGGATAAAAGATGATAGACATGGTTCTATTTCCTCAGACCCTGAAGTCATTGTGAACGATGACGATGATGTAAACCAACCCCCCTGAAATACATCTGTAAGTTCAATAAATGATTTATACTACCCATTTGAAATGTTGCACTCACAGCATGTCTGCAGTGAACGCCTTGAAATTAGCTGCATGTCTCTTTAAAGAGTCTCGGACACGCCCCCTTCAACACGCTGCCGTCAACGTCATCACAACATTCTCCAGTCGCATGGGGACGAAGCATTACAGTGCTGTAGCATGGCATTAAAATTACTTACATGTCGCTGTCAAAATATATCTGAAGTTTCTTTCTAACCCTCTTCATGTGTTCAGACGTTAATGTTATTATATGTCGGGGATTTCGCCGCTAATTACCTTGGAAGTGTCGGTAGCGTCTCTGCAGCTGCCACAGAACAACTCCTGTGGTTAGCCGAGTGTTCCTGATACATTTTACTTTACTAAAAAGTATATTCCTGAACATACACAGACCTGGTGCTATTATGAAAGTCCATGCAAACTTCTGAGATTTGGATGTAATCATTCTAAGAACAATAAACACGACCTACAGTGAACAGATCTGGCTCTGAATTAGCCAAAGCTAGATTATGCTATTAAGCTGAATCAGAGCATTTCCAACTTACCGGTGGTGGCTCTGAAGAAGTATTCTTGAGAGTGGGGACTGCATCATTCTTCAAAGACAACTTGATTACTAAACCACAGTCAAATGAACTTTTGTTCAGGAAGCAGTCACTTGTGAAATGGCCGGCACAAACGAAGCAAATCTTCTTGGAAGGAGGTTTGTTCCCAAAAATGAAGTCCAACCATTTCTGACAAATAGCCTCATCTTTAGGAAGACTAAAAATAGGGCAGTCGTCCTGGCATCCAAATATACATTTTTTCCATGAAGGCATTGCGCAATTAGGAGAAGTAAATACCTGTATATAGACTACTACTTTCCACAGATGCAGATTGCTGCTACTGCTTCTTCTTCTTCTAATGATTTTCCGGCAGGCTATACCTGGCTCCACTGTCATGGAGTCGCATTTCCTTTATATTTTTGAGAAGACACCGGAGTGGCGGAGGAACTTAATTATCTGATTACTGCTGACGAAGCTCTGCTTTAGTGCTCTGGGAGCGGGGGAGGGAGGGCTGTGGAGAGACGTGGGCGGTAATCAAAATTTAGGGGCGTTGCTGGGAGGTTAGGGCGTTCCTAGGAGGACCCTGGCGTTCAGTGCTCAACATGGCGGCCGATAGATATTACTCTAACATACATAAATTAACCTAAGAAACACTTTAGGGATGTTTTTAAGGAGGGAATGGCGTAAAAATGTGATGTAAAGCTTTTAAAAATGGATTTTACACACCACCCCTCTTAGTGTTTTAATGCTTATGTTCAATTTGGTGCAGATCAGATTATATTTGTGGACATTAGAGCTAAAGGTATGGCCATTGTGTGACAGCTACACTGCCCACAAATCTGTGTTGGAAACCAAATGATACCAACTTGTTAACGGTCTTCTGACAGTTTTGTGTTGATTAAGTCAACGGGGTCAGCTATGGATCTTCTTCACTAAAACGGCGTCTTATGTTTAGTTGGAGACCAGATGTGGAGCAATAGTTGGTGGTTTCGTGCCTCTGTGAATTTCTTTTAGGGTACAGCAATTTCGCTTTTCTTGGCAAGACGTCAAACTGAGGTTTGGCCACATCACCTCTTAGATATGCACAAACTCAAAATCTAGATGAATTTAGATCCCCCACCCCCAAAATTGTCATGTCAATCGATCAAAACTGCTGGGAGGAGTTTGATGAAATGCAAAGGCTATAATGGCCAGAATCGTTTCAAAATCTAATCCAAGATGGCCAACCTACTGTTGTAAAGCATGGATGCAAGGCAGTTTTGTGTAGGTCTCGTTAAGTTCTTCAAGTGTACCAAATTTAATACCTCTATGAAAAAGTAAGGTAAATTAGGAGGGTGGTTTGAAAAGTTACAGGTCGCGCCATTTCAATTGTGACTTTGGTGAAAATCTTACATTTGATGGACATGTACAAAATCTGGTGAGTTTTGGTGGCAATTCATTTCAGGAGAGAAAAAATAAGTAGCATTTTCAAGTTACATTTCTTGTGACTGTATAACTGTACATGGAGGAATAAAATAATCCAGGATTACTGTTGCAATTTTAGATAATCCAATATACCATTTATGGGTGTAGTAAAAGCATAGAGAATCATGCTAAGTATTTTAAAAAGTAGACCTATGTAAAAAAAAACAAACAAACATGGACACTGCTTCATTTTTAATATATCCTTTATTTTATTAAACAAACTCTCAGTAAAAACTCTTTATGAAATAGAAAGAGAGATTTCCCTGTCAGTAGTTCGCTGGCAGCTGTGGGGCCATCCGGACTCCATCATGTCATTTCCAACAATCCTTCTGCTGTGACTTGAACCACAGCTAAAGATCAGTTTCTCTTTAAATCCACTACAAAAATCAAAGATATCTCTCCTAATTTCAAGGAAGATATATGCTATACTTCTCCAAGTGAACAACTTATAAACAACAGCAAATCAGAAAAGAAAATTTGTCTGCAGTGCTAGCAAAACAACTGATTACATAAGGGTAGGCAACAGCTCTGGTTGCTTTAAGCATCTTTGTTCCCTTCTATGGAGTTATCACCTGAAGAACATGTTAATGAATCTCTGGCTCACAGCGGGAAAATGTCAACAGTACAAAGTGTTAAAACTACAGCGAAGACAGTAATCTTTGTTAGAAAAAAAAAGGTCTAAAACAGAGTAATGAGTAGGTGCACTGTGCACATTGAACCACCACTGGCAGTGTTTACAAATATTATTTTCTTAATCGTTAAAAAAGAAAAAAAAAAGGAAAGAAATAAAAGTAGGCTACATGATTATCGTCACAAAATAAAAATCTCTTTGGCATAGACCACCCACCCAGAAGCACACACACACTCACATGCACACACTTTAAAAACAAAAAAATTAAAAGCTGTCATTAAAAATCAAATTCTTTTCTATAAAAAACAAAGTTGAGCCCTGTTAAGATTATGAGTCCCATACTTGACAATAATTGCATATTTTACAGCAGGTGGAGAGCATTTGTCGTCATCTCTGCTGCTGAATGTACTATGTTCTCTCTACCATAGAATTCCACTTTAGGTCTTCAGCCTCCTCCTCATCTTCTCCTCTTCTTATATCCTGTCAGACAGCAGAAAGGAGAGCATGATGAGAAAATGATTTCTGCAGGAATCGAGGTAGTGGTTACGCAAAATTTAAGCTCAGTGAATATGTTGTCCATGTTATGTTATTGTAGAAGAGGATAATTTAGGGACTAAAAATGTGCCTAAAAATGGATCTCTACACCCTTTGGTGATTTTGTGAGATCCACCTGTTTAGGTGCTTGTTAAACACAAATAATAAAACAGCCAATCACATTGCAGGCCATGCTGACTATATCCATCCCTTTATGACCACAGTGTAAAAGCACTTTTTACCTGACAATGAGTTCAAAGTTCAATTGCCATCCCAGTTTTAATCAGATGAAGATTGAGAATTACTGCGTACATGTACTAGGATGTTCCACATCACCTGCCATGTTAACCATTCAGCAGGCCAATAATACATCTGGCCCTTAATGCCAGCACAAGTTCTATGCATTAGTGGGGGATGTGCTAAAGCCCACTGAAATTAGAGGGAACATCGTTATGATGGAAAGCAATAAGACAGATGACAAAGCACAAGCATATTTGTTGGTGTAGATTTCCATCTAGGACATAGTGTTGAGAGTCAAAAAAAAAAGGCAACTTGACTTCTCTCGTCATCTTGAAGACGTTTCACCTCTCATCCAAATGGCTTCTTTAGTTCTGAAATTTGGTCTGGAGTATCAGGCTTATAAGGACTAAACAAGAACAATCATACCGATAGGGCAATAGAGACCACTAACAAAGCCATCATTATTGTCTAATGAGGCTGGAAAAGTCTCATGACACTTTCTATTCAAATCATATAGAGGGTGGTCAGAATGAACATCCTGACGATCCCCCACCAATTCTGAGTTGTATTGGTCACATGTCCCAAGGTGTGAGTTTCTGTGAAACTGCCTGGGGAGCCTTGTCAGTGCTGCAACAGACATTAGGAAGCTGGAATCCTAAGCCACCTCCTCTGTTCAAGGTTGGCTTTTTAATGTTTTACATAGATGATCTCTCACCCCTCTCTCAAACCACCTGGGGTTGAGTTATTTTCACTTCTCACACAAATCTACTGATGCTACAGAGAAATTAGTGCAAAAAACTCAACCTGTCAGCTAAGATCAGATAATACTGGCATTAGAAATTGTATTCCAAATACTTTCTATGTTTATATACATTTTTTATGTTATTTGTTTCTGTCAGAATCATCCTAATAAAATGGTTTCTTCTTTTAAAAAAGATTGTTAATTTGTTTCTGATCTGTTAGTAAAAAAAACAACATCAAATCACCAGAACAAGGCATCTCAAGTTATTTTCCCGACAACATCCGACATAGCATTACAAATAATGCCAATCTGTAGAAAACTAGGTAACTTTGGCCTTTATTTGCAAAAATGGTTCAAAATCAGTTTCAGTTGTTGGAGAGCATCAGTGATCATATATTTTCAAGTCTTGTTATACAGATCTAGACTTTGTCATTCTAATACATAATTATTTGATTTAGATAACAGTAATTTTATTGCCGGTGTGCTGCTAGAAGGTGAACCTTCACTTCTCAAATGAAGCTCCATCTTCTCTGTCCTGATTAAGAAAGCCATCCACAAAGCACTATGCTGCCAGCGCCACTCTAGGTGCTGATTTACAGCACACAAAGCTTTTTGCATGTACGCCAAAAATGTAAGTTTTGGTCTTGTATGACCGCAGCACCCTTTTCCATTTATTTGCCAAGAGTTTCCTACATGGCTTGTAGCAAACTGCAGAGGGGACTTCGTATGGCATTAACTGACCGTTAATATTGCTCGTTGTACTGTCTGTCGTAAGCCATGCCATCATCCATCATAAACGGTGCATCAAGGCTGTCCATTGGCATGTCAGCTTGGTATCCGTAGCCCTGGAAACCACCGTCTATTTCTGCAAGAGTTACAACATTTGTGTTTTTATTAGTTTCACTCCACATTTACAAAACTGGTCAAAAACACCCAAAGAAAAACAGAAGAGAGGATGAGACCATAAAAAAGAGATAAAGTGAGAGAAGGTACAGAAATTAGGAGAAAAATGCTAAGTTTATCTTACAAAGATGGACGTTTTTTAAGATGCATCGTTACCTTCTAAATAAAGCTATAAAATAGCTAGTTAAAAAACAAAAATCTGCAACCAGCTGCAGTGTTTGTAAAGTGCTAACACGATGGTGCCCTGCTGCAGCTGCACCATGTGTTGGAGTGACCTCTGTGCTGCAGAATCTGCTGTATGTGCACATTTATGGTCAGTTACTCACCATCTGCAAAGCCCCCTTCAAGGATGGTGTTGTGAGCCTGTCACGAGAAGGCAACGGTAAGTTACATGCTACAGTTATACTTTTTTTCCCCACTTCTTCAAAACTATAGATTATATTAAAAAAGGCAAGTCTGTCTGCAATGTGTTTGACATAAAAATGTGACATTTGGACAGCAGAGGGCGCCACGGACTCACCGCCTCCCATGCTCCAGGGTCGTGTTTGAACAGAGTATGTGTGAGCTCTACAGAGACACGCTTCTTGAAGTCAGGGGTCTTGTCCTCAGAAATGCGGAAGAGCACAGCAGCAGCGTAGGTAGCTGGAGAGAAAGAATTAGTGAAAGATCAGTGATCCACAAACAAAATATAAATATATGAACCGAAACAAACATCAGTTTAGAGGGGACCTCAGGTCGTAAAGGTTTTGAACTGTAGTAATTACATTAATCTTAAAAAAGGTCGAGATGAGAAAGTGCAAGTTAGGCAAGGCAATTTTATTTTTATAGCACACTTTCAACAACAAGGTAATTCAAGGTGCTAATATGTTAGAATCCTTCCTTAATTTCTCCATTAAACAAAAAAACAAAACAAAAAACATCCTTTAGATAAGGATCTAAAATTTAACAGGAGAGTTTGTATAAGGGGAGGATAGGCATTAAAGTTGGTAGGATCCTTCACGCTAATTTCATTTTGATATATTTGGCTTTGTTTGAGCTGAATCTTGCCATGCTGCTTTCATGACTTTTCAGAGGTTAGCCTCTAGTCTTGCTCAATGATGAATAAAGTAATGCTTCTGCATCTCAAAGTCTGCCAGTCATTCAAAGGCAACACACCTGCATTTTAAACAGTAAGGAGCTGTTGATTTTGTAAAATTATAAATCTTCAGAATTAATTAAATCTGATGGCCGTCTTTACTTTCCACACTGAAAGATGGCCCTGCATCGTAACTTAATGTCAACTATTTGCTGTAACTATAAAAAACCTTGAAATCATAATTATATTTGAAAAATAAATCACAAACTTTTGTAGCATCTCTCTTTTCAAGTTGCACTAATACATTTCATCCAACTTTACAAACTTCTGCTTCACAGAACTTGAAACACATTTTGGGCGGGTGGGAAAACCCCAGATAGCCCTTAATGTTTTGAGGGATGTGGATGTAATTAAGGTTTTGAATGGCTGCATTCACTGCAGTGCAGTAGGGGGACATAATTTGGACATGAGTCATTAACAGAGTTTCTGCTCAGTAACAACAAGAATATGACTGAATTATCTTATAACAAAAACAGTTGGGCAAGTAAATGCATAACCCATTCTGCAGAGGAAAATCTAAAGTTCACATAAGATAATAGAACAACATTTTGTCCAACATTTTCTCCGCTAAAGATAGACCTACACCACTTTCCACCTTGAAAGAGAAATTTAAAAGCCAAGTGAAGCAGCTTAGCTGCTGTTGAGATAGTCCAAATAGCTTGGTTAGTTACCACCGACTAAGCTAACTCAGTTCAGTTAACCTCAAATAGCAAACTTTGCTTACCAATACTGGATTCGATTTGACTCAGAATTTGGAGCTTTGTTCTGGGAATAATGTCAAAGCCAAGTTCAGTAGGTTCTCACCGCAAGAGGGAAAACCAATGGGATTTTGTCAGCTGTTATTCTCAGTGACCAGACTATTAGCGACACAACCTGATAAAGTACTTCTCTCAATTCTTTGCGTTCAAAACAAAAAGGTACATGCACAGAAGTGGAGGTTGTACCATCTGTACATCTGGTTTACTGAAGTGCAGTTACTCCATTTCATATAGATTGTAGCCATATTGAATCTCAGCTTGGCCTTTGCAGAGATGCTCTGACCTTTTAAGTAGGAATTCTAAGTTTCAGGGTTTGTTGTATTTGATTTTATACAACTTTGAAGGTCCGACTTATGCGTAGGAACAAAACAAACATTAGGACCACCTAAAACAACTAGCATGACTTTAGCTGTTGGAAACCTATGAAAACTAGTTCTGTGAGTTTGTGGTCGGCGATGCTACCTAGCTTTGTGACCTTAGCTGGTGTAGAGCTATGCTAACATTTTGAGGTTGGCTGATGTTCCGTCAAACCACCAGCTCTCAACATTTAAGCGACCTACTTTGGTTTAGCATATAAACTTTGAAAAACAGTCATTAGGTGAAAACTGGCATGACTTAAAAAAAACATTTTAGATTCACTTCTTTACTTATATATATTTTTTTGTTAAGCAATGAATAAGCAACTGCTAAGCAGAAGCATTCAGGCAAAATAACCTAAGACTCAGCATCTGAAATAAGAGGATAATACTTAAGGTGTATGTTTCTATAAGTCAGCAAAGTACTGCAGAAAATAATAAGTTGAGGCCAAATACTTGAAGATTGCTCTTACAGTAAGTTCAACACTTCCATAAATTGATTTCCTTTCTCTCCAACTATGACTCATAGCAACATTACAAAAAGCTAATTGAGCAGTGATGTAAAACCTACCAATGCCCTCATTGTTAGAGTGCAGTAGCTCCATCAGTGGAGCTTGGGCTCCCTCTGAATCAATCCTCTCGGCACATTGTTTATCCAGGGCCAGCTCACACAGAACGCCTGCTGCCACACGCTTCAAGTTGTCCACGGGAGAGTAGAGGAGCTACAGAGAAAAAGGTAGATGTTTGAGGGGTAAATAACTAATACGTTAATAAGACTATATGTAAAGGATTTAGTTAAAGAGCAACTCACCCCCAAATCAACTTTTTCTTTTGCTGATGAACTGTATAAATGAGTGTCCGATAGTGCTTTCTACATGTCTGGTCATTGTTTTTGGTATTTTAGTAAAAATAGACATTTTCTACCAAAAAAACCCCCATCTGTGTGGCACCCTCTTCAGGTTAAAACGCTACACTGCACTTGAATTTGATTCGGGCATTGCTATTCATTCTGCGGTGATGGCTGACGACAGCCATCCTGCCGCTGTGGGGTATAAAACAAGCGGAGTCTCGGCCACGCCTGCGCAGCCAGTTGGAATAGCAAAGTAGTGTTGACGCGGCCCAGCCCTCTCCCGCTGCCGTTCTTCGGTCCGTCAGGCAAGACCTCCTTTCGATGCATTTTTTTAACAGGATATGTGGGTGGAGTTAGACTCTGGTAGGGGGGTGAGTTCCTCTTTAGTTATGAGTAGTCATAGGCCAGTTACCAGTATCAGGGTTTAGCACAATGTTTTTAAAAGGCTCCTACGGTTTACTGTAGTCTTAATGAGAATTCTGAGATGAAGAGTACTAAAGGACTGTCCCTTTCCAACTTGTTGGAACAGCCTGAAAGAGGAGTTCTACACTTTTGTGCCCATCTTATTTCCATATTTTTGCTTGAGTCAGTCTATGAAAAATACCATAACAAACATTATCGAGAACCAATTATTCTAGCCAATAATAAGGGTCTTTTCAGAAGAACTAAGGTTCTGTTTTTATGAAAACAGTTGGATAATATTTACAGTTGGTTCCAATTTTTGTGTAGGTACCATGATTATGTGATAGTTTTACTTGAGGTTATACTGTGAGAATGAGGCTGGCCCATGATTGCTTAGTTCTGTATTTGTTACCTGGACACAGAGTGGAATTATGTCTAAGCTGGCAATTTCCTCTCTGTTGACGGGATCTCTTGCCAGAATGTGCAAAGCTCCTGTGCAACCCTCCACGACCTCCTCCATCCTCACTCCATCCTAAGGTTGAAAGATCAACAATTATTTCTGGAAAAAAAGATGTATATTTTTATGTTCTTCATTGTAAAAGACACCAGCATCAGTCAGATACCTGGTATGTATGCTGACTGGATGAACCATGTTTCTGATTGTCATTGTGGGCCTTCATCAGCAGGTTGACCAGTCGGGGCATGGCTCCTGCATCTCTGATAGGAGCCTGGTTTTCGGGGCACAAGGCCAGGTTACGGATCAGGCCAACGGTGGCCTGCAGACGGTGGGGGGGGGGGGTTAAAGAAGGAAGAAAGACATTCTTAGCACAGGATATACATAATAGTCATGTGAAGAAAAGTTACAAAAAAGAAAATAAAAAAATAGTAATTTGTTTTTAATTGAACCGTTTCCTTCAGAGATGCTCCTTTAAGCTGAGTGACACTTTAATCCCCTGGACATTGTCACTGCCCATCTGCCCCAGCATTAACCTTGGATTCCCTTGATTAAGATCCATTTTAAAATCTGTTTTAGCTTATTTTCTTAAAAAAAATAAAAACCCTAGCCCTTTTGTACTCTCCTTCAAAGGGGATTTACGCCATATTTCTAAACAAACATGCTTCAGCAAAAGGACTCTTCTCCTGTTAAATCCATTTTTCTACCTTGATGACGGGCCAGTAGTGGGGCTGGTTGAGCAGCTTGACAATGGCTGGGATGCCATAGTGGGTCCTCACAGCGTGCTGTGCCGTCTCGGCCTGCGGGTGGCGTGAAGTCAGATGGCGCAGAGCGCAAACTGCCGGCTCGGTCACGTCCTCCTTCTCCCCGGCGCGCAGTATGGCGTGGATCAGCCTCTCGACACCGTTGCCCTGGGTAACCAGAGATTTGTTGTTGCTGTTGTTGCAGGTTAAGTTGGACAGGATGCCGGTAGCACAGGTGAGCATGTTGAGGTCGTCTCCACCGAGAAGCCCCACCAGAACCTGGAGCAGGCTTTCAAGTCCTTCCTGCAGAAGAAGACGGCGCCAGTTCAGATTAGTTGTGTTGGGTTAGCAGAATGAAGAGAGAGATGTTTAAGAAGGGAATTTGTACCTGCTTTGTTGCAGCATCAGACAGGTTTCTGAGAGTCCACAGGCAGTTCTGCTGCAAACGCTGGCTGGAGCCTTGCAGGTGTTTACCCAGAGCCTGCATCCCACCTGAGAGGACAAAGAAAAACTCACTCAGCTCAACAATGTTTCATAAAGTGACCTGCTATGTCTTGGGGCTTCAGTACAGCTCAAAAAGCACTGCATGACTCCCCTGTACACACAGGTGTGTCTCTCACATACTGCACATATTACATACCAGCCTCTACAATGGCTGGTTTGTTGCTCGGGCACACAGAGAGGACTTTGAGGACACGGCTTGTTGTCCAAAGCAGCTTCTCATACTGGTAGTTCTGCATGATGCTAACAAGACCCTCAGGACCTCCGTTGGCAAGAATGATCAGCTGTTACACAGAGACACGGCGTTACTAAGAACTGCGTTTTAACCTGTTCAGCACCATTTTAAGATCCACATGAAGAAAAAGAAAGGCTCAAATCTACAAAACTATAGCTTGGCAGATTAACAGCAGTAAAACATTTTATTACTTTAATCGAAAAATTTTACCCCACCCATATCACCTCCTTAACAGCTCGGTTCACATGCCACACCCAAGACTAAACACCTTGCCCCTGCAGCATTTGGCAGCTCTCCAAATACGTGTCCTAGCTGCAAGAGCACAAAACGTAATAGCCCTGCAAAAGGTGTGCACGCACCTTGCTCTCCTGGTTGCCATAGGACAGCAGCTGCAGACAGTCGGTGGTGATGGCCAGGAACTTAGGGTTGTGCTTCTTCAGCAGGGGGACCATCCTTTGCAGTCCATCGGCCAGACGCACGGCCATCTTGGCTCCCTCCTGGTGCAGCAGCAGGTTATGAAGTGTGGTGATGGCATAGAAGAGCACAGACTCCATGGGAGAGCTGAAGAGAAAAAAAAATAAAAATAAAATCACATTCTGACAAAATCTTACCTTATTTTAGTCGACTAAATTGTCCTTCAACTATAATTTGACAAAAAAAAGAAAAAGGAAATCATAGAGGGATACCTATTTAGGTCATCTTACAACTTAAAGAAAAAACGTTTATTAGAGCTAGAAGAAACATTTATCAAAGAATGGAGTTGGTGATAAATAGCCGTTTCTACCTTCTTTTTTTTTTTTACAAATAACAGTAGGTCTGATTGAATTCTCATCTTTGTACAACATTGGTGTAGATCCTGAATGGTTGTTGTCATTCTGTCTGACTGTTTCAGAAATGTTGCTTTGGTCTAGTTTTCATACATTAAAAAAAAGCTGTTGGCAAAATATTTTTGTCACAGTCTTAGTCGACAAAAATCCAAGATTTTTCATGGAGCTCTGGAACGGATCAGGATCAAAGATGTGCAATTTGGGAGATTTTCCAGAAAATGGAAAATGTCAGAGAAAAAACATTTAGTAATGAAAAAGAGTGATTTGTTGGTTGTGGGTTCATTTTAATATCTGTGCTATTATGGAGAGTTTAGGCTCAGTCAGAAGGAGCAACGCTAAGACAATCCCTTCCAGCTTTCAATCAGACCAACAAGCTGACAGCCAGTTGAAGAAAGTTGCATCTGACACCGCAGTTCATTCCACTCCTAGCCTTGCAATTAAATCTAATACTTTTGGTTTGAAATTGTAAATTATGCATTTTGCTTTCCTGCCCTGGGACTGAAGATGGGAATTGGCCAATGGCTAAATGTGGTAGAAAGCTTTTCTCCTACAAACAATGCTCTAATACTGAAGAATTTTTTTAACTCCCTAAATAAACAAAAACTTATTCTTACTGTTGTGGGGCCGTCAGTGACTTTATGCCAGCTCCATCTATATTGTTAGCCAGCGAACTGTGTGGAGATGTTTTGCAGAGCCAGGTTTTAAAAAGTGCATTAAAGAAAAAGTCAGCCCATTTTTTGGGGTGCATATCTTTATTATAGGCTATGCACATTATTTTGTAGAGCTAACCAATTAGGATTTTCCTTACCAATCTATGAGCTTTTAAGTTAAAGAGAGACTGTACTGGATGCATGAGCTTCCGGTCTGTGATAGGGCCCCAGTTCTGCCTGTTCTCAAATATCCTCAGACTGAGGGATACTTGCACAGAACAAGGCTGAAACTGTAGACTTTACACTTTACAACATTCAAAGCGCACAGCATTTATGAAGAAGCAGAGCAGCTTGCATTGTATGTTCCATTCACATATGACTTACTAGAGCCGCATTGTTCAATGAGCCAGATTATCAGACGTTTTAAAACAAAGTGGAAACATATCATCGCTAGGCTACCAGTTCAGTAAAAATAAATCATAAAGAGCAAGTTGTGAGTTTATTAAAGACTGTAGCTGTATGCGTCGAATGAGATATGTTTTTAAATAAATGATGTAGCTTGAGCAGTTCAGGTGACGTACCATTAAAACTTAACCCATGTTGGAGCAGCTCATAAGGGCTGCAGAACCTCAGGTTATGATTAAATTAGTCACAGTCAAGAAAATATGATAACAGACTGCAGCAAAGTAAATGGGAATTGTGAATGAGTTAAGTGGGAAGCAGTTCTGCTTAATTGCACTAAAAATTTACTTTCTTCCCAATACCAGCTTGGCATCCAGAAGCTAGTGCTCGTTTAAGTCATTGTCTCTTCAGAAAAAATAAAAAAAGTTGTTTTTTGAAAGAGGCCGGTGTTCCAGAGAAAACATCATCTTATTTGTGTGTGTACCGAAGGAAAAAACAAACAGCAGGAAGTGAAGCCCATTTTAAACGTGGGTCCAGCAGTACCTGAGCATACGAACGAGAGCCGGGATCCCTCCAGACTTGAAGATGGCGAGCAGACCCTCCCTCTGGTGGGACAGATTGTGGAGGATGCTGGCCGTGGCCTTGGTGGTCTCCATGTCATTTGAGTTCTGCATGGCCCGGACCACCGCCGCCACCATCTGAGGGGACTGCATCAGGGCACGACGAGAGGCTTCCTTACGGGTGAGCTGGTTCACAATCTGTGCCGCTTTGCTGACCACCACCTGTTTAGAGATTAAATAGTTGGGGAGGGGGGCATTTTTATTTTATTGTGGTAATGATAGCTGATAAAAAAAACAAAACAAACAAACAAAAAAATCTAACCAAACAGTTTGATAATTGCACATCTTGTGCAACAATATTCCAGCCTAGCCAGATCCTACTGTGATTTTGCATAAATGCATGGGCGCATGTCCTCGTGTTTATCACCTGATCTTCATCGTTCAGCAGTTTAGTGAGCTCTGGGATGGCCCTTGTGGCCAGCTCGGCATCGTCCTGGTAGTTGATTAGATGGATGATTGCCGTTTTGAGCATCTGTGAGGGCTCAGCCAGCCGCTGGACGTTTGTCATCTGGGACGGGTCTGTCTGGGTCATCAGGATGGTGGTGCTTTCATCCAGCGTCTCAGGGAACATCGCAGCCCGAACACGCTGAGCTCTGCTCAATGTGTACTGGGTCTCCAATTCTGGAATAAAGCAAAGTGGTGAACAAACTAGAAAGACACATTTTCACAAAACCGGTTAGTTTGAGGATTTGCTTTATCTCACCAGGCTCCTCTCTGGTGACAGTGGTGGTCTTAACATAACGCGTGGTTGTATACTCTGCGTCATCGTCTCTGATGGTGGTGGCTCCAGACTGGATGCCCGAGTCGACCCCGTACATTGTCTGCTGCCACTCTTTAACCTTTGCCATGCCCATTTCCATCTCTCCCACTGAAAAGCACAACGAAAAATATAAAGTCAGAGACGATACAAGTACATTTAAATTCATCAGTAAAAAAGCTTAAATGGACATTTAGCAAAGCAATAAATTAGATTTCGACAATTCTTCCACCTTTTTTTAAATGAGTGCTCAGAGCTTAGCAAAAATCTTACTATTAAAACCATGACAGAAAATCTGTTTTTACTGCTGAACCAAAGTGAAAAACACTTAAAAAAAATACTCAAGATCAGAAAACTAGAAAACATGCATTAAGATAGGAACAGGGTTAACTGATGTTTATACCCGTTTATACTAGATCTTTTACCAGTTTAAGATTGTAATGCCAACATTTCAGCCTTCATGTTATCAGGGCCTGCACTGGTTAAAGAGAAATTAATTAATACATATTGTACTTAAATATGATCTGTTAGCTATTGACCATTCTTGAATAGTCAGTTGTATTGAAGACAGGATTAACCTTTATGCAAATGCAAGAAAACAGTAGCTGTAAGTTGGACAGGTTATAACTCAAAACCCATTTCATACATGTAACCATTTTAAAATAAAGTGATCGTAAAGTTTATTTAAGACCTTTAATAAAAAGGCCATTTCACTATAGTTTGGAGATTTTTTTTAAGAGAGTCTCCCCATCTGATTTTAATTGTGTTTACTTCCTAAGGAAAATAAATCAAGAGATGATAGACCTACTGCCATAATTTACTATATGAAAGTCAGTTTTGGAAAAAAAGAGCCCAGTCTGGCTAATATACAATATAAAAACAAATTATTGTAAGATTTAATTGTGTTGCACTGTAAGTTTTAAAAAGAACAAACAGGTTATCCTCTTATTTCCAGAAACCTTTTCAGCTTTTTTTCCCCTCACAGGCAAGTTTGATTGAATGCATTTAATAAAACCAGTTTCTTTGAGAAAAACTGGTTTTAAATTAAATAATTAAGTCAATAATCAACTACTGTAGTTTATCTGCCAAGTTAATTTACTTGATTAGAAATCTATTAAAAAGATTTTAACATCAGATTTTGTTCTGGGTTGGTTTAAATTATTTGCACCATTTATTGTGCTTAATCACCTATGACCTGGAAAAAACAGATACCAAGATAGGAGCAGATATTAGCTCCTTAAAATACTCTCCATACTCTCCTTTCCCCTTAATGCAGTTTAAGTGGGTTTAAGTGACAAATCTCCAAGGGCTACAGGATGTAGCTTTATGATGCTAGCAATTTATGATGTCACTTTCATAATTTTGGACAAAATTATTCAAATGGATTTGAAAATTCAGGTCGTCTTACAGAATTACACAAGCCAGAGAAAGGGGTTAACAACAAATAGCACACCACGAGATGGCTGAGAGAAAAAAAATAAATAAATAAATAGGCAGCAAATGAACAACATCACTAAAACAAACAGTAAAGAGAATAAACGGGTAAAATGCAGAGAAAGGATAAAAACAGGAGCCAAATCACTGACTTTGCATCGTCATCCTTGTCCGTTGTTAACAAAAGGAGCAACGGTAGAGCCAACCTGAAATATGCGGAGAAATAAAGCAATGATTTCCCCAGATTTCCTTCACTCCAAAACGATCAAGACAAATCTGACTACATGCCCACCCTTTCATGAATTACTAAGCATTCTGGCACGCTCTCTGCCTCCTTGCACAAGCCCTGTCGTTTTGCTTTCTCGTCTGCCACCGTGACAGACCCAGAGTTGGACCCTCCTTCCCTGCAGCCAGGCACTCTGACCTGAAAACGACAACACAAAGCAACAGCAGCAGCGTCGTGGTTTCAGGAGGAGGGAGGGCGAAGTGGGCGGAGACACAGCAGCATGTCAGAAATTCTCAGCACCGACCTTTAACCCCAAGTCCCCACCCAAACAGCTTGAAGCAGCCTCCTGCTGACGTATGACAATCAACTCGCACGTCAGATTTAGATTCTGGCAAGCCAGTGTGAGTGTGTGTGTGTCTGTGAGTGTGTGTGTGTCTGTGTGTGTGTCTGTACAGTGATCAGCCACCTTGTGATACACAAAACCAAACAAAAGAAAATACTAAATACACGACATCTATGCAGGTTTAAAATGTTCACACAGGTATTGAAACAATTTTAAATAGCTTCAGTTGTGAAATTATTTGGCAACATCTCTCCTGGATGCGCATTTATGATTTTACTTGTCAGTGCACGTTCATTCTACACCCCTTGACATCGGGTTATTTCCCTGATAACCGAACCAGTTACAGCTTCCCTCTAGTACATTATTTGTATGCATTTTGCAATAAAAGCAATGCACCCCTTTATAAAACAGGGTAGTAGAACAGCCTTTGCATACAATCTCCTGGTCAATTTAAATGTTTTTTTCTTTGAGCACCAAGATTCTTTGTGAAGCAAGATTCTCTGTGCGAGGTCTTTATTTTCCGGAGTAAACAAGACCCTGTCGGGACATGCATGGAAACGTTTGCCACATTTCTGCAGCTCAGATGACATTCACCACAGAAACTCCCTTGAAAATCTGCATTCATAATAGCTGCCTGCCACTGGCTGTGACACATGACTAACCAGCACAATGTGTACACTGTGCTGCTTTCAAGTGCTTTCAGATGTTGGGCTGTTACAGAAGGCTTTGTTAGGCAAATTACTGGGCCACATTGTTGCGCATGTTACACAGGCACTGATGATGGACTTGAGGTATACAAAGATCTCAAAGAAAAAGACTATTAATAAAAAAAAAGAAAAAGAAATAGACCATCCCTAAAGCTGTTGTGAGATGTCCCGTTTTTGCACAGCAATAAGCATCTATGGGAATCTTCCATTATTGGAAGCAAAGAAAAAAAGCTCTGGCAGAAGTACATATTATCTAGCTGCTGCGTTGGCAGAAAGTGAGCCATAAAAATAAAGTCAGGGCAACAGAGATCAAAGTACAGGAATTTAAGAATACAGAAATGAAGCTTGTGCAAAGATTTAGAGTTATTTTTTTTGTACAGTGTCTTGCAAACGCAAGTCCATTGTTTGGGATGCATTTTATTGAGATACTATGCAACACAAGTTAGTCCATAATTGTGAATTGGAGGGAAAAGGATGCAAAGTTCTCTAAAGTAAATAAAAATATGAAAGGGTTGGTATATATTTGTGTTTAAGCACCTCAGAGACGAAACCTTATACAACCACGTTTTTCTGCAGTTACATCTAGGCTTGTCACGATAACAAATTTTGCTGGACGATACATTGCCCAAGACATCATTGCAATTGATAATATTGTTGTTTTGAGACAGTTTTCAACTAATGTAATAATAATGCATGTACACCCACTGAACAATCAATAAACTTGAATTTCTAACCACTGCGACTGGGCGACATTTTTTAAATATCCAATATAAATTAACAAACAACCAAAACAAATTGAGCTCTGTAAACAAGATTGCCCTTCAAACAAAATATTAATCACTTGGCCCAGAAAAGAAAAACAGGGAAAACTACCAGGTGTTTGGTAAACAAAAAGTAACAAATTAATAAAAACATTGTTTAGAAAAAACATCTCATTTTACTCTGCCACTGCAAATATATAGACCATATGCACATGTTGAATGTCATCGATTTCATCCGGTAATAGCGCACATGTATACAACAATGAAGGGCAAAAAGAGCTTACGCAACAGCTTTGCACATCTAGAGACTAAAATCTTTGCCAATTTTTATTAGCAAAATAGATCAAACCCAGACAAGTTTGGTAGAATTTCTGAGAAGCAAGTTTGCAGTTTCCACGAATTGTTCATTGTATTTAGGTCTCGACTTTGACTGGGCCATTCTTATATACATGATTGCAGTTTGATCCAAATCCCAATCAAGTCTGGTATTAAGCCTGATGTTCTGCTCATGTTAGAAGACGCACTTTAAGGAGAGTTTAAAGTCTTCTGTGGCTTTAACAGGGATTCTTTCAGGATGCCCCTGTATTTGGATCCAACCACATTCCTATTGACTCTGACCAGCTTTTGTTATCCTGCTGAAGAAAAGCCTCCCCACAGCATCATGCTGCTTTTCAAGGTGGCGTGCAGCATTTGTTTTCCTCCACACATTGCATTTAGCATGCATAACACAGATTTTGGTCTCAGCTGACCAAAGGATCTCCTTTCTTCTTGCCACTTTTCCTTAAAGACCAGATGTGGAGATTGCACAAACAACACCTGTCCTGTCAACTAATTCTCCCACCTGTCTTGTGAATCTCTGCAGCTCCTCTAGAGTTACTACAAACAGGTTAATGCTCACCTTGCCCAGCGTGTCAGTTTAGGTGGGCGGACATGTCTTGGCAGTTTTGCCTATTTTCAGAAAAACTGAAAGTTGCTCCATGATATGTTCAGAGCTCGAGATATCATTTTAGTACCCAAGTCTGCTTTAAACTTTCCCAGAACATTATCTCCGACCTATCCGCTGTTTATTGGTCGTCATTAGGGCTTTTTGTTCACCAACGTTCTCTAATGAACCTCTGTGGCCTTCACAGAAAAGCTGGATTTACACTGAGATTAAATGAAACAGGTGGAATCTATTAAGGCTGCAATTGACTTTATTTGGTAGCGGCAGAGAATAGGGGACTGAATAGAAACAAATTCCAAACGTTTCCAATTTTTATTTGCAGATTTTTTTATTTTTATTTTTCCCCTTTCACTTTAGACATGCACGACTTTCACAATTAAAAACACAGAAGTTTGTGGTGGGAATATGAGAAAAATGGGAATAAAGTCAAGGGGTATGGCTATTTTTACCTAGTGTGGTATATTAGTCACATTTTTTTCTCTCCATTCAGTTGGACTTATTAGTAAGTGCAGCTTATGAATTGGAGTCAGAAGTGACTCTAATAGATGTAACCACCGAAGTACTGTATGCTTTATTCTCCATCCCCCTTCTTTCAAAAGGAAATACTTTTGCCTAAACTTGATAGTTTCGCAATGTTTCAACATTTTTCTTTATCTCTGTTCACCTTCACAGAGATCAGCAGCTCAGTGAGTTTCAGCTGTAGTGAGTCTGGAATGAAATCCCAGCAGGACCAGGCCCCAGAGGACTGTCTGTACTTGCAGCTACATGATGCACTGACTCATCAAGCGTCTGCTGACAACTGCTCTTACAGTCAACGCTCACCCTCACCTTTCTGACTAAAAAGGGCGCGGCTTCTCGTTATTGAAGAACATACGGTAATCACCATCTCAGCGTTCATCGGCCGTTCGCGGTAATAAATAGACAGCTGTTACAAACAGCTTTGATTAAAGTTTTAAAAAGGCTGTGGTGGTTTAAAAAAACAAAACAAAAAAACACTCAACCTGTGTGCTTCTTTCCTCCAACCAGAGAGCTCCCATTCTCTGAAAATCAGGGACAGCATTTGTGCTGCTTTGTTACTCCTAGGCGAGGCAGTGGGTTCAGTCAACTGACACGCCCTGCTGATCACCTTGGTAACATACATGGCTCTGTTTTGTTCAAGGTTTTTATCTCCTGGCCCATCTGATGACTGAGGCTGCAGACATTTTGTTTCGTTTTTGATAAAGAGCTGCTACTTCTATTGCTACCCTATTTCACTTTCTCTAGTCCGAAACCGTTATGAAAAAACAAAATCATTCTTTATTAAAGTTTTAAACAGGAGATTAAAGTGAAAGCTAAAACCAAGAGTAAATGTGGACCTAATATCTATTTTATATTCATCCAGATGAATTTCAAGGCTTATCAGACAGTTTCTAGTTAAATGCTCGGTGATATCGGGAACTTCAGACTGGACTTTGCTCTCTCCTAGTTAATAAGTGATGCCTCCTTTTCACTCACACTGTATCGTTCTTTATTACCATCCACCAACAGTGAAACAGTAACACGGAGGCCCAGCTTTGGGAGAAACCCGCATTTAACACCCGGCACCTCCCACTCGTCTTGTTAGGCAATAGGATGACTTCTTGCTTCTTAAAAAAAGCCTTCCCAGTAAAACCAGGAATGTGCATCAGTGAAAAGCTGCCAGAGAGCAAGTTGCAACAGACAAAGCAGACGTGGATGCTTTCCAACCCTCGCTGCTGAAACACTAGTGTGACATTCCACGCTAACGCTGCATATTCGATCCGTCCGGGTCCAGAGCCTGTGCTGCAAAACATCTTTCACAGTTTCACTACTTTTAATTTAAACCCTTATGACTCATCCGTCATGTCAAAATTGCTGAAATTATCAGTTAAGAGGAGGACGTCTCTGCTGTGACAAAAGGGATGAGTAGGGCTGCTGTCACTGGTGAGAACATGGAGTTCTACCCCCGTCCACAGGCATGTCAAACAGGGAGTGTCTCCACAGCAACAACAGGTTCTCAATAAGGGTGTGGTGGAGGATTGTGTGGGTGAAAGTAAATTCACCTTCAGGGAACATCAACATTTTCCTCTAACATCTCCCACTTGTTAAGGTTTGCAGTTGTTAAACGAGTGAGGTGTGGTAATGAAAACCATTCCAGCGGATCTTAACTTTGCTGGCCTAAGCTCTTCTTTGTATCACAGCGGGAATAAATCAGGTCAGAGACGAGGCTCTGGGGGCCCTGGGATGAACTCTGCTCATATTCCAATCGTATCCAAGAGGTTCCAGACAAGCTCCATGGAGTTTGTGCTGATCTCTTATTTAGGTTTGATCTTTTACTTACCAACCTGCCTGCGAAAAAAGGATTAGAGATGTTGCTTTTCTCTCTGGTAAGCTTTATACACCTGCTTAAGAGCATTAGGCCCACACAAATCTAATGAAACTGAAGTTTTAGGAAAAATGGACATTTGTCTTTTTGCCAACAGCTACATGAGGAAACTGATCCCTATTTGGACTTGCTTACAGGCCAGCAGCCAACTAGGCTACAAGAGATCAGCATGTTAGAAAAGGAGGAAACAGCCTCTTAAAAACAGGTCATTTTAACTCATCGGCACACTGAAAATACTAGCAAAAGACACAGTTTCAGCACATGTCATGCATGAAAGACAAAAAACCCTTAACTTCAACTGGTATAAATCTTTTGTCTCAGAGACTTGCTGGTTTTACGTTTTGGCTGACAAGCAAACAAAGTTGATTATTCCAGCACACATCTGTAAAGCTTCTTCCACCATCTGGATCAGAGAACTATGTGTCATATAAGCCAACCCTCCACCCCACATCATGAACACCCCCCTGAAAGGCAACCCACACTCCTTTTACCAACTCCCGTTTCCCACAGGACTTTAACATCCAGCACTTAGTGTCCAATCCTCCATTATGTTCAATGTAGAAAAGGTATATTTTGTCTAATGTAGAGTGGAATATCCATACTACATTAGAATATTTATTGTAGGGCTACCATTGGGATAAAGTTTGGATACACTGGACTGGATTCAAATAATTGAAAGCATTTTTAGCTAATATTGCTGTGGAAAATCTCAGTCTGCTTAGGTCATAGTACATTTTGGTAAGCCTTGGTGATGTAGTGCAAAGCCCCTGTACTGCTACTTTTACCACAAAATGAATGTATGCGCACTATGTAGCTGATTAAAAATTCAAGGTGAAAATGGTAAGATGTCACTGAAATTGCAATACTAAATTTAGTTTTAGTTTGTCAGCTTTAACTACGAAGCTGCATAGTCTAATATAACACTCAACCTATGTAAATGCCTTTTCGCGTATCGTGATGAATCTGCAGTGCACTATATTAAAATAAAGTACATTATTATATATGAAATTTTAAATCTTTCATGGATGCTTCAAAGCTGCATAGTTCACATTAATCCATGCAGTGAGAACTTTCTGTACTAATTTACACAACTCTGCATCGTTTCCCCACAGATGTGGAGATCAGTGGTCTAAAATAAATCTTAACACGTCTACAAAGTCCACTTTGACCCCAAACCTCAAGTTTTTCATCGCCTGCTTGGACAACAATATTTGTTCAGACACTGCAAAGGCACACTGAGTTGTTATATGTTATGAATCAATAAGAGAGGATGTGAGAACACCTAATGGATTTAATGTGGTGGGTGACAGGAAGTCGTGGTCAACCTTATCTGACTTACTAAAGCTGTGAGACAGTCTGATCAGAGAACGGAAGTTTGTTTAGAGAAGTTAAACTGCTGCTAATTACTACAAAACGGGTACAAGGTTGCTGAGCAGTTTCTGTATGCGCAGATAAAGAGGAACACGGCGTGAAGGGCACATTTTTAGAGTGTTTGTAAGTGACAGTAACTGTCGGGTGATAAAAACCAGTCCATTGCAGTGCCAGGGTTAACCTCATATAGCCCCCACAGAGAAAGACCAGCCAGCATATTACAGCTGTTTTCTTCTAGAACATGCAAACTGAATTCATCCAAATGTGGCGTATGCTGCGCCTCCTCAGTTTATCTGGAGACAAACCAAACGAGTCAGTCAACCAGTGCCAGAGTATAAAACGGGCAGCAGCAGAATGGCTGAGAGCCTTGTTCTGTCAGTATTTTTCACTGCCGCTACTTTAATGAGTCAAATTAGGCCAGTGGATATACTACAGTGGCTGTAAACTGGAGCGTAGCTGTTTACTCCCTCCGGGATCTCACTGTGAATTAAAGGAAATGTGAGAGGTCTCGGAGGAGGTGCTTGGGCGCAGACCAGATTCACATTACACAGACCTGATAACAGAAGACGGAAGGAGTAAAAGGCCACAATAAGTGCTCATTTGCACGGCCTGCGCTGGAATACAGTTCACAAAACAAGGAGCGGAGGCATGTCCACAGACTGTCTTCTGTATCAGAAATAATGACCAAGAAAATGCAATTCATGGTTGCCATGTTGCTTTGAGATTTTCCAGGCCCCTGTTTGGAGTTAAAAGACGGACATCCTACCCCATCCATGGTGTTTGGCTGATGGTAGGAAGGAAGAAGGTGAACTGACAGCACAGTGTGCGTCTGTGTTACTTTGTTTGGGACTGAGAGGAAAAGAGTAGTGGCATTGTCCCAATGACTTCTGTTATGTTGAAAAGGAAACTACTCAAGAGTTCCCCACTGGGTGCAAACAAAAAAGGACCCAAGCACATCACGATAGCTCTGTGTGTTCACAAGCCAAGTTTGGTGGACAACTCTGCACCCAAGGCCCAATCTAAAGGCCTGAAAGGGGGAGCTTCATCTTAAAATACTAATGCTATGCATCAGTGTCTGCCTGAACTCTGAGGCAATGTGAGAGAAGACATTTTTTAGGTGGATTCAAGACACATGGGAGGAAGAAGGTGCTGCTTAGGGCGGCAGGTCAATGGAATAAAGACACCCTAAAGAATACAGCCAGTTTATCTATAAGTTTACAAACTGAAAAATACACACTATGTTATGTTTACTAAAAAGATGATCAAGTAATTAATAAGGGTTGCTTGTTTTTCCCCCATTGTGAAATCTACTCAAAAGGAGGTTTTTTTTAAAATTAAATCAACATATGCACTTAAACAATCAATGAACCCCAGTATCTACAACATTTAGTAAAAAAAAAAAAAAAAAAAAAAAAAAAAGGGTCTACTACTTACTATTCTAAGTTAGAATTGAGGAAGATAAGACATAACCATGCAAATCATTTGTAGGGTCAGTACGGAGAAAAAGTTTGTGCACACAGGAATTTCAATTTTAAAAAAAGCTGTGAGCACTATAATTAATATATTAAAGTTGGCGTAAACTAAGGCATGACCTTTTCCAACTGATACTGTGAAGAAACATGTTGGATTTTTTTAAGGTATCAGACAGAAAAATTTATTTTGTGATACCAGATGATGTATAATCATCACAGCAAAAACAAAACAAAATTTTATAAATGTTAGTACTAGCATGTCAAGGTTAGAATCAGATTGCTTGAATAATGCCACAAAGCAGTGTTGTCTATTTGGACATGTGTAAAAAAAACAAGGCAACCTTGGCACTACTTTTCAGCATATGCCATGTGATTATTGTGCACAATTAAGTGAATGTTCACATATGGCCAAAACATTTATTAAAAGTTAGTGTTAGTATGCCAATGCTAGTGTTAACTTATTTAGTCAACTTGGGTCATAAAGCTGCATAATCCCTTTTGACCAATATTACGAAAAAACCTCTGTACTAGTTTTATACATGTACCATATAATTAATTTATGTTGCAGTAGAGGCTATGAAATTAAAGCCAAGTTTTAAATATTTAATGTAAAGGTAGCATGAGCAAGCTAAAGAGGTTTGCTGAACATCAAGTCAGAGAGCTGTACTGTCTTTTTTGAGTAATAAACTATACAAACATTTGCACACTACTTTTCAGATATTATTATAAATAGGGAGTCCCACTTAGAGGATGAACAGTTACAGTTGTAACTATCACAATGATGTTCTTCATAGGAAATTAAGAAATTAAAGAAATACAAAAACCCTGACTCAGACAACCGCAATCTATTTATCGTCATACATTCTATGCCATTTCTGAATTACTCAAGATGTCAAAGTTACACAATTTTCTCAACCCACGACTCCCTGGATGTCTTAAAATAGCAATGGACAAAGAAAAAGATACCTAATGCTTCTGGTTTTTTCTAAAAGGTGAGAAAAAAAAGAAAGATGTGGAAACTTTTCTTATGACGCCTTATCTACCAAGTTAAGTATCGCAGTTGATTTCTTTCCTTCTGAGCTACACCCTAGTCGTTCTCACTTTCCTCGATATTACATAGAAGTGTAATTAAGGGACAGGGAGGGGGAGTAAAAAAACAAAAAGACAGTCACAACCCATCCCTGCCAGATCATCCATCAGTGAAAAATGTATCTTGAGTCAGATTTGGAATGTAGATCCCTCCCTTCTCACCAGGGTAATGACAAAAAAAAAGATAAGCAGTAGGCTAACGTATTCTGCAGAATAGCTGTAGAACTCCACTACCTTTTGCAAGCTGATGAACCTGACCGGAATCTGGTAGACCTTAGTGTGGTTTTTAAAGCTGCCACATAAGAAAAAAACCAACATTGTTATCCGTTATGACATTTTGAGCATGTGACCTTTCCTTACCCTTTTTTGACTCAAGAACTGCTGATGGTAAATAATTACCTTAAGGACTTTATGGGTAAGGCTTTGTTGGATAGTGCCAACTTTAATTGACAAAATACAAATGGTAGGACGGTATGACTTAATGCTTGTGTTAGAAACAGCTGAAATATGTTTAATGAATGTATTCTTTTATAGCAAACAGTTTGGTTTTTGGTAATGACAAAGGAAAGAAACTTTAGAAGGCTTACAGTAATTCAAGGTATTCTTTTGTTAATTTAAAGCAACAACAACAAAGAAAACCACGAGAGTTTGGAATATTATTTGGACTGAAATTATTTGGACTAAATGTTGGCGAAATGTATATTTGTGGGTATTTTGACATAGATTCATGAATTCTATTACTTTGACCAAACTAACTTAAGTGGAAAACTCTCTTTGCTTCCTCTCAATAGAACCATTACATAGAACAACGCTTAACACAACGCATTCACAGACAATGAGTGTGATGAGAGCTGTAACTGAGCCCTTTGGAAAGTTCACTGTTTGGCACCACTAGATACAGACAGAAGCAGGTCCAAATTCAGGAGAGAGAAAAAACAAACAAACTAAGAGGTCAGGATATATGTCATTTAGTAATCCCCGAAAGTGTAATGATTGCTAAACTAAAGGACCTCCTGGCCCTTTGCTCTGCTAATGTAGGACAGTATCAGGGTATTAGATGGAAGGGGGTCAGGATTAGCACTGTGTATCCACAGATGCAACGGCAAATTCTACTGTAAGTCACCCCCCAGTGGCATCCCACCACCCTTTCACCCTCTTCCCTGAGGGCAGACAGGAGCAGCTTTCCAAACACGCTGCTGCACTACAAGCCAGATTGGTATTGAGCATGGAGGACCATGCCCTATTCAATCCCTGGCACATTAAGCAGCCTCAATAGAAAGCATTCGTTTAAACCCAGCAGGATCTTACACAGTGATCCGGATGAGTTGTAATGATTGGTGACGATTCCCGACTCAGGAATGATAAATAAAACAATTACAGTTAATGATCCAAAATAGAAACATTTAAATTCTAAATCCCAATTAAAAGTTGTTTACAAGGTTAATAAACAACTTAATCATTCAAAAAGTCAGGGCAGATGGGACAGTAAAAAAAAAAAAAAATTTTAGTTGGTCAACTTTTGAACTCTGGGCTTGGAGTGTAAATGTGCTTCAGAGGTAAGGACATCGGCAACACATGAATCAGTCACAGACATCTGAACAAAAATCGAAGTTTCACAGAAAATCAAAATGGTGGCAAATTAAAGATGTACCTGGACAAGTTTGAAACCCTTCTTAAACATTCATCTCAGGTTTAGGGTACCATAGGTAGAAAGAGAGAACTGTACAAAACTTTGAATCGCTATGGTCATCACAAAACTATTGTGTACAATATCTTTATTTCCATAGACTGTTTGGATGGGATATTTGGAAGGATATTATTTTTCAAGTGCATTCATGCTCTTAATGCTTTTTGCTATGTGGGGGAGGGGGGGGGGATGTTAACGGCCCCCCAATACTGACACTGGATGTATAGCTTTAGTTGCTGAAGCGCTCGGATAGTGGTGGGGACATGGATATGACAAGTGTCAGGAAAATGTGGATCAATCATAATCGATACAGTTACTACAATTTTCAGCAATTTTATTGCAATTTATATTGTCCTGATATCATGCACCTCAAATTCACAAAGAAAAGTTAAATTCATAGGTTTTATAAATAAAGTTTGTCAAAGAAAGTCTTGTTTGAAAAAAAAAGAAAAGATAAATACAGCACAGCAATATAATTTCCTTTCAAAAGGTGCTGGTAAATTTGCTCCTTCATCATATTCTACTTTTGCTCATCGAGTACCTGACTATTTTTAGCACAAAAAGAGGCCAACGCTTCTTACTGACCAAGCATCAGTTTCATTACCCCCTTGGGGATGTTTCATAGTGACAATGGAGTGAACTGTACCAACCTTCGGGATCTTACATCCTCAACAAAGTATCAACTCGTACCTGCCTTGGCCATGTTTACACAGGCTAAATATTGATGCGTACGAGCTTTGGGGACATTTCGTAGCTACTGACCAAGCTTCAATTTGTATCAGTTATGGGGACATTTTGTAGCTGCGTTGACAGCTGATGATTAGGAGAAATGTTCTATACTTTCCTTAAAGTCTACTGAAAGGACATAGAGGAAATCCCTGTTAATTCAATTCAGTTTATTTATATAGTGCCAATTCACAACAGATGTCATCTCAAGGCACTTAAGAAGTTATTTCAATACATTTATACAAACATTTCCAATCAGTTAAAAAGTTTCCTATTTAAGGAATCCCAGCAGATTGAGTCAGTCATTGGCGTGAGGTTGGGCAGACTTTCCAACCACAGCAATCCTTCAGCAATCCCTCATACTGAGCAAGCATGTACCGACATAGCGATAGTTTGATTTAATCAGGGGTCATAACCTGTAACATTTTGTAGGTCATCTGGTACTCGTCCAATTTTATGGAAACGGAGCAAAATAATTGGATAATAAATCACAACTGACAAATTATACAATTATTCACAACTAAACCCTAATTTATCAAAAGATAAATCTATATAGAAAAATAACCTGATATGCCATAATGTAATGGTGATTTGCTTTGGCCTAAAACATTTGTGTGTGCTTTCAAGAGGCCGAGTTTCTGGTCATCTTCGTTTTGATAAATGTTGTAGTCTTGTTTTGATAAAAGCTTTTGAAAATGGGTGAATAAGGAGATCATACGCAACAAAAACTTTTTTTTAAAAACCTTCGGAAAACATGAAAAAAAATATCGATCAAGACCCTTTAAAAGAGCACAATGGGACTGGCTCATTGGGAGTAATTAAAGAAAAAAAGCAGAGATAAATGAAGGCTTTTTCACAAACCAGATGAAGAGGTGGGCTTATAGTGTGGTGTCTTCTTTCAAATGCCGTCTAATCCAATGAACTCTCAGCGAGAGAACCAAAATTACACAATAATGTAACATCTGAACTAGACTTACTAATGTTTGACGTTGGGAAAAGCAGCCAAGTTAACACGTGAGTAAAGCTTTTAAACACTATAAAACTCTGAACGTTTCTTGATTGAACATTCCCCACAGAGGAAGGACTCGCTTTCCATCACCTGCCACTTTCGGACGCGAACAGACAACAAAAGCGTATAAACCCAACTACATAGACATTAAGATTGATAGCCTATAGAAATATAAAATCACGGAGCAGGCTATTCAGAACCAGTTATCTAACACTTTTTGGCATAAAAACAACTTTAGACACCATTAAAATAACCTGTGGTCGCAGTAAACTCCGCAGCAGCAGACAGAAGAGGGTCGCAGTAGTTGTGAGGTATGCGGAAATGAACTTCAAAAAACATTTTTAATTTAACCAACGGAAAGGGAGTTTTGGTGACACGATCCTAAAACAAACGCACTTTCATATACATACACACAATGCAGGCTGCTTTAAATAAACCCACGCACAAACAAAGGGGGGAGAACACGCAGCCGCGAGCCGTTTAGACCTAAACCCAGTCAGGAGGTCAGTCAATCTTACCTTTAAAAAAATCACACTAAAGATGTTCAGAGTATCCCGGTCCGGGGTCTTTTTTTTTTCTTTTTGGATGACACTTGTTCGTCTTTCTACTCACTTCTCTCCCCCTGGAAATGTTGCTCGTCGACGGCGCTCTGAACAACACAGAAAAAGACCTCTAGTGAAAGGAGCGTCAACCTCCGGCAGGCTCCGCCCTATATGGAGCGACCCCACCCGGCAGGCAGGGCTCTGCTGGCTCCGCCGCAGGCGCAGCTTGATGCTTCTGCATTCCCAGAGATCCTTTTTGTCTCACCTTTGACGATGTGCACGATTTTTGTCAAGCGTACACATTGCTTTCTATGCAAAAACCTCAACAGAAAAAAACAAGGTGGTTTTCATTTTTATTCTATTTTTATGCTAAACGGAGACTGATTGAGTAGTAATTAGTATAGAAGATAATTTACCCACTACAGGTGTAAAAATAAAAATAAAATACTAGACGAGTGTATTTCTTGTGTCAAAAACCATATAGCCTATACTGTTTGCTCTCTGTTGGGTTTATTTTCCCCTCACCTGTATGACGCTCGACCACACCTTGATTATACAACGAAACCAGACAGCTGAATGAATCACTCCTGCCACCAGGAAGAGAAGCGCTCTCATCAACAGATAACCGCCATTATGTCCGCTTCTCATGAACATGTGTCTCTTCTGTTCAGACATTCAAGGTTCCAGTTTATATGAAGGAAATACAGAAACAGTTAAATAAGATGTGTTGGCGATCACGTCTCTCTTGACATGGGGAGATTTCTTTTTTAGATGTAAAACACAAAACAAAAACCGGATTATTGTTTTTTTTTGCTAAATAGCTAAAAATAAAATCCACGTGTAAATAACCACATATTGCCATATATGTTATTTTTTGCATTACATCTTAGTGCGTAACAAAATCAAATTAAAAAAAATTTAAACGACCAAAGGTCCACAAAGTCTGAAATTAAACAAATTAAAAAGTGCAATTGCATGACCTTTAAAAAAGGTGAACATTCTTTAAAAATCCATCAATGTGAGTACTAAAAATTCTGCAAAGAAGAGTGAGCCATCAATCCTCCACAGTTGAAGATGTATTGTCAGTAATCAAAAAAGATTAATGGCAGCTATTGGGTGACTCAACCCATTATTAGCTTTAGGGGACAATTACTTTTTCCTCATACAGTAGGACCAGGTCGGTTAGGATAGTTCAGTTCTTTCAATATTTGAGATATAAATCGTTAGAAACAACTGTTTACTTTTATTCAAATTATTTTTGTCTGATATTCAAATTTGTTTGATGATCTGAAACTTTTAAGTGAGAAAAACAAAAAAAAAAAGATGCTGACTCACATACATGAATAAGATAAGTAGCGTTTGACTTGTGAAATACTAGTGTCATAGGAACAAAATATGAAGTTATGTCCAAACACCAAAACAATATATTTCACATAGTAATAAGTTACTTTTAGCTGCACATTTATTTGGAGGTTTTGTCTTTACATGTCAAGCATTTTCCCAACTATTTCGGGTCCTGGCAGCTTCCAAATATTTGTGTGTTGTTATATTGTATGGGTAAGTCAATTATAAACAGTTTTACTTTTAATGCATCTTTTAAGGTGTTCAAATCTTCTATTATCAATAACAAAAGAACAGGGGAAAAAAGGAAAAATTATTCATTAGAGATTTGCTTTTTGGTTTGTGTCCCTGCAAGCGTTTTTAAAGCAGCAGCTGCATCCCCAGCAGACAGTACCAACCCACTGATGCTTCAGCATTAATAATATAACAATGGTTTATATAAAAGCACATTAGTGGGATCAGACCCTAAGTTTAGCTGCTGTTAGGTTTGCTGTTTCACTTTTTATGGAGGACCTTGGTGTCTCGTATGCTGCTCCACTGGCTCTGTACACTGATCAGCTGTATCATTATAACTAATGGTGTAGTGATGCATGAAGAAGAGGAAGAACAATTTATCTCAGTCCTGATTTTTCTCCAGCAGCCTTTGTGGCAAAGGTTAAAGAGCCTGCGTTGTACCCTGTCATATGCAGTTGAACAAAATTCAGCCCGGCTGTTTTTGCACTCTGTTGCATGTGTCCGTATGCTCGACATCAAACAGTAAAGGTCAGAATGAGATTAATGTCCTAATTATCCACTGACTTTCAGAGAGTAAGGGCATTTATTTGCTAGCAATGCATACAATAAAATGCATTATTCAGATGAAAACTTCCTTGTCTTACATATAAAAAAAAAAAGCAAAAAGCACACAGAGGAGGTAAACTACATCAGCACAGTGTGCAGAGGAGCTTCTCTAACTGCCTGTATGATACACTCATGCTGGATGATAGACGCAGATAGGTCAGGCTGTTCTCTGTGTCCCGCCTCGGGCTGTATCATCCCTGCTCTCTCCTGTTCAGCCATTGTGACAGTCATCATCTGTGGCTCGCCAAATGAAAGGGACAGGGGGAGAGCGGCGACAGGCCAGGCCGGGTCACCACTGGTTATGTAGGCCATTATATTTGTCAGAGAGAATGTGTGGACTTTTAAAAAAAATAGCTCCGGGTCTAATAGACACTTTTGGGTTTTAATGCGTTGCTTTGAGGGAGGCAGAAAGGGGTTCAGTGATTAGCAGGCTGTTCACTGAACGGAACGATGACTTCATGTTGCCAAACCGGACCATTTGAGTCTAAAACTTGTTGGCTTTGACTTCTGGTTCATCAGATATCCCTGAGTGGTGGACACAGGGGCAGCGCTGGCCTGAATGGAGTTATTGTTTGAACACAGCTGCTTCTTTATCTTGAGAATTTGCCAGGAATTAAAAGAATGGGCTTGTAGCTCAAATTATTATTTTGGATATAAACTCTATTTAAGGTTTACAACTGGAGTATCTCGCTACTTTTGATGTCATTATTTTATTAGACAATGAAGAGGTTGTGTGTATAAAGTACCTTTCAACAGTATTAACACCCATCTAGCATTGCCACATTTTGCCACAACACAGCCACAAACTTCAAAGTAATTTATTGAGCCCTAAGGTAATGCATCATTTTGAAGTGGTAATAAAATGATACATTATTTTCAAAAAAGTTTTTCATACAATGAAAAACCTGAAAAGTGTGGCATGGATATGTTTTAACCCCCCTTCAGTTTGATACCACTAAATAAAATCCAGTGCAACCAATTGCCTTCAGATGACCCCTAATTAGTAAATGGAGTCCACCTGTGTGTAATGTAATCTTAGTATAAATTGAGCTGTCGTGTGAAGACTTCAGAGATTTGTTAGAGAACACAAAAACCAAGGGACACAGCAGAAAGGTCAGGGATAAAGTCTGTAAAATAATCAAAGACCTCACAGAATACTATTTAGTGAATTATCTGAAAATGGAAAGGGTATGGCACAACTGCTAACCCACAGATATATGAGCATTCACCTAAAAGGACAAATTTAAGAAAGTATTAATCCATTCAATTAAAAAATACTTTATTAATCCAAAAAGGAAATTAAATGTTGTAACTCATGTTATCCAAGTTTCTTCAAAGATCTTTTGTAGATGGTGATAGCCCTGAGGAGGAATGATCTCTTGTAGCGCTCTGCAGATCTGAAGAAGCCTGTGACTGATGATGCTCTGTAGTTGTATGACAGTCTGTCGTAGAGGATGCTCAGGGTTGTCCATAATATTCCTTTATGAATAATCCTTTTATGCACACTTATCTCCAGTGGGTCCTCGGCATCCAACCTGTTTGCCAACAATCTCACATTACCCATAATGATGTATGGAGGAAAGGGTTTAAACTTCCTCCTTTTCCCTCTCCTCTTTGCTCTTGCTCTGTGTCCATGCCGTCTCCTTTTCAACTAATCCGGGTTTTGTGGCTGCAGTTGAGGTATTATTTGAGCTTTTGTGATGTTAATCAGCTGCTCCCAGTTATAAACCAACCCGTTGCCATGGTTATGCATCATAACAAATGTCCAAAAGTAAAAAAGGTATCTGGTTTTGAATGCAGCTGCACAGCATTCAAAACCAGAGAACAGGTGTCCAAAGAAAAAAATGTTTCTGCCAGAATGGAGGATTAAAAGTTTTTAAAAAGAAAAACAAAGAACGAAAGTAACAGAGCTACTCCAAAATGCTCCCACCTTGAGCAGCGCAATTCCGGAATAAGAGGCAGAGAATTTCTTGGTAAATCTGGGGGCGCTGCAGAGATCCACACCTCGGATGGACAACTCTGTTGATAGGACAGTTTTTTACACCAAAAAACTGGCCTTTATGGAAGGGTGGTAGATTGTTGAATTGTTGAAAGAAAGACTGAGAAATTCCCCTCTGCACATATCCATAAGCCATGAAGGGACGCCACAGATATTAATGCAGGTGCTCTGTCAGAAAAGACTAAAGTTAAACTGTTAGGGCTTCATGCAAAACAGTACGTGTGGTGGAAAACTAACATTCTGGGCATAATATCTTCAAAGTGAAACATGGTAGTAGCAGGATCATGCTTTTCTTCAGCAGGAACTGTCAATCTAGTTAGAGTGGAAAGGAAGATTAATGGAGTTAAACACAGGGGCAATCCTGGAAGAAGACCTGAAGCTGTAAAATAATTTAAACCATAGGCTGGATGTTTGTCACCCAGCAGGAAGAGAATCCTAAACATATATTCAGAGAATTGTTTAGATCACAGCAAATTTGTTAGAAATGACCTAAACCCAAATTTAACTGAACATTTAATTTCTGAAAATAAACTCAGCAAAAAAAGAAACGTCCCTTTTTCAGAACTGTGTATTTCAACAATAATGTTATAAAAATCCAAATAACTTTACAGATCTTCATTGTAAAGGGTTTAAACAATGTTTTCCATGCATGTTCAATTAACCATAATCAATTAATTAACATGCACCTGTGGAATGGTCGTTAAGACCTTAACAGCTTACAGAAAATAAGCATTTAAGGTCACAGTTCTAAAAACGCAGGACATTAAAGAGACTTGTCTACCGACTGTGAAAAACACCCAAAGAAAGATGCCCAGGGTCCCTGCTCATCTGCGTGAACGTGCATTAGGCATGCTGCAGGGAGGCATGAGGACTGCTGATGTGGCTAGGGCAATAAATTGCCATGCCCACACTGTGAGACGCCTAAGACAGCGCTACAGGGAGACAGGAAGGACAGCTGATCATCCTCGCAGTGGAAGACCACGTGCAACAACACCTGCACAGGATCGGTACATCCGAATATCACACCTGCGTGACAGGTACAGGATGGCCACAACAACTGCCCGAGTCACATCAGGAACACACAATCCCTCCATCAGTGCTCAGACTGTCCGCAATAGGGTGAGAGAGGCTGGACTGAGGGCTTGTAGGCCTGTTGTAAGGCAGGTCCTTACCAGACATCAGCAGCAACAACGCCGCCTATGGGCACAAACCCACCTTCGCTGGACCAGACAGGAGTGGCAAAAAGTGCTCTTCACTGATGAGTCACGGTTTTGTCTCACCAGGGGTGATGGACGGATTCATGTTTATCGTCGAAGGAATGAGCGTTACACCGAGGCCTGTACCCTGGAGCGGGATCGATTTGGAGGTGGGGGGTCCGTCATGGTCTGGGGCGGTATATCACATCGCCATCGGACTGAGCTTGTTGTCATTGCAGGCAATCTCAATGCCTTGTGGTACAGGGAAGACATCCTTCTCCCTCATTTGGTACCTTTTATGCATGCTCATCCGGACATGATCCTCCAGCAGGACAATGCCACCAGCCATACTGCTCGTTCTGTGCGTGAGTTTCTGCATGACAGCAATGTCAGTGTTCTGCCATGGCCAGCGAAGAGCCCAGATCTCAATCCCATTGAGCACGTCTGGGACCTGTTGGATCGCAGGGTGAGGGCTAGGGCCATTCCCCCCAGAAATGTCCAGGAACTTGCAAGTGCCTTGGTGGAAGAGTGGGGTAACATCTCACAGCAAGAACTGACAAATCTGGTCCAGTCCATGAGGAGGAGATGCACTGCAGTACTTCAAGCAGCTGGTGGCCACACCAGATACTGACTGCTACTTTTGATTTTGAGCCTCCCTTCATTCAAGGACACATTATTCTATTTCTGTTAGTCACATGTCTGTGAAACATTTTTAGTTTTTGTCTCATGGTGTTGACTCTTTTAGTGTTCATACAAATATTTACACACATTAAGTTTACTGAAAGTAAAAACAGTTGAAAGTCAGAGGACGTTTCCTTTTTTTGCTGAGTTTACCTGAATATTGTTCACAGATGCTCTCTATCCAGTGTCTGAGATACTCTGAGAAGAAGAATCGGGAAACATTTTATACCCTTAAGACCTGCAGCTGTGATTGCATTGGAAGGCAGTCCTACAAACTATTGACTCAAGAAGTACTGAATACAAATGCAAGTCACACTCTGCATGGGCCACTGTGGCTCAGTGGGTAGTTGTCTTATCATCTGAAAGTTGTAGATTCGATTCCATTTTCCTTCTGCCACATGTTGATGTGTACCTGGGGAAGGCACTTAATTCCAAATTTCCTACCAATCTGTGCATCGGTGTATGAATATGTGTGTGTTTATGGGGAGCATGATTTTGGAAATGTGACTCTATTGTAAAATGTTTTGAGTTTTCAGTATGACTAGAAAAGAACTACACAGATTCAGTTTATTTAACTCTGCAGATTTAAAAAAAATTAATTAAATGTATACATTTTCATCCTGTGATGAACTGGTGACCTGTCCAAGTGACGGGTACCAATGCCCCTCGACAGGGGGCAGGTATTGACAATGGATGAATCATTTTCCTTCCACTTTGAAATGACATATTTAATTTTGTTGTATTTTTATCACAGGATTTGCACCTGTGGCTTTTTCAGGCCCTTCCAAAATTGTTCTCAAGGACTAAAATGCTGCCAATTTGTGCAGGGTTTCTTATTCAAATTCAAATTCAAATTCACTTTATTAATCCCAAAGGGAAATTAAATGTTGTTGTAACTCATTATGCAAGTTCCTTCAAAGATTTGTTGTAGATGCTGATGGCTGTGGGTAGGGACGATCTCCTGCAGCGCCCTGCAGATCTGAAGAAGCCTCTGACTGAAGACGCTCTGTAGTTGTATGACAGTCTGATGTAGAGGATGCTCCGGATCTATGGCGTCTTCTTTTCAACTCATCAGGGTTTTGTGGCTGTAGTTGAGGTATTATTTGAGCTTTTGTGATGTTAATCAGCGGCTGCCAGTTGTAAACCACCTTGTTGCCATGGTTATGCATCATAACAAATGTCCAAAAATATAAAGTATCAGCAAAAATCCTTCCAGCTGCACAGCATTCAAAACCAGAGAGAACAGTTGTCCACAAAAACAATGTTTCTACCAGAAATGGAAGAATAAAAGTTTTAAAAAAGAAAAAAATATGAACCAAAGTAACAGAGCTACTCCAACATGCTGCCACCTTGAGCGGCGCAATTCCGGAACATTATATTTCCATGCAAACCTTTGAAGGGTCACATTTAAAAAAACGAGTCATAAGTTTACAAGCTTAAGACTAATTTATTAAAGATAGGCTGAGGGTAAAAAGGGTTCTTTGGGTTGTAAAAGGTTGCTGGAAAAAAAGTCCAGTCGGTATGTATGTTTTTGCAGGGCACAATCAGTCTGCCTGTAGTAAAACACCTTAACCCTTGCTCAACAAACTCATGTATGTTACTGTGTTTTCTTTTGCTTCTATTGTCTGGCTGCTTGTCTTGTCTCCATTCCTACCTGGTAAAAAGATCACGAATCCCAGTCTGTCTTTTACTCTTTGCCAAAATGAAGTGATGCCTCTTCTTTACAATACTCGTCTGTTTCTGCTGGTCTCTCTGGTACTTGGTTTCGTGCCCCACAGGAAATGGCCCCATTGTTCCTGGGAGAGGAAGTGGCCTGAAACCAGTCGCTCACTGCATGGAAACTGTGGTAAATTATTTATCCCCACTAACAAAGAGAAGAGACACACATGCATACAGTTTGATGGTGGATGTCTTCACTGGAATATTTTAAGAACAATGAACAGTAGAGCTCTGGTTGGACACCTGTTTGAGCAGAGCCGGAGTGTGAGTATAGAGAAACGAGTAGGCCTGTATCAGTGTTAGGAAGCTGGATGTGCAACCCAGCAATAAATAATCTTTTCAAGTCAACAGTTATCTTTAAGCTCAAAAGTTGAAAAGCAGCTAAATGTAGGTTGAGAGTGCTGCTGTGGAACGAATCATATTCAGCATGTTATAACACTCTCTGGGACCTCTGGTAAAGATGTTCAGAAAGCCTTAAAATGGAACAAAAACTGTTGATATGTTTTGAGTTTCTTTACCATCGACAGATCAAGGTTTACCTCTACATGTTTAAACAGCATCTGCTGTGTCACTCAGAAGTGACACAGTGGAGGAAGGCAGCAGATGCTGTTGAAACATGTAAAGATAAACAAAACCTTGATCTGTCGAGACTCGATAGTAAAGAAACTCAGAACATGAGACAGAATGAACATCACAGTGCTAAAAAACTGTTGATTTGCCTAATTCTACATTATAATTATTGCTACAGTTTTGCTATATTATCACTACTTTTAGTTTTGGATATGGTTCCTCCTTACTCCCTTACTACCCTCATCGCTGTGTGTGACTCCTTGTCCAGCCTTTTTTGTCAACGTTTTAGTTGTTTTAAAGTTTTTATTTATCACTGACTGTAGATGTTAATGGCATAGGGCAGGAGTCTATTTTCATGTTGCCAGTTCTTAAATTATGAAGATCAAAACACAACAGGTTTACTTGACTAGCATGTTTGCTTGTCCTTCCCATTTTGAAGAGTAGCTGAGAGAAATGGGCCTCTGTGCCACGTCATATTTAAACTTCCAAGAGACAGGAAGTTATTGCATATTCTTTAGATTATTACCAGGGGTGTCAATAATTGTGAATAGAGCTGTTTCTGAAGAACCTTTTAATTATTTACCACTCACTATCAAACTGTTTGTAATCTCGTTGTTAGTTTGAATATTAAACTAATAAAACGGACAATTACATTTAATATTATACATTGATATTACAGCTCCACATTTGTCGTAAAAGCTTATGCTGTTTCCTTCAGTGGTTTGCCACTAGAGGGAGACAGAGCACAATACTGAGAACTCTGGTTATCCCGTAGCCTGTGTTATGTGTTTATATCCTGAGTGTTGGCTTTCAAGTGGGTTAAAATAGCTCAGCAGCATTCGCTACATTCACACGTGGGGCCCTTAATAGTTTGATGCTGATAAAGTCAGAGAGGCAGCTAAAATTATCCTCCACTCCAGATGTTTGAAAGGCACATTCAGAAGGCCATATGAAGAGTTTCAGTCTGAGGTGTACAGATGTGTTTGTAAATGTAAATACAACAGTGTTAGATTTCGCATTTTAGAAAATCCCCAACAGAAAGCCTTCAATTTCGTGTCTTTTATTACCTTCTCCACAGCCTCGTGGCATTCATACGGGTTGTTTTAGGCAATAAGACTACATTACCCATGGTGCCTCGCTTCCCGAGCTGACCAGATGGAAGGCAGCGCGGACCAGCAGCGTGTGACAGCTGAGCCCCAACAAGTTTACGGTGGAAACTTCAGAGGAGAACACGACCTTGAACTGGAGAGAACCGAGTTAACATGTGAGTTCGGCATTTTCCTCTCTTCTTTATGTCCACCTCACTATTCACAGACCGCAACAGGACCACGTCACAGTCATTGTTCTGGCGCTTTGAGGTTTCTTTGTGTTTAAACCCTCCAAAGTACGCGAGAAGGGAAACGTCCACAGCGTCTCAGGAAGCAGAAGAAGGTGGGGTGACGACAACATTACTCTGTGGGAGGATGAGTGGATGCTGCCATTCAGGCTGTCATCTTTCCAGCAAGTGTGTGGGGGAAAAAAAACCTAGTTTCAGTCGTTTGCTGTTTGACCATTGCGTTAAAGATTCAATTAATAACTTTCTAGTTATGGTTTGCTGATATTTGAGGCTTTTTTTTTTTCGCGGTTTCCGTGACCATTTTATTTATTTCAACCTCGGTCGAGCTGCAGATTTAAAACCTTCCCTTTAAACTTTTCTTGTCAAACGGAGCCGCACAAAATAGTAAAAGTTGCAGCACTCATAGTAAGGATATTTAAAGCAAAGATAAATTCAACATTATACCTTTTAAACATAGCAGACTGAACAAACATGAGTGATCAAAATATATTTCAAAAGTGGCAGGGCTGACTAATTTATTGCATTTACAATTTAATGTTTGCATGTCTAAAATATATTTTTTAAACGTTGTCATTTCACCCCTTTAGCAAGTCATAACCCTTTACTCCTACCCATGTGATGCCATTTTGTATCCTACCCCTTCCATCTTGTACATGTGTAGAGCTTCAGCAAGATAACTGAAAAGCATAGAAATAAACGATACAAACTTTAGGCCTTAGAAAGTGTTAAATATATCCACATATTCATTAACAAATGAAATTAAATTGAGTTAAGTCATTGTTTATTAATACGTTTTTCTTTCTGCACACACCAGCATTTGCTCTGTGATTTGTAGTTTGTAGAATCTAGGACAAAAACTACAAGCCCCACGACGCAGGGTAACCTGTTGAAAACTATTTTGAAGTTCACCACATACTGTAGGTATTCAAATGAGTTAACCGAGGTGTAAAATCATTTAGGTCCCTTTCTTAAACACCATTTCAGTTTTGCAAAGTTGTGTTTGACTTTTATTAGATTATTTCCAACATATTGCTCATTCCAACTTATAGTTCTTAAATTCTTTGGCCATTGCATTTTGATTTATATTTCCTTGTGGTTAATTATCTTTAAGGTAAATACTCAAATCTCACTTATATGTTGTAGATTAATTTCTGAAACTTTTAATTGAACCTTTATTAAATTTCCATTTCATTTATATTTGATTACCGCTTAGACCAGTTGACTTTTATGGAATATTTTTTAAGTACTTTTTAATTGTTTTGATTGATTCTATGCCATAACCCCCAAAAAACTTTAATGCATTAAGATAAGATTTCTAACATTCAACAGTCTCTGGAGATCATTCAAAGTTAAAGGTGCAAATTTAAATGCATTTTATCCCAACCTACGACATGCTCCAGTTTTTAACAACCAGTGTCCTGCTGGTTTGAGATGCGTCTCTGCTCCATCACAGCTGATTCTAATGGCATTCTCATCACCGACTGCTCATCTCTTATTGTTCTGCATAGGCCTGCTAATGAACCAGTTATTTGATTCAGGTGTGCCGAAGCAGGGAAATGTTCCAAACCTGCAAGGGACTGGCACATGAAGACTTGGGGCACCACTGGTGTATACAAATAAATCTTTAAGACGAACAAAATATCTTCTGGTGTTTTTTAAAAATACCTTTTTGTTGCATATAGGAAGGATGTAGCACAAGAGTATTGTTGTGAAGTGTTTGTGCTCACACTGTGTTCACTTTGAGAGAATCTCAATTTTTCGTTCTCTATAACATTCATCTGGTCTCCCTGTCAACGTTTAACTGAATCGCCGAAAGCTAGTTTGCATACTCATACGGCACCTTTGTTTCAGGTGACAGAAATTGAGAGAGAGTAACGTACCAGAGGTTAGAATGTACAGATCTCTTCACTTTACTATTGCATTGTGCACTGCAGGCATAAATGACAGAGATTTTTTTTTTCTTTACATGCAGTTCCAGTAAGTTCATTTGTACACAATTGTTTGCTGATTTTACAGAGAAAATGGTTGAGTCTCGGTCTTAAGTCACGAGCAGACAAAAGTGGAACAAATCCGACTTTTTTGCTCATGTGATCTAAAGCGGATTTAGTTTTATTGGCAGTCTGAACAGGACACATTTCACACATGGTGTTAAACCGGATGTGTTTCAAAGGAACCTCAATCTGAAGTGTCAAGCTCCAGTTCATCCCACTTTTGCATCATTTTGTGTAAAAGAGTTACAGTTTTGCACACATGACTGCAGGAGGATGCAAGCTCTAGTGTGGACAAAGGACAAAACGAGCACGGCAGACATTGACTGGTGCTCTGCTTAATAATTACACACCTACACTGCTGTTTAGAGCTGGATATTTTATTTTACATCTTTTTATTTACCCTCCTTGTGGAACAACTCTATTTACACGTGCAACAAACCAATCACGGAACTAATTCCTGTTACTAGGGTTGATCTCCTTCTTGTCTTGCCTCAACAGTATTCACAAACATTACAGCAAACAATGAATTGAATCACACACTGTCATTATCCTGATGTTTTCTGTGTTCAGCAAGTTCTTTGTTATTATTTCAAGTCAACTTTTTAGGTTCTGCTACATTTCTCCTTCTAGTTACCTTAGCTTTTTTCTGTCCAGTCACCTTCTAGTCCCCCCCTCCTGTAATTGCCCCAGGTGTTCTTTATCTCCTGATTACTCCCTGTGTAAATATACTCGCCGTGTCACTATTCACTGCCGGATTCTTGCATCTATTCACGCTCTACCCTTTTGTGTTCCTCAGTGCTCCTTTGTTCTACTGAGTTGTTCTGCAAGTGTTTTGGATTTCCTTCATTAAACCATCATTCGACTGTCTCACTCTTGTCTGCATTTCCATCTGCCACTCCCCTCAGAAATCATGACAAACAGTGATATGTGTAGTGTCCCATCTGTAAACCCGTTCTTCTGTCAGACGGCAGTTGCATTAAACAGAGACTTTACTTAGACCCAAGATCTGGTGCTTGAGTCTTAGGGGTTCATCTCTTACAGCAAATAGTCAGAGGAGTTCGCATGCATCTGATGAGAGAATGTTCATTTCAGCCTTTTGAAACTTGACTTGGACTTGGGAGCAACTTTTAGGCTTTTCACATCATTTTGTAAATAGAAATGTACAATGTCTTTGATATGAGGACCAAAAATATTTATTTTCTTGTACTAAAAATGTTTCCTTTTGCAAAATATCTATCTGTGGCTGTGTTAATTGTGTAAAGTTATATTTTTTTTGTTCAAGATTGTGCCAAAGAAATAATTTAGTTTAGTTTTGAAGAAACAATTTTTACTTTAACTGGGTGTTGCGTACGCATCTGAGTTTTGGTGCAGAGTCTAACCACTGTGACTCACTGAGGGTTTCTAATGCTTCTCTGTACACAACCCGGTGGGATATGAATAGCACCTTTGTGTGTTATCCTCTTTTAAATTTCCCTGTGTATTCAACAGTGTTGAATGAGCTGTCAAGTGGAGGTATTATCCAGAGGCAGAATGGAAGGAAATACCCCAAGTCCAGGCGTGGTATATGAAGTAGAGCACAAGGTTAAGCAAGGCAATGTTCAGAAAGAACAGCTAATCACTTTCAGTCTCTCTTTTGGTTATTTGATTGTTTGTTATAATCCTCCAGCAGCTCTTTACATCAGCAGAGTCATCACTTCAGACAAATATAGACAACAAGAAGTGTGGCATAGCTGAAAATGCAATATGTACATAAATTTACTGCTCATTTTATACAGTGTGATTTTACAAAATATGATAAACAAATTGTTCCTTCTGGAAACCAGAAGGTAGAGTAATTATGTGCAGCTAAGGATTAACCAGACATTTCATGTAATTTAAGACAGGTCAAAGAGGAGATGGATAGTTCAGGCAAGATTCACTTCCTACATGATGATGTCATTTGATTGGACTCTGTCAATTTGAACACACCGGTTTCGTTTTGGACTATTCTCCGTGCTGAGCTTGTTACTCTTGTTTGCTTACAAACACATTGTATGAAGATAACTGATGAAACTGCTAAAGCAAACATAAATTTTAGATCAGACACCTTAAAGCTCAGGTAATAGTAATTTTGAATGTGTCAGTTATTTTTACTTTATGCTTTTCCTCCTCAATAATCCAATAACAAAAACTTATATATTGCATTTGCTAGATGTATTACACACAGTAATGATATTCAAGCAGTTATTTCTTTTATTTTTGATGATTATGACTCACAGCTTTTGAAGAGCCACAGTTCAAGCTCTCAGAACATTTTAATACTGCACCAGACCAGTAAAACAGTATTTTTATTTCAAAAATTGCAGCCTGCTGAAAAGTATGTTCACCACTGTACAGTATGCTCTCAGTACTTGGTTAGGGCTCCTTTGGCCTGTGGTTTTGCTGAGGAAGCCCAGATTAATTGCAGCCTTCAGCGTTCTGCATTGTTGGCTCTGAGGTCTTTCATCTTCCTCTTGAGAATACTTTATAGATTCACTTTGGGTTTCAGGTCATGAGAGTTTGCTGGCTTATTCAGCACAGTGAGATCACGGTCATTTGAGCAGAAGTGGTACCTTTGGCGGTGTTGGCAGGTACCAAGTCCTGCTAAAAAGATGAAATCTACATCTCCATAAAGCTCGTCTGTAGAGGGAAGAATTGAGTGGTCTAAAATCTTCTGTTAGGTGGCTGCAGTAACTTTGGGCCAACATCAGCGGATGACATGGCTCCTCAAATTATACACCAACTTTGAGAACTTCAAACTGGACCTTACGCAGCTTTGATTCAGTGCCTCTTCGCTCCTCCTTCTGACTCTTGGACCTTGATTTCCCAATTAAATCTAAGATTTACTTTGATTTGGGGAAAAGAGGACTATGCAATTTTCTGAGACACTGAATTTCGGGTTTTCAGTATTTATAAGCAATATTCATCCAAATTACTAGAAATAAAGGCTTGAAACCAAACAAAAGATGGAGGTCACTGTTTAATTGAATTAATAAAAATTGATCTCAGCCCGGGGCAAATTATTTCACTTGTGAAGCTAGACGTTTATGAAGAAGGGCAGAACGAAAGTGGAAAAAAGACCACTTACAGGTTTCTTGGGAGATGCTGAAAGATGGATGGAAGAACTACCCATGTGTTGCTAAACTAGAAAAACAGAAATATTTTTCTGGATTGATTCAGTAAAACTGCCATAATCCACGTATTCTCTTTAAGACTATAAATACTGTCTTAAATACCCTACATGTGTTGGACCCTGCTTTACGTCTTGGGTTCTCTGGTTGTTTTGTAAATTATTGTGTTGACAAAATCCAGTCTACTAGGTCCGGTCTCTCAGCTCCTACTATTTTATGGAATACTGTTATGGCTACCTCTGGCCCTGAAACTTTTACAAATTTTGATTGTATTATCTTGCATTCTCTTGAAAAATATAATCAAAAAGAAAAAGTTTTTTTTAAGGACGTATTTCCAGTTATTGGTTATTCATACCAGTATTGCCGAGGGAAAGGATCCAAGCTCATTAAAGCATGCCGTAGTCAATCCCCTTTTAAAGAAAACAGGTCTTGATCCAACTGTTGTCAAATTTAAGACTCATTTCTAAATTATCCTTCCTCTCAAAGAATTTGGAAAAAGTAATTTTTATTCAACTAAATGAATTACTAAATTACAGAAGCATAGAGCTGCCACCCAGGTGAAATAAAAATAGAGCTATATCACGTCATAGCGTGAAAACTTTGTTCTAACAAAATAACTTCTTTGTTTGTACAATATACTATCAAGTTCTTACAATATAATTTTCACGTTTTAACAATATACATGTTTATCACGTTATAACAAAGAATGTTTCATGTTCTTACAATAAAAATATCATTGTTTGAACAATATTATTTACAAACATGAAAGGTATATTGTTTGGTCGACAAAGTGTTTTTTATTCTTCGAACATAATTTTAAAACTTCCACATCAGTCTGATTTGGGTTTTTAAACGCAGCACGTTTTACATTCTTCGAGTCAAGTTTGTTTATAGAGCACTTTAACAAACAGCATGACAGCTGACCAAAGTGCTGTACAGTAAAATTGAGAAAGAAAACAGACACAATAAAATAATAAAATACAACAACAAGCAAATACCCCAACATCGAATTAAACTGGGCAAAAGTACAATATAAATACTGGAAGTAAAATATAGAATACTAAAACGTGTTATCACAACCAATAAAAGAGACGTCAGCCACTGAAAGCTGGTGGGGGTTGTAATTAATGAGCAACTTACTACGCTAACTTACAAATATATTGCTCGAACAATATACTTTTCATGTTTGTACAATAACATATATTGTTTGAACAGTATAATATTTTTACTGTAAGAACACAAGACATTTTTTGTTATAACGTGATAGATATGTATATTGTTAAAATGTGAAAATAATATTTGAATGTGATAGTATATCGTACAAACAAAGAAGTTATATTGTTCGAAAAATTTAGTTATGACGTTATAATGTGATATATTTTTATTTCACCTGGGTGGCAGCTCTACGCTTCCGTACTTAATAGACATAAAGTCTTTGAAACTTTCCAGTCTGGGTAGACTTGCATAGCACTGAGACTGCCTTAATACAAGTTTTAAATGACATCTTTATTGGAACGGAGACAGGTAAGTCATATGTGCCTAATACTTTTAGATCTGACGGCAGCGTTCGACACAGTTGACCATTGATGTCGCGTCTTGAGCATTGGGAAGGAATAAAGGGCTTGGCCCTGGACTAGTTTAGATCCTACCTGCAAAATTGTTAATTCTCTGTTCGGGCAGGAGATTATGAGTCTCCCACAACACCACTTTTATATGGAGTTCCACAAGGGTCCATTTTGGCCCTCTTATTTTCTATTTAGCTTTTTCTGCTTGGAACAATTTTTATATTTGACGTTACTGAATGGCTTAGTCATCTCCTGCAGTATCCTGACTGATCAATCAAATTTTCAGGCTCGAAAAAGCTATAAAAATAGCAAAGAAAAAAAAAGATTAACATACTTTTATTTCCATTTTCTGAATCAGTTCAGCATATATTTTGTAGTTGTTCCTAACATGTTTAACAGCAGTGACCTCTGCAAGCGTCTTGTTAAACTACATTATTATTCTACATTCTTCTACTTTTGTACGATGAAGTGTTTTCATTGCAATGTTATGTTTTTTAAAAGTTACATCAAGGTCAGTCCAACTTAAATTGAAGTAGATAGTAGATTTCTCTTCCCATTTTTAACATAGTCCATATTTGGGCAAAGAAAACAGCGACAGTAGCTGACAGTGAGTCGTCTGCTAAATTCTATTGGTCTATTTCAGAACGGTGTGTAATTAATCCCTGATAACTCTCTAAATCAGTGACTAGCAGTGCTGGGAAACAGACTCGGGTTTGGCACGGTGATAAAGGTTGAACAACAGGATAATATCTCATTTGAATAATGCAGCTGAGAGCAGAGCATGCCTTGTGGATGGATGCAAATAAAACAAGCGCACGTGGAAGAGGGAAGCCGTGACTTGTATCACAGCTTCTGACCATCGTAGACTTCCAGCCTCTCCTGGCTTTAAGTAGCTTCACTTTGTCCATTGTCTCTCCACCCCACGGCGAGATAAAGCAGCACGCCTTTCTCCCCCCTGCCGGCCGGCCGGCCGTCCCTCCTCCACTGTCCCGTTCCCATGTCGGCCCCACCTCCACCCTGCCTCACTGTTGCTTTCTCTTTCTGGCAGGACACAGTCGGTGCAGGGAAGGAACCGGCCGGTAAAGCAACAGCAGCTGTAGAGAGCCCGTGTTTTTGATGGGAATACGCTGAAGGAAACTGCAGCACTCCTACACGGTACACCAAATGCAAAGATAACTACTTTGGCAGCACGGTAAGTTATTTTTGCCATTTCTACATTATCAGCACAAGCTGGTGCACTTTTCTTCTCTTGTACCACCGCTGTGATCCGTATGCATTTGTATCAGCTACACCGGAGCATTTAACAGCTTGTTTTCTCACTCTTGGCAGTTGTAGACATGATAAAACCAGTTATGTAAATATACTTATGTAGCAGATGTATGGATTTGTTTGTTGTCGTATTAAAATCATTGTAGTTCTACTAAATCATTGCTTCAGGTGTTTTTTTTATTTTTTAATCAGGTTAATCAGCTAAATGCTTAAAATCATTTGATTTTTAAAACGAATTATTACATTTGATATCTGCGTTCTTAGAAAGGACTTTATGAGTTGTATGATTGGTCCTGTGAATAAATCAGTTTTCCATAACTGTAAATGTAATTGCGCATGGGAAATTACTAAAATCAGGGGGTGAAAAGTGTCACGTTTTTCAGGTATAATCAGTTTTTCCCAAGGACTGTTTTAGGTTGAATGTTTCTGCAGGAATCTTTTAACCTCTTCTTTCACAGTGTAAAAATTGTATAGTGGAGAGTAAATGTAATATGCTATATTGTACTTTTAGTTACCCATTCGTTGTTTAGTCAGTGTATGGTAGGTCAGATGTACAGGCCATGATATGTGAGAAAACTGAATGAATCTCATTAAATATTAGTAGAGAGAGCAATGCGTCATTTAATCAAAATTCGGAGATTACAGTACTTTACCGTTAATGTAGGGCCTACTCAACATAAATTATTCAAACCTGAAATCCGGCTTACCTTTTGAGACTGGACTTTGGACAGGTTTGATGAAAATTCAAGTTAAAAATAAAAAAATATATTTTTTAAGCTGCATCTTTTGTGCTGGGAGTTTCATTTGTAGTTTAAAGGTCAGTAACTCAGCTGAGTGAAGCTTGATTTTCTTTGGCCAGATGTCATGGCTCAACATTGTGATCCTGTTAGTTTTTAATGCATTAAAGTTAAATTTACAGATTTTCTTTAACCACAAAATGGATTCACCCCGTGCTGGTTGACTATATTTCTATTTAGAAGGTTGAGCGTCTTGGTATTTTGGTTTTTGAGACCACTTTCTTTTCACATGGAGTCACTGTCCAGATTTAGCTCTGCCAGTTGTCAGGGTGACATTCTCGCTCTCACTAAACCCTTCTGTTGTTTCCCATGCTCTTTTTACAGTTTTATTCGTGTTTAATCTTCATGTCTTGTGGATAGGATTAATTTGAGTAAATCATCAGTTTAATGTTAAAGGCTCAGAAACAGAGAGATTGCTAGATTATATTTGCTTGAAAAACACAGAATTTCAATATTTCCTTATTTCCCAAACCTTACTGCATTGTATTTAGGTTCATTGGTCACAATATTGACATGTTGTTGGATCAGTTTCTGGCATTTTTAAACAAATACATTATTAATAATGCAACAGATTATTTTGGATATCATTTTACAACCTTCCTGTGTTGTTTGACATGGATACTTGATCACGTGATAAGATGATTCAATCTGTATTTCTTCTTCCCGTAAGTTTAAAAACAAACACCGAATCTTTGCTCGAGCAGGAGTATGTTTTATGAGGGATATCAATGTAACTGCCAAATGCTTCCTTCTGGAAACCTTGTAGGAAGTGTATGTAATGAATGATGAACTAATTGGCTCTTGCGATTTAAAGGACGCCACAAAGGAGTTTGATGTCTCAGGGAACATCCGTTTCCTACATGTCAGCTTGAATACCAGTTTCATTTCAAAATATTTGACTGATGCTTCGATGTATATTTTTCTGTTCTGCATAAATGCTTCACATATAATGGTAACTGATAAAACGGCAAAATTAAAAGTTTAATTTCAGCCTAAAACTAACTTTAATTATTTTTTTACTCATTTCAATAAATTATGTCAGACTCTATATGGTTAAGACATAGTTAAATAGTGAGATGTTCATCCGTGTGACATTTATGTTTGTAATCAGCAATGAAATGTTTGGGTTTCTTGGCAACACATATGCCTTCATCACTTGTCAAACAGTGCTCTGCACTTTAATTGCACTATAAAAGTCTTGTGATCTTCGTCTAATCAGGCTGCAGTGTGGGGATTTTTTTTGTGGACTTGATGGTGCACTGCAATCGTGAGTTGATGCACGTCATCTTATCTGTTCACTACAGCATATTGCAAACGAACTGCTGCGTCGTTGCTGTTAACTGTTAAGGGACAAATATTTATTCCATGAATAATGTGAGGATCTTGGATAATTTTGAAAGCAAGGTAAAATCAGGGAATAAAATCAGATTAAAGTTTAGAAGAACTTTAAAAATTGAAGTCGTTTTCTTTGTCCAGATAGATATAGATGTGCAGATATACAAAATAACGTGTGTGTGTGTATATACAGTGGGGCAAAAAAGTATTTAGTAGCCACTGATTGTGCAAGTTTTCCCTTTAAAAAATGAGAGAGGTCTGTAATTTTCATCATAGGTATACTTTAACTATGAGACAGAATTTGAAAATCCAGGAAATCACATTGTTTGATTTTGAAAGAATTTATTTGTTAAATGGTGCCGGAAACAAGTATTTGGCAAATAACAAAAGTTTACCTAATAATACTTTGTGATGTAACCTTGGTTAGCAATGACAGAGGTCAAACGATTCCTGTAGGTCTTCATCAAGTTTATACACACTTTATCTGGTATTTTGGCCCATTCTTCCATACTGATCATCTCTAGAGCCGTGATGTTTTGGGGCTGTCGCTGGGCAACATGGACTTTCAATTCCCTCCACAAATTCTCTATTGGATTGAGGTCTGGAGACTGGCTAGGCCACTACAGAACCTTAAAAAGCTTTTTATGTAGCCCCTCCTTCATCTGTTTGGGATCCTTGTCATGCTGGAAGATCCAGCCTCGTTTCATCTTCAATGCTCTCACTGACGGAAGAAGGTTTTTGCCTAAAATCTCACGATACATGGCCCCATTCATCCTTTCCTTAATACGGATCAGTCGTCCTGTCCCCTTTGCAGAAAAAGCTGCCCCAAAGCATAATGTTTCCACCCCCATGCCTCACAGTGGGTAAGCTTGAGATGCAACTCGGCCTTCCCCCTCCAAACACACTGAGTGGCATTTATACCAAGGAGTGCTAGTTTTGTCTCATCTGACCACATGACATTCTCCCAATCCTCCTCTGGATCATCCAGCTTCTCTCTGGCAAACTTCAGATGGGCCTGGACACGTGCTGGCCCAAGCAGGGAGACTGCAAGATTCTAATTCATGACTACCTAGTGTGTCACTAATAGTAGGCTAACCTTTATTACTGTGGTCCCAGCTCTCTTCAGGTCATTGACCAGTTCCCGTGTAGTTCTAGGTTGTTTCCTTGCCATTCTTAAGATCATTTGTACCCCACACTGTGAGATCTTCCATGGAGCCCCAGATCGAGGGAGATTGTCAGTGATCTTGTATTATTTCATTTTCTAATAATTGCTCCAACAGTTGATCTCTTCTCACCAAGCTGCTTGTCTATTGTAGACTGGCTCATCCCAGTCTTGTGCAGGTGTACAATCTTGTCCCTGGTGTCCTTGGACAGCTCTCTGGTCTTGGCCATGGTGAAGGTTGGAGTTTGATCGTTTGAAGGTGTGGACAGGTGTATTTTATATAGATAACGAGTTCAAACAGGTGCCGTTAATACAGGTAACTAGTGGAGGATAGAAGAGATTCTTAAAAAAGTAGTAACAGGTCTGTGAGGGCCAGAATTCTTGCTTGTTTGAAGGCGCTAAATACTTATTTTCTGCACCATTATACAAACAAATTCTTGAAAAATCATAGTGTGATTTTTCTGGATTTTTCCCCACATTTGTATTCGTAGGAGCCGTTTTGAATTCGTAGTTAGTTTTAAGTTAGTGTAATTTGAAATTGTGCATGTTCAAATGTATTTTGTACTCGTAATTTCTTGATATATGTGTGTACATTTGAACACCCAATTGCAAGTACCTGAAGTTACGCACAAAATGTATTTTACGGTTTACAAATCATGTTTTACACATACAAGTAACCAAAGCTACGCTCACACAGGTGGTTTGAGACTATTTTCTCTCCATATAAAGGCCATCATAATGAAAAATGATGGTGGCAGTGTGATGCTCTGCTGCTTCAGGACCTGGATGATTTGCTGTAATTGTTGGCACTATGAACTTCGCTCCCCACTAGAGTTATGAAGGAGAATGTCTGGCCATCACTTTGTAAAGCTCAAGCACACATGGGTTGTGCAGGCGAAAATGGATTCTGATTGGTTATTGAGTGACCTAGTCTAAGCCTCCTCTTAAATCTAATTGATAATCTTATGCATGAACCAAGACTGTTTCTGCTAGTAAAAAAATATATGTACTGTATTTCAAATTCTTGATGGTAGTGGGTAGGGTGGCTCAACCAGTTTAGAAGGCAATTACAGTTGGGCTTTTTCCATTTTATAAATGAAAATAGTTAAAGGTTTTTTTGTGTTTACTTGGGGTACCTTTTTTATTTTGAAATTTAATAGATTTAAAGAACAATCAACAGAGAAATCAGTCGTGTCGATAAACAAGCCTCCAGTAACTAGGTGGCAGCAGTGCTCAAACTAAAGTTGCCTGTTCACCCAGTAGAAGTAGTAGTCTACACAGGCACACCAGTGTACAGATCTGATGGAGGAGGAGAGATGGAAAAGTTATTGAAAGTGAAAAGAAAAACTGTGGTGGTGACAGGCAAGTGACGGTAGCCGGCAAGTGACGGTAGCCGGGAGAAAAAGACCAGAAAATATGATGAATGCTACACCACCCTTTAGGTTTACTGTAAATGCAAATGTCATGCACTTTTCATGTCTTAGCTAAAATATCAGCAATGTTGTTGCAAATTTTGCACAAAAATGTTAAAAGGTTTTATACCTTGTTGGAAAAAAAATAAGCTAATGAATCTGACAAGTAACCAATGTTTACAGTTTTAAACAGTTTGAATGTTACTGTGTTTAGTCTTAAAATTCACATTCCAGTGAATCATTTGCACTTTCTCTTTTGAGAATCACGTAGATCAAGCAGTTTTGATTAAATGTTACACAGTTAAAAAACTGAACTTGGAAATGGTTGTAAGATTAAAAACAATAACATGAGCTGCAATAACCTAAAATGTAAGTTGTTGCAGCTCATTTTATTAATTAGTTTTGATAATTAGGTGATTGTAAGCAGAATGCTGGTGTAAGTTGTTTGTTAAAGATCAGGTTCTCAGTAGTATTTAAATGGGAGGTGGAAGGATGAAAATGTATGTTTCATAGGGGGCATGACAGAGAATAGTTGAAAACCCCTGGGTTATGGAAAGTGAATGTATAGCTAAATCGATGTCGGTAATTGGTTTTTTTGTTGTTGTTTTTTTAAGTTGCCGTTATTGCTTGTTCATTGAACAGCTGAATAAATATGTTGTTTTAAAGGTTGGGTCTTTTGGAGTAATTATCAGCAATTGGTATTTTATTTTCATTAGACAGCTGTCATGCAGATCTCCATTTTGAAAATCAAGGATTGTTTAATGGTGAGTTGAGCTAACGGCTAGTTTTTACAAATGTCAATAGTAGGGATTCACTGATAAGAAAATCTGGGCCAATATCCAGTATTAATATTGCTGCCATGGCTGATAACCAATATTCGAAAAATTTTCCTACCTTTCTGACACAGTGAAAAAATAACCACACTGTTTAAATTACTTCTCCACTTCATTTAAACGCCCCATAATTCTGTGCTGCCTGTCATTGTCACGTCCCCAAACAAATACCACAGGACCAACCCCTTCCCCTCCAGAAACACAAACATAAATGACAATAAGATGGAAATAAACATCGGTTAGTAATATCGGCCCACTTTTACTTGTCAGGTTGATACAGATATGTTTAAAAGTGAATAACTGCAATGTTAATAAGGATATGTTTATTTGGACTTAGAATCTCACTAAAAGGAGAATAAGACATTTTCTCAGAGTAAAATGAGCTCCTGGATCTGTTGATCTGCTCTTATTTGTAAAAATCAAAATCAAACAACAAAACATAAAAAGTATCATCTGTGTTTTAGACTGATTTAATTAGAATATTTTTAATATGAACAATATGAACTATAATAGCTATATATCCACTGTGTGCAATATGGTTCATCTGAACTGCTTAGACTACAATTATCAGCTAATCATTGAGGTACCATGCGTTCAGGATATCTGCTTGAAAAATGTTTGGTGACATCTTTGGTTTAATGTAGCATAAAAATGTTTTAAAAGTTAAAAAGGCAGCGGGGAAGTTACTGTTTAAATGCCAAAACGGCAGACGTAAAGCTACTTTTTCATTAGAACCATGTTACTCAGATGGAAAGTGACCCATTTATTTTAATCCTTCTCACTGTAGTTGTTGTGTGATAAGGAAAAACACTTGCTGGCTTCTGACTGAAGTGAAGGCTCCCTTTGACCTCACTTCATCTTGTTCCCTAACCCTGTGTGGTGGATGAGTAAACTGGCAGACTGGTTTAACTGTTGATCAGGTGCTACAGAGCTCATCTGTCTCAAATTGTGAGTTTGGCTATTTTTTTTAGTGTATTGTTTTAAATTAAGGCCTAATCAGACTGATATGATAAACCTTAGTCTTCCTTAGTGAACGAGAATCTAAGATGTGTAACATCTTTGCCAAGTGCTCCTTGTTACTTTGTTAAACATTAAATCAATGGCTCTCAACCTTTTTGGCTTGTGACCCTTGGCAAACAAAGAAGTATGTAGTTGTAGTTTTTAGTTCTGCATTAGGATTGTTTTTACGAGGGGGCAGAACTGCTTCATTCACCAAATAGGAAAGTCACATGTTTTTCAGGTGAAACACTAAAGATCCTCACAAACTCTTGTTAAAATGATTAGTTTTATCATATTTTGAAAAAAATATTATATACCACACTTTAAAAGTGGTGGTGTGCATTTGTATTTATCCTCTTTACTTTAATACCCTTTGATGATAAGTAGTTAATTGCCTTCAGAAGTTGCCTAATTAGTGAATAACGTCTTTTCGCGTGTGTTAATCTCAGCATAAATTCAGCTGTGCTGTGAAGGCCTCAGAGGTTTGTTTGAGAACATTAAAGAACAAAAAGCATCATGAAGACAAAAGAACACGAAGGAGCTCTGGAGGAGCTGCACAGATCCAAAGCTTAGGAGAGAGAATCTTTTGATGGGACATGTAGAAGTCATGAGTTCCACCAGTTTGGCCTTTGTGCAAGATTGACAAGAAAAATAAAAGAAAATTAAACCCATCATTCACTGAAAGGAAAACTTGTCAGGAAACGGAGTCCAAGGTTTGACTCACTGAAGCAACATATCTGCGGTAGTCAAGGAAAGGTCAGGAGAGCATGAAGATGGTCAAAGATTAGCTGGTGTAGGGTAGATGAGTTAAATGAGGGGGCTGATTTACATATTTATATGATGGTAATAGTTAAAATGTGATATTACAATGAACATCTTTTAGATTACAGTACTCTGAAAATCAGTTTAAACCACCTCATTTTCCCTGAAACTGAATATACTTAAGATTCAGCTTTAAGATGAATCATCATTTATTGGTTTGGGGTCAGACTTTATTGACCTCTCTGTCTCTAAGAGATCAGAGTAAATACTTTCCTTAGCACATAGACTGTGTGTATATTTTCAGCGAGAGTGGTGAATATCAAGTATTTTCTCCCTTCGTATTAAAAGCACCCCTCCTCAAAACCCTTGAACGCATGCGTCCTTGTCTCCCTCCCCCTCCCGGCTGCGTCTCATTTTGTGTCCTGTGTGCCGGGTCTCACGTAGGCTACACACCCTCCTGGAAGGGCATTGTTTGCACTGAGTGCCAGTGCGGAGCGTTTTACCTCTGCTGCTCCAGTCCACACTCCAAGGTCAGCGGCAGGCTTTGCTGCTTGTGTTTCACAGGTTCAGCTGTGATATGACTTCAAGCCAGCTCCATGAACCACCAGCCATGCATACTGTATTTATTACATGTGATAAATGAATTATTATTGTCATGTTACGAAATAAAATATCAAACCAAGTTCAAATTCCGTGAACTTCTTCTCTTGAGCTCTGTTATGTTTTTTGCTAGAGAGATGTCCGAAGTGATTACTCAGCTGACTTTTTCTTCTGCCGTCCAGCCTAGAAGGGTAAAAAGGCAGAAACAGTAAAAAGGATTGTTGGATGGCTAATAACTTATATCCCTTCCTCTCACCCTTAAGGGACTGATCGTTTAGCCTCTCATTTGGCTCATCAGTGATTATCAACCACTAAATCAAAGCTGACATTGTGTTGATGCGTAAGGTTCAGACAGTTCCTGTTTTTGAGCTTTTGTGTTAATACCTTTGAAATTAATTAGGATGTTTTATAACCACAGTCTTTGTTTTCACTTTCTTTTGGACGCGTGCAAGAAGCTCTGCTATCATTTCAAACCTCCCTATAGATCCATACAGAAAGACCAGCGTGATAGGGGTAAATACAAGAGCCTGAATCTGTGTGTGGTAGTCGGCTGTCGGACCTCACTTAAGAGAGACGAGATTAATGATGTTGGCCACAAAACTGGAACACTCAGCTGACTGAAAGTTTGTACAAAGGAGGCCAGGAGTGACGAAGCAAAAAGAGCCTCTGCAGGATGAGCTGGTACTGATATCTAATGATACGGGGCAATTAAATTCTGGGAAATCAAATCTCGTGTGTAAAATGCACACAACGGCATTCCAGTTGTCATGTGCATGTGTCTGTGCTGAGACCGTGTTGCCCTGATAGCCTTTTGGCAGCTGGTTTAATTAGGCCTTTACCCTCTGGCCAGCATGTTTTATTGACTGCAATAACTGGGTCGAGCTATCAAGTGTCCTTTTGTTACCAGCCCAGGCAAAGCTTCAAGTCTTTATGTAACTTCAGTTAATAAGAGGCATCGTTTTAATAATAAGACATGGCTGAGTTCTCAGCTGTTTAAACTGGGTGAGAACACAGTGGTTATCTGTCCGAAAGGTGGGGACAGTTTATGCATTGAAATAAAGTGTATGGAATAAATTGGAATAAAAAAAACAACACAATCTTCTCACACCCCTGTTCGCTACGGGCCATCAGGGATTGGGGTCCGGAGGAGGAACAGGTGGTCTGGTCGGGGTCCTGGGCTGTCGGGCTGCTTCGCCACTGTGGGGCCCTTGGCGGTCTGCTTGTCTCCGTCCTAGAAGGTAGGGGGTCCATCTCCCGGGTTCGGGGGCTGGTGGCTCTACTGGGGCATCGGTACCTGGACCTGGGAGCATGAAGTGTGTATGGGGTGTGAGTGAGGGTACAGCGTCATTTCTTGGGTGTCTTGGTGAGTTAGTGTGTCTGTATGTCTTTGTCTGCCTGTCAGGTTGGGTCTTGGGCTGCCCTCTCGCCTGGCGCACCTCAGGCCTTACATTTAATGGGGGGCCTATTTCCCTTCCGTCACTCCCCGCCAGTGACGGATGCCCCTGCCTACTGGTGCGTCGGTGGTAAATCCGGATCGGACCTGGTGCGTGCCTGGCCGGGCCTGGGGGGGCCTGTGTGTCGGTCGGCCGATGCGCTGGGCGGATATCTTCCTTTGGTTGGTTGGGGCACCTATTTTAGGGGTGCCATGTTTGGGATTGTTGGGTGGTGCCTCCTCGGTGGCTCGGCGGGATACAGATCCAGCATCTCTGCTCGTTCAATCACCTGTTCTGTGCGCACTGTGTGTGGTCGGTTCATTGGCGGGTTGGACCGGCCCTGGCCTTTGTTGGATGCCTGGTCTCGGCGCTCTGCGTTGCGTGGGATCAGGACTCGGGAGCTGGTACAACTTGGTGTCCAGGTGCTGGCTGAGCTCGGCCTGGGGATGCTGTCCGTCCCCTGCGGCTATCGGTGGGGCGCCCTGACGTGGGGCAGGGGTGGGGCGCTGGGATGTTGGCAGTGGGGATTGGTCCGGGGCGGTGGTGGCACGTGGCGGCCGGTCCCTTGTCGGATCCCTGCTGGGGGGTGGGGCGCCACTGGGCCCCGGCTCTCCCAGTCCATGGATCGGCCCGCCCTGGCCCGGCTGGTTGCCGGTGGGGCCCGTGAGCTCGTCACTGCTGCCCCCCAGGCCCCTGCATAGTAGCCGCTGGACGTTCCCCTGGGGTTCTCCTTTGCTCCACTCTTGGGGGATGCGGTCGGCCCCGCCGGGTCCGCCTGGGGCTCTGGGGGTCCTTTGGACGTCTTTGCTCCGATCTCCTTCATGTCTGCATCGATTCCTGGGAGACGGATTGATGCCTGCTCGCACCAGCTATCGAACACTCTTATGGAGAAACCTTATATGCACCAGCATGCTCACACAAACACATAGATGTGGGGTCTCTGGTGTTTACAGATATATTCTTGGGGTGAGGTTATCATTACTAGAGCTTGATTAATCACTACCATGAGTTTTTCTGTGACATTGTTGTTGTATTTTTATATCCATTTTTGTGTGATGTGGTTGTTTAGTTCTTAGTTAACGATGTTTGGTTTGTTTTGTCGATGTTCCTTTTTTATTTTGTTTTGTTTTTCCCCCTCCCTCTGCCGTCCTGTGGGTATGGAGGCAGACTTCAATGTTTTCCTGTGTTTTCTTTTTTCCCTTTCCTCTCTTGTATTTTCAACTCACCCTCTCTCATGACTTTTTGTTTCCTACCTCTCTTCTTCATCTTCTTTCTTTCTTCCCCTTAATTTTCCGTCTCCGTGTCCATAACATCAGGAAATAAACCCCCCAGCAATTCATAATGAAGATTTTTCACACATATATCAAGTGGAGTACTATAGCAAAAGCTGTACTGCTCCGCTTGTGAAAGTAAATCTGTTGGGCTTCCACTTGGTACTCGGACACAAATTCTGAGCTCCACACTGCATAATATTAAAATAACGTAGCATGGATATTCAGTTTGACTAAAAACAGAAAAAAGACAGCGAAAAAAAAGATTGTGTTGAAAGATATTATTCTCAGATTGGTTTAAAGGTAATTTATATGATATGGTTCATGTAAAAATGGCTGCTTGTGGCTACAGATCTAAATGTTCCAAATGCAAATCAAATGTTTTGTACAGGAGTGTGCAAAAGTCTTAAAGGGGGGGTATTATGCTTCTTCCAGGCACATATTACCCTTCTATAGCACACTCCAATAAAATTGTCACCTTAAGTCTTTTAAAAGTCCATCATATATCCAAATCCACCTTAAAGAAATTTACTTCCGTATTGGACGCCTTGATTTTCACCTCTCTAAGACCCTCCTACTCTTTCTGACACTCCCCCTTCAGTTCTTCGCATACCGTGCATCATCGCAGCATGCACGGAGTCGGACTCCGCGGACCAAAAGAGCAGCAAAAAAATAAATCCCACAAAAGACGCGCAGCTGCAGCTGGTGTGTTATAATTAGCCTACTGCACATGGGACTCAGCCGGAGTTGTGTGAGGGGAGGGGGAGCTCTTCAGGGGCGAGGCTCTCGGCTGAGTACGTAAGGTCGGAGGAGGAGATGGGTGGAAAAGGCGGGGATGGGTGGGAGCAGGCGTTTCAGCAACCCCGAGAACCACCAGCAGAGACTCAAAGATTACTCTAACATGAGTGAATGGGTCAGAGCAACACTTCAGGCATGTTTTTAATGAGGGCAAGACAGGTTCTCAGGATATCAAGCTTCAGAAAGTCCATTTTGCATAATACCCCCCCTTTTAAATCACCCATTTCTTTTAATTCTGTGCTTCCTATGAGCCAGACATGCATATAACTGTTTAAAGGGGTCTTCAGAAGGTCTCAGAAAATGTATGTTTTATCTGCTTTATCTCTTGTTTTCCATGTGGTCATTATAGTCTGTTCATAAAAAAAGAAAAATAGACACAGAAATGAAAAAAGAGAGAAAAAAAAGGTTTTAAAAACTTGATACAGCAGTTGCATCTGACAAAATTCTATAAAGATTTGGCTCCTGGCATGAGAGGTGTATCATTCCTTAGTCCATCAACCACAGTCAGTACCTTGTTGGTGCTAAATTTAGAGACACATCAATCAATCGACTAGTGATTGGATTCAGGCAGTTTTCCCCTGAGACGCACTTATGGGCTGGGTAAAATACATTTTTTTTCTTTTTTTTTTTGTGGCCACAGTGGCCTTTAATTGAAGTGGGTAGTAAAGAAAGGGGGAGAGAAGTGGGGGAGAGACATTGGCATAGGTCCACGGGATGGGAGTCGAACCCGAGACGACCGCTTCGAGGGCTGAGGCCTGTAAACATGTCCCGCTGTTAAAAATCGTGCTACAGCATTTTGCACCCTCTGATGACGATGAAGAGAGTATTTGTTGGCTCCAACAAGAATTGAGCTTGCATAATCTAGTCTAGAAGTGATAAAAGCATGAATGACTGATTCCAGGTGTGGTTTTTTTGAGTATGTTTTTTAGACGCGCTAACCTGCGGATCAAATCAAATGTATATGTTAAGTAGCAAACCCTGTTTGGTGCACATCTTAAAATCCTTGTTTCCAAAAGCTTCTGCTTCAGTATGAAGGCACTTCGGACGAGATCTTGACTTTTGTAATGCTGGCCGTAGCTTCAGGCAGCAAATGATTTGTGTACAATTCATACAGCAGCTTTCTGGCTTTGCATTGTGTTTATAGTGGTGAAATGCTCTGTTGAATAACCTGATCTCTGTTGGTCCAGGCTGTTGTAACTCTATCTATGTGACCCTAAAACCCACAGCTGAATCGTGCCATCGCTTTGTTTATAATAAAGGACTATTCAGTTCAACAAAAGGTTTGATACCGGGTAAAACTTGGAACAGAATCACATTAGGAATATGTTTTTTAATTGCTGGGGGAGATTGAATAAGTTATTGCTGCTTACAGTTCATTACACATGAGAAATATTGTAGATAAATAAATATTAAACAAAAATAAAGAACCAATTATATTCAATAATCAAGAATTGTGTTTTTATGAGAACTAAACTACAGTAATTTCTCTGCAAAAGCTGAATCAGAGACCTGTACTGTATTTCCACTTTATTACTGTCAAACCAAATGTTTCTGGAGTTGTTTTTATTTTATATAATCACAGTCAGTGTTGTGTTTGATTTATATAAATAGGAAATGTTAAAAAGAGCTGTAAGGAAAAAAAATCAGCTTAACCGTTGAGACTACATATATCATAGTGAGTTTATTGAATGGTTTAAACCAAAAGCAACCAAACGATGACTGTATATTTCTGCAGAATAAATGTGTAAGAGCTAATGGCCTATTTTCTGTGATACAGGACGTTGGGTCATTATGTTTAAGGTGTGTTGATGTTTGACATTGTTTTGTGGTACATTAAACCAAACTAAAAATGGAAAGCAATTCCTTAAAAGTTGGCGCACTTTGAAGGGGGAAAAATGTAAGTCCTGTATCTACTGTCGTGTCCTGTAAATGCCTCCTGAATCACTCTAATCACTTGTCTTTTTTCTGTCTCTTTCTTCTTCTCTTGTACTTCCTGGTTTAGGCTTCACCTGCAGGTTCACCGAGGCTCCAATGACCTACATGTTTTTATTTGGTCCCTAAGCCACCAACGGGGCACACCGCTCTAAGCTCCTGTTCACCCTGAACCTTCCACCCCAAGGCAAGCTGTCCCACCCTGTGTCCTCTCCTTCCTCATCTTCTCCAGCTGGTCTTTCTCCTCCCTCCTGGCACCCACAGGTCCATCTGGACCCCAAGTCGGCCCTCTACCCCAATGAGGGGCAGGGGGGGGCACAGGGCACCCTTGTCGGTGACCCCCAGCCTCTTCAGCATTCTACACCCAGGAATGTGTGTGACTCAGGGCAGCAGTCCCACCATGATGCATCCACTATAACAGGTACACAGTTTTATTTTAAATATGGAGGACTACGGGGGTCACTGGAAAAGCAATACAGCATTTTGACGATGAGTGCTTAATTGTGAATTAAAAATATAGATTGCTAGATATAATTTCAAATTCAACAATTAATCCATACAAAAAAAGACAAATTTGAAAAGCACTTTGTAATTACACATTTTAAATTGAAATACTAAAGAGGAATTGCAAATTGTTTTTATTATTTGATTATTAAATACTGTGATTTGAAAACGTTTTTCAAATCCTATTTCAAAATGGAGAATTAAATAACACAATTAATAAATGAGATTGTAAATAGGTTGAACTTGGTTTTCAGTGTGCTCAGGGACCAGGAGGGTCACTCGAATGCTAAAAGGAGAGGGTAAACCATTTAGGAAATGCAATTGCAAAAAGAATTTGAAAATGAAAGCTGGAAAGAGAAAACGGATGTAGAAAAGGGAATAACTTTTTAAAATGTATGAAAAGGAAAGATATTTACAATCTCATTTATTAATTGTGTTATTTAATTCTCCATTTTGAAATAGGATTTGAAAAACGTTTTCAAATCACAGTATTTAATAATCAAATAATAAATACAATTTACAATTCCTCTTTATTATTTCAATTTAAAATGTGTAATTACAAAATGCTTTTCAAATTTGTCTTTTTTTGGTATGTATTAATTGTTGAATTTGAAATTATATTTAGCAATCTATATTTTTCATTCACAAGTAAGCACTCATCGTCAAAATGCTGTATTGCTTTTCCAATGACCCCCATAGTCCTCCATACACAGTTTTATTTTAAAAGGCTTAATGTTTGTATGTACAGTCATGGCCAACCATTTGTAGCTTTAGATTTATGTACATGTCTCTCTAGGATACTTAACAATACATGTAAAGGCTATTATTGGTAAATATATCAAATGTATGGAAAGAGTCAATAGTTATGGTGGAACCCTTTATCATAGCTTCTGCTATTCCCTCTGGCATTCTGGATATTAACTTTTGGGCCAGATCCTCACTGATGGTGGCCCATTCTTGTTTCAGTGCTTGAAGTTGATCTCTCTTTCCTGACTTCATTCATGGTTGTGTTTTTTGAATAGATTGAAAGTCCAGTCTCTTGGATGAGAAGTAACTCTTCCTATTCACACATCGATTGTATTAGCTGACAACACACTAGACTTCCCGGTAGGGCTACTGTATTCTTCACTGGACAAATGATTTAACCAGTGGCCCTAACATTCATCAGAGAAAGCACCCTTGCATCAGTGTTCTTGTGTTCATCTTCATGCTTCCGGCAGAACTTAATTTTGTTTTTGAGGTTTTTCTTTATCAGAATGGGCTTTTTTAAAATCCTTGTCATAAGGTTGTTGTCCAACATTCTTGGCTGTTGTTCATCTGCTGCTGCACTGGTGGTGTTACAATTTAGTACTGACGTCCTAAAAAAAAGCGCAGTCCTGGAACTTGTTTTACTTTCTTGAATGTCCTGAATCTTTCTTCAGTCCATCAATCGTGTAGGCATTATCTAAAAAACGGTTCTCTCTAAAGTATCCTTAACTTTACACATGAGGCGATTTTTGATGCAAAATTATGATGATTCATTGGTAATATCTTTTCACCTCTGCTAATAATACTGAAATGAAATGACGATGAAATGTGTTTTTGGTTCAATGTTGTGCAGCTAAACCAGCTCTTTGCAATAAAATAATTCATATTTTATCATTCTGCATGGTAATCTAACAACAGTGTGGACTTTCAGCACAAAAACATGCAACATAACATATTTCTCACTGCCCACACTTCCAAAACCTCAGGCCATGACTGTAGAAATAATAATGAAAGAGTACTATAAATGTACACATTCACCAGTAGAAGGCAGTGTAACACTGGGTGACTGATCACCTGTGCTGTGTTTATTTAAATGTTGCTTTCTTTTTCCCTCATTCCTAAACCTCTACATTCATGAATCAACCGAACCCTTGGCACGCCCAGACCTTTGCTCAGACCTGCCCGAGCTGGAGATAGTGAGTCTGCTGTCAGAAGGTCAGCCCAAGTACACTCTTCGAGCAGACACGGTGTTTGGATATGACAACGACGACTGGCTGCACACCCCTCTGCTCCCACAAGAGGTCGTACTGGGACTCACATATGTACAGATCAAAGAGACGTTCAAATATTTCTGTGAGTAATGCTCATTTTCTTCATGTTGTGTGTCGTGCGAGACCAGGTGGGGTCTAAGGAATTATTAAGGCAAGGTTTTTTTTTAACATGATGTTCAACATTCAGATAATCCTTTTATTTTCAGATGGTATTTTCTACCAAAGTGTTTAACTATGGAGCTGGATAAATCACTTTTATTTAATGTCCTAAAAGCTTTTGGTCTGGTCATCTGTGGTAATCTGGAGGGTTTCAATTTACAAATTAGTTCAAAATGTGTTAAAAGTGCTGATGTTTTCTTCTGTTATCGTTTCAAATACTCTCTGTCCAGTGGTAGTCTTTATTATTTAGGAATAATCTAATGCACCAATCATATTATGAGTCTAAATAACTAAATTGTCGTAAATGCAGGAAAGTTTAATTTTTTCAATTTCACTAATCTGTGAAATATCAATAAAACACAATTGTGATACTTTCAAAAAGTACTTCTACACAGATCATTTCTTCCATTTTTGCTTTTTAGTAACACTTTGATGTTTCAGTTCATCAAACAAATTTTAATATCAGACGAAGGTAACCTGAGTAAACGAATTTTTTTTATCATTTTAGGGAAAAAAACTATTCAAACCACCCTGCTCCTATGTAAAAGAGTTACTTCTCCCCTTTGGTTAACCATAAATTTACATATAAATATATTAAAAGCAGCACATCATGTTCCAAAATAAGGAAGTTTAAGAACAGATCAGAAACAATGTCATTGACATCTGTCAGTCTGGAAAGGGTTACCAGGCCCTTTTCTTTGGGACTCTCTCTGCACACCACAGTGACAGCCATTATCCACAAATGGAGAAAACATGTTACATCACTGAACCTTCCCTGGAAGGCTCGGCCTACCAGACACACACACACACACACACACACACACACTATGATTGATTTCTGATCAAAAACATCACAAAGGCCTTTCTCACATTACCAAAAACATATTTTTTGAAGCTGTGCGGTGTGAAACTAGCACCGCATTTCAGAGAATGAACACCATACTGACAGTGAAACATGATGGTGGTTGTGTGACATTCTGGGCTGCTTTACTGCTACAGGATCTGGGCGACTTTGCCCTAATAGACCATGAATGCTGCTTTGTACTAGAAATTCCTCAAAGAAAATTTCCTGCTAGCAATTCACTTAAGTTCTATTTATTTTATTTATATAGCACCAATTCATAACATATGTAATCTCAAGGCACAAGAAAAGTCATTTTAGAATCAGAATCAGAAAGGGTTTTATTGCCAAATGTTGGGTAGGTTTACAACATTAGGAAATTGCTGCGGTACTTTGTGCAAACATACAAGAACAAACAGACAAACACTTAAATAAAAATACAAATATAATATGCTAAACAGATTGATATATACAGATATATTCAGTTGTACATACATTCCAATCGGTTTAAAAGTTTTCTATTTAGGGAATCCCAGCAGATTGGGTTGAGTCGTTGACTTGCAGCATTCACTCCTTCTGAACGAATGTCTAGCAACAGTAGACAGTCGCCTGCACTGACTTCACAGCAATCCCTCATGCTGAGCAATCATGTAGCGACAGTGGAGAGGAAAAACTCCTCTTTTACAGGAACAAACCTCCAGCAGAACCTGGCTCAATACCAGTGGAGAACCATTTGTCTGGACTGCATTCCCCCACATCGGCTTTGGCTGTCGGCCACTACCCCTCCACCACTCCTCCAACGACTGGCTAACATAATTCTACTTTTATCTATGAGCTTTATCAAAAAGGAAAGTTTTAAGCCTGACCTTAAAAGTAGACAGAGTGTCTGCCTCACGGACTAAAGCTGGGAGCTGGTTCCACAGGAGAGGAGCCTGATAACTAAAAGATCTGCCTCCCATTCTACTTTTAGAAATCCTAGGAACTACAAGTAAACCTGCAGTCTGAGAGAGAAGTGCTCTGTTAAGAACATATGGAACAATTAGATCTCTGATGTATGATGGAGCTTGATTATTAAGGGCTTTATATGTAAGAAGGAGGATCTTAAATTCTATTCTGGATTTAACAGGGAGCCAATGAAGGGAAGCTAAAACAGGAGAAATGTGATCTCTCTTTTTAATATTCATCAGAACTCTTGCTGCAGCATTTTGGATCGACTGAAGGCTTTTAATAGCATTTTGTGAGATCTAACAAAACTAGAACAGTCACAAGTCCATTATCTGAGGCCATGAGAGTATCATTAGTAACCTTCACCAGTGCTGTTTCAGTGCTATGATGAGCTCTAAAACCTGACTGAAACTCTTCAAACAGGATTATTAGATTATTAGATATCAGTTTGTGACCTTAACCTTAAGGCTGTTTGGGTTATGCAGCAGGAGAAATATCTGATGCACATCAGGAAGTTAACCTCTGAACTGGTAAAAGAAAGATTTTGGAATGGCATAGTCAAAGTCTGACCTCAAACCTAATTGAGATCCTGTTTCATGACTTGAAACACAGCATTTATGCTCAAATGCCCTTCTATGTGACTGAAGTAAAACAAATTTACAAAGAAGATGAGGACAAAAATTTGTTCACAGTGATGTTAAAGGCTCATTGCCAGTCATCACAGTTTCCTGATGGTAGCTGTGGCACAGCGTATTAGGTTTAGGGAGTGTTTTCACGGGCCAAGCTTATTTGGGTACCTTTCTGCTTTTAATAAATTGAATAAAATTTTACTAAAACTACTTTTAGTAAGTAGTTGGGTTACAATTTGTTTTAAGATCTGAAACATTAATCGGGAGAACAAAACTCATGAATGTTTTTGGGTGACAAATACTTTCTCACAACTCTCTACTAAAATTCTGGTGATTTTACTGATTATTTAATACTTTTCATGTTTAATTTGATAAACTTTGGTTGATATAAACCAACCTGCAATCATATTGTTAACCTAATAAATACTGATTAGAACATGTTTGTTGTTTTCTCACCGGTTTCAGTATGATTTTTAACATCATGCTGTAAAACAGTTAAAAGTCAGAGTGCCTGTGTACTAAATGGTACTTTTCATTTATAAGATTTGAAGCTTATTATTGCAGAAGGAGGGAGCATATTCACATTAAACATGAAAGTGACGTCCATTTCGGTTTAATAAGTACAGTTAAAAGCTCTTCTCAGACTGTGTTCAGACCTCATAATACCTGTCAGATTTCATTCACTTGCTTTATATCCAAATAAACAGTTGTCACTACAGTGACCTGTCAGCAGGTCTGCCGATGTTTTTACTACACACAGATATATTCAGTTAGCTGAACTGCAATATTATACAGACAATAACTCACTTTAGATTGATACTTGGGGTGTAAACTCAAGCTAAGCCTAACCATGTAGCTTAACAGGTATGATTGAGGAAAATGAAAACTACTATTGTGGGATGAAGCTTAGCATCAACACAGACCCTTAACACAAATACACCCAAATCTGAATACCATCTTCAACTCATATCTTCACATTGTATAATGGTCTAATTTAAGTATTTCCAGTGAGATTGTTGAATAGCATTCATTAATGAACGGATCTCACATGTATTGTTTTCTCTTGTTTGCAGTTTACCTTACATGACAAAAAATATTTTAATGATTGTTTTTTAAAGTTTTAGAGAGACGTTCTCTAAAACTGTTATTAGGACACATCACTACAAGAAACTGCCCTCACATGTCTTAATTAAGTCATAAATAATTTAGTTTGACAATAAACAATAACTCACATGTTTTGTAGTGGGCTCCTTTTTGAACCCACCCCTCCAGGTTAAAGACTTTGTATTGAAGTCATTGATGTCAAATGTCGTCAAGCCAATTACCCTACTGTGCCTTGTCCCCTTAAGAAGTTTATGCGGAAGACGAGCAGACTGTGTATCCCAGTGGCCGCTCTGACATCACGATGACAGGGTTGGCATGCCGGCTGCTGCAGCACCCCAGAGGCAGTTTATTTTTAGAGGCATAGGTTGTCTAGACTCTGTAGGTTGATGAACGGAGGTGCGGAAGAAGGTCAGGTATGCTCTATGTACGTTTTAACAACCCGAATTCCATTCTGCCATTATTTTTATTTTATTATTATTTTTTTGTTAAAAACCCTATTCCTTGAAATAAAGGGGATTTATTTTTTCCATTTTACCTGCTGTAACTAATGTCATTTTCCAGATTATTCTCAGTGACCTAACCCTTTTTGTTGCCTTCCTTCAAACATTAGAATCATAGAAGAGCTTTTGAAAGTTGCAGTTAATCCAGATTTTATGTAGGCTTTCAGGAAAGATTAATCTTAATTGACCAAGATTTATATGTTTTAGTGGGAAAAGGCCCACTAAAGAAATTGGCTTATATTGAGGATTTAGTGAGATTGTAGGGGTATGTCCTTTTAACACCAAACCGGCTGTACCAGGCTGATGGCAAGCCACATGTCGCTATCAGGAACAGGACAGACTAATCTGATTGATGCAAATTGTGCCACGTCGTGTCACTGTTTGAATTATTTAGCCAAGTGACATATGGTGGTGTTTGTCAGTGCTACACAATCCTTTGGTATCCTGTTTCCCTGTTGTTTGTACTCTGCTTTAATATTTGTATTACTAGACACTCAAATGCTTTTTGTCGCATTTGTTTTAGTGTAACTAATGGTTTATTGAGTCTTGAACATGTAGCAGTGTGTGGTGTTTTGTTCAGAAGCCGTCCTCTTTCGTCAGTTTATAACAAAATGCAACGATTTATTTTCACTAGAACATATTTCTGGATCAGTTACTAATAAGGATGTAATAAAATATCAATTTGCCAATATATTGTGATATTCCATGTCACGACATTGCATTGATATTCAAAAGCAATGTATACATTTTTCTTTTCTTTTCTTAGAATTTCAATGGAACCATTTATGATGAAAGTAATTTGTGTAGTAAAATTAAAAGTATGACTGGTAGTTTGTGGCTGTTTTCTCCTTGTTCGATCCAGTGGATCAACTAGATCTAGTAATAAAACTGGATGTGTTAAAGTGTGAAACAGGTTGGAGTGTTTAGAATGCTGGGACGGTTCTTCAACACTTAAATTTTGTTTTAAAAATCATAATATTTAGTCTTACTCATAGTATTGTATAGTATCATAAGTAAGTCCTAATAAAGGTCACCGGTCAACAAGTAAACTTTTTCTAAAGAGAGATGGTTTATGTTAAAAAGTCCACTTCATGCAGAGATTAATTAATCAAACTTCAGACTGATTCATTAATCATACATTCATTGATTCAAACATGCATTTTTCTTATGAAAATGAGGTACATTTTTCAACAGTTTTAAAAATTTTAAAGGCATATTTCTTACATTTCAAAAGCTATCCCAGTGTAGCGATATCAGTAATAGTATTGATTCTCATATTTGAAATGTAGAAATATTTTTAACTTATTATATTTGTAAAACAATATGTTTCCTCTAGATTACTGGAAAATAGTGAGCTACACAGGTGCTGTGTATAACATGGTAAGAGTCAACGGAAGCAAATCTCACCTTTCTACGCATAATTAATTCATGTTGAGTTCATGTGGAATTAACATCTTTGGCTGATTTAGCTACATTTCACTGCCATTGGAGATGTTTTTCACATTTATAAAGAGTATATAGAATAAGTAAATGCTTTAACCTTTGCTTGTATGCTATGTATGTACTGAAACAAAAGTAACCAAACTGAACTTCGCTGCAGTAATGTAGCTGACAGAAATCATGCCACTGCAAACCCAAATAGCTGACAGTATTTAGTTAATTTGTTCATTTCATATCATTCAGCCCCAAAGAGTGATTTCATACTGATGTTACCCATTTATTAGTTGGAAGGGGAGTTAAAATACAGATATAGAATTTGTTGTTCACTTGGCTTAAACACAAAGAAAAAAATACTTCTTCAGATAATTATTGAAGTTAAAACAATAGAAGGGAAGTGTTTTTAAATCGGTTATTGATTTATTTAATTACATGATCCATGGACATTAGCAGATAGTTTGTCAGACAGAGCGCACATAAAAGGTAAGGTCATGTTAAATAATGCATTTTTTTGTATCTGAAAAGATGAATGCAAACAAACAATACTAGGGCTCCTCGTCATCACAATATCCCCGTATGCATAATCCAAAAAGCAAAGGACTGCTTGGAGGACAATAATTGAGGTATATATTCCAAATGTTCTAAACTTTATATTTTACATGCTAGCATAATATTTAGCCCATTGGACAGTCTCATGGCGGCAGATGCTCACACCAGACACAAATGACATCACCCAAGATTTTACGTCATTTACGTTGATGGTCTTGCTGGTCTTACTCCACTAGAGCTATCATTTGTTGCAGTAACATGAGGTTTGTGCCCTTCATCCTTAAGTTGTTACTTCCCTTAGAGCCAAGATTTTATTTATTTATTTATTTATTATAATACTGGTATTAAAAATGTTGTGTTTTTCGTGGTCACACAACAGTGAGCAGTCACACTTTAATGTTCAAGAGGGTGCTCTGTTATCCAGTTATGATGGTGCATTTCCTTTTTAGAGCAGCTTGACTGTAAAGGCTCTTTTTATGTTGTAGAAAAGTATATTTTAATTACTTTTCTGCTTTTAAAAAGATTGTAAATACAAATTTTTGATTTATGCTTTAAGTAAATGCATCGAACAAATCAGTGGATGGATGAGCCATAACTTTCTCCAGCTGAACAGAAAACACCCCAGAAGTAATTACTTTTGGACCTAAAGAAGAACGACCGAGAGTCAGCACAAAGCCTCAGTTAATACAGATAGAAACTACTGATCAGGCCTGAAATATAAGTCTTAGTAATGGAGTCAGACCTGAACCTCCAGGGTCACATAAAGGCAATAACAAGGTCAGCCTTCTATCACCTGAAGAACATTTCTAAGATTAAAGGTATGATGTCGCAACAGGACCTCAGAAAACTCATACATGCGTTTATCTTCAGTCGGATTCATTACTGCAACAGCATCTTCACGGGTCTGCCTAAAAGTCAATCAGACAGCTGCAGCTGATCCAGAACGCTGCCGCTCGCGTTCCTCACTAGAACCAGGAAAGTAGAGCACATCACTGGCTCCCTGTAGCTCAGAGAACAGACTTCTAAATACTTTTACTAGTTTATAAATCATTGAATGGCTTAGCACCAAAATATATACCCACTATACCAACCCCACCAGACCACTCAGGTCCTCTAATTCCAGTCTACTCAGCATCCCTAGAATTAGAACCAAACACAGAGAAGCAGCTTTCAGTTTCTATGCTCCTCTAATCTGGACAAACTTCCAGAAAACTGCAAAGTTGCTGAAACACAGAGTTCTTTTAAATCACAGCTAAAAATGTATCTGTTTAGAGCTGCCTTTGAGTCATGTTTTCATGTATCATATGTTTTGTGTGTGCTTCTTGCTGTTATAACTTTATATGCTTTGTCTGTATTTTACTGCTATTTTTAGTCTATCCCCTAAATCATGTAAAGCACTTTGAATTACCTTGTTGTTGAAAATGTGCTATACAAATTAAAAAATTAACTTAAGATATGTTAAATAATGCCTTTCTATTAAATTTTATAGTCAAACAAGCATATTGAGTGAATATGTTGTATCAAGGAAGCATTTGACAAGATTTTGACACACAATCAATAGCTATCCCTTGAATTTGGGAACAGAGGTGTGCAGCAGAGTGTTTTGCTTGATTAACTGGGAGTTGACTGCAGGTGAAGCTTCAGATCTTTAACCTGTATTCACTGGTTATACATTAAGTTTATTAAAAGCACGTACCTGCTCTGGGTGTTTTTCTTTTGATGCCTTGGACAAGGAAGTAAAGCACCTTCCTGGTTTCCCCCTTACAAACGAATCTTATTGATTTCAACAATGCTGATTGTGGTTTGAACTTGTGACAGTGAAGCGGATGAAAGTCAATATTGATAAATTGCTAAATGATTTGTAAGGTTTTTGTGAGAATGTGTTGAGTTAATGTTTAATAATGCCTTCGTTCTGGGGAAATAGCTGTGATTGTTTTTTATTTTTATTTTTTTTATCTTAACCTCATAGATGATTCGATGTTTGAAGAAGGTTTAACAGAAATCAAAAGAATAAACAAGGGCCTTGGTAAAGTATTCTGCTTGTCACGTTACAACCATACATACTTACTAGTATGTTCCAGGGATTTTACAAGTATCAAATAACTGAAGCGGAAGGAAATTAATATATTTTGTTTTGTGTTTCAGAATATTTTGTAATTAAAAATCTGAAAGGTTTGTTGTGCATTTCTATGCATGGATTGTTTTACCTCGAGTTGTTATCCTGCTGGAAAGTGAACCTCCATTCCACCCTCAAATATTTAGCAACCTCTTACAGGTTTTCTTTTAGAATAACCCGGCATTCTACAGTTAAGCCTAAAACTATTCATACTCCTTGCAGATTTCGTTTGAAAACAATTTTCATTCAAACAAAACATTGGTTTGGTTCATTAAGAGTGGAAGCCCTCTTTGCCATCACCCTAATCTTTAGCTCTCTCTCCACTGATTCTCTATTAGATTCAAGTCAATAATAGATCATTAATAACTAATAGTTATTCTTGCTGTTTGTGATGTTTTCAGAGTGCTCTGGTCTGCTCGGAAGGACGTCTGGAAATCTGTTATGTCGATGATTTTTTTATTTTTGTCACTGTGTGGTCTCTCAAGGTTTATACGACTATTTTAAAATCTTTCCATGTGAACCAGGCGTTAGGTGACTTTTAAAGGCAGTTGGTTGCACTGGACTAAATCTAGGTGCATCAGAGTAAAGTCAGAATGCAAATGCACGGCATTCATTTGCTATTCATTTAAATGAAAATGTTCAATCTTTTTCACAAGTGTGCTCTAATTTATGTTGGTCTGTCAGAAAATCCTAATGAAATACATTAGTTTGTGGTTGCCAAATGGAAAATAAGAAAAAGTTCAAGAGGTGGGAATACTTTTAGAAGGAACTGTTTTTGAAAACATTTTTTTAAATGCCTGGGATTGTGAAAGGTAAGCACGTGACTTTTGTTTATTTGATGTTAAGATCAGAGTCCTCAGTCCACTGCTTCCTTATAACCATCTGTTTCTCTAGTAGTCTTTAGATATTCTTGCTGTAATAATCAGTTTCGTGCTCCAAGGAATCATCGGTAGAAATTCAGGAACCCGTCATCTGTCTGAAACAAACGGATTGTGGCAAAGACGAGGCGAGGGGTACCACCAGTGATGGTGAAAGTTGTGTCTGTGACTGTGCGGGGTGATACACTGCAAGGTCACTGAAAGTTTAATGAGGAGGTTAATATTTGATTGTTAGAAACTCCTGTGTCTGGTTTAGGATTGTTTTTGGCACAGTGGACAGCGAATGTGTTTGCTGGCAGCAATTCTGAGATTTGTAGAATTTATGTGAATCCTGAAGATAGATAATGGAAATATCCCCACTGTCTCTGATGGTTTAGATTTTAAAATGTATATTAGAAAAACCAATCCTCCATTATCCAAAGAGTCTTACCTATAGGAAAAATACTTTTCTTAACAACTTGGTACATGTATTTAGGTTTGTATAAAAAATATTTAGGTCTTGTAATACTTCGGGTCCAGTTTGGCTCTGTGAACTGCTGCATTTTTATGTATGAACTCCCTCATTCAGGTCAGCAGATCAGATCCTTATATTGTGTTGTAAATAGGGATTGGTAGGTAAATATGGGATTAATACTAAAATTTCTATACAGGCTGATTCTGCATCAGAACCTTGTGGGTGTGGCTGTGTCTGCTGCAGAGTTATGCAGAGCCTCTTCTCTCTCTGTTAGGTATGAGAGAAGAAAAGAGCAGCTGCTGAGATTCTGGGAGCATACCATCTTCCTCTATTCATGGGGGGAGGGTGGGCTTGGTGCAGCATCCTTTTCAAATGTATCATCTCCCGAATTATTTCATAACCTATATGTGCATCTCACCCATCGAGCCTCTGACCGCTACACGCCAGAGCCATTAAAATCCTCCTTTGTGCCCTGAGATTCAGAGCTTAATTGGTTCTTCACTCCCTCCTCAGCTTCTCCCGCTCCTTGCCTACCCGGTAGTCCAACGTGGCCAGGTGAATGGAGGCAGGAATGACGACAGATGGCACGCACAGTCTGAGGGATTATATATTAACTCCCAGCCGCTCAGAGTCTCTCACACGCAGAGCGCCTCACACAAGCGAGCGGAACCATGCGGCAGACACAGCCAGTGCGTCACTGCACAACCATTGTGCGGTAAAATTAAAACCGAGCAGAGAATTTAACTCATGCACAATTTGACAGAGGGCAGTTTTTTCTCTAGTCACCATGGAGGTGTGGAGCTTCTCGGCATCTGAGGAGGAGGAAGAGGACAAGAGCACATCCAGTTGTGTGGAGGAAATCGTCGAGGAGGATAAAATCTGCCATAATAGCAATAATAACAACAATAACAACAGCGACAGACTTTGCAAGGAGGTAACACAAGGTGAGGTGCCGCAGTGGGCGATGTGACAGAGGCATGCAGAGGATGCTGATAAGTGATATGCAGAGGTCACATCACTGCAGGAAGGAGGTTCAGAACATGCAGGATTTTAAAAAGCAGTTTAATATGAATTCATGTATTATGCTGTTTGAAGCTGACTCTGGTGAGCTGCATTATTGAGGTCCGTTATCTAAGGGCTTTAAATCTTCATAGTGCATATAGTTCAAGGTGCAGAGACATCATTGAGAGCGCATCATGCATAACAATAAAAATGCTCAAAGTAAGCTAGTCATGCTGATCCTGGCAGCATTAAATATATGAGCTCTCTAAGATACTGTAAGTTTTAAAAATAAATACAGCTTTATGTTTCCATGTAGTCTGTTGAAGGTCACTCGGATAAATATGCATGTAGGTGCGTGTGTGTGTGTGTGTGTGTGTGTGTGTGTGTGTATGTACTGTCTGCAGCTGCACAGGCAAGTCCTAAGCTGTATGTGTCAGCAATTATCTGTGCTGTAAAGCTGTTCTCAACAAATGGCATTCGCAAATTTGGCACGTTTTGTTTGATGGCAACAACTTTAATTCAAAAACCTGGAAACGGTTCAGAATGAAGGAAAAACCTAAAACCTACTTGGTGTTTTGACAGTTGTGCTTCACAAACTGTGGTTAGATGCAGCTTTCATTCCAATGCCAAAGAAGGTTTTTGCTTTATTTAAATGTTACATTTAGTTACGTGTAATCACCACAATGTTACATTTATTGGGCAATTATTAAACTCCTTGCATGATCTTGAACGGTTGGCTTTGACCGGCTCTAAGATTGTTAGTGCACATGTTTTTGGTTTAAAATGTGTTCTTGCCTGTATGCTGCTCTGATCTAGCTGTGAGACTCCCCTATTTTCCTATCTGTGGTGTCCTTTCTCTGAACAGAGATGTGGAGGGTAAAAATACTGCAACATGCTGGCACCCCTCCAGACAGCAAGACATGTGAACATCCTTCTGCCATGTAAATTGTGATAATTTGTCTAAGATTTCTGATAATTCTATTTGATTTTATCAAAGTGTTCACCTCCCAGCAGTCTAGTGTTGCAGTTGTTTCCTCTGTAATTTCTGTGGCCACACTTAAACTAATGTACAACAGAAGTATTACACTACAGAAGGCTGCTTTATTGTCAAGAGGGTTCATTTTTTAGAGAAATGGACGACTTTTGTTCCAGTGATTGTCTTCTTCATGCAACAAGGCTCATCCGTGCCTCTCTGATCCCCTTAATATAACAGATGTCATAAGTACACCTAAGTCAGAGAGGTTTATCTACAGGAACAGTATTCGGGTAACAGTTCAAACCACCTGCATGGATTTAGCTTCACCCACACTGTAAAACCCGTAGCTTTATCTCTGCTCCGTGGCAGCCTGGTCAGCAGGTCACAGGTCAGGGATTTCACCTGGAGGAACCTGAAGGGATGTTCAGTCTGCATTATATCTAATAGGGTGCGTTTATCCTGAAGTAAACAAACATGTGCAGAGGAATCTTACCTGTAAAATGTAATCTAAGATGTGTTAAAAATGTGATATACTGTAGGATGGCTTGAGACAACATTTATGTATTTGCTTGTAGGATTATTTGAGTTCATTTTTTTGGGGGGGGAAATAATGGATGTTATTTTGGTTGTGTGTGAGTAGACGTGTATACCTACCAAATGTACCGCTGTATGCTGTCTTTTTAGCACAGGAAATGCTGGAATCGACTTTGTGAACAATGGGATTATTGAAACCGTTATCTCATTAAGCTTTTGTTAATTTATAGACTGTGTCTCCGTTCAGAGTTTAGAGCTCAGGAAGACTTGTGTGCGTGATCCTAATCCTGCATAATTTAGCATTAACATTAGGGTTGTTGTTGGTGTATCCCTGAGCAGGTGGCTGCTCATTGAAAAACATCCTTACTCTGTTTTTTCCCTCCATTGTGTTGAGATGTAGATATTTTTATCAGTAGGATTTAATGTGTTTTTAATGGAATTCTCAGTATTGGATTTTTAGGTTTACTTATAAAGAAAATGTGAATCGATCTGTAACAGATCGATTCACATTTTGGTTATTGAGGGATTTAGTAGATTTGTCCTGCTGCAGCATACCAGAGGGAACCGTCTTGTCAAAACAATGTTAAAGGTGTAAAGACGGTTCACAACATTGTTTGTGTAACAGTCCTAGAACTGAGCACCATTTAGTCACCTCTACTTTTAGTGTCTAGCTTAACCCTTGTTTTCTACATACGCTATTGTTACTGACTGAAAATGATCATCTAGAACTGACACAAAATCTACTTGGCTATTGATGTATTTTAATCATCAACGTTGTACTTAGTGCTACTGTAGCTGGACTGCTTTCCATTAGGCTGATTAAATACGGCTACACTATCAAATCACTGTTTCCAGGCCAAATCAAGCCTCAGTCTACTCACTTTACTTTGTATAAAGCCTTGTAGTTCAACTAAGCTTTGTAACTGAAGTAAGATATGTTCCTGATTTAGTAATGGAGAATCCTGTGAACATCAATTCAGAGATGCTCTATGCCAAGCACAAATTCATAAATTTAATGTTTTAAATGTTGCCAGAGTTCTACCTCCTTTCTTTTTTTGTTCCAGGGTTTGAAACATTGTCTTTTAGGGAACAAATTACCCACTATTTATTTTTTCACAAATAATTTTGTAATTATTGTGCAGCTTTAAAAAAAACTTCACAAGATTGTGTTGTTTATGCAACTTATGTTACTTTTATTAAATAATAATATATTTTTTTACTTTTATTTTTTTACAAACCACTTACAGCAAGATTGATTGAATTTAGGACAGAAGTTTGTTAAATAAATAAAAGGCATTAGCGAGATGTAGTGATTTAACCTAAATTTAATTAATAAAATAATTTAGTCATTTTTATGAATCACATTATGTATATTACTAATATGTAATAATATATATGTTAATTTATATGTATATATAATATTAAAATAAAATAAATACCTTAAAATTAATTTTAAAATGTTTTTAAAAAATCCATAACATTTGTTAAATTGAGGTGGAATACTTTAATATTTATTTTAAAATTTTTAAATGAGCTGCACTTTTTGTACTTAAATAGAATGCAGGATGTTCAGCACCAATAAAATATAACTAACATTCAAATAAACTGGGAAGAAGTAGAAATGATAATAGGGACATGAATGGCTTTACTCCAAACTCTGCTCACGTCAACGCTAAGTCCCTACGAACTAATTGATTAATCCTTTGTTCTTGTTCTGCCATAATGACTTTAAAGTGAATTAAAAACGAGCCATTGTTCAGGATGTAAACAGATTTTCACGTCAGTAGCCAGTAACTGTCCTTCCCTACGTCTCCATGTGATATGGACACCATTGGGTTTACCCTGCAGTCTGCTGCATGAAGCTATTCTGGTGTCCAAGGGAGCGATGTCTTTATCTTAAATGGGCTAAAAGGGATCAACCTAAGAGGATCAGTAAATGGTGGACCACATGGAGATGTTTTGGTGTGGCTCATAAAACTTTAGTAGGAGGAGACTAATTAACTACTCTTCAGTTGAAACATAAATAAATATAATGGTTAGTGTGTTATTTTTTTAATATCTGCTACCATCTCACACAGTCAGAAAGGCATCACTCTCTACCTCCATTCATTAAAGTTTCCTCCTGCTTCATTCATCAGTGCTGTGCTCAGACAGAGTGGGCCAGGTCACCAAGACGTATCATGACATCAAGGCGGTCACCCACCTGCTGGAGGAGGTAAGAGAGATGCACACAGCAGATGAACTGGATTACAGGGGATTAGACATGTGTTCCTTCCTCTCCAGCTTTGTATTCCACCATTTTAGGGACACGTGTTTCAGTCAACTTCATACAAAATATGAGTATTTGCGAATCCCTTTGCAGAAAGAGCGGGATCTGGAGTTAGCGGCTCGAATCGGTCAGTCCCTCCTGAAGCAGAACCAAGAGCTAACATCTCGCAATGAAACACTGGACGAACAGCTGGAAATTGCAAAAGAAGAGGTATGAGTGATCTTCATCATGCACACGTGTAGAGAAAAAAAATCCCGAACTGCCAAGCTCCAGTCATCAATAACATTTGTTCTTCTAGATCGCTCAACTTCGCCATGAGCTGTCAATGCGAGACGACCTGCTGCAATTCTATGCCAGCACAGAGGAGACGGAGAACGCTCAGGGTCTCTCACCGTGAGTTCATCAACACACAAAAACACACGGATGCATTAATGTGTGCTGCGTTACACCCAAGCTGATGATTAATCTAAAATTCCTGCTGGTCAATATCGTCATGCTAAATGTACCCTCCAACAATTACTACCTTCTTTTTAAAGCCAACATTTTTTTTTATTGTGCTTTATTTTTTTTAAACTGCTCAACAATAAACCAGCTTTTAATATTTTACTTCAAAGAACAAAGTAGTGATTTTATTTGAAAAGGAATCTGTAATTCATTGTAGATTCGAAATGTAAAAGGGTCTCTCATACTTGCCCTATTAAAAGAAAGGCATGCAGTATCCACGTTTTTGGGGTTGTTTTTTTTTTTTTTTTTCTTGGTTTAGAAATTTTTTGTCTATGCTTGGCATAAAAATGGCCTGTGTGTTGCTCTTTTTATGAAAACACTTTTCATTTAATTAATTGATTTATAAGGCTTTTTACAAAACAGTCAAGCAGACAGATAACGTGCATTAAAAGATCATTATAAAACAAACAAAGAAAATAAATGCAATTTAAAAATCTTGAATAAAATGTCACTGTGCTTCTGAGTATTAAAAACCTTCCTGGGCCAGGTCAGCGATTGAGCATTCATCCAGAGGAAGCTTCTACTAGAGACTGGGTGCAGCAACCCAGTATTTAGCCAGGTTTATTGAATGAACATTTATTGAAGGTTTGCAGTCCCATTTATAATTAAACTACTTGAAAGCAAACAGCCTGTTGTGTTGAACCAAAATTCGTCACACAGTTAAGCAAATATTTTGTGGCATGCAGCAAAGGTCACAAGGTTGGGAATCAAACACCGGAAGGCTCCATCAAGCACTCATAGTTTCTGTATATGAAGCATCCTGTCTACCGCTGAGACACTCGCCGCCACAAATATTTTCCATTTTAATTTCGTCCTAAAAATTGGAGAAAAAGTTGCGACCTCCTCCTGTGCTGGTGGATCAAATTAGTATCATTCTTGAAGTAAGCAAAATCACGACAAGGACTGCAAGTGGTCCTGGGCCACATCTGGAAAACCCCTGTTCTAAAAGGCTGCCATTTCAAGACTGCATCTTAGTCGTATCATTCCTGTAGTTTTGATGAGATGCCAGAGTGCCAAAATGCTCCAACACGACCGGAGTTTTCTCTGATTATTAAGAGCAATGATTAGTGAAGCTTTTCCCCTTCTAACCTGTTAGTGTGCACTGCCCATCAGCTGGCTCAAAGAAGGCTTCTAGACCTTTCCCTCACTTAGAAAAAGGACAAATTTGGCTGTATGGAAATATTTGTGGTTGCAATAAAACACAAACAGTCAGGGAGTGGAAACTAAAGGAGTACCACCCATCACACTTATTAAGGTGACAGTTTAGAAACTGCAGTTAATGAGGTACGAGTTAAATGTAGGTTAAATAGTGAACTCTAGGCTGGCTACCTGAGCAGATAGCAGGACTAATAAGCTTGCAGATCTGATTAGAGCTGAATGGTAAAAGGATTCTGCACAATAAGCTCTTGAAACTTACTGGTAATTTTAAAAAGTGCCTATTTTCTATTATTTTGGGTCGAAATCAAAATAATATATATCATTAGCATTATTACGAGGTGATTTTATATATTTATTTATTTTTGTTCTAAAACCATGACACCATGGTATTTTTACTGAGAATTTCAAACCAGCCCACATCTGGCTGCAGAATATGAACAAAACTTGGATCTAATATGTTATTTCTAGAACATTTTGTGGTAGTTTTTCTAACTAAACCATAGAGAGGGCCCCAGAGCTTGGCAAAGCTCACACTCTTCAGAACCCTCCTATTCCTCCAAACTTATGGTATCAAGTAATTCAGTATTGTCCTCCTCAGTCCCTCCTACGCCATCTTGATGTCTAGTCCCCCAAGGTTAACAAAACAGTTTACACTGCAGAGCGAAAGGGAATGAGGTCAGAGGGCGTACTAATCAAATGCTCCTCACTGACGTCTGTATAAACATTCTGATGATCTCTACCTGACATATTCCCCAGATGCATTTACTAAAATGTGACTAATCAACTTGTTTGAGGGAAAACCTCATGTAACAGGATTGCTGGTTGAGGCGGTAGATTATGGACTATGATTCCGGTTAGAAAATCAAAGGACTCGGAAAGAGAGATCTGTTTGTCTTCTTTAATAAAGGTTATTAGGCTTTACAGTCCTCGTACAACATTGGTTGTGTGTGTATGTATGTGTGTGTGTGTGTGTGTGTGTGTGTGGTCTGAAAGGAAGACAATAAAAATGGTATTAAAAACTTGCATAAAATGTCATGTTGGCATATGATTTCAAGGTTAACCATTAATTGTGGAAACTGATACTTAAACAATATACAACAGCATGGATGAAATATTATTGGAAAATGATATGCTACAATTCCTACCATTAACATTAATAGAAGCAAAGCACACCTAATCAGTTGTAAACATCAAAGAATGTAAACATTACTCCTAACAACCCAGTATGGTCAAATTACAAATACATGGAGTTGCAATATCAGCCTTTCAACTTGATACTTACTTATAATTAAGTCAGCACAATAGTCAAATTAACTGCGGTACAATCAAATTTAAAGTGAAGCTAACTACTCATGAAACAGGTTGTTTGGATGGAATCAAACTTAACTTATTCCTCTGTAACAACACAAACTGGAAGAATAATCAAATTATCCATAACTAAGAAGTGGAAAGCACTTACATTTCCTCAGGAACGCACACATAATAATAGGAACACAGTAAAAGTCCACAGAGCTTCACACTGCCTGCTTGCTGCAAAGTTTGCTTCTCGTCAGTGTGGCTGAAGATGTCCAGACTAGTTCTGCTGACATCTTCCTCATTCGACCAGCAGATGGTGCTGTTGGGCTTTCCATCCCTAGGGCTTTCTCACACAACTAATTCACATTACTTAGAAATATTCCAATCACACAGGGTAAACATAACCCTCCTCCTTTAATGAAATTAAATCAATCGTTGCATATATCGAGCTTGTTTGTGAGTAAACACACGTCAGAGCAGCTCTTCTGATCCTCTTAATGATTCCAGCTTAGTTTTCGAGAAACTTCCTTCCTGTCAGCAGTTAATCCTAGTTTTTTGTTTTTTTTCTTCTGAGGAGTGTCATACACAGCTCATGTTTATTAAATAACAGAAGTGATTTTGATTGCAGATCCATATTATTGATTCATGCTCACATAAAGTCATGCCTTAAGGTTCTGGGTGCAAACCGAAAATTTAGCCCATTTGATCCCTTTTAACTGCTCTCGATGTGCCCACCTGATAGAGATCTTAACAACAAAGAAACCAAAGCTTCTGGAGCAGAGGAAGCTTTGCCATAATGGGGAAAAAGAGAGGATATTAAAGAAAAACAATTGAAGCAATTGCAGTTACATGTTTTCCTTCAATAGTGTTGCTTTAAAACATGAAAATAGAAAATAAACTGCAGTGCCTGCAGGGGGCCAAAACTGAAGAAACTAAGGTCTCTCAGTTAAGAAAACTATGTGCAGAGGATCACATATTGGAGTTTAAGAGCAGCAGGTTTTGTGTTTATTTTAATTTTTCGTGCTGAATTGGGAGAGTGGATTAAAACAGTGTAACAACACTACTTCAGAAGTGAAACAAGAATTAAGGGGGGGAATCCACAAATTGGCTATAATATTTGCTAACAGCAGTACTATTGACTGTTGTGTAATCAAAATCACAGCAGACATTTGTGAATTAACAAACTACTGCGACGAGTTTCATAATCTGAACGAGTCAACTTCTAGATTTTATTTAGCTTTCTGGGACCCAGCAAACTCTGTGATAAACCAATAAATAAAAGGAACTTGAGTCACATTTGGCTGTAATAACTTACAGCTGGTTCTGTACCAACAAACAGACAGACACATCTTTATTTTTCACACAGCAACATTTGTTTCTAAGTAAAATATTTATTTGATGATATAAAAGTAGTATTTTAAGGTAACACATTTACCTGAAAGGGAATAAAGTGAAGCTGTTCAAACGAGAATATTTTTATTTTCTGCAGAATTAAAAGAAATGAATCCAGCAGTTCTCTCAGCAGTTTCATCCATTATGACTTTCTGCATCAGAAGCTGAAGAGTTTGGAGGAGGAGAACCGCAAACTGAGATTAGAGGTAAACACAAGGGAAGGCCGCACTGAGTGAAACTCCAACAAATGCACAATTTCAGATAAAGAAAATGAAAATATAGGTTTCTTTTTCTTAATAGTGACTGTTATGCTGTTTTTGATTAAATAAGAATGTTGTTTCTTCAGGCCACTGAGCTCTCCACAGAGACGACCAACTATGAGGAGCAGGAACAGGAGCTGATGATGGTGTGTGTCGAGGAGCTCTGTAAGTTTTTCTCCCCGTTTCGCCTATACGTAATGGTGTAAGCAGTCTCTGCAGTTGTATTTATTAAGCTTATCTGTTTCAGCATCTGCAAATAAACAGGTGGTGGACCTGTCGGAGGAGCTGGCTCGAAAAGTAGAGGACGCTGTCCGACAGCAGGAAGAGATCAGCTCACTGCTCGCTCAGATCGTCGACCTGCAGGCCCGCTGCAAAGGGGTGAGACGCGAAAACACAAAAAATGTTGTTTTGTGCAGAAATTACAAGAACGTTCCTGGCTGCTCCAAAGCTCTCCCATTTTCTTATTTTTTTATTTTGGTTCAGATGATTATTTCCTTTTCTATTCTGTGATTGTAAACTTTGACATCCTAACTCTGTTCTTCAGCTCAGTCTTGAGAATGAGGAGCTGAACCACCAACTGAGTGCCTCCAGAGAGAACGAGTCCAAACTTAAATCAGAGGTAATTGACTATAGCATCATATCGTATAGTTGGATTATAATGACATAAAATGCATATTTGGGCTTTTTATTCATCAATAATTTTACAGTTACTGTGATGTCAGTTTAACATGTCTTTATTTAATTATTATTAATTATTTAATGTCTCTTTTATTTTGCAGCTCAAGGACTTGCAGGACAAGTACTCTGAGTGTGAGGACATGCTGCACGAGGCACAGAAGGACATAAAAAACCTGCGAAACAAGAGTCTGCCCAACAGTACGGTGCAGAGGTACACCGCACTGGCCTCCGTCCTCCCCATGGACTCTCTGGCTGCAGAGATAGAGGGCACCTTCCGGAAAGGTCTGGACTCTCCCACTCCCTCAGAGTACAAGTGAGTCTCTCATCACAAACATTAACCCGTTCTCACTGTCTATGTTTCTCTGAAAATCCAAAAGGAGGTCATTTGGTTAGAGGTGAATATTGTCAAAGATGTAAGGTAACAAAAATGTTCCCTTAATGCACTTCTTAAAACTGTTTTTGTTCGAATAAGTGTAAAAGGCACAAAAATGACACTAGATATTTATTAAATTGTTTTTTCATGGTAAGGTATTTGAGTTTTACTTGACCTAGAAACCATTTTAAAAAGAAGGTTGTGCAAAGAGATACATTACATGGGTTACTGGCTATTGTAGAAGATAAGGAGGAAATAAGCCTTTGCTCAAAGAAAGCCATAAAAAGGTACATTTGCAGTTCCCCAGCGAAGCAGGTCTGAGCTGATGGGAACATGGATTAAGGTAAATACAGGACAATCCTTGAAGAAAACCTGTCAGAGGCTGCAAAACACTTGAGACAGGGGAGCAGGTTCACCGTCCAGCAAGACAGCAACCCTCAATCAAGTCTAGACCTAAATCCAATTGAGAATCTGTGGCCAGTTTTAAAAATTGCTGCCCTGACACACTCTAATGAAACTTACTGAGTTTGTTGGTAAAATATTAAGTCTCCCCAACACAGACCCAAAATAGCAGCTGTAACTGCTTAGGGACGTATTCCTGAAAGCAAAGAGAAAATATAAAACACAATCTATTTATTCAAGCTGGAAAATAAATTATTATATTTATTAATATTTTTAATAGATGTTTAATATTTTTTTTTGGTTAAAATGGGATTTATTATTCAGTTCTGTTCATACATTTCCAGAGCTTGGATTCCAGAGTTCAGTGTTTTTAAAGCTACATTGTGTATTTTTTTGAGTTAATTCTTAGCCCTTTGTTCTTTCAATAATATGTACTCATTCACGTGTAATTACTTCCACCTACTAATGAAAGTATTCTCGTAAGTGTAGAATCTGCTATTCAGAATACATACGCGCTAGTCGCGTGAATGGCTGAATCCATTTTGAGCCTCCATCTTTGAAATACATTCGTCAACGAGGGACTTTCCTGGAAATTCTAGCTCCGCCTTTCACGCTTTGGCTACACTCAGTTGCACCGTGACGAATGCCAGAGGGAGATTGTCTACTCGCGACACGGCAGACTTCTGACTATATACCTAAATGCAATGTAGTTTTCTAAAGTAACCTCATCACTGGAAGGAATACTGGACGAAGTCGTAGTACTGGAAGCCATGTTAACCTTGGCATGAAACGGCCACCGTAGGAGTTAAAACGCGCTCGGAATGGGGGGTGGGAGGTGGGGCTAGAACGTAATATTCAGATGGTTGTTTCACCACTAGATGGGAGAAGTTCTTACACAATGTAGCTTTAAAGATTTGGTGGTTGCAGTTTGTCTGTAACGCTTGTTGGTCTCTCCTTGCAGGAACCATCCATGGCGCGTGTTTGAAACCGTGAAGGTGGTAAACAAAGCAGGGCGGATGCGGTCCCAGTGTCACTCACCGGGGCTTCCAGGATCCAGCCCTGTGTCAGCACGCTCCAGTTGCACCAGTACCCCTCGAACCAGCTACTACGGTTCTGACAATGCCAGCTTCATCCTGGAGGACAAGCCCATCTCCACTCCGGCCCAGAAAGAGGACAGCAAGTGAGCTCCCAGAGCTGCATAAAGTAGCCGATACTTTCTGTGTTCTATTTCATTCAAGTCACGGTCGTTTATCATCTTCACAGTGTTAGTGGGCCCAAACGCCTGGGTCAGCCAGGCACACCTGGAGGTCAGGACCTAGAAGTTGCTCTGCGCAACCTATCAGCTCGCCAGCAGAGCCACTCATCTGATCGGCCTTTCTTCGACGTGGAGAGGGAACGGAAACTCCGTGCCTTGGCGGCAAATGTCGAGGAGGGCGACTGCTCCAGTGGCTTCCTGACACCAAATGACAGCCTGGCCTCTAGCTTAGCTGCATCGACGGGCACCAACTACTCCAACGGGAGTTCGCGGCACTCCTGTGGCTCCTCGGGAGGGTCTAGGTCCTACCTGCCAGACCGCCTGCAGATTGTTAAACCTCTAGAAGGTAAAAAATAGGTTTAACTTCCAAGCATGATTGCAGGCACTCTGATGGAAAAAAAAAAAGATTAAAATAGCTTTTTTGTTCAATTTTGAATTTATAAATTTACTTATAACAACTATGTGAGGGGTCTAAAATAAACATTTTGGACTGAAATATGCTTCCAAATGTTTTTTTGCCATCTGAACCTCACTTAGGACCACATACTGAAAAAAAGGAAACAAAAAACTCCAAATGCCAACTTGTTTCGTTAGCTCACAGGCCGCATGTTTTGAATCTTAAAGAAACATTTCTATCTGAGAAAGCAAAATAAGCTATGATGTTTTTAATTGAAAAAGAAGAAAAAGCTCTAAAAGTGTCTTCAAGACAAAACTGCATGTGGCAAATGAAATGATGGAGAGGGTTGCCCAAGGCTTTATTTCTCAAACACGGCTCCTAACTTCCATTAAATTCGAAGGCACAGTTAGTTGTAGAAGAATTCCCTTCAGTTTTGATCAAAAGATTTAAAATTTTGAAAAAGAGAGATCAAGTATTGTCCTTAATTATTATAAAAACGGTTAGATATCCCTTTAAGTCAGCACTGATGAAAAATGACCTGTTACATGTCAACTTTAGCGGCCAAGAATTAGCTAGTCACAGGTTTCTTACAGTGTTTATAAATCAGTCATATGTTGTCTGTCAATTTGTCAACATTTCTATTTGGCTACACAAAATACTACCAGATAATCAGTTCAAAAGATTTATCAATCTGCTCCGTCAAACAGTTTTATTAGTTGATTCATTCATCACAACAAGGCAACTCAAGAACTACTTCCTGTATTATTTCAAAATAAGAGCCCCAAACCAAGATGCAACAGGGTGTCGAGTATAAAGTTCTCACCTCCATTCTGGAGCCTGTAACAAGAAGTATTGTGGTGATTTATTACTGGAGCTTTTACTACTACTAACCACCCCAACAAGTGACAAATGCAGGCAACAAACCCATAGAAAAAGGCTTCAGTCCAGTGAGGATCTGCTTAGGTTTTTGTGATGTATTTGTGTTTTTGTATAAGATGGTTCAGTCCTCTGTCTATCTCACCATCAGGGTCAGTGACTCTGCACCACTGGCAGCAGCTCGCTAAACCAAACCTGGGGGGCATCCTCCACCCTCGTCCTGGAGTCCTGACCAAAGACTTCAAGGAGCTGGAGGTGGATGTGCAGCATGTCTACAGCCTGAATGACCTGGAGGAGGACGAGCCTGACCTGTCACAGTTTTCTGCTGCTCATGGTTTGGGTAAGATGCATCCTTTTTTTGGTTTTAGTTCCTTTTATAAAGTTTTTTGGTATCTTTTAATTAATCAGTCCTCCTTAGCTTTTTAGGAGCCTAATAAGATGTATGGGTTTTCCTCCATGAGAGGTTTAATATATTTGTCTCCTCCCAAAAACTGACAGCCTTGTCATCGGGTCCCAACCTCCCTCAGACCTTCCCCACACATCCCAAAACCACCTGCAAAGTCCTCCAACCCTCCCCATTCATCCCCTTCTCCAATCGGTAAGAACTCTGTAGAAATCATAGTCATAATGCTGCTGTCTGTTGACTTTAACAGCTCTGATCGAATTTATTTTAATAATAAAGCTAAATGATTTCAAGCAGCTGATCAGCATTTTCTTTTTCTTTGCATCAAATCGCAATGGTTGTTTCCAGATTTCCTGTCTTGTTTCCTGCTTTTTTCCTCTCGACTTTGTCCTCTTTACCCCTTTCCTGGTAGAAAACGTCTATCGAGAGTCATTCTCAAACTTTAGAAGCAGCCTTCAGGGAAAAGTAAGAGCATAACAGACCCTCGCTTAATGATTGATTGATGTCCTAAATGTTTGCTGGCATCCCATTTACTAACCCCAGAGGCAAAGTGGCATGTTTGGGTAGTTAATTTACCATTTAATAAAACGTTTCAACTAAAGCTAAAATTTTTCAGTTAATTGCATTTCTGAATTAATCTCTCATATGTCATTTGACAGATATCTCCGTCTCAAATTCAGGGAATACCAAAGAGACAAAGATAGTTTCTTACTTGTAGTGTCATGGTTTCAAATTGTTAAGAACTGAAGACTAAATTTAGCTCAACAAGTCGAAGTAATTGTTTAAAACCCCCTGATCAGATATTTTATGGATTATGCACAGATTTGGGGGATTCTTTTTGGATAATTCTGGGAGTTATTCATTGACCCTCTGTAATTCCTGAAACAGCATCTGACACTGATTACAGTCCAGATGGATTTTTCTTCCCTTTCCCCCAATTTAGATTGAATCACCTGCTGTTTTGGGGTTGTTGTCTTTAAGCTCCATCTTACTTGTATTTGGCATCAGTTCTCTAGTTTCTCCTGATAAATTTCTTCAGACTAACTTTTTTTAAATAAAGTATTTCTCTCTCAGCAACTGTGAGCCATGCAGAAACTGAGCTCCCTGCTTTAGAGTTCAGATGAAGTTACTCTGGTGTGGAGATGCGCAGCTCCATTATCTGTCGACACAAGGGCTCTCCGTCTCTCACGCAAGGACGCACGGAATAGACCCACATTTTTTAACTATCCATTGAATGCAACGGAGAGCACACATCTGTGATTGGTCAGCCCAACATCAGCCCCAGATCATTTCACCAGAACGGTGCTCTATTGTCTATGTAATAAGTAGTTAAAGCAGCTTTTGGGCACCAGATGCTTTATATTGCAAGACCAGCTGATCTAATATGGTCTTTTGGTGATTTCGAACACCAGGAGGTGTAGAGAACAACAAAACAGACCGCTATGTTTGTTTGTTTGTTATCATGTGTTTGTAGAGTATCCAATAAGCTGCACCTCTAGTAAAAAGCTTTCCAGCTCAATCAAAACTCACTCTCTGTCGGCCATTGCTGATTGAGTGGATGTGTATTGACAAGCTGAAGTAAATAAATTGTCGTCGTCCATATGTCACTGCAATGGTAGGCAGACCCACCAGAAAAGGTCCGCGTCTTTACGTTTTCATTGAACAACCAATAGCTGTCTTATTAGTGCGAACAAACTAACATGTTTCTCCATCTTTTAGAGATGAATCATCCAACTAACCAAAGCTTGTTTGTTTTCTTAATCTGGTTTTACAGTGCTGGATATAAGTTTCATCTCTCCATGCATGTTGTCCTTTAAAGGAGCCAGACCTTCGTTTTAAAGTTGTCTTGATTAATGTTTCTTCAGACTTTCTGGAATGTTTCATTTAGATTTTGCTGACATTTTTAATACAAAAATTTGTTTTATATTGCTTTATGGATTGGGTGATTTGTTTATTAGAGTTATATTGCTATTTTGTATTTTGTTCATTTGAAAGTTGCTAGACAAGAAAAATGGGAGAGAGAAGGGGGAAGATATGCGGCACATGTTCCGAGGCCGGGAATCGGACCCGGGACAGCTGCCTCGAGGACCGTAGCCTCTTCATATGGGGCGCCCGCTGCACCGCTACGCCACACTTTAGATTAAGTTTTAAAGTTGTTTTTTTTTAAGATGAAAGGTCTGGCTCCTTGGAAGTAAAATCTAAATAATATGGTGGTTTAAAACTGTGGTTGTGTATATATAGCATACATTTAATGCAATATTGATTGTTTTTCATGTTTCGGTTTGCAGCCTTCGCTCTTTCAGCCTGCCACCTGGTCGGGACGGTGAGCACGTGAGCGCCTCGTCTTCCTCCCACCTCCAGCACTTTCACCACAGAAGCCTCACCTCCACCGCCGGCGCCACCTCATCACTGGGACTCCTGCAGCTGCTGCAGCAACATGGCATCTCCGCCTCCACCGACCCCTACAGCAACCTGCACTACGGCCACGCCGCCACGCCCCCTCTGTCCTCCACTGTGAAGCAGAGAAGAGAACACAGCTTGTCCTCGGACGGAAGCCGAGGGAAGAGCCTCTTCAGCCTGAACTTGGTGGAGAAGCTTCAGGGCCTCGGGCTGCACAGGGTGGCAGCCTGGGGCATGATGGGCCGTGGTGGGACTGAGAAACACAATCACCCCACAAAATTGTGACACGCTCACCTGACTGCTCCTCTTCACCACCGTGACTTCACATTAAGCCATGAGATTCCTCACTGTGGAATTCACGACGCACCACAGCACCCGTGTCTTGAAAAACAGAACGCCACTGAATGTGCTGGGGCCCCGCTTGAGACATTATACGTGTAGAGAGATGAACTCGTGTTCATTCAGCTAGTGTTCATCTCAGGAGCCGATTACCATAGCTTCTTATCAGACACACACAAAACAGCAAACAGAATCTTTTTATATTGTGTTTGTGAACGTCATTTTACTATTTTCTCCATCGCAGGTTTTAAATATGTAATCCATTTTTTTTTTTTAGTTTCCAAAGTGTATATATGAACATTCTTGTATATTTAAGAAAAAAAGACTACATGCAGTATAAACTGAAGAAGTGGCACTGAAGAATGTCCAGATGGAACAAAGCACTAGTTTTCCTGTATTTTAGGGTTGCTACACTGAGAGAAGCTTGATACAGGAGCGCTGCGATGACGTCCTTTATCTGTCCCTCTCCTGCTCTTACACCCCACATACCTTCTCATCTCAGATTTTTGTGTAAATCTAAGCCACGCCCGAGTGAACGGGGTTGGTCTTTCAGAGTACAAAGGAACAGATTGTGTCGATTCTGCTGTATTTCACACCGTCAGCAATCTGTTAAACTGCTGGGATATCTGTCTGATCAGGATCATTTTTCTGGGCATTAAGAGTGATTTCTCAATCCTTGTTAGAGCTTAAACCGTGAGTTTCATTCAGAACAATCAAATGTAGCATAAACGGCATAGGATACTGTGGATTTAAAAGGGACGAAATCATAAAAACAGGGTGTAATAGTTTTTGACCTACGTACGCCAAATTCCCATTTCTCTGCACTGCTTTTCACTGTAGTCTGCCAGCTATGTGTCAGTGTGAGTTTTGTCACCTGAGAATAAAACCGTACATTTTCATCAATTTGTGGCTTCAAATGTCTTTTAGTACACTCAACAAACTGCAATCAGTCCAGAGGGCTGTGATCATTCTGCAAAGTACTTTATTTATACATTTTCAAGACGAGTCAACTCTCAACTTTGCTGTACAGTCGGAACAAAAACCAGAACAGAGACGCTGTCCCTCCTCACTCTGCTGCGTCCCGGCGTCCGAAGTCCACCCAGCCCTGGTAGTCCCGATCCGACATGCACTCAGAGTTCATCACCTCTGTGAACAAACCATTCCTACGTTGAACCACACACACAACAGCTCAGTGCACAGATCTGCAGATCACTTTCTGCACATTCACTCATCTGATTAGATAGGCAGAGGAAACATTCTCAGCCGTCCATCATACCTGTGATGGCTTGCATGATCTGCTTGGTCATTATCTCCCGCTCATCTTCTGAGAGTTGCGCCCGTCTCTCAACCCGAGCCGCCGCCCCCCTCGCTTTCTCGCTCTTGGCCAGAAGCCGTTGCAGGACGTTTGGTTCCTTCGCCTCCCTGGCTGCAGAGCTCTCAGGTGAGGATGCGGAGTAAGAGACGAGCAGCGCGACCAACAGCGCAAAGACCAACATAACTTTCCCAGACATGTCTGCACCAAGAGGACAGAAGAAGAGAAAAATCTCTGTTACAACTACATGAAATATAATAGTCATCATGCATATCAAGAATGAAAAGTACCTGTGAGGATGAGATGAGATGTTCACACTGAAAAAAGGTTGTGCCTCAGATGCAGATCTGTGTGCAGATGGACTCCTTTATACACCAAGAGTGGAAGGAGCACGGCCTGAAATCAAAGACAGATAACGACGTTCATTGGGGAACATTTGATGGATTGGGAGTTGGATACTTGGGAAGGAAGTGTGTAAAGGAAACAACAGGTCTGAAACCTATAATTGTGCTTTTCAACTCTGTGGAAAGACCTTTTTCACACTGCAATAACAATAAAACAAGTCAATGTGTTTAAAGAAGGAATTCAATAATGTTTTAAAGCTGTGTGTCACCAACACAGAGCATCTAATGCAACTATGGGTTCCACTTTAAAGGAGCAACAGAAGCCTTCATGTGGAGAAGGACAAATATAAACCAAAGCAATAAAATAACACGAACGAGGCTTACAACATTTGAAACGAGCATTTTACAGAGGAAGACCCTGTTAAATGCAGAAATGCATTCTTTTTTAGAGATTTTTGTTTTCCAAAATAAATTTAAATCTTTTATTTCTTTTGACCAGTTAAGCCTGAGATTATTCACACTCATGGCAGATCTGAGCTTAAAGTAATGTTTAGAGACATGTGTCTTTTTAGACTGGAAGTAAATTTAAGGTTTTGGAGCAGTCCAGCCACGATCCAGACTTGAATCTGAGGGAGAATCTGTGATGGACAGGATCTCTCCCAACCTCAAAAGCTTGGAGTTTATCACCAAAGACAAATCATCAAAACTCCTGTGGAAAGACGCAAAAATCTGCTCAGCAATTACAAGAAGGGTTTCACCGCTGTAATAACAAACTAATTTAATGATGATCATTAAGAAGGGTATGAATAATTTTTTAGATGCCAGTTATGTTAAAATATAGATCAGTCAAGTTGGACGTCTTTATTGGGGGAAAAGTTGCTTTAAATCTTATTCAAGAATAAATTATTTTAGGCTTAACAGTACTTTTGCACTTTTGATTGTTTGCCCTTGAGCTTTTGTGGTCCTATGGAAGGTGCTTCTGCATAGGGACGTTTCTTACTGACCATGTTCTTGGGGATGTTCTTTCTAAATCGGCGATTTAAAACGATTCCTATAATCGACCCACAGTCTACAGGAAGGAACTGTGGTTAAGTAACTCTGTTTAATATTTACCCTCAGGAGGTCACTGAGAGTGATTTGGTTTCATCTGCGGTCCAAATCTCTTAATTCATGAGGGTCAACTGGTCCAAACAGAGATCAGATATGGATATATTGCGTGGATATGGATATTATTTGAGTAAATGTCATTTGTGGAATTTTGAGAATTGTTTGAGTTTATCTAAACAAATAATTGATCAAAATCTTAATGAAAACAAATCAGCGGAGGGTCAAATTGACCCGGAGATGTCCCATTTTGTGACCTTGAAGCAGACATCCGTTTCTGTGTTATTGACTCCACATCTGAGGCTAGAAGGCGTTAATGATGTTTACACTGGGTATAGAGTTTATTTCTGAAGTGGTGCAGTTCCTCCATGGGTCAGTGTGATTTATATCCCCATAAAGCGAACCACATCCTGTGATGTTGCAAAACTGGTCCATGCATTTTTTAAACCCTCTCCAAGTCAGTTACTTTAGTTTATTTCTCCTACAGTTTGATTGTTTTCCTCTTTGTAAACCACCCTGCAGGTTTCTCTCATACTTATTGTCTTTGTTCTGCAGTTAAAAGTCCAGCTAACTTGCCCACGCCCCACAGGTTGTTATTGTGTTTTTCCATCCCCTCATTATTAACAGGTTCGGGCGGTCAGGCGCCTCTCTTACATCTGGTTCCTCCAGCTTTTTCATCCCAGATGTTTTTCCTGAAATAAAAAGATTGGGTCTGTCTCTGTATTAAGAGGCTTCATATTTTAGATAAACCATATATGAAAGATTTTGGTTTAAACTGAAGGGATAACCAATTCAAAGAGGCAGTGAAAGCATCAGCAGCTGTTAGTAAAAGTGATCCAAACAAGCATTTACCTGCAGAAACCACATCAATACAACAGAAACGTTCTATTTTTTTATTCTGTGGAGCATCACCAGGATCAGTCTGATCTGATAACCACCCACAGACGGAGACAGCTTTCCTGCAGGACTAGTTTCTCAGATCAGACTCGCATATTTTGACAAGCACACACACCCTCTTTATCAGTAAAGAAAAAAATTGTCTATGTTGCTTTTAGATTGTTTTCACAGATAAAATAGACGGATGGTACACTGAGAAATGTGTCAACTGAGTCTTTTTCTGGTGAAAAGCAGATCTGTGACCTCAACATAAACTGTACGAATGAGCAGGTGCTTCATTGTGTTTGAATTCACCTCCTCATTTTTTAGTCCTCACCAAAAGCAAAACCAAAAAATGTCTGACAGGCCTTATGTTGGTGCAAAGATACTATAGGAAACCAATTAAATGCATAGCGTGCTTTTTTATCTTGGCTGGTATGAACCTTACATGGTTCTTTTTTATTTCAAGACATGGCTATATTTGCTTTCAGTTTTCAGCCATTTCATTTCCCTCAATTCTGTCTTTGTTTCAGGTTCTTCTCCTGTTTTCCTGAACCAGTTCACAGTCAGTGACACACAGATTTTAGAATAAATTAAATAAATGGTATAAACATTACCTAGAGCAAATCCAGTTGGCAAAAGCTTTGATGGTCCTTGATGTTCTTCTGTAAAAATGTACGTTCTTCCCTGGTCAAATAGCCAGATTCAGTTTCACATTAAGTTACTATGTATCCAGTTCCTTCAGTCCGGTCAGAATATTATATATTCATGAAAATGTAATTACATCAATGCTACTTTAGTTAAATCAGAGGCAGATAATAAAAAACAATTCTAGAACCAAACCAAGAATACGTGGACACATTTGTTTAAAAGTAATAATAAATTAGATGGATATGAAGTAATTAACAAGAGCAGAAACGTTAAGAAAAGATAAAGTGTGGCTTTTTATATTTACAAAAAATGTCATTATAAATTGTAGAAAAACAACTACCCTAGCTGATATCATAATGAAACCTGTAACATTTTAAAAATGTTTAAATTTAGATTATAAATTGTACCTACAGAACATGTGGTTACTTTAAAAAGAATTACCTAAAACTAAGGTTCGTTAATAGAAATGTTATTTATCAGAGGCAGAGAATGTAAAAAAATGGTGACTAAATCCTAAAATCAAACAAAGGGGCACAGTTCCTACTCTTGTTACAACATCATGTTCCCATTATTTTAATCAATAAGGTAAAATCTGAATAAAGCCAGTTGATACTGAACTGTGTGACGGTGCTTTCAGCTCTCTTCACCAACAACTTGTCCTTCAGGACGCTCCTGGTAGGCTGGTTTTTTTTTCCTAATGGAGAATTGCTTTAGCATAAATGGTTTCTAACTGCCTCATATTTCTCAAAGACTGTGTGAATTTCTTTGTTCTTCACTTTAAATCATCATTTACTAACCACTGAAGAGTCTAGTTTACCTTTCTTCAGAAAAAAATACTACTAAAACACTAGGCGCACTAAAATATGACAATAAAAACAATGACTTGAAAGATTCATTATGGTTTAGGGTCACATCTCAAGAGTTTTCATCCTGGGAAAGTGTTGCAGCTGCTATAAAAGTGTCCAACAGTCCCCTCAGGTCCTTACTATCAAACTTTAATGATGAGAGATTATCTGAGTCACTAATAACTTCTCAAGTGAAAGAAAACAAAAAGTTATGTAAATAGCATCACCTTATACTGCTATCAGGTGTCTTCCCTCAGGCTTTAAAAACAGCAGTTATTAAACCACTGCTAAAGAAGAAAAATCTGGACAACACGTTAATGCAGAACTACAGGCCAATCTCTAATCTCCCATTCATCAGTAAAATTATTGAAAAAGCTGTTTCAGCAGTTAAATGGCTTCATAACAATGACAAACCGTTTTGATGCTTTTCAGTCTGGTTTCCGCGCTCACCACAGCACTGAGACTGTCCTCGTCAAAGTATTTAATGACATCCGCATAAATACAGACTGTGGAAGACCCACAGTGCTGGTTCTGTTGGACCTCAGTGCAGCATTTGACACTGTTGATCATGATATTTTATTGGAACGACTGGAGAGCTGGGTCGGACTCTCTGGTACAGTACTTGGGTGGTTCGAGTCTTACCTAAAGAACAGGGACTTCTATGTTTCAATAGGAAACTTTTCATCAGAACGAACAGAAATCACATGTGGGGTGCCCCAGGGCTCCATCCTGGGGCCCCTCTTATTTAATATCTACATGCTCCCACTAGGCAAGATTATAGCGACCAATAACATTAGCTACCATAACTACGCAGATGACACTCAGCTCTACATTACAATGTCACCAGGTGACTCTGAACCCATTCAAACCCTAAATCAATGCATTGACCAAATAAATGGATGGATGTGCCATAACTTTCTCCAGCTGAATAGAAACAAAACTGAAGTGATTATTTTTGGACCCAAGGAGGAATGATCAAGAGTCAGCACACAGCTTCAATTAATACAGCTAGAAACTACTGATCAGGTTCGAAACCTAGGTGTAGTAATGGACTCAGACCTGAACCTCCAGGGTCACATAAAGGCAATAACAAGGTCAGCGTTCTATCACCTGAAGAACATCTCTAGGATTAAAGGACTGATGTTGCAACACGACCTAGAAAAACTCATCCATGCGTTTATCTTTAGTCGGATTGATTACTGCAACAGCATCTTCACAGGTCTGCCTAAAAAGTCAATCAGACAGCTGCAGCTGATCCAGAACGCTGCCGCTCGCGTCCTCACTAGAACCAGGAAAGTAGAGCACATCACCCCAGTTCTAAAGTCCTTACACTGGCTCCCTGTAGCTCAGAGAATAGACTTTAAAATACTTTTACTAGTTTATAAATCATTACATGGCTTAGCACCAAAATATGTGGAAGACCTGTTGTCATGGTACCAACCACCAAGACCACTCAGGTCCTCCAACTCTAGCCTACTAAACATCCCTAGACTCAGAACTAAACATGGAGAAGCAGCTTTCAGTTTCTATGCTCCCCTTATCTGGAACAGACTTCCTGACGAGTGTAGAGCTGCTGAAACTCTGAACTGCTTTAAATCGAGACTAAAAACCCATCTGTTTAGAATTGCCTTTGAGTAAATGCTTGATGTTATATGTATGAAATGTGTTCATGCTCTCTTGCTTTTTTTTATTTTTATTTTTCTCTTGCTTTATTGTGTATCATGTGTAATGTGTGTTTCTTTTATGTGTTTCTTTTAAATCACCAAATCATGTAAAGCACCTTGAATTACCCTGCTGTTGAAAGTGTGCTATACAAATAAAATTGCCTTGCCTTGCCTTGCCTTGCCTTATACAAATATTTGTGCTAGATGAATTATTATACATTTTGTCACGTAACAACTACCAAAGGATATTGCGGCTACTAAAATTGCACCTAAATCAACAATTTATAGGATTATCAAGAACTTCAAGGAAAGAGGTTCAATTCTTGTTAAGAAGGCTTCAGGGCGTCCAAGAAAGTCCAGCAAGCACCAGGATCGTCTCCTAAAGAGGATTCAGCTGCGGGATCGGAGTGCCACCAGAGCAGAGCTTGCTCAGGAATGGCAGCAGGCAGGTGTGAGCGCATCTGCACACACAGTGAGGCGAAGACTTTTGGAAGATGGCCTGGTGTCAAGAAGGGCAGCAAAGAAGCCACTTCTATCCAAAAAAAACATCAGGGACAGATTGATCTTCTGCAGAAAGTTTGGTGAATGGACTGCTGAGGACTGGGGCAAAGTCATATTCTCCGATGAAGCCTCTTTCCGATTGTTTGGGGCATCTGGAAAAAGTGTTGTCCGGAGAAGAAAAGGTGAGCGCTACCATCAGTCCTGTGTCATGCCAACAGTAAAGCATCCTGAGACCATTCATGTGTGGGGTTGCTTCTCATCCAAGGGAGTGGGCTCACTTACAGTTTTGCCCAAAAACACGACCATGAATAAAGAATGGTACCAAAACACCCTCCAACAGCAACTTCTTCCAACAATCCAACAACAGTTTGGTGAAGAACAATGCATTTTCCAGCACGATGGAGCACCGTGCCATAAGGCAAAAGTGATAACTAAGTGGCTCGGGGACCAAAACGTTGAAATTTTGGGTCCACGGCCTGGAAACTCCCCAGATCTTAATCCCATTGAGAACATGTGGCCAGTCCTCAAGAGGCGGGTGGACATACAAAAACCCACTAATTCTGACAAACTCCAAGAAGTAATTATGAAAGAATGGGTTGCTATCAGTCAGGATTTGGCCCAGAAGTCGATTGAGAGCATGCCCAGTCGAATTGCAGAGGTCCTGAAAAAGAAGGGCCAACACTGCAAATACTGACTCTTTGCATAAATGTCATGTAATTCTCAATAAAAGCCTTTGAAACGCATAAAGTGCTTGTAATTATATAAATATAATTTCAGTACATCACAGAAACAACTGAAACAAAGATCTTAAAGTAGTTTTGCAGCAAACTTTGTGAAAACTAATATTTGTGTCATTCTCAAAACTTTTGGCCACAACTGTACACTCATTTTCAGATCTTGCCACAGACGCACTTTCAATCAATCAATCAATCAATCAATCAATCAATCAATCAATCAATCAATCAATCAATCAATCAATCTTTATAAAGAGCTTTTTATACAAAGATTGCAACTCAAAGTGCTTTACAGATTAAAATGATCCCACACAAATCACATTCCCATCCCTCCCCCACAGATTTATAAGCATGATCACATTTATACCCCCTCCCCCCAACCCAATCCCCATGCGCGCACACACCCAAGAGCAACTTTAAAAAGGACATCTGGCCAAGTACAGATGAGCCAGGTAAGGTAAGGAAACGCCGTCAATGGAGCCATCTGCACCGGCAGCAGCACATCAACAGCAGGAGCCAAGGCACCAACCCAGGGCGCCCAGAAGAGGCAAGGCCTAGACCCCCTCCACCTTTGACGATGCCAGGGGTGGCCAAGTCCAGTCCTTGAGATCTACTATCCTGCAACATTTTGATGTATCTTTGCTCGAACATACCTGAATCATTGCGTTGAATTCCCTCACCAGCATTCATTCAGCTCTGCAGAGGTCTGGTAGTGAGCCATTCATTTGATTTAACAGTTGTTCATTCTAACTGTGGATATCTGCAGCTCCTCCAGAGTCACCATAGACCTCTTGGCTGCATCTGAATAACGGTCTCCTTTCCTGGCCAGTCAGTTTAGATGATCTTTTGGTAGGTTTACAGTTGTACCCTACTTTTTCCGGAAGATGAATTGAATAGTGTCTCTGTGAAAAGTTCAAAGGTTAGGATCTTGTTTTGAACCCTAACTCTGCAATAACGTTCTCCACAACTCCCTATCTGATCTGAGTGCTGGGGTCCTTGGCCTCCATGATGCTGTTTGCTTACCAATGTTCTCAAACAAACCTCTCTGAGGTCTTCACATAACACCTGGATTTATACTGAGATAAAATTACACACAGCCAAACTCTGTTTATTTGCTGACTTCTTGGGGCGGTCGGTTGCACTCGATTTTATTTAGTCATCTCAGAGTCAATGGGTCTGAATATGAATGCAAAGATTCCTTCCACTTCTGCAGTAATACACTGTAGTTAGGGTTAGTTTTTAGCATAAAATCCTAATTACACTGATGTTTGTGTCTGTATTCAGAAGTAAAATGTAAAGATTGATCTATAGAGAGAAGTGAACCAAAATGACAGACTGTGTGTTTTACATAATGTTTTCCCTGCTCTCATGTTCTGATAATGTCTCCAATGGCATTTTAGCAATTGCAGCATTTAAACCACCCAAAGCCCTTCAGGCATTCCCCATGCACTAGCATATTGTTGGAAATCGGCTTAATTATCAGTCTTGAGCTGAAGAACGAGATCATTTAACCTGTTTGGCACAAAGACGCCTCTTCACACATCCATTTACTTGTAAATATCTATTATCTGCGGCACATACCTGTGGTTGCTATGCTGTGGGAGATGCTATCTCCTCTCCATAAAGGGCCCAGCTGTCCACAGCAGAGTCAGTCCAGTTCCTTCCTGCAGGCCTGCACATCCTCCACCATCTACTCCTCCAGCACAGCAGCATCATGTCTGTGTCTGTCAGCCAGCAGAACTTCAGCTCCAGTTCCACTGTGGGCGGGTGGATGCTGCAGCGCACCTCCATTGGGCCTCAGAGACGCGCACCCAGCGTATATGGAGGAGCAGGCGGCTTCGGGACACGCATCTCCCGGGGGTCTTCCTCCTCCTCTTCCTCATCTTTCTTCAGCTCCTCGGGCTCTCTGACCACCGGCAGCGGGTTAACGCTCTTCAACGATGGGAAGTTCACAATGCAGAACCTCAATGACCGTCTGGCCTCCTACATGGAGAAGGTAAGACGTGATTGCTCCTAAACTTAGGCTACTAAAGCACACATTTCTGCAGATTTAACAAAGGTAGCTCATTATGGTTTTACAGATTGAATGTGTTTTAGCTTCACATTTGAAACATGGCAACCATGCAGTTTCTCTAAATGTTTGATCCTATCTTTATGCTTTTCTCCAGGAGAAGCTCTTATAACCTCTTATGTAATGGAATGCAGAAAATTAAATGTATGTTTGAGTTTTGTTTTAAAATACAAAACAATAAAGTGATGTACACACCTTTGTCTTAATTTTCTGCAATACAAAATTAAGGATAAGAAATTAAAATTTGATTTGATTTTGAATTCAGAAACAATGAAAACGAAACTAAAGGCAAAGAGAAACAAGTATTGATCAGGTTCTTCATGTTTTGTCAGCCTCTACACCAAAACTTTTGTTGATAAAATATATGCTTCACCCTGTGATGTCACACCCATAAATGGTAAGGGTGAGTGTTTCAACTCTAGCTCACAATGTCAAAACTATTTAAAAAATGTATCGTTGTCCAAATGATCTAAGTTTCCGGTCTTTATTCTTATTTTATATAAAATAGCAGGGATGGATGTCTTAGAATAAAAAAAATTGCAAAAAAGGATATTTCTTTGCCAAATCTAAGGTTTTTATTATAAAATTCACACACAGTTTTAATTTGTACTGTGTTTCATCAAAAACAACAACAACAAGAATAAAAATGTATTGTATTTTAATTTATAATGTTGGTGTTTATAAAGCAAAACATAAAGCACCAACTGTTTTATTTTTTATACTAGTTTGTAAAAAAAGAAAATCTAATTCCCAAAACATTCAGAAACCTTATAGTCTTCTTTGATAAAAATCCCTCAGACATTATTGCAGATGTTTAGTAAGTGGATATCTGATTCTTTTACAGAATAATAATCACCATAATATAATGCAGTTAAATATACAGTATAATATGGGCTAGATTTACAGATAAAGTTATAATATTTTATAACAGAAAATACTTTGTGATCAAAAACTGATTACATAAAATGTATTCGTCCTTTGAGGTCCTGCCCATATTTATTAGGTGGGATTGTTTTTGACATCCAGATTACAATTCAAACTGCATCAAAACTTTTGCCGCTTCCGTTGCTTGTCATCATAATGTTAGATATGCCTTAATTTTCTCTGCTTCAGTTAATTTAGATTTGTGTTGCGAGGAAATAAAACCTTTAAGATGTACAGAACAAACAGCGTCCCCGACAGTTATGAAGGTAGCAGGAGGATACTGCGCTTGTCTTGGAATAATTATTATTTTAAAATGCAAAGAAAATGAAACCAATTTTTTTTTAATTTCCACTCATCCGTTTGACCAATAAAAGAGAGAAATGTCTCATATTTCACTTCAACTATTTGTACTTTTTTATCACTGGTTTCTTAGTGGTAACCCAGTTACCAGAGCCTAGACAGACACAAACTGTTAAACAACATAAATACACTTTAAAGGCAAAAATCTACTAAAATCTTTCTGACAAGGAAAAAGCTTGAAATTAATCAGAAATATAGCAAATCCAAGAATTTTATCTTCACATTTCAGAAGAAAAACTTTAATTTTTGAATGTTGTTCTTTTATAGTAAAAATTAGGAGGCCACTTTAAAAACCTTAATGCAGTTTCTAGATATTTGAGTGAAAAAACCCCAAATAATCTAGCTCGAATCTTCAAACTACTGAGGAAACCCTCCCAGGATTAAATTGCAGAAAAATGATAAGATGAGTTTATCTATATTTTTGACCAAAATGTGTTTTATCTCAGGAATAGCTCAGAAGTTCAGAGTTCAAATTCAGTAATTGTTGAATCAACCCTGATTTTTAATCACGTGTCAAACATGTAGAGATGCTGATTTTTAGAAAATATTTGAAGTTCATAACTTCATCACTAACAGGGATCAGAGCGTGTCTTCATTGACCTTCACTGAGGAACAGACAAAATTATTTTATCAGCATTAAATAAATATTGAACAGACTAATTAAATGACACGACTCAAGTGTTTTTTTAACTGACTGAACCTGGTTCATGTGTGTTTTTGTAGGTGCGCTCTCTGGAGGAAAAGAACAAGGAGCTGCAGCTGAACATTGACGAGTTCTGTGTGAAGACCACATACATTACCAAAGACTACAAATCCTACTTTTCCACCATTGCTGACCTGAAAGAAGAGGTATGGTCACATTTCACACAACACGATACAAGAATGAGAACGAAGAGGGGAGAGCACGATCGCTTTAAATGTAGCTAAATGTAACAAAAAGTAGTTCTACAGAGCTTAAAACCGAAGGAACAAGCAAACAACCAAGAATCACAACATATAATGTTAAGCTAAGCAAATTAAGTACCACAAATAATCAGACAAATTACTCAAGATTTCATTTAAAACCCTAAATAAAAGAAATAAACAACTTTGATCTGTTGCTCATTATAACACATGATATTATCTTTTTTAGGAAAACCAGGGAAACAAGATGGGGGTATTAACAATAATTTAGAGAAAACTACGAATTTCTCACAAGTTTTCACAAATTGATCGGTTTGTGTCCTTGTATAATGGTAAGACAAGCCCTGAAAATGCACAGTTTGTATTTCCACAAATAAAATAAATTAGAGTAGAGTTTGATAAGTCTCAAAATACAAATAAATTGTTAATTGCAGTCCAGATTTCTTAAAAAAAACTGAAATAGCCCTTTAGTTTTCCCTATAGAAAGCTATTAATCAGATACCAACTTTGGGTTGTTGGCCATTCACATCAGAAGCTGCCACATAATCTTAATTAGCCTGGTGCTTTTAGATATATTTTTATAACTGGAAGCCAAAAATGCTGGTTTGAAAGTGTTGGAGGCATATTCACTTCAAAATAAACAGATACATGCTGTCCAGCTTACAGCTCTCACTTTCTAGCACTTCACAAAAGCCCACTTCCCTTTGACACAAATTACTGTGAAGTTGATATATTTCGGTGAAACGTCATGCCACAAAGTACAGCTAAAAAAAAAAAATCAAAATAAGTAAACAGTGAAGCCACCATTGAAAGAACTCAAGCATTCTGGAGAATTTCAGGGTCCAGAAGTAGTACCTCCAGTTTGTGCTTGCTTAACATACTGTACTTCAGTCTGCGATGTTTTCCACACAGAACTTTCACCTTTTTTGTAATAAGGTACAGCTGAGCACAGCTCCCTGCTGATATTATCCTCTGGTTGTTTCCACCCCAGCTTTCTATCAACATCGGACGTCCGGTAGTGGTGCATAGATGACAGATTTAATGTTTTAGCTTACGTTCTGCTTAATCAAACTTTATGAGACTGATCTGAATCCTTTTTAAAGCGTAATGTGGTAACTTCATACAAACCAACTAGAGTGAGTACATTTTCCTACTGCTGAGTTATACTTTCTTGCAGTTCTAAAGAGGATGCAGATCAATTATGTGTTGATGCTGGGGAATAAAGGTCTTGTTTTCCTTCTTTTCAGATCGCAAGAACTTTTTCAGAGAACCACAAAATGATCCTGAAGATTGACAACTCCAAACTGGCAGCAGATGACTTTAAAATGAAGTAAGTAAGCTCTTAAATAAGATCTGTTCAACATATCGATTAAAGTCCAGAAAAGTCTGATTCTAGAAGATCTGAAGGCCTGACGGTAGGGTTTAATGTGACGCGTAGGTATGAGATGGAGATGAACATGGAGAGAACGGTGGAGGCTGATGTGTTTCGTCTCCGGGGGATCCGGGACAGCCTGACTCTCACCATCAGCACTCTGGAGATAAGCGTTGAGGAGCTGAAGGAGGAGTTAATCCACATGGCCTGCAACCACAAGGAGGTGAGAGTTGCAGAATGTGAACCAAAACAGTGTCTATAAAGGAGGATGTGGAGATTTTCTTTACTTGCATTTCCTTTTGCAGGATATGGAGAAGCTGCGACTCCGGGGCTCCGGTAAAGTTAAGGTGGAGGTGGACAGTGCAGTCTCCACTGACCTGGCGAAGGTCATGGAAGATATGAGGGAGCGGTACGAAACTGTGATGAAGAACAACAAGCTGGAGGTCGAAAAGTGGTTCCACTCCAAGGTGTGGCAGTGGGAATTACTGAAAACTTTAGGTATGTTAAAAGAAAATGAAAAACTGTTAATCGTCTTTGTGCTCATGTGGTTGTGAAAAAGATGGAAATTCTTCAAGAACAAATCCTCACCTGCACGACCGAGGTGAAGACGTATCATGCAGAGATTTCGGAGCTGAAGAAGACCTACCAGTCTCTGGAGATAAGCCGCCAGTCTTTGTACACTGAGGTGAGCAGCAGATGGTTGAACTGATAAGAGAAACACGCCCGTTTAAAAGATAAAACCTTTGTTTTTGATCTTAAATCAGCAGAAACACACCCTGATGGAAAACGTGACAAGTTAAGCTCCTACTGATAATATACCCCACAGCCTCAGGGTGGCTGAGGTCAAACATCCTTGCAGAGCGAATAGAAATGCCTGATTCAAATTCAAGTGCAGTATAGAGTTTTAACCCGAGGAGGGCGCCACACGGATGGTTTTAAGCAGAAAATTGATGTTTTTACTAAAATGCACTAGAATACCAAAATAATTACCAGAAATGTAGACAGCCCTATTATCATTTATGCAGTTTATCAGCAAAAAAAGTAGATTTGGGAGTGAATTGCTCTTTAAAGATCAAAAATGAAAAAGTTGATTCAAATAAATCACATATTTACAAAATAAATTTTAAGCAAAGAAACACTTTTCTAAGTCGTTTTTTTCATAAATACCGTAATACCAATACTTATAGCAGATAATGAATTTATCAGTGAATTTACTCACAGTTGGAAGAGTATCTAGAAATTTTACTCAAATAAGAGTAGCAATACTTCATAATAATATTACTGAAGTAAAAGTAAAAAGTACAATGCTGTACTCTTAAAAGTAGATTTTTTTCCAAAGGGTTATTCAAGTAAACATAACTGAGCAATTGTAAACTAGTTACTACCCACCTCTGGCAACAATAATTGGATTGTGAATTTTCTCTAATGCAAGCAGAGTGAAAACTGTTAAAGTAAATAAACGCCGCCAATGAAATGTGGGGAAATGTTCCTCAGCAGGTAGCAGAGAAACCACACTCCATCAATAAGGCCCTGGCACAATTCTGGCTGGATCAATCTTTTTACAAGTTTATTTAGATATGTGGGTTTCTTGTCGCAGACTCTGGTTTCATCTTATGTTGTACAGTTTTTGTTTAAGCAGACCCTCAGCATGATGCTATCACTGCCATGCTTGACCGATGCTGTAGTACTCGTTGGTTTAAAAGCCTCTCATTGGCTCCTCCAAACATTCATTTAATCATTTTGACCAAACAGCTCAATGTTTGGCTCCTCTGACCAAAACACTTTTCTCCACAAGATATTTGGCTTGTCCATGTGTGCAGCTAACACTGTAGTCGACCTTGAAGGTGTCTGATTTGGAGCATTAGCTTCTTTCATGATCAGCATCCTCTCAGTTCAGGTAATGTTAAACTTGCTTCACTTTAGACAGTGACACTGGCGTACCAGCAGCTCCAGGTTCATGATAGACTTCTGACTGGTGGTTTTTAAGTTGATCCCGAACATCCTAACCAGTTTCCTGTCACCTGAGTGTGAAGGGTTGACTCAGATGATTGAAAACTGGATAGGACTGGGAGTCCCAACAAGACAATGATCCCAAAACCATCAAAACTGGTTCGAAATAAATAAAGCCAGTCCTCCCAATGCATCATCCTCCATGCTCATTGTAAAGTAAGGACTACACTTAAAAGCTGAATCTGTGCCAAGAAGTTAAACAGTTTGAATGAGCTCTCCCATTTTTGCCAATTAACCCAGTGATATATCCAGCCACAATTATGGCAGAAGTTTAAACTGTGGGGTTGGATACTTGTTTGTATGATTTTGAGCCTGTGTGGATCACTAAGTTCAAACTTGTGCTCCATATTCTTGTTTTTAACAGTTGTATGATGTAAAATGATTCTACGCTGGAAGAAGTTCAGTTCAAATGCATCATTTAAAAAACCCAATAACAGTCATGCCTATTGAGGGTCGATGAAAACTTGGGGAAAGATTTACACCAAATTCAAAAAGACATTTCTCTCTTTCAGGTCATGACATCAAGATTAGCTTACAAACTACCAAACAGTTGTCATAAATGAAAGCACTTCTTGTTTTAGACATGCATAGGAAGAAACTCTCCTGTCTGAGTTCAGAAACTTGTTTCTGTCATAATAATGACTTTTATGAGCTTTGATATGATGAACAAAATTGCTGGTGAGTTAATAAACACACATGCGTACTAAAAGTTGCTTTGACTTGAGGAGAAACAATTAAAGGTAAATATTCCAGGACATGTGTTTTTGGAGTTTCAGCAACAATCAGCCAAAAAGCAAATGAATGTCTCTTGAAATCTGCAAAGTCTGCAAAGTCTCCATCGATTCCTCCACCAATCAGCCTGAACTGAAGCCCTTCTTCACATTTACCGGCATAAGTAAATCACAATCAGATGCTGTTACAATTTACTTATGCCACTTTAGTTGAGTTTATCCATCATCATTGAGTTGTATTAAGGTTATTGGATCTCATTGATTGAATTTAACTTACTCATGTTCCAGTTAAACAGCCTAGTTTAGTGGAACAGGAACCAGAATTTAATTTTTCACAGTGTACTTCTGTCTATCCTGCAGATTCAGTGCCTGCGGCAGAACATCTCTGAGGTGAAGGGCCAGTATTCTGTTCAGCTCAGTCAGTATCAGTCGATCATCACCACTTTGGAGACGGAGCTGCAGAACATAAAGGAGTTTCTGCAACAGCTGCCGATCAAGTACGCCATGCTGCTAGAGCTCAAGTTCCGGCTGGAGAGTGAGATCGCTGAGTACAGGAGGCTGCTTGAAGGAGAGGCATATGAGCAAAAGAAGTGAGACATGTTCACCCAAAATTGATCAAATAATCTATTCACAGCAGTAAAAATTATACTTTATCATGATTTTAACTTGTTTTACAGGGCTGTGATCATCAAGCAAGTGACAGAGGAAGTTCAAGGTAACAATCTCAACATTTCACCTTTTAATCCTGTTGCTCTTTTAGACAATTCCCCAGAACTGTTCTCCTGTTGCAGCTCATTGATTATTTTGTGTCCTTTGCAGAGCAAAAACCCCACATTGAGAAGAGAGTGAAGACCATCGTGGAGCAAATTGTTGATGGAATAGTTGTGTCCTCCTCTGTTGACACTCAAGTGCACACTGTTCAGTAACCTATCTGCCTCTACTAAAAACCTGTTAAGTTAGTCATTTACCTGTTATTTTTAGTTTGCCAGATGTTCCTTTTGGTTTTTTTCTTTTGACCTGAAATATGTAACAAACATGACCTATGTGCTGTTCGTTATGTGGGTAATATCTTAACCTAAAAGTTGAATAAAGGTTTTCAAAATAGTGTTAAAGATGTGAATCTTGGATCATAAATGTCCATAAATTTGATCATAGTTGTAATACATGCTCCCTTGTAAGTTAATTATTGTCACTAAAGACAGAAAGTATCATGCAACTGTAAAAGTTTTATAAACTCAAAGTAGATGCCCTAGATGTCTTTCCTTCTGCGAAGATCCTGACAAAATGAAGTAAAAAGTAAACAAATAAAAAAATTGAGAAAATAAATTATGCTTTGATGCAATAAAAATTATGACCACCAGGTGTCTGTCTTGTCTCCACGAACATGGTCTGGCAGAGCTTCATGTTGCATAACCTTAATTTTCTAAAATGGAAACAGATTTTTGCTGCAAAAGAGATTGTTCCAAATATAATTAGCTTGATTTACTGGCAGTAAGTTAATTATCAGTTCAATGCGTAAAACCGGAATTTATTATCGGTGGAATTTCGAAAGTCTTGGAGAAAAAGGAGCCAATGCTGGAAGAGATTTGCACAGAAACACGCAGAGGAAAATTTAGCCATAAGAGGTTTATAGTGCTCTAAGAAGTAAATTAATGGGTTGCTGGTCATTCTGGAGACATCAAAGATTTCTTTGTCAGAGTGGAGTTGAATCAAGCAGAGCTTTGGGATTAGTGCAGTAATTCACTTGGTAAAAGTGACTCAGTGGTTGAGGTCCACCTTCCCTTCTCTGCCACTGCATTCTTTCAACATGCTGAAACTGTTTGGATTCAGTGCTGTCATCTGTAATCCTCCGTCAAAGAGTCAGGCTTTGGTAACAAACGTGAAGCTTATTCACCTCAGTTCACCTCAGTTCACCAACAGTTCAGTTGTTAATACACCAGCGAAGCAAACCAACTCATCTTTGTTTTACATGCAAAAAAATATTTTTAAAGTTAGATTTCACTATATGTATGTGTGTGTAGGGGTGGGGTCCTAGTGCTGCAGCCCCATCTTTTTGATGGGGCTGCAGCACTAAAGAATATGTCACTAAAGAATATGTCAGCCAAACTAAATATTAACTACACAAAAATGTCACATTATGAATGGAAAGAGAAACTATCAAATAAATTATGTTGCAGGTAGAGGACAGAAATAAAAGGTCTGCCAGCTGAAACCAAATTTTAACTTCTTGTTTCTGCTCGAACAGACCACAATCCAGAGTGAGCAAGGCAGCACAGCTAGCTGTTACAGGAAGTTAGAAAAGTATTTAGCTCAATTCAGCTTTATTTCATTTGCAAGGACCATGCTTAAAGAGATTTGAATTGTGCTGTTTATTGAAGGAAGGGATCGAACCTTCCTCAAAGAACTGAAACTCTTCTTCTACAGTTTCTGGAATGGAGAAAATCACTGCAACTGCTTGAAAGGATATAATGAACTCATTGTAAACTTTTTACCCCTAGCCCTTTTTTACATTTATTTTAAATTAAATTAAATTTATTTCTGTTTTTAATTTTTCCTTTTTTTCTGCATGAATGCTACAGCCATTTACTTTTGCTATTTTCCTGGCTGTCTGGAATCACCAAAGTCATGTTTTCTTTGTTTGACAATGCCATTTTCTTATATTGTTAAACTGTTGGAAACAAAATACCTTACTGATCATGCGGGGGTGACTGATTTAAAAAGACCATTACACAGGGTCAGTGCCGACCTTAGGCTCCCCGTCAAAATCGTCAAAAGTCTTTTACTGGCGCGAGCAGAATTTCCTTTCGAGGGCTGAGCCTCTCCTAAAGTTTAACCTCAGGTGTGTCTGAAAGCTTCATGTAGAGCGGGTGGGAGATGAAATCCAGACGCGCGGGTTGTTGGATACTCGTGAGATGAATTCTACGTGCGTGTGATTTTGAATATGCGTGCACGCGCATGAGCGATTATGCATGAGGCTTGTTAAATACGTGCAGGTAAGCTTTGAAAATCTCGCTCTGGATTTTTGACTGAAATATTATTCCATAGAACCGCATCTGAAGAAGCAAGGATAAAAGGAAGGAAGAAGGGGGAAAGGGATGGTTTTGCACGATGAGGAGGTGCAGCCTGTGAGGACAAGACGGAGAAAAAAAGTAGACATAAATGAAGCAAAATCCAAGGAAGGAGCAGGAACTGAAAGAGGTGAAATCCTCCCCCCAGTAGGGGGAGCTGTGGGTGCCAGGCGGCTGCGGCTGCGGGCTGGTCCGCCCTGGAAGGAAGTGGATTCCGCAGCGTAACCGGGAAGGCGAAGACGGGAGGAGGAAGGCTCAGGCAACAGTGGGGAAGCGGGGAAAATAAGCCGAGCAGCTAAAAGGAATGCCTCTTTCCTGGAGCGCGGACTGGAGAAGTGCCATGGTCCAGCCGGTCATGCCCAGGCGGGCCGGAAAAGTAGCGGAAGGGCATCAGGTTCAAGGCAAAGTCCCGGGACGAGACGGGGAGACATGTCGGGTGCGGGTGTAGAAAAACACAGAGCCGGATGGCCCGAAATGCCAACAGGGAAGCGCTGAGCTTGAGGCAAGGAGGAAACCTGGTAAGTTCAAGGAGGAGAGGAAGCCCGGGCTGGCAGCCCACAGCAGCTGTGGCGGAGCGTTTAGCTCGAGGCGAGGTCCCGGGGCGCAGCAAGGAAGTCCTGCGGTAGTGGGAAGGGGCCTGGGCGGATCGGCCCAAAGCAGCCCCAGGGGAACACAGGGTCGTAGCCTCAAGATGCGACTGGAGCGATTGGGACAGGCGTAAAGGCGAGGGAGAGGAAGGACGCTGACGGCCGTGAAACATGGAAGCCACAGGGGAGAGATCGGTCCGAGGAAGCCGGGATAGAGGAGCTGCGTCCAGGGAGGACTGACTGGAAAACTGCCGCACCACAGGCGGGGGTGAAGGTCAGATAATAGAGGGATCGCCGAAGAGCAGGTCCTCGTCGGACTCGGACGGGAATATCCGTTACTATGGATGTTAAGTAAGAGTACGAATGTACTGATGTCTGGCAGATGCATGCAAAAGCGAGGGAGACAGACGAAAAGCGCTACACGGGCTGAGCTTATATTGACCGTAGGGTATTAGATATGCGATCCAGATGTGAGACGCCAGGTGAATTGAGTTTGGGTAGATTGCTGAGTGAGAAGTGGATTTGGGGCATGGTCCTGCTCCTGAACTTAAGTTAACACATTAACTCTGTTTGTTAAGGGCAAATCCAGATAAAAGGTCACTTGGAGGCCCTTTTCAAGGCAAACAAGTCTGATTTATGTCTTAGTAGATGGCGTCATGGTTAAAAGAAAATACACCCTATACATGGTCAGGTCTTCACTGGCTTCTGAAAGGATGGAAAGAAAACATGCCATAGATTCCACCATGTCATGAAAAGTAGGAAAAAATGGGAAGTACTAAGCAGACTGGAAGACCCCAAAAAATGTAATAAGATGTACTTCCTTTTTACCATTTTAACCACCAGTCTATAATTCATTGAAACCCATAATCATTCAGTTCAATTCCAAGTGCAGTCAGATTCAAATCCTGTCAACATACAATCATGTTTAATCCAGTTTCATAAAAACCTAGTCAGGCGTTGAAACTAACAAAATAGTGGTAAGTGAAAAACATTATCTAAGGGAAGTTATATGTAAATATTTTCTTTGCAGCAACACTACCCTAAGTGCTACGAGGTTGAGCTGACAATAACACTCTTGAGCTTGAATGCAGTTACTGAGTAAAAACTCAGCATTGGTTATTTTCACTATCGGTACATTTCTGTCCAGAAGAAACACAGAGATAAGAAATTACTGTTTCTGTAACACATTCAGGATGGATTCACGTTATAATCCACATTCTCAAGAATATACAAAGTCTGCTGCTTTTAGTAGTGCTAGCTGCACTAAACATGCTATTCACTAACAGAAGATGCAAAATCCAGTTTTATAGGTGAGCTCCTTGTTCCTGCTCTCTCACACCTGCTGTAGCCTCGTCTCGTCTCCTAATATACCTAATGCCTTCTCACAGCCTAAAGACAAGAGACAAAACTGCAAGTGAACCAAAATCTGTCATTACAAATCACTTGATAACATTTTATCTCTTTATTGGTCAGATGATTCCGGGGCAGAAGAACCAAAAGTAAATACGGGAAGCAGATGTGTTGCGAGCTAGCAGAAAACCCGGGTAATGTAATTCTTTTAGTGCTATTTTTCGGGGTATAATTTAGGACAACATTATCTGTGAAATATACTGAATGGATTTTGAAAAGTGATCTTGAAAATTGCACAGGGCCTTATGAATCAAGAAAAATAAATGGAACCTTTGCTCATGTGTTTGTTGAATCTACCACATCCCACAATGAAGCGCAAACCTGGCTACTGGAAGGCTACAGGAAAGCTTGCAGTGTGCACCTGATAGCTGTATATGATAGAGGTCGGATCACGTTCACACCACAAACAAACCATTTTGAGACCATCTGGAGCAACATTATTTTGGTCTCCAATTTTAGTGTGTTGGTTTTTAAATGGACCTAACCACTCAGGTGGAAAAAAACACACCCTCAAGACACAAAACTATGGTTGGTGCTTATCTAATTTCCAAGTGTTTCCCTTGTGTGAAGCTGTAAAAACAAAGAGCTGCTTACAGATATGTTTTTTGCTGTGGAGGATCCACTATCGAGGGAAACACTTCTTAACGATGGAAGAAAAACCTCTTACTGGTAGCTATAATTTTCCATACCAATCGCTGCAGCCTTTGCACGAAGGACTGTCTGAGGTGTGGTCAGTCCCTGCAGGGTATTGGAAGAAACTCCGGCAGGAAACAAGGCATGTAACAGAACACAAATACGTGAGAGGACTGCCAAAAAACACCTAGGCTGTGAGTCATCAGGGCACTGACTCTCTTCTTCACAACAAAGAAAGGAGATAATATTTTGTATTGGCACATACGGAAGGGATCCACGCACAGGGAAAAGCATGCTGAGGATATCTAGCATGTGTCTGCACATTATAGATTAACTGTTCTTATTTTCACAATGAGCATGGTCTTTTTTGTACAAGGAAGACACTTTATACTCAGACCTGAATCTGACATTTGCATCATGAGAAGTCAGTGGAGTGTACAGCACAAGAAAATGTGTGAAAAAGAATTATGCATAGTCTTCTTGCCTCAGCCGCAAGCTCTTATCCAACCTATGTGCAATAAGACCCACTTAACAGGAAATAAATCAGTTTGAATCTGATGAGTGAGGTTTGGATTGTCTCATCAAAATACCTTTTAATTACTTCATTCAGGAAAAAGAGCGTGCAAATAGAAAGCTTCCAAACTCTGTTCACACAAAAACCACAACCACACCTTGGCTTATAACCACAAATACCATCACCATCAATCATTCAGCATGCAGAAAAATACAATAGCTTCACTGTGACTGTAAGAAAGGTGAGTCTGTGCATGCATCAACAGTGTCAAAATGAGATATAACCTTAACATAAAAGAACTAGATGAACAAACAGAAAGCAGGTGAATGAATGCATTTGCAGTGTTATTAGCTTTTATTTACACATGCATTTTGTCCTTTTCTCCACAAATCTTAGGGATTAACCTGACCCAAAAGTGCTCATGTTGTGCAGTGGGAAAGGTTTGTACACATTTAACTCAGGAGGTTGTTTTGTTCATGTAGCAGAAACAATTTTAATAGATGATTTGCAGCAAACAGTGGTTCTACAAAATATTGACCTAAATACTATTAAATGCTATGCTTTTTAGATTTTATTCCATTACTTTGAAACCATGTATCCTTTTTCTTCCATTTTGCAGTTATGTCCTGCTTTGCATTGTTCTATCACTTAAGATTGACTAAATATAAGGGCTATGAATGCAAGACAATGCACTTGGTGCTAACAAAGAATACAAATGATAATTTGTCCCTCTTAGTAATGGCTTTATCAACAATTCAACTTTGAGCATCCATCCATTGTCTATACAGGCATATACTTGCAGGGTGGTTTGTACCTATCACAAGCAGTCATTGGGCGAAAGAGGAGGTACATCCAGGTCGGTCAAGAGTCTGTTTATCTTTGGCCGAAGAAACTAGAGAAGCTGATTTCTGTATAACGTATCTGGAATGTTCTGCTTGCTTTTAGCACATTTTTTTTTTCCTTTGGACTGCCGATGCTGATGTTTAATTGCAGGACGTTTGTACAGAGATGATCTTACGTTATCTTGTTATGATGTCGATTACTTACCCAAGGCAACGGAAAAAACAAAAAACAAAAACAAACCGCAAACATTTCTGGACCATCATTTTGCCTTACAGCAGTGTTGTGAGCTGTTCACTTTGTATAGTCTGTGCAGGTCACATCACGCCAAAACGCCTTCTCTTTTACAGGCAGTGATCGTGCTGTCCTGAAACAACACACTTAGTTTCTCTCTCTGATCCTGAGCCTGTCTACTTTGGTACCAGTCACAAAGTTACTTGCAAATATGGAGATTAAATGTACATATAGTGCACTTAAAAGTATATTTTACATCTTATAATGTCTGAGATAAGGAAGCTACATACAGTCAGTCCTGGATAAACTGACTATTTTTTCTGGTTATGACAGCTTGCCAAAAGTTTGAAAATAAAATATAAAATGGAATACATAGATTTTAAATCTTCCTGAGCAGCACAAACATTACTCTTTAGGATTCTTGCAAAGTGATGCCACATACTTATTAAAGTCAAAGGATCTTATAAAAACACATTGTGAATATTTTACATCTACAGACGCTTACTGTATGATTAACAGATAGGGGTGTTGCCTGACCTGCAGAAATATTTATTCCAAAGAGGCTGCTGTTAAGTTTTAAATTTTTAGTGAAAGAATTCGTTATTTCCCCTTTAACTGATTTCTTAACCTGAGTAAAGCATTTAAGATTAACCTTAGTCCACTTTATTGTCCACAGGTAAGATTTGTGTAAAAAAATGCTAGGGTTGAGTATTTAGCAGAGATGTTGGAACTAAAAAACGCCAAACACTTTTAATTTTGTTTTAACTTAAAAATGTAATCACAGGTTAATTGATTATGTTTGTCAATTCAGTAAAAGTTTCTTTCTCACATTTGACAAAATTACCATTGTACAATAAAGCGGGTTGGGGTAAGATGTGTCAATCAAGTGTTCTTTGTTTCATTTGACTCAAAGTTAGAGAAGAAACTAAATCATTTCAACAAATTATTAGTTGAAGAAAGCATTTCCCTGCCTCAAAAACAACACTCTGTCACATTCATGTTGTGGTTGTTGACTCCCCTGCTTGAGCCTTCTGTCGCGGCAGGGGAATCGTTTTTGTTCTGTCATCAACCCTCAGTCAGATTTCAGTTGTTTCATAATCTTTTGGCCAAAGTGTTTCCAATGAAGACTCTTTTTGTGGGTGTGGATAAATCACTCCACTACATCTATTTTCTTCCATGGAGCTCAACCACATTTCTTGCATCGATGATCTTTGCAATAAAAAAGCTCACTCCATCCTTCTTTCTGCCACCAATAAGCTGCTACATCCATTCATCATACTCCTGTTCATAAGTTCTTTTTTGTCACAGTCCATTCTTTGACTACTGAAAGATGTACGGATGGCGCCACTGCGTATGATACATTATACATATGAGGGAGCGCCTCGCTGTTTTAGTGGGAGTGGCTCATCAACTTCTTTTTGATTCCGATTCAGTTGTTTTAATTTACTTGGCAGCTTAAAAAAATAATGGGAAGGCCTCCATTTGCTTCATTTGTTAAGGATTTTTTAGTTTTTCAGACTCTGAAATAGGACATACAGTTAAGCCCGAAATATTCCAAACCTCTAGCAGAATTAGGTTTGAAAATATTTCCAGTCAACCAAGAAGTTTATTTCTGATAGGGAATATGACAGACATAGTTTAAAGATGGTATAACAGTGAATAAAAAAAAAACACGTTTCTATTTATATGTTTTTTAGCAAAAAATAATGTATCCCCTTTACAATAATCAATTGAGCATCATTTTTATCATCACAGCAATCAAACCCTTCTTGTAATTGTGGACCAGTGCTTGCATGTTTTCTCTGGTATTTTGGTGATTTAACTTTTGAAGAGCTCCAAATCTTTGAGGTGGAAGGGCTCCTTGCCATCACCCTAATCTTTAGCTCTCTCCACAAATTCTCTATCAGATTCTCTCTTGCTGGGCCACTCTAAAACGGAGTAACTAGTACCTCCAGTCAGAAAGTTTAACAATTACTATAAACATAAATCTGCCCAAGGTAGGAATAATTTTGAGCCTAACAGTATGTTCTTTAAAGCAGTGGTCCCCAACCCTGGTCCTCGAGATCCACTCCCACTCCAGGACAACTGAATTTAAATCATTGCATTACCTCCTTGGCAAGCATCCAATTGCTGCAGAAGCCCGTTAATCACCCTTTCATTGAAGCCAGGTGTGCAGCAGCAGGGAAACACCTAAAACATGCAGGATAGTGGGGCCTGAGGACCAGGGCTGGGGATCTCTGCTTTAGATTGTTTTCATGCAATGTTCTGATGTTGGAAAACTATTACTTTTGAATCTATCTATCATGCCATTTCTGTTTTAAAGATCAGGAACCTGCTGGTTCCAAATTCAGGGCTCTGGGACATTTGTACCCCTACATAGTTCCGACAATTAAGTTGGACCTCAGGCAAATCCAAAGTACATCTGTTAGCAAATTCTGTGCAGTTCTGGAAATGCTGTTTTGCAAATCTGTGTGGGGATGTCACCAGTTTTGCCCTCTGGTGCCTGTTATAGCTCCTTGCATATCGAATCATTTACAAGTTCTACCAATCCTTCAAAGGGATAAACTTTTCTTTTGTCAGTGAGTTTATTTGGTAAGGAAGATATAATGTAATGAAGAGCTACGTTGCTGTGCAGATATACAGTATGTCATGCTGTTTTGTCTTCACTATATGACTGCAGTCTCAAACTGCTCAGAATCCCTGACATCTGTTTCTTGTTTAGCTCAGAGGAGTCAAGTATGGACCCTCAAAGTGAAAGGCTACAGCCAAAAGAAAGATCTGCTTTGTGTTTTTCTGTGCCGAGTGTATGCACAGTCAGCAGCAGGCAACTGTTGGTTGGAGGCCAGGAAAAACGTAAATCACATAGACACACTGTTCCTAAAACTGTTACCATGATGAATCCAGAACTGGATTCATTAACTGTGACCATTTTTAAACTAAATAATAATTTCCAAAGGTTTTATGTGGAGTAGTTGAGCTAAATCTTCTGAGGAACATTATAGACTTCAGGATGTAAGGAAGGAAACAGGCGAGAGCTTGTTCTTGTTTGGGTTATGATTGGGAACACCAGGAATGCATTCCAGGAAAATAAAAGGCAGCCAAGTGTTGAATAAAGCCAGAAAGAAAAACACTGCAGGCGTCTTCAGGACAAAAAGAAGCTGAAATGTAAGATGTACACCTCATCTTACAAGATTTTAATGGAAAGGTTTTCTAAACGCAGTGTGGGAATGTATCTGTGATATTAGCCAAGCTCATCCATTTTGCTGTGTTTGTTCTGATTTGTGTCCTGGTAATGAAACAGGTTTGGGCAATCCTGTGTGTTTGTGTGCTCTTCACGTTAACCTATGGCAGAAAATCAAAGGACAGAATCTTAACAGGAATTAAAGCCTGTCCGAGGTGAGACCTGACAGACAGTAATGGGTGTGGCTGTTTTACGCAACCTTTTGCAGACACAAAAAGGATAACGTAGAAGCATTGCTTTAATGAAAAAAAAACTAAATTGTGTGAATTTTCTAAGTTATTTTCTGCTGGTTGGAAATGTTACTAGGTGCATTAAAGTTTCTCCTTTGTGTGGTGGCACAAAAAGAGTCTGAAGGGCGGGACTCTGCACCGATTTTAGATCATGTTCACTCCATCAGGGATCCTGTGGGTTCCACCCACACTGATAGCGGCATAAAAAGGGGCCAGCAGCAGAGTTGTGCATCTCAGCCCTCTCCTTCACTCTTAAGCAGGCGGACCTCCTGAGCAGCTTCAACAATGAGCAGTTTATCAAGAATCAGCATGTCCAGTACTTACTCTGGGCGCAACCTTGGTGGTGGAAGCTTGGGCGGAGGCCGGGTACAGAGGCAGTATGCTTCTAGTGTTTTTGGCGGTGCAGGTGGAAGTGGAGCGAGGATCTCTGTTTCCTCTGCTGGTTTTGGAGCTGGAGGTGGAAGTTATGGAATGGCAGGGGGCGCGGGCTCCGGGGCCGGTAGAGGAATGGACATCAACATTGGAGCCAATGAGAAAGCCACCATGCAGAACCTGAATGACCGTCTGGCCACTTACCTGGAGAAGGTGCGCAAACTGGAGAGCGCCAACGCCGAGCTGGAGCTGAAGATCCGCCAGTATTTGGACGGCAAAACCGGCCCTGCTGCCCGAGACTACTCAGCTTATGAAGCCACCATCGCTGATCTGCAAGGAAAGGTATGTTGCACGATTTTCTAAACTTTTGCATCTAAAATGCATTAAAAAAGGATTGCAGGATATTTTGCAGTCAATATTGAGAGCTGTTTCTTCATCCTGCAGATCCAGAATGCCATTTGTGTTAATGGAGGCATCTATGTGGCCCAGGAGAATGCAAAGTTGGCCGGAAATGACTTTCAAACCAAGTAAGAGCAGGAGCTTGACACTTTGTTTGTTCATGCAGTTGGAAAAAGTGAATTTAAAGATTATGTATATTTTACTTCCCCACAGGTATGAAAATGAGCTTGCCATGCGTACATCAGTGGAGGCAGACATTTCTGAGTTGAAGAGAGTGCTGGATCAGCTCACATTAGCCAGATCTGACCTGGAGATGCAAATAGAGGGTCTCAGGGAAGAACTGGTCTTCCTTAAAAAGAACCATTTGGAGGTGGGCCCAGAACACGAGCAAGTTTACATCCATATTCTGTCTTAAATGTAGCATAAAATCCACTAAAACCCAACTCAGCAGAACATGCATTATCATTGTGCAGGAAATGGATGCTCTGAGAAACCAGATGAGTGGCCAGATCAATGTAGAGGTGGATGCAAAGCCCCAGGTAGACCTGGCCAGTATTATGGCTGAGATCCGTGAGCAGTATGAAGGTGTGGCTGCCAAGAACAAGAGAGAACTCCAGACCTGGTTTGACTCAAAGGTGAGACTTTGCTCTCTGTGAGAGGTAGTTGAAAAGCTTGATGTGATTTATGAATCTGACATGTTTCCATATGTACTGCAGACAGAGGAGATCAACAAAGACGTGGCGCAGAACACAGAAATTCTGCAGACGTCCAAGACCGAGATCTCCGAGCTCCGGCGCACATTGCAAGGCCTGGAAATTGAGTTACAGTCACAATACAGCATGGTAAATGATCATGAATTTGCTTTACTTCTGTTCCCATATACCATATGCTATTATTCTGCTTTTACTAAATCTTTGTATCATCACCTCCTCCCCCGTCTCATCAGAAAGCGGGCCTGGAAGGCACTTTAGCTGAAACAGAGTCCCGGTACTCTATGAAACTCCAAGGGCTTCAGATGCAGGTGATGTCTCTGGAGAACCAGCTGACGCAGCTGCGTGCCGACACGGAACGACAAAGCCAGGAGTACAAGATGCTGCTCGACCTGAAGGCACGACTGGAGATGGAGATTGCAGAATACAGGAGGCTGTTGGACGGAGAGGCCAGGTAAGTTAAAAAAGTAAGCTAAAAGAAAGCCACATGATGATTTTCATACAAACGCTGTTTCCCTGTGTGTCATTCTAGCATTGGTGGTTCAGAAAGCACCACTGTGAAAAAGGTCATCGTGATAACAGAGGAGATTAAGGACGGGATTGTGGTCTCCTCAACCACCCCCCAATGACCTGTGTCACTCAGAAAACACAAGGATCACAACCTGAAGGATACATGAAACCATCTGAATCAACACTTCTTCCTTCATATACCAATGTCAACGCAATAAAAGTCTCTACCACCTAATCCTATTTGTATCTTTGTAATTCTACATTTCATAATAGAAGTTAAAAGTACTTTCATTAACATGGTGTTGATGTTTATCCAAGAGTTTGATGAATTATCAACTCTAAGGCTGTTAGTGTTTAAAAAATGTAAATTGAGCCCCAAAAGCTTTAGACTAAGAGAAAAAGCAGTTTAGCATCTAATGTAAAAAGAAAAAAGAATGGCTTGAGAACAAAGACAGTGAGATAGAACAACCTGCTCTAAGCGTCACCGTCTTTTGAGTTGTTCTCCTCAATACCCTGAAGTGAAATATTTTTAGTGATAAAAGAACATAATTATCACGACACGTAAAGCTTTGAGTCTCAGTTAAACTGCATGCTGGAACCAGAGGTGTCAAAAGTATTTACATTCAATATTAAGTAGAAGTGTAGATACTATGGTTTAAAAAGACTTCTGTAGAAGTTGAAGTATCATGTTAAGTTTTTTACTCAAGTAAAAGTAAAAAAGTACTGGATTAAAAACTACTTAAAGTATAAAAGTAAAAGTAATGTAATTTAAAAAATGACATTTAAGAATAAAGCTTAAGCCACATCTCCCCCCCAAAAAAGAAAGGCCATAATTATTATAGTGTTATATAAAAATGTTGATTTTGAAACATTTGGGATACACTAGGCTACCTGTTTCAGCTGCATATATGTCCATTAAAATGTACTAATTTTAGTGTAATGCAACTACATTAAAGAACCATATGTGGACTACTGAGCATTAACAAGTGTTTCATGGAGTGGAAGATATGAAGCATAGTTGCCTATAAATATTGTAATTCTGCATTGGCTTATATATATATATATATATATATATATATATATATATATATATATATACCATAGATGAGGGTATGAACATAGACTAACTGGTAAATCAAGAGCAGAGCTGACAGACCACGACAGAGCGGTACAGTGCCTGCATCACTGCAGACGCCCTACCAATCTGCCTATCGATCTTCCCCTCCATGTTTCCCTCATTCGTGAACAAGATACCCAGATACTTAAACTCCTCCACTTGGGGAAGGACCTTGTCCCCGACATGGAGAAGGCACCCCACCCTTTTCCGGCTCAAGACCATGGCCTCGGATTTGGAGGTGCTTATCCTCATGCCAGCCGCTTCACACTCGGCTGCAAACCACTCCAGCGAAAACTGTAGATCACGTTCCGATGAAGCCAACAGGACCACATCATCTGCAAAAAGTAGAGACACAATCCTGAGACCACCAAAACGGATCCCCTAAACACCTTGGCTGCGCCTAGAAATCCTGTCCATAAAGGTTATGAACACAATCTGTGACGAAGGGCAACCTTCACGGGGTCCATCTCTCACCGGGAACGAGCCCAACTTGCAAACGCATACCCCATACTCCCAGAGCACCCACACAGGACTCCCCAAGGGACACGATCGAACACTTTCTCCAAGTCCACAAAACATGTAGACCGCTTGGACGAATCCGTGGCCTGTTGAAGCTCCTGGAGAACAGCCTTCATTCACAACTTCATCCGAAGCTGTAGAATCTTAGTTTTTACCAATTTGTGTTTTTACTTGTCTCTGCTGGGTATGTTGGTATTATTATTACTCATTACTGTTATTTTGTTGGTATTCTAGTTACTAAATTTTACAGTTAAATGTGTTGCTATTTTGTGTAAATGTGGACCATAGTCCAATAAAATGTAGTTTCCTTCTACAATGCCTTCTTTATATAAAGTAAGAAGTGACATGACAGACTAAATCCAGTGGTGTAACAGTATGGATGTGCTGCACTGTTTATCGGTTTGGATCCTCATTAGCTATCAAATACTTGACAGCTACTTTTCTAGGGGTCCTCCGTATGTTTTGCTACAACTGCAAGACAGCCAACAAGCAGCAGCAGCAGCAGCAATACAGGGAGATGGAATGAGCTGAAGGTGTGTTATTATTGGCTATTACAGCAATGGCATATTTGTAATGACATTATGAACTAATTCAGACATGTTCTAGGTAAAATAATTTCAATTCAGAAATACTCTAGCATATTATTAACACCATTTATACATATATGCTACTTATCTTTTCATTTGGAATGTTTGTGTTTTAATTGAAATGTATGAAAGAATATTTTTATTTAGCTATTAAATCAACCAAACCTTCAAACACTGCATTCAATCATTCTTCCATTCACGCACACTTTCACATGCTGATATATACACAGGACATATTAAAGAACAGTTTTTCCATCTTGAAAATAATTTTAAAACAAATTCTAAAATATTTTGTATTACTGTAATTGAACTGTGCCAGTGTTGATTATAATTTCTGCCTTAGATGTGTTTATTACTTGATGTATTATAAGTCAGCAATCATTGTGTACCCTTACTGAAGGATTGATATTTTTGCTTATATGTTTGTTTAGCTTACAGATGAAGGAACCAGCAAAGCATCCATTGTTACTGTTGTGCAGCACAGAGGACTCCGACAGCCCATCAGCAGTACCATCTTCAGAGATATGCGAGTCCATCAAGGCAGCCCCTGTTTATCCAGCTGAGTGGCCATCCCTTTCTGATGCCACGAGGCTAAAGTTAGTAAGCAGAGGGCCACATCAGGTCAATAATACAATTATAATAGAATTTTCATATGTAGTGTTATGCAATTATTCATTTGTTTGTGATGTAAATGATTAAATCTGATCATCTACTCCTGTGAATTTACTCCTTTGTCTATGTGCCTCCTGTCCGCCCTCCTAATCAGCACTATAAGACAGTTTCTCATCTCATGTTAAAGAACATTCCCTGTCAAGTATTGGTCACCTTTCAGTCATCCTCAGTCTTTTGGTTTCCTTCCTCACCTCATCTTCATATCTTTCCTTCCCTCTTCCAGATTTAGGTTCCTCTGGGCCCTCATTTATCAAACTGTTCTATATTCCATCCTACGAATGAAATTTAGTATGTTCGTACGAACATTCAAAAGCCAGATTTATGAAATATGCGATGGCCACTGGTACGCATGTTCATCTGATGATAAATCCCACATGTGCGTATGCAGGTGCTCGTGCCTGTTCTCAGTCATTTGCATACAAAAACGCCCTCAATTAACCATATTTGGTAACACCACATCATCTGACACATACATTAAGTCCTTGCAGTCCTTAAAATAATGGCCAAGAAAGCGAAAAAATTAATTTCGGTGACACCGAGATCGAGGTAAAAACATAGATGGGGCAATGAAAAAAGAATTCATGATGAACAGACTTTAAAAAAATTGTCATAGTCAATACAAATTAATTCCAGGACCGATAGTTTTTGCCATCTCTGCTTCATTTCCCAGCACGCAGCCGTTATATGCTGCAGAGCAGGCATAAAAATGTGGCAAAGAATCATTTCATTTGCTGTTATTAACTTGTTTTGAAACCCCTAACTTTTTAAAAACAAATTAAATAAGTTAAATTTGTATTGAACATTGCTGTTTGGTTCTATCAGCTCAGGGGAGAACCAATAAAAACAAACTACCTCTGCCAAGGTTGAAAGTGACACAAGCACTAAATGCGATAGGGACAGTGGAGATGTTCCCAGTGGAAATAAAGGAAAATATGGTTTGATATCAAACGGAATACAATAAAGCGTCCCTCAGCGCACAGCTTGGCCAGATCTAATACTGAGGGTGCACCAATCATCATATTTGACACTTGTATGGCCATGTGTAATTGGAGACAGCTTTGGCTGCCATCAATACGCAAGAAAAACGTGACAACCTGCTTCACTGATAAGCGGGACCATTGTCACAGGACAGCCTGCAAATATTTTAATTAAAAGTGTAACAACATCCCATTAAGCTGAAGCGCTTGATGTGACAAATAAACAAATAAAGGGGGGTTTGCGCACAGAGAGCGCAGATTGCGAGTGACAGGATCTCCATGAATGATCACCCCCAACATTAAGTTATGCATTTCTTGACAAATTTCTAATATTTCCTAAACGTTTAATGCAAATCCGTCCATAACTTTTTGAGTTATATTGCTAAAAGACAGACATACGCCAACATAAGCTCCTTGGCAGAGGTGACAAACTGCTGAGAGAAATATTATGTCAAAGTAAAACTGTTTCAGTGTTGCAGTTCGTCCGTTCTAATAGTAGATGCTGTGCGTACGCATGATTAGAAGTGTACTTATGTTTAGGAACATTTCTACGCACAAGTACAAATTGAGAAATACCACACAATGCGTACAATTGTTCCTACGCACAAAATACGCACAGATCTGTACGTAAGTACGGTTGATAAATGAGGGCCCTGGTTCCTAGCTCACTCCAGCTCCTGATCATTTCATATTCCTTTTTTTGTTCAATAAACTTCTTAAATTGTCCTGGTCTCCTGAAAGCTTTTGTGCATGTGGGTGAATAGATGATCTAAAACCATGACAGTTTCATTGCATTGGAATCTACATGATGGAATTTGCAACACATACACACACACATGCACGCCACACACGTGCACACACCTTTAGCTACTGAATTGTTGAAGTTTTCATGATGAAGATTTTAATACCTTGTAATATTACAATAACCATTATTCTATCTACACAATCTGATCTTCAGCCCCCTCTTCTAGGTCCTCATTGTCTTGGAGCTTCTCCTCCAATTCTCTCTCTTCCTCCATTTTTGTTGAAGACAGGTGTCTTACTTGTTGTGCACCTGAGTTTTTGTTTTCAATTATTCACATGTGTTTCCACACCTGGTGGATCTGATTATCATATTTGTTCATGAGTGTGGTCTTTTGCAAGCCAGTGCTTTCTTTTGACAATGACTAACCTCACAATCCTTATCCGTGTTTAAGGTGTGGCAATGTGTGTATGGTTTTGCAAAACGTGTTAAGCTAAGTCTGTGCTTATTGTTGTGCAAAACTAGTTAGTTTAGTTAATTTGTTTTGCTTCTTCAGTGTAACGATTTGAAAAAATGTAATTCTTGCCTCATCAATGTCTATAATGTTTTTTTGAAGACAGGTGACCAGTTGCCTTATAGTGTAACCTGATTGGTGTGTCCCTCATTATTATTGTGTGTGCCCTGGTGGCACATTTGGAACATAGGTGTGTTCATTTGAAAGCATTTCCTTTTGATATTGCAAGGGAGTAGTATTAAGATCAATTTCACTGTCAAAGGTACGTAAATGTGTTTAGTGCCAATCCTTGTGTGTGGTGCTTTGCAAAAAGTGGGAAGCTGTTAGTGTGCCTATATTTGTGCACATCTAGGCTGGTGTTTTGCTCCTTGACTGTTGGGTTTTGCTAATTGTGGGACAGTTTTAATTTTATGAGTCATAAAAAATTGTATAAAGACCTAATTGCTATTTGAATTTTATGTATATGCAAAAAAAAAACCCACAAAAAATTTAATTTGACTGCAGAATCTTTATTGAATTGTGCTGATTGAAAGTTTTTACTCAGTTATTTTCCACATCCACGTCCACAGTTTTAGTGGAAGTGACCACCTTTCCATCCACGACTGTCTCCTGGACAACGATGGTCTTTGTGATCACTGCAGAACAACAAAAATGATTTATGAACAAATTGTTGACATTCATAAAGAATAGAATACTTAAATAACAATTCTAGAAAGAAATCTACTTTACCTTGTTTTGAGCTGCCATCGGAAAAAGAAAAAGAAAATAATTACTTCATGCTTATCTAGTCTTGATCATAATGTTCTCATTATTTCTCTTGTTAGTTTATATGCATCTTTTCCTGCTCTCACCTGTCCTCCTCTCCATCGAGCAGCCTCCTGTACTCTACAATCTCTGCCTCCAGACGGGTCTTGAGGTCTAGCAGAGTGCTATAATTCAGATCAAGTTCTTTCCTGTTGGCATCAAGATTTGACTTCTGAGCTTCCAGGCCTGTGACCATGGCCTGGAGACCGGCTAGCTGGGCAGCAAAGCGTTCCTGAGTCTCTCGGAGAGTTGCCTCTAGAGAAGATTTCTGTTGTTGTAAGGGGGAGAAAAAGGTTTTTTAAAAGTTTTTTTTCAAGATCATGAAAAGATAAAACTAAATGGTGTGTTGTAGTAAAAATACGACAAGGAAGGTGTGTAACCTACCATACTCATTTGCGACTGCAGTTCAATCTCAAGTCTCTGCAGGGTGCTCTTTAATTCTTTAACCTCAAGGAGGGATGCCCCAAGACTAGATGACTCTTCTTTTACATTCTCTACTTCCACTGTAATCTGTGAAGAATCACAACATCAAACGTTATTAGAATTCAATGAAGCTGTATCAAATAATTAGAACTGTATCTTCATGTCTCACCTTGTTCTGGTACCACTGCTCAAGGTCCCGACGATTCTTAGCAATAAGAGCCTCGTAGTGCTCCCTGATCTCTGCCATAATCTCGCTCAGATTTAGAGAAGAAGGACCCTCCAACTCCACGTTAACCTGGCCACTCATCTGAGTCCTCAGCATACCCATTTCCTGCAGGGACATGATAGCATTTAATAAACTGAAAGCAAGGGAATAATGTGAAGAGAAAAAGGGGTAGAGTCAGACAAAGCTAAAGGCAGCAGGGTCATTCATTTAACAGCAACTGAAAATAAGATTTCTTCTGTTTTATCATGACAAAGGAAGAGTTATTTTGTATTTTGTCATTAGTGTGCAAAATAAATTTTAGTCAAACTTTTTTACTCATAAAGTAAAATAGCTGCGAATAGGTGATTTACAACCAGCGTCACTTGATCAAAGCAGGACCAATCCAGTTCAGCTTCTGTTTAGACATGGTGTGGACAGACATGTTGACTTATCTGCCGCCCCAAAGTTGTTGAACTTGTTTTTTTTGTCAAGGGCTCCTTAATTATCTCTGCAGCCTCACCTCTTCGTGGTTCTTCTCCAACATGATGCGTTCGTCCTTCAGGCCCTCGTACTGACTCTCCAGATCCATTCTGGCCAGATTAAATTCATCCATCACTCTCCTCAGTCCTGCGATGTCGCCCTCTACAGTCTGCCTCATGTTTAGCTCAGTCTCGAATCTGAGAAGATTTCACAAAGAAGGATGGAACAGGTCAGAGAGGATTCAGGGCCACATTATGAGCAAGAGTTTGCAGTTAGGCATGAGTTCATGCTCTGATGCATGAGTGAAATACTACAACAGAAGCAGGGGAGAAAACACTCACTTCATTCTAAAGTCATCAGCAGCCAGTTTAGAGTTGTCAATTTCCAAGTAGATCTTAGCGTTGAATGTGGTGGCAGCTCGGATCTGAGGATGAAAAAAAACAGAAAGGTTAAAAACTCTTGAGCTGACATAAAAAGGCTGCTGTTTAAAAATGGTGATCTTATTTTGAGATATTCTCTGTTTACTGTTGACAAAGGGTAGAAAGCATATGGGGTTTCCTCCATAAATATGATTCCATTTTATTGATGCCACCGTTAGAATGATGTAAATAACTTAATTCATTTCTAAAAATAATTATACTATCTAGAGTGAGAAATGAGTCACTGTGAAAATCACCCCTTCCAGGAGGTTGAACAGTAAAGATTGGTAAGATAGTAATTCAAATTCCTTAACAGCATTCTTTGAATGACATCAAACAATGCAAACGGTTCTCAAAATGTGGCATCTTCACACACATAACATGTGATCACATTCCTCATCAAACATACAGACAGAACATTATAATGGTTACATTGGACCAATAGTAAGGTTGCATACTCCTGTGAGTTGCAGCTTTTTGGGTGTTTTTTTCTCTTACCTTATCCTGCAGGTCTGCAATGGTGGCCAAGTAGGCAGTGTAATCGTGGGAGATCACAGTTTTACTCGAGTACCACTCTCTGATCTGCTTGTCCAGTTGTTCGTTCTCCTTCTCCAGCTTGCGCACCTTCTCCAGATAGGAGGCCAGACGGTCATTCAGGTTCTGAAGCGTGGCCTTCTCATTGGCATCAACATGGAGGTCAAGCCCATGAGTGAGGTTGAAGCCTCCTGAATAGGATGAGACAATCGGTGTGGAGATGCGGGTGCCATAACCCCCTGCGCCGCCGTGGACACTCATGGTCTTCTGGCTGATGGAGCGCTGGCTGTAGGATCTGGAGCTAAAAGACATCTTGGAGAGTCTGGATCTGAACCAGCAAGGATAACTGGAGATGATCTGCAGTACAAACCATCACTGGGCCTCCCTGGTTATAAAGCTGTCTCAAGCAACAAAGTGGGAAGGGCCAGGCGTTTCAGAAGAAAGGAGGAATGCAGTAGGCAGATTACCCTGCACTCTTCTGTGCAATCAGTTCATCACCATGGGTGTGGTAACCAAGGGGTAGGGGTTCATTTGTCCCCTTTCAAGTCAAACTTGTGATTCCACTTTTTCTTGTTCTTGAAGCACAATTAGTATACTCGTCCTTAATTACTCTTTTTGTAGATATGGTAAAGACACAAAGTTTTTTTTCCATTAATGTGACACTCAAGTAACTGTTATACACCATTATTATATAAAATATTTTATATTACATTAATTTTATATTTTCTATCATAGCCTTAATACTTTAAGAATATTCTGGCCTCCCAGCTGCTCATAGTAGTGACAGAAGTGGCACATACCAGTGACGATTTCACCTCTACGAAAACTGGGCCCAGAGGTTGAGGAACCTGCAGCTGCAGTTATTTTGGGCACATGAGCTTCAGAGAAACATTTTTAAGGGACTCTTTAGGATTAAATACATCTAATCTGGGGATAACAGCATGAAAATCATGCTTTCATGTAGCTCAGTAATAGTAGTAACATTTTCATCAGCTACAGCTTCCTTTTTTTCAAAGGCTTATGATCAGAGGCTAACACACAAGCTTTAGCAATGAACAAGTTAAACATTAGTTGTCTTTCTTTTGTGAACATCTTAGATTGCAGATGTTAGCATTTAGGTGATATATGAAAGCTGAAGGCTGATTATGGACACTAATACTAATACTTGGCCAAAAAGCATAGAAGGGTGACACAAATGGAGACTTTTGTAAACATATTAAAATCTTCCTAAAATGGAAAATTTAAGGAACAACGCAAATAACATAATTTTAATAATGATGCTTTTTGCTTTCTTTTCATTTCATAGTAAACAGGACTGCAAATATCCAGCAACTCTTATTCACCCAAACCTAGGTGAGAGACTTTTTTTGTTTGCAACAACTGCCAGAGTTGTTATTGTGAGTGTTATTTTGAATTCCTGCTCTATTCGTCTCCGTTGTTGTGTCTTTGGGTAAGACACTTCACCTGCCTTGCCTGCTGGTGGTGGTCAGAGGACCTGGTGGTGTAGCCTCGCTTCTTTCAGCATGCCCCAGGGCAGCTGTGGCTACAATGTAGCTTATCACTATCAGTGTGTGAATGTGTGCGTGAATGGGGGAATGGCTCAATGTAGTGTAAAGTGCTTTGTGGTCCTCTGACTGAAAAAGCGCTATAAAAATGCAATTTTTTTCACTATTATTATTTTTTTAATTGTTGTTATCGTCTCAGTAATAAATATTACTTCTGTGATTGTAAAGATATCTCTTTTCTTCAGAGGTATCTGTGTGGACCTTTTCCTGTTGTTAATATTGGCAAAATACAGTAAAACCTCTCTAAAGAAGGAAAGTGACAACATTATTTTCAGTTAAAATCCTTTTTTGTTTGTCAACAATGTATAATCAAGGTTTTTGCAGAAGTTCTTTCAATTTTAATGTAATAACCAGTTTTTAAATTGGAATAAGGTCAATCTCTAATCTTCCATTCATCAGTAAAATTATTGAATAAGCTGTTTCAGCAGTTAAATAGCTTCCTAACAATGACCAACCATTTTGATGTTTTTCAGTCTGGTTTTCGTGCTCACCACAGCACCGACACTTCCCTCTTAAAAGTTTTTAATGACATCCGCATAAATACATACTGTGGTAGAACCACGGTACCTTAAAAAAAAAGAACCACGGTGCTGGTTCTGTTGGACCTCAGTGCAGCATTTGCTGCAGAAACAAAAGAGAAGTAATTACTTTTGGACCTAAAGAGGAACGATCAAGAGTCAGCACACAGCTTCACTTAATACAGCTAGAAACTACCGATCAGGCCCGAAACCTAGGTGTAGTAATGGACTCAGACCTGAACCTCCAGGGTCACATAAAGGCAATAACAAGGTCAGCCTTCTATCACCTGAAGAACATTTCTAGGATTAAAGGACTGATGTTGCAACAGGACCTCGAAAAACTCATCCATGCGTTTATCTTTAGTCGGATTGATTACTGCAACAGCATCTTCACAGATCTGCCTAAAAAGTCAATCAGACAGCTGCAGCTGATCCAGAACGCTGCTGCTCGTGTTCCTCACTAGAACCAGGAAAGTAGAGCACATCACCCCAGTTCTAAAGTCATTACACTGGCTCCCTGTAGCTCCGAGAATAGACTTCAAAATACTTTTACTAGTTTATAAATCATTGAATGGCTTAGCACCAAGGTATATTGAAGATCTACTGTCACTATACCAAACCCCGAAGACCACACAGGTCCTCTAATTCCAGTCTACTCAACATACCTAGAATCAGAACCAAACATGGAGAAACAACTTTCAGTTTCTATGCTCCTCTAATCTGGAACAAACTTCCAGACAACTGCAAAGCTGCTGAAACACTGAGTTCTTTTGAATCACGGCTAAAAACTCATCTGTTTAGAGCTGCCTTTGAGTAATGTTTTCATGTATCATACGTTTTATGTGTGCTTCATGCTTTACTGCTGTTTTTACTTTATCCTAAATTCATCTATGCTTTGTCTGTGTTTTATTGCAATTTTTACTTTATCCCCTAATCATGTAAAGCACCTTGAATTACCTTGTTGTTGAAAGTGTGCTATACAAATACAATTGCCTTGCCTTGCCTAAATATGTGATTTAGGTTTTTCTAAACCTGAAGTTTCGGAGAGTGCCTTCTGCTATCAAACTACCGCGCAGCTACCAACCGAGCTGTGTCCAGCTTAGAAAACTCCTTAGTGGGTGAATTACATGAAGTTATTATACTGCACTGATTAATTTGAAAATACATTCATGGTGCATAGAAAGGGGGCTTTAAAATATTTTTGTGAAATCATTTGGGTTTTGAACATTTTTAGGAACTCTGATGCCTTGTGAAGCTGTGGAAGCACTTAGGAAATACTTTGCTGCGTTTCTTTTTTTACCTTGATCTGTTTAGAGGTGTTTGAATACCATGTTATTAAAAGATTCAGGTAAATAAATGTTTGTGTAGTTCATTAATGTATTTTTATGGGCTTACGGTGGTTTCTGTGAAAATGTATTTGTTTTATGCACAACATGGTTAGAACGCTTCGCTACCTTTCCTTGTACACATGCCACAACCTCTTTATTCAGCTGTCAAACTGATAAGCAGGGTGAGGCCAGATACTTTGATGAGTGAAGGTTTAATTTGCGCCTAAGGAATGCTGATCAGTCAGTTCCTCCTGACGCAACAGCGAAGCAAAAATTTATTAAAGGCACACAACACAAGAATATCAAAAAAACATTTTTTGATCAGCACTAACAATGTATTCTCCGGTTTCTAAGAATTTCTACTGGGATTTACTTTCAATTTAGGGATATAAAGTTGTATTTGCTTTCCCTTTTTGTATAACAAAAAGGATCAAAAGGGCCCATGTGCCATCATTCTCAATAATAATTTAGATGTTAAAATTTAATTTGAGCTGATTCCTTATGATTTATACAATCATACGGCTAAATTTGGATTTAAATCAATAACTCCTTTTACCCTAAAAGTTAATCTATATGGTTGTTTTTTTTAACTGATGATGTTTGCAATCTCACACTTCCCTCCCCATGAGCCCTGAGAACCTGTCAATAATCCAGGTGATGTGGAAACTTGATCACCATGTCAGCCGGATAGACTTGTAGGACAACTTTCTTCTTTGTATCTTTTATTTTAAACATCTTTTCCCAGCTCGGTTGAGCTCTGGTTGTTATTTTTACATAGATAAGTGAAAATGTAGTTCATTAAACTACTCCAACACCCAATGGTATTACTACAGATTCTCCACCAGATAAGAAACGTAAAACTTGTGTTTGCAGTTATTGACATGTTAGAGGCAGGGCATACCTTTTATGTAAGCACTGCCATTTCTCTCTATAGTAACTTTGAGAGGTGATGACTGTAGCAGATTCCAAAACGATGAGATAATCTCTCCAACAAAACATTTGCCAAACAAAAAAAGATAAGAATGCCAATAGAAAGTAAATGGCATGAAAAAACTCAGACTCTCACTGCTTTGGATTTATCTAAATAAAAATGACATAATTGCTAAAAACAGATGTTTTTGCATTTTTTAAAACTTCATTACCCTAAATGAAGATGGATTGTGTTGGTTGGCTGAATGGTTATATGTAACTATTGAAAACAATCTCTCTTGACCTTCCAGCGGGCTAGTTCACCAGGTGGGATGTTAATAAGCCCTCCCTCCCTTGGTCTCTCTGAGTTCCAGCTAGGTGGCCTCTTTGGCCAAGGGGCTGCTGCTCCTGTTCTTCACTGATGATCTACCTCTGTGTGGGTCCAGATGGTTAAACAACATGCAAACACAGGCTACTATTACATCAGTGTGGCCTGTCTACGTTGACACTAAATGCAGTCTTGATTTAAGAAAGTTAATTATATAATAATTAACTTTATAACTTGCCAAGGACAGCACACATGAAAAAAAGAACAATTGGAAACAACTCGCAAGTTATACTCAAGATGTAGTTCTTAGCAACTAGTATTCATAATCCTTGAGCTATTTGCTGTGTTACAACCACAAAACTCAGTGTGGCTCATTGAGATGTAATTTGATGTGCCTCAGCAACTGTGATAGGGTATTACAGCATATATATATATATATATATATATATATATATATATATATATATATATATATACACACATATATATACATACCCCAGCGACCATCCACGTTTGATGGATGCTTGGATGTCGCATTATACCTGTTTATCTTGCATCTCTTTGATAAAGGCCACAGTTTTGAGGTATAAAGCCTATAGTTGTCTTGTCAACATGATTTTCCCACTGGAACTAGGAGTCTGTCTAGCTCCTCCAGAGTTACCATGGGCTTTTTTGGCTGTTTCTCTGATTGATGCAAAGTTTTGGTAGCTTAGGTCTTTCCATTTTTAAAATTACAGAGTAAATTATGCTCAGTGAGATGTTAACCCTGCTTTAAATTTCTCCACAACATTCTCCCTGACGTGGCTGTTGTGTTCCTTGGTCTTAATGATGCTGTTTGTTAACCTTTGTTCTCCAACAAAACCTCTGGGATTACACATTAGTGGGCTCTGTTTGTTAACTAGGTAGCATCTGAAGGAATTTATTTAAACTGGATTTTAATTCATGTTATCAGTTTAAACTTACTAAATACAAATGCATGTAAAGAAACTTAGATTTTTTTTTTCTTTCACTTCACAGTTATATATTTGTGCTGTTCTACCCCAAACAAATGTATAAAAGTTACTGGTTGTCATGTGATAAAATGTGAAAATGTTAAGGAGGTATGAGTACTTTTCCAAAATGCATTGTTTGCATATTCAGGTGTTTCCTGTCCAGTCAACCCTGAGTTAATAGCCATGCAGCGTGTTACATTTACTTGAAATGCACTTTTTTAGTAAAAAAATTTTTTTTTCACACATCGAAGTTGTGTGTATATATATATGCATAGAAGTTGATGCATGTCAAGCAATAAATAGTGTTTGATCATTCTACAAGTCTCTGGAGAGAAAATATAAAAACGTTTATTCACTGTCTTTTAAGAATAGGTATGCAAACAGGCAGTTTATGTTGCATAATGGCAACACATTCTGCAGTTGCTCAAGAGGGTGTTTGTATTTTTAGAGCGTTCAGGCGGAGCAACGTTTTGCAAACCAAAACTTAAGTGTTTTTTTTTAAGAAACAGGATGAATGAGAGAATGGTTGGTTTGAGACAAGCTTGTCGAGGTGATCAGGTTAGATAACTGAAATGACCCCCAAGGCTTTAGAGAGAGGAGGGAGTGATTGCAAAACTCAGTTTCAGTCCAAACATATACTGAGGATACCTAGTTTTAGAGTTCTATCTCCAGCATTCATTGGGCAAAGGCAGGGTACACCATGAACATGTTGCTAGTCTATCGCAGGGCAACACAGAGACACACTGGACAAACAACCCCTTACGTATGCACATACTCATACCTAAGGGTAATTTAGAAAGACCAAATATCCTAACAATCATGTTTTGGGACTATGGGAGGAAGCTGGAGTACCTGTAGGGAGCCCACGCATGCACAGGAAGAACATGCGAACTCCATACAGAAATACCTGAGGGCAACTTTCACACCCAGGACCTTCTTGCTGCAAAGCAACAGTGCTACCAACTGCTCCACCGTACAGCCCTCAACTGTACACACTATGTCAAAATCTGCTGAACTCTGTGTTTACACTCACCTTACCTCTTTTGTAAAACCTTCTCCATTGCACTACTGAAATTACTGTCTTTAATTTACTAGTAATGTTGTTTTCTGATGTTCTGTTCTATATGCATTACTGTTGTTTGTTAAAAATATTTTATAGAGTTTTTAAAGCTATCTGTTGCACAAGTTAAAATGTGTCAAATACAGGGTTCCTATGCACTATTGAAAGGTCTGGAAAATTGTGGAAATATTAAAACTGGATATGTAGAAAACAGTCCACTCTTCATTTCCTGTTCTATTATCGAAAAGATAAAAACTTGAATATGTTTACAGGAGCTTTAACTCACACCTCCGGCAGAAATTTGAACACGTCCCGGGGGAGGCGGAGGACATTGAGTCCGAGTGGACCATGTTCCGCGCCTCCATTGCCGAGGCGGCTGAGCGAAGCTGTGGCCGCAAGGTGGTCGGTGCCTGTCGCGGCGGCAACCCCCGAACCCGCTGGTGGACACCGGCGGTAAGGGATGCTGTCAGGCTGAAGAAGGAGTCCTACCGGGTCTTTTTGGCTTGTGGGACCCCTGAAGCAGTTGATAGGTACCGACAGGCCAAGCGGGATGCGGCTCGGATGGTTGCTGAGGCAAAAACTCGGGCGTGGGAGGAGTTTGGAGAGGCCATGGAAAACGACTTCCGTACGGCTTCGAAGCGATTCTGGTCCACCATCCGTCGTCTCGAGGGGGAAAGCGGTCTGCCACCAACACTGTTTACAGTGGGGATGGTGTGCTGCTGACCTCGACGCGGGACGTTTTGGGTCGGTGGATGGAATACTTCGAAGACATCCTCAATCCCACCAGCACGCCTTCCAATCTGGAACCAGGGTTTGGGAACTTGGGGTCGGTCTCTCCAATCTCTGGTGCTGAGGACACCGAGGTCGTTAAAAAGCTCCTCGGTGGGAGGGCTCGGGGGTGGATGAGATTCGGCCGGAGTTCTTCAAGGCTCTGGATGTTGTGGGGCTGTGTTGGTTAACGCGGCTCTGCAATATTGCGTGGACATCGGGGGCAGTTCTGTTGGATTGGCAGACCGGGGTGGTGGTCCCCCTGTTTAAAAAGGGGGACCACAGGGTGTGTTCCAACTACAGGGGGATCACACTTCTGAGCCTCCCTGGTAAGGTCTATTCAGGGCTTCTGGAGAGGAGGGTCCGACGGATAGTTGAACCTCGATCCAGGAGGAACAATGCGGTTTTCGTCCTGGCCGTGGATCACTGGACCAGCTCTACACCCTCAGCAGGGTCCTGGAGGGTGCGTGGGAGTTCACCCAACCGGTCTACATGTGTTTTGTGGACTTGGAGAAGGCGTTCGACCGTGTCCCTCGGGGGGCCCTGTGGGGGGTGCTCCGGGAGTATGGGGTACCGGGCCCCTTGATACGGGCTGTTAGGTCCCTGTATGACCGGTGCCAGAGTTTGGTTCGCATTGCCGGCAGTAAGTCGGGCTTGTTTCCGGTGAGAGTTGGACTCCGCCAAGGTTGCCCTTTGTCACCGATCCTGTTCCTAACTTTTATGGACAGGATCTCTAGGCCCAGCCAAGGTGTTGAGGGGATCCGTTTTGGTGGCCTCAGGATCGGGTCTCTGCTTTTTGCAGATGACGTGGTCCTGTTGGCTTCATCGGAACGTGATCTACAGCTTTCGCTGGAGCGGTTCGCAGCCGAGTGTGAAGCGGCTGGGATGAGAATCAGCGCCTCCAAATCCGAGGCCATGGTCTTGAGCCGGAAAAGGGTGGGGTGCCTTCTCCGGGTCGGGGATGGGGTCCTTCCCCAAGTGGAGGAGTTTAAGTATCTGGGGGTCTTGTTCACGAATGAGGGAAAAATGGAGCGGGAGATCGATAGACAGATTGGTGGAGCATCTGCAGTTATGCGGGCGCTGTACCGGTCTGTCGTGGTGAAGAGAGAGCTGAGCCGAAAGGCGAAGCTCTCGATTTACCGGTTGATCTACGTTCCTACCCTCATCTATGGTCACGAACTCTGGGTGGTGACCGAAAGAGCGAGATCATGGATACAAGCGGCTGAAATGAGTTTCCTCCGCAGAGTGTCTGGGCTCTCCCTTAGAGATAGGGTGAGAAGCTCAGTCATCCGGAGAGGGCTCAGAGTAGAGCCGCTGCTTCTCCACATCGAGAGGAGTCAGTTGAGGTGGCTCGGGCATCTGGTCAGGATGCCTCCTGGATGCCTCCCTGGTAAGGTGTTTTGGGCACGTCCCACCGGGAGGAGGCCCAGAGGAAGGCCCAGGACACGCTGGAGGGACTATGTTTCTCGGCTGGCCTGGGAGCACCTTGGGGTTCCTCCCGAGGAGCTGGAACAAGTGGCTGGGGAGAGGGAAGTCTGGGTCTCTTTGCTTAGGCTGCTGCCCCCGCGACCCGACCCCGGATAAGCGGAAGAAAATGGATGGATGGATGGATGGATGTCTACAGGACACCTTTTACTTTACTTGCTGTTTTCGTTTTCCAGTTACTACCAGATGTGTAAACCCTGATGAAACATCAAAAAAGACAATTTCACTGTTTTTTTTTGTTATTTAGATCCCTTCACTTTTGTCTTTTAAAATGGACACAGTTTTTTTGAACACTGAAATTCCTGTTTTGGAATTTTGCAAAAGTGACGGTATCAATGATTACATCTTTTCTAATTTAGATTACTTGGTTTTAATCTAGGATAATGCAGTTTAGATCTTGTTGAGTAACATAGACTAGTTGATCAAAGTATTTCAAACAAATAGTCCTTTACCACATTGCTGAAACAAAAGCCAGCTTCAGCACTGTTTTTCAAAATTTTTTGGGGAAAACAGTTAATAAATTATTCATAAAAACTGATGAGAAAAAATGGATGAATTATCTGATGTTTAGAATTTTGAAAAATAACATTTATAGTAACCCTGAAAATAGCTTAAACAGGCTCTAATGATCATCAACCAAACCATCTTCTGCCTGTTAAGTATGGTGGAGAATCTGTGTTGCTGTGGGCCTGTTCTTCCAAAGGCCCTGAGAACATTGTTAAGACTGCATGGCATCATGCAAGGTTGTTGAACACAAGGGCTGCCAGGCTCTCTGACCACCACCAGCAGGTGGTGACATTTCTTGTCCAAGGATACAAGGATGAATTCCTACCAACTGAGCCACGATCGCCTAGAGTATATTGTCTTGAAAGATTTCAATGCGGAACACATGAGATTGTTTAACAGGTTGTTCTTGGAGGGCGGACAGGAGGCACGCTGAAGATGGTACTTAAAAGGAGGAACTCTGGTGGGTGAGTGGAACAGTGCAGGAGGATGATAGCTGTCTTGAGGAAGCCTTGAGCCAGTCGTGGATGTTAAAGCCAGAGAGAAATCTTGAAGGCGAGTATTTGTCTTTGGCAAAGGATCTCAGGAGTGGAAACTAGGGAAGGGAGGAACATGAAAAAGGTGAGTTTTCTGAGTAGGAATCAAAGGAATAATTCTAGGAATGGACAAAGAGCTTAACAAAGACTAGCGAGGAGCAGGGAAAGACTGACTGCCAGCTCCTTTTATCCTCTTGCAGTTCAGATGATTTCCAGGTGTGTGTAATCACACCTGAAGGCCTCAATCCAACAGAGCTGGATTCAGTGGTACCACTGTGCCTTCTGGTGGACAACCTATGGAAAGCCAAAACAGAGAGAAACCACCATACAAACCAAACCCCAGACTCCTGACATTAACAGAGATAAAACCAAAGGCCATCCCATGTTTGTTCCAAACTTCTGAGTGTGAGGGTAGCATGATTATATAGATAAAGTTTGACGCCTTGCTGTCTTGCGATAAACTTAACAATGTGGATTCTCAAGTTTGACTTGAATAGATAAGAATCAGCCCCTTAACCAGTTGTCTCCACCATCCAAGATGATTAAAGTTTGTAAAGTGTTGGGCCGTATCTGTCAGCAACATTCCTCCTTTCTTCTGAAACGTCTGGCCCTTCCCACTTTGCTGCTTGGGACAGCTATATAACAAGGGAGCCCCGGTGATGCTTTGTACTGCAGATCATCTCCAGTTATCCTTGCTGGTTCAGATCCAGACTCTCCAAGATGTCTTTGAGCTCCAAATCCTACAGCCAGCACTCCATCAGCCAGAAGACCATGAGTGTCTACGGTGGCGCAGGGGGTTATGGCACCCGCATCTCCACACCGATTGTCTCATCCTATTCAGGAGGCTTCAACCTCACTCATGGGCTTGACCTCCACGTTGATGCCAACGAGAAAGCCACGCTTCAGAACCTGAATGACCGTCTGGCCTCCTACCTCCAGAAGGTGCATTCAATGGAGAAGGAGAACGAACGCCTGGAAAAACAGATCAGAGAGTGGTACTCGAGCAAAACTGTGATCTCCCATGATTACACTGCCTACTTGGTCACCATCGCAGAGCTGCAGGATAAGGTAAGAGAAAAAAACACCCAGATGGCTCACAATCACAATTGTGATTATTTTTAACTCGATCTATTTAGGAATGTAAATGTTTTTGGGGAATCTGTAACTATATATCAAATTGCCAAAAATATAAGGTAGGGTGTGGTTATTGATTATTTCCATATTTACCCATCTTTACTGTTCAACCTCCTGGAAGGGCTGATTTTCACAGTGACTCATTTCTCACTCTAGGTAGTATAATTGTTTTTAGAAATGAATTAAGTTATTTACATCATTCTAACGGTTGCATCAATAAAATGGAATCATATTTATGGAGGAAACCCCATATGCTTTCTACCCTTTGTCAACAGAAAACACAGAATATCTCAAAATAAGATCACCATTTTTAAACAGCAGCCTTTTTATGTCAGCTCAAGAGTTTTTAACCTTTCTGGTTTTTTTCATCCTCAGATCCGAGCTGCCACCACATTCAACGCTAAGATCTACTTGGAAATTGACAACTCTAGACTGGCTGCTGATGACTTTAGAATGAAGTGAGTTTTTTCTCCCCTGCTTCTGTTGTAGTATTTCACTCATGCATCAGAGCATGAACTCATGCCTAACTGCAAACTCCTGCTCATAATGTGGCCCTGAATCCTCTCTGACCTGTTCCGTCCTCCTTTGTGAAATCTTCTCAGATTTGAGACTGAGCTAAACATGAGGCAGTCTGTAGAGGGCGACATCGCAGGACTGAGGAGAGTGATGGATGAATTTAATCTGGCCAGAATGGATCTGGAGAGTCAGTACGAGTCCCTGAAAGACGAGCGCATCAGTTTGGAGAAAAACCACGATGAGGTAAGGCTGCAGAGAAAATTAGTAGCCCTTGATAAACCAAGAATGTCTTCAAGATTCACTGATGTGTCAGCTTCTCATTGCATCCATGTTTCATTACACCTGAATCAATACAATGGCTCAATATCAGGGCCCTGCGAAGCTTGATGATGTCGTGAGGAGGGTATTTAACTATTTGATTCTGGTGTTTTTCATCTAGAACGTGTATGGTGGGAGCTTAAAAGGAATATAGCTAGAAACCCCTGGTCTAAGCCTTGTTTAAAGACAGCAGAACAAAACTAATAATAAATCAATTCAATTCTCAAATATCCATCTTCTCAGCAGCAGCTATTCACTTAATGATTAAACTGTTTCAATCTGACCTCTCCCTCCATTGTGTGCCAACCAAATCACACAAGAGCTCTTACTTACCCCTGATAAAAGAAAGGACATATTGTGTTAGATTATCATCAAACAGCTCTGATGGATTTGGCTTCTCCCAGAAGGTATCCCCCAACCCCTTTCTCCTCACATTTTCGTGTATTCTTTTCTTCCTCCAATAGCTTATTGCTGTCGACACCAATATACCTCCCCCGCTAAAGGAATAACTTACCGAAATGTTGCTCTTTTCCCTCCTGCAGGAAATGGCTCTGCTGAAGACCCAGATGGGCGGCCAGGTTAATGTGGAGGTGGATGCTCCTTCCTCTGTAGACCTGAAACAGGTCATGACTGAGATCAGAGAGCACTATGAGGGTCTTATTGCCAAGAACCGCAAAGAACTCGAGTTGTGGTATCAGAACAAGGTGAGACATAAAGTCACATTTTTAGTCTAAAGAAAACTTAACAAGAAGTGACTGGAGTGGTAATAATTGTAAATGTGCTTTTGCCCAGATTACAGTGGTGGAGAAGGATGTAGAAGTTTATTCAACCAGTCTTGGAGCCTACCAGCTTGAAATTAAAGAACTGAAGAGCACCCTGCAGACACTTCAGATTGAACTGCAGTCCCATCTGAGTATGGTATGTCCTACCTCCAACCGAGACCCAGGCATTTTATGGCCCCTTTGTATAAATCTTTGGATCTGGCTGATGATTGTCAAAAGTCTGAAATTATATCTGCAGAAAGTTTTATTTAATTCAATTATTGATTTCCTATATATAAATCCAAGTTTCTCCCATTAAGATCCCAGATAGCTTTTACAAGAAATTGGACAGTTTAAATACAGAGATCATACAATAGAGTAGTAAGACTCATAACAATCACACTTAGAAACACTCCCACAAGTTTTGTTGATAAACTACAGATATTGTAGATCAATACAGATTGATGACATCAATCGCCCAGGCATCAGGTGCTTAAACCCCCACACTTTCTTCAATCAGTTTTACTCTTGAAACCTTTTTACATTTTAAAATGTCCAACAAATAAAGATTGTGATTTTAATGTTTCATATCAAAAGAGATGACAAATAAGAAGGGAAAGCGTTCTGTATGAACTTATCCAAGTGACTAAGAAAACAAGCATGTAGGGATGACCAGTTTATGTTTTTTGGGCAGACAATGATGGCGAAGAAAACCATGGACAGTGTTAGATCTTAGTGCATCTTGATACACAATTTCACCATGCAAAGACAAGTCAATGGATTAATATACAGCAGGAATGGTTAAGTCTTCAACAAACCTGAAACAAATGAATGGCTCTTTACCAGGTCTATGCAGAATGAATGCTGATGAGGGAATTCGGCCATTTGATTCAGGTGTGTTGAAACAGAAATGCATCTAAAAGTTGTTCTTCAGGATTGGACTAGGGCACTCCTATGGATATGACTATGGAGATACACCGTATCTCCATAGTCAATAATAAGCAAGAAATGTGATAGTACCAGTTTCAGTTTTAAAGAAAAATAAAATAAAACCAAAAATAAAATCATAATACAAACATAAGTTTTTAAAAGATGAAGAACTTCTTTTAAAACAACAACCATCTATTAAAAACCATAAATGTTTAGAAGTAGACACAAACTCTGTTTTATGACAATTGTTGAGAAAAACTTTCTAAGTAAGAGCAGATTTGTTTTTCATAATGTAGTGAAAAATACAATCTTTGTTTTCTCAACATTTAAAACAAGTTGTTGGTGACAAAGCAGTTCTTTTACATTGTCAAAAACATGGAGAAATGTACAAGTGTTGAGTCAGAAATAGGTGTGGCGCAATAAATTACAGAGTTAGAACTATAGAAATGAAAAACTTAGGTTGCAGTCATAGATCATTTGTAGACAAAAAACACAGTCATAGACCAATAATTGAACTTTGTGGAACTCCCTGGTGATTTGAAGACAATAAGCATACAAAGCCTGCCAACATGTGAGGATAATAAAGCAAATGTTTTCATAAACACACCTTCCCAGTCAATAGCAGGCAGAAAAACTGATTCAACCCTTTTAATTTTCCAAGAAAAATACAAACCATATTTATCCACTAAAATCCTACTAAGAGCTTAGATTTGAATAAAAAGAGATGAACTGGTTTTCAGCTATCCAAATATAATACAGATATTTTATTCCATTTTTTAAATGAAAACCTGAGTGGTTTGGTATAACAATTGAACAGGTTGCTAAATAGTATTTCACTTGTACATGCTGTTCTATGCTTTTCTTGTTGCCACATAAGCAAACTTTTGCATGCACCAATGTCAACTCATTCTAAAAAAGGCGGACAGATACTGAATGTAAACGTTTAACATAATATGAAAAATAAAATTGCATAAAATGGCTTACATTTTTAAAAAAATGTTTAAAGTAAATTGATGATGCAAGGCTCCATTAAGGCAGTGGTTCCCAAACCATTATTATGAGCAGTTTAAAGATCCCGGACAGCATCTTCCCATAAGACAGTTATCGAGACTCGCTGTGAAACAGAACGGTTGTCTATCAGAGCCCATTTTCTCGCACATGTGCCTCAGAAATCTGGGCTTTGACATGTTGTGTTTTGATGTATCGATTATTACATCATATAGCTCGGGACTTGGCTGTTTAGATGCCAGTGCGTCACCGTTTATAATGCAGTTTGTGGACTGCAATGTTTGGGGAGACGCACCTCATAAATGCCTGCAGCCATCCTAGTTTCCCAGCCACAGTCTTTGCCCCATCTGTGCAGACCTCTACAAAATCCCTTTATGTCCGTTGACATCTCACAAATGCGCCTGCCAATTGTATTATTGGATAAAGGAATAACCCATAGTTTGCTGGGCTCTGTTATAATCATAGATTATGGAACCATGTCCACTGTGCAGGGAAGTATATAATCATCCGCAGTTTTGTTTTTTACACTTTGCCACTATGTACAAGACTTTATATGAGCTCAGTTGAGCATTTGCAGGTGTTTGGTGTAACAAACTTGAGACAAGATATGCTTATCATCAAAGGTGTCAAAAGTATTCACATTCAACACTCAAGTAGAAGTATAGATACTAGGGTTTAAAACGACTTCTGTAGAAGTTGAAGTATCAAGTCATGTTTTTTACTCTAGTAAAAGTAAAAAAGTACTTGATTCAACCTCATGTTGGGAACCACTGTTCTAGAGGCTGAATCCGCTCTGACGCACTGTAGACTGGAACTAAAAGCTCCACTTCACCCAAAGTTTTCAAATCAAGGAACATTTATCTGATTCAAGTGATCAGAAGTCGGAAAGACTCTCTGAACACAGCTTCATATCGCTTCAGCAGCAGAAACTCTCGGAGCATGCGCTCTTTCGCACGGGTGTTTGGCACAATACCGGGCTCTTTGAAGCGCATCTTTAACCAGCCGCACCGGTAACAGTCACGTTCCAATACCTCCCGGTCTGAGATGATGCTCAGATGGCTTCATGCAAACCTTTTTATTATTAATTTATTGATTCAGTTACTTGTACTCCGCGCTTCAACTTAAACCTAAAAATGTCTGCACCAAATGGTCATGGGTGTGAATTATAATCTGTCAAAATGACAAGTGGCCTTCGGATTTTCCGTCACCGTTGTAAAAAAAAACACGGACTAATATGGAAAATATTCGGTTAACGGGACCCTGTGTGAACAGCAGCCTACGCAATGGATCGCATACAAGCGTGTTGTCCGAATGGTAGATGTTTAAAATGAAGATCCAACTACTGTGAAATTCTATCCAGTTGGCGCATTTTTAGATCGTTTTTTGTGCGTCTTCTTAATAAAAGACTAAATGAATGAGGAGTAACGAGGCTATTTTTAAAATCTAAGGAATAGAAAGTACAGATAATTGCGTGAAAATGTAAGGAGTAGAAGTAAAAAGTAGGCCCATAGATAATTACTCATAATTACTCAGTAAAGTATAAATACCCAAAATTTCTACTTAAGTAAGGTAACGAAGTATTTGTACTTCGTTACTTGACACCTTTGCTTATCATATTTTCTACTCTTTGGTTGAGAAGGAAGTTAGTTTAAAAGCTTATATCTTCTGCTTTGCGTCTATGTGACCATGTGACTATACAACCCCCCAACCCCAACCCCTCTTTGGGAGACTATGCCTTAAGGCATGTTGCATTTCCTTGTTAGTTGCAGTGAGTGATGTTGCCAAGAGCTGATAAAATATATTGCATACACCAACACACCATTTAAGTAATCTCTTTATTTTCTACCCTTCACAACAGAAATCTTCTCTAGAGACAACTCTGCGAGAGACTCAGGAACGCTTTGCTGCCCAGCTAGCCGGTCTCCAGGCCATGGTCACAGGCCTGGAAGCTCAGAAGTCAAATCTTGATGCCAACAGGAAAGAACTTGATCTGAATTACAGCACTCTGCTAGACCTAAAGACCCGTCTGGAGGCAGAGATTGTAGAGTACAGGAGGCTGCTTGATGGAGAGGATGAAAGGTGAGACCTGAGGAAGATGCATATAAACTAATAAGAGAAATAATGAGAACATTATGGGGAAAATGAGAATGTAACTAAATGTGAACCAATGTCCTTTTTATTTCCAATGGCAGCTCAAAACAAGGTAAGAGACTTTTCTTTCTTTCTTTCTTTCTTTCTTTCTTTCTTTCTTTCTTTCTTTCTTTCTTTCTTTCTTTCTTTCTTTCTTTCTTTCTTTCTTTCTTTCTTTCTTTCTTTCTTTCTTTCTTTCTTTCTCTTATTCATATATATATATATATATATATATATATATATATATATATATATATATATATATATATATATATATATATATATATATATATATATATATATATATATAATAGTTATTAAAATATTATAGTTTTGTGGACTGTAGTGTATTAATAAAATTTCTTTCTTTCTCTTTTTTTCAGTGATTACAAAGACCATCACTGTGCAGGAGACGTATGTGGATGGAAAAAAGGTAGACTCCTCCAAGAGTGTTGATGTGGATCATTTCAAGTGAAAAGAAACGGAAGGAAGCAGCAAAACACAATAAAGATCCTGCAGTTGAATCCATGTTCAATGTGTATCTGTTAAATAAAAATAATAATAAAAAAGCAAAACAAGGAATAATATTTTTACATATTCTCACCAACCTCTTGTTCTTTAAAATTATGAACTAAGCTTATATAGTAGGCTACCACAACAAATCTGTTTGATGAACCAGTACATTATGTGGTCACATTCAGAACAATGATTGCCTTTAAAGAGTAACTAAACCCCAACAACTTTTTTTGCTTCTAAACTGTATAAATGGGTCTTTACCAATGCAGTCTTTCAGTTTCTGGGGATTTTTTTGTGTCACAGCAGTCATGGTCTCACAGACACGGCCGTGGGTTTGGGTATAAAGCTATCAGACATAACAATCCACCCCCCGTGGCGAGTTTGGAGTGGGATTGCATTTTTCAGGTTACCATTATTATCACATTAGCACTTAGTGACCCATCCGGTCTTTCTCTCCCTCAGCAGCAGCGCCAGCCTCGGGCAGCGCTGACTCAGCCGCTGGACTCCATAAAGCCTCCCTCTACTCCTCTATCTCCGGTGACAACGGAGGAGATCCGCTGGTTCAGGGCGCTCAGTCAGCCGCCCGAGGCTGGCGCTGACTGAGGCAGAGGAAGACAGGAGGAGTCTGGTCTCTGAGTGGTGATGATAACATAGGCTAATGTTCAAACAGATGAATGTTGATCAGATCAATCAGTCGCAAAACTGCCAACGTCGCTTCGGTCACTGTCCATGTTTCAGTGTCAGATTAAGCTAGCAGCTGTCCCTGTCCTCCTGAACACACCCCCACGTTCCCCCCTCCGCTTTTCCCCCACACTTGGCCATATCCCTCCGTTCTTCCTGGCACTGCCCACTTTGTATAATTTTTTTAATGTCTGGGGGCGGGGTTATGATTTTTCAGGGGGTTCAGTTACACTTTAAGTAGCCATTTTTGAGGCCTCTGACCAATTAACCGTTAATGTTCCGAGGGCCCGCGGGCGGGCCCAGCCCATTTCCTACTTTAAATCCTCTGATTTTCTGACTTCTAACTTTTATGAACCTATACATGTTTTATATCATTGGAAAGCTAAAAGTCTTGTGATTCTAATTATGTCTGGCGTTTAAGGATACAATCATAACTGAAGACACAGTGAGCGCTTTTGCCAACACAAACGTTCTCCTGATGGAAGTATACAAATATGGAACTCACCTCTTTGTAGTCCAATAAACGTGACAAAACCAATCCATTTCGAACAAAAATGGTCTTTTTACATCAATAAAGGTCCGATTAAAGTCCTCCGATAAAGTTATTAGTCCAGGACAACAGTAAAACTAATAAAAAATGTAAAACACACAGTGAAAATGCGCTCCCGAAATGTCTGTGGCCATTTTTGTAGTCTTTACTGCTTTGTTTCCAATACATTCGCTTCCACTTCCGCCTCCAAAGGTCACTGAACATGCCCAGAAAAAAATAAAATAAAAATAATAATAATAATAATAATAATAATAATTCATCCGGTGTTTTCCTTACGTAGGGTACATCTCCAACCAATGGCGCATGGATGGAAAGTCACGTTGTGGTAAGTAACTCGAACCAATTGCGGTCCAGAACTCTGATGATTGACGCATCGAATAGCCAATGTAACGCTGTAAACGCAGATATATAACATGACCGGGCGGACTTGTTCGCAGCCATTGTATATGACGTGCGTAAAATGTCTTATTCATGAAGAGATTACGCACAGTGCGTACCAGTAACATATTGTTTCAGCACCGTGTCCAAACACCCTTTATAAATCAAAATACAACATAGAAGGAAGCCGTGGAGCTTTATATGGTAAGATGCAGTTATGATTCTAACGATATTTTTAATTCAGTGAGGACTACGGCATTTACCCAGGAGATGGCGCATATGGCACACTTTTGACCACCTTTGACCTGTAGTTATAAAAATGTGTGCAGAATATTAAGTTTTTGGTTTATTGCTGTCAAATCTGGTGTGATGAAGGTAATACTTCGGACTTTAGACCCACAGTGTGTTTTAGGTCACCACCTCTTTTTAAAGCCATTTTTACAGCATGTATTTATATAAAATAAATATTCGGACACAAATAAAATAATTTTTTGGGGTATTAAAATTCATATTGCTTGGTAACAGTAGCACTCAGAGATATTAACACAGTTCTGGGAGTGTTTGCTTTCCAAAGAGACCCAACCATGTCTCTACTCAAAATGGTTCAAGAACAGCTTTAAGTTAATTTTGGGTATGCGTTTAAAAAAAAATGTAGGGCGGAAATTGCAGGAATTTCTAAAGAAAAACTAAATAAAAATGATTTTGGCAAAGCCCTTGTGTAAACAATTTAAAAGAGGGACCTCATGAATGCATAAAGTTTTTCTACATACTGCAGTTCCTACTTAAAATCCAAAATCATGGACCTTATAATATTTAGGGTGTTTGGAGAATTTATCCTAAATCAGTGACGTGCTGTGAGATCTGGGCTAATTTAATAGATCTGGGGTTGGGTAGGCAAAGGCAAACAAGGAGTCAGCCAATGAGTTAAATGGAACCACTGGACAAAAGTGGGCATAAAACAATACTTTGAGAATTGAGTACCTACTGGACTAATTATTGTTTGCCCCTATATGCACACATACAAATACATCTACATGAAATGGTCAGAATTAATGGAATCAAATAATGCATGAAAATAACAAATAAAAACATCCATCAACTGTATTATTTTGTAGCTGCAGAGACGAGCCAGACAGGAGTTCAGCGCGGACATCTCTGCTTATCGTTATTTTCTGTGTTCAATTGCAGCACACATCTGCCACCTGCTGGCCGGAGTAGTACTCAGAACAAATAGAAATTAACAACACTCCCGGCACATTATAATACAATCACAGCCACATCTCATAAAACAGTTTTTGAAAAAGAGGACTTAATTCTAGAGAAAGTTGATTAAGTATGGCCAATACAAATATAGTATGCTAAGCTCTATTTAGAGATGAATAGTTATCCCTTCTTTTAAATAGGTACCATCTAACAGGGAATTTAAATTAGTACACAAAGCGACCTGCAGCAATACAGATATTTCACCATATCCAACGCATAAGTATACGTTATTCAGCTCAACTGTTTGTAGCTATAACACCTTCATTTTTCTCTGAATTCTGGAAAGACTTTCCGCCAGGTTTTTGATCACTCACATTTGTGAGGTCAGATACGGATGTTGGACAAGAAGGCTTGGCTTGGCTGGACTTGTCTTTGTTTTAATTCATCTCAAAGGTTCACTCCCAGCTTCAGGTCAGGACTCTGTGCAGGCCTGTCAAGTTCCTATGCACCAAACTCATTCATCCATGTCTTTATGAACCTTGCTTTGTGAAATGTTGCAAAGTCATATTTGAACAAAAAGGGAATCATCCCCAAATGTTCCCCACCAAACTTTACACCTGACACATTGCAGTCTCCTGTCAAACCCAGACTGGTCCACTAGATTGCCAGGCTGAGAGGCCTTTTTCTTTGCTCCAGGACTTATGTCTGCTGCATGGAATCTTCCCAAGTCATTAAAGGTTGATATATCACAGTCACATCAAACTGCTTTGAATTCTGAAAGACCAGATCTGTTTGTGTCATGCCTTTTGCATTAGAAAAACACTGCTTGCTGAAAGCTGGTGTCAAGTTTGATGCAGGAGCAAAACAAACAAATCAAAAAGTAACAATAACATTCTCCATGCTCCTATCTTCACAAAAACAGGGATGGGATTGTCACACATGGTAAAATGAATCCTTTCTGCCAGATATATTTTATACCTAATTTACTTTTTAATTGCAGACTGTTCCAACATATGGTGTTTCAAATACAGAGATTAATAAGAGAGTACTCAAAGAAACCCCAAAGGAGATTCATTGACATTGCACAATGTGGGTGACGGACACTAAACACAGATTTTTGCACTAAACTTTAGAGGAGTCTCAATGGCAGAAAGAAGAGAGAAGGAAGGTGAACACAGCAATCAGATGCATTTAGCACCATGTAGAAGAATAGAAAACAACAATATTCTACTAATAGTTATTCTTTCTGATGATGATATATCAAATTTGCATATTACACATTTGTCCAGACTATATAAATGAATTTTTCATGCCTAAACCTTTTTAAATCCAGTCAATACATTTTTGTTGTTGTTGCATGAATCGGTTAAAAGGATGACTCAGACTATTGTCGCTTCAAATATGCTGTAGGGCTTTAAAAACACCTCCCCTTATTGATTTTGAAGCTCCATTCCAAACATGTTTGCTCAATGAAACCATCAGATGTTGCTCTTAAATTTGTAAGGAGTGCCTCCTCGGCTCAGATCCCAGAGCAAGAGGACCACAGTGACTTGTAAGCAAAGAAAAGTTATTGGTGTGTTTGCACCAGGATGTATTTAAAGTAACAACAGACACTTGATATAATGCTGTGGAATAGAAATGCATGAATTTGTACTATTTCATATACAATCTTATTTAATAAATTTCACTAAGTGAAACATGTATAGATCAATTACCCACCGACACAGTGTTTACAACGTATCCAAAACGTGCAATGGCAGTAATCGAGCCTTAACCACATCTTGACAAGAACTTAACAAGTCCTTACCTTAACCAGAATGGGAATTTTTATCCAAGTTTACATGTTATGTAAGTAAATCGAATTATTAAATAAAGTGCATTTGATGGTAGGTGGCAACATGCAACCCTTCACATTGTGATTCTTCTGGTTGGCCTATACCATCACACAAATAGTTTTAAAAAATCCTGGGCCGATGAAGGAGACGAAGTAAAGCAGGATACGCACTATGAAGAAATGGACCACAATAACGCTGCAGCACAGTACACTTTGTAAGTACGGTACTGTTTGATTGTGTTACACTCATTGCGGTCTTATTGTCATGCTGTTGCTGTTATTCCTGTTCCCACGGTCTCGTCAATTCTGGAAAGGAGAGTGCAAGACGAGCAATAGCTTGATTTAGCTAGGATGTCGTTTACATTCAGAGAGATTTGGCTTTTTACCTGGATTATCTCAGTGTGTTAAGTCACTTAGGAGTAGGCCAGTTCAGTTCAGCTTCAGATGGACTAAGGTGTATACATACATTTCAAAAGTCAGAATTCAGGCTAAGGCTATAATTAGGTAATCTCTTACTGCATGTAAATGCACTGACTGACAGAAGCTATCATGCAAAGATCAGGTACTTCTCTCTTGAAAAAGAGATTTTAAACTCAGGGAGAAATCTTTACTTTAGGATATAATTACTAAACACCAAAGTTTACACTTAAACCCACTGACGGATGTTTTTGTTTCTGTGAATTATGATTATTTTCTGCATACAGCTGATAAAAATACATTAAAATAGACAATTCCATCAAGTCAATAAAAACATTTTTTAATACATAAATGTGGGCTTTATAAAAAGTATGTTTATTACCTGCACAACGGTTGTTGTCAAAAAATAACTTTTAGTTTGACAAATGAGCCTCACTGGAACACATATTCTAGTTTGTTAGCTATGCCTGTGTGTCCCCTGGAGGATATGCAGTAACCCCTAAGGGTATTTTGGTACTTTAGGTGATTCCAGAAGAGCAACATTTTATAACCTCAAGCAGTGGAAAAAAAAAAATCAAAAGAGAAAAAGATGAAAGGTAGAATGTTGTCTTACAAGCCAGCCATGGTAATAAAGTTAGATGATTGAAGTGCCCTCAACGTTTTAGACACAGTGCTTGTGAAACTAAGCTTTAATTTAAATGCTGTTTATTTGTTAAATAAATAAAAAAATAAATAAATAAATAAATAAATAAATGTCTTAGAGTTAAATTATTGTTCTGAGATATAAACATGAACCTTAATAGATTAAATTATGCATAAGAAATGGAACATTGCTGGTTTGGACTAAGCTTCCTCTAGATCTACGCTCAATCACTGACTTCGCTCTTTTTAAATCCAGGTTTAAGACTTTTTAGTGGTGCTGTCATAGCAGAAAATATCTTCTTTTTTCCACAAGGATGAGGCTGAAGTCTGGATTGGCGTTTCTTTTATTTTATTACTGCCAGTCTGGTGCTCGAACTCTCGCACCCCAGATCATGTCTGCCCTCTGTCAGCAGCTTCTGCCTTCAGTCTTCAGATGTTATGTCTTCATTGCAAGGTTAACCAAACACTCCTCACAGCTGAGGAGCCACGCAGTTAGATCAGACTAGGCCTCTTCACTGACTCTACTGATCTCTTAGTATGCCATATTCCCTAGATGCCTTTACTAATATGTAATTAATCAACTGACATAACCTTGAAATATTGCTGTAACAGTACTATGAAGCTTTATTGCAGATTTTTAACTTGTATGTATCCTCTTTGTCTGTTTTGTTTTTAAATTGTCTTTTATAAAGCATTTTTGCTGCCTGATTGACTGTTTTGTAAAGGCCAGGTAAATTAATGAATGAATGAAATAAAATGAATAAATGAATGAATGAATTATTTAAAGGAGGGGCTAATGCATTTCCATTCATTAAGATGCTCAGATTGCTGTGATAAATTTCTGGAAATCTTTAACAATCTGTGTTGATTGGTGTCCTCTGCTGTGCAGCAGGAGCAGGAGATTTTGCAACATTTTTTGAGCTTCTGTTTCTGGTCTCACCCTGTTCATCAGTTTGACAGCTAACTGAAGCAGTTGCGAAATTGTTACAGAGAAAGAACAACAAAGCATCCAAGCTATGTTGTGTCACAACACGAAGGGAGTTGGTTCATGGAAACAGAAGACTTAGTCTTCACAGATACATATCAAAGCAATACTGTACAATTTAGAATAACTTCCAACAAACTGCCTTATAAGCAATTGAAATAAATCACAAATTTGAAACCTTCATACCACAAACTTTTTAAATACTAAAATGATTTTAACAATATCTGAGAAATAAATTGAATGTGATAAAGCCTTTTAACGGCTTGCTGTTAAATTGACCTTGGGTGTATTGGTGAATGTGTGGAGTTTTTTGAGTTGTGTATCTCTGTGAGGCCCTGTAATGGAGATCTTGCAAGGACATTTTTTTTTCCTTTTTTAGGACTGGCTTGTGAGGTCTTTCAGTCTTTTTCCCTTAGTCAGATCATCTATTGAGTTGTGAAATGGTATCACATTGTGCCAAGACTGGCTGTCTGTGAGTTCCTGGATTTTGGCTTCCGAGTTCCATGAATTTCTTGAACTGACAGCAATCTGACTGAATCCAGGACGGTTACGAACATTAATCTGGAGAGCAGTAGAGTGAGTTCTTTGGTCAGCAGGCTGACGAGTTTAGCTCCAGTGAAGGCTGCACATATTTCCATGTGTGTCACAGATAACTGACATCTGGGACCTGCTTTGGAGTGAGCAGTCAGAGAAGCAACTTCCACATTTCTTGCAGCACCTTCTGTCCATAGGTATGCAACACTTCCATTTACTTGCTGAGCTGCATCGCAGAAGATGCACAGCTCCTGCCTACTCTCTGATTTGTCCAACTTTGGGCTTACATAACCACATTGTAGACTGATGTCCAGATATTGCATCTTGCCTTCCCATTGGTTCCATGTACAGAGCAGGCTGTTTGGTAACTGAGGATCATCCCAATCACCCTTTTTGTGCCATAACAGCTAGACTAGCACGTTAGCCATCATTGTGAATGGGATGAGAAACCCTTATATGTTATTGACTTGTCAGAACTTAGTATGTGTTCCAAATGGTAGAAGGAGTACTCACCAAAAGCCTGGACTTGTACTGCAGTGTTGAAGTAGCACACCAAGAGCAGTCGGATTCAACCAGTTTGCTGCTCTCTGACCATAACTCCTTTGGTATATGACTAATGAGATCTTGAGTGCAACAAGCACATTTTCTGAGCTCAAATCATTCCTCTGATAATAGGGATTGTAATTTTTCCACCTTTGTCTAGCTCTGTAGCCACATCGGGAAAAGGACAAGCTCTGTAGTTGACAGAAATTCTTTGGACTCACTCGCATTGTCTCCCTGTTGACTGTGATAATGGACATCTCTTTTGAGTGTATAGATTACACAGCATGTTAAACATGTTGTCCCAAACAGGGCTCCTTCTATTCATACACCATGGGATGGGTGTCTATTTGCAGATCACGCCAGATGGAACATAGCAGTGGCCAATATTTAGGTAGCAGTCTCAACTGGTGGAACATCCCCTTGATTTCACGGCTAACTGCTATGGAGCGTTTTCTGAAATGCATCAGTACACCAAGGAGCAAGGCACGTTGGTTTGGCCCTGGCAACAGCAACTGGTTGAGGTTTTGATCTCTGTGCTTGAATGAGCTATTAAACACCATGTGGTTATTTCTGTTATGTGTCACCAAATGGTGGAGGGTAAACCATGATTATTTTGAGGCTCCAATCTCATCTTCACTCCTCTAAAACAGCATGCTGCTACTAAATATGTGGTATCTGCTTGATAAGCTTTAGACCCTCTCTGGGTTTTGGCTGAGGTGCTTCTCCGAACCACACCGACTGGCCAGTACTACTTCAAGTAGCACTTGGAGTGTAGGTGTGTTACAGACAAGGGAATTCCATATCTGTGTACTCCTTCAACATTTAGTTTCCTCCAAACGGCTCATAGCTTGCTCTTCCCTTTTAGACTCTGTCACTAGCTTCTCACATCTGTATGGAAGTGTCAAATGTCAGAGCCTTTCTGTTTGGCTAAGAAGCTCTGCTTGAGGAGCGGTAGTTGAGAGGAAGAGGTTTTGTTGTGGTTGCATGGAATGCTGAAGAGATGGTACTGGTCCTTGAAGTACAAAACCCAGCCTAGCCTTGACCAGTTGGACCCCCAGGTGGGATTAGGCTCATTGGTGTGATGGGTGTGGCTAAATAAGGACAGTCAGAGCCAATCCGCGGTATTGAAGGGGCATTTGTAAATGGCTGTAGGGAAAGCCTTCCCAAGTGTCTACTGAGCTGCTTTAACATTGTATGAATGCTTAGCCAAGCCTAGGTCTTCAGCCGATAAGGCTTGCTTGGTGGTAAATATTTTGGATGGTTGGCTGGCAGGAAAGAACCTAGACCATCACTCAATTCAATTCAAATTCAAAGATACTTTGTTGATCCCAGGGGGAAATTAAGGAAACTGATGCACCATGTAATGTTCTCAGTCAGTCTTGCAGTACATAGATTACTACTCTCTAATGCTTCCTGGATCTGGAGCTTTTGAGTGGCCTCTGGGAGAGAGAATTTCCTTTGATATCCATAATCTAATATGGCAGATGTCTTCAAGGTGCGCCTACCATTCCACAGTAGGATTTGCTTATCTTTAGAAGCACTACATACAGTACACAATTATGTGCGCTACATTAACAGCTTTCTTACTGTGAGACTGGTATTGTGGCAACTCTGTATTCATATGTGGGTTACAACCAAGACATCACTTTAGTATCTATATGGCACAGTGTCAAAAACTATGTACAAAAAATATTTTTGTTTATACGGTGCTTCATCCCCTTCTTTTCAACTTCCTTGGCTATTCTTTCAGCTTGTTTACTTCTGGTTTTTCATGGCAATTGGCAACGATGACAAGTGATTGATTGATTGATTGATTTGCTCTACAATAGGCATCTGTGGGATGTAGAAGTGAAGACTTTGGTAGATAGGCTTAGATAAATAAAAAGAGGATTTTATAACAAGCAAGTCAATGCAATAGACTGGTTCACATAATCTGGGGTAATGAAAGCCAATCAAGAAGTTTCCCCAAAAAGCTGCAGTTACCGTGCTTCTTTATAAGGGTGCAGGCATCATGTACCCAGCTTCCCATATTTGGCATGCTTATGTTTAGATATAAAGTTCCAACATATGAATTTTGTCATTATTTGAAGACAGGAAGTTATTCCTTGCTCATGGAAGCAGGGGTATAGACAATGCACCATGTGTGTTTCTGGACACAGACCTAACAGAAATGGACTCATGACAACCTAATTCAAGAATTTATACATTAGGCGCGTTTCCACTATCGAAACATCAGGGTAATTTTACCAGAACTTCCTGGTATGTAAGTGTCTTCACTTCACCAGCTCAGAAATGGCCCGGTAGAGTCTCTGGGCAGGAGCTGTGGTTGAGTAATGCTGACTGGTTGTAACTCAGAGGGAAATGAGCAGATGTCGCCAAACAACCGGCTTTGTAAAAGAAGAAGAGTTGCTGGCAAAGCAGTTCATTACAACATTGCAAACAGAAATACAGCAACATCCCTGCTTCTTCCATGTCAATCTTTTGTTATTTTTGCTGCTGTGGGCACCTTTTGGCACTGATAAGTGATGCTGCTCACTGTTGAGAGTTGTGATATGTGTACGTCTTAGCAAATTCCTCAAAGGGCCATTTTTGTATGGAGTCTGAGAGGAATGAGCTGAGAAGAATCGGCTAACAGATTACCCTGTCAGATAAAAGATCAGGTAAAATTAAACCGAAGTTCAGATAGTGGAAATGCGGCTATGGTAATACCTCACTTATGCAAGTAAAACCTTTATTAAATGTCAAAACTACAGAGAGACTTAGAGTAGTTTTGATGACAGGCAAGATGAAAGGCTGGAGAGGGAGACTGGTCTGATCAGGCAAGATGAGGAGTAGAGTGGTCTGATAGAAGACAACTTCCGCTGACATGGAGACGACGACGAGGAAGGAGTTCAGAGCTGGCGGACCAGATGACCGAATGAGGTGGAGGTGAGGGAGGGCTTCTTAAATATGAATCTCTGGCCAATGATTGAAGAGCAGCACAGGTGGACGTGAATGGTGATGATCTCCTGACATTAGATATGTTACTGAGACCTATAATAAGACCTAATGTGCTATCAGACACCACAAGTGCCTTACCACCACCAACAGGAATGGAGTGTGGAAAGGTGAATTCGTAAAAAAATAAAATAAACATGACATTTCAAACATTTTAAATTTCTGTTTTAATAATTTCCAAATAGATTTTCAATAGTGACTTTGAGCTTTATCCTTTCTAGTTTATACAGCATATAATACATCTAATTGATTATGTCTTTCCTTGTTGAGTTATTTGATTTAATGTTTAATAAAGCTTAAAAAGGGTAAAAAGGGAAAAAAGCAGTGATGGCTGGTGAGATGTTTTTTGGATGGGGCAGCATCAATTCAATTAAATGTCAATAAAACATTTGTTAAGATAAATTAATGTAGAAACTATATATAAAAACATTTTCACATTCCGTTAAACATTTAAAGACTTTATTCCATCATAAAATAGACAAAAATAAACACCAGAACATGTTAATCTAGTCAGCGAAAGAGGCCAATGTTGGATATTAATGACATTAAGTATTGTATTTTAAGGAATATTATAAGTGTCTTTTTGCAATGAATCACATTACAAGTATAGAAGTTAAAGAAAAAATAAACTTGTTTCAAATAATGTTATTACATTAGTATAAAAAATGTAATTTGAATATTTATCTTAAGACAGTAAGAATGGAAGTGAAGTGCTTTGGAGAGAATAAAGAAAGAATTAACAGTAGCATACATTTGTTTCAAAAGTTTAACTACACTAAAACTCCAGGCTTCTGCCAATATTGCATCAGAATACTGGAACCTGTAAACTGTAAAGTGAACTGAATCACTGAACTAAATCTGTACTTTGATCTATCCAAGAAAAATTCAAGCAAACATGGCTGAAGGTAACTATGTACAAATAAAGGACTTATAAATCTCTTCTGCTCATTTGTAGAGGAACTTTGCTCTTCTTTCCTTCTGCATGGCAAACTTTTCAATGACTTTTTTATAAAAGTCAGGAACATCTTGCACAAGTTTCTTCTCCATGGAGAGCATGGCCAGAGCTTTGAGGCTATCCTGTGTCATGTAGTTTTTCAGAAAGGTCTTGATCCTCTTCAGAGTGGAGAAGCACCTCTCAGATTCAGCAGTTGTCATGGGTGTGGTCATGAGAATCTTGAGAAGGCTGACCGTCTCTGTAAAAGTCCTCTGAAGGTTGTTCTCCAGGAAAAACTGGTACAGAGGCACTGCTCCACTGCAAGCTTTGAACTCACTGTTCTCATAAATGGAGTTAACTCGTTAGCTTAAGTTCAGGAGCAAGACCACGCTTCAACTCTAGTCGTACACGGTAATAAACACTAACTCAACCCACCTGGCCTCCCAGATCTCTCGCACTTCAATTATCAATCAGCGATCTATATAAGCCAGGCTCGTCTCATGTTCCATGTCTCACGTTTGTTTCAGAGCCCTCCCTACCCGACCCAATCCGTGGTCTAACTACAATCTACTTTACTGCTCCATACCCTCAAGTTTCATCCCCTTGAAACCACTTCTTTCATCCCTTCGACCCTCATCCCTTCGACTCATCCCTCATCCCTTCGACCCTTCCCTCATCCCTTCGACCCTTCCCTCATCCCTTTGTCCCTTCCCTCATCTCGACCCTCATCCCTTCGACTCATCCCTCATCCCTTCGACCCTTCCCACATCCCTCCATCCTCATCCTCTACCTCTCGTTTTAGCTTATTTACAGTTCTAGCCTCTCCTAACATCTCTTTCTTTCAGGTTTGTCTGGGGGGTCCTGAGCAGGAGCAGGAAGACGAATTCCTGAAGACTGCACCCCCACACTGAGTCTATTTCCTGGCCTCCTTCGTCACATCTCCCCAGACTTCCATTCCCGCCGTCCACTCAATAAACCTTTAATCTCCATCTATGATGCGTGGTCCTTGCTAGTGAAATGAGAGACAGTTCAGCTTTGAGCTTTGCCTTGTCCAGGACTGGATAAGCCTCCACAATTGAGTCCAGTGCTGTCTCAGGAAACCTCACACTGTGCTGTGGAAACAGTTCTCCACGCAACAGGGTCGCACAGTGAAGGCAAAGAGCTCCTCAATGTGCAGCAGGATGGTGTCACATACCTGAAAAACATGAACACTTTTTCTTTAATAAAGCTACAACCATAACAGTTTTATTTCAATATCAATCTGTCAAAAACAGCGTTATGACAATATTAAAAGTATAATAAGAAAAATAAATACAAAATAGAAATATCAATTGCAGAGTAACCTCTGCATCATTCATTTAAACTAGAGTAAAAATGTGCAGCAAGTCTAGCTTTTGAGTTCATTTTATTCTACCAGAAAACAAAAAGAAAACATTGTTCTTACTTTTAATGGCAGCCTCGGTTCTTCTGATTCCAGCGTTCTATGTCTCTTTGGTGGCTGCTCACCTGTGTCTCCGCAGAGAGAAGGAATGGACATCCTGGTTCAAACAAACAAACAAACAAAAAATCACCAGTTACCTTGACATGATTGACATTTTTACTGCATTTTTGCACTTTCAATTGTTCAGAACATTTATATAAATAATAGTATGAATTAGGACATTCAATTCTAATGAAACTCAAATATTTTGTACCTTTTTTCAGACTTGGATAAATACATATATTTATTTATCTGAAGGTGAGCATGCTGTCTCTGAAGCCCTGCAGGAGAGCTTTAATGTAGACAGGGTCAATGTTTGTCTTCTGCAGCTGGTTGAACAGCATGTCCACATGAGGCAGGATTTTATGCAACTCTTAGAAAAAAACAGGATGCCTCATCCTCCAGCATCCTCACAAAGCCTCCAGCCTCTCTGACAGTTTGAGGATCAAAGTTTCCAGAGTCTTTGGTGGTGTGACAACCCTTCAGCAGATTGTCCTTGTGCTCATGCACAGTGTTTACAGCACGACTGTGGAAGTTCCAGCGTGTTATGGAGGCTCTGGGTAGTCTGTGTGAAACCAGCTGTGGGATGTTGCTTGTTCAACTGGTGTGTGTAGCAGTGGATGTAGTGCGCATTTTCATACACCTCCATTATTTTTCGCTGCATGCCACCGGTAGCCCCTCTCATTGCTGCAGCGCCGTCGTAAGCCTGAGCAATAAGGTTGGCCTTCTGTCCCTCAGGGAGGATGATGAGAAGCCTTTTCAGGGGTGCTGAGGTGATGGTATCAGCATATGCGTTCTGGATCTTAATAAATTCATAAAAACGCTCCTGTACATTGCCGGCTCCATCAATGTAGCGCAGAACAATCACCAGCTGACAATGGGTGGAAGTGTCCGTTGTCTCATCTGCTTGTACTTCTGCCAGGATGTAACTCCTCACCACAGACAGCATGCAGTCCAGCAGCTCATTCTGCACCATCTTAGATGTGCCTTTAAAAACGGTTGCTGTCTTCAGGTGCTCCTCTAACATGTTATCCAGGGAGGCCACAAAGTCTACAAGCCCCTGAACAATGCCGGGGTTTTCTGATGACTCGGTCTCATCATGTTCAAGCAAAGCTAACTCAAAAGCACCACAAAACTTCCCACAACTTATTATTTTGGATGAAACATGCCGGTTTTTATCTTCCTCCTCATTGTGCCTCCTCACAGCAAGCCTGTGACCATCGTGAAGTTGGGTGACAATGTTCTACCATCCCAATATGGCTAGCTTCACCGAGTTATCCATGTGTGCTGCTGTTCTACAGAGGTTGTCATTTTGTCTACTGTTTAGATGGAAAATGGTGCCTGTTGAACATAGTCCTACTGCATTTATTTTGTGCTTGGGGTGATAAAAATATTGCCCTACTTGGAATTATTTTGTCATCGTTGATTGGATAAATTTAGTTAATACATTTGGTGATGCAAATTTGCTATTGGCTAAGACATTCTAAGTTCCCACCTCATGGGGGCGATTTCTCGATCGCCCCAGGGCTGAACTTGAAACATAAGAAGTGAACATACAGGGAAAAATTGTATTTTACAAACCAATTTGTCTTTCAAAAATTCTTTGTACAAGCTTTTTAATAAATTTAAAGTTTGTGTTTCAATTAAATTTCAATTCAATTCAATTTATTTATACAGCGCCAATTCACAACAGATGTCATCTCAAGGCACTTAACAAGAAGTCATTTCAATACATTTATACAAACATTCCAATCAGTTAAAAAGTTTCCAATTTAAGGAATCCCAGCAGATTGCGTCAGTCATTGGCATGAGGTTGGGCAGACTTTCCAACCACAGCAATCCTTCAGCAATCCTTCATACTGAGCAAGCATGTAGCGACGGTGGAGAAGAAAAACTCCCCTTTAACAGGAAGAAACCTCCAACAGAACCAGGCTCAGTAGGAGCAGCCATCTGCCACGACCGTCTGGGGGATTGAGAAGACAGAGCAGAAACACAGAAGGAACAGAAGATCTGATATAAGAGAACTTTATGTTACAGAAAGTAAAAAGTTGATAACAGGACACAGTGGATGTTCAGCCACTGGGAGCATCATCCCAGTCGATGCCCCCCGTCCAACAGGGCATTGCAGCCAAGCAGGATACCAGACCAGGTATATCTTCTATGGAGAGAAAAACACTGAGAGAAAACAAAGTTAACAGTCGAAATAACAGAATGTACTATAATACAACTGGAGAGTAGTAGTAGAAAAGGAAGTAGCAGAGTGAAAAAAATTGGTAAGTCTGTCCTCCAGCAGTCTAAGCCTATAGCAGCATAACTACAGAGCTAGCTCAGGATGACCTAAGCCACTCTAACTATAAGCTTGATCAAAAAGGAAAGTTTTAAGTCTGGCCTTAAAAGTAAACAGAGTGTCTGCCTCACGGACTAAAGCTGGGAGCTGGTTCCACAGGAGAGGAGCCTGATAACTAAAAGATCTGCCTCCCATTCTACTTTAAGAAATCCTACGAACTACAAGTAAACCTGCAGTCTGAGAGTGAAGGGCTCTGTTGGGAACATATGAAACAATTAGATCTCTGATGTATGATGGAGCTGATTATTAAGGGCTTTATATGTAAGAAGAAGGATCTTAAATTCTATTCTGGATTTAACAGGGAGCCAATCAAGGGAAGCTAAAACAGGAGAAATGTGATCTCTCTTTTTAATATTCATCAAAACTCTTGCTGCCGCATTTTGGATCAACTGAAGGCTTTTAATGGCATTTTGTGGACTACCTGATAGTAAAGAATTACAGTAGTCCAGCCTTGAGGTAACAAATGCATGGACTAGTTTCTCAGCATCACTCCTGGACAGGATGTTTCTAATTTTAGCAATATTCCGGAGGTGAAAGAAGGAAATCCTAGAAACCTGTTTAATATGGGATTTAAATGTCAAGTCTTGGTAAAAATAACTCAGTGGTTCTTTACGTTATTACTGGGGGCCAATTTAATGCCATCCAGATGAAGTGATTGACTAATCAGTTTCTTTTTTAGAACTTCTGGTCCAAAGACAGCAACATCTGTCTTGTCAGAATTTAAAAGCAAAACGTTTAGATTAATCCATGTTTTTATGTCTTCCAGACATGCCTGTAATCTACCTAACTGACTGGGTTCATCAGGATTTATGGATAAATATAGTTGTGTATCATCGGCATAGCTGTGGAAATTTATCCCATGCTGTCTAATGATTCTACCAATTGGGAGCATATATATGGTGAAAAGAATTGGTCCAAGCACAGAACCTTGTGGAACTCCACAAGTAACCCTTGAAAGTGAAGAAGATTTCTTTTTTAGATGAACAAACTGGAATCTGTCAGACAAATATGATTTAAACCAGCCTAGTGCTGTTCCTTTGATCCCTGCAACATGTTCAAGCCTTTCTAAGAGAATATTATAATAGACTGTGTCAAAAGCAGCACTGAGATCTAACAAAACCAGAACAGACACCAGTCCATTATCTAAGTCCATGAGAATATCATTAGTAACCTTCACCAGTGCTGTTTCAGTGCTATGATGAGCTCTAAAACCTGACTGAAACTCTTCAGACAGCTCGTTACTGTTTAGATGCTCACAGACTTGATTAGCAACTATTTTCTAAAGGATTTTGGATAAGAAAGGAAGGTTAGATATAGGTCTGTAATTCACCAAGTCATCTTGATCAAGGGAATGTTTCTTGAGTAAAGGTTTAATTACAGCCATTTTTAATTCTTGTGGTACGTATCCGTTTACTAAGGATAGATTCATCATATCCAAAAGGATGCTGGGAACCAAATTGAACACTTCCTTTAATAATTTGGTAGTAATTGGGTCCAACATACAAGTTGAAGGTTTAGATTAGGCTAATGTTTTTGATAATTCAGAAAGCTCGACGGAATCAAAACAGACTAAGCACAAATTAGGTTCTACAGTTCTTTCCGATGCTGCCTCATTTACTGAGGAAGAAGTAATCATGTTTGGGAGGATGTCAATGATTTTATTTTTAATATAATTAATTTTATTTATGAAGAATCCCATAAAATCATCACTACTAAGAGCTGGGGGAATAGTTGGCTCAACAGAGCTATGACTCTGTGTAAGTTTGGCAACTGTACTAAAAAGAAACCTAGGATTGGTTTTATTCGCCTCTATTAATGATGAAAAATATGCTGTTCTAGCTTGTCGAAGGGTCTTTTTATACAGCAGTAGACTGTTATTCCAGGTTAAATAGGAATCCTCTAGATGTGTAGAGCGCCATTTTCTCTCCAACTTCCTAGTATTCTGCTTTAAAGTATGCAACTCTGTGTTAAACCAAAGAGTCAGCCTCCTATGGTTAGCCACTTTCTTTTTCAAGGGGGCTACACTATCTAATGCCAAACGCAATGAGGACGTAACGCTGTGAACCAGACCATCAATTTCTGAAGGGTTAGAGATAGAATTGCTGCCATCCACTGTGTTACTCTGAGACACTGAGAAAAGTAAGAATGGAACAGATTCTTTAAAAATTGTTACAGCATTGTCTGATAAAGCTCTACTATAATGAAATTTTCTTTCAGATTTAAGATGGTCAGTTAAAGTAAATTCAAAAGTTATCAAGAAGTGGTCAGACAGGACCGGGTTATGTGGGTGGACTGTTATTTCCTCACACTTAATACCGTATGTCAGTACAAGGTCCAAAGAGTGTTTACCCGAGTGGGTCGATCCCTGTACTTTTTGAGTAAAGCCAATTGAGTCTAAAATAGCATTAAACGCTGCATTTAGGCTATCACTTTCAGTAGCCACATGAATATTGAAGTCTCCCACTATAATGACCCTATCAGTATTTACAGTGGCTTGCAAAAGTATTCGGCCCCCTTGAAATTTTCCACAATTTGTCACATTACAGCCACAAACATGAATCAATTTTATTGGAATTCCAGGTGAAAGACCAAAACAAAGTGGTGAGAAGTGGAACGAAAATCATACATGATTCCAAACATTTTTTACAATTAAATAACTAAAAAGTGGGGTGTGCGTAATTATTCAGCCCCCTTTGGTCTGAGTGCAGTCAGTTGCCCATAGACATTGCCTGATGAGTGCTAATGACTAAATAGAGTGCACCTGTGTGTAATCTAATGTCAGTACAAATACAGCTGCCCTGTGACGGCCTCAGAGGTTGTCTAAGAGAATGTTGGGAGCAACAACACCATGAAGTCCAAAGAACACACCAGACAGGTCAGGGATAAAGTTATTGAGAAATTTAAAGCAGGCTTAGGCTACAAAAAGATTTCCCAAGCCTTGAACATCCCACGGAGCACTGTTCAAGCGATCAATCAGAAATGGAAGGAGTATGGCACAACTGTAAACCTACCAAGACAAGGCCGTCCACCTAAACTCACAGGCCGAACAAGGAGAGTGCTGATCAGAAATACAGCCAAGAGGCCCATGGTGACTCTGGAAGAGCTGCAGAGATCTACAGCTCAGGTGGGGGAATCTGTCCATAGGACAACTAATAATGGTGCACTGCACAAAGTTGCCCTTTATGGAAGAGTGGCAAGAAGAAAGCCATTGTTAAAAGAAAACCATAAGAAGTCCCGTTTGCAGTTTGCCACAAGCCATGTGGGGGACACAGCAAACATGTGGAAGAAGGTGCTCTGGTCAGATGAGACCAAAATGGAAAACGCTATGTGTGGCGGAAAACTAACACTGCACATCACTCTGAACACACCATGCCCACTGTCAAATATGGCGGTGGCAGCATCATGCTCTGGGGGTGCTTCTCTTCAGCAGGAACAGGGAAGCTAGTCAGAGTTGATGGGAAGATGGATTGAGCCAAATACAGGGCAATCTTGGAAGAAAACCTCTTGGAGTCTGCAAAAGACTTGAGCCAGGGCAACAATGGAATGGTTTAAAACAAAACATATCCATGTGTTAGAATGGCCCAGTCAAAGTCCAGATCTAAATCCAATCAAGAATCTGTGGCAAGATCTGAAAACTGCTGTTCACAAACGCTGTCCATCTAATCTGACTGAGCTGGAGCTGTTTTTCTAAGAAGAATGGGCAAGAATTTCAGTCTCTAGATGTGCAAAGCTAGTAGAGACATAGCCTAAAAGACTGGCAGCTTGAATTGCAGCAAAAGGTGGTTCTACAAAGTATTGACTCAGGGAGCTGAATAATTACGCACACCCCACTTTTCTGTTATTTATTTGTAAAAAAATTTTGGAATCATTTATGATATTTGTGCCACTTCTCACGTGTACACCACTTTGAATTGGCCTTTCACGTGGAATTCCAATAAAATTGATTCATGTTTGTGGCTGTAATGTGACAAAATGTGGAAAAGTTCAAGGGGGCCGAATACTTTTGCAAGCCACTGTAATACTAAAATCAGATAAAAAAGAAAAAAAAGAAATGAGAGTAAGGGTCTGGTGGACGATACAAAACCACAAACAAAAATGGTCTTAATGTTTTGCAACTTGGATGAGGAAAATTAAGGGTTAGATGTTCAAAAGAACTGTAGCTATCAATTGGTCTGGGACTAATTAGTAAATCAGAACGAAAAATGGTTGCAACTCCTCCTCCTTGCCCAGTATTTCTGGGAATGTGAAAATTTAAATGACTGGAAGAAGTTGACCCATTTATACTGACATAATCCTCCTGCTGCAACCAGGTTTCTGTGAGACAAAGGAAATCAATGTGATTATCACAAATTAAGTCATTTACTAACGAAGTCTTTGAGGAGAGAGATCTTATGTTTAATGAACCACATTTAATAATTTATTTTTCTGTTCAGTCAAAGTCGTAATTATCTTTATGAGATTTCCATAATTTGCTTTTGTTGGCTTAACTTTTAATCCATTTAATTTTGGCCGTGGGCAAGACACTGTTGCTATAGGGTAATGGGTAGGTAACAGTACAGAAGCAGCAGAGAGGTGGGTTAAATTACGACTCTGCTTCCTGGTTTGGACCCTGGGTTGTCAGTGTTTTGGAGGATTAATAAATTCGGCCATATTGCTAGAAAGAAGAGCTGCTCCATCCAAAGTGGGATGGATGCCGTCTCTCCGGATCAGACCAGGTTTTCCCCTAAAAGTTCGCCAGTTATCAATGTAGCCCACATCGTTTGCAGGACACCACCTAGACAACCATTGATGGAATGACATCATGCGGCTAAACATGTCATCACTGGTCCGATCAGGCAGGGGACCAGAAAAGATTACCGAGTCTGACATTGTTTTAGCAAACTTACACACCGAAGCAACATTCATTTTTGTGACCTCCGATTGGCGTAACCGGGTGTCATTACCGCCAGCGTGAATAACAATCTTACTGTATTTACGCTTATCTTTAGCCAGCAGTTTCAGGTAGGATTTGATGTCGCCCGTTCTGGCCCCTGGCAAGCATTTGACTATGGTCAATGGTGTCTCTAATGCCACGTTTCTGACTATGGAGCTGCCAATTTCCAGGGTCGGCTTCTCAGCAGGTGTGTCGCTGAGCGGGGAAAATCTGTTAGAAACGTGGACCGGTTGGTGGTGGCCCGGAGGCTGGGTCCTAGAACTATGCTTCCTACGTACAGTCACCCAGCCGGCCTGGGGTCCCGGCTGCGCGGGCTCTACCGGAGGACGGCTAGGGGGTTCTATCCTTGTTGGCTTTGCGCTGGCTAATGGGCCACTATGGCAAGCCGTTTTAACATTTAATTAACGACCACTCCTATCTACAATTCCGTTTTTAGATAGCAATAATATAATTTATCCTAGTACAAATACATTCTTCCTAGTCAAAATTGAAATTAAAGATATCAACAACTGTATTTTTACTAGGAGAAATTATATTTTAGGATATTCATATTTACAATCGTACTGGTAAAAATTAAGTTTGAGATATCTCTAAATTCTTAAAAAGTTAAAGTAGCCATTTTAACATTTAATAGGTAAACTGGATATGTATTCCAGATATCTTTAAATCAATTCTTCCTAGTAAGAATGAACTTTCTGGATATCCATAATTCAATTTGTCCTAGTACAAATGAACATTTCGCCTATCCAAAATGTAATTCTTCCTAGGACAAATGACGTCACTTTTCCCATTAATGTGTCTGGGGTTTGCAGCTGATCCTATCCACAAATACATTCTTTCTATCTAGAATTAACATTGTGGATAGGAGGAAATGAATTCTTACAAGGAGAAATTCTAATTTCAGATTGCAAGAATTCAATTGTTACTAGTACAAACTCTTAGTTTAGATAGGAAAAATTAAAATAGTATTCTACCTATCTATAATTTATTTTCGGATATCCAAAAATACATTTTAACTAGTAAGAATGTTATTTTAGATAGGAAGAACTGCAATCTTCCTAGGAACAATTAAGTTGTTGCTATCTGTATCTTAATTGTTAAGGTCAGTAATTCTTTTTTTTTTTACTGCTGACATATGTAAATGACGTCAACAGCTACGTACTTCCGCTGAACTGTCAGCCAGAGTGGATACTTCCATTAGCCTATGCTACATGTTACATGCTATGTTTAGGTAGCTGCTACACTAGGTGTGATGAAACAGTCGAAGTTTAAATACCAGTTTCTGGTACAACTGCCGAACACTGCTGTGTGCCACAGAGCCAGGCATCCTAAAAGTACAATAGTGTACTTTTTTTCTTACTTTTCCTAACGGGGAGGTAAATTGTCACTGTAACGCCTCATACCCAGGTGTAGTCGGCTCTGATATCCGTGACCCATCATCAGAAACAGATCGACAGCTGCTCCTGTTTTTATCTTCACAAGGTAGATCTAGACACTTATGTTAACGTGTGCACAGGCATGTGTGTGAGAGCGGGAGAGATAGAAAAGTATTTCTATTCTATTAAAAGAACTTTTGGGATGTAATAGTAGCAAGTATGGAAGCAAATACTGCATGTAACATTATTCCGATTAAAATGCATTATCAGAAATGCTATTTGAATGGTACACATAAGCAAGTGTGTCCTCTATTTTAGTACCAAAACTCCTTGTTTTTTTTGCACATACATTTATTTGAAGTTGTGTGTATTGTGTTTTCTAGTTAATTATGAACAATTATAAGTGTTATTAAATCTATTTTCCATTTTTTAGGTTTCCTTCATTTGACCTACTGATGTATATTTGGGACTTGCTTCAGGACTTTTTACCATCCATGATCAGTGTTCAACAAGCAGAAAGAGGAGCTCTCATGGAATCACATTCTACAGGTCACACTCTGCAACCCTTTGACAAATTGTTCCTGTTTAAATGACTTTGTGCATTGGTCCATTAGAGTTTTTGTATATATTTTTTCAAAAGTCTTTGCTCATTTACCTTGTTTAAATACTTTTGTGGTCAGTAAAAGTTGTAATCTGCTTTTGTTTGGTCTCTCATTTTAAGTCATGTCTTATATCTTTTAAAATTAAGCATTTAAAACACCAAAAAGCTTTAATCCAATTCATTTATTACTCATTTAACAAACATTACATCACAAACAACAGGATAATACAGCAACATTTCACTAACAACTTTTAAATTTGATTTCCTACACAGTAGCTTAAATTATGTTGTACTGTAGTCAAGTCATTAATTCGCCAAGAAGGCATTGAAGAAGAAGCAAAAAAAACAAATTGTTACTTTTTTAAATAGTTTGCATGACTTTCATATCATGGGGAATTATCTGAATGGATGTCGATCAGGGCATCTGTGTGTGGATGGGTTCTGGGGACCATCGATACTGGTAGGACAGCACACTTCCCTCCTCCACCGGACCGAAAATGGAATCAACCAGAGGTAAATCCCCGGAGACATTGTTGTGATCATGGGAGCTTCGTACACAACATCATACCTGATTCCTTCCGTCAATCTCCTCTCCCTGGGTCTGGCTGATATGATGACTATATCATTAACCGGACCCGGTTTAATACCCTGTATCCAAATAAAAACATGTTTAAGGATCATTCAAGAAATAAACGTACATAAAATGAAAGGGTAATAAAAGGCTTGCTCCTTGGTTTATGGCACTTTTGTTCAGTTTCTTTGCAGCTGATCACTGGGGGAAGTAATGTCCCGTCTGGTAGAGTAGAGCTGCCACATGACAGCACAAGGCTGTACCTTCCACACAGGCATCACAGTAGCACCACCAGCTTTGAATCCCTCAGCACAATCTGTTACAACACCATATATTTATTAGATTACAACAGCAGCTTAAGAGAGACAACCTTTAACACACTAAAGTTGGGAACTTTTGTTAGTGAAAATTTCTTAGTGTACTGAAATGTGTAAAGTGAGATTTTGACATAGTATTTATAGATGACAATGTATAATAGATCATGATTAACTTTACTCATTTCACAAAGTCGTGCTTCTGTGAGAGCCATTACTTTTATATTCTTTCTGGCACTGACCGTGTTATTTTACATGTTTTTTCTGGTACCATATGATACATATAGTGTAATGATGCCGTTTATCTGTATCAAACTCACAGCAATGATTTGACTCGCAGAAAAACTTCATTTTCGAAAGCAGGAACCTTCTGCTTTTTGAACTGAACCTGCAGGATGACTTCTGGCTTTTCATCATGGACCTGAAGAACTCGGACCGAACCGTGACCTCTCCTTACTCTCCTGTTTAAAACTGAAATTAACACAGAAGTTAGGCTATTTTATTTCAGAAACACAAAAGACTCGTAATGTGAACCTATCACTGTTAACGTTGCTTCCTCACAGAGCTAACTTTGCTTATTTAAGCGCTAGCATGTATCAACATTCAGCAGCTCAAAGCAGAAGCTTAACTTACCTTCGTAGTTTTTTTATGTAGCTGGACACATAAAATAAAGCTTTTGTCTTTTTATGATGCTGGCGTCTTAGATGTGGTCTGGGTAATCCGGTGGACGTTGTTCAGTTACCCGCGGGAGGTCCTGCAGCGATCGGGTAAAAAAACGCAAAAGCTAATGCTAACGTTACTTTGCTCCGGAAGTACTACAGCTGGCTGAAAAGTCCGAAAGCGTCACAGCGCAGTTTGTACTAGTAACAACTGAATTCTTGCAATCTGAAATTAGAATTTCTCCTAGTAAGAATTCAATTCCTCCTATCCACAATGTTAATTCTAGATAGGAAGAATGTATTTGTGGATAGGAGCAGCTGTAAACGCCATACACATGAATGGGAAAAGTGACGTCATTTGTCCTAGGAAGAATTACATTTTGGATATCCGTAATGTTAATTTCTCCTAGTACAAATTGATTTTTGGATATCTGAAATATATATCCGATCTAGTAAATAAGGGTTAAAATCGCCACCTAAACTGTTACTAGTCAGAATTACATTTTGACTAGTCAGAATTTCATTTTCACTATCAAGAATGCAATTTTGACTAGGAAGAATTTATTGACATCTGAAATGTAATCACAGATAGTCAGTGAATGTCTTTTATGTTAAAATGGCCACCCAACGAAACGTCACCAGATATCCTTAATATCTTTATGGATATCTAAAAAGACATTGTTGCTAGTAATAAATGTAATTACTGATATGTCAAAGTGTATTTCAACTAGTTAAAATCTTAATTATGGATATCTAAAATAACATTCTTACTAGTTAAAATGTATTTCTGGATATCCAAAATTAAATTATAGATAGGTAGAATAGTATTTTAATTTTTCCTATCTAAAATAGGAGTTTGTACTAGTAACAATTGAATTCTTGCTATCTGAAATTTGAATTTTTCCTAGTAAGAATTGAATTTCTCCTATCCAGAATGTTAATTCTAGATAGGAAGAATGTATTTATGGATAGGAGCAGCTGCAAACCTACACATGAATGGGAAACGTGACGTCATTTGTCCTAGGAAGAATTACATTTTAGATAGGCGAAATGTTCATTTGTACTAGGATAAATTTAATTATGGATAACTTGAATGTTAATTCTTACTAGGAAGAATTGATTTGTAGATATCTTGAATGCATAGCCAGTCTACCTATTAAATGTTAAAACGGCTTGCCATAGTTAAAATCAGTCGTATGTAATCCGGCTACCATCTACACACTTCTAACAAGAACATCTATATTACTTGCATGTTTAATTAAAAATATATATATTTTCAATATGCTAACAAGCAAATAGATTTTTTGCGTTTTGTCAAAATCATTAATTCCGAGACTTGCTTATTATCGCTGTGATAAGTGAAAGCTAATGAGTCCTGCACACACTGCCAATGTATTTATATATATATATATATATATATAGCTGTATGTATATATATAGGTGTATATATATGTAGCTGTAAAGTTAACTTATAGGTGCTTGTATCTTCAGAATAACATCTATAACTACTGTGTACATAGTGTTTATATAATTTGGTAAAAATGTCTCACTGAGTTTTCCAGTGAGAAGTACCTGATCTCTGCAAGTTAGCTTATGTAAATGAGCACAAACTGTCCTTTTAGCTGAAATGTTATATTTACTGGTTCTCTTACCATTGCAAACAGTCAACAAAACACTCATCAACATTAAGTGCTATTTTTCCCCCTAAACCTTTAGGCATATGTTTAATTTTAATTGGTTTCTGTCTGCTTTGACTAAGCTATCCAATTGCATGTATTTTGAATACTATGCGAAGTGGCAGTGTTGCATGAGTTTATCCAGTTTTTATCTGTTTTCAGATCTGCACACAAGAAAAGGAAAAGGGTTTCTTCTAATAACAGTCCTTCAGTAATAAACACAACAATGTTGATTCACAAGTTTGACTTGAAATGATAGGAATCAGCCCCCAAACTATTTGTCACCACACCCAAGGTGATGAAAAGTTTGCATAGTAAAGTGTAGGGTAAAATCTATCAGCAACCTTCCTCCTTTCACCTGAAACACCTTGCCCTTCCCACTTTGCTGCTTGGGACAGCTATATAACCAGAGAGCCCCGGTGATGCTTTTTACTGCAGATAATCTCCAGTTATCCTTGCTGGTTCAGATCCAGACTCTCCAAAATGTCTTTTAGCTCCAGATCCTACAGCCAGCGCTCCATCAGCCAGAAGACCATGAGTGTCTACGGCGGCGCAGGGGGTTATGGCACCCGCATCTCCACACCGATTGTCTCATCCAATTTAGGAGGCTTCAACTTCACTCATGGGCTTGACCTCCATGTTGATACCAACGAGAAGGCCACGCTTCAGAACCTGAATGACCGTCTGGCCTCCTATCTGGAGAAGGTCCGCAAGCTGGAGAAGGAGAACGAACAACTGGACAAGCAGATCAGAGAGTGGTACTCGAGTAAAACTGTGATCTCCCATGATTACACTGCCTACTTGGCCACCATCGCAGACTTGCAGGATAAGGTAAGAGAAAAACACCCAAAAGTCTTCATCAGAAGTGTGGTTAGGGTGTATATAAATCTGATGTTTTTTTTCATTCTCAGATCCGAGCTGCCACCACATTCAACGCTAAGATCTACTTGGAAATTGACAACTCTAAACTGGCTGCTGATGACTTTAGAATGAAGTGAGTGTTTTCTCCCCTGCTCCTGTTGTAGTATTTCACTCATGCATCAGAGCGTGAACTCATGCCTAACTGCAAACTCCTGCTCATAAGGCAAGGCAATGCAAGGGAAATTTATTTGTATAGCACACTTTTAACAACAAGGCAATTATAGGTGCTTTACATGAAGCAACAATAAAAAAAAAAAACACACACAAAACATCCATCCATCCATTATCTGTGCCCGTCCATCCTATGCAGGGTTGCGGAGTGGGTACACCCTGGGCATGTTGCCAATCCATCGCAGGGCACACACAGAACATATGAGACATTAGAACATTAAAGCAGCTCTAATAAGCAGATGGCTTTTAGCCTTGATTTAAAACAGCTCAGTGTTTCAGAAGCTTCGCAGTGAACTGGGAGTTTGTTCCAGATTCGAGGAGCATAGAAACTGAAAGCTGCTTCTCCATGTTTTGTTCTAATTCTAGGGATTCTGAGTAGACGGGAATCAGAGGACCTGAGTGGTCTGGGGGGGTTGGTATAATGACAGCAAGTCTTCAAGATACTTTGGTGCTTTATACTTTCCTGCTCTAGTGAAGAAACGAGCTGCAGCGTTCTGGATCAGCAACAGTTGTCTGATTTACCTTTTAGGCAGAGGACACTGTTGCAGTAATCAATCTGACCAAAGAGAAATGCATGGATGAGTTTTTTTAAGGTCTTGTTGCAACATTAGTCTTTTTATCCTAGAAATGTTCTTCAGATGATAGAAGGCTGACCTTGTTATTGCCTTTACATAATGAGGCCTTGAAATCTCTCTGACATGTTCTTTCCTGCCTTGTAAAATTTTCTCAGATTCGAGACTGAGCTAAACATGAGGCAGACTGTAGAGGGCGACATCGCTGGACTGAGGAGAGTGATGGATGAATTTAATCTGGCCAGAATGGATCTGGAGGGTCAGTACGAGGGCCTGAAAGACGAACGCATCATGTTGGAGAAGAACCACGAAGAGGTGAGGCTGCACAGAAAATGAAGAGCACATGACAAAACCATGTTGACAATAAAAAGTGAAAGTGTAACCCCTTCGTCTGTTGCTTGTAACCTACATGACATCCACTTTTTTCCTTAAGAAACAGAATAAATTTTGTTTAAGGTTGCTGTTAAATGGACAGATCTGCTAAATTTGGCTTTTCCCAGTATTGCCCCATTCTCTCTTTACATTTGTTTGCATTGTCTCCTCCCATTAGCTAATTTCTGCTGTTTGTCCAATACAGATACCAATATATATTTATCCCAGAGTTTAAAGAACCAAAAACCTTCTTGCAACACAGTACAGCAACACTCCATAGGAGAAAAGAAAGAAAATATGTTTCATTTTTAGGACTAAGGGATAAAAACATCACCCTTATCCCTCTGCAGGAAATGGGTATGCTGAAGACTCAGATGAGTGGCCAGGTTAAAGTGGAGGTGGATGGTCCTTCTTCTCTAAATCTGAGCGAGATTATGGCAGAGATCAGGGAGCACTACGAGGCTCTTATTGCTAAGAATCGTCGGGACCTTGAGCAGTGGTACCAGAACAAGGTGAGACATGAAGATACAGTTCTAATTATTTGATACAGCTTTATTGATTTCTAATAACATTTGATGCTGTAATTCCTCACAGATTACAGTGGAAGTGAAGGATGTAGTAGACATATCATCTAGTCTTGGGGCATCACTCCTTGAGGTTAAAGAATTAAAGAGCACCCTGCAGAGACTTGAGATTGAACTGCAGTCGCAAATGAGTATGGTAGGTTACACACCTTCCTTGTCGTATTTTTTCACAGCAACTCACCACTTAGTTGAAAAAACCTTTTGAAAAGCAATGCTAAACCTTTTTCTACCCCAACAACAGAAATCTTCTCTGGAGGCAACTCTGCGAGAGACTCAGGAACGCTTTGCTGCCCAGCTATCAGGTTTCCAGGCCATGGTCACAGGCCTGGAAGCTCAGAAGTCAAATATCGACGCCAGCATTAATGACCTTCAGATGAATTATGGCACTCTGCTTGACCTCAAGACCCGTCTGGAGGCAGAGCTTGCAGAGTACAGGAGGCTGCTTGATGGAGAGGAGGACAGGTGAGAGCAGGGGAAGATGCATATAAACTAACAGGATATAAGGAGAACACTATGAGTAAAATTAGAATTTAACAAAATGAAAACTTATTTTTTTATATATATCCTTTTCCAGTGGCAGCTCAAAACAAGGCAAGAAACATGTTTTTTCCCTCAAAATTTTTATAATGTACTTTTGTGGAAAATCAGGTAAAAATTAATCTATTTCTCCACTTTTTTCAGTGATTACAAAGACTGTCGTTGTGAAGGAGACATATGTGGATGGAAAAAAGGTCAGCTCCTAGAGAGCTGATGTGGATCAAATCAAATAAAAAGAAAATGAAAGAATTGAATTCAAAGACACAACAGATGTCAAGCAAAATTCAATAAATATTCTGCAGTGAACCTGATGTTTTCTGTGGTTTTGTCTATCTATCTATCTATCTATCTATCTATCTATCTATCTATCTATCTATCTATCTATCTATCTATCTATCTATCTATCTATCTATCTATCTATCTATCTATCTATCTATCTATCTATCTATCTATCTATCTATCTATCTATCTATCTATCTATCTATCTATCTATCTATCTATCTATCATGACATAAACAAATGATATTATCAAAGAGTACAGAGTTGTATGAAACCAACGGATACATTTTCAAAATGATTTGCAATTTGTTGCAAGGAAAGGGAAACTTTCCTATGATGTGCACAAATGACTAGATGTTGTGGAGGTTGAACTAACAGTCATCCATCCATCCATGGAAAGGATAAATGGGTGGATCAGAGAAATGCACCAAAGCAATTAAGAAACACTGTAACTTTCTTCAAATTCAGAAGCTTACATAAATGTCCTTAGTGTTTTAATACATTTGTACCTATGATTTTACTTTCTAGCTGATGTCTTGAGAAGTTCCTTCAAATTTTCTTCAAAATTGCCTTTCTTCATGATTTTGGGGTTGGGTGGGGTTGGGGTCCGACATGAAGTGCGTATCCACCCCACCGACCAGCGGTGCTATCGTGGCCCTGGCAGAGGTCTGCGCACTCTGAGTGCTTTTCTAGTTTAGCTTATATAAATACCTGATTTCAGTCCAACACTAGAGATAGGAGGAAAACACAGGTAGAGATGAGAGAAACCTGACATATTACAACATTATGGACATCAGTGTTCAGATGAAACATCGTTTTTATCATTTTGGTGAACTAGTTTTCCTTGTTTTGGTTGACAGTAAAAAAATGTTTTAAAAATGTAACAGCACTTTGATGAGACCCAACTGCAGAGTATGTACAAATACACGTTTTTTGACTTTGCTTGACAAAAGGCTGATTTTATCGGACTGTACAGTTCCCGGATCAAGAATTTAAATCTTCTGGACAACCTCTCAGCCCAGAAGGATTTGATAAAAGCTGTTCCTGAGGCAACAAAGTTACTCCAGCTGGTGCTCACTCTGGCATCTACAACAGCATCTCTGGAAAGGTCAATCCTAACATTGAAAAGACTTAAAGCATATAGTCAGAATAGGACCAATCCAGGATGACTGTCCTCTTTGATGATTTTCTGCGCTGAAGCAGCCAGACTTTTAAAAATTAGCCTATGGCAAACAAGAATGAGTTTTACAAGAATAGGTGCATGGATTTCATCCACAAATAAAAGTAAGAAATTATATGACATCCATGATTTACATTTTTTAATAAAAAAGACAGATCAGCCAAAAAACAAACACCAATTTGACTTTATATTGAATATTTTTTAGTTTTTTTGCCATCATATTGTTGAACAGTATGTAATTGATTAAAGCATAATTAAAAGCTTTCAAAAAAAAGGTTAAAATTGAGATATAAGGTTCTATTTTGGTTTCATAGGTGTACGTCCGACTCCAGACAGGTCAGCACCTTACTAATCATAAGCCTCACCAGAAGTCGCTGAGTAGCATTCACAGGGAAATAGGCCCACAATGCAATGCTACCACCACCACATGCTTGACACTTGGTCTAAATGCCTCATCTTGACTTCTTAAAAGATATGTATTGTCATCATTGTCAAATAATTACATTTTTGGTGAAAAAAAAAAGTTTATCCAGAAGGCTTTTAACTCATCTCTGTGGGCAGCTGTGGTGGAGCTTAAAGGTGTGATATTTTAAGCAAGGGCTTCTTTCTTAGTTGCAGCCCTCTGCGTCTGTATTGATGTTTAGGATAGAATTGGGCCTTGGTGGTTCTTGGATTGTTCCTGAACATTTTAATCAATTTAATTTCCTTTTTTGACAGTTTATATAATGACTAATTAATGTGAAATGTGAAATAAGCAACTCTTACCAGCTTGTTACACTTAATGACAAGAGCAAGAACGAAATGTCTATTTTCCTTGCTCCGGCATTTAAATTTCTTTTGGATTTTGGCCTCAGCAACTGCTTGCTGCCACAGTTTGTCAGCAAGAGTGTGAAAACATGTATTAATTTATCTTTTTGAATGTCTCAATAACAGGAAGAGCAGGGTGTGTGCCCCTGTTAAACTCTGTGCTAGGTGTCTAAGTGTTTTACAGGTTTGGGTGCACCTCATAAAAATTATTCTCATGGTGAGTGTCCGAAGGAGTAAATAAGGGTATTATGAAAAGACCTTGGTGTTAAAATAAGTCTAACTGAGCGCACTCCACGAAAGCTAACTGTCAGTCCATTATTTATTTATTTTTTTTATTTTGTGTTTTTCTAAACTTATTTTACTGTTTTTAATGTTTCCATCTGCTTTGTACAGTGTCCTTGGGTGTCCTGATAAGACTCTTTCAAATAAAAATTATTATTATTATTATTATTATTATTATTATTATTATTATTATTATTATTATTATTATTATTATGGTATTAGAGATATGTTCAGAATTACTGCTTTGCTAAAAAGAGGATCAACTCAAGCTTCCACATATTGGGTAAAACCTCCATGGTCACCAGGAAAACCTGAAGCTGTTTATTAAAACCTGTTTCTCAGCATTGGTAAACAGTTGATTAAAAAAACAACAACAAAAAGTTGAATACTTGAATACGAACCTGTCGGCTGTGTTCCTTGGTCTTCATGATGCTGTTTGTTCACCAATGTTCTCTAACAAACCTCTGAGGCATTCAGAGAACAGCTGAATAAGAATAGCTCTTAAAGCTTTCTTTTTTTGCTTTGTATAGAAAACAGGAATGCTGAACAACATGGATAATTATAGAAATCAACTTATGGATCACTAGATGGCGCACTTAAGCTAAAAAAAATTAAATCTTAACTGTGCCGTCCAGCACTCCCTTTGAAATTCTGGGTGTGGCCATGGGAGAGTCAGTTGTGTTTGTAGAGATCTTTGCACTTTTAATATTGTTACTATAAAAATTTTTTTTACCTTTGCACACAGGTTATTTGTACATTTAACACAAACTTGTGCAACATGTCAAACGTTATTCCTGAAGCATTTTTAAAGATTTCTATAGAGAAGACAGTCTTCCTGTAGATGTTGAGGTCAGACTAGCCAAAACCAGAGCAGATTATGTTATGTTATGATTATATTATGGAGGTATGAACATTTCCTTTGCCATCTGTCTTGAGCAACTGCACTTTGGGAATTGACCAGCGTATGTCAACATGGTTTTATTTACTCACGCTGCAGTGCGTGAAGGAATATAAACTGAGTCAATAATGCATAAGCGGTAATTCATTGAAAGTGAATGTTTAACTGTGCAGAAACTGGCTCCACATGGAAGGAGCGCACATACAGGATCTGACTTCCTTTAAAGCTCGTAACGACCTCACCTTCCAAGGTCTCAGCACATTTCTGTGTGCATGTTTAGTCAATAATTCAGTGCAGGATATTTGTCTGAGATGTTGGACACTGGGAGGGTGCCGCTCAGTGAAGGGAGAGTAGTTGAGCAGGACGTGATAATGTCTTTGAAGGGGTGTGGTGTATTCACAGGAGGCTCTAAAGGACCACGTTACTACAAATAGGTTCACATCTGTGAGTCAGAGTTTCTGCTTTAGTTTGTGTGCCCATCCATTGGCATTAGGTTTTCTTTTTCTTTTAACATGAAGGAAGGCCATTAAACATCAAAACTGCTCAAATGTTCCCCCAGGATGGATATGGTGTTTCACTAAAAGTCAAACATTAAAACTGATTGACAGAAATCTCACAGACTCTTTCTACATGGCAGGTGTGGTCAAATATCCAAGGTGACAGAGGTCAGTCCCGATTTGCTGACTTTTACTGAATGTGATGCAAAAGGGTTCCTCTCACTTCCTCTTATTATTATTATTATTATTATTATTATTATTATTATTATTATTATTATTATTATTATTATTATTATTATTATTATTATTATTATTATTATTATTATTATTATTATTATTATTATTATTATTATTATTATTATTATTATTATTATTATTATTATTATTATTATTATTATTATTATTATTATTATTATTATATAATAACATATTCAGCAACACCAGTTCTGAAAACTACTGAATTCACCCTCTATCATTTTTATCTTCCTAAATATTTGCTAAAAAGCAAAAATAAACCTAACCAATCCCACAACCTTTAAGCAACAGGTTATGAGAGTTTTTAACATTTCTCCTGAAGGAAGCTAACTGTGCTGCATTGTTAATGGTAATACAAAAACATAAACCAGAAAATGTTTCAGGTTTCCTATTCTTCTTCTGTTATCACAATTTTGTTATAATTGGCTGCTGCTCTTTGTGTAAACTGTGTGGTTAAGATGCGCTGACTATAAGCCAGCACAAGTTGGGGAGTTACTGTCGATGTTCAGTTGAGATTTGTGTATTTATGTGAATGTATTAGTTTGCCCTGATAAAGGATTTGAGCAATTTCAGCCCTTTAAAAAGAGTTTAGTTGGGAAGTTGGTAAAGTAAAAACTAAACAGCAGAAAAACATCCAAAATTCCAGTTGAGGTCAGGAGAACAGGGCTGTCATGTTTTGCAATCATTCAACATGGATAAAATGTTGAGGCAAGCAGCCATACCTAAGAAGAGAGAGAAATATATATAAACGTTAGGTGATCTATGATAACAAGACAAATAGGAATCTTGCCACCAACAATTAAACAGACAGCTGCATTTTTTCTGCAACACGTGTGCAAGAAGTGACAAAACTCAAAGCTCTAAAACAAAGGTGTTTGACAAAACATGGGACAACTACCAATGAGGCAACACACTCGGTTGTGAAAGATAATCAAGTCTTTTTCCCATCGCAAGTTGAAACTGATGGTAATTTAACACCACGTTCATTTGCTCAACACTCAGGTGCAAGAATTCAGACTGTCAGGAAGTCAAGACAATAGATGAGAATGATTCAAAAGTTGTGACACATATAATACTACTCATTACTGTAAACAAACGGTAGACTATTTTGATGTATCCATGGGAACTATTAAAACTCTTGCAGACTGAAGACCACTGTACCAGCACAAACTGGAATGTTGTTAATATTGAATCACAGTGAAACTGATTCAGATGTTCTAATTTACTGTTTCAGGCATAAAAAAAAACATGAAAAAAAATCTTACTCTAGTCCGATTACGGATTTCGTGACACCGTATCAACAAACCATGTTTATCCCTCTATGACTACAGTATAACCATCCTCTAATGGTTACGTCCTGCAAGATAAAGGACCATGCCACAAAGCTCAATTCTTCTTCAACTGGTTTCCCGAACATGACAATGAGTTCACTGTTCTTCCCCGGTAACCTTTGGCGTCCACTATTCTCCACAGTCATCACATCTTAACTCAATAGAACATGGTGGAAACTAAAGATTGGCATCATGGCCAACAAATCTGCAGCAACTGTGTGATGCTGTTCTGTTGATATGCCACAAAATCTCTAGGGAATGTTCAATGCCCCAATTTAAGACAGTTCTGAGGGCAGCAGGGGGTCTGACCAGATACTTGCAACATGGAGCCAATAAAGTGCCTGGGAAGAGTAGATTAATTCAGGTCAAGGGGTTCAACCAGTGCAGGGGTCTGCAAAATATGACTCCGGAGCTGCGAGTGGCTCTTAAAAGAACATGTAAAATAACCTGTAATATTTTTTAGATCTAATCTTCCTTTCATTAGGGTGGAAACTGTATTTTGTCTCTCCACAGTTTTGCACAAATAACATCCTATAGAAGAAAATATATCCATCCTCTCTTTGCTAAAGTTCTACTTTTCTTTACTTTAAAAATCATAGAAATAGAAATAAAGTGGTGGTTCTTTTTTATCAGAAATATAGGTGATCTTTTCTCAAATGCTCACATAACATTTGCAGTTCTAAATGAGTTTTATTCATTATTTATTGGGCAAAAATTGTTCTTTGGACTGGAACAGTTTTAGACCGCATAACTAGAGAAACAGAACAGTGGAGCTTCCTTCACGTGTCGTCTTGACCTCATGGCTCTACACTGTGTCTTTAGAGTGAACAGAAACCCTCCCTACACACCTTAAAGCTGAAAGCAGGAGATTCAGATCTGAACAGAATGAATGGAGGGGTTAAATCTCATTGTCATCAATAATCTCCATGTCATAGTTGGGAGTCTGCTTCACAGTGCCATCCTCCTACACACAATCAGTCATTAATCACATTTACTTCCTTTCAAACTGTTCATGTATAAAATAACATTTTCTTCAACACACAATGGTAATTACAGCCCTGTGAAAAGCAATTAAAGTATACTTACACCATCATATAATACACATGATAAACCTTGCACTGTGAAAATCAGTTTACTTGGTTTTAAACATTACTTGCATTATCGTCAATCCTTGCGCCATCTTTTCAGTTTAATCAACCCACAGTCTTTATTATTAATAATAAAACATCTCATTATTATTTTGACCTCAGGTGATCTGATGTGAAGAGTAGGTGGAATACCAGGCAGTTTATTAAATTACTCACAGAAGACAAATGCTAAAACACTGAGATTTTATTCAGGATTGCACAAAAGCACAATATGATTCATTAAACTGCCACCACTGAGCGATGTGCGTTTATTTAAAAAAGAACCATACTCCACAGTTTGTTTTTAAGCAATATTACTGCTGAGATAGAGAAAGAAATAATTAAAGCTCTCCTGGGTTATTTCTTAGTTAATTAAAGTCAAGCTGAAAACGTTTGCTGTAATAAAAGAGTAGAGAGTTCGTGTGGGAGTCTTCTGTGCTGAGATTTCACTCAACAGTGACTCATGAGGTTGCTTCAGGTAAAAACGCCCATCTACACTGACCGACCCAAGAAGACATGAGCTCCTCCACTTTATCATGATCTGTCATCAAGATGTTTTTATTTTGAAAGGAATTTGCCTCTACCTGTCGGTTTCTCAGCAACTGTGTCAGTGATGGTTCACACAGTGACTCAGTTACAGCTTCAGTATAATACAAAGAACAGTGTCTGCAGTGAGGAATCCAGAGAAAATCTTCTCTGCTTCAGCAACACCCAGTAGACACAACTGCACCTCCCTTCTTTGTGTGTTTCTATTTACCTCTGAGCTGCCAGTGGGAGATCTTTTTGTTCTTTGTGGGGATCTTAGAGGAGTCCTGCTTTTCATAATGTGAGTTCTGACAGGCCAGCGAGATTAAACGCATCAATGGTGATTAGGAGCCACACAAATAAACTCGTTTTTCTCTCCAATCTAGTCAGGGGCAACCTGGGACTCTCCTGCTAAACATTTAAGTCTATAATTTATGAAAGGATCAACTCCTCAAATCACAAGCAACTTTATTCTAACTTGTTTAAAAATAGGTTCTTAAATAAAGAAAACAAAAATACTTAAATGAATGCTTTGGTATAATAAGTCATTGTAAGTCCTGTGGATTTTATTGAAATTTGAATCGTTTTTAAAATCAGACAAGACAGCTGACTTTTTAGTTTTTATTGAATTGTTTTAACATCATAGCCACAAACTCCAGTGTATTTTACTTGGGTTCAATGGGATTGACTGACACACAGTCGAGCAACCTTGTGAAGTTCAAGGAAATTGATAAATGTCTGCAACATTTTTACAAATACAAACATGAAAAGTATGGTGAGCATATGAATTCATCCCCCTTTCATTGATACCACTAAATAATATTCAGTCCAACCAAATTGCTCTAACCTAATTAGTCAATTGAGGCTACCTGAGTGTAATATGATCACAGCAGACACGTTAGGGTTAAAAATGTGGATATGTTTAAAGCAGGGTTGGATTAGAGAAAAATATCCAACGCTTTGAACCTCTAACAGAACACTGTTCAATCTATCATCTGAAAATGAAAAATGCGTGGCACAACTGCAAAAGGCAGTGGAACAATGACCCTAAACATGCAACCAGAGCTATAATGGAATGATTCAGGTATTAGAATGGTTCAGTCAACATTTAATTGAGAATCTGTGGCCAGGCTTAAAACATTACGCTCACAGGAACAATCCATCCTGTGAATCCACTCATCCACCGAATTGACAAAATGTGGAAAAGGGGCCAGGGGTTCTGTTTATTCCAAAGGTTTCTGCCCACATTCATCAGATGGTTCTGCAGAAAAGAAACTCTGTGACTAAAATCCAGAGTGGGTGCTGCAGACTGTGGTTAAAAAAATCATAACACAAAGATCAAGGACATGATTGCAAAAATGTTTATAGACAAACTGGGATTCATTTCAAAGCAGGCTTCTTGGTCAATGCATTGCATCAGTGTGTTTATAGCTAACAACACAGGGAAACAATCATCCTAGCAACAAAAAAATGATGGTGGAAATGTTATCTTTATAAAGTTAAACGTGAAACCCTGTCAGTGGAACAGGTTTGAGACAAAGGTCCTTGAAAAAGACGAGACCGAACGCAAACATAAACAGTCGAGAAATGGATAGTCTTGTGTCCATATTTAAATATTGGTCAGATTTTCAATAAGTTGGAAATCCTGTAAACTTCACAGAGTTTGAACACAGAGATATGTTGCAGAATCCACCAGAAGAATTGTTACTGGCAACAAAGAGCATCTAGACGGCTGAGAGAAACACTGAGAGACGCTGTTTGTTGAAAGCATTGAGCCAGTGTTCATCTTCATATTTAATCTTACAGAATTTTGTTTTTGCTGACATTCAACATGTTAATAAAATTATTGGACATCACAACATTTACTAACTTAATACAGCGGTCCTGGGTTTAACTCCAAGTTAGGGACCTTTATGTACACAGTTTTTGAATGTTCTCTATGGGTGTGTGCAGGTTCTCTTCGGCTACTTTAGCTTCCCCCCACAGTACATTACAGTACTGTAAGTTAGGTTAACCAACCTCGCTAAATTCTCAGTGAGAACCTGCATATTAGTTAGTAATAAGCTAAGTGTTTATTTTTGCAGCACCTGAATTTAGCATAAAGTTTTTTTTACCTAAAAGCCACACAAGTCAAGCAGTTTAAAACAAGAGAAAATAAAATGTGCTTGGTAGCTACGATAAACAGTGCAAACATCATACCTATTCAAACACTGTATTTAAAAAATATACAAAAATAAGGAAACTGAACAAAAATCTAAATAAAATCTAAAGGCTTTAAAATAAATAAATAAATAAAAAGCTATTGTAGAAAGTTTTGACAGTCACCCAAAGCTTACTCTCCTATTCTACCACGGTGTTAAGGAAACTTTAATAAATTGGCCAGAGATTACTACAATGTTCTAAAAGTGCAGGAGAGTAAAACTGGAGCAGTACATTCTGGTGAGCTGCAGAATTTTGAACCCTCTGGATTTTCTATGCCTGTGCATTGCAGTAATGTGATTATTTTTGAAATAAGGGGATTGCTGGGTGTTTTGGGAGCTTTTTGAGTTAAAAATGTTAGCATTTTTAAGAATAAATAATTATATATTTAAGAAGCTCTTCATATGGGAATACAAACCTAAATTTAAGGGTTTAAGAGTCATGATCTCAGACTTAACCCAAAGAGTGAGCACTCTTTTCTTTTACTTAAAAGCAAGTCCCTATGTTCTTAAGGCCACTGTTATAGGATTTCTTTTTTATCCTTGTTAAGGTTTGAATAAACGATGTCAATGGTTGTCTGTTGTCTGCAATTCTGTGCTTCTCTGCAATAAACTGGCAGAGGTTTTCCAGTGTACCCAGTGGATGCCCATCCAGACCCTGCAAGGAGTAAGTGAGAACAGAAAATGGATGGATGGATGGATGAATTAGTAGCAACATAAGCTTGATTAGAGCCAGCCCCAAACGCGATGTAAAGGAGGATCAAGATACTTTGTACCCGTCCCTCACAGTGACCTTCATCAAAGCAGCAGCAGCTCTGCTCAACATCCTGTTCACCCATAAAGCTTAACTCTCTGTTTGAAGTTGAAAGAAAAAATGTTAGAGTCAAAAACATTACAGTGACCTGAAATGTGAATGATGAGCATCCTGTTTAAAAAGAAAAGGCCAGGCTGTGGCAGAATACAGGTACACTGATGATGATGTAGATGGTCTTGCATTTTATTTAATCAGTAGATGAAAGACAATAATTTGCTAAATATCACAGGAAGCTCGCGTTCACATTTTTTTCAGTTGTTGCTTTTTCAGTTTTTACTCTAAGTAGAATTTAGCATTTGTCAGTTTTCAGCTCAGTTTGCGAATGATACTTATATTAAAAGACTTTTTGGAGATTTAATTTTCCTTAAGTGAGTTAAATAACACTTGTTTCCATGAAAAATGTAGATCTAAACAAAAATATATTGTTTACCAAGTTACTATTCAACAATGCAGAATAATGTATGGTCATCTGCTTGTAAAGCACCTTGCATGCAGTTTAATCTAAAGCTATTTATGTTGACCTGCAACATGTGCCACAGTCTGCATGGTAATATGTTTCCATGTGGCCTCAAATTCTGACTAACATTTTCAGATGGTGCTGCATGTGAAAACACAACTGTCTGCAACAGCGACCTATGACTTTTTGCAGAGGTTATCTGGCAAATAGTTGAGTGAGTGTTCCTGCTGCAACAAGCTGTTGCTTCGTAAAGTTTTCTACATATGCCATCTTCCACTGTTATTGTGCATACATGTCCAAATATGTGTGCTGATTCAAGAACCCCTAGATCCAAAAGTTTGTTCAATGTTTCACATGTCTCTTTTGCCTCATACCCTTGTGTGTTTTGCATACTGCTTTACAACTGCGGTTGTCCAAAGATATTTCTAGCAGAGAATTTCCTGCTTTGAAGTGTAGCATTAAGTGAAAAATATCCATCTCTAATTCTTGAGAAGTACTACTGTGTTCATGTATGAATGTGAGGACATTCTATGAATTTCAGGTAGTTTAGAAATGCAAATATACATTTCCTCTGCCTTTTTTACCAGCAGTCTTTTTCTTCTTGATTTCAAGCTAACTACATGAAATATATTTTATGCATGTCCACAATGAGGCTATAACTGTATGCAAATTCAAAGAGCATAGGATAAAACAGAAAGACACGTTTCTAGTTTTTCATGCATCACACGGCGAGTGAGTTCAGACGATAGTAAATGTCAATTATTTAGACATTAGGCCTGCAGCACAACAAATAAAGAGGCGTGTTTGTTATTGTTAGGGTCTGGGTTATGTGGAATCTCTATTCTCCTTTTTCTATCTCCATTCTCCTCCCTCTCCATGGTTCTTTTCTTCTGTTAATTTTCTCCTCCCAGCAGGTGAGATGCACTCCAGTTCTGCTTAGTCAACTTCCATAGGTGTGGCTTCCTCCTCGGCACTGTTCTGCACACATGCAGCTGCTTCTCCTGATTACCTGCTAGCTTTTTAAGTCAGGCTCAGACCAGCATTAAGTACCAGTCTGTTGACCTACTTTGACTGGTGTAAGGATTCTGAGAAACTGCTTCTCCAAGCCAAATTCTCAAAGTTTTCCAACTAAGAAGATCTCCAGACTTCTCAAGTGCAACCTTGAGAAGTCTTGAGAAGCCAACTTCTCAAGTCTTTGTTCTGAGGATCAGATTGCAGAGGCTTATCGTTCCTTTCCGTGTCCACTCTATTAGATGCACACACCATACCCAGACTCAAATGCTCACCCCCTTCCTCCCTAGTGGATCTTTGCTGTCCTCTGGCTCCTCGGCACTCGTATCCTCTGTAACCCCCTTCAAATTCAAACTGTCTCTACATTTAAATAAGATCCCAATCAGTCCCCGGAAAGAGTTCCTGAAATATCAATAAAAAATATCCTTGTCTCTGAGAGTTTTGTGTTTCAACATTTGAGTCTGGTTGTTAGCGCTTAACTACGTCAGTTTCGGTTTTGAAACCCAATATAATAGACTCTTGTAAAATTCTACACGGATCGATCCACAATTCAAAGGCTTTTCATGGACGATAAGTTTCACATAAAGTTGTACCACTGAAGCACAGGTGTCAAACTCCAGTTCTTGAGGGCTGGTGTCCTGCAACATTTAGATGTGTCTCTGTTCAACACACCAGAATCAAATAACAGGTCTCTGAAGAACCATTGTGCATGCTAAGGAGGTGATTCAGTTATTTAATTCAAGTGTTCTGGACCAGGGACATATAAAAGTTGCAGGACGCTGGACCTCAAGTACTCCAGTTTGACCCCCTACCACTAAAGTGTTTGAAAGTGGTGCAGTTAGGTTTGTTGGTCACATCACCCACAAACTGTGTTTAGTAGCCTGTTTAAGGCTTACAATGCTTGGTGAAAGGATACATACTCACCGAATCTTTACAGATTTTGTCACAAACAGAAACATTAATATTATTTATTTGGATATTGTGTGGTAGACCAACATAAAAGGAAACGTGTCCTGTTCATTTGTATCCAGCCAATCAAGCTCAGTGTAAAATCCAGCTGTGAAGGCCCCAGAGGTCTGTCAGAGAACATTAGTGAACACACAGAATTATAAAGACCAAGTAACACAGCAGACAGGTCAGGGCGGTTTATGGTAGGTGTAGGTCAGAAAACAATATCTAAAGCTTCCAATAGAGCATTGTTCAATTAAAAGTCCAAAACTGAAAACATACCAAGACATCGCTGTCCATCTGATCTGACATGCTGAGCAAGGATAGCATTAATCAGAAAAGCAGCTAAGAGATGGTGACCCTGGAGAAGCTCCAGAGAACCCAAAACTCAAGTGGGAGAATCTGTTTACAGGACAATCATTGGTTGTGTACAGCACAAATCTAAAAGAGAGAGAAGAAGAATAGTAGAAGATAGTCAGATGTAAACAAATGTAACGTTTTTGACATAGCCAAGCATGGTAGGTGTCAAAAAACTAACAGTGCCATCACTCTGAAAGCACAACCCCACACTATGAAACATTGCTGTGGCAGCATCAGACTATAAGGATTTCTTTCTTTTGCAGAGACAAGTAAGCTGGTCAGAGCAGATGAAAAAAAGGATACAGCTATAGTACAGGGCAATCCTGCAGGTATCTGTTAAGCCGCGTTCACACCGGTCAGCGCGTCCAGGCGTCAAATCGCTCAAACGGACGAAAGTCGACGCTTTAAAATTAAAACCCAGCTGCTTGCACACTTGTGGTCTGCGTCGGCGCGTCGGGGCGTTAGCGTTAGCGTTAGCTAGCGTAGCGTTAGCTAACATAACAAGAAAGTTAAAAGAAAAAATATATTTTTTTCTATGTTTAACTGCTTACCTGGCACTCCAATATCCTCCGATATCTTCCTCCAAATCAGATCCGATCTCTTCCTGTCATTGTAAAAAGACGAAGACGGGTCATACAATTCACGGACATTACATACAGCGACGATCAGTTTGTCCTCCATCTTGAATAAAAAATTTGCCGATTCCCCCATGGAAGGAGTTACTACGTCAGTACAACGAGTCGCTCTGATTGGTTGATGCCGCGCGTCTGCTGCCCGAAAGTTCAATTTTCCCAACTGGAGCAGCAGACGCCCCGACGGACCGCCGACGCGCGCGACTTGCTGCTTGGCAGTTTGGCGCCCACTAGATGCGTAGATACCATAGACTTGCATGTAATCTAGCTGCCCTGCTGCCTGGACGCGCTGACCGCTGTGAACGCGCCTTTAGAGGCAGCACAAAACTTGAAACTGGGGCAGAGGTTTAACTGGATTAACTGTTGCTGACTATAAATTCATTTTAAACCGCTCAGATTTGTGTTAGTGAAAAATGTCAAAAAAATACATTTATTTTATACATTTACTTTGAGTTTTCATATGTTGGTTAAGTGAAAAAAAACAACCATCAAATAGTTTGAGGGTTATGAATCCATTGCAACCCCCTGTACAGTTTAGAGCTAAATGTCTCATTTAGCTGGTGTAAATGTAACAATGATCAACTTATTTCCAACTTCAAAACCTATATCTTAACGCTGTTGCGCCCTCACACACTGCAGGTCAACCTTTTGAGACTGAACTCTGTGAAAGCTAAAGTAATTTTTTAGGTAGAAGTCATTCAATACATTCCAGAAATAAACCTTTGTCCTAAACTATCAACAGGTCTTTAGGTGGACTAGATAAAGTAGGTTAACAAAGAATGATGAAACTTTGCTGATTGTACAGGAGAAAAATGTGTCAGTTCTCCCCATGACTCCGTGTTGACCTCTGTGTGCTTGCATCACCTCCCCCTGCTTGATGCCAGATGTTTCTCCGCAACAGAAACTGGCAAGAGCCCAACATGGACAAGGATGCCTCTCTCTCTCTCTCTCTCTCTCTCTCTCTCTCTCTCTTTCGCTCTCTCTCTCTGAGGCACTCCGTCTCACTCCGCACACAGCTAATTTCTCATGCCAAAACCTGTGAAAATGAATGGTGCACATATGGAAGCACACAAATAGGATATACTGGGCTGAGAAGAGGATGTTATGTATGATATGGTGAACAATGAGTATCTGAAGTGTTGTCTTGACTGAAAGTACAAAAAAAAACAATGAAGGCCAGTGGTTCAAGGCTGAAATTACTTTCAGTCAACAATTAATCAAAAGCTCATTAATTGCCGGCACCTTTTTTTCAGACACACTGCGGTCTGACTCAGATAAAACAGGCATTTAATCAAACATCAAAGGTTTGTAAAACTATGCTACACACCCACTTACATTTCTTTTGTCTCTGGGTGACTGAAACTTTTATTGCTTAAATGTTTATAATGCTGTCATAAATAACAGATACAGGCAAGGGATTCGTCAGAACTTAATAACTTGAAAAAGTGCAATGAGCACCGATGTTTAACTTTAGATTTCCTGAGCAGTCTCTGGGGTTTATCATCATGACAACTTCCTAACAGCCACTCTTTGGAAACTGCTTAGTAGTAATGTTGACTAACGGCGGGACACTAAGACAATAAATCTACACCTCCTCTATTTGCACAGAGATGCCAAATGACTGGCATGATCAAGTCGATGCCTGCAGGTATTTAGGAAAGCCACATGCATGTCTCATACATGCATAGAGACAGCAGCATATTCAGAAATTCTCCCTGAGATCCAAACCAGCAGAACCCTCTCACACATTCCACAACGATTTCCTCACAGGAGTGGAAAGGAACCAAACCCTGGCCTTTAAAAGAAAACAAATGGTAGTTCTGCCAAGCCCAGGGATAAAGTACTGAGGAAAACTCCCTCCTTCCCTCTCCACCTCTCAGCTCCAGTCCAGTCCCGCCTCCAGCCTGCACTATATCAACAGCCTACCTCCCACTATCAAACTCCACAGAGCTGAACAGTCCACAGCTGCCTAACGGTCCTCTCTCCTCGTGTTGTCTCCCAACCAGCAGATAGTCAGCCATCATGTTTTACCAGCAGAGCTACGGTAGCGGCCCCTCGGTCATCACCAGACAGACCCGCAGCTACACATCCAGCGCTGCTCCCCACAAGGCCCACAGCGTGTCTGGCCTCAGCTTCAGGAGCGGACCCCGCATCTCCTCCTCCAGTGCCAGGATGGTTTCCTCCGGGTACGGTGGTGGTATGGGAGGGGGCTTTGAACTGTCCAATGCCCTGGACCAGAGCTCCATCCACCTGAACGAGAAGGCCACCATGCAGAACCTGAACGACCGTCTGGCGAACTACCTGGAGAAGGTGCGCTGCCTGGAGGAGGCCAACGCCAAGCTGGAGAAGCAGATCAGAGAGTACTACGAGAAGAAGGGCCCAGCAGCTGAGAGAGACTACAGCAACTACTGGGCCATCATCAACGACCTGAGAGACAAGGTATGGAGTGTGGCGGCCTCTACAAGTCAAATATTTGCAGGGCTGTTAATGATTATGAGGGGGAGATTTAAAGGGATGCAGAACCTGATGTCCTGCAGAAGTTTTAGGGTTTTTAAAGATTTTTATTACATTTTCTGTGTCTTAAGAGCTTAATGTAGCAAATAAGAAGTCACAGTTCAGGAAATATCTGTTTTCCTCTACAGTTTCACGTGTTTACCTGTGGATCAAAATCAAAACCAGTCTAAAGCACGCTGTATGACTTCAAATGACCTGTGCAAACCAATCCTAAATCTTCTTTTGCTGCTTTCTCTCCAGATTAACGCTGCCACCATTGAAAATGCCAACATCCTGCTCCAGATTGATAACTCCAAACTGGCAGCAGATGACTTCAAGATCAAGTAAGAAAAGCCGTTTCAATAAAGTCAAGGAAGGATTGTTTTACCGGTAAAAATTCTCTCATGTAGATTACCTATACTTCTTTGATTTCTTTAGATTCGAACATGAGTTGATGATGCGCCAATCTGTCGAGGCTGACATTGCCAACCTCCGCCGCCTTCTGGACCAGACCACCCTGACCAAGGCCGACCTGGAGATGCAGATCGAAGGCCTCCAGGATGAGCTGGCCTACCTGAAGAAGAACCATGCAGAGGTAGCTGACATCGATCAACTCCTCCATGTCCCCACACACTGCTGCAAATCAGATCTAATCTGTGCCTTCTCTATCTCTTTCAGGAACTGGCAGCAATGCGCTCTCAGCTCACTGGCACAGTCAACGTAGAGGTGGACGCTGCACCTCAGCAAGACCTGAACAAAATCATGGAGGAGATCCGTGCCCAGTATGAAGCCATCACTGATAAACATCGACGGGACCAGGAGGCCTGGTTCAGTGAGAAGGTGAGCAGATGTTCCCATGAACAAGCGATTAAATGTAAATGTGGGAGGCTTGCTCCATCTGCAACCTGTATTTAAACCTAATCTTCATGATCACAGAGACATAAGAATGTGTGTATTTTTCTGATTCAGTCGGCAACCCTGAACAAGGAGGTGGCTGTAAGCACAGAAACCATCCAGACGTCCAAGACAGAGATCAACGATTTGCGGCGCACACTCCAGGGTCTGGAGATCGAGCTGCAGTCGCAGCTCAGTATGGTGAGCAAAAAACAACCCTTAAAACCCCAATAACATGTGTTTACACTTCACTGATCATTGCCTTATCCAAGCAAAAAATTCCCAAATCTAAGCCTGGTCATGACAAGATGAGGAAAGAGACAGCTGGTTAGAAAAGAGGATAAGAGAGTGGAGGATTTACTGGAGGAATGAAGGGAGTAGAGGGGAAGGGAGGAGCTCTTTTTTTTAGGAAAACATTTCACAGACATCCGTTCAAATTCTGACAGACATTAAAGAGATTGAGGAAAGCTGAAGAAATGCTGAAAATATTTAATCCTGTGGGTTATCTGTGCCCAGATGGTGTTAGTCACTCACCACTCCCTGAAACAAACCTCCCAGCACCAAACACATAAATACATAGAAAATCCAATTTAAACCCAGCTGTTCTTTATAAAGAGTGGAGAGCTGCAAAGCAAACAGCTATGCCTTTGTGTCAGACCTGGCGCATCCAGGGTGTGGCTGTTGAAGAAGATAACTCAAAACAACCAGAACCCCTCATGAAAAGACTATAATCCCTCAAGACGTCGCTGCAAGTAGAAACAACAAGTAAAAAGTTTCATTTTTCTTCCGTCCTATGACAGAAAGGGGCTCTGGAAAATACGTTAGCAGAAACAGAGGCCCGCTACAGTGCCATGCTCGGCGGCTACCAGAACACCATCAACATGCTGGAGGCGGAGCTCTCCAATGTGCGGGGTAGCATCGACCAGCAGGGCCAGGACTACAAAATGCTGCTAGACATTAAGACCAGGCTGGAGCAGGAGATCGCCACCTACAGGAGCCTGCTGGATTCTGAGGACTCCAGGTAAACCCAGGTGCAATGATTTACTTGAACCTTTTACAACAAAAATACAAGAAAGAAGAAACATGCAAGGTTACAGTCTTCTTAAACTTCTCTCTCTCCTTTTCATAATTTCAGACCAATTGGCACAGGTAAGAGACACATATTTGCACAAACACAGAGCAAACATTTTCATGATAGCCTTGAACAAATGCCATAATAATTGCTCTGTCTTTCTTTGTAACAGGAGGCTCAAAGACCACAGTCACAACCACAACTGTGCGCTCTTCCAGCTAGATGGCCAGGCTAGCAGGACAAGCTGTTCTCCGACACACACACACACACACTATTCGTTTATTAAAAGCTGTTGCATGAGATGAAATAAATTGTAAGAAAAAAATCTTGAAAAGAAAACCATGAAGAAGAAGACTCTATGTACAGTACTGTGCGTGTGTGTTTGTGTGAGACTTGTTTGACAAATAAAATCTGCTGGTTAAGATAAGAGTTGGACTGTTTTCTTTGAATCCACTTTCACATCTTTTTTCCATGACATAGTTCTGTGTTTATGCAGTCTCCATGGCAACAGCGGTACTTTTTGGGAGGTGGGATGTGGAGTTTTCTTTTCTTTTCTTTTTTTTGTTGAGGAAATCTGTCTTACGTAATCAGGCTGCTGTCAGGAAAAGGGTGAACAATAGTCAAGAGCATGGGTCTGGAAAGAATTAGGATCTGGAAGAAAAGCCACTCAGCTGGTTCATGTTTTGGCAAAAAAGTTACATGGGCTTTCAGACACATTCCCAACAGCTGAGTTCATCATATTATAAAAATGTATTTTCTTGGGATTTTATGTAATATACTGTGCATAATGTCTTGTAAAACCAGCTTTTAATTTTTAAGGTAACAAAACCTTTCCAAATCAGCTTAGCTGTATGTGCAAGAGTAATACCAACAAAGTGAATTTGTGATTTAATTGTGAATAAGCACATTTCCTGAAAAGCTGATTACAATTGTACCAGCCACACGCAATTTTGATAAGTGGCTGACCTGTTGTATTAATATATCCCTTAACTAGAATCTGTATCACAACAGGAAGTAGGGTAAAACATCTCAAAAGGCAACTCAGGCTCTGATCTACAGAGAAGATGAGAAACAAAGTCATTGCAGTCAATTAAAAGGGCTTATTAAGCCATTTCTAATGCTTTGGGACTCCAGCAAACCACAGTGGGGGTCATTGTCCCCAAAGAGAGAAAGCATGGAAAAGCGGTGTCCAAGAGTGCCTCAATGACTCATACAGAAGGTCACAAAAGAACCCAGAACAAGATCTAAAGCACTGTCAGACTCACTTACTTTAGCTGAAAAACATTCCTAAAAAAAAAAACTGAAGAAATTTTTAAGGAGGAATGTTTTTTACCCGTTTTTACTGCTCTGCCTGTGATGGGGTAAGCCGTATTGCGTCATTTCCTGTTGTCGCTGTTGCACTCCCTCTAAGCTGTTTGGTGTTCAGACTCTCTTGAATTGATCTTGTTTTCTTTGTGCTGAGGCCTCTCTAAGTTATTTTAACACACAAGCACACTAAAACACATGTTTTGTGGTGGTGTACTTTAAGTTTTGGGAACTCCTTGTGTTTCACACAGTTTTTCTTTGGGTGGAAGGTCTCGTTAGCTCAGTAAGCTTTAGCTTCATTGCGGCTATGGCTACTCTTCTCTCTCCTGTCTCTAACTCTTCTCTTCTTGCTCTCTGTATCAGATGTTTAGTTACTTCCCTGCCTCCTTTAGTGATAATGGTAACTGTAATAAATGTAATGTTTTTGTAGCTTTGGAGGCGAGGGTATCAGAATTAGAAGCACGGCTCCACGCTGTTGAAAAACCAGCAGATAGCCGAACCCCATTAGCCAGCGCGGAGCCAACAAGGATGAACCCCTTAGCTGTCCTCCGGTAGAGCCCGCGCAGCCAGGACCTCAGACCGGCTGGGTGACTGTACGTAGGAAGCATAGTTCTAGGACCCAGCCCACAGGCCACCACCAATCGGTCCACGTTTCTAACAGATTTTCCCCGCTCAGCGACACACCCGCTGAGAAGCCGACCCTGGTAATTGGCAGCTCCATAGTCAGAAACGTGGCATTAGAGACTCCATTGACCATAGTCAAATGCTTGCCAGGGGCCAGAACGGGCGACATCAAATCCTACCTGAAACTGCTGGCTAAAGATAAGCGTAAATACAGTAAGATTGTTATTCACGCTGGCGGTAATGACACCCGGTTACGCCAATCGGAGGTCACTAAAATTAGTGTTGCTTCGGTGTGTAAGTTTGCTAAAACAATGTCAGACTCGGTAATCTTTTCTGGTCCCCTGCCTGATCGGACCAGTGACGACATGTTTAGCCGCATGCTGTCATTCCATCAATGGTTGTCTAGGTGGTGTCCTGCAAACGATGTGGGCTACATTGATAACTGGAGAACATTTTGGGGAAAACCTGGTCTGATCCGGAGAGACGGCATCCATCCCACTTTGGATGGAGCAGCTCTTCTTTCTAGGAATATGGCCGAATTTATTAATCCTCCATAACACTGACAACCCAGGGTCCAGACCGGGAAGCAGAGTCGTAGTTTAACCCACCTCTCTGCTGCTTCTGTAGTGTTACCCACCCATTACCCTATAGAAACAGTGTCTTGCCCACGGCCAAAATTAAATGGATTAAAAGTTAAGCCAACAAAAGCAAATTATGGAAATCTCATAAAGATAAATACGACTTTGACTGAACAGAAAAATAAATCTATTAAATGTGGTTTATTAAACATAAGATCTATCTCCTCAAAGACTTCGTTAGTAAATGACTTAATTTGTGATAATCACATTGATTTCCTTTGTCTCACAGAAACCTGGTTGTAGCAGGAGGAATATGTCAGTATAAATGGGTCAACTCCTTCCAGTCATTTAAATTTCACATTCCTAGAAGTACTGGGCGAGGAGGAGGAGTTGCAACCATTTTTCGCTCTGATTTACTAATTAGTCCAAGACCAATTGATAGCTACAGTTCTTTTGAACATCTAACCCTTAATTTTCCTCATCCAAGTTGCAAAACATTAAGACCATTTTTGTTTGTGGTTTTGTATCGTCCACCAGGCCCTTACTCTTAATTCTTGGATCAGATCTCACATTTTTATCTGATTTAGTATTAAATACTGATAGGGTCATTATAGTGGGGGACTTCAATATTCATGTGGATACTGAAAGTGATAGCCTAAATGCAGCCTTTAATGCTATTTTAGACTCAATTGGATTTACTCAAAAAGTACAGGGATCGACCCACTCAGGTAAACACACTTTGGACCTTGTACTGACATACGGTATTGAGTGTGAGGAAATAACAGTCCACCCACATAACCCGGTCCTGTCTGACCACTTCTTGATAACTTTTGAATTTACTTTAACTGACCATCTTAAATCGGAAAGAAAATTTCATTATAGTATAACTTTATCAGACAATGCTGTAACAATTTTTAAAGAAACTGTTCCATTCTTACTTTCTTCAGTGTCTGAGAGTAACACAGTGGATGGCAGAAATTCTATCTCTAACTGGCTGACTCTTTGGTTTAACACAGAGTTGCATACTTTAAAGCAGAATACTAGGAAGTTGGAGAGAAAATGGCGCTCTACACACCTAGAGGATTCCTACTTAACCTGGAATAACAGTCTACTGCTGTATAAAAAGACCCTTCGACAAGCTAGAACAGCATATTTTTCATCATTAATAGAGGCGAATAAAAACAATCCTAGGTTTCTTTTTAGTACAGTTGCCAAACTTACACAGAGTCATAGCTCTGTTGAGCTAACTATTCCCCCAGCTCTAAGCAGTGATGATTTTATGGGATTCTTCATAAATAAAATTAATTATATTAAAAATAAAATCATTGGCATCCTCCCAAACATGATTACCTCTTCCTCAGCAAATGAGGCAGCATCGGAAAGAACTGTAGAACCTCATTTGAGCTTAGGCTGTTTTTATTCAGTCGAGCTTTCGGAATTATCAAAAATATTAGCCTGATCTAAACCTTCAACTTGTATGTTGGACCCAATCCCAACCAAATTATTTAAGGAAGTGTTCCATTTGGTTCCTGGCCCCATTTTGGATATGATGAATCCATCCTTAGTAAACGGATACGTACCACAGGAATTTAAAATAGCTGTAATTAAACCTTTACTCAAGAAACCTTCCCTTGATCAAGATGACTTAGTGAATTACAGACCAATATCTAACCTTTCCTTTCTTATCCAAAGTCCTTGAGAAAATTGTTGCTAATCAAGTCTGTGAGCATCTAAACAGTAACGAGCTGTTTGAAGAGTTTCAGTCAGGTTTTAGAGCTCATCATAGCACTGAAACAGCACTGGTGAAGGTTACTAATGATATTCTCATGGCCTCAGATAATGGACTTGTGTCTGTTCTGGTTTTGTTAGATCTCAGTGCTGCTTTTGACACACTCGATCATAATATTCTCTTAGAAAGGCTTGAACATGTTGCAGGGATCAAAGGAACAGCACTAGGCTGGTTTAAGTCATATTTGTCTGATAGATTCCAGTTTGTTCATCTAAATGATAAATCTTCTTCACTCTCAAGGGTTACTTGTGGAGTTCCACAGGGTTCTGTGCTTGGACCAATTCTTTTCACCATTTATATGCTCCCAATTGGTAGAATCATTAGACAGCATGGGATAAATTTCCACAGCTGTGCCGATGACACACAACTATATTTATCCATAAATCCTGATGAACCCAGTCAGTTAGGTAGATTACAGGCATGTCTGGAAGACATAAAAACATGGATGACCCTAAACTTTTTGCTTTTAAATTCTGACAAGACAGAAGTTGCTGTCTTTGGACCAGAAGTTCTAAAACAGAAACTGATTAGTCAATCACTTCATCTGGATGGCATTAAATTGGCCCCTAGTAATAACGTGAAGAACCTCGGCGTTATTTTTGACCGAGACTTGGCATTTAAATCCCATATTAAACAGGTTTCTAGGATTTCTTTCTTTCACCTCCGGAAAATTGCTAAAATTAGAAACATCCTGTCCAGGAGTGATGCTGAGAAACTAGTCCATGCATTTGTTACCTCAAGGCTGGACTACTGTAATTCTTTACTATCAGGAAGTCCACAAAATCCAATTAAAAGCCTTCAGTTGATCCAAAATGTGGCAGCAAGAGTTCTGATGAATATTAAAAAGAGAGATCACATTCCTCCTGCTTTAGCTTCCCTTCATTGGCTCCCTGTTAAATCCAGAATAGAATTTGAGATCCTTCTTCTTACATACAAAGCCCTTAATAATCAAGCTCCATCATACATCAGAGATCTAATTGTTCCATATGTTCCTAACAGAGCACTTCGCTCTCAGACTGCAGGTTTACTTGTAGTTCGTAGGATTTCTAAAAGTAGAATGGGAGGCAGATCTTTTAGTTATCAGGCTCCTCTCCTGTGGAACCAGCTCCCAGCTTTAGTCCGTGAGGCAGACACTCTGTTTACTTTTAAAGCCAGGCTTAAAACTTTCCTTTTTGATAAAGCTTACCCCTCAATTCCACTGGACGCGTAAGCAGCACATTACAGGAGCAGCACGTTTCACTTTCGTATTCTGCTGCTTGGCCCTTTCCACCGGGTGCGTATGAGGCGCATAACAGCAGAGAAGCAGCTGTCACCGAGAGAGCATGAAATCACGCGAGATTTGCAAAATCACGCGTGGTTTCTTCAGTAAACACAAAAACGATAGACATGTATAAACGTCTATGACAACAATAACCAGGAAAAGAGAACAACATGGCTCCAAAAGGTTTGTGTTTTATTTTATGTCAGTTTTATATTCGCCAATAAGTTTATGTTTGTCAGGGAATATCCAAAATCGCTCATTTGTGTGATGACACACAAATGAGACCCTCCCGCGAGGTACTGACTTCGCACCGGCCGCACAGGTAGTGATCTTTTTTTAAGTAAAGCAACCGCAGAGCAGCACGTTTCTTTATTTTTTAAATTTCCGGATGCCGAGCCGTATATTTCCTGTCTTCCCTATCCAAAATGTAAAAATGTACGTGTTTCAGAGGCGTACCGAGTAGAAAATAGGACTGCCGCGTATATTTAGAAAAGTGTTGCGACATGACGCTCCTGAGACGCGGCAGACTCGTGCTGCTTTCGCCTCCAGTGGAAAGGGCTCTATTGACTACAGTGGTGGCTATCAGCTGCGTATGACGTGCTGCTCCTGTAACGTGCTGCTTACGCGTCCGGTGGAAAGGAGGGGTTATAGTTAGAGTGGCTTAGGTCATCCTGAGCTATCTCTGTAGTTATACTGCTATAGGCTTAGACTGCTGGAGGACAGACTTACCAACTTTCTTCACTCTGCTACTTCCTTTTCTCCTATGACTCTCCAGTTGTATTACAGTACATTCTGTTATTTCGACTGTTAACTTTGTTTTCTCTCAGTGTTTCTCTCCATAGAAGATATACCTGGTCTGGTATCCTGCTTGGCTGCAATGCTCTGCTGGACGGGGGGCATCGACTGGGATGATGCTCCCAGTAATGGAACATCCACTGCGTCCTGTTATCAACTTTTTACTTTCTGTAACATAGAAATGACTCTTATATCAGATCTTCTGTTCCTTCTGTATCTCTGCTCTGTCGTCTCAAACCCCCAGACGGTCGTGGCAGATGGCCGCTTCTACTGAGCCTGGTTCTGTTGGAGGTTTCTTCCTGTTAAAGGGGAGTTTTTCCTCTCCATCATCGCTACATGCTTGCTCAGTATGAGGGATTGCTGAAGGATTGCTGTGGTTGGAAAGTCTGCCCAACCTCACGCCAATGACTGACGCAATCTGCTGGGATTCCTTAAATTGGAAACTTTTTAACTGATTGGAATGTTTGTATTGAAATGACTTCTTGTTAAGTGCCTTGAGATTATATCTGTTGTGAATTGGCGCTATATAAATAAACTGAATTGAATTGAATAGTTAAGGTCAGAGTTCATGATTTAACAATCAGAAAAAGACTGAGGATAAAAATAACACAAAACCTTGTGTCATATTTGCCAAACACAGCTTGATGATCTTCTTTTACACTTTTATAACAATATTCTGTGGGAAGACAAAGATGAAGCTTTTTAGAACATGTGAGTCCTGCAACATTCAATTCAATTCAATTCAGATTTTTTATATAGCGGCAATTCAAAACAGATTTCATCTCAAGGCATTTTACAAGAAAGTCATTTCAATACAAACATTCCAGTCAGCTAACATCTGGTGTAAAACTAATCCAGCATTTCAGAAAAAGAAACATCACACCCATAGTCAAACATGGAGGTGGTGGTGTAATGGTCTAGTCTAGTCCTACTTTGCTGCTTCAGTTTCAGGATGACTTGCTATTATTGATGGAACCATGCATTTTGCTGTTTAGCAGTGTCCGGACATCAGTTCAGAACCTTCAGCTCCAAGGCACTTGGGTAGGCTAAGCAGACCCAAAGCACTACAACAAGCCCACTTTAAAAATGCTCAGAAAAGGAAAATAACTGTGAAGCTGCAGCATGACTTCAAACCAGCCGCTGGTCCAGGAAAATCTTCCAATGTGGCCTAATTGAGAATTCTGCAATAAGAGTAAAGCCTAGTTCATACCTCAGCAAGTTTGCACAGACATGCAAAGATTTTCCTGCTGCCTGGGGAGTCTTGCAAAGCAGTTCCCTGCCAGGACAACAGGGGGCGCCACCCCCAAACCCACTTTCCAGCAATTTCCTTCCACAAATTAAAAGTCTGGTGCGCATCTTTTTACCCCTTCAGTGAAGGGTTGTATAAATGTTCACATCTTCGGACTTCTTCCGCAAGACATTCTTTAATCTGCTCCATGTCTGCTGCTAGATATCTTCAATACTCGGTTTAAATTTTTTGACGGACATTTTAAAAATTGGGCATGTCTCCCTCTGTCATAGTTCCTATGGGTTTGTGTAGTCTCGTTAAGTTAGTTGTGTGTCTTGAGTTTTTTTCCTTCCACCACATTTTCTCACTCTCCTTTACCCTCAAGTGCTCATATGTTGAGTTCTTATGTTTGGGGTTCATTCCTTATTTAGTTAGGTTCTTTCTTAAGTGTATTTTATTCCCTTGCCTTGTGTTATGTCGATTAGTGCCTCTTTACTCCTGGTCACCACCTTTTGTGTTGACCCTTTCCTCACACCTTCTTAGGCAAGGCAAGGCAAGGCAATTTTAGCACACTTTCAACAGCAGGGTAATTCAAGGTGCTTAACATGATTTGGTGATTTAAAAAACAAAAAACAAAACAAACAGACATGGAATATAACATTGAAAATTTTCTTTTCTTAGGTTTTTCAATTTTTAGGTTAAAACTATCTAATCATTTCTTATGCTTTGTTCTTTGCCTCCCTTTCTGTTTTTCCCAGGGGCATTTCCTGGAACTGGAAACATTAGGGGCTGAGGCCACACCCTCATAGAGGAATCTGGGGAAACCTACACAGTAAAAAAGGCTTTTTATTAAAGCTTTCTTGAGCATTGAGGCACTTTGTTAAAAGCCAAATACAGCAATATGTACTTCAAAGTGTATTTATTTTAAAACTTAAAAGTGACAATGTAAAGAAGAGCTCCAAAATCAGTAGTAATATTAGGTAAAACAGGATGATAAAATTTGTCAAAACGTAACAATTATTTTCATTTTTTTCTTTCCCTGACAAAAGTTAGTTCTGTGTCAGGTTTCATGGTGGACTTCTATGGAGAGAAAATAGTCTCAAAAGATCTGTGTGTGTAATGCTTGATTTGTAACTTGTGTCTGCCTATTTGTGTGTAACTTAGGTTAGTTGTATATGTAAAACATGATTTGTAACTCGTAAAAAAACATTTTGTGCGTAACTTCCAGTACTTGCTGCTGTGTGTTCAAATGTACACACAAATATCAAGAAAGTACGAGTACAAAATACATTTACACACGCACCATTTCAAATTACACAAACTTAAAACTAACTACGAATTCAAAATGACTCCTACGCATATAAATCGTTAAACACTATGCACCAATCGCCTGATACACACAGACAAAACACGTTTACGAACAGATCAAGGTTACAAGTGCACTAGGAGTTTTGAGACTGATTTCACGTCTCCAGATTTGTGCATGCATGATGCGTTTAAATGCTGGTAGAATGCTGGGTCATTTGAGTTTTCTTATGAACAAAACTTCAGCTGCTGACAGTCTGGCGCAATGCTGTAGTAACTATCCAGTTCTATTACTCTTGACTCGTTTACTTCTCGAGGACCTGGATGTCCGACTCCAAAAATTTAATTTAATTGAAAGCATTTTCGAATTAAAAAATAAGTACATTTTGGTCTATGTGTTATAACTAAGCAGTGTTGAGTTATTCTTTCTTTCACATAGAAACGTTTTTGCCACTTCAACAGCAAGTTTAGAGTGAACGTAATAAGAAAACTCAAATGACCCAGCATTCTACCAGCATTTAAACGCATCATGCATGCACAAATCTGGAGACGTGAAATCAGTCTCAAAACTCCTCGTGCACTTGTAGCCTTGATCTGTTCGTAAACGTGTTTTGTCTGTGTGTATCAGGCGATTGGTGCATAGTGTTTAACGATTTGTATGCGTAGGAGTCATTTTGAATTCGTAGTTAGTTTTAAGTTTGTGTAATTTGAAATGGTGCGTGTGTAAATGTATTTTGTACTCGTACTTTCTTGATATTTGTGTGTACGTTTGAACACACAGCTGCAAGTACTCGAAGTTACGCACAAAATGTTTTTTTACGAGTTACAAATCATGTTTTACACATACAACTAACCTAAGTTACACACAAATAGGCAGACACAAGTTACAAATCAAGCATTAGACACACACAGATCTTTTGAGACTATTTTCTCTCCATAGAAGTCCACCATGAAACCTGACACAGAACTAACTTTTGTCAGGGAAAGAAAAAAATGAAAATAATTGTTACGTTTTGACTAATTTTATCATCCTGTTGTACCTAATATTAATACTGATTTTGGAGCTCTTCTTTACATTGTCACTTTTAAGTTGAAAAATAAATACACTTTGAAGTACATATTGCTGTATTTGGCTTTTAACAAGGTGCCTCAATAAATAGGCTGACACAAGTTACAAATCAAGTATTACACACACAGAGATCTTTTGAGACTGTTTTCTCTCCATAGACTTCAGTGTTGGCTGCTCTCTTTTCCTCATGTTCTGTCCTGTCAAGGTAATCTGTAAACCAAGATTAACATCAGATTTCTTCTATCTTTATAGTTGTTATCAAAAGGTAATCATAAAAGGAACTGCCCTTTGCAACATGATTAGCATTCAAGTGTCATTTATTAGGGGAAATTGGCTCAATTTTATATAGTTTTAACTAGAAAAGCACTCAGAGAGCGCAGACCTCCGCCAAGGCAGCTCAGTCCCAGTCAGGACAGCGCTCTTTGCACTCAGAACAAAAGTAAAACTGCTGATTTAATCAGTGCTGTAGTCTAGTTTATTCTAGTAGTATACTCTGATTTGTTTCCTCCCAGACAATCATCAATCAAAATGTTAAATCAGTCACTGATTAGTCAGGGATTTTAATCTTGCCCTGCTTTCTGAAGCAGCTCCTTTTATTCTGCATTTATGAAGATGCCTACATTATCTTCTTGTGTAGATAATATTCTAATGAATGATAAGGCAGAGAAACAGCTTTAATTAGTTAGAATAATTTCTGGATTTTAAGTATTTATATTTACATCAAACTTTAAACCACCATTTTGTAACTCTGATGTCTGTCACTCAGTCTAGGCCCCTCCCCCTTTGTATTACAGCCCTGCTTTTAGTTTTGTGTGACACCCCAAGATCATCACTGGCCTCCATTTAGCCCTCTTTAAAAACTTCCTAGAAACACCCCTGCTCAGCAGTCTTAATGACTTATTTTTAAGCTAATATAAACATTATATAAACATATTGTTCAAGCATTATTACCTATAATCATTTTGAATAAGAATAACGGAATAAGATTCACTTTAGGGTTAAACACAGCTGGTCTGACCCACACAAATGAATACCGTTATTAATTAAAACTCATAGAAGTCTCTTATTCTGAGCTTTGTTTTGAAAGCTCTGGTGCTGCTAAAAGGAACAGGGCAGTTACAGGCCAGGAGAAAGCTTGCAATGAGGACTCTGGGGCGATGAGGAGCCGTAGTGAGACACAGATCAAAGAGGAGACGCAGACCAACGCACATCAGTCCAAAATGTCAGTCAAATTTAAGCTTTTCTTCAGATAATTTTAACTTGCATTGGTAATGTCCAACTGACGTGTTTTTGCAAACACTGCTGTGGATCTGCCTAATGTTCACATAATATGAAGACATAAAGGATATAAATTGTTTACCTGTTTTATGTGTTGGCTCAGAGCTTTACCACCCACCGCCGGTCACCACAACTAAAGAATTGTCCCTTACTAATGTCAAAAATCATCGTGTCCATTCACCTATAGGGCAGCTCAGTTAATGTAAACGTATTCCTTCTGGGGTGAAAAAAAACATTCAGGGATTGAGGAGAAATATTCGGGGCTCAAGCCGGGAATACCCAGGCCAGGCGACGCCACTGGTTTTTCCCCTTGCCATTGTTCTTCCCTGCCCAGCTGATGCTTATTTTCCAGTCTCCCTCTTTCCCACCTGCGTCTGCTTGTGTCTAATTGGTTCTCTGGTTTGTCACTGTCACTCTTCAGTGTATTTAAGCTCTCAGGTTTTCTTAGTTCCTCGCTGGTTCCTTGTCAGAGCTCATCAAGCTTCCCATTTCCTGGTCTTCGTGTTTTTCATGTATTCCTGCCATAACCTGTAAGTTCCCTGTTCTTTTATTTAATTAAATCATTGTTTCATTCATCTTGCTGCATTTGGTTCCTTCCCCAAATTAAAAATGACACCGTCACACTCTGAAGGCCTTTCAAAGAGCACTTGCGTTGACGGATGATGATGCTGTGTGTCTCCTCACCCCTGCTCACAAAGAAGTAGCCTGTAAACTAAGCTTAAGTCAAACTTTCTCCACAGTGATGAAAAGACTAATAACCAGTTATCAAACACTCAAAGGCAGTTCTGGCTGCCAAAGTTTATCAGGTTTATAGTGTAATTAGTTTTTCATATGGGCCAGGTTGGCTTGGGTAGCTTCTCTTTTCCTTAATAAATACAACCATCGTTTCTAAACTGCTTTTTATCTTTGTTCTGAATTTTTACCTCATATGATCTGAAACATTTTAGGCTGAAATAACAGCAAAACCAAAAGAAATTTGTAGGGCGCAAATACCATTCTTGCCACACTGTAAAATCCCTTTAAATTAAATTTAATGTGTGGTTGTATTGTGAAAAACTGTGAAAAATTTCAGGGGGTGTGAATACTTTTGACACTGCAAATGGCTAAAATTAAATACAAAACGACCATACAGTTTACTCGCAATGTTTTTTTTGCTTTTTTTTGTTGCTTTTTCTAAAAGACACACCCAAATGGTTGACTAATCTTTGCCCTGGAAGCTTCTCAGCACTGTAACATCAAGTCTGTGTAACTCCTGTCACCTAGAAACAAGAACAACACACAACTGAGGACTGAAACACGAAGTAAGAAACAATGCAAACATTGACTAACTAAACAAAGAGAGTCATTGTGGAAACAGGTGTTATCGGTGCAGGAAGATGGATATTATGAACTTAGATTGATGCCAAAACACCAGAGAGCCATTCTGGGTGGAGAGCCTTGTCTGAAGCTGATTGACTATGTTTCCCTTGCGCAAGCCTTGCCTGAAATTACAGAGAAATCCTTTGAGGGGTTCAAAATTCTCAATTGATGGAGTAATGTCAGTTCGACAATAACATAAGATCTAATTGCAGTTTTAAACTCTCTCTGAGGTGCTTCACTCAGCCATATTTAGAGCCGTTGTGCTGCAGATCAGCACCTCTTTGACACAAAAATGCAAAGTACTTTAGCTTATCTTTCTAATTTTATAGGTAAATCCAGAGCAGAGGTCATGAAAAGATGAAGCCATTTTATCCAGACTGTTTTTTTTACCAGAGCAAGCCCGAGAGATATTTCATCACTGTTGAAATGGGCCATGAGTGTTTCCTTTTTACAACAGTTTAATGCTAAACCAAATTAGTTGTTTCATCAGCATAAATTCAAATAATAAAAGTGAAACAGTGCCCTTTTGACCTGTTACTATGTGACTGTGCCCTTCTTTCGCTGTAACAGCACCTCCTCAAAAACCCGTAATGTTGTATTGGACCGTAGGTTTATTTACCCATACTGCACACTATCTTGTGGCCGAGCTTGGTGACATAAAGGGTTTAGTAGGTGGATGACTGGTTGGGGCCAGCAGTGGTTTTCGGGTGTTGCAGGCCAGTGGGTGTGCCTGTTTGCATGTGGCAGTCTAAAGTATGTTGGGCGTGGCTCAGTCACACTGAGCCACTGTATTTTCTCAAAACTACTTGAATGAGTTTTAGAAACGCAGCTCAGATCCTAGTTGTGTCAGCTACAGATCTCAGATCCCTTTCAGTCTGGCTTTCTAAGGCAGCACTCTACTGAGGCTGCTTCAGTAAAAGTTCACAGTGACCTGTTAATGGCTGCTGATAAAGGAAAATGTTCTGTTTTGGTTCTAATGGATCTCGGTGCCGCCTTTGATACTGTTGACCATGGAATATTGTTAAATAGACTATCTCTGCATTCGATTGGTTATTTTCTTATCTATCTTACTGAAAATCCTTCAGTTTTGGGCCCATTTTTATTTTTACATTCTTCCATTTGCTAGAATTGTTCAGTCTTTTTCTGGTATTTCTTATCATATCTATGCAGATGACATTAAACTGTATTCTTCTTCTAAACGGCACCAGCTAGATGGGCTTTTCACCCTCCTCCTGTTTGTCACGGATCATTAACTGCCTCACCAGCAATTTTCCGGTTTTCAACACAAATAAGACAACCTTGATAATCACTCCTAGTCACTTGCATCCAAAACTTCATCAAACAGTTCCTTCCTTTTGGCCAGTAACCAACTCCTAAGTAACATTTTTAGGAATTACATTTGACTCTTAAGTTTTGACTCACATATCAGAGCTATTTCCCATTCCTGTTTCTTTCACTTAAAAACATCTCCAAAATATGGGACATGGTCTCCAGAACTGATCTAGAGAAAATTGTTCATGCTTTTGTCTCATCGCTCTTGGACTTTTGTAACGCTCTTTTTACCAGTCTAGACAGATCCTCAAAGTTATTCAGAACGCAACAGGCAGACCCTCACCAACAATAGAAAATATGCCACGGACAGCTGGTATAAGTGGGCTAGTAGGGCTAAGTACTCCCCGTGCTTTAAAAAAAAAAAAAAAAAAAAAAGTAAAAATGTTAAAATAACTATTTAATAAACACAAATAAAAAATACTGTATCACAATTTGTGAAATTTACAAATTTTCACAGCCCCAACAGCCCTGTCAGATTCAATGTGGTTAGTGGTACGGAGTGATTGACAGGTTGCTTATCATACCCCCTCAATTTGCTGCACTTTGGGGCCCAGAGTCAGACCAAGCAGTTTACAATCGACATATAATAATAATGTGCGGCAGTTACGTGCCTCATCGCAAGTGTCTCTGGGTGTGGTTTGGCATAGCCCAGTACTTTTCAAAAAGTGGGGCGTGCCCAGGAAGGTGACCGGGGGGAGGGAGAGTCGGACAGAATCGCTCAATGTAGCTCACCATCCCCAGCATTGAATGTATGGGTAAAAGGCCGAAGGACCTAATGTAGTGTAAAGCGCTTTGTGGTCCTCTGACTGAAAAAGCGTTATACAAATGCCTGCCATTTCCCATTTACCATAATGGTAGGAAACGTGGGTTTCTTTGGCTATTGATTTGTTAGATTTTTATCATTCAGCAAGAGTTCTGATGAATATTAAAAAGAGAGATCACATTTCCCCTGTTTTAGCTTCCCTTTATTGACTCCCTGTGAAATCCAGGATAGAATTTAACTCTTTAGGCGCCGAAGTTTTTTCAATAAAATCTTAAATTTTGATATCACTATTTCAAAAGCTAGTAACTTAAAAATGGTTAGAGATAAAGGCATAATTTAAATGTAAAAAATCTTCAATATGACCCAAAGTTTGTGAAAGGAACATATTTACTCATCCAATTAGCATATTATGATGTCATCAGGCGGTGGCCATATTGGATTTCTTACATTTTACAGATGTTCATCTGTTTCATTTTATTTTAGTTAAATCTTTAGTTTTTTTATTGTCTATACACACACACACACACACACACACACACACACACACACACACACACACACACACACACACACACACATACATACATACTTACATATATATATATATATGTGTGTATATATATGTGTATATATATATATATATATGTGTATATATATGTGTGTATATATATATGTTTTTTTAGGGGCCTTTTTTTAGTTTCTTTGGAGTTGTTTATATTTGCAGATGTCTATCGATCTAGATGACATTGCTTGTAGTGTTTCAGTGTGTGGTATCTTTCATTGCAATGTATTGCGCACAGACCTACTCCACATGGATTTTCCCCCGTGGTTTCTCCCACGTCTACTGCTATTTCCTATTTCTGCAGGTTTTTACATTCCTGCCTCCTTTGTTACCATTAGCGGTGTTTTTAAAACCCCAACTACCGCCACCACGGCCCGTTCTCCTACCCCGGACACAAAGCATCGGATCTGATATGTGCTGCTTGGAAACTCATGGCTAACAGGGTCGCTGTTGCTGCGCGCTAAAGAAGCAGCTGTGTTTTGACCCCCTCTGCTACCCCCTCCCCTTCTCCGGTGAAGCAGAGCATGGGACGCTATATGTGCTGCTTGTGTACCGTCATGGCTATCAGAAACCGCTGCAGTGTTTCGAATCCCACTGCTACCGGCTCCCTGTCCCAATCTCCCAACCCGGACACGTTAAAGCTGTGCGTCGGGCCCATTTTAAGCGCCCTTGGATTATCATGGCGAACAGACTGGCTTTCGCTATGCACTGAAACGTTTTCTGCCTCTATGGATATATTAATCAGAAAGTGAGTATTCTTCTTCAGAATCTGAATCAGCAATTACTTGACAAAGTGCTTCGTCAGCGGGGAACAGACCTCTCAGCATGGTAAGTTTTCTCTCTACAATTCACTCTCTCCACGCTCTGACCGCTACTACGCTACTATTCCTCGACTTGCGGGCGGTTTTCAACCTTTAAATACTCCAAAAATTTCCATGGTAACATACCCACAAATGTTGCTCAGATTGAAGTTATAGATGTCTGCCATCTTTTGGTGTAAAGTAGTAACTACATGAGGCATAATTGCAGCTGTAGCCTGCTAACGTCATTAATGTTGCTTGTCGCATTTTTGCGACTTTGGCACTTAAAGAGTTAAGATCCTCCTTCTTATATATAAAGCCCTTAATTATCAAGCTCCATTATACATCAGAAATCTGATTGTTCCATTTGTCCCTAACAGAGCACTTCGGGTTTAGTGGTGTTTCCTAGGATTTCTAAAAGTAGAATGGGAGGCAGATCATTTAGTTATGAGGCAGATATCCTGTCTACTTTTAGGACAGAATTAAAGCTTTCATTTTTGATAAAGCTCAGAGTTAGAGTGGCTTAGGTCATCCCGAGCTATTTATGTAGTTATGCTGCTATAGGTTTAGAGTGCTGGAGGAAAGACTGACCATTTTTCTTCACTCTGCCACTTTGCTCTGCTACTTTTCTCTTCTACTACTCTCCAGCTGCATTATTTGCTGTTATTTCTACTGTTAACTTTGTTTTTTTCTTAGTGTTTTTCTCTCCATAGAAGATATACCTGGTCTGGTATCCTGCTTAGCTACAATGCCCTGTTAGACGGGGGGCATCGACTGAGATGATGCTCCCAGTGGCTGAACGTCCTTTGTGTCCTGTTATCAACCTTTTACTTTCTTTAATATAGAATGTACTCTTACATCAGTTCTATTTGTACTTTCTGTGTTTCTGGACTGTCTTCTCAAACCCCCACTCGGTCTTGGCCTATGAGCCTGGTTCTGCTGGAAGTTTCTTCCTGGGAAGTTTTTCCTCTCCACCGTTGCTAGATGCTTGCTCAGTATGAGGGATTGCTGAGGGATTGCTGTGGTTGGAGTCTGCATGAACGGGGCACAACCTCAAGTCAATGACTCAATGCAGTCTGCTGGGAGTCCTTAAATAAAAAACTTTTAAACTGAACCGAAGTATATATGATTGAATTAAAATAACTTTTCTTGTAAAGGGCCTTCAAAATTAAATCTTTTGTGAATCAGCGCTATATAAATAAACTAAATAGAAAAATTTAATTGAATTTGCTCCATTGCACTTAATAAATATGGTCAGAATGGAATAAACGGAATTCAGAAAATAAAAATCGAAAAAGTGGATTTTAGGAAAAAATAAACCAGAATTTGGAAAATAATGAAACAGATTTAATAGGGCACAAGAGAAGTTTGTGACAGTGAAAAGAAAAAGGCTGGAGGTGACGAGGCAAAGAAGTTGTATAATTTTTTTGAAAAGGAATAAGCTGATGAAGCTGACAAGTAACCAAAATTTATAGTTTTAAAAAGTTTTGAATGTTATTGTTGAGTCCAAAAACTTACATCCCTCACTGAATCATTTGTACCTTTGTATTCTGAGAATCACAGACTGAGAAGTTTTGATTTAATGTTACCAATTGAGTTAATAAACTGAACTTGGATGTAAAAAAGCTGAATGTGTTAAGACTTAAAACAATAAAATGAGCTGCAACAACTTAAAACTGAAGTTGTTAGCACAATCCATTTAACTGCTTCCGAGTGCTGACTACCGGTAGTGGTAGAGTGATCTGAAACATTTAACATGAACGCGCTTGACGTCACATCCGCAGACAGCACGGGAAAATCCGACCCAACAGAAAATAGAAAAAATTGGATACAGGCTTATAAGTGCACCCACTGTGAGCTGACAAGGTGTCAGTATGCTCATCAGGAGATGTTTGAGTCATAAATGGTCAAATAAAAAGGCTCTTGTTACGTTTATTTTGGGGAAAAAGTTGCATATAGCCCCTTCAATGAGGGGCAGTCAAGTATTGAACAGTTGTGAAAAAAGGCTATGTGTAAGATTGGTTTTTGGTGGTGGTTTGTTGTGCTGAAATGAAACATATTGCTGTTTTAAAGTAGGTTTTCTGTGTTTCAAATTGGAGACTTTGTGTTGTTAGAATCTAAACCGTCACATTTTTAATATACAGTATGTCTGTAAGTGCTTTATACGTAGACTTTACTTACTGGTGTTGTTGGCTGATGGGGGTTGCACTCTTCGGGTAACTGGGATTCAGGGGGTTAGTGGAACTCTAATGTCCATTATCAAATTGCCAGGCATCAGTTTATATCCCTCTGTTGTTTTTGCTCACATAAACTGGGTTTTATAAAGGTTGAATTCCCAGAACAGTTGCTCTCATTCATAAATTCTCAAGCTTGCATCGTCAGAAGGACAAACGAGTCTCAAATTGGATTGGAAAATTTGTGCGTGTAGTCTATGTTTGAATCTGTGGTCACACTTTTAACCGACTTGTTAGCATCAAGTTGGTGGCAGGATTTAAAATGAGGTTTTGTTTTTACTTTATTTTGCCTTTTTAACTGTTTTTGCACAGTGAAGAACAGACAATAATAATGCATAACTGAAAGATACAGAAAGTTGAAGTTGTGTTGGAAAAACCACTTATTTCCTTCCCTCCTCTACTGCCTGCACACAGTCACCCAAGCTTGGGGGAAAATGCTGCGGATCTTTCTTGACCAAATATCCAAATTGTACCCCTGAAAAACCCTGTGTGAATCATTCATTCACCCACAAACAGTGACCTGTTAAAATGTTATCAGGGTATTTATTTCAAAGGACTCAAAAACACTGGTTAACGATGAAGCTAACTTGGTTTGGGATTGTTTCTCTTAAGAATAAGGGGCCTATATAGAGAGAAATAATCTACCCTTAACAAAGGTGTCAAGTAACGAAGTACAAATACTTTGTTACCTTACTTAAGTAGAAATGTTGGGTATTTATACTTTACTGAAGTAATTACCTATGGGCCTACTTTTTACTTCTACTCCTTACATTTTCACGCAATTATCTGTACTTTCTATTCCTTACATTTTAAAAATAGCCTCGTTACTCCTGCTTCATTAAGTCTTTTATTAAGAAGACACAAAAAAACGATCTAAAAATGCGCCAACTGGATAGAATTTCACAGTGGTTTGATCATAATTTTAAACATCTACCATTCGGACACCCCGCTTGTATGCGATCCATTGCGTACTGTGCACATGGGGTCCCGTTAACCACATATTTTCCATATTAGTCCGTTTTTTTTTTACAACGGTGCCGGAAAATCCAAGGGCCACTTGTCATTTTGACAGATTATAATTCACACCCCTGACCATTTGGTGCAGACGCGCGGACATTTTTAGGTTTGAGTTAAAGCGCGGAGTACAAGTAACTGAATCAATAAATGAATAAGAAGAAGATTTCCATGAAGCCATGCATATACATATACATACATACATACATACATACATACATACATACATACATACATACATACATACATACATACATACATACATACATACATACATACATACATACATACATACATACATACATACATACATACATACATACATACATACATACATACATACATACATACATAGATAGATAGATAGATAGATAGATAGATAGATAGAGATATATATATATATATATATATATATATATATATATACTTATTAATGCTCAGTAGTCCACATACGGTTCTGTAATGTAATTGCATTGCACTAAAATTAATACATTTTAATGGGCATATCTGCGGCTGAAACAGGTAGCCTAGTGTGTCCCAAATGTTTCAGAATTAACATTTTTATATAAAATTATAATAATTATGGCCTCTTTTTTTGGGGGGGGGGGGATTTAAGCTTTATTCTTTAATGTCATTTTTTAAAACACATTACTTTTACTTTTATACTTTAAGTAGTTTTGAATCAAGTACTTTTTTACTATTACTTGAGTAAAAAACTTGACTTGACTTCAACTTCTACAGAAGTCTTTTTAAACCCTAGTATCTATACTTCTACTTGAGTATTGAATGTGAATACTTTTGACACCTCTGACCCTTAACACCGTTATGAGTGAGGATCAGTCCTAGGACCATACCTCTTCAACGTTTACACACTTCATCTGCGTCACATTGTTGGCAGGTATGGAATCCTGTTCCACTGTTGCATCAAAGATACAGAATACTCCAAAATATCTCAAAGTTCACAACATAGTCCTCAACAGAAAACCTCCATTCCACAAACTCCCCTGCCAGCCAAGGACCAAACTTTACATAATGGGCAAAGTATTTGATGCTGTTGCTACGAAGACAGAGATGTTTCAATTAGAAAGTAGGAATTTCTGACAAAATTTAACACACCCTAAAAAGACTATGATGCATCCTTTTTGTATGGGGGTAATGGTCTCCACACAAAGCTCTGTGCCTGCTGTTGTAAGTGGCTTGCACCTTGCAAACCTTTACACACCATTTATATATTGTTTATGTGAAGTGTGTTTGGTGCCACCTTTTCTATTTATTGGTTGTGGAAATGTATTTCTATCTATAATCTATATTTCTGTTACCTTTTACTTTTTTAGTTGTTTTAGTTCAAATAAATTAATAAATATTCAACTTTTTGTTGGATTCAATTTAGCTTCCCTTTTGAAATCTCCACCCTCATAATGTCTGATTTAGTCAGAGTGCTTAAAGAAACTATGATTAGAGTTCAGGGGTATTAAAAAAGATGAAAGCAAATGTTCAAATGGGTTTTGGCAAATGTATTTGTAATTTATCTGCTTTAGAGGTGTTAGTAGATACAGTATGTGAGGAAATTCATTATATCAGATAATACAATAATGCTTCCAAGTTTGCATTTATGTTGCAACTCTGCATGTATCATTCTGGGAAAGTGGGAAATGTAACCACCCAATAAGTCACAAACAAGAACAAAGGCAGCTTTGAGTGCCAGGTGTGTACAGGAGGACGGGTGTGGTTTAATCCATGAACATTGAGTAGTGGCGCAATGCAGAGTACACTCACTTCTTGATCCTTAGTGTTCAATCCGAGAAGGTAAAAGTTTGGGAAAGTCTCCCTTTTTAGTTTTTAATGGTTAACATTTCATTTGGTATACTTGCATCTCATTCTTCCCCCATCATTTTTTAAATATACAGTGGCTTGCAAAAGTATTCGGCCCACTTGAACGTTTCCACATTTTGTCACATTACAGCCACAAACATGAATCAATTTTATTGGAATTCCACGTGAAAGGCCAATACAAAGTGGTGTACACGTGAGAAGTGGAACGAAAATCTAACATGATTCCAAACATTTTTTACAAATAAATAACTGAAAAGTGGGGTGTGTGTAATTATTCAGCCTCCTTTTGTCTGAGTGCAGTCAGTTGCCCATAGACATTGCCTGATGAGTGCTAATGACTAGAGTGCACCTGTGTGTAATCTAATGTCAGTACAAATACAGCTGCCCTGTGACGGCCTCAGAGGTTGTCTAAGAGAATGTTGGGAGCAACAACACCATCAAGTCCAAAGAACACATCAGACAGGCCAGGGATAAAGTTATTGAGAAATTTAAAGCAGGCTTAGGCTACAAAAAGATTTCCCAAGCCTTGAACATCCCACGGAGCACTGTTCAAGCGATCATTCAGAAATGGAAGGAGTATGGCACAACTGTAAACCTACCAAGACAAGGCCGTCCACCTAAACTCACAGGCCGAACAAGGAGAGCGCTGATCAGCAATGCAGCCAAGAGGCCCTTGGTGACTCTGGACGAGCTGCAGAGATCTACAGCTCAGGTGGGGGAATCTGTCCACAGGACAACTATTAGTCGTCCACTGCACAAAGATGGCCTTTATGGAAGAGTGGCAAGAAGAAAGCCATTGTTAAAAGAAAACCATAAGAAGTCCCGTTTGCAGTTTGCCACAAGCCATGTGGGGGACACAGCAAACATGTGGAAGAAGGTGCTCTGGTCAGATGAGACCAAAATGGAAAACGCTATGTGTGGCGGAAAACTAACACTGCACATCCCTCTGAACACACCATCCCCACTGTCAAATATGGTGGTGGCATCATCATGCTCTGGGGGTGCTTCTCTTCAGCAGGGACAGGGAAGCTGGTCAGAGTTGATTGGAAGATGGATGGAGCCAAATACAGGGCAATCTTGGAACAAAACCTCTTGGAGTCTGCAAAAGACTTGAGACTGGGGCGGAGGTTCACCTTCCAGCGGGACAACGACCCTAAACATAAAGCCAGGGCAACAATGGAATGGTTTAAAACAAAACATATCCATGTGTTAGAATGGCCCAGTCAAAGTCCAGATCTAAATCCAATCGAGAATCTGTGGCAAGATCTGAAAACTGCTGTTCACAAACACTGTCCATCTAATCTGACTGAGCTGGAGCTGTTTTGCAAAGAAGAATGGGCAAGAATTTCAGTCTCTAGATGTGCAAAGCTAGTAGAGACATACCCTAAAAGACTGGCAGCTTGAATTGCAGCAAAAGGTGGTTCTACAAAGTATTGACTCAGGGGGCTGAATAATTACGCACACCCCACTTTTCACTTATTTATTTGTAAAAAAATTTGGAATCATGTATGATTTTCGTTCCACTTCTCACGTGTACACCACTTTGTATTGGCCTTTCACATGGAATTCCAATAAAATTGATTAATGTTCGTGGCTGTAATGTTACAAAATGTGGAAACGTTCAAGGGGGCCGAATACTTTTGCAAGCCACTGTATATATTTTTTTGAAGGATTTGGTTATCGTCTGTCTTTGACCGTGGCTCAGGAGGTAGCAGCTTGTCCTCTAACCGAAGAGTTGTCGGTTTGATCCTCCGCTCTGTCCATCTCTGTCGTTGTGTCCTTCGGCAAGACACTTCACCCACCTTGCCTACTGGTGGTGGTCAGAGGGCCTGGTGGCACCTGTGTTTGGCAGCCTCGTTTCTGTCAGTGTGCTCCAGGGCAGCTGTGGCTACAATGTAGCTTCACCAGTGTGTGAATGACTGAATTTAGAGTGAAGTGCTTTGGGGTCCTTAGGAACACCTGTAGTTAATGCGCTAAACAAGAACAGGCCATTTTTGACCAGCGCTTGACCTAATCATTTTACAAGTTAAGGTAGGTTACCTTTAGACACAACGATTAGGCATTTAGTTTACCAGTACAAGTTGGGTGAGTCAAATTGTACTCATTTTGCGTGCTTTGTCATTTCTTTTCAATGCTATAAAATAATATCTCTAAAATATGTTATAAAGTAAAGATAAGGCTTTGTAAGTTAATTTGTAGCACCATTAATTCAAAGGGCAATTCAAAGTGTTTAACAAGAAGCCATAGAAACAGAGATTCAAATAAATAAAAAGTGTAGACATGACTGAAATGATAGAGCAATCTTTAGTCTTTATGGGTAGCTGAAGTAATCAGTAATGTTTTAAGCCAACAGTTTCTGCACATCTCAGGATTTAAGCAAGCTTGTAGCTGAGGAGCAGAGAAAGCTTATAAAAATTCTTGAAATCATTTTTTAAAATCATTTTATTTTCAATCTCATGCTAAAACATCTAATGACCTGCGTCTGTCGCTGAAGACACAAATACAGACAGAACTCCAAATGTGACAACTGGACGTTCATTATTGTTGAGTGGATGATCTTTTCAAACCATTCATCCAGGGTCATGGGGGACTGGTTTCTATATTCAGCCGTCATAGGTCGCCAGCTCATCACAGCACAACACAGAGACACACAGAACAAACAAGCACACACGCCCACAAATTCACACACAAGGACAATTTAGAGAGACCAATTAACCTAACAGTCATGTTTTTGGACTGTGGGAGGAAGACGTACCTGGAGAGAACCTATGCATGCACAGGAAGAACATGTAGGCCTACCGTAATTTTCGTACTGTTGAGCGCACCTGAATATAAGTTGCACCAGCTAAATTTGAAAAGAACATACATTTTGTGCATATATAGGCCACACCTAAATATAAGCAGCACGTTTTCATTTTGTAACATGAGATATTTACACAGAAAGGTGGTACACATAAAACATTTTTTTTACCTCTACCAGGAGGTAATGTTTTTGTGCCCGTCTGTTTGTCTGTGTGTCTGTTAGCAACATAACTCAAAAATGTATCTACGGATTTCAATGAACTTTTCAGTAAATGCCTGCAATGGGACCAGAAACAACTGATTAAACTTTGGGGTTGGTCCGACAAATTTAACACCATACCAAGAAAACCTGATTACATACAAAATGTTTTGTTCAAATTTGGATTCATGCAGTGGATGGATGAGACAGTCTTTAATAAGACGGTCGTCTTTGAACTTAATAGGATTGTTGGGTTGCACAAGCAAGGTCTCAGACAACAATCCGTTGCTGCAGAGGTTGGATGCAATGAGGCAGTCATTTATAATTCAGACTCAAAATTCAGAGCCAAACTCTTTGCATTTTCAGATGAATGATTGGACAGTGCTCTGAGATGTTCGGATCAATTTTCCTTCCACTTAACGACTATGAATTGCTTTGTGTTGGTCTGTCCAGATAAAACACATTGTGTGTGACAAAATGTGAAAAGGGCAATAAACACTGTAAGTTACTTTTACAATGAGGGATTGTTTTGACATCTGATAGGAGATATGCCTGGTATGTAAACTGCGTAAACAACATAGTTTTGCTGCCTTTTAGGACATTCAGTTTCACCAGAAGAAGCTGCAGTTTCACACTTGGCAACAGTGTTGTTATGAATACATCAAACAGCTATGAGTTGCGAGTTTACTCTTTTGACAGGGATACAGTCATTCAATGGTGTATCAGCCAAATCTTTGCCTTAAATAGAAAAACTTGAAGATATAGATGGGAGGAGTGCAAAGGTTTATCTCTGAAACACCAATAAGAAAATATCTACAAAACTACTTGGACCAATTACTAATGCTTTTATCACCCTTTAAAAGTCATATTCAGTATTACGGGAACATAAATTGAACTGGTGGAAGAGCTGGATGGTATTAGAAGCAGGTGGCGCTGCAAATACAAGTTGCTACTTGATTAGTACAGATGAGATATAAAGCTCTTTAAATGGAGTCAGATCATGCTGATTTCAAGGCAAGGCATGGCAATTTTAATTGTATAGCACACTTTCAACAACAAGGTAATTCAAGGGGCTTTACGTGATCAGGGGTCAAATAAAAATAGCAGTAAAAAACAGACAAAGCATATAAAGTAAAAACAGAATAAAGCAAGTAGCATACACAGATACATCAAGGCATTACAAAGCATAAATGTAAAAACTAGGGAAGTAAGAAAATATCGATACATCGATATATCACGATATTTTATTTCCCGATATTGTATCGATATTTAAAACAAAAATATAGTTGTTTTTTTAAAGGATTTGAATGGAACCATTAATGATGACAGTCATTTTTGTAGTAAAATTAAAAGTATAACTGGTAGTTTGTGGCTGTTTTCACCTTCTTCGTTCCAGTGGATCAACTCGATCTAGTAATAAAACTGAATGTGTTAAAGTATGAAACAGGTTGGAGTGTTTAGAATGCTGTGACAGTTTTCCTACAGTTAAATTCTGTTTTAAAAATCACAATATATAGTCTTACTCATAGTATCCCGATTTATCGAGAAAGATCATATTGTCTCCCATGTATCGTGATACATATTGCATTGCCAGATTTTTGCCAATACACGTCCCTAGTAAAAACAGCAATAAAGCAAGAAGCATACACAAAACATGATACAACAAAGCATCACTCAAAGGCAGCTCTAAATAGATACGTTTTTAGTTGTGATTTAAAAGAACTCAGTGTTTCAGCAGCTTTGCAGTTTTTTGGAAGTTTGTTCCAGATTAGAGGAGCATAGAAATGGAAAGCTGCTTCTCCGTGTTTGGTTCTTATTCTAGGGATGTTGAGTAGACTGGAATTAGAGGACCTGCGTGTTCTGTTGGGTTGGTATAGTAAAAGTAGATGGAGTCCTGGGGCACCCCACATGTGATTTCTGTTCGTTCTGATGAAAAGTTTCCTATTGAAAAAAAAGTCCTTGTTCTTTAGGTAAGACTTGAACCAGTCAAGTACTGTACCAGAGAGTCTGACCCAGCTCTCCAGTCATTCCAATAATATATCATGATCAGCAGTGTCAAATGCTGCACTGAGGTCCAACAGAACCAGCACTGTGGTTCTACCACAGTCTATATTTAAGCGGAAGTCATTGAAAGCTTTGACGAGGGCAGTGAAAAACATCAAAGCGGTTGGTCATTGTTATGAAGCTATTTAACTGCTGAAACAGCTATTTCAATAATTTTACTGATGAATGGAAGATTAAACATTGGCCTGTAGTTCTGCATTAACATGTTGTCCAGATTATTCTTTTTTAGCAGTAGTTTAATAACTGCTGTTTTAAAAGCCTGGGGAAAGAGACCTGACAGGAGGGATGAGTTCACTATTTGAATCAGATCAGACACAATGACAGGGAAAACTTTCTTAAGGAAAGCTGTGGGTAGGATATCAAGACAGCAGGAGGAGGAGCTTAATTAGTTAATGATTTCTTCTAGGTTTTTTGGTTTAATTCATGGAATTCTGACATTTTTTCTACATTGGTGTTAGTTGGGTATAACATTGGTAGTCAGCTCGGTGCTGCGGTACAGACTGACCGTCTAATTGCTAGAATCTTTATAGTGAAAAAGCTGGCAAACTCATTGCAGGCCCTTGTTGAATTTAGCTCAGGGGCTACTGTCACTGGAGGATTAGTTAGTCTTTCCACTGTGGCAAACAGAGTCCGTGCATTATTAATGTTTCTGTTAATGATTTCAGAAAAGAAAGATTCCCTAGGTTCTTTTAAAGATAATTGATATTTTGCCCAGTATGAGGGATTGCTGAAGGATTGCTGTGGTTGGAAAGTCTGCATCAACGGGGCCCAACCTCACGCCAATGACTGACGCAATCTGCTGGGATTCCTTAAATAGGAAACTTTTTAACTGGCTGGAATGTTTGTATAAATGTATTGAAATGACTTCTTGTTAAGTGCCTTGAGATGACATCTGTTGTGAATTGGCGCTATATAAATAAACTGAATTGAATTGAATTGAATAGAATATCTGTTCAGTCTCTCTTTGTAGATCTCACAGTGAACCTGGAGTCGAGTTTTCTGCCATTTTCTCTCAGCTCGTCGACACTCCTTTTTCCACTACGTACCAGTGGATCACTTGTCCGTGGAGACTTCTTTCTACCTGAGAATACTTTCACTTTAGTTGGAGCAATGGAATCAATGATGTCTGAGATTTTCATGAGGAAATTACCTACCAGCTTGTTTACTGAGTTGGAGTTGGGAGACGAGGGGGATGTGGCGGAAGGGTAAATACTTTTAAAGGTTTCAGCTGAACTGTCCTTGAGAAAACGTTTTCTTACAGTTATCTCACGGTGGCTAAATATTTCGCAGAGATGGTATTTTCAAAGAAAACACAGACATGGTCAGATAGGGGTGTCACGTAGCAGAGTGGTTAAGATGGGTGCCCCATGTTTAGAGGCCTCAGTCCTCAACCGGGTTGTCCAGGGGTTCAATTTGCCGAATGTCTCCCCCCACACCTCTCTCCCGATTCTACACTCTATCCACTGTCAATAAAGGCCAATGTGGCCACAAAAACAAAAAAATTAAAAAATAAAATGTAGCGCAATATCAATTACCGAAATGTTAGATATATTCACACCTTTGCAGATAATTAAGTCCAGAGTGTGTCTATCGGGTGTTGGTTGTTTCACATGCTGGGTCAGAATTAAGTTGTGAAGAGTGCCACTTAATATTTTTGCTAGTCTATCCTGAGAGTTGTCAGTATGGATGTTGAAGTCCCCCACAATGATTAATTGGTCACAATCGACACATATTACGGAAGGAAGTTCGCTGAAATCATTAAAGAAGTTAGAGTTAAGTTTTGGGGGTTTATACAACCTTGAAATAGAGCATTTTTAGGCTCCTTTATCTGGGTGGCTAGGTATTCAATAGAGTCAAATATACCCAGGGATACCTTTTTATAGAGGCTACATGCAACTTTTTCCCTAAAATAAACATAACAGCCTTTTTATTTGACCATTTATGACTCAAACATCTCCTGATGAGCAGACTGACACCTTGTACGCTCACAGTGGGTGCACCTGTAAGCCTGTTTCCAATTTTTCCTATTTTCTGTCGGGTTAGATTTTTTGCGCGCTGTCTAAGGATGTGACGTCAAGTGCGTTCATGTTAGACGTTTCAGATCACTCTGCCACCACCGCTAGTCAGCAATTATCATCTATATATCATATCAATCTCGTAGTCTTTCAAACAATATATGTATTTGACTGTTCTTACCTCTGTAAACATAATGTTGACTTCTTTGCAGCAGATGACTTGTGAAGTGTGCACGTACGAGTGCGCGTTGCGAGAGCGAGCAGAAAGAAAGAGCAGTTCCGTTTTTTGGCCACAAGTGTCAGTCGCGAGTTTAAATTTCAGAAAATTGCATGTAGCCTCTTTAAAGTTCATTGAGTTGTAAAAAATTGTTGCTACGCCTCCACCTCGTCTGTGATTCCTGCTCTCACTTAAGAAATTGTAATTTGGAGGAGTAGATTCTATCTATACAGATGTTTCATTATTTACATCTAGCCAGGTTTCTGATATAAAAAGGGCATGTATTTTATGTTTAATGATGAATTAATTAATTAGGAGTGACTTTCCTGATAAAGATGTAATATTTAATAAAGCTAACTTAAGTTGTTTGATAATTGGTAGCTGAACCTTCTGACAGTTGATCAATTTGAGATTTGTTTTATTATAAGAGCGTTGGACTTTAGTTTTTTGTTTTCTCTTGCTTGTAATGACTTGAATTATTTTTTTTGGGGGTGGCCGGACGACTTCTGGAGGACGGTGGGAGTAGAATTACTGCCCGGTTCCCTTGCATATCAGATGTCTGTCATTACCAGTTGGGGCATGTGCGGCATACATCCAGTGTTAGTCCCAGAGGCCTGATGTAGTCCAAGGTTCGGTCTAAGTTGTGACCCAGTTCTACTTTGTGCTTTCAGTCTATCTGAGAAATCTCTAAACAGAGAGTCATTAGGTGTTGATGAGTCTGATGACATTGGGATACTTGAAGAACACTTTGCAGAGCAATGTAGACTCGCTGCTGGAACTGTTTGTTCTCTAAGTCCTTGCAGCTGTCTGGGCAGATGATGTAATCTTCACTTTTTGTGTGTGGGGAAATGTTTCTTCTCGGATAGCATCCACATCTGTGCTTCGAGGTCAACTCTTGGGTGCATAATCAAGGGTTTATTCAGATAACAGAAAATATTTGAGGTCAACAGTCTCAGTCCAGCTCTGTTAAGATAATGACGTTTACCTTGAACAAATGTTTTGCACAAACAAATATTTGAAAGTTATTAATAAATGGCATCGATTTTTCGACAGATTTTCTCTTCAACCATTTATGGAGCATGCAATGTCTACTGTACCTTTCATAATTTCTTTCAGGGAGTGGTCCGCTAATAAAGATGTTTATGTTAAGTCCACCAAGTCTCTGTAGCAGATCAGAGAAGTCTGTTTTGAGAATTTCAGATTGTTTTTTGGCTACATTATTTGCACCAGTTTGGATAACACTTGGATAGAGTTTGGATAACACTTGGATAGTGTTGTTCTAAAATCGTCTGCCCTATTCAAAAGACAGACACCGCTTGTATTAATTTGAATTTAGTAATCTCTTAAGTAAGAGTAACCTTTATTTTTATTGCTTATTTGTATTTGGAAATTAATCACTGGGAGGATGTTAACTATTTTTTTCTAGAAAATTTCACGTTTTGTTTTGTTTTTTGTTTTTTTTGTGTCATTTTTCAGATGCTGCTGTGTTTTCTATAGATGAAACTTGTAATTTGTCTGTTTTGAGTGAAACTATATGTTTCTGAAAAAAAAAAAACAAAGAGTCCACACTTTACACATTTTAATCAAAAGGTCATGTGGCCATAATGTTGATAATTCTCTCTCAGTGGGAATTTTTTCCAAAGAATGCATTCTTGATACACTAAGATTTTTTTTTTACTCTAAAAGACTCTGTTTTCCCTTTTACTTAACTCTGCTGGTTGGTCATCAGAAAAATAAGCAGTTTTTTTTGTTAAACAAGTTACTAATCGGACACATTGTGTCACCAAGCTTTGGATTAGACATTTAACTTAGTTGTTAAAGTCATTTTATTTTAGTGGTGTGGTGACTTTACATGCTCTACATAACATCTATTTGCTCCTTACGTGAATCACCATCCAGTGTGAGAGCAGCGGTATAATAAAAAATGTGGCAAAGAAACAGAAAACTTTCTGTAATTAAAAACTGGGCTGACATGCCAGCTGTCAGGATATGATTACATTTCTCACCATATCAGAATGTCCCAGGTTACCACAGGTATTTTCCAGCTTTTGCTTTCACATAGGGCTGTAATATTCGGTATCAATAAACTTCACTCACGGCAAGATTTCAGCTTCGGTACACCCGTGGTATAGTGCTGTTTGATAATGTAGCATGGTGCTCCCTCATCACTCCATATTGCCCAGCGAGGAATACACCCAGCCACCATCACAAACACACTGTGGGAGGGAAGTGGCACATGATACATTCACTTCCAGCTGTAAATCTAGTAAATCTAAGGGCTTGATGACAAAAAATATGCAACTATATTAAAAATATAGGTGTTATTGAATACACTGTTTCAGCTAATCATATTTTTTAAAGGAAAAATTTAACTAATATTACTTTAATATTGTAATTAAATTACCTTTTGTCTTTTTGTAACTAGTTACTCCTGAACCCTCACTGGGGGCCACATTTACATTAATCCCCTAAATGACAGCCACATTAACTTAAGGGTATTGAGTTTGAATTCATTTTGTAGTTCATTTACTTGTATTAATGACCTGTCATGTCAATTGACAGATGGCTATAAAAAAAAAAAACTGGTTAGACATAGCTGCATTAGGCAGAATGACAAAAAGCAGTGCCATGTTACTAACACTCAAGGCTCTATCTTCTCCCCATTGCAGCTTCCTGCTTTTAAAGGGTAGCCCAGGGCCAAAGAGTGAAATCATGGGAGTGGAAAAGAAGACAGTTTTGTTTGAGGCCAAATATTTGATATAAAACCAAAGTTCAGCTCCAGTGTCACATGCAATTTCTGTGTACTGTTTAGTAAAACTTTTTGTCATATCTGCAAAGATACACGAAGGAAAGGATGAGCTTATTAAAAACATAAAACAAAAAAAGCTGACAAAGTCTAACTCAGTCTCAATCAATGCAGCAGACATTATGGCTCGCCAACCAGGGCTTCATTTTGTTACGGAGTGGGGGGGTAAAAAAAAACTTTTTTAAATCCTATTTGTAAAATTGTACCAAAACGGTGTTCTCTATGATTTTTTTCCTCCCATTTTTCTATTAAGACAGCCTTGAATTAAGACAATCAGTTGTAATTGCATCCTGGTCTTTTCTAATCTCTTCTAAATCTTTTAAGCCTAGTACTGTGTATTGTACATCAGGGAAAGATGAAGAATTAGGAATTAATGCAAAGACCCCCTCTGTTGGAAGAGCAACAGCCCCAAACATTTTAATATAGTAACCTTATTATGTTTCTGTTCACAGGCAACACAAAACGCTGGTTTGACAGACTCCATCAGAGTAGCTAGCTGATGCTAAATCAAAGCAGTGCTGGCAGTATCTTAACCACTTAGCCAAGTTTTCAATTTGAAACAGAGGGAGATGCCAAATGCATAGGGGTCTATGGGAGGAAGGCAGGACTTGGGAAGAATAACCAGTGTTGTGGACCATTAGCAATATTTTAGTATTGAACCACACTATCATTTTAAAGGTTTATAAAACATTGACACAAATAAATTCCCCAGGCTGCAGCTTTAATTATACACATTTGCACTTATGTGACTGCAGTACATTTCTGTATACTGCTAAAGACTACATCACAATGCATAGCTGAGGGTAAATCAAACTCTTGCTAGCACTAACTTGACTACTTAGCTTATTTAAGGTTTGACTAAAGAAGGACAAAAAGCTGGAATGCCAACAAACACATACACAGCTTTAAATGAATGTCATTCAGAACTTTTATATATTTCTGTATCTAACTTTAAAAAAATAAACATTTCATAAACACTAACCTAGTCAGTTTCTAATAAGATTTTTTTTTTTTTTTTATCTCAGGAGAAACTCTAAACACTCATTTTCAACTTTAAAGTATTGGCAGATATAAGAAAAGAGCTTTACTATTCCCTTGGCAGGCCTAGTACCCTATGTGTCAGTGTGGAACCAGATCACCTTACCTTTTCATATCAGCTAAATGTTGGTTTAAGCATTAGACATGTCTGCACAAGTTAAATGGGAGGCTGACAGCATGCATATCACCAGGAATGTTGATGTCACTGGGTCAAGAAGGACTTTAAACAACTGGAAAAAGAAGTCTTTTTCACTTGGATTGGGGGGGTTCTGTATTCTGGAGAAGTGTTAGGTTGACTCACATGCTGGGAGGAATGCCTAACCTCTTTGCTAAAAAGTGTCAGGCACCGAATGGCATCGGACCTTAATGTGAAAGATTTGAAACTCCCTGCTGCAGCAAAGAGTAGGAACAAATGAGAAGTAGAGACTAGAACAAACCCACAGTTAGGGCTTTTCAGGTTATGCCCAGCATGAAACAGATGTGGGCTTTCATACATTTTCATGCCCGTTGCACTTCCCAAAGGTGTATTCAAACAGTAAAAATACACTTTTCATCTGGTGCATTGTCCTCCACAGTGTAATCAGTTATCTTTATTATTAAACCTTGCTGTTGGCAGCACAGGGAGGCAGAAAAAAAGGAGTTTAACAGGTAGGGTTGGTTTAAAGAAACACACCCTCCATAAGGCTACACTTAAGAGCAGTAAATACCTACTGCTGTTGCAAGAGTGAAACAGCAGCTTTGCACTGGTTCAGAACAATGCAAATTATAGTGCAGCATTTTTACACAGTGACGCTAAAACTTCACCCATCATCTGAGCTGTTTACCAGGGCACAGCATGCACTGCATTCACTGCAGCAAGTGCATTCTTAGAGAAATTATCTTTACACTCCCAAGATATATAAAACCTGGAGTAGAAATAACTGCTCCATAAAAGTACAGAATCAAATCCCCTGAGAGGCTCAGTGAGGCAAACTTTCCCTCACAAAAATGCCACTGACTGTAAACACATGGTATGACTGTATTTTTCCTAATTTTTTTAAGTGTGGCCTTACCTCTATATAAAACTTTGACAAAATAGCATGCAGTAGCATGCTCTTTTGTAAAAACAAGCTTCATGTTCAACAAGTATGTTTTCTTTGCATTAAGAAAACAGAATAAACAGAACACTGCCATATTGGATGTTGAACCTTAACACCTAACAGAGAAATTCTCCTCCACCACAGTAATAATACCGCCCCCCGGCCTGTAGTTTGCTAAAACACAGAGGCAGACTCTTGCACAGGATAGAAATCCACACTCACAGGCGTGTAGTCATGTTTGAACCACATTCAAACCCTCAAAGAGGTAGATGTTGCTTCCTGTGACTGTAATTATTCATGTCAGTCCCTGTGGACCTGCTAAAAGCAACATGCATGGTCTGAGCATTTAAAAGTTAACAGAAATTTGATCAATGTCTGGACTTTTAGGATAAAGTCTTTAGGATAAACCTAAGTCCAAGTGCTGCCAAATAACCAGAAAAACCAATGTAAGGTGAACAGAATAAAGCATTTTAATTGAATACTGTTCAGCAGAAAATCCCCAGACCAAAGTGTTACACATTCACCAAGCATGATCCTTATCTGTACTGATTATTGAGCAATGTTGGGTTGCAGTCTGGATCCATTTACAGAGCAAGCTCAGCTGAATGTTTCTAACATCACAACACTACCATCTGGAGGCTATTAGCTGAAATGTCAGTCATAAGAAGCTTTTTTTGTCATAGTCTGCTAAGTTCTGTTTTATTCTGAGCGCACAAAATCACTACATACAGTAAAACTGCTAAGTGTTTATTGGAGCCAGCAGGACTTGTCAATAAGAATTTTTTTATTTTTTATTTTACATACAATTGTTAAAACAGAACAATATTCATATTAGGGGTTTTGTTTGCATACACATGCTGGCCATTCACTGAGCACCTTGCTAGTATTGGGTTTGGCCCCCTTTTGCTATAAAAACTATCTGAATTCTTAGACGATTGATTTGACAGGATGTTTGAAAGTTTCCTCAGAGATTCTGGGCCGTATGTTACACAATTGCTGCAGATTTTCCTGGCTGCAGAATCTTATTTTCCCATCCCAAAGGTCCTCTGTTGGACTGAGATCTGGTGATTGTGAAGGTCACTGGAGTACAGTGAACATCCTGTCATGTTAGAAAATCAGTCTAATGTCATGATGTATTATTTTGTACAAGGGGAGCCATCGGAAGATAGCTACACTCTGGTTGTAAATGGAAGGACATCACTTCGGTCACCAACAATAGACAATGCTCAGTTTAAATGCTAAATTAGCCCCTTAAATAATAACCCACCACCACCAGAATTGGACCACTGATAGAATCAGGATAGATCCATGATTTCATGTTGTTTATGCCAAAGGCTGCCTATACCATCTGGATCTTGCAGCTGAAACTGAGACTCATTAAAGCAGACAAAGTTTTCTCAATCCGTTTCCTGTGCTAAATGCAACATCAGAGTTTCGGTTCTTACATTCATCCACACAACTGTCCCACGTTAATATTTTCTGTTTTGCAGCATTCTCTGTAAACCTGAGGGACAATTGTGCATAAAAACCCCCAGCAAATCAGCAGTCTCTGAAGTACTCCGACTAGCCTCTGCAACAAATAACATTCAAAGTCACCTACACCCATTTTCTTCCACATTCTGATGCTTGGTTTGAACGTCAGAGTTGCTGAGTTGCTGTTCTATTAATGTTCTATTATTGGCTGATTTAATATTTGTACTAACAAGCAATTTAACCGGTGTGCCTGAAATGTGGCTGTGTAGGGTAAAGTCATGACATACAATTTATGACTGGCAAAATGCTGCATATTTTCTAAACATGATTAAAATGGTCATTTATACATATAGATTGTAACATTTCTTGGCGGTTTTTGAAAAGTGCTTCAAATTCGGTCAAGTTAACTTTTCCCCCCCAAAGATTTTTGTGCTTTAACAGGAAGCAGAATCAGTTGCTTGATAATGTCATGGTTGTCACAGAACTGACTCTTAAGCATTCACAGTTACACTCGGGACTCAGAAAGATCTAAGAAGTTTTATTAAAGTTCTGGAGGTCGGGTTCTGAGGAGAGTGGACTGGGTTGATGGAACACGGTGGACGCCACTGGAAGGTAAGGATATAAGGTGAGGGGTTTTTAAGAATGATGTGGAAGATTGTAGATGAACGAATGACTCACTGGAGGAACCGAAGATCCGGACTGGAGAGGGAGGTAAGAAATCGGATGCCGGAGATTATTGAGAGCTGTAGGAATGCCAGGTTAGTCTTCCTTTGTTGCAGGTGTTGGTAGTGCTGAGCGTCGGAGCGTAACAACCTGGAGCAGTGACAGCAGTGTGATGGAGGAGGAGCGGCCACAAGCCCCAGGGAGACGAACGTCGGTGGTGGAGTATGAGAAATGTCCACTGCACGCACTCCGCAGCAAAAGCGCTCCCATTGTAGTCAGGGCGCAGGGCGGCGGCCGCCGTTTCGCCATCCGGCAAAGATAGGATCGATTCCAAGCTTTATTGAAAATAGATCAAATACAAGAAAAAAACAGGACTGAACAGAAAAAAAAACGTGGGGGCTAAAAACAGTAGGCAAATAAAAGAGCGGAGCACAGATAAATTAGTCAGGAATGACAGAAAAGAAAAACAAAAAAAACACTAAGAGATGCATTTGAGAAGGTGCATATATACAAATTACCAATTACATACATCATGTTTTTCAAACAATTTTACGGTCTTCATAGCTTTCGAGTTATTGGAATTTTTAATAGACAAAATTTCTTTATATCAGAGATGAAGAGAGGTAAGAATGGCTTAGTGTTGGAATATTTACATTCATGAACATAAAATTTAGCTGAAATGAAGGTTAATAACATAGTATCTGCTGTCTTTTTCATTGTCATAAAAACTAAGGACAACATTTTTGAAGGAAAATGAAGCATTTGGAAGGATGTTCATTTGTAGAAGTCTTAAAATCTCAGACCAGAATTTTTCCACATGAATGCAGGACCAGAATAAATGAGCCAGAGTTTCAGGAAGACTATTACAAAAAGAGCAGCTGGCGTCGATATCTTTTTTGAATCTGTGTGAAAGGAACATTTTAGTCGGGTAATATTTATACAGAATTTTAAAAGAAATTTCTCTCACCTTATTAGTTAAGAGGTATCGATAAGGTAAGGACCAAACCTTTTTCCAGGGTATGTCGTGTACTAAACTATTCCAGTAAGATATATGAGGAGTAGAAACAGAAAGTTTATACAAACAGAAAGAGCATTCTAATATTTTTATTCTTAGATTGGCTGACAGAGAGGCATATTTTACCCACAAATGTTTGGGACGGATCTAATTTTGTGATAATGGGACCAGAGAGGGAGAAGCTTTTCAGCAGCATTTTAATGCCAGAAGGAATCGAGTCCATGACAATAGAGAACTCTGAAGGAGAAATTAACACAGGATAAGCTTTGATAAATTCATTGTAACTGTATAATTGTCCATCAGGTTTGAGAAGCTGAATAATTAAAGTAATGTTATCATTGAACCACTTTTCAAAAAAGATGCTCCTTTTCTTGTGTGTAACGTCCTTGTTGTTCCAGATATAACAATTATGTGGTGAAAAGTTGTGCTTAAAAATAAGACACCAAGAAAGCAACATTTGCCTATGAAAGTTTGAAAGCTTCACGGGAATTTTGGAAATGTCATAGTTGCAGACCAAAAGAAACCCCAGGCCACCTACTTTAGAAAAAAAATATAGGAGGGGATAGCATTCCAAATAGAGGATGGATTGAAGAAATAAAGTTTAAGCCAGTTCATTTTAAAAGTATTGTTCAGGGTTGAAAAGTCAGTAAAGTTCATGCCACCATATTCCGTAGAATTAATCAAAACTGATTTTTTGACATAGTGACATTTTCTCTTCCAGACAAAGTCTAACAGCATTTTAAGGGTACGATTATCAACATAAAGAGATTGGGCTGCATAGGAGAGCCTAGACAAACCCTCAGGCTTTGAAAGAAGGATCCTGCCTTTTAAAGACAGATCTCTTTGAACCCATAAATTTAATTTTCTTTGAGTTTTGTCGATGACGGAGGAGAAATTTGTCGGACATTTAAGTTTAGAATCCTTTGTTATTATAATTCCTAGATAGGTTACTTGATTTTTGACTGGAATATTGCAAATAGCAGAAGTGGCACATTCTTTAACAGACATGAGCTCACATTTATTTAAGTTAAGACGGAGGCCAGAAGCTTTAGAGAAAAAACAAAAGTATTATATTTAAGGAGGCAGGAATTTGGGAGGCGTCTTGTAAAAACAGGGTGGTGTCGTCGGCCAACTGACTGATAATAATGTGTCTACCTGCAACCCTAATACCATTTAGAGAACTCTGTGCGATACAAGTGGCCAGAAACTGGACAGCAATAAGAAATAAATAGGGAGATATTGGGCAACCCTGTCTGATGCCATGTGATAAAAAAAATTCTTTGAGAAGTTCTATATTTAAGTTTGATAGAGCTATTGTTGTTGTTATATAATGTTCTAATTGTATTACAGAACTTAGAACCAAAACCACATTTTTCTAGCACTCTGAAAAAAAATGGTGCTCTACTGAGTCAAAAGCTTTTTGAAAATCAAGAAACCAAATAAAGCTCTCCGTGTCAATAAGTTCACTGTAGTCCAGAAGGTCTAAAACTAGTCTAATGTTGTTTACAATATGTCGTTTTTTCATGAAGCCAGATTGAGTCTCATCAATGATAGAATGTAAAATGTATTTTATTCTGTTGGAAAAAAGCAGGGCTAGGACTTTATAATCATTATTTAGAAGCGTTATAGGGCGCCAGTTATCAATAGAGAGAAGATCCTTTCTAGGTTTTGGAATTAAGGAAATGACACCTTGGGTCATTGATGAAGGGAGTGATCCATTAACGATGCTTTCATTATGAACTTCTGTTAGAAATGGGGCTAACCGCTCAGAGAAGTTTTTATAAAATTCTGCTGTTAGGCCGTCGTTTCCTGGGGATTTATTGTTTTTAAGTTGCGATATGGTTAGAGAAACTTCTTCTGGAGTGATGGAGCTCTCGCATAAAGTTTTCTCATCGTCATTGATTGTTTTGAAGTAATGAATCGAGTCTAAGAAAGAGGAAGCAGTTTAATCACAGTACCTAGATTTGTAAATATTTTCATAAAATTTTGCACAGTATGCTGCCATCTTGGTAGGATCATCTGTTATTTCATTATCAATTTTTAGTCACTCAATATGGTTTTTAGAACTGACTTTCTCCAGGCTGAAGAAATATGAGGAATTTTGTTCTCCTTCAACCCATTTACTACGAGACCTTATGAATGTACCCTCTGCCTTAAGTTTATAAATATCATCCAGCTTATTTTTAAGCCCGTTGTATTCATAAGTGTCAGTGTCAGATAAATTAGTTTGTTGAGTTAAAAAGGAGAGTCTGAAAAGTATGTCAGCTTCTTCTGCCCTTCTATTTTTTGCCAGGTTACTGACAAATTGCCTGAACAATTTACCCATTTCAAATTTGCATAGTTCCCAATTACAACCAAATTTATTTTCCGCTTTTGCTTTAGACCAAAATTTCCCTATTAAATTGCTGATTACAACATTGACTTCTGCAAACTTAAGATAATTATTAAGTTTCCATAGCGAGGCTTTCTTGACAGTTACAAGAGAAGGTGACAGATATATTGATTGCTTTATGATCAGTCAGGGGGCAAACAATCAAATTGGTAGCGATATTACAGGTATTAAGACATTTAGAAAGTAACCAATAATCAATTCTGTACCGTCACAAACCATCTTTATTTGCCCATGTATAGGAATCAATTCCTGGATTTTGTTCTCTCCAAATATCCGCAAGAGAGAACTTGTCCATAAAAACTTTTAAGTGAGGATTGGTTGAGGCTGTGCTTCCAGAGGCCAAAGCCAAGCTTCCAGATGCCATAGACGTCGTTCACCGCCTTGACCCCAAAAAGTCTGGTAATAATCAACCGAGAGGTATCATTGTGCACGTCATCTCCAGATCCTGCCATGATGCTGTGTGGCGCTCTGCAAAGAACTCCAGCTTCCTGAAGACCAAAAACCTGAAACTGGCGGAGGACTTGTCGGCAGAGGACAGAGAGAAGAGAACGAGACTGTGGCCCATTGTGGAACAGGCACGGAAAGACGGCAAGCCAGCTTTCTTCGTGGGTGGTCGTGCTTTTGTGGGTGGAAAGGAAATTTTCCCACCTTGAGACTTTGTAGGTGAGGTAACTTTAGTACACAGTATAAGGCTGTCTTTATTTTATATGTTCATTATGTGATTTAGTCAGGCTTACCTGCTATTTATGTTACTGAATCAAAGTTGCTTTGTTGAGCAGAGGACTGCAAGAAATTATCTTAACATGCTTGTTAATGCATAGCGTGTCACCCTATGTTCGAGCAATAGGTTTATTTGTATTCTAAAACTTTAAACTAATACTGCTTAATTGCGTTCTAAAGCAGTTTATCAGCCTTTCATTTATTTATGTTTACTTTTCCCTTTAGAAAAAAAAAACTTTTATAAAAGGGAAAAATGAGTGAGAGCAAAGGAAAGCGGGTTTTTTTTAGGCTCTCCTTGCAAAGGGTTCCTTTCATATGTTTACAGTCTGGTTGATTGTATTGACAGTTTATGTTCACATTCTTTTATAAGGTTTGCTGTTCTCAGACCCATGTTGGCGCTTTTGTAGAGACCTTATCTTCTACATTTGTATACGCATTACCATTTATCTGGTCTAGTTTTTTCTCGTATTTATTTTATCTCTTTCCTTATGTCTTTGTCTGTTACCTCTTTAAACACAAGAGGTTTAAGAAACCACCTTAAACGAAAAGCTATATTCTTATACTGTAAACAGCTTAATACTGACTTTTGTTTTGTACAGGAATCACACTCAATTGAACAGGATGCTAAATTCTGGAAATCACAGTGGGGGGGTGACCTATGGCTGTCTCATGGGTCTGAGCGCTCAGCTGGAGTTTGTATTCTAAAAAACCGCTTTAATGGTAAAGTTTTAACCTCTGACTATGACAAAAGCGGTAATTACATATTTTTGGTTCTAGAAATTGCTAGCGTAAATTACATCATAGTTAATGTTTATGGCTTCAATTCACAAATAGAGAACAATGTTTTTTTGGATAAATTGGAAGAACGACTTTTTTACTGGTTATCTAAATTCCAAAACTCTTTCATTGTTATGGGCGGAGATTTTAATACTGTATTAGATAATCGCCTGGACAGGGTACCTGCAAGGAATTTGGACTCTAATATTTATGTGAAGACGCTCCTACATAGTTTAATTTAACGGATATATGGAGAGATACTCACCCACTACAGAATTCATATACATGGAGCAATAAAACACTATCAAGGCAGTCTCGCATTGATTTCTGGCTTGTATCCAAGGACCTGAAAAATGTAGTTGCAGACATTCTACCATCGCCGCTATCTGACCATAAGACTATTCAAATTATCGTTCCTTCATTCTCTTCCAGCTCTCCGAAAACCTCCTACTGGAAACTTAATAGCACAGTCCTTAAACACAAGGAGGTGATTTCTAAGATTGAGAGTTTAATTCCGCTTTACTGGGACAAAGCTCAAAGTGAAAATCTTTATAGCAGTAACTGGGAGTTGTTAAAATACGAAACTGCTAAATTTCTTAGGAAATATAGTAGTGATTTAGCTGAAAAAAGAAGAACAGAGGAAAACGACACTATACTTAAAATTGCTTTTTTACCTTCTAAGCCTTCAGATATACTTACAGAGTCAGAAAAGTTAGAGCTCACTAACCAGCAGCATAGGTTGGACGAGATATATAAACGTAAAGCGGAAGGTGCTTTTGTTAGATCTCGCCGTAAGTCGCTTGAAGAGGGCGAGCAGAATTTAGCATATTTTTTTAGATTAGAAAAGCAGCAATCAAAAAACAACTATATTTAACAGTTATGAATTGATGGTTCAGTTACTGACGATCCAAAGAAAATTGCCAAGTATTGTGCTGGATTTTACAGCGATCTCTACACCTCAAGATATTGTCCTCAAGATGCCTCCAGTTTTTTTTCAATCTATTCCTACTATCAATCAAATTTCTGAAGCTGGTTGTGACTTTTGCGATGCCTCTATTTCACTGGAGGAAATTACCACTGCCATTAATCGACTAAAAATTAATAAATCACCTGGAACGGATTGCTTTACTGCTGAATTTTATAAGAATTTTTCTTTGAGCCTCGCCCCTTTTTTAAAAGAAGTTCTTGTTGAGAGCGTTAACAGAGGTTCCTTGCCCCCTACTTTAAATCAGGGTCTAATTGCACTTATCCCAAGCCCAAGAAAGATTCTCTCTTGTTAGATAATTGGCGCCCCATTTCCTTATTAAATAATGACTATAAATTTTTGCTTTAATACTTGCCAAAAGACTGAAATCAGTACTAGACTCTATTATTGATGAGAGCCAATCTGGGTTTATGCAAAATAGGCATATTTCAAATAATGTGAGATTGATTTTGGATTTATTCGACTACTCTGAGCTTGTTCATGAAGACAGTTTTATTCTTTATTCTAGAGCATGATTTCATAATGGAAACCCTAAACAGGTTTGGTTTTGGTCAGTTCTTTTGTAGGTCGGTCCAAACTTTGTATACTAATGGAAACAGTTCTATTAAATTAAGGCATGGTACTTCCCCAAGGTTTCCTTTAAAGCGTGGAGTACGCCAAGGGTGTCCTCTTTCTGTTTACTTGTTCCTTCTCGCTGCCCAACTTCTAAATCTACAAATTAAAAATAGTCCTATTAAAGGCATTAATGTTCCAAATAATCATATTTTAATCAGTCAACTGGCGGATGATACAACCTTGTTTCTGGCAGATGCTTCACAGGTCTCATTTGCGATTAACACTATTTGTTCATTCTCCAAAGCTTCTGGCCTCACCTTAAATCTTAATAAATGTGAACTGTTACCAGTGAATAACTGCTCTGCTTCTGTGTTGTGTAATATCCCTGTAAGAGACTCAGTCACATATCTCGGTGTTCATATTACTAAAGATAGAGAAGCCAGAGGTAAATTAAACTTTTCTCCCCTCATTGAAAAAATGGTTACAAAGAGATCTTTCTTTAAAGGGCAAAGTTCTGATTACCAAGTCGAAAGGTATTTCTCGTTTAACCTATGCTGCTCAGTCATTACACGTAGATAACTCCTTTTGTAAATCTGTCGATAAGATGCTATTTAATTTTTTATGGAAAAATAAAACTCACTATATGCATAAGTCTGTAGTTCTGAATTCATACAATAAAGGAGGCTTAAATTTCATAGACTTTAACTCTCTTAACAACACATTCAAAATAAACTGGATCAAGCAATATCTCAAAAACCCTACTTCCATCTGGGATTTTATTTCTCATCATGTCTTTTCACAGTTAGGCGACCTAAAATTTATTCTGCTCTGTAATTAAAAAATACAGAAAATCCCAGTTAAACTCTCCAGCTTCCACCAACAGGCTCTTTTGGCGTGGGCTTTGCTTTACAAGCACAACTTCTCTCCGCAGAGATGTTATATATGGAATAACTATATTATTGTCAATAAGAGCAAGTCACTTTTTTTATGATAATTGGTTCAGCAATGGTATTTTATCAGTCAGTCAGCTCTTTAATACGAATGGACTGCTATACAGTTATTCAGAATTTCTTGTCAAGTATAAGATTCCAGTGAGCCCAAAATAATTTTCTATAGTTTTTGACGCTGTGCCCTCGGGTCTTCATATGCTACTCAGGACAGTCGATACCACATCGCCATTATCAATGTCACCCCCAGATCCAACTCAACTTCCATTAGGTAAAGTCTGTTTCTCTACATATAAAGTCCGGTAAGTTTGACTTTAACATAGACTGGGAAAAAGTCTGGTCCCTACCACAGAAGTTCCTTTTAACTAATAAGATAAAGGAAGTATCGTTCAAGTTGCTACACAGGTTTTACCCCACAAATGTACGCTTAAATAAGTTTAACAGTGACATTGACGCGAAATGTTCTTTTTGCGGTTTGCATTCTGAAACTATATCACATCTGTTCTGGTCTTGTGAATTCACATATAAGCTGTGGAAAGACATTAATTCATTTGTAGTTGATAATATTCTCCCTGATTTTTCCCTGTATTACAAAAGTGTTATTTTTGGTTGTTTAAGTGACTTTAGGAAGGAAAATGATGCTCTCTTTCTAGTAAATCTTTTTTTTGTTGTTGTTGCTAAATTTCCCATTCATAAATGCAAATTCACTAATAAAAAACCACTTTTTTCGGTGCTAAAGATTGAAATGGGACACTATATCTCTATTATCTCTTACATTCAAAACAATAAAGCTGTTAAAACAGTTGATATTTGCACTATGTTTAATGTGTTTATTTGATTAATAATCTTGTGTTTACTTATTTCTTTTTTGTAAAAAAAATTTTCCTTTATATATTAGTTTTGTGTATGTCTATATCATTTGTTCGCTTGATTGTATTGCTGATAATTTTCAAAAAGGTTTTTGAAAAAAAAAAAAAATTCTCAGCACCTGTGGAAGGAAGAGGAAATGGCTCTCTCTGCTGGATCCTGCCGGATCCTGACAGATGAATTTCAAGGCAAAACTGGCTCTGGCTCTTAAGAATAACCCTAAATAAAGGCTGTTTTACTCCTGTGCAAAGTCAGTTTTTCATTTAATTCTGCTTTGAGCTACAATCTTGACCAGTTGCTTATGATTACAGCTGAGAATAACCTTAATTATTACATTACACACATTATTGAATTTTCTTTTAAATTAAAACACTGTGTAGCTTTAAGTGTGTGCCTGCTAAGTTCTTTGTGCATACTGCCGGGGGTCAACATGTCCAACAGACAAAAACATCTCTTGGCTGAATCATTTCCTGGCAATGTGTCATCTGCTTTCCTCCCTCTGACCCTGTCCCTGAAACAAATACTGCCTGGTCCTGACACTCCTCATTCCAGTGAGGGGAAATGTTCGGGAGAACACTGACCTTTTCTTTTGAGACTCCAAAAGATGTAATGAATCAGTTTTACACAAGCCAACCATTATCTGAAGAATCTTAAAACTAATTTTCCTAAATTAGTCAGTTGCAGATTGACTAGTCCATCTTCAGAAGAATGATGGAAAACTGAGAATCCATTTCAAAATATCCAATCTAAAGCGCCACCTAATAACACAAATATTATCATCACACCAATAGATTTGTCTTTTGCTAATAAAAAAAATAAATCCTGATACATTGTGACGTGGAGTCCATCAGACTTTTGAAGATCTGCTCCGTCGTCTGGTAACCAACGCTCAGTACCAGAACCTTTACCTTTGTGCATTATAGAGTGGAAATGAACTTCTGAATAGCTGTTTGAGCTGTATAAGGTCCATCTCCATTTCGCTTTGTCTTAGCTGCCTTTGAAGATAGACCTTATACAGCTCCCGGAAAGGATGAATAAAAGGATTGTTCAGTGGTACAAGAACATATTTACAGAAGGACAGCTGTAGACAAGTTCCTACACTGCTAAGATCATGTGTTAAAGAACAAGGACCCTCACCCGTTTGTGAATTCCCAGCCCTATTTTATAAACGGTTGATGACAAATTGTTAGTTTTATGTTGAAGGGGGTGTTTATTGTATAATATGCATACCCCTGTGGGTCTCCCAGCATTATCCAGTTCTGTCACAGCAAAAATGATCTCTTCATCTTCATCCTATAGTAGAAGTGCGCAAATCTACTTCATATGGCCAAAAAAAAGAAAATTCTAAAAGCAACTAATGGTACCTGACAGTCATTTACAACTGTGACAGATTGGCGCGTCTCTGGAGGGCCCAATAAGAAAAAGCATCCACCAGAAACTGCAGGACAAAACCCATTACATATTACAAACAATTTCACAAACTTATTAGTAAAATGGTAGAGTATTTCAAATAAGATTACAGTATACATCATATGCAGCTGAATGAAATAATCCTGCATTGTGAAACAATGACTACCGCTAAGTGCATAAAAAAAAAGCCTTCAAGTGGCAAGCAATGATGTTGAGTTGGAATATATTAGTATACAGTGAGGAGCACAAGTATTTGGGAACTGAAACTGAATTTCCTCTTGTGGGACTAATAAAGTATTTCAATTCTATTCTATTTGAACACCCTGCGGTTTTGTAAGTCCTCCCACTTAGAAATTATGGAGGGGTCTGAAATTCACATAGGTGCATTTCCATTGTGAGAGACAGCATTAAAAAAATCTGGAAATCAAATTGTCTGATTTTTAAAGGATTTACTTGTATTTTATTGCTGCACATAAGTATTTGAGCACCTGGCAATCAACAAGAATTCTGGCTCTCAAAGACCTGTTACTCTGCCTTTAAAAAATCTGTCTCTACTCCGGGAGAACTTGAAAAATCGCAGGGTGTTCAAAATGTTCCTCACTGTATGTTGTAAACTTACATTTCATGAAGTCACTTGCGTCCTGCAAGGCAGACTCTGATGATGAAGTGCCCCCAGGAATGCCATCAACCACTGGTCGGCCTTTATTAAGGGACAGAGCCGACATCTCAGCTGGGGTGAAGGGAGATGGTGGTGGCCCGCCACCAGTTAGAGGGGCCTCAGCCTTCTTTCAATTAGCTACATGATAGGAAGAAAGCACAAAAAATTTGTTAATGGGCCCACATATCTCCAGTAATCATTTGATTTCAATCTTACATTTTGGAGAATGTTTTTGTGTTTCATTTTGACTTGGGACAGAGTTCTTCTGGCTCCAGAGGGATTACATCTCATTAAGCGAGAAGTCAATATATGTCTATGTCAATGTACAATTGATGCTGTCAAGAGATTAAAAATAAAGAACTTTGAGATGAATCAATTATGATCTGTAATTAATCTAATTAATCTTTTTTAATCCAGTCAAACATTTGCTGACAAAAGCCCTCACCTTGAGGTATTTTAATTTAAATTCATTACATGATTGTGGCAGAACAAATCTATAAAAGAAAGTGGCTTTATGAAGTCATTTACTGTTTTTAACAGACGTGAACAGATGCAGTCCCAGCCATTTACAGTTCTCTGTTTTTGAGACTAGTCCCAGTACTGACTGCAACTTCGGCTTCGAGCATACGTGATTCGTTAGCATTCTGGGCTCAGAACGGGAAAATATCTGCTCTAAATCCAGCTGGACCTGGACGGGCGGGCGGAGCTGCTGCATACTGACTTGCTGCCTCCTGTGAGCTCTCTGAGACAGCGAGGAGTCCACGGCACCACCGCTGTTCAGTGAGAGTAAGTAACATTATAGGTGCTTCACCCAAAAGTCTCATATAACCCCAGAAAGAGTCATTAGTCGCTTTTTTTGAAGAAGAATCACTAGAGGGGTCTAAGAACTCATCAACTACAGCAAATGGCTGTAATTACTTAAATAAACCAAGCTTTCTGGAATACCCCTCTGAGGTCTGGAGAAGTTGGAGGGAATCCCAACATGTCAAAGTCAAGGTCTGTCACCATGAGACATCATTGTATCGGTACAGGATGCATTGTTTTATAGAAAAAGGCCTCTCTGTGGACCGGATACTGTTTCTATGCAGGGCTATATTTGGTTTTGCAACCATAACAATGTTACACATGAAAACATCCTGACTTCTTCTCATTGTGCCTTTTGTTACAAGGCCTTTTCATATTAGGCAGATGCTAAATCCAGCCCAAGTCTCTGTATAATGAAACAGTGTTTCTGTAAAGCAGTGACTTAAGGTTCAGTTTGGCATTCTCAGTATCATGGAGTGGGTAGAAGCAATTCACCTGCTCCAGCTAGAATTGAACCATCTATACCTAAAACGGGCTGATTACTCTGGAGTTTGTTCTTCCTATACACTGAAGATTAGAAACTAACATTTATTGTATTTTGTAGTTAAAATAACCCCTGAAAGGTCATCCTTATAATTTACTAAAGTGAAAGAAAGCAAAGGTCATCCTCTCCAAACTGTTGTGTATTGTGTCTGTCGATTTATATTTACACTAGCTTTGCTTGTATATCTTTCTAAAAGACAGTTAAAAAAACCACAAGTATACAGTATATAATAAACTTTAGAGCTTTCAACCTCTACCAGTCAATGGAACATGACAGATTTAAAAATGGTGTTTTAAAGTCAGGCTGCACAGTGGTGCAGTTAGTAGCAATGTTTCCTTGGAACAAGAAGGCCCTGGGTTCAAATCCCAGCCTGGGGTCCTTCTGAATGAAGATAGCATGCTCTCCCTATGCATTCAGGTACTCCAGCTTCCTCCCACAGTCTAAAAACATGACTGTGAGGTTAATTGGTCTCTCTAAATTGCCCTTAGGTATGAATGTGTGTGTGCATGGTTATTTGTTCTGTGTTGCCCTGCGACGGACTTGTGAGCCGTCCAGGGTGCCCGATGAATACTGGAGATAGGCACCAGCGCCCCGTAACCCTGCAGAGGATAGATGGTATAGGTAGTGGATGGATGCCTTAAGTTTTTTCTCTCTTTCAAATTTCTTTTGTATTTGCATTTTTGTCACACTTGCACATCTCAGATCAAACTAACTTTAATACAGCTGAACCTTTTCAGAAAATGTCCCACTCCAAGCTTTGTCGGAACAGTCGGGGATCGTCCCTTCAAGTTCAACAAGAATGTACACTAGTGAACAAAGCAAGATCCACAAAGACACGGAGTGTTTGACCTCCGTTCCAAGTTCAGTTCAGCCAGGTAAATTTATGTTCAAAGTTCACCACCTGAACAGTTTGAAGTGAATTTACAGCTCCAACATTATAACTACCTGCCTGCAGCTGAACTGCATTTTTGCTGCTCAGACACACACTCAGTAAGCGTGCACTCTTTCTGCATGACATATCCAAAGTATGACTCAAAAAAAAAGCTGTAAATCTTCTGTAAGTTTGGGAGAGCTGTGTTCACCTCACATTCAGAAATACAGCCCTGTTATGTTAAAGGTTCTCCAAAAAATGTGAGGGTCACTCGTGAATCCTGTCTTTTGAAAGCATCCATGCAGAGACCCAGAAAGCAAGCCTTCTGGTCCAACATCGTCTGACCACACAAACACTCTTATACAAGAACAGTCAAAAAAATTCCCTAAAACACACTTAAAAATCTTTCAGAAAACCTGGTCAGAAGAGTTGAAGCTATTGTAGCTGCAAAGAGTGGGCTGAAATCATATTAAAATGTATGGATTAGAATGGGATGAAACTCTAGTTTATATGCATGAAAGCAGACGAGGTAATACTTTCAACAATTTAGTGTGAGTTTAATTGCTATAAGTTCAGTGAGCTAATGAGTTATTTGAGCTTAATATCATTCTGGGTAATCCAACCTTGGCCTAAAGTGTTAAAGAGCTATATATATATATATATATATATATTTTTTTTTTTTTTTAAGAATTAGAAGGAAACAAATTAGTTACAACGGTCTTCTCATTGTCCCAGTTACCGGTGTGCTCTCGAGCATCGAATAATCAACCTCTTTTAGAAGACAATGAAAATTAAAGAATGGACCAAAAGTGAAGCAGTCTCCTGTTATTTTAAAATGAGTCACTTCTAAAAGTCAGACAACTTCTTTAAATCAATTTTTAATGGTTCAGAACAAAACTTTAGTCACAGAAGACACACAAGCGCAACCAGTTTTATCAGTTTAATTTCATAGGGGAACCACAAGTACTTTAAAAGAAGGTTATACAGCGCTGTACATCTGGGAGCCCCACTGACTGACTTCATAGTCACATCTCCTCCCTTTAAATACTAATTATTTAAATGTTCTATAATCTGATAATGATACAGTGATACAATAAAAGCTTGTGTAACTGGTCCTGCAGCTTTACTGATATGTCGATGTTGGGACTGTTTCCTTATATTTCTTTTTCCAAAAAAGGAAAATAAAAGTTAGGAGGCAAAAACTGCCAATCTGTACTCCTGTATTACTCCCAATTCACTCACACAATAGAGAGAAAGAGAGACAGAAAGGGAGAAAGAGGAAAAAAAGAAAGATACAATTGTCATGTTCTGAAGGCTGGTCCGTGATGGAAAGGGGCATCAGTTCATAGCGAGGTCCAGAAAAGCACAAAGGATCATTTGCACTTTCTGCAACCTCGACTCCTACTCTGCCCGACCCCTGACCCGCTCGAAGGCTCACTTCCATAGCTGCGTGCTCAGAGTCTGACCGGATCCTGCGGCGGCCCAACCGCCCATGGCGGATGGAGGCTGAGCGAAGCCCATTTGGCCTCCGGCGCCGTTCAGAGTCATCCCTGACATCTGCTGGTTCACCTGAGGATGTTGCAGAGGTCAGTCAGGAGCAACACAGGGGCCTAACATCAAACACAACTGACACTTATGATTTCTTACAATGACAACTGTCGACAACATTTTTAATACAGATAGAAACATTCATTGCAACCCGTTAAAGATGTGCCTGATGCTTTAAAGCGAATTAATCATTTGCTGCTGTTGTATAATTCACACTAAAAAGAGCTGGGGAAAAAAATCTAACCTTTACTTTGAGTTCCTTTATTCAAAGAGGGAAAATGTCACATAAAATAATTGCTGGAGATAATTATAGGGATACAGAGAGACGGATCTTTGAAGTTTCCTCTTTGTACTTCTCAAGATCATCCAGAGTCTTTGGTTCTTTCTAAGGCTCTCTTTTCTTAAGATTACCCCTCGGGTTTTCTTAGTTTAGGAGAAGAAGGTTAATTTAGTGTTTGCTAAGTTATATCTGTGTTGAGAAGACACAAAGGGGCTGAGAGAGCTCAGGAGACTTCAAAAAGTTTCTATCTCAGGTGCTCTTCTGCGATGGGTGAAGTAATAATCAAAAAAAATTAATTACAGAGGCACTCTGAAGTTGAAAAAGTATAAAAAAGCCTTTAATTCAACATGGCAAGGACTGATTACAAGCACATGGGCGTGCGCCTTGCGGCCATATTGGCCTTCATCAGGGCATAGAAACAGGTAGTAGAACAAAGCTTAAAATGGACACCCTTACGTGTTTAGTGGGCGGAGCCTTCCAATTAGGTGTGTGACATAATGGGAAGGCTCCACCCACTAAACACCCAAGGGTTATTGATTGGATTTCACACAAAATTGTCGGCGGCATAAAAAAATTTACCATGAAGCTTTTCACTGACTTTATATTTGTAGCTTTTTTTCCAACAAGAGAATAAAAAAATATTTATTTATTTTAAGGCTTTTTCACACATCTTTTACTGGGCCGCCAGCTAGGATTATAATATATTATATTATATATTATGTAAATGCTTCACTAAAAATGCAAAAGTAGCTTCTGAGTTTCTTTTTAAAACTGATTTTAATCATTTCTCCCTATCATTTCTTACATTTCTGTCGTGCACTTATATGTGAAACAACATTTTGCCAAAACAATAAATACACTTTTATTGTTTTGTTTTAAAGTTTCATCATTACAAAAAAACAGAAAAGAGTTACAGGCACATCTAATTCTAAAATTGTACAAGTGCTGCCATCTTGTGGTTACTGTGTGGCAGTGTGGGCATACGTGAGGCAAATTCCACCTGTCAAGAGAGCTGCACTACATCAACACAACCAAAGGACAAAGAGCTGCGCAGAGTTGTTTGTTAAGTTTAATCAACCGTTACAGGAAATCCATCTCCATACCTGACCCATGTTCCACTGAGCCTGCTGTCCCGGCTGGATGGCGTACATCCCCTGAGCAGGCATCATGCCTGCAGGCATCGCGGCACTCTGAGGTCCCATCATCCTGGGGGCTATGCCCATCATTCCAGCGGCAGGTGCATTTCCCATGAACCCGTTTGGCATCGTCATCCCGACCATCATGGCGGGATTGGGCCCCATCATGGCCGCCCCACTCTGGGCCATCATTGCACCCATGACAGTGGTGGGAGGCACAGCCGTTCCCATGCCAGGAAAGGCCTGATAACCCGGGGTGGCCTGGACAGGAAACTGCATCTGAGAGGGACCCATGAACATGCCGGCTGAAAGGGAAAGAGAGAAAAAAAAAAGTCAGAGCCTTTCGTTTAGAAGAAATGGTTAAAAGATTCACAGTGAGCAAATAAACATCCATCTGACCAGTGTTTATCCCAAATAGCTATGACTGCATGCCCAATTTATCCATGATTTCCTTAGGTGTGAATTATAACCTATCACAAATACACGGGCCGACTACTTTTCCTGTGGTAATTTCAATCTAAAAAAACGACATCATAAATTTTTGTCTTTTTGGTTCTTACCAGCAGGGACTTGCTGGGACATGCTGTTGTTTCCATACAGGGACAGAATAGAGTCCTTGGAAAGTGGCTTCTTGGTGCCGTCCTCGGCTTTAGTGGTGCTACTGTTGTCGCTGAACAGATCCAGGTCGGCCTGCCCTGACCCTGAGCTGGCTCCACCTCCCATGCCTCCCGCAGCCGGAGCTTGTGTCGGAGTGCTCGCCGAGGTACTGGAGCTCCCCTGGAGGGAGGAGAAAAGGCTGGTGTTGGTAAGGTGTGACTAAACAATCCCTATAAATATAGCCTATTTTGTTTTTAGTCACACAAATAAAAGCATGCCCTCTGAGGAGTTAAGATAAAGCACCTGATGCACTGAAACGAATAAAAACAAGACAAAACCCCCAAACTGCGATGGTTTTGTCACAAAAAATACAATAAGTGATTTATTTTCAATAAATTTCATATAAAATTGATTATTTTTGTTTTTTACTAATTAGCCTGGTATGCAAAAGATTAGCAGCCACAGTTATCCATAAACCATTATTACCCATTTTAAAAATGGGTTCATTAATAAAACAAACTATCCATCCATCCATCCATCCATCCACAGGTCTGTCTAAAAAGTCAATCAGACAGCTGCAGCTGATCCAGAACGCTGCCGCTCGTGTTCCTCACCAGAACCAAAAGTAGAGTACATCACCCCAGTTCTAAAGTCCTTACACTGGCTCCCTGTAGCTCAGAGAATAGACTTTAAAATACTTTTACTAGTTTATAAATCCTTGAATGGCTTAGCACCAAAGTATGTTGAAGATCTACTGTTACTATACCAACCCACCAGGCCACTCAGGTCCTCTAATTCCAGTCTACTCAACATCCCTAAAATTAGAACCAAACATGGAGAAACAACTTTCAGTTTCTATGCTCCTCTAATCTGGAACAAACTTCCAGAAAACTGCAAAGCTGCTGGAACACAGAGTTCTTTTAAATCATGGCTAAAAACTCATCTGTTTAGAGCTGCCTTTGAGTAATGTTTTCATGTATCACATGTTTTGTTTTGCTTCTTGCTTTATCGCTGTCTTTACTTTATATGCTTTGTCTGTGTTTTACTGCTATTTTCATTTTACCCCTTAATCATGTAAAGGACATTGAATTACCTTGTTGTTGAAAGTGTGCTACGCAAATAAAATTGCCTTGCCTTTCATCTAAAGGTTGAAACTTGGTGACATTGGGGTGTTTTGGAAATGTGACATTTCAATCGATGTCTACATACAAAATTGCCTCTTTAAAGAATTAACTAAGACGTCAGCATATCGCAACAGCTTCGGCAGCGAGTAGCGTCACTTATCAGCACCAAAAGGCTCCCACAGCAGCAGATATTACAATACATCAACAAAGGAAGAGGCAGGGAAGGTTGCTGAGTTTCTGTTTGTCATGTTGTTATGCACTGCTTCGCCAGCAACTCTTCCAGTTTTACAAATATTGGTTCTTTGGTGACGTCTGCTAATAAAATTTCCCACAACCAATTATGCATGAGTTAACCACAAGTCCCGCCCAGCGACTCTACTGGGGCATTTCCAAGTACATACCCCGTTTGGTTTCTGAAATGGCCCAGAAAGTGGCCCTTTCGGGGCAGTGAAATGAAGACAACAACTCGTACTGTGAAGGTCTAGTAAAATTACCCAGAAGTTCTGATAGTAGAAATGGATCTATGAAGTCTGGAATGGCCCTGACCTTACCCATATTTAAAAACGAACATTAAAAAAAGAAATAGACGTTGCTGCATATTTTATGTATATTACCGTTTGCACCAGGGATATGAGGGAGACACCATTTAAATTCTTTGCAAGAGTTGTGCATATGGGAGATTTGACAGAGTGGAATTGAATTGAAATTGGCAGCCTACCATACCAAAGCAAAAAAGTGGTCAAACATCCAACCCGAATCAGCCATGAAGCTTGTTAATGGATACTAAGTTAGTAGTACTAAAGTGATTGTAACTTGCTATTGGGACAGTTGGGTATAGATTTGAGTCTGTGTGAATTACATCAAAATCTACAATTATCTGAAACATCTGCAACCTTTGTTGTATTATTAGTCACACTGATTATAAAAAACCAGAATGTAACCCTCTGGTAGGAACTGGATGTCTGTTCACTAAAAACGCTAAACTATTTCATCCTTTGGTTGAACTCATATGTAGAAGATATTCTCCCATTACATTCATATCAAACACATAAGTAAAGACATAGTAATAACTTTGGAAGTGTTAAGGGTATCTTTCAATTGAATCGTTTATACACTAATAAAGTATTTTTGAATTTAATAAAGTCTTTTTTAACGGTTTGATGACGAGTGAAATCTGCCCTTCTGAAATCACTAGTTACTACTAACATTTGTTTTTCAGTTTGGCAAGCAAAAACTGAGCAGACCACTGTATTCATAGTTAAATCAGGGAAGAGGTGTTATTCTTTCTTTTTTTACCTGAGGAAACTGAGCTGCAGATGTGGATGATGGCAGAGGGTTGGACACCATGGGGCCAAATATATCCAGGTCATTGTTCTGGTTTGTGCTTGTGCTACCATTGTTAGCCGAGGCTGCAGCGGCGGGCGTGTCTGTGACAGAATAAAGAACAAACTGGTTTTACAGGTGAAATATAGCCTCACATGAGGATCAGCATTCTGCAAAGCCGCTTTGACTCGTCTCAGTAAAACCCGTTGACAGCTTCTTCATTTCATTCCACCTATATTCTTCAAAAATGTAGCGTAACACCAAGACTCAAATGATATCTGACTGTATATGCCTACACTCGATTTAAAAACAACAACTGAATATACATTAACAGAGATATCAGCTTGAGAGCTGAATGTTTACCACATGCCGGAGACATAAGGAAACCGAACTAAGGAATACAACCACTTGTTCCCATTTGCATTTGGCTATGATGCCGGTCTGTGCGTGATCATGGATCTGTAATACAAAGCAGGATCAGGGGCTTATTCAGGTAACTTCGGGTGCAGGGATTTTCACTATGACAAAGCTGGTTTGTTTGGTGCCATGGTAACATGGGCTGGAAACCTAACCTGATTCACAGTAGTTTGTGTTTCGAGAGGTGCAGGAGGTCGACACACAATGATGGCAGCCTCCGACCAATCAGAGCCGATAAAAAGAAAAAACAGGGTATGGGCTAAGGACGGACAAATTAACATTATTGATGTGTACCGGAATATTTAACTTTTAACATCCTTTTCTGATGTACCAGAGAAAGTGTTGAAGTCTCCCCCACCCGTTGCTGCATGCTGCCAATAAGCTGGCTCACAAAAAACTACTACTGTTATGTTGGCTGTTTTCACTACTCCTGTACTGAAAAATAAGCACAGCCGTTAATGCAACGCTATTACAAATTGTACAGCTGAAAAGCAACATGGGGCATATCTGTAAAAAAGTATCAGTAAGCTCCCTGTTTAAATTTTTCCTATTGCAAAAAACCCAGAAAATCTCTGTCAAAGAGCATGGTATAGGTGGGTTTTCTCAGTAGTATGTTTGTTTAAAAAAAAAAAAAAAAGTCCCATCCATAACGTAACAAGGCTCTACACCAGTCTGTTGTGTGACCTTTCCTTTTTACACAGCAGCAGAACAGGTGTGAACTATAGGATGATGATGGTCTATTAGCCTTTTAGCATTTTGCCTATTCTAAGTAAATTATTGGAAAAGATTGTATTCGAGCAAGTGCAAATTTACTTTTCTGACAATTATTTGACTACAATGTTTCAACATGCTCATAGGTCTGGTTGTTCCACCTGCACTGCAATGACACAAATGTCGGATAGCTGGCTGACATCAAATGATAACTCAATGCTAGTGGGTACAATACTACTAGACTTCAGTGCTGCCTTTGATGTGATCGAGGATGAAATTTGGAATTCCAAACTTTTTAGTTATGGGTTTACTTCCTCTGCAATCAAGTGGTTTACGAGCTAGCTGTCTGAGAGGTCACAAAGAGTTTATTTCAATATTGCATTATCTTGTAGTAAGTTCCTGGACTGTGGAGTCCCGTAAGGAAGCTGCCTCGGATCTTTGTTATTTTAAATTTTTACTAATTACATGCTGTATGTACGCACGTATGGTAAGGCTACATTGATCATGTTTGCAGATGATTCTACTCTTTATTATGCAGCTCCTGCACTTCAGAGCTTAATCGGGTTCTGTCGTGTGAGATCAGCAAAGTAGGCTATATAAGTTGATCAAAACAAATAAACTTGTTCTAAATATATCAAAAACCATGAGTATAATATTTGGTTCTAAGTATAGATTTTAAGATAATACTAAAATGAAAATACAAGTAAATGGCCAAACTACACAGAAAGTAAAAAAAGGTGAAGCTTCTTGGACTCTGGTTGGTTGCATATTGTCATGGTCTGATCACATCAACAAAATTGTTGCCAAAATGGATGGAGCTGTTGCCATAACACATAAATATGCACCGTTTCTCAATTCACAGCTGTTTAGTTGTGTTGTTTGTACATTGGTTTTATGTCATTTAGATTACTGTTCTGTTTTATGGTCTGCTTCATCAAAAATGTCTATAAAAAAATTACAATTGGCTCAAAACAAGGCTGCAAGACTTGTTCTTGGTTGTTCTTCAAGAACTAGTGTTGCAAAGATACATGAACGTCTTGCTTGGCTGATGGTCAACCATAGACTATTTGCTAATATGTTAATATTCTTCCATAGAATTATTAACACTCAGACTCCTAAATTTCTTTATGATAGAATAATTTACTGATCAAATACGCATTCACATTACACAAGAGGGGCGAATAGTCGACAGATTACTTTACCCGTCCAACTCTATGACGAGGACTGTATTCTTTAGGTCAAATGTGTTTTGGAACAATCTTCAAGCTGTGGTCCGTGAAATTTAGGGTAAAACTGTTTTCAAAAATAATGTATTTGTTCTCAACACCATAATATCATCCGGATTGTTTGATTGAGTGAGGTTGTGTCATGTGATACAAGGAGTATGTTGTTTTTCACCATTTTATGGTTTTTATTTTTAAAAAGTACTTTTGGTTGTCATTTCTTTTTTGAATTGGGATTGTGAGTAATTGTGATTGTCATGATTGTGAGTTGTATGTACTGTTTGGACCCAAGGAAGACCAGCTGTCGTCTTGGCATCAGCTAATGGGGATCCTTTAAATAAACAATAAACAAACAGCTGCAAGCAAGCCATCAGGTTTGCATCCTTGGGTTTAAATCTTTAGTGTCTGTGTATGACACTAAGATTTGCACCTTTAAATCTCCTTCACATGTCTCAAAACACAAGAGCTCAGATATGAACTGAGGAATTTGTAGCTTCAATATTTCCACATATAGGCAACTTGGGTAAATCTCAGCCTTATTGATGAATTATGATAGAGCTGCACAATTTTAGGAGAACATTACATTGTGAATTTGTTGTTGAATATTCAAATGGGGATCTCGGTTTAAACAGACTTAAGCTGCACAATATGTAGAAAATGCAAAAAATATTAGCAATCACACAAGTACCATGCATGCATGCTCTCTATGTATATTATAACTGTTGTTAATCCAGCAGAAACTGTTTTAGGAGGGCATTCAAATTTTCTGGTAAAGTCAGTAAGAAACAAAGTTGTTTCACTCCCTATATCTCCGTAACCATGTTGCTGAGGAAGAAATAATGAATTTATATTTTCACAGTAGCTGGGTTCTATGTTAGCAATGAATCCGAAACAAAAATACATGAAAACTCTTAGCTAATTATTTGTTTATTTACCGCCAGTCTTATCACCACTGCAACATCCACCAACATTATCACATCTTTTCTTGGCCCAAAATTAATCCAAGTATTCCTCACTCTTCTCTTTGTCTACCACCGCCAAGATTTCAACACCACTCTTTGTGAACCTTTGCATCCAGAAGTAGATTTAGCGTACAGAGTGGCCAAATGTTGCATGAAAGCATACTTTTGCACATATTAACATTATCATGGCGATATACCGTACAGGTCAAAATAATAATATAATGTGGTTGGCTTTAGGCATCTGATTTTACAAAAACGTCAGTGGACTCTCTGCTGGTGTTATTAAAAGCTCAGTAAACAATGAGACTATTTTCGAAGCGATTAACAGAGATCTAATCATTTTCAATGCCGACTCCAACCATGGCCAGTGAGAAGTGTCAGACTCAATCACTAACTATATCACTGTGGTCTCTCTGCAAGTGTAGGATTTTACATGGTTACAATGCTTTTGTTTACTATCAGACACCCCCCCTACCCTCTTTCCCTTCTTTAATGTGATTGGTCCTCTTATTCCAGCAATACCCATTCCCATAATTATGCACATTTACATCATTAGATTGGGTTGATTTTCCCATATGATAACCTGCTTTTTTGTGCCCCTAAAAACTAGCAATAGTGTTAAGTCAGATCTTTAAAATACATCCTGGTTATGTTGAACCTCCTTCATGATACAGGCCTCTTGTGCTTTCTTATTTAACTAAGTCAAACCGGGTCACTGGTACCAATCGCTGCTGTTTTTTGTTCCATCTCAAACTGAGCTGCAGAGTGTGCAGCAACTCTTATATCAGGGTTTTAATCGAAACAAGAAGTTAGAGGTCTGGCATCAGCAGTTTTAGCACTTCCTCTTCTGAGCACAAACGCACAAAACAACATTCAGTTGTTTCTGATGTAAAGCAGTAGGAAGAAAGTTTAGGTGGAAGCTAAAAGTCTTCCGCAACATCGTGGGAGGAGGGAGAATATATCAACTTAATGCAAATGAAATCGGCTGAAGCGACCTATTTGTTCTGCTCGGTGATTTAAAGAGGGTTGGGCAGACGACGCTTTTTCTTCGACTCTTGATGAAAACAATGTGTGAAAAATTAATCTACCACAGACATGTAAACAGTCACTGTTGGGCAACAAAACCACAGGTTCCCCCTTCCCCTACGACAGGCCACTCCAGCCAAACACAAACATTTTTATTAAGTGCAACTGTAAATACAAGATAGTCCTAAGACATTCCTACCCCTGATATTCCTAAAATATAGCAGTTTAATTACAATCTCAACACATTTATGATAATCAAAATGGCAATAAAAGGGAAATAAGACAGCTTAACACCTTTTAAGTTTGCATTTCTAACTAATAATATTTCAGTTTGCATTTTCCACTCACCAAGGCCTAGTAGGTTCACGGGGGGCTCTGAAATCTTTACAGGGCTGATTTTGGGGGCAGGCCTGGACTCTTCACTCTGAATGCAAAATAGATCAAAAAGAAACATTAAAAAGGGAGCAAAACAAGAAAAAACTCAAACTGATCTCTTTATGGCTTAATTTTATGGGTTTACCTGACTTACCTTGGTGCAAGATGACGCCTTGCTCCCTCTGTCCGGCTCCTTCTCTTTCTTGCTATCTTTTGGCTGACAACACAGACACCAAAAATACTGAACGACTCATACTACTTTTACTTTCAGCCTTCTCTGTTAAGATGTGTAAAACAGCCATGAGACAAATTATTGCCACGGAGACCAGTCTATTATCCTACTCCATTTTGTTCCCCAGAGAGTTTTGGTGGGTTTTTTAAATCTCCCTGACCATCCTCTTCACTGTTCATGGTGGCAGGTCAAAGTGTCAGTAGTAAACTTTTAATCATTACTCTGGCTGCAGATTTAATTCTTGAATCAATTTCTTACCCCAATAGTATGTTCTGTGGTTTTCCCTATTTTTAGTAGTGACTTTAGACTTTTGCGTATGGTCATATTCTACATTCTACGCCATGGAAACATGGAAATTATGGATTGCTAACTAAAGACTTACTCTCATTTTTTTTGTTAAAAAACAATTTCTTCAAAATTTCAGTGTGATATTATGCTGCTGCAAAACAAAATAAACCCCCGTTTAAAGGCTTTTTACATATCTTCACCAGGGGGTACCAATACTTGTGTAGGGGGGCTTTAAATTAATGTTTAATACATACACTGGTCCTATTGATTGCATTCTTGTTGTAGTATTTCTTCTTTTCATATTTATCCCTGATGAAGAATTCAACAGCTCTGAGGACCAGAGTTAAGGAGGGAAACTGAGCAACAAAGATGCAAAACACGAACGCCGTTTCAGTGTCAGCTGAAGGCAAAGGATACTGGTCTGTCTGAGGTCTTCTGAAGCTATCTGGAAGGTTGGCTTCATAAAGCTGCCTGGCCTTGGTGTTACCCATATTCTGTATACTCTGAAAAGAAAAAGGCAATTAATCAAACATCAATCAAATAGACAGCCAGAACCACATTCAAGATCAGTGATGTAATTTTAGAGCTATCAGAGTCTGTACTATAAACCAGAACCACAAACGCTGCTCTAACATGTCCGAAACTACAAGCAGCAGTTTTGCATCGCGTTTGTTTGGCAGAGCCCCGTTCATGTGAGACTTTTTTTCTCCAACACATCTATTAAAAAGCCTGGGGTTGGGTAGTTCAAGTGATTTCCTAGTTGCTTTAGGGTTTCAGTGCTTATTATGATTACGTAACGTAATTCACTGGTCAAAATAGCAATGAGGGGGGGAAAAGCTTTATGATGTAAGGTGCTGCCTTAGTTTAGAGACAAGGAGATATTTAATGAGAGGCTTCAACACAAAACCTGACTGCTCTAGTCTCTTAAGTTATTATGTGGTTATTTAAAAGGCAAAATAATGAACAGCACACATTCACCCATGGTAACATCTCCCAAAATGTTAAAATGATAGCTGAGAAAACCATACACTTCCCCAGCTTCTGCCTTTCTCCAAAAGTAAAGTTAAAATGTTCAGTAAGATGATACAATTTCATTTGAAACAATAGATCAACAATTCAGGATTACAATCATTTGTTTAAAACATATTTATTTTAATAGTAGTGACAGTATTACTTTCCAATTGATAGGGACAGAAATAGTTTTTGTGTCTGCTAATTATCCTGGATTTTGCAGACAGAAATCAAATCCAGTAGTTTTCCATAGAAATGTTTGAATTTTTGACTGGGATCGGATTTCAGCTGCTGTTCAGGTCAAAGCTTTCTTTGCTACTTTCATTTCTGAGTGTCTTAAATGATACAAACAACAACTCTGTTGTGCAGGCGAGTCAAATTTCCATAGCTACAATTAGAAATCTAACAATGAGGTTTTGGGTTTTTATAGCTAGTGGCTATATTTAAAAACCAGGCTATTTGCTGGTTGAAATACTGACACATTATTTCTTTTATTGAGCAAATATGAGCATTTTTTTTCTTTAATTGTCCATTTTTTAATTTGAACTGGGGTGAAAATGATGACCTCGATGTACCAGTAAATTGAAATTAGCAGGCTGAAGCATTAGCTTATTTCTGCTATGAGATTTTTCAGAGCAGGCTGTGATATCCAACTTTTCTCCGATGCCTTTTGATTGAAGAAGAATTTGACAAATTTGCCAAATAGTAACTACTTAAAAACAAAGTAAAAAGAAGTGGAAAAAATACCAGCTGGCAAAAATGGGGACATAACTTTCAAAACGTAAACAACTTGTTTATGCATATCACTTATTGTGTCTCAGGCTTGGGTGAGCTAACAATACTGAGGTGCATCAACTTTCAAAATCAAAGTTCCCCATACTGTATGTCCTTTTAATGAGATGCCAGTCATGGAGTGGAAACCAAAGGAGCACCACCTATTGCTCTTATCAAGGTAACGCAGATTTTAGGCCACAGTTGGCGAGTTACAGCCAGCAGATCTGTTAGGCAGCTCATTGAGCAAATAGCATGGCTAATGAGGCACTTAATAAAAGCAACTGCGTGACCCATTTTTTTTGTTTTGTGTTTGACCGCCTACAACGTGTGTTACTGGTGCAATATAAAATAAATCAAGACAAATTTAACAAAACAAACAGAATATAGTGTGCACTCCATTCTAATCCACGGTGATGTTATTCAGACAAGCCGTCGCATTTCACACCAGTGTCCCATCACAACTCAGTTACCCAGGATGCAGCTTACAAGACAGATACAGAGATTTAGAAGTAGGGCAAACACTATCAGTGAGTCTGTTTTCTGACATTTTCTCTCCAATTGCTTGATTGTGATTAAATCAACAAGCACAAGCTTCATTAGCACGTGCATGGTATAGATTCCATTAAAAAAAAAGTAATTCATATGTTCTTCAGGGCTTAGTTATATTTGAAAAAGCACACAAGCTGAATAAATTTTTACAGTGAAAACATAAAATCTTTCTGAAACTAATGTAAACGTTTGGTTATTTAAAAGGCTTGTTAGAAATCAATTTGATATGTATTTGGAACCACTAAAATCTGTATATCATGTATTGACGATCATCTGTTTTATGGTGATTTCTTACAATTTGATTACAACTGAGCACATTTTCATCCCAGTTGGTTACATGTTTCAATGTAAATCCAGCGCCATTATCTCCCCCAGAATCCCAGGGTATAAATGCTGTAGCTGTCTAAAAAAAAAAATTAACCTACACACATGATCCCGTTGTCACCTAAGGGGCTCTATTAGGTGATGCTCGTTCGCTTTTTGAACACTTTGCAAACCTGGATCTGTTCTGAGGTCCATTGGTCCAGGTTGACTGATTTCACTCTGGATATGTGTACCCCCAGGTTCCTGTGGATGCCTGCACACCGGATGCAGATGAAGACTCCCAGATTCCAGGATGCCCATCTTGGACCTGTTGAGGGCGGAAAACTGTGAAAATGTCTGAGGTTCCCAGAGGGAAAAACACAAACATGTTCGATCGTGCTGCGACTTTATGAGCCACAACGGGAAGCTTTAAAAACATGTCCCAACATGAAAACGAGCCTGGAGTTTCTTGGAAAGGCCGATCGGTGTTTATTAACGCGGCGGGTGAAGGGAAGCACCGGGGGGAGCTTATGTAGATTTACAGAAGTTAGCTCGCTGCTTAGCAACTTAGTTCAGCTTAGGGGGAAGAAACGTCAGCTGACCAGTTTGAGCCGTTTAGCTTAGAAGAGCTTGACAGCGGCATGACAGCGCGGTTATTTATCTGCCAAGATATTTAACAGATTCAATCTTTTAAAATGAAACCAGTGAAATAGTGTCCAGAGTGAACGCCGCACCTTTCGCTTCGCAGTCGGCGCAGTACTTGTTGTCTTCCTCCCTCAGCATTTTGGACAGGATGGCCTGGTGCTGCTCGTTAAGTTTCTGGGCCTTCTCTCTCTCCGAGCGGGTCGTCATGTTCGCGGCGTCGGTGGGACTTGTTTCAGGGAAGCAATCGGTACTTTATTCGGCTGTCAGTGGAGAGAAGTTTTGCGGTAAAATATCATAATCGGAGGTCTGAAAAAACCTCCGACTGGGAAATGAAGACACCCGGAACCGGAATCTCCTCTCCGCCCACAGGAATTCTAAAGCTGACGAGGCGGACGCACTGGATTGGACGGACGTACTGACGTCACCTGACGCAACGTATAGAGTGGTATACATTTTTATTCAACGTTGCATTTACAGTATATGAACGTCTAAAATATCATTTTACTACAGCAAATAGCAATCTGCGCGTGTTTACTACTATCTGCTCCTTTGATTATTTAGCCTACTCTGAATTAAAATTTTTTACTTCATTATTTCTAAGTGTAACTTCACTCGTTTTGTTTTGTATGCCCCTATTTTCTTTTTTTTTGTCTAAAATATCATTTTACTACAGCAAATAATAATCTGCGCATGTTAACAACTTTCTGTTCCTTTGATTCTTTACTCTGAATTGACATTTTTCACTTCATTATTTCTAAGTGTAACTTCACTCGTTTTATTATGTATGCCATTTTCTTTTTTTATTTTCTTTTTATGGTGTTTGCTTGCTTTGTGGCATTTAAAAAAATCTTTTGTTCTTGTTTTTCTTTTTTCTCTCATTGGAAATAAAATATCACTACTACTACATCTGTTGCTGGAGGGTAAAAAGTGCCACAGTGCAAGAAACAACTACTGGTACAACATCCAGTAATTACCTGTTTAATTAAGTTGAAAAACAAGAAAAATAAATATAAAATTTTATAGTAAGTATTTTATATGGAATTCAATGACATTTTTAATTAATAGTGTTTTGAAATCACAATTGCTCAGGAGGTCAATTTTATCACCTTTAATTTGTGAGCCCCACCCACTGACCTTGGCTGACAGATTAATCCAAGATGTGCTGCAGAATGGGAGTATGAAATTTAATATATCCATCCATCCATCCATCCATTTTCTTCCGCTTATCCGGGGTCGGGTCGCGGGGGCAGCAGCCTAAGCAAAGAGACCCAGACTTCCCTCTCCCCAGCCACTTGTTCCAGCTCCTCGGGAGGAACCCCAAGGCGCTCCCAGGCCAGCCGAGAAACATAGTCCCTCCAGCGTGTCCTGGGCCTTCCCCTGGGCCTCCTCCCGGTGGGACGTGCCTGAAACACCTCACCAGGGAGGCGTCCAGGAGGCATCCTGACCAGATGCCCGAGCCACCTCAACTGACTCCTCTCGATGTGGAGAAGCAGCGGCTCTATTCTGAGCCCCCTCCGGATGACTGAGCTTCTCACCCTATCTCTAAGGGAGAGCCCAGACACTCTGCGGAGGAAACTCATTTCAGCCGCTTGTATCCGTGATCTCGTTCTTTCGGTCACCACCCAGAGTTCGTGACCATAGATGAGGGTAGGAACGTAGATCGACCGGTAAATCGAGAGCTTCGCCTTTTGGCTCAGCTCTCTCTTCACCACGACAGACCGGTAGAGCGCCCGCATAACTGCAGATGCCCCACCAATCCGTCTATCGATCTCCCGCTCCATTTTTCCCTCATTCGTGAACAAGACCCCCAGATACTTAAACTCCTCCACTTGGGGAAGGACCCCATCCCTGACCCGGAGGAGGCACCCCACCCTTTTCCGGCTCAAGACCATGGCCTCGGATTTGGAGGTGCTGATTCTCATCCCAGCCGCTTCACACTCGGCTCCGAACAGCTCCAGCGAAAGCTGTAGATCACGCTCCGATGAAGCCAACAGGACCACATCATCTGCAAAAAGCAGAGACCCGATCCTGAGGCCACCAAAACGGATCCCCGCAACGCCTTGGCTGCGCCTAGAAATCCTGTCCATAAAAGTTAGGAACAGGATCGGTGACAAAGGGCAACCTTGGCGGAGTCCAACTCTCACCGGAAACAAGCCCGACTTACTGCCGGCAATGCGAACCAAACCCTGGCACCGGTCGTACAGGGACCTAACAGCCAGTATCAAGGGGCCCGGTACCCCATACTCCCGGAGCACCCCCCACAGGGCCCCCCGAGGGACACGGTCGAACGCCTTCTCCAAGTCCACAAAACACATGTAGACCGGTTGGGCGAACTCCCACGCACCCTCCAGGACCCTGCTGAGGGTGTAGAGCTGGTCCAGTGTTCCACGGCCAGGACGAAAACCGCATTGTTCCTCCTGGATCCGAGGTTCGACTATCCGTCGGACCCTCCTCTCCAGAACCCCTGAATCGACTTTACCAGGGAGGCTCAGAAGTGTGATCCCCCTGTAGTTGGAACACACCCTGTGGTCCCCCTTTTTAAACAGGGGGACCACCACCCCGGTCTGCCAATCCAAGGGAACTGCCCCCGATGTCCACGCAATATTGCAGAGCCGCGTTAACCAACACAGCCCCACAACATCCAGAGCCTTGAGGAACTCCGGTCGAATCTCATCCACCCCCGGAGCCTTGCCACCGAGGAGCTTTTTAACGACCTCGGTGACCTCGGCACCAGAGATTGGAGAGCCCGACCCCAAGTCCCCAAACCCTGCTTCCAGATTGGAAGGCGTGCCGGTGGGATTGAGGAGGTCTTCGAAGTATTCCATCCACCGACCCAAAACGTCCCGCGTCGAGGTCAGCAGCACACCATCCCCACTGTAAACAGTGTTGGTGGCAGACCGCTTTCCCCCCCTGAGACGCCGGATGGTGGACCAGAATCGCTTCGAAGCCGTACGGAAGTCGTTTTCCATGGTCTCTCCAAACTCCTCCCACGCCCGAGTTTTTGCCTCAGCAACCATCCGAGCCGCATCCCGCTTGGCCTGTCGGTACCTATCAGCTGCTTCAGGGGTCCCACAAGCCAAAAAGACCCGGTAGGACTCCTTCTTCAGCCTGACAGCATCCCTTACCGCCGGTGTCCACCACCGGGTTTGGGGGTTGCCGCCGCGACAGGCACCGACCACCTTGCGGCCACAGCTTCGGTCAGCCGCCTCGGCAATGGAGGCGCGGAACATGGTCCACTCGGACTCGATGTCCCCCGCCTCCCCCGGGACGTGTTCAAAGTTCTGCCGGAGGTGTGAGTTAAAGCTCCTTCTGACAGGAGACTCTGCCAGACGTTCCCAGCAGACCCTCACAACACGTTTAATATATTATAACAATTTAATATATTATATTAACATAATTAAAATATTTTAATATTATATTAACATATTCAAAAGTTACTTGTATAATCATTTTTGTATGTATGTTTTCACAATTTCAATTATTTAAGTAATTATTTAAGATTTGTTTAAGTAAAGAAGGTAGAGGACTTTAAGTACTTGGGCTCAACGGTCCAGAGCAACGGAGATTGTGGAAAAGAGGTGAAGAAGCATGTGCAAGCTGGTTTGAATGGGTGGAGAAAAGTGTCAGGTGTGATGTGTGATAAAATGGCTTCAGCAAGAATGAAAGGAAAGGTGTACAAGACAGTAGTGAGAGCAGGGATGTTGTATGGTGAAGAGATAAAAATTATGTTAATGTTGTATGAGGGTTTAATTCTGTAGTGTATGTGGCAACACTTAGAAACAGTGAACAATCAAGAAGAATGTGGTACATCATGTGTTCCTTATGTGAAGAAACTGTGACCATTCTATGAACGAAGATCTATGTGGGAGGAGTTTCATGGAAACTCAACTTTCAATAAAGACTTTGAGCTGACATAGATCTGGACTCAGTTACTAGAACTGAGTCCAGCGAACGAGTGATATATAATTGTTGTTTGTTGTTCTTGTTGCTCCTTTTTACAGAAATGAACGAGCATGCAGGAAGGTGAAATGAGAGCTCAGAGAGAGCCCAGGGTCATAAATTAAATGTGTGTCTGTTCCTTTAAGATAGGCTTTAAATTAGACTGAAAACACCTTCTCAACAATGGTTTAGAGACAGTACCAATGAGGAAAAGACAGAAAACAGAATTGGAGGTTGCAGAACTCAAGATGTTGAGATTCTCTTTGGGAGTGACAAAGATGGATAGGATCAGGAATGAGTACATCAGAGGGAAGGCTCATGTTAGGTTTTTTGGAGATAAAGTAAGAGAGGCCAGACTGAGATGGTTTGGTCATGTTCAGAGGAGAGTTGACGATTATATCGGTAGAAGGATGCAGAGGGTGGAGCCACCAGACAGGAGGCAGAAAGGAGGACCAAAAAGGAGATTTATGGATGTGGTGAAAAAGGACATGAAGTTAGTTGGTGTGAGGGCAGATGATGCAAAGGATTGGACTAAATGGAGACAGACGATTCGCTGTGGCGGCCCCTGAAGGGAAAAGTCAAAAGAGAAGAGAGAGATGGCAAAACAGGAACCATGAATTTGTAAAAAAAAAAAAATTATATATTTATTTGTAGGATTTTTTTTTCTAAATATATATCCAAACTTAACAACAAAAAAAAATTTAATCATTTTTGAAAATATGTAATTATTGAATGACTTTATTAGATTGTGCCACTCTTGATCCCCCTAAGGCAGTTTTTTTTCCAACTGTTTATTTTAATTGAACATACCTTATAAAACTTTGTAAATTATGTTTGCTGTTTGCAAAAATCTCAATCTCAATCACTACCGTGACAAAAAATGTCCCCTCCTGGGATTAATAAAGTATCAATCTAATGTAGTTAATCTGATCTAAACTAATGCAAAATTGAGCGGGTGTTTATACAGTGGCTTGCAAAAGTATTTGGCCCCCTTGAACTTTTCCACATTTTGTCACATTACAGCCACAAACATGAATCAATTTTATTGGAATTCCACGTGAAAGACCAATACAAAGTGGTGTACACGTGAGAAGTGGAACGAAAATCATACATGATTCCGAACATTTTTTACAAATAAATAACTGAAAAGTGGGGTGTGCGTAATTATTCAGCCCCCTTTGGTCTGAGTGCAGTCAGTTGCCCATAGACATTGTCTGATGAGTGCTAATGACTAGAGTGCACCTGTGTGTAATCTAATGTCAGTACAAATACAGCTGCCCTGTGACGGCCTCAGAGGTTGTCTAAGAGAATGTTGGGAGCAACAACACCATGAAGTCCAAAGAACACACCAGACAGGTCAGGCATAAAGTTATTGAGAAATTTAAAGCAGGCTTAGGCTACAAAAAGATTTCCCAAGCCTTGAACATCCCACGGAGCACTGTTCAAGCGATCAATCAGAAATGGAAGGAGTATGGCACAACTGTAAACCTACCAAGACAAGGCCGTCCACCTAAACTCACAGGCCGAACAAGGAGAGCGCTGATCAGAAATGCAGCCAAGAGGCCCATGGTGACTCTGGACGAGCTGCAGAGATCTACAGCTCAGGTGGGGGAATCTGTCCATAGGACAACTATTAGTGGTGCACCGCACAAAGTTGGCCTTTATGGAAGAGTGGCAAGAAGAAAGCCATTGTTAAAGAAAAACCATAAGAAGTCCCGTTTGCAGTTTGCCACAAGCCATGTGGGGGACACAGCAAACATGTGGAAGAAGGTGCTCCGGTCAGATGAGACCAAAATGGAACTTTTTGGCCAAAATGCAAAACGCTATGTGTGGCGGAAAACTAACACTGCACATCACTCTGAACACACCATCCCCACTGTCAAATATGGTGGTGGCAGCATCATGCTCTGGGGGTGCTTCTCTTCAGCAGGGACAGGGAAGCTGGTCAGAGTTGATGGGAAGATGGATGGAGCCATACAGGGCAATCTTGGAAGAAAACCTCTTGGAGTCTGCAAAAGACTTGAGACTGGGGCGGAGGTTCACCTTCCAGCAGGACAACGACCCTAAACATAAAGCCAGGGCAACAATGGAATGGTTTAAAACAAAACATATCCATGTGCTAGAATGGCCCAGTCAAAGTCCAGATCTAAATCCAATGGAGAATCTGTGGCAAGATCTGAAAACTGCTGTTCACAAACACTGACCATCTAATCTGACTGAGCTGGAGCTGTTTTGCAATGAAGAATGGGCAAGAATTTCAGTCTCTAGATATGCAAAGCTGGTAGAGACATACCCTAAAAGACTGGCAGCTGTAATTGCAGCAAAAGGTGGTTCTGCAAAGTATTGACTCATGTTTGTGGATGTAATGTGACAAAATGAGGAGAAGTTCAAGGGGGCCGAATACTTTTGCAAGCCACTGTACATATGTCTTACAGCAGATAAAATAACAGACACATCTGCAGATGAGTAACATGCTTTTCTGCTTTAAATAAAAGTAGTTTGAGCCCGGACGTGGGTCACCGGGGCCCCCCTCTGGAGCCAGGCCTGGAGGTGGGGCACGTTGGCGAGCGCCTGGTGGTCGGGCTTAGCCCAAAGAGGTAACATGGGCCCCCCTTCCCATGAGCTCACCACCTGTGGGAGGGGCCATAGGGGTCGGGTGCTGTGCAGGATGGGCGGCGGCCAAAGGCGGGGACCTTGGCGGTCCGATCCTCGGCGACAGAAGCTGGCTCTCGGGACGTGGAACGTCACCTCTCTGGTGGGGAAGGAGCCGGAGCTGGTGTGCGAGGTTGAGAGGTTCCGACTGGACATCGTCGGACTCACCTCGGTGCACGGCTCTGGCTCTGGAACCCGTCTCCTCGAGAGGGGTTGGACTCTCTTCCACTCTGGAGTTGCCCCTGCTGAGAGGCGCCGAGCTGGGGTGGGCATACTTGTTGCCCCCCATCTCGACGCCTGTACGTTGGGGTTTACCCCGGTGAACGAGAGGGTAGCCTCCCTCCGCCTTCAGGTGGGGGGACGGGTCCTGACTGTTGTTTGTGCTTACGCGCCAAACAGCAGATTAGATTACCCACCCTTCTTGGAGTCTTTGGAGGGGGTGCTGGAGAGTGCTCCTCCTGGGGACTCCCTTGTTCTGCTGGGGGACTTCAACGCTCACGTGGGCAATGACAGTGAGACCTGGAGGGGTGTGGTTCGGCGGAAGGGCCCCCCCGATCTGAACCCGAGTGGTGTCTTGTTATTGGACTTCTGTGCTCGTCATGGATTGTCCATAACAAACACCATGTTCAAGCATAAAGGTGTCCATATGTGCACTTGGCACCAGGACACCTTAGGCCGCAGCTCAATGATCGATTTGGTTGTCGTCTCATCTGATCTGCGGCCGCATGTTTTGGACACTCGGGTGAAGAGAGGGGCTGAGCTGTCCACTGACCACTACCTGGTGGTGAGTCGGCTCCGATGGTGGGGGAGGACGCCGGACAGACCTGGAAGGCCCAAACGTGTTGTGAGGGTCTGCTGGGAACGTCTGGCAGAGTCTCCTGTCAGAAGGAGCTTTAACTCACACCTCCGGCAGAACTTTGAACACGTCCTGGGGGAGGCGGGGGACATTGAGTCCGAGTGGACCATGTTCCGCGCCTCCATTGCAGAGGCGGCTGACCGAAGCTGTGGCCGCAAGGTGGTCGGTGCCTGTCGCGGCGGCAACCCCCGAACCCGCTGGTGGACACCGGCGGTAAGGGATGCTGTCAGGCTGAAGAAGAGTCCTCCCGGGTCTTTTTGGCTCGTGGGACCCCTGAAGCAGCTGATAGGTACCGACAGGCCAAGCGGGATGCGGCTCGGATGGTTGCTGAGGCAAAAACTCGGGCGTGGGAGGAGTTTGGAGAGGCCATGGAAAACGACTTCCGTACGGCTTCGAAGCGATTCTGGTCCACTATCCGGCGTCTCAGGGGGGGAAAGCGGTCTGCCACCAACACTGTTCACAGTGGGGATGGTGTGCTGCTGACCTCGACGCGGGACGTTTTGGGTCGGTGGATGGAATATTTCGAAGACCTCCTCAATCCCACCAGCACGCCTTCCAATCTGGAAGCAGGGTTTGGGGACTTGGGGTCGGTCTCTCCAATATCTGGTGCTGGGGTCACCGAGGTCGTTAAAAAGCTCCTCGGTGGCAGGGCTCCGGGGGTGGATGAGATTCGACCGGAGTTCCTCAAGGCTCTGGATGTTGTGGGGCTGTGTTGGTTAACGCGGCTCTGCAATATTGCGTGGACATCGGGGGCAGTTCCCTTGGATTGGCAGACCGGGGTGGTGGTCCCCCTGTTTAAAAAGGGGGACCAGCTCTACACCCTCAGCAGGGTCCTGGAGGGTGCGTGGGAGTTCGCCCAACCGGTCTACATGTGTTTTGTGGACTTGGAGAAGGCGTTCGACCGTGTCCCTCGGGGGGCCCTGTGGGGGGTGCTCCGGGAGTATGGGGTACCGAGCCCCTTGATACGGGCTGTTAGGTCCCTGTACGACCGGTGCCAGAGTTTGGTTCGCATTGCCGGCAGTAAGTTGGGCTTGTTTCCGGTGAGAGTTGGACTCCCCCAAGGTTGCCCTTTGTCACCGATCCTGTTCCTAACTTTTATGGACAGGATCTCTAGGCGCAGCCAAGGTGTTGAGGGGATCCGTTTTGGTGGCCTCAGGATTGGGTATCTGCTTTTTGCAGATGACGTGGTCCTGTTGGCTTCATCGGAACGTGATCTACAGCTTTCGCTGGAGCGGTTCGCAGCCGAGTGTGAAGCGGCTGGGATGAGAATCAGCACCTCCAAATCCGAGGCCATGGTCTTGAGCCAGAAAAGGATGGGGTGCCTTCTCCGGGTCGGGGATGGGGTCCTTCCCCAAGTGGAGGAGTTTAAGTATCTGGGGGTCTTGTTCACGAATGAGGGAAAAATGGAGCGGAAGATTGATAGACGGATTGGTGGGGCATATTCAGTTATGCGGGCGCTCTACCGGTCTGTCGTGGTGAAGAGAGAGCTGAGCCAAAAGGCGAAGCTCTCGATTTACCGGTCGATCTACGTTCCTACCCTCATCTATGGTCACGAACTCTGGGTGGTGACTGAAAGAACGAGATCACGGATACAAGCGGCTGAAATGAGTTTCCTCCGCAGAGTGTCTGGGCTCTCCCTTAGAGATAGGGTGAGAAGCTCAGTCATCCGGAGGGGGCTCAGAGTAGAGCCGCTGATTCTCCACATCGAGAGGAGTCAGTTGAGGTGGCTCGGGCATCTGGTCAGGATGCCTCCTGGACGCCTCCCTGGTGAGGTGTTTCAGGCACGTCTCACCGGGAGGAGGCCAAGGGGAAGGCCCAGGACACGCTGGAGGGACTATGTTTCTCGCTGGCCTGGGAGCGCCTTGGGGTTCCTCCCGAGGAGCTGGAACAAGTGGCTGGGGAGAGGGAAGTCTGGGTCTCTTTGCTTAGGCTGCTGCCCCCGCGACCCGACCCCGGATAAGCAGAAGAAAATGGATGGATGGATGGATGGATGGATAGTTTGAGCTTGTTATGGATTTTTATAAAACAGTGTTAATGACTTGATACAGTGATATATTTTTAAATAGACTTATTAAACAGAGAAAATCTCACATTGGCCCATTCTAAAGGCTGCACTGGTTATGAATATTAATTATAACACTAAAAACTTTTTTTTTCTTCTATCATTTTTCTGAACTTTTTTTTCTTTTAAAATAATTCTGAGGTAATTTGACACCTGGGTAGAAATACTCAGAGGTGGGTAGAGTACCGAGATATTGTACTCAAGAAAGAGTAGCACTATTTTCATATTTTCAAGTAAAAAGTAGTCATCGAAGAAACGACTCAAGAGTGAAAAAGTACTTTGTAAACAGAATGCTTAAGTACAGAGTAACTGATGATGTCATCGGATGGAGAAAAATATAATTTATTTCATAAACTTGTATTTTAAAGACTAAATGAAAAGAAATCAGACTTACAGTATATATATATATATATATATATATATATATATATATATATATGGTAGGGGGTATGCTGTGATATTCTATGATCTATACAACTAGGAAAAAAGAAAAAGCTCCCGTCACTCCAGCACTTTCTCTGGAATAATATTAGGAGCTTTAAACTGTAAAAAAAGTTATATTCGAACATGTTGATGTTAAAACTATGACTTTTTTAAAACATTGATTGGAGCCCAAGCCTAATTAAAACCATTGTTCAAGTGTTTCCAGAAGCTTGAAGGACACCTTGTGTCACCTAATAACAGTAAAAGTCTTTATAGTTATAATTTTCGAATCAAGAAAGCATCACATTTTGACATTAATTGAGGTAAACATTTGGTTTGTTGCTTTTCCATTTTGGAAGCATAAGCAATATTCAAAATGCATCCTGTAAGTCCCTTTCAGCATTGTATGCTATGTTATATTGGTTTACCTTAGTAAAAAACCCAACAACAAAGAAACAGAAAAAGTCAATAACTGAATAATGTAGCAAGACGTGTGAAAAAGTCAATTTTATTACAGAAACAAATATTAACAAAATACACACGAAGATTGTATTAGAATGGGGTGTGTAACAGTTTAAGAGTTGGGTTAAAAACTGAAGGAGGACCTGGTTTATTTCAGGTCTGTTTTAAGCTGTATTGGGCAGATTAACAACCAAAATAAACAATTTTAGAATTTCTAACATTAACAGGTCCAAAGGAAAGATTCAGTTTCTAATCTTTTCTGATTCTGACTCAAGATAATAAAACATTGGACCCCAGCTATGATCATAGCTAATAAACAACCTCAACAGCCACTTTTGTTTTTCTCTTCTAGAAACTGCAGCTGAAACATGCCATCAGCAATTATTTTACAGTTTGATTTGTTATTCTGGTGGCCTTCTTAAGACCTCCAGGTGGTGTTTCATGTGAGGCCCTGGTAACCATGCTTAGCTTGATTCATCTCAGCATTCAGAGCTGGGAATGACGTTATACCTGATTACTGGTTGCAAGTTTGGAAAACCAGTGGGGTTTGCAAATTGTTGTGGATGCTTACTACCAGTTGATGCCAATGTTTTTCTGTGCATGTAATGTAAGCCAAAGGAACATGTTCAGAAATATATATTTTGCAACACTTTGTGTGGCACTGGCAACATTCACTACATTTCAGAAGCACAGCAGTTATGCTGGATCCTTAACAACTACTTTCCAGGTTGGAATGTCAGCTTCAGCTGACCTTTTTGCTGCATTTCCGAGGGAGAACTCAAAAGCAGAGAACACATTGTAATTGCTCAGAGAACACTGTGCACAACTTCCAATACAGCAAGGGATTGGTTAGATTACAAATACTTTTAGAACTTTAATCTAGAATCTCAAATTTATTCAAATACCACATGATCACCATGTAAATACAGAACATCTTAAAATTATACTGAGAACTAAATAAACACACATGGAAAACAGTTTTATAGCCAAGACACATTAAGAAATAGTAACTCTCTTGTCTCTTTAGATCATCATCAAATAACTGCAAGGTTCAAACAGACACTGAAAGACACTATCCAATATGTTGTGTTTGAGAAGGTGAAAAAGGATTAGTAAGTTAGAAAAAGGTTTCCATGCGGATCCTGAAGTTATTCTCCTGGTGTCTCACAGCGATCCCATATCGAAGCAGCATTTCCACATACGGTGGCCAGAATCTGTGATCTATTGTAACGTAAGGGTCATGCGGCGTGTTAAGGGCTTTGTTCATAAGAACCTGCAGAGACAGAGAGGTTTTAGGTCTTCTCAGGGTCTTTTGGAGCAGAGATGTCAGGTGAAAACATGCCATACGTTGTACTGAGTCAGCTGTGATCTTTACATTTAATGATCTGATTCTTATAGTAGATGATATCTACACAAGTACAATTCTCCCAAGACGTTTGGTCAAATCTCCAACCAGAAGCTACCAAAAGCTTTCATAACAGTCAAAAAAGCTTGATGAGTGACTTTATGCAAACATTAGCACTAGTTTAGCACTGCAACTGGTTTGGTGTAAAAATCCCTTATTGGGGTCCAAGGTGGAGCAGATTTCAGCCTAAACCATCAAACACTGGTTTAGTTACACCAGAAAAGAAGGAGGAACCCTAATGTGTCTCTCTGCTCCTTCTCTCCAACTACTGTAGAACTTAATTTTCTGTATATTACAGCTCACACTGACGCAACTACTTATTTTCACTGTCTGAGCTGAAATACTACTGGAAGAATGACTGAACTGACCAGGATGTCCGACTGAAACAACAAAAAGCTACAGCACACATTATTTTGTAAAGTAAAACAACAGGCCTGCACGATATTAGAAAAAGATGAATTAAATATCGAAAATGCTGACTCTGTTTTCTATTAACCTCAATTTTGAAATTAAATCTTGTTATGATGCAAAGGGGGGAAAAAAATAAAATAGTGATAATTTTAACATTCATCAAAAATGTGACATCTGCATCACTTATGTAGTGAGGACACCCACCTCCAGGATTTCACCGAGGGAAATAAGGTCCTCATTTATCTCCTGGGGAATGTTCTGAAAACAAAAACAACATTTGAAAAAGGAAATATAAGAAACCAACACTTTGTTGTCCACACTACAGGAGGTTAATGCACCTTCTTCTTTTTGCTCGCACTGGACTCGTTCTGAGGCAGAGGAACATGCGTCTCCAGGATGTCTCCCAGTGACTCCATCAGCTTTTCTTGATACTCCTTCATCTTCTGGATTTTGGCCTTAGTGTCCAAAAGGATACTGGAAGAATGGACACAAATATAACCAGAGAATTGCTGTAATCTCCAAATACTGAATTTATGTAAAATTGCATGCATTTTAATACATTCTTACAACATTCTGTACTTTAAACAAAAATTTCGCAAAGACAAAGATTGGAAGATCGATACACAATGGAAGGATGGTTTGAAGGATCTTCTAGAGAATGGGATAAGGTAAACGCCTGAAATTAAACATATTTTTAATCCAATATTTATTTTTCTATAACTATACAGGCCTGGAAGACCTATAAATCCAATTATATACTCTCCAGGCTGTGTGAGGAAACCCTGATTTTCATTTTCCGTTTGGCGTGACACTGCAATCACACTTACTTGTGCTCTGAATATTTCTCTTTTTCCACTCGAAGTCGTTCAATATGATCATTGGCAGCTAATAGCACCTGTTTCTTCTCCTCCAGCCATTTCTGCTCTCTGTAAAACATGAGGTGAAACAGAAAGCAAGAAGTCACAGAAAGGTCTCGTCTATTCAGTCCTGGAAAACATTTTTATGCTCTGATGAAGCAGAAAGTAGAGAAAGAAAGCTTGCAGGGTAACGGAAAGGTCACGTACAGCTCTTTAGTCTCTCTCAGTTTGTCTCTCTTGGCTTCACAACAAGAAACAACCATCTCCAGTTCGGAGCAAAGCTTGAGCATCTGCACAGAATGACGCATGAAAATTATTTCCAGAAAAGGGGGGAAATGCTTTATCACCTTTTATGAATATTTGTCTTACACATTAACACACCTCATCTTTTCCAGCTTGAAGTAAAATTTCTGTATTAGCTGCAAGCACTGTGAGGGAGGTAAAAAAACAACAATGACATTTAATTTCAGTCAAATTTAACATCACCACATGTTTAATTTTACTCACACAAGACTTAACATACTCGATGAAACCTTAATATCAATACAACGTGTAGGATAGCAATGGGGCTGTAGTTTGTGATATTAATATTTGAGCTGTAAATAATAAATGATGTAATGGTTTAATTGCAGTGGAAAAAAAGGAGGACTTACAGGTCGGCTGCACTGACAGCCACTGCTTCAGTTCAGCGTCTGTTGCCGTCAATCTGTTTACTGGCTGTTCCACATGAAAATACACAGCGTAAAACCCCAATTGTTTAGGTAAATAAGCAAATGTAAATGCAACAACAAAAATATCTAGAAATCAAAATTGTAAACACTAACCTTGACCTGTAACTATTGTCCAGGCGAGCCTGAGCTGGTTACCAGGCTTTAAAAGTTATGATTTTTAAACCAAAAAAATATTTCTCCATCATACCGTCCCTAAGATGCACAGTGAATGATAAGATTCCCGATGAATCGGATGAGTGAGCCAAGTTTTGTCCGACTGTGTGGAGCATCTAACAAAACAAGGCTACACATTTCTTGTCTTTTGCTCTGCACTGCTGGTCAGCTGACTGAAATAAGACCCCTATATTTTTTTCCTCAACGACAAAAAAGAAGAAGAAAAAAAAGACACATTTGGCTGTATGAAAAATTCCCATGAACATTAAACAAGGCCGGTGTTGGTGTAGAAACTAAAGGGAGCACCATCTAATACTCTTATTAAGGTCATGCTGCTTTAGAAACTACTACTAGGTATTGGACTGCAGGCTTGCTACGGCAGCGGATTACCAAACTAAGTAACCAGCTAATATTAGCTTGTTGTACTTGTGCTACTCTATACAGAGCAGAAGAACAACAAAAACATAATATTCTGCACAATAAGTATACTTAATTTAAGTTATTACTAAATTTAGCAGGCCTTTAAGGTCTATTTTTAAGAATAAAAACAATAAAAATATAGATAACAGAGATTAAAAGTGTATTAAAATGGTCAGTTGTATTATCAGCAGTAGGAATAACTTTATTGTTAAAAAAGGCTGGACAACATATTGCGACTATATCAACGCAATATCAGTGTGTGCAATATCCATACTGCAAAGGATTTTCTACAGTGCAATAAGTGTTGACTAATAGATTCCAAGTTTTATAAACGTTACCTTTCACATAGTAATGTAATATTTAACCAGAGTCTCATGGCAGTAGATAGAAATTACATTACCCAAAATGCTAAAGGTCCCAGTGTGATGAAAGCACAGATGTGAAAGACAAGAAAGAGGGGAAAAGGCATATATCGCAACTGATACCATCATTGCAATTTTACCAGTATTATTGCAACTGCAATATTTTCAATATTATGCAGCCCTCATCATGGTACATATTATAGTCTTAGATTTTTGCTTGAATAAGGCAAAACTGCTATATTTTTTATCAAGGCTATTCTCATCTCTGTGTCCAACATAAACTTCCATTTTGGGTTTTGAGGACTAGTCGGGTTTAAAAACCAAATGGGATAAAAACAGTCATACGTTTTTTTTTATTTCAACCTTCTTTTAACTCCAGGAGTTCCCAAATGAAGGCTGAGATTCAACAAAAAACAGCAGTAGTGGCTAAATTACATCTACAACCGTTATGTTCTCCTGCAAATTTTCATCAAACAATTTTCCAAGTTTCAACATAGAACTTTCAGATAAAAAGTAATTTTTTCAATATGGTCCATTTCACTAATATAAGTAGAAATGTTCAAAAAGTCTACAACTTATGGAAATTGGAAGTGGCATTATTAAAGTAAATAGAAATAAAACAGTATTTTCCAAAATGCATAATCATATTTTGAATTTCACAATATTTTTCAGGCTTTGGGAAGTACTTCAACAAGTTTTAAAACATATTTACTCATATTGAATCCAATCTTTGTGTCTGATTATTTATGTTTTTTGAGAAATGCTAACTCTCCATGCATTCTGCCAACCTAGAAATCCAAGATCCCTAACACTCTTCCTCTGATCCCAGGGTTTCTGCGTATTTTAGTCATGCGACTAACACTTGATTCAAATTGATAGGTTGTTTCTGCAGAACTTGAAGTCCTGCTGAGGAGGTAAGGATATGTTTTTATCTGCTTGTTGGAGCAGAAACTGATCTAAAATATGTAGGGCAGTGAGCCCTAATGACCATGTTTGGGGACCACCAATATAAATCATTCAATCACATTTTGGATACAATGGCAAAGTGCAACAGCCTGACAAGCTAAACACAGCATCTGCAGTAACAAGTGAAGTGAAGTGAAGTGGAGTGGAGTGGAGGAGGGAGGGGTCTGGTTCAGCAGGTAAAAGCCATCATCTGAGAACTCGAAGTTTGTGAATTTGATTCCAGTTTTCCCTCTAAAATCAGAGCCAGAGTGTTGTAGAGAAGCAGGACTACAATCCTCAAGCTGCACACATAAGTAAGTGAAATCACATGCCTTTGTGTGTGTGTGCGTGAGTAAAATAGGTAAATGTGCTATGATATGAATTCAATTAATAAATCATTTACTGAGTGGAAGGTTGGAATAACTTTGCATGGTGTGCAGTGTGGTTAAAAATAAAACATAGGGAAGTATCCCACCTCTAAAAATGCAAAAAAGTCCAGTTGTACCGTCTTGCTAATAACTCAATTATCTGACTGAGATGTGTTGAAGCAGCTACACTTCAAAAATATGCACGACACCAGCCGTCGAAGACTGGAGTTTCACACCCCTGCTTTACTGGGTTAATTAGGCCTAAATCCAGAGGTTTGGGCTATGAAGAATGTGCAAGTACAGGAGCAAGTACAGGGGCGCACCTTAAAAAAAGACCTCCAAAATGCTGTTTGCTTTAGAGAAACTTCAATAATGTAATGTATTTTCTTAGAAACAGAAGGACGAATGCAGAAGATGAAAACCTTTAACCATCTGACCTGTTCCTGTGGATTCCCACAGATGTCTGGTTCACAAAGTATGATTTCATTCTGCAGCTGCAACACAGACAAACATCGCATGGATATTTATTATTTGTCTGCTCCAAAGCTTGGCTGAAGCCATAGATTCACGTTGAATCGTGGAGTAGAAAGATGTTTACCTTCTCTAGTTGAGCAAACTGCTCCTCGCAGAGCTGCAGCAGCTCCGACTGAGCGACTTCTGAGAGCTGAGCTGAAGCCTCCCGATCTGCCTGGACCTCAGCCTGAGGGAAGAAGCAACACAGGCCGAAATAAGGACATTTCACACACACTTCAATACAGAGAAAGCCACAACCAAGCAGCTTATGCTGTCTGCATACAGTCATGTTACATTTTAAATTGAGATAACTTGAATAAAGACTGGCGTCACTTAGCAAAGGCCGATAATCTTTGTTATAAACATAAAAACATTAAAAGAAGAAACTAAACAGAAATACAAAAATCAATGGGACCAAACTCAGATGACTAAATCCTACCATATTGAATAAATCCAAACTTTTTTCCAAACATACAAAACATCCGTGTTTGTTTCAAAATACCGCCAACATTGATGGCGTCATGACGTCTGCGACGCAGAGAGTGTCGAGGGGCGCCAATGCTGCGTAGAACTGCGCAAGTCAAGTAGATAAAAATATAAATAAAGTCTAAAACATCCTATAAACAGTTAATAGTCCCACACTGTTAAAACAAATTTCCAATAAATTGCAAATTTCAATGGCAGGTCTTGGAGTCAAAGATGAAGTTATTTCTCCATCTAACTGTAAATGTTGATTCAAATCATAGCTGGCCTTTTTTGCATTAGATTCCACGTTTCAAAGTTTGACCGTGTTCACAAACAACCACAGACAGACTATTCCTCGTGATATGCAGCTGAGAACAGATGTTGATCTTTTTTTTAAAACTGTTTGACAATAACTTAATCTTTTCCTGTTTTAAGTTTGTTAGCTCCACCAAGGAATAGCAATAGAAATACCAGAATTTTCTTTTTTTTTGCCTAATCCTTCCCATTTGTTTGGAATGAAATTAGAGTCTTAAAAACATTTTCTGGATTTTTTAAATGTATTTCTAAGGTATGATGCATCCACTTCAGTGCAAGTGAAATTGAACTTTGATCACAAACACCAAACACCCAGTCAAAGTAAAGATGGGTGACTCGGGGGACAGATTTTGCCAATTGAAGGACAGCTTGTTCTCCATTGCCATATCGTTCTGGGACTCTGAAGGTGATCTTGCCAAACCCTAAGTAAATGCATGGATGGAGGTGCCATAACTTTCTACAGCTGAACAGAAACAAAACAGAAGTAATTACTTATGGACCTAAAGAGGAACGATCAAGATCCAGCACACAGCTTCACTTAATACAGCTAGAAACTACCGATCAGGCCCGAAATCTATGTGTAGTAATGGACTCAGACCTGAACCTCCAGGGTCAAATGAAGGCAATGACAAGGTCAGCCTTCTATCAAGAACATTTCTAGGATTAAAGAACTGATGTCGCAACAACAGAACCTCGAAAAACTCATCAATGCGTTTATCTTTAGTTGGATTGATTACTGCAACAGCCTCCTCACAGGTCTGCCTAAAAAATGACAATTAGACAGCTGCAGCTGTTCCAGAACGCTGCTGCTTGTGTCCTCATCAGAACCAGGAAAGTAGAGCACATCACCCTAGTTCTAAACTCCTTACACTGGCTCCCTGTAGCTCTGAGAATATACTTAAAAATACTATTACTAGTTTATAAATCACTGAATGGCTTAACACCAAAGTACAGTGGCTTGCAAAAGTATTCGGCGCCCTTGAAATTTTCCACATTTTGTCACATTACTGCCACAAACATGAATCATTTTTATTGGAACTCCACGTGAAAGGCCAATACAAAGTGGTGTACACGTGAGAAGTGGAACGAAAATCATACATGATTCCAAACATTTTTTAACAAATAAATAACTGAAAAGTGGGGTGTGCATAATTATTCAGCCCCCTGAGTCAATACTTTGTAGAACCACCTTTTGCTGCAATTCAAGCTGCCAGTCTTTTAGGGTATGTCTCTACCAGCTTTGCACATCTAGAGACTGAAATTCTTGCCCATTCTTCTTAGAAAAACAGCTCCAACTCAGTCAGATTAGATGGAGAGTGTTTGTGTACAGCAGTTTTCAGATCTTGCCACAGATTCTCGATTGGATTTAGATCTGGACTTTGACTGGGCCATTCTAACACATTGATATATTTTGTTTTAAACCATTCCATTGTTGCCCTGGCTTTATGTTTAGGGTCGTTGTCCCGCTGGAAGGGGAACCTTCGCCCCAGTCTCAAGTCTTTTGCAGACTCTAAGAGGTTTTCTTCCAAGATTGCCTTGTATTTGGCTCCATCCATCTTCCCATCAACTCTGAAAAGCTCCCCTGTCCCTGCTGAAGAGAAGCACCCCCAGAGCATGATGCTGCCACCACCAAATTTGACCGTGGGGATGGTGTGTTCAGAGTGATGTGCAGTGTTAGTTTTCCGCCACACATAGCGTTTACATTTAGTCCAAAAAGTTCAATTTTGGTCTCATCTGACCAGAGCACCTTCTTCCACATGTGTGCTGTGCAGTGCACAACTAATAGTTGTCCTATGGACAGATTCCCCCACCTGAGCTGTAGATCTCTGCAGCTCATCCAGAGTCACCATGGGCTGAATAATTACGCACACCCCACTTTTCACTTATTTATTAGTAAAACATGTTTGGAATCATGTATGATTTTGGTTCCACTTCTCACATGTACACCACTTTGTTTTGGTCTTTCACGTGGAATTCCAATAAAATTGATTCATGTTTGTGGCTGTAATGTGACAAAATGTGGAAAAGTTCAAGGGGGCCGAATACTTTTGCAAGCCACTGTATGTTAAAGCTCTACTGTCACTATACCAAACCCCCAGACCAGTCAGGTCCTCTAATTCCAGTCTACTCAACATCCATAGAATTAGAACCAAACACAGAGAAGCAGTTTTCAGTTTCTATGCTCCTCTAATCTGGAACAAACGTCCAGAAAACTGCAAAGCTGCTGAAACACTGAGTTCTTTTAAATCAAGGCTAAAAACTCATCTTTTTAGAGCTGCCTTTGAGTAATGTTTTCATGTATCACATGTTTTGCTTCTTGCTTTATCGCTGTTTGTACTTTATATGCTTTGTCTGTGTTTTACTGCTATTTTCATTTTACCGCTTAATCATGCAAAGGACCTTGAATTACCTTGTTGTTGAAAGTGTGCTACGCAAATAAAATTGAATGGCCTAGCGCCAAAGTATCTTGCCCCACAGATTTAAAAGCATGATCACATTTATACATTTATACCCCCCGCCACCCAACCCTCATGCGCACACATACGCAAGAGCAACATTAAAAAGGACACCGGGCCGCGTACAGATGAACCAGGTAAGAAAACACCATCAAAAGAGCCATCAACAGCAGCAGGCAAGGCACTGACCCAGGGTGCCCAGGTTAAAATATAAAAAATAAACTATGGATAAATATGATAAGACTAAGTAGTAAAACACTGATAAAATATTAGAAAGTAAAAACATGGAGAGCAATTAAACAGACTATAATAAATATTAATTAGCTAAAAGCTGGGCTAGAAAATGAGTCTTTAGCCTTCCCATAAATGGGATAAATGGGATATGGGTAGGGGATATTTGGGTTTACAAATGTCCTCCACAGAGGACAAATTTGAACTATGGATAGTCATGAGGATATCAAACTTTCAGCGACAAGGCAATTCAAGGTGCTTTACTTGATTTTTAATGGTTGTGGGGCTGCGGGAGCATGTAGATATTAAATAGGAGGGGCCCCAGGATTGAGTCCTGGGGGACCAAAATTATTTCCATTTGCTTGATACCAGACTGATGAAAGACTGTTTCGGAGGTTTTTAAAATAATCTTTTTCTTTAAATTGATAAGCTTGGGGGCAGATTGAGAATCAGAATCCTCTTCATAGTCTGTGCACACAGACAATCAAAATCAATTCAAGTAAAAAATATTTTTTTTGTTCCAAATGTAAATTAATTGTTACTGTAACTCAAGTTGTCCAAGTATCTTCACGAGTTGTAGTGGATAGTTTTGCTGTGGGCAGGAAGGATCTCTGGTAGCAGTTAGTCTTGCAATGAATTTAAAGAGGCCTCTGACTGAAGATTGTGGCTGTATAACTGTCATGACATGCTAAAAGCTCAACATCTGGGGCAGACACAATATATATATATATATATATATATATATATATATATATATATATATATATATATATATATATATATATGGAGGGAAAAGGGAAAATATTAGCCTCATCTAAACCTTCAACTTGTATGTTGGACCCAATCCCAACCAAATTATTTCAAGAAGTGTTCCATTTGGTTCCTGGCCCCATTTTGGATATGATGAATCTATCCTTAGTAAACGGATACGTGCCACAGGAGTTTAAAATAGCTGTAATTAAACCTTTCCTCAAGAAACCTTCCCTTGATCAAGATGACTTGGTGAATTACAGACCTATATCTAACCTTCCTTTCTTATCCAAAGTCCTTGAGAAAATTGTTGCTAATCAAGTCTGTGAGCATCTAAACAGTAACGAGCTGTTTGAAGAGTTTCAGTCAGGTTTTAGAGCTCATCATAGCACTGAAACAGCACTGGTGAAGGTTACTAATGATATTCTCATGGCCTCAGATAATGGACTTTTGTCTGTTCTGGTTTTGTTAGATCTCAGTGCTGCTTTTGACACAGTCGATCATAATATTCTCTTAGAAAGGCTTGAACATGTTGCAGGGATCAAAGGAACAGCACTAGGCTGGTTTAAATCATATTTGTCTGCTAGAATCCAGTTTGTTCATCTAAATGATCAATCTTCTTCACTCTCAAGGGTTATCTGTGGAGTTCCACAGGGTTCTGTGCTTGGACCAATTCTTTTCACCATATATATGCTCCCAATTGGTAGAATCATTAGACAGCATGGGGAAAATTTCAACAGCTATGCCGATGATACACAACTATATTTATCCATAAATCCTGATGAACCCAGTCAGTTAGGTAGATTACAGGCATGTCTGGAAGACATAAAAACATGGATGAATCTAAACTTTTTGCTCTTAAATTCTGACAAGCCAGAAGTTTTCGTCATTGGACCAGAAGTTCTAAAAAAGAAACTGATTAGTCAATAACTTCATCTGGATGGAATTAAATTGGCCCCCAGTAATAACGTAAAGAACCTTGGCGTTATTTTTGACCAAGACTTGACATTTAAATCCCATATTAAACAGGTTTCTAGGATTTCTTTCTTTCACCTCCAGAATATTGCTAAAATTAGAAACATCCTGTCCAGGAGTGATGCTGAGAAACTAGTCCATGCATTTGTTACCTCAAGGCTGGACTACTGTAATTCTTTACTATCAGGTAGTCCACAAAATGCCATTAAAAGTCTTCAGTTGATCCAAAATGCGGCAGCAAGAGTTCTGATGAATATGAAAAAGAGAGATCACATTTCTCCTGTTTTAGCTTCCCTTCATTGGCTCCCTGTTAAATCCAGAATAGAATTTGAGATCCTTCTTCTTACATACAAAGCCCTTAATAATCAAGCTCCATCATACATCAGAGATCTAATTGTTCCATATGTTCCCAACAGAGCACTTCACTCTCAGACTGCAGGTTTACTTGTAGTTCCTAGGATCTCTAAAAGTAGAATGGGAGGCAGATCTTTTAGTTATCAGGCTCCTCTCCTGTGGAACCAGCTCCCAGCTTTAGTCCGTGAGGCAGACACTCTGTTTACTTTTAAGGCCAGGCTTAAAACTTTCCTTTTTGATAAAGCTTATAGTTAGAGTGGCTAAGGTCATCCTGAGCTATCTCTGTAGTTATGCTGGTATAGGCTCAGACTTCTGGAGGACAGACTTACCACTTTTCTTCACTCTGCTACTTCCTTTTCTACTACTACTCTCCAGTTGTATTACAGTACATTCTGCTATTTGGACTGTTAACTTTGTTTTCTCTCAGTGTTTTTCTCTCCATAGAAGATATACCTGGTCTGGTATCCTGCTTGGCTGCAATGCTCTGTTGGACGGGGGGCATCGACTGGGATGATGCTCCCAGTGGCTGAACATCCACTGTGTCCTGTTATCAACTTTCTGTAACATAGAAAGTTCTCTTATATCAGATCTTCTGTTCCTTCTGTGTTTCTGCTCTGTCTTCTCAAACCCCCAGACGGTCGTGGCAGATGGCCGCTCCTACTTAACCTGGTTCTGTTGGAGGTTTCTTCCTGTTAAAGGGGAGTTTTTCCTCTCCACCGTCGCTACATGCTTGCTCAGTATGAGGGATTGCTGAAGGATTGCTGTGGTTGGAAACGGGACCCAACCTGACGCCAATGACTGACGCAATCTGCTTGGATTCCTTAAATAGGAAACTTTTTAACTGATTGGAAATGTTTGTATAAATGTTTTGAAATTACTTTTTGTTAAGTGCCTTGAGATGACTTCTGTTGTGAATCGGCGCTATATAAATAAACTGAATTGAAAATTGAATATATACACACACTCACTGGTCACTTTATTAGGCACACCTGTCCAACTGCTCTTTAACGCAAATTTCTAATCAGCCAGTCAGATGGCGGCAACTCAATGCATTTAGGCATGTAGACATGGTCAAGACGATCTGCTGCAGTTCAAACCGAGCATCAGAATGGAGAAGAAAGGTGATTTAAGTGACTTTGAACGTGTCATGATTGTTGGTGCCAGATGGGCTGGTCTTAGTATTTCAGAAACTGCTGATCTACTGGGATTTTCACGCACAACCATCTCTAGGGTTTACAGAGAATGGTCTGAAAAAGGGAAAATATCCAGTGAGGGGCAGTTCTGTGGGCGAAAATGCCTTGTTGATGCCAGAGGAGAATGGCCAGACTGGTTCAAACTGATTGAAAGGCAACAGTAACTCAAATAACCACTTGTTACAACCAAGGTATGCAGAAGAGCATCTCTGA